>CM056810.1:56202081-61002081 GCA_029852735.1 Persea americana
TACGCTGTAGACCACATTTCACACAAACGATAGTTTGGATACACGCACCTCCAAAGATGTCTGATACATTTAACTTTAAAGCGGGTTTCAGGAAAGGTTGGGCTTAAGAGCTGATATCATGAGATTCTTCTAGGTTTTGCGACCGACAAAAGAGTCTTGTGCATTCAATGGCCCGTATTTGGAGAGAAGCGCGTGCCGGATGATTCTATGGTCTAGGGTCTAGTCCTTTTGCTTCGAGATGCGTTTACTACAATTCCATGCCGAAATACACATGTAATGATGATCTCGGATACTTTTCATTTTGAATAGGGTTTCGGGCGATTCACGAGTAAGGAACGCATTACATGGGCTTGAGGGGTGTTTAGGTCTGAAAGTCTTGCTTGGGACAGTTCCTAATCAATTTCACTACGAAACCACGTTCTAGGTGGGTGTATGAAACCACTGGCTCCAAAGGGCGTTCCACGAAGTCCGCGGCTAAAGGAAGAGCTCTCGGAAGTTCTTTGAATCCGTTTTCGTTTAAGACGGGATTCGGGCGAATTCGGGCTAGAGAACTAGTCCCGTGGGGTTCTGAGCCTTTTCTGAATGAAAGAGTTTGATTGATATTTTGTGCGGCTCTGGGAAGACGTTGGTTGTAGACCGCATTCGACGCAACCCACGGTTGAACGACGTGCCCTGGAAAATACTGTGATGGCTCTTTACTTCTAAAATGGGTTTCCGGCAAATTAGGGCTTAGGAACCAATGTCGGGGGACTCAGTCCCATTTCCTTCTTAAAAACGTGTCTAGTGCAATCAATTGGCAGTACTTGGATAAGAACACGAGTTGGATGATTCTGGGGCGTTCCGGGGTGTTACTATTTGTCTTGGGGATTGCGATGCATTCGGTACGATTGTAGGCCTTCAAAAGCATTTTATGATATTCTGAGACACGTATCCCTCCGAAATGAGTTTCAAGCGAGTGTGTGGTTAGGAACGCACTGCATGGGTTTCAAGGTCCTTTAACACCAAGACCCGTGCCTCGGGAAGTTCGTTCTTGATTCTAGGCGGATCGGCGAGGCTATACGCTGTAGGCCACATTTCACACAAACGATAGTTTGGATACACGCACTCCAAAGATGTTTGATACATTTAACTTTAAAGCGGGTTTCAGGAAAGGTTGGGCTTAAGAGCTGATATCATGAGATTCTTCTAGGTTTTGCGACCGACAAAAGAGTCTTGTGCATTCAATAGCCCGTATTTGGAGAGAAGCGCGTGCCGGATGACTCTATGGTCTAGGGTCTAGTCCTTTGCTTCGAGATGCGTTTACTACAATTCCATGCCGAAATACACATGTAATGATGATCTCGGATACTTTTCATTTTGAATGGGGTTTCGGGCGATTCACGTGTAAGGAACGCACTACATGGGCTTGAGGGGTGTTTAGGTCTGAAAGTCTTGCTTGGGACAGTTCCTAATCAATTTCACTACGAAACCACGTTCTAGGTGGGTGTATGAAACCACTGGCTCCAAAGGGCGTTTCACGAAGTCCGCGGCTCAAGGAAGAGCTCTCGGAAGTTCTTTCAATCCGTTTTCGTTTAAGACGGGATTCGGGCGAATTCAGGCTAGAGAACTAGTCCCGTGGGGTTCTGAGCCTTTTCTGAATGAAAGAGTTTGATTGATATTTTGTGCGGCTCTGGGAAGACGTTGGTTGTAGACCGCATTTGACGCAACCCGCGGTTGAACGACGTGCCCTGGAAAATACTGTGATGGCTCTTTACTTTTAAAATGGATTTCCGGCAAATTAGGGCTTAGGAACTAATGTCGGGGGACTCAGTCCCATTTCCTTCTTAAAAACGTGTCTAGGGCAATCAATTGCCAGTACTTGGATTAGAACACGAGTTGGATGATTCCAGGGCGTTCCGGGGTGTTACTATTTGTCTTCGGGATTGCGACGCATTCGGTACGATTGTAGGCCGACAAAAGCATTTTATGATATTCTGAGAGACGTATGCCTTCGAAATGAGTATCAAGGGAGTGTGTGGTTAGGAACGCACGGCAGGGGATTCAAGGTCCTTTAACACCGAGACCCGTGCCTCGGGAAGTTCGTTCTTAATCCTAGGCGGATCGGCGAGGCTATACGCTGTAGACCACATTTCACACAAACGATAGTTTGGATACACGCACTCCAAAGATGTTTGATACATTTAACTTTAAAGCGGGTTTCAGGAAAGGTTGGGCTTAAGAGCTGATATCATGAGATTCTTCTAGGTTTTGCGACCGACAAAAGAGTCTTGTGCATTCAATAGCCCGTATTTGGAGAGTAGCGCGTGCCGGATGACTCTATGGTCTAGGGTCTAGTCCTTTGCTTCGAGATGCGTTTACTACAATTCCATGCCGAAATACACATGTAATGATGATCTCGGATACTTTTCATTTTGAATAGGGTTTCGGGCGATTCACGTGTAAGGAACGCATTACATGGGCTTGAGGGGTGTTTAGGTCTGAAAGTCTTGCTTGGGACAGTTCCTAATCAATTTCACTACGAAACCACGTTCTAGGTGGGTGTATGAAACCACTGGCTCCAAAGGGCGTTTCACGAAGTCCGCGGCTAAAGGAAGAGCTCTCGGAAGTTCTTTGAATCCGTTTTCGTTTAAGACGGGATTCGGGCGAATTCGGGCTAGAGAACTAGTCCCGTGGGGTTCTGAGCCTTTTCTGAATGAAAGAGTTTGATTGATATTTTGTGCGGCTCTGGGAAGACGTTGGTTGTAGACCGCATTCGACGCAACCCACGGTTGAACGACGTGCCCTGGAAAATACTGTGATAGCTCTTTACTTCTAAAATGGGTTTCCGGCAAATTAGGGCTTAGGAACCAATGTCGGGGGACTCAGTCCCATTTCCTTCTTAAAAACGTGTCTAGTGCAATCAATTGGCAGTACTTGGATAAGAACACGAGTTGGATGATTCTGGGGCGTTCCGGGGTGTTACTATTTGTCTTGGGGATTGCGATGCATTCGGTACGATTGTAGGCCTTCAAAAGCATTTTATGATATTCTGAGACACGTATCCCTCCGAAATGAGTTTCAAGCGAGTGTGTGGTTAGGAACGCACTGCATGGGTTTCAAGGTCCTTTAACACGAAGACCCGTGCCTCGGGAAGTTCGTTCTTGATTCTAGGCGGATCGGCGAGGCTATACGCTGTAGGCCACATTTCACATAAATGATTGTTTGGATTCGCGCTCTCCAAAGATCTTTGATACGTTTAACTTTAAAACGGGTTTCAGGAAAGGTTGGGCTTAAGAGCTGATATCATGAGATTCTTCCAGGTTTTGCGACGGGCAAAAGAATCTTGTGCAATCAATAGCCCGTATTTGGAGAGAAGCGCGTGCCGGATGACTCTATGGTCTAGGGTCTAGTCCTTTGCTTCGGGATGCGTTTACTACAATTCCATGGCGAAATACACATGTAATGATGATCTCGGATACTTTTCGTTTTGAATAGGGTTTCGGGCGATTCACGGGTAAGGAACGCTTTACATGGGCTTGAGGGGTGTTTAGGTCTGAAACTGGTGCTTGTGACAGTTCCTAATCAATTTCACTACGAAACCACGTTCTAGGTGGGTGTATGAAACCACTGGCACCAAAGGGCGTTTCACGAAGTCTGCGGTTGAAAGAAGAGCTCTTGGAAATTCTTTGAATCCGTTTTCGTTTAAGAAGAGATTCGGGGAAATTCGGGCTGGAGAGCTACTCCCGTGGGGTTCTGGGCCTTTTCTGAATGAAAGAGTTTGATTGAGATTTTGTACGGCTCTGGGAAGACGTTGGTTGTAGACCGCATTCAACGCAACCCGCGGTTGAACGACGTGCCCTGGAAAATACTGTGATGGCTCTTTACTTTTAAAATGGGTTTTCGGCAAATTAGGGCTTAGGAACCAATGTCGCGGGACTCAGGCCCATTTCGTTCTTGAAACCGTATCTAGTGAAATCAATGGCCAGTACTTGGATAAGAACACGAGTTGGATGATTCTGGGGCGTTCCGGGGTGTTACTATTCGTCTTTGGGATTGCGATGGCTTCGGTACGATTGTAGGCCGACAAAAGCATTTTATGATATTCTGAGAGACGTATGCCTTCGAAATGAGTATCAAGGGAGTGTGTGGTTAGGAACGCACGGCAGGGGATTCAAGGTCCTTTAACACCGAGACCCGTGCCTCGGGAAGTTCGTTCTTGATTCTAGGCGGATCGGCGAGGCTATACGCTGTAGGCCACATTTCACACAAACGATAGTTTGGATACACGCACTCCAAAGATGTTTGATACATTTAACTTTAAAGCGGGTTTCAGGAAAGGTTGGGCTTAAGAGCTGATATCATGAGATTCTTCTAGGTTTTGCGACCGACAAAAGAGTCTTGTGCATTCAATAGCCCGTATTTGGAGAGAAGCGCGTGCCGGATGACTCTATGGTCTAGGGTCAAGTCCTTTGCTTCGAGATGCGTTTACTACAATTCCATGCCGAAATACACATGTAATGATGATCTCGGATACTTTTCATTTTGAATAGGGTTTCGGGCGATTCACGTGTAAGGAACGCATTACATGGGCTTGAGGGGTGTTTAGGTCTGAAAGTCTTGCTTGGGACAGTTCCTAATCAATTTCACTACGAAACCACGTTCTAGGTGGGTGTATGAAACCACTGGCTCCAAAGGGCGTTTCACGAAGTCCGCGGCTAAAGGAAGAGCTCTCGGAAGTTCTTTGAATCCGTTTTCGTTTAAGACGGGATTCGGGCGAATTCGGGCTAGAGAACTAGTCCCGTGGGGTTCTGAGCCTTTTCTGAATGAAAGAGTTTGATTGATATTTTGTGCGGCTCTGGGAAGACGTTGGTTGTAGACCGCATTCGACGCAACCCACGGTTGAACGACGTGCCCTGGAAAATACTGTGATGGCTCTTTACTTCTAAAATGGGTTTCCGGCAAATTAGGGCTTAGGAACCAATGTCGGGGGACTCAGTCCCATTTCCTTCTTAAAAACGTGTCTAGTGCAATCAATTGGGAGTACTTGGATAAGAACACGAGTTGGATGATTCTGGGGCGTTCCGGGGTGTTACTATTTGTCTTGGGGATTGTGATGCATTCGGTACGATTGTAGGCCTTCAAAAGCATTTTATGATATTCTGAGACACGTATCCCTCCGAAATGAGTTTCAAGCAAGTGTGTGGTTAGGAACGCACTGCATGGGTTTCAAGGTCCTTTAACACCAAGACCCGTGCCTCGGGAAGTTCGTTCTTGATTCTAGGCGGATCGGCGAGGCTATACGCTGTAGGCCACATTTCACACAAATGATTGTTTGGATTCGCGCTCTCCAAAGATCTTTGATACGTTTAACTTTAAAACGGGTTTCAGGAAAGGTTGGGCTTAAGAGCTGATATCATGAGATTCTTCCAGGTTTTGCGACGGGCAAAAGAATCTTGTGCAATCAATAGCCCGTATTTGGAGAGAAGCGCGTGCCGGATGACTCTATGGTCTAGGGTCTAGTCCTTCGCTTCGGGATGCGTTTACTACAATTCCATGGCGAAATACACATGTAATGAGGATCTCGGATACTTTTCGTTTTGAATAGGGTTTCGGGCGATTCACAGGTAAGGAACGCTTTACATGGGCTTGAGGGGTGTTTAGGTCTGAAACTGGTGCTTGGGACAGTTCCTAATCAATTTCACTACGAAACCACGTTCTAGGTGGGTGCATGAAACCACTGGCACCAAAGGGCGTTTCACGAAGTCTGCGGTTGAAAGAAGAGCTCTGGGAAATTCTTTGAATCCGTTTTCGTTTAAGAAGAGATTCGGGGAAATTCGGGCTAGAGAGGTACTCCCGTGGGGTTCTGGGCCTTTTCTGAATGAAAGAGTTTGATTGAGATTTTGTACGGCTCCGGGAAGACGTTGGTTGTAGACCGCATTCAACGCAACCCGCGGTTGAACGACGTGCCCTGAAAAATACTGTGATGGCTCTTTACTTTTAAAATGGGTTTCCGGCAAATTAGGGCTTAGGAACCAATGTCGCGGGACTCAGGGCCATTTCCTTCTTAAAACCGTATCTAGTGAAATCAATGGCCAGTACTTTGATAAGAACACGAGTTGGATGATTCTGGGGCGTTCCGGGGTGTTACTATTTGTCTTTGGGATTGCGATGGCTTCGGTACGATTGTAGGCCGACAAAAGCATTTTATGATATTCTGAGACACGTATCCCTTCGAAATGAGTTTCAAGCAATTGTGTGGTTAGGAACGCACTGCAGGGGATTCAAGGTCCTTTAACACCGAGACCCGTGCCTCGGGAAGTTCGTTCTTAATCCTAGGCGGATCGGCGAGGCTATACGCTGTAGACCACATTTCACACAAACGATAGTTTTGTTACACGCACTCCAAAGATGTTTGATACATTTAACTTTAAAGCGGGTTTCAGGAAAGGTTGGGCTTAAGAGCTGATATCATGAGATTCTTCTAGGTTTTGCGACCGACAAAAGAGTCTTGTGCATTCAATAGCCCGTATTTGGAGAGAAGCGCGTGCCGGATGACTCTATGGTCTAGGGTCTAGTCCTTTGCTTCGAGATGCGTTTACTACAATTCCATGCCGAAATACACATGTAATGATGATCTCGGATACTTTTCATTTTGAATAGGGTTTCGGGCGATTCACGTGTAAGGAACGCACTACATGGGCTTGAGGGGTGTTTAGGTCCGAAAGTCTTGCTTGGGACAGTTCCTAATCAATTTCACTACGAAACCACGTTCTAGGTGGGTGTATGAAACCACTGGCTCCAAAGGGCGTTTCACGAAGTCCTCGGCTCAAGGAAGAGCTCTCGGAAGTTCTTTGAATCCGTTTTCGTTTAAGACGGGATTCGGGCGAATTCCGGCTAGAGAACTAGTCCCGTGGGGTTCTGAGCCTTTTCTGAATGAAAGAGTTTGATTGATATTTTGTGCGGCTCCGGGAAGACGTTTGTTGTAGACCGCATTTGACGCAACCCGCGGTTGAACGACGTGCCCTGGAAAATACTGCGATGGCTCTTTACTTTTAAAATGGATTTCCGGCAAATTAGGGCTTAGGAACGAATGTCGGGGGACTCAGTCCCATTTCCTTCTTAAAAACGTGTCTAGGGCAATCAATTGCCAGTACTTGGATTAGAACACGAGTTGGATGATTCCGGGGCGTTCCGGGGTGTTACTAGTCTTCGGGATTGCGACGCATTCGGTACGATTGTAGGCCGACAAAAGCATTTTATGATATTCTGAGAGACGTGTGCCTTCGAAATGAGTATCAAGGGAGTGTGTGGTTAGGAACGCACTGCAGGGGATTCAAGGTCCTTTAACACCGAGACCCGTGCCTCGGGAAGTTCGTTCTTAATCCTAGGCGGATCGGCGAGGCTATACGCTGTAGACCACATTTCACACAAACGATAGTTTGGATACACGCACTCCAAAGATGTCTGATACATTTAACTTTAAAGCGGGTTTCAGGAAAGGTTGGGCTTAAGAGCTGATATCATGAGATTCTTCTAGGTTTTGCGACCGACAAAAGAGTCTTGTGCATTCAATGGCCCGTATTTGGAGAGAAGCGCGTGCCGGATGATTCTATGGTCTAGGGTCTAGTCCTTTGCTTCGAGATGCGTTTACTACAATTCCATGCCGAAATACACATGTAATGATGATCTCGGATACTTTTCATTTTGAATAGGGTTTCGGGCGATTCACGAGTAAGGAACGCATTACATGGGCTTGAGGGGTGTTTAGGTCTGAAAGTCTTGCTTGGGACAGTTCCTAATCAATTTCACTACGAAACCACGTTCTAGGTGGGTGTATGAAACCACTGGCTCCAAAGGGCGTTCCACGAAGTCCGCGGCTAAAGGAAGAGCTCTCGGAAGTTCTTTGAATCCGTTTTCGTTTAAGACGGGATTCGGGCGAATTCGGGCTAGAGAACTAGTCCCGTGGGGTTCTGAGCCTTTTCTGAATGAAAGAGTTTGATTGATATTTTGTGCGGCTCTGGGAAGACGTTGGTTGTAGACCGCATTCGACGCAACCCACGGTTGAACGACGTGCCCTGGAAAATACTGTGATGGCTCTTTACTTCTAAAATGGGTTTCCGGCAAATTAGGGCTTAGGAACCAATGTCGGGGGACTCAGTCCCATTTCCTTCTTAAAAACGTGTCTAGTGCAATCAATTGGCAGTACTTGGATAAGAACACGAGTTGGATGATTCTGGGGCGTTCCGGGGTGTTACTATTTGTCTTGGGGATTGCGATGCATTCGGTACGATTGTAGGCCTTCAAAAGCATTTTATGATATTCTGAGACACGTATCCCTCCGAAATGAGTTTCAAGCGAGTGTGTGGTTAGGAACGCACTGCATGGGTTTCAAGGTCCTTTAACACCAAGACCCGTGCCTCGGGAAGTTCGTTCTTGATTCTAGGCGGATCGGCGAGGCTATACGCTGTAGGCCACATTTCACACAAACGATAGTTTGGATACACGCACTCCAAAGATGTTTGATACATTTAACTTTAAAGCGGGTTTCAGGAAAGGTTGGGCTTAAGAGCTGATATCATGAGATTCTTCTAGGTTTTGCGACCGACAAAAGAGTCTTGTGCATTCAATAGCCCGTATTTGGAGAGAAGCGCGTGCCGGATGACTCTATGGTCTAGGGTCTAGTCCTTTGCTTCGAGATGCGTTTACTACAATTCCATGCCGAAATACACATGTAATGATGATCTCGGATACTTTTCATTTTGAATGGGGTTTCGGGCGATTCACGTGTAAGGAACGCACTACATGGGCTTGAGGGGTGTTTAGGTCTGAAAGTCTTGCTTGGGACAGTTCCTAATCAATTTCACTACGAAACCACGTTCTAGGTGGGTGTATGAAACCACTGGCTCCAAAGGGCGTTTCACGAAGTCCGCGGCTCAAGGAAGAGCTCTCGGAAGTTCTTTCAATCCGTTTTCGTTTAAGACGGGATTCGGGCGAATTCAGGCTAGAGAACTAGTCCCGTGGGGTTCTGAGCCTTTTCTGAATGAAAGAGTTTGATTGATATTTTGTGCGGCTCTGGGAAGACGTTGGTTGTAGACCGCATTTGACGCAACCCGCGGTTGAACGACGTGCCCTGGAAAATACTGTGATGGCTCTTTACTTTTAAAATGGATTTCCGGCAAATTAGGGCTTAGGAACTAATGTCGGGGGACTCAGTCCCATTTCCTTCTTAAAAACGTGTCTAGGGCAATCAATTGCCAGTACTTGGATTAGAACACGAGTTGGATGATTCCAGGGCGTTCCGGGGTGTTACTATTTGTCTTCGGGATTGCGACGCATTCGGTACGATTGTAGGCCGACAAAAGCATTTTATGATATTCTGAGAGACGTATGCCTTCGAAATGAGTATCAAGGGAGTGTGTGGTTAGGAACGCACGGCAGGGGATTCAAGGTCCTTTAACACCGAGACCCGTGCCTCGGGAAGTTCGTTCTTAATCCTAGGCGGATCGGCGAGGCTATACGCTGTAGACCACATTTCACACAAACGATAGTTTGGATACACGCACTCCAAAGATGTTTGATACATTTAACTTTAAAGCGGGTTTCAGGAAAGGTTGGGCTTAAGAGCTGATATCATGAGATTCTTCTAGGTTTTGCGACCGACAAAAGAGTCTTGTGCATTCAATAGCCCGTATTTGGAGAGTAGCGCGTGCCGGATGACTCTATGGTCTAGGGTCTAGTCCTTTGCTTCGAGATGCGTTTACTACAATTCCATGCCGAAATACACATGTAATGATGATCTCGGATACTTTTCATTTTGAATAGGGTTTCGGGCGATTCACGTGTAAGGAACGCATTACATGGGCTTGAGGGGTGTTTAGGTCTGAAAGTCTTGCTTGGGACAGTTCCTAATCAATTTCACTACGAAACCACGTTCTAGGTGGGTGTATGAAACCACTGGCTCCAAAGGGCGTTTCACGAAGTCCGCGGCTAAAGGAAGAGCTCTCGGAAGTTCTTTGAATCCGTTTTCGTTTAAGACGGGATTCGGGCGAATTCGGGCTAGAGAACTAGTCCCGTGGGGTTCTGAGCCTTTTCTGAATGAAAGAGTTTGATTGATATTTTGTGCGGCTCTGGGAAGACGTTGGTTGTAGACCGCATTCGACGCAACCCACGGTTGAACGACGTGCCCTGGAAAATACTGTGATAGCTCTTTACTTCTAAAATGGGTTTCCGGCAAATTAGGGCTTAGGAACCAATGTCGGGGGACTCAGTCCCATTTCCTTCTTAAAAACGTGTCTAGTGCAATCAATTGGCAGTACTTGGATAAGAACACGAGTTGGATGATTCTGGGGCGTTCCGGGGTGTTACTATTTGTCTTGGGGATTGCGATGCATTCGGTACGATTGTAGGCCTTCAAAAGCATTTTATGATATTCTGAGACACGTATCCCTCCGAAATGAGTTTCAAGCGAGTGTGTGGTTAGGAACGCACTGCATGGGTTTCAAGGTCCTTTAACACGAAGACCCGTGCCTCGGGAAGTTCGTTCTTGATTCTAGGCGGATCGGCGAGGCTATACGCTGTAGGCCACATTTCACATAAATGATTGTTTGGATTCGCGCTCTCCAAAGATCTTTGATACGTTTAACTTTAAAACGGGTTTCAGGAAAGGTTGGGCTTAAGAGCTGATATCATGAGATTCTTCCAGGTTTTGCGACGGGCAAAAGAATCTTGTGCAATCAATAGCCCGTATTTGGAGAGAAGCGCGTGCCGGATGACTCTATGGTCTAGGGTCTAGTCCTTTGCTTCGGGATGCGTTTACTACAATTCCATGGCGAAATACACATGTAATGATGATCTCGGATACTTTTCGTTTTGAATAGGGTTTCGGGCGATTCACGGGTAAGGAACGCTTTACATGGGCTTGAGGGGTGTTTAGGTCTGAAACTGGTGCTTGTGACAGTTCCTAATCAATTTCACTACGAAACCACGTTCTAGGTGGGTGTATGAAACCACTGGCACCAAAGGGCGTTTCACGAAGTCTGCGGTTGAAAGAAGAGCTCTTGGAAATTCTTTGAATCCGTTTTCGTTTAAGAAGAGATTCGGGGAAATTCGGGCTGGAGAGCTACTCCCGTGGGGTTCTGGGCCTTTTCTGAATGAAAGAGTTTGATTGAGATTTTGTACGGCTCTGGGAAGACGTTGGTTGTAGACCGCATTCAACGCAACCCGCGGTTGAACGACGTGCCCTGGAAAATACTGTGATGGCTCTTTACTTTTAAAATGGGTTTTCGGCAAATTAGGGCTTAGGAACCAATGTCGCGGGACTCAGGCCCATTTCGTTCTTGAAACCGTATCTAGTGAAATCAATGGCCAGTACTTGGATAAGAACACGAGTTGGATGATTCTGGGGCGTTCCGGGGTGTTACTATTCGTCTTTGGGATTGCGATGGCTTCGGTACGATTGTAGGCCGACAAAAGCATTTTATGATATTCTGAGAGACGTATGCCTTCGAAATGAGTATCAAGGGAGTGTGTGGTTAGGAACGCACGGCAGGGGATTCAAGGTCCTTTAACACCGAGACCCGTGCCTCGGGAAGTTCGTTCTTGATTCTAGGCGGATCGGCGAGGCTATACGCTGTAGGCCACATTTCACACAAACGATAGTTTGGATACACGCACTCCAAAGATGTTTGATACATTTAACTTTAAAGCGGGTTTCAGGAAAGGTTGGGCTTAAGAGCTGATATCATGAGATTCTTCTAGGTTTTGCGACCGACAAAAGAGTCTTGTGCATTCAATAGCCCGTATTTGGAGAGAAGCGCGTGCCGGATGACTCTATGGTCTAGGGTCAAGTCCTTTGCTTCGAGATGCGTTTACTACAATTCCATGCCGAAATACACATGTAATGATGATCTCGGATACTTTTCATTTTGAATAGGGTTTCGGGCGATTCACGTGTAAGGAACGCATTACATGGGCTTGAGGGGTGTTTAGGTCTGAAAGTCTTGCTTGGGACAGTTCCTAATCAATTTCACTACGAAACCACGTTCTAGGTGGGTGTATGAAACCACTGGCTCCAAAGGGCGTTTCACGAAGTCCGCGGCTAAAGGAAGAGCTCTCGGAAGTTCTTTGAATCCGTTTTCGTTTAAGACGGGATTCGGGCGAATTCGGGCTAGAGAACTAGTCCCGTGGGGTTCTGAGCCTTTTCTGAATGAAAGAGTTTGATTGATATTTTGTGCGGCTCTGGGAAGACGTTGGTTGTAGACCGCATTCGACGCAACCCACGGTTGAACGACGTGCCCTGGAAAATACTGTGATGGCTCTTTACTTCTAAAATGGGTTTCCGGCAAATTAGGGCTTAGGAACCAATGTCGGGGGACTCAGTCCCATTTCCTTCTTAAAAACGTGTCTAGTGCAATCAATTGGGAGTACTTGGATAAGAACACGAGTTGGATGATTCTGGGGCGTTCCGGGGTGTTACTATTTGTCTTGGGGATTGTGATGCATTCGGTACGATTGTAGGCCTTCAAAAGCATTTTATGATATTCTGAGACACGTATCCCTCCGAAATGAGTTTCAAGCAAGTGTGTGGTTAGGAACGCACTGCATGGGTTTCAAGGTCCTTTAACACCAAGACCCGTGCCTCGGGAAGTTCGTTCTTGATTCTAGGCGGATCGGCGAGGCTATACGCTGTAGGCCACATTTCACACAAATGATTGTTTGGATTCGCGCTCTCCAAAGATCTTTGATACGTTTAACTTTAAAACGGGTTTCAGGAAAGGTTGGGCTTAAGAGCTGATATCATGAGATTCTTCCAGGTTTTGCGACGGGCAAAAGAATCTTGTGCAATCAATAGCCCGTATTTGGAGAGAAGCGCGTGCCGGATGACTCTATGGTCTAGGGTCTAGTCCTTCGCTTCGGGATGCGTTTACTACAATTCCATGGCGAAATACACATGTAATGAGGATCTCGGATACTTTTCGTTTTGAATAGGGTTTCGGGCGATTCACAGGTAAGGAACGCTTTACATGGGCTTGAGGGGTGTTTAGGTCTGAAACTGGTGCTTGGGACAGTTCCTAATCAATTTCACTACGAAACCACGTTCTAGGTGGGTGCATGAAACCACTGGCACCAAAGGGCGTTTCACGAAGTCTGCGGTTGAAAGAAGAGCTCTGGGAAATTCTTTGAATCCGTTTTCGTTTAAGAAGAGATTCGGGGAAATTCGGGCTAGAGAGGTACTCCCGTGGGGTTCTGGGCCTTTTCTGAATGAAAGAGTTTGATTGAGATTTTGTACGGCTCCGGGAAGACGTTGGTTGTAGACCGCATTCAACGCAACCCGCGGTTGAACGACGTGCCCTGAAAAATACTGTGATGGCTCTTTACTTTTAAAATGGGTTTCCGGCAAATTAGGGCTTAGGAACCAATGTCGCGGGACTCAGGGCCATTTCCTTCTTAAAACCGTATCTAGTGAAATCAATGGCCAGTACTTTGATAAGAACACGAGTTGGATGATTCTGGGGCGTTCCGGGGTGTTACTATTTGTCTTTGGGATTGCGATGGCTTCGGTACGATTGTAGGCCGACAAAAGCATTTTATGATATTCTGAGACACGTATCCCTTCGAAATGAGTTTCAAGCAATTGTGTGGTTAGGAACGCACTGCAGGGGATTCAAGGTCCTTTAACACCGAGACCCGTGCCTCGGGAAGTTCGTTCTTAATCCTAGGCGGATCGGCGAGGCTATACGCTGTAGACCACATTTCACACAAACGATAGTTTGGTTACACGCACTCCAAAGATGTTTGATACATTTAACTTTAAAGCGGGTTTCAGGAAAGGTTGGGCTTAAGAGCTGATATCATGAGATTCTTCTAGGTTTTGCGACCGACAAAAGAGTCTTGTGCATTCAATAGCCCGTATTTGGAGAGAAGCGCGTGCCGGATGACTCTATGGTCTAGGGTCTAGTCCTTTGCTTCGAGATGCGTTTACTACAATTCCATGCCGAAATACACATGTAATGATGATCTCGGATACTTTTCATTTTGAATAGGGTTTCGGGCGATTCACGTGTAAGGAACGCACTACATGGGCTTGAGGGGTGTTTAGGTCCGAAAGTCTTGCTTGGGACAGTTCCTAATCAATTTCACTACGAAACCACGTTCTAGGTGGGTGTATGAAACCACTGGCTCCAAAGGGCGTTTCACGAAGTCCTCGGCTCAAGGAAGAGCTCTCGGAAGTTCTTTGAATCCGTTTTCGTTTAAGACGGGATTCGGGCGAATTCCGGCTAGAGAACTAGTCCCGTGGGGTTCTGAGCCTTTTCTGAATGAAAGAGTTTGATTGATATTTTGTGCGGCTCCGGGAAGACGTTTGTTGTAGACCGCATTTGACGCAACCCGCGGTTGAACGACGTGCCCTGGAAAATACTGCGATGGCTCTTTACTTTTAAAATGGATTTCCGGCAAATTAGGGCTTAGGAACGAATGTCGGGGGACTCAGTCCCATTTCCTTCTTAAAAACGTGTCTAGGGCAATCAATTGCCAGTACTTGGATTAGAACACGAGTTGGATGATTCCGGGGCGTTCCGGGGTGTTACTAGTCTTCGGGATTGCGACGCATTCGGTACGATTGTAGGCCGACAAAAGCATTTTATGATATTCTGAGAGACGTGTGCCTTCGAAATGAGTATCAAGGGAGTGTGTGGTTAGGAACGCACTGCAGGGGATTCAAGGTCCTTTAACACCGAGACCCGTGCCTCGGGAAGTTCGTTCTTAATCCTAGGCGGATCGGCGAGGCTATACGCTGTAGACCACATTTCACACAAACGATAGTTTGGATACACGCACTCCAAAGATGTCTGATACATTTAACTTTAAAGCGGGTTTCAGGAAAGGTTGGGCTTAAGAGCTGATATCATGAGATTCTTCTAGGTTTTGCGACCGACAAAAGAGTCTTGTGCATTCAATGGCCCGTATTTGGAGAGAAGCGCGTGCCGGATGATTCTATGGTCTAGGGTCTAGTCCTTTGCTTCGAGATGCGTTTACTACAATTCCATGCCGAAATACACATGTAATGATGATCTCGGATACTTTTCATTTTGAATAGGGTTTCGGGCGATTCACGAGTAAGGAACGCATTACATGGGCTTGAGGGGTGTTTAGGTCTGAAAGTCTTGCTTGGGACAGTTCCTAATCAATTTCACTACGAAACCACGTTCTAGGTGGGTGTATGAAACCACTGGCTCCAAAGGGCGTTCCACGAAGTCCGCGGCTAAAGGAAGAGCTCTCGGAAGTTCTTTGAATCCGTTTTCGTTTAAGACGGGATTCGGGCGAATTCGGGCTAGAGAACTAGTCCCGTGGGGTTCTGAGCCTTTTCTGAATGAAAGAGTTTGATTGATATTTTGTGCGGCTCTGGGAAGACGTTGGTTGTAGACCGCATTCGACGCAACCCACGGTTGAACGACGTGCCCTGGAAAATACTGTGATGGCTCTTTACTTCTAAAATGGGTTTCCGGCAAATTAGGGCTTAGGAACCAATGTCGGGGGACTCAGTCCCATTTCCTTCTTAAAAACGTGTCTAGTGCAATCAATTGGCAGTACTTGGATAAGAACACGAGTTGGATGATTCTGGGGCGTTCCGGGGTGTTACTATTTGTCTTGGGGATTGCGATGCATTCGGTACGATTGTAGGCCTTCAAAAGCATTTTATGATATTCTGAGACACGTATCCCTCCGAAATGAGTTTCAAGCGAGTGTGTGGTTAGGAACGCACTGCATGGGTTTCAAGGTCCTTTAACACCAAGACCCGTGCCTCGGGAAGTTCGTTCTTGATTCTAGGCGGATCGGCGAGGCTATACGCTGTAGGCCACATTTCACACAAACGATAGTTTGGATACACGCACTCCAAAGATGTTTGATACATTTAACTTTAAAGCGGGTTTCAGGAAAGGTTGGGCTTAAGAGCTGATATCATGAGATTCTTCTAGGTTTTGCGACCGACAAAAGAGTCTTGTGCATTCAATAGCCCGTATTTGGAGAGAAGCGCGTGCCGGATGACTCTATGGTCTAGGGTCTAGTCCTTTGCTTCGAGATGCGTTTACTACAATTCCATGCCGAAATACACATGTAATGATGATCTCGGATACTTTTCATTTTGAATGGGGTTTCGGGCGATTCACGTGTAAGGAACGCACTACATGGGCTTGAGGGGTGTTTAGGTCTGAAAGTCTTGCTTGGGACAGTTCCTAATCAATTTCACTACGAAACCACGTTCTAGGTGGGTGTATGAAACCACTGGCTCCAAAGGGCGTTTCACGAAGTCCGCGGCTCAAGGAAGAGCTCTCGGAAGTTCTTTCAATCCGTTTTCGTTTAAGACGGGATTCGGGCGAATTCAGGCTAGAGAACTAGTCCCGTGGGGTTCTGAGCCTTTTCTGAATGAAAGAGTTTGATTGATATTTTGTGCGGCTCTGGGAAGACGTTGGTTGTAGACCGCATTTGACGCAACCCGCGGTTGAACGACGTGCCCTGGAAAATACTGTGATGGCTCTTTACTTTTAAAATGGATTTCCGGCAAATTAGGGCTTAGGAACTAATGTCGGGGGACTCAGTCCCATTTCCTTCTTAAAAACGTGTCTAGGGCAATCAATTGCCAGTACTTGGATTAGAACACGAGTTGGATGATTCCAGGGCGTTCCGGGGTGTTACTATTTGTCTTCGGGATTGCGACGCATTCGGTACGATTGTAGGCCGACAAAAGCATTTTATGATATTCTGAGAGACGTATGCCTTCGAAATGAGTATCAAGGGAGTGTGTGGTTAGGAACGCACGGCAGGGGATTCAAGGTCCTTTAACACCGAGACCCGTGCCTCGGGAAGTTCGTTCTTAATCCTAGGCGGATCGGCGAGGCTATACGCTGTAGACCACATTTCACACAAACGATAGTTTGGATACACGCACTCCAAAGATGTTTGATACATTTAACTTTAAAGCGGGTTTCAGGAAAGGTTGGGCTTAAGAGCTGATATCATGAGATTCTTCTAGGTTTTGCGACCGACAAAAGAGTCTTGTGCATTCAATAGCCCGTATTTGGAGAGTAGCGCGTGCCGGATGACTCTATGGTCTAGGGTCTAGTCCTTTGCTTCGAGATGCGTTTACTACAATTCCATGCCGAAATACACATGTAATGATGATCTCGGATACTTTTCATTTTGAATAGGGTTTCGGGCGATTCACGTGTAAGGAACGCATTACATGGGCTTGAGGGGTGTTTAGGTCTGAAAGTCTTGCTTGGGACAGTTCCTAATCAATTTCACTACGAAACCACGTTCTAGGTGGGTGTATGAAACCACTGGCTCCAAAGGGCGTTTCACGAAGTCCGCGGCTAAAGGAAGAGCTCTCGGAAGTTCTTTGAATCCGTTTTCGTTTAAGACGGGATTCGGGCGAATTCGGGCTAGAGAACTAGTCCCGTGGGGTTCTGAGCCTTTTCTGAATGAAAGAGTTTGATTGATATTTTGTGCGGCTCTGGGAAGACGTTGGTTGTAGACCGCATTCGACGCAACCCACGGTTGAACGACGTGCCCTGGAAAATATTGTGATAGCTCTTTACTTCTAAAATGGGTTTCCGGCAAATTAGGGCTTAGGAACCAATGTCGGGGGACTCAGTCCCATTTCCTTCTTAAAAACGTGTCTAGTGCAATCAATTGGCAGTACTTGGATAAGAACACGAGTTGGATGATTCTGGGGCGTTCCGGGGTGTTACTATTTGTCTTGGGGATTGCGATGCATTCGGTACGATTGTAGGCCTTCAAAAGCATTTTATGATATTCTGAGACACGTATCCCTCCGAAATGAGTTTCAAGCGAGTGTGTGGTTAGGAACGCACTGCATGGGTTTCAAGGTCCTTTAACACCAAGACCCGTGCCTCGGGAAGTTCGTTCTTGATTCTAGGCGGATCGGCGAGGCTATACGCTGTAGGCCACATTTCACATAAATGATTGTTTGGATTCGCGCTCTCCAAAGATCTTTGATACGTTTAACTTTAAAACGGGTTTCAGGAAAGGTTGGGCTTAAGAGCTGATATCATGAGATTCTTCCAGGTTTTGCGACGGGCAAAAGAATCTTGTGCAATCAATAGCCCGTATTTGGAGAGAAGCGCGTGCCGGATGACTCTATGGTCTAGGGTCTAGTCCTTTGCTTCGGGATGCGTTTACTACAATTCCATGGCGAAATACACATGTAATGATGATCTCGGATACTTTTCGTTTTGAATAGGGTTTCGGGCGATTCACGGGTAAGGAACGCTTTACATGGGCTTGAGGGGTGTTTAGGTCTGAAACTGGTGCTTGTGACAGTTCCTAATCAATTTCACTACGAAACCACGTTCTAGGTGGGTGTATGAAACCACTGGCACCAAAGGGCGTTTCACGAAGTCTGCGGTTGAAAGAAGAGCTCTTGGAAATTCTTTGAATCCGTTTTCGTTTAAGAAGAGATTCGGGGAAATTCGGGCTGGAGAGCTACTCCCGTGGGGTTCTGGGCCTTTTCTGAATGAAAGAGTTTGATTGAGATTTTGTACGGCTCTGGGAAGACGTTGGTTGTAGACCGCATTCAACGCAACCCGCGGTTGAACGACGTGCCCTGGAAAATACTGTGATGGCTCTTTACTTTTAAAATGGGTTTTCGGCAAATTAGGGCTTAGGAACCAATGTCGCGGGACTCAGGCCCATTTCGTTCTTGAAACCGTATCTAGTGAAATCAATGGCCAGTACTTGGATAAGAACACGAGTTGGATGATTCTGGGGCGTTCCGGGGTGTTACTATTCGTCTTTGGGATTGCGATGGCTTCGGTACGATTGTAGGCCGACAAAAGCATTTTATGATATTCTGAGACACGTATCCCTTCGAAATGAGTTTCAAGCAAGTGTGTGGTTAGGAACGCACTGTAGGGGATTCAAGGTCCTTTAACACCGAGACCCGTGCCACGGGAAGTTCGTTCTTAATCCTAGGCGGATCGGCGAGGCTATACGCTGTAGACCACATTTCACACAAACGATAGTTTGGATACACGCACTCCAAAGATGTTTGATACATTTAACCTTAAAGCGGGTTTCAGGAAAGGTTGCGCTTAAGAGCTGATATCATGAGATTCTTCTAGGTTTTGCGACCGACAAAAGAGTCTTGTGCATTCAATAGCCCGTATTTGGAGAGAAGCGCGTGCCGGATGACTCTATTGTCTAGGGTCTAGTCCTTTGCTTCGAGATGTGTTTACTACAATTCCATGCCGAAATACACATGTAATGATGATCTCGGATACTTTTCATTTTGAATAGGGTTTCGGGCGATTCACGTGTAAGGAACGCATTACATGGGCTTGAGGGGTGTTTAGGTCTGAAAGTCTTGCTTGGGACAGTTCCTAATCAATTTCACTACGAAACCACGTTCTAGGTGGTTGTATGAAACCACTGGCTCCAAAGGGCGTTTCACGAAGTCCGCGGCTAAAGGAAGAGCTCTCGGAAGTTCTTTGAATCCGTTTTCGTTTAAGACGGGATTCGGGCGAATTCGGGCTAGAGAACTAGTCCCGTGGGGTTCTGAGCCTTTTCTGAATGAAAGAGTTTGATTGATATTTTGTGCGGCTCTGGGAAGACGTTGGTTGTTGACCGCATTCGACGCAACCCACGGTTGAACGACGTGCCCTGGAAAATACTGTAATGGCTCTTTACTTCTAAAATGGGTTTCCGGCAAATTAGGGCTTAGGAACCAATGTCGGGGGACTCAGTCCCATTTCCTTCTTAAAAACGTGTCTAGTGCAATCAATTGGCAGTACTTGGATAAGAACACGAGTTGGATGATTCTGGGGCGTTCCGGGGTGTTACTATTTGTCTTGGGGATTGCGATGCATTCGGTACGATTGTAGGCCTTCAAAAGCATTTTATGATATTCTGAGACACGTATCCCTCCGAAATGAGTTTCAAGCGAGTGTGTGGTTAGGAACGCACTGCATGGGTTTCAAGGTCCTTTAACACCAAGACCCGTGCCTCGGGAAGTTCGTTCTTGATTCTAGGCGGATCGGCGAGGCTATACGCTGTAGGCCACATTTCACACAAACGATAGTTTGGATACACGCACTCCAAAGATGTTTGATACATTTAACTTTAAAGCGGGTTTCAGGAAAGGTTGGGCTTAACAGCTGATATCATGAGATTCTTCTAGGTTTTGCGACCGACAAAAGAGTCTTGTGCATTCAATAGCCCGTATTTGGAGAGAAGCGCGTGCCGGATGACTCTATGGTCTAGGGTCTAGTCCTTTGCTTCGAGATGCGTTTACTACAATTCCATGCCGAAATACACATGTAATGATGATCTCGGATACTTTTCATTTTGAATGGGGTTACGGGCGATTCACGTGTAAGGAGCGCACTACATGGGCTTGAGGGGTGTTTAGGTCTGAAAGTCTTGCTTGGGACAGTTCCTAATCAATTTCACTACGAAACCACGTTCTAGGTGGGTGTATGAAACCACTGGCTCCAAAGGGCGTTTCACGAAGTCCGCGGCTAAAGGAAGAGCTCTCGGAAGTTCTTTGAATCCGTTTTCGTTTAAGACGGGATTCGGGCGAATTCGGGCTAGAGAACTAGTCCCGTGGGGTTCTGAGCCTTTTCTGAATGAAAGAGTTTGATT
Source organism: Persea americana (assembly GCA_029852735.1). Classification (NCBI taxonomy): domain Eukaryota; kingdom Viridiplantae; phylum Streptophyta; class Magnoliopsida; order Laurales; family Lauraceae; genus Persea; species Persea americana. The sequence continues at coordinate 56,222,719 of CM056810.1, forward strand.
GATATTTTGTGCGGCTCTGGGAAGACGTTGGTTGTAGACCGCATTCGACGCAACCCACTGTTGAACGACGTGCCCTGGAAAGTACTGTGATGGCTCTTTACTTCTACAACGGGTTTCCGGCAAATTAGGGCTTAGGAACCAATGTCGGGGGACTCAGTCCCATTTCCTTCTTAAAAACGTGTCTAGTGCAATCAATTGGCAGTACTTGGATAAGAACACGAGTTGGATGATTCTGGGGCGTTCCGGGGTGTTACTATTTGTCTTGGGGATTGCGATGCATTCGGTACGATTGTAGGCCTTCAAAAGCATTTTATGATATTCTGAGACACGTATCCCTCCGAAATGAGTTTCAAGCGAGTGTGTGGTTAGGAACGCACTGCATGGGTTTCAAGGTCCTTTAACACCAAGACCCGTGCCTCGGGAAGTTCGTTCTTGATTCTAGGCGGATCGGCGAGGCTATACGCTGTAGGCCACATTTCACACAAACGATAGTTTGGATACACGCACTCCAAAGATGTTTGATACATTTAACTTTAAAGCGGGTTTCAGGAAAGGTTGGGCTTAAGAGCTGATATCATGAGATTCTTCTAGGTTTTGCGACCGACAAAAGAGTCTTGTGCATTCAATAGCCCGTATTTGGAGAGAAGCGCGTGCCGGATGACTCTATTGTCTAGGGTCTAGTCCTTTACTTCGAGATGCGTTTACTACAATTCCATGCCGAAATACACATGTAATGATGATCTCGGATACTTTTCGTTTTGAATAGGGTTTCGGGCGATTCACGTGTAAGGAACGCTTTACATGGGCTTGAGGGGTGTTTAGGTCTGAAACTGGTGCTTGTGACAGTTCCTAATCAATTTCACTACGAAACCACGTTCTAGGTGGTTGTATGAAACCACTGGCTCCAAAGGGCGTTTCACGAAGTCCGCGGCTAAAGGAAGAGCTCTCGGAAGTTCTTTGAATCCGTTTTCGTTTAAGACGGGATTCGGGCGAATTCGGGCTAGAGAACTAGTCCCGTGGGGTTCTGAGCCTTTTCTGAATGAAAGAGTTTGATTGATTTTTGTGCGGCTCTGGGAAGACGTTGGTTGTAGACCGCATTCGACGCAACCCACGGTTGAACGACGTGCCCTGGAAAATACTGTAATGGCTCTTTACTTCTAAAATCGGTTTCCGGCAAATTAGGGCTTAGGAACCAATGTCGGGGGACTCAGTCCCATTTCCTTCTTAAAAACGTGTCTAGTGCAATCAATTGGCAGTACTTGGATAAGAACACGAGTTGGATGATTCTGGGGCGTTCCGGGGTGTTACTATTTGTCTTGGGGATTGCGATGCATTCGGTACGATTGTAGGCCTTCAAAAGCATTTTATGATATTCTGAGACACGTATCCCTCCGAAATGAGTTTCAAGCGAGTGTGTGGTTAGGAACGCACTGCATGGGTTTCAAGGTCCTTTAACACCAAGACCCGTGCCTCGGGAAGTTCGTTCTTGATTCTAGGCGGATCGGCGAGGCTATACGCTGTAGGCCACATTTCACACAAACGATAGTTTGGATACACGCACTCCAAAGATGTTTGATACATTTAACTTTAAAGCGGGTTTCAGGAAAGGTTGGGCTTAAGAGCTGATATCATGAGATTCTTCTAGGTTTTGCGACCGACAAAAGAGTCTTGTGCATTCAATAGCCCGTATTTGGAGAGAAGCGCGTGCCGGATGACTCTATGGTCTAGGGTCTAGTCCTTTGCTTCGAGATGCGTTTACTACAATTCCATGCCGAAATACACATGTAATGATGATCTCGGATACTTTTCGTTTTGAATAGGGTTTCGGGCGATTCACGTGTAAGGAACGCTTTACATGGGCTTGAGGGGTGTTTAGGTCTGAAACTGGTGCTTGTGACAGTTCCTAATCAATTTCACTACGAAACCGCGTTCTAGGTGGTTGTATGAAACCACTGGCTCCAAAGGGCGTTTCACGAAGTCCGCGGCTAAAGGAAGAGCTCTCGGAAGTTCTTTGAATCCGTTTTCGTTTAAGACGGGATTCGGGCGAATTCGGGCTAGAGAACTAGTCCCGTGGGGTTCTGAGCCTTTTCTGAATGAAAGAGTTTGATTGATATTTTGTGCGGCTCTGGGAAGACGTTGGTTGTAGACCGCATTCGACGCAACCCACGGTTGAACGACGTGCCCTGGAAAATACTGTAATGGCTCTTTACTTCTAAAATGGGTTTCCGGCAAATTAGGGCTTAGGAACCAATGTCGGGGGACTCAGTCCCATTTCCTTCTTAAAAACGTGTCTAGGGCAATCAATTGCCAGTACTTGGATTAGAACACGAGTTGGATGATTCCGGGGCGTTCCGGGGTGTTACTATTTGTCTTCGGGATTGCGACGCATTCGGTACGATTGTAGGCCGACAAAAGCATTTTATGATATTCTGAGAGACGTATGCCTTCGAAATGAGTATCAAGGGAGTGTGTGGTTAGGAACGCACTGCAGGGGATTCAAGGTCCTTTAACACCGAGACCCGTGCCTCGGGAAGTTCGTTCTTAATCCTAAGCGGATCGGCGAGGCTATACGCTGTAGACCACATTTCACACAAACGATAGTTTGGATACACGCACTCCAAAGATGTTTGATACATTTAACTTTAAAGCGGGTTTCAGGAAAGGTTGGGCTTAAGAGCTGATATCATGAGATTCTTCTAGGTTTTGGGACCGACAAAAGAGTCTTGTGCATTCAATAGCCCGTATTTGGAGAGAAGCGCGTGCCGGATGACTCTATGGTCTAGGGTCTAGTCCTTTGCTTCGAGATGCGTTTACTACAATTCCATGCCGAAATACACATGTAATGATGATGATCTCGGATACTTTTCATTTTGAATAGGGTTTCGGGCGATTCACGTGTAAGGAACGCATTACATGGGCTTGAGGGGTGTTTAGGTCTGAAAGTCTTGCTTGGGACAGTTCCTAATCAATTTCACTACGAAACCACGTTCTAGGTGGGTGTATGAAACCACTGGCTCCAAAGGGCGTTTCACGAAGTCCGCGGCTAAAGGAAGAGCTCTCGGAAGTTCTTTGAATCCGTTTTCGTTTAAGACGGGATTCGGGCGAATTCGGGCTAGAGAACTAGTCCCGTGGGGTTCTGAGCCTTTTCTGAATGAAAGAGTTTGATTGATATTTTGTGCGGCTCTGGGAAGACGTTGGTTGTAGACCGCATTCGACGCAACCCACGGTTGAACGACGTGCCCTGGAAAATACTGTGATGGCTCTTTACTTCTAAAATGGGTTTCCGGCAAATTAGGGCTTAGGAACCAATGTCGGGGGACTCAGTCCCATTTCCTTCTTAAAAACGTGTCTAGTGCAATCAATTGGCAGTACTTGGATAAGAACACGAGTTGGATGATTCTGGGGCGTTCCGGGGTGTTACTATTTGTCTTGGGGATTGCGATGCATTCGGTACGATTGTAGGCCTTCAAAAGCATTTTATGATATTCTGAGACACGTATCCCTCCGAAATGAGTTTCAAGCGAGTGTGTGGTTAGGAACGCACTGCATGGGTTTCAAGGTCCTTTAACACCAAGACCCGTGCCTCGGGAAGTTCGTTCTTGATTCTAGGCGGATCGGCGAGGCTATACGCTGTAGGCCACATTTCACACAAACGATAGTTTGGATACACGCACTCCAAAGATGTTTGATACATTTAACTTTAAACCGGGTTTCAGGAAAGGTTGGGCTTAGGAGCTGATATCATGAGATTCTTCTAGGTTTTGCGACCGACAAAAGAGTCTTGTGCATTCAATAGCCCGTATTTGGAGAGAAGCGCGTGCCGGATGACTCTATGGTCTAGGGTCTAGTCCTTTACTTCGAGATGCGTTTACTACAATTCCATGCCGAAATACACATGTAATGATGATCTCGGATACTTTTCGTTTTGAATAGGGTTTCGGGCGATTCACGGGTAAGGAACGCTTTACATGGGCTTGAGGGGTGTTTAGGTCTGAAACTGGTGCTTGTGACAGTTCCTAATCAATTTCACTACGAAACCACGTTCTAGGTGGGTGTATGAAACCACTGGCACCAAAGGGCGTTTCACGAAGTCTGCGGTTGAAAGAAGAGCACTTGGAAGTTCTTTGAATCCGTTTTCGTTTAAAAAGAGATTCGGGGAAATTCGGGCTGGAGAGCTACTCCCGTGGGGTTCTGGGCCTTTTCTGAATGAAAGAGTTTGATTGAGATTTTGTACGGCTCTGGGAAGACGTTGGTTGTAGACCGCATTCAACGCAACCCGCGGTTGAACGACGTGCCCTGGAAAATACTGTGATGGCTCTTTACTTTTAAAATGGGTTTCCGGCAAATTAGGGCTTAGGAACCAATGTCGGGGGACTCAGTCCCATTTCCTTCTTAAAAACGTGTCTAGTGCAATCAATTGCCAGTACTTGGATTAGAACACGAGTTGGATGATTCTGGGGCGTTCTGGGGTGTTACTATTCGTCTTTGGGATTGCGATGGCTTCGGTACGATTGTAGGCCGACAAAAGCATTTTATGATATTCTGAGACACGTATCCCTTCGAAATGAGTTTCAAGCAAGTGTGTGGTTAGGAACGCACTGTAGGGGATTCAAGGTCCTTTAACACCGAGACCCGTGCCACGGGAAGTTCGTTCTTAATCCTAGGCGGATCGGCGAGGCTATACGCTGTAGACCACATTTCACACAAACGATAGTTTGGATACACGCACTCCAAAGATGTTTGATACATTTAACCTTAAAGCGGGTTTCAGGAAAGGTTGAGCTTAAGAGCTGATATCATGAGATTCTTCTAGGTTTTGCGACCGACAAAAGAGTCTTGTGCATTCAATAGCCCGTATTTGGAGAGAAGCGCGTGCCGGATGACTCTATTGTCTAGGGTCTAGTCCTTTGCTTCGAGATGCGTTTACTACAATTCCATGCCGAAATACACATGTAATGATGATCTCGGATACTTTTCATTTTGAATAGGGTTTCGGGCGATTCACGTGTAAGGAACGCATTACAGGGGCTTGAGGGGTGTTTAGGTCTGAAAGTCTTGCTTGGGACAGTTCCTAATCAATTTCACTACGAAACCACGTTCTAGGTGGTTGTATGAAACCACTGGCTCCAAAGGGCGTTTCACGAAGTCCGCGGCTAAAGGAAGAGCTCTCGGAAGTTCTTTGAATCCGTTTTCGTTTAAGACGGGATTCGGGCGAATTCGGGCTAGAGAACTAGTCCCGTGGGGTTCTGAGCCTTTTCTGAATGAAAGAGTTTGATTGATATTTTGTGCGGCTCTGGGAAGACGTTGGTTGTAGACCGCATTCGACGCAACCCACGGTTGAACGACGTGCCCTGGAAAATACTGTAATGGCTCTTTACTTCTAAAATGGGTTTCCGGCAAATTAGGGCTTAGGAACCAATGTCGGGGGACTCAGTCCCATTTCCTTCTTAAAAACGTGTCTAGTGCAATCAATTGGCAGTACTTGGATAAGAACACGAGTTGGATGATTCTGGGGCGTTCCGGGGTGTTACTATTTGTCTTGGGGATTGCGATGCATTCGGTACGATTGTAGGCCTTCAAAAGCATTTTATGATATTCTGAGACACGTATCCCTCCGAAATGAGTTTCAAGCGAGTGTGTGGTTAGGAACGCACTGCATGGGTTTCAAGGTCCTTTAACACCAAGACCCGTGCCTCGGGAAGTTCGTTCTTGATTCTAGGCGGATCGGCGAGGCTATACGCTGTAGGCCACATTTCACACAAACGATAGTTTGGATACACGCACTCCAAAGATGTTTGATACATTTAACTTTAAAGCGGGTTTCAGGAAAGGTTGGGCTTAAGAGCTGATATCATGAGATTCTTCTAGGTTTTGCGACCGACAAAAGAGTCTTGTGCATTCAATAGCCCGTATTTGGAGAGAAGCGCGTGCCGGATGACTCTATTGTCTAGGGTCTAGTCCTTTACTTCGAGATGCGTTTACTACAATTCCATGCCGAAATACACATGTAATGATGATCTCGGATACTTTTCGTTTTGAATAGGGTTTCGGGCGATTCACGTGTAAGGAACGCTTTACATGGGCTTGAGGGGTGTTTAGGTCTGAAACTGGTGCTTGTGACAGTTCCTAATCAATTTCACTACGAAACCACGTTCTAGGTGGTTGTATGAAACCACTGGCTCCAAAGGGCGTTTCACGAAGTCCGCGGCTAAAGGAAGAGCTCTCGGAAGTTCTTTGAATCCGTTTTCGTTTAAGACGGGATTCGGGCGAATTCGGGCTAGAGAACTAGTCCCGTGGGGTTCTGAGCCTTTTCTGAATGAAAGAGTTTGATTGATTTTTGTGCGGCTCTGGGAAGACGTTGGTTGTAGACCGCATTCGACGCAACCCACGGTTGAACGACGTGCCCTGGAAAATACTGTAATGGCTCTTTACTTCTAAAATCGGTTTCCGGCAAATTAGGGCTTAGGAACCAATGTCGGGGGACTCAGTCCCATTTCCTTCTTAAAAACGTGTCTAGTGCAATCAATTGGCAGTACTTGGATAAGAACACGAGTTGGATGATTCTGGGGCGTTCCGGGGTGTTACTATTTGTCTTGGGGATTGCGATGCATTCGGTACGATTGTAGGCCTTCAAAAGCATTTTATGATATTCTGAGACACGTATCCCTCCGAAATGAGTTTCAAGCGAGTGTGTGGTTAGGAACGCACTGCATGGGTTTCAAGGTCCTTTAACACCAAGACCCGTGCCTCGGGAAGTTCGTTCTTGATTCTAGGCGGATCGGCGAGGCTATACGCTGTAGGCCACATTTCACACAAACGATAGTTTGGATACACGCACTCCAAAGATGTTTGATACATTTAACTTTAAAGCGGGTTTCAGGAAAGGTTGGGCTTAAGAGCTGATATCATGAGATTCTTCTAGGTTTTGCGACCGACAAAAGAGTCTTGTGCATTCAATAGCCCGTATTTGGAGAGAAGCGCGTGCCGGATGACTCTATGGTCTAGGGTCTAGTCCTTTGCTTCGAGATGCGTTTACTACAATTCCATGCCGAAATACACATGTAATGATGATCTCGGATACTTTTCGTTTTGAATAGGGTTTCGGGCGATTCACGTGTAAGGAACGCTTTACATGGGCTTGAGGGGTGTTTAGGTCTGAAACTGGTGCTTGTGACAGTTCCTAATCAATTTCACTACGAAACCGCGTTCTAGGTGGTTGTATGAAACCACTGGCTCCAAAGGGCGTTTCACGAAGTCCGCGGCTAAAGGAAGAGCTCTCGGAAGTTCTTTGAATCCGTTTTCGTTTAAGACGGGATTCGGGCGAATTCGGGCTAGAGAACTAGTCCCGTGGGGTTCTGAGCCTTTTCTGAATGAAAGAGTTTGATTGATATTTTGTGCGGCTCTGGGAAGACGTTGGTTGTAGACCGCATTCGACGCAACCCACGGTTGAACGACGTGCCCTGGAAAATACTGTAATGGCTCTTTACTTCTAAAATGGGTTTCCGGCAAATTAGGGCTTAGGAACCAATGTCGGGGGACTCAGTCCCATTTCCTTCTTAAAAACGTGTCTAGGGCAATCAATTGCCAGTACTTGGATTAGAACACGAGTTGGATGATTCCGGGGCGTTCCGGGGTGTTACTATTTGTCTTCGGGATTGCGACGCATTCGGTACGATTGTAGGCCGACAAAAGCATTTTATGATATTCTGAGAGACGTATGCCTTCGAAATGAGTATCAAGGGAGTGTGTGGTTAGGAACGCACTGCAGGGGATTCAAGGTCCTTTAACACCGAGACCCGTGCCTCGGGAAGTTCGTTCTTAATCCTAGGCGGATCGGCGAGGCTATACGCTGTAGACCACATTTCACACAAACGATAGTTTGGATACACGCACTCCAAAGATGTTTGATACATTTAACTTTAAAGCGGGTTTCAGGAAAGGTTGGGCTTAAGAGCTGATATCATGAGATTCTTCTAGGTTTTGGGACCGACAAAAGAGTCTTGTGCATTCAATAGCCCGTATTTGGAGAGAAGCGCGTGCCGGATGACTCTATGGTCTAGGGTCTAGTCCTTTGCTTCGAGATGCGTTTACTACAATTCCATGCCGAAATACACATGTAATGATGATGATCTCGGATACTTTTCATTTTGAATAGGGTTTCGGGCGATTCACGTGTAAGGAACGCATTACATGGGCTTGAGGGGTGTTTAGGTCTGAAAGTCTTGCTTGGGACAGTTCCTAATCAATTTCACTACGAAACCACGTTCTAGGTGGGTGTATGAAACCACTGGCTCCAAAGGGCGTTTCACGAAGTCCGCGGCTAAAGGAAGAGCTCTCGGAAGTTCTTTGAATCCGTTTTCGTTTAAGACGGGATTCGGGCGAATTCGGGCTAGAGAACTAGTCCCGTGGGGTTCTGAGCCTTTTCTGAATGAAAGAGTTTGATTGATATTTTGTGCGGCTCTGGGAAGACGTTGGTTGTTGACCGCATTCGACGCAACCCACGGTTGAACGACGTGCCCTGGAAAATACTGTAATGGCTCTTTACTTCTAAAATGGGTTTCCGGCAAATTAGGGCTTAGGAACCAATGTCGGGGGACTCAGTCCCATTTCCTTCTTAAAAACGTGTCTAGTGCAATCAATTGGCAGTACTTGGATAAGAACACGAGTTGGATGATTCTGGGGCGTTCCGGGGTGTTACTATTTGTCTTGGGGATTGCGATGCATTCGGTACGATTGTAGGCCTTCAAAAGCATTTTATGATATTCTGAGACACGTATCCCTCCGAAATGAGTTTCAAGCGAGTGTGTGGTTAGGAACGCACTGCATGGGTTTCAAGGTCCTTTAACACCAAGACCCGTGCCTCGGGAAGTTCGTTCTTGATTCTAGGCGGATCGGCGAGGCTATACGCTGTAGGCCACATTTCACACAAACGATAGTTTGGATACACGCACTCCAAAGATGTTTGATACATTTAACTTTAAAGCGGGTTTCAGGAAAGGTTGGGCTTAACAGCTGATATCATGAGATTCTTCTAGGTTTTGCGACCGACAAAAGAGTCTTGTGCATTCAATAGCCCGTATTTGGAGAGAAGCGCGTGCCGGATGACTCTATGGTCTAGGGTCTAGTCCTTTGCTTCGAGATGCGTTTACTACAATTCCATGCCGAAATACACATGTAATGATGATCTCGGATACTTTTCATTTTGAATGGGGTTACGGGCGATTCACGTGTAAGGAGCGCACTACATGGGCTTGAGGGGTGTTTAGGTCTGAAAGTCTTGCTTGGGACAGTTCCTAATCAATTTCACTACGAAACCACGTTCTAGGTGGGTGTATGAAACCACTGGCTCCAAAGGGCGTTTCACGAAGTCCGCGGCTAAAGGAAGAGCTCTCGGAAGTTCTTTGAATCCGTTTTCGTTTAAGACGGGATTCGGGCGAATTCGGGCTAGAGAACTAGTCCCGTGGGGTTCTGAGCCTTTTCTGAATGAAAGAGTTTGATTGATATTTTGTGCGGCTCTGGGAAGACGTTGGTTGTAGACCGCATTCGACGCAACCCACGGTTGAACGACGTGCCCTGGAAAGTACTGTGATGGCTCTTTACTTCTACAACGGGTTTCCGGCAAATTAGGGCTTAGGAACCAATGTCGGGGGACTCAGTCCCATTTCCTTCTTAAAAACGTGTCTAGTGCAATCAATTGGCAGTACTTGGATAAGAACACGAGTTGGATGATTCTGGGGCGTTCCGGGGTGTTACTATTTGTCTTGGGGATTGCGATGCATTCGGTACGATTGTAGGCCTTCAAAAGCATTTTATGATATTCTGAGACACGTATCCCTCCGAAATGAGTTTCAAGCGAGTGTGTGGTTAGGAACGCACTGCATGGGTTTCAAGGTCCTTTAACACCAAGACCCGTGCCTCGGGAAGTTCGTTCTTGATTCTAGGCGGATCGGCGAGGCTATACGCTGTAGGCCACATTTCACACAAACGATAGTTTGGATACACGCACTCCAAAGATGTTTGATACATTTAACTTTAAAGCGGGTTTCAGGAAAGGTTGGGCTTAAGAGCTGATATCATGAGATTCTTCTAGGTTTTGCGACCGACAAAAGAGTCTTGTGCATTCAATAGCCCGTATTTGGAGAGAAGCGCGTGCCGGATGACTCTATTGTCTAGGGTCTAGTCCTTTACTTCGAGATGCGTTTACTACAATTCCATGCCGAAATACACATGTAATGATGATCTCGGATACTTTTCGTTTTGAATAGGGTTTCGGGCGATTCACGTGTAAGGAACGCTTTACATGGGCTTGAGGGGTGTTTAGGTCTGAAACTGGTGCTTGTGACAGTTCCTAATCAATTTCACTACGAAACCACGTTCTAGGTGGTTGTATGAAACCACTGGCTCCAAAGGGCGTTTCACGAAGTCCGCGGCTAAAGGAAGAGCTCTCGGAAGTTCTTTGAATCCGTTTTCGTTTAAGACGGGATTCGGGCGAATTCGGGCTAGAGAACTAGTCCCGTGGGGTTCTGAGCCTTTTCTGAATGAAAGAGTTTGATTGATTTTTGTGCGGCTCTGGGAAGACGTTGGTTGTAGACCGCATTCGACGCAACCCACGGTTGAACGACGTGCCCTGGAAAATACTGTAATGGCTCTTTACTTCTAAAATCGGTTTCCGGCAAATTAGGGCTTAGGAACCAATGTCGGGGGACTCAGTCCCATTTCCTTCTTAAAAACGTGTCTAGTGCAATCAATTGGCAGTACTTGGATAAGAACACGAGTTGGATGATTCTGGGGCGTTCCGGGGTGTTACTATTTGTCTTGGGGATTGCGATGCATTCGGTACGATTGTAGGCCTTCAAAAGCATTTTATGATATTCTGAGACACGTATCCCTCCGAAATGAGTTTCAAGCGAGTGTGTGGTTAGGAACGCACTGCATGGGTTTCAAGGTCCTTTAACACCAAGACCCGTGCCTCGGGAAGTTCGTTCTTGATTCTAGGCGGATCGGCGAGGCTATACGCTGTAGGCCACATTTCACACAAACGATAGTTTGGATACACGCACTCCAAAGATGTTTGATACATTTAACTTTAAAGCGGGTTTCAGGAAAGGTTGGGCTTAAGAGCTGATATCATGAGATTCTTCTAGGTTTTGCGACCGACAAAAGAGTCTTGTGCATTAAATAGCCCGTATTTGGAGAGAAGCGCGTGCCGGATGACTCTATGGTCTAGGGTCTAGTCCTTTGCTTCGAGATGCGTTTACTACAATTCCATGCCGAAATACACATGTAATGATGATCTCGGATACTTTTCGTTTTGAATAGGGTTTCGGGCGATTCACGTGTAAGGAACGCTTTACATGGGCTTGAGGGGTGTTTAGGTCTGAAACTGGTGCTTGTGACAGTTCCTAATCAATTTCACTACGAAACCGCGTTCTAGGTGGTTGTATGAAACCACTGGCTCCAAAGGGCGTTTCACGAAGTCCGCGGCTAAAGGAAGAGCTCTCGGAAGTTCTTTGAATCCGTTTTCGTTTAAGACGGGATTCGGGCGAATTCGGGCTAGAGAACTAGTCCCGTGGGGTTCTGAGCCTTTTCTGAATGAAAGAGTTTGATTGATATTTTGTGCGGCTCTGGGAAGACGTTGGTTGTAGACCGCATTCGACGCAACCCACGGTTGAACGACGTGCCCTGGAAAATACTGTAATGGCTCTTTACTTCTAAAATGGGTTTCCGGCAAATTAGGGCTTAGGAACCAATGTCGGGGGACTCAGTCCCATTTCCTTCTTAAAAACGTGTCTAGGGCAATCAATTGCCAGTACTTGGATTAGAACACGAGTTGGATGATTCCGGGGCGTTCCGGGGTGTTACTATTTGTCTTCGGGATTGCGACGCATTCGGTACGATTGTAGGCCGACAAAAGCATTTTATGATATTCTGAGAGACGTATGCCTTCGAAATGAGTATCAAGGGAGTGTGTGGTTAGGAACGCACTGCAGGGGATTCAAGGTCCTTTAACACCGAGACCCGTGCCTCGGGAAGTTCGTTCTTAATCCTAGGCGGATCGGCGAGGCTATACGCTGTAGACCACATTTCACACAAACGATAGTTTGGATACACGCACTCCAAAGATGTTTGATACATTTAACTTTAAACCGGGTTTCAGGAAAGGTTGGGCTTAAGAGCTGATATCATGAGATTCTTCTAGGTTTTGGGACCGACAAAAGAGTCTTGTGCATTCAATAGCCCGTATTTGGAGAGAAGCGCGTGCCGGATGACTCTATGGTCTAGGGTCTAGTCCTTTGCTTCGAGATGCGTTTACTACAATTCCATGCCGAAATACACATGTAATGATGATGATCTCGGATACTTTTCGTTTTGAATAGGGTTTCGGGCGATTCACGTGTAAGGAACGCTTTACATGGGCTTGAGGGGTGTTTAGGTCTGAAACTGGTGCTTGTGACAGTTCCTAATCAATTTCACTACGAAACCGCGTTCTAGGTGGTTGTATGAAACCACTGGCTCCAAAGGGCGTTTCACGAAGTCCGCGGCTAAAGGAAGAGCTCTCGGAAGTTCTTTGAATCCGTTTTCGTTTAAGACGGGATTCGGGCGAATTCGGGCTAGAGAACTAGTCCCGTGGGGTTCTGAGCCTTTTCTGAATGAAAGAGTTTGATTGATATTTTGTGCGGCTCTGGGAAGACGTTGGTTGTAGACCGCATTCGACGCAACCCACGGTTGAACGACGTGCCCTGGAAAATACTGTAATGGCTCTTTACTTCTAAAATGGGTTTCCGGCAAATTAGGGCTTAGGAACCAATGTCGGGGGACTCAGTCCCATTTCCTTCTTAAAAACGTGTCTAGGGCAATCAATTGCCAGTACTTGGATTAGAACACGAGTTGGATGATTCCGGGGCGTTCCGGGGTGTTACTATTTGTCTTCGGGATTGCGACGCATTCGGTACGATTGTAGGCCGACAAAAGCATTTTATGATATTCTGAGAGACGTATGCCTTCGAAATGAGTATCAAGGGAGTGTGTGGTTAGGAACGCACTGCAGGGGATTCAAGGTCCTTTAACACCGAGACCCGTGCCTCGGGAAGTTCGTTCTTAATCCTAGGCGGATCGGCGAGGCTATACGCTGTAGACCACATTTCACACAAACGATAGTTTGGATACACGCACTCCAAAGATGTTTGATACATTTAACTTTAAAGCGGGTTTCAGGAAAGGTTGGGCTTAAGAGCTGATATCATGAGATTCTTCTAGGTTTTGGGACCGACAAAAGAGTCTTGTGCATTCAATAGCCCGTATTTGGAGAGAAGCGCGTGCCGGATGACTCTATGGTCTAGGGTCTAGTCCTTTGCTTCGAGATGCGTTTACTACAATTCCATGCCGAAATACACATGTAATGATGATGATCTCGGATACTTTTCATTTTGAATAGGGTTTCGGGCGATTCACGTGTAAGGAACGCATTACATGGGCTTGAGGGGTGTTTAGGTCTGAAAGTCTTGCTTGGGACAGTTCCTAATCAATTTCACTACGAAACCACGTTCTAGGTGGGTGTATGAAACCACTGGCTCCAAAGGGCGTTTCACGAAGTCCGCGGCTAAAGGAAGAGCTCTCGGAAGTTCTTTGAATCCGTTTTCGTTTAAGACGGGATTCGGGCGAATTCGGGCTAGAGAACTAGTCCCGTGGGGTTCTGAGCCTTTTCTGAATGAAAGAGTTTGATTGATATTTTGTGCGGCTCTGGGAAGACGTTGGTTGTAGACCGCATTCGACGCAACCCACGGTTGAACGACGTGCCCTGGAAAATACTGTGATGGCTCTTTACTTCTAAAATGGGTTTCCGGCAAATTAGGGCTTAGGAACCAATGTCGGGGGACTCAGTCCCATTTCCTTCTTAAAAACGTGTCTAGTGCAATCAATTGGCAGTACTTGGATAAGAACACGAGTTGGATGATTCTGGGGCGTTCCGGGGTGTTACTATTTGTCTTGGGGATTGCGATGCATTCGGTACGATTGTAGGCCTTCAAAAGCATTTTATGATATTCTGAGACACGTATCCCTCCGAAATGAGTTTCAAGCGAGTGTGTGGTTAGGAACGCACTGCATGGGTTTCAAGGTCCTTTAACACCAAGACCCGTGCCTCGGGAAGTTCGTTCTTGATTCTAGGCGGATCGGCGAGGCTATACGCTGTAGGCCACATTTCACACAAACGATAGTTTGGATACACGCACTCCAAAGATGTTTGATACATTTAACTTTAAACCGGGTTTCAGGAAAGGTTGGGCTTAGGAGCTGATATCATGAGATTCTTCTAGGTTTTGCGACCGACAAAAGAGTCTTGTGCATTCAATAGCCCGTATTTGGAGAGAAGCGCGTGCCGGATGACTCTATGGTCTAGGGTCTAGTCCTTTACTTCGAGATGCGTTTACTACAATTCCATGCCGAAATACACATGTAATGATGATCTCGGATACTTTTCGTTTTGAATAGGGTTTCGGGCGATTCACGGGTAAGGAACGCTTTACATGGGCTTGAGGGGTGTTTAGGTCTGAAACTGGTGCTTGTGACAGTTCCTAATCAATTTCACTACGAAACCACGTTCTAGGTGGGTGTATGAAACCACTGGCACCAAAGGGCGTTTCACGAAGTCTGCGGTTGAAAGAAGAGCACTTGGAAGTTCTTTGAATCCGTTTTCGTTTAAAAAGAGATTCGGGGAAATTCGGGCTGGAGAGCTACTCCCGTGGGGTTCTGGGCCTTTTCTGAATGAAAGAGTTTGATTGAGATTTTGTACGGCTCTGGGAAGACGTTGGTTGTAGACCGCATTCAACGCAACCCGCGGTTGAACGACGTGCCCTGGAAAATACTGTGATGGCTCTTTACTTTTAAAATGGGTTTCCGGCAAATTAGGGCTTAGGAACCAATGTCGGGGGACTCAGTCCCATTTCCTTCTTAAAAACGTGTCTAGTGCAATCAATTGCCAGTACTTGGATTAGAACACGAGTTGGATGATTCTGGGGCGTTCTGGGGTGTTACTATTCGTCTTTGGGATTGCGATGGCTTCGGTACGATTGTAGGCCGACAAAAGCATTTTATGATATTCTGAGACACGTATCCCTTCGAAATGAGTTTCAAGCAAGTGTGTGGTTAGGAACGCACTGTAGGGGATTCAAGGTCCTTTAACACCGAGACCCGTGCCACGGGAAGTTCGTTCTTAATCCTAGGCGGATCGGCGAGGCTATACGCTGTAGACCACATTTCACACAAACGATAGTTTGGATACACGCACTCCAAAGATGTTTGATACATTTAACCTTAAAGCGGGTTTCAGGAAAGGTTGAGCTTAAGAGCTGATATCATGAGATTCTTCTAGGTTTTGCGACCGACAAAAGAGTCTTGTGCATTCAATAGCCCGTATTTGGAGAGAAGCGCGTGCCGGATGACTCTATTGTCTAGGGTCTAGTCCTTTGCTTCGAGATGCGTTTACTACAATTCCACGCCGAAATACACATGTAATGATGATCTCGGATACTTTTCATTTTGAATAGGGTTTCGGGCGATTCACGTGTAAGGAACGCATTACAGGGGCTTGAGGGGTGTTTAGGTCTGAAAGTCTTGCTTGGGACAGTTCCTAATCAATTTCACTACGAAACCACGTTCTAGGTGGTTGTATGAAACCACTGGCTCCAAAGGGCGTTTCACGAAGTCCGCGGCTAAAGGAAGAGCTCTCGGAAGTTCTTTGAATCCGTTTTCGTTTAAGACGGGATTCGGGCGAATTCGGGCTAGAGAACTAGTCCCGTGGGGTTCTGAGCCTTTTCTGAATGAAAGAGTTTGATTGATATTTTGTGCGGCTCTGGGAAGACGTTGGTTGTACACCGCATTCGACGCAACCCACGGTTGAACGACGTGCCCTGGAAAATACTGTAATGGCTCTTTACTTCTAAAATGGGTTTCCGGCAAATTAGGGCTTTGGAACCAATGTCGGGGGACTCAGTCCCATTTCCTTCTTAAAAACGTGTCTAGTGCAATCAATTGGCAGTACTTGGATAAGAACACGAGTTGGATGATTCTGGGGCGTTCCGGGGTGTTACTATTTGTCTTGGGGATTGCGATGCATTCGGTACGATTGTAGGCCTTCAAAAGCATTTTATGATATTCTGAGACACGTATCCCTCCGAAATGAGTTTCAAGCGAGTGTGTGGTTAGGAACGCACTGCATGGGTTTCAAGGTCCTTTAACACCAAGACCCGTGCCTCGGGAAGTTCGTTCTTGATTCTAGGCGGATCGGCGAGGCTATACGCTGTAGGCCACATTTCACACAAACGATAGTTTGGATACACGCACTCCAAAGATGTTTGATACATTTAACTTTAAAGCGGGTTTCAGGAAAGGTTGGGCTTAAGAGCTGATATCATGAGATTCTTCTAGGTTTTGCGACCGACAAAAGAGTCTTGTGCATTCAATAGCCCGTATTTGGAGAGAAGCGCGTGCCGGATGACTCTATGGTCTAGGGTCTAGTCCTTTGCTTCGAGATGCGTTTACTACAATTCCATGCCGAAATACACATGTAATGATGATGATCTCGGATACTTTTCATTTTGAATAGGGTTTCGGGCGATTCACGTGTAAGGAACGCATTACATGGGCTTGAGGGGTGTTTAGGTCTGAAAGTCTTGCTTGGGACAGTTCCTAATCAATTTCACTACGAAACCACGTTCTAGGTGGGTGTATGAAACCACTGGCTCCAAAGGGCGTTTCACGAAGTCCGCGGCTAAAGGAAGAGCTCTCGGAAGTTCTTTGAATCCGTTTTCGTTTAAGACGGGATTCGGGCGAATTCGGGCTAGAGAACTAGTCCCGTGGGGTTCTGAGCCTTTTCTGAATGAAAGAGTTTGATTGATATTTTGTGCGGCTCTGGGAAGACGTTGGTTGTAGACCGCATTCGACGCAACCCACGGTTGAACGACGTGCCCTGGAAAATACTGTGATGGCTCTTTACTTCTAAAATGGGTTTCCGGCAAATTAGGGCTTAGGAACCAATGTCGGGGGACTCAGTCCCATTTCCTTCTTAAAAACGTGTCTAGTGCAATCAATTGGCAGTACTTGGATAAGAACACGAGTTGGATGATTCTGGGGCGTTCCGGGGTGTTACTATTTGTCTTGGGGATTGCGATGCATTCGGTACGATTGTAGGCCTTCAAAAGCATTTTATGATATTCTGAGACACGTATCCCTCCGAAATGAGTTTCAAGCGAGTGTGTGGTTAGGAACGCACTGCATGGGTTTCAAGGTCCTTTAACACCAAGACCCGTGCCTCGGGAAGTTCGTTCTTGATTCTAGGCGGATCGGCGAGGCTATACGCTGTAGGCCACATTTCACACAAACGATAGTTTGGATACACGCACTCCAAAGATGTTTGATACATTTAACTTTAAACCGGGTTTCAGGAAAGGTTGGGCTTAGGAGCTGATATCATGAGATTCTTCTAGGTTTTGCGACCGACAAAAGAGTCTTGTGCATTCAATAGCCCGTATTTGGAGAGAAGCGCGTGCCGGATGACTCTATGGTCTAGGGTCTAGTCCTTTACTTCGAGATGCGTTTACTACAATTCCATGCCGAAATACACATGTAATGATGATCTCGGATACTTTTCGTTTTGAATAGGGTTTCGGGCGATTCACGGGTAAGGAACGCTTTACATGGGCTTGAGGGGTGTTTAGGTCTGAAACTGGTGCTTGTGACAGTTCCTAATCAATTTCACTACGAAACCACGTTCTAGGTGGGTGTATGAAACCACTGGCACCAAAGGGCGTTTCACGAAGTCTGCGGTTGAAAGAAGAGCACTTGGAAGTTCTTTGAATCCGTTTTCGTTTAAAAAGAGATTCGGGGAAATTCGGGCTGGAGAGCTACTCCCGTGGGGTTCTGGGCCTTTTCTGAATGAAAGAGTTTGATTGAGATTTTGTACGGCTCTGGGAAGACGTTGGTTGTAGACCGCATTCAACGCAACCCGCGGTTGAACGACGTGCCCTGGAAAATACTGTGATGGCTCTTTACTTTTAAAATGGGTTTCCGGCAAATTAGGGCTTAGGAACCAATGTCGGGGGACTCAGTCCCATTTCCTTCTTAAAAACGTGTCTAGTGCAATCAATTGCCAGTACTTGGATTAGAACACGAGTTGGATGATTCTGGGGCGTTCTGGGGTGTTACTATTCGTCTTTGGGATTGCGATGGCTTCGGTACGATTGTAGGCCGACAAAAGCATTTTATGATATTCTGAGACACGTATCCCTTCGAAATGAGTTTCAAGCAAGTGTGTGGTTAGGAACGCACTGTAGGGGATTCAAGGTCCTTTAACACCGAGACCCGTGCCACGGGAAGTTCGTTCTTAATCCTAGGCGGATCGGCGAGGCTATACGCTGTAGACCACATTTCACACAAACGATAGTTTGGATACACGCACTCCAAAGATGTTTGATACATTTAACCTTAAAGCGGGTTTCAGGAAAGGTTGAGCTTAAGAGCTGATATCATGAGATTCTTCTAGGTTTTGCGACCGACAAAAGAGTCTTGTGCATTCAATAGCCCGTATTTGGAGAGAAGCGCGTGCCGGATGACTCTATTGTCTAGGGTCTAGTCCTTTGCTTCGAGATGCGTTTACTACAATTCCACGCCGAAATACACATGTAATGATGATCTCGGATACTTTTCATTTTGAATAGGGTTTCGGGCGATTCACGTGTAAGGAACGCATTACAGGGGCTTGAGGGGTGTTTAGCTCTGAAAGTCTTGCTTGGGACAGTTCCTAATCAATTTCACTACGAAACCACGTTCTAGGTGGTTGTATGAAACCACTGGCTCCAAAGGGCGTTTCACGAAGTCCGCGGCTAAAGGAAGAGCTCTCGGAAGTTCTTTGAATCCGTTTTCGTTTAAGACGGGATTCGGGCGAATTCGGGCTAGAGAACTAGTCCCGTGGGGTTCTGAGCCTTTTCTGAATGAAAGAGTTTGATTGATATTTTGTGCGGCTCTGGGAAGACGTTGGTTGTACACCGCATTCGACGCAACCCACGGTTGAACGACGTGCCCTGGAAAATACTGTAATGGCTCTTTACTTCTAAAATGGGTTTCCGGCAAATTAGGGCTTTGGAACCAATGTCGGGGGACTCAGTCCCATTTCCTTCTTAAAAACGTGTCTAGTGCAATCAATTGGCAGTACTTGGATAAGAACACGAGTTGGATGATTCTGGGGCGTTCCGGGGTGTTACTATTTGTCTTGGGGATTGCGATGCATTCGGTACGATTGTAGGCCTTCAAAAGCATTTTATGATATTCTGAGACACGTATCCCTCCGAAATGAGTTTCAAGCGAGTGTGTGGTTAGGAACGCACTGCATGGGTTTCAAGGTCCTTTAACACCAAGACCCGTGCCTCGGGAAGTTCGTTCTTGATTCTAGGCGGATCGGCGAGGCTATACGCTGTAGGCCACATTTCACACAAACGATAGTTTGGATACACGCACTCCAAAGATGTTTGATACATTTAACTTTAAAGCGGGTTTCAGGAAAGGTTGGGCTTAAGAGCTGATATCATGAGATTCTTCTAGGTTTTGCGACCGACAAAAGAGTCTTGTGCATTCAATAGCCCGTATTTGGAGAGAAGCGCGTGCCGGATGACTCTATGGTCTAGGGTCTAGTCCTTTGCTTCGAGATGCGTTTACTACAATTCCATGCCGAAATACACATGTAATGATGATGATCTCGGATACTTTTCATTTTGAATAGGGTTTCGGGCGATTCACGTGTAAGGAACGCATTACATGGGCTTGAGGGGTGTTTAGGTCTGAAAGTCTTGCTTGGGACAGTTCCTAATCAATTTCACTACGAAACCACGTTCTAGGTGGGTGTATGAAACCACTGGCTCCAAAGGGCGTTTCACGAAGTCCGCGGCTAAAGGAAGAGCTCTCGGAAGTTCTTTGAATCCGTTTTCGTTTAAGACGGGATTCGGGCGAATTCGGGCTAGAGAACTAGTCCCGTGGGGTTCTGAGCCTTTTCTGAATGAAAGAGTTTGATTGATATTTTGTGCGGCTCTGGGAAGACGTTGGTTGTAGACCGCATTCGACGCAACCCACGGTTGAACGACGTGCCCTGGAAAATACTGTGATGGCTCTTTACTTCTAAAATGGGTTTCCGGCAAATTAGGGCTTAGGAACCAATGTCGGGGGACTCAGTCCCATTTCCTTCTTAAAAACGTGTCTAGTGCAATCAATTGGCAGTACTTGGATAAGAACACGAGTTGGATGATTCTGGGGCGTTCCGGGGTGTTACTATTTGTCTTGGGGATTGCGATGCATTCGGTACGATTGTAGGCCTTCAAAAGCATTTTATGATATTCTGAGACACGTATCCCTCCGAAATGAGTTTCAAGCGAGTGTGTGGTTAGGAACGCACTGCATGGGTTTCAAGGTCCTTTAACACCAAGACCCGTGCCTCGGGAAGTTCGTTCTTGATTCTAGGCGGATCGGCGAGGCTATACGCTGTAGGCCACATTTCACACAAACGATAGTTTGGATACACGCACTCCAAAGATGTTTGATACATTTAACTTTAAACCGGGTTTCAGGAAAGGTTGGGCTTAGGAGCTGATATCATGAGATTCTTCTAGGTTTTGCGACCGACAAAAGAGTCTTGTGCATTCAATAGCCCGTATTTGGAGAGAAGCGCGTGCCGGATGACTCTATGGTCTAGGGTCTAGTCCTTTACTTCGAGATGCGTTTACTACAATTCCATGCCGAAATACACATGTAATGATGATCTCGGATACTTTTCGTTTTGAATAGGGTTTCGGGCGATTCACGGGTAAGGAACGCTTTACATGGGCTTGAGGGGTGTTTAGGTCTGAAACTGGTGCTTGTGACAGTTCCTAATCAATTTCACTACGAAACCACGTTCTAGGTGGGTGTATGAAACCACTGGCACCAAAGGGCGTTTCACGAAGTCTGCGGTTGAAAGAAGAGCACTTGGAAGTTCTTTGAATCCGTTTTCGTTTAAAAAGAGATTCGGGGAAATTCGGGCTGGAGAGCTACTCCCGTGGGGTTCTGGGCCTTTTCTGAATGAAAGAGTTTGATTGAGATTTTGTACGGCTCTGGGAAGACGTTGGTTGTAGACCGCATTCAACGCAACCCGCGGTTGAACGACGTGCCCTGGAAAATACTGTGATGGCTCTTTACTTTTAAAATGGGTTTCCGGCAAATTAGGGCTTAGGAACCAATGTCGGGGGACTCAGTCCCATTTCCTTCTTAAAAACGTGTCTAGTGCAATCAATTGCCAGTACTTGGATTAGAACACGAGTTGGATGATTCTGGGGCGTTCTGGGGTGTTACTATTCGTCTTTGGGATTGCGATGGCTTCGGTACGATTGTAGGCCGACAAAAGCATTTTATGATATTCTGAGACACGTATCCCTTCGAAATGAGTTTCAAGCAAGTGTGTGGTTAGGAACGCACTGTAGGGGATTCAAGGTCCTTTAACACCGAGACCCGTGCCACGGGAAGTTCGTTCTTAATCCTAGGCGGATCGGCGAGGCTATACGCTGTAGACCACATTTCACACAAACGATAGTTTGGATACACGCACTCCAAAGATGTTTGATACATTTAACCTTAAAGCGGGTTTCAGGAAAGGTTGAGCTTAAGAGCTGATATCATGAGATTCTTCTAGGTTTTGCGACCGACAAAAGAGTCTTGTGCATTCAATAGCCCGTATTTGGAGAGAAGCGCGTGCCGGATGACTCTATTGTCTAGGGTCTAGTCCTTTGCTTCGAGATGCGTTTACTACAATTCCATGCCGAAATACACATGTAATGATGATCTCGGATACTTTTCATTTTGAATAGGGTTTCGGGCGATTCACGTGTAAGGAACGCATTACAGGGGCTTGAGGGGTGTTTAGGTCTGAAAGTCTTGCTTGGGACAGTTCCTAATCAATTTCACTACGAAACCACGTTCTAGGTGGTTGTATGAAACCACTGGCTCCAAAGGGCGTTTCACGAAGTCCGCGGCTAAAGGAAGAGCTCTCGGAAGTTCTTTGAATCCGTTTTCGTTTATGACGGGATTCGGGCGAATTCGGGCTAGAGAACTAGTCCCGTGGGGTTCTGAGCCTTTTCTGAATGAAAGAGTTTGATTGATATTTTGTGCGGCTCTGGGAAGACGTTGGTTGTAGACCGCATTCGACGCAACCCACGGTTGAACGACGTGCCCTGGAAAATACTGTAATGGCTCTTTACTTCTAAAATGGGTTTCCGGCAAATTAGGGCTTAGGAACCAATGTCGGGGGACTCAGTCCCATTTCCTTCTTAAAAACGTGTCTAGTGCAATCAATTGGCAGTACTTGGATAAGAACACGAGTTGGATGATTCTGGGGCGTTCCGGGGTGTTACTATTTGTCTTGGGGATTGCGATGCATTCGGTACGATTGTAGGCCTTCAAAAGCATTTTATGATATTCTGAGACACGTATCCCTCCGAAATGAGTTTCAAGCGAGTGTGTGGTTAGGAACGCACTGCATGGGTTTCAAGGTCCTTTAACACCAAGACCCATGCCTCGGGAAGTTCGTTCTTGATTCTAGGCGGATCGGCGAGGCTATACGCTGTAGGCCACATTTCACACAAACGATAGTTTGGATACACGCACTCCAAAGATGTTTGATACATTTAACTTTAAAGCGGGTTTCAGGAAAGGTTGGGCTTAAGAGCTGATATCATGAGATTCTTCTAGGTTTTGCGACCGACAAAAGAGTCTTGTGCATTCAATAGCCCGTATTTGGAGAGAAGCGCGTGCCGGATGACTCTATGGTCTAGGGTCTAGTCCTTTGCTTCGAGATGCGTTTACTACAATTCCATGCCGAAATACACATGTAATGATGATCTCGGATACTTTTCGTTTTGAATAGGGTTTCGGGCGATTCACGGGTAAGGAACGCTTTACATGGGCTTGAGGGGTGTTTAGGTCTGAAACTGGTGCTTGTGACAGTTCCTAATCAATTTCACTACGAAACCACGTTCTAGGTGGGTGTATGAAACCACTGGAACCAAAGGGCGTTTCACGAAGTCTGCGGTTGAAAGAAGAGCTCTTGGAAGTTCTTTGAATCCGTTTTCGTTTAAGAAGAGATTCGGGGAAATTCGGGCTGGAGAGCTACTCCCGTGGGGTTCTGGGCCTTTTCTGAATGAAAGAGTTTGATTGAGATTTTGTACGGCTCTGGGAAGACGTTGGTTGTAGACCGCATTCAACGCAACCCGCGGTTGAACGACGTGCCCTGGAAAATACTGTGATGGCTCTTTACTTTTAAAATGGGTTTCCGGCAAATTAGGGCTTAGGAACCAATGTCGGGGGACTCAGTCCCATTTCCTTCTTAAAAACGTGTCTAGTGCAATCAATTGGCAGTACTTGGATAAGAACACGAGTTGGATGATTCTGGGGCGTTCCGGGGTGTTACTATTTGTCTTGGGGATTGCGATGCATTCGGTACGATTGTAGGCCTTCAAAAGCATTTTATGATATTCTGAGACACGTATCCCTCAGAAATGAGTTTCAAGCGAGTGTGTGGTTAGGAACGCACTGCATGGGTTTCAAGGTCCTTTAACACCAAGACCCGTGCCTCGGGAAGTTCGTTCTTGATTCTAGGCGGATCGGCGAGGCTATACGCTGTAGGCCACATTTCACACAAACGATAGTTTGGATACACGCACTCCAAAGATGTTTGATACATTTAACTTTAAAGCGGGTTTCAGGAAAGGTTGGGCTTAAGAGCTGATATCATGAGATTCTTCTAGGTTTTGCGACCGACAAAAGAGTCTTGTGCATTCAATAGCCCGTATTTGGAGAGAAGCGCGTGCCGGATGACTCTATTGTCTAGGGTCTAGTCCTTTACTTCGAGATGCGTTTACTACAATTCCATGCCGAAATACACATGTAATGATGATCTCGGATACTTTTCGTTTTGAATAGGGTTTCGGGCGATTCACGTGTAAGGAACGCTTTACATGGGCTTGAGGGGTGTTTAGGTCTGAAACTGGTGCTTGTGACAGTTCCTAATCAATTTCACTACGAAACCACGTTCTAGGTGGTTGTATGAAACCACTGGCTCCAAAGGGCGTTTCACGAAGTCCGCGGCTAAAGGAAGAGCTCTCGGAAGTTCTTTGAATCCGTTTTCGTTTAAGACGGGATTCGGGCGAATTCGGGCTAGAGAACTAGTCCCGTGGGGTTCTGAGCCTTTTCTGAATGAAAGAGTTTGATTGATTTTTGTGCGGCTCTGGGAAGACGTTGGTTGTAGACCGCATTCGACGCAACCCACGGTTGAACGACGTGCCCTGGAAAATACTGTAATGGCTCTTTACTTCTAAAATCGGTTTCCGGCAAATTAGGGCTTAGGAACCAATGTCGGGGGACTCAGTCCCATTTCCTTCTTAAAAACGTGTCTAGTGCAATCAATTGGCAGTACTTGGATAAGAACACGAGTTGGATGATTCTGGGGCGTTCCGGGGTGTTACTATTTGTCTTGGGGATTGCGATGCATTCGGTACGATTGTAGGCCTTCAAAAGCATTTTATGATATTCTGAGACACGTATCCCTCCGAAATGAGTTTCAAGCGAGTGTGTGGTTAGGAACGCACTGCATGGGTTTCAAGGTCCTTTAACACCAAGACCCGTGCCTCGGGAAGTTCGTTCTTGATTCTAGGCGGATCGGCGAGGCTATACGCTGTAGGCCACATTTCACACAAACGATAGTTTGGATACACGCACTCCAAAGATGTTTGATACATTTAACTTTAAAGCGGGTTTCAGGAAAGGTTGGGCTTAAGAGCTGATATCATGAGATTCTTCTAGGTTTTGCGACCGACAAAAGAGTCTTGTGCATTCAATAGCCCGTATTTGGAGAGAAGCGCGTGCCGGATGACTCTATGGTCTAGGGTCTAGTCCTTTGCTTCGAGATGCGTTTACTACAATTCCATGCCGAAATACACATGTAATGATGATCTCGGATACTTTTCGTTTTGAATAGGGTTTCGGGCGATTCACGGGTAAGGAACGCTTTACATGGGCTTGAGGGGTGTTTAGGTCTGAAACTGGTGCTTGTGACAGTTCCTAATCAATTTCACTACGAAACCCCGTTCTAGGTGGGTGTATGAAACCACTGGAACCAAAGGGCGTTTCACGAAGTCTGCGGTTGAAAGAAGAGCTCTTGGAAGTTCTTTGAATCCGTTTTCGTTTAAGAAGAGATTCGGGGAAATTCGGGCTGGAGAGCTACTCCCGTGGGGTTCTGGGCCTTTTCTGAATGAAAGAGTTTGATTGAGATTTTGTACGGCTCTGGGAAGACGTTGGTTGTAGACCGCATTCAACGCAACCCGCGGTTGAACGACGTGCCCTGGAAAATACTGTGATGGCTCTTTACTTTTAAAATGGGTTTCCGGCAAATTAGGGCTTAGGAACCAATGTCGGGGGACTCAGTCCCATTTCCTTCTTAAAAACGTGTCTAGTGCAATCAATTGGCAGTACTTGGATAAGAACACGAGTTGGATGATTCTGGGGCGTTCCGGGGTGTTACTATTTGTCTTGGGGATTGCGATGCATTCGGTACGATTGTAGGCCTTCAAAAGCATTTTATGATATTCTGAGACACGTATCCCTCAGAAATGAGTTTCAAGCGAGTGTGTGGTTAGGAACGCACTGCATGGGTTTCAAGGTCCTTTAACACCAAGACCCGTGCCTCGGGAAGTTCGTTCTTGATTCTAGGCGGATCGGCGAGGCTATACGCTGTAGGCCACATTTCACACAAACGATAGTTTGGATACACGCACTCCAAAGATGTTTGATACATTTAACTTTAAAGCGGGTTTCAGGAAAGGTTGGGCTTAAGAGCTGATATCATGAGATTCTTCTAGGTTTTGCGACCGACAAAAGAGTCTTGTGCATTCAATAGCCCGTATTTGGAGAGAAGCGCGTGCCGGATGACTCTATTGTCTAGGGTCTAGTCCTTTACTTCGAGATGCGTTTACTACAATTCCATGCCGAAATACACATGTAATGATGATCTCGGATACTTTTCGTTTTGAATAGGGTTTCGGGCGATTCACGTGTAAGGAACGCTTTACATGGGCTTGAGGGGTGTTTAGGTCTGAAACTGGTGCTTGTGACAGTTCCTAATCAATTTCACTACGAAACCACGTTCTAGGTGGTTGTATGAAACCACTGGCTCCAAAGGGCGTTTCACGAAGTCCGCGGCTAAAGGAAGAGCTCTCGGAAGTTCTTTGAATCCGTTTTCGTTTAAGACGGGATTCGGGCGAATTCGGGCTAGAGAACTAGTCCCGTGGGGTTCTGAGCCTTTTCTGAATGAAAGAGTTTGATTGATTTTTGTGCGGCTCTGGGAAGACGTTGGTTGTAGACCGCATTCGACGCAACCCACGGTTGAACGACGTGCCCTGGAAAATACTGTAATGGCTCTTTACTTCTAAAATCGGTTTCCGGCAAATTAGGGCTTAGGAACCAATGTCGGGGGACTCAGTCCCATTTCCTTCTTAAAAACGTGTCTAGTGCAATCAATTGGCAGTACTTGGATAAGAACACGAGTTGGATGATTCTGGGGCGTTCCGGGGTGTTACTATTTGTCTTGGGGATTGCGATGCATTCGGTACGATTGTAGGCCTTCAAAAGCATTTTATGATATTCTGAGACACGTATCCCTCCGAAATGAGTTTCAAGCGAGTGTGTGGTTAGGAACGCACTGCATGGGTTTCAAGGTCCTTTAACACCAAGACCCGTGCCTCGGGAAGTTCGTTCTTGATTCTAGGCGGATCGGCGAGGCTATACGCTGTAGGCCACATTTCACACAAACGATAGTTTGGATACACGCACTCCAAAGATGTTTGATACATTTAACTTTAAAGCGGGTTTCAGGAAAGGTTGGGCTTAAGAGCTGATATCATGAGATTCTTCTAGGTTTTGCGACCGACAAAAGAGTCTTGTGCATTCAATAGCCCGTATTTGGAGAGAAGCGCGTGCCGGATGACTCTATGGTCTAGGGTCTAGTCCTTTGCTTCGAGATGCGTTTACTACAATTCCATGCCGAAATACACATGTAATGATGATCTCGGATACTTTTCGTTTTGAATAGGGTTTCGGGCGATTCACGGGTAAGGAACGCTTTACATGGGCTTGAGGGGTGTTTAGGTCTGAAACTGGTGCTTGTGACAGTTCCTAATCAATTTCACTACGAAACCCCGTTCTAGGTGGGTGTATGAAACCACTGGAACCAAAGGGCGTTTCACGAAGTCTGCGGTTGAAAGAAGAGCTCTTGGAAGTTCTTTGAATCCGTTTTCGTTTAAGAAGAGATTCGGGGAAATTCGGGCTGGAGAGCTACTCCCGTGGGGTTCTGGGCCTTTTCTGAATGAAAGAGTTTGATTGAGATTTTGTACGGCTCTGGGAAGACGTTGGTTGTAGACCGCATTCAACGCAACCCGCGGTTGAACGACGTGCCCTGGAAAATACTGTGATGGCTCTTTACTTTTAAAATGGGTTTCCGGCAAATTAGGGCTTAGGAACCAATGTCGGGGGACTCAGTCCCATTTCCTTCTTAAAAACGTGTCTAGTGCAATCAATTGGCAGTACTTGGATAAGAACACGAGTTGGATGATTCTGGGGCGTTCCGGGGTGTTACTATTTGTCTTGGGGATTGCGATGCATTCGGTACGATTGTAGGCCTTCAAAAGCATTTTATGATATTCTGAGACACGTATCCCTCAGAAATGAGTTTCAAGCGAGTGTGTGGTTAGGAACGCACTGCATGGGTTTCAAGGTCCTTTAACACCAAGACCCGTGCCTCGGGAAGTTCGTTCTTGATTCTAGGCGGATCGGCGAGGCTATACGCTGTAGGCCACATTTCACACAAACGATAGTTTGGATACACGCACTCCAAAGATGTTTGATACATTTAACTTTAAAGCGGGTTTCAGGAAAGGTTGGGCTTAAGAGCTGATATCATGAGATTCTTCTAGGTTTTGCGACCGACAAAAGAGTCTTGTGCATTCAATAGCCCGTATTTGGAGAGAAGCGCGTGCCGGATGACTCTATTGTCTAGGGTCTAGTCCTTTACTTCGAGATGCGTTTACTACAATTCCATGCCGAAATACACATGTAATGATGATCTCGGATACTTTTCGTTTTGAATAGGGTTTCGGGCGATTCACGTGTAAGGAACGCTTTACATGGGCTTGAGGGGTGTTTAGGTCTGAAACTGGTGCTTGTGACAGTTCCTAATCAATTTCACTACGAAACCACGTTCTAGGTGGTTGTATGAAACCACTGGCTCCAAAGGGCGTTTCACGAAGTCCGCGGCTAAAGGAAGAGCTCTCGGAAGTTCTTTGAATCCGTTTTCGTTTAAGACGGGATTCGGGCGAATTCGGGCTAGAGAACTAGTCCCGTGGGGTTCTGAGCCTTTTCTGAATGAAAGAGTTTGATTGATTTTTGTGCGGCTCTGGGAAGACGTTGGTTGTAGACCGCATTCGACGCAACCCACGGTTGAACGACGTGCCCTGGAAAATACTGTAATGGCTCTTTACTTCTAAAATCGGTTTCCGGCAAATTAGGGCTTAGGAACCAATGTCGGGGGACTCAGTCCCATTTCCTTCTTAAAAACGTGTCTAGTGCAATCAATTGGCAGTACTTGGATAAGAACACGAGTTGGATGATTCTGGGGCGTTCCGGGGTGTTACTATTTGTCTTGGGGATTGCGATGCATTCGGTACGATTGTAGGCCTTCAAAAGCATTTTATGATATTCTGAGACACGTATCCCTCCGAAATGAGTTTCAAGCGAGTGTGTGGTTAGGAACGCACTGCATGGGTTTCAAGGTCCTTTAACACCAAGACCCGTGCCTCGGGAAGTTCGTTCTTGATTCTAGGCGGATCGGCGAGGCTATACGCTGTAGGCCACATTTCACACAAACGATAGTTTGGATACACGCACTCCAAAGATGTTTGATACATTTAACTTTAAAGCGGGTTTCAGGAAAGGTTGGGCTTAAGAGCTGATATCATGAGATTCTTCTAGGTTTTGCGACCGACAAAAGAGTCTTGTGCATTCAATAGCCCGTATTTGGAGTGAAGCGCGTGCCGGATGACTCTATGGTCTAGGGTCTAGTCCTTTGCTTCGAGATGCGTTTACTACAATTCCATGCCGAAATACACATGTAATGATGATCTCGGATACTTTTCGTTTTGAATAGGGTTTCGGGCGATTCACGTGTAAGGAACGCTTTACATGGGCTTGAGGGGTGTTTAGGTCTGAAACTGGTGCTTGTGACAGTTCCTAATCAATTTCACTACGAAACCGCGTTCTAGGTGGTTGTATGAAACCACTGGCTCCAAAGGGCGTTTCACGAAGTCCGCGGCTAAAGGAAGAGCTCTCGGAAGTTCTTTGAATCCGTTTTCGTTTAAGACGGGATTCGGGCGAATTCGGGCTAGAGAACTAGTCCCGTGGGGTTCTGAGCCTTTTCTGAATGAAAGAGTTTGATTGATATTTTGTGCGGCTCTGGGAAGACGTTGCTTGTAGACCGCATTCGACGCAACCCACGGTTGAACGACGTGCCCTGGAAAATACTGTAATGGCTCTTTACTTCTAAAATGGGTTTCCGGCAAATTAGGGCTTAGGAACCAATGTCGGGGGACTCAGTCCCATTTCCTTCTTAAAAACGTGTCTAGGGCAATCAATTGCCAGTACTTGGATTAGAACACGAGTTGGATGATTCCGGGGCGTTCCGGGGTGTTACTATTTGTCTTCGGGATTGCGACGCATTCGGTACGATTGTAGGCCGACAAAAGCATTTTATGATATTCTGAGAGACGTATGCCTTCGAAATGAGTATCAAGGGAGTGTGTGGTTAGGAACGCACTGCAGGGGATTCAAGGTCCTTTAACACCGAGACCCGTGCCTCGGGAAGTTCGTTCTTAATCCTAGGCGGATCGGCGAGGCTATACGCTGTAGACCACATTTCACACAAACGATAGTTTGGATACACGCACTCCAAAGATGTTTGATACATTTAACTTTAAAGCGGGTTTCAGGAAAGGTTGGGCTTAAGAGCTGATATCATGAGATTCTTCTAGGTTTTGGGACCGACAAAAGAGTCTTGTGCATTCAATAGCCCGTATTTGGAGAGAAGCGCGTGCCGGATGACTCTATGGTCTAGGGTCTAGTCCTTTGCTTCGAGATGCGTTTACTACAATTCCATGCCGAAATACACATGTAATGATGATGATCTCGGATACTTTTCATTTTGAATAGGGTTTCGGGCGATTCACGTGTAAGGAACGCATTACATGGGCTTGAGGGGTGTTTAGGTCTGAAAGTCTTGCTTGGGACAGTTCCTAATCAATTTCACTACGAAACCACGTTCTAGGTGGGTGTATGAAACCACTGGCTCCAAAGGGCGTTTCACGAAGTCCGCGGCTAAAGGAAGAGCTCTCGGAAGTTCTTTGAATCCGTTTTCGTTTAAGACGGGATTCGGGCGAATTCGGGCTAGAGAACT
This sequence comes from Persea americana, assembly GCA_029852735.1. NCBI lineage: Eukaryota > Viridiplantae > Streptophyta > Magnoliopsida > Laurales > Lauraceae > Persea > Persea americana. The sequence goes on from CM056810.1 coordinate 56,253,284, forward strand.
AGTCCCGTGGGGTTCTGAGCCTTTTCTGAATGAAAGAGTTTGATTGATATTTTGTGCGGCTCTGGGAAGACGTTGGTTGTAGACCGCATTCGACGCAACCCACGGTTGAACGACGTGCCCTGGAAAATACTGTGATGGCTCTTTACTTCTAAAATGGGTTTCCGGCAAATTAGGGCTTAGGAACCAATGTCGGGGGACTCAGTCCCATTTCCTTCTTAAAAACGTGTCTAGTGCAATCAATTGGCAGTACTTGGATAAGAACACGAGTTGGATGATTCTGGGGCGTTCCGGGGTGTTACTATTTGTCTTGGGGATTGCGATGCATTCGGTACGATTGTAGGCCTTCAAAAGCATTTTATGATATTCTGAGACACGTATCCCTCCGAAATGAGTTTCAAGCGAGTGTGTGGTTAGGAACGCACTGCATGGGTTTCAAGGTCCTTTAACACCAAGACCCGTGCCTCGGGAAGTTCGTTCTTGATTCTAGGCGGATCGGCGAGGCTATACGCTGTAGGCCACATTTCACACAAACGATAGTTTGGATACACGCACTCCAAAGATGTTTGATACATTTAACTTTAAACCGGGTTTCAGGAAAGGTTGGGCTTAGGAGCTGATATCATGAGATTCTTCTAGGTTTTGCGACCGACAAAAGAGTCTTGTGCATTCAATAGCCCGTATTTGGAGAGAAGCGCGTGCCGGATGACTCTATGGTCTAGGGTCTAGTCCTTTACTTCGAGATGCGTTTACTACAATTCCATGCCGAAATACACATGTAATGATGATCTCGGATACTTTTCGTTTTGAATAGGGTTTCGGGCGATTCACGGGTAAGGAACGCTTTACATGGGCTTGAGGGGTGTTTAGGTCTGAAACTGGTGCTTGTGACAGTTCCTAATCAATTTCACTACGAAACCACGTTCTAGGTGGGTGTATGAAACCACTGGCACCAAAGGGCGTTTCACGAAGTCTGCGGTTGAAAGAAGAGCACTTGGAAGTTCTTTGAATCCGTTTTCGTTTAAAAAGAGATTCGGGGAAATTCGGGCTGGAGAGCTACTCCCGTGGGGTTCTGGGCCTTTTCTGAATGAAAGAGTTTGATTGAGATTTTGTACGGCTCTGGGAAGACGTTGGTTGTAGACCGCATTCAACGCAACCCGCGGTTGAACGACGTGCCCTGGAAAATACTGTGATGGCTCTTTACTTTTAAAATGGGTTTCCGGCAAATTAGGGCTTAGGAACCAATGTCGGGGGACTCAGTCCCATTTCCTTCTTAAAAACGTGTCTAGTGCAATCAATTGCCAGTACTTGGATTAGAACACGAGTTGGATGATTCTGGGGCGTTCTGGGGTGTTACTATTCGTCTTTGGGATTGCGATGGCTTCGGTACGATTGTAGGCCGACAAAAGCATTTTATGATATTCTGAGACACGTGTCCCTTCGAAATGAGTTTCAAGCAAGTGTGTGGTTAGGAACGCACTGTAGGGGATTCAAGGTCCTTTAACACCGAGACCCGTGCCACGGGAAGTTCGTTCTTAATCCTAGGCGGATCGGCGAGGCTATACGCTGTAGACCACATTTCACACAAACGATAGTTTGGATACACGCACTCCAAAGATGTTTGATACATTTAACCTTAAAGCGGGTTTCAGGAAAGGTTGAGCTTAAGAGCTGATATCATGAGATTCTTCTAGGTTTTGCGACCGACAAAAGAGTCTTGTGCATTCAATAGCCCGTATTTGGAGAGAAGCGCGTGCCGGATGACTCTATTGTCTAGGGTCTAGTCCTTTGCTTCGAGATGCGTTTACTACAATTCCATGCCGAAATACACATGTAATGATGATCTCGGATACTTTTCATTTTGAATAGGGTTTCGGGCGATTCACGTGTAAGGAACGCATTACAGGGGCTTGAGGGGTGTTTAGGTCTGAAAGTCTTGCTTGGGACAGTTCCTAATCAATTTCACTACGAAACCACGTTCTAGGTGGTTGTATGAAACCACTGGCTCCAAAGGGCGTTTCACGAAGTCCGCGGCTAAAGGAAGAGCTCTCGGAAGTTCTTTGAATCCGTTTTCGTTTAAGACGGGATTCGGGCGAATTCGGGCTAGAGAACTAGTCCCGTGGGGTTCTGAGCCTTTTCTGAATGAAAGAGTTTGATTGATATTTTGTGCGGCTCTGGGAAGACGTTGGTTGTAGACCGCATTCGACGCAACCCACGGTTGAACGACGTGCCCTGGAAAATACTGTAATGGCTCTTTACTTCTAAAATGGGTTTCCGGCAAATTAGGGCTTAGGAACCAATGTCGGGGGACTCAGTCCCATTTCCTTCTTAAAAACGTGTCTAGTGCAATCAATTGGCAGTACTTGGATAAGAACACGAGTTGGATGATTCTGGGGCGTTCCGGGGTGTTACTATTTGTCTTGGGGATTGCGATGCATTCGGTACGATTGTAGGCCTTCAAAAGCATTTTATGATATTCTGAGACACGTATCCCTCCGAAATGAGTTTCAAGCGAGTGTGTGGTTAGGAACGCACTGCATGGGTTTCAAGGTCCTTTAACACCAAGACCCGTGCCTCGGGAAGTTCGTTCTTGATTCTAGGCGGATCGGCGAGGCTATACGCTGTAGGCCACATTTCACACAAACGATAGTTTGGATACACGCACTCCAAAGATGTTTGATACATTTAACTTTAAAGCGGGTTTCAGGAAAGGTTGGGCTTAAGAGCTGATATCATGAGATTCTTCTAGGTTTTGCGACCGACAAAAGAGTCTTGTGCATTCAATAGCCCGTATTTGGAGAGAAGCGCGTGCCGGATGACTCTATGGTCTAGGGTCTAGTCCTTTGCTTCGAGATGCGTTTACTACAATTCCATGCCGAAATACACATGTAATGATGATCTCGGATACTTTTCGTTTTGAATAGGGTTTCGGGCGATTCACGGGTAAGGAACGCTTTACATGGGCTTGAGGGGTGTTTAGGTCTGAAACTGGTGCTTGTGACAGTTCCTAATCAATTTCACTACGAAACCACGTTCTAGGTGGGTGTATGAAACCACTGGAACCAAAGGGCGTTTCACGAAGTCTGCGGTTGAAAGAAGAGCTCTTGGAAGTTCTTTGAATCCGTTTTCATTTAAGAAGAGATTCGGGGAAATTCGGGCTGGAGAGCTACTCCCGTGGGGTTCTGGGCCTTTTCTGAATGAAAGAGTTTGATTGAGATTTTGTACGGCTCTGGGAAGACGTTGGTTGTAGACCGCATTCAACGCAACCCGCGGTTGAACGACGTGCCCTGGAAAATACTGTGATGGCTCTTTACTTTTAAAATGGGTTTCCGGCAAATTAGGGCTTAGGAACCAATGTCGGGGGACTCAGTCCCATTTCCTTCTTAAAAACGTGTCTAGGGCAATCAATTGCCAGTACTTGGATTAGAACACGAGTTGGATGATTCCGGGGCGTTCCGGGGTGTTACTATTTGTCTTCGGGATTGCGACGCATTCGGTACGATTGTAGGCCGACAAAAGCATTTTATGATATTCTGAGAGACGTATGCCTTCGAAATGAGTATCAAGGGAGTGTGTGGTTAGGAACGCACCGCAGGGGATTCAAGGTCCTTTAACACCGAGACCCGTGCCTCGGGAAGTTCGTTCTTGATTCTAGGCGGATCGGCGAGGCTATACGCTGTAGACCACATTTGACACAAACGATAGTTTGGATACACGCACTCCAAAGATGTTTGATACATTTAACTTTAAAGCGGGTTTCAGGAAAGGTTGGGCTTAAGAGCTGATATCATGAGATTCTTCTAGGTTTTGGGACCGACAAAAGAGTCTTGTGCATTCAATAGCCCGTATTTGGAGAGAAGCGCGTGCCGGATGACTCTATGGTCTAGGGTCTAGTCCTTTGCTTCGAGATGCGTTTACTACAATTCCATGCCGAAATACACATGTAATGATGATCTCGGATACTTTTCATTTTGAATAGGGTTTCGGGCGATTCACGTGTAAGGAACGCATTACATGGGCTTGAGGGGTGTTTAGGTCTGAAAGTCTTGCTTGGGACAGTTCCTAATCAATTTCACTACGAAACCACGTTCTAGGTGGGTGTATGAAACCACTGGCTCCAAAGGGCGTTTCACGAAGTCCGCGGCTAAAGGAAGAGCTCTCGGAAGTTCTTTGAATCCGTTTTCGTTTAAGACGGGATTCGGGCGAATTCGGGCTAGAGAACTAGTCCCGTGGGGTTCTGAGCCTTTTCTGAATGAAAGAGTTTGATTGATATTTTGTGCGGCTCTGGGAAGACGTTGGTTGTAGACCGCATTCGACGCAACCCACGGTTGAACGACGTGCCCTGGAAAATACTGTGATGGCTCTTTACTTCTAAAATGGGTTTCCGGCAAATTAGGGCTTAGGAACCAATGTCGGGGGACTCAGTCCCATTTCCTTCTTAAAAACGTGTCTAGTGCAATCAATTGGCAGTACTTGGATAAGAACACGAGTTGGATGATTATGGGGCGTTCCGGGGTGTTACTATTTGTCTTGGGGATTGCGATGCATTCGGTACGATTGTAGGCCTTCAAAAGCATTTTATGATATTCTGAGACACGTATCCCTCCGAAATGAGTTTCAAGCGAGTGTGTGGTTAGGAACGCACTGCATGGGTTTCAAGGTCCTTTAACACCAAGACCCGTGCCTCGGGAAGTTCGTTCTTGATTCTAGGCGGATCGGCGAGGCTATACGCTGTAGGCCACATTTCACACAAACGATAGTTTGGATACACGCACTCCAAAGATGTTTGATACATTTAACTTTAAACCGGGTTTCGGGAAAGGTTGGGCTTAGGAGCTGATATCATGAGATTCTTCTAGGTTTTGGGACCGACAAAAGAGTCTTGTGCATTCAATAGCCCGTATTTGGAGAGAAGCGCGTGCCGGATGACTCTATGGTCTAGGGTCTAGTCCTTTACTTCGAGATGCGTTTACTACAATTCCATGCCGAAATACACATGTAATGATGATCTCGGATACTTTTCGTTTTGAATAGGGTTTCGGGCGATTCACGGGTAAGGAACGCTTTACATGGGCTTGAGGGGTGTTTAGGTCTGAAACTGGTGCTTGTGACAGTTCCTAATCAATTTCACTACGAAACCACGTTCTAGGTGGGTGTATGAAACCACTGGAACCAAAGGGCGTTTCACGAAGTCTGCGGTTGAAAGAAGAGCTCTTGGAAGTTCTTTGAATCCGTTTTCGTTTAAGAAGAGATTCGGGGAAATTCGGGCTGGAGAGCTACTCCCGTGGGGTTCTGGGCCTTTTCTGAATGAAAGAGTTTGATTGAGATTTTGTACGGCTCTGGGAAGACGTTGGTTGTAGACCGCATTCAACGCAACCCGCGGTTGAACGACGTGCCCTGGAAAATACTGTGATGGCTCTTTACTTTTAAAATGGGTTTCCGGCAAATTAGGGCTTAGGAACCAATGTCGGGGGACTCAGTCCCATTTCCTTCTTAAAAACGTGTCTAGGGCAATCAATTGCCAGTACTTGGATTAGAACACGAGTTGGATGATTCCGGGGCGTTCCGGGGTGTTACTATTTGTCTTCGGGATTGCGACGCATTCGGTACGATTGTAGGCCGACAAAAGCATTTTATGATATTCTGAGAGACGTATGCCTTCGAAATGAGTATCAAGGGAGTGTGTGGTTAGGAACGCACCGCAGGGGATTCAAGGTCCTTTAACACCGAGACCCGTGCCTCGGGAAGTTCGTTCTTAATCCTAGGCGGATCGGCGAGGCTATACGCTGTAGACCACATTTCACACAAACGATAGTTTGGATACACGCACTCCAAAGATGTTTGATACATTTAACTTTAAAGCGGGTTTCAGGAAAGGTTGGGCTTAAGAGCTGATATCATGAGATTCTTCTAGGTTTTGGGACCGACAAAAGAGTCTTGTGCATTCAATAGCCCGTATTTGGAGAGAAGCGCGTGCCGGATGACTCTATGGTCTAGGGTCTAGTCCTTTGCTTCGAGATGCGTTTACTACAATTCCATGCCGAAATACACATGTAATGATGATCTCGGATACTTTTCATTTTGAATAGGGTTTCGGGCGATTCACGAGTAAGGAACGCATTACATGGGCTTGAGGGGTGTTTAGGTCTGAAAGTCTTGCTTGGGACAGTTCCTAATCAATTTCACTACGAAACCACGTTCTAGGTGGGTGTATGAAACCACTGGCTCCAAAGGGCGTTTCACGAAGTCCGCGGCTAAAGGAAGAGCTCTCGGAAGTTCTTTGAATCCGTTTTCGTTTAAGACGGGATTCGGGCGAATTCGGGCTAGAGAACTAGTCCCGTGGGGTTCTGAGCCTTTTCTGAATGAAAGAGTTTGATTGATATTTTGTGCGGCTCTGGGAAGACGTTGGTTGTAGACCGCATTCGACGCAACCCACGGTTGAACGACGTGCCCTGGAAAATACTGTGATGGCTCTTTACTTCTAAAATGGGTTTCCGGCAAATTAGGGCTTAGGAACCAATGTCGGGGGACTCAGTCCCATTTCCTTCTTAAAAACGTGTCTAGTGCAATCAATTGGCAGTACTTGGATAAGAACACGAGTTGGATGATTCTGGGGCGTTCCGGGGTGTTACTATTTGTCTTGGGGATTGCGATGCATTCGGTACGATTGTAGGCCTTCAAAAGCATTTTATGATATTCTGAGACACGTATCCCTCCGAAATGAGTTTCAAGCGAGTGTGTGGTTAGGAACGCACTGCATGGGTTTCAAGGTCCTTTAACACCAAGACCCGTGCCTCGGGAAGTTCGTTCTTGATTCTAGGCGGATCGGCGAGGCTATACGCTGTAGGCCACATTTCACACAAACGATAGTTTGGATACACGCACTCCAAAGATGTTTGATACATTTAACTTTAAACCGGGTTTCGGGAAAGGTTGGGCTTAGGAGCTGATATCATGAGATTCTTCTAGGTTTTGCGACCGACAAAAGAGTCTTGTTCATTCAATAGCCCGTATTTGGAGAGAAGCGCGTGCCGGATGACTCTATGGTCTAGGGTCTAGTCCTTTACTTCGAGATGCGTTTACTACAATTCCATGCCGAAATACACATGTAATGATGATCTCGGATACTTTTCGTTTTGAATAGGGTTTCGGGCGATTCACGGGTAAGGAACGCTTTACATGGGCTTGAGGGGTGTTTAGGTCTGAAACTGGTGCTTGTGACAGTTCCTAATCAATTTCACTACGAAACCACGTTCTAGGTGGGTGTATGAAACCACTGGCACCAAAGGGCGTTTCACGAAGTCTGCGGTTGAAAGAAGAGCTCTTGGAAGTTCTTTGAATCCGTTTTCGTTTAAGAAGAGATTCGGGGAAATTCGGGCTGGAGAGCTACTCCCGTGGGGTTCTGGGCCTTTTCTGAATGAAAGAGTTTGATTGAGATTTTGTACGGCTCTGGGAAGACGTTGGTTGTAGACCGCATTCAACGCAACCCGCGGTTGAACGACGTGCCCTGGAAAATACTGTGATGGCTCTTTACTTTTAAAATGGGTTTCCGGCAAATTAGGGCTTAGGAACCAATGTCGCGGGACTCAGGCCCATTTCGTTCTTAAAACCGTGTCTAGGGCAATCAATTGCCAGTACTTGGATTCGAACACGAGTTGGATGATTCCGGGGCGTTCCGGGGTGTTACTATTTGTCTTCGGGATTGCGACGCATTCGGTACCATTGTAGGCCGACAAAAGCATTTTACGTTATTCTGAGAGACGTATGCCTTCGAAATGAGTTTCAAGGGAGTGTGTGGTTAGGAACGCACTGCAGGGGATTCAAGGTCCTTTAACACCGAGACCCGTGCCTCGGGAAGTTCGTTCTTAATCCTAGGCGGATCGGCGAGGCTATACGCTGTAGACCACATTTCACACAAATGATAGTTTGGATACACGCACTCCAAAGATGTTTGATACATTTAACTTTAAAGCGGGTTTCAGGAAAAGTTGGGCTTAAGAGCTGATATCATGAGATTCTTCTAGGTTTTGCGACCGACAAAAGAGTTATGTGCATTCAATAGCCCGTATTTGGAGAGAAGCGCGTGCCGGATGACTCTATGGTCTAGGGTCTAGTCCTTTGCTTCGAGATGCGTTTACTACAATTCCATGCCGAAAAACACATGTAATGATGATCTCGGATACTTTTCATTTTGAATAGGGTTTCGGGCGATTCACGTGTAAGGAACGCATTACATGGGCTTGAGGGGTGTTTAGGTCTGAAAGTCTTGCTTGGGACAGTTCCTAATTAATTTCGATACGAAACCACGTTCTAGGTGGGTGTATGAAACCACTGGCTCCAAAGGGGGTTTCACGAAGTCCGCGGCTAAAGGAAGAGCTCTCGGAAGTTCTTTGAATCCGTTTTCGTTTAGGACGGGATTCTGGCGAATTCGGGCTAGAGAACTAGTCCCGTGGGGTTCTGAGCCTTTTCTGAATGAAAGAGTTTGATTGATATTTTGTGCGGCTCTGGGAAGACGTTGGTTGTAGACCGCATTTGACGCAACCCGCGGTTGAACGACGTGCCCTGGAAAATACTGTGATGGCTCTTTACTTTTAAAATGGATTTCCGGCAAATTAGGGCTTAGGAACGAATGTCGGGGGACTCAGTCCCATTTCCTTCTTAAAAACGTGTCTAGGGCAATCAATTGCCAGTACTTGGATTAGAACACGAGTTGGATGATTCCGGGGCGTTCCGGGGTGTTACTATTTGTCTTCGGGATTGCGACGCATTCGGTACGATTGTAGGCCGACAAAAGCATTTTATGATATTCTGAGAGACGTATGCCTTCGAAATGAGTATCAAGGGAGTGTGTGGTTAGGAACGCACTGCAGGGGATTCAAGGTCCTTTAACACCGAGACCCGTGCCTCGGGAAGTTCGTTCTTAATCCTAGGCGGATCGGCGAGGCTATACGCTGTAGACCACATTTCACACAAACGATAGTTTGGATACACGCACTCCAAAGATGTTTGATACATTTAACTTTAAAGCGGGTTTCAGGAAAGGTTGGGCTTAAGAGCTGATATCATGAGATTCTTCTAGGTTTTGGGACCGACAAAAGAGTCTTGTGCATTCAATAGCCCGTATTTGGAGAGAAGCGCGTGCCGGATGACTCTATGGTCTAGGGTCTAGTCCTTTACTTCGAGATGCGTTTACTACAATTCCATGCCGAAATACACATGTAATGATGATCTCGGATACTTTTCGTTTTGAATAGGGTTTCGGGCGATTCACGGGTAAGGAACGCTTTACATGGGCTTGAGGGGTGTTTAGGTCTGAAACTGGTGCTTGTGACAGTTCCTAATCAATTTCACTACGAAATCACGTTCTAGGTGGGTGTATGAAACCACTGGCACCAAAGGGCGTTTCACGAAGTCTGCGGTTGAAAGAAGAGCTCTTGGAAGTTCTTTGAATCCGTTTTCGTTTAAGAAGAGATTCGGGGAAATTCGGGCTGGAGAGCTACTCCCGTGGGGTTCTGGGCCTTTTCTGAATGAAAGAGTTTGATTGAGATTTTATACGGCTCTGGGAAGACGTTGGTTGTAGACCGCATTCAACGCAACCCGCGGTTGAACGACGTGCCCTGGAAAATACTGTGATGGCTCTTTACTTTTAAAATGGGTTTCCGGCAAATTAGGGCTTAGGAACCAATGTCGCGGGACTCAGGCCCATTTCGTTCTTAAAACCGTGTCTAGGGCAATCAATTGCCAGTACTTGGATTCGAACACGAGTTGGATGATTCCGGGGCGTTCCGGGGTGTTACTATTTGTCTTCGGGATTGCGACGCATTCGGTACCATTGTAGGCCGACAAAAGCATTTTACGTTATTCTGAGAGACGTATGCCTTCGAAATGAGTTTCAAGGGAGTGTGTGGTTAGGAACGCACTGCAGGGGATTCAAGGTCCTTTAACACCGAGACCCGTGCCTCGGGAAGTTCGTTCTTAATCCTAGGCGGATCGGCGAGGCTATACGCTGTAGACCACATTTCACACAAATGATAGTTTGGATACACGCACTCCAAAGATGTTTGATACATTTAACTTTAAAGCGGGTTTCAGGAAAGGTTGGGCTTAAGAGCTGATATCATGAGATTCTTCTAGGTTTTGCGACCGACAAAAGAGTTATGTGCATTCAATAGCCCGTATTTGGAGAGAAGCACGTGCCGGATGACTCTATGGTCTAGGGTCTAGTCCTTTGCTTCGAGATGCGTTTACTACAATTCCATGCCGAAAAACACATGTAATGATGATCTCGGATACTTTTCATTTTGAATAGGGTTTCGGGCGATTCACGTGTAAGGAACGCATTACATGGGCTTGAGGGGTGTTTAGGTCTGAAAGTCTTGCTTGGGACAGTTCCTAATTAATTTCGATACGAAACCACGTTCTAGGTGGGTGTATGAAACCACTGGCTCCAAAGGGCGTTTCACGAAGTCCGCGGCTAAAGGAAGAGCTCTCGGAAGTTCTTTGAATCCGTTTTCGTTTAGGACGGGATTCTGGCGAATTCGGGCTAGAGAACTAGTCCCGTGGGGTTCTGAGCCTTTTCTGAATGAAAGAGTTTGATTGATATTTTGTGCGGCTCTGGGAAGACGTTGGTTGTAGACCGCATTTGACGCAACCTGCGGTTGAACGACGTGCCCTGGAAAATACTGTGATGGCTCTTTACTTTTAAAATGGATTTCCGGCAAATTAGGGCTTAGGAACGAATGTCGGGGGACTCAGTCCCATTTCCTTCTTAAAAACGTGTCTAGGGCAATCAATTGCCAGTACTTGGATTAGAACACGAGTTGGATGATTCCGGGGCGTTCCGGGGTGTTACTATTTGTCTTCGGGATTGCGACGCATTCGGTACGATTGTAGGCCGAGAAAAGCATTTTAGGATATTCTGAGAGACGTATGCCTTCGAAATGAGTATCAAGGGAGTGTGTGGTTAGGAACGCACTGCAGGGGATTCAAGGTCCTTTAACACCGAGACCCGTGCCTCGGGAAGTTCGTTCTTAATCCTAGGCGGATCGGCGAGGCTATACGCTGTAGACCACATTTCACACAAACGATAGTTTGGATACACGCACTCCAAATATGTTTGATACATTTAACTTTAAAGCGGGTTTCAGGAAAGGTTGGGCTTAAGAGTATCATGAGATTCTTCTAGGTTTTGCGACCGACAAAAGAGTCTTGTGCATTCAATAGCCCGTATTTGGAGAGAAGAGCGTGCCGGATGACTCTATGGTCTAGGGCCTAGTCCTTTGCTTCGAGATGCGTTTACTACAATTCCATGCAGAAATACACATGTAACGATGATCTCGGAAACTTTTCATTTTGAATAGAGTTTCGGGCGATTCACGTGTAAGGAACGCATTACATGGGCTTGAGGGGTGTTTAGGTCTGAAAGTCTTGCTTGGGACAGTTCCTAATCAATTTCACTACGAAACCACGTTCTAGGTGGGTGTATGAAACCACTGGCTCCAAAGGGCGTTTCACGAAGTCCGCGGCTAAAGGAAGAGCTCTCGGAAGTTCTTTGAATCCGTTTTCGTTTAAGACGGGATTCGGCCGGATTCGGGCTAGAGAACTAGTCCCGTGGGGTTCTGAGCCTTTTCTGAATGAAAGAGTTTGATTGATATTTTGTGCGGCTCTGGGAAGACGTTGGTTGTAGACCGCATTCGACGCAACCCACGGTTGAACGACGTGCCCTGGAAAATACTGTGATGGCTCTTTACTTCTAAAATGGGTTTCCGGCAAATTAGGGCTTATGAACTAATGTCGGGGGACTCAATCCCATTTCCTTCTTAAAAACGTGTCTAGTGCAATCAATTGGCAGTACTTGGATAAGAACACGAGTTGGATGATTCTGGGGCGTTCCGGGGTGTTACTATTTGTCTTGGGGATTGCGATGCATTCGGTACGATTGTAGGCCTTCAAAAGCATTTTATGATATTCTGAGACACGTATCCCTCCGAAATGAGTTTCAAGTGAGTGTGTCGTTAGGAACGCACTACATGGGTTTCAAGGTCCTTTAACACCAAGACTCGTGCCTCGGGAAGTTCGTTCTTGATTCTAGGCGGATCGGCGAGCCAATACGCTGTAGGCCACATTTCACACAAATGATTGTTTGGATTCGCGCTCTCCAAAGATCTTTGATACCTTTAACTTTAAAACGGGTTTCAGGAAAGGTTGGGCTTAAGAGCTGATATCATGAGATTCTTCCAGGTTTTGCGACGGGCAAAAGAATCTTGTGCAATCAATAGCCCGTATTGTGAGAGAAGCGCGTGCCGGATGACTCTATGGTCTAGGGTCTAGTCCTTTGCTTCGGGATGCGTTTACTACAATTCCATGGCGAAATACACATGTAATGATGATCTCGGATACTTTTCGTTTTGAATAGGGTTTCGGGCGATTCACGGGTAAGCAACGCTTTACATGGGCTTGAGGGGTGTTTAGGTCTGAAACTGGTGCTTGTGACAGTTCCTAATCAATTTCACTACGAAACCACGTTCCAGGTGGGTGTATGAAACCACTGGCTCCAAAGGGCGTTTCACGAAGTCCGCGGCTAAAGGAAGAGCTCTTGGAAGTTCTTTGAATCCGTTTTCGTTTAAGACGGGATTCGGGCGAATTCGGGCTAGAGAACTGGTCCCGTGGGGTTCTGAGCCTTTTCTGAATGAAAGAGTTTGATTGATATTTTGTGCGGCTCTGGGAAGACGTTGGTTGTAGACCGTATTCAACGCAACCCGCGGTTGAACGACGTGCCCTGGAAAATACTGTGATGGCTCTTTACTTTTAAAATGGGTTTCCGGCAAATTAGGGCTTAGGAACCAATGTCGCGGGACTCAGGCCCATTTCCTTCTTAAAACCGTATCTAGTGAAATCAATGGCCAGTACTTGGATAAGAACACGAGTTGGATGATTCTGGGGCGTTCCGGGGTGTTACTATTTGTCTTTGGGATTGCGATGGCTTCGGTACGATTGTAGGCCGACAAAAACATTTTATGATATTCTGAGACACGTATCCCTTCGAAATGAGTTTCAAGCAAGTGTGTGGTTAGGAACGCACTGCAGGGGATTCAAGGTCCTTTAACACCGAGACCCGTGCCTCGGGAAGTTCGTTCTTAATCCTAGGCGGATCGGCGAGGCTATACGCTGTAGACCACATTTCACACAAATGATAGTTTGGATACACGCACTCCAAAGATGTTTGATACATTTAACTTTAAAGTGGGTTTCTGGAAAGGTTGGGCTTAAGAGCTGATATCATGAGATTCTTCTAGGTTTTGCGACCGACAAAAGAGTCTTGTGCATTCAATAGCCCGTATTTGGAGAGAAGCGCGTGCCGGATGACTCTATGGTCTAGGGTCTAGTCCTTTGCTTCGAGATGCGTTTACTACAATTCCATGCCGAAATACACATGTAACGATGATCTCGGAAACTTTTCATTTTGAATAGAGTTTCGGGCGATTCACGTGTAAGGAACGCATTACATGGGCTTGAGGGGTGTTTAGGTCTGAAAGTCTTGCTTGGGACAGTTCCTAATCAATTTCACTACGAAACCACGTTCTAGGTGGGTGTATGAAACCACTGGCTCCAAAGGGCGTTTCACGAAGTCCGCGGCTAAAGGAAGAGCTCTCGGAAGTTCTTTGAATCCGTTTTCGTTTAAGACGGGATTCGGGCGAATTCGGGCTAGAGAACTAGTCCCGTGGGGTTCTGAGCCTTTTCTGAATGAAAGAGTTTGATTGATATTTTGTGCAGCTCTGGGAAGACGTTGGTTGTAGACCGCATTCGACGCAACCCGCGGTTGAACGACGTGCCCTGGAAAATACTGTGATGGCTCTTTACTTTTAAAATGGATTTCCGGCAAATTAGGGCTTAGGAACCAATGTCGGGGCACTCAGTCCCATTTCCTTCTTAAAAACGTGTCTAGGGCAATCAATTGCCAGTAGTTGGATTAGAACACGAGTTGGATGATTCCGGGGCGTTCCGGGGTGTTACTATTTGTCTTCGGGATTGCGACGCATTCGGTACGATTGTAGGCCGACAAAAGCATTTTATGATATTCTGAGAGACGTATGCCTTCGAAATGGGTATCAAGGGAGTGTGTGGTTAGGAACGCACTGCAGGGGATTCAAGGTCCTTTAACACCGAGACCCGTGCCTCGGGAAGTTCGTTCTTAATCCTAGGCGGATCGGCGAGGCTATACGCTGTAGACCACATTTCACACAAACGATAGTTTGGATACACGCACTCCAAAGATGTTTGATACATTTAACTTTAAAGCGGGTTTCAGGAAAGGTTGGGCTTAAGAGCTGATATCATGAGATTCTTCTAGGTTTTGCGACCGACAAAAGAGTCTTGTGCATTCAATAGCCCGTATTTGGAGAGAAGCGCGTGCCGGATGACTCTATGGTCTAGGGTCTAGTCCTTTGCTTCGAGATGCGTTTACTACAATTCCATGCCGAAATACACATGTAATGATGATCTCGGATACTTTTCATTTTGAATAGGGTTTCGGGCGATTCACGTGTAAGGAACGCATTACATGGGCTTGAGGGGTGTTTAGGTCTGAAAGTCTTGCTTGGGACAGTTCCTAATCAATTTCACTACGAAACCACGTTCTAGGTGGGTGTATGAAACCACTGGCTCCAAAGGGCGTTTCACGAAGTCCGCGGCTAAAGGAAGAGCTCTCGGAAGTTCTTTGAATCCGTTTTCGTTTAAGACGGGATTCGGCTGGATTCGGGCTAGAGAACTAGTCCCGTGGGGTTCTGAGCCTTTTCTGAATGAAAGAGTTTGATTGATATTTTGTGCGGCTCTGGGATGACGTTGGTTGTAGACCGCATTCCACGCAACCCACGGTTGAACGACGTGCCCTGGAAAATACTGTGATAGCTCTTTACTTCTAAAATGGGTTTCCGGAAAATTAGGGCTTAGGAACCAATGTCGGGGGACTCAGTCCCATTTCCTTCTTAAAAACGTGTCTAGTGCAATCAATTGGCAGTACTTGGATAAGAACACGAGTTGGATGATTCTGGGGCGTTCCGGGGTGTTTTATTTGTCTTGGGGATTGCGATGCATTCGGTACGATTGTAGGCCTTCAAAAGCATTTTATGATATTCTGAGACACGTATCCCTCCGAAATGAGTTTCAAGCGAGTGTGTGGTTAGGAACGCACTGCATGGGTTTCAAGGTCCTTTAACACCAAGACCCGTGCCTCGGGAAGTTCGTTCTTGATTCTAGGCGGATCGGCGAGGCTATACGCTGTAGGCCAAATTTCACACAAATGATTGTTTGGATTCGCGCTCTCCAAAGATCTTTGATACATTTAACTTTAAAACGGGTTTCAGGAAAGGTTGGGCTTAAGAGCTGATATCATGAGATTCTTCCAGGTTTTGCGACGGGCAAAAGAATCTTGTGCAATCAATAGCCCGTATTTGGAGAGAAGCGCGTGCCGGATGACTCTATGGTCTAGGGTCTAGTCCTTTGCGTCGGGATGCGTTTACTACAATTCCATGGCGAAATACACATGTAATGATGATCTCGGATACTTTTTGTTTTGAATACGGTTACGGGGGATTCATGGGTCAGGAACGCTTTACATGGGCTTGAGGGGTGTTTAGGTCTGAAACTAGTGCTTGGGACAGTTCCTAATCAATTTCTCTACGAAACCACGTTCTAGGTGGGTGTATGAAACCACTGGCACCAAAGGGCGTTTCACGAAGTCTGCGGTTGAAAGAAGAGCTCTTGGAAATTCTTTGAATCCGTTTTCGTTTAAGAAGAGATTCGGGGAAATTCGGGCTAGAGAGCTACTCCCGTGGGGTTCTGGGCCTTTTCCGAATGAAAGAGTTTGATTGAGATTTTGTACGGCTCTGGGAAGACGTTGGTGGTAGACCGCATTCAACGCAACCCGCGGTTGAACGACGTGCCCTGGAAAATACTGTGATGGCTCTTTACTTTTAAAATGGGTTTCCGGCAAATTAGGGCTTAGGAACCAATGTCGCGGGACTCAGGCCCATTTCCTTCTTAAAACCGTATCTAGTGAAATCAATGGCCAGTACTTGGATAAGAACACGAGTTGGATGATTCTGGGGCGTTCCGGGGTGTTACTATTTGTCTTTGGGATTGCGATGGCTTCGGTACGATTGTAGGCCGACAAAAGCATTTTATGATATTCTGAGACACGTATCCCTTCGAAATGAGTTTCAAGCAAGTGTGTGGTTAGGAACGCACTGCAGGGGTTTCAGGGTCCTTTAACACCGAGACCCGTGCCTCGGGAAGTTCGTTCTTGATTCTAGGTGGATCGGCGAGGCTATACGCTGTAACCACTTTTCACACAAATGATTGTTTGGATACGCTCACTCCAAAGATCTTTGATACATTTAACTTTAAAACGGGTTTCAGGAATGGTTGGTCTTAAGAGCTGATATCATGAAATTCTTCCAGGTTTTGCGACCGACAAAAGAATCTTGTGCAATCAATAGCCCGTATTTGGAGAGAAGCGCGTGCCGGATGACTCTAAGGTCTAGGGTCTAGTCCTTTGCTTCGAGATGCGTTTACTACAATTCCATGCCGAAATACACATGTAATGGTGATCTCGGATACTTTTCGTTTTGAATAGGGTTTCGGGCGATTCACGGGTAAGGAACGCATTACATGGGCTTGAGGGGTGTTGAGGTCTGAAAGTCGTGCTTGGGACAGTTCCTAATCTATTTCACTACGAAACCGCGTTTTAGGTGGGTGTACGAAACCACTGGCTCCAAAGGGCGTTCACGAAGGCTGCGGCCGAAAGAAGAGCTCTCGGAAGTCCTTTGAATCCATTTTCATTTAAGAAGGGATTCAGGGAAATTCGGGCTAGAGAACTAATCCCCTGGGGTTCTGAGCCTTTACTGAATGAAAGAGTTGGATTGATATTTTGTGCGGCTCTTGGAAGACGTTGGTTGCAGACCGCATTTCACAAAACCCGCGGTTGAACGACGCGCCCTGGAAAATACTGTGATGGCACTTTACTTAGAAAATGGGTTTCCGGCAAATTAGGGATTAGGAACCAATGTCGCGGGACTCAGTCCCATTTCCTTCTTAAAACCGTATCTAGTGCAATCAATGGCCAGTACTTGGATAAGAACATGAGTTGGATGATTCTGGGGCGTTCCGGGGTGTTACTATTTGTCTTCGGGATTGTGATGCGTTTGGTACGATTGTAGGCCGACAAACGCATTTTATGATATTCTGAGACACGTATCCCTTCGAAATGAGTTTCAAGCGAGTCTGTAGTTAGGAACGCACTGCAGGTGTTTCAAGGTCCTTTAACACCGAGACCCATGTCTCGGGCAGTTCGTTCGTGATTCTAGGCGGATCGGCGAAGCTATATGCTGTAGACCACATTTCACACAAATGATTGTTTGGATACGCGCTCTCCAAAGATCTTTGATACATTTAACTCTAAAACGGGTTTCAGGAAAGGTTGGGCTTAAGAGTTGATATCATGAGATTCTTCCAGGTTTTACGACCGACAAAAGAATCGTGTACAATCAATTGCCCGTATTTGGAGAAAAGCGCGTGGCGGATGACTCTATGGTCTAGGGTCTAGTCCTTTGCTTCGAAATGCGTTTACTACTATTCCATGCCGAAATACACATGTAATGATGATCTCAAATACTTTTCGTTTTGAATAGGGTTTCGGGCGATTCACGGGTAAGGAACGCATTACATGGGCTTGAGGGGTGTTTAGGTCTGAAACTCGTGCTTGGGATAGTTCCTAATCTATTTCACTACGAAACCACGTTCTAGGTGGGTGTACGAAACCACTGGCTCCAAAGGGCGTTCACGATGGCTGCGGTAGAAAAAAGAGCTCTCGGAAGTCCTTTGAATCCGTTTTCGTTTAAGAAGGGATTCAGGGACGGGATTCGGGGAAATTCGGGATTGTGACCTAATCCCGTGGGGTTCTGACTCAATTCTGAATGAACGAGTTTGATTGATATTTTGTGCGGCTCTGGGAAAATGTTGGTTGTAGACCGCATTCGACGCAACTCGGGGTTGAACGACGTGCTCTAAAAAATACTGTGATGGCTCTTTACTTTAAAACGGGTTTCCGGCAAATTAGGGCTTAGGAACCAATCTCGTGGGACTCAGTCGCGTTTCCTTCTTAAAACCGTGTCTAGTGCAATCAATAGGCAGTATTTGGATAAGAACAGGAGTTGGATGATTCTTTGGTGTTTCGGGGTTGGCAGTATTCGTGACTTGGTTTGCGAAGCATTTGACATGATTCTAGGCCGACAAACACATTTGAGGATATTCTGAGAAACTTTGTGCTTCGAAATGTGTTTCAAGCAATTGTGGGGTTAGGAACACAATGCATGGGTTTAAAGGTAGTTCAAGACCGAGACCCGTGTTACGGGCAGTTCCCTCGTAATTCTATGCGGCTCTGCGAAGCTGTACGCTGTAAACCTCAATTCACGCAATTCATTGTTTGGATACGCGCTTTGCAAAGTGCACGAACATGTTTTTACTTTAGAACGGGTTCTAGGAAAGTTATGGCTTAAGAGTTTATCTTGTGTTATATTTGGGTAAAAGCGCATGCCGGATGACTCAAAGTCATTTCACGGTATTACGGTCTATTCTTTTGCTTCGAAATGCATTTAAAAGAATTCCATGCTGAAACATGCACTTCATGATAATCTCGGATACTTTTCGTTTTGAATAGGGTATGCGGCGATTCATAGGTAAGGAACGTTTTACATGGGCTTCATGGATGTTTAGGTCTAAAACTCGTGCTTCGGACAGTTCCTAATTTATTTCGCTATGAAATCTCGTTCTAGGTGGGTGTATGAAGACACTGGCTCCAAAGGGCATTTCACGAAATCCGCGGCTGAAAGAAGAGCACTTGGGAGTTCTTTGAATCCGTTTTCGTTTAAGACGAGGTTCGGGGAAATTTGAGCTTAAGACCTAATCCCGTGGGGTTCTGACTCATTTCTGAATGAAAGAGTTTCATTGATATTTTGTGCGGCTCTGGGAAAATGTTGGTTGTAGACCGCATTCGATGCACCTCGTGGTTGAACAACGTGCTCTGAAAAATACTGTGATGGCTCTAAACTTTAAAATGGTTTTCCGGCAAATTAGGGCTTAGGAACCAAGCTCGTGGGACACAGTCCCGTTTCCTTCTTTAAACCGTATCTAGTGCAATCAATAGTCAGTATTTGGATAAGAATACGAGCTGGATGATTCTTGGGCGTTTCGGGGTTGGTAGTATTCGTCACTTGGTTTGCGAAGCATTTGACACAATTCTAGGCTGACAAACACATTTGAGGATATTCTGAGAAACTTTGTGATTCGAAATGTGTTTCAAGCAATTGTGGGGTTAGGAACACAATGCAGGGGTTTAAAGGTAGTTCAAGACCGAGACCCGTGTTACGGGCAGTTCCCTCGTAATTCTATGCGGCTCTGCGAAGCTGTACGCTGTAAACCTCAATTCACTTACAACAATTCAATGCTGAAATACGCACTTCAGAATAATCTCGGATACGTTTTGTTTTAAATAGGGTTTGAGGCAATTCACAGGTAAGGAACGCATTACACGGGCTTCAGGGATGTTTAGGTCTAAAACTCATGCTTCGAACAGTTCCTAATCTATTTCGCTATGAAACCACGTTCTAGGTGGGTGTATGAAGACACTGGCTCCAAAGGGCGTTTCACGAAGTCCGCAGCTGAAGGAAGAGTACTTGGAAGTTCTTTGAATCCGTTTTCGTTTAAGACGGGATTCGGGGAAATTCGGGATTGTGACCTAATCCCGTGGGGTTCTGACTCAATTCTGAATGAACGAGTTTGATTGATATTTTGTGCGGCTCTTGGAAAATGTTGGTTGTAGACTGCATTCGACGCAACTCGGGGTTGAACAATGTGCTCTGAAAAATACTGTGATGGCTCTTTACTTTAAAACGGGTTTCCGGCAAATTAGGGCTTAGGAACCAATCTCGTGGGACTCAGTCCCGTTTCCTTCTTAAAACCGTCTCTAGTGCAATCAATAGTCAGTATTTGGATAAGAACACGAGTTGGATGATTCTTCGGCGTTTCGGGGTTGACAGTATTCTTTACTTGGTTTGCGAAGCATTTGACACGATTCTAGGCCGACAAACACATTTGAGGATATTCAGAGACACGTTCTGCTTCGAAATGTGTTTCAAGCGATTGTGGGGTTAGGAACACAATGCAGGGGTTTAAACGTAGTTCAAGACCGAGACCCGTGTTTAGGGCAGTTCACTCGTAATTCTAGGCGGCTCTGCGAAGCTGTACGCTGTAAACCTCATTTCACGCAATTCTTTGTTTGGATACACGCTTTGCAAAGTTCACTGACATGTTTGTACTTTAAAACGAGTTTTTGGAAAGTTATGGTTTAAGAGCTTATAGTGTGTTATATTTACGTAAGAGTGCATGCCGGACGACTCTAAGTCATTTCACGGTATTACGGTCTAGTCTTTTGCTTCGAAATGCATGTACAAAAATTTCATGCTGAAATACGCATTTCATGATAATCTCAGATACTTTTCGTTCTAAATAGGGTTTCAGGCGACTCCTGGGTAAGGAATGCGTTACTTGGGCTTCAGGGATGTTTAGGTCTAAAACTCGCGCTTCGGAATTCTCCTAATCTATTTTGCTATGAAACCACTTTCTTGGTGGGTGTATGAAGACACTACCTCCAAAGGACGTTTCACGAAGTCCGCGGCTGAACGAAGAGCACTTGGAAGTTCTTTGAATCCGTTTTCGTTTAAGACGGGATTCAAGGAAATTCGGGCTTGAGACCTAATCCTTTGGGGTTCTGAGCCATTTCTGAATGAAAGAGTTTGATTGATATTTTATACGGCTCTGGGAAAATGTTTGTTATAGACTGCATTCGACGCAACTCGCGGTTGAACGACGTACTCTGAGTAATACTGTGATAGCTCTTTACTTTAAAATGGGTTTCCGGCAAATTCGGGCTTAGGAACTAATCTCGTGGGACTCAGTCTCGTTTCCTTCTTAAAACTGTATCTAGTGCAATCAATAGCCAGTATTTGGATAAGAACGCGAGTTGGATGATTCTTGGGCGTTTCGGGGTGATTAGTATTTGTCACTTGGTTTGCGATGAGTTTGACACGATTCTAGGCCGACAAACACATTTAAGGATATTCTGAGACACGTTCTGCTTCAAAATGTGTTTCAAGCGATTGTGGGGTTAGGAACACAATGGAGGGGTTTTAAGGTAGTTCAAGACCGAGACCCGTGTTAAGGGCAGTTCCCTCGTAATTCTAGGCGGCTCTGCGAAGTTGTACGCTGTAAACCTCATTTCACGCAATTCTTTGTTTGGATACGCGCTTTGGAAAGTTCACTGACATGTTTTTACTTTAGAACGGGTTTTTGGAAAGTTATGGCTTAAGAGCTTATCTTGTGTTATATTTACGTAAGAGTGCATGCCGGACGACTCTAAGTCATTTCACGGTATTACGGTCTAGTCTTTTGCTTCGAAATGCATTTACAACAATTTCATGCTGAAATACGAACTTCATGATAATCTGAGATACTTTTCATTCTAAATAGGGTTTCAGGCGATTCCTGACTCGAAATGTGTTTCAAGCAATTGTGGGGCTAGGAACACAATGGAGGGGTTTAAAGGTAGTTCAAGACCGAGACCCGTGTTAAGGGCAGTTCCCTCGTAATTCTAGGCGGCTCTGTGAAGATATACGCTATAAACCTCATTTCACGCAATTCTTTGTTTGGATACCCGCTTTGGAAAGTTCACTGACATGTTTTTAGTTTAGAACGGGTTTTAGGAAAGTTATGGCTTAAGAGCTTATCTTGTGTTATATTTACGTAAGAGTGCATGCCGGACGACTCTAAGTCATTTCACGGTATTACGGTCTAGTCTTTTGCTTCGAAATCCATTTACAACAATTTAAAGCTGAAATACGCACTTCATGATAATCTCTGATACCTTTCGTTTTAAATAGGGTTTCAGGCGATTCCTGGGAAAGGAACGCATTACATGGGCTTCAGGAATGTTTAGGTCTAAAACTCGTGTTTCGGAATTGTCCTAATCTATTTCGTTATGAAACCACGTTCTAGGTGGTGAAGAGCACTTGGAAGTTCTTTGAATCTGTTTTCGTTTAAGACGGGATTCAGGGAAATTCGGGCTTGAGACCAAATCCCTTGGGGTTCTGAGCCGTTTCTGAATGGAAGAGTTTGATTGATATTTTATACGGCTCTGGGAAAATGTTGGTTATAGACCGTATTCGACGCAACAAGCGGTTGAACGACGTGCTCTGAGCAATACTGTGATGGCTCTTTACTTTGAAATGGGTTTCCGGCAAATTCGGGCTTAGGAACCAATCTCGTGGGACTCAGTCTCGTTTCCTTCTTAAAATTGTATCTGGTGCAATCAATAGCCAGTATTTGGATAAGAACACGAGTTGGATGATTCTTGGGCGTTTCGGGGTTATTAGTATTTGTCACTTGGTTTGCGATGAGTTTGACACGATTCTAGGCCGACAAACACATTTAGGGTATATTCTGAGACACGTTCTGCTTCGAAACGTGTTTAAAGCGATTGTGGGGTTAGGAACACAGTGCAGGGGTTTAAAGGTAGTTCAAGACCGAGACCCGTGTTAAGGGCAGTTCCCTCGTTATTCTAGGCGGCTCTGCGAAGCTGTACGCTGTAAACCTCATTTCATGCAATTCATTGTTTGGATACTCGCTTTGCAAAGTTCACTGACATGTTTTTACTTTAGAACGGGTTTTAGGAAAGTTATGGCTTAAGAGCTTATCTTGTGTTATATTTGGGTAAAAGCGCATGCCGGATGACTTGAAGTCATTTCACGATATTACGTCTAGTCTTTTGCTTCGAAATGCATTCACAACAATTCCACGCTTGAATACGCACTTCATGATAATCTCAGATAATTTTCGATTTAATTACGGTTTCAGGCGATTCACGAGTAAGGAACGCATTACATGGGCTTCATGGATGTTTAGGTCTAAAACTCGTGCTTCAGACAGTTCTTAATCTATTTCGCTATGAAACCACGTTCTAGGTGGGTGTATGAAGACACTGGCTCCAAAGGGCGTTTCACGAAGTCCGCGGCTGAAAGAAGAGCACATGGAAGTTCTTTGAATCCGTTTTCGTTTAAGACTGGATTCGTGGAAATTCGGGCTTGAGACCTAATCCCTTGGGGTTCTGAGCCGTTTCTGAATGGAAGAGTTTGATTGATAATTTCTGCGGCTCTTGGAAAATGTTGGTTGTTGACCGCATTCGACGCAACTCGCGGTTGAACGACGTGCTCTGAAAAATACTGTGATGGCTCTTTAATTTAAAATGGGTTTCCGGCAAATTAGGTCTTAGGAACCAATCTCGTGGGACTCAGTCCCGTTTCCTTATTAAAACCGTATCTGGTGCAATCAATAGTCAGTATTTGGATAAGAACACGAGTTGGATGATTCTTAGGCGTTTCGGGGTTGGCAGTATTCGTCACTTGGTTTGCGAAGCATTTGACACGATTCTAGGCCGACAAACACATTTGAGGATATTCTAAGACACCGTATGCTTCGAAATGTGTTTCAAGCGATTGTGGGGTTAGTAACACAATGCAGGGGTTTAAACGTAGCTCAGGACCGAGACCCATGTTAAGGGCAGTTCGCTCCTAAGTCTAGGCGGCTCTGCGAAGCTGTACACTATAAACCTCATTTCACGCAATTCATTGTTTGGATACGCGGTTTGCAAAGTTCTCGTTCATGTTTTTAATTTAGAACGGGTTTTAGGAAAGTTATGGCTTAAGAGCTTATCTTGTGTTATATTTGGGTAAGAGCGCATGTCGGATGACTCTATGTCATTTCACGGTATTACGGTCTAGTCTTTTGCTTCGAAATGCATTTACAACAATTTAAAGCTGAAATACGCACTTCATGATAATCTCTGATACTTTTCGTTTTAAATAGGGTTTCAGGCGATTCCTGGGAAAGGAACGCATTACATGGGCTTCAGGAAAGTTTAGGTCCAAAACTCGTGTTTCGGAATTCTCCTAATCTATTTCGTTATGAAACCACTTTCTTGGTGGGTGTATGAAGACACTGGCTCCAAAGGGCGTTTCACGAAGTCTGCGGCTGAAAGAAGAGCACTTGGAAGTTCTTTGAATCTGTTTTCGTTTAAGACGGGATTCAGGGAAATTCGGGCTTGAGACCAAATCCCTTGGGGTTCTGAGCCGTTTCTGAATGAAAGAGTTTGATTGATATTTTATACGGCTCTGGGAAAATGTTGGTTATAGACCGTATTCGACGCAACAAGCGGTTGAACGACGTGCTCTGAGCAATACTGTGATGGCTCTTTACTTTAAGATGGGTTTCCGGCAAATTCGGGCTTAGGAACCAATCTCGTGGGACTCAGTCTCGTTTCCTTCTTAAAACCGTATCTAGTGCAACTAATAGCCAGTATTTGGATAAGAACACGAGTTGGATGATTCTTGGGCGTTTCGGGGTTATTAGTATTTGTCACTTGGTTTGCGATGAGTTTGACACGATTCTAGGCCGACAAACACATTTAGGGTATATTCTGAGACACGTTCTGCTTCGAAACGTGTTTAAAGCGATTGTGGGGTTAGGAACACAGTGCAGGGGTTTAAAGGTAGTTCAAGACCGAGACCCGTGTTAAGGGCAGTTCCCTCGTTATTCTAGGCGGCTCTGCGAAGCTGTACGCTGTAAACCTCATTTCATGCAATTCATTGTTTGGATACTCGCTTTGCAAAGTTCACTGACATGTTTTTACTTTAGAACGGGTTTTAGGAAAGTTATGGCTTAAGAGCTTATCTTGTGTTATATTTGGGTAAAAGCGCATGCCGGATGACTCTAAGTCATTTCACGGTATTACGTCTAGTCTTTTGCTTCGAAATGCATTCACAACAATTCCACGCTTGAATACGCACTTCATGATAATCTCAGATAATTTTCGTTTTAATTTCGGTTTCAGGCGATTCACGAGTAAGGAACGCATTACATGGGCTTCATGGATGTTTAGGTCTAAAACTCGTGCTTCAGACAGTTCTTAATCTATTTCGCTATGAAACCACGTTCTAGGTGGGTGTATGAAGACACTGGCTCCAAAGGGCGTTTCACGAAGTCCGCGGCTGAAAGAAGAGCACATGGAAGTTCTTTGAATCCGTTTTCGTTTAAGACTGGATTCGTGGAAATTCGGGCTTGAGACCTAATCCCTTGGGGTTCTGAGCCGTTTCTGAATGGAAGAGTTTGATTGATAATTTCTGCGGCTCTTGGAAAATGTTGGTTGTTGACCGCATTCGACGCAACTCGCGGTTGAACGACGTGCTCTGAAAAATACTGTGATGGCTCTTTAATTTGAAATGGGTTTCCGGCAAATTAGGTCTTAGGAACCAATCTCGTGGGACTCAGTCCCGTTTCCTTATTAAAACCGTATCTGGTGCAATCAATAGTCAGTATTTGGATAAGAACACGAGTTGGATGATTCTTAGGCGTTTCGGGGTTGGCAGTATTCGTCACTTGGTTTGCGAAGCATTTGACACGATTCTAGGCCGACAAACACATTTGAGGATATTCTAAGACACCGTATGCTTCGAAATGTGTTTCAAGCGATTGTGGGGTTAGTAACACAATGCAGGGGTTTAAACGTAGCTCAGGACCGAGACCCATGTTAAGGGCAGTTCGCTCCTAAGTCTAGGCGGCTCTGCGAAGCTGTACACTATAAACCTCATTTCACGCAATTCATTGTTTGGATACGCGGTTTGCAAAGTTCTCGTTCATGTTTTTAATTTAGAACGGGTTTTAGGAAAGTTATGGCTTAAGAGCTTATCTTGTGTTATATTTGGGTAAGAGCGCATGTCGGATGACTCTATGTCATTTCACGGTATTACGGTCTAGTCTTTTGCTTCGAAATGCATTTACAACAATTTAAAGCTGAAATACGCACTTCATGATAATCTCTGATACTTTTCGTTTTAAATAGGGTTTCAGGCGATTCCTGGGAAAGGAACGCATTACATGGGCTTCAGGAAAGTTTAGGTCCAAAACTCGTGTTTCGGAATTCTCCTAATCTATTTCGTTATGAAACCACTTTCTTGGTGGGTGTATGAAGACACTGGCTCCAAAGGGCGTTTCACGAAGTCTGCGGCTGAAAGAAGAGCACTTGGAAGTTCTTTGAATCTGTTTTCGTTTAAGACGGGATTCAGGGAAATTCGGGCTTGAGACCAAATCCCTTGGGGTTCTGAGCCGTTTCTGAATGAAAGAGTTTGATTGATATTTTATACGGCTCTGGGAAAATGTTGGTTATAGACCGTATTCGACGCAACAAGCGGTTGAACGACGTGCTCTGAGCAATACTGTGATGGCTCTTTACTTTAAGATGGGTTTCCGGCAAATTCGGGCTTAGGAACCAATCTCGTGGGACTCAGTCTCGTTTCCTTCTTAAAACCGTATCTAGTGCAACTAATAGCCAGTATTTGGATAAGAACACGAGTTGGATGATTCTTGGGCGTTTCGGGGTTATTAGTATTTGTCACTTGGTTTGCGATGAGTTTGACACGATTCTAGGCCGACAAACACATTTAGGGTATATTCTGAGACACGTTCTGCTTCGAAACGTGTTTAAAGCGATTGTGGGGTTAGGAACACAGTGCAGGGGTTTAAAGGTAGTTCAAGACCGAGACCCGTGTTAAGGGCAGTTCCCTCGTTATTCTAGGCGGCTCTGCGAAGCTGTACGCTGTAAACCTCATTTCATTAAATTCATTGTTTGGATACTCGCTTTGCAAAGTTCACTGACATGTTTTTACTTTAGAACGGGTTTTAGGAAAGTTATGGCTTAAGAGCTTATCTTGTGTTATATTTGGGTAAAAGCGCATGCCGGATGACTCTAAGTCATTTCACGGTATTACGTCTAGTCTTTTGCTTCGAAATGCATTCACAACAATTCCACGCTTGAATACGCACTTCATGATAATCTCAGATAATTTTCGTTTTAATTACGGTTTCAGGCGATTCACGAGTAAGGAACGCATTACATGGGCTTCATGGATGTTTTGGTCTAAAACTCGTGCTTCAGACAGTTCTTAATCTATTTCGCTATGAAACCACGTTCTAGGTGGGTGTATGAAGACACTGGCTCCAAAGGGCGTTTCACGAAGTCCGCGGCTGAAAGAAGAGCACATGGAAGTTCTTTGAATCCGTTTTCGTTTAAGACTGGATTCGTGGAAATTCGGGCTTGAGACCTAATCCCTTGGGGTTCTGAGCCGTTTCTGAATGGAAGAGTTTGATTGATAATTTCTGCAGCTCTTGGAAAATGTTGGTTGTTGACCGCATTCGACGCAACTCGCGGTTGAACGACGTGCTCTGAAAAATACTGTGATGGCTCTTTAATTTAAAATGGGTTTCCGGCCAATTCGGGCTTATGAACCAATCTCGTGGGACTCAGTCTCGTTTCCTTCTTAAAATCGTATCTAGTGCAATCAATAGCCAGTATTTGGATAAGAACACGAGTTTGATGATTCTTGGGCGTTTCAGGGTTATTAGTATTCGTCACTTGGTTTGCGATGGGTTTGACACGATTCTAGGCCGACAAACACATTTTAAGATATTCTGAGACACGTTCTGCTTTGAAACGTGTTTCAAGCGATTGTGGGGTTAGGAACACAATGTAGGGCTTTAAAGGTAGTTCAAGACCGAGACCCGTGTTAAGGGCAGTTCGCTCGTAATTCTAGTCGCCTCTGCGAAGCTGTCTGCTGTAAACCTCATTTCACGCAATTCGTTATTTGGATACGCGCTTTGCAAAGTTCACTAACATGTTTTTACTTTAGAACAGGTTTTAGGAAAGTTATGGCTTAAGAGCTTATCTTGTGTTATATTAGGGTAAGAGTGCATGCCGGATGACTCTAAGTCATTTCACGGTAATACGGTCTACCCTTTTCCTTTGAAATGCATTTGCAACAATTCCATGCTGAAATTCACACTTCATGATAATCTTAGATAATTTTCGTTTTAATTACGGTTTCAGGCGATTCACGAGTAAGGAACGCATTACATGGGCTTCATGGATGTTTAGGTCTAAAACTCGTGCTTCGAACAGTTCTTAATCTATTTCGCTATGAAACCACGTTCTAGGTGGGTGTATGAAGACACTGGCTCCAAAGGGCGTTTCACGAAGTCCGCGGCTGAAAGAAGAGCATATGGAAGTTCTTTGAATCCGTTTTCGTTTAAGACTGGATTCGTGGCGGGCTTGAGACCTAATCCCTTGGGGCTCTGAGCCGTTTCTGAATGAAAGAGTTTGATTGATAATTTTTGCAGCTCTTGGAAAATGTTGGTTGTAGACCGCATTCGACGCAACTCGCGGTTGAACGACGTGCTCTGAAAAATACTGTGATGGCTCTTTAATTTAAAATGGGTTTCCGGCAAATTAGGTCTTAGGAACCAATCTCGTGGGACTCAGTCTCGTTTCCTTCTTAAAACCGTATCTAGTGCAATCAATAGCCAGTATTTGGATAAGAACACGAGTTGGATGATTCTTGGGCGTTTCGGGGTTATTAGTATTCGTCACTTGGTTTGCGATGAGTTTGACACGATTCTAGGCCGACAAACACATTTAAGGATATTCTGAGACACGTTCTGCTTTGAAATGTATTTCAAGCAATTGTGGGGTTTGGAACACAATGCAAGGGTTTAAAGGTAGTTCAAGACCGAGACCCGTGTTAAGGGCAGTTCGCTCGTAATTCTAGTCGCCTCTGCGAAGCTGTCTGCTGTAAACCTCATTTCACGCAATTCGTTATTTGGATACCCGCTTTGCAAAGCTCACTAACATGTTTTTACTTTAGAACAGGTTTTAGGTAAGTTATGGCTTAAGAGCTTATCTTGTGTTATATTAGGGTAAGAGTGCATGCCGGATGACTCTAAGTCATTTTACGGTTATACGGTCTACGCTTTTGCTTTGAAATGCATTTACAATAATTCCATGCTGAAATTCGTACTGCATGATAATCTCAGATAATTTTCGTTTTAATTACGGTTTCAGGCGATTCACGAGTAAGGAACGCATTACATGGGCTTCATGGATGTTTAGGTCTAAAACTCGTGCTTCGGACAGTTCTTAATCTATTTCGCTATGAAACCACGTTCTTGGTGGGTGTATGAAGACACTGGCTTCAAAGGGCGTTTCACGAAGTCCGGGGCTGAAAGAAGAGCACATGGAAGTTCTTTGAATCCGTTTTCGTTTAAGACTGGATTCGTGGAAATTCGGGCTTGAGACCTCATCCCTTGGGGTTCTGAGCCGTTTCTGAATGGAAGAGTTTGATTGATAATTTCTGCGGCTCTTGGAAAATGTTGGTTGTTGACCGCATTCGACGCAACTCGCGGTTGAACGACGTGCTCTGAAAAATACTGTGATGGCTCTTTACTTTAAAATGGGTTTCCAGCAAATTCGGGCTTATGAACCAATCTCGTGGGACTCAGTCTCGTTTCCTTCTTAAAACCGTATCTAGTGCAATCAATAGCCAGTATTTGGATAAGAACACGAGTTGGATGATTCTTGGGCGTTTCGGGGTTATTAGTATTTGTCACTTAGTTTGCGATGAGTTTGACACGATTCTAGGCCGACAAACACATTTAGGGTATATTCTGAGACACGTTCTGCTTCGAAACGTGTTTAAAGCGATTGTGGGGTTAGGAACACAATGCAGGGGTTTAAAGGTAGTTCAAGACCGATACCCGTGTTAAGGGCAGTTCACTCGTTATTTTAGGCGGCTCTGCGAAGCTGTACGCTGTAAACCTCATTTCACGCAATTCGTTGTTTGGATACGGGCTTTGCAAAGTTCGCTGACATGTTTATACTTTAGAACAGGTTTTAGGAAAGTTATGGCTTAAGAGCTTATCTTGTGTTATATTAGGGTAAGAGGGCATGCCGGATGACTCTAAGTCATTTCACGGTAATACGGTCTACCCTTTTGCTTTGAAATGCATTTACAACAATTCCATGCTGAAATTCACACTTCATGATAATCTTAGATAATTTTCGTTTTAATTACGGTTTCAGGCGATTCACGAGTAAGGAACGCATTACATGGGCTTCATGGATGTTTAGGTCTAAAACTCATGCTTCGAACAGTTCTTAATCTATTTCGCTATGAAACCACGTTCTAGGTGGGTGTATGAAGACACTGGCTCCAAAGGGCGTTTCACGAAGTCCGCGGCTGAAAGAAGAGCATATGGAAGTTCTTTGGATCCGTTTTCGTTTAAGACTGGATTCGTGGAAATTCCGGCTTGAGACCTAATCCCTTGGGGTTCTGAGCCGTTTCTGAATGAAAGAGTTTGATTGATAATTTTTGCAGCTCTTGGAAAATGTTGGTTGTAGACCGCATTCGACGCAACTCGCGGTTGAACGACGTGCTCTGAAAAATACTGTGATGGCTCTTTACTTTAAAATGGGTTTGCAGCAAATTCGGGCTTATGAACCAATCTCGTGGGACTCAGTCTCGTTTCCTTCTTAAAACCGTATATAGTGCAATCAATAGCCAGTATTTGGATAAGAACACGAGTTGGATGATTCTTGGGCGTTTCGGGGTTATTAGTATTTGTCACTTGGTTTGCGATGAGTTTGACACGATTCTAGGCCGACAAACACATTTAAGGATATTCTGAGACACGTTCTGCTTCGAAATGTGTTGCAAGCAATTGTGGTGTTAGGAACACAATGCACGGGTTTAAAGGTAGTTCAAGACCGAGACCCGTGTTAAGGGCAGTTCCCTCGTAATTCTAGGCGGCTCTGCGAAGCTGTACGCTATAAACCTCATTTCACGCAATTCGTTGTTTGGATACGGGCTTTGCAAAGTTCGCAGACATGTTTATACTCTAGAACGGGTTTTAGGAAAGTTATGGCTTAAGACCTTATCTTGTGTTATATTCGACTAAAAGCGCATGCCGGATGACTCTAAGTCATTTCACGGTATTACGGTCTAGTCTTTTGCTTCAAAATGCATTCATAACAATTCCACGCTTAAATACGCACTTCATGATAATCTCGGATACTTTTTGTTTTAAATAGGGTTTGAGGCAATTCACGGGTAAGGAACGCATTACATGTGCTTCCGGGTTGCTTAGGTCTAAAACTCGTGGTTCGGACAATTCCTAATCTATTTCGCTATGAAACCACGTTCTAGGTGGGTGTATGAAGACACTGGCTCCAATGGGCGTTTCACGAAGTCCGCGGCTGAAAGAAGAGCATTTGGAAGTTCTTTGAATCCGTTTTCATTTAAGACGGGATTCGAGCAAATTCGGGCTTGAGACCTAATCCCTTGGGGTTCTGAGCCGTTTCTGAATGAAAGAGTTTGATTGATATTTTTTGCGGCTCTGGAAAAATGTTGGTTGTAGACCGCATTCGACGCAACTCGCAGTTGAACGACGTGCTCTGAAAAATACTGTGATGGCTCTTTACTTGAAAATGGTTTCCGACAAATTAGGGCTTGGGAACCAATCTCATGGGACTCAGTCTCGTTTCCTTCTTAAAACCGTTTCTTGTGCAATCAATAGCCAGTGTTTGGATAAAAACACGAGTTGGATGATTCTTGGGCGTTTCGGGGTTATTAGTATTCGTCACTTGGTTTGCGATGGGTTTGACTCGATTCTAGGCCGACAAACACATTTTAAGATATTCTGAGACACGTTCTGCTTTGAAACCTGTTTCAAGCGATTGTGGGGTTAGGAACACAATGCAGGGGTTTAAAGGTAGTTCAAGACCGAGAACCGTGTTAAGGGCAGTTCCCTCGTAATTCTAGGCGGCTCTGCGAAGCTGTACGCTGTAAACCTCATTTCACGCAATTCGTTGTTTGGATACGGGCTTTGCAAAGTTCACTAACATGTTTTTACTTTAGAACGGGTTTTAGGAAAGTTATGGCTTAAGAGCTTATCTTGTGTTATATTTGGGTAAAGTGCATGCCGGATGACTCTAAGTCATTTCACGGTATTACGGTCTAGTCTTTTGCTTCGAAATGCATTCACAACAATTCCACGCTTAAGTACACACTTCATGATAATCTCGGATACTTTTCGTTTTAAATAGGGTTTGCGGCGATTCACGGGTAAGGAACGCATTACATGGGCTTCAGGGTTGTTTAGGCCTAAAACTCTTGGTTCGGACAGTTCCTAATCTATTTCGCTATGAAACCACGTTCTAGGTGGGTGAATGAAGACACTGCCTCCAATGGGCGTTTCACGAAGTCCGCGGCTGAAAGAAGGGCATTTGGAAGTTCTTTGAATCCGTTTTCATTTAAGACGGGATTCAGGGAAATTCGGGCTTGAGACCTAATCCCTTGGGGTTCTGAGCCATTTCTGAATGAAAGAGTTTGATTGATATTTTTTGCGGCTCTGGGGAAATGTTGGTTGTAGACCGCATTCGACGCAACTCGCGGTTGAATGACGTGCTCTGAAAAATACTGTGATGGCTCTTTACTTTAAAATGGGTTTCCGGCAGATTAGGGCTTAGGAACCAATCTCGTCGGACTCAGTCTCGTTTCCTTCTTAAAACCGTATCTATTGCAATCATTTGCCAGTATTTGGATAAGAACATGAGTTGGATGCTTCTTTGGCGTTTCAGGGTTGTTAGTATTCGTCACTTGGTTTGCGATGCGTTTGACACGATTATAGGCCGACAAACACATTTAAGGATATTCTGAGACTCATTCTGCTTCGGAATGTATTTCAAGCGATTATGAGGTTAGGAACACAATGCAGGGGGTAAAAGGAAGTTTAAGACCGAGAACCGTGTTAAGGGCAGTTCGCTCATAATTCTAGGCGGTTCTGCGAAGCTGTACGCTGTAAAACCTCATTTCACGCAATTCATTGTTTGGATACGTGCTTTGCAAAGTCCACTGACAAGTTTTTACTTTAGAACGGGTTTTAGGAAAGTTATGGCTTAAGAGCTTATCTTGTGTTATATTTGGGTAAAGCGCATGCCGGAAGACTCTAAGTCATTTCACGGTATTACGATCTAGTCTTTTGCTTCGAAATGCATTCACAACAATTCCACGCTTAAATACACACTTCATGATAATCTCGGATACTTTTCGTTTTAAATAGGGTTTCAGGCGATTCCTGGGAAAAGAACGCATTACATGGGCTTCAGGAATGTTTAGGTCTAAAACTCGTGCTTCGGACTGTTCCTAATCTATTTTGCTATGAAACCACGTTCTAGGTGGGTGTATGAAGACACTAGCTCCAAACGGCGCTTCACGTAGTCCGCGGCTGAAAGAAGAGCACTTGGAAGTTCTTTGAATCCGTTTTCGTTTAAGACGGGATTCGGGGAAATTCGGGCTTAAGACGTAATCCCTTTGGGTTCTGAGCCGTTTCTGAGTGAAAGAGTTTGATTGATATTTTATGCGGCTCTGAAAAATACTATGATAGGTCTTTACTTTAAAATGGGTTTCAGGAAAATTAGGGCTTAGGAACCAATCTCGTGGGACTCAGTCCCGTTTCCTTTTTAAAACCGTATCCTGTGCAATCAATAGCCAGTATTTGAATAAGAACACGAGTTGGATGATTCTTGGGTGTTTCGGGGTTGGTAGTATTCGTCACTTGGTTTGCTATGCGTTTGAAACGAGTCTAGGCCGACAAACACATTTCAGGATATTCTGAGACACGTTTTGCTTCGAAATTTGTTTCAAGCGATTGTGGGGTTAAGAACACAATGCAGGGGTTTAAAGGTAGTTTAAGACCGAGACCCGTGTTAATGGCAGTTCGCACGTAATTCCAGGCGGCTCTGCGAAGCTGTACCCTTTAAACCTTATTTCACGCAATTCATTGTTTAGATACGCGCTTTGCAAAGTTCACTGGCATGTTTTTACTTTAGATCAGATTTTAGGAGAGTTATGGATTAAGAGCTTATCTTGTGTTATATTTGGGTAAGAGGGCATGCCGGATGACTCTAAGTTATTTCACGGTATTATGGTATAGTCTTTTGCTTCGAAATGCATTTACAACAATTTCATGCTGAAATACGCACTTCATGATAATCTCAAATACTTTTCATTTTAAATAGGGTCTCAGGCAATTCCTAGGTAAGGAACGTATTACATGGGCTTCAGGGATGTTTAGGTCTAAAACTATTGCTTCGGAATTCTCCTAATCTATTTCGCTATGAAACCACTTTCTAGGTGGGTGTATGAAGACACTGGCTCCGAAGGGCGTTTCACGAAGTCCGCGGTAAAAAGAAGAGCACTTGGAAGTTCTCTGAATCCATTTTTGTTTAAGACGGGATTCGGGGAAATTCGGGCTTGACACCAAATCCCGTGGGGTTCTAACCCATTTCTGAATAAAGAGTTAGATTGATATTTTATGCTGCTCCGAGTAAATGTTGGTTGTAGACCGCATTCGACGCAACTCGCGGTTGAACGACGTGCTCTGAAAAATACTGTGATGGCTCTTTACTTTAAAATGGGTTTCCGGCAAATTAGGGCTTAGGAACCAATCTCGTGGGACTCAGTCCCGTTTCCTTCTTAAAACCGTATCTATTGCAATCAATAGCCAGTATTTTTGGATAAGAACACGAGTTGGATGATTCTTGGGCGTTTCGGGGTTGATAGTATTCGTCACTTGGTTTGCGATGCGTTTGACACGATTCTAGGCCGACAAACACATTTGAGGATATTCTGAGACACGTTCTTCTTCGGAATGTTTTTCAAGCGATTGTGGGGTTAGGAACACAATGCAGGGGTTTAAAGGTAGTTCAAGACCGAGACCCGTGTTAAGTGCAGTTCGCTCGTAATTCTAGGCGGCTCTGCGAAGCTGTACGTGTAAACCTCATTTCACACAATTCATTGTTTGGATACGCGCTTTGCAAAGTTCACGGACATGTATTTACTTTTGAACGGGTTTTAGGAGAGTTATGGCTTAAGAGCTTATCTTGTGTTATATTTGGGTAAAAGCGCATGCCGGATGACTCTAAGTCATTTCACGGTATTACAGTCTAGTCTTTTGCTTCGAAATGCATTTACAACAATTGCATGCTGGAATACACACTTCATGATAATCTCGGATACTTTTCGTTTTAAATAGGGTTTGAGGCGATTCACGGGTAAGGAACACATTACATGGGCTTCAGGGATGTTTAGGTCTAAAACTCGTGTTTCAGACAGTTCCTAATCTATTTCTCTATGAAACCACGTTCTAGGTGGGTGTATGAAGACACTGGCTCCAAAGGGCGTTTCACGTTGTCCGTGGCTGAAAAAAGAGCACTTGGAAGTTCTTTGAATCCGTTTTCGTTTAAGACGGGATTTGGGGAAATTCGGGCTTGAGACCTAATCCCATGGGGTTCTGAGCCGTTTCTGAATGAAAGAGTTTGAATGATATTTTATGCAGCTCTGGGAAAATGTTGGTTGGAGACCGCATTCAACGCAACTCTCGGTTGAACGACATGCTCTGGAAAATACTGTGATGGCTCTCTACTTTAAAATGCGTTTCCGGCAAAATAGGGCTTAGAAACCAATCTCGTGGGACTCAGTCCCGTTTCCTTCTTAAAACCGTATCTAGTGCAATTAATAGCCAAGTATTTGGATAAGAACACGAGTTGGATGATTCTTGGGCGTTTCGGGGTTGGTAGTATTCGTCACTTGGTTTGCGATGCGTTTGACACGATTCTAGGCCGACAAACACATTTAAGGATATTCTTAGACACGTTTTGCTTCGAAATGTGTTTCAACCGATTATGGGGTTAGGAACACAATGCTGGGGTTTAAAGGTAGTTCAAGACCGAGACCAGTGTTAAGGGCTATTCTGTCACGCCCCTAGATCCGATAACATGGATCCGAACGTGATGCCAGATGACCCAGTCATCTAAGGCCAGTCAATTGTTCCAATAGTGGGCCATTTTTATTTTTTTTTAATTATAATCATACGTAAAGCACATTGCCCATTCATATATCAGGTAAGCCAAAATCATAACCATAAATAACAATCCAACAATTATTACATCAATAAACCAAACACGCATATTATCTAAACACATCAATCCCGACATAAACTAATAAAGTCTTAAACTTAATGTCTTGAATTCTCATAATTTAAATATATTTATTTTAACCATCCAGAATGGCATCATCATAGCCATACTGTGGCACAGTCTCATATTCCTCTTCACCCTCAATCCTTGGGTCCTGTACATCCTCACTCTCCTGCACATCATCTGTAGTGGTGGAATAAATGAGCACAACGGTACTCCGCAAGATAACAATTACAAACCAAAACATATATTATAAATGGTATAAGATAATGATGATGCACATATGATAAACAATAAATGACATGACATTACTATAATGACAATTTTTCATAAAATAAATATTGGGGCACCAACATTTCTTGAAATGTCATATAATATAAGTCACTTCCCGATATGGAATATAGGGTCCCAACACTACATTTGAACCATTCATTAGAACTCATGTGACAATACACTACACTTAGCACTATTCACTTGTCACTTAGCCATTTTAATACTTCGAGACCTTCCCTTCCATATTGGTCAATCACTCACATAACAGTCATTACAAAATATCAATCCTTACACTAGGTTGGGTCTTTGTGTCACTGACCAGTCCAACAGTGCACCCATCTGCGAAGTGTCTTAGAATTTAACCCCTCCAAGACAAAGGTCATTTTCGGAATACCCGTTATAGGTAACCGATCACTAATCATTACACTGCACTGGACCACCACACAGTAAGACGTCCTCCCGTGGGGGTTATACAACGTAGTGGGGCTGTGGAACTGGGGTTCCTACTTTCGTTTGTTTTCTAACATGTCATTTATTTTAATTAGTTTAGACCTAATTAG
The DNA here is from genome assembly GCA_029852735.1 of Persea americana. Lineage (NCBI taxonomy): Eukaryota > Viridiplantae > Streptophyta > Magnoliopsida > Laurales > Lauraceae > Persea > Persea americana. The sequence continues at coordinate 56,290,142 of CM056810.1, forward strand.
AATAAAGCATATTATATGCATACTTATCCTCAAGCGTCCCATGTCACTTGGCTTCCATATGCACTCTTATGGTTCATCCTTTTCGATCAATATTATTAATTAATATTTTATGGAGTGGGTGTTACAATCATTTATCATCAACACATGAGGGTATCATTATACATTTTTCAATGTTAAAAGAATGCCATACAAACTTTCCATAAATAGCATGTTATGCAAAACCTGCAAATAAATGACAACATATAGAAATTTTCATAATTAGAATGCTAGGCAGCATACCATAATGTCCATAACACTATTACCATATCACCAATTACGTATATACATTTTTAGAAAGTAATTGAAACTTGCCTTTTATGGAGCTTTACTAACCACTTGAGAAAAGGCGTTAAAATGTGAATTATGCTGCAAAAATAAGTTATAATTATTAAACACTAATTATTTAAATCTTAGTTATTAACCATATTTTAGAATCAATTAAATCCAATTTCTTAACCAATTAATCATCTAAGTGAGGACTAACCCACCAAGGTCCACTAGGGAACCTAGTCTAGCCATTTAACATTCTAAACTTACTAATTATTAAATCTTATAATTTAAGGTGGGGTTCATATGATTTATAAAGTGTCCTAAGGTCCATAACAACACTTAACAGTACCATAAAGAGGAATTAAGTATAATACATCAGTCACTAAACCACACCTAGACTTACCAACCACTAGCCAATGATGCCTAGTCTAGGCATTCTGGCTTCTTAATCTCCACTAATAAAGGGATTTAACCTACTGACCAGCGACTTAATTAAAGTGTATAACTACTGATTATGGCCCCATTTAATTCATAAAAACTCATTTTAGCCACTACAATGCATGACCTAGCATAACCAACTAGTCTAGCCAAAATGGCTTCTAACTTAGCCAAGGGTGTGGCCACACTTCCTATTTCATTTAAACAACTATTAACAATTTAATTTGGTCCTTTAATTAAATTTAACATATAAATATCAGAAAAGAAAAACAATACAATTTGTCCATATGTGATCAATTGGTGTACTAGGGTTAGGTTTTGGGCTTAGCCCATTAAACCAAGACTCATTTATATTTAAGTCCACCATTCCAGCACCTTAAAACCATTAAAACAGAACCTTATAGTTGCTGGAATTTAATCATATCCATACCAAAATTAATATTTAATCCGAGATCAACAAACGGTGCACCAAGGGATCATATAGAGTCAAATTGGTTAACCCAAAAAGGGTCCCAATGATTCAACACCTAAAATCATGATTAAAACGGAAACTAAAAGTTTAATTAAAACCCTTGATTTCTAGTTATTTCAAAGATCCAAACTATTAAAAACTTTACATATATCAGTGAGAACATTCCTAGAATTTTTTGGGTCCGATCTGACCGTTGATTTGTCAAATCCAAGGGTTCAAAAAAAATTATTTCTTCTTTATCATGAATATTTAGAATATCCAAAACACTTTTTTTTTCCCATGATATGGATCTTTAAAATAAACTAGCTTATAATACAATGGCTGAAAGCATAACAATTTCTTTTATAAAAAAAAAAAAAAAGATTTTAGAAAAGATGAAATACGATAATTATTAAACCCTGTGATCATTAAAACCAATAAATCTAACTCTAATGGTTTATTAAAAATAAAACAAAATAAGTCCAATCTTCAAAAATCTAGTCCCCAAAATACATCTAAACCATCAAATTCAGATTTCACCATTTTCCTATCCAAACATTGGTGATGATCCAAGCCTAATCAATAATCGAAACCGTGAATTTGGATCCCCTCTTCCTTTGGCCAATCTCATTAAAGAAAATGACGGGGTTGTTTATTTTTATTTATTTATTTATTAAGGATCACTGCTTCATCATGGTGCTAAAAACACCATTAATGGCCATCAATAAATATGGAAGAGGGCCAGCATTAGAGAAGAAAATGGTGAAAGAAATTAAATAATAAAATATGTAAGAAAATGAAAAGAAAACCTACCTCAAAGAAGTCCACCTCCAAGCCAAGCTTCTTCCTTCTCTCTTCTCTCTTCTCTCTCTCTTTCTTCCTTTTCCTTTCTTCCCTTAAGCCACATGTCCAACTCTCTCTCTAGTTCTAAAACACACACACGATGGAGGTTTTCCTAACTAAATGAAAGCCTAACCACTCCCTCCCTTTATGGAACTAAATCTAATTACATCCATTGGTTAGATATGTAGACTATCATACCCCTCCATTTAAATTCTCTAAAGATCCGAGCCCTATATTAGTCATCATAGATCCCTAATCATCTCCATTTGCAACTAATCAAGGGGTGTCCAATTTGGAGAGAAATCTCCATTCTCTCAATTATAGTTAGGTCAAACCAATTAGGGATAATTTAGTGCCCTAATTCCTCAATTAGATTAATTATTAGCAATTAATTAATGGGGTTTCCAATTAAGTTTGAAATTTGAAATAAAATGGAAAGTAAAGAGGGAAACAAAGTGCCACATCACCCTCCACTTGGGACAAATCAAAGTGGGGCCCTAAACACTCACCATCTACAAGAACTTTCCGAATTTAGCATTAATTGTTATTATTATAAATATATATATATATATTTTATAATGTGTGTGGGTCCACTAAATTAGATTTAAGCATTAATTATAAAACTCTCTAATCTAATTAAATGACACTTTAATTAGCAATAAAAGAATGAATAATAATTGATGAAAATGAAGAAAAAGAAGTGCATGGACAATTAAATAAAAGGTATGAAGTCAAAATTAAATGCATGCAAACAATGAATTAAATACATGTAATAATCATAATAATAATTAAATTTCTATTAAAATAACTACTGTGAAATAAATTGAAAAACACCCTAGTCATAGGTCTCTAATGGGTCTAGGGTTGGGCCCAAAGGTGAATCCAGGTCAGGGTCATTACATGTTCGCTCGTAATTCTAGGCGGCTCTGTGAAGCTGTACGCTGTAAACCTCATTTCACGCAATTGATTGTTTGGATACGCGCTTTGCAAAGTCCACAGACATGTTTTTAGTTTAGAACGGGTTTTAGGAAAGTTATGGCTAAAGAGCTTATCTTGTGTTATATTTGGGTAAGAGCGCATGCCAGATGACTCTAAGTCATTTCACGGTATTATGGTATAGTCTTTTGCTTCGAAATGCATTTACAACAATTCCATGCTGAAATACGCAGTTCATGATTATCACAGATTCTTTTCGTTTTAAATAGGGTTTCAGGCGATTCATGGGTAAAGAAGGCATTACATGGGCTTTAGGGAAGTTTAGGTCTAAAACTCGTCCTTCGGACAGTTCCTAATCTATTTTGCTATGAAACCACGTTCTAGGTGGGTGTATGAAGAGACAGGCTCCGAAGGGCGTTCCACACAATCCGCGGTGGAAAGAAGAGCACTTGGATGTTCTTTGAATCCGTTTTCATTTAAGACGGGATTCGGGGAAATTCGGGCTTGAGACCTAATCCCGTGGGGTTTTGAGCCGTTTCTGAATGAAAGTGTTTGATTGATATTTTATGCGGCTCTGGGAAAATGTTGGTTGTAGACCGCATTCGACGCAACTCGAGGTTGAACGACGTGCTCTGAAAAATACTGTGATGGCTCTTTACTTTAAAATGAGTTTCCGGCAAATTAGGGCTTAGGAACCATTCTCGTGGGACTCAATCCCGTTTCCTTCTTAAAACCGTATCTTGTGCAATCAATAGCCAGTATTTGGATAAGAACACGAGTTGGATGATTCTAGGGCGTTTCGTGGTTGGTAGTATTCGTCACTTGGTTTGCGATGCGTTTGACATGATTCTAGGCCGACAAACACATTTAAGGATATTCTGAGACACGTTTTGCTTCGAAATGTGTTTCAAGCGATTGTGGGGTTAGGAACACAATGTAGTGGTTTAAAGGAAGTTTAAGACCGAGTCCCGTGTGAAGGGCAGTTTGCTCGTAATTCTAGGCGGCTCTGCGAAGCTGTACGCTGTAAACCTCATTTCACGCAATTCATTGTTTGGATACGCGCTTTGCCAAGTCCACTGACATGTTTTTACTTTAGTGTAAGACCCCGCCCCGAGAGTTTCCTTTTAGTGTTAATTAAGACGTGTTTTAGCTATAAGTGAGATTAGTGGAAATGGGTTAAATCTGGATTAGAATAGCTTTTTATAGCTTTGAATTATTTTGGGAACTCTTTTGATTTAGTGGGGCCCTTTGGGGTTCCTTTTATTGTGTCTTGATTAGTTTTGGGATTTATTTAATAATTCTGAAAATCTGTAATTTACTTCGTTTAATGTATATTATGATTCCCAACAACTTTTGTATTTGCTCCGTTCTCGTTCAAAACCTCTAAACCCTACTTTGCCAATGATAGGGGTAAAACAGTCTTTTTACACAAAATCTGGACACTATTTTCAATATCTCCGAAACTCGTAAAATATATTTTTTTTTGAAAGTAGAAATTTCGAAGATCAATTCTTTCTTCTTCGTCGAATCCGTCCGAAGCCCGTAGAGCAATGTTTTAGCCCAATTTGGACTTTTAATTTGTGGGACCCATTGCCATTGTCTATATAAGGAGGAGCCCTTTTTCCTCTTCCTCTTCTTGCAACTTTCCTTGAGAAAAAGGAATTCCAGCCCAGCCCTAGGGTTTTCTTCAAGCTACCTTGCTTCTTGCTTCTCCATCTCTCAATCTCTCTCAAATCTATTGCTAAAGGTAAAATGGAGGTGGTAATCTTCTTCCCCTCCATGAGAGCTTCATCTTGATACCATTTTTAGAGAGAGCCTTCCATTCCAAGCTACACCTTGATCAAGCTATTGCCATTAGAGGACTCTCCATGTAAGCTCTTCTTCTCATCTCTTGGTTGTGTGTTCTTCTAGCCTGGATGTGCTTCACCTTGATTATTGGAAGCTATTTCCATCTATTTCTTGATTTTGACATTCTAGGGTTGTAATGAATGTATTTTGGGGATTTTTGTGTAGATTGTAGATTTTGAGCTTGAGAGTGTGATTAGAGCTCACTAGCATATTTGGAGACCAAGGCAAGTGAATGAATGGATTTGATTTGAATGAGTTCTTGTTTTATTGAAAATGTGGATTTTACTATTCATATTCCTTTAGTTTATTATGTTTCATAATGCTTTTGGAAATGTACTTATTGATATGATTTTTCTCCTAGTTAGTTTATGAGAATGTATGCATTCATTCATTAAAGCTTATTTTGGCCATTATGGACTTCTTAAATGATATTTGTACTTGCATTGAAAGGGGATTTGTGTTGGAAGGAGAATTAAATGCATTGATGGAATGGTGGTAGGAGGAAAGGATTAGATGAGGAATGGAAGGGAATAGACCCATTTCATGTTAGGAAATGGATGAAGTTGAGGTGAAAGGGTTTGGGAAAGAAAGAGCTGAAATCTGCACCTGATGTGTAGTTCCCGCAGCTAGGCGGTCAGCGGGCGGTCACCTTGGCGGCTAGCCGACCCAAATTCGGTTACAAACACAGAATGGTGTGTTTTGACAGGTGAACCGCGGTCAGCCCCGCGGTCAGCTCGCGGCTAACCGCCACCCAAAAACCCTGTGACCGCCAAGTAGCCGAAATGCGCGGTCAGAAACACAGAATGCTATATTTTAGCAGGGTGAACCGCGGTCAGCCGGCGGCTAACCGCCGAACACCTCGGCGGCTAACCGACAGGTGACCGAACTTCACCCAGAATTCCTGAGTCTTTTCTACTGTTTTCAGATATGGTATTTAAAGGTTTGGTTGGGTTGTTCTGATGCCCTACCACCTTGGAAAGACCCAGGGGATGACATAAGGAGATTAACTTGAAAGAAACTCTATCTCGGAAAAGTATTGGGAATTTTGGATTCATCAACTTGTATAAGGAAACTTGATATGTCCTCTATCATTCGAGTACCATACTAAGGGCAATAAGAGGTGGATAATTCAAAATTACAAGTGTTTGTACCTAAGTGCCCAGAGCACGGAGCGGGAGCGGGAGCGCTGAAGTGCTAAATTTTAAAGTAATTATATATCTGGAGCACCTTCAGAGTGCCTGCTATACAGTGGGCACAAATTTATCTGATCCATATATTCAAGTAAAAAAAATGGAGAAAGAATTTAACTTCGCAATTTGACCACATAAAATAGACAATAATTAATAAGTCAAAAGAAGTTTCTTCATTCAAAAGATAAATGTCAAGCATACAAAAAAAGATACTGTTCATCCATGATTTCATATCCTGTATCCAAAAATAATACTCCACAAAACATATGAGAAAGATAAAAAAATTAGAAAAGAAAGAGAGTACTCATCCCAAGTGTGGTGCAGAAGTGCCAGAAGTTAAAGGGGATAGTCCAACATCACCAAAATGAAGTAACGCATATTCTCTACCTTCAAGGGCTTCCATGTCCTTCTCGAAATTATCATTGTTAACAAAACTATCCCAGTTCGTATATGTCCCCTCATAATCCTCTCTATACCGTGTCAACAATTGATGATTTTAATGGACATAAACCAAAGATTCTGCATGGTCCGCATTCATCGTATTCCTCTTTACATTGTGAATAAAACCATAGGTACTCCATGCCCTCTCTGCACACGAGGTGTTCACACTTGGAGACAAAACTTTGACTGCCAAACTATATAGCTCAAGTGCGGTAACTCCATACAAATCCCACCATGTTACTGTATACAATTTTCTCTCTATCCTTGATTGCTCGAGGACGACCAAAAATACTTTTGCCACTAACAAAGTCACTAAGTTTCCGACGAACTAAATATGCTTCCTCTGGATCTCTCACCAATCGATCTACCACTTCAAAATAAGTCGTCTAACTATGCTGATAATCATGAGGCTTCTTCATTTTCTCTCCCGTCGGTGAAAAACTTGTTAACCAAGATTCTGAATAATAATATGGAGTATGCACATATGCAAGAGCATGTAAAGGTTGATTCATCTTCTCCTATCGTCCTGTAACAAGTTTCTAAATAACTTGATACATTTCAACATTATGTTTTAGTGCAATTTGAATGTGTCCCAGCATATCTTCCATCCTTTGATAAACTTATCCAAGAATAGCTTTGTCAGAGTGACAAAAGCGAATCATTTGCCAAATGCGCTTTGTGAATGCCAAGATAGTTTTCAATTGTTTCCAAAAGTTATCATCTAATATAATTTGCCTTACCCCATCATGCTCCATATTTTCCCTCACTCCACCTTTCTTGAGTTTGTCCCATTCCACACTTAAAACCAAGTTAATTAAAGCATTCTTTACATGAGCAATTCGTTCCAATATAATATAATGATGCCCAAATCTTGTCTTTTTTACTTTTATAACATCTAATGATGAAAATGTTCGAAATATATGCAAAGCCGAAGAATGGTTTTTTATATACTTCACAATTCCCTTTGCTTTCTCATAGCAATCACCAATGAAAAATAAACTTGAGTGGATTGAATGTGCAATATCTTTCATCAAAAGACTCAAAGCATTAGCCATGCAACTAGACCAAAAGATATGTGGGTGCCTCCTCTCAATGAGAGTCCTTTCTCCCTTACATGCAGAGGCATTATCAGTCATATCAGTCAAAATCTGCACAACACTATATGTACCCACTCTTTCAATTGCCTTTAGCAAAATCCCAGCTATATATTCACCTGTCTTTTCATCTCCAGAGAATTTTATACCGCTACTGAACATTCCTTTACCTCCTGATACTACCATCGCATTGATCAACGGTTGGTTCTTGATGTTTGTCCAACCGTCAGAAATAATTGAAACCCCATATGTCGGCCATTGTTCTTTTAGGGGCATTAGTGCTTGCTTAACCTTTGTCCTCTCCTTATCAAGAAGCGCAATCCTTATTTTTTCTGCACATGGTGGCTTATAGCCTTTTGGTGCATCATTGATGGCCCTTACCATATCAATCCAAAGAGGAGACTTTGTTACATTAAAAGGAATCCCATTAGCATAGAAAAGTCAGGCAAATACACCATCCACTTCTTCTCTAGAAGATAATTTAAGCATATCGGCTATGTTCTTCTTTCCCTTCTCTACCTTAGCCAACTTGGATACCGGTGGAACAATTGGAATGGTAGGAATAGGTCTTTTGCGTGTGCCACCTCCGAACCTTTTCTTAGCTTCTTCTTCTTCTTTTTTCAATTTCTTCCTCTCATCCTTGTTTATTTTAGAACATATTGCCACCCCTTGTGACTTTTGCCCAGGTAATAGCCCAATCAAGTGGGCTCTTATCCAGGAGTATGTTCCCGTATAAAGATCAACCTTACAACCAAAATTACATATCCACTTACAAGTACTTCCATCTTTTCCATCTCCAACAATTGTTACACACCTTTTGAGAGGAGTGGCTGTCAAATCTGTATTCTCATCTTCAATACTATCCCTTTGATTAAGTGGATTCTCTGTCATTTGTACCTCCTCTTCTTCATTCATTTTGGTCCTAAAGAGGAAATAATATTGGTTATACATGTAAAATCAATTTGCCAACATATCTTGTTTACAATTTACATATATTAAAAGAGTATTAGAGAATGGAGACAAAACCTTGTATTATTTATAAATTATAAACAAGAGTGATTAGACAATATGTCAGGGATATGATGGAAAACTTTTATTGTTTATAATTTCCATAGCCATCAAGATGTACAAAACTACAAATATGGGCTAAGATAGTTGTGAATGAGAAATGAAGCACAAAACTACAAATCCTGTGTCGGCTTTTCATCATTGCTTTAAATGCTTGATTTTTGTTTATGTGTCAATCCCAAATAGTTTCAAGTTGGGGGATATTGATGCCAATACTATAGCACCTCCTGTTTCTGAAAAAACGAAAACGATGGAGTGCCCAGTTTGTTTACCAGAAATGAGGCCGACACCCCTCTTGCACCACATGAGTTTTTAATTTTTACTACTCATCATATTTACTGACTGAGGTATCAAGTTGATGGAGATTGGAGACTACCGTATTTGACTCCTATATATATTTTTATTTAAAGAAAGGAAGAAGATGGAGACGAGAGGGGGGGGGGGGGGGGGGGGGGTTGGTGGAAGGGAAAGAATAAAAACAAGTGAAGCCCAACTGCCCAAGTACACAGAGAGGTGGGGAGGGAAGGGTAGGGTACTTGCCGGATATTGCTGCAATGTAGATGACCCGCGACATCAGAGGTGACTTGCGACAACCACGGTTTGCAATGCTCCTCTTTAGTATTTTAATCTCTCTTCTCATCTTTCATTTTTTTCTTTTTTAATCCTCCCTAAAAATAAGGATCTAAGCCTTAAAATCTTTAAATTTTTTGAAACCAACTTTTCAAATTCCATGCTCCCAACATGGGTACCCATCGACTTGCACTCCCTCCCTCGTTACATGACGATCTAGGTTCACCCGATTCTCGCTCCATCGTTGGTTGATCCGCGATTCGTACGAACTTGAACCTCGATTTGTAGAGACTCGAACCGCGTTCCATGGGCGATTCCACTCCAAAAACACCGATCCTCGTTTTCAGAGCGAGATCGAGAAAGGGGATGGATGGTTCCATGCAATGAGGTTTGTACAAATATAACCTCATAGAATTTTCAAAATTAAGCAAGGGTTCTACGTTGTAATTTTTAAAACGTAAGCCAACAATTATCAAAATTAAGTTTGAACCATGGCTAAAAATGTCCAAGTTAATCACAACTCTCCTATTGATCTGATCTCTGAATCCCCACCATAAATGCAGATGCCAAGTTTTGCCAGCCCACCAGTTTCGTCGGCTGTTTTATATGAATTCATCCACCTACACCTTCGCAGTTTACCGTTACATGTGACAGAGACATAATAACGACAACGTTAATGTGGGGTACTCAATAGTACAAATACGACTGTACTCCAGGTTAAACATTATCTCCTCTCCTTTTCTCTTAAGAAAAAAGTCGCATTCAATTTGGCCCGTTTAAAATTTCTACATGTCCTTGTGCTAAATGTGTTGGGCTTACATTCTGCCCCAACTCTGATTGGATCGGAATTTGGCCCTGTTAAAAACATGGTTGTGGATCATTTACTTGAAGGACCAATTATTAATTAATAATTAATAAATGCTGGATCAAAGACGTGAACATATCCATCTCCTTGCAGTTGATCGATTTGAATTAAAAAGATCGCACTATGTCAAAATGCACTAAAAATGGCATGAAAAAAAATGCAAAGAGTGATCGTACGCTCCGCTTCTGCTTCGTCGTCATTTTAGCGTTACCAAAACAAAACCCTAACTCTCATCTCTCCCATCTCCATTTCTTTCTATGGTTTAAGGGTTTCCAAAGGCTACTGGACCATCGTTTAAAGCCATGTTTGGCAACAATTAGTGGCGAGGATTCTTCCCGACCTTCTATGCATTAGAAGGAAACTCATGTTTGGTTAACATCGAAAAATGGCTGGGAGGACTCATTGCTTCTGTGTTACAGAATATCTCAGAGATTCTACCTCCCACCTTCCAACTGTTGAAGTCCGCGTGATGGAAGCTATAGTTAAATCAATGCTACATGAGGCTGTATCGGTTTTTTCTTTGGAACCCCGCCTTATGGATCCAATAATCACAATCTGAACCGTTAGTCATGATTAGATGGTCAATAAGGCTGGGAGATAAAATATCATCCGTTGATCTATCATAAATCATGAGATATCCGCAAAAAAAGAAAAAAAAAAGAAAAAGAGAAATCCAAACCATTAGATCACAATTTCTGAAAATTCTATGCACTCCTTTTGTGAAATCTAAACTTTCCACTCTCTTTAGAACGCTACCTAACATCCAAGAGTCAAATTCCCCAGCATGATTTTTCATGGATCATCATAAAATAGTAAAAAAAACTATAGACCATCTATTACCTATCGCACAAATAAAGAGGACGGTTTTGTTACAGCATGCTACAATGGTTTGGCGATAAGTTAGGGTTTCTATTTATCGGTTTGGAACCCTACTTTTTGGGTTCCTCAATCACGATCCAAAAGGATAATTATCAAGAAAAGGCCCCAAACGACTGTATTCTCAAATTTCAGCCATTGATCTCTCATAGATATTGAGATATTTGCAAAAATGTCCAAATCCTTTAATTAGAAATTTTAATTTATGTGGGCCCCATTTGTAAGATCCTAACCATTCAAATTCTCCAGGGAGGCAAAAACACATATAGGGTGCAAGTTTAGGTCTTGATTTTTCATCAATTTTGAGAAATTTGCAAAAAATTAATAACCATTGGATCACACATCTTTATAGATGGCTTGAATCCTTTCCCTTAACCAAACTTGGAGCTCTCCTTTAGGAATCCTCAATGAAGATATCTTAGGGCATGTTTGTGTCACGACGATTTCCGTGGAAGAAGGAAATTGCATCAGCAAAATTCATGGAAGATAGATGCCAATGAAAAGAATTTCCATGGAAGTACAAAAATTATGTTTGGTGCGTAAAAAACTTCTTTGATGAAAATGTGTTGTTTTTGTTTGGTGTGACCATGGATATCTAAGTGAAAACCAATGACCTAACACATGAATGAAAATATATAATCCAAATAACAGAGAAATTGCAAAGTAGGATAGAAATAACTTGGAGAGAAAATAAAGAAGCACCTTGGACATGCAATTGCAGAGGAATGGCCCACCTTAGATTGTGCGAAAGATCCAATAACGCATGTAATGAGTCAATTGCAGAGAATGACCTACCTTGGATGAAAAACCTGAGCAGCCCACGTTGTCCAGTGTCCTCAAACAAGAGCAACATGTGTATTTTTGCAACATGGGATTTGCATAGCCTTTTGTGAGTTGCAGAGAGGCAAGTTAAAATTAAAACCCAAATCCAAAACGCTATTCTATGAGTTGCAGAAAAGAGAGAGGGCTTCCTGCAATAACAGCAGCAGACGAAACCAAAGCGATGGGTGCAGATGCGACCAACACTTCATAAGGGTTCGGCGATGGAAGAAGATGAAGAAGAAAGGGTTTTGCCATTTTGGATGATGAACCTCAAAGGGTTTTCTAGAAGGGGGGTGATTTTCGGAGGAGAAAGTGGAGTTTCGACAATTCCCATGAGAACGTAAAATCCCTACTTTTTAAGGAAAAGATAGGACCACATAGTTTAAACCACACGGAAAATTACTGCACCAACAAATGGAGAGAATCATCTCAATAGACTATTCCATCCCGTGCACTAAGGGCACATTTGGCAAAAGTCACTGTGAAGGAATCCTCGTCACTTTCCATGATTTTGCAGATTTCTCATGTTTGGTTGGGAGAGGATTTTGAGAGAAAAGACATGAAAAATCCTCTAATGCAATTATTTCCCATGTCAGGCCACCCCCACACCACCCCCCCCCCCCCCCCAAGATGCAAGGAATCCAATGAAAAGGAGAAAGGCGGAGCTACAGTGCACACACAGTGCCTTGGAACGGTAATATGGTTTTACCGGTTTTTGCCTTTTAAACATACCGTTTGGGCCACAAAATCAAGATCCAAACCATTAAGATGGTTTAAACAATAAAAAACGGCTATATCCCTAAATTTCAATCGTTGATTCCTTTTAGATCTTGAGATATTTGTATAAACGTCCGAACCGTTCGATGGAAACTTCTGCTATGCTGTGGGCCAAAAATGGGATTAAATCCAGTCCATTTTTTTTATTTTCCGGTTCCTGTGGGCCCCACAATCATGATCTGAACCATTAGTTATTTCTAGGAGGTCAAACACGGCTAGTTGACTAAATTTCAACCGTTGATCCTTTCCATATCTTGAGATATTTGCAAAAGAGTCCATGTACTAAAATATTAATTTCTTATTCCTGTGGGCCCCCTTTGCACGATCTGAGCCGTACATATTCTCTAGATGACCAGAAACAACTTTGAGGTCTTGAATTTTCATGGATTTTGAGAAATTTTTATAAAAATATTTATAACCATTGGATTTTACATTCTACACATTGTAGGAATCCTGCCTCCATCCAAACATGCAACTCTCAATGGGTATCCTGCTTGAGGATTGTGGCCTTTCTTGGAGTTGGAGAGAGTCCTCTAAATAGAGGATTCTTCTACGTTTACCAAACGTGCCCTAGATCTACCCTAAAACTCTTTTAACCATGTTACCGTTGAGATATCTGCTGGGATCATCTTTTATCCGTCTCGATATATCTATATTTTCTCAAAAACCAAAAAAAGCCAATCTCTTTCAAACACTCTCCTCTCCTTTCCTCCTCCCCAAAAACCCAAACCCTGGATTCCAAAACCAGATTCTCGAGGAGCGTGGTCTCGAATTCTCGACCTCCCATGGCTGTCCCCCCATATCTCGCCACCATCTCCTCCACCTGCAAATCCATCACCACCCAACGTTAACGTTCCTGAGACGCTTCTTGATCCCTCGAGAACCACCACCCCATCCCCTTCCTCAACACCCTCGACACCCATCTCTACTCCTACTTCATCTACTTCCCATCCTCAATCATCAGCTTTCTCTCTTCGATCCCCTTACACCAGTCATGTCATGGGGTTGAAAAACCCCAATCCCTCATCTGGGTACCCCAGTCTCCACCCAAAACCGATCCATTTTCCATCTCTAACGGTCGAAAACGCTTTTGGGTGTGGCTGCTGCGACTACTCTGAGGAGATTGATGGGGAATTTCAGTGCCCTTGTGCGAGGCTGAGGCCTGGGCCTTTTGGCTTCTTTGAGGATGTTGGGGGGATTACGGAACAGGGTTTTGGTGGAGAGCTATCTCCATGGGGTTTCTTTGATCTGGTGGAAGTGGATTCTTCTGGGAGCTTTTCGGAGTTTGGAGGTGGAGCGTTTCTTGGATCTGGTGGAAGCGGATTCTTCATGGTAATTTTATTTTATTATGATTTTTTATGTTGCCTTTGTTTGATTTGATGTGATTTCATTCTTATTTTTTAGTTTGTTTTTTTTATCCACTCTAGTGTTTGGGTGTTCTTGCAAATGTATAGAACAGTGACTCACCCCACCCCCATTTATGGTCTTTTGTTTTTTTTCATTACGGAAGGTGACCCAGGGAGTAAATGGTTGGAATTGGGGTATCTTCCCTAACATGAATTATTTTTTGTTGGGTTATGAACCCCCCCCCCCCCCCCCCCCTCTTCCCATTTAGACCACCGATTTCAACCCCCATATCCCCTCTCTCTGTTTCTCCAATCTCTCTCTCTCTACCTGTTTGGACAGTCCCCCACCCATCTGTTTTCCAGGACCAACCGGCACCCCACGGTACCTGTTGTGCGACGACCCCCCTCCCCTCGCTCCCTCTCTGTTGTGATGCCATCCAAGGGAGTATGGATGTTCATTCCAGATAAGATGATAGAGAGTATAGTTGGGAAATGTTGCAGGTAGGCTGGTTGGTTGGGAGAGTGAAGGTGGTTGTGGGTCGTGTTTCGGGCTTAAGGAATTTGTTCATTTGCTTTAGTTTTTCTGTTTTCTTCAAATGCGTAGATTTAGCTTTTCATTGTTTATGATGTTATTCTTTTCCATTGAGTTTAATTTCACCACCATATTATTTCTTTATACCTTCCTTCAGATATAACCGCAGTTTTGTGAAGATGTGTGTTCCCTCCATCTCAGATTATAAAAATCTCTTAGTGAAATGTTGTATATGTCCATTTTTCTTTTTATGTGCAATGCTTGTAAATGATGTTTGTATTGGTTGTGTGTTCTTTAATAAAGTGTGGTATTGTAACAATAGAACATAACTTACCCTTATAAATTACATGTGCTTGCAAAAATAATATTAATAGTGTCTAAAGGCAATCATAATCAATCATTTAGTATTCAACAAGTTGTTGCGGGTATAGTTTGGTGGTGTGACTGGTGTCCTTGTGAAAGAGCTATGATGTTGGCATTTGCTAGTTATATTATAGTTTGATCCATTTTCACTCTTTTTTCTTTATAGTTTGATCCATTTTCACTCTTTTTTCTTTCTTTTTCTGGGCCTTACAACATGGAAATTGGAATCTCATATGGCATGGGTTTGTTTATTTGACTTATCCACTTGAAATAAATACAGCAAGTATCCAAATGTTGATTTAACGTGGAAATAGAAACAATGTTCTTCTTCTTCTTCTTCTTCTTTCCTTAATAGTAGAAAAAGTGATCCATTTTCACTTTTTTTTTCTTCTTTTTCTGGGCCTTACAGCATGGAAATTGGAATCTCATATGGCATGGGTTTGTTTATTTGACTTATCCACTTTAAGTAAATACAGCAAGTATCCAAATATTGATTTAAGATGGAAAGTAGAAACAATGTTCTTCTTCTTCTTCTTTCTTTAATAGTAGAAAAAGTATACCATCTGATGTGATTTCAACCTCACATCCAAAATGCAGGTAGAATAGATAACCACCATTTTCTAGTTATTCAATATCACAGATGATACTGGGGTCGGAACTGTGGTTCCCACTCTCAAGTATTAATCGGATATGAGGGCCAAGGCCTCTCCAGCCATCTGGTACATTTCCTATGCGGTCTTTTAGGTACCATGGATCAATTGTCTTGCATTCTCAGAATTCTCAACCATGTATGCTACGGTTCGACATTTTTTTCATTAGTTTTTTTTTTTTTTAATGTTAATTTTTTTTTCTTTCATCAATTTGTGTTTGACATAGTGTTTGTTAGTTTTCGCTAGTTAATCACTTCGCTAACTGATAGAGAAAATAGAGAAAAAAAATGAACATGTTTTCACATGTGAGCAATGAATATTTATGTTTGACATGCAGACTGCAATAATAGCCTCTTTAGTTGATGATTTTGAATTGTTTTCTAAACCCAACTGGTTGCATTGTACTTCTTGACTTTTGGCAGTATGTTTGAACCTGAATATCCTTGGGTTGGTCCTCTTTGTCCTGTTTTTTCACTTTCTAATTAAGAATATTACAATTGGGGGATTTTTTTATATACTTAATGGTTTTTTTCTTTATAAGGAGGTTTTTTTTTTTTTTTTTAATTCATGGACTTCCATTGGGCTATTCACCATTTCTGAGGTGGGGGATTACAGAATGTAGGATGTTGATGGGTTTTAGATAAATTCTATGCAAGCATTTGGAATGAAAGAAAAAAATGAAGAAAAAGAATGGATTTCCTTTAGTTTTTCCAATCATTGATTGGTTATCAAGACTCTTAGATGTTATTTTTGGCAAGCATTTCTTCAAAATGTGGTGAACAGCCGCGGACAAATAAATAATTTCACTTTTTTTTTTTTTGAATGGTTAAATAATAAAAAAGGCAATTTTTGGATTTTAAAATATGTAAAAAGTGACGGCCTTGGCCGTCGTTCAGTTTCAGCAATCGATCCCTTTGTATGCGATTTGGTCCCCTTCATGATAGTGTGGTCCAAGAAACTATAAGCTGATCCGTTTTACAAAAATCCCGGAACTGAATACATGGCATACCATAACCATAAATGAATGCTTCTTTAAGAGCAGGTCTAAAAGCAGATTCTATGTTGACGTTGTCTTGAAACATAGAGGGTAAGCTATCTAGAAATGCATCCACCACGCTTCTTGATTCTGACAAGTTGACAAGAAGATCTTCTGGCAAAGGTACAAATATGTCATCAAGGTCTCCAACCGCCATCATTTGAGGTTGTGTCAAAGATGACTGTTACAGAAAGACAAGCTTTGTATTAGTTATTAATCTGTTTTGATTAACGTAAATAATTTCTCTTATCGTACCATGAACATTTAAATTCTTAAAATGAGATGATTCTAGTATTGTTTCTTTCATTTTACATCTCAATGAGTTGAAACATCAGATATGCCAAAGTGGGACTTGGTTAACGCAGTCATCATTTGGAATCGCAGACTAAACTAGTGTTGAATGCTATGGAATTAAAAATATGGTTTTCTTTGCAATTTGATTTTGGTTGAACTTGATTTGGGACGGATGTAATGTACGCATAAAACAAGTTTAGAAGCACGGAATTTTTTCAAAAAAAAAAAAAAGAAAGAAAAAAAAAAGAGAAGCCGAGAACTATATAAAAAGTATAAAAAAAAACACATTAGAGCTATATAAAAAGCATACAAGCATTAATAAATTTGATGGTAAAAGATAAATTAAGTTTTCTCCCATGGACTATCGTTAAATGTCACTTACTTTAAAATAAAAAAAAATCGTCAACATCTTTCCATCGCAAGTGGTGAACTCAATTGTTGGACATGGTAGTTTTTCAGAAAATGAAATGCTGTCATGCACAATTTTGAACACTTGATCACTCACTCAGTAGTAACAAGTGTTTTAGTTTTGAGCCATATATCAAATTAAGCTTTGAATGCCTTTGCTATTTGATTTTTATTGAGCTTGTTTCAGACTGGATGTCTTTGACATAAATTTACTTAATACATTCTGATGTTGGTTTCACTTAAATTTACTAATACATTTTTTTACTAAAACCTGATAGTATCAAGTGTAGGAATGCCTGCTTAAGTACCAAATTCGAAGAACTTTGTTACTCAGATTGGAAAGGGTGATGTACATTAGGAGCACATTTGTATTTGTTTTCCTCTTCCCCTGTTAGTGTGTTAAGTGAGGGCACTTCATGTAATATGCATGGACTAATGATAGCAACACTTCAACAGCAGTTGCCTTTTTTTTCCCTTCCTTTTTTATTTTTTTGCTCTAAATCCTCTCTGATAGGAACAGAACTAATGAAGAGTAGGCATTTCACAACTTTGGGGTTAGGAACAGAACTTGGGATCATCAGAGCGTGCATAGGTGGAAGATGTCCATGGTTTGGGAACTAGTTGTGAACTGTCGTTTGGGGCAGTGTTAAGTGGGAATTTAAAGAATCCTATAATAGTAAGATTTTGGAAGGTAGTGGAGTCCTTTTAGTTCAACCCTTTCTATGTACATTTGATGTCTGTGCTAGCAGATTTCTTTTATGTACATCTGGTGTCTGTGCTAGCAGGACATTCAAAGCCCATGTGCTTTTGTCCATGTGCCATTTGTACTCTTCTTCTTATTGTCATTTCATTTTGCGATTAGCATTAATATCAAAACGGGAAAAAATAAAGAAAAAGTGTATAAGAAGAAAACAAAGAAAAAACGGCGTTCCCCCGAGGTAGGGGGAGTGATGAGGGAGAAAAAAAATGACGAAGATAAAGTGCAAACACGCAGAACGGAAAAGTAGATTAAGAGGAAGAAGAAGCATCTAAGTCCTCAACTCCAACTCCTCCAACTCCGACAATGGCGTCAGCAGGGGGGAAGACCATTAAAGGTTTCTCTTCAAAGAATTTGATCCTCAAAAGAGGAAAGGGGACTTTAACTTCAGTTAGGCCCTTCAAATTTTTTTAAAACCTCACAAAAAAGAAAAAAGAAAAAGAAACAAATTTAGGCCGAATATTTCGTTGTCCATTTTGGATGAAATTCTGGCATTTCAATCGAAATCTTTGATTTTGGACGAAATGAGCTGAAATTATGGATGAAAAGTTTTTAGGGTCGTTTCATTTTGGCTGAAACAAAACGAAATTAATGCCTATTCATTTTGAGCTTTTCTTCAAATTTTGATGCTTCTCTTTTCTTTGCCATGAGGCAAGGAAATAGAATTACAGATGTTTTGGCGAGGGCATAGTTTCATTCAAGTGGGAATTTGTATAGGGCCAGTTTTTGGTGGTTTTTGGTTTGTTTAAGCAGTTAACCGTACACTCTTACCTCTGTTCCATTCTTTTTCATCAATGAAATTCGTCGACCCCTATCAAAAGTGGTAGCATGAGGGTGTTCCATTTTCATTTTATTTTATGTCGGAAGTTTGCTTTCATTTTTTCTTAAAATAACAGAAATGAAACCCTGATGGTATGCTAACTTCAAACTCCCATTCCTGTAGATTTGGTTATTGCCAGTTCAGGAGATGACAAAAATTTCTCTAAGGCGTAACAATGGACAGAGCATGGGGACAGTGCCACCTTTGGGGATTAATGCTGGTGGCAACATTGATTTGGGACAGTGCCACCGTTCTAGACAACAATGTTGATTTGGGAGAGTGAAATTGATAGAGTAAATATCCATCATCGTCTAAGCCTTGGCCATCAGATCGGGAGTTTGCCATTGAAAATCTTTAAGTGCAAATTCTTGAAAGGCGTTTTGGAGTTTCAAAATTTGGTGCAATTCAAGGTATACTGGATATCCATGGATTTCAAGAGCTTCAATCTTTACATTGGCAGCATTGTGATCAGGTCAGAGAACTGCTTTTCTCATTCAATTTTTTTATGTTTTTCCTTCTTTATGTCTTTATTTTGCCTTTGGACCGTTTCGATTTCTTGTGACTATTCATCTGATAGGTAGGTTAATTCTTTTTTCTCTTTCTTTTTTGTTGTGACTGTTCATCTGATAGGTAGTTTGTATTGGAAATTCGAAGGAGTTGAATTTTCTCTTGCGGGAGTCCCGCTAGGCATGAAACCACATCTCTTCTGTTAATGCAGAAGGGGCCCTCTGGATTGAAGGCGGCCTTGGGATTTCATGCACGGTTCAGCCTGCGATCCCCATGGGAGATAGCAGGATGTTTAGTTTTCATTTTTCTTTTTATTGCTTTCTTATTTATAGATGAGAATTCTGTATAATTCTTTTCAAGCGATGGTTGATGTTGATGCTTAACTGAACCTGTTTATTTATTACATTTTTATATTTACATGAGAATTCTATATAATTCTTTGCAAGTGGTGGTTGATATTGATGTTTAATTGTACTTTTTTGTATTTACTTCAGAATTTTGTATAATTCTTTGCAAGCGATGGTTGATATCAATTGAAGGCGGGATGGACCTGTTTTCTCCTTAATTTCTACTTATTCAACATTTATTATATTGTACTATATTATTTGTTTTATATTTTTTTATTTCTCATGACATCTTTGGTGCCTTGAACAAGCTAGTTGTGTACTTTTTGGCTTGATTGTTTTTTTCCCCTTAGGGCCTGTTTGTTTCATATAGTTGAGTATCCTACTATTATATCCCTGTAAGCGCGCGGTTAAAAGTGAAGAACCAAAAGGTGAATATCGAAAAACGACCATCAAGTCACCTCCCCTTTAATGGAAACTGAATCATGGGAAGATAGGAAATGAATTCACCACCATATTAATTCAACACGTAGGAACTACATCTTGCTTAACCGGAAATTCCTATGTATTTTATGCAAACACAACTCATGATAGAAATCCTTTTCCTATTTTGAACTTATCCAATGACATTAAAGAAAGATTCTTTTAACGTGATTGAGTGTTTTCACTAAATGAAAGGATTTCTTATATTAACTTATAAATAGTAAAAGTAGTAGCATTGTCAATATTAGAGATTCAGGATTGTGGGCATAGTTATGATATTGGTTCATTTGGGCTGAAATTATTAATCCCAAATGAACGACCCCCAACAAAATTTCGGTCCATATTTTGGACGAGTTTGGCAAAAATTGCATATTTCAGGTGAGCAAGTCTAAATTTGCCCTTTTCGCTCGATTTTTTTTTTTGAATGGCTTTTCGGTTGAAATTTTGAAAAGAAACAAAATCCTAATTCCTTTATTCCTTATATTTGTTTGACCGAAAGTAGTCATAGTAATAGTAGCAGTAGTAGAGAAAAAAGGTCGCAGCGGGCACCACTGTCGTTTAATAGTACAATTGCACTAAGAATGAGAATGATTGCATAGAAAAAAAAGGTAGAAAAACAAGAAGAAGTGTACTAGGACTGAAGGGAACCTAGGCTGATTGCTCGCCACATTACTTCTTTTTCCCTATCTTCCTCTTCTTCCGTCCTCTTCTTTTTTCGTTTTTTTCTTGTCTTACATTCGGTTAAGATAAAAGGGGCTAACACAGGGTTAGGGCGAGGTTCAGGGGCTCCATCGTGGGGCTCACTCTAAAGAGATTCTCAACTATGATTGGGAGAGGTGGTTGTACAAGGGGTAGTAATATGTTTTGTAAGTTATCTCACTGTGAAAGCTTCAATTTTTTCCTTTTTCCCCACATCTTTCTATCATATTCCATAACAAAATTTCACTACTTATCTCCTCACCTCTGTAATTATCTCCCCATCACCAATTTCCTTTTCCAGAATCAGCCCTTTTGCCATTTCCAAAGCTTTGAAGTGATACAGCAGAACCAATTCCTTAATATTTAAGGATGGGAGAGAAGCTTTGAAAGGCGCATTCTTTTCTGTTGCCCTATATATGTTTTATTCCATATCTCTTTGTTGGATCTATTAAGTCATCGTATTTCCAAAGTCATTTACAATAACTTATTATCACTTACATCCAAAATAAAAAAAAAATAATGGTGACTTACCAAAAATCTACAATTTCCTACATTGGTCAAGAAACAACCTCCATGATTATCTGTGACAAAATGTGAATCTTTAAAGTTTTAACTTAGGATGGATGTCATATATTTTCTATCCACAACCACCTTTGTGAAACAATACTGTTAACAAGCAAAGTTTACGTGCCATCAATTACCAACAGAAATTAATGCTCACGTCTTTCAACAACAACGGTCTCACACAATTATATATTCTTAAAATTCACGAAATGACAACCCTCAATGGCTATGAACTCCCGAGTCAACCACAATAGCTCATGATCACTTACATCCAAAATAAGAAACAATGGCAATGGTCGCTACATCTAAAATGTACAATCTTAACAATAATTTGTAAGTACCTTCAAGATTAGCAAATGCAACAACCATTGATCACTTCTCACAAGATCATAAACTTCTTCCACAAGCTCCAATCAATTATTCACTTGTGCCCCAATAATTATTAGCTATGAAAGAGTGTCTTTTTACCAAATCAAAATCATAAAACAAACTTATGAAAACCCATTTCCAGAAAAATTCAAAAATTGAAACAAAAAGAAAACAAAAGAAGAAACCCACAAAACAAATTTATGAAAATCCATTTCCAGAAAAATTAAAGGAACCGTCATAACCGAAAAGACAACAAAATTCATAACTATAAAAAAGTAACAAAATATAAAAACATAAAGAATTGAAAATCCATAGAAAGTTCAATAATAAAATACATTCAAAAAATAACAAAGGAGCCTAACCGAACTAATACCCAAAAGCCACACATCTAAATCGAAAATAGAAATGAAAAAAAATACAAATCCATTAAAACCCATCATCAAGAAGATTAAAAGAACATGTTGAACCTAAAAGAAGTAATAATTAATAATAAAAGTAACTCACAATGTAAAGCAACAAAGTCCATACAAAATATACAGCATAGAAATGAAAATACATAGAAAAATAAAAAATAAAAGAAATTTAAAATAAACAAGTAAATCCGTGAGTGCCTAGTACCCAAAATTTTTTTATTTTTTTTAAAAAGAAACATAAAAAAGAAACCCTCAAATCTATGAAAACCCATCACAAAAAAATAAAATAAAATAAGAATGAAACCATTGTAACTGAAACGAGCAAAATCACAAATACATAAAAGTGGCCAAGAAGAAAATTAAAAGAACCCAACAAAACTGAAAATATAATAAAATGAACCCATAATAAAAAGCAGAAAACCACAATAACAAGCGCAACATAGTTTTGAAGATCCATAGAAAAATCCCATAATATAAGAAATTTAAAACGAACAAACAATGGATGCAGATCAATCCTGTTTTCAAAAGCAATTCTCAGTAGCACAATGGGTGCATATCAATCCTATTTCCACAAACTGCCCCATTGATCGAATTATGTTCAATTGGAAGGAGCTAGCTTTCTCGTAAACGGGGGTCAGTGCAGTCCTAGTATTCTCAGTCTTCTGGTTTTGATGTAGCTGAGTAGATTGTTATGTTAGGGGATTTAAAGATTGTACTTTTGCTTATTTTTACCTATGTTTGGATCAATATAATCCTTTTGTATTGATATCTTTTCTGCTTTTAATGAAAGTTACCATTAAAAAATAAAAAAAACCAAACCCATGAAGATTGAATATGCAAAAACTAAAAAACTGAATCATAAAAGAGAAAAAAGAGCACAAATCCTATAAATCCATCACTAGAAAAACTAAATGAACCAAATGAAATTGAAGAAAAAATTAAAAAAGCCACCATGAAAAAAAAAATTAACATAAAAGAGAAAAAAAAAAAACCAAACCCATGAAGATTGAATATGCAAAAACTAAAAAACTGAATCATAAAAGAGAAAAAATAGCACAAATCCTATAAAATCCATCACTAGAAAAACTACATGAACCAAATGAAATTGAAGAAAAAAATAAAAAAGCCACCATAAAAAACAAAAAAATTAACATAAAAGTGAAAACAAGAGAAAAGTTGAAACATAAACAAATAAATTTCTCTTGTTAGTATGTGCTCCTACATCCGTTAATCGCGCTGGAGAAAGAACAAGAGAAGGATTTCCTTCTCTTGTGACTGGACTATGTGCCGATGATATCCCTTTCTTAGTTACTGCTTTGGATGCGGGTGCATTGGATACACCTAACAGTGATATTGGAGGAGCAAGTGGAAAAGGGCTTCCTGCATCCGGCAATCTTCTGAATTGGATGTGGATGAAATCCACAAGGTTGAAGAAGTGGAACACCCACTCTTTCTAAGTGGAGACAAAGAGATCCCTTTAACCTATTTGGCTTGTTTGTTGGCAAAAAGGACTGCAAGTAAGGACCCAGTACCAGTTGTTAATGTCAAAATAATGGTATTCTGCTGATGTTTTTTTGTTGTATGATTGCGTGGTCTATGAATTGGTTATATGGTCCTAAAGTAGAGAACAGTTTTAGTAATCCAAGATAAAATACCTGGCTAAGTATCTGAGTAAGAATATCTGTTCTGGGGTTTACATATACACATAATTGTTGTTATAATTGAAATTGAAAAGGATTAATTTTGGAAAAGAATTAAGACTGATTAGTCGTATATCAATTTGATCTCCTTATGTCATTAAGGAAACCAAATTGGAGATCAAAATCCAAGAACCATTCATGAATTCAGTCATTAATGCTTCCAATTTGCTATGAATTTTGAATTTTGTGACTGGAAATCCATTTTCTCTTTCAATAGAAAATAAGGGGAAAGCTTTTATTTAGGTGTAGTGTGTTTTGGAATACAATCAATCTAAGAGAACATGATCCAATAAAAAAAATTCCTTGATTCTGCTTATCGGTTGCTTGAATTGAAAAAAAAAAAAAAATGGAGTTTGCTGTCATACATTTTTATTTTACAATGATCCTGGCACTGCAGATAATTTTATCTGTATTGAGCTTACTGACATCATTAGTCACGTTAAAAAATAATCATTTCAAGCCAAGGAAGTTCATATATTTAATCAAATTCTGTTCTTTTCAGTGTTTTTCGACGGGGGTTAAGCAATTCCAATTCAAGCAATGAAGTACGTATGAGTTTAGATACAGAATTGTGAATTTTGGTGGGCATTCACCTGAGGATGTTACTGCTGCTCTTTCTTCATCAGACAAGAAAATTATGACCCACATGAAGGAGATCATGAAGTGATATCAGCTTTTTTTTGGCAAATTTTGAGGTAGTCTTCCTCTCCCATTTGAAAGAATTGTTCTCTGTGATGTCATTGTTTATGTAGAATTCATTTCCGGCTGTATAGCCTTAATATGTACATTCTTGGAACTTAAGTACCTTTATTTTCTAAAATATGAAAGGGCAAAATTAATGTTTACTGAAAACCATCAGTTCTGATCGACTCATGAGATGAATGGTCTGCAATGAGTAAAGTTGTGATATTCTTGAATATATGAATCTTGTGCATACGAACATTTTCATGAACATAGACTTTAAATCACAAGTAGCTACACAATGGACATTTTAAAATGAAATGGTGTCATGTAGTGAATATTTGGTAGTTGGTACAGTGGAGACCATCCTTGTAGTTAGTACTGGTGTTGTGATTTTTCGGTGGTTGTTTTCCTTCTGCCCTTATGATTCTGAGCTTTTCGAGGATACCCCAAGCTACTAACCTTCGTTAGAAACTGCAGATTGATTGGAGTTGCGGACTTGTAGCCCTTCTAAGATTTCGACAGGATTAATTCCTATTGTTACCTTACAACAGAAAAAAAAGGTTCATTCGTGGATGGCATTTGCAGAACTAATAATGGTGGGATGCAAGTTTGTTCTTCTAAGGTGGTAGGGAGGATGGTTTGATTAAAATTGAAAATCAATTAGTGCCCTAGTGTGGTAGATTCTGTTGTCAAGAGTATTTATAGACAAAGTGGACTGCTTACGTAGGGTATCATAAACAGTGCTAGTGCGGGGTGGGCATGGTGGATACAAGTTGGTATAATGTTGTGCGATCATTTATAACCATTGTGGTCAAATGGACATTTAATTAAGACAATAGGTGGACCTGCACTGTTATATGGAGCTGAATGTTGGGCAATAGAGAAATGTTAAGATGACGGTATTTGCGTTGGAAATGTATATCCTAAGATGGAGGTGTTACAAAGGGTGAATATAAAATTAGGAAGGGTTAAACAATGTGCGTTGGAGATGCATATCCTAAGATGGAGGGGTAAAAAAGGGTGAAAATAAAATTAGGAAGGGGTAAACGAGAAAACTTTTGGGCAAGTCCAATAGAATATAAAATCAACTATTTTTTATTCTCTTGGCTGCTTGCCACCTAGAATCAAGATTTTATATCCCCTACATATTTGGTGAATATTGCAACAGGCCATCTTGTGCAAAATTGGGCTTGGCTGGTAGTGTATAGGTGGGGTTATTATGAAATGACAAGGAGGTTATGGTAACATTCTTAGGAACGAAAGAACCAAATCAAGTAGAGGTGTGGGCAACTTATGAATTGCAAAGGCTTTATGTATTTTTCATGAAAGGTAAAATTCATTAAGAAAAGGCTAGCAGAGGCTTGCCTTTATTATTGAAGGAGACGTGAAATATGCAACATGATGGGATCAAATAAAGGTGGAGTCATGGGGATTGTTAAGTTGGCACAAGAGACTTTAGATGTGCATATGACGATGGCAATTTCTTACTGTCACATTTTCAAAAGCTCAAATGAAGTAGCAGAGGAGTTATAAAAGATAGGTTTTTTGTTGTTAGAACATTTTTCGGTTTTTCCTATTTAATTGTTGGCACATACCCTTCTTTGTATCATTTTTTAATAGATGGAATTGCTGTTATTGATTATAGTATAAGGGTGGACTTCAATGAAACCTATTCCCGCTTCATGCAAAGTTGGGCCTGATATATAGTTTGGAAATGAGATTCCAAAATGAAAATCGTAAACAATAGAATGAAAGAAAACATAATGAAATATGTTTTTAAAATCCATACTCATATTTATTTATATAAAAAAAAAACCAAATTTGTGTTCATTCATTTCTCAACTTTCCTTTCATAAAAAATGTTGAATATGTACTGTTCGTGGTTGTATGTTGGCCTAACTTTGAGTGTGTGAACAATATAAGTGGAGGCAAATTCTATATATTTACCCCAAATTAGTCATCAAGGCAAGGAATGAATCAATGAAATGAAATTGATTTTTATTATCTATCTTGTGTGGTATATGGGTTGATCATTTGTTAAGTTAAACCAGCGAAGTGGATGCTTGTGTGGGATTTCCTTTGGGACTATCTCAATTCTCTTCCAGTTGCTTGAGAAGCCTATTAAGTAGACTTTTTTATTTTCTATTTGAGGATTAAAAAAAAAAAAAAAACACTTTAGATGTACAATAGACCAAAAAGGTCATTTTTGTTTCCTTCACACCAAACTGTTCTTCCCGCCCAAAAACTCTTTTTTTTTTACTTGATTTCTCGAGAGTCGATATTGACCCTCCGCAACTGAAAATAGCAGTTTTCATCATCTTCTTCCCTCACTCTTCCTCAAATCCAATCTAATGGGGAAGAACAGAAAGGGCATTCAGGTTTCTTGGTTAATTGGGCATCAAATGGGTTGATACTTAGCTCTAGGACCTTTGGTCTCGTTTTTGGGCAAAAAAGATCGAACCTTCGGTTAGTTATCTCTTTTTTTTTTTTTTTTTTTTTTTGTTGGAGTAATTTGTGTTGCTCATCTTTGGTCTCTTTGTAGTGCACTTGGATGTGCCGAAATGCAAGTGGATGTTTGGGTGAATTAAATTCCTATGCATTCTGTTTAAATTTTGAAATTGCAAAGAAAAAAAATCATTCTTATGGGACATTGTCTTTAACTTCTAGTTGCTGGATTATCTGCACCATTCATTTCATCTGCTGTCATTTCATCCGCTGTCATGGTTGGGGTTTGTCGTACCTTTTCATCTAATAGGATTCCCGACTTTTGAAGTTTCTACATTTGGATTTGTATTTTTAACTTGAAAAATTCATGCTTCTAATCATGATTTTAGATTTAAATCAATAATCATGATTTTAGATTTGAATCAAAGGTTGTTTATGTCGGAACCCTAATAGATGATAATGTTCCTGTTTTACCATTTCCGATCGGGTTCATTGCTTTCAAATAAAAAAATTAGGGTTTTTGGATCGATTTGCTTTGAGTTCTCTAGTACTTTTGGCTAAAATTTGGGTGTTTTTATCTTTTAAGCATTTCGAGTTTTTGAGATCTTAAGGTTGGATCTATTTCATTTGAAAGTGAGTGATTTTGACGTTGTCTTTGGGAGTATTTAGGGCATGTTTGAATGCAGGACGACTATTAAACTCTAAAGTTTTAAATCTTGTTGATTGAGGCGTTTTGTCTTTTTTTTTTCTTTTTTTTCCCGGTGGGGGGGGGGGGGGGGGGGGGGGGGTTGGGTTGTGGATTAATGCAATTTGATTACTCTACTTGGGTGTAATTTATAAAATCTGGGGTGTTTGTGGATGAGAAGAAAAGGTGGGGAAAACTGCCCACACTTGATTTTTCTCCTATCGACAATTTTCTCTGTGTTTCTCTACCTCTTTTCCTTCACAAGTAAATGGTCTGTTGGGTTTAGTTTAAAGATAAATCGTTTATGTTATATTGGTTAGGTTGCATTTTGATCATGAGCTCCAAGTGTAGAGCCGTGATGTCGTAATAAACTGGTGAGACCAGGTTGATCCATAGGGAGCTATTGAGATAAGGCTTTCCAACTCGTACCTGCCTTAAATAAAATCTAAAACTAGCCTAATTGAAAACTAATTACAGCCATTCCTACTTTAATTAAAAGATTTAATTACAATCCAATGAAATATAAAATTTCCTAAGGCTAGATTCCTAAATCTAAAAAGATCAAGTTGCTGCAAAATAGAATACACATTAGAACATCCAATTAGAAAATATTCTAAAATTATCACTTACTAAGATTAAATCTAACAAATGAAATTGGAAACTAAAACAAGTTATGAAAAAAAATAATCAAACTTAAAAAAAATGTATCAAACCAAATCAATCTAAATTGGAAAAAAAAAAATCATCCATCTAAAATCAAACTCCCTAAGATGAGACCATGTACCTAAAAAAAATTCCTACACTAGATTAGAAACCAGTTAACTTGTCGAAGTTAAACACTAGATTAAGCTGAGAATCTAAATGATACACTTTCTAAATGAATGCAAATCTGAGAATTAATTTTCCTAAACTAAATAAAATACAAGAATGATGAGGATGCACTCTTCTAAAATAATATGGGACACTATGCATGGACGTGCATGTAATATGATGAACTAGTGCAAAGTTTTTTATTTTCTAATGCTTGACACCTATCACCAATACATAGCTAGATCAAAACCTATCTAAACCACAATTACTGCTGAATCTTTAATACCCTAAGATGCATGAAATTCCAAAAGAGAACAATTGAATAAAAGTACTAAATCTGAAATGCTATGAAATACATGAATTGTGCAAACGGTTCCAGAAATCAGTCTTGAAGCCATCGTTTCCTGTGTAATAAATCAAGTCTAGAAACTGGTTCAATCAATCCTTTAATTCATCACTCAATTCCCAACATGGTTCGGCCATGATGAAACTTGTTACAACCAGATTTATATCCTATTTCAGCTGTAATCTGCACAGATCATTATGTCTTTCCAATTCTAAATCGCAAATTTCACATCAGTTATGTAAAGAAAACACAACCCCACTGTATATGTAAGGTTCTACCAAAACGAGCCCAATGTGCACTATATATATATTTTTTACTTTTCAATCTGTTTTCTTCATTAATCTTGAATTGAACCAAAATGGTTTGCAACTCAGATTTTTCTGATTTTTAAATTGCACTTTAACCTAAAGAGAGTTAGCATACAACTGAGAACAAAATTTTTATTGTCTTTTAAACTGTTTCAAATTTCAATTTGATAATGGGCTATTTTCCGAACCAAACACATTCAGCAAATGTGACCTTCAAATCTGATTTCGGAACTTTAACATAAATTATACCACTACACATGTTTTGAAAGATGCAAAATATGCATGAAAACTAATGCACTTTCAGCAGTAACATAATTCTATCATATTGACGTAAAGATAGAAAATAAAGTGCAGAAACTAAAAAAAAAAAAAAAAAATGCAGAAAATAAAGATGGTGTGCATAAATCAAAGGTGGTAAAAGAAAATATAAAGGTGGTGAGTTGCTCTTTAAATCTCATTCTCAATCTTGGCCCAAAAAAAATTAGAAGTAAAAAAAGAAAAAAGAAGAAAGAGAAAAGTTTGTCGTTGAAATTTCACGGCCTTTTGAAAAACAATAATGCGAAAGCCATCATGGTTGCCTTAATTCGGGTATATGAAAAGGGCTGCATATTGTTGGGGACTGTTGAAAAGGAAAACGAATCATGGCCTTTTGAAAAACAATAGTGCGAAAGCCATCATGGTTGCCTTCATTTGGGTACATGAAAAGGGTTGCCTATTGTTGGGGACAGTTGGAAAGGAAGAAAAAAAAACAGAGAAAAGAAAAAAGAAGAAATAGAGAAGTTTGTCACTGATATTTCACGACCTTTTGAAAAACAATAGTGCGAAAGCCATCATGATTGCCTTGAGAGGAAATCTTTTTTTTTTTGTAGAGTCTAGGCGGACCGTATTATTTGATTGAGTCGTTTTCACGAGGGTTCTAGCGGAGCATTTAACACTTATTTTTTGATGTATACGTACTTTCTCATCGTGCACGATCATATTTAGCGGGATTTTGAAAATTTCTTTCCAAAGATGGGATTGATGAACCGTATTTTGAATTTGTCTTTACTTTGATTATTTCGAGAATCGAAAGTATCCAATGTTTATAAATATTTTTTTGGAGAGTTTCTTTTGATTTCTTTAGTTATTTATTTATTTATTTTTTTGAGTTTTGGGGGTATATTCACGGGAAAACCTCATGAAGCACAATTCATCTACTAGGGTAACTTAGGGGTATAAGGGCTTACTGCATGCGCTAAATGCAGTTGAGAGTGCCAGCGAAAGTGGCTTTTGTTTTCTACATTAGTCTTCTTTTGTATTTTTAGGTTAGATTAGGTGAGGTTAGTACTTCACCTTTTCACATCTTTTGCTAGGGACTAGTAAAATGTTGGTTGGAGGGCATGATGAGTCCATGAAATTGCATCATATTGTCATTATTTCATGTAGATTTATGGACTTATTCAGGATAACTTGATTTCATTGAATTTTATTTGAGCATTCAATGTTGGAATCCAAGTCATAATTGGCCAAAATTCATTAAATTGCATGATTTTCATGAAATTATTCTTTTGCATTAGCCTATTATCGCATTAATTTTCTCAAAATTCACAATTATAGTCACGTAGTTTTTCTACATCATTGCATTCTACGCGAAAAATCGATGAACGTCGTATTCATATGAATTGTAAAGTGCAATGATGCAAATCTTCTAATGTGAATTATCCAATGGAGAGCCTCAAAGATATTTATAATGCTGATTTGACTCATGATAGCTACTTATAATGCTGATTTGACTCATGATAGCTACTGCTTAAAATTCTCTTAATACTAATTGATAGTGACTTGTATTTATTAGTATTTGATTTTCTTATTTCTTGAATTTCTCTCATCTCATCTGCCCTAGTCCACCAACACCTCTCTCTCACCGTCTCCCATGCTTCTCGCTCCCTCCCCGTTTGCTCTCCCTCACATGCATATTTTTCTATTTTTTTTGTTCCGTTTCCACTGTTGCAGCGACATAGCCCTGAATGTAAATGTGGTCATTGGTATTTTTTAGCACCATACCCTAACTGTTTGCTGAAATTCCAGAAAGATAGAAAGTGAAATCGATTCTTTAAAAACGAAATCCAGAAGAGAGAAAATAGGTGTTCTTAGATTGCAGTTTAATTATGATATTGTTTTTTAGAGATATTTTACTTTCTTGGGTTCTAACTAACGTTGTTTTGGTGAGAACCTGGAGTCTATAATTCTGTGAAACCTGCAGCAAGGTTTATAGGCTCTGGTTGTATAATCTCCCCATTCTCAGGCTGTCACTATTTATCATAGCCAGTTCAAGCCGTCAAACAAAATTTACACATGGAATCTTATGAGGTATTGGCTTATTTTCTTTTGCTGAATTTCTTAAAATATGATTCTCATTTGAGGTGTTCACAATGCATTTTGTTGCCTTTTCTTTACCTTTGATATCTCATGCTTTACTTAATGGCAGGTGGTGTCAACGTATAAGAAGTTCAAAGACAACAAAAAGCAAATGGAAGAAACAAATGGTTGATTCCCCTGTTTCTTTAGCTTAAGTTATTCAAGACTTACCGACAAATCTATTGTCTAATATTTATTAGATATATTTGATTTTCTTTTTTCTTGAAGTTTAGATGATTAGGTGTCTACATAAGTAATATATAATAGCGATAATCTAACGAGTTTAATTGGCATAGGTGTTTGCTAATGTTATGTCCCACATGGATTTTAATATCTTTGGGTAGTTTGACTCAAGTATGAGGTCAAGACAGCTTGCATTTACCATCTTAAATAAGGTATTCATATCTCTATCTACTCTACGGATCATTTGCAGATATATAAATGAACTGCTCTTTCTTTTGCCTGTCTTACTCCTATCCATGATTCTATAGTTGCGAAACTTGGATAATCTGATGTGACACTCTATCTACTGAAGTTAAATCTTAGCCTATCAGAGGAAACTAGCATAGTCAAGCACAGACCTTTTGATTCGTGTTTATATGTTCACACATAGCGAACTTTTATTGAATTTGAAATTCATTGAATTTGCAAGTTGCTCATGGATTGGTCACTTATTTCAAAATTCTACCTTTTTGAAATCTTGCATTGACGTTCCCCTTAGCCTCAACTCAATTTTTTGTCTTATTGAATCCAAGTTCAAATGAATCTATGAGGATGAAGATTATAAATGGATTTTGCAATAAAACTGTATATTCCCCCTTTTAGATCCTTGAGTACTAAGCGGAATCCATAAGAAGATTATAAGTGTTTAATGCACTTCTTTAAGTCATGAGGATGAAATTGTAAATGGATTTTTCAATAAAACTGTATATTCCCCCTTTTAGATCCTTGAGTACTAAAGGCAAAACTTTATGTGTTACTTGATATGTTATCCGTTCACGTTGATCCTTTAATACTAACAATTTTCTCTCTGATTATTATGACTCTTCTCAAGGTTTTTTTTTATTTTTTTATTTTTTATATTTTATTTTGGTTTAATTTTTAGATCCTTGAGCACTAAGCGGAATCCATAAGAAGATTGTAAGTGTTTAATGCACTTCTTTAAGTCATGAGGATGAAATTGTACATGGATTTTGCAATAAAACTGTATATTCCCCCTTTTAGATCCTTGAGTACTAAAGGCAAAACTTTATGTGTTACTTGATATGTTATCCACTAAAACAGCATCTCTTCACTATAATGATTCTGGTTGTGGTTGTTGTCTTTTGCTTTGACTAGATATCTAAAAAAAATTGCCCTCATATTCTGTTCAAGGGACCTTCTGGCTTAGGAAAGAAAGCCCGAATCATGCCCATTCAAAGCTTCACACTGAAGAATCATTTATAAACTAAATCTGAAGAATTTGAAACATAGAGAGCAGATCTATGCACTTGTTCATGTCAAAACACAAATTTATCGAGTTACACCGCCAATTTAATTTAAGTGTTGTAAGATTGAGAGAATAGTTATATTAAAACCATATGCTATAATGAAATTCTATCTATAAATGATCTGCTCTTCCTTTTCCCTATCTTCCTCTCATGTACAGGTGTCATGCAAGGGAGAGTTTCACCTTGTCACCTCTTCCCCTCTTATTTTGCTTTCCCTCTTGGTGAAATGCCGAACGAAGGGAGACGGCGAACGAGAATAAAGGTTTGTTTAAGGGTTTTCGAAAACCTTTGTTTGATTTCTGTATTTGTTGTTCTAACAACTGAACCATGCAAATCTTCTCCTTCTCATTATTCCCTCTTTGTAAGATGTGGGGAGGTAACAAATTTGGAAATCTTAAGTATTTCATTTTGAACATCTTACCTACTGTCAATTGGTTAAAATGTGTTTTTTTTAAATAAAAAGAAATCCTATTCACTTCTCACTTCTCATTTCAACTCGAGCACTTAACCCCAAAGATGAATGTGATTAGATTACACTTGGAACTTACTGAGTCAGCACTTATCATTTTAATTAGAATTTTGATCTAGAGTCACCATTAAGAAAATGTTATTATAGTTAAAACATCTTATTATTTGATGATAGTGGAATTAACATTACGTGCATTGCACGTATGTCTCCACTAGTCATAATAGTATAACTATGACAACATTGCTCTCACTAACAACTACGTGCAATGTACGTGGTTTCCTACAAGGGTGCTAGGTTTCACTTCTATTTGGAGATTCCATCATTCTTCTTGAGAAGCTTTCTAAGAGGATTATAGCGTGGAAGAACACAAAGGAAAAAGGAGATCAAAAGATGCGAAAAGAGTTTTTGTAGAGATCAAGTTTAACTTCTCGATTTGAGTGCAACCAAGCTCCAAAGGTATATATCTATTATCTATTTGTTTTAGTAGATCTAGTTGTGCTTGTTTGTTTCTTGATCCTTGATGGATTATTTGATCTTAATGCATGAGATGAGGTTTTAGATCTTGGATTTTTGGCCCTATGGGTATTTGATCCCTGCATCAAGTGGATCAAAAGTTTGCAAATACCTATCCACGAAGCCCCCCTACTTCCAACAATTGGTATCAGAGCGATCCCTATATTCTCATCGTGTTAGATCGGTCTTCTAGTCTTTACATGAGACGTGGAGTGGATGGATTTAGGGTTGTTTAAGGATTAGTTTTTTCTATATTAGTTTTTTCTATATGCATGAGAAGAAACTGGTTGGGCAAAAATCATTGTTTTTCTACAAACAGTGCGTCAGGCGCTCGAGCGGATTCATTCCGCTTGACTTGACCCAGTTTCTGCGAGTAGGGCACACCCGCTCGAGTGGACCTAGTGTGAAGTGCCTGCTCGAGCGGGTTCATCTCTACTGGACCGTGCAGGATCACTGTCTATTTTGGTAGTCCGAATTTTTCATCATGATGAATGGCACCTTCTTAGCCCTAGTTCCTATTGTGTATGTGATACTAACCTTGTAGGTGTTTGTCCTCTCCATGTGGCCCCACAAGTTTCCATTTTTGTTATTATTATTGGTTATGTTGGGCAACTTGTAAAGGGCATCATAGTTTCCTTGGTTTTCCCGCGAAAGGGCGAGGCATGATGGTTTCCCTAAGCCCATTTTATTTCCATTAATAGATTGGGGCATGTAAATCTCAATTTTTGAGATATAGGAATTTTTATTTTTAAATTTTTATTATTCGTAAATTCTGGCGACTTTTAAGACAAGAAAGATAGTGACCCTGGACTCTTGACCAAAGAGTTTGGAGTTATTCAAAGAGTTTGGAAGATGAAGAAGTCCAAGACATCTTTCTGCATTGGGCCACGTGGAAGAGAGGACTTACTAAAATTAGAATTTCTAATTTGGTATAGATACTTGTTTTATTTAGAGTTTCTATATTTGCATGGTTGCTTGCTTTATTTAGCATTTTTATTTCTTTGCAAAATATGATTCAAAACACTTAGTCAAATCAATTTAATTTTTTGAAAAGGGTTCTGAATAAGGAATTAGTATTAGTGGACCCATGAGATGGATCCGCTGGAAATATAGTTTGGAGACATCATTTTCCTAGAGCCCTATAGAACCCCTGACCAAAAGCACTGGTTTCACTCTAAACCATAATGCCCTGACATGCCCATTAATCAATCATGTTTGGAGACATCATTTTCCTAAAATGCATGTTTCAGCCAAGAATCGTAAAAAGTGCAATTCAAAGTAGAAGACTAAACTAGGATGATTATTGGAGGAGTTTGTAAGTGAATCGATTGAGTTGGGTTTTTAGGATTTATTGAAAATTGTGGAATTGAATGGGTTTCATCTACTAGAAATAATGGAATCAAGAAAGAATGGGGTATCTATTTACCGGGCAAGATAGTGATGGTGATAATATAATTGCAGTTAGATAAGCCCCATGGAGCGCTTTCGAGAGCAGAACGTCGACCCTGTCTAGAGAAGATGTCCATCAGTCACAGCCTTCTCCCTCTTCATCTCTAATCTTCCTCCAGAAATCTCTAAGATAGAGCTTCAAGTTATTTTTGCAGAGTAGGTGTTGTGATAGATACCTACATCCCTACTGAACGATCCTTTGGCAAGCAGAGAGGCTTTGGCTTCGTCAGATTCAAATCAGAAAGAGAAGCCAAACTAGTCAACGGGAGATCCTAGAGAGGTCAAAGAATCCTCGTTGACATCGCTGGTCCTCGAACAGCAGAAACAGTCGCTGGTTTCTCCAATACCTCCTTCGATAAATTAGGGCCTTTGCATCATCAACCTCCTAACGACAAATTAGGGCTTCTGCGCCATCAACCTTCCAATGCCTAGAACCGCCCTCCATTGTGCCTCGCTGACTCAAGTGCAGGGTGGCTTTACCATAGCTTGATTGG
This sequence comes from Persea americana, assembly GCA_029852735.1. NCBI lineage: Eukaryota > Viridiplantae > Streptophyta > Magnoliopsida > Laurales > Lauraceae > Persea > Persea americana. Next base: position 56,326,045 of record CM056810.1, read on the forward strand.
CTTCCTTAAGCAAAGTGCGACTGTGGATCATGTAGCTCGATGGCTTAATATTAATTGGGGTTGTCAATTGCTAGAAGACGATGTCGTCCACATCCAACTTCTCTCAGATTAGGAAGTTAGTCAAGTTTTGAGCTGTGCTGAAGGTTCATCTTCCAAGCCAATCACCAAATCCAACCCTGTTCGTAGCCCTAGACAGATGGATGGAGGTTACTGGCTCCCCACACCCCCCCCCCCGGCTCCCCCAATCACCAAATGGATTCGTTTACATGGTGTACCGCTATAAGCTTGGAACGAAGGCGTCTTCTGCCTCCTCGGTGATTTCATTGGCTCAACCGTAGAGGTAGATCGCCTCACTTTAGAGAAGATTAACCTCCTTTACGAGCGTGTGAAGGTCCGAACCAGCAGGCTATGCAAGCTACCGTTGCAAATCCCTCTGTACGTCGGAGAACTCCTTATTTCAGTCAGGGCTGAAGAAGATCTCCCCTCTCCAGTCGCATCCGACATCGATGAAACCTCCACAACCGCAAGCAGTGCATTGCATATTGAAGATGGCGATCTAGGGTTCGCTGGTGAATAAGACTTCTCAAATCTTGCCAAAGGAAGTCTCCAGAACGAGCTAAGGGTCGTAAGCAAGCCAGGTCAGGAAGATCCAGGGCCTCTAACTCGACCCAAGCTGAAGCATGGGCCTGGCCCACGACAAAATTAACCACAACGGGCCATAGGCTGATGAATGGAGACTCTTTATGTTCCTTCCTTAGAGATCTGGGTCGGCCCAACTCATCATCCCCAGCTTTCACCCCTTTTAAATATCGAAAGGACTCGAAGTCTGCTATCTCTGGATTACCTGCTGCCTCTACCTTGCCTTCCTCTTCAGATACATCGACCTCCTCAGTCGAAAAATCGAGCAAAATCTCCATCTCCTCTTCCTCAAGGGATCCTCTCTTCCATCAAATCAAGGAAAGCAGCCAATCCAAGGACAGAAGTGCATCGGACGCCCCCACTTGCCAAGAGAAAACTGACGTCCTGCGGTTGCTTGCTCGCTCCTACGATTTGGACTCTGACTCCCCCAAATCAGGTTCTGCTACCTATCCATCTCTTCCTTCCTCTCCTTGCTCAGTGCCGACCACCGTTCTCTCTGCCTTCAGAGATTCTGTCATCTTTCCCTCTCGACAGAGTTCAAATGAATACCTCCTCTCCATTTCTAAGAAGATCAACTCCACCAGCTCTCCATGTCCCCACAGACACTCTGCCCTTGTAGACAGAAGCTACCTGCCAGAATCCCTCAACTCGTGGTTACCTAAAAAATCAGAGCCTGTGGTGAGGCCATAGGCATCTCAGTAGACAGCAGCAAAGGAGGGTGGGAAAGCATTATTGCTTTCGCAAATGACAGAGATTCAACCCTTAGAAGACCTGTCACCTACCAAAAAAAGTCAAAAAGAAAGGGAAACAGAGAACTCCAGAACCTATTGTGCTCAATCAACTATGACAGCCTCTTTCCAACATGTCAACAGATTCCAAAAAGTGTTGTCAATGAAGGCTATCCTGGAATGTTCGGGGTTTAGGTAACTCAGTGAAGCGGGCAGTTATAAAGGAGGTAATTCGCACTTGTAGAGCAGAACTTCCGCTCCTCCAAGAAACCAAGCTTAGCTCGATGTCTCAATCAATCATTAGGGATCTTTGGGGTAATAGTAAATGTCTGTGGGTCTCCCTTGATGTAGTCGGAACCTCTAGAGGCATTCTTCTATGCTGGAACAGTTGGCTGTACATCATGAAAGATCATTTCATTGGCACCTTCTTTGTCTCGGCCGTGCTGGAAGTTAGGGCTAATGGCTCCTCTTAGATTGTCTCCTTTGTCTACGGCCCTACTGACCACATACTTTGTGGCAGCTTCTGGTGCGAGCTAGACTCCATTTGCAGTAGATGGGTTGGTCCTTGGTGCATTCGGCGAGGTGGGGGAGTGTTAGGTCTAATCCCCAAAGCCCTCCAACCTTGTCACGCCTAGACAGATTACTGGTCACTAGGGATTGGATCGATTTGTATCCTGAAGTTTGCCAAATTGCCCTTCCAAAGCTCACTTCTGATCGCTGTCCCATCCTCCTTGATTGCAAAAGTCTTAAGTGGGGACTCTCTCCTTTTAGCTTAGAGACAATGTAGCTGGAAGACAAAAATTTCATTGCTCTAATCAAGGAGTGGTGGAATAGCTTTGATATCAACGGTTGGGCAACTTTCAGACTTTCTGAGAAACTCAAGCAGTTGAAGCTTAGTATTAAAGACTGGAGAACAACCAATTTTGTACATGTCGAAGCTATCAAGGGCTATCTAAAGCGGATATCGCTATGAGGGTGAATCTCGAAGCTCTTTTTGTCGTTCTTTAGCCAAATATTAAGTGAGGAGAAATAGCTGGGAAATCTTTCCTCCTCAGTGAAGGTGCTCAAAACTCTGGAAAGGGATATATAGTTCCAAGGATTCTTTTTCCCAATCCATCCGTTACCGCGTTGGCAATGGAGAGAAAATCTCCTTTTGGCATGATGTTTGGGTTGTTAAGACTCCTTTAGCGCTTCAGTTCCCTGATTTCTACAGATGTGCCAGAAATCAAAATGTGCAAGATAGCTGGTCCTGGATCCCTTCTCGTGATGGTTTTTTTTCGCTCTCTTCTTTCTTCTCCGCCTTATCGATCACCTCAGTGGCTCCTCGAAGTTGGTCTTCATTATAGAAGCTCAAGGGCCCTCCAAGAGTCATCGCTTTTACTTGGCTTGCTCTTCGGAAAAAAATTTTAACAATGGATAATCTTCCCCACAGACACATACTCCTTGTCAACGCTTGCCTCCTCTACTTAGCGGAAGAGGAATCAGTTGATCATCTTTTGCTCCATTGCAAGCAGACAAAAGCCCTTGAGGAGTTCAATTGTAGTTGGGTCATGCCGCAGTCCTTACCCGACCTGTTCCATCAGTGGGCTAACCCAATTATTACAGTTAATCCCTTCCAGTGCGTTCCTAATCCTTGAATCGCGTGAAACAGAATTTAAAGCAAAACGTATATCAGGATATCCTGACCAAAAGCTTTTATTTTAGCCCATAATAAATAACCTTAGGTAGTAGATGCGGATACTCCCTTTGAACTTGATCCCGTAATCCCCACGTTGCCTCTTTAGGTTCGTCATTTTCCCACAACACCTTCACCCAGTGAATTGTTCGTGTTCTCAGCTCTTGTTCCTCTGTATCAATGATCTGAATAGACTTCTCAACATAGGTGGCATCTTCTCTGATCTCCATCGGTTCATGACAGAGTACATGTAACGGGTTTGGGACATACTTCTTTAACATAGACACATGGAATACATTGTGTATGCCGGAGAGCTCAGGTGGTAAGGCTAATCTATAAGCCAAGTCACCAATCTTGCTCACAATATCATATGGTCCAATGTACCTCCGTTATAGCTTGCCTTTTTACCCGAATCTCAGAGTTCCTCTAGTGGGTGATACCTTCAAGAAAACCTTAACTCATTTTTTGAACTGTAAGTCTCTTCGGTGAGAGTTTGCATAGGTTTTTTGCCTACTTCGGGCTACCTTCATAGGTTCTTCGATAAACTGGACTTTGTCACTAGTCTCACTCACTATAGTCGGTCAATGAAAACTGCGAATACCTACTTCTTCCTAACAAATTGGAGTTCTGCATCTTCTGCCAAACAATGCCTCAAAAGGCGTCATTCCAATGCTTGAATGGTAACTGTTGTAGGTGAACTCGCAAAGCGGTAGGGTCTCATCCCATTGAGTCTTGAAATCTAACACACAAGCTCGAAGCATATCCTCAAGGGTCTGAATTGTCCTTTCTGACTGACCATCTACTTGTGGGTGGTATGCTGTGCTGAACTGTAGCTTTGTACTCATAGATTCATGCAATGTCTTCCAAAATCTTGAGACGAATCTGCTATCTTTGTCCGAAGTAATGGAGATTAGTTGTCCATGATGGCTAACAATCTCGTTGACAAACAACTCCGCGAGAGGTAACATATGCATCTTCTCTCCAGTCTTCATGGGGATAAAATGAGCTGATTTGGTAAGGCGGTCCACAATGACCCAAATAGCGTTATTGTCTCTTCTGGTTCCTGGTAGTCCCGAAATAAAGTCCATGGTGATATGTTTCCATTTCCATTCCGAGATCTCTAATGGTTGCAACAACCCTAGTGGTTTCTGATGTTCTACCTTCACCAACTGACATGTCATACATCGGGAAACAAAAACTGCTATTTCCCTCTTCATATTGTTCCACCAAAATCTGCCTTTCAAGTTCTGATACATCTCCGTGCTACCCGGATGCATGGAATACTTCGTACTGTGAGCCTCTGTCATGATGTCATTCTTCAAATCTTCAATGTTGGGCACGCATAGACGATCACGATAGTATAAGATTCCATCCACAATACGAGAATCAGGACGTTTCATCTGGGATCTAGGTGGATTCATGGTTTCGAATCAAGTGGTGTAGGATTTTTTTTTTTTATTATTATTATTGTAAGTTTTTCATTTCTGTTAGTGGAGTAGCTTCTTTTCCTTTTGTTTTCTTTGTTTTGTCTCACCATGGACAGAAATCGAAAAAGCTGCATCTTTAGGTGACTTCTTCCCCTTTACCCTGATGTCATTTACTTTCCTCATGTTATATTTACTTTTTGCACCGCATGCATAACATCGAGGACGATGTTCATCTTAAGTTGGGGGGTGGGAACAAGCACATTTGTCCATCTTTAAACAAAACTGTTATTTTGTTGGTTCTTAGGAAAAAGGAAATTTCGAGAGGATCTTTATGAAACAAGAAACCTTGAAATTTGGAATTTTTGGTGCTTTGGGAAAATAAGAGAACAATGGTTTACTATTTTGTTTATGGAAAGAATTTTTGGAAAAAGTGTTAAATTTTGATTTACACAGTCTGCATATGTTTTAAAAGTTTTTGAATGCCAAGCCATGATTTCCGTTTTTATTTGATGATTGGATTGAAAATATGATGGAAAGCCGATCCTTAGTTTTACAGTTTCCTGGTTCATCTGGTTTTGTTGGCCACAGAGCTGTTGAATTAATTTGGGTACATGGAAATGGCTGCGTATTGTTGGGAACCATAAAAAAAAAAAGGAAAAAGAAAAAAAATGTTGAAAAGAATAAAAAGTTATGTGACTAGTTTGGGATGTTACCATGGGAACGTGAAGCACATTGAACATAAGGACCGCATGATGTTTGCTGTAAATGTGTGGAAAAAGGACCATCATGAAAAACGCTTCATCCTCCCTTAAAAATAGGCCTTCGAATGGAAGGAGAGGAAGACGCAATGAACAACTGGGTGGCCCCATGACCTCTCATGCCACAAATTCTTTTGAATTAATTTCCACAATGTCCTTGGGCATGAGCTCGAATGACTCCAAAGTGTTAGACTCGAAGGTCTGAATGGGTCCACACTCCTTTTTTTCCAAAAGTTTCTCTAAATTACATTGAGGGCCAAGAAATGCGATGGCAATTTCTCTTATGGTCGGATCATCAGATTTCATGAAGAATTCAATACATGATTCCAAGGATTCCACATTGTCCGAATCAGAAATCCGAAAAATGGGGTCATTCTCCCAATAGTAATCTTGAATTTGGGTCTCAATGGGCGCATTTGCGATTCCATCAATCATGGGAAAAATCAGTTTCTAGAAATCCGCAATTCCAAAATCTTTAGAAGAATCAGACTCATAGTAAGGATCAACATGGAAGGGCACAGTATTCTCCTCGAGGGGGTCCACATTGTCCTTAGGGTCAAACTGGTGAGGGTTGAAGGAATTTGGCTCATAGGGTTCATAATCTGATTCATGCAACACAGCATCATCCATATCCTCAAGTGCACCCTTGGATACCCTCTGCATATTTGCGCAATCCATATCCATTGGATTTTCAATGAGTGATGGATCATCATGTTGAAATTCATTCTAACTGCCAAGGGTGTCATTTACTTTTTTCATTTGAAGTGCAGTTTGACTAATTGAAGTCATTAGTCTTTCCATGGATTGTGCATTGTTCTGAATGGATTGCATGGTGTTTTGCGTGAATGCGATGAATCTGGCTAAAGTGTTTTCCAAGGATCCCTCCGGGGGTGGTGGTGGTGGTGATTCATATGACCATTCAAGCGGTGGAAAGTCATTAGGTGCATATGAACAAGGGGAAGAGTGGGGTGCATATGAAATATCCAGTGAGGGGTAATCATACGATCCACCCGGAGTAAATTCTTGAAGATAAAAGTTTTCAATATTAAACCCATCTTGCCAATTGTTAGGAGCCTGATTGCTTAGGTTACTCGTGTTACTCATTTCATCGTGGCAAGGCCATTGATTTGCATTTGATTCTGCTTGCCATTGAATTCCCACATCCATATTTGAAGGAGCGAATGATTGTGTGGGGGTGTGAGTAATCTTGTGGGGCCCTTGTTGGTTGATCATCTTTCATTATCATTCCATTGATACCCTCCATGCACTCCTTATTGTAATCATGACCATAGTGATTGGCCCACATCCGTCCATATGCGGTACCTCTTTCCAACGAATAAGCTATTTGATGTATATCTGCATTCCATTCTTGTTCGCGCAACTCCCTTATGGATTTGTGATTATTTGATGCATCGTCGGAGTTACTTTGATAAAATCCCCACTTATGTGTATATGAGTTAATGTGGGTTGATAGGTACGCATCTGTGAGGTGTATGTACTCACGCCGGAATTTCTTTGGGCTATCACTAATGATTTTACCCTCATTGGTTTGTCCAACATTTGGTGTCATGTTTGTGGCTTTCCATTGGTCCATTTTCGGAATCACTTTGTACCTCTATGCATAACAATTTATTAAAATTAATGAACACTTATGATAGAATGGAGGACATGAGTTATGGAGGAGAAACAAGCTGGACATCTGTTTGTATACAACATTTTCCACACTTGGAATGGTTTTATGGATTATGGTCATTTTAAAGGGACAAAGATTTTGAGATGGTGCGCCACCCCGCCCCCGCCCCCCCCCCCCCCCCCCCCCCCGCGGCAATTGGGAAGTTTCTATGGATTGTGGTCATTCCAAGGTGACAAAGATAGTTAAATGGTACTTGCCTTAGGTACTCCATGCCAAAGATTACATCAAAATCATTCATGGCTAATATAACCAGATTAGCTGTCATTGCCACTTCCCCGATTTTCACATCACATTGGGGAACGTACAACTCACATACTACCCTTCTCCTTAAAGGAGTAGACACTGTAAAGTCATACGGCAATTGCATTATCCGGTCTTGCATATTACACACAAATACAGGTGCTACAAATGAATGCGTGGAACCGGGATCAAATAATGCAACCGCAGGTTTATCATCTATAAGAATTGTACCTTCAACCACATTGGTTGCAACCTCAGCTTGCTCTCGGTTAAGAGCATAAGCCCTTCCAGCTATCTGTGGCCTCTGCTGTTGCTGTCCAGGCTGTTGCCTCTGCCATTGACACTACTGTCATTGTTGTTGTTGTTGCCTAGGAGGAGCTGGCAAAGCTAATCGCTGTGGAGGAGCAGGGAGTGCTGTTTGTCCTTGAGCAGTTTGTTGATTGGAAGCTCTGTCATCTCTCCTTGCTTTTGGACATTGTGTCATTTTGTGTTCCAAAGAGCCACAAACAAGGCAAGCTCCAGTAGTCCTCCAACACAACTTGGTCTTGTGAGCCTTTCCACATGTCTCACAGACTGGCTTATTCTCAGTCCTAGCAGCAAATTTTTGTTTCTTACCCTCGAACCGTCCTCCCTTTTTGAACTAGGAGCCTGTAGATTTTTCACTACTACTCCTCTTGGTGCTCTCATTCTCAGCCATTTCCTCTCTGTGGACTTCTTCTGCTGTGTAGGCTCTATCAACGGCATCATCGAAGGTAGTAGGCTTATTTGTCAACACCATCTTCTTATATATAGGATTTAGGCCATTGAGAAACCTTTTCACCTTCTTGTCTTCCGTATCTACCAAATCGGAAGCATACTTAGACAACTGTAGGAAGGTATGGACGTACACATATACGGTCATTTGACCTTGCTTGCAGAAATTATGATTCTTTCTTCTGCCTCACATGCTCTGGAATGAACTTCCTCTGAAATTACTGTTTGAAAGTCTCCCACACTACTGCTTCTGGCAATTTAGAGATTGCCTCACTCACACTCTTCCACCATGTCTTTGCTACTTTTCGTAGCATGGAGGAAATGAGGGAAACCTTCTGCTTCTGCGTGCAGGTGACAGTACCAAACACATTCTTCAATGTGTTCTAGCCACTCATCAGCTTTTAGCACATCTTCAGTACCTCGGAACTCAGTAGCTCCTCTTTTCCTGAACTGTTCGTACAGGACATTAGGGTCTTTCTCCTTCGACTGGATTACCACTTGTGTTCCAACCTGAGTAGGTGGTTAAACTAGTGGCAATAATGGTGCTGCTTGCATCTGAGCCTGCAATTGGCTTTGCCCTTGCAATAAGGAAGTGATCTGGGCTTGCATACCCATCTGCGCTTCATGGCTCTTGGCCATTTGCTCCCTATGCTGAGCTTGCATAGTAACTTGAGCCTCATTGCTTTTCACTAACTGTTCCAGAATGGCAGTCATCCTTGTGTCCATATCGGAGACAGGAGATGGTGGAACAACCTCAATAAAGTCCTCACTTTCTGGATTTGATCCAGATGCAGTTATACTATAAACAATACGGAAGGTAAGATACATAGATCTCAACACTTCTATCACATATATATCACATAAAGTGAAAGCATTTAAATCACAAATCCAAGATTGGATTTGGCACAAAACGTAACGTTCCTCACTTCGTTCCTATAAATGGCTAAGTCATTTAACTTAATTAACTTAGCTTTGATACCATACAATAAGTATGTCACGACCCGGGCCCGAGATTAGGGTTACCACGGCCAAACCCCGAGTCGCGGACACCATACTTACTCTCGTAAACCTTGCATCACCGAAGCCAATTCGAGATTCACAAGGGATCTTACTTATACCTGTCAAATGTACATTTTTGCGGAAATATATACATACATTGACATCCAACTTTACATGTACAAGTCCTTTACATAAAGTAGTTTACTTACACATCTCATTTTCTATTTAAATCAACCATGCATATTCAAATACAATGCATGTGATTACTAGTTACATCAAAATGAATCTATTCAAAATGTTTATAAAACTTGCTAAACCGGTCGCCTCCGATTAACATCCACTCATTCAATTCTCTTGGAGGAACCGGATTGGTCTCTTCCACTGGCGGCGCGGTCTCTGTACCACTGGAATGGGCAACTTGGCCTGTAATGTCATCAATAACACTGTGAACACAACGGTTCAACAATGTATACACAATTCTATGATAATCATATGTTTAACAATTTTAAACAATTTATATCAATTCAATTCAATTCACTTCAACTTTAATAAGACATGTTGATTTAGCATTAATCCCGATTAAGTAGAGTTAATCATAATTAACTCGGGACAGGGTGTTACAGAGTCCCACGCAATTTGTTTCTAATCATAGAATCACGTGAAACTCATTTTAAAGCAAAACGCGGCTCGGAATATCTTAAAATACGCGTTTCAGCCTATAATCGTATGAAATGCATTTGAAACCAAAAGTGGAGACAACACACCCCTGGAATTCCCTAGAGTCATTTATGACGTGTTTTTATGCAAACGTAGGTTGTTGATTGCAAGGAATACAATTTTTATTCAGAAACGGCTCCGAATGCCATGAGATTACTTCTCGAGCCCGAATTTCCTCAAATCCCATCTTAAAGGAAAAGAGATTCCCAGAACTTCCATGAGGGCTTCTTTCAACCTTGGACTTTGTGAAATGCGGTTCATAGCGAGCGTTTTCCTAGACCCACCTAAAATGTGGTTTCAAAATAAAATAAATAAGGAACTGCACTAAGCACGTGTTACAGACCGAAAAAAACCTGAAGCCCATGTAAAGCTTTCCCTGCCCGTCAATCGCCCAAAACCCTTTTTGAAGCGAAAAGTGTCTCAGATTATCGTGAAATGCATATTAGAGCATGGAATCATTGTAAACACATTTCGATGCAAAAGGCTATAAAATAATGCCTTGGAATGACCGAACGCCTTGAGATTACTTGTCAAGCACTAATTTCCTCAAATCCCATCATAAAGGAAAAGGGATTTCCAGAACTTCCATGACGACTTCTTTCAACCGTGGACTTTGCCAAACGGGTTTCATAGCGAGCGTTTTCCTTGACCCACCTAAAACGTGGTTTCAAAATAAAATAAATAAGGAATTGCCCTAAGCACGTGTTACAGACCGAGAAAAGCCTGAAGCCCATCTAATGCTTTCCCTGTCCGTATATCGCCCGAAACCCTTTTTGAATCGAAAAGTGTCTCAGATTATCGTGAATTGCATATTTGGGCATGGAATCGTTGTAAACGAATTTCAACGCAAAAGGCAATACTATATTGCCTTGGAATGACCACATTCATCCGGCGTGCGCTTTTATCCAAAAGCAGGCTATTGACTGCACAACATCCTTTTGTCAGTCAGATACGTAGTAGAATCCCACGAGATTAGCCCCTAGGCCCTAATTTTCCCGAAACCAGTTTTAAAGTAAATGACATCATAGAATTTTCCAGAGCGCTTCTCCAAACTATGAATAGCGTGAAATGAGGTTTGCAGCCTATAGTTTCGTAGATCCGCATAGAATAACGAACGAACTGCGCGAAGCACGGGTCTCGGTCTTATGCGACCTTGAAACCCCTGCAACGCGTTCCTAACCCAAGCAACACTTGAAACACATTTCAAAGTAAAACGTGTCTCAGAATATCCTAAAATGTATTTTGTATCAAACGCTTTGCAAACCGATAGACCAAATAGTAACGCCCTGAAATGGCTACGAATCCCCCAACACATGCCTTTATCCAGATATAGGCTACTGATTGGATGAGATACAGTTTTAAGACGGAAATGGGGTTGAATCGCACAGGATTAGTTCGTAAGCCCTAATTTGCCAGAAACCTCATTTAAAGTAAAAAACAACCACAGTTTTATCAAGAGCGCGTCATTCAACCGCAGGGTGCGTGAAACGTGGTTTACAACAACCACCTTCCCTGAGCCGCCTAATATCCCAAACAACCTGTTCGAAGTAAGGCTTTTAGTCTTAAAAAAACCTTGAATCCCACGCAATTTGTTCTTAATCATAGAATCACGTGAAACTCATTTTAAAGAAAAACGCGGCTCGGAATATCTTGAAATGCGTGTTTCAGCACAGAATCGTATGAAATGCATTTGAAACCAAAAGTAGAAACATCAAACCCCTGAAATGCCCTAGAATCATCCAAGACGGGTTTTTATCCAAACGTGGGCTATTGACTGAAAGAAATACGATTTTAACTCATAAACAGCTCCGAACACCTTGAGGTTACTTCTCAAGCACGAATTTCCTCAAATCCCATCATCAAGGAAAAGGGATTCCCAGAATTTCCATGAGGGCTTCTTTCAACCGTGGACTCTGCGAAACGGGGTTCATAGCGAGCGTTTTCCTTGACCCACCTAAAACGTGGTTTCAAAATAAAATAAATAAGGAACTGCCCTAAGCACGTGTTACAGACCGAGAAAACCCTGAAGCCCCCCCTGTAATGCTTTCCCTGCCCGTCAATCGCCCGAAACCCTTTTGGAAGTGAAAAGTGTCTCAGATTATCGTGAAATGCATATTTCGGCATGGAATAGTTGTAAATGCATTTCGATGCAAAAGGCTATACTATAATGCCTTGGAATGACCACATTCATCCGGCATGCGCTTTTATCCAAAAGTAGGCTATTGATTGCACAACATCCTTTTGTCAGTCAAATATGTAGTAGAATCCTACGAGATTAGCTCCTAGGCCCTAATTTTCCCGAAACCAGTTTAAAATAAATGACATCACAGAATTTTCCAGAGCGCTTCTCCAAAGTATGAATTGCATGAAATGAGGTTTGCAGCCTATAGTTTCGTAAATCCGCAAAGAATCACGAACAAACTGCCCGAAGCATGGGTCTCGGTCTTAAGCGACCTTGAAACCCCCGCAACGCGTTCCTAACCCAAGCATCACTTGAAACACATTTTGAAGCAAAACGTGTCTCAGAATATCCTAAAATGTGTTTTTCGGCCTAGAGTCGTATAAACGCTTTGTAAACCGATAGACCAAATAGTAATGCCCTGAAACGCCTATGAATCTCCCAACCTGTGCCTTTATGCAAATATAGGTTACTAATTGCACGAGATACAATTCTAAGACGGAAACGGGGCTGAATCGCACGGGATTAGTTCGTAAGCCCTAATTTGCCAGAAACCTCATTTAAAGTAAAAAAACAACCACAGTTTTATCAAGAGCGCGTCATTTAACCGCGGGTTGCGTGAAACGCGGTTTACAACAACCACCTTCCTTGAGCAGCCTAATATCCTAAACAACCTATCTGAAGTAAGGCTTTTAGTCTTAAAAAAGCCTTGAATCCCACGCAATTTGTTCCTAATCATAGAATTACGTGAAACTCATTTTTAAAGAAAAATGCGGCTCGGAATATCTTAAAATGCGTGTTTCAGCACAAAATTGTATGAAATGCATTTAAAACCAAAAGTGGAGACAACACACCCCTGAAATGCCCTAGAATCATCCAAGACGGGTTTTTATCCAAACGTAGGCTATTGATTGAAAGAAATACGATTTTTATTCATAAACGACTCCGAACACCATGAGATTACTTCTCAAGCACGAATTTCCTCAAATCCCATCATAAAGGAAAAGGGATTCCTAGAACTTCGATGAGGGTTTCTTTCAACCATGGACTTTGCAAAACGTGGTTCATAGCGAGCGTTTTCCTAGACCCATCTTCAACGTGGTTTTAAAAATAAAATAAATAAGGAATTGCCCGAAGCACGTGTTGCAGACCGAGAAAACCCTGAAGCCCATGTAAATCTTTCCCAGCCCGTGAATCCCCTGAAACCCTTTTTGAAGCGAAAAGTATCTCAGATTATCGTGAAATGCATATTTGGGTATTGAAATGTTGTAAATGGATTTCGACACAAAAGGCGAAACAATAATGCCTTGGAATGACCACATTCATCCGGCGCGCGCTTTTATCCAAAAGCAGGCTATTGATTGCACAACATTCTTTCATCAGTCAGATACGTAGTAGAATCCCACGAGATTAGCTCCTAGGCCTAATTTTCCAGAAACCAGTTTTAAAGTAAATGACATCACAGAATTTTCTAGAGCGTTTCTCCAAACTATAAATTTCGTGAAATGAGGTTTGCAGCCTATAGTTTCGTAGATTCGCCTATAATCACGAACGAATTCCCCGAAGCACGGGTCTAGGTCATAAGTGACCATGAAACCCCTGCAATGCGTTCCTAACCCAAGCATCACTTGAAACACATTTCGAAGCAAAACTTATCTCAGAATATCCAAAAATGTGTTTTTCGGCCTAGAGTCGTATCAAACGCTTTGCAAACCAATAGACCAAATAGTAACACCCCGAAACACGTAAGAATCTCCCAACACGTGTCTTTTTGCAAATATAGCCTACTGATTGCACGAGATGCGTTTTTTAGACAGAAACAGGGCTGAATTGCACAAGATTAGTTCCTAAGGCCTAATTTGCCAGAAACCCAACTTAAAGTAAAAGAACAACCACCGTTTTTTCTGGAGCGCGTCATTTAACCGCGGGTTGCGTGAAACGCTATTTACAACAACCATCTTCCTAGAGCCACCTAAAATTCCAAACAACCTGTCCAAAGTACGGGTTTCAGTCTGAAAAAAACCTTGAATCCCACGCAATTTGTTCCTAATCATACAATCACGTGAAACTCATTTTAAAGCAAAAAGTGGCTCGGAATATCTTAAAATGCGTGTTTCGGCCTATAATCGTATGAAATGCATTTGAAACCAAAAGTGGAGACAACACACCCCTGGAATTCCCTAGAGTCATTTATGACGTGTTTTTATGCAAACGTAGGCTATTGATTGCAAGGAATATGGTTTTAATTCAAAAATAGCTCCGAACGCCATAAGATTACTTCTCAAGCCCGAATATCCTCAAATCCCATCTTAAAGGAAAAAGGATTCCCAGAACTTCCATGAGGGCTTCTTTCAACCGTGGACTTTGTGAAATGGGGTTCAAAGCGAGCGTTTTCCTTGACCTACCTAAAACGTGGTTTCAAAATAAAATAAATAAGAAACTGCCCTAAGCACGTGTGACAGACCAAGAAAACCCTGAAGCCTATGTAAAGCTTTCCCTGCCCGTCAATCGCCCGAAACCCTTTTTGAAGCGAAAAGTGTCACAAATTATCGTGGAATGCATATGTGGGCATGGAATCGTTGTAAACGCATTTCGACACAAAAAGCTATACTATAATGCCTTGGAATGACCACATTCATCCAGCACGCGCTTTTATCCAAGAGCAGGCTATTGATTGCACAACATCCTTTTGTCAGTCAGATACGTAGTAGAATCCCACGAGATTAGCTCCTTGGTCCTATTTTTCCCGAAACTAGTTTTTAAGTAAATGACATCACAGAAATTTCCAGAGCGCTGCTCCAAACTATGTACTGCGTGAAATGAGGTTTGCAGCCTATAGTTTCATAGATTCGCCTAGAATCATGAACGAACTGCCCGAAGCACGGGTCTTGGTCTTAAGCGACCTTGAATCCCCTGCAATGCGTTCCTAACCCAAGCATCACTTGAAACACACTTAGAAGCAAAACGTGTCGTAGAATATCCAAAACTGTGTTTTTCGGCCTAGAGTCGAATCAAACGCTTTGCAAACCGATAGACCACATAGTAACGCCCCGAAACGCCAAAGAATCTCCCAACACGTGCGTTTATGCAAATATAGGCTACTGATTACATGAGATATGGTTTTTAGAAGAAAATGGGGCTGAATCGCACGGGATTAGTTCATAAGCCCCAATTTGCCAGAAACGCACTTTAAAGTAAAGGAGCAACCACCGTTTTTTCCGGAGCACATCGTTCAACCGCGGGTTGCGTGAAATGCAGTTTACAACAACCAACTTCCCAAAGCCGCCTAAAATCCCAAACAACTTGTCCGAAGTACGGGTTTCAGTCTTAAAAAAACCTTGAATCCCATGCAATTTGTTCCTAATCATAGAATCACGTGAAACTCATTTTAAAGCAAAACGGGGCTCGGAATATCTTAAAATGCGTGTTTCAGCCAATAATCGTATGAAATGCATTTGGAACCAAAAGTGGAGACAACACACCCCTGCAATGCCCAAGAGCCATTTATGACTCGTTTTTATGCAGACGTTGGCTATTGATTGAAAGAAATACGGTTTTAATTCATAAACGGCTCCGAACGCAATGAGATTACTTCTCAAGCCCGAATTTCCTCTAATCCCATCTCAATGGAAAAGGGATTCCCAGAACTTCCATGAGGGCATCTTTCAACCGTGGATTTTGCGAAATGTGGTTCATAGCGAGCGTTTTCCTAGACCCACCTAAAACGTGGTTTCAAAATAAAATAAATAAGGAACTGCCCGAAGCACGTGTTTCAGACCGAGAAAACCCTGAAGCCCATGTAAATCTTTCCTAGCCCGTGAATCCCCAAAAACCCTTTTTGAAGAGAAAAGTATCTCAAATTATTGTGAAATGCATATTTGGGCATGGAATCGTTGTAAACGGATTTCGACGCGAAAGGCTAAACTCTAATGCCTAGGAATGACAACATTCATCCGGGGTGCTCCTTTATCCAAAAGCAGGCTTTTGATTGCACAACATTCTTTCGTCAGACAGATACGTAGTAGAATCCCACGAGATTAGCTCCTAGGCCCCAATTTTCCCGAAATCAGCTTTAAAGTAAATGACATCAAAGAATTTTCTAGAGCGCTTCTCCAAACTATGAATTGCGTGAAATGAGGTTTGTAGCCGATAGTTTCGTATATCCGCCTAGAATAACGAACGAACTGCGCGAAGTACAGGTCTCGGTATTAAGCGACCTTGAAACCCCTGCAACGCGTTCCTAACCCAAGCAACACTTGAAACACATTTCAAAGCAAAATGTGTCTCAGAATATCCTAAAATGTGTTTTTCGGCCTAGAGTAGTATCAAACGCTTTACAAACTGATAGACCAAAAGTAACGCCCCGAAATGGCTAAGAATCCCCCAACACATGCCTTTATGCAAATATAGGCTACTGATTGGACGAGATCCGGTTTTAGGATGGAAATGGGGCTGAATCGCATGGGATTAGTTCGTAAGCCCTAATTTGCCACAAACCCAATTTAAAGAAAAAGAACAACTACCGTTTTTTCCGGAGCACGTCGTTCAACCGCGAGTTGCGTGAAATGCGGTTTACAATAACCATCTTCCCAGTGCCGCCTAAAATACCAAACAACCTATCCGCAGTACGGGTTCCAATCTTAAAAAAACATTGAATCCCACGCAATTTGTTCCTAATCATAGAATAACGTGAAACTCATTTTAAAGCAAAACGAGGCTCGGCATATCTTAAAATGCGTGTTTCAGCCTATAATCATATGAAATGCATTTGAAACCAAAAGTGGTGACAACACACCCCCGGAATTCCCTAGAGTCATTTATGACGTGTTTTTTATGCGAATGTAGGTTGTCGATTGCAAGGAATACAATTTTTATTCAGAAACGGCTCCGAATGCCATGAGATTACTTCTCAAGCCTGAATTTCCTCAAATCCCATCTTAAAGGAAAATGGATTCCCAGAACTTCCATGAGGGCTTCTTTCAACCGTGGACTTTGTAAAATGCGGCTCATAGCGAGCGTTTTTTCCTAGACCCACCTAAAACGTGGTTTCAAAATAAAATAAATAAGGAACTACACCAAGCACATGTTACAGAACGAGAAAAACCTGAAGCCCATGTAAAGCTTTCCCTGCCTGTCAATCGCCCGAAACCCTTTTTGAAGCGAAAAGTGTCTCAGATTATCGTGAAATGCATATTTGGGCATGGAATCGTTGTAAACGCATTTCGACGTAAAAGGCTATACTATAATGCCTTGGAATGACTACATTCATCCGGCACGCGCTTTTATTCAAAAGCAGGCTATTAATTGCAGGACATCCTTTGGTTAGTCAGATACGTAGTAGAGTCCAGCGAGAGTAGCTCTTCGGCCCTAATTTTCCCGAAATCAGTTTTAAAGCAAATGACATCACAGAATTTTCCAGAGGGCTTCTCCAAACTATGAATTGCGTGAAATGAGGTTTGCAGCCTATAGTTTCGTAGATCTGCCTAGAATCACGAACGAGCTGCCCGAAGCACGAGTCTCGGTCTAAAGCGACCTTGAATCTCCTGCAACACATTCCTAATCCAAGCATCACTTGAAACACATTTAGATGCAAAACGTGTCTCAGAATATCCAAAAATGTAATTTTCAGCCTAGAGTCGTATCAAACGCTTTGCAAACCAATAGACCAAATAGTAATGCCCCGAAACGCCTAAGAATCTCCCAACACGTGCCTTTATGCAGATATAGGCTGCTGATTGCACGAGATTCGGTTTTTAGACGGGGACGGGGCTGAATCGCACGGGATTAGTTCGTAAGCCCTAATTTGTTAGAAACCTCATTTATAGAAAAAAAACAACCACATTTTTATCAAGAGCGCGTCATTCAACCGCGGGTTGCGCGAAACGCGGTTTACAACAACCACCTTCCCTGGGCTGCCTAATATCCCAAACAACCTGTCCGAAGTAAGGCTTTTAGTCTTAAAAAAACCTTGAGTCCCACGCAATTTGTTCCTAATCATAGAATCACGTGAAACTCATTTTAAAGAAAAAAGTGGCTTGGAATATCTTAAAATGCGTGTTTCAGCACATAATCGTATGAAATGCATTTGAAACCAAAAGTGGAGACAACAGACCCCTGAAATGCCCTAGAATCATCCAAGACGGGTTTTTATCCAAACGTAGGCTATCGATTGAAAGAAATACAATTTTAACTCATAAACGGCTCCGAACGCCTTGAGGTTACTTCTCAAGCACGAATTTCCTCAAATCCCATCATCAAGGAAAAGGGATTCCCAGAATTTCCATGAGGGCTTCTTTCAACCGTGGACTCTGCGAAACGGGGTTCATAGCTAGCGTTTTCCTAGACCCACCTAAAACGTGGTTTCAAAATAAAATAAATAAGGAACTGCCCAAAGCACATGTTACAGACCGAAAAAACCCTGAAGCCCATGTAAATCTTTCCCAACCCGTGAATCCCTCGAAACCCTTTTTGAAGCGAAAAGTATTTCAGATTATCGTGAAATGCAATATTTGGGCATGGAAACGTTGTGAACGGATTTCCACACAAAAGGCGAAACTATAATGCCTTGGAATGTCCACATTCATCCAGCACGCTCTTTTATCCAAAAGCAGGCTATTGATTGCACAACATTCTTTCGTCAGTCAGAAACGTAGTAGAATCCCACAAGATTAGCTCCTAGGCCTAATTTTCCCGAAACCAGTTTTAAAGTAAATGACATCACAGCATTTTCCAGAGCGCTTCTCCAAACTATGAATTTCGTGAAATGAGGTTTGCAGCCTACAGTTTCGTAGATCCGCCTAGAATCATGAACGAAAACTGCCCGAAGCACGAGTCTAGGTCATAAGCGACCTTGAAACCCCTGCAATGAGTTCTTAACCCAAGTATCACTTGAAACACATTTCAAAGCAAAACATGTCTCAGAATATCCAAAAATGTGTTTTTCGGCCTAGAGTTGTATCAAACGCTTTGCAAACCAATAGACTAAATAGTAACACCACGAAGCACGTAAGAGTCTCCCAAAACATGCTTTTTGCAAATATAGCCTACTGATTGCACGAGATACAGTTTTTAGATGGAAACAGGGCTGAATTGCACGGGAATAGTTTGTAAGCCCTAATTTGCCAGAAACTCAATTTAAAGTAAAAGGACAACCACCGTTTTTTCAGTAGCGCGTCGTTCAACCGCTGGTTACGTGAAATATCGTTTACAACAACCATCTTTCTAGAGTCGCCTAAAATTCCAAACAACCTGTCCGAAGTACGGGTTTCAGTCTTAAAAAAACCTTGAATCCCACGCAATTTGTTCTTAATCATAGAATGACGTGAAACTCATTTTAAAGCAAAACACGGCTCAAAATTTCTTAAAATGCGTGTTTCAGCCTATAATCGTAAGAAATGCATTTGAAACCAGAAGTGGAGACAACACACCCCTGGAATGCCCTAGAGTCATTTATGATGCATTTTTATGCAAACGTAGCCTATTGACGACTACAAGGAATACGGTTTTAATTCAGAAACAGCTCCGAACGCCCCGAGATTACTTCTCAAGCCTGAATATCCTCAAATCCCATCTTAAAAGAAAAGGGATTCCCAGAACTTCCATGAGGGCTTCTTTCAATCGTGGACTTTGTGAAATGCAGTTCATAGCGAGCGTTATCCAAGACCCACCTAAAACGTGGTTTCAAAATAAAATAAATAAGGAACTGCCCTAAGCACGTGTTATAGACCGAGAAAACCATGATGCCCATAGAAAGCTTTCCCTGCCCGTCAATCGCCCGAAACTCTTTTCGAAGCGAAGTGTCTCAGATTATCGTGAAATGCATATTTGGGCATGGAATCGTTGTAAACGAATTTCGACGCAAAAGGCAATACTATAATGCCTTGGAATGACCACATTCATCCGGCGCGCGCTTTTATCCAAAAGCAGGCTATTGATTGCACAACATCCTTTTGTCAGTCAGATATGTAGTAGAATCCCACGAGATTAGCACCTAGGCCCTAATTTTCTTAAAACCAGTTTTAAAGTAAATGACATCATAGAATTTTCCAAAGCGCTTCTTCAAACTATGAATAGCGTGAAATGAGGTTTGCAGCCTATAGTTTCGTAGATCCGCCTAGAATCACGAACGAACTGCTCGAAGCACAGGTCTCGGTCTTAAGCGACCTTGAAACCCCTGCAACGTGTTCCTAACCCAAGCATCACTTGAAACACATTTCGAAGCAAAACGTGTCTGAGAATATCCTAAAATGTGTTTTTCGGCCTAGAGTCATATCAAGCCCTTTGCAACCCGATAGACCAAATAGTAACGCCTCGAAATGCCTAAGAAACTCCCAACACGTGCCTTTATGCAAATATAGGCTAGTGATTACACGAGATACGTGTTGAAGATGGAAACGGGGCTGAATCGCACGGGATTAGTTCGTATGCCCTAATTTGCCAGAAACCTCATTTAAGGTAAAAAAACAACCACAGTTTTATCATGAGCGCGTCACTCAATCGTGGGTTGCGTGAAACATGGTTTACCGTAACCACCTTCCCAGAGCAGCCTAATATCCCAAACAACCTGTCCGAAGTAAGGGTTTCAATCTTAAGAAAACCTTGAATCCCACGCAATTTATTCCCAATCATAGAATCACGTGAAACTCATTTTCAAGCAAAACGCGGCTCAGAATATCTTAAAATGTGTGTTTCAGCCCAAACTCATATGAAATGCATTTGAAACCAAAAGTGGAGACAACACACCCTTGAAATGCCCTAGAATCATCCATGGCGCGTTTTTATCCAAACGTAGGCCATTGATTGAAAGAAATACGATTTTTATTCATAAACGGCTCTGAACGCAATGAGATTACTTCCCCAGCCTGAATTTCCTCAAATCCCATCTTAAATGAAAAGGGATTTCTAGAACTTCTATGAGGGCTTCTTTCAACCATGGACTTTGCGAAACGTGGTTCGTAGCGAGCGTTTTCCTAGACCCGCCTAAAACGTGGTTTCAAAATAAAATAAATAAGGAACTACTAAAGCATGTGTTACAGACCGAGAAAACCCTGAGGCCCATGTAAATCTTTCCCAGCCTGTGAATCCCTCGAAACCCATTTTGAAGCGAAAAGTATCTCAGATTATCGTGAAATGCATATTTGGGCATGGAATCGTTGTAAACGGATCTCAACGCAAAAGGTTAAACTATAATGCCTTGGAATGACCACATTCATCCGGCGCGCGCTTTTATCCAAAAGCAGGCTATTGATTGCACAACATTCTTTCGTCAGTCAGATACGTAGTAGAATCCCACGAGATTAGCTCCTAGGCCTAATTTTCCCGAAACCCATTTTATAGTAAATGACATCACATAATTTTTCAGAGCGCATCTCCAAACTATGAAGTGCGTGAAATGAGGTTTGCAGCCTATATTTTCGTAGATTCGCCTATAATCACAAACGAACTGCCCGAAGCACGGGTCTAGGTCATAAGCGACCTCAAGACCCCTGCAATGCGTTCCTAACCCAAGCATCACATGAAAAACATTTCGAAGAAAAACTTGTCTCAGAATATCCAAATTGTAACACCCCGAAACGCGTAAGAATCTCCCAACCCGTGTTTTTATGCAAATATAGCCTACTGATTGCACGAGATACGGTTGTTAGACGGAAATGGGACTGAATGGCATGGGATTAGTTCGTAAGCCCTAATTTGTCAAAAACCCAATTTAAAGAAAAAGAACAACCACCGTTTTTTTCGGAGCACGTCGTTCAACCACGAGTTGCGTGAAACGCGGTTTACAACAACCATCTTCCCAGTGACGCCTAAAATCCCAAAGAACCTGTCCACAGTACGGGTTTCAATCTTAAAAAAACCTTGAATCCCACGCAATTTGTTCCTAATCATACAATCACGTGAAACTCATTTTAAAGCAAAAGGCAGCTCGGAATATCTTAAAATGCGTGTTTCGGCCTATAATCATATGAAATGCATTTGAAACCAAAAAGTGGAGACAACACACCCCTGGAATTCCCTAGAGTCATTTATGATGTGTTTTTATGCAAACGTAGGTTCTCGATTGCAAGGAATACAATTTTTATTCAAAAACGGCTCTGAATGCCGTGAGATTACTTCTCAAACTTGAATTTCCTCAAATCCCATCTTAAAGGAAAAGGGATTCCCAGAGCTTCCACGAGGGCTTCTTTCAACCGTGGACTTTGTGAAACGCGGTTCAAAGCGAGCGTTTTCCTAGACCCACAGAAAACGTGGTTTCCAAATAAAATAAATAAGGAACTGCCCTAAGCACGTGTTACAGACCGAGAAAACCTTGAAGCCCATGTAAAGCTATCCCGGCCCGTCAATCGCCCGAAACCCTTTTTGAAGCGAAAAGTGTCTCAGATTATCGTGAAATCCATATTTGGGAGTGGAATCATTGTAAACGTATTTCGACGCAAAAGGCTATACTATAATGCCTTGGAATGACCACATTCATCCGGCACGCGCTTTTATTCAAAAGCAGGCTATTGATTGCACAACATTCTTTCGGCAGTCAGATACGCAGTAGAATCCCACGAGATTAGTTCCTAGGCCCTAATTTTCCCGAAACCAATTTTAAAGTAAATGACATCACAGAATTTTCTAGAGCGCTTCTCCAAACTATGAATTGCGTGAAATGAGGTTTGCAGCCTATAGTTTCGTAGATCCGCCTAGAATCACGAATGAACAGCCCGACGCACCAGTCTCCGCCATAAGCGACCTTGAAACCCCTGCAATGCGTTCCTAACCCAAGCATCACTTGAAACACATTTCGAAGAAAAATTTGTCTTAGAATATCCTAAAGTGTCTTTTTTGGCCTAGAGTCGTATCAAACGCTTTGCAAACCAACAGACCAAATAGTAACACCCCGAAACGCATAAGAATCTCCCAACACGTGCTTTTATGCAAATACAGCTTACTGATTGCACGAGATATAGTTTTTAGGCGGAAACGGAGCTGAATCGCACGGGATTCGTTCGTAAGCTCTAATTTGCCAGAAACCCAATTTAATGTAAAAGAACAGCCACAGTTTTTTCCGGAGCGCGTCGTTCAACCGCGGGTGGCGTGAAACCCGATTTACAACTACCATTTTCCCAGAGCCGCCTAAAATCCCAAACAACATGTCCGAAATATGGGTTTTGAGTCTTAAAGAAACCATGAATCCCACGCAATTTCTTCCTATTCACAGAATCACGTGGAACTCATTTTAAAGCAAAACGCGGCCCGGAATATCTTAAAATGCGTGTTTGAGCCTAGAATCGAATCAAAATGCATTTGAAAACCAAAGGGGAAACAACACACCCCTAGAATGCCCTTGAGTCATGCATGACGCGGATTTATGCAAACGTAGGCTATTGATTGTTGCAAGGAAAACGATTATAATTCAGAAACGGCTCCGAACACCATGAGATTACTTCTCAACCTCGAGTTTCCTAAAATCCCCTCTTAAAGGAAAAGGGATTCCCAGAGCTTCCATGAGGGCTTCTTTCAACCATGGACTTTGTGAAACGCGGTTCAAAGCGTGCATTTTCCTAGACCCACATAAAACGTGGTTTCAAAATAAAATAAATAAGGAACCGCCCTAAGCACGTGTTACATACCGAGAAAACCTTGAAACCCATGTAAAGCTTTCCCTGCCCGTCAATCGCCCGAAACCCTTTTTGAAGCGAAAAGTGTCTCAGATTATCGTGAAATGCATATTTGGGTGTGGAATCGTTGTAAACGCATTTCGACGCAAAAGGCCATACTATAATGCCTTGGAATGACCACATTCATCCGGCACGCGCTTTTATCCAAAAGCAAGCTATTAATTGCAGGACATCCTTTGGTCAGTCAGATACGTAGTAGAGTCCAGCGAGATTAGCTCCTTGGCCCTAATTTTCCCGAAACCAGTTTTAAAGTAAATGAGATCACAGAATTTTCTAGAGCGCTTCTCCAAACTATGAATTGCGAGAAATGAGGTTTGCAGCCAATAGTTTCGTAGATCTGCCTAGATTAACAAATGAACTGCCCGAAGCACGGGTCTCGGCGATAAGCGACCTTGAAACCCCTGCAATGCGTTCCTAACTCAAGCATCACTTAAAACACATTTCGAAGCAAAATTTGTCTTAGAATATCATAAACTGACTTTTTCGGCCCAGAGTCATATCGAACGCTTTGCAAACCAACAGACCAAATAGTAACACCCTGAAACGCATAAGAATCTCCTAATACGTGCTTTTATGCAAATATAGCCTACTGATTGCACGAGATACGGTTTTTAGGCGGAAACGAGGCTGAATTGCACGGGATTCGTTCGTAAGCTCTAATTTACAGAAACCCAATTTAATGTAAAAGAACAACCATAGTTTTTTCCGGAGCGCGTCGTTCAACCGCGGGTTGCGTGAAACGCGGTTTGCAACTACCATCTTCCCAGAGCCGCCTAAAATCCCAAACAACATGTCCGAAGTACGGGTTTCAGTCTTAAAAAAACCATGAATCCCACGCAATTTGTTTCTATTCACAGAATCACGTGGAACTCATTTTAAAGCAAAACGAGGCCCGGAATATCTTAAAATGCGTGTTTGAGCCTAGAATCGAATTAAAATGCATTTGAAAACCAAAGGGGAAACAACACACCCCTAGAATGCCCTTGAGTCATGCATGACGCTTATTTATGCAAACGTAGGCTATTGATTGTTGCAAGGAATACGATTATAATTCAGAAACGGCTCCGAACGCCATAAGATAACTTCTCAAGCCCGAATTTCCTAAGATCCCATCTTAAAGGAAAAGGGATTCCCAGAGTTTCCATGAGGGCTTCTTTCAACCGTGGACTTTGTGAAACGCGGTTCAAAGCGTGCGTTTTCCTAGACCCACATAAAACGTGGTTTCAAAATAAAATAAATAAGGAACCGCCCTAAGCACGTGTTACATACCAAGAAAACCTTGAAACCCATGTAAAGCTTTCCCTGCCCGTCAATCGCCCGAAACCCTTTTTGAAGCGAAAAGTGTCTCAGATTATCGTGAAATGCATATTTGGGCGTGGAATCGTTGTAAACGCATTTCGACGCAAAAGGCTATACTATAATGCCTTGGAATGACTACATTCATCCGGCACGCGCTTTTATTCAAAAGCAGGCTATTAATTGTACGACATCCTTTGGTCAGTCAGATACGTAGTAGAGTCCAGCGAGATTAGCTCCTTGGCCCTAATTTTCCCGAAACCAGTTTTAAAGTAAATGACATCACATAATTTTCTAGAGCGCTTCTCCAAACTATGAATTGCGTGAAATGAGGTTTGCAGCCTAGAGTTTCGTAGATCTGCCTAGAATCACGAATGAACTGCCCAAAGCACCGGTCTCGGCCATAAGTAACATTGAAACCCCTGCAATGCGTTCCTAACCTAAGCATCACTTGAAACACATTTTGAAGAAAAATTTGTCTTACAATATCCAAAAACGTCTTTTTCGGCCTAGAGTCGTATCAAACGCTTTGCAAACCAATAGACCAAATAGTAACACCCCGAAACGCATAAGAATCTCCCAACACATGCTTCTATGCAAATATAGCCTACTGATTGCACGAGATACGATTTTTAGGCAGAAACGGGGCTGATTCGCACGTAATTCGTTTGTAAGCCCTAATTTGCCAGAAACCCAATTTAAAGTAAAAGGACAACCACAGTTTTTTACAG
This sequence comes from Persea americana, assembly GCA_029852735.1. Lineage (NCBI taxonomy): Eukaryota > Viridiplantae > Streptophyta > Magnoliopsida > Laurales > Lauraceae > Persea > Persea americana. The sequence goes on from CM056810.1 coordinate 56,351,543, forward strand.
AGCTCGTTGTTCAACCGTGGGTTGCGTGAATCACGGTTTACAACAACCATCTTCCCAAAGCCGCCTAAAATCCCAAACAACCTGTCCGAAGTAGGGGTTTCAGTCTTAAAAAAACCATGAATCCCACGCAATTTGTTCCTAATAACATAAACACGTGAAACACATTTTAAAGCAAAACATAGCTCGGAATATCTTAAAATGTGTGTTTCAGCCTAAAATCGTATCAAATGCATTTGAAAACTAAAGGGGAACAACACACACCTGGAATGCCCTTGAGTCATGCATGATGCATTTTTATGCAAACGTAAGCTATTGATTGTTGCAAGGAATTCGGTTTTAATTAAGAAACGGCTCTGAACGCTATGAGATTACTTCTCAAGCCCGAATTTCCTCAAATCCCATCTTAAAGGAAAAGGGATTCCCAAAACTTCTATGAGGGCTTCTTTCAACCGTGGACTTTGTGAAACGCGGTTCAAAGCGAGCGTTTTCCTAGACCCACCTAAAACGTGGTTTCAAAATAAAATAAATAAGGAACTTCCCTAAGTATGTGTTACCGACCGAGAAAACCTTGAAGCCCATGTAAAGCTTTCCCTGCCTGTCAATCGCCCGAAACCCTTTTTGAAGCGAAAAGTGTCTCAGATTATCGACAAATGCATATTTGGGCGTCGAATCGTTGTAAACTCATTTCGACGCAGAAGGCTATACTATAATGCCTTGGAATGACCACATTCATCCGGCATGCGCATTTATCCAAAAGCGGACTATTGATTGCACAACATTCTTTCGTTAGTTAAATACGAAGTAGAGTCCCACGAGATTAGCTCCTAGGCCCTAATTTTCCCGAAACCAGTTTTAAAGTAAATGACATCACAGAATTTTCTAGAGCGCTTCTCCAAACTATGAATTGTGTGAAATGAGGTTTGCAGCCTATAGTTTCGTAGATCTGCCTAGAATCATGAATGAACTGCCCGAAGCACGGGTCTCGGCCATAAGCGACCGTGAAACCCCTGTAATGTGTTCCCAACCCAAGCATCACTTGAAACACATTTCGAAGCAAAATTTGTCTTAGGATATCCTAAAATGTGTTTTTCGGCCTAAAGTCGTATCAAGCGCTTTGCAAACCAATAGAGCAAATAGTAACACTCCTAAATGCGTAAGAATCTCCCAACACGTGCTTTTATGCAAATATAGCCTTCTGATTGCACGAGATACAGTTTTTAGGCGGAAGCGGGGCTGAATCGCACGGGATTCGTTCGTAAGCCCTAATTTGCCTGAGACCCAATTTAAAGTAAAAGAACAACCATAGTTTTTTCTGGAGCGCGTAGTTCAACCGCAGGTTGCGTGAAACGCGGTTTACAACAACCATCTTCCCAGAGCCGCCTAAAATCCCAAACAACCTATCCGAAGTACCGGTTTCCGTCTTGAAAAAACCTTGAATCCCACGCAATTTGTTCCTAATCACAGAATCACGTGAAACTCATTTTAAAGCAAAACGCGGCCCAGAATATCTTAAAATGGGTGTTTGAGCCTAGAATCGTATTAAAATGCATTTGACAACCAAAGGGGAAACAACACACCCCTGGAATGCCCTTGAATCATGGAGGACGCATTTTTATGCAAATGTAGGCTATTGATTGTTGCAAGGAATTCGATTTTAATTCAGAAACAACTCCGAACACCATGAGATTACTTCTCAAGCCCGAATTTCCTCAAATCCCATCTTAAAGGAAAATGGATTCTCAGAACTTTCATGAGGACTTCTTTCAACCGTGGACTTTGTTAAATGCGGTACAAAGAGAGCGTTTTCCTAGACCCACCTAAAACGTGGTTTCAAAATAAAATAAATAAGGAACTTCCCTAAGCACGTGTTACAGACCAAGAAAACCCTTAAGCCCATGTAAATCTTTCCCAGCCCATGAATCCCCCGAAACCCTTTTTGAAGCGAAAAGTATCTCAGATTATCGTGAAATGCATATGTGGGTGTGGAATCGTTGTTAACGCATTTCAACGCAAAAGGCTCTACTATAATGCCTTGGAATGACCACATTCATCCGGCACGAGCTTTTATCCAAAAGCAGGCTATTGATTGCTCAACATTCTTTCGTCAGTCAGATACTTAGTAGAATCCCAGAGATTAGCTCATAGGCCCTAATTTTCCCGAAACCAGTTATAAAGTAAATGACATCACAGAATTTTCCAGAGTGATGCTTCAAACTTTTAATTGCGTGAAATGAGGTTTACAGCCTATAGTTTCGTAGATCCGCCTAGAATCACGAATGAACTGCCGGAAGCACGGGTCTCGGCCATAAGCGACCTCAAAACCCCTGCAATGCGTTCCTAACTCAAGCATCACTTGAAACACATTTCGAAGAAAAAATTGCCTTAGAATATCCTAAAATGTCTTTTTTGGCCTAGAGTTGTATCAAACGCTTTGCAAACCAATAGACCAAATAGTAACACTCCGAAACGCATAAGAATCTCCCAACATGTGCTTTTATGCAAATATATCGTACTGATTGCACGAGATACGGTTTTTAGGCAGAAACGGGGCTGAATCGCACGAGATTCGTTCGGAAGCCCTAATTTGCTAGAAACCGAATTTAAAGTAAACGAACAACCCAGTCTTTTACAGAGCGCGTCGTTCAACCGCGGGGTACGTGAAACGCAGTTTACAACAACCATCTTCCCAGAGCCGCCTAAAATCCCAAACAACCTGTTCGAAGTAAGGGTTTCAGTGTTAAAAAAACCATGAATCCCACGCAATTTGTTCCTAATAACAGAATCACGTGAAACACATTTTAAAGCAAAACGCGGCTTAGAATATCTTAAAAAGCGTGTTTCAGCCTAGAATCAAATGAAATGCATATGGAAACCAAAGTTGAAACAACACACCCCTGGAATGCCCTTGAGTCATGCATGACGTGTTTTTATGCAAACGTAGGCTATTGATTGTTGCAAGGAATTCGGTCTTAATTCTGAAACGGCTCAGAACACCATGAGATTACTTCTCAAGCCCGAATTTCCTCAAATCTCATCTTAAAGGAAAAGGGATTCCCAGAACTTCCATGAGGGCTTCTTTCGACCGTGGACTATGTGAAACGCGGTTCAAAGCGAGCGTTTTCCTGGACCCACCTAAACTGTGGTTTCAAAATAAAATAAATAAGGAACTGCCCTAAGCACGTGTTATAGAATGAGAAAACCCTGAAGCCCATGTAAAGCTTTCCCTCCTCGTCAATCGCCTGAAACCCTTTTTGAAGCGAAAAGTGTCTCAGATTATCGTGAAATTCATATTTGGGCGTGGAATCGTTGTAAATGAATTTAGACGCAAAAGGCTATACTATAATGCCTTGGAATGACCACATTCATCCGGCACGCGGTTTTATTCAAAAGCAGGCTAATGATTGCACAACATTCTTTCGTCAATCAGATATGTAGTAGAATCCCAAGAGATTAAATCCTAGGCCCTAATTTTCCCGAAACCAGTTTTAAGGTAAATGACAACACAGAACTTTCCAGAGCGCTTCTCCAAACAATGAATTGCGTGAAATGAGGTTTGCAGCCTATAGTTACGTAGACCTAGAATCACGAACGAACTGCCCGAAGCACGGCTCTAGGTCATAAGTGACCTTGAAACCCCTGCAACGCGTTCCTAACCCAAGCATCACTTGAAATACATTTCGAAGCAAAATTTGTCTTAGAATATCCTAAAATGTGTTTTTTGGCCTAGAATCGTATCAAACGCTTTGTAAACCAATAGACCAAATAGTAACACCCCGAAATGCATAAGAATCTCCCAACATGTGCTTTTATGCAAATATAGCCTATTGATTGCACGAGATACAGTTTTTAGACGGAAACAGGGCTGAATCGCACGACATTCGTTCGTATGCTATTTGCAAGAAACCCAATTTAAAGTAAAAGAACAACCAATTTTTTTTCCAAAGCGCATCGTTCAAGCTCGGGTTGCTTGAAACGCGGTTTACAACAACCATCTTCCCAGATCCGCCTAAAATCCCAAACAACCTGTCCGAAGTGCGGGTTTCAGTCTTAAAAAACCATGAATCCCACGCAATTTGTTTCTAATCACAAAATCACGTGAAACTCATTTCAATGCAAAACGTGGCCCATAATATCTTAAAATGCGTGTTTCAGCCTAGAATCGTATGAAATGCATTTGAAATAGAAAATCGAGACAACACACCTCTAGAAAGCCCTAGAGTCATTCATGACGCATTTTTATGCAAACATAGGCAATCGATTGCAAGGAATACGGTTTTAATTCAGAAATGGCTCCGAACGCCATGAGATTACTTCTCAAGCTCGAATTTCCTCAAATCCCATCTAAAAGCAAAAGGGATTTCTAGAACTTCCATGAGGGCTTCTTTCAACCGTGGACTTTGTGAAACGCGGTTCATAGCGTGCGTTTTCCTAGACCCACTTAATACGTGGTTTCAAAATAAAATAAATAAGAGATTGCCCTAAGCACGTGTTACAGACCGAGAAAACCCTGAAACCCATGTAAAGCTTTCCCCGCACGTCAATCGCCCGAAACCCTTTTTGAAGGGAAAAGTGCCTCAAATTATCGTGAATTGCATATTTGGGCATGGAATCGTTGTAAACGCATTTCGATGCAAAAGGCTATACTATAATGCCTTGGAATGACCACATTCATCCAGCACGCGCTTTTATCCAAAAGCGGACTATTGATTGCACAACATTCTTTCGTCAGTCAGATACGCAGTAGAATCCCACGAGATTAGCTCCTAGGCCCTAATTTTCCCGAAACCAGTTTTAAAGTAAATGACATCACAGAATTTTCCAAAGCGCTTCTCCAAACTATGAATTGCGTGAAATGAGGTTTGCAGCCTATAGTTTCGAAGATCCGCCTAGAATCACAAACAAACTGCCCGAAGCACAGGTCTCTGTCTTAAGCGACCTTAAAACCCCTGCAACACGTTCCTAACCCAAGATCACTTAAAACACATTTTGAAGCAAAACGAGTCTCAAAATATCCAAAAATGTGTTTTTCGGCCAAGAGTCGTATCAAACGCTTTGCAAACCGATAGACCAAATAGTAACGCCCCGAAACGCCTAAGAATCTCCCAAAACGTGCCTTTATGCACATATAGGCTACTGATTGCACAAGACACGATTTTAAGACGGAAACGGGTCTGAATCGCACGGGATTCGTTCGTATGCCCTAATTTGCCAGAAAGCCAATTCAAAGTAAACAAACAACCACAGTTTTTACGGAGCGCGTCGTTCAACCGCGAGTTGCGTGAAATGCGGCTTGCAACAACCATCTTCCCAAAGCCGCCTAAAATCCCAAACAGCCTGTTCGAAGTACGGGTTTCAGTCTTAAAAAAACCATGAATCCCACGCAATTTGTTCCTAATCATAGAATCACGTGAAACTCATTTTAAAGCAAAACGCGGCTCGAAATATCTTAAAATGCGTGTTTCAGCATAGTATCGTATGAAATGCATTTCAAACCAAAAGGGAAGACCACCCCCACTAGAACGATCTAGCATCATCCATCGCGCGTTTTTATGCAAACATAGGCTATTGATTACAAGGAATATGGTTTTAATTCAGAAACGGCTCCGAACGCCATGAAATTGCTTCTCAAGCCCGAATTTCCTTAAGTCCCATCTTAAAGGAAAAGGAATTCCCAGAACTTCCATGAGGGCTTCTTTCAACCATGGACTTTATGAAACACAATTCATAGCGAGCATTTTCCTAGACCCACCTAAAACGTGGTTTCAAAATAAAATAAATAAGGAACTGCCCTAAGCACGTGTTATAGAACGAGAAAACCCTGAAGCCCATGTAAAGCTTTCCCACCCCGTCAATCGCCCGAAGCCCCTTTTGAAGCGAAAAGTGTCTCAGATTATCGTGAAATGCATATTTGGGCGTGGAATCATTGTAAATGAATTTCGACGCAAAAGGCTATACTATAATGCCTTTGAATGACTACATTCATCCGGCACGCAATTTTATTCAAAAGCAGGCCAATGATTGCACAACATTCTTTCGTCAGTCAGATATGTAGTAGAATCCCAAGAGATTAGATCCTAGGCCCTAATTTTCCCGAAACCAGTTTTAAGGAAAATGACAACATAGAACTTTCCAGAGCTCTTCTCCAAACTATGAATTGCGTGAAATGAGGTTTGCAGCCTATAGTTACGTAGACCTAGAATCACGAACGAACTACCCGAAGCACGGCTCTAGGTCATAAGTGACCTTGAAACCCCTGCAATGCGTTCCTAACCCAAGCATCACTTGAAATACATTTCGAAGCAAAATTTGTCTTTGAATATCCTAAAATGTGTTTTTCGGCCTAGAGTCGTATCAAACGCTTTGCAAACCAATAGACCAAAAAGTAACACCCCGAAACACATAAGAATCTCCCAACACGTGCTTTTATGCAAATAAAGCCTACTGATTGCACGAGATATGGGTTCTAGACGGAAACGGGGCTGAATCTCACGGCATTTGTTCGTATACCCCAATTTGCCAGAAACCCAATTTAAAGTAAAAGAACAACCAAATTTTTTTCCGGAGCACATCGTTCAATCGCGGGCTGCGTGAAACGCGGTTTACAGCAACCATCTTCCCAGAGCCGCCTAAAATCCCAAACAACCTGTCCGAAGTGCGGGTTTCAGTCTTAAAAAAACCATGAATCCAACGCAATTTGTTTCTAATCACAAAATCACGTGAAACTCATTTTTAAAGCAAAACGCGGCACGGAATATCTTAAAATGCGTGTTTCAACCCAGAATCATATAAAATACATTTTAAACCAAAAGTCGAGAAACCCATGAAATGCCCTAAAATCATCCATGATGCATTTTTATCCAAACGTATGCTATTGATTGCAAGAAATACAGTTTTAATTCATAAACGGCTCCGAACGCCATGAGATTACTTCTCAAGCCCGAATTTCCTCGAATCCCATCTTAAAGGAAAAGGGATTCCCAGAACTTCCATGAGGGCTTTTTTCAACTGTGGACTTTGTCAAATGCGGTTCATAGTGAGCGTTGTCCTAGACCCACCTAAAACGTGGTTTCAAAATAAAATAAATAAGGAACTGCCCTAAAGCACGTGTTACAGACCGAGAAAATCCTGAAGCCCATGTAAAGCTTTCCCCGCCCGTCAATCGCCCAAAACCCTTTTTGAAGCGAAAAGTGTCTCAGATTATTATGAAATGCATATTTGGGCATGGAATCGTTGCAAACGCAATTCGACGCAAAAGGCTATACTATAATGCCTTGGAATGACCACATTCATCCGGCACGCGCTTTTATCCAAAAGCAGGCTATTGATTGCACAACATTCTTTTGTCAGTCAGATACGTAGTAGAATCCCACGAGATTAGCTCCTACGCCCTAATTTTCCCGAAACCAGTTTTAAAGTAAATGACATAACAGGATTTTCCAGAGCGCTTCTCCAAACTATGAATTGCGTGAAATGAGGTTTGCAGCCTATAGTTTTGTAGATCCATCTAGAATCACGAACGAACTGCCCGAAGAACGGGTCTAGGTCATAAGCGACCTTGAAACCCCTGCAATGCATTCCTAACCCAAGCATCTCATGAACCACATTTCGAAGCAAAACATGTCTCAGAATATCCTAAAATGTGTTTTTCGGCCTAGAGTCTTATCAAAAGCTTTACAAACCAATAGACCAAATAGTAACACCCAGAAACGCGTAAGAATCTCCCAACACGTGCTTTTATGCAAATATAGCCTACTGATTGCACGAGATACAGTTTTTAGATGGAAGCGGGGCTAAATCACATAGGATTAGTTCGTAAACCCTAATTTACCAGAAACCAAATTTAAGGTAAATAGAACAACCACAATTTTTTTCCGGAGCGCATCGTTCAATCGCGGGTCGCGTGAAACGCAGTTTACAACAACCATCTTCCCAAAGCCGAGTAAAATCCCAACCAACCTGTCAGAAGTACGAGTTTCAGTCTTAAAAAAACCTTTAATCCCACGCAATTTGTTCCTAATCATAGAATCACATGAAACTCATTTTAAAGCAAAACGCTGCTCGGAATATCTTAAAATGCGTGTTTCAACCTAAAATCGTATGAAATGCCTTTGAAACCAAAAGTGGAGACAACACACCCCTGGAATGCCCCAGAATCATCCATGACACGTTTTTATGCAAACGTCGGCTATTGATTGCAAGGAATACGGTTTTAATTCAGAAACGGCTCCGAACACCATGAGATTACTTCTCAAGCCCGAGTTTCGTCAAATCCCATCGTAATGGAGAAGGGATTCCCAGAACCTCCATGATGGCTTCTTTCAACCGTGGACTTTGTGAAACGCGGTTCATAGCAGCGTTTTCCTAGACCCACCTAAAACGTGGTTTCAAAATAAAATAAATAAGGATCTACCCTAAGCACGAGTTACAAACCGAGAAAACCTTGAAGCCCATGTCAAGCTTTCCCTGCCCGTCAATCGCCCGAAACCCTTTTTGAAGTGAAAAGTATCTCAGATTATCGTGAAATGCATATTTGGGCATGGAATCGTTGTAAACGCATTTTGATGCAAAAGGCTATACTATAATGCCTTGGAATGACCACATTCATCCGGCACGCGCTTTTATCCAAAAACAGGCTATTGATTGTACAACATTCTTTCATCAGTCAGATACGTAGTTGAAGCCCACAAGATCAACTCCTAGGCCTGAATTTTCCCAAAACCAGTTTTAAAGTGAATGACATCACAGGATTTTCAAGAGCACTTCTCCAAACTATGAATTGCGTGAAATGAGGTATGCAGCCTATAGCTTCGTAGATCCGCCTAGAATCACGAATGAACTGCCCGAAATATAGGTCTCTGTCATAAGCAACCTTGAAACGCCCGCAATGCGTTCCTAACCCAAGCATCACTTGAAACACATTTCGAAGCAAAACTTGTCTCAGAAAATCCTAAAATGTGTTTTTTGGCCTAGAGTCGTATCAAACGCTTTGCAAACCAATAGACCAAATAGTAACGCCTAGAAACGCTGAAGAATCTCCCAACACATGCATTTATGCAAATATAGGCTACTGATTGCACGAGATACGATTTTAAGACAGAAACAGGGCAGAACCGCACGGGATTAGTTCGTAAACCCTAATTTTCCAAAAACCTCATTTAAAGTAAAAAAACAATCACAGTTTTATCAAGAGCGCTTCATTCAACCGCAGGTTGCGTGGAATGCGGTTAACAAGAACCACCTTCCCAGAGCCACCTAATATCCCAAACAACCTGTCCGAAATAAGCGTTTCAGTCCTAAAAAAGCCTTGAATTCCACGCAATTTGTTCCTAATCATAGAATCACGTGAAACTCATTTTAAAGCAAAACGAGGCTCGAAATATCTTGAAATGTGTGTTTCAGCCCAGAATCGTATGAAATACATTTGAAACCAAAAGTCGAGACTACACACCCCTGAAATGCCCTAGAATCATCCATGACGCGTTTTTATCCAAACGTTGGCTACTGATTGCAAGAAATACGGTTTTAATTCATAAACGGCTCCGAACGCCATGAGATTACTTCTCAAGTCTGAATTTCTTCGAATCCCATCTTAAAGGAAAAGGGAATCCCAGAACTACCATGAGGGCTTCTTTTTGTGAAACACAGTTCATAGCGAGCGTTTTCCTAGACCAACCTAAAACGTGGTTTCAAAATAAAATAAATAAGGAATTGCCCTAAGCACGTGTTACAGACAGAGAAAACACTTAAGCCCATGTAAAGCTTTCCCTGCCCGTCAATCGCTTGAAACCCTTTTTGAAGCGAAAAGTGTCTCAAACTATCGTGAAATGCATATTTGGGCATGGAATCGATGTAAACACATTTCGACACAAAAGGCTATACTATAATGCCTTGGAATGACCACATTCATCCGGCATGTGCTTTTATCCAAAAGCAGGCTATTGATTGCACAACATTCTTTCGTTAGTCAGATACTTAGTCGAATCCCACAAGAATAGCCCCTAGGCCCTAATTTTCCCGAAACCAGTTTTAAAGAAAATGACATCATAGGATTGTCTAGAGCGCTTCTCCAAACTAAGAATTGCGTGAAATGAGGTTTGCAGCCTATAGTTTTGTAGATCCGCCCAAAATCACGAACGAACTGCCGAAGCAAAACTTGTCACAGAATAACCTAAAATGTGTTTTTCAGCCTAGAGTCGTATCAAATGCTTTGCAAACCAATAGACTTAGTAACACCCCGAAACGCGTAAGAATCTCCCAACACGTGCTTTTATGCAAATCTAGCCTACTGATTGCATGAGATAGGGTTTTTAGACGGAAATGGGGCTGAATTGCACGGGATTAGTTCGTAAGCCCTAATTTGCCAGAAACCAAATTTAAAGTTAAAAGAAGAACCACAGTTTTTTCCGGGGCGTCGTTCAACCACAAGTTGCGTGAAACGCGGTTTACAACAACCATCTTCCCAAAGCCGCCTAAAATCCCAACCTACCTGTCCGAAGTACGGGTTTCAATCTTAAAAAAACCTTGAATCCCACGCAATTTGTTCCAAATCATAGAATCACGTGAAAGTCATTTTAAAGCAAAACGCGACTCGAAATATCTTAAAATGCGTGTTTCAGCCTAGAATCGTATGAAATGCATTTGAAACCAAAAGTGTGTCGGATGTGAATTTTGATCCCCCCCGAGAGGGGAATCGCCATTCAACAGTGTGAGATAAAAAAATACATCGAAAATGAGGATTTCGACTATCTTCAAAATCGACGGATCACGATCGCCAGTTACGGATTCGGCCGTAACACCGTCCTTCGACGAAAACCGAAAAAATGCGTGAGGAAAATAGGGTGGGTTCTTCTCTCGTCTAATGTGCCGCTGGCAACACACGACGGTTGTCTTGTCACTTAATTTGGGTCTTTCAATTCGGGTCAAACTTGGGTGAAGGGTCAAATTATGGGCTTCAAGATGGGACCATAATGAACTAGGCAAGGGAAATCAACATCCAGGGTTGAACAAACTAATTAAAGTTAAATCCAAGTATTCTAGGAGATAAGCGAATTAAAATGAAAATAAACTAAGAAAATAAGGGAAAAGGTGCCAAATATTTAGAAGAGGATCAATCCTTTGAGATACTATATTACTATTTTAGTTAAATATGACCCACCAACTAGCATTGCATGACAAACGTTGTGAGCAGCTCCTCATTTGGGAGTGAACACTCACCCCGTCTCACCAACACTATCATTTTGGGTATCTAGTAACCACACAAATAAAAGCACTCCGTGGGAAACGGCCATTCTCAAGGTGGCATGAGGCTAAACGACCATTCTCAAGATGGCATGAAGCTAATAATTTCCTTATAATAGACCTATGGTGGAAAATCATGGGGATTTCTAAATTTAAATGCCCCGCTCCCACTTAATATTACCAATGGGTCCATCTCATGGGTCCACCAACACTAATTAGTATTACCAATGAGTCCATCTCATGGGTCCACCAACACTAATTAGTATTACCAATGGGTCCATCTCATGGGTCCACCAACACTAATTAAAACTCTTTCCAAAATTAATTTTGATTTGACCAATTTTTAGTAACTGCTATGTTTGGATCAGATTTAGAAACACTGCAAAAATAAAAACTAGTCCTCTCCTCTATATGGCCCAAGCGAAATAGACTTCTTCAACTTCTTAGACTTTCCAAAACTTTGGGATTCCTCAAACTATCTGGCCATCTCCAAAACACTTTTGGTAATATTCAAACTCTTTGATTAAGAGCTCAACTTCACTTTCCTTTTTCGTCTCGGACATCCCCAGAACTTACAAATTTCAGAAAATTACATAAATTCATATGCCTCGACGATGAGACTTACATGGTAATCTAATAATGAAATAAAAAGGGCTATAGGGAAACCATCATGCCTTGCCCTTTCACGGGAAACCAAGGAAACCATGATGCCCTTTACATTTAGCCTTAAATAAACCAATTACCACATAAATAGAAAGTAAAAGACTTATGGGCCATATGGAGAGGACAAGATAACCTGTAAGTTAGCATCTCATACAACCAAGCAACTCACAAAATCGGGTTACCAAACAATAATGGAAAAACAAGATGCCAAAAGTTGTCTCTGTTTTAAATCATGCGCTTCGCAAGGGGGGTCCCGGGGAAAAACATACTCGAAACTGAAATCGCATTCTGCTGTGTTAGTGTACCCAGTTGACCGGGTCGACCGGGTAGAGGGCTCGGTCAACCGCACCTATAGTCACCCAGTCGACCGGGCACGAGGCCAGGTCGACCGAACCAACGAACACCTACAGCATGGGTTTTTCTGTTTCGTGTCCAAATGACTCCAAAACTCTTCTGAAGTCTCCCAATGGCTTCCTACAAACTTTCCATCATTGTTAAACCCTTTTGTGACATTCCAAACATGAATCTACTTATAAACAAGCAAATCCATTAAAACTGATCCGTACATAGCACTTGCTCTCATCCTATTTGCATCTCATGCAAAGATTAGAACAAGCTTACTGATCTAACATGATTAGAGATGAGGTATGACTCTGATACCAATTATTGAAAATAAGTGGGCCACTAGGATAGATTTCAAAAACTTTTGACCAACTTTTGATCTAGTGATCAACTATCCAAAAGACTATAAAACTCAATCCAGAATCCATGTCCTCAATCTCAGCAATTACAGCAATTATGATCAGTAAATAATCCTCTCAAGAAGATAAAACATCGACCAACAAGCATCTATAAAGATCTACAACATGCAAGTAGATTATACCTTTGGAGCTCGGTTGTGCTCTAATGGAGAAGTTGCGTCTTTCTTTGATGATGAAACTCTTTCACGTATCAAATAGAAATCTCCAAGACCTTTTGATCTTCCACGCTATGACCCGTATCAGATTCTCTTTTCTCAAGAAGATGGGTGGGATCTCCAAGAGAAAGAAAGCTTTTAAGGAAACTAGAAGAGAGCTAGAAGAGGGAAGAGAGGAGAAAGAGCATGTGCAACTCTTGCATAAACAAGGCTTGGGCGTGAATCCCTATTTACCGCTTAAAAGCAAGCTCCTCTTTGTTATCTAATTGAAATAGAAGTTTTACTTCTCTAAAACAATTAGTAACTCTCTTCTTTCTAATTTCTTCTATTAATAACTTACTATTACCACTATTAGGAGTCTCACTTCAAGTAGAAATAGTAATTCCCTTTTAAAATTCTACTATAATTAGTATCTCTCTAATAACTTGGGCTAGCGTAGGGACCACTAGGGATTCATTAGAAAGCTGACTCCAACTAAGACTCATGACTCCACATCTCATGTGCAATCCGGGCCCACAGTTAATTGCAATTTGACAATTCAAACTTTAAACATCAGAAACAATTAATTCACAATTAACCAAATCCAGGGCTGTAGGCGTATGCAAAGTCCTAGCAATGGAGGCTGCACTCGTGCCCGGCCCGGCCCAGATCTGGTTTCTGGAGCAAGCAATGGTGCCAAAATAAATTGAACACCCCCTTTCTTCTACACTGATCTCAATAAACTCAAAAAAAAAAAAAAAAAAGCCTCACAAGATTGCAGTACCGGAGACTGCTAAATGCACAAATAGAAGATTTATGCAACTAAAACACGGATAAATGCACAAAACCCATGCACATGCAAGGGTAGAGAAATAACTAACATCATTTGGGAAGATACGGTTCTGAGCCAGATAAGTTCAATCTGAACATCAGGCTGATTTAAAACCTCCCAGAACATTTAACCTTGAACAACCAAAAATCTCGAAATAAAACCATCACCAAAAAAAGAAAACAAGAACCTACCACACCAAGTAAATTTAGGGCTGTTCGAAACACAAGAAATGGGGAGTATATGCCACTCAACCAACTCCATAGGTGATTCTGAGCAATAGCATTGAGTGCTGGTTTTTTTTTTTTTTTTTTAAATTAAGCATAGGATGTTATTAAAAATAAATCAGAAACCATATACTAGAATTAAAGCCCAAAAAATTCGATGCCCTTAAATAACCCATAACCACAGGTAGAATAACAGAATGTCACTAGCATGGCATGAAAGGAAAACATTGGCAAATGTACTCAAACCTACCCTATATCCAATATCACATAAAAATAAGGAAATGACCACAGACACCACATAGGAAATCCGCTAAGATAAAAAAAAAAAAATAATAATAATAAAAAGAACCCCAAATGGGTACTTTAATTTGGGCACCAGTAACCAAGGCACAAGCAATTTGTAGTTTGTACAGTAAACTGCACAACAAAACCATGAGTGCAAAAAGTATAATATCGCCAATGCCAACATGATGCTTGAATAATTTTAATCCACCCATCATCAAAGGAACCAACTTAGAAGGGGATGATTCTGAGTAAATAGCAACCGGCAATGTGAGATCACAAATCCCAAATCAGTAAAACTGCAGAAAGATACAAGAATTACAAGCCAATAGATGAAATCACTACAACAAATCACAGAAACAAGCAAATGAAAAATGCAGGAATGAGAAAAAGGAGCAGAAATGAATCAAAACCCTTGGGGCTGGTTTGCATTTACAAACCTCAAGCGTAAGTAGCTTTAGTTACATGTGAGCCTACAGATCTCGTGTTTGGATGGTCTGGTTACACAATGTCACTTTGTTCTTTGCAACAAAAAAACACATTTGATAAGATTTCCAGGTACAGGTAACTTGAGTACAAGGTGAATGAAATGAATTTCAAGGATCCAAACGACGCCTTGGTATGCATTTTCTAAATTTGACCAGGACAGGCTGCACTCTTCCAACTGATGATTGATGGACTAAGGGGAAACCCAGTTCAGCCTGAGTAACACCACCACACTCCTGCAGTAAATTTTAGGGAAAACCATCAGTTGAATGGTATGAATGAGTGAATACTTGAAAGATAGGCATCTATTTTCCCGTCTAAGCCCTGTTTGGATCCCCGAAACTCAGTTGCCTTGCACTCTGTTTACCTGCAAATTTAGCAGCAAAAGTTAACAAAGCATCTGTCACTTCCAGGCTACTCAGGTTAACTGAACACATAATTGCAGGCCACCTTTACTTAAAAATGTTAAATGGGTCAAAAAATTCTTTCTTTGTGAATTGTCAAAGAATAAATAATAAACCTTGCAAATTTTAGTAACTTAAAATTTAATTGCCACTTCCGAAACAACAAAAAAATTTACATTTGGTCTCCGTGGAGAAGGAACAATAAATAGCTCATGCAGCCAGCATCATTGGCACATTCGAAGATGTGCGAAATCAGACCCTGAAAGGCATTCTTGGGGTTCAGAAATGCTTCTGTGGTCAACTAGCTCCCACTATTTCCAAGAACTCAAGACAGGAATAACTGTATTGCAATCATGCAAGAAAAAATCAACCAATTCAAATTTGAAGCTTGCTTTCTGTATAACATTAGTTTTTCTAGGTTTAATTGAGTCTGAAATGATTGTATTGATCTAAACAAAACTGCTGGGATTGTGACAAGATATAATTCCATTCACTGCTCTGAGACTCTCTGTTGAACTAGGCTAGATATATTAGACCTCAACGCAACCATTGTTTAGGGAGTTAGCCATGGATTTCCAAGAATTACTGACTGCAATAGCGAAGTTTTCAGATAGGAAAAGGGAGACTAGAAATGCAAGGACCAAAAGATTAGAACTGGAAAATACCACAACACTAATCTTAAAAAAAAAAAAAACACCCTCTAAAAGTCTGAGGACTTGTTCAGCCATAAGGATGTATGGAATTCCAGGTGAAATTATGGTTAAGATAACTTATAGGCTTGAAGGATTGAATCTTAGCACCACGAATTTTTCCAGTTGTACCAAAATAAATTTCTGTTGGCTTCCGCCGTACCAGACCAAGAAAACACAAGTTAAACTGCCAAACCATGTGTTTATTATCAAGCTGAATTTTTGTACAAATAGAAAATAGGATGAACAAAAGATCATAGTAAAACGAAAAGCTTAATACTATTCAAGGATCCTACTTAAATCCAACAACTAAAACCAACTCAAAACAAAAGACTTAATCAAAATAATCAATGATGCCCACATAGTTTTAAATAAATAAATAAAAAGTCACATTAAATAAAATCCAGGAGCAAATAACAATTAAAATTCAAAGCCCTACTCTAAATTCAGGTATACCATGCAATCACCTAATCGTCAAAAATTCAAGAAATAAGAAAGCAAATACATACTAATAAATATTATTAATATTACCAATAATATAATGTACAAGTACGTAAATGACTCAAATCAGCATTATAAATTGCTTATGCAAACACCTAATCATCTAAAATTCAGGAAATAAGAAAATCAAATATATAATAATATATATAATTATGACTTGAATTCCAACATTGAATGCTCAAATGCATGAATTTATAAAATTCAATGAAATCAATGCAAGTTATCCTAAGTCCATGAAATAAATCTACATGAACTAAAAACAATATGATCGTGCACAATGAGAAACAATATGATGCAATTCCATGGATTAATCACACCCTCCAACCAACATTTTACTAGTCCCTAGCAAAAGATGTGAAAAGGTGAAGTTAACTAACCTAACCTGATCTAACCTAAAAAAACAAAAGACTAATGAAGAAAAAAAAAAAAAAAAAGCCACTTTCGATGGCACTCTTGACTACATTTAGCATATGGAGTAAGCCCTTATACCCCTAAGGTTATCCTAATGGACGAATTGTGCCCAATGAGGTTTAGTTGTGAATATCTCCGCAAAACTCAAAAACAAAATAAAAAATTAACAAAATCAAAAAATACTCTCCAAAAGAAAATTTATAAACATTGGATACTCTCGATTCTCATAATAGTCAAAATAAAGACAAAGTCAAAATACGATTCACCAATCCCATCTTTGGAAAGAAATTTTCAAAAGCATGCTAAATATGATAGTGCACAATGAGAAAGTACGTATACATCAAAAAATAAGTGTTAAATGTTCCGCTAGAACCTCTGTGAAAACGACTCAATCAAATAATCCGGTCCACCTAGACTTAGCAAAAAAAAACAAAAAAGATTTCCTCTCAAGGCAACCATGATGGCTTTCGCACTATTGTTTTTCAAAAGGCCGTGAAATTTCAGCAACAAGCTTCTCTCTTTCTTCTTTTTTCTTTTCTCTTGATTGTTTTTCCTTTTCAACGGTCCCCAACAATATGCAGCCCTTTTCGTGTACTCAAATTAAGGGTGTACCCAAATTAAGACAACCATGATGGCTTTCGCACTATTGCTTTTCAAAAGACCGTGATTTTTTTTCTTTTTCAACGGTCCCCAACAATAGGCAGCCCTTTTCATGTACCCAAATTAACGCAGTCATGATGGCTTTCGCACTATTATTTTTCAAAAGGCCGTGGATTGTTTTTTCTTTTTCAACGGTCCCCAACAATAGGCAGCCCTTTTCATGTACCCGAATTAAGGGTGTACCCGAATTAGGGCAACCATGATGGCTTTCGCACTATTGTTTTTCAAAAGGCCGTGAAATTTCAGCGACAAGTTTCTCTCTTTCTTCTTTTTTCTTCTCTTGATATTTTTTCCTTTTCAACTGTCCCCAACATAGGCAGCCCTTCTCATGTACCCGAATTAAGGCAACCATGATGGCTTTCGCACTATTGTTTTTCAAAAGCCCGTGATTTTTTTTCCTTTTCAACGGTCCCCAACAATAGGCAGCCATTTTCATGTACCCGAATAAAGGCAATCATGATGGCTTTCGCACTATTATTTTTCAAAAGGCCGTGAATTTTTTTTTTCTTTTTCAACGGTCCCCAACAATAGGCAGCCCTTTTCATGTACCTGAATTAAGGGTGTACCCGAATTAAGGCAACCACGATGGCTTTCGCACTATTGTTTTTCAAAAGGCCGTGAAATTTCAGCGACAAGCTTCTCTCTTTCTTCTTTTCTCTTCTCTTAATTTTTTTTCCTTTTCAACGGTCTCCAACAATAGGCAGCCCTTTTCATGTACCCAAATTAAGGGTGTACCCGAATTAAGGCAACCATGATGGCTTTCGCACTATTGTTTTTCAAAAGCCCGTGATTTTTTTTCCTTTTCAACGGTCCCCAACAATAGGCAGCCATTTTCATGTATCCGAATAAAGGCAACCATGATGGCTTTCGCACTATTGTTTTTTAAAAGGCCATGAAATTTTTATTCATTTTCAACGGTCCCCAACAATAGGCAGCCATTTTCATGTACCCGAATTAAGGGTGTACCCAAATTAAGGCAATCATGATGGCTTTCGCACTATTGCTTTTCAAAAGGCCGTGAAATTTCAGCGACAAGCTTCTCTCTTGCTTCGTTTTTCTTTTCTCTCAATTTTTTTATTTTGCTTTTCAACGGTCCCCAACAATAGGCAGCCCTTTTCATGTACTCGAATTAAGACAACCATGATAGCTTTCGTACTATTGTTTTTCAAAAGGAAGTGAAATTTCAGTGACAAGCTTTTCTTTCTTCTTTCTTCTTTTCTCTTGATTTTTTTTCCTTTTCAACGGTCCCCAACAATAGGTAGCCCTTTTCATGTACCCGACTTAATTCACTAATTTGTGGAAAAATCCACCCAGATGAACCAGGAAACCTATAAAACTATGGTTTAGTTTTCCTTCATATATTCAATCAAGTCGTAAAAAGAATGGAAATCATAATTTCACATTTAAAGGTTTTGCAAATGTATACGAACTGTGTAATGTGAAAGGATCAAAATTTAGCACTTTTTCAAAAAGATTTCCGCAAACAAAAACTCTCCTTTCTCTAAATTTTGAAATTTCTAAAATTCAAGCTATCTTCCGTTTATTGAAAATTCACTCAAAAATTTTCTCTTCAAAAAAAATCTAAAAAGCCAAAGATAAACAACAAAAATTCTGAAAAGAAATTTAAAAAACTTCCTAAATATAGAAAATAAAGCAAAAGGTGTGTGAAAATTGTCTAAAAATAGACAAGTGTGCTTGTCCCCACCCCCCCACCCCCAACCTATGATGAACATCCTCATGTAATGCATGCAAGGCAAAAGAATATAAAAAAATGAGAAACAAAAGTACAGGAGGGTAAAGTGAAGACACCGGATAATGTGAAGCTTTTTCGAACCTTGTCAATGGTTAGACAAAACCCACAAAAATTAAAAAAAAAAAAAGAAGTTACCCTACTGGCAACACAACTTGTTATCCACCCGAATCCCAGAAAAAATTTAGTTGGATGCCCATAGTTACAAAGTTTTGCCGGCTATTTGCCATGCCCATACCTATCCAAACTGGGCAATTACCCGATTAAATTAAATAATTCAACTTGAATTGCAATTTTTTTTTTCAAATGGTGATATTTGCATTAAGTAGAGAGCTGATGTACATCAAAGGGCGTAAAAGCTCAACATCAAAAGGACAATATTACAAAAGTACGATCAATCTGGTCTAAAAAAAAGATTCATACTTAAGAGTTTTCAGGTTAGGTCCTTTAAGTAACCGGGAAATGAAGGGGCTGGTTGGTCATTCAATCTCATTACATATGTTATGGTACCTTATGTCTTCAGTCAGTTTCTTGTTTTTGCATAATAAAAACAAAGAAAATATAAATAATAACTTGAAAATGAAAACAATGCTCCATGATGAGAAACAATGATCCGTCACAAAATAATGTTCACACAAGACCCTATAGCAAACATAATTCCCAATAACCTTACAAATTTTCCATGGAAGATATTAACTTAATGGACCATAAAAGAAAATGCATGATACAAGTGAAACAGTCAAAGAACAAATAGTAGTCCATAAATCAAAGAGATCTCGGATATTCAAAGACATGAAATATAATAGGAGCACATTCGATACTGGAATGTCAGTATC
Organism: Persea americana; assembly: GCA_029852735.1. Lineage (NCBI taxonomy): Eukaryota > Viridiplantae > Streptophyta > Magnoliopsida > Laurales > Lauraceae > Persea > Persea americana. The sequence continues at coordinate 56,371,414 of CM056810.1, forward strand.
GCGAGGGAGAACATCAAAATGAAGCCCAATCAAACGATAAACCACCAGGCGCCAGGCAGACATTTGGGAGCATGCATAGGCAGTCTTTAAATGAGACATGGTAGTACAAGAGTGCTTGGATAAGAAATTTTCAAGGAAAAAAAAAACTAGGTAGGATCACAAAAGTTTTCTCCAAGTGAAGACATTATTTCACCAACGTGTTCTACTACGTATCAATCATTTAAAATCAATGTGAACTATATGTCTTTTATTTTAGAATGTTTTAAAGCTAACAAATGAAGAATATCCTCTGTAGACAGATGGCATGAGGAGACACCTATTGTAGAGTTCCCTCCAACATCTAGTTTGTCATTCACTCATCCGTCAAGTAAGTACTACAAAGGAAGCAAAAGAAAAAAAGAAAGAAAGAATTACACAGTTCAAGGTAGTTTCTTTAGATAATATTTAGCTAGAATATACATTAAAATCATTGAAGCCTTACCGCTGCCACTTGTACCAACAATAGAAACACTACTACCTGCTGATATAAAAAAAGATATTCCATTAAGTATCTTTCACTCTGTTCGGTATCTGAAATAAGAAAAGAAACAAAGGAAATTATGCTACAAATCAATAAAGCTCGAAACAGGGATAGAAATGGCAATGGAAGCATAATAAAAGCCTGAAATAAAGCCAAGAAAAAAAAATACACTAAAGACTTTTAATTTACAGAAGATGCCCAAAATATAATGATCTACCAATATAAGATGAACTTTAGCAATAATACATAAAGCATCTAAACCAAAATAACAAATGCTTTTAAAAACAATCATGTTAGAAAAATTTATAAACGAGAATGAACATAAAGATCTCAAAGTAAGAACATAAGAAATTAAGAAAATAGAAACTGTTAAATACCAAAATACAGGTTAGGAGAACTGATGCAGCAATTGGTTTGTGCCAAACAACACCCTTACAAAAAAAGAAAAAAAGAACTGATGCAGCCTCAACTCTTAGAACAGTCTGGCAGCATACACAAATCTTAGGTTTATACTACTAGGATTTAGTCTCCTAAAAGCAAAAACACATAAACAGCAGTAAGCAAAGACATGAAGGAAAAAAAAAATAAACAAGAGGAGCATGCAGCACCGTTGGAAAATGCCCAGCCACTAGGCCATAGGTGCTAGTTAAGCTACCAATTAAAAAGAAGATATGATGATCCCAACCATGGACGTTCTCCACCTATGCACAGCTTGCACGCTATGATGATCCCAAGTTCTGTTCCAATCCCCAAAGTTGTGAAATGCCTGTTCTTCATTAGTTCTATTCCTATCAGAGAGAATTTTAGAAAAAAAAAATAAGAAAATAAAAGACACTTGTTGTTTAAGTGCTACTATCAATAGTCCATACGTATTACATGAAGTGCCCCCTCACTTAACACACTAACAGGGGAAGGGGAAAACAAATACAAATGTGCTCCTAATGTGTCACCCTTTCCAATCCAAGTATCAAAGTTCTATGAACTTGGTACATAAGCAGGCATTCCACCACTTTTTTTTTTTTTTTTTTGAATGGTTACTTTCATTAAAAAATTAAGACATAACAAGAGATGGGAATGTTACTATCAGATTTTAGTAAAAAATGTATTTAGTAAATTTAAGTGAAACCAACATTAGAATGTATTATTAAATTTATGTCAAAGACATCCAGTCTGAACCAAGCTCAATAAAAAGCAAATAGCAAAGGCATTCAAAGCTTCATATGATATATAGCTCAAAACTGGAACATTTGTTACTACTGAGTACATGATCAAGTGTTAAAAACTGTGTATGACTGTCGCATTCCATCTCCTGAAAAACTACGATGTCCAACAATTGAGTTTACCACTTGCAATGGAAAGATTTACTGATAGGTCATGGGAGAAAACTTAATTTATCTTTTACTATCAGATTTATTAATGCTTGTATGCTTTTGCTATAGGTCTAACGTGTTTTTCTTTTTATACTTTTTGTATAGTTCTGATGCTGCTGCATTTTTTATTGAAAAAATTATGTGCTTCTAAACTTGTTTTATGTGTATATTACATCATCCCAAATCAAGTTCAACCAAAATCAAATTGCAAAGAAAAGCATATTTTCATTTTTACAGCATTCAACACTAGTTTCTAGTAATTACTCAATCTGAGTTTCCAAACAAAATTAGGACCTATTTATAATAGCATCCAATGTTCAACACTGGCTTCTCGTAATTATTCAATCTAAGTTTCCAAACAAACTTAGGACCTAGAAACTATAAAAGCATCCAATGCCCAGGTGTTCTTAGTTTCTAGTAATTACTCAATCTGAGTTTCCATACGAAATTAGGACCTATTTATAATAGCATCCAATGTTCAACACTAGCTCATCGTAATTATTCAATCCAAACTTAGGACCTATAAACTATAAAGGCATCCAATGTCCAGGTGTTCAAATGTTCAATAAAATGCTAGTTACCAAAGAGGTCCAGCTTTTCATTTTATACTCAGCAGTTCGCATACCATTCATGCACACTTGTTCTACACAATACTCAAACCAAATATCCAAACAAGGCAACCCACCAATAGCTCAATTGGTGAGGCACCTCCCTTTCACATAAACAACCAGGAATCCACCAATAGCTCAATTGGTGAGGCACCTCCCTGGCTGTAGCGCTGCTGGTGAGGATATTGGGTGAGTGTGTCAATACTTACCTTTAAAAGAAAATAAATAATAAATAAAAAGTATCCAAAAAAAACATAGAGAAAATAATGTAAGGCATCCACTCTTAATCAAGTTGAAAATGAAATTCAATAGAAAAATCATCCACATTTCAACTTCATATTTCGCACTATATCAGCATATAATGTGTAAGTTTTGTATTATTGGAATCAAGAGAACTCATGGGAAGAACAATTCACACGAACAAAGTGAAACCAATGCGAACCCATCAGCCCCAAAATTTCATGTTTCGTAAGTATATGTTCGACTTTATCTGTCTTATCGGGTCATATAAATAAATAAACAATAAAGAATTCATAAATTCAAAATAGTTCAAAACCAAAAAATAATTAAAACCACTGCCACTTACTTGTGTGATTCCATTTCGCCGAATTCACATGGAATCCAGGTGAACGAGAGTAGCTTAGCATACACAGATCACTGCCCGTGTCCTCTGAAACATCAAAAAGCTTCACGCAGTCGCCTCCACAGCCAGGCAAAAGGCATGTTGATGGATCCGCAAAGTTCATCTGATTCCAGCTATCTTTTTTCCTTATACACAAATTTCTGCCCTGCAATGCAACCGACCAATATAACCTAAATGATTTATCTTTAAGCTAAACCCAACAGACCATTTACTTGTTAAGGAAATGAGGTAGAGAAACACTGAAAAAACAAGTCGATAGTACAAAAATCAAGTGTGGGCACTGGGCAGTACAAAAGTAATGACGAGAAATGCTTCATTAGTAGTTTCCGACATGTGGAATGCACCAAATAAGTTTATGTAGAAGCATGTAACTTAAAATGCCAAAAACTATAATAAAATTTGAAAAAAAATATATTAGCAAAGAAAAAAAACACTGGTATATATTTTATTAAAAATGATTTTGCTGAATTTCATGCGAAGGGGACTCATTTTATTGGAGGAGCCAGATGAGCTTTGGAGCCCAACATTCTAAAACATACTTGATAAATGGAACTTCTGATTCAACAGTGAATGTTCTGCTCTTCTACATTGTGATTTAACATATTACACTTATATTGTTCACACACTCAAAGTTAGGCCAACATACAACCACGAGCAGTATATATTCAACATCTTTGATGAAAGCAAAGTTGAGAAGTGAATGAACACATATTTAGTTTAGTGTTATTTTAGATATATATATATATATATATGAGTATGGATTTTAAAAACATATTTCGTTATATTTTCTTTCATTCTATTGTTTACCATTTTCATTTTGGAATCTCATTTCCAAACTGTATATCAGACATTATAAGAAAGAAATAATAATTCTAATGGAATAAAATTATGAGCTAGAAAGAAATAATGAGCATAGATTTTACAACTGCTATCCCTCTGAAAAACCAAGAACAAGATCAGTGTTGTTCAGTTAAATATTACAAACCAAATATGATTTCTACAGGCTTTTTGGGTAAAATTCAGCAGAAGTAGTATATATCAAGTATAATTACTTGCAAGTAGAGAAACCAAATCACTAAATATGAATCAAACAAAAGTTTCCAAAATTCAGGAGACATAAAGCAAACAAAAATCTCCAAAATTGAAAAAGATAACATTAATCGATTCCTAGATTTCTCACGGTGTCACAACAGCAAGTTCACCCAAAAAAATTGCTCTTAGATTTTCCACCATCACAACCGTTAATTAGAAAAGAAAAATAAGGGAAAAAATAAAGCAACAAATGTGTGTGTGTGTGTGTGAGAGAGAGAGATGGTGGAAAAAAATCATGGATATTGATTTTTCAAAATCATGAGAACTGAGTGAGTGTTCTCTTAAATGGGATCTTAAACCCATTTCTTTTCTATTTCTCTTCTTTTCCCCATACTTGATAAAAATATTAAAATTAACTTAAAGGATCTTACTGACGACCAATAATAAAAAACTGTGCTGAAGAATTGTGTATGAAGCTATATATCTGCTAGGTGAACTATCATAGTATACTCCAACATTTTGACATACAGTTGGTACGCATTAAACCATTATATTATTGCAGTACAAGATACAGTTGGTATACATGTGTGTGTGTGTGTGAGAGAGAGAGAGAGAGAGAGAGAGAGAGATGGTGGAAAAAAATCATGGATATTGATTTTTCAAAATCATTCTCTTAAATGGGATGTTAAACGCATTTCTTTTCTATTTCTCTTCTTTTCCCCATACTTGATAACAAATATTAAAATTAACTTAAATGACCTTAATGACAACCAATAATAAAAAACTGTGCTGAAGAATTGTGTATGAAGCTATATATCTGCTAGGTGAACTATCATAGTATACTCCAACATTTTGACATATAGTTGGTACGCATTAAACCATTATATTATCGCAGTACAAGATTCAGTTGGTATACATAATGTTCTTCACCACCATTGAGATTAAGATTTACAAAAAGAAACAAAAATTCAAGATCTTAAAAGAAAAGAAAAAAAAAATGGATGGCTCCAACATGACATATAGTTGGTAATGGTATACATTACAAATGGATGGGAAAGAAGATGATTTCGATTAGGAAAGCGGCTGGGTCGATCAAGTGGAAATTTCTCTTCTGGGCATTTATCCCAAATTAAGTACGTGAGTTGCACGTAATTGTTAGTGAAAGCCTTGTTATCGTAGTGACATGTTTACTGCCATAAAAAAAGGGTTGAACATTCAGGTGAATAATTCTTATTATGTATGTTCAAGTTCATTAAAACATAGAACAAAACTTTCATTCAATGTTATCAGAAAAAAAAAAAAGAAAAAAAAAAGAAACTTTCATTCTACTGTGATCAAATAACAAGTTTCCAGCTATGATAACACTTTGTAAGATGCTAATATATGCTTTAATATAATCTTCAACAGATATCTAACATCAAAATTCTAAAGAATGTGAAAGCATAATCATAACCTACAATCAACAAGATGGAAACAAAAGCTACAGAAATCACATAAGTTCTGTTGTCTAGTTCATTTTATAGGACAAAAAAGACTAAGTATGCACATTTTGCATATGCTATACAAAAACATCAAGACTACTATCAAGAAATCAGTATGAAAACAAATTGAATCGTTGACAACACTACATCCAAGACTCTTGGCAAAATTTGAAGAAGTTCGTTAATTTCAACCTGAGTCAGCTTTGAGGCAGGTTTAAGTTTGGTTGCCTTGACCCAATCCATGCCCTATTTACCACCTATTTTTGTATATTGAATAAAAAATATCTGGATACATCAAAATGGAGAAATGCAATTCATATAGCGCACCCCAACATAAGTTGGGACAAGGGTTTGATGATAATGATTTAAATCAAACAGGTACTGAGCAATACATGGATGTAGCTGGAGAATTTCCACATATGTTCTTAACCTATTATGTTATTCATACATTTTCAGATTCTTTCGGTTTTATCTGTTTTCCATGCAAATAATGCATTGATATTCATACATTTTGAAAGAGGGAAATTGAGAAAGTTCGGTAGTAATACATACCCTAATTAAAACATAATCCAAATAATAAGAATTTTAATAGTAATAATAACAGGGTTATGCCCTACCAAGAAAACAAAAAAGAATGTGTATTTTCATCATCATTGAAGCCCTATCCCATCCATATGGGATACAATAATACAGAATATATATTTGAATCAAAAGATGTTGAATGCTGAACAAACAATGGCTCAAAAACAGAAAAGAGATTATCAAATTGAAGGAAAATAAAGAACCCATAAAGAAGGTGGCAAATCAAAATCAACAGAATCCATAATTCATAAGACATTGAATAAAAACCACCTACAAATTAATTCAAGATTGATAAAAGAAGCAACTAAAAAAACCTAATTACACAGACAGACAATATCTAATAGCAAAACAAAGCACAGGAAAATCAAAGAATGCAAAACCCCAACAACATACAACCTAAAGATAATTCAGCATATTCAATTTATAAGCAGTGGTCACATATTTAACCTAAAGACATTTGGTGAATACCCATTCTTCCAAAATCACTAGAACCGTCATCAAAAATGATATACGAACCAAACAAACTATCAAAAACAGAGATTTCTTAGATAAATGAAGAGAACACCCTAATCAAGTTAGTTCAATCTCACATCAAACACTGCAGAAAAAGGAAATCTAAATCTTAGCCAAGTGAAAAAAAAAAAAAAACACCCAAACGAATCTAAAATCGTATGAAACTAAAAAAAACCCAGATAGAATTTCAACCATAGATTCAAGAAAAAAGTGGGGGTGTGGGGATCAGACCCATTAATCCAGTGATCATGTGAAGGAGGAAAGAACCGACCTTTCTTGAAGAAATGCAAGGGCAGAGTTCATATGGAGGCCTGATTGTGTAAGATATGTCTGGACATCATCTGAGAACGAAGCTCCTGGAATCCCCCCCTTCTTTCCGATACGGCTGAGGAGGAAGAAGAAGAAGCAGCAGCAGCGGCCATGGCCGCTGTGGGAGAGAATGGTAGGTCTCCGCAGTGTAGTTTTGCAAACGGTGAATGCTGGAGTCCGGATCCTCTTGAGCCTTTGACTCACAAATTCCAGGTTGTTTATGGTGGTCCGGTTCAGGAAAGAAACAGATAAAAGAAAAGGAGAGGACAAGGACAGAGAAGGTGGACGAAGGATAAGAAGAATGAATAAGAGGGAAGACGAAGAAGACGCTGCGGCTGACTGAGGAGACGGCTCCAGCGATCAATGGCTCGGGCTCCGGCTGTGGATCGAGGAGAAAAGGAAGAGCAGCGAGAAGGGTTTCCTGGTTGCGACAAACGGGAAACCCTAAAAACGGAATGTAAAAGGAGGAAGATAAAAAATCAATGAAACTGAGAGAATCCATCCGTTGGGCTAATCAATGAAAAGGATAGAATTTATCCGTTGGGCCAGAGGGACGGTGTGGACTTGGGCTGGTTTTATTTCTCTTTTTAAGTTTGTGCTGTGTTTATAAGATCCGATCCCAATGATCAAGGTGGGCCTCACCATATGCATGTTTGTTTGATGGGCTGGCCCTCTAAATCCATAACAATGGTGGCCCACCATTTTAGAACTCTCGAGTACCAGTCCTGATCCATCACCAAAACCGATCTTTTTAATTCAAATCCATCAACTACAAGGACGATGGATCTGTGCACATCTTCCCCCATCTTTATTAATTAATAATTGGTCCTTTAAGTAAATGATCTACGACCATATTTTTAATGAAAGAAAGGTCTTTTGATGATGAAATAGAGAAGCCTCTTATTGACGTGTGGTTACAGAATTCAAAGCTTCTATTATCATTGCTTAACAATTTCGTTTTGCATAAATACTCTTATATTTGGCTTGAGAAAATCCAAAACCCTATCACATTAGCCGATATAAAATAATTGAGCCAATCAATATTTTATGCTCCATGGTGGGCTTTTCGCTACACTTCATTAACTGTTGCATCTGCATAATTAATTCAAGGCATTAGAGTAACTGACACACGAATGCCCTCTAAAGTTGGTACGTTGCAAAATTTCCCTAGCTTACTTGTATACCTATTACCTAATAATGAACACAATATGTTAAACCACATGTTTTGTTGTCATCAACCTTATCCTAATTACATGGTGAAGCTACCCGCAATCCGGTTGTGCTGAGGCAGGATTCAAGACCAAGAGTTCTAGTGTAAAATATCTATGCCCCATGCAGCCAACATTCTCATTATTCATACATATACAACCTAGTGGGCAATGGAGAAAATCCGAATTTTTCTCTGGGAGCCCATTGTTCATTATCAGGCTATGACTGGTTGATTGGAAGATCACTGTTAGGTTATATCTTTGCTATCATGAAGGATTTTGAGAGATATGTTATTATGATAAAATCATCATAATTTTTTATGGGGAAATGAAACCAATTTATAGATATACAATACATAAGAAATTCCAAGCTCAAACTCAAGGAATGTTTGGACATTAGTCTGACAAATAAGTGCTAATTAGATTAAGATAAAAAATAAAAGGTCGAATTTTTAAATTTTAATTTACCATAGTTATAGTTATACAAACATTTGTGATTTTGTATTATCCACCTCCATCCACTTTAGCTGTAAAATCTCTAAAAAGAAAGTATAACAGGGTATTTCTTTCTTAGGCAAAAATTCTAACTTATAAGCTCTAAAAACAAAAAAATTATAATCAAGGGTTTACCAAAAGCTCTAATGTGTAAATAAACACTTAATTATAAAATAAGAGCTTTTTTTTTTTTTTTTGAGTTACCAAATGCCCAAAATAATTATTTCTAAGGAAAAGTAATCCTTATTGTGGGCCCCACAATGCAATATAAACTATCCATCAGATTCAAAAAGGTCAACTACGGCTATGGGACCAATTTTAAGCCATTTATTTGTCCTAAATCTTAAGATTTTTTTGTTTTTTTACAAAAAAGGTTTAAATGTGAAAACTTGCCATTCTAGGAATCCATGGGCCCCATTTTCATGATTCAAACAGTACAAACTCTTTAGAAGGCCAATTGTGGCTATGGGGTCAAATTTTATACATTAACTCATTATGATTTTTGACGTATGTTTTAAAAGCGTGCAACTAATGGATTGAACACTACTCAATTACACGCTCAAAAAGTGACTTAGGAGCAGTCCTCTTTTAGTTTTTGAGTTTTTAAGCTTCTATGGGTCCAATTTTAACCATCCATCCTTTGCACAAGATTAAAAAGAATTATGAGACCAATTTTCAATCATTAATTCATCCTAAATTTTGAGAATTTATATAAAAAAAGGTCCAAAGTGAAAATTGGCCATTTTGGGATCCTGTGGGCCTTATTTTCATGATTCAAAGATACTGCTCATCTTTAGAAGGCCAAAAATAGTTGTGGGTCAAATTCTAACTCTTAAAACATCATAGATTTTGAAGAAATTGTAAAAGACTCTGCATAGTTAGATTGATCATGGACACACATGTGAAATGGTGTGGATATGATAAATGTAAATGATTCACATGTGTGTCATTTACACAAGTGAATAATTTTTAATGCAAACAAACGACCCCTAAGAACAAGGGTTCTGGAGCTATAAATTCACCAAAACCAACATATGAATCATTATATATATATATAAAGCATTACGAAACGTTTTGCCACGTAGGCAGGTTCCATCCTCAATGTGCCATGTCAGCACCTACTTTGTGAGAAAAATACTATTTCTAAAACCATATAAAAATTTTTGGGCCCCACGTCGTATAGATTGCATGCCAGAGGTTTCTAAACCAACGAAATATCTATTCAAATTCAAATATTCTTATAGATTGCATGTGCAGGATAAGAAAGAATGAGATAAATGTCACGATCCTGAACCCGCCGCAGCGGCCCGACCTTGGGGAGCGTGAAATTGGGATTTAAGTAACAATTATATTTCTCCCATGATCCGCGTATGTGAGGATGACAATTTCAACACACTCTGAATATTTTTGCGGAAGCTTACATGGCGTTGCAACTCGGATTCCATGACCATCGGATTCTGCGTCACACTAGACCGCTAGTATATATCTATCATATCAAGGATCATATCAAACTGGGACAGACTATCACATTAAAATACAGAGTTGACGGTAACAGGATATTTCATTCCCACATATGTTCAAGTTACAAGTATCAATGTGCATTAATTAAAATCCCGAATAAGTGGCTAATAACAGCCATACAAATATCAAGCTAAATAAACACCACCCCACATGTGACGTAGCTCCGATGTCAGGCTAAATGTCTACATGACATAGCCGACATAATAATCTATAAACTTATGGCTCCACAGCCAACACAAGTGCTTAGTTCGGGGCGAAGAAGTCTAGACCTGAATACCAAAAGAGTGGGTCAGACACGACGGTCTGACAAGTGGGTGAAAAGATATAAACAATATTCTGAATAATAAAACATATGATAAATCGTGGCATTTGATCAAAAGTTGCATAGATTTAAAACTAGTGTAAAACGTGTATACCTGACAAAACATGTATCCATTTTGAAGCATGTGTAAAACATATATATTTGGAATAACATGTATTCATTTGGAACAAGTGTAAAACATGGATATCTAGCAAAACAGGTATTCATTTGAAACAAGTGTAAAACATGGATAATTGGCAAAACACGTATCCATTTAAAGCATCCGTAAAATATGGATATCTGGCAAAACATGTATTCCTCACATTGCAAATCCAGTCTATAAGCAGACCATGCAAATTGCCCTTCTTCGAGGGAGCCACAATCGTGGGGAGCAGATTGGCAACCACACTTAAGCTGAATCTTCCATCACTAATGTGGCGAGAGCACACTAAAGGCGTTGGTCTCGGAGCACACGAGGTGGCGAGAAACAACTATATACATATATAAATATACTGAGCAAAACCACAGCCACGAAACCGGGTGACAAGACAGAACAGAATTCATACTGTAGCTGACAGAAGCTAAAGGGGGACCCCATGTTGGTGGATCAAACCGACAAGGTCATCCAAGCTTAGTGGTGCCGACTCGTAAGTCAAAATGCATTCAAAACATATACGTATTTGAAGGGGTGTATACCACCCAAAACAAACTGAACTAAAGGCTCGTAAGCGCATTTAACACAATAATACCTTATCAAAATGCATAAGGCTGATCAAATATTCAAATTACAGATTTTAGTGGTTTTGAAATGCCACTTGTACTAATACACGAAAACTGTCGAAAACATATGAAATTCAGTAAAAACAGACACTATGGACCCCCGCATATTTCCGGACCATACATTGAGGTTTCAAAATTTAAACAATAGGTATAAGGGTCTCGTATGTCGGTTAAAGCTCATGGCTTGGTACTCCAGAAGATTTTAGACATCCCGAGTTCCCTATACAAATTGATAAGCCCATTATCCTCAATAAATCTCCGAATTTGGGGTTCTTTTCCAAATCAATATCCATATAACTCCTTTTATTCCTCCACATCATATTGGGGCTCCAAACCAACCTCACTGGACCTTAAAACACCCTTTTGATCATGTTTTGAAATAGCCCAGTAATTATGTGCAGTTCGCTCTAGCGAACTAGAGGATCGCTCGGGCGAATAGCATTCTGGGAGGGTTCGCTCAAGCGAATACAAGTTCGCTCGAGAGAACTGGTCTGAGTCAAGAAGGGTCGAGCGAGCCGGGAGAGTGGCTCGAGCGGACAAGTCTCTGGAAGGGGTTCGCTTGAGCGAATTGGGGTTTGCTCAAGCGAATTAGCTTCTGGGAGGGGTTGGCTCGAGCGAACAGGAAGTTGGCTTGAGCTAATCATGTTTTGTAAGGATTCGCTGGAGCAAACGTAGGTTCACTCGAGCGAATTACTTCAGAAACTCTCCGTTTCAACAATCCGGACATCATCTTCTCTTCTCTTCAAAGTCCCATTTAAGCCATTACTTTAACAATACATTTATGGCTCTTCTATATACTCAAACCATCATCACTTCCTCCAATAACCATCCATTAAAACACCAATTCTCCTTTCATTCTCAATCTCATTTAATACAAGAACACGCACATTAATGGCAAACCACATGTGTTCCAAAAACAAACTTTTAAAAAGCATTTTATACACACATTCTCCAAAAGTTCAAAAAAGAAGAATAACTTAACAAGATGCATATTTCTAAAATCATTATAAACTACGGTAATAAGAGAAGATGAATAGTGAGAAATCCACAAATCCTCATTAAAGCATGAAATCATTCAAGAAAACTATTCATCTACTTGCCTTGGTCTCCAAAGCTTCCAAATAGGTCTCTAATCCAACCAATTAGACCATAGCACACCTTATACAAGAAACCCCCAAAATAGACCCATCACAAACCCTAAACTGGGCAAACTAAGAAATAAGAAGAGAGAGCTCCCAATAACGAAGATGGGGCTTCTCTAAGGCTAGAAGAACACAAATATAAGAAATTGGAAGGGTTGCTTACTTGGAAGTGCTTCAAATGAACAAGACTAGCTCAAGGATAACCTCAATGTAGCTAGATTTCTCTTCTAATGACATCAATAGAGAGCTTGAGATGAGGGGAAGAAGAAGATGGGCACAAATATCTCATTTTGGCAAGCTTGGAGGTGGGTTTTGTGAGAAAACAAGAAGAAGAAGAGTAAAGGGGAAAAACCCTAAGGAGCTGAAGCTCCTATCTCTCTCTCTCTCTCATTCTGTTGGAACCAAATGGGGAAGAAGGAAGGGGGCTGGCCCTTTTATAGAAGGGTGGGTGTGGGTCCCATCATCACTTAAACTTATCGGGATTAAAACATCAATTTTCGGGCCCCGGATACGATCGACGAAGAAGCAAAAAATGTTTCTCAAAAAATCTATTTTTCAAAAAGTATAATTTTGGCATGGTTCTGAGATCTTGAAATTTGGGTCTAGATTCAATGTGAAAAGACCAGTTTACTCCCAATGCTGGAAAAACTGATTTTCGGAGCTTCAAATGAGTACGAAGTGCACACGAAAGTTGTAGGGAATGATGAGACTAGTCAAACAAAGCCGTACTGGAAAATTTTTTTTGGGAATCACAAAGAAACTCCCCATGCTGACCACGCAAAACAAATAGGGCTTTACGGTCACTAACTGGGTTCACTGGCTTTCAAAACTTCCCAAAGCTAATAATGAAAGGTCTTTCTAACCCCCAAACTCAACCAAACAACCACTAATCTCACTTTAGAAAACTAACCCACAAATAAGTAAACACTAATCCCGGAAATTTGGGGTCGAGGTCTCATAATAAAGTTTGAAGATTTGACTTTACCATGATCAAACTTCTAGTTAAACCTTAATGCAGACTGAGGTCCTTTCTCATATTATAATATGATATTCAAACCCAATTGTTAATTATCCTAAATCCGAAACAATCACCACAAAAGAGAAAAGGCTCAAGATTTTTTACCTAGAAACCCCTACTCGGGAAAAAACTACGGGTGACAGAGACCACCGAAAACAATGCACTATAAAACGAAGATTACAAGGGAACTCACAAGACCATTGACCCAGTTGAAACTCAACCTAAGGGGCTTTGAAGTACTTGTCGACCCGCCATTCACCTTCCACGTGCTCGCTTGAAACCCACCTTGAATGCCCTTTCAAGGTGCTTGAGAGAATGAAGAAAAGGATTAAAGCTTCAGCACAGTCTTCCTTGTAGGATTAGCCCACAAAAACTCTCTTAGACGTATGCTCAATGCTTGAGAAATTTAGATAGCTCTGGTAAATCCATTAGTGGTTGCAAGGGGTCATTATATAACCCAAGGTTCGTGCACAAGTCTCTTTGAAGGAAGGAAGGACTCTTAGAGGAAGTAAACACCATCAGCATGCAAGAGTCCTAAAAGGACAGAAAACTATGCGAGCCCATGTTTTGTCTGTGCACCACTAGTGAGCTCCAGTCTCGCCATAGCGAGACCATCTTCTGTTGTGGATATTTGTAGGCGCTGAACTACTTCGGGAGGACTCTATTTATGTCTTCAAACCCGACTAAAGGACTTCAAGGCTTGTCTAAGTAGTCCGCGAGATGTCTTCCACTGTCAAAGGTTACTCGACACTCCTTTTCTAAACGAAATAAAAATTAAAACTCAATTAGGACTTAAGTTTTGTTCAAACTATGAGAATTAGCCAATCTAAAATTCTAACAATCTCCCCCTTTGGCAATTCGTGAACAAAGCTCCTAAAACAAAGAAGATCTACTAAAACTAAAGAAAAGGAGGAAATCCTCAAAGACTTGCTAAGGGATTCAAAACGATTGGGTTCCAAGGGTTTGGTAAAAATATCGGCCAATTGATGTTCGGTGTGAACTTTTTCTAGAACAATGATCTTGCCTTCAACTGACTCACGGATAAAGTGGTGCCTAATATCAATGTGTTTGGTTAGGGAATGCTGGACTAGATTTTTGGATATGTCAATGGTACTTAGATTGTCGCAATAAACAAACATAGTATCTTGATCAATCCCATAGTTTGCCAACATTTGTTTCATCCAAAGAAGTTGAATGCAACAACTTCCAACAGTGATATATTCAGCTTTAGCAGTCGGCAAAGAAGTCGAAGTTTGCTTTTTACTGTGCTAAGTGACCAAATTATTCCCAATGAAGAAACACCCTCTAGTAGTACTTTTCCGATCATCTGCACAACCTGCCCAATCAGCATCTGAACACCTAACCAGAGTTGTATTAGTGTCTTTGCTTAGCCAAATACCAAACTCAATAGTACCACTCACATATTTCATGATTCTTTTTACCGAATGAATGTGAGATTCATTTGGCTTAGATTGATAACGGGCACAGACTCCAACACTGTAAGCAATATCCGGTCTACTTGTAGTGAGATAGAAAAGATTCCCAATCATACTTCTGTACAGTGTTTCATTCACATCTTTCCCATTCAAATTGATTCTCAATTTAACAGATTGACCCATTGGTGTTCTGGAATGTTTAGCAGAAGTCATTCCAAATTTTTCCAGAAGTTTTCAAGAATATTTTGATTGAGAAATAAATATACCATTGTCACACTGCTTGATTTGTAAGCCTAGGAAAAAGGAGAGTTCTCCAACCAAACTCATTTCAAATTCATTAGACATGCTTTCGGAAAACTGATCAACTAACATAGAAGAGGTAGAACTGAAGACAATATCATCCACACAAGTTTGTGAAATTAATATGTGATGAGTGTCTTCTTTGATGAATAGTGTCTTGTGTACACATGAGATCCAATGCAGATCCATATATACGCCGATATATATTTCTTGCTGCTAATACTTTCAGATTTTGTTGGACTCATGAGATCCATATGCAGTAATTTAAGTGGCCATTTGGTTGTTAAGGCATCAACTTTCTTATGTGAGGACCTTATTTGTTTGCCAATTTGACATGGACCACAAACAGCATGAGGAGTTTTTAAACGTTTAGGTAACCCAAGAATGATTTCATTTTTCGCCAAGCTATCTAGGTCCGTGTGATTAACATGGCCTAAACATTGATGCCACAAATCCATATCAATAATCATAGTTGTGTGACATGTCATCTTGCTTTCCGTAGCAACTACGTAACAATTGTCAGCAGTCCGCACTCCACGAAGTACATTATTACCCTTTTTATCAATAATAGCACAGTCATTAAAAGAAAAATGGACTTCATGGTGTGAATCACATAGTTGGTTGATGCTTAACAGATTTCTCTTTCAGACCATTGACCAGGAAAACATTTAAAAGATTGGACATACTTGGTATTGAAACTGTACCTTTTTCTATTATATTTGATTTGCTTCCATCACCAAATTTGACACTACCTCCATCACAGCTTTTTAGAGAGATAAACAGGGACTTATTACCAGTCATATGTCTGGAGCATCCCCTATCCAAGTACCAAACATGAGAATCTTTTGTAGTTAGTGTGGTGAGGACCACATTACAGCTAAGATAAGACTTTATAACCCAGACATATTTAGTCTTAATCTTTTGAGGAGATAAGGTACCTTTCCTTTGCTACCTTTGCCTTTGATTCCACATTTTGTGACAATGTGGCCGAATGTGCTCTTTTATATCACAAAAATGACAAATCAGGGTAGATCTAGGCTTAGGCACATTCTTATATGGTATTGAGTCCCTAGGTTTAGCATTTGGAGTAGCCAGAATACCAGAATATAAAGCTGGTCCTTTAGCAAAAATAGATTTACCTGATTTCATAGAAGATGATGACTCTAGGTTGAATCCAAGTCCAGTCTTTTGTTTTTCACTCCTTTGTTGCATCAAAATTTCATCTAGAGTTATGGACCCTTTATTCATTCTATCAAGCTAAGATTTGGTTGAAACTAATTTTAATAGTGCCATTCGAAGTTTCCCGCACACATCGTTCTTTTCAGTTTACAGCACGTTGTACTCAGTTTACAAAGAATTCAGTTCTTTTCTAACCTCCTCTGGCTGTGCATTAATCAGATCCTTTTCTTTCCCTGCATTAATAATGGTGTCAGATAAAATTGCACGTTGGGATTCTAATTGGCTTACCTTTACACGAGCATCATCAAGTTCAGAAGAGAAGGTTAAGTTTTGACATTCAGAAACTTTGAGCCCATGAGAAAGCTTGTCATTTATGCAAGACATACGCTACGAATCTTTCAGAAGTTTTTTATAAGCAATTTCTAAATCTTGTTCCTCATCAGAAAGATCATCACACTTTGACTTATCAGATGACCCCTGCTCAAAGGATAAGTTAGTAGAAGACATAAAAGCAACAAATTTAGCATATTCAAATTGTGACTTAGATTCACTATTTTCATTCTCAGAATCTTCTTCCCAAGAAACATTCAAAGCCTTTCCTTTGTTTCTTTCCAATCGGTTTGCACATTTAGAAGCTGGGTGTCCAAACCCTTGACATTCAAAGCATTGAATAGGTTTATTAGCATTCTTCGATGAATTCTTATAATTTTTCGGCACAATTTTTGGCTTGTTAAAGCTCTTATTCTTAGGAAACTCCTTTTTGAAGTTCTTTTTATTGTTATTCAGATATTTTTTTGAATTTTTTGACAAACAGAGCCTCAAGTTCTACATCATCAAAATCATTATCAAATTCATCATCATTATTGTCCCTGGATGACAGTAGAGCAATTCCCTTGGATTTCTTATCAGAATAGTGATTTGCTTCAAAAGTTTATAAGCTTCCAACCAATTCTTCAATAGTGAGTTCATTAAGGTTCGTATGTTCCTCAATACCAATTACTTTTGACCGAAATCTCTTGGGCAAAGACTGAAGAATTTTCTTTACCACGTTTTGGTTTGGAATGGGTTCTCCTAAATTGAAACTGGAATTGACAATATGACCCAGTTTGGCATTGAACTCATCAAAGGTCTCTTCATCTTTCATACGAATAGTCTAAAAGGCAGTTGTCAAATTTTGAAGTTTATTCTGCCTAACTATGTCAATGCCTTCATGCACTGTTCTCAAGAGATCCTAAGCCGCTTTCGCAATGGTACAAGTAGAAATTTTGAAAAATTCTGAGTGAGTAATGCCATTATATATAGCATTCATGGCTCTATTATTCCAATGGGTCAGATTCTTTTCTCCTTGGTTCCAGTTAGCCACTGGTTTGGGAACACTTTTCCCATTAACCACTACAGTTGCAGATTTATAACCATTTACGGCTGTTTGCCAAACATCATGATCAAGAGAACCGAGAAACGCAGTCATCCTTACCTTCCAATAAGCATAATTGCCACTACCCCTCAAGCAAAGGAGGCTTAGTGGTAGAAGTGCCTTCCCTAGTGAATTCCATGGAATAAATATGAGAGGATCGCACTTTTAGAAAAGTGAAACTGCTTTAATACCACGTGAAGATTTGACTTTACCAAGATCAAACTTCTAGTTAAGCCTTAATGCAGACTAAGGTCCTTTCTCATATTATAATATGGTATTCAAACCCAATTATTAATTATCCTAAATCCGAAACAATCACCACAAAAGAGAAGAGGCTCAAGATTTTTTACGTGGAAAACCCTACTCGGGAAAAATCTACGGGTGGCAGAGACCACCGAAAACAATTCACTATAAAACGAAGATTAGTGAACTCACAAGACCATTGACCCAATTGAAACTCAACCTAAGGGACTTTGAAGTATTTGTCGATCCGCCGTTCACTTTCCACGTGCTCGCTTGAAACCCACCTTGAATGCCCTTTCAAGGTGCTTGAGAGAATGAGGAAAAGGAATAAAGCTTCAGCACAGTTTCCCTTGTAGGATTAGCCCACAAAAACTCTCTTAGACGAATGCTCATTGCTTGAGAAATTTAGATAGCTCTGGTAAATCCATTTGTGGTTGCAAGGGGTCGTTATATAGCCCAAGGTTCGTGCACAAGTCTCTTTGAAGGAAGGAAAGACTCTTAGAGGAAGTAAACATCATCAGCATGCAAGAGTCATGAAAGGACAGAAAAACATAGCTCACTATAGCGAGCCCATGTTCTGTCTGCACACCACTGTAGCTCGCTGCAGCGAGCTCCATTCTCGCTATAGTGAGACCATCTTCTGTTGTGGATATCTGTAGCGCTGAACTACTTCGAGAGGGTTCTATTTATGTCTTTAAACCTGACTAAAAAACTTCAAGGCTTATCTAAGTAATCCACAAGATGTCTTCTACCGTCAAAGGTTACTCCACAGTCCTTTTCTAAACGAAATAAAAATTACAACTCAATTAGAACTTGAATTTTGTTCAAACTAGAAGAATTAGCCAATCTAAAATTCTAACAAAGTTTCTTATTGAAGAGTGAGATACAATTCCTTCTTATTTAAAAAGAAAGTGTTTCCCATCCGGAATCTCATTAAAAGGTTATCTACTTCAAGAAAAGTCCTTTCTATATATCCACTCTTAATTTTTTAAACGCATCCTCTTTCATTTCTTCTTTTTCTAAGTGAATCTGCATTGGGAGACACACCATTCTTCGTCTCTTCTCTTACATGTGGATCTGCATTGTGAGAGTCGGAGTCCGGATCCCCTGTTTCGTCCAAACAGGGGAGCCCTGTTTGGACGAATCAGGGGCCGACAGGTGCGGGAGCGAAGGGGGGCGGAGGAAAGAGAAAAGTGTTCTCTTTCCTCCGCCCCCCTTCGCTCCCGCACCTGTCGGCCCCTGATTCGTCCAAACAGGGCTCCCCTGTTTGGACGAAACAGGGGATTCGGTTCCCGAGAGTCGACACCCAAGTCTGGAAAAAGACAAGTATGAAAGACCCACCTCTCTCTTTCACTCTCTTGAGTCAATGGGTATTAAATGTGATAAGACAAGCCTCTCTCTCTCTCTCTTGAAAAGAAGGCAATAAAAATATAATATTTTTATTCTCTCTCCCTATTTCTCTCTATTCAATCATTCATTGTACCGTCCCTGACTCAATTTGCTACCTATGCAATCTTCCACGTTGAGGGTTAATATCCAGTGTAGCATAATGTTTTTCTTTCAACCTTTTTCTGGGTATTAAATGTGATAAGACAAGCCTCTCTCTTTCTTTCGAAATCACCTTTTCTTTTTTTTTATTTTAACAACTTTTAGTTAGAATTCCTATCATTCTATTTTATGTGATCGAACAATTGGGCCCTTAAAAAGGAAATGGGATAAGAATAACAAGTACATGAGATATATATGATTAGCCTTTTTCCATTGATCTAAGGTTACTACTCAAGTAATTAAGACCAAATATCCTTATCTATTTAAAGAACCATTGGAGTAATTTTTGTGGGTATTGAAACCATCACAAACCATGGAACAGTTTGTTTGTGGGGCCCATCTGAAAGCATGAACACTTGGAGGATAGGATTTTAAGAGTTTCTTATTAGCATATATTTCTTCTCAAAGAAAAAGGATCTATTTGATTATAGGGGCGCTGTTTCCGAGGCCTCAAAGTAGTCCAAAATCAAGTTGTTACATGATGTGGGATGACTATTAGTTTTGCGTAGTCAACGAAAGGGCCTATAAAACTCAGATGTGTGAAGTTTGATGAATGCCAAATTTTTTCTTTCATTTATTTATTTATTTATTTTTATTTTCTGCTTGGAACGTACCCTTATACACTATCACAATCTCTATTCATTGGATCGACAGGTTTATCCATTGACCTTTTTAGAATTTGAATTACTAGAGTGATGGCTGGATATTTATTTCCCATCTTCCTTTATTCAGTTTCAATTTTTTAAGGGAGGTTATTAAGTGGTCATTTGGATATTCACTTTTTTTTAATTTAAATCACTTTAGAAATACGAGTCTTAGAATACCTAAGAATTTAATTTCACAAAACAAGCAAACCCTTTTATGGTCTCTTTCTTTGTTTTTTTTTTTTTTTTCATTTTCACGTAGGGCTTACCTATGTTCAATCCATTCCCTCCACATAGGCCTACACAACTTGACATATCAACCTAATTGCTCCGTACACACCTTTCAAACTTGGATCATCACTGGACCTAATTTTCATACTAACTAAACATTGATCCTTGGACTTGCGCTTATTTATGAAGATACTAGCAACAGTCTAGAGGCAAGCACAAAATACCAATAGGCTACAACACCAAAATGCAACAGTACAAGCGTTCATATCTGATCAGTAATTCTAATGGTGCTTCCTGAAGCTTGAGAGTCAGAACTACTTGGGAGCCACAAAGAAGCTTTGTAATTTACTTGTCACAACCTCTTGTCAACTTTGAAGAAGTTAAAGAATAGGAGCCTTTTGTAACCGAACAGTACTTTGCCCCCCTTATTAATCCATGTAATGATATCTAAAAATGTAAATGAGCAATCCAAGCATTTTGTTTGCATGAATGCAGCAAAGCATGAGAACCCCATCTACAGATTTTAGCTTGATCCTTCGTCTGTCTTCTTGCTTGCTTGTTCTTGAAGCTTTTTTGTCCAGTATTCCTCAAGTAGGGGTCCAAATATTGCCTTGCCAGAAACCACTCCAATCCTGCATGCATCAGTTATATAGAAGCACTGTAGATAGTACCCTTATTTTTAACGTAATCAACAAGCACTTTGAGTAAGTGTGCAAGTGTACATGCATGGGTACTACAATGTAAACAACATGCATAGTCGGTCAAAATTTTGTTGGTTCTCACACTTCATGTTTGTCTTGACCTTTGTCATACACTTCATATATCACACATGCAGATTTTCCCTCTTTTTTTTTTTTGTTTTTTTTGTTTTTTAGGATTACATATTGATTCCACTCTCTTAAAAGAAATTTAGCTTTATAAATGTATAATTTTGATATTTCATATAATTTATTAATGTGTTAAGATTATTGGTGCTTCTATTACTGCATTGATGTTTTTTAATAGTCATTCTGTGTACAATTTCCAATTTAATCATTCCTACATTTTCAGATTTTCATAATTATTAAGGATTTTTCTCATCTATTTACATCTAAGGAGAGTTTTTTACACATCAGGTATGCATTTACACTTCTCTTCATTATACATATATATTTATATTGTTTTTTAAAAAAATTTATGAATATATACCCTCACAATTGCTTAATATTTGTTGTAAATGATCTCAACATTAGTTGTCCCAGCATGATTAACTTAAATGTACAATTTTGATTTATCATATCATTTAATAATATGTTAAGAATATTGGTGCTTCAATAATTACATTTACGTGTTTCTTAATAGTCTTTCACTGTATGCCTATATTGATATGTAAATATCACTTTTTTTTCTAGAAATTATGGTACATAAAAAAGAAACCAATATATGCAAAATTGCAAGGATGCATCGCATTTTAACGTTATGGCTGAAAAGAAAATGTCAATTTGATGGTATTAACATATTTATATATTTGTGGTTTTTTATATTTTAAATATTATATATTAATTAGCTCCCTGACTAGGCACTAAAAGTCATTCAAAATTAGCTCGACAAAGAGGATTAATAGCAATGCAAAATCATTGTATGATGCTCACAACATCGATCAAGTCGAGTAATGGATCTTTATCCTCACTTAGAAGTACTATAGGTATTACAAACAATTGCTCTATTAAAGAAAATCTAATCATAATGTGTGTGTATAACTTATTTTAGAAAATCTGATTATTTGCTCCTGCAACTCAAAACCAATTGGTGATTGGAAGAGGCACAACTCAATGTTTTCTATGGCATTCGACATTGTGCCTGCTGGTCTGTTTTTAAAGCGGTTGTAGGTGTAGACACCACATTTGACCCTCTATGATAGCCTTAAATATCTGTCATATATAGCGGTGCCCCCATTTCACCTATGATTGAATGATTAATGGCATAATTCATATTAATTAACGATGATGGAAATGCTTGTTGATAATTCTAGACTTAGTTCGACGATCTCTAGAAGTTCGTGAGAGAAAAAGGCAAATCGCGTCAAGATCTCGAGTCCAACCCATTATCACATAAGGAGCAGACCGTGACACTATTCAAACCTTTTCCGGACCACTTAAGACATGCTTAGTTTGCAAAAATGTCACCCGATTAACCTAAGTTAGGAAACTGGATCCATTGGTCCAGAGGTTCCCTTTTTTTCACCCCCTAATCATCAGGACATCACTTCGACAGCTTTCCGACGATATATAGAACGTCCAAATCAGATGAGCGGGTCAAAAGTTATGAGCTTCAAAAAATTTTCCCAAAAGGAGATGAAAATCACCTAGGCACCACCCATGTGGCGCCCACCCTGTTGAAATTCATCTAGGCGGTGTTGGGCACCCACACAGTCCAGGACCACCTAGGCACCCCATGGTGGGTGCCCACCCTCCAGATTCCACTAAGATGGCCTAAAAGTAGCCCGGGACCACTTAACGTAGGGACCAAACTCCGGAAATGAATTGACTCCATCTAGGCACCACCCTAGTGGCGCCTTCCCTATTAAATTCCACATAGGCACCAGTCCTGCGGCGTCCACACTGCCCAGGACCACCTAGGCACCCCATGGTGGGCGCACACCCTTCAAATTCCACTAGTTGGCCTAAAAACAAACCGGGACCACTCAACATAGGGACCAAACTCCGAAAATGAATCGACTCCATCTAGGCCCACCTAAGCGGCGCCCACCCTACTAAATTCCACATAGGCACTAGCCTTGTGGTGCCCACACTTCCCAGAACCATGTAGGCACCACCTCATGGGTGGTCACCTCCAAATTTACTTGTTCGGCTTGAGAGTAGCTCGGGACCACTCAAATATAGGGACCAAGCTCCGAAGACGAACCGAACCACCTAGGCACCACACATGTGGCGCCTAGCCTTGAAATTCACCTAGGCTCCACCCATGTGGCACCCAGCTTTGAAATCCACCTAGTTACCGACATTGTGCTACCCAATTAGTTAAATGCTAGTGTAGGGTCCCCCCAGTTGAAGATCTATCCGTTCGATTCAGACTCTAAATGGGACCAAGTTCCAAAAGCGAAACCCAAACCATTTGGGCACCACCCTGTGGGCGCCTACACTCTCTAAGACCACCTGGGCGCCACCCTGTGGGCGCCCAAACTGCGCAGGCCATGTAGGCGCCACCCCATGGGTGCCCATCCTCTCTCAAACCTTAATTCGCCCTAAAACAACTTAAGTTACCCTGGGATGCGTGAGACCTTCTAGAAACACGAAATAATGAAGCCCTAGCCCTCCTAAACTCGTCCCAAACCTCTATATAAGGATCTCTTAACTTCATTTACAAAGGGAGCTACCCTAAAACAGAGAAAAAAAAGGGATTATAAACAAAAATAAGAAAGGTAGTCACCATCAGAGAGAGAACTTCAGATCTAGAGAAGAAGAAGAGGAAATAGAGGAGGAGGCTCCCATGTCTTCAACTATAGCTATGGGTCTTCACGAAAGCTTCGTTCTAGGAATTTGAGAAACGTGTCATATACTGGTATTCCTAGATCTCTCCCTTCTTTTATTGCATTTCATTGCCATATGTACTTAGAAACATTCTTAGGACCATTTGAGCATCGTAGATCTACATCAGCTTGTGATAAAAATGGTATTAGTGCATTATCATGTTAGTAACATGCTTAGGTTCATACTAATAGAGTAGATCTGCATTGATTTCATAGTTTTGATTGCGTAACTAAATTAGATCTCGCATTAACAACATCATCATCATCATTTATATCGAAAAAATCGCAAAAAGCCCTTGGCAGAAAGGCTGGGTACCACCCACTGGCCGCCTACCCTCTCCCGGATAGGCTGGACGCCTACCCTTCTGAGATAGGGTCCGGGTTCTAGGTCTTCACCCATTGCATCATTCTCTTGTAGATTTGTTAGCTACATCATTAGTAGTTCGCATTAGGACGTTCGCATCAGTCGCTGAACATCGGAAATTGTGTTGAAAATACTAAGGCTCTTGTGCATTCATTGTGATTCGTTGAGAACCCTGACTGAACAAGGTAGGCACCATAGGTGTGGCGCCCAAGTGGATTTCTCCACCTTCGTGCACAACTTTCGATCTTCCGCATTTAGTTCATTTAGAAAGTGCATGAAAATGATGTGTTTGGTTGTTTGACGTGTTCTGAACTTCGAATTATCATTTTTTTACCACACTTCACATCATTTCATTTGAATCGTACAATATAGAAAATCCTAAAAAAAATCATAAAACATAAAACTCACTTCTTCTCTTTCCTTACTGTCTACTAAATTAGAGAAGAAACAAAAAAAAAAAAAAATAAATAAAAAAAATTAAGAGATATCCAGAAAATCCAAAAATAATAGTTAGATAGTCTAGGTTATTGAATTTAGCGCCTAAGTAGGATAAATCCTAAGACTAATAAAATGCCATAATTAATTAACTCAACAACCATCAAATCATTAACCACACCTTTAATCCCATTAAGACACAAATTAACTCGGATCTAAAAGTAATTAAGAACTTTAGAAACACAAAAAACTTAAAACCCTAAAACACGGCCACCTGGGAGCCACCCCTGGGCGCCCATCCTTCCAAGACCACCTGGGCACCACCCCCTAGGCGCCTAGCCTATTCATTCCCTAAGACACCCCGGTTAAAGCTTAAGCTAATTAATTAAAACCTTAGACCAATCCAAATTAATAGATTAAAATATTTTAAACCTGAAATAACTGAAATCTCAATCAATTTAGACTTGAATCAACCCCAAAAAACGCAAAACCAAAAAATCTCCAAAACAGCTCACCTGGGTGCCCAGCCTGCCAAGTCCACCTAGGCACCACCCTCTTGGCGTCCATCCCATCCCATCACTAAGGAACCCCTAATCAAGATTTCTATTTAATCACAACCCGAATTTAATCCTAATCAACATAATAAAACACTTTTAGATTTAAGAAACCTGAAACCCTAATCAATTCGACCCTGAATAAACCTAAAGATTACCAAACCAACGCGAAACCGCAAGACGAACACCTGGGCGCCCAGCCTATCAACCCACTTAGGCACCACCCCCTGGGTGCCTATCTTGTCCCATTCCTTTGGAAACCACCACTTAATTAAACTTAACTGATTAAACCCGAATTAATACATTAAAACATTTTGAACCTAAAATAACTGAAACCTCAATCAATTTAGACTTGAATTCACCTAAAAAACCAAAATCAATTCGAACAACAAAAATATCCACCTGGGAGCCACCCCCTAGGTGCTTATCCTGCCGTATCCGCCTGGGCACCACCCTCTGGCCGCTTAGCCTACCCAATCACTAGGAAACCCCAATTGAAATTAAACCCAAATTCAATCCTAATCAACACACCAGAACACCCTTGAAATTTAAAACAACTAAAACCAGAAGTCCGAATTAACCTAAAACGTCGAGCCAACTCAAACCACAAAAAACAGTCATCTAGGTGCCCGTCCTACCAAGTCTACCTAGGCGCCACCTCCTAGGCGCCCAGTTCGTTTAGTCCCCAAGGAACTCCAATTAAACTTAATCTAATTAGCTAAGACCTCAAACCAATCCTAAAGCACATGATAAAATATTTTTAACTTGAAAGACCTGAGACCCTAAATCAATCTAAACTTAAATTAACCTAAAGAGAACAAAAAAAGCCAAAACCAAAAAATAGCCACCTAGGCGCCACCCCTGCTCTGGGTGCCCATCTTGCCACATCCACTTGGGCACCACCCTCTGGTTGTCCAGCCTATCCAATCACTAAGAAACTCAAATTTAAACTTAATCTAATTAAGACCTTAATTTAATCCTAAATAACACAACAAAAACACCTTTAACTGAAAAGACCCTGAAACCTTAATCAATTTGGACTTGAATTAACTCAAAAACACAAAACCAACAAAAACTAAAAAAAATAGCCACCTGCCCCATCGATCTGGGCACCAACCTCTAGGCGCCCAGCCTCTCCAATCACTATAACTTAACTAATTGAACCTAACTTAATCCTAATCAAAACAACACAATAAAGAACTTTTAATTTAAAGTACATTAAACCATAAAGGTTCAACCTTAAATCAACCTAAAAAACACGAAACCGACTCGAACCACAAAACAACTCACCTGGGCGCCACCCCTTGGGCGCACGTCTACCAAAATCCACCTGGGCACCACACCCTGGGCACCCAGCTTCCCTGCTTTCAAAAAAACCCAATTCACGACTTAGCCTAAGTGATTGACGTTCAAACGAACTCCAACTACGAAAAGACATTTCCAACTGAAATACATCCAACCCCTTAAACATCCAAACCCTTACGAACAAACAAACAACCACCTAGGCACCACCGCTATGGCGCCTAGCCTACACTCTGACCCTAATCCACTACTTCAACTAAACACAAATAACTAAACACCTTATCACTTTAATTAATTAATACCAGAACCTAAAATAATCCCTGGACCCAAAGACCAATAATCAAGCCCCTTCCGGAATACTTGAAAATCACAGCCAATCCACCTGGGCACCACCCCCTTGGTGCCTATCCTCTCATTCGCACTAAAACGTGAATTCTTGATTTTGTTTCAAAATCCGGATCCAAATCACTTCGACATTTGAACATCAGAGACTTGAAACAATTTTAAATATTAAAATTCACCAATCAAAGCCCATTGGAATCTGAAATATAAGCGAATTATCCCAAAATCACAAAAACCATAAACTGTCAGGATAGGCATCACCCCCTGGGCGCCTACCCTACCTTTAAACACCGAATTGTGACTTTCAATTACATTTCAAATTCCGATTTAGAATTGACTTTAAGAGAATACCATAGAACCTTAAAACATTCCTAGACCAAAACATAGTTCTCAAAACCCCCCGGAATTCTAAGAATAATGTCGATACCATCACCACTAGCCAAAACACTCTGAATAAGTCAAAGTCACCAGAGTGACCTAGGCGCCACCCCCTGGGCGCCCAAGTCCTTTGTCAACCCTGTTTCGCCGATTTCGACATTATGTCACCTCCCAAATTAAAACCTTAAATCTTAAGCAACTTAAACGGAATGCTAAAATACCTCTAATCCACTTCTTAATTAATCTTCAACTTAAAACAAACCAAACCAACATAAACCTTACCCAGCCAACTGCTTAGGCGCAAGAACTACCTGACTTAGGCTATTTATATCCTAGGTTTAGATCGGGTTACCTGATTAGGTAGCTTAGAGCGTTAGGCTTTGCCCCACCACTTTTTCCTGTTTTTATGGCGGTGTAGGACCTTAGTTTAGGGTTAATCCGATGATCAGTAATAAAGCATTAATCACGTAAATCCAAGTAAAATCCCTTAGTTAGGCCCTTCTAGCCCCATATCAAAAAAGCCATAAAAACTATAAAACTAACAAAATAAACCCAAAAAGATTTTCTTTTATTTCTTCCTCCACCTCAGGTGCCAGATATTTAATCGAACTTAACGATAAAAGGGAATAAAGAACTGACTCCTAAAATTGAATAAATGAGAACAACGAGATGGGATGAGTGATTTCGTACATACTTTTAAACAATCACGGCCCATCGGTCACCCTAAAACAAGCACTGGCCCATCGGCCACCTCCAATCAATTACAACCCATCGGCCTTTCACTTTTATCACTCGTGTATCACACACGAAAAAGATAGAAATCGCAAGTCAAAGCCTCATTTGCATCATCATTTTGGTTTGAAAAATCAGCCTTTAAACCCTATTTTGCCAAGGGATTTGCAGGGGGTACCCGGGAACGGGTCCGATCATCTTCTTAAATATTTGGCACCTCCCTCCATTTTATTTTCTTTATTTTAGTTATTTTATTTTACTTGGATATATTATGATTGTGCTATGTGAGGATTAACCTTTATTCAGACTTTAACTCATGACCCTGAATTGACTCAAAATTAAAGAGACCCAAAGAGACCCAAATTAACGTGACAGGACAATAGTCGTGTGTTGCTGGCAGCACATTAGACAAGAGGAAGAACCCACCCATTTATTTTCTCCCATTTTTTTCTTTGGCTTTTGTCGGAGAATGATGTTACGGCCGAACCGTAGCTGGCGATCATCATCCGTTGATTTTGAGGGTAGTCGGAATCCTCATTTTCGATGTAAAATTTAAATAGCATATATAGATGAATGGAGATTTCCCTAAGCCATGCCATTCCTTTGGGGGGGGGGGGGTCAAAATTTACATTTGACAGCAGGGAACGACATTGTGGCATGCCTTTGCCTAACAACTTGCGTTCTATTTGTGTTGATAAGAAATGTATGGTTTGAGTCTAGGTCCAAGTCTCGATGGACCCCAGCGCCTAATTCTGAGTCTGCACAAGTAGAAATGAAAGGCCTACACCTAAATTGCACATGTAAGGACCAAATTGCAATGGAATCCAGATACGGGCTTTGGATGTTAGTCCAAATTCATCAGGGACAAACCCTAATTGCTGTTTTAAAAAGTGAAGGAGAGTTCAGAGTCCTAACCACCTCATTGGAAGTGTGGGTTCAATCTTTTCTTGATCCAATCCATTTAAACACATGTCCCTCTCTTTTGTAGGAACAAGCCCAAAATTTCACTGGTTTGAGTGATTTTCATGGTTGGTAAATGTTTGGTATTGCTGTATATTCAAATGTGAACAAATCAACCGTGCAGATAACTCCGGTTGATATGAAATTACATTTCACACTAGTTTCACATGAAATAGGATTTCACACTATATGATGCCAAATGTGATATAAACATAGATATAGAAATCGGGTGCACAACTCTGTGCTTTTTGAAATCTTGGATATGGATGCAACTATCCTATCTATCACATGAAACTTAATATCTCATTTAAGAATCCTATATAGAGTTCATTTGGGCACACTTGTGGAATGTTGATTCTAAACGTGCGATGGAGAATCTTTCCATAGAGGGCAGCATCCTCGTTCCAACTCCTCCCCTCAGAAATTAGAATTCTATTGAATAAAGATAATTTTGCACCTTGTCACCAAAATTCCTTTACTTTTCCAATTCTTTGAAGCACCCCAAATGGCATACGTAAGAAAAATTTCTGCTTTTGCATTTCCATGGCATACTGCCTTTTCATTTCCACGACATATGCAAAGAAGCTTACAAAGTATTTCGCCTTGTCTTCTATTCATCATTTCTAAATTCATTAAATGTCATGCAGACCTTTATAATGTGTGTTTATGTCTAGTTTCTCTTTTATATCTAATAAAACTATATGAACCAAGAACTTGGCATAGTAAGATAAGCTAAGAAAGTATACCTTCAATTATCAATACGACATCTTGTTCTAGTGTCATATTGTTTAGATATGGATATCCATATGTAGTGCCTGGTATGTGGGCCTTTCTTCAGGTACGGTGTTATTCTTTGGAGGATCACCCCTTTCCTATCCCTTGGTTTATTTGGAAGGAACAAACCAACAGAACTTGAAGTGACTTTTCTTTAATGGAGGATCTTTGTAGAGCAATTCCAAAGTGGGCCTTATCAAGGAAATAACTCTCTAACTTCAGTATGAATGACATTCTTTCTAATTGGGAGGCTTGTATGTCATGTGGCTTGGCCAAGGATAGAAGGATGGTTGCTTGGTCTTCTCCCTCGATGGTAATGTTGAAGTTGGACGTTGATAGGGCCGTTGGAGGAAAGCCAGGGCCAACGGGTACTGGGGAAGCATTGTGCGATGAAAAAGGGGATATCTTATGTATGTTCTTCAAAAGTGTTGGTGCGAGGGACTCTAATGAAGCATAGGTGTTGGCTATTTTGGAGGCTCTAAGGATCTATTTCACTCTTCACAAGGTCTTATGATGGTGGAAAGTGACTCATTTAACGCTATCTCTTGCGTTACTCGGAGAGGGGTTAACCCTTGGGAATCCTAGTTTTCCCCTAATGAGATTTAAGGAGCTGGCTTCTACTCGGTGTAGTTTTCTCTCATGTTATTAGATTGACTAATGGATTGGTGAATTCCTTAGATAAATACGGGGTCCTTGGGTCTTCTCCTTAGGAGGTTTAGCTCATGTATTTTTTATTGTTTTAGTTATAAATAATCCTTTTATACCCTTGTTTATGTTGCGCGCTTTGGTAGTCTTTCTTATACACACAGGCTCGTTATTAGGTGCATGGTGCGCCCCTGTTGTGGGGCTCATTGGGGTCCACTATTGGTCTGTCTAAATGGATGGCAACCCCCTCAATTACATCGAATCCATGGGACTAACACCCATCCAAATGGACAGGGTTAGTAGATCGATTGCACACTGAACCAAATGGATTATGAAGCCGTTAAACTTATGGGTTTTGGTTAAAGATGATAGGATGATCAAATGAGCCTTAAACATCATAGGTAGATAGGGCCCACCAAAATCTGGGAATCCCCCCCATCCCCCGGTCCCATCCCTAAGTGGGTCCCACAGCCCGATGCGCATGAATGCCCAATGCACGCATCACGCATTGGATGAGCCCCATATATGATAAGACTTACCTATGTTTAAAATTCTCAGCTACATTAGATCATCCTAACACCTTGATCTTTGGCCCTATTGTTTAATGGATTTAAAGGCATCATTTTCTTAGGATTTCTATCCAACGGTGAGCAAAAGTTGGATGGGTATCAAATTTGGGCTTGTGACAATTCATGGGGGTGGGTAGTGTGTGTAAAACTCCATGGCCTAAAAAAGTTGGGGAACAAAAAAGGGGAGTTCACACACACACCCCTTTGATGAGAAATTTCTTTCTTGAGTCATGTAAATTGGAAACAAGCTTCGATGCATGGGCAAACTAAAACTAGAATGGCCCATGCAAACAATGAGATCACGATGTTTCCATCAAATGATGTAATTTGGTTGTATCACATGCCTTGTAGATTGCAATATGACTCAATCTGTTGATGGCAATTTTGGTAATGTCCACCTTATGATGCAACTATGAGCAAGACCCATCTAGTGTTATAACCAAGGCGTGTCTCTCCAATGAAGTCATATGGAGTGTGCTCATCAAATGAAAAAAAATCACAAGATATAATGTTAGGTGAGTTTTTAGTGACCATAGGTTTGCATTAGGGGTTGGCGTTAAGCCCTCGTCTATTTACAGAGAGATGGAGTGCATGTGAAACTTGAGAGATGGTCGGAGGCTTTAGAATCCAAGAGCTTTAAAAATAAGTTGTAGAAAGATTGAATACGTGAATTGCAACTTCAATGGGGATGTACAAAGAACTGAAATCACTGTCAGCTCAAGAGATACCACAAAAAATTTCATTTCGATACCTTGACTTGATAATCAGTGAGGATAGAGAGATTAAGGAAGATGTCAAATGTATGATAAGATTGAGATGGTTGAAGTGGAGACTTGCTTTTCAAGTTCTTAGTGATTGGTGCATGTCAACAAGACTGAAGGGAGGATTTTTGTAAGACCCCGCTCTGAGAGTTTCCTTTTAGTGTTAATTAAGACGTGCTTTAGCTATAAGTGAGATTAGTGGAAATGAGTTAAATCTGGATTAGAATAGCTTTTTATAGCTTTGAATTATTTTGGGAACTCTTTTGATTTAGTGGGGCCCTTTGGGGGTTCCTTTTATTGTGTCTTGATTAGTTTTGGGATTTATTTAATAATTCTGGAAATCTGTAATTTGCTTCGTTTAATGTATTTTATGATTCCCGACAACTTTTGTATTTGCTCCGTTCTCGTTTGAAACCTCTAAACCCTACTTTGCCAATGATAGGGGTAAAACAGTCTTTTTACACAAAATCTGGACACTATTTTCAATGTCTCCGAAGCTCGTAAAATATATACTTTTTGGAAAGTAGAAATTTCGACGATCGATTCTTCCTTCTTCGTTGAGTCCGTCCGAAGCCCGTAGAGAGATGTTTTAGCCCAATTTGGACTTTTAAGTTGTGGGACCCATTGCCATTGTCTATATAAGGAGGAGCCCTTTTTCCTCTTCCTCTTCTTGCAACTTTCTTTGAAAAAAAGGAATTCCAACCCAACCCTAGGGTTTTCTTCAAGCCACCTTGCTTCCTGCTTCTCCATCTTTCAATCTTTCTCAAATCTATTGCTAAAGGTAAAATGGAGGTGATAATCTTCTTCCCCTCCATGAGAGCTTCATCTTGATAACTTTTTTAGAGAGAGCCTTCCATTCTAAGCTACATTTTGAGCAAGCTCTTGCCATTAGAGGACTTTCCATGTAAGCTCTTATTCTCATCTCTTGGTTGTGTGTTCTTCTAGTCCTTGAGATGCTCCATCTTGGTTATTGGGAGTTATCCCTTTCTATTTCATAGCTTTGCTATTTTAGGTCTTGATATGTATGCTATTTTGGGGGTTTTGTGTAGATTGTGGGATTTGAGCTTGGGAGAAGTGATTAGAGCTTATTAGCTTATTTGGAGACCAAGGCAAGTGAATGAATGGATTTGATTTGAATGAGTTCTTGTTTTATTGAAAATGTGGATTTTACTATTCATATTCCTTTAGTTTACTATGTGTCATAAAGCTTTTGGAAATGTACTTATTGATATGATTTTTCTCCTAGTTAGTTTATGAGAATGTATGCATTCATTCATTAAAGCTTATTTTGGCCATTATGGACTTCTTAAATGATATTTGTACTTGCATTGGATGGGATTTGTGTTGGAAGGAGAATTAAATGCATTGATGGAATGGTGGTTGGGGGAAAGGATTAGATGTGGAATGGAAGGGAATAGACCCATTTCATGTTAGAAAATGGATGAAGCTGAGGTGAAAGGGTTTGGAAAAGAAAGAGTTGAAATCTGCACCTGATGTGTAGTTCCCGCAGTTGGGCGGTCAGCGGGCGGTCACCTTGGCGGCTAGCCGACAGGTGACCGGCGGCTAGCCGACCCAGATTCGGTTACAAACACAGAATGCTATGTTTTGACAGGTGAACCGCGGTCAGCCCCGCGGTTATCTCGCGGCTAACTGCCACCCAAAAACCCTATGGCCGCTAGGTAGCCGAAATGCGCGGTCAGAAACACAAAATGCTGTATTTTAACAGGGTGAACCGTGGTCAGCCCCGCTGTCATCCAGTGGCTAACCGCCTAACACCTCGGCAGCTAACCGCCAGCTAACCGACTGGTGACCGAATTTCACCCAGAATTCCTGAGTCTTTTCTATTGTTTTCAGATATGGTATTTAAAGGTTTGGATGGGTTGTTCTGATGCCCTACCACCTTGGAAAGACCCAGGGGATGACATAAGAAGATTAACTTATAAAGAAACTCCATTTCGGAAAAGTATTGGGAATTTTGGATTCATCAACTGGTATAAGGAAACTTGTTATGTCCTCTATCATTCGAGTACCATACTAAGGGCAATAATAGACATACAAGATCTTTATACATGTTGTCTGAATACGGAAGCCCCAATATATAGTCTGTAACTGTATAAGAATTTATTTCATGGTTGTAACTCTGATTTATGCACCTGACATGTCTTGCCCGCCCCGTCTATGCATGAAAAAAGATAATGATATGAAATGTGTGCCTATGAGCACCATGCCCCGCCTGCCCGAGTGTTTTACACCGATATAGTCTCGTACATGTTTCGATTTCTCATGTAACCTATGAGTCGGCACCACTAAGCTTGGACGTCCTTGTCAGTCTGATCAACTGACTTGGGCCTCCCCCTTGTGCTCCCGCCGTTGCAACTTGGATCCTGTCATATCCCGTTACCCGGTTTCACGGCCGTGGTCTTGCCTAGCTATATGTATATGTATATAATGTTGGTTCTCGTCACTTCCTGTGCTCGAGCCCAACGCACTGATTGTGCTCTCATCACATTAGTGATAGAGAGGATTTAGCTTTAGTGTGGTTGCCATCTATTCAGTTCCTGTACCTTGAATATCCCATATGATTTATATTGCATCTGTACTTTACATGAACCATGCATCCGGTTTTAAGACAGTTATCGTTTAATAAGATTTTGTTATGTTTAAGATGTGCTTGGATCTCTCTCTTGGTATTATCTATTCATCCACCTGCCAGACCGTCGTGTCTGACCCAAATTTTGTGGTATTCAGGTCCAGCCCCCGTTATTGCCTTCGAGGAGGAGCCAGAGGAGGCGGTCGGCGAACCACAACGATTAGTGGAGTGGCAAGCTGACAATGTCACTTAGACATTTGGTTTAGCTTTGAGCTACGTAACATTTTGGAGGAGTTTATAGAATGATACTTGATTTATACTTTTGGTTGTACTGACCTTTGTTGGCCATTATTTTTGGGGAATGTTAATTTAACTTAATCTTTTGTTTAAACTTTAACTTCATATTTTGGGAATGCTAATGAGATCATTGCTTACTCTGACATCATGTCATACTTATGTATTAACAGTCTTATATGATGATAATGGATTAAGAGTTTGATTTGCTACACGCTTCCGCACAAATGTAAATGTTCTATGAGTGTGTGTGAAATCCTCACCGCGGAAACCTGTGGGAGATTAAATGTGTATATTCATATAATCATTCATCCACCACCGTCGTGGGCCCGGATCCCGGTCCGGGGTCGCAACAATTTTATAGGGCATCAATTAGACTAGTTATGACCTATTGAGCCTAATGTTGGCCCATTAAGAATCAACACTTGCACAAAATGAGTGCAACATAGATGACAGCGTTGAGGTAGAGGGTGAAATTGGGAAAGATGGAATCAGAAATGAGAGCTTTCGAGCGCATATAGGGGTAATTGTAGTAGGTGATAAAATAAGAAAAACTTATTTGAGATGGTTTGAACATGTTTAATGTAGCTCGGCAACAACATTGATGAGAATTTATTTATTTATTTTACTGGTTCATGACCAGCCAATGGAAGGTGTAACATGGGTCAAGTCTAAATTAGTCGGGTCTTCTAGAATTTAGGTTTAGTTCGGTAAGTTCAGTGGAGTCAATTTGGATAAGGTTGGGGCTGGCTGAAAACCTGTTGCAACCACACCAAATTGCATCTCTAATGCTCGCTTTTTAATTGTTAAAGAACTTTAAATCTTTATCCCATCTATTTTCTAACTTGTCAAGTTCTATTCATTTGGCTGAGTTTTATTTTTCACCTTGCTTTTCTACAGAAAAACATGAAAGAGACAAGGCATGTGTTCTTGTTCATTGCATGTCAGGAAAAAATAGGTCAGTACGAACATTTGTAAACACATTTGTTCGTGTGTAATCAAATAATAAATAACCGTATGTGCATGACGTCTATAAATAGACAGTGGCAAGTATGGGTCGAACCCACAAAGAGCGATTAAGGATAAAAGTAAAAAATGTCACAAACTCACAATGCATAAAATTTAAAGCAACTAGAATAAAGATGTTGATGATAATAAAGAGATAAACAATATTAATAATCAGATCAAGGCACTAGAACCCATTAAGCATTCCAAAACAACCCTTTTTTTAATGAAAACACAAATTGATTAACTTTTCTACTTCAGATCTGAACCCAATCAAGGCATCTAGATCTGGGTAATATGTCTTTAAAATTATTTCTTCTCAAAAGAGATGGTTTTTCTAGAAAAAATTATCAATGCGCCCAAGACCACCTCCTTCCCTTTATAAAAGTATTAAAATTACCCAATAATCACCTATCAACCTAAGCATAGACTATAAAAAAGAACCGATTCCCAAGCACAATCTATCAAAAGAAGCTTGGATGATAATAGTTTAACATGGAGAACTACAAAAAGAAAGGTGCCCACTTGGCATGAAGACTAGCCTATTCTAACATTCAAAAACATATGACAACTAATCAACAAGCACTCTTATGAAATAAAGAAAAAGTTACGACATACTTATCATCATCTAGTAGCCCTGATCACAAAGTTACTCACTCATTGCACATAAGAAAAAGATGATTGTTGACACAAAAAATGTTACTTTGCCTCTTTATACACTTTCAACATCAAGAAACTATATGAAGCCGCATCCTTCCACAAACAGGCAATGCTACTTCATGCATCAAATCTTGTCAGAATCAAACAAAAACTGCAAGGTTATTCAAAACAACCAAAAGAAGAGTATACATGAAGTTTCAGGCCATTTTGACACTATTTGGCCTAACTTCACTCTTCCAGCAATTGAACAGGTGTTCCCCGTGGCTGTAAAGTTAGAGACCCTGATTCACAAAACAGAGCACACAGTTGGCCTCAAAATATCACTAGAAGGCTCTACATCAAATTCCAAGCAATTCTGATATCGTTTCACCCAAAAAGAAAACAGCCGCAACAAAGTTAGCTCTTCCGGCAGCGATAGCAACGAAGACATCAGATCTTCAATCAGAGCCTCTGGATCCACCATCAAAATCAGGGGATCGTCACCAGACACTCCAAAATCGCCAACCGGCCAACCAAAAAAGGACACCTTCTGCCTAACCGATCAAGAAATCGACAAGACAGATGGTATCGGCCCACTGGTAACAATTAATATCTGAAATTACATGATCATCTGACATCAATCGGCTTGAAAATCCATCAGCAATCAAGGCTTCCTACATCGCGGGTAGAATCCCAAAAGAAGCGGCCTGGCCCAACCTGCGACTCTTCAAATGCTTTGGCGGCCACTAAATGTAGTTAATGACCCGTTTTATGAGAAATTAATGTGGTCATTTACTCATTATTGTTGATGGCCCAATCAGAAGCCAAGAAATGAGAGTTACAAGTAAAGTGCAATCATGGCATAAACCATGTAACTCCTCCCATCATGGAGCTTTAAGGCAATTAAAAGCCATTTATTCTTCAACGGCCAATCAAAAGCAAAGAAAAAAGAGTTACAAAAATATAAATTAAAAAACTTGTAACTCCTCTCATCATGGAGCATTAATGCAATTAATGCATTTAAAGCCCATAAACTCCCCTCATGGCCATCAAAAGCCTATAAAGGGAGGCCATTTCCACCATTTCAAGGATCGATCGATCGAAGGATGAAAAATCAGGAAAATACACAAGAAAAAACCTACAAAAGTTGCTACAACGACCTCTCCTCCGTTGAAGAATATCTGCAGCGACCACCAATAGAAGGTGACCAAATTCCCTTAGGGGGCCACCCCCCCACCCCCCCACCCCCCCCCCCCGCCCCCCCCCCCCCCCCCCCCCAGGCCCTCTCCTCCTGTCTCCATGGCTTAGACGTGACTTTTCAGCCCGTCCACTTAGCTTTTTATTGGATATAGAACCTCCTCTTGGTCTTTA
Source organism: Persea americana (assembly GCA_029852735.1). NCBI lineage: Eukaryota > Viridiplantae > Streptophyta > Magnoliopsida > Laurales > Lauraceae > Persea > Persea americana. The sequence goes on from CM056810.1 coordinate 56,409,176, forward strand.
TCCTCTAAAAATCTGAGGTTCAAGTTGAACCAAGCGAATCAAAAGCATCATCTGTTCTCATCTGAAGGATGATGGCGAAGTCCATACATCACTTGCGACCTTCAATCTGAACAAGTCCCCACAATCTCCTGAGAAGTTAGATCATATTTTCTTATTTTTCATTGTAGTTTGGTTTTTTTACAGAGACATAAAAAAAATCGCAACTCTTTTCTTTCCCTTTTGATAAGAATTGTAAATCACCTTTCACGGCATTTAAAACAAAAGATGTTTCTTTTATTAAATATGTGCAATAAAAACTAGAAAAAAGTTAATTTTCTTTTCTACTTGTGAAGGTGAATCTATGGACCACCACTTGTCAATTCCAAGTAGAGTAGAAAATCTAGCATACCCATGCAAAAAAATTGATGTTTGCTTTGTCTCCGGTCATGAAAGGGTTGGGCCCCAAGGACTCTCACGTCTGCTGACCCCGGTAGTCCCGCTAGCGAAAAAGCGAACCCATCAAGTTGGTACACCTGGTGGGACTTGTTCATTTGAGAACATGATACTTAGAAAAGAAACATTTGCATATCATATCTTTTGCTCTATGTTTATGCTTCTTTTCTAGATTCCTTGGCTCCTTTCTAGTTGGTGGCCTATGTTGGATTTTGCATCAAAAAAAAAAAAAAAAAAACATGAGAAGGGGTTTATGGGAATTTTAAATTCTATCTTTGAGTTTAAATTCCACCCTTTCTTAAAATAAAATAAAAAAAATCAGATTTCTTGCTTTTGGGATTCAAATTTGATAAACTTTGATCCTTTCCCTTTCGGAAAAAAGCTTGTAGAAATGTTTGAGTTTGAATTCGAATCGGGGATGAGCCACTTTTTCTCTTTGATGAGTCCAGTAGAGATCTTTAAAAAAAAAAAAAAAAATCAGATTTCTTACTTTTGGGATTCAAATTTGAGAAACTTTGATCATTTTCCTTTCGTATAAAGCTCGCAGAAATGTTTGAGTTTGCATTCGGATCGGGGATGGGCCACTTTTTCTCTTTGATGAGTCCATTAAATATCTTTCAACAAAAAAAAAAAAAAAAAAACCAGATTTCTTACTTTTGAATTCAAATTTGAGAAACTTTGATCCTTTCCCTTTTGAATAAAAGCTTGCAAAAAGGTTTGAGTTTGCATTTGGATCGGGGGTGGGCCACTTTTTCTCTTTGATGAGTCCATTAGAGATCTTTTAAAAAAAAAAAAATTTCAAAAAAGAAAAAAAAACCTTCCGTCACTTTTGGGTTCAGTTCAAGAAATCTTGGTTCCCTCCCTTTCGGATAAAATCTCGCAGAAATGTTTGAGTTTTCACTCGGATTGGAATATCATTTGCTCTTTTTGATGAATTCGATCTTGACCTTTCAAAAAAAAAAAACACCTTCCGTCACTTTTGGGTTCAGATTCGAGAAATTTTGGTTCCTTCCTTTTCGGATAAAAGCTCGCAGAAATGTTTGAGTTTTCTTTTGGATTGAAATACCATTTGCTCTCTTTTATGAATCCAATCTTGGCCTTTCAAAAATCCCATCTTGTATCCATTCTAAGGAGGCAATTTCCAACATTTGTGCCTAGTGATGCTAGTATGTCCTTTTGGGTCTACTGTATTCGCGATCGACACACTTGTTTTCTCCAACATTTGTACCTAGCGGTGCTAGTATGCCCTTTCGGGTCTACTGTATTCGCGAATGACACATTTATGCCTCCAACCTTATATTCATCTTACCTTGAGTGAGCCTTGCTTCTTGGCAATTTGAATTAAGGTTTATAATTGTTTCGAGCAGTCATTAGAGCGCTCATTCTGAGCTTACAATTGTTTTGAGTAGTCATTAGAACGCTCGTTCTGAGCTTACCATACTTGCGATCAGAACAATTATACCTTTTATGGCTTTCTGTCTTCTTTATCTCGCTTGAGTCGGGCCATGTCCCCTAGAGCTATTTGAGTAGACAAACCATAGTTCTTCCATTTATGTTTATTATATTTTTGTGATTACTAATGGATGTGGTCTTGTTTCATAAACTTTTTCGAAACTAACAATGGCAACTTCTTTGACCATTACCTTCAATGAAAACAAGTACCAACTCATGCTTTAAGGGAAGAAAAACATGAGCATCATCTTTCTCAGCAACTCTCTGAACACTGGGTCGACCTTTGCTCCCAGGACCAGTCTTTGGGACGCTGGGTCCATTCCCACTTCTCGTAAAAGAAACCGCACCTGCCAAGAAGCAGAAAACTGCCTCTGGACGTGTCACTGCCCTGACACCAAAGCCGACCACCAAGAAGCCTAAAGCTTGCGGCACTCCCACAAAAGCTTCAACCTACAAGAAGCCAGGTCTATCCAAAGACTAGGTCCCCAAAACCTTCACCAAAGCAAAGAAGGTTCCAGGCATCCATAAGGCTAGCATACCTGGCCCCTCTCAAGGAGAACCGGTTCTATCCTCTCGCTTACACGAAGGAGGATAGACCCGCCTTCCGCCAGACAATGAAGTCAACTCAGCACGAGCCAGCTTGCTCCTACAATCCCAAAATCAAATTGTGCATTACAAGGCCCTTAGAAGAACCTGCTAAGGCCTGCACTCCTTCGGTTCATCCCTTCATCTCAACCTTTCCCCCTTTGCATGCCTCATCTATGGACTTCAAAATGAAGATCTAACCACACCATTCCCTTCTCCTTCCTTCAAGCTTCAGCTGGATGCTTCTTGTGCAAAAATCCTGCAACTTTTCCACCTCCATCCAGCTGTTTCCTTCTTGTTTGGATAGTTTCAGGTGAGGGCTTCTTCCCATCTCTTTAATGGAGCTTTATTAGCTCCTATAGAACCCATTTTCCTTACATGCAAACCCATTTCGAAATGGGGTTTTGGTTTTGAAAATTTGTTTGGTTTTGAGGTGTTTTCTTAGGGCTTTGTAGATTTCTTGGTTCAGCTCTTGAGTGGGATCTTTGAGGAAGTCTTTGGATTGCAATTTTGACCCAGGCAAGTGAATAAAATGATCTTGGGATGCATGCAACTCAATTTGTGTTTCTTTTCCAAGATTTGATATGAAATAGCTGTCATTTGATTCATTTTCTTTGGCTATGTAAGGTTGATTTCATAAAGGTTTTGAGTGTTCAGCTGGGTTCAGATTTCTGCAGGGTTTTAGTGTTCAGATTTTGTTCAACTTTCTGCAGGGTTTTGTGTCCATGATAACATGGGAAAATTCTGGCCATTGGTTTGTTTTACTAGGCTGGAAATTTGATCTGAAAGTTCTGGTTCATTTATGTTAATGTCAGAATTTTGGGGTTGTTTTACTAGGCTGGAAATCTAATTTGAAATTCCTGGTTCATTTATGTTAATATCAGAATTTTTGGGTTGTTTTACCAGGCTGGAAATCTGAATTGAAATTCCTGGTTCATTTATGTTAATATCAGAATTTTTGGGTTGTTTTACTAGGCTGGAAATCTGATATGAAATTTCTAGTTCATTTATGTTAATATCAGAATTTTTGGGTGGGTTGTTTTACTAGGCTGGAAATCTGATTTGAAATTCCTGGTTCATTTCTGTCAATATCAGAATTTTTGGGTTGTTTTACTAGGCTGGAAATCTGAATTGGAATTCCTGGTTCATTTATGTTAATATCAGAATTTTTGGGTTGTTTTACTAGGCTGGAAATCTGATATGAGATTTCTAGTTCATTTATGTTAATATCAGAATTTTTGGGTTGTTTTACTAGGCTGGAAATCTGATTTGAAATTCCTGGTTCGTTTATGTTAATATCAGAATTTTTGGTTTGTTTTACGAGGCTGGAAATCTGATTTGAAATTTCTGGTTCACTTATGTTAATATCAGAATCTTTCATTTAATCTGGTCATGGAATGAGATGGTTTGTTTGGTGTTGTTTGGAGGTTGAAAAAAGGCCAGGGAAATCCTATTTAAGTGTTGAAGAAATATTGGATTGAGAAGGAAGGAGGGGAGGTCCAAAAAAAAAAAGTGGAAAAAGAGACCCCCAGGACTCGCATTTCAGCACATCACAAAGGGTCATCTCGCTATTGCGAGACGCACTCTTTCAAAAACTGAAAGAACCGATCGAAAGAGTGAGACAATTACAAAGAATTAGTAAAAAGGTCAGTGCTTAGGAAAAGGTTAAGAAGAGAAATGTAGCTTTCACAACATCTATAGTAGATCACGGAATTAGTCCTCTTTTAAATTTAGAAATCTACCTCGAGCAGCATATGTACTAGCTTTATGTTAGGGCATTTTAAATTTATTTACCCCGCACAACTTCCCAATTCGGATCACGAATGCTCACAAATATACACACACCACCTCATCCGTGCTTTAGTACTAATGATTTTCAGGTGAGTCTGGGAAAAGTAGTTTTCACTAAGGTTTCATTTCTATCATTTTCTTTTAAAGCTTGAATGCTAAAATGGCCCCCCGACACTTCTACCGAGAAAGAAAACCGTGCACAAGCCAACACTATGCAGTGGGGGCTAAAAATACTACAGCAACAAATCACCCCTTTAGAGACCTTATAGGAAAACAACCCCGGGTTGCATGCATGACACCCCACACATTGGGGCATATATTTTTTAGGAACCAACCCATGGGTATAATCTTGTTCACTACTTCCCGTAATGAAATAATGTTTTAGTATGAATCAGTGAACTGTGGGTAGTGTCTATTATGCTATTTTGACTAATCATAGTATAATATCAATGTCTACGCAAAATTGTGAACTTCCTGTCTTTATTATTTTCTCTTAATATTTGAAGAAATGTATTTCTTCTATTGCTGTTTTAACTTCAGTTGTATATACCATTCATTATTGGTACACAAAATATTAAAATGAAAAGAAAGAAAATTATAAACTTATATGTTGTATATGGTCACTTTGCAGTGGTTTTTTTTTTTTTTTTTTTCATACAAACATTATTTTATGTTTTGCATATTTCTTTATGAAATTTGATGGTTATCAAAGATGGATGGTTAGATTACATTTTCTTCATTGTGGTTAGATTCTTGTCTTGTTTTTACTAAGTGGCAGAGTTCTATTGGTTACACTAGTGAAATCATAACATTGTGTTGCATTTGAGTTGGTTAGGTGAGATTGAAAGGTTTTTATTTTGAAACTACTACTTAGCCACTGCAATCTGTACATTTCGTCAATTTCCAGCATTTGTTTATATTATCTCTATGTTATCATCCTTGAAATGGTTTTTTTTTTTTTTAAATCTCGTATTCATTATTTTTTGTATTTATTGGTTTCAACAAATATTGAAATAGTCTATTACTTACATTTTAGTTCCTAATGATATTTGACTCGGGTGTATTAGTAAAAGTAGACAGCTTGTAAGCATCGGATGATTCTTTTTCCCACTTTCAATTTGATGTCAATGGAGCAGGACGTTAGTCCAGGTCTATATAGGGATAACTATACCTGTTCACTTATTAGATAGTAAGCCTCTTACTCTTTCTTAAATGCAATATATGGATAAATGACATGGGTTGATTTGGGTGTTCTATACTTTTCGTATTACCTTGTCCTGTATGGTTGTTGCATTCTTTATAAAGCATAGGGTGACACATACCATGGATATTATTTAGATTCTCTTCTTATTATGTCCAGTTATTTTTTTATTTTCTTACGTACCAGCTAATTAGTCAGTTTATAATAGACACTTGTCTCAATTCCTTTGAATTATAATAAGAGCATTGTGTTCATCACAAGAGGTGGCCTTGTTGGCATGTAGATGCTGTAGGCGATAAAAATATCACCCACTTAGATTAGGATGTAGAATTTATGGATTTGGGAAGACCGAACGCCGAGGATCTGAAAATGGAAGGAAAATAGCTTGGGTCAGAGCCCCTGGCTGCTGTAAGCCGAAGGCACTCTGATGGCTGAGTTAGTCCTGGAAAAACTAAGCAGGAGGAGGAAGAAGAGAATGAGAGTTTGAGTAAGAGTTCACGTATTGTGAGTTTGCGTACCTCCATAGGGCTGATCCCATGTGTATTTGTAGATGATTCCTCGTTCATTCTTCTTTGTGAGTGGGGGTAGGTGGGGTAAGGTCCCATCGGGCGACATTCGGCGGTAGGTAAAAAGGGCACATCCCATCAGAAACTTTCATGCTTTTAGATAGTTGATGTGAATGGATGATAAAACCAACTTCTTATCGCCATAAATGAGCAACCCTATCTATTAGGGCTCGCCCATACTTTTCATAGGAGCGTGATGGCCCACTCTTTGCCTTCAGTACTTTTACCGGGACTAGGAATGGTCTGGTTGGGCTAGCACTTAGCTGGCACTTACTACGAGCTGCCGAGCTGATAAACGCTCAGCTGACACTCTTAACCGAGCTGGGGAGCCTCTTGAGCCGACGCTTCTTACCGAGCCGCCGAACTGTTGGGCTGTGATTACCGAGACCGAGGTGAACAGCTAGTGCATCACCGTGGTCCTCACTTAATCTCGTCATTACGGTATTTTATCCACACAGATGCCCTGGCCAATGTGGGAGTGCCTTTTGACTCTTTGAGAATTGAAAGTCATTTGTGTTTTTTGTAATGGGTCCAAAACAGAGTTTGAAGTTCTCTTTTGCATGATACGCTTATGAGAAATATCTACCACAATATGATTTTAATTGTACCAGCGTTTTGATGATTTTATCTACAGCTATATTGGTTATATATCCGAGTTCTCGACTCATGTGGTTTATAATGCAGATTTCTACGAACAAGTCCTCACACAAGACTATGCTTAAGGAGTTGAAACATTGGATGGAACCTGAACTGATTAGTATTACAACTATTTATTAACTGGAATTGAATCATTGTTAGGGTTTGTACAATGATTGTCTTATTTATCTTATTATTTTCATTTATTTTTTTATTTTCCTGGTGATGTTTGATATTTGATAATGATCATTGCTTTGGTGCAATGGTAAAAGTCTCGGGTACCATGCGTGATAACGCAAGCGCGAGTAGCCACTTTTTAAAAAGTTGCCAAAGGTTAGGTCTTTATGACATGTGTAGGCCAAAACTATGGTGAAAGCATGAACTGTATAGACAATGGATGACATCATCTCATTAGTTAAAGGAAAAAGGTATTGTATTGCATGCAAGAATACCATTCACAACTTTTCTTAATGGATTCTCAAATTGTTTTAATCTACTTAATGTTATTATTGTTGCTAATTTATTTTTTTGAGAGATGACAAAAAATTTGCAGCTGATTGATAAGCTATTCGAGTGCTTGTTGTGTGGTATCCTTGCTTTTCAGATGTTTGTTATCATATTCATTGTAGGTCCTTCATAAATGTATATTTTCTTTTCGGAGTTTGAAACTATCTTTGGTTGTGTTAGTGGAGACAAAGGTAAAGCAGGCTTCTTACACTTACATTGCAAACTCAATTCTGCCAAATGGTTGGAAAGAATCTTCAACTATGGAAGATGGGTCCACTGCTAGAATATGGATGATGTGGGATCCTCGACTGGTTCAGGTTACAATTGCTTCTCGGAATCCTCAATATATGCATTGTGATGTTAAGTATGGGACTATGGCCTTCTTACTCTCGGTTTGTTATGGGTATAACAACTACATACAGCGAAGAGATCTTTGGACATCTATTACTGATAGGTCCAAAAATAGTGGGCTACCAAGGATTGTTGTGGGAGATTTTAACGCTATTAGATGGACTCAAGAAAATGAGGGGGGTGCAATTCCAAGAGCTGCTGGACTTATTGAATTTAATGATTGTATTCAAGAAGCGGGGCTAATAGATCTCAAGTTGTCAGAGGCTTCTTTCACTTGGTCAAATTCCAGCATTGGTGATTCGCGAATTCAATGCAAGCTGGATAGAGTACTTGTTAATGCTTCTTTCCTTCATTCAAGTCCATTCAAAGGAGATATTCTATTGCCATGTATATCTGATCATTCTCCAATGTTACTTTCCTTATCTGAAAAGAATCACATCAAAACTCCTTTTCGATATTATAACTATTGGGCAAAAATGCCGGGGTTCTTTAAAACAGTGAAAGATGCTTGGGATACCAATATTATTGGCACTCCACTCTTTATTGAGGTCCATAAGCTCTCAATAGTTAAAAAGAAACTCATTGAATGGAAAAGGTTTCAGAATTTCCTTCCATTGAAGATTTCAGAGGCAACCCTACAGTTGGACAATTTTCAGAAATATTTGGTAGAAAATCCAATGGATAGTGATATTCAAGAGCAAGAACGTATTTCAAGAGTTGAACTCCAACATCTGCTACAGGCTGAAGAAAGTATGTACAAGTAGCGTTCTAGGAACTTGGCAGTGAATTTGGGGGATAGTAATTCCAAGTATTTTTATCGTCTTATGAAAAAGCGGCAGACCCAATCTTATATTTCTCAGATTACAGATGAGGAAGGCAGTAACTACACCGAACCTTCAGGTATTGCTGCAGCCTTTGTGGATCATTTTCAAAATATATTAGGTCCTGCCATCACTATTCATTACCCTGATCTATCTCATGTCACCCCTCATGGTTTAGTCACTAACAAGGATGCCTTAAATATTTTGAAACCAGTTACTCAATCTGAAATTGAAAATGTGATCAAGAATGCTAACCCAAATAAAGCTCCTGGGCCTGATGGTTTCAATGCGCATTTTTTTAAGGTGTGCTGGCCAATTATTGGCAAAGATGTGTGTGCAGGTATCAAGGATTTCTTCCAGTATGGATCTATGTTAAAACAACTAAAAAAGACTTTTATAGTGTTGGTGCCAAAGACTGAGAATGCAAACTCTCCAGATAAATTCCGGCCAATATCTTTGACAAATGAACTGTACAAAATTATTAGTCATATTCTGTTGAATCGACTTAAGTTGATCATTGCCAAGATTGTAGGCCCAATGCAATTAGCCTTTGTGCCAGGGAGAAGCATAACTGGTAATATTCTACTTGCTCAAGATCTCATCCATAACTATCATTTGAATCAAGGTAGTCCTCGAATGTGTATCAAACTTGATCTTGCCAAAGCCTATGATAGTGTAAGATGGGACTTTCTGGAGGCTGCTCTTCGGCGTCTTCATTTTCTAGACCATGTTATTAAACTGCTCATGGAGTGTGTCTCAGGCGCCCAATTCTCTGTGTTGGTAAATGGTGGGGCAGAGGGTTACTTTAAAGCTACTCGTGGATTGCGACAAGGCTGCCCATTATCTCCATTCCGATTTGCTATAGTTATGGAATTTTTCTCTATCATGATGGTTCAATATGCTAAGGCCAAGCTGATTCCCTCATCCTTTGTGAAACGAGATGTCACCATCTCTCATTTGATGTTTGTTGATGATTTGATAGTTTTTAGCAAGGCTTCCACAGGTGCAACGATAAACCTCAGGCATTTCCTTCTTCATTTTATAAAGTTTATAGGTTTGGGTGTAAATTGGCTCAAAAGTGCTATATTTTTTACAAAGTGCAAGGAGGATGACCGAACTGCTATTTCGTCCATCCTTAATGTTCCTCAAGCACAATTTCCAGTTAGATATTTGGGCATTCCTCTCTCCTCAAAGAAGCTAAATTTTAATGATTGTCAAGCTCTTTTGGCTAAAGTTCAGCAGTGATTATCAGGGTGGAAGGCTAAAGTTCTTTCTTACGCCAGTCGTCTGGAGCTGATTAAATCCACTTTATCATCATTCCATTTATTCTGGGCTACTGCTTTCATCCTCCCTCAAGCAACTCTAAATGCATTGGATCGTCATATTCGAGATTTTTTTTGAAATTGCTGGTCTACTCACTACATTCACCCCATTGCTTGGAGCTCCATTTGTCAACCGATTTCTATGGGTGGGCTTGGCATTTGATATCTTTATGGTGTTGCCAAGGCTGCATTACTTTGACAAGTTTGGAATGTTGTCATTAACAAAAAAACTTGTTCTAATATATGGGTTCATGCAAAGTACTTGAAAGAGGGTTCCTTTTGGGATGCTTCAAATCCAAAACCTGCTTCTTGGGGTTGGAAAGGCATTTTAGCCCTTAGACAGATAGCCTTACCACATATAAAATTCCTAATTGGAAATGTTCATCTCACAAAGTTTTGGACTGACCCTTGGCTCAATGGTGGGCAATTAAAGGACTGTTATGGAGATCGACCAATTTATAACACAAGATTGAGCACTAATATCATGGTTAGTTTGTTCATGCAGAATGATGGGTGAAATTTTCCAATTCCAACTACAAATGCGTTGACGGAGATTTACCAGGTCATTCCTAGTGAGGTCATTCCATGGAGGGAGTTTGAAGCTGAAATTGTGTGGACCCTAGAAGATCATGGTTAGTTCTCTTTGAAATCTTCCTACAATTTAATTTGTAACATCTCTAACCAGACCTTGCAGTGGACTACTTCAATTTGGTTTAAAGGATGTATTAAAAAGCTTTCAATTTGTGCTTGGATGCTTCTTCGAGGAAGACTCAAAACGAAGGATTTCCTTCTTCAGAAAAATGTTGATTGTGATACCTGTTGTGTTCTTTGTGATTGTACATGGGAAACAACCTCACATCTCATGATTCATTGCCCATTCTCTTGAGATATTTGGAAGGCTTTACTACTTAAATTGAACTTGATGCCAGCAAGTTGTAACGATGTTTATGAATTGCTTGATTCAATTATTTCTCACATAGACTAGCAAAGTGAAGGAGCTATCACTCTTAGCAAACTTTTGTTCAATGCTTATGTATGGAACATATGGGCTGAGAGAAATTGTAGGATTTTCAGGGCAAAAGCACATTCTATTGAGACTGTAGTGCATAGAATCAGTCAAGTGATTACCACTCACCTCCTCTATCTTAGTATCAGCTTACCAACAAACATCCAATGCCATTAGAATGTGCCTCCAAATGTGTCTCTACACACCCATTAGAACGACTCAAAGCTAATCTGTGAGAGAAACCATGGCTAGCGCCTATCTATTGTTCAAACTAGACAGGATTTAGTTGGTGTTCTTTGGTTGGATCTTCATCAACCAGTACAGGTTCGAATAGAGTCGGTTCTAAACTATTATGCAAGGATATTTCGCATCTTGGAGATTGCTCAACACAATGTATCATCCCTTAATATTGAAACGGAAAACTCTATTTAGTAAGCTATCCTTAATCTAGATCACTCTGAATGGAACATGAGATTTCAAGCCAGAAGACTTTCTAAGGAGGTTAAACGATTCGAGCAGGTGCAATTCTCGTTCCTACACCCTCACACAGTGCGGTTCAGCAAATTCATCATGTCCACTTCTGGTACAACTCCAAGGGATGTGAATAATATTGAGCTGATGTATAACTTCACCTATATTTCATGATTGTGTTAGTTTGATTTTAGTTGTTTTGGTTTCTTTTCTGGGCTATGCCCCATTGGGAGGTTCTAAGATCCCTATTGGGTGACTTGGACTCCCCCTTTCTTTATTTTATTTTTTGAGAAAATGAAGACCTAACTTAATCTTAAAAAAAAATGTATTTGATAGATGATATTTTATTTTTCATCCTTTTTATACTAATTTCTGTGTATTTAGCAATAGAGTGGTCTTGAAAGTCCTTTTTTGTGGATTTGAGTATGACCTTTTATTTGGTCTTGAAAGAAATTGTTATCAAGTGTAATAGCCTAAGGCTACAGGATCTGGATCCTTCACCAATGTGTTGGGCAGGAATCCTTTGTTGTGAAGAAAAATAAATGTATATGACCGCAATCCTGTCATTGACTGTTCGACCACTTCAGAAATCATTGATATACATAGAATTAAGTGGAATTAATCTTTCAAAACACAGTGTGGTTGCATGAAATATATTGCATTGCCTCACCAATCCAAAACAACAGTAAAAAACCAAAATCCAAACACCCAATTAAGATAACTGAAGAAAAAGCCACTTCAATCCATTGGGAGCTTTTAGATGGGGACGATGCGAGGTTTCCTACTTTGATTTTTTTAAAAATGAGTTTGAGTTTTTTCATCATTTTTTATATACTTTGTCATCAACTTTCTCATAGTGGCAATGATTTTCAAATGCATCCATCAGATTCAGGTTTTTCATATGTATGGGTTACTTCTAATGGCATATGTTTTCCTATTTGTTATGAAACAAGAACTTTTATAGTCAAAGAGATTCCTCCTTTAAAAGGTTCATGTAAAAACGATGGCGGTTGTGATGGGTCTGTGGGATTCCATTTTCACTCGAAATTTTAGTGGTGCTTTGAGGCTTTCTTAGTTAGAAAGGTTTTAGTTTTGGAAAAAAAAAAAATTCTCTATAAAACCATTTTAACTTCCATGTGATAGTACTAAACATTCTCCTTCTTCATTGGATGACTTTTTCTTACCTTTTGTGGCCAAATTATCACTGACCAGTGGTTCGGCCATTTGGTTCATTACCCGCCCAACCCTCTTCATGAGAACATGGTTGGTATATAGAATCCCTTATGTAGGTGAGGACTCAAAGTGTGTGTGCGCGCTCTTGGAGCATGGATTAGCTAACAACTCTTACTGCATAGCATCTACTTTGTCAAGTGATTGGGAACTGCACCATGTCTTTTTTGTGTTATCTGCATATTGGTTGGCATTATTTTTATTATTCTTGAGTTGGATTTTCTTCCTTCAGATTTTCTTGTGTTTTCTTTTCTTTATTATTATATGCAAAAGGGCTCATTGTCTTGGTAATTCCCAAAGTTATTTATATTATCGCTTGTCAAGGGCTTGGTGGAGACCGGAACTTACATGGATTTTTTGTTATTCTTTTTAATGTTCAATTTAAATGCTTGATAATTTTTTTTTACAATCATGTTACAAAAAAAAAGAGTGCTATAGCTTAATGGGTTGATTTTATTTTTATTTTTCTAACATATAAAAGGCATATGTTTCAGATGGCATCTTAGGGTGCAACTGTTGTGGGCATGTTCCACCAAGCAGTTTGGTGGTAGTCATCGGATGTGATCTTGACCATGTGACAAACTTGAACATAGATCTTATGTTTTTGTATATTAAAAATTCTTCATTTTATTAAATTTATGTTGTTTACAAACACATCAATACACAAGTAATTTGAGATCCCCTTCCACTCAGTTCATACTGATCACTTGGATTTTGACATTCGTGGCTGAAAGCATGGATTAAAATATCGACTATGCCCTAAGTGAGTTGGGTCCTATGGGTCTTGGACTCGAATTTTGGGACTCGGCCATGAGACTTAGCCAACTATTTATATTTTAAATTGGGACATGGCCCAACTTGGTTGAGTCCCCTGCAACTAGCCCAAGTCGACTCAGACTCGGCCCTGATTGAGTTGGGACTCGAGTCCGAGTTTTTTTCCTTAGCAAAGAGGCACATCACTAGTGATTTTGAGGACTAGCCTCCTTTATTTTATATAGATTTGAACTTGATAGACTTTATTTTATTTCAGCTGGACTTGTTTAGTTTTATATAAGAGCAGGGCTCTCCTAAGCTGAAGCTTAGCTTATCCTAAGCTCGAATAGTGCTGGTCCCACAAATTAAAGTTGATTATATCAGTTTTTTGCATGATGGAACTAGAAAATCCAATTCTAATTGGATTTATCTTGATTTTGGAGACGATCATCATGCAAAAAATAATAAAAATCGATTTTGATTTATGGGACCAGCACTGTTTCAGCTTAGGATAAGTTAAGCTTCAGCTTATGAGAGCTGGCCCCTTTAAAATATAATGTTTGTACTTGTGAACTTTAGAAGTTTTCCTTTACTTGTGAACAACAATAATGGTTACTATTTATTTCAAATAAAATGTGCGGAATAATCCTCATGTGTCATGTACTTAACTTAAGTTAGTTTATGATGCTTATTAGGCATGGTCCGGAACCCGAATGGGCCACGGTTTTGGGACATGACAAAGGTAGTGGAGATCTTGAAGTAATTGTCGGTATTTATCATCTTTTGCAGCCCATAAGTGTATAGATCTATTAGCTTCATATTGGAATCCATATTTTGATGTATTTTTTATGAAATAATGTCATGGAAAACCCATATGGAGACTAGATCTCTATAGGAGAACCTAAGAATTTGGTTTTATGGGTTGGCTGAACCCTAAATACTGAATTTTTTCCTGATCAAAACCCATATCAAGGTTATGATTGTAAACAGAACTTCGCCGAACCTAAATCTATGCGTGTAGGTTGGCCAAATCTATGGCTTTAGTTTTCAGTTGTATATGCTTGAATATGCCTTCTCTAGGCTGTTGTTTTCTTTGTTAGATTGTATGACCTCAATCTAGTGGATAATCCAGATAACTTGATTTGTTTCATAAATTAATTTATATTTTCATGCTTTATTCATGAGACGAATGGTATTTTATTCTATGTTTGCACATGGCTAATACAAAATGACATGATGGTTCATGAGATGAACAGGAGCCCACAAGTATATTAGATGTGATCCATGTGTTTGGATGAGATCTACATACAGGAGACATAGATCACAAATCTTATACTTAAATTGATTCATAGCTAGTGATGAGATTGGGTATCTCATCTGATAAGGTTGCAACGCTATGACACTATGAGATAGTGTGAGATGTCTCGATCATCAGAGTGTAAGACTCTGGATCATTGTGCTGGTACATTAGATGTACTGAAGGACCATGAGTAGCACCATGTACAAATCTGTCTTTGATTAAATGACTGCTTTCATAATTCCCAAGCAATAAGCTTTTAATCTTGAGAGATTAATGGACTCAAGTTTCTACTATACATTTACTTTGAGTCATCAATGAGTGAGGCCAATTGTAGGTCAACACCTCGATGTTTTGAGTACGTGGTAGTGGGGCTGTGGGAACATATAATTTTCAAGATGAAATCTATCCTCTTAAATATCTCCTTTTGCCAATTAATGGATTTTATCATTAGTGAGTGCGCACCCATCTCAATTAAGAGTTAATTGGATGGTACTGATGATTACTGTGATTAATTGGGTAATAATGATAATAAGAGATGAATCCAATTTGGTTGGACAGATTTATTCCAATAGATCCATGGGTATAATTGATGGAGGGGCCTACTTGTAGTAATTGGGAAGTTTAGGGTCTTCTTGTAATTATTCATACGACTGGAGTGCAATTGCATTTATTTAGTAGACTTATTTGCAATTAACTGTGGGTCCAGAATTCACATGAGATGTGGGGTCCAAATTCCTAGTTGGAGCCAGATTCTAAGGAATCCCTAGTGGTCCCCATGCTAGCCCTAAAAAGAGAAGGTTACTAATCTAATTAGAACTCTTAAGAAAAGGATGAGTATGATATATACTAAGAATAGAAGTGAGACTTCTAATCTTGGTCTAAGAGGAGGTGTTCCATAAACTATAAATAAGATGTGAGGGTTAGAGATCTCTACACACAACAATCTCTCAAGTTCCTCTCTCTCTTCCTCCTCTCTCTCCTCTGGTTTCCTACTAGAGTGCTAGGGTTTTCTTCTACTTGGAGATCCCACCATTCTCCTTTAGAAGTTCTTTAAGAGGGTTATAGTGTGGAAGAATACAAAGATGAAGGAAGATCAAAGTTTGCGAAAAGAGTTTTTCATAGAGATCAAGTTCTTGATTAGAGCACAGCCTAGCTTTGAATACTGCATTAAGTGGGTCAAAAGTTTTGAATACTTATCCATGAGGCCCACCTACTTCCAACATTCTTTTCTATCATCTTCCATTTGTTTTTCTATTCCTTTCTTGATAGATCATTAGATGAAACTACCCACCAAAGGTAGATGATGTTTTATTTCCATTGGTAATAGGTGCAGAGCTTCTATTTTGGCATTCGTTTCCTATTTACCAAGATTATGTTGTATGGACCGTACAGATCGTGTCAGCATGGATGTTCTGTTGGCTAAGAATGATGTGCCGAGGAGTAATGATTCATCTTCATCTTTTGAGTACTGTCCTATCTAACTGCAGTGTGTTGATTGAATGCTACTTTTCTCAACCTAGGTTTCTAGTCAAATGTGGATCTAATTTAGTTAAATTTGATTTGATCCTCCTTTTATCTGAGCTTGGGTATAGCACGTGTGAAGGATGACATGTGGTGGGGAAAACTGAAATAGGTTGGCAGAACTTGTCATCGAGAGTGGGTCAGTTTTCCTTGAGCTGCGCCTTCTGTGCCATCCAACCATTGTGGGATTCCTGTAAGTTTCCTAATTGAAAGTAATTACAACTAATCTCTCTTCCTACAAGTGTAAATCTAATTTAAACTAGGATTCTTAGGAACTTTCTACATTAGGACTCTTAGGAATCTGAAAGAAATAGAATAAAAACTTAAGAACTTAAATCATGTGGTCTCAACACGTCTAGTTAAAGTAGCATTGAAATTTAAGGCTTAAACCATGGGCACAAACTAGCTCGTAGATAGAGGTCTTCTTGTGGGGCCTTCCTCTTGGGCTGCCTTGTGTACATGTGAGACCCAGATGGACGATCGGCCTATCCTTCGTCGGTGATGGACCATAATCTCCATTATGTGCTCTTGTTTTTTCTTGCATATTGAAGTTCTTAGGGATGATGGCATCCCATTATTTCTAATAGCTCAGCATTATAGAGTTATGGTGTTATTATTGATAGACATGGAAGGTGTAGGATACGGATACTTCATTAGTGCATTTAACTGAAATTAATCCTTTCCTTTAATTTTTTATGTGTTTCTAGAAATGTTTCTTTATAACTCACGAATTTTCAAGACGCTCCTCTATTTTATATTCCTTGAAATAATTATTTTATTTTTGTTAGTTTGGTCAATTGAGTTTTGAATTTTATGTGGTTTTTGTATTGCTATTAGAAGTAAAAATGAACTTCAACATTTTAATTTTTTATGCAGTTTCATGGCTTTGAGGCAGAAACTTCTTCTTTGGGTAAACTTGAACAGTTGCTTCATGCATTCCAGATTATACAGCACATAAATTGATTGGAGTAAGCTTCGGCCAATGATTCTTAAAAGAATAAAAGAGAGGGCTAAGGACTATCCGGTGAGATGCATGGTACCCATCACATATGATGTCCTTAATGCTATAGAACTTTTTATTGAAGGTGTCTCTACACTTCTTAATATTATTCCAATCAAGGCATGCAAGTAAGTAAAAATTGACATTAACCTTGAATTACACATTCACATGCACATAAGCACACGAAGACACACCCAAACACATGACATTGTTACCATGAGAGATATTGCTCATATGAACTAAATTGCGCTACATTCTCATGGGGCCACCAGGGCCTCCTATGTATGGTCAGGCAAACCTTGACAGTCACTACATCATACTTATATTTACATTGGATTGTGGCAACCCCTTTTGGGCACTTTTTGCACCATTGATTTTGATTAGGCTGGTTTTTAGTGTTTTCCATAATATATACCAAGCATAGGACTTCCCTTCCGACTGATTAGTGGTGGCCTAAAGGTGCACCCCGGAAAGTGTCACACAAGTGTTTCTCATAGAATTGTTGAGCAGGACACAATTATGCATTAAAATACATACATATATACATTTGTATGTATGTGTGTTAATAAAGGAAAGATGATGCAAACTCATGGTTATACAATATAACACATACAGTTTCTTTCTAGTGAGAGGCACCTCTCTGGGCTTGCGTGAGAGGCACCTCTCTGGGCTTGCATGAGAGGTAATAATCTTAGAACCACGTGGGACCCACCTATTTTCAATACAACCCCTCTCACTTGGTATAACCCCATATGAGTGGCACCCACGCTAATTTGACACTAATATGAATTATACTATTGGATTGTATTTCACAAAAGTTATCACTGGAGACACTGTTAACTTTAAATCCCTCTAAATCGATGGTCGGGATGATCTGATTGAGATGGTCTTTCACCCAAATCACATCCACAGTTAGACCATTCCATCACACTCTTTACTTAGGACTGGCATGCATCCAAGTGGGTCCTACAAGGGCCTTAGATTTTTACCTCTTATGCAAGCCATGAGAGATACCCCTTAACAGAAGGAAACCTTATATATGTGGGCCAAAGCATGCGGTTTTTAAAATATGCACCCCATTTTTATTCTATACAAGTGGTCCATGCTATGATTGATCCCAAGCCCTTACATTCCTACTTGTCCATGTATTGTCACTCACCCCAATGTGACATAGTGATGTAAACCCATTAATCATCTCCCAGATTCACTAAAGCAGTCGCAGAGAAAACAAATTCTGCAGAACTCATTCTCAATGCATTTTTTGACAGAGCAACTGGTAAATATACAATGGAAGATAAATTAGCATACTTCAAATCACACAGAAATGAGAATCTCGTTCACATCAAAGATAGATTGACAGAAAAAAAAAGTCGCAGGAAAAAATGAGAAATCTTGTTCTACAAAGAAATCCAAGATGGTGAAAACACTTAAAATCTAACCTCAAGACAACCACATTTATAGAGGTTGTGAAAACTCACATCTATGTAATTTCATTATTCAGTTATGGTTTTCGGAGAAGGGTGGCAATGAAGAATGACTGCAACCAACAACTTCGCAAAGGGGAATGGCGAAAAGACTAGTAGGAGGAGGAAGATGGCTCTAAACAAGTAGCTTACCTTTTTCAGTGAGCGAATAGAAAGGTGACAGCCAGCGATGGTAACAGACGAGAGTAGAGAAGAAGGAAGAAGAGAAAAGAAGGGGATCGGCAGGGTCTTAAAATTATATCATTAAGGCAAATTGGTAACGATATCATTAGGGGACAAATTGGCCCAAAAAATGCATGAACCCCCAATTCGTGGTTTTTATGTAATTGTTAATAAATCAGTATAATCAGGGTTTAAAGCTATTTTGCAATGTGATTCATCATGGATCATGAGAAAAAGGCCAAAACCTCCTCGCCATTGATTCCGCGCTATACACAAAACTGGATGAAAGGTAGTCCCTTTTTCCAATTTTTTTAAATTATTGTGGGCCCCAAAACAATGATCCAAATTGTGAATTAATTAAGGCAGGCCAAACGCGACTTTTAGCTCAAATTTCTACCGTTGATCTTTCTTGCGTGTTAAGATATTTTTTTTAAAAATCCCGTCCCTAACATATTTTTTTACTCCTATGGGTTCCCTTTGGATGATCCAAACCATTCACATCTCTAGATGGACAAAATAAATGTTATGGGATGAAAGATGAGATCTTGGCTTTTTATGGATTTTGAGAAATCTGAAAAACATCACAATCGTTAGATCACACATCCATAGATGGTCGGAATCCTCTATGTCTTACCAAACCCGGAACTCTCTTATAGAAAATCTCCATGAGGAGATCTTGGTTCCAGCAGACTGGGGGAAACCTCTAAATAGAGGATACCTTTTGTTTAGCAAACACGCCCTTAGTAATTGTTGTAACTCCCCGCCGATTTGCCGTCTTCAGAATCATTGTGATGTAGTCCTGGCGAAGCATTTGGCCTTCCAGCTTGGCCCACCATGTCATCAGCAACAAGGGTTCTCTTCACTTCAACTAAACTCAATTTCTTTGAGAGGTTAATTGGGTCAGTGGAAAAAAGAATTATAGAAAGTTATAGAAAAAAGCTTATTGGTGGAAGCTACAATGACCAAGTTCATAGGAAACACTAGATTCAAACATTTTTGCAATGCAAGACTTATCTGGGTTGAGAGCTTGGTTTGGTCACTTGGTGGAAAAAACAATCGCAAAAATAAAGACAAAACAGAAACCTTCCCAGCAGAAGCTTCAAATGACCCGTGAGTTCATAGCAAACGCCATATTCAGGCAAGCAACCCTTGCACAGTAGGTTTCGTGCCAACAAGAGAACTTAAACTTTAATGACAAATCAACCCCCAATCTTTTCCTGATGAAATGTTTTAACATATTATTCATTATTTAAAGAACATTCAATTGACCATTTGCTCAGCAACTAACTGTACGAGTGAGAGCCACCTTTTGGTTTTACAAATTGTTCATATAATATGTAACATCCCGAAATTCCAAGGTTATAGTTAGTCTAGTTAATTGTACATTTAGCTAATTAAGCTTGTTTATAAGCCAAACAGATTTGATTAATCAGTAGGATAGCGCGTGCGAAGTTGGGTTGAGACTCGAGCCCGTTTGGGTATAGTAGGGGGTAGTTAGCAATTCTTCAAAGAATTTAGGGGGCTTTTTTGTAATTCTAGATTTTCTAGATTTTATTTCCTAAACTTTAGTCTTCTGCATCATCTTGATTCGGATCCCAAAAACCCTTCTAAAACCATGCCCGACCCAAACCCATTTAAACTCATTTCTCTCTCTCCGAATTCCTTTCTCTCCTCACTCATTTCTTTCCCCACCTTTGACCCACGTGAGACCCACCTTCATGTCCCCACGCACCCTTTCCTTTATCCACGTGCAGAAACCCCCTTCCCCCATCTCATCTCACTTTACCCCTTTTTCCTTTATTAGGTCACCAAACCCCAAACCCCCGCCCCCCTCCCCATTCCACAACACAGCAGTCCACTCCCTCTTTTCTCTCATCCCTCTCGATCTCTCTCCCTCCCTCATGGTTGCTACCTCATCGTCGCCAGACGTGGTCGCCGCCAGCGATCACCACCACCACGGGACTCTTCTCCCTTCTCCCTCTCTTATCTCATCTCCCATCCATCTCTCTCCCTCCTCCCAGCTCACTGCCGCCCCACCCTTCTCTTTTTTCCCCCTTTCTCCTTTCTTCCTCCCTTCTCCCTCTCTAACTTTCTTTCTCTCTTTCTCTCACTCCTCCCTGCCACGTGATCAACCCCACCCATCCCACCATTTCTCTCTCACTATTTCTTTCTCTCTCCCTCACTCCTCACTGTCAACGTGAGTTGATCCTCACCCATCTCTCCCACATATCACTCTCTCTCTCTCTCTCTGTTCTTTCTCTTTCTTTCTCCATTCTTTCTTTTTTCTGTCTCCTTCCTTTTTCTTGTTAATGGGCCACCAAGACCCTCCATCACCACTAATCAAGTGGGCCACATACCAAGTGGGCCCCACAACCTCCGATCATCACAATCTTCTCGTGGATCCCGCGAGCTCAACCATCTTCAATTTGCAAGCCACCACTCCATCCACCCGTCTAATTCGTAAGCTCTTCTCCCCTTAGGTTAGGATTAATATACTTTGGGTGCAAAAATGTATTTGATAGCTTAGGGCTTCCCCTATTTTGATTTTATATTTAATTTAGTTTTATTTAGCTATTTATCCCTTAGGTTTGGTTTGTTGGGCTATGGAGCTACGATTTATGGATTTGGGCAATTTCAACGAAAGGCAAGTAGATATTTATATGTATGCTTTGATATGTTTGTCTCTCCTTGATTTGTATGGAAATATGATGGTTTAGATGTCATTTGCTCATTTGTTGTATTAGAGGATTGAAAACATAATAAAAGGCTTTTTAGCTTAATGGAATGGATGGAAATGTTAATGACTTGATTAAATGGATTTGGGGGTTGAGGGTGGGATGTATTTCTATTTGGTTTTGTTTGTCTATCAGGTTCAGGGAAGAGAGGTTAGGCTTTGGACCCATTTCACTGCAGAAACAAAACCCAGGTTTTGTTTCCGCAGTATGTGGTCGACCGGCCATGCGGCTCGGTCGACCGGCGACATAGGGTCAGGTTCTCCAGAACCTGACCAAACCATTGTTCGGGCATACAAGGAGGATGTCGATCGGCCAAGGCTCGGTCGACCGGGCTCGCTGTGTAAGGGGTCGACCGGCCAAGGGCCAGGTCGACCGGGACAACTGTGAAGACCCTTTTTCAGGGGTTCTGTTTACGTTCTTTTGGAGGACTTTAGGTGGAACTTTGGTTACCCTTTTTGGACTCATTTGACTATACGTGAGAATGTTTTGAGCCGACGTTCTTCACGGTTATTCCGGTTGCATCGGATACTAATCTTATTCAATTTTGAGCGGTACGGGACAACGGAATACCCCCTTTTATATCTATGCACGAGGACTATTCGTTCGGATATCGCGAACCTTATTCCTTTCATTGACTAAGTAGATTGTACGATGCTTCAGGTTTAACATTTGACTTAGGTTTGGATTGTTTATCGCATCTGGTTTCGAATCGTACCGTCTGGTACTATCTACATGTAATGTTCATGGTCTTTAGCTTCGTTTATTTTGCTTTGTATTGGGATCACATGGAGAACTTAGATGATGAACTTAGGATCCCCTTTGATGTTCCGTTTATTCTGAAATTTGTTTGAAGTGTTGAGACTAGGTGGCTGTGATTGTAAGGCTTGAAGAGAACTACTATTGAAGTCCGAGATTTGTTTGAAGTCTAATCTAATTAGAAGTAAAGTAGTTTCTCTATTGTTTGATGAATCTTGTTCTCACAAGAAAGCTTAGTCCCTCACTGATGTCTATTTAGGATTCTGTGTGTCAGGCACCACTCAGCTGTTAATGTCCAACACAGATGGGGCACCACTTGTGTGAGGGCTCCAAATTCTGGACCATCTGCAGATCGGGTTGGTGTAATGGACACCGATTGATGCCAATGGGGTATCGTTCTGAACATTCTGATTGAAGGAGTATGATCCCAAACTATTTATATCTCCACCACAACTCAATGGGAGTAGGGAGGGTAATGACACTATCCCGTGGTAATTAGCACATGTGGACTGCCTATTTTGTTAGTTGATTATTGATTCGAATGCTGTACACTTCTCACGATCAGGATGCTATGCATGTTTTATGATCTTGCCTATTGTTTACTCTGATTCGTTCTGCATATCTATTGATGTTTTATATTTATATCTGCATGCCGATCGTCGTGTCTGCTACTGCACTTGGTGTATAGGTACCAGATACATTTACCTTTGGGAAAGTAGAGGCGTCGCTTTAGGTAGTTTAGCCTGATGGTGAGTACGAGTTGTGTGTTGATGGTATTGTCGTCGTGACCAGCACACGAGTGCCTTCATACTTTGGTTAGTTCGTATTTATTCTCTTTTGGCTTAGGTTTTGATGGAAGCCATTAATTAATATACGTTTGATATCTTTTGCTAAACTTAAACTATAGAAAATGAAGATGTGCATACTCTGAAATGTTATATTGTACCATTTTTTTATTATGATGTTCCGTTGTGTTTTATTGAAAAAATATTTATACCTCACCGCGGACTTTGATCCTATGGGACATGATTTGGCCATGTTGTATTGGTTTAATGTTGGAAAATTTTTAATTAGCCCTAATCTCACGCATAATCCCCGGTTTCACTTCTGGGGGCGTGACATAATAGGTCCATCTGTGGATTGAACGCGCCCCAGGAAACTCTCATTCTGTGATTCTAATTATTTGGCCGGTCCCTAATAAATATGTAACATTAGATGTAATCTTCCATTTTCATGGATGGCCGGAATCAATTGATATGGGAGATATTGGAATCACAAACATGTTCGTTTTAATGAAACCAAATGTTTTAATTGACTATCGCTCAAAAAAATAATAGAATTAACTATCCATCGAACTCACTTAATGATTTGAAACTTGTGTTTTACATAAAACAAAAGGGAAAAAGCATGTGTTTCACATATGGAAGTGTATGGGAAGACACGCCATTCCATGAAATTGGTAAGAAAGCCTAGATTTGAAAATGGACACTGTGGAAAGCCCCTAGATTTGAAAATGGTCACTGAAGCATCTATCATTTACCGACCGAAAACGAGAAAACCATCACCAAATCAATCCGTCACAACATCTAACCCCTAAAAGGGCATTCCCCTTCTCCCTCCACTTCTACACACTAACTCCCATTACCCAATCATATTCTAAGGTCAAGGATCATTTATTATTTCTCCTGCTACCTTATACACTAATATCCTACTACCTTATACACTAGTATACCTACATCCCCTGTAGATTGAGAACATATCGATCAACTCAATGTTAATGGACCTTGATAGCTAAATCTGAAATGAAACTTTTTTTTTTCTTTTTTTTATAGTGGCATGTGCCAACACTAACTAGTTGACTCAGGTTGGATTTTAATAAAACTGGTGACTTCTTCAACGACATGGCCTAGTAAAACTCAGAGTATGCTTTCTGACTCTTAACATATAATGAATATCTGTGTAAACTATAAAGATACTATTCAAGGAAAAAAAGAAAGAACAAAGCAATTCATGAACTACTCTCAACACTTAGAAATACCAATGGACATATGTTGAGGTCACCAGAATTAATTCTAAACCGACCCAGAATATATGAGACAGTTGTATATATTAAATGAAACAAAAGAAACTCATAGGTACTATGGCATTTTGAATACGAACTTACACTGCTGCCTCCATTTGTAAGACCCCGCCCCAAGAGTTTCCGATTAGTGCTAATTAAGATGCGTTTTAGATTTAAGTAAGATTAGTGGATTTTGGTTAATATTGGATTAGAATAGCTTTTACATAGCTTTGGATCATTTTTAGAACATTTTGATTTAATGGGGCCCTTTGGGGGTTCCTTTATTGTGTTTTGAGTGACTTTGGGGTTTATTTAATAATTCTGGAAATCGGTTTTTTGCTCCGTTTGATTTATTTTATTATTCCCTAGAATTTTTGTGTTTGCCCCGTTTCCGCTCGAGACCTTTAGACCCTACTTTGCTTTATAGGAGTAAAACAGTCTTTTTTACACAAAATCTGGACACTATTTTCAATGTCCCCGAAACCCGGAAAATATATACTTTTTGGAAACTAGAAATTTCGTTGAACATTTATTCCTTCTTCGTCGAATTCATTCGAGACCCGGAAACCCAAGTTTTAAACCCGACTAACTTGTTAAGTTGTGGGACCCAACCCCATTTCCTAAAAAAGGAGAAGCCTCCTTCACTTTCCCTTTCCTTTGCAACTTTTCATTGAGAAGAGACTTTGGCTCTAGCACTCTAGGGTTTCAACCTTGTTCTTGTTCTTCTTGCTTGTTCTTCTCCAACTCACTCCAAAGCTCATGCTAAAAGGAAAACGGAGATCACCATCATCTCCCTCTCTATGAAAGCTATCCATTGATGCCATTTGTGAAGGAAACGACACATTGCAAGAATCTCTTTGAACAAACCTTGCATTTTTTAGGGTCTTCCATGTAAGTGATTCTCTCCATCTCCTAGATTAGTGTTCTTCTTGTCCTAGAGGAGCCCCATCTTCATTATTGGGTGCTTTCTCATTCTATTTCTTGGTTTACCCATTTTAGGGTTGGTAATGAGTGTATTTTGGGGATTTTTGTGTAGATTGTGATTTGGGCTTGAGAGAAGTGTTGAGAACATGATTAATCACCTTTGGAGACCAAGGCAAGTGGATGAATGAGTTTGATTTGAATGAGTTCTTGTTTTATTGAAAATGTGGATTTTCACTATTCATCTTCTTTTAATGCTTTAGAAATGTGAATATTAATGAGTCTCCTCTCTTAATTGTTCCTTCAAGATATTGTGCATTAAAGTTAGTATTTATGCCAAATGATGAATCTTCATTAATGATGGGTACTTTGTAATAAATGAAGTGGAAATGAATGTGTTTTAATGCCTTGATGGAGTGGTTGTTGGAGGAAATGAATGAATGTGAATAGAAGGGGGTATAGACTTGTTTCATATCAGGAAAATGGATGAAGTAGAAGTAGAATGGTTTAGAGAAAGAAAGAGGAGAAATCTGCACCTGATGTGTATTTCCAGCAGCTGGGTGGTCAGCTGGCAGTCACCTGGCGGCTAGCCGACTGGTGACCTGCGGTTAGCCAACCCAGGTTCGATTACAATTCCAGAATGCTCTAAATCTTGGGTGAGCACAGGCGGCTAGCCGACCTTGGCTGCGGCTAACCGCCATGTGACCGTCAGGTAACCGAAATGCGCGTTCAGAAATACAGAATGCTGTTTTTTAACAGGGTGAACCACGGTCAGCTCCGCGGTCAGCCAGCGGCTAACCGCCGAACCCCTCAGCGGCTAACCGCCAGCTAACCGACAGGTGACCGAATTTCACCCAAAATTCCTGAGTCTTTTCTATTGTTTTCAGAAATGGTATTCTAAGGTTTGGATGAGTTGTTCTGATGCACTGCTACCTTGGAAAGATTTAGGGGATGACATAAGGAGATCGACTTAGAAAGAAACCCCACTTCGGAAATGTATTGGGAATTGTGGATTTATCAAACTGTATAAGGAAACTTGGGACGCCTACCATCATTCGAGTACCATGCCAAGAACAATAATAGACATACAAGACCTTTATACATATTGTGTGAATACAGAAGCCCCAATACATAGTCCGTAATTGTATAAGGATTCATCGTACTGTTTTACTCGGATTATACTTGTCCTAACCCGATTTCACTCGATATCATTAGTTTTATCTCAAACTATGGATTTATGCACCTGACATGTCCTATCAGCCCCGTATATGCATGAAAAGATAATGATGTGAAATGTGTGCCTATGAGCACCATGCCCCGCCTGCCTGAGTGTTTTACACCGATATAGTTTTGTATATATTTTGATTTCTCATGTAACCTATGAGTCGGCACCACTAGGCTTGGACGTCCTTGTCAGTTTGATCAACTGACTTGGGCCTCCCCCTCGTGCTCCCGCCAGTTGCGACTTGGATCCAGTCCTGCCCCGTTACCCGGTTCCGCGGCCGTGGTCTTGTCTAGCTATATGTATATGTATATATTGTTGGTTCTCGTCACTTCGCGTGTTCGAGCCCAACGCACTGAATGTGCTCTCATCACATTAGTGATAGAGAGGATTTAGCTTTAGTGTGGTTGCCGTCTTGCTAGTTCCCTATTCTTTGATATCCTGCATGTTTTATCTTATATATGCATTTTGATAAATGATATATCTTGTTTTATGGAAATAATCGTTTGGACAGATTTTAATGTCTTTTCAATTTATCTTTTGATTTCTCTTATTGTGATATCTATTCACCCACCTGCCAGACCGTCGTGTCTGACCCATTTTTGTGGTACTCAGGTCCAGTCCCTGTTATTGTCTTTGAGGAGGAGCCAGAGGAGGCGGTTGGAGAACCGCAGTGCTTAGTAGAATGGCAAGCCGACAATGTCGTTTAGACATTGGGTCGAGCTAAGAGTTGCGTAACATTTTGGGAGTTTATAGAATGACATTTGATTTACTCCTTTGGTTGTATTAGTCTTTGTTGGCCATTATTTTTTAGGATGTTTAAATCAACTTACATTTGCATTTTTAAACTTCTAACTTTTTATTTTGGGAATGCCAAAGAGACCATTGCTCACTCTGACGTCATGACATTTAAATGTGTTTATCAGTCTTGTATTATGGAATGAGTTACGAATTTGGTTTGCTACATGTTTTCGCACCAATGTAAATGTTTTGTGACCAATGGAATGAGTTACGAATTTGGTTTGCTAAATATTTTTGAGGATGTTTAAATCAACTTACATTTGCATTTAAATTTCTAACTTTTTATTTTGGGAATGCCAAAGAGACCATTGCTCACTCTAGCGTCATGACATTTAAATGTGTTTATCAATCTTGTATTATGGAATGAGTTACGAATTTGGTTTGCTACATGTTTTCGCACCAATGTAAATGTTTTGTGAGTGCGTGTGAAATCATCACCTGGAAACCTGTGGAAAATTAAATGAGTGTATATTTTTATGTTCACTGTTGTAATCGCACATCAACACTATGTATGATTATTATTATTACCGCTCGCGGGCCCGGATCCCAGTCCGGGGTCACGACACCATATGCGGCAACCCAAGTTTGACAAACAGTTTGGCCCTCCAAATCTGGATCCTTAATACGAAATAACATCAACCTTTAACAATCATAAAAGTATCAAATCTTATTATAGTTTTTAAAAAATGTACTTAAAAAGACATATTTAAGTTGCATGATCAAGGACTTCCTACTTACTTAGAGAACCAATTGAATTTTATTTTTAAATAAAGTGTACATACTTTTACCTCCTATAATGAAGCCAATCATTTATGCCACAAATGCACATTTCTATGGAATATCTTCCATATGGAAAGGAAAGGAAAGGAAATCCTATACTATAAAACCTAAATGGTAATTACTTTATTATCAAAGGCTATAAAAGCACCCTTGTGAACTACACACTATTTCCCTCCAATAGTTAGACCTTTACTCGCTAACATATCAGATCTGGAATAAACCTTAAGAGCAATTTTACATTGTTTTACATTCTTTGTAACTTCAACACGGACACTATCTAGTTGGGCAGTAGCTCTGGCAAAGAAACCACGCCCTTCGATTGCACAGTCAAAATTAAGGTAGGCAATACCTTTCGAGCCTAAATTCTCCAGGTTTTGCTAAACCTACTAACTAGATCCAATCTAAAATGAAAGCCAACACCAATTGCCATCCACTTATCTCCGTGTGTGTGGACATAACTGTATTTTAAAAAAAAAGTTATTGATAAAAAATGCAAGCATGTGAACAAGTACACATTGTTTTTTAGAGAAGTGTCGTCTTTAGCTAGTATTTGAAAATGGCTATTGAAGCATCATAACATCAGAAACACACACAATAGAATTCATGTCTAAACCGAAGACTCTTTTTTTTTTAATGGTTACTTTGATTTATAAAAGCAAATAGTACAAGAGATGAGTACTCACAAGCAAAAAAAATAAAAAAATAATAACATAACCCAAAACCAACCGCCTAAGGCCCTGCTTAAGATGAGGCCAACTCTTTCCATTGATATGTTATTTAATCGATGGAGTACCCTTTAAAAGACAGGTTAATACTTGAATCAAAGACAGTTTGATTACTCTTCACAAAGAATAGAAATTCAAGAAACACAATAAACCGATGCTCAAATCTCAACAAAATAGAATCGGAAAAAGCTGGCTTTTCCTCTTTTTCTTCTTATCTGATCAAAGATTCAAAGGAGACACTGTTTTCGAGAGAGCCATGAACAACAACCTAGTTCGTCTCAGCCCAGCTATTCTTCTGCCATTGTAGCTTGTGCTGACTGAGTGCTGGTGTGATATCTCTATTTTCAAAGTAATGAAGAGAAATGAAGGGAGAAAGATATTAGAGCATTTGGAGAAATGTTCACAGAAAAGTATTGGATGAGTTACTATTCTTAAGTAACGCTTGTGAGTAGACGATTCGTAATGTGGGCAGAAAGAGGGGGAACGTGGAGAGAAGATTCTCTAATGAAGGGGGAATACGAGAAGTTGCTTAACGAAGCTAAAAAGAGAAAAATAAATGGGGCATTCGGCGACAAGTCTTGAACATTTCACTTTCTGGCCTTCGACCCATAATCGTTTTTCACTGTGGTAGGTCCTTTTTCCAAATTTGAAAAACTAAAATGTCCAAGTTACCATTTCTTTAAATCATATCCCATGACTAGTGGGATATGCCATTAATAATGGTAAACTACCATTTAATTTACAATGATTAATGAAATCCCATTAATGAGATTTTCAAATAAAATCTAAAAAAAACAAATAAATTTAAAAAAAACGCACATAAATTTTAAAAGAACGCAAATAAATTTCAAAAAATGCAATAAATTTTAAAAGCACTCAGAGAAATTTAAAAAGATGCAAATAAATCTAAAAAGATAAAAATAAATTTCAAAAAATATAAATAAATTTCAAAAGACACAAATAAATATCAAAAGATCCAAATAAAATTAAAAAAATGTAAATAAGTTTCAAAAGACGCCAATAAATTTCAAAAGACGTAAATAAAATTTAAATGCCCAAATAAATTTCAAAAAATGCAAATACATTTGCCAATACTAAGATAAACCAATTTTCCAATTTTTAGAAATTTTTTTCGAAACTCAATTAAATTTATTTTAAAAGAAAACGCAAACAAATTTGAAAAGACGAAAATAAATTTCAAAAGACACAAATAAAATTAAAAAACAAAAATAGATTTCAAAAAATGCAAATACATGTGCCAATAGATTTTCCAAAAACTCAGATAAATTTACAAAAAATACAGATAAATTTGAGAAAAACATAGATAAATTTGACAAAAACTCAGTTAAATTTCACCAAAACTCAAATAAATTTGATAAAAATTTAGATAAATTTCACAAAAACTCAAATCGCCTGAGTTCTGCAAACTGGGTCGAGTTGAACATGACCCACAAACTGGCCTGAACCTGAAACTAACCCAAAACTAGGTTTTCTTCTTTGATTGGTTATGGTACAGAACCTTGCTACTCTGATTCTGCCGATCCTTCTTCCTCTTCGATGGCGGTGCACGGCCAGACAGTGTGCTGGTGTTGGCTAGTCTCCGGCGATGATGAGTGCGGTAGCAATGGCATGGACTTCGACTTTCTGGTTCAGCAACGATTGCGTTATAAGTCCGGATCTCTACTGCAAATTTCTTCTCTAAGAGTGGCTAACCCACACAAATATATTTTAACCTCAAATTCTCCACTTGTCAAAACAAGATGAGTTCCAAAACAAAACTCTTGTTGGTTTTCCGCTGTGGGCTGCCTTTGCATGAACCAATGGAAACTGAGATGAGATGGCGTAGAAAATCAAGATACTCCACCCTTCAGCCATAGAAAATGAGAACCTTTGCTTCGGATTCCTACAACAAGACCCGTTCCACAGCGACTGGTCTTCTCGATCCATACTGAAATGGGGAGAAGAAGACCGAAGGGGGTCTCTTGCCTTAGGAATATGAGGGAGGGGGAATGGAAGATTTGAAATTTTGATATTCAAAATTTAATACCTAAATAGTTGAAAGGGCAAATCAGTCGTGAAAATGTCTGATGTGGCGTATCTAGGGACCTCTCGCCAAAATATGTTCAGCTGCGTGGACTACAACCCTTAGACGAAACTTGTGTGGATCAAAACCTTTAAACGTTCCATTTCAGGGACCTTTCGATAATTTACTCAAAATAAATTTGGCCAAGACAAATCCAATTGAGGGCTAATTGCTCAATGAGAGACTAGGAAAGGCATTGATGGAGAGCCAAAATCAATTGATCAGTCAAAACTAATTTGAACAGTCAAAATTAATTGAACAAGCAAAATGTGCCCATGCTTAGCATTGGCAATATAATACAAATTTGTAAAATATATACAAAAAATTATAAAATGTATAAGAAATTAAAATATGAAAATATCGTTATAAATTATATTGAGATAGAAAAATTAAAAATAACCTATCATTTACCAAATTAAGTTATTGATAGTAAAACTTTATTTAGGATGAAAATGATTGGTCATAGCAAAGAACTGAAACTCAAATCCAAAACCACAGGACAACCCCCTCACCTCCAACAAAAATAAAAAAGATAAACAAACTGATTCTTAGAGGCCCAAATCAGAGCATTTAACAAAAGTAAACATTAAAAAAAAAAAAATCACATTGGCAAAGAGCTCTAATTTATATGCTAACAATTAAATCACAAACCAATTGAAACAACTCAACAGAAAAAAGAAATTAATGGATAGCAAAAGAAAATATTGAGAATGAATGTCAAAGAAAAATGATAAACCACAAGAAAAATATAATCCAGATCCAAAACCATAGACAAACACATACGCATAAACAAAATCAATGTTTGATCTCTAGAGACCCGAGCCAGCTAACAATTATTATCTTTTAATTTTCAACTTTTTTATTGTTAAAATGCAAAGATTAGGAGTGTAATGATATGATTGCTTCTGTAAATGCTTTGCATATGGTTTTTATCACCATAAACCTGAAGAGACTTACCATCGAGGGCTGGCAGCTAAACACATAAACAATAAATATAAATAATCCAATCTCCAGGCAGAGGTATTAAACAAATGTATACACATTTTTTGACAAGAACTTGATTACATGTAAAAGGATATGGGGGATTCTTGCTATGATCAAACACGGTCTTATGCTACTCTCACGGAGGATTATTGATATAAATAAAGAAAGAATATAAATACGACAGCTTACCAAAGGAAAACATATAGTTGTTGCATTAGTTGTCTTGTAGGCCTTTACCAAGAAAATAAAAATGACAAAGACATTGATAATATTCCTATACTATTTTCATCAAACATACTACCCAATCCATTCTATCTCATTATTCCATCGAACTCAAAACCAATGCTTAAAAGAAAATCAACCAAAGGGCTACTGATGATGTCAAACTAAATAAAAATCATAATCGATTCTCCGCTTATGTCCTTGAATACAATATATAGAAAATCATACCTTAAAAGAAAATCATAGATACTCAAATAAAAATAATAATTGAACCCGAATGGTGTAAAAAACCAAACAAATGATTTAAAGAAACTCAAAAGCCCACCACCTGAAAAGGTTATTTTAGAGAGTTTTGGAGTCAAAATAGTTAGTTTCTAGCAACAATTATTTTCTCCATAGGCTCCAATACGACCAAACAAGACGTACAAGAAAATCAATAGAAAAAAAAACCCTTTTGCAACTGTCACGACCCCAAAATTAGGGTAGCATTAAGGGGTCGTGATTATGGGATTTTCTGTAGCATAATCTTTATTTTCTTCACCATGATCTGCACGGGTGAGAATACAGGATCCATCACCGTTATGGAACATTTAACGGAAGCTTGCATTGCGGTGCAACCTGAATTCCAGAGCTCATCGGATTTTGTGTTGCATCACTAATGGGAAGCTTGTCACAACAAAATCACAAAACCCCACCACTTTCTTGAATTATAAGAACCCATTATAAAATAACAAAAATCTGATAAATTGTCCTAATATTCTAACTTGGCTTTCTTTCAGTCAGGTGCCTAGAAACACTAAAACCCTTGCAAAAAATACCTTTGAAATGTCACCTTCTGGATGGCCTAATTGGGAAACCTTTGGATTTCAGAAAGAGAGAGTTGCAAAGGGTGGGAGAGAGATATGACGATGGATAAAGAGAGAGAGAGTCGATTAGCACCATAGGAGATCAGGTTGTGTGAGAAGGGAAGGTAGAGGTAGTCGATTAGCACTATTTTAGACGAGAGGGATTCCTCCAAGTGTCTTGTTGCATCCAAAGATTGTAGAGAACATTCGGGATGATCTCTCAAAATCTTATAAAATTATTGAGGTGTAGAGAAAAAGAGAAGCCAAAGAACTGAAGATCAAGAGATATGCAGAGGTTTTGTGGAAACGTAAAATATAATGAAAATTTAAAAATATCAAACTATAGAGTAAAATGTGCCTGTAATTATAAAAGACAGAAAGTAGTTTAGTAGGTTAAAAAGTTACTTTTCTTAGAAAGAATTATACTTTAAAATCTTAAAAACTTTATTCATGAATAAAACAATTTTAACTAAAAATAATAATGGTAGACTATTTTCTTTTTTAAACTATTTTTATCAAAGATATTTTATTTAGTACGAATGATAATCAAAGAAGAAGAATTTGTTAGAAATCTCAAATGATGTGAATGGTCACATGTAGGCTCCTGCCGATTAAGACATGCATTATTCTTCTTAAATTCAATTTTTGGATGAAATAGACTTTAAGAATAGAAAACTTTCACATTTCACTAAAAATTAGAATGCTAGAGTATTTTTCTTTATTTTTAATTTTTTTTATTTAAGAGATTTTATTTCATCTATACATACATTTAGTCTATATACAAAAACCACTGATAATTATATTCATCTGTATATAAATTTCAGAGAGAACAAGCATTCATCTAAGACGGTCTACGAATCCAACATCTAAAATGGAACGGACATCAATCCCATCCAAAAAAAGAAACTTAACAATAAAAATAGTTTTTGATTCAAATATCCACATCACAGTTTGGGTTTTCAATGTGACACAATATGCAACCAAATCAAACGTATCAAGAAAAATTACCCAAAAACCAATGCAAAAACAATTATATAAAGAACATATTTTGATCCAGCCAAAAGAATACAAAAAATCAATCATTAAACAAACAATCACGGGGTCACTGATTGTAATAACTGGGTATTTTTGTTGATGTCAACACAATTTTATGTTGATGTTGACGAATGTTTTGTTGATGTCAATAAATATTATTCATGACAAAATAGGGAACTGGTCATGCTGATATCAACAAGAAAAGGGAAAAACGGAAAAAACAAAGATGATTTGGGCTAAAGGTTCTTGGCCGTCATTATAAAAGTTTATGGTCCTCAACTGTGGTTACCTTATTTAAGGGGATTTTTATGGTAAATGTCCCTTTTCATCTAATTGCTAATGTTCTCTCTCCTGTCTCTGTCTCCGTCTCTGCTGCTTCTACTTAATATAGGTTGTTTCTCCTTTTTCGACCTTCGCCCTCAGATCATTAGAATCTGGAATTTTCTACTGTGTGTGTAGAACTGTTTATACTAATAAAACCTAAGTTATAATTCAATTTTGGAAATGTAGCTTGCTTCTGACTGATAAAACCTGCCCCTTCTTCGTGGTGAAAATGCTAATGATTTAGTCCGTTTGAATAATGAAGTATAGCTGATCTGTGCCATTAATTGGGTCAAAATGGAGTTTTGGGGCTTTGTGGTCAAACACGCAGGCCAACATGGACACAAATTTATTAGTCAGATTTTAAGCAAGATGGGATGATGCTTACATGATGATGTTGTCCGGTTTTAAAATTATGCTCAGTACCCAATTCAATGCGACTGAACCTTGATAGATGTGATATTGCCTGCATCCATGGTTAGTTTTATTGTTTAGAGCATGTTTGGATGTACAAAAGAGTTCCATTTGTTTCTTGTTCAATGGTGGAGCAGAAAAAGTTGTGTTTCCCCAACTAAATTGCGGTGCATCTTTTCCACCTGAAATAGTTGTATTTGTTTGTGTTTGGAAATTAGAAAATCATACTATCAATTATTAAATATGAGTACTACCAAAAGAGGCCCCCACATATTGTTTTGTGTGCAACCCCAAAGGATAGCTCACCTGGCATAGGACCAACAATGATAAGTGCGACAGCAGCTACTTGGACTCTGGCCTTTTGGTCCGGCGACGATCGCCTTACAAGTCCGGACCTCTACTTAAGATTTCTTCTCTAAGAATGGCTAACCCACATAAATATATTTTAACCTCAAATTCTCCACTTGTCAAAACAAGACAAGTTCCAAAACAAAACTCTTATTGATTTCCTACTGTGGGTTGCCTTTGCATGAACCAATGGAAACCGAGACGAGATGGAGTAGAAAATCAAGATACTCCACCGTTCAGCCACAAAAAACGAGAACCTTTGCTTTAGATTCCTACAAAGAGACCCGTTCCACAGCGACTGGTCTTCTCAATCCATACCGAAATAGGGAGAAGAAGACCCAAGGGGGGTCTCTTGCCCTAGGAACAAGGGAGGGGGAATGGAAGATTTGAAATTTTGATATTCAAAATTTTATGCCTAAACAGTTGAAAGGGCAAATCAGTAGTGAAAATGTCTGATGTGGCGTATCTAGGGACCTCTCGCCAAAATATGTTCAAATGCGTGGACTACAACCCTTAGACGAAACTGGGTGGATCAGAACCTTTAAACGTTCCATTTCAGGTCAAATCCAATTGAGGGCTAATTTCTCAATGAGAGACTTGGAGAGGCATTGATGGAGAGCCAAAATCAATTGATTAGTCGAAACAAATTTGAACAGTCAAAATTAATTGAACAAGCAAAATGTGCCCATGCTTAGCATTGGCAATATAATACATATTTATAAAATATATACAAAAAATTATAAAATGTATAAGAAATTAAAATACAAAAATCTCGTTATAAATTATATTGAGATATAAAAATTAAAAATAACCTATCATTTACCAAATGAAGTTATTAAAACTTTATTGAGAATGAAAATGATTGGTCATAGCAAAGAACTGAATCTCAAATCCAAAACCACGGGACAACCCCCTCAGCCCCAACAAAAATAAAAATGATAAACAAACTGATTCGTAGTGGCCCAAATCAGAGCATTTAACAAATGTTAAAATTAAAATAAAAAAAAAAACATTTGCAGAGAGCTCTAATTTATATGCTAACAATTTAATCACAAACATATATAAAATCTTGACAACTCGAGTTAACACAGTAAATATACATATAACAACTACAAACCAATTGAAACAACCCAACAGAAAAAGAAGTTAATGGATAGCAAAAGAAAATATTGAGAATGAATGTCAAAGAAAAATGATAAAATATAAGAAAAATATTAATCCAGATCCAAAACCACAGACAAACACATACGCATAAACAGAATCAATGTTTGATCTGTAGAGACCCGAGCCAGCTAACAATTACTATCTTTCAACTTTCAACTTTTTTTTTTTTTTTTTGTTAAAATTCAAAGATTAGTAGTTTATGATATGATTGCTTCTGTAAATGCTTTGCTTATGATTTTTATCACCCTAAACCTGAGGAGACTTGCCATGGGGGGCTGGCAGCTAAACACATCAACAAGAAATATAAATAATCAAAGGTAGAAGTATTAAATGAATGTATACACATTTTTTGACAGGAACTTGATTACATGTAAAAAGATATGGGGGATTCGTGCTATGATCAAACACGGTCTTATGCTACTCTCACGGAGGATTATTGATATAAATAAAGAAAGAATATAAATACGACAAAGCTTACCAAAGGAAAACATATAGTTGTTGCATTAGTTGTCTTGTAGGCCTTTACCAAGAAAAAAAAATGACAAAGACATTGATATTATTCCTATACTATTTTCATCAAACATACTACCCAATCCATTCTATCTCATTATTCCATCGAACTCAAAACCAACGCTCAAAAGAAAATCAACCAAAGGGCTACTGATGATGTCAAACTAAATAAAAATCATAATCGATTCTCCGCTTATGTCCTTGAATACAATATATAGAAAATCATACCTTAAAAAAAAATCATAGATACTCAAATAAAAATAATAATTGAACCCGAATGGTGTAAAAAACCAAACAAATGATTTAAAGAAACTCAAAAG
This sequence comes from Persea americana, assembly GCA_029852735.1. Taxonomy (NCBI): domain Eukaryota; kingdom Viridiplantae; phylum Streptophyta; class Magnoliopsida; order Laurales; family Lauraceae; genus Persea; species Persea americana. Next base: position 56,446,015 of record CM056810.1, read on the forward strand.
CCCACCACCTGAAAAGGTTATTTTAGAGAGTTTTGGAGTCAAAATAGTTAGTTTCTAGCAACAATTATTTTCTCCAATATAGGCTCCAATACGAGCAAACAAGACCTACAAGAAAATGAATGAAAAAAAAAAAACCCTTTGCAACTGTCACGACCCCAAAATTAGGGTAGGATTCAGGGGCCGTGATTATGGGATTCACTATAGCATAATCTTTATTTTCTTCCCTACAATCCGAAAGGGTGAGAATATAGGACCCATTACCATTATGGAACATTTAGCAGAAGCTTGCAATGTGGTGCAAACCCGAATTCCGGAGCTCATCGGATTCCGTGTTGCATCACTAATGTCTTATTAGTTGCATCATACTATATCATACCTCATCAGATTGGTATAACATAAACAGAATATAAGTAGAGTTAGACAAGTAAACGGGAGATTATATTTCCATAATTAAAGTTAGAGAGTTACAAAATATGCATTAATTACATTCCCAATATAAAAGGCCAATAGAGGCTCGTACGATGTGATTCAAAACCCATGCTATATGATGAGAATGCAAAATGTCATATTTTTCTCCCTTAATGTTTAGTGCTTTATACTTATTTGATGCCTAAATGTACTCATTATTCTTTTATTTTTATTTAGGTGCAAATGGAGGCATTAAGTGCAAAATGAAGCTAATTGGGCGATTCTGGACAGTTTGGACATCGCTTCATAATCTGGACATAACTCTCTCATCCGAGCTCCAATTGAGGTGATTCAAGATACTATGAAACGCCAAGAGAAAGATCTACAACTTTCATGTTTTAAGTTTTGAGAGATACTGGCTATATCAAGGTCAAAATCGGGCTTGAAATTACTGCTCGTACTAGATGCTAAATGGATGAAAAATCAAGCAGAATGGCATTATGGTAAATTTGAAGAAATCAGGAGTTCGTCGAAACATATCCAATATTGGGCTCATATTTTGCAGAATGGAAAATTGTGCAACTTTAATTCTTGAGCTGAGTCCAACCGGAGCCAAGATGAAAAGATAAAGGCGAATAAAGAATTTTCAACAACTTTAATTCCAAACCCAAAATTCCATCTATATCCCCACATGCATACACTCCTCTCTCACGTTTTCATCCTATCAAAACTCATTATTTCTCTCTTTCCTCTTTAACCACCCACGTATCACACTCCTAGTGGATCTCTCTCTCATCCCTAATAGTTCTCACAAAGACCTCTTTTCTCTACATAAACCCACCGATCTGAAGGCGAGAGGGGGATCTCTGCACTGCATGTTCTCTGTCTTTCTGCATCTTTTTCTCCTCTGACGAATTCTCTCTCTCGGTCTCTTTCTTTTCTTCTTTTCTTTTTATTTTAATTTTGCAAGTTAGCATGGCCCTGCGTGGCTAATTCTTTGTAATTGGTCAAAGGAGACTGAAGCCTCGGAACAAATATTGTGAGATCTAATTTATTTTCATTGTTCAATTTATGCTTTGAATATGGGTTGTTCTTCTATGCTTAATTTGTTATCATGATTGTTTCGTTTAATTGCTAGGATGCATACTAGTATATTTTTCGTTGCAATCTACTGCTAAATTAGAAATCAAATCCGTAATTGTTTGATCTCTCTAATTTGCGAAGCAACTGATATTTAATAAATTACTGCGTCAGTGATTGTTAGATATTAGGAAGAACACTTGGCTAAATTAAATGCAACTGCATGTGCTTGTGTTATTTGGGTTCATCGATCTCTCTAATTTTAATGCTGTTACTAAATTAAATCTATAGCGCTTGTCTTAGGTTGTTTAGTAATTAGGGTTAATTAGAGCGCGTGTTTTCTAATTAACTAATTAAGGAGGTAGGAGTTTAATTCCAACGATGAATATTCAAAGTGTTTGTTAATTTATTTTTGCATCAATGATCAGTTCTGAATTTCCGATGGTGGATGCTAACTTTGACCAATGCTTGCTCATTTAATTGAATTCGTTACTTTGTTGCTCTTTGTTTGCTTTTATTTATTTTTTTCTTTCAACATAAAAAAAAAATACCCCCTCATCTTTAATCACATAGCATGAAATTTGACTAAACACTCTCCGTGGGAACGATCTTTACTCGCACTACTACATATATTTTTAGGAGTAAAGGTTTTATTATTTTTGGGTGCCTGCGACAGCACGACCACTATACTTAAAACCAACTCATGCATGCGACATATGTGGAGTAAATGAACCTCTAGATCATGAAAACAATTAAAGGAGAAGGAGCTCTTCGCTTTAAGAAGCTCAAACAAGAAGGTAGGAGCTGAAGGGGCTGCCAGTCATGAAATCACACCAAAACGAACTATGTTGCAAAGGAGATGATGTAGTATCCCTTGGTGGGGTCGGAACCTCTCAAAACTCTTCAAAACTAACCCAAACCAAGTTCTGACCCTCAATACACATGATTGGCTTCTAATCCCACTGAGTAATCCTAACCATTGAATTAATTAGTGCTAATCATAGGATTAAGAGGTGGGGTTATTACAGCAACCATCGCTAAAGTTAGCATCCAGGACAACCAGGTCATTTATAAGACATCTATCCTTTCTCAACATGACTATTATGAAGCTTCCACTCCTATCACTCGCCCATAATACGTTGGTGCTGGGTTTGTTTTGTGCATGTGTGTGTGCGCGCGCACGCCTTATCTCTATCCTTTTGTATGTTTTTTCTTAAGTAATGAACTCATCTTTTAAAAAAAATGAAGAGAAAAGACCACGTGAAAAAGATTTGGAGGAGAATACTTATTTCCAACAACAGTAATAGTCCGCGAAATGGGTTAAATCGAATTAACAAAAAAAAAGAAGCACAAATTAAATTCAATGCAAGAAAACAACACCTAAACAGAGATTGCACATCTAAAACCATATTGTTTCATTGAGAAGTAACACAAACACTTATAAAAAGTAGTATTAGAGTAAACAGGGAAGCTTGTCACAACAAAATCACAACAATTCACCAAATTCTTGAATTATAAGAACCCATTATAAAATAACGAAAATCTGATAAATTGTCATAATATTCTAACTTGGCTTTCTTTCAGTCAAGTGCCTAGAAACCACTAAAACGCTTGCAAAAAATACCTTTGAAATGTCACCTTCTGTACGGCCTAATTGGGAAACCTTCGGATTTCAGAAAGAGAGAGTTGCAAAGGGTGGGAGAGAGATATGATGACGGATAGAGACTTGAAGGAGAGAGAGTCGATTAGCACCATAGGAGATCAGGTTGCGTGAGAAGGGAAGGTAGAGGTATATCGGACGAGAGGGATTCCTCCACGTGTCTTGTTGCATCCAAATATTGTAGAGAACATTTGGGATGATCTCTCAAAATCTTATAAAATTATTGAGGTGCAAAGAAAAAGAGAAGCCAAAGACTTGAAGATCGAGAGATATGCAGAGGTTTTGCGGAAACGTAAAATATAATGAAAATTTAAAAATATCAAACTATACAGAAAAATGTTCCTGTAATTATAAAAGACAGAAAGTAGATTAGTAGGTTAAAAAAGTTACTTTTCTTAGAAAGACTTATACTTTAAAATTTTAAAAACTTTATTCATGAATAAAACAATTTTAACTAAAAATAATAATGGTAGACTATTTTCTTTTTTAAACTATCGTTATCAAAGATATTTTCTTTAGTACGAACGATAATTAAAGAAGAAGAATTTGTTAGAAATCTCTAATGATATGAATGGTCACATGTAGGGCTCCTGCCGATTAAAACATACATTAACAATTTTAACTAAAAATAATAATGGTAGACTATTTTCTTTTTTAAACTATCATTATCAAAGATATTTTATTTTGGTACGAATAATAATCAAAGAAGAAGAATTTGTTAGAAATCTCAAATTATATGAATGATCACGTGTAGGCTCTTGCCGATTAAGACATGCATTATTCTTCTTAAATTCGATTTTTGGATTAAATAGACTTTAAGAATAGAAAACTTTCACATTTCACTAAAAATTAGAATGCTATAGTATTTTTCTTTATTCTAATTTTTTTTATTTAAGAGATTTTATTTCATCTATACATACATTTAATCTATATACAAAAACCACAGATAATTATATTCATCTATATATAAATTTCAAAGAGAACAAGCATTCATCTAAGACGGTCTGAGAATCTAACATCTAAAATGGAACAGACATCAGTCCCATCCAAAAAAAGAAACTTAACAATAAAAATAGTTTCCGATTCAAATATCCACATCACAATTTGGGTTTTCAATGTGACACAATATGCAGTCAAATAAAATGTATCAAGAAAAGTTACCCAAAAACCAATGCAAAAACAATCATATAAAGAACATATTTTGATCCAGCCAAAAGAATACAAAAAATCAATCATTAAACAAACAAACAAATGTGAAATATAATAAAAAGAATGATCATTAATAACAAAAAAATAACTATTTCAAAAGCAATAAACTTGGGAAAGTTGATGTTACAGAAGCCCAAAAGGCCAATACACCATATATTTTGATGAAAGTGCTCTATGGTTAAGGTTTTGGAGGGAAGAGAGGAGAGATACCGTTGGTGAGATTTTTTCCCAAAGAGGGTTTCAATAGATGCGACAGGCAACAAGGGCGAGGATTTCCCTAAGACATTGACCAACCAGGTCAACAACCCAATCAGTAACACCAAACCAATGGATTCATGGGCTCAACTATGGGTTTGGTCTGCATCAATTCCACAATTTATCTGTTCAAACAAGTTTTTATCTTCATAGACGGGGCACATTCAACAAAAACCAGATCAACGACCTTATGGGAGCAACCAAAGACAATGGGTGCAACCAACGACCTTCTAAGAACTTTCTTAAAAAAAATTAAAAACAAAAAGGGTTTTAGGTAACTAGATTTACTGGCAAACTAAGTTCAAAGCAAGTCATGAGCCAAATGGGAAAAACTAAACAAACCACAGTCCCAAGAACAAAATAAAATAAAAAGAAAAAGAAGATGAATAAATAGAGTTCGAACAAACTACATTTACAACGAACTCTACATACCGAAAAGGGTCGTAAAAGAAAGAAATCAGCAAACCCCATATAAAAAACCAACTACAGACAAACAACAAAGATAAAGAAATGAAGAGATAATAAAAAAAAAGCCCATGAATTCCAAATACTACAAATATTCTGGGGACTTTTACCACAATAATCCCCTTAAATAGGGTAACCCTAAACTTTTATAATGACCCAAATATATGCAACTATTTATAATCTGTCATACACTTTTTTTCCACCTTTTTTATAGAATGAGAATTCCATGTACTATAGAGAAAAGGAGCCAGCAGAGAGACGAGAAAGACAAAACAAACAACCCCCAAAGCCTATCATACACTTAAAAATAGAAAAGTAATGAGAGAGCAACCAAGATTTGGCGGAAGTCCATTATTGCAAGGTATGAGAATCGTTTTTACTTCCTCTTTTTTTTTTTTTCCCATAAAGGACAAATACAAGAGCTATACCCAAATAATCAAACAATAAAACTTAGGGACATTTACTTCAAAAATCCCATTAAATAGGGTAATTACAACTGAGGACCCTATACTTTTATAATGACGGCCAAGGACCTTTCGCTCAAAATCCAATATTTCATTCCGTTTTTGCCCTTGGTTGGTTGATGTCAACATAACCCTAAAAAAAAAAAGGTTCTTCGCCCCCAAATCAATAGCAACAGTAGAATAGAAGAAAGAGATGAAGGAGAGAAGAAGGAGATCAATGCCCTACCCCTTTTTTATCTCAATCACAGTGTGAGAGAAATTGCTCGATGTCAACAAAACCCTAAACAACGGAAAACTCAATTTTTGTTGACGCTAACTGGGTATTTTTGTTGACGTCAACATAATTTTATGTTGATAGCGATGAATCTTTTGTCGACGTCAACAAATTCACAGGGTCACTCATGCTGTTAACTGAGCATTTTTGTTGATGTCAACACAATTTTATGTTGATGTCGACGAATCTTCTATCAACGTCAACAAATTCACGGGGTCACTAATTGTAATAACTAGGTATTTTTGTTGATGTCAACACAATTTTATGTTAATGTTGACGAATGTTTTATTGATGTCAATAAATTTTACTCATGATAAAATAGGAAACTGGTAATGTTGACATCAACAAAAAAAGGGCAAAACGGGAAAAAAAAAAAAGATGAATTGGTTTAGAGGTCCTTAGCCGTCATTAAAAAAGTTAAGGGGATTTTTGTGGTATATGTCCCTTTTTTTTTTGTACCTTTCCATATGATTGCTAATGTTCTTGCTTACTTGCAACCCAATTGGATATTTTGATCTTAAGGCGCCCATCCTCTCTCCTGTCTCCGTCTCCGTCTCCGTCACTGCTGCTTTTACTTAATATAGGCTGTTTCTCCTTTTTCGACCTTCGCCCTCAGATCATTAGAATATGGAATTTTCTACTGTGTGTGTAGAACTGTTTATACTGATAAAACCTAAGTTATTCAATTTTGGAAATGTAGGTTTCTTTTGACTGATAAAACCCTCCCCTTCTTCCTGGTGAAAATGCTAATGATCTAGTCTGTTTGAATAACAGAGTACAGCTGATCTGTGCTGTTAATTTGGTCAAAATGGAGTTTTGGGGCTCCGTGGTCATACACGCGAGCCAACATGGACTCAAATTTATCAGTCAAATTTTAAGCAAGATGGGATGATGCTTACATGATGATGCTGTCAGGTTTTAAAATTATGCTCAGTGCCCAATTCAATGCGACTGAACCTTGATAGATGGGATATTGCCTGCATCCATGGTTAGTTTTATTGTTTAGAGCATGTTTGGATGTACAAAACACTTCCATTTGTTTCTTGTTCAATGGTGGAGCAGAAAAAGTTGTGTTTCCCCAACTGAATTGTGGTGCATCTTTTCCACCCGAAATAGTTGCATTTGTTTGTGTTTGGAAATTAAAATGCCATACTATCAATTATTAAATATGAGTACTGTCAAAAGAGGCCCCCGCATATTGTGTGCAACCCCAATGGATAGCTCACTTGGCCTAGGACCACGGTTTAATGGGCAGCTCAGTCGGCTTACGACCACGGTTTGCACCCGAAGGTTGAGGGTTTGAAACTGCGCTACCACACTAGGCCCACAAAGGGTTTACCTGGTTCAGACGGGGCCCGAAGGGATTAGTCCGGCCTATAGGGTAGGGACACCCTCCATTGTCAAAAAAATATATAAACATGTAGTCTTTTGTGCTCCTTACATCTCCTGTGATAATTTGCAGCACTCACATACTAGCATTGTGAAAAGAATTGCAAATTTTTATACCACTTTCTCAGTCATTGGTAATATTTTGTTTTCATTTTTATTGTTGCAGATTAATGTTCTACCCTTGAAGCTGATGAGTCATACAAATGTTGGAAAGCCTACTTAGTTTGAGCTGAAAGGTCTTAAAGTTAAAACCCTTCTGTTCAAGTTTTTTTGACTTGCTAGATAATGTATTTGAATTTGGATCTCTTACCTTTATCCCCTTCACGACTTTAACCTCAGCGGGAGAATTCTATAGAGGACGTGGGCATCACTTTCTTCCTAGCCCCCTTCCCAAACAAACGGCCAACCCTCTCTCTCTAATTCCATTCCTGTATGGATAACACGAACCTTAAATATACAATGTTTTCAATCATCTCAACCTCTTTGAGTAAAATCTCTTATGAATATCCATTGTCATTATCAACACATTTTCGTTCCATTTCAAGGCATCCCATCTTTCATTTTTCTTAAATGTTTACATCTTTTCATCTCTCTCTTTGACCTTTTTTTTTTTTAATACGTTTCAAGTTAGCCTTTTCCTATGTTCTTTTTTGACAAAACCCGGCAATGGATACTATCCATCTATCCAAGGGCACTTCAATGCATAGTTTGCAGGATTGTTGTTTGAGTCTTGAAGAAATGTTTGCTCAATGTATGAGTATGGTGGCTGTCGTATGCAATTGTAATGGATTGTGGTTGCTGTAATGTCATGTTTTTGTTGGCCATCGTAATGGGATGTTATTTCAGTCCATAATTTAGCAAATTGTTGATTTCAAGGAATGAAACCATAGATCTGCTCCCATTTCTCTCTGTGTTATAGTATTTTCATGTTTTTGCTGTGCTTAATGATATGAAATATCATTCATTCATTCAAATTTATCAATTGAGTTTACCCTTTGAAGAAAATGGGTACTCTACCTAGATGCTAAAGAAGTTTCCTTATACCAATTACAAGATGATTATGGTGCAGAGCCAAGGCAACTCCAGTCATTTTGTTGGAAAGTGGTGGTGATCGGTTCTTGGAATAAGATGGGGTTATTCTTCTAGAAATGGCAACCTGTATGCATTTATGAACTCAAGTTTGAATGAGAAATGTAGTTCTGGAAACACAAACCGATCCTCTTCAAACTGCTGTCCACGTGTTCTTCCATTCCAAAGGAGACTTAGTTGTAAACATCTTGTGAATGTTACACTTGTGTTCGGGATGAAAATTTATGTTGTTTCTACCATGACGAGATTCTTGAATGGGGCATGCGGGAAATATTGTTGTTGCTCGGATCAAGGACCTGCAGCTGCAAGGATCTTACTTCCCATATTCAACAAGACAAACTACCCAGTTTCCTTAAGCTAGGAATTGCATTCCACTTATAATATGAATAGAGGAGTTCGAATTCTCATTGGATTTAGACTGAGTACATTTTTAAAAGCTTGTAACCGTTAAATTCCAATATTCCACTCCATTCACTTGACAACCCATTAATATCAACTCCAACCCATCAAAGTTTCAATGATCCATTCATTTGACAACTTTATAAAATCAACTTAACACCTGTCAATGACCATTCAATAGTGCAGAAACCTGTAACCATCAACTTTCATGATATCTTAATCCCATTCATTTTACAACATGAAAACATGAAAACGTTTACTTATAAATAATGTAATCATCAACTTTGAACATGACAGTCTCCATTCATTCTACAAATTTATAACATCAAAGCATTCAAATAGTAGCAACCATAACATTAAACTCTGAAATTTAAACAAGACAATCTCCATTCAAATTAGAACCCGATTACAACATGTTTACACATGCAAAGAACCATTAAAATTACTTCACATCACAGATCCACCTTAAGTCAAGCCTATTACATTCCCATATAAACACACTATCCTTTGCAGTACAACCAACATCACAAATAACAGCCAATATCTACAATATAAACTTCCATTACAGCAGTCAATAGCCAATAGTTTAGTTACTCTACTATGCAAATATAGATGGTTAAGAACAAAAAATCAAGCAACCATTTATGGTGTTCCAAAGAAATTGGTCTAAAGCTAGATTAAATGAACAAATGGTATAGACCAAGTGAACCAAATCTATGAAATATAAATTACGACTCGAGTGTGACATCAAAGCTTGACTATCACTCTTCCCCTTCTAAAGGGTGCCACTCACTGCCACATCAATGTTCCTTCTTTCGACATGGCCACTCTCATATACTCTTAAGGCAACAAGATCATCTAGGCTTGCTTCACTCACACCTCTTTCTTTCCAAGCATCATAACAACCTGTGGCAAAAAAAAATTCAAGATCTATTTTTAAAAAAATCTCATAAATGAACAAAAGTTCCTCTTAAAACCTAGCTTTTCAATCTTAGAACATCTCTTCTTTATTCATTGTTGGTTCCTCACACAATTTTAACCTTTTGCTCTATTCGCACCATATCGGCGTATTGGTGGAGTGTTGGGAAGAAATGAGCCATAACATGATATTCACAAGGCTTGAAGCCTTCAAAGTCTTCACCAACAGAGTCATCACCAGTGGAGGGTGTATAAATCACCAAAAAGATCATAAAAGATAGAATTTTGTATTTTCATCAAGTTCAATTGTAAGAGAAAACATTAATATAAAGGGTGGCTCAGACATCTGATGCTTATAGTATCAATTGGGTTTTCTTTGCTTTTCTCAATACTCACTTTCTAGGTATGACTTTTGACTCCTACTAGCAACATGACTTGGAAATAATAACTCCTACCATCCATATGTAACATAAATAAAAATGAAAACAAACTAAAAATACTTGATATAAGATTTGTTGCAAGGAGACTCTTGAGTAAATGTGTCATTTTGGGGGAAGATGCCAACTATCACAATATGGAGTCAGCATTTCAGATTGCCTTCGGCAAACAGAATACAAATCCAGACTCACCACAAAATTCATATCCAGTAACCAAACATTTTCTTGTATTAACAATTGTGTATCAAAATATATGAAAATTAACAGGAATGCAGAATTGCATAAACCAAAATGAAGGATTGACCATGAAGAACAAAAACATAAGCAACAAGAAATTCCTTAAGTAAAATCATATGCAACACAAAAGGGTTAAAAATTCAGCATGCAGCATCCCACATTTATGAATGAACTGATTGAAGAGCTTTACTGATGTAGATAGCGGCCAAGAAGAACAAGTAGGTCATGATACATGCAACCAAATATTAAGAATTTAAGATGGGGCATCCCCTCTTATTTTCCTTAGCTTTTGATTAGTTTGATTTTTTATATTTTACTCTTTTAGGACACATTTCAACTACTGTCAATGATACTTCAGTCATCGTCTACTTCCATTTGGTAAGGCTTACAGCAAATCCATTAATTAAATGAATCACTAAGATTAATTCAATTTTCCTTTCTCGTGTACTGTGTTTATTAACTTGTGTACAGGGCACCTTTAATAGCCACTAGAATGAGAATAAACTTGTATATGAAAACTCTCTTGGGGAAAAACCTTGCAAGAGGTCTTTGTGGTAGTTATTTTGGAGCACATAAGCATTAGCTAAGGGTTTCCTGAAATATGAGGCATTGGCCCAGTATAAACCTAGATCTAGGCATAATGATTTAGTACCAATCTTGGGATGAACCTTGCGTTTATTTCAGATTGGATCACCACCTATTTGCAACTGTTATTACAGGTCAGATTTTGCTCTTCTCAATCTTACACATGATTTATAAAGTGTTTTGATTTTCTTCTTCAAATGTGCATATAGTAAAACCTAATATTTGAGAGTTAAAAGGTTAATCTAATGGGCCCATGAAAATTAGCTTTTTGGGCATACAATGGCAGCGGTTGAGGGCTCTATTCTGACCCCAGTCTACATAATTTATAGTTTCTATACTAAGAGCAACAAGTACGTAAATGTAGTAATAAATTAATAATCTAGTTCCACCAAAAATGTAGAATGACAGAAGAAATTTTCTCAGTTCTTACATCTTGAACCCAATGAATCCCTTGAGCAATAATATCATCTCTCTGAAGCCAATTTATTTGCCACAAAAGCCAGTCATCGATAGCATCTTCCATCATTAACTGCAAATTTTGTTTGGAAATCCAGAAAACCTATCTTCTGCAGATAAAGAAGAAAATGCAATCAAATTTATGAAGGAATTCAAGCAGCATTTTACAATATGAAATTCATCCCCTATCAAGTATCCATAAAGTGCTATAGCAGTTACAGAGGTCAAGAAATTTAATTCCAAACTTACCATAAAAATATCACTTAGTACATTCTTAGAAATAAAATGAGACCCGCAAAGCTATGTTGATAGTTAAGACATTCTCCCACCAGGGGAGATGTCCTGGGATAGACACAGGAAAGCCTCCTATATAACCCGGCAAAAGAAAGGGACACTCGCATGCTGCACAGTATAGTTTCTACAAACAGTATAGATCATAGGACAACAAAGGTAAGAATCCAGTCAAGGCTGGAGTTGCATCATTGTTATTAAAAAAAGACACATTCATGATATTGCAATCTCTTTTTTTTTTTTTTTTTTTTTTTTTTGGGCTGAAGTGCTGATATATTTATAAAAGTAAATTGTTACAGAATTCACAACGAAAACAACTTTTTACAGTCCTGAAACCTGGAAACAGAGCCTATAAACAAACTGAGAGTTTACAAGCCTACACATAAATATTTAAATGTACCGTGTTTCATTGTCAAAATAATATAATACTGAGATATTATAAATTAGAGTTCTATTATTTTCTTATTGTGTATGACGAGACTTGAAAGAATATACCAAATTATTCCATTATTAAAACATTTGTATAAACGCATTCTGCTGCTAACATGTTAAAATAATTCCAATACACAATGAAACGTTTTCTTGATTGGTAATATCTTAAAAAATTATATTTTGTACAATTTTTTTAACTTATGGAAACACTGAGTCGAGAACCGATAAAGTAATATTAACATGATACAGCACTGCCATTGTAGAAAAGAGCCCACAGCATGATTGGAAGGTGCTCGGAGTTGCAACTTGTGGTTGGAGGATCGAGTAATGTTAACTTTTAAAGTACAGAGAGAGAAAGAGGAGGTATTGCAATATTGGATTGAGAAACATCTAGAAGCAGACCGTAGGATAGACAAACAAATTAATGTAAAAATAGAATGAAAATTACACTAGAAAAAGAACATACTTTGTACAACTTGTTTTAACTCATCAAAAAACAAGTAGCTGAGGCTGAGATGCCAATAAAGTACTATTAACATGTCACAGCTGTTAGATGAGAAATTGCAGTTCTAATCTCAAACCACAAATGACATAAGATAGATTTGCTGAAAAATGTTGTAATTAAAAGAGACAGAATTATAGAGTTCAAGGGGGGAGGTGTTTGACAAGGGGGGGCTCTGTTTTAAAACTGGGGAAAGGCGGTACATAAGGTTTGGACCGATGATTGGTTGGGGGCGGGCTATTGGTTGGTCTTTTCCCTGTTTTAAGGTAGTTTCAGATAACAATAATTCAGAGAGAATCTTATGTTCAGTCAGGGAGTAGTGTCTTGTGTTATCTCTTTTAGGAGAGCTTTGCATCAGCGTGAAGCAGTTGGGTCTGAGTCTATATTGGGTCTTTTGTCACTTCCATTTGCAAAAGTGAGAACGATTTTTGCATTTGGAAGTACTTCTGGAATGTTTTCTGCCAAGTCTTTCTTCATGTAGAGGTGTTTTGTTGGTTAACAATCACTGGAAAGGTCTTTGACCGTAGATAATCTTCAAAGGCAAGGCTTGACTTTATAGAATATTGTCGATAAGTGTTCTATATATGGAAGACCAGGGTGTGGTTGCGATCAACCATTTATTTCATCATGATTTTGCGTCACATCTATATGGATTTTAAGGTTTGTGGGATTTCATGGTGTATTCCTAAATCGCTTGTCGCCTTCATTCAGTCTTGGAGGTTGGGTTCATTTTTATGGCCGTGGTTTGCTGATATGGAGGCATATATCCCTTTTGCAATTATATGGTCTATTTGGAAAGAAGTAATGACAATTTTTAAGGGGGGACTACATTGCCAGTTGATGCTATAGTTCCATTGGTGGGACTTAGGTCAGTAAGGTGGTTATGCAGGAAGAAATTCAAGGAAGTAAAGGTGTAAGCTTGATGACATCTTCTGAAATTGGACGCTTGCACCATTTGTCATCCAAGGAGAAGAAATATGTCTCTTGGAGGCTTCCTTCCATTGGATCCTCGAAATTCAATGTGGATGGTGCGGCGAGAGGCAAACCAAGTTCGGCGAGGATAGGAGTTCTTCGTAATTGCAAGAGGGACGCTTTATTCATGTTCTCCAAGAATGTGGGGGTGAAGAATTCTAACGAGGCTAAGGTTTTAGCAATTCTTGAAGCTCTGCATTTATCCTAGAGAAGTTTGTTGTGGGAAGTGATTCCCTTAGCACATTTCGTGGGTTAATTCAATGGAGATGAGTCTGTGGAAATTTCAGTTCTACTTCAATGAGATAGCATTTCTATCTTCATCTTCTTGGGTAGTCTTTTAACATATTAGCTGATTAACCAATGGGATGGCAAATGCATTAGCCAAACAAGGGGTTGATAGGATCCTTTCTATGGAGGCATCTATTTTGTAATTGTTGTTTGCATCTAAGAGTAATGCTCTTATCCTGATACTTTGCTTTCTTTTATTAATTTTGTTTTGTTGTATGATCCCTGATCTTGCAATATGATATCTGTAATTTCCCAAGAGGCCGACAGCACAAAGTCGCACACCAAACAGCACATAACATTCTACAAGAAGAGGGATTTTCCCAAGAAAATGGCCCCCAACAAGCCTAGATGAAGTACCATTAGTTCCGAGGCATTGACAGTACGCTGATGCATGGGGCCAGAACAAAACCATGCCGACGAATGATCCAATAGCTTTGATTAGACCAACCACCATGAGCTGGACACTCATCAAGTTGAGCTTGAAACATAGCCATCATCCACAACACTCACGCTGTCTTGTGAGAAAGAATCTCACAATCTTGAATAAAGTCTTCCAGTAGCAACCAAATATAATCCTACTGCAAAGAGTCTTAAATGCTTCTGCAAATCAAGATTGTTAAGTTCATGGTTCAAATTACCTTTTGACAAGGGCCCACACAAAAGAGACAATAAATGTGGCTCTGAAACCGTATTATGAAACAGATTCCCATGACATAGAACTCGGCATGTCAGTCCAGCCCTTTGACAAGGGGGCCCTGCCCTGCCCTTTTTTTTTTTTCTTGTTGTTTCTTTATATATGGGAGGTGCTCCTATGAGAGGCACTCTCACCAAGTTGGTGAGAAATGGGTGGGGGGCCTCATTTCCATATCCACTCTCACCAACTTAAATGCAAGGGCCCCCAACTTAAATGTGAGGGCCCCCACCCATCTCTCACCAACTTGGTGAGAGTGCCTCTCATAGGAGCACCTCCCTATATATATAGCCTATAAAACGCTGCTAATAATAGAATAACAGGAAGAAAATGGGGATAACGGTAGACAGCAATGATGCAATGATATTCATCAATAGTGGTAAAAAACCCAAAATAAAAATAATAAGAAAGAACCAATAATTGTGATTGGTGTCTATTTCCATTGTTTCTATTTTCTAAATATCTAACATCAACGGCACCAATAATTGTTGATCTTTATTTTTTTTTCTTTACCATTTATTCAACTACAGCCGGCAAACGATTTTGAAATTTTCAATTTTCCTAAGGATATCTAAATGTGCCATTACGATTATTTTTAAATTTTATGCCTATTAATCTATTTGCAATCTTTGAAAGTCTCGGCACCTGTCTTCATTGGTAGGTGTACACTTTTGTGTTCTCCTTGTTCCAAGTTTTGGGTAGTATCAAGTACAATTGTATGAACAACCTATCGATGCTCGACGGTAGTGTATAAAAAATAAAAAATAATAATAAAAAAAATGGTTTTCTTGTTTTCAGGCTGTGGGCCCAGGCCCTTGAGGGTAAGGTAAGGGCCTTGGCCCACCCGGGCCCACCCTTCATATACTAAGGGTAGGTAAGGGCACCCCGGCCCCAACCTGGCCCGGCCCTTAGAGAGAGAGAGAGAGAGAGATGATTTTTGGGAGTAAGATGATTTCTGGGAGTAAAAGCTCCTCCCTTGCTTGAAGGTCTCCTTTATACATTTGTACCTTCTGTACCAACCAGATTATTTAGCATATTTTAGGCCAGTTACATCTCAAATAGTGTAAATATACAATAAGTCTTACGTTTATGGTGGTCTTTGAGAGCATGAGCACAGTGTAGTCCGTTGCATAAGAATCTATGCCTACCTTTCCTAGGCACCACTTGGATGCTTTCACGGATAAGGCATATGGAGCTTTTCTAGAAGTTGGGACTTGGGGCTCGTGTCCAACAACCTTCATGTCCACTCTTACATCTAACTATCCTGAAAGATGGGCAACTTTTTTAAAGATAGAACAGTTCTAATTATCTACTTGTATATTCCGTCTACCGGCTTGATGAGCATTAGTAGGAGGAAGATAATAACAAGATAAAGAAAATTTTAAATGAGAACAAATCACAGAAATAAACTATGAACTAAGAAACTTGCTTTAAGAACATGTTCCTACTTGCATAATAAATTTAACATGAAGTATATGACCTGCAATTTGAATATCAAAGGATATGATGACGACTTCATTTTTAAAAGTTAATTCCAACAACCGAATAGCTGTTAAAAATAATGGATAACTTAAACATAATGTTAGATCCTCACCTCAGCCACCCTCTTCTATTAAGTCGAAATATCTTATCGACTAAATTCAATAGCGGCACTTAAATTAGGTGGCGTCCACTGCAGAGGAATCAGGATGGAAGGATATCAGAACAATGATGAATACAGCTACAAGAAGACCAAATTCCTATATTTGGGGAAATTTCTCCCGTTGACGTTCCTACATGGGGACGTTCATGGTGTCATGGTTGGTGCCGTGAAATTCAGGGGGTCCTTTTTTCCAAGAAGCCCCCCACCTCTTAAAACATCCAGATGGGAATGTCCATGTAGGAGAAAATTCTGGTCCTCTATTATTCTCACTGGTTGTAAGTCTTAGAAGCATCAACCTTTGAGGACTCTTAATGCAGACAAAATTGATTAAGAATTCCCATAAAGTAGTTTCCTGTCAACTTCTATTTATATTGAGAAATTTGAGAAACAATTCGGTTTATTTGTACGTCATTGGGTTTATTTGTAATTTTGGAAGTTAGTTTAAAAATTAAGACTAGCTTACATTTGAGTTATTTTAGACTAGAGTTATGATGTTATTAGAGTTTCCTATTGTTATGGGATTAGGTTTGCTATTATGGTTATGAATAGGTTTCCGAGTTTAGTTAATGTCTTTGGTTATAATCTATGAATAGCCTTCGGCTATTATTAATAATACAGGTCAATCAATTCATTTGATAAGGAGTTCAATCAATTTAGTTAACATGTAGCACCAAAATTTCAACTTGATAGCAAAACAAGTTCCTTAAGGTTCCTTGCTATATCTTTCGTCTTTTATATTTTAGTTTCCTTTCCCCAAAAAGCATTGCATCAGAGGGCCGTAGCCCACGGGTCATTGGGTCTGTATTTGTAATGCAGAGAAACCAGAGAAGAAGAAAGTAGGGTGCCCCTTGGTTTTATTTCAAGAAGAGAGGATTAACTGGAAAACACACGCGCGCGCGCACACAAAAAAAAAGAGGGAAAGGCAGCAAGTGCTGCAACAGGCCCTTGCTTCTTCAGTTGCAAAAAAGGTGAGACAGAGAGAGAGAGAGAGAGAACATAAACTCTCGCAGTGATGTGTGAAAAAGAACAATGAAGAGGTCGGTGATTGGCATGAATCTATAAAGGGCCATATCGAATTTCAGTAACAAGGACTCCGACAGGAAAAAGAAAGGAACATGTTATTTTTTAATCATCTGCATATTCATCAAAACCATCATTCTCGTATTGTTCTTCAACTCCATGATCCATATGCTTTTGGGAGAGATCAATACATATCTGATCTAGTGGTCCACTAGTTCCAATAGACTTAAAAAAAAAAGTGGAAAATAGCAAAGACGGACCTACAGACAGATGGTGGCCACCAGCAAAGCACAATGGACATTTTTTGCAGCACATCAAAAGAGAAGAGATTATATTTATTGCGAACTACCAAGAGTAGCGCAACAAAGATTATTTAGGACTTTGATATTAGGTGTTCTTTTCACCACAAAAGTTTATGATATCATTCAAGTCAGGGAGAAAACTTTATAAAGACTTTACAGTTATTTGGTTGTGTGAATCCAAGCAATCGTTATGGGTGAGAATCCATCCTTAGTTTTGTGTGAAAAAGTTGTGTGGCATTCAAACTCATCAACTATGCTATGTAGCATAAATGGGTCAATTTAATCAGTATTGTTGTTGAGAAAGAGTTTGTAGAGGGGATGAAGCTTTTTTCACCTTCATCAATCAAGTTGCAAGCAGATAGAAGATCCATCATCCTCAATCGCACAGAAAATGAATCAATCATTGCAGGGTTCTCAGGCAAGATAAATCCCACTAACCGTTGCATTCAGAGCTTACAGCCCTACGAGCTAGGTTACAATTATGCCTCTTCAGGAATATCAACAATGTTGTAATTAAAGGAGACAATCTTAGTGTCATAGAGTCCCTTCAGAATGATGGGGATTTTAAAGGGACCTAATAATCTCTTGGAGGAAATTTTCTCAATGTTTATAGCATATTGGGATGTCGAGAGCCCAATTTTGTAAGTGAACTACTAATACTCCTGCAAATGCCCTTGTGAAGTGGGCTACCCAAATGTTCACAACAGTTTATAATCTGCCTCTTCATATCCTCAACATTCATTTACAAGATGTGAAGACGTAGTTGTGATGCCTATCAAAGGTCAAACTGAAGTGGAAGGTCGTCAGTCAGGTCTGCTGATGCAAGCCCTAGGGTTAGGGTTTGCGTGGAAAGTGCTAAAAGCACAATGGGTGCCGAAGCATGTGTCCGAAAACACAATCGATCTCCGAAGAGACAATAAACGAGGACACACCTCAATGGGAAAACCCAATTTCATTAATCAACTCTGCATAATTCTTTACTACAATGCCATATAAATAAGAAAGATAATGACTTAAGGCCTAAGAAATCTAATTAATCTAGGAAACTAAATAAAATGGAAACCTAATCCTAATTACAATATTTAAAGAAACTAATGACATAAGAAATAAATTCCTAAATCTACGTGGGCCCTCCACATGTGGCCATGAGGTCTATGCTGCATCATCGGCTCATTGGAAATGATGTTTGCTTTTAGCTATGTAACGTTTTAGGTGTTTTGTGTTTTTGGCTTTTTTGTGTTTGTTTTGGTGATCTGAAATGCTTTTCCATAATAAAAAGAAAAGAAAAGGAGGAAGCGTACATATGGTGTTTAGCATGGTTCAAAATCGCAATCATGGTCGCCGCATCGCAGTTCGCGGTCAATTGCAGTGTGAATTTCTATTTTACACCAACAAATTTTGAAAAAATATCCAAAAAATCCAGAATATTATAAAATTTTAAAAAACAATGCCTTTTCCATTAGTACACACTATAAAAAAATAATGGTCCTCCTAAGTAATAACATTATGTATTGCTGCTATTTGATTTTTTATTATTAAATATGCTATTTTAGTGTTTAATATTTCCCCCCATCCTTATAATTTATAGATCCATCAATGTAATTCATGTTTAAAAGCCATAGCATTTCAAGAATTATGAAAAATAATTTCTATTTCACTCTAACCATAGTTGGGCCCATGATCAAATTAAGCATGCCACATTATTAGAATCATTAGCCTATTTGAATGAGACTTCAGGAATCTAGTCTTTTACAAGAAATTATGTGTATCAAAAGTGGAAGAGAACTTTAACAAGAATGCAACAGCAACAACACTACCTCCTAATAATAACTTAATGTGTAGTCCAATCATATTGCAACTACTGCTACATCAACAAAGTTTTACTTGAAAAAGAGATGTTTTAATTTCTTAACATAAGAAAACAAAAAATGTACAGCTATATCATTATTCTCCATTCAGCGAAACAAATATAAGTTACAAGTACATTACCCTTTGTAAAGGACAGTTCGATAACCATTAATTAGTAAAATAAAAAATGCAACCATAACAGAATGTGAACACTAAACAGTCAAAGTTCTAATGACGTGCAATATTGCATATATTCCATGCAAATTAGTTCAATTATACATCATCATGAAACTTCTTTGACCATGCAAATGTTTCTCATCCTATGTGGCATCCATGAAATTCCTCCATAGGAGCTACCAAATGTTAGTCATGCTACTAAACTGTCCATAAATGTCAAGAATTGCTAAATTACATTCGTGAAATTCATTCTTACAAGCTACAAAATCATTGATATTCATATTAGTTGTTCCACTGTCATGTCCATATTGGTCAAAAATCACATCCGAAAGCTTACATATTTTTCTACAAAATATGGCATAGAATATATATAATAATCACATTCATCAAGGTTCGTCCCTATGATATGTAATCCATTCTTCAAAAGTTCTTCTATTCTGCTCTGAAATATGACATAGAATATACATTGATCACATCAATCAAGATCCATATCTAAGAAATGTAATCCATTCTTCAACACACTCCACCCACTCCCCAACCCCTCCCTTCTCTCTCCCCAACCCGAAGGTCCAATCACTCCTGGTAAAGCCTATACAGATTTACAAAGGATATACTAGCCTGTGAGACCAATGAAAAGGCCTCTTCTACTAGCTTTTGTGAATTCTAACCAAATAATTTCAATATTATGATGTCCACGAATGTGTGCACAAATCACATTGAGTGAGAACAGTCATATAATGTATCCGTACCATTAAAAAACAATATCATTCACCAGAACAAAAGAGTTGTACAAAGTCATTGTATTTTACCCTGGGCTGGCAAAATTCATAATGGGCTGCATCTCCACGTAAGTTAAAAACTCCCAGCCAAGGCTTTGTACCAGTGGGCATTCAGCCTCTCTTGGTCTTAAGACAGCAGCCAAGACCCCTGCCATAAGCCTCTGAAGGACCTGAAACCAAAATGAAAGCTCAAAAATGCATGTGTACTGCAGCATAAAGAGCAAATGTTATCAATCAGAAGACTCACTCACACCTTCTACTCACACTCAGAAGAAAATAGAGCAGGATGAAGCTCCTTAGAAGCAATCAGATGATACCGTAACCTTTCATCTCTTTCTTCAGAAGATAATGTACCCATAACATCCACACCAATAGAAGACTGATTCCTTTTGTAAATGTCTAGGTGGTCACCTATTAAATCAACCATATCCCTGAAACGAACAAAGCAATTTGATTTGGATTGTAAAATGAAAAATACCCAATAAATAGAAATGATTGTCCATGAGTTGCAATAGTAATATAAAAGCACCTTGTCAGCAAGTCGACAAGGTTGATCTGTTTAATCCTTCCAGATATCTCACCAATAACATCTTTGATAAGCATGTGTACCTGATCAGGGGCCTCTTTGTCAGGAGTAATTGCTGAATACCACAAATCAACCAAGAAGTCCTACAAGATCTTATTAATAAAATCGTCTACAGCAGCCTCAACAAGAGGCGAATCAGTTTTTCTCCTCCATCTTGGTGCAGTCGGTAGAGGTGAGATGCGGGGATCATCCAATGACAACTGCTTTTTCTGCAATTGAGACAGATATGTTGGTCGACGAACTGGCCGAACCTTCCAGCGGAATTCCACTTCATGAGTAGAAGGCGTAACGCAGAGAGCATAAGAAATGCTATCAGGATATTAGTCTACACCGATTTACTTGTGTCTGCAATAAACATGTAAAGGCATTTAAAAGTGTAGTATTAATGGGTGGCTAATATGGATCAATGTGGGAGAAAATACCAATAAGATGAAAGAAGAGAGACCAAATTCAATGTTCCAAGATACAAACTTAGTACCAAACATTTAGTTGCTTTATAACCTACGAAGAAAAGGAAAAATGGCATTTATAATTCGAACTATTCAAGACATATGGAAACCAGAATTTTCAGCTCACAATACAAAAGAACCATCACTAGGACTCACGTTAGGTATTGACATGTGAGATATAAGCCAATGAAGGATGTGCAATGAGTTAAACCTTAAGATATCAAGGCCCAGAAGATTTTGACAGTGACATTTTTACTAGTTAATAAAGAAGATGAAAATCCTATTTTTAAATTAACTTTAGCAGTTCATAAAAGAACAAAATATGGAAGAAAGCATATAGACAATTAGGGTACAAATTCTACCTAAAGAATAGTATACAAAAATGCAAAATGATTTTTTTCTTTTTGAAGTAAAAGTAACATGAACTCATCTTCCAATGATTAAATGAATGTTAAGATTGTAAAATCAGTGATTTTTGACAAGCTGGGCGGAATCTCCAATGCAGCGTACACCATGAAAAGGTTGTTAGGTGGATCCCCTCCATCTGGTACGCTCAAAATTAAAGTGGACAGAGTAGAGAGAGGAAAGCTAGACCCATTAAGAACAGGTGGTTTAGTGTTATGAGAAAAGGGTGAGTACAATGGTGTCTTTTACTATAACAGGGACCAAAGATTCTAGTGAGGTAGATATATGCACAACTAAGGGTTGGAAATTTTCAAAGCACAATTTTTTTTAATGGTAAAAAACAAAAAGAGGTAGACAGCTCTCAAAAAGTGAACACTATGATGCTATTATTAGAAGGAAAAAAGGTAGACAGCTTTCAGAAAGTTCATGTCTTGAGAGAAGCTAATGAGGTCGTAAATATTTTTTCCGAAAAGGGAGCGCCGATAGCGACTCTATTTCATGATCTCAAGACTCTAAAAATACTCTCTTCTTTTTCAATATGAAACCATAGAATTTCTCTTGTTCCTTCTCGCTTTCGTGTTCTTTGGAGCAGAATTTGACTCTTCTTTGAGAGAAAACGAATCGGATTTTCCACGAAAACGAGATTCCTCTGCTCCTTTTTCTAGATTCTATGTCGCAGAGTAATAAATGTATCTTCATATTGACAGATCGTAACGAGAAAACGCTAGAAATTGGGATTTCTCTCTCTCTGTGGGTCCAGTCCAACTCAGAGTTGTTAAATTTGTTTCGGATGCCGATTCGGTTTGGCCTCCAAACTGAAATATTTCGGCCTATTCGGAATTTCGGTGAAACGTTTCGGATTTATGTTTCGGAAAAATATAAAACTTAAAAAATAATATAATACATATAGAAAAATATAATATTAATATCAAATTTCAAAATTTTGGTTTCATACATGTGTACAACTACTATATAAATTCAACAGCAATACCAAATAAATTCAACATAACATGTGCACAAGTGTGAAGAAATGAAAAGTTCACATTTAACCAAGGCCAATTGTTCTTTTAGGGGCCGTTTAGAAATTTCAGAATTTACATATTACCGGATGAGTCATTGAATAAATGGTTTGGTTATTATGTGTCACAGTTGATGGACCTATTGTGTTGCACAACAATGAACCACATAAAAAAATAGCCCAGCAACCCTCCACAAGCTTTGAAAAAATAAAATAAAATAAGGCAGCCCAGCCCAACAGCCCTCCACAAACTTTAAAAAAAGTGAAAAAAAAAGAAGCCCTGCCCAGCAGCCCTCCACAAACTTTGAAAAAAAGCAACCTAGCCCCGCCCAGCCCAGCAGCCCTA
The DNA here is from genome assembly GCA_029852735.1 of Persea americana. Classification (NCBI taxonomy): domain Eukaryota; kingdom Viridiplantae; phylum Streptophyta; class Magnoliopsida; order Laurales; family Lauraceae; genus Persea; species Persea americana. Next base: position 56,469,088 of record CM056810.1, read on the forward strand.
CACAAAATTTGAGAAAAAGAAAAAAGCACCACAGGCTAGCCCAGCTCTGCAGTCCAAATGGGACAGAAAGGAAAAACAAAAAAGTACAGCTACACTTTAAAAGGGCAGCTGTCGAAGTAAAGAGGAAAGAACGGAAAAAAAAAGATGAGAGTAGCTGAGTTGAGCTCTAGAAGAAGAAATAGAGAGAAAAAAAAGGCAGCAGCTGGCAGTCGATGAAGCACAACAGCAGTAGAGTCGAGTCGAGTCGACGAAGAAACAACAGCCCTCTTTCAGCTGGAGCAGCAGCTGCTTCATCTCTTCATCTTGTGTCAGCAGGAATAGGAATAACAGCAGCAACTAGAGCAGGTGCTTCGTTTCTTCTTCTCTCTTCCTTTTTCTTTCTTTCTTCTATTTTTCTTTTGTTTTTTTGGTTGATGAAGAGAGAGCAAACGAGGAAAGCAGAAGAGTCGAGCGGGCAAAAGCTTGAAGAAGAAAAAAAAAATACAGCAGCTGGGTTGAGAAGCAGTACCTGGCAGCAGCTGGGTTGAGTGAGCAAACGACCAGAAGGTGGAGAGAACGACCATATCAGGTACGCCGCCTCCTCTTCTTCTTTGTCTTGCTTCTTCTTCGTCTTCTGCTTCTTCTTCTTCTTCCTCTTCACTTCTTCTTGTGCCGCTTCTTTTTCTTCTTCTTCTTCTTCACTTCTTCTTCTTCTTCTTCTTCACTTCTTCTTGTGCTACTTCTTCTTCTTCTGCTTCTTCCTTCTTCTCGTTCCTTCGTCAACGACAATGAAAAGCCCTTCGTCGAAGGAAAATGGGATGGGATATATGGGTTAGGGCATTTTATTTTTTTACTTTAACCTTTCCGGTTAACAAAAAATTATCTTTTAACCCCTTTCAGTATTTTTATTTTCAGTTTTAAGTTGAAAAATTATATTTAACACCCTTAGGTTTTATTTTTTCTAATTTTAAGTCAATAAACAAAATTTGGCCAAAACTAAGGATTTCGCCCAATTCGGGCGAATAACCGAAATTCGGTGCGAAATTCTGAAATTCGTCCGATAAGTCCGAATTCTGGAACGAATTTCTGCAAGGGGGTTGTTCGGTTCGGTAGAGGGACCGAACCGAAATTATTAGGAAAATTCATCCAAAACGAACCAAATTTAACAACACTGGTCAACTACGTGGGAAGGAAAGATGGTGCTCGTCCGTTTGTAAATTAACATATTTACATACCAAGCTCTCTTTGTTTTTTTAGTAGAAAATGAAACATGAGGAGTCCTCTGAAATTTGTGAGGTTAAAATCCAAACTGTTCATGTGCTGTAGGTGCTCAAGGGTCGGACTTAGTATATATAATCTTGGCTAATTTAAGTTTGGATTAAGTGATAGAAAGCCTAAAGCCTGGCCTGGTCCATGGGTCAAGTACACGTAATGTAATGATATCTCCAAACAATTACTGGAAAGTCTGTAGGGCTAATAAAACCCTGGTTTGGCCCAACCCAGTTCGGCTTGTGTCAAGATTGGGCTGAATATGGGTCTATATCTCTAAAATTGGGCCAAGCCTAAAGACTCGAGCCATGAAAACCCCTAATTGGATGGGTTATTTAGAATTTTCCCCCTAAAAAAGAAGATATATAAGATAGGGCTCATAGCGACAATGATTGGTAAAGAATATTTAACTTATGTATTTCATAATTTTGATCAATTGTGCAATAAAGTCATCTAGTGTTGGAATAAAATTTTGGATCAAGGACCCACTTAAGGGTATGAAGTTTTCAAGAGTAGGCTCACTGACTAGCCTTACAAATTTAGGATAATAAGTTATGGGCCCCAAAAACTTATCTTTTGTGCTTTCGGCCTGATGGAGGATCATCTGTGGGCCATATTTAATAGATGTGGTTTAGCATTAGCTTAAGAAATAAAAATAACTCTTCAGAACGGATTATCCTCCATAGTAATATGGTAATGAGTAACTAACACAACAACCCATGCTCAGCATGGCTATGCCCATGCATTATAAATTTAATATGCATACATTAAAAAGGTTACGTGGAGTGCCTCTTTCCATTGAGCAAGTTGCATAAATGGAAATAAGAAAACTCAGGTATAAATGAGTCGAGGAGATGTGGTGGAAATATAAGATGTTTAAAAAAAAAAATTGAAGAAGTAGAACTAAAGTGGAGAGTAGTGAGTGGTTTGATGAGATAAGAATGAGTAGTGAGTGAACGAGAACTTTCAATTGTTAAATGTTGGCAAAGGGAATCCCAGATCACATGTGTCAATAACACTATAAAGAAAATTAATTATACCTTTTTTTTTCTTGTATTTTGGTATCAATTACATATTACTTGTATAGCTTTTTTGAGCTGAAATCAACTTGAATAGTTTTTTTTTTCTTTTTCTTTTTTTCTTTTTGAAGTAAAAGTAACATAAACTCATCTTTCAATGTTTATATGAATGTTCAGATTGTAAAATCAGTTATTTTTTACAAGCTGGGTGGCATCTCCAATGCAGCATACACAAGGAAAAGAAGGTAGTTAGGTGGATCCCCTCCAGCTGGTGCTCTCAAAATTAATGTGGACAGAGTAGAGAGAGGAAAGCTAGACCCATTAAGAACAGGTGGTGTTAGTGTTATGAGAAAAGGGTGAGTACAAATGGTGTTTTTTAGTATGACCAGGACCAAAGATTCTAGTGAGGTAGATATATGGACAAGGGTTGGAAATTTTCAAAGCACATTTTTTTTATTGGTAAAAGAAAAAAAAAAAAAAAGAGGTAAGACAGCTTTCAGAAAGTTCATGTCTTGAGAGAAGCTAACGAGGTCACAAATATTTTTGCTGAAAAGGGAGCAGATAGCGACTCTATTTTGTAGGCTTTTTCTCATAATTTCTTCATCCAAGTGTTGTCCTAACTCCTAATTGTGCTGTTGGTATAATTCTCTAATATGATTTTGTACTTTTTTGGTTTATGTCTTCTCCTAATGATGTTGGTTGGTAGAAACCAAATTGTCCTCATCATCGATTCCAATCTAGTAATGCCTTTTGATCAACCGATTTTAACTTGTAACTACCTTCGATTGTTTTGGATCTCATCCCTCCAGGGCAATGATGGCTCAGAGTCTCAACGAATCAATGGCAGAACACAATTCTCTAAAGTTTCAGAAGGATACTTTGGGAGAGGAAAAGAATGAATTTGTTTCTATCCCAATTCTGATCTGAGGCACGAGCAAATATGGGTTCTAATCTGGGTTGGCTAAGGGATTGTTGGTCTCTGTGACAAATCTTTCTCCGGTGGTGACGATAAAGGATTTGTTCGAAGTTTTCCGGGAGGTGGGTCAAGTTTTCGATGTGTTTTTGCCAAAAGATAGGCTTAATGGGAGAGGCAGAGGGTTTGGATTTGTGCCGTTTAAAACCGAATGGCATGCAAATAGGGCAATTAGGAGTTTGAATGGACGAATGGTTGGTGGAAGAAGGATTGGGGTGCAGAAAGCTAAATATGTTGACAGGAATTCTAACAAGACCTGCTATAGTCTTGCTGTTAAAAGTACAAGGAAAGCTTTCAGTGCTGTTACTCTGCAAAATCAAGGAGTGAACTCAACATATCCACCAAAGGCAAGTCATGGTACCAATCAGGCTTGGACCGAAGTTGTGGGTAATTTCAAGGTGGTACAGGTAGCGGCATCGTTGGCTTTGGCTTTGAAAAAAGAAGTGATTAATTCTTTTGTGGGAACTGCTTCTTGTCTGGATGTAACTGAGGGAGATATTCTTCGCTGGTTGACTTTGGAGGTGAAAGTGCAAGACGAAGTGAAAAAATTCCACTCATGTCTATTCTGGATTCATCCAGGGACGGGAGGATTTCTCACAGTTGGTGAAAATGGGACCAGTTCTGATTGAAAAACCTTTTTGGAGGCTGGATCGTTGGACGGAGGTGATTGGACCTGTTCTGCAACCTATTTGGGTTCAGTTCGTTGGCGTTCCTTTACATACCGGGACAAAAAGGTGTTTCAATGTCTTGGTGAGTGTTTGGGTGTAGTTATGGAGATCGATGATGAAGCCAATACCAAACAGAGACGTGACAGGGTACGCTTAATGGTTATGTGTGATCCTCAGCGACGATTGCCAGAAATCATTCCCCTGGAAGTCAAAGGTGTCAGGTTTCTTATGTTTGTTATGGTGGAGGATAGTTGCAAATGCTGCGGAAAGATGGGGCTGCCGGAATTATGCTGTCGGGAGAAACCTACGTCGGAGGAACAAGATGCGATTTTTCTGGAGGGTGATGCACTGATTGATGGCGGATTTCAAGGTGATTTAAATTTCAAATCTCACATCCCATCTGTTAGCGATCCTCTCGCAAGAGTTTTAGAGCCGGCACAAGAGAGATTGCAAGGGTGGTAGGAAACGGAAGTTTTGCTTGCTCCAATCACAGCGACGAAGGTGTTTACGTTGCAGAATCAGAGCGACCATCCCCCTTTTCGTGGAACGCCAGGGAAATCAAATGATAGGGATGTGTCGAGCTGCCCTCCCTTAAAAGGTGTTCTTAGGAAATTGCGTGATGACCTTTCTTCCCCTTCTATAAATCATATATTACAAGAGAACATGGCATGCCCAGGTATTGCCGATATGGATGGTTTGGCGACCCCAAAAGACGCCCAAGTGCCTTCGGGTAAGGGAAGTGACCCTTCTATTGATGGAGCTAGCTCTCATATATAGGTTTTGGATCATTGTTCAAACCCTATTGGGCATGATTCTCAGGAAATTATTAGGATGAATGAGGATCGCTGTTGGGGAGATCGTTCTTCAGACACTGACGGTATTTCCTACGACAGTGAGCATGATGTGAATCCTAGTATTCTAGAGAATCAAGCTTTATTGATGGTGGATTTGACAGATAATGTTGAAGCTCTAGCTATAGATGTGCCTAATAATGATTGTGTGGTAGAAAAAACAAGTAGATTTATTGAAGAAAAAATGATTGAAATAGCCAATGTGTTGGGAATTTCGATGGATGACCGGTTAGGTGGGCTGAGAAGCTTAATTCGTGATATGATGAAGGTGAAGGGAAGAAGTACGGGAGGCCACAAAACCAAAAAGAAATCCAAAGCACAGAGAGAGTTCGAGCAATTAGCTTTCTCTGTTAATTATGATCATGCAGATAAGCATATGGGTGTGGCATTGTTGGGACTAAGAAGCTTTTATCTTGGAATGTTCGTGGGATGAACTCTGTTTCCAAAAGGGTGGTGTTGAAAAGCGCGGTTCAGTCATTTAAGGGAGAATGTCTGTTTCTTCAGGAGACTAAGAAGAAGGTTATTGATATTCAAATTATTAGATCTATTTGCCCCTGGTCAGATAGTCAATTTGCTATGCGTCCTTCTATTGGTGCTTCAGGGGGCATTTTATTAGTCTGGAATGCGGCTTATTGGCAAAAGACGGATGAGTTTGTGGGAAGGTTTACTGTTTCTGTCTTATTAAAAGATCTCTGACGTAATACAGAATGGGTAGCAACATCTGTGTATGGGCCATCTTCTTCTAATGATAGGGTGGAGTTTTGGACAGAACTTTCTCGGGTAGCTGGTTTATGGAAGCGCCCATGGGTGGTAGGAGGGGATTTCAATTGCATCAGGTTTCCGTCGGAAAAAAAAGGAGGTTCTGTCATTACTTCAGCTTTAAGGGATTTCAGTGATTGGGTCAGGAGAAATTATCTTGTAGATTTACCTTTCCAAGGAGCTGATTTTACATGGTCTAATATGCAGAGGGATCCGATTGTGCGTCGGCTGGATCGGTTTCTAGTGTGTTCCGAATGGCTGGATATTTTTCCGGATTGTATTGAACGAGCGTTGGCTAGACCAATTTCAGTTCATTGTCCTATCCTTGTTGAGACTGATTTGGAAGATTGGGGTCCTCCGCTTTTTTTGTTTGAATTAATGTGGATCTCAAAGACAGGTATTGTGTTAGAAAATGGAGGGCTGTCAAAGAGGTGAGTGGGTGGATGGGTTTTCACTTAGCTCCAAAGTTGAAATTCCTTAAAAAGCAAATTCAAGTCTAGCGTAGGGAGGTCTTCGGCCACATATCAGAAAAGAAGCATTATCTTTTATCTGACATTCAGAGCATTAATGGGAGGGTAGAACATGGGAAGAATGAAGAAGAGAGTTGGAATAGAAGAATTTCTCTTAAAGAGCAATTTCGAAGGCTGATTTTTCAAGAGATCAGTTGGAAGCAACGTTCTCGAAATAAATGGTTGGTTGCGGGAGATCATAATACCAAGTTCTTCCATGCTGTCGCTAGTGCCTGTCATCGTGTGAATCGGATAAATGCTATTGAAGTTGGGGGAAGATTATGGGAGGAAAAATCTGATATAGAAACAGAAATTGTTCAGTTTTTTCATAGGCTTTATTCTAGTGACTATAAGTTAAGTCCTCGGATGGATGGGATTTCTGTTAGTCAGCTTTCTACTTCTACTGCTTCTTCTCTTGAAGATCAATATTCTGAAGAAGAGATTAGAGAAGCCATGTTTGGTATGGGGGGAGATCGCGCTCCGGGCCTTGATGATTTTCCAATAGCATCTTTCCACTATTTTTGGGATAAGTTAGAAGATAAAATGCTAGTGTTCTTTAATGAATTCCAATAAGTTTGATTGGGAGTCGTTATAAGATTTTAGCCAAAGTTATTGCTAATCGTCTGCGAAAGGTACTTCCTGGAGTAATATACTTATATCTGATAAACAAGCTACATTTGTTGATGGACTCCAAATTCTTGATAGTGTCATTGTTGCTCATGAACGTATGAATTCTCATAATCGACAAAATCTCCCAGGACTGATTTGTAAGTTGGATTTCGAAAAAGCTTATGGTAGATTGGGGATTCCTTCAATATATGATGGAAATAATGGGGTTTGGATATAAATGAAGTAAATGGGTTCAGAGTTGTGTATCTTTAGCTCATTTTTCCATAATGGTGAATGGTTTTTCTAAAGGTTATTTCAAGAGTTCTCGCGGCATCCGACAAGGTGATCCTTTGTCTCCTATGCTGTTTGTTCTTGTTGTGGAAGCCTTGAATGAGAAAGCTAGACGGACGGGGTTATTTACAGGATTTGCTATTGATGATTCTGGTTTGGAGGTAACTCACTTGCAATTTGCAGATAATTCTATTATATTCTGTAATGCTTCACTAGATGAGGTTAACAATTTGAAACTGATTTTGAAATGGTTTGAACTTTTGTCAGGGCTTCGAATCAAGTATGGCAAATGTGAGTTTATAGGTGTCCGGTTGGCAGCTAGTCAGGTTGCTACTTTGGCTAATGCTTTTGGTTGCAAATTTGGCAAACTGCCTTCTAATTATCTGGGGATACCCTTATGTTTGGGGATTCCCAAGAGTTCTATGTGAAGTTCAGTTTTGGAGCGTGTAGATAAAAGACTGAGTTCTTGGAAAGGTAAGATGTTATCTTTGGGAGGGAGAATCACTTTGATTAAGTCTGTTATGTCATGCAGAGCATTCCTATTTATTATTTCTCTTTTGTCAAGTGCCCTAAAAGTGTGGTGCGTCGGATTGAAAAGCTCCAAAAAGATTTTCTCTGGAATGATCATGTTGACAAAAGGAAGTATCACTTGGTTAGGTGGGATTTGATTTGCAAGCCTACTGAGCAAGTAGGGTTGGGGATCCGATCTATTGAGAAAGTTAATAAAGCTCTATTGGGAAAGTGGTTATGGAGGATTGGGGAATCATATCAAGGGTTGTGGAGACAAATTCTTATTTCTAAGTATAAGTTGGATAATGATGGGTGGTGTGTACCAGGTCAAATGTTCAAGGCCACTGGATTTTGGAAATCAATTCTATCAGGGAAGGATGATTTCTTTCCATGGATTCGCTTTCGAGTGCGTGATGGGCGTCAGGTTCGGTTTTGGCATGATGAATGGTGGTGTGGGCAGTCGACATTTCTTACTCTTTTTCCTAACCTTTACTTGTTAGATAGGAGATGGCAGGCTATTGCTGCAGATAATTTCCTTATTACTAGTGGTGAAGTGGTGTGGGATTTTAATTTTCATGGCACGATGGCCTTATTAGACAATGTTTATGTTCATGGTGGAGGATGTGATGTTAGAGTGTGGAAGCCGGCGGCCAAAGGTAATTTCTCAGTTAAATTGTTTTACAATGCTTTGCTTGATTCATCTAATCCTATTCAAGTGGGGAAAAGGTTTTGGGACTCCATAATACCTCATCAAGTATTGGGTGGCAAGGTCTCATAAAATTCTTACTTTAGACAAGTTGAAGAGGTGTAAGCATATTACTGTCAATGGGTGCCCTATGTGTCAGGATGAGGAGTCAGTGCATCATTTGCTTATCCATTGTGTTCTTTCTCGTAAAGTGTGGTCTGCAATTCTTAAAGTGTTTGATATGCAATGGGTCATGCCCTTGAAAGTTGCGTATCTTTTTCATCAATGGCGTCTACGAATCAAATATGTTCGCATGAGAATTCTTTGGAAGGTGGTGTTGTACGCGGTTTGTTGGAAAATTTGGCTGGCAAGGAATAATCATGTTTTCAAGAATAAGAGTAACTTGGTGGAGGATGTTGTTGCATCTATTATCTGGTCTGCTTCAGAGTGGGTGCTTTCAAAAATTGAGTTTAAAGGGGTGTGTTTGGAGGATTTAAGTAGATCATGGGCAGCTCATTTTCAAGGTGGATGGGTCTCTAAATCTTTAAACAGTGTTTCTTGCGAATGTCCTACTACGAGTTTTCTCAAATTAAGCTTTGATGGAAGTTATGTTCAAGCCATTGGAAGAGGTGGTATTGGAGGTGTCATTAGAGACTGGAATGGCATAACTATAAGGAATTTCTCTGGGCTGGTGGATTCTTTAGATGCTAATGAATCTGAAATGAAGGCTCTTTTGGTTGGTTGCAGCGAGTTGCGTAAGTTGGAAAGTTCTAAAGTTATCATTGAAGGAGATTCCTTTTCTACCATTCAGTGGAGTTTAGGCAACTGTTCCTATCCTTGGACGTTGGCTAACATGGTGGAGGAAGTGCAAGACATCGTGAGTCAATTGGATGCTGCCCTTCATCATGTGTTATGTGAGGCCAATGTTTCGACGGACAACCCCGCTAAGGAAGGGGTGCTTCGTTCTTCTTTATCCTTTGATGTATAGTTTGTTTTGAGTATTCTCCTTTTTCTTTTTCTTTTTTGTTCTTTTGGGTTTTCCCCTCTTGTTAATAAATTTTACTGTTTTAAAAAAAAAGAAAAATTTGATGTTGGTTGGTTGTGGCAGTTGGTGTTGTCAAATTGCTTTGGTTTTCTTGAATGAAACTCCATTCAATTATGGAAGAACTGAAGTGTTGAAACTAACCTTCAGCATTACGATTGTACCTAGTACAATATATGCCATATAGTACTCACAATATGCTATATATTAGTCATACATAACACATTATGAGTGCTTGTCATGCAAATCCCTTTCCATTTTATACTTTTACTAAGTACAGTTCTAAAAATTCATTGTAGCTTATAAAATGCCAACCACCCCCGCCCCCGCCCCAAAAAAAAAAAAACCGTTATGTCTTCTCTTCTCCCGACTTGACTGAGTCAACTTGGATTGGTCTCTCCATCAGACTCGCCTAAGCCATTCGCTCACATTGCAAGTTTTGAAAGTCCTGTGCAGAGATTTGCAGCTAAATATCTTTTACTTTTCACAGTTGGCATCAGAAGAACAAAATAAAAATAAAATTGATTTATGGCACCACACTTTGAACATGAGAGATGCAATCGATTTATTCCAGTATGCATTTAGGTCTGCATAAAAATCTACAAAAGTATCTACCAAGGTATCACTTTTCCTCCATCCCACCCCGAATCATTGGTCATTTCATTGCACATGAAATCAGAAACATATCAGAGGTTATTTTGATATGTTCTTCTCACTACCCTTGGCAAGGAACATCCAAAAGGACACCAGAATTCTCACATTATGCCGCGTTTCCTCAGACAAACAGTTAAACGAATTGATTTAACTTAGAAAAATCCTTCTTTTATGGCTTCGCTCGTCAAAATCCTACTCCTATCACATTGAAAACTACGAGATACAGATTCCTCCCAAACACATCAAATGCAGAACTAAAACAACCCTAATTACCGAAAAATCGCCATGAACAGATAAAATTGCTATAGGGATATATCAAAGAACCTCATTTTCTTATGCGACAAGAAGTAGGCGATGCCGAAGATGCAGATCGCCCACCATAGCGTCCGAACTTTCGCTTCCTCAATCAGATCCTGCAGCGTCTCCATCGCCTTCATGATCTCAAGACTCTAAAAATACTCTCTTTTTTTTCAATATGTAACCCTAGAATTCCTCTTGTTCCTTCTCGCTTTCGTGTTCTTTGGAGCAGAATTCGACTCTTCTTTGAGAGAGAACGAATCGGATTTTCCACGAAAACGAGATTCCTCTGCTCCTTTTTCTAGATTCTATTTTGCAGAGTAATAAACGTATCTTAAGATTGACAGATCGTAACGAGAAAACCCTAGAAATTGGGATTTCCCTCTTTCTCTCTCTGGGTCCAGTCCGTGGGAAGTAAAGATGGTGCTCGTCCGTTCGTAAATTAACAAATTTACTTACCCAGTGGAAAACGGAACATGAGGTGTCCTCTGAAATTTGTGAGGTTAAAATCCAAACCGTTCTTGTGTTGTAGGGGTGCGACTCAAGGTGCTCATGGGTCGGGCTTGGTATATATAATACTGGCAAGCAGGGCCTAAAATAAAAATATATTAAAATTTAGATATGGGTGTGTATTTTTCTTTTTATTGCAATGAGGATAGGAATAGTCCATTAAAATAGCTAATTCGAGAGAATCTAGAGATTTTTTACTTTTAATTGATTCTATATGAAAGAGATATATATATTAGAAAAAGGTATAAAATCTAGAAAAAATTAAGTTTCTCAATTTTAGATGGCGGGCCAAACTTCAAGGAGAATAAAATTTGACCAATGATGGTAATGTAATGGTGATTTTGAGCAGTTTAGATATATATATAGCCCCATAAATAGACCTCGTATGGTTTGCTTTCGAGAATCTTAGGATAATTATCATTAGTTGAAGTTTTCATAAATTCAAAAAAAGACGTGAGACAAGATCCCAGAATTCTAGCATTAGAAAGAAATCCTTAAAAAGATAATTTGGAAAGAGATACTCGTTGGATGCAACTTGGGTCCAGATCACGACAATGCAATTTGGGGCAGGGCGGTTTGGATTTGGGCTTAGGATCTGGCCTGAGTTTTGTGTGCACGCAGAGTTCAAGCCCAACTTGGGCTCAGATATCTAAATATTAGGCCATAGTTGGGCCTTGAGTAGCACGCCTCTTGCTCCATTACACTATTAACTCTGTGCCTGAGCTATGCAGTGTTGTCCATTGGTTTAAAAAGTCCAAACTTTGAATAGATCAAGGGTTGAAGCCTTGCCTGATCAATTTGAAATCCAGGATTAACTGGCTCATTTGAATAGTCTGAATGGGTTGAGTCAAACCCAAGACCCAACCTAAAAAAAAAATACCAAGTATAGGGTATAGACTCAATGGGCCAGGTCTAGCCCAGAGTATTGGATCTGATGACACAAATTCGACCTCTATTACGATAAGATTATGTTGATATTAGTAGGATCCATATCATGTTGTAGCTTCCAAAAAGGAATTACACTTCTGCTTTTCAAAAATAAAGGACATGAAATGTTTACTATCTACTGGCCTACCAAATACAAGAGGGTTTTGGGGCTAAACCACTACAAATCATATCCATCGTTTGTTGCTAGATGGGGGCCGATCAAGGACAGTGTGCTTTAGAAAGAATATAAAAGAAAAGGAAAAGGGGGAGAGAAGTGTGATGAGATTTTTTAGGGATAGTAATGAGGAAAGAAGTGGAGAAATGATAGGTTTGATAGGGATGGACGGGGTTGTTTAAGAGAAATTGTAGGAGATATGATAAAGATGTGAGTTTGTTATCTTTATAAAATTGAATTAAATGAAGAGATTTAGGGAGGTGATTTGGAGTAGATAATTGAAATGGAGATTTAGGGAGGAGATTTGTTTTGGATGAGTGCAGTCGCCCACATCAAAGCTTGAGGCCGTGCATTTTTTTCTTCTATATTTTTTTGAAAGGAGAGATTTTTCAGGGCTAATGTGGCACCCCTCACAGCCCACCTCCCTCCGTACTTTAATATATATAATTGGCCAATTGAGTAATTGGACAAGTTTGGATTAAGTGATAGAAAGCCTAAAGCCCAGCTTGGCCCATGGGACAAGTGCATGTGTTGTATGGGTGCGATCCAAGGTGCTTGTTGAAAATTAGACCCCTGGGTTATTTACTAACCTGTCAAACTATGAAATTAAAGGGAGGGCTAAAAATCAACGATAATTTACCTTTTTTTTTATGTTAGATGGCTAATAAAGACGGATCCGATTGAATTTTTAATAGATGTCTTATCTATAAAAAGTGTTATCTGTGTGCGGCCATGTATGTACCCGTAGGGAATAGTCTTTGCTTGTTAGATTCGGGTATCCCCCGGGGCCGGAGGCCAAAGCTCCAAAGGCTGGACTGGATAGAGATACCATGGGTCATAAAAATAAATAAATAAATAAATAAAAAGCGCTACCTAATGCAGCAGTGGGACCTACATTTGTACTACGGCTCCCTTGTTTATTGGCCATAGACATTGTTGTCACAATTGTGTTGACTCTTTGTTGCCAAAGGCCCTACAAATGACCTTTAGGAATTCTTGGAATTCCAACCTCTTTGATTTTGTTGAAATTTATGCTCCATCGAAGAGGAGGATTTTGGAATTCCACCTAAGAGGACAACTTTCAAATAATTTAAAACTCTCCAAATAAGAATTCTATGAATTTTTGTAAAGAAACGGGCCATAAGTCTAGCAGAAAACCATTAAATCTAGTCGGTCAGATTGAATAACCAAATCGAGTCAACTCGGCCAAGTTCAAGCAAGCAACTCCTCAAGCAAAAAAAAGCGTTTTAACTATTAAAATGTCAAGTCAAATTTGTTCTAAGCTATTAAAAACAAATTTAGTGATGAGCTATACAACAAATCTAATAATGATTAGATTTTTTGTCCAACGTGATTTTAATATTTTAAAATTAGTGCGAAGGTCCCCAAGAGTCTCAAAGATACTCTCATGGCATGAATTAGAGGAAGAAATTTGTTTTGGATCATTTTTTTAGATAACTTAATTTAAACTGAGACTTTGATGGACTAGCTAATCTTTAAATCTATGGTTCCATTAGCAAATGTAATTCAAAATGAAATATTTTGGCTATCCCACCTAGGGTAAAACTAAAAACTAACCAGAATAATCTTTAGTACTAAATGGTTCTTATCGCTCATGTTTTCCCCCTTAAAATAAGAAAAAAATACAGTTTGCTCTTAATTTTTTTATTTATTTTTGTTGAAAGGCAAATTTTATTGCAAGAGAAACATGTTACAAATTACATAATCTTGCTGAGCTCATTGAACTTCCACATTGGAACCTAATCATAAAGGTTTGTAATTTCTTGGAAAACTCATATTTCTGGCATTTGTATGGAATGTATTGGGTGAGAGGAATGTCACCTAATCTTTCGTAAATATAATTTCACTAGTTCATAGTCTGAATTGTCTATATTGTATTGATCTGCCAAATCAGTTTGCAAGTCATTGGAATCTTCCTAGGTCAGATCATCATAAAGGACGACTATTGTTGTTTACCCTTCATCTCATTGTTGGCGATTTTGTAATCAGATCAGGTTGTGCTGAGACCGAGTTGTGCCAAGACTATACTCAGCAAAACTTATTTGGCAACATTATATAAAATTACGTTAGTGAGAATTTGATGTATGGAACTTGTTTGGTAACATTATAGAAGTGTTGCTCTAAGGAGTGGACATAGGATTTATAATGTGGGACCCACTTTTTTTGTTTGAAGCACTCTATTATCATAGTACATGGAACCCACTTGTAGAAATCACAGTGTGGTACCCGCCTTTAAAAATTAAAATATGGGGCTCACATTCATAGGATTTATAATGTGGGTCCGCCCTTTGTGATGGTGACCATATGACCCACATTTATGAATTACAAAGTAGAACCACATTTTTTGTGGTTGTGGATACAGGATCCACCTTTAGAAATTACAAAATGTGGTGCCCCACCTTTTGAAATTAAGAAAATGCAGGCAGCGCATTCATGGGATTTACAATGTGGGCCCACTGTTATAGGCATTATAACGTGGGGCCATCTTTTTTATTAATTGTGAACACTGGGCCCACCTTTAAAAAATTACAATGTGGTACACACATTTAGAAATCCGAACATGGAGACACTTTCATAGGATTCACAATGTGGGCCCACATTCATAGGATTTACAATGTGGCTCTGCCTTTTGCAATTGTGACCATATGACCCACCTTTAAGAATTATAAAGTGGGATTACCTTTTCTGTGGTTGTGGAAACGGGACCCATCTTTAGAAATTACAACGTGATGTCCACCTTTATAAATTATAAGACAAGACCCACATTCATAGGATTTATAATGTGGTCTCACCATTATAATTTTATAATATGGGCCCACCTTTTGTGATTATGGCCATGTGACCCTGGGTTGGGCCAAGCTATGGTGTACTGACTGTTATGCCAATAGCAGTGTCCGGCAGCTAAGTTGGTATGGAGCTTGAGCGGGCGCCTTTGGGAATTATAAAGTGGGGCCACCTTATTTGGGATCGTGAATATGGGCCTACCTTTAGGATAAGTGATAAGATTTAGAGTATTTAAATGACATTATTTAAAAGGCAAGAGATAAGTAAAAACCAATTGTGCCAGTTTATTGTTTCTTAAAAAAATAAAAAAGTTTCGTTCCAACTTTCTTATGCCATCGGGTTAAGATTTTGAGATTCCTTCCCGTGAGATCAAAATTTGGAACAATGAACGTACCAAACATGTTTTTCACAACCTTATCTCATGGGAACATGGGAACATCCGAATGGCATGATTTCTGGGAATTGAATGGAATGAAAGATGAATGCCTCATATGGGTGCACAACTCCATTTCCAAAAGAACGGCTCCTTACCGAGCATCAAGTCTTACCTAGCTGTCTAGGATTTGAACCCCGGGTACGTCACCTCTTCCCACTTGTATGGGCTTTCTTTCCGCGTGTGTGAGCTTCCTTTCCACTTGAGTGGGTGTCTTTCCCTTACGTATGTGGGCTCTCTCTTGGATCCAAAATTCTCTCTTTCATTAAGGATTACTCTGCATATTTAAGAGATATATTGAAATGGACTCCTCTAAAAGTTGCTTTATTGGATCTGCGATTGCCCACGTTGTGGTTTGCACAAGCTGTCGGTTAATAAGTTGCTTTGCCTGATTGGGAAACCCAAGGGATCTATCTTCTTTGTTAAACTCTAGAGCACTGTAGGGTGCTATATACTTTAGCATAGCTGATTCAACCATCTTGTTTATTGTTAGGCATAAAGGATTGTTGAGCAACAAGGGTGAAATGTACAATTTCCTTGAAAAAATTACACCAACAAACGGTTGGAAGGGCTCAATCATTTCATCTTAACTTGGGACCATGCCCGATCCAATTTCCCTTTTGAACATAATCCTTGAGTTTTTAGTTTGTATGTCTAGAACTCACGATTTGATCACCTAAACCTTTAAAAAGTGAGATACCAGAAAAGACATACAAAGTAGAAATCCGTTTCCCTTTAATTGAGAAAAAGAAGAGAGTTGGAAGCCATTGGTAATGGATTATTGTACTTCCTTTCTTTTCACATTATGATAGAAGATGATCAAAGGGTTATTTGTATCAATGGTGTAGGCCCTGTGGCTCATTATATCAGTTGTGTTTACTAAAATCTATTCACTTATTGGATGAACCATGTCTTACTTTTCAACCCACTTGTAAATTGGTTTTGGTAAGCTAGGAAATCGAATTAGTACAGCATTTACTCCAGTTACGACTGATATCATCATCTATTTAGTTTTCACTATTTAAAAAGCCAAAAAGCTAAAATTTGGTTCATGAATCATGATATGACCCAACAATCTATATAGTTGCTAAATGTTAGGTCATCTCATTGAAGTAGTTCAATCATGCCATTCCGCTAATAACTCTCGGTGTCTTGGGTACATGGTAGTGGGGCTGTGGGAACACATAATTCTCAAGATGGAATCTATCCTCTAAGAGAGACATATTCCTTTGTGCCAATTAATAGATTTATCATTGGTAAGTGCACACCCATCTCAATTAAGAGTTAATTGGATGATACTGATGATTACTGTAATTAATTGGGTCACAAGGATACTAAGATATGGATCTAATTTGGTTGGGTAGATTTATTCCAATGGATCCATGGATATAATTGATGGAGGGGCTTACTTGCAGTAATTGAGAAGTTTAGGGTCTTCTTATAAATATTTCTAAGACCGGAATGCAATTGCATTAACTTAATGGTGTTATTTGCAATTAACTATGGGTCTGGAGTTCACATGATATGTGGAGTCAAAGCTTTTTAGTTGGAACCAGTTTCTAAGGAATCCTTAGTGGTCCCCATGCTAGCCCTAATAAGAGAAGGTTACTAATCCAATTGGAATTCTTAAGGAAATGAGGAGCATGTCACATACTAAGAATAGAAGTGAGACTTATAATATTGGACAACGAGGAGGTGCTCCATAAACTATAAATAGGAGGAGATGGTTAGAGATCTCTACACACAATCTCATAAGCTTCTCTCTATCCTCTGGTTTCCTTCTCAAGTGCTTAGGGTTTCTTCTCCTTAGAGATCTCACCATTCTCTTGGGGAAGTTCTCTACAAGTGGGTCACGGCGTGGAAGAACACGAAGGCAAAGGAGAACAAATCTGTAAAAAGGGTTTTCGTAGAGATCAAGTATTCAAGTTCTTGATTTGAGCACAACCAAGCTCTAAAGGTATAGATCTACAACGTATTTATTTTAGTAGATCTTTTATGCATGTTTGTTTATTGATCTATCTTTTTTATCGATCTTTGATCTTAATGAATGAAATTAGGGTTTTAGATCTTGAGATTGAGTTTTTGGCCTCATGGGTATTTGATCCCTGCTTTAAGTGTGTTAAAAGTTTTGAATAGCTATCCACGAGGCCCACCTACTTCCAACAATAATGTGATGCATGTGATTTGCTAGCTAGCCTCTGAATATTAGACTTTTGATGTGAAACATTGATGATGATAAATGGGACATGGATTGCTATGTTTGGACTCTGTAAGTGCAACTGGAAAATCTTAATCTAGAGAGGGATGAAGTGGCATTTCACTATTTTACTGTTCCATTTGGGACAAGCTATCTCATTGCTGGGCATCCATCATTATACCACTCTGTCAAAATGAGAATAAAGGTGTTTGTGTATACTATTAGCCAAAAGGCCTAGAAAGGTATAAGGTGTTTGTGTGTGCTTATGCTCTGATAGAGCATCATAGTCTCATAGGAAGATTTTCTCCCATGGGAACCTCGCCAGTCGCCATGGCTAAGAGTGCTTATGGGCTGGCCAGGCTGAATCTGGCCAACCCAGTCTGCTTTGGGCCAAGTTTGTACCATAGCCTAAGTCGAGCGAGGCTAAGTTTAATATTGAGGTCAGAACTCATATCTAATCTAAAATCTGGCCCCGTTTAGCATATGGGCCAGGCTTAGATTAAGTGCTTGAAAATCCAAAGTCTGACCCCGACAAGCAGTGCTTGTAGTTTAGTACTGACTTGTTTGCTCTAACTAACAAGTGATAGAAAGCTCGGCCGGGCCTTATATATTTCAGGCAAGCTAGGTGCAGACCAAGCACTTATGCCCCCTTTCAAGCTTGAGCCGGTTACAAGCATATGTTTCTAAAGTCCTTAGTTTCTAGTGCATTGATGGGATCTTCCGGGATAGAAGTGGCTAACCATGTTTGGCATATAGTGGCCAAATCTCGGCCACCAATGCACTAGAAACTGGCTACCCATGTTTCTAAAGTCCTCAGTTTCTTGTTTGCACTACCTCCACCCATTACCCATTGAAGGTGATTCTCTCCTCCTCATCAAAACTGTCCAACAAGAAGGCACACTCTCTTGGCACCTATTGTCTATATGGAAAAAAATCCAACAAACTCTCAAACAGATCCCACGATGGTAGGTTTAACTTTGCCGATGCACTTCTAATCGGGTGGCCCATGAATTAGTTCACATGTATTTACCTAGCATCACTATCTTCACTAATTCAGTTCCAGATCATATCCATGCAGTGTGCAGGAAGGACATCATTGCTAGCAGCTCAGTGGTGCAAAATGCAGCAAGGATATTAGTAGTGGAAGAAGTTGACGATAGGGTCCCTTATTAGGTACTACTATGGGCCCCAATTTTGCAGTTCGACTACTATTAGTTTTTTTTTTTTTTTCCTTTTCTGTTTTAGCTCAACCTTTCTCGGACTTTCTTTCTACCTCCTTCATTTCTTTATGTTTTGTACTCTTCTTTATGTACTTTTGGCTTTAATCTATGTTATTCCTTACTAGCAAATTAAAAAAAAAAAAGTCTTGGATAAGCCTCATCCAGCACCACCCTTGGACTTGTGGTAAGGCCCATAGGTCCTACGCCTCATTCAATACAATACCTTTGTTGCAAGCTGAATCAAGGACATGTAATTGGGTTTGTCGGTCCTAATATTTAAACGAGAATTTGATGGATTAACTATTATATATATTAAAGCAGCAGGTGATTATCTAGGAGGATGACACGTGGCGCATCCTCATACTTTTTACAATGCCACATTATGGAATTGCCCTTCTTATCTAATCTTACAAAAAGACCCTCTTTGAGTACCACGTCACCTCTATATAGATAAGTGAGGGTGATTCGTGATTTCAAAATTTTAATGGAACCCTAAAAAATCTCTACAAACTAAATCTATCCCTGAAATATCATAACCCGTCCTTATCTCAATACATTTGAAACGTTTCTGCACCCAAACAAGAACGTGTTTGTGGCTCTTAAGAGTCTTCTAAAGAAGAAGAAATCAAAGAAAGTGCAGAAATCATCAAAGGGACATGTGTCAAACACGAATGTGTTTGCGGCTCTTGAGAGTCTTATAAAGAAGAAGAAATCAAAGAGAGTGCATAAATCATCAAAGGGACATGTGTCTAACAAGAACCAGGAGCAACGGGAGAATTCTAAGGTGTTCTGGGCACCGGCGTCTGACTGGGAAGCCTTGGGCTGATGTGTATGACAGCAGCAGAGGTGCAGCAACCCCCAGTAGAGGTAAAAGGATCTTAGAAATCTTTCCTTCTGAAATTGATAGATCATCATTGATTGCTACACTTCCTGTTAATATCAAGAGTTTGAGTGACCTTGGTGCGCTTTTGATTGGAAAATATTTCTATTAGGGGTGATCATAAGAGCTATTAGATTGTGAGGGGTGATATATTGTGGGAATGTTTGGATTTGTGATAGCTATGTTAGATCTCTCCGATCACATTTGTGTCTATTCTTGATTGTTGCAAAGGAAGTCGTGTGGAATTGGTCTTGGGTCATATGAATGGATTTGGATTAATTGAATCTAATAGTGCGTCTTTGAATATGTAGCTGATTTAATCATTTTGATTGATTTGTTCCATAGTTAATTCCCTGTGACCCGATTTTTGTGGGTTTTTTTTTTTGGTTTTCTTTTTGACATATATGCTGATTTTGTATGCCTTGCTCTCCAATTGTTTGGTTTTGTTCTGTCTGCGTGAGGAGCATGGGGTCAGTTTAATTCACTTGAGTCATATTGAGGGCGAGCATGTGTGGCTCATAAGTTCAGACGGTCTGCCTAGAATGGCCTTGAAGGTGGTAAGATGCTAAATTAGTTTCATGCTTTGGCTTAGAAATGTGTAACAAAACTCTGTTGATTAATTGATGGATAGAAATATATGACCGGAAAGGTAAGCAAGGCCAGTCTTATTTATTTGTTTGTATTTTACAAGGTTCTAAAGATGTAGTCTTCCTCTTTCTTTTCATTGAGTACCTCCTTTTTAGTTTGAAGGATCTTGGGCACATGGATATATATGCTGTCTGAAATTGGGAAGGACTTTTGGATATATATTCTACAGGGTCTTTTCATTGAGTACCTCCTTCTACAAATGCTAGGGGCTTTCCAAATGGCTCACCACGCCATATTCCATGGCCTCAAAAGGAGGATAATGCTTATAGTGTATCAGATGCATGTAAGCAGTCGTGCTAATGGATCATCATCAATTTATTATCATTAATTTCTTTTTAACTACTATTCCTTATTGCCCATGTTATCATCGGTTTATTATCATTAATTTCTTTTTAAATACTATTCCTTATTATCATATGGTTGTTTCAATGTCTTCTTTGTTTTTTGTGTTGAAATAAAAAAAATAAGCTTTATTTATTTTTTATTTCTTCTTCAATGGTGTTTATATATTCATTTAAACATTGGGTAAATCTAAACCGTTCATATTGGGTAAATCTAAAATGTTCATTTGAGACATTTTAGAAGCATTGATCTTATTAGAAGAAACTGTGATAGCTTACTTTTATACAATTTATAATTTTATTTATCGCTTTATTTTTATTTTTGGATATTCTTATGTTTGCTTTACAGTTTTTGCATGTCTTTATTTCATATGTCACTTCTTGTCACTTTTCAACCCATTCTTAGAATTTTTCTTGTTAGTGTTTTTAATTTGAGAGAGAGGGAGTAAAAAATATAGTCCCATTTAATAATTATTCAACAGAGGGTTTCCTTTCTAATAATAAAGAAGTGATTTCTAAGTGTATCCATTGTAATTAATATTGCGATAAGATCTGAAAGAAGGAGGAAATTGAATGGAGGGAAGCTATCAGTATGTTTAAACGTATATGGGGCTCCAAAGGATGGTCACCAATCTTGAACTTCTTATATAATTGTTTTAAATGTAGTTTGTTTGTTTACTCAGTGTCTACTTTCAATTGAAATTGGATGTTCGTTCGATGAATTAAAGGCTCACGTTGAGCGCGGGCCCTAAAACGCTAGTTATATTATTGGAAATTTATACTAAAAGCAAACTTTTATGTATTTGTCTTCGACTAATTAGTATATTTTGTCTTTTCATCTAAATGAGATTTTGTATGGGCAAATGGTTGCATTATTTATGATTATGCATGTGTGTCTTTTATTCTATAAAGTAGACAAGTTGGTGTATAGGGTTCTACTTATACACAGATGTTAAACCCCAATCCAGGTTTAGCGCGATTAGTGGTAATTAAGTGCGTGGTTAGTTATTAAGTGGGTTTGGAGTTCGTGGGTTAGAAATTGGTTCGATTTAGTCTAGAATTAGCTTTGGGGAATTTTGAGAGTGTTTTATGCTATTCAGTCACACTCAGGGATGCCTTGAGTGTACGCGTAAGCTCAGGAGGAAATCCTAGTTTTTCTGATCTTAATCGTGATTTCGACCTCATTTGAATGGTTTTATTTTATTGTTTAACTTTTGGGTTCAACCTGTTTTTGTTAAGACCCAAAATTCCAAGTTTTGGTTGAAAGGGGTAAAACAGTCATTTCACATCAAACCTGGACCCAAATTTCGAAATCTCAAAACTATGCCAAATTTGTACTTTTTGGAAACTAGATTTTTCGGTGATCGATTTTGTCTTCTTCGTCGATTTCATCCGAGGCCCACAAATCGGTGTTTTATCCATCTCAAATTTTGAAGTCAATGGGGCCCACAACCCATTTGACTTAAGTGACCTTCTCCCTCATGTGCACTACGTTCAGAACCCATTCCCTCATTTCCTGCAACTCTCATTCTCAAGAGCCAGCTGAGAAGAACTCTTTCTTCCTCTCCCTTGTTCTCCTTGCATGCCCAAGTTAGAAAGTCTCAAATCAAAATCTGAGCACACCATCTTCTTCCTCTCATCTTGAGCTTTCCATTGCTGTCATTTTCTTGAGGATTCCAACTGAAAAGCCCCTTCTTCCTCCTTGTTTCTCTTCGTTTGGATAGCTACAGGTAAGAGACCTTTTTCATCTTTTCAATGTGGTCTTTTGAGCTAATTAGGAACTCATTCCTCTAACATGCAAACCCATTTTCGAAATGGGGATTTTGTTTGCCCAAAATGATGATTTTTGGAATGGTTTTCTTGGGACTTTGGTGTAGATTTCGTGGTTCTTCTTGGGGTAGGAGTTTGAGAGATCTTGGATAGCACTTTGGTGTAGGTAAGTGATCAATCTAGTCTTCTTTGAATGCATGCTATAGTTTTATTTCTCTAAGCTACAAATGAATTGTTTTCTTGTTTTAGTATTGAAAGGGATTGCTTTTCTCATGATGAATGTTTTGGAAATGTTATTTGAATTGAAATGTATATGTTGTTTGAATTATCTTGAGGCATTCTCATTCAATTAAGTATTGGTGGTTGTTCAAATGTTTTAGGATGGATGAATGATGGGAAGAGTTGAGGTGTGAGTTGTTGAAGGAGATTGAGTGATTGAATGTGAAGTTGGAAGGTTCAAAATGGCAAGAGAAGCTTTGAAAAATGTTGGAATTGTGTAAGGCATTGCTAAGGAGAAGGAGCCAGAAATGTCCAAGGAGAATGCAGTTTTCTGCACTGCACGGATTCAGGCAGAAGCCTGTCCGCTCGAGCGAAGTTCGTGGTCGCTCGAGTGAGCAAGCTTCTGTCTGGGAGAAACGCTGCTAGAAACCTGTCCGCTTGAGCGAACATTGGGTGAGCTCGAGCGAACAAGTCTCTGGTTGCGACCGCTCGACCGAACCCGGTGGAGGCTCGAGCGAACAAAGTTCTGGATGGGTCCGCCGAGCGAACGTATCATCGCTCGAGCGAACCTGATGCTGTTTGATTTCTAAATGTGAATGAGAAAAAGGAGGAGATTGTTAGAAGGAAGAAAACTTGATCATGTCAAGTGTCTTAAATTTGTTATTGTGCCATTGAAACTCATAATATCTAATAACATCAGAACACCAAATTATTTTGAACACTGATATTTGAATTTCAATTGCACTGAGATCAAATTAAGACTCTTAGTATGAACTCGAATTAGATTGTTTAAAATTTTCAGTTTTGTCACTATGAGTATTATCGTACAGTAGTTTACTTTGCAAGTTTGGTTTTGCTTCAAATTATTTAGAAAAGGAAAAATGGGAGTCACTTCTTTAGTTCATGATGATATAGTTTATGCTATCTTTGCAAATCATGTTTCATTTTACCTTGATAAGCGCATTTTCCCATTCTTGATAAGTTTTGTACGAATATCGACATGCTTTGTGCATACATGAACATCATGGAATATCGCTGAGCTTGGACTGCCCTCTCAGTTTGATCCACTAGTTAGGGGGTCCTTAAGCATAAGGACAATCTACAGATTAGTCGTGTAATTATATACATTCTTATTTTGTCCAGTTCCGCGGCCGGTTTTCCCACTCACCTTGTGTGACTGGGCTTTTGCTTCGTTTCGTTTTGTTTTGTTTCGTTTTACTTGCTCTTGTCATTGAGTGTGACAGAGAAAGGATGAGCTCAATGTGGATTCATGAATCATGTTATTTTCTTGAAATTATATTAGTTTTGCTTTGTACAGTTTATATATGTTTTGCTCAGAACTCATGTCATGTTTTAAGTATTAATCATTCCAAATATTGATCGATTTGTTTTATGTCTCAATTGATCACCTGCCAGACCGTCGTGTCTGACTTTTTTTGCTTTGGTGTTTAGATGCAGGAGCAGCTGCCCCTGAGGAGGAGTGCCCGGAGGAGGCTTTCGAGCCACCCCCAGCCCGTGAGTGGCAACCCGATGACGTCCTCTAGACGTCGGGTGGGGTCTTGAGCACGATACATGATGGGAATGGTCGTTTGTTTTGTTTTGGGTTGTAAGGCCTTTGTTGGCCGTTGATACTTTGGGAATGTGTAAACTTAACTTAACTTACTTTTGTTTTTTTTGAAACTTGAAAGTTAAAAATGATGGTAATGCCATGTTATGTTTCCTCCTCTGATTATTGTCTTCTTGATGATTTAATTTATGTAAGTGGATGTTATGTCACATGTAAAGAATAGATAAGATTACTTGCACGCTTCCGCAAATCATTGTTCGTGTGAGATAAAATTCCATGTTTGTTTTGGGAATCCTTACTGTGGAATCATGTGGGTTAATCATAGATAGTTGGTAGAGCCCAACAAGCACGCCGCGGGCATCGGTCCGGAGTTGCAACAACGGAGGACTTCTCTGTCGGTTCTTATAGAATATAAGTTTTTGTTCACAATCTAGATGGACTTGGACACACCATCGGTACGATTGTAGCATGATATTTCAGCAGGCTTGTCTTGGCTGCGGGAAAAGGTATAGTTTCGACTCATCATGCTAGTACGCTTTGTGTGTATTGAACATGACTGCTTTTGAGTTTATTATCTTTATACTGACTATAAGATGATTAACATCCAAATGGTTATTATGAGTACTTGTACTCCTAATCCTTACATAAATAATAGACACATACATTTAGTCTTTGCCATTTTGATTTACAAAGGAGTGAGATCTTTTATGGGTCAATAATCTCAGTAAATTGGATGACTACACTACGTGTATGGTGCATATTAGTTTATTGACGGAATCCACGTCCCAAAATTGGGATCGATGATATCCCCTTGATGAAGCTTTTAAGTTTTGATTATGTCAAACCCTGCAGGTGGACTTTGTGTCCGACATATCAAATAAGTTAAGTGTAAGGTCTCAAGGAATTATAAAGATATCGATTAAATATAGATGTCGGTAATTATTTAATCGATGGATATCTGAAATCTTAACATGGGGAGATTAATAAGCATTTAATGACATGAAGCTCGAAATATTAATTTTGAGAATAAGGGCAGGAGTGCAATTATAACTCTCTAGTGGACTGAATTGTAATTTATGGAACTAGGATTCTAATTTGGGTCGAATTAAGGTTTCCTGCTTCCATAAGAAGCCTATCCTTATTTACTTCTTAAGGTCCCTATTGTAGCCTATAAATATGCGCTACTACTCTCTAGGTCAAAAAGAAGAAAAATCTCGTTTTAGAGAGCAGGGAGAATTCGCAGAAGAGGCCCACTCCCTGGTGCGAATTCGAGCATAGAGGAATACAGTAGAAGATCTTAAGATTTTCGGGCTGCTGCAAGACCGAGATCAGATCAGGAAGACCGAGATAAAATCAGAGAGATTCTCGAAGGTATGGTCTTTGATCATCTTTGTTTAAAGCTATTTCCGCATTGATCTATAAGCAATATCCAGGGTTCTTAGCGGAAACTCTTTTCTAACAATGGTATCAGAGCCAATCCTGATACTGCATATGAATTGAAGAAAACATAGTAAGATTATAGGTTGCTGTAAAAGAGTTGGTTTGCCTTTGCTGTCTGTAACCCTTGTTTTGTAGCGAACTATCTGATCTCTGTTTTGCTGCGATTGATCTGGTTATCATGGTCACCATGTGTGTATGTTATGTGAATGGATCCCACGAATCAGATTCGTGGTTACTGTTTTACGTATTTTACAAGTTTTATGGTGATGTAATTATATTGACATAGCGTGTGAACTCCGTTTGTCAGGAGGCTTAGGTTTAATGTAATTTTTCATGGAGATGTAATTATATTGAGATAGCATGTGAACTCCGTTCGTAAGGAGGCTTAGGATTCAATGTAATTTTTCATGGAGAGGCGCAGGTTTTGAAGGCAGAAATTCGATTTCAAAGGAAGAACTTGAAAAAAAAAAATTTGGTCCGCTGACCAGGCAGCTCGATCCCCACCGGGGGACACCCCCGGACCCCCTCTTCGAAGCGCATGTTTTAAAGAAGTGGCAATCATGAAGACAAAAGGATCCTACTTGACCAGTATTAATTAAACTGTTTTATAAGAACCCTCATTGTTAAATAACTAAGTGGAAGAGGGAACTTCGTTAGCTCCCACGGTCTACATCATAGTTTTGTAGGAGATGTAATGGATTTATATGTTGACCTTAGAGTCTTCCTCCTAATCGGATGAGTTAATTATGGAATCTCCAATACAAACTCTCATATGGATGATTTAGGGTAATTATTAGTATAGGTCTCTTCTCCATCTGATGGGACTGAATACAGAATAATGAACCCTAACTTAAATGATGGTATACACTTAGCTATAAATAACAGTATGCTCTCCATCTGAGCCTCTTCTATTATTTATAGGACCAAAGTCATGGCAGCTGTTTGGTTTTACTTGGCATGGTTGTTGCCTTGACAGTAGAACTAAAAGGTTATGTCCTATATGAACAATATAAGTATGGTACTTGTCCTCACATCGAGGCATACTATGCATTGATGTTTTAGATTGCTATCGGACTCTTTTGTTAATTGGCAGAGGGAGCCAATTTTCCTTTTATTTGAATCCAAAGATTTAATTTTGCCCATCATAATTTGTTAATTATGTAAATATCAGGTTTTAAGATGGGTGCTTTCAATCCACTTGGTGTTATTCTCAAAGAACACAAACTCACTGGACCTAATTACATTGATTGGAAAAGAAATTTGGATATTGTGCTAACTGCTGAAGAGTACAAATATGTGCTCACTGAAGTGTACCCAGATAAACCTGTGGATGGATGTATTGATGCGGTAGCCATCGAGGCATACAAAAAATGGAACAAGGTTGATGAGATGGCACGACGTTACATTTTGGCATCCATGTCAAATGTTTTGCAACAGCAACATCAGCCTTATGCTACTGCCTATGATGGCTGAAGGTACCCCTGTGAGGGATCATGTTCTGAAAATGATGGGACACCTCAATGAACTTCAAATCCTTGGAGCTGAAATTGATGGGGAGACCTAGATCGATATCATTCTCCAATCCTTGACTGATTCCTTTGAGAATTTTTGCCTAAATTACAACATGAACAAGCTCAATTTTTCCCTGGCGGAATTACACAAGGAACTTCAGGCTGTTGAGGGCCTTTTTAAAAAGCCACCTAGTGTTCACGTTGCTGAAAAAGGTACTGCTTCTAAGCCGAAAGGCAAGGAGAAACAGAAAAAGGGTCAGAATCGTAATACAGTTCCTAAAGGGGGCAATGGACCTCAAGGAGGAGTGAAAAAGCCCAAGGGCAAGTGTTTTCATTGCAAGGAAGTAGGGCACTGGAAAAAGCAATGTCCAACTTATCTCAACAAAGTGAACAATAAAGGTAAATTTCATTCACTAGTTGTTGAATCATGTTTGGCGGTTATATCTACCGGTATCTGGTGTGTAGATACGGAAGCCACTAATCATGTTTGCAATTCTTTGCAGAGGTTCCAGGAAACCAGGCAGCTAAGTGATGGGGAGATTTATTTGCTTATGGGTGATGCTACGAGAGTGGCAGCAGTTGCAGTAAGAGATGTTAGTCTAAGTTTTAGTAGAGATAGGAATTTAATTTTAAGAGATTGTCTTTATGTTCCCTCCATTAGGAGGAATTTAATTTATGTTTCCAAATTGGTTAAAGACAGCTATTCCGTTTATTTTAATAAATTTGTGGTTATTAAGTACAATAAGCATTTTATCTGTTCTGGTTCATTGGTGGATGATCTTTATATTATTAATCCTATCTCTCCTAAACTGCAATTGACTGAATTGAATAACACAATTACCGTACCATGTAAGAGAAAGGAACCATCGCAAATGAACCAAACGTATCTTTGGCATTTACGCCTGGGTCATATTAATCTACACCGGATATCAAGACTGGTTGCAAATGGACCATTACAGTCATTGGCGGTCGAGGCCCTTCCAGTCTGCGAATCTTGTTTAGAGGGGAAAATGACCAAGCGCCCTTTTTCGGCAAAAGGCTATAGGGCCAAAGAACCGTTGGCATTGGTTCGCTCTGACCTGTGTGGGCCCATAAATGTCCAGGCAAGTGGTGGCTTTGAATATTTCATTACTTTCATTGATGACTATTCAAGGTATGGGTACATTTACTTAATGCGCCGTAAGTCCAAATGCTTTGAGAAATTCAAGGAGTATAAGGCGGAAATGGAGAAGCGTTTAAGTAAGAGTATCAAGACACTACGATCTGATCATGGTGGCGAGTACCTCTTTGGAGAATTTAGGGATTACTTAGCACAAGAGGGGATTACATCCCAGCTGCTGCACCAGGTACACCTCAACAAAATGGTGTCGCAGAAAGAAGAAATAGGACTCTTATAAATATGGTAAGGTCAATGATGAGTTATTTGGAGTTACCTAATTCGTTCTGGGGGCATGCTCTAGAAACAGCTACATATATTCTTAACTTAGTTCCATCTAAGTCAGTACTTACTACACCCACATAACTATGGACTGAGCGCAAACCTAGTTTAAAGCATGTTCAGATTTGGGGCAGTCCAACACATGTGCTGAAAGGGAACACAGATAAGTTGGAACCAAGAACAGAAGTTTGCATTTTCGTTGGCTGTCCCAGAGGAACAAAAGGTGGTCTGTTCTATAACTCTCAAGATCGAAAGGTCATTGTTAGCACCAATGCTCGATTCTTAGAAGATGACTATATCATGAACCACAAACCCAAAAGCAAAATTGTTCTAGAGGAATTGAGAGGAGAAAGACCTACCCAAACTTTTCCATCGCCAATAGCACAGGAAGAGGCACCAAAAGATGGAGAACTTGGCGTTCCATTACCTCGTCGTAGTGGGAGGATTGCCGAGTCTTCAACTAATGATATTCCAGGTGAAACCATCAACATGATGGGTGATGAGCCGGATCAGCATGTCAATGATGGCACACCAGGATTAGTTTTGGCACAACGTGACACTACTCATACACAGACACAGGATGTGCCTCGTCATAGTGGGAGGGTTGTTCGTCCACCCGAGAGGTATATGTTCTTGGGAGAGTCATACGACAGAGTCCTTGATGAGCTAGATACCGAACCCTGTAACTATAATGAAGCAATCCAAGACAAATATGCAGAACTATGACAATAAGCTATGCAATCAGAAATGGATTCTATGTACCATAATCAAGTATGGGATCTTGTAGAACCACTAGAGGGGATAAAACCTATCGGTTGTAAGTAGGTCTACAAGAAGAAAAGAGGGGTGGATGGAAAGGTTGAAACCTTCAAAGCTAGGCTTGTTGCGAAAGGGTTTACTCAGAAAGAAGGTATCGATTATGAGGAGACTTTCTCGCCAGTAGCCATGCTGAAATCCATCCAGATTCTTTTATCCATTGCGGCTTATTTTGATTACGAAATTTGGCAAATGGATGTCAAGACAACATTCCCTAATGGAAATCTTGATGAATGTATCTACATGGTACAACCAGATGGATTCATAGCTGAAGGTCGTGAGCACATGTTGTGCAAGCTTAAGAAGTCCATTTATGGACTTAAGCAAGCATCTAGATCTTGGAACATTCGTTTTGATCAAGCCATTAAATCTTATGGTTTCGAGCAGAATCTAGATGAATCTTGTGTGTATAAGAGGTGCAACGGCAATGTAGTAATTTTCTTAGTACTTTATGTAGATGACATCCTACTCATTGGAAACGATGTTGGGGTGTTGTCTTCGGTCAAAGTATGGTTGAGCATTCAGTTCGATATGAAAGACTTAGGAGAAGCTAGTAGGGATTAAGCTATTGTAAAATTGGAAACAAAGAATGTTGGGCTTGTCTCAAGTGGTCTATATTGATGTGATTCTTGCCCGTTTTAGCATGCTAGATTCCAAGAAAGGATTTCTTCCTTTCAGGCATGGAATCACTTTATCCAAGGATCAGTGTCCTAAGACACCTGATGAGATAGAAAAAATGAAGGAAGTACCTTATGCTTCGGCGGTGGGAGCCTCATGTATGCAATGCTATGTACTAGACCTGATATTTGTTTTGCCGTTGGCATGGTTAGCAGATATCGGTCTAATCTAGGGAGAGAACATTGGACTGCGGTTAAGCATATACTTAAGTACCTTAAGAGGACTAGAAATTATATGCTGATTTATTAGGCAGAGAGTTTGATACCCACTAGGTACACAGACTCGGACTTCCAGTCAGATAATGATGCCAGAAAGTCGACCTCAGGATTTGTATTTACATTGGGAGGTGGAGCTATAAGTTGGAGGAGTGTCAAGCAATCATATACTGCTAACTCTACCATGGAAGCCGAATACGTGGCAGCTTCTGAAGCAGCCAAGGAGGTAGTTTGGCTCAGAAACTTCTTGATGGAGCTAGAAGTGGTACATTCGGTAAAATCACCTATAATACTTTATTGTGATAATACCGGTGCGGTTGCTAATGCAAAAAGCCCAGGATGCATAAGAAGAGTAAGCACATCCAGCGTAAGTATCATCTCATACGAGAAATCGTACAGAAGGGTGATTAATTGTGACCAAGATTGCATCAGCGGACAACCTGGCAGATCCTTTTACAGAGAGCTTACCAGCAAAGAGCTTTGATAGACATGTGGAAGGCATGGGGTCGAAATACATGTTAGCATGGCTTTGAGTCTAAGTGGGAGATTGTTGGAAATTTATACTAAAAGCATACTTTTATGTATTTGTCTTCGACTAATTAGTATATTTTGTCTTTTCATCTAAATGAGATTTTGTATGGGCAAATGGTTAAATTATTTATGATTATGCATGTGTGTCTTTTATTCTATAAAATAGACAAGTTGGTGTATACAGTTCTACTTATACACGGAGGACTTATCTGTCGGTTCTTATAGAATATAAGTTTTTGTTCACAATCTATATGGACTTGGATACACCATCGGTACGATTGTAGCATGATATTTCAGCAGGCTTGTCTTGGCTGCGGGAAAAGGTATAGTTTCGACTCATCATGCTAGTACGCTTTGTGTGTATTGAACATGACTGCTTTTGAGTTTATTATCTTTATACTGACTATATAAGATGATTAACATCCAAATGGTTATTATGAGTGCTTGTACTCCTAATCCTTACATAAATAATAGACACATACATTTAGTCTTTGCCATTTTGATTTACAAATGAGTGAGATCTTTTATGGGTCAATAATCTCAGTAAATTGGATGACTACACTACGTGTATGGTGCATATTAGTTTATTGACGGAATCCACGTCCCAAAATTGGGATCGATGATATCCCCTTGATGAAGCTTTTAAGTTTTGATTATGTCAAACCCTGCAGGTGGACTTTGTGTCCGACATATCAAATAAGTTAAGTGTAAGGTCTCAAGGAATTATAAAGATATCGATTAAATATAGATGTCGGTAATTATTTAATCGATGGATATCTGAAATCTTAACATGGGGAGATTAATAAGCATTTAATGACATGAAGCTCGAAATATTAATTTTGAAAATAAGGACAGGAGTGCAATTATAATTCTCTAGTGGACTGAATCGTAATTTATAGAACTAGGATTCTAATTTGGGTCGAATTAAGGTTTCCTGCTTCCATAAGAAGCCTATCCTTATTTACTTCTTAAGGTCCCTATTGTAGCCTATAAATATGCGCTATTGCTCTCTAGGTCAAAAAGAAGAAAAATCTCGTTTTAGAGAGCAAGGAGAATTCGCAGAAGAGGCCCACTCGCTGGTGCGAATTCGAACATAGAGGAATACAGTAGAAGATCTTGAGATTTTCGGGCTGCTGCAAGACCGAGATCAGATCAGAGAGATCTCGCAGGTATGGTCTTTGATCATCTTCGTTTAAAGCTATTTCCGCATCGATCTGTACGCAATATCTAGGGTTCCTGGCGGAAACTCTTTTCTAACAATATATAGTAAAGCAGCAGGTGAAGTTATTGAAGTATTTGATGTATTTTTTTGAATTATGCTTTCCTTTCATATGCTTGATATTGCTTTGATATTTGGTTTGATTAAATTTGGTTAACATATATAATTTTTTTCGTTATACGCTTAGAAAATATATATATATATATTCTATTATATTTTGGTTATTTTAATTCAATTACGCCTTCAAACCAATTTGAGGTACTCTTTTTTTTTTTTTTTTTGCTCCAAAACCATTCAGTAGAATTCTACACTTCTATGCACTTATTTGTATGGATAAATAATTTTTGTTATTATTAACCATTAATATCTTATTATTATGGCTTATTCTTTTTCATTTCTAGCTCGGGTTGGGCCCGGGCCTTTTTCAACAAACATTGCATCTCATATGCATTACATTATGATAGAAGTCAGAAATTGCCAACCCAAACGTGGGTGAAGAATTCTGAAATTTTATTTGAAGCATCATTTTTAAATATTGTTAGTAGCTTCTCATCTATATGATTATTAATGATATTAATAACAATTATATATATATAATTACTTGCACATGTGAGATGACCAAACAAGATCATTATGTACATCAAAATTTATTTCTTCATTATATGTTTGTTTTTCTTTGAGATTTTAATACATTCGAAGTTCATTTTTAATTGTGTTTGTATTATAAATTATCTATTAATTTTTATTTAAAACTTATTTAAAATTTATAAAAACCTCTAATTAAAATATTATTTACTTTTTATCATCGCCTTAATTGGGCGTCTTGAGATCTAATTAAAATATCTTCTTACACTAAAGATCTTCTTACCATGACTTTTTTGTAGGTGTCTTGACGCATTGCTTGGATCTGCCCCAAATCAAGCATCATCAGGTATGTAGTTGGTATAACATTACTTTTCTATATCTGGTTTAGGTTTTTTTTTTTTTTTCGTTCGTTTGTTTGTAACATTATTGATTACCAGTGAAAAAATATATTATTACCATTGAAAAAACTAAATTGGTTGGTCTGCTTATGGCTCTAACTACGACATTGTCAAACTTTTAATCTGGCAGATATTAATGGGCAAGCTTTGTAATTTTAATGGCATCGATTGCTTTTAATAATATGTTCTACTATCCATTGTTGTATATTTCTTACTGTATATTTTTAAAATTTTCATTTCATGCTTATGTTTAAGAAATCTAAAATTTTATATTTATTTTTCTATTTTAAATTTGTAATGATCACATATTAATCCCTTTTTGTTTTGCATGAATTCTATAGGTGTTTGTTATATAATACTAAGAAACAACTATCTTCGTCTCGTATATTTAATTAAGAATGGAACATCAAGAAGATATGAATCCTTCCAAGATTGAAAGGCAACGTCGAACTCAACTTTTACGGATGAAAAGACTACGTCAAAATGAAAAAACAATAACATCTACAGGTGAAAACATATTCAATAAAAAATATTTTAAGTTTATATTAAATAGATTTAGTTTATTGAATTCGTGGGGGAGCAACACGTGGCGCAACCTCAAGCTTTTTGCATCACTTAATACAGGAATTGCCCTTCTCATCTAATCTCACCAAACCACTATTTCATAATTTTCCTACATAATAGGAGATCCTTGAAGAAGATTGATTCCTACATAAAAATAGGAGCAATTTCATCAAACCACTAGTTGATAATTCAGATTCTATAACCACGATATAGAACTTAATCCGGAATGTAGATTCTATGTAGATTCTATAACCACGATAGATTCCATTAGTTGACTAGCTTATACAAAATTGTTTTGAGTAGTTAAGGTTTTAGAGATGGCCCTTTGATGGATTAATAAGAGAGTTGACCTGTTTATGCGGAATTATTTTAAGTAGTTATGTTTTAGAGATGGCCCTCTGGTGGATTAATAGGGGAGTTGGCCTACTTATACAAAATTGTTTTATGTATTTAAGAGATGGCCTCTGATGGATTAATAGGAGTGGATTAGGCCCAAGCCTGTGAGTGGGGCAAGTTGAGAAAAGAGTCCACCAAGTTTCAAATAAAACTGATTTCTTTTCCCAAATTTCCTCTCATGATCGCATCAGTGTGAGCATAGTAATTTTATTTTCTAAATCTGACATCAAACAATGTGACAATTATTAAATAAGTGGAAATTTGAAATTTAGTGCAATTGTTTTTTACATTGAAACGAATGTGTGTTTATCTTTTCATTGATACAGTATAATTGATGCATGGATATCTGCTTTAAATATGAGTTATATTAGATCAATTTTGAAATTGTTTTATGCTATGTAAAGACAATTGGTTCTTTATCTTGATAATGACTCAGGCATTCAGCTGTCAAATTTAGAGTCACCCTTTTCATTGCAACAATTGCTATGTGTCTGCATTCCATTGCCAGTTCTTTAGTAAATGTAGATAAGATCATCTTCAGTTTGTAGACATGTTTCATGTCAGTACTCCACTTTTCGTTTCTACTTTGCGTTAGGTAAGGCTACAAAGGGGTCGGGTTTTACAGGCTCCAATTATGTTTAAACGGTTCTGGACCTAAATCCAAATTGTAGGATTCTTGTATATATTTTTTATTATTCATATAAATTTGTTTTAGCACATTTCATAAATATCCTACACCTTTTCCATTATCCAACTGCAAAATAATGTTCATTTTGGTTATTTAATCATTTAAATAATTGCTTTTAAATTATTTATTTTAACTATGATTGTGTAATGAATTATATGTTAATAGTCATTTACACTTCATTTAAATGAAATGAATACTACTATTTAAAATTTTAACAACTCTTTAAATAAGCCAGCGTGGGCCCTCAAGCGCTAGTTATATTTATTAAAGCAGCAGGTGATTCTATGGGAGAGCGGCATGTGGCGGCATGGGAATCCCTTGGAAAGCGACACGTGGCGGCATGGGAGTCTATCCCTTTAGGAGATAAACTAGGGATGTGGACGTCGGTAGAGAGGAGAGAAATAAGGGGAGAAAATTAGGAGAGAAGAGAAAAAATAGGAGATTTAGAATTTATTTAAATTTTCTTGATTGTTACTTAGGACTGTAGTGTGGGGTTGACCCAGGTCCACAGACCTGGTCCAATAACAGAAAGACTGGTCCAAATCCGCATTTAGATTCGGCAGGTCAGGGCCGAGTCCAAAGGTAAAGACATTATGGACCTTCCTCAAGCCCATACCAACATTGGTGTATGATCCATCTATCCGTTTCTTTTTTCAAAAACAAAACAAAATAAGATGGCCTTCATAGTCCTTGCATGCATCCAAGACGGCAAGACCTAGCCAAATGATGGCTCATTAACTACAAATGTGTGGAGCCCACTTTACCTACATACAAACAACCACCTAGTCCCATCCTGAAAGTGAAAAATTTAGTAACTTTTTCATTACTGACTTTTTATCTCTATTTGTTAATATTAACATCTTTGTGAAATGTTGAATTATATTAATGAGCTTTCATTTAAATAATGTCATTGTTTAAACATTGAATTACAGTAATGAGCTTTCTTGAGTCATAGAAAGTCATTTTAAAGCAAAACGCGACTCGGAATATCTTAAAATGCGTGTTTCAGCCTAGAATCGTATGAAATGCATTTGAAACCAAAAGTGTGTCGGATGTGAATTTTGATCCCCCCCGAGAGGGGAATCGCCATTCAGCAGTGTGAGATAAAAAAATACATCGAAAATGAGGATTTCGACTACCCTCAAAATCGACGGATCACAATCGCCAGTTACGGATTCGGCCGTAACACCGTCCTTCGACGAAAACCGAAAGAATGCGTGAGGAAAATAGGGTGGGTTCTTCTCTCGTCTAATGTGCCGCTGGCGACACACGACGGTTGTCTTGTCACTTAATTTGGGTCTTTCAATTCGGGTCAAACTTGGGTGAAGGGTCAAATTATGGGCTTCAAGATGGGACCATAATGAACTAGGCAAGGGAAATCAACATCCAGGGTTGAACAGACTAATTAAAGTTAAATCCAAGTATTCTAGGAGATAAGCGAATTAAAATGAAAATAAACTAAGAAAATAAGGGGAAAGGTGCCAAATATTTAGAAGATGATCAACCCCATTCCTGGGTACCCCCTTAAATGTCCTTTGACGACCTAGGGTTTAAAGGTTGATTCTTCGAATCGAAAGAATGATGCAGACGAAACTTCGAGTTGTGATTTCTGTGGGTTTGCGTGCGATACGCAAGTGATAAAAGTGCATGGCCGATGATGGGCCAGAAGTAAGATAAAAATGGCCGATGTTAAGCCAGGATTGATTGAGGGTGGCCGATGATGGGCCGGTAGTAAATAAACTGATATTGGGGTGTGTGAAATCACTCGTCTCGTTTCGTCATTCTCATTAATTCAGGTTCTCGGAATCAGCCTCTATTCCCTTTAATCATTGAGTTCAGATAAATATTTGGCACTGGAGGTGGAGGAAAAGAGAAGAAAATATTTTTGGGATTGGTTTTGTTGGTTTTATAGTTTTTTTTGAATTTTAATAATTGGGGCTAGAAGGGCCTAACTAGGGAAGTTCCTACTTGGATTCAATCTAACCGTTCCATTTCCCTAATGGATCTCTATCCTATCCGAAGGTCCTAACAACCCACATCCGCCCTCCAGGTCCCTTAGCGGGGGCCGGAGAGCGAGTGGGACCTAATCAGTTAGGATTATCGAAACTAGGGTAGTCTAAGCTAGCTAGGGGTAGACCTAGATCTAAGTCCGGGGTCTGACCTAATCAGTTAGGCTATAGTCTAATTTCTAACTCCAATTTATTAATAATTTGGTTTTTTTTAATATCTTTTACTTTGTTTTTGGTCTTTTTGGTCTTTTAATTTGTTTTTGGGGTTTTTGTTTGTTTTTTTATTTTTTATTTAATTTTTTTTAATAAATTATGCAGTCTTAAATTGCACCTAAAAGAATATGAAATAAAAATGCAACTAAGTTATAATACATGGGCAGGTTGAATGCATGAGCATATTTTAATACATGAATCAAGAACAAATTAAAACAAGCCATGATAGAAGGAAAGAAAAATGTCAATCTAAATGAATGAGCATATTAAATGCGTGCGCAAAATTTATGCATAAAAGATGATGAAATGACTAAAAAAAAAAAAGATTAAACTAGGTGCATGGACGGGCTTGCTGCTAGCTAGGAATGATTTAAAATAAACAATGAAACTGAAAATTGACCACATGCATGGGCATATTAAGATGCATGAAATCATAAAAAGAAACAATAAACAAATATGCAAGAAAATAAAATAGGCATGTTCGGTTTAAATGAATGGGCTAGTCAGGTGGGCGCAACAGTTGGGTGAGCGGCACAGGGAAAAGTGGTGCAGTAGTGAGGGTGTGTGCAGTGCAGTGGTGGCAAGGAAGGAGTGTCCAGTGGAGATGGGTGGGAGGAAGCAAGGTGTGCCGCAGGTGGGTGCAAGGTCCCGGAATGAGGAAGAGAAGGAGAGGAAGGAGAAGAAAGAAGAAGGGAAAGAAAGAAAGAAAGAAAAAAGAAAAACAAGGTGGCTTGGTGGGGTGTGCAGGCGGAGTGCAGTGGAGGAAGAAGGGTGCTGTGGTGCTGCGTGCGGGTGAGGGAGAAGAAGATGGGGAAGAAGAGGAAGAGAAGAAAGAAGAAAAGAAAGAAAGAAAATGAGAGGTGCAATGGGCGCGCAGGTGGCGGAGTGTAAGGAGGGTGCAGGGAATGGCGTAGGGGAGAGAAGGTGGCTGTGAAGGGGTCTAAAGGAGAGGTGAGGGTTGCGCAGGGAAGAGACGAAGAAGGAGCAGGGGAGACAGAGAGGATGAGCAGGTGGGTGCGGGGAGAGACAGAGCAGGGGGAGAGGGAGATAGAGAGGGAATAGGGATGGAGAAAAGAAAAGGCGGGCAGCGCAGAGAGGGAGAGAGAGTGGGGGGAGAAATCGAGAGCGAGAAAGAAGGGTGCGAAGTGGGAGAGAGGGTGCAGAGATGGAGAGAAAGTGACAGAGAGTAGAGAGGCGGGGAGAGAGGGAATGGAGAGAACGAGAAAACGAGAAGGGAGAGAGGGGCGAACGAGAGGGAGAGGAGTGAGTGAGGTGCTATGGAAAACGAAGATGGGTGCTAGTAAAAGGGAGCCGAGAGAGAAGAATGAGAGAGAGATAGTAAGGAGAGAGAGAGGGAGAGGGACATGTGTGCAGAGCGATACAGAGAAGGGGAGAGGAGCATACCTACGCAGCGGAAGAGGGAGAGATGCTGTGGAAGACGAAGATGGAAGACGAAGGGCTGCTGTGGCTGCGAGGGGGTTGCTACGCGCGTCTGGCAGGGAGTGTTGTGTGAGATGGGTTCCAGGCGGACGTGCTACTGCGACTGGGAGAAGGAGAGGTGGAGAGAGCGAGGAAAGGGAGAACAAGAGAGGAGACAGAGGGCGAGGAAGACCAGGGAGAGGGACCGAGAGAGAGAACTGAGGTGCGTGATATGGAGGATCCGGGATCTGGAATGGGTGGGATCAGGAGATATGCGCATGGGTGAGAGGGATAAGGCCTGGGAGTTTGAAATTGAGAGGGATAAGGCCTGGGTGTTAAAGATTGAGAGGGATAAGGCCTGGGTGTTAAGAGATTGAGAGCCAAAGACGAGGTTTAAAGGGGAGGGGAGAGTTCAGATCTCAAGGACTGTCCTCTCCCATGCAGCTAATGGACCTCGTGGGACGGGTCAAGTTCGGGTCAGGAGGTTTGGATCAGGCTCGGGTTGTGTTTGGGTCAAGTGAGGTCTGGACCTGGCCTAATGAGTGGGATCGGGTCAGGTTCAGCTTGGGCTGGAGTTCATTGGGCCAGGCCTCGTGGGTTTGGATTTAAAAGAAACATGTTTGGGTCGAGAAGGTGGGGTCCGGTGTTGATTAGCCGAGTTATTATTAATGGGCCCATGTTTCATAGATTTCGATCTGCTCGTCGGATTTTGACATTCCACATATTGACGAAAAGTTCTCAGCGAGTAGGTCACGATGAACAAATTTTTAGGGGTCAACTAAGCTGACTCCAACTAAGACTCCTGACTCCACATCTCATGTGCAATCCGGGCCCACAGTTAATTGCAATTTGATAATTCAAACTTTAAACATCAGAAACAATTAATTCACAATTAACCAAATACGGGGCTGTAGGCGTATGCAAAGTCCTAGCAATGGAGGCTGCACTCGTGCCCGGCCCGGCCCAGATCTAATTTCTGGAGCAAGCAATGGTGCCAAAATAAATTGAACACCCCCTTTCTTCTACTCTGATCTCAATAAACTCTCAAAAAAAAAAAAAAGCCTCGCAAGATTGCAGTACCGGAGACTGCTAAATGCACAAATTGAAGATTTATGCACAAAACCCATGCACATGCAAGGGTAGAGAAATAACTAACATCATTTGGGAAGATACGGTTCTGAGCCAGATAAGTTCAATCTGAACATCAGGCTGATTTAAAACCTCCCAGAACATTTAACCTTGAACAACCAAAAATCTCGAAATAAAACCATCACCAAAAAAAGAAAACAAGAACCTACCACACCAAGTAAATTTAGGGCTGTTCGAAACACAAGAAATGGGGAGTATATGCCACTCAACCAACTCCATAGGTGATTCTGAGCAATAGCATGAGTGCTGTTTTTTTTTTTTTTTTTTTTAAATTAAGCATAGGATGTTATTAAAAATAAATCAGAAACCATATACTAGAATTAAAGCCCAAAAAATTCGATGCCCTTAAATAACCCATAACCACAGGTAGAATAACAGAATGTCACTAGCATGGCATGAAAGGAAAACATTGGCAAATGTACTCAAACCTACCCTATATCCAATATCACATAAAAATAAGGAAATGACCACAGACACCACATAGGAAATCCGCTAAGATAAAAAAATAATAATAATAATAATAAAAAGAACCCCAAATGGGTACTTTAATTTGGGCACCAGTAACCAAGGCACAAGCAATTTGTAGTTTGTACAGTAAACTGCACAACAAAACCATGAGTGCAAAAAGTATAATATCGCCAATGCCAACATGATGCTTGAATAATTTTAATCCACCCATCATCAAAGGAACCAACTTAGAAGGGGATGATTCTGAGTAAATAGCAACCGGCAATGTGAGATCACAAATCCCAAATCAGTAAAATTGCAGAAAGATACAAGAATTACAAGCCAATAGATGAAATCACTACAACAAATCACAGAAACAAGCAAATGAAAAATGCAGGAATGAGAAAAAGGAGCAGAAATGAATCAAAACCCTTGGGGCTGGTTTGCATTTACAAACCTCAAGCGTAAGTAGCTTTAGTTACATGTGAGCCTACAGATCTCGTGTTTGGATGGTCTGGTTACACAATGTCACTTTGTTCTTTGCAACAAAAAAACACATTTGATCAGATTTCCAGGTACAGGTAACTTGAGTACAAGGTGAATGAAATGAATTTCAAGGATCCAAACGACGCCTTGGTATGCATTTTCTAAATTTGACCAGGACAGGCTGCACTCTTCCAACTGATGATTGATGGACTAAGGGGAAACCCAGTTCAGCCTGAGTAACACCACCACACTCCTGCAGTAAATTTTAGGGAAAACCATCAGCTGAATGGTATGAATGAGTGAATACTTGAAAGATAGGCATCTATTTTCCCGTCTAAGCCCTGTTTGGATCCCCGAAACTCAGTTGCCTTGCACTCTGTTTACCTGCAAATTTAGCAGCAAAAGTCAACAAAGCATCTGTCACTTCCAGGCTACTCAGGTTAACTGAACACATAATTGCAGGCCACCTTTACTTAAAAATGTTAAATGGGTCAAAAAATTCTTTCTTTGTGAATTGTCAAAGAATAAATAATAAACCTTGCAAATTTTAGTAACTTAAAATTTAATTGCCACTTCCGAAACAACAAAAAAATTTACATTTGGTCTCCGTGGAGAAGGAACAATAAATAACTCATGCAGCCAGCATCATTGGCACATTCGAAGATGTGCGAAATCAGACCCTGAAAGGCATTCTTGGGGTTCAGAAATGCTTCTGTGGTCAACTAGCTCCCACTATTTCCAAGAACTCAAGACAGGAATAACTGTATTGCAATCATGCAAGAAAAAATCAACCAATTCAAATTTGAAGCTTGCTTTCTGTATAACATTAGTTTTTCTAGGTTTAATTGAGTCTGAAATGATTGTATTGATCTAAACAAAACTGTTGGGATTGTGACAAGATATAATTCCATTCACTGCTCTGAGACTCTCTGTTGAACTAGGCTAGATATATTAGACCTCAATAAATAAATTTCTGTTGGCTTCCGCCGTACCACACCAAGAAAACACAAGTTAAACTGCCAAACCATGTGTTTATTATCAAGCTGAATTTTTGTACAAATAGAAAATAGGATGAACAAAAGATCATAGTAAAACGAAAAGCTTAATACTATTCAAGGATCCTACTTAAATCCAACAACTAAAACCAACTCAAAACAAAAGACTTAATCAAAATAATCAATGATGCCCACATAGTTTTAAATAAATAAATAAAAAGTCACATTAAATAAAATCCAGGAGCAAATAACAATTAAAATTCAAAGCCCTACTCTAAATTCAGGTATACCATGCAATCACCTAATCGTCAAAAATTCAAGAAATAAGAAAGCAAATACATACTAATAAATATTATTAATATTACCAATAATATAATGTACAAGTACGTAAATGACTCAAATCAGCATTATAAATTGCTTATGCAAACACCTAATCATCTAAAATTCAGGAAATAAGAAAATCAAATATATAATAATATATATAATTATGACTTGAATTCCAACATTGAATGCTCAAATGCATGAATTTATAAAATTCAATGAAATCAATGCAAGTTATCCCAAGTCCATGAAATAAATCTACATGAAATAAAAACAATATGATCGTGCACAATGAGAAACAATATGATGCAATTCCATGGATTAATCACACCCTCCAACCAACATTTTACTAGTCCCTAGCAAAAGATGTGAAAAGGTGAAGTTAACTAACCTAACCTGATCTAACCTAAAAAAACAAAAGACTAATGAAGAAAAAAAAAAAAAAAAAGCCACTTTCGATGGCACTCTTGACTACATTTAGCATATGGAGTAAGCCCTTATACCCCTAAGGTTATCCTAATGGACGAATTGTGCCCGATGAGGTTTAGTTGTGAATATCTCCGCAAAACTCAAAAACAAAATAAAAAATTAACAAAATCAAAAAATACTCTCCAAAAGAAAATTTATAAACATTGGATACTCTCGATTCTCATAATAGTCAAAGTAAAGACAAAGTCAAAATACGATTCACCAATCCCATCTTTGGAAAGAAATTTTCAAAAGCATGCTAAATATGATCGTGCACAATGAGAAAGTACGTATACATCAAAAAATAAGTGTTAAATGTTCCGCTAGAACCTCCGTGAAAACGACTCAATCAAATAATCCGGTCCACCTAGACTTAGCCAAAAAAAACAAAAAAGATTTCCTCTCAAGGCAACCATGATGGCTTTCGCACTATTGTTTTTCAAAAGGCCGTGAAATTTCAGCAACAAGCTTCTCTCTTTCTTCTTTTTTCTTTTCTCTTGATTGTTTTTCCTTTTCAACGGTCCCCAACAATATGCAGCCCTTTTCGTGTACTCAAATTAAGGGTGTACCCAAATTAAGACAACCAGATGGCTTTCGCACTATTGCTTTTCAAAAGACCGTGATTTTTTTTCTTTTTCAACGGTTCCCAACAATAGGCAGCCCTTTTCATGTACCCAAATTAACGCAGTCATGATGGCTTTCGCACTACTATTTTTCAAAAGGCCGTGGATTTTTTTTTCTTTTTCAACGGTCCCCAACAATAGGCAGCCCTTTTCATTACCCGAATTAAGGGTGTACCCGAATTAGGGCAATCATGATG
The DNA here is from genome assembly GCA_029852735.1 of Persea americana. Classification (NCBI taxonomy): domain Eukaryota; kingdom Viridiplantae; phylum Streptophyta; class Magnoliopsida; order Laurales; family Lauraceae; genus Persea; species Persea americana. The sequence continues at coordinate 56,511,701 of CM056810.1, forward strand.
GCTTTCGCACTATTGTTTTTCAAAAGGCCGTGAAATTTCAGCGACAAGTTTCTCTCTTCTTTTTTCTTCTCTTGATATTTTTTCCTTTTCAACTGTCCCCAACAATAGGCAGCCCTTTTCATGTACCCGAATTAAGGCAACCATGATGGCTTTCGCACTATTGTTTTTCAAAAGCCCGTGATTTTTTTTCCTTTTCAACGGTCCCCAACAATAGGCAGCCATTTTTATGTACCCCAATAAAGGCAATCATGATAGCTTTCGCACTATTATTTTTCAAAAGGCCGTGAATTTTTTTTTTCTTCTTCAACGGTCCCCAACAATAAGCAGCCCTTTTCATGTACCCGAATTAAGGGTGTACCCGAATTAAGGCAACCATGATGGCTTTCGCACTATTGTTTTTCAAAAGGCCGTGAAATTTCAGCGACAAGCTTCTCTCTTTCTTTTTTTTTCTTCTCTTAATTTTTTTTCTTTTTCAACGGTCCCCAACAATAGGCAGCCTTTTTCATGTACCCAAATTAAGGGTGTACCCGAATTAAGGCAACCATGATGGCTTTCGCACTATTGTTTTTCAAAAGCCCGTGATTTTTTTTCCTTTTCAACGGTCCCCAACAATAGGCAGCCATTTTCATGTATCCAAATAAAGGGAACCATGATGGCTTTCGCACTATTGTTTTTTAAAAGGCCATGAAATTTTTATTCATTTTCAACGGTCCCCAACAATAGGCAGCCATTTTCATGTACCCGAATTAAGGGTGTACCCAAATTAAGGCAACCATGATGGCTTTCGCACTATTGCTTTTCAAAAGGCCGTGAAATTTCAGCGACAAGCTTCTCTCTTGCTTCGTTTTTCTTTTCTCTCAATTTTTTTATTTTCCTTTTCAACGGTCCCCAACAATAGGCAGCCATTTTCATGTACTCGAATTAAGACAACCATGATGGCTTTCGTACTATTGTTTTTCAAAAGGCAGTGAAATTTCAGTGACAAGCTTTTCTTTCTTCTTTCTTCTTTTCTCTTGATTTTTTTTCCTTTTCAACGGTCCCCAACAATAGGTAGCCCTTTTCATGTACCCGACTTAATTCACTAATTTGTGGAAAAATCCACCCAGATGAACCAGGAAACCTATAAAACTATGGTTTGGTTTTCCTTCATATATTCAATCAAGTCGTAAAAAGAATGGAAATCATAATTTCACATTTCAAGGTTTTGCAAATGTATACGAACTGTGTAATGTGAAAGGATCAAAATTTAGCACTTTTTCAAAAAGATTTCCGCAAACAAAAACTCTCCTTTCTCTAAATTTTGAAAATTCTAAAATTCAAGCTATCTTCCGTTTATTGAAAATTCACTCAAAAATTTTCTCTTCAAAAAAAATCTAAAAAGCCAAAGATAAACAACAAAAATTCTGAAAAGAAATTTAAAAAACTTCCTAAATATAGAAAATAAAGCAAAAGGTGTGTGAAAATTGTCTAAAAATAGACAAGTGTGCTTGTCCCCACCCCCCCCACCCCCAACCTATGATGAACATCCTCATGTAATGCATGCAAGGCAAAAGAAAATAAAAACATGAGAAACAAAAGTACAGGAGGGTAAAGTGAAGACACCGGATAATGTGAAGCTTTTTCGAACCTTGTCAATGGTTAGACAAAACCCACAAAAATTAAATAAAAAAAAAGAAGTTACCCTACTGGCAACACAACTTGGAATCCACCCGAATCCCAGAAAAAATTTAGCTGCATGCCCATAGTTACAAAGTTTTGCCGGCTATTTGCCATGCCCATACCTATCCAAACTAGGCAATTACCCGATTAAATTAAATAATTCAACTTGAATTGCGATTTTTTTTTTCAAATGGTGATATTTGCATTAAGTAGAGAGCTGATGTACATCAAAGGGCGTAAAAGCTCGACATCAAAAGGACAATATTACAAAAGTACGATCAATCTGGTCTAAAAAAAAGATTCATACTTAAGAGTTTTCAGGTTAGGTCCTTTAAGTAACCGGGAAATGAAGGGGCTGGTTGGTCATTCAATCTCATTACATATGTTATGGTACCTTATGTCTTCAGTCAGTTTCTTGTTTTTGCATAATAAAAACAAAGAAAATATAAATAATAACTTGAAAATGAAAACAATGCTCCATGATGAGAAACAATGATCCGTCACAAAATAATGTTCACACAAGACCCTACAGCAAACATAATTCCCAATAACCTTACAGATTTTCCATGGAAGATATTAACTTAATGGACCATAAAAGAAAATGCATGATACAAGTGAAACAGTCAAAGAACAAATAGTAGTCCATAAATCAAAGAGATCTCGGATATTCAAAGACATGAAATATAATAAGAGCACATTCGATACTAGAATGTCAGTATCGCGAGAGAGAACATCAAAATGAAGCCCAATCAAACGATAAACCACCAGGCGCCAGGCAGACATTTGGGAGCATGCATAGGCAGTCTTTAAATGAGACATGGTAGTACAAGAGTGCTTGGATCAGAAATTTTCAAGGAAAAAAAAAACTAGGTAGGATCACAAAAGTTTTCTCCAAGTGAAGACATTATTTCACCAACGTGTTCTACTACGTATCAATCATTTAAAATCAATGTGAACTATGTCTTTTATTTTAGAATGTTTTAAAGCTAACAAATGAAGAATATCCTCTGTAGACAGATGGCATGAGGAGACACCTATTGTAGAGTTCCCTCCAACATCTAGTTTGTCATTCACTCATCCGTCAAGTAAGTCACAAAGGAAGCAAAAGAAAAAAAGAAAGAAAGAATTACACAGTTCAAGGTAGTTTCTTTAGATAATATTTAGCTAGAATATACATTAAAATCATTGAAGCCTTACCGCTGCCGCTTGTACCAACAATAGAAACACTACTACCTGCTGATATAAAAAAAGATATTCCATTAAGTATCTTTCACTCTGTTCGGTATCTGAAATAAGAAAAGAAACAAAGGAAATTATGCTACAAATCAATAAAACTCGAAACAGGGATAGAAATGGCAATGGAAGCATAATAAAAGCCTGAAATAAAGCCAAGAAAAAAAAATACACTAAAGACTTTTAATTTACAGAAGATGCCCAAAATATAATGATCTACCAATATAAGATGAACTTTAGCAATAATACATAAAGCATCTAAACCAAAATAACAAATGCTTTTAAAAACAATCATGTTAGAAAAATTTATAAACGAGAATGAACATAAAGATCTCAAAGTAAGAACATAAGAAATTAAGAAAATAGAAACTGTTAAATACCAAAATACAGGTTAGGAGAACTGATGCAGCAATTGGTTTGTGCCAAACAACACCCTTACAAAAAAAGAAAAAAAAAACTGATGCAGCCTCAACTCTTAGAACAGTCTGGCAGCATACACAAATCTTAGGTTTATACTACTAGGATTTAGTCTCCTAAAAGCAAAAACACATAAACAGCAGTAAGCAAAGACATGAAGGAAAAAAAAAATAAACAAGAGGAGCATGCGGCACCGTTGGAAAATGCCCAGCCACTAGGCCATAGGTGCTAGTTAAGCTACCAATTAAAAAGAAGATATGATGATCCCAACCATGGACGTTTTCCACCTATGCACAGCTTGCACGCTATGATGATCCCAAGTTCTGTTCCAATCCCCAAAGTTGTGAAATGCCTGTTCTTCATTAGTTCTATTCCTATCAGAGAGAATTTTAGAAAAAAAAAATAAGAAAATAAAAGACACCTGCTGTTTAAGTGCTACTATCAATAGTCCATACGTATTACATGAAGTGCCCCCTCACTTAACACACTAACAGGGGAAGGGGAAAACAAATACAAATGTGCTCCTAATGTGTCACCCTTTCCAATCCAAGTATCAAAGTTCTATGAACTTGGTACATAAGCAGGCATTCCTCCACTTTTTTTTTTTTTTTTTTTTTGAATGGTTACTTTCATTAAAAAATTAAGACATAACAAGAGATGGGAATGTTACTATCAGATTTTAGTAAAAAATGTATTTAGTAAATTTAAGTGAAACCAACATTAGAATGTATTAGTAAATTTATGTCAAAGACATCCAGTCTGAACCAAGCTCAATAAAAAGCAAATAGCAAAGGCATTCAAAGCTTCATATGATATATAGCTCAAAACTGGAACATTTGTTACTACTGAGTACATGATCAAGTGTTAAAAACTGTGTATGACTGTCGCATTCCATCTCCTGAAAAACTACGATGTCCAGCAATTGAGTTTACCACTTGCAATGGAAAGATTTACTGATAGGTCATGGGAGAAAACTTAATTTATCTTTTACTATCAGATTTATTAATGCTTGTATGCTTTTGCTATAGGTCTAACGTGTTTTTCTTTTTATACTTTTTGTATAGTTCTGATGCTGCTGCATTTTTTATTGAAAAAATTATGTGCTAAACTTGTTTTATGTGTATATTACATCATCCCAAATCAAGTTCAACCAAAATCAAATTGCAAAGAAAAGCATATTTTCATTTTTACAGCATTCAACACTAGTTTCTAGTAATTACTCAATCTGAGTTTCCAAACAAAATTAGGACCTATTTATAATAGCATCCAATGTTCAACACTGGCTTCTCGTAATTATTCAATCTAAGTTTCCAAACAAACTTAGGACCTATAAACTATAAAAGCATCCAATGCCCAGGTGTTCTTAGTTTCTAGTAATTACTCAATCTGAGTTTCCATACGAAATTAGGACCTATTTATAATAGCATCCAATGTTCAACACTAGCTCATCGTAATTATTCAATCCAAACTTAGGACCTATAAACTATAAAGGCATCCAATGTCCAGGTGTTCAAATGTTCAATAAAATGCTAGTTACCAAAGAGGTCCAGCTTTTCATTTTATACTCAGCAGTTTGCATACCATTCATGCACACTTGTTCTACACAATACTCAAACCAAATATCCAAACAAGGCAACCCACCAATAGCTCAATTGGTGAGGCACCTCCCTTTCACATAAACAACCAGGAATCCACCAATAGCTCAATTGGTGAGGCACCTCCCTGGCTGTAGCGCTGCTGGTGAGGATATTGGGTGAGTGTGTCAATACTTACCTTTAAAAGAAAATAAATAATAAATAAAAAGTATCCAAAAAAAACATAGAGAAAATAATGTTAGGCATCCACTCTTAATCAAGTTGAAAATGAAATTCAATAGAAAAATCATCCACATTTCAACTTCATATTTCGCACTATATCAGCATATAATGTGTAAGTTTTGTATTATTGGAATCAAGAGAACTCATGGGAAGAACAATTCACACGAACAAAGTGAAACCAATGCGAACCCATCAGCCCCAAAATTTCATGTTTCGTAAGTATATGTTCGACTTTATCAGTCTTATCGGGTCATATAAATAAATAAACAATAAAGAATTCATAAATTCAAAATAGTTCAAAACCAAAAAATAATTAAAACCACTGCCACTTACTTGTGTGATTCCATTTCGCCGAATTCACATGGAATCCAGGTGAACGAGAGTAGCTTAGCATACACAGATCACTGCCCGTGTCCTCTGAAACATCAAAAAGCTTCACGCAGTCGCCTCCACAGCCAGGCAAAAGGCATGTTGATGGATCCGCAAAGTTCATCTGATTCCAGCTATCTTTTTTCCTTATACACAAATTTCTGCCCTGCAATGCAACCGACCAATATAACCTAAATGATTTATCTTTAAGCTAAACCCAACAGACCATTTACTTGTTAAGGAAATGAGGTAGAGAAACACTGAAAAAACGAGTCGATAGTACAAAAATCAAGTGTGGGCACTGGGCAGTACAAAGGTAATGATGAGAAATGCTTCATTAGTAGTTTCTGACATGTAGAATGCACCAAATAAGTTTATGTAGAAGCATGTAACTTAAAATGCCAAAAACTATAATAAAATTTGAAAAAAAATATAATAGCAAAGAAAAAAAACACTGGTATATATTTTATTAAAAATGATTTTGCTGAATTTCATGCGAAGGGGACTCATTTTATTGGAGGAGCCAGATGAGCTTTGGAGCCCAACATTCTAAAACATACTTGATAAATGGAACTTCTGATTCAACAGTGAATGTTCTGCTCTTCTACATTGTGATTTAACATATTACACTTATATTGTTCACACACTCAAAGTTAGGCCAACATACAACCACGAGCAGTATATATTCAACATCTTTGATGAAAGCAAAGTTGAGAAGTGAATGAACACATATTTAGTTTAGTGTTATTTCAGATATATATATATATATATGAGTATGGATTTTAAAAACATATTTCGTTATATTTTCTTTCATTCTATTGTTTACCATTTTCATTTTGGAATCTCATTTCCAAACTGTATATCAGACATTATAAGAAAGAAATAATAATTCTAATGGAATAAAATTATGAGCTAGAAAGAAATAATGAGCATAGATTTTACAACTGCTATCCCTCTGAAAAACCAAGAACAAGATCAGTGTTGTTCAGTTAAATATTACAAACCAAATATGATTTCTACAGGCTTTTTGGGTAAAATTCAGCAGAAGTAGTATATATCAAGTATAATTACTTGCAAGTAGAGAAACCAAATCACTAAATATGAATCAAACAAAAGTTTCCAAAATTCAGGAGACATAAAGCAAACAAAAATCTCCAAAATTGAAAAAGATAACATTAATCGATTCCTAGATTTCTCACGGTGTCACAAAAGCAAGTTCACCCAAAAAAATTGCTCTTAGATTTTCCACCATCACAACCGTTAATTAGAAAAGAAAAATAAGGGAAAAAATAAAGCAACAAATGTGTGTGTGTGTGTGTGTGTGAGAGAGAGAGAGAGAGAGAGAGAGAGAGAGAGAGAGATGGTGGAAAAAAATCATGGATATTGATTTTTCAAAATCATGAGAACTGAGTGAGTGTTCTCTTAAATGGGATCTTAAACCCATTTCTTTTCTATTTCTCTTCTTTTCCCCATACTTGATAAAAATATTAAAATTAACTTAAAGGATCTTACTGACGACCAATAATAAAAAACTGTGCTGAAGAATTGTGTATGAAGCTATATATCTGCTAGGTGAACTATCATAGTATACTCCAACATTTTGACATACAGTTGGTACGCATTAAACCATTATATTATCGCAGTACAAGATTCAGTTGGTATACATAATGTTCTTCACCACCATTGAGATTAAGATTTACAAAAAGAAACAAAAATTCAAGATCTTAAAAGAAAAAAAAAAAATGGATGGCTCCAACATGACATATAGTTGGTAATGGTATACATTACAAATGGATGGGAAAGAAGATGATTTCGATTAGGAAAGCGGCTGGGTCGATCAAGTGGAAATTTCTCTTCTGGGCATTTATCCCAAATTAAGTACGTGAGTTGCACGTAATTGTTAGTGAAAGCCTTGGTATCGTAGTGACATGTTTACTGCCATAAAAAAAGGGTTGAACATACAGGTGAATAATTCTTATTATGTATGTTCAAGTTCATTAAAACATAGAACAAAACTTTCATTCAATGTTATCAGAAAAAAAAAAAAGAAAAAAAAAGAAACTTTCATTCTACTGTGATCAAATAACAAGTTTCCAGCTATGATAACACTTTGTAAGATGCTAATATATGCTTTAATATAATCTTCAACAGATATCTAACATCAAAATTCTAAAGAATGTGAAAGCATAATCATAACCTACAATCAACAAGATGGAAACAAAAGCTACAGAAATCACATAAGTTCTGTTGTCTAGTTCATTTTATAGGACAAAAAAGACTAAGTATGCACATTTTGCATATGCTATACAAAAACATCAAGACTACTATCAAGAAATCAGTATGAAAACAAATTGAATCGTTGACAACACTACATCCAAGACTCTTGGCAAAATTTGAAGAAGTTCGTTAATTTCAACCCGAGTCAGCTTTAAGTTTGGTTGCCTTGACCCAATCCATGCCCTATTTACCACCTATTTTTGTATATTGAATAACAAATATCTGGATACATCAAAATGGAGAAATGCAATTCATATAGCGCACCCCAACATAAGTTGGGACAAGGGTTTGATGATAATGATTTAAATCAAACAGGTACTGAGCAATACATGGATGTAGCTGGAGAATTTCCACATATGTTCTTAACCTATTATGTTATTCATACATTTTCAGATTCTTTCGGTTTTATCTGTTTTCCATGCAAATAATGCATTGATATTCATACATTTTGAAAGAGGGAAATTGAGAAAGTTCGGTAGTAATACATACCCTAATTAAAACATAATCCAAATAATAAGAATTTTAATAGTAATAATAACAGGGTTATGCCCTACCAAGAAAACAAAAAAGAATGTGTATTTTCATCATCATTGAAGCCCTATCCCATCCATATGGGATACAATAATACAGAATATATATTTGAATCAAAAGATGTTGAATGCTGAACAAACAATGGCTCAAAAACAGAAAAGAGATTATCAAATTGAAGGAAAATAAAGAACCCATAAAGAAGGTGGCAAATCAAAATCAACAGAATCCATAATTCATAAGACATTGAATAAAAACCACCTACAAATTAATTCAAGATTGATAAAAGAAGCAACTAAAAAAACCTAATTACACAGACAGACAATATCTAATAGCAAAACAAAGCACAGGAAAATCAAAGAATGCAAAACCCCAACAACATACAACCTAAAGATAATTCAGCATATTCAATTTATAAGCAGTAGTCACATATTTAACCTAAAGACATTTGGTGAATACCCATTCTTCCAAAATCACTAGAACCGTCACCAAAAATGATATACGAACCAAACAAACTATCAAAAACAGAGATTTCTTAGATAAATGAAGAGAACACCCTAATCAAGTTAGTTCAATCTCACATCAAACACTGCAGAAAAAGGAAATCTAAATCTTAGCCAAGTGAAAAAAAAAAAAAAAAAAACACCCAAACGAATCCAAAATCGTATGAAACTAAAAAAAACCCAGATAGAATTTCAACCATAGATTCAAGAAAAAAGTGGGGGTGTGGGGATCAGACCCATTAATCCAGTGATCATGTGAAGGAGGAAAGAACCGACCTTTCTTGAAGAAATGCAAGGGCAGAGTTCATATGGAGGCCTGATTGTGTAAGATATGTCTGGACATCATCTGAGAACGAAGCTCCTGGAATCCCCCCCTTCTTTCCGATACGGCTGAGGAGGAAGAAGAAGAAGCAGCAGCAGCGGCCATGGCCGCTGTGGGAGAGAATGGTAGGTCTCCGCAGTGTAGTTTTGCAAACGGTGAATGCTGGAGTCCGGATCCTCTTGAGCCTTTGACTCACAAATTCCAGGTTGTTTATGGTGGTCCGGTTCAGGAAAGAAACAGATAAAAGAAAAGGAGAGGACAAGGACAGAGAAGGTGGACGAAGGATAAGAAGAATGAATAAGAGGGAAGACGAAGAAGACGCTGCGGCTGACTGAGGAGACGGCTCCAGCGATCAATGGCTCGGGCTCCGGCTGTGGATCGAGGAGAAAAGGAAGAGCAGCGAGAAGGGTTTCCTGGTTGCGACAAACGGGAAACCCTAAAAACGGAATGTAAAAGGAGGAAGATAAAAAATCAATGAAACTGAGAGAATCCATCCGTTGGGCTAATCAATGAAAAGGATAGAATTTATCCGTTGGGCCAGAGGGACGGTGTGGACTTGGGCTGGTTTTATTTCTCTTTTTAAGTTTGTGCTGTGTTTATAAGATCCGATCCCAATGATCAAGGTGGGCCTCACCATATGCATGTTTGTTTGATGGGCTGGCCCTCTAAATCCATAACAATGGTGGCCCACCATTTTAGAACTCTCGAGTACCGGTCCCGATCCATCACCAAAACCGATCTTTTTAATTCAAATCCATCAACTACAAGGACGATGGATCTGTGCACATCTTCCCCCATCTTTATTAATTAATAATTGGTCCTTTAAGTAAATGATCTACGACCATATTTTTAATGAAAGAAAGGTCTTTTGATGATGAAATAGAGAAGCCTCTTATTGACGTGTGGTTACAGAATTCAAAGCTTCTATTATCATTGCTTAACAATTTCGTTTTGCATAAATACTCTTATATTTGGCTTGAGAAAATCCAAAACCCTATCACATTAGCCGATATAAAATAATTGAGCCAATCAATATTTTATGCTCCATGGTGGGCTTTTCGCTACACTTCATTAACTGTTGCATCTGCATAATTAATTCAAGGCATTAGAGTAACTGACACACGAATGCCCTCTAAAGTTGGTATGTTGCAAAATTTCCCTAGCTTACTTGTATACCTATTACCTAATAATGAACACAATATGTTATACCACATGTTTTGTTGTCATCAACCTTATCCTAATTACATGGTGAAGCTACCCGCAATCCGGTTGTGCTGAGGCAGGATTCAAGACCAAGAGTTCTAGTGTAAAATATCTATGCCCCATGCAGCCAACATTCTCATTATTCATACATATACAACCTAGTGGGCAATGGAGAAAATCCGAATTTTTCTCTGGGAGCCCATTGTTCATTATCAGGCTATGACTGGCTCATTGGAAGATCATTGTTAGGTTATATCTTTGCTATCATGAAGGATTTTGAGAGATATGTTATTATGATAAAATCATCATAATTTTTTATGGGGAAATGAAACCAATTTATAGATATACAATACATAAGAAATTCCAAGCTCAAACTCAAGGAATGTTTGGACATTAGTCTGACAAATAAGTGCTAATTAGATTAAGATAAAAAAATAAAAGGTCGAATTTTTAAATTTTAATTTACCATAGTTATAGTTATACAAACATTTGTGATTTTGTATTATCCACCTCCATCCACTTTAGCTGTAAAATCTCTAAAAAGAAAGTAGCCCCCTTAGCGTATTTCTTTCTTAGGCAAAAATTCTAACTTATAAGCTCTAAAAACAAAAAAATTATAATCAAGGGTTTACCAAAAGCTCTAATGTGTAAATAAACACTTAATTATAAAATAAGAGCTTTTTTTTTTTTTTTTGAGTTACCAAATGCCCAAAATAATTATTTCTAAGGAAAAGTAATCCTTATTGTGGGCCCCACAATGCAATATAAACTATCCATCAGATTCAAAAAGGTCAACTACGGCTATGGGACCAATTTTAAGCCATTTATTTGTCCTAAATCTTAAGATTTTTTTTTTTTTTTTACAAAAAAGGTTTAAATGTGAAAACTTGCCATTCTAGGAATCCATGGGCCCCATTTTCATGATTCAAACAGTACAAACTCTTTAGAAGGCCAATTGTGGCTATGGGGTCAAATTTTATACATTAACTCATTATGATTTTTGACGTATGTTTTAAAAGCGTGCAACTAATGGATTGAACACTACTCAATTACACGCTCAAAAAGTGACTTAGGAGCAGTCCTCTTTTAGTTTTTGAGTTTTTAAGCTTCTATGGGTCCAATTTTAACCATCCATCCTTTGCACAAGATTAAAAAGAATTATGAGACCAATTTTCAATCATTAATTCATCCTAAATTTTGAGAATTTATATAAAAAAAGGTCCAAAGTGAAAATTGGCCATTTTGGGATCCTGTGGGCCTTATTTTCATGATTCAAAGATACTGCTCATCTTTAGAAGGCCAAAAATAGTTGTGGGTCAAATTCTAACTCTTAAAACATCATAGATTTTGAAGAAATTGTAAAAGACTTTGCATAGTTAGATTGATCATGGACACACATGTGAAATGGTGTGGATATGATAAATGTAAATGATTCACATGTGTGTCATTTACACAAGTGAATCATTTTTAATGCAAACAAACGACCCCTAAGAACAAGGGTTCTGGAGCTATAAACTCACCAAAACCAACATATGAATCATTATATATATATATAAAGCATTACGAAACGTTTTGCCACGTAGGCAGGTTCCATCCTCAATGTGCCATGTCAGCACCTACTTTGTGAGAAAAATACTATTTCTAAAACCATATAAATTTTTTTGGGCCCCACGTCGTATAGATTGCATGCCAGAGGTTTCTAAACCAACGAAATATCTATTCAAATTCAAATATTCTTATAGATTGCATGTGCAGGATAAGAAAGAATGAGATAAATGTCACGATCCTGAACCCGCCGCAGCGGCCCGACCTTGGGGAGCGTGAAATTGGGATTTAAGTAACAATTATATTTCGCCCATGATCCGCGTATGTGAGGATGACAATTTCAACACACTCTGAATATTTTTGTAGAAGCTTACATGGCGTTGCAACTCGGATTCCGTGACCATCGGATTCTGCGTCACACTAGACCGCTAGTATATATCTATCATATCAAGGATCATATCAAACTGGGACAGACTATCACATTAAAATACAGAGTTGACGGTAACAGGATATTTCATTCCCATATATGTTCAAGTTACAAGTATCAATGTGCATTAATTAAAATCCCGAATAAGTGGCTAATAACAGCCATACAAATATCAAGCTAAATAAACACCACCCCACATGTGACGTAGCTCCGATGTCAGGCTAAATGTCTACATGACATAGCCGACATAATAATCTACAAACTTATGGCTCCACAGCCAACACAAGCGCTTAGTTCGGGGCGAAGAAGTCTAGACCTGAATACCAAAAGAGTGGGTCAGACACGACGGTCTGACAAGTGGGTGAAAAGATATAAACAATATTCTGAATAATAAAACATATGATAAATCATGGCATTTGATCAAAAGTTGCATAGATTTAAAACTAGTGTAAAACGTGTATACCTGACAAAACATATATCCATTTTGAAGCATGTGTAAAACATATATATTTGGAATAACATGTATTCATTTGGAACAAGTGTAAAACATGGATATCTGGCAAAACAGGTATTCATTTGAAACAAGTGTAAAACATGGATAATTGGCAAAACACGTGTCCATTTAAAGCATGCGTAAAATATGGATATCTGGCAAAACATGTATTCCTCACATTGCAAATCCAGTCCATAAGCAGACCATGCAAATTGCCCTTCTTCAAGGGAGCCACAATCGTGGGGAGCAGATTGGCAACCACACTTAAGCTGAATCTTCCATCACTAATGTGGCGAGAGCACACTAAAGGCGTTGGTCTCGGAGCACACGAGGTGGCGAGAAACAACTATATACATATATAAATATACTGAGCAAAACCACAGCCACGAAACCGGGTGACAAGATAGAACAGAATTCATACTGTAGCTGACAGAAGCTAAAGGGGGACCCCATGTTGGTGGATCAAACCGACAAGGTCATCCAAGCTTAGTAGTGCCGACTCGTAAGTCAAAATGCATTCAAAACATATACGTATTTGAAGGGGTGTATAACACCCAAAACAAACTGAACTAAAGGCTCGTAAGCGCATTTAACACAATAATATCTTATCAAAATGCATAAGGCTGATCAAATATTCAAATTACAGATTTTAGTGGTTTTGAAATGCCACTTGTACTAATACACGAAAACTGTCGAAAACGTATGAAATTCAGTAAAAACAGACACTATGGACCCCCGCATATTTCCGGACCATACATTGAGATTTCAAAATTTAAACAATAGGTATAAGGGTCTCGTATGTCGGTTAAAGCTCATGGCTTGGTACTCCAGAAGATTTCAGACATCCCGAGTTCCCTATACAAATTGATAAGCCCATTATCCTCAATAAATCTCCGAATTTGGGGTTCTTTTCCAAATCAATTTCCATATAACTCCTTTTATTCCTCCACATCATATTGGGGCTCCAAACCAACCTCACTGGACCTTAAAACACCCTTTTGATCATGTTTTGAAACAGCCCAGTAATTATGTGCAGTTCGCTCTAGCGAACTAGAGGATCGCTCGAGCGAATAGCATTCTGGGAGGGTTCGCTCAAGCGAATACAAGTTCACTCGAGAGAACTGGTCCGAGTCAAGAAGGGTCGAGCGAGCTGGGAGAGTGGCTTGAGCGGACAAGTCTCTGGAAGGGGTTCGCTTGAGCAAACCCCAGTTTGCTCAAGCGAATTAGCTTCTGGGAGGGGTTGGCTCGAGCGAACAGGAAGTTGGCTCGGGCTAATCATGTTCTGTAAGGATTCGCTTGAGCAAACGTAGGTTCACTCGAGCGAATTGCTTCAGAAACTCTCCGTTTCAACAATCCGGACCTCATCTTCTCTTCTCTTCAAAGTCCCATTTAAGCCATTACTTTAACAATACATTTATGGCTCTTCTATATACTCAAACCATCATCACTTCCTCCAATAACCATCCATTAAAACACCAATTCTCCTTTCATTCTCAATCTCATTTAATACAAGAACACCCACATTAATGGCAAACCACATGTGTTCCAAAAACAAACTTTTAAAAAGCATTTTATACACACATTCTCCAAAAGTTCAAAAAAGAAGAATAACTTAACAAGATACATATTTCTAAAATCATTATAAACTACGGTAATAAGAGAAGATGAATAGTGAGAAATCCACAAATCCTCATTAAAGCATGAAATCATTCAAGAAAACTATTCATCTACTTGCCTTGGTCTCCAAAGCTTCCAAATAGGTCTCTAATCCAACCAATTAGACCATAGCACACCTTATACAAGAAACCCCCAAAATAGACCCATCACAAACCCTAAACTGGGCAAACTAAGAAATAAGAAGAGAGAGCTCCCAATAACGAAGATGGGGCTTCTCTAAGGCTAGAAGAACACAAATATAAGAAATTGGAAGGGTTGCTTACTTGGAAGTGCTTCAAATGAACAAGACTAGCTCAAGGATAACCTCACTGTAGCTAGATTTCTCTTCTAATGACATCAATAGAGAGCTTGAGATGAGGGGAAGAAGAAGATGGGCACAAATATCTCATTTTGGCAAGCTTGGAGGTGGGTTTTGTGAGAAAACAAGAAGAAGAAGAGTAAAGGGGAAAAACCCTAAGGAGCTGAAGCTCCTATCTCTCTCTCTCTCTCTCTCATTCTGTTGGAACCAAATGGGGAAGAAGGAAGGGGGCTGGCCCTTTTATAGAAGGGTGGGTGTGGGTCCCATCATCACTTAAACTTATCGGGATTAAAACATCAATTTTCGGGCCCCGGATACGATCGACGAAGAAGCGAAAAATGTTTCTCAAAAAATCTATTTTTCAAAAAGTATAATTTTGGCATGGTTCTGAGATCTTGAAATTTGGGTCTAGATTCAATGTGAAAAGACCAGTTTACTCCCAATGCTGGAAAAACTGATTTTCGGAGCTTCAAATGAGTACGAAGTGCACACGAAAGTTGTAGGGAATGATGAGACTAGTCAAACAAAGCCGTAATGGAAAATTTTTTTTGGGAATCACAAAGAAACTCCCCATGCTGACCACGCAAAACAAATAGGGCTATACGGTCACTAACTGGGTTCACTGGCTTTCAAAACTTCCCAAAGCTAATAATGAAAGGTCTTTCTAACCCCCAAACTCAACCAAACAACCACTAATCTCACTTTAGAAAACTAACCCACAAATAAGTAAACACTAATCCCGGAAATTTGGGGTCGAGGTCTCATAATAAAGTTTGAAGATTTGACTTTACCATGATCAAACTTCTAGTTAAACCTTAATGCAGACTGAGGTCCTTTCTCATATTATAATATGATATTCAAACCCAATTGTTAATTATCCTAAATCCGAAACAATCACCACAAAAGAGAAAAGGCTCAAGATTTTTTACCTGGAAACCCCTACTCGGGAAAAAACTACGGGTGACAGAGACCACCGAAAACAATGCACTATAAAACGAAGATTACAAGGGAACTCACAAGACCATTGACCCAGTTGAAACTCAACCTAAGGGGCTTTGAAGTACTTGTCGACCCGCCATTCACCTTCCACGTGCTCGCTTGAAACCCACCTTGAATGCCCTTTCAAGGTGCTTGAGAGAATGAAGAAAAGGATTAGAGCTTCAGCACAGTCTTCCTTGTAGGATTAGCCCACAAAAACTCTCTTAGACGTATGCTCAATGCTTGAGAAATTTAGATAGCTCTGGTAAATCCATTAGTGGTTGCAAGGGGTCATTATATAACCCAAGGTTCGTGCACAAGTCTCTTTGAAGGAAGGAAGGACTCTTAGAGGAAGTAAACACCATCAGCATGCAAGAGTCCTAAAAGGACAGAAAACTATGCGAGCCCATGTTCTGTCTGTGCACCACTAGTGAGCTCCAGTCTCGCCATAGCGAGACCATCTTCTGTTGTGGATATTTGTAGGCGCTGAACTACTTCGGGAGGACTCTATTTATGTCTTCAAACCCGACTAAAGGACTTCAAGGCTTGTCTAAGTAGTCCACGAGATGTCTTCCACTGTCAAAGGTTACTCGACACTCCTTTTCTAAACAAAATAAAAATTAAAACTCAATTAGGACTTAAGTTTTGTTCAAACTATGAGAATTAGCCAATCTAAAATTCTAACAATCTCCCCCTTTGGCAATTCGTGAACACAGCTCCTAAAACAAAGAAGATCTACTAAAACTAAAGAAAAGGAGGAAATCCTCAAAGACTTGCGAAGGGATTCAAAACGATTGGGTTCCAAGGGTTTGGTAAAAATATCGGCCAATTGATGTTCGGTGTGAACTTTTTCTAGAACAATGATCTTGCCTTCAACTGACTCATGGATAAAGTGGTGCCTAATATCAATGTGTTTGGTTAGGGAATGCTGGACTAGATTTTTGGATATGTCAATGGTACTTAGATTGTCGCAATAAACAAACATAGTATCTTGATCAATCCCATAGTTTGCCAACATTTGTTTCATCCAAAGAAGTTGAATGCAACAACTTCCAACAGTGATATATTCAGCTTTAGCAGTCGACAAAGAAGTCGAAGTTTGCTTTTTACTGTGCTAAGTGACCAAATTATTCCCAATGAAGAAACACCCTCTAGTAGTACTTTTCCGATCATCTGCACAACCTGCCCAATCAGCATCTGAACACCTAACCAAAGTTGTATTAGTGTCTTTGCTTAGCCAAATACCAAACTCAATAGTACCACTCACATATTTCATGATTCTTTTTACTGAATGAATGTGAGATTCATTTGGCTTAGATTGATAACGGGCACAGACTCCAACACTGTAAGCAATATCCGGTCTACTTGTAGTGAGATAGAAAAGACTCCCAATCATACTTCTGTACAATGTTTCATTCACATCTTTCCCATTCAAATTGATTCTCAATTTAACAGATTGACCCATTGGTGTTCTGGAATGTTTAGCAGAAGTCATTCCAAATTTTTCCAGAAGTTTTCAAGAATATTTTGATTGAGAAATAAATATACCATTGTCACACTGCTTGATTTGTAAGCCTAGGAAAAAGGAGAGTTCTCCAACCAAACTCATTTCAAATTCATTAGACATGCTTTCGGAAAACTGATCAACTAACATAGAAGAGGTAGAACTGAAGACAATATCATCCACACAAGTTTGTGAAATTAATATGTGATGAGTGTCTTCTTTGATGAATAGTGTCTGTGTACACATGAGATCCAATGCAGATCCATATATACGCCGATATATATTTCTTGCTGCTAATACTTTCAGATTTTGTTGGACTCATGAGATCCATATGCAGTAATTTAAGTGGCCATTTGGTTGTTAAGGCATCAACTTTCTTATGTGAGGACCTTATTTGTTTGCCAATTTGACATGGACCACAAACAGCATGAGGAGTTTTTAAACGTTTAGGTAACCCAAGAATGATTTCATTTTTCGCCAAGCTATCTAGGTCCGTGTGATTAACATGGCCTAAACATTGATGCCACAAATCCATATCAATAATCATAGTTGTGTGACATGTCATCTTGCTTTCCGTAGCAACTACGTAACAATTGTCAGCAATCCGCACTCCACGAAGTACATTATTACCCTTTTTATCAATAATAGCACAGTCATTAAAAGAAAAATGGACTTCATGGTGTGAATCACATAGTTGGTTGATGCTTAACAGATTTCTCTTTCAGACCATTGACCAGGAAAACATTTAAAAGATTGGACATACTTGGTATTGAAACTGTACCTTTTTCTATTATATTTGATTTGCTTCCATCACCAAATTTGACACTACCTCCATCACAGCTTTTTAGAGAGATAAACAGGGACTTATTACCAGTCATATGTCTGGAGCATCCCCTATCCAAGTACCAAACATGAGAATCTTTTGTAGTTAGTGTGGTGAGGACCACATTACAGCTAAGATAAGACTTTATAACCCAGACATATTTAGTCTTAATCTTTTGAGGAGATAAGGTACCTTTCCTTTGCTACCTTTGCCTTTGATTCCACATTTTGTGACAATGTGGCCGAATGTGCTCTTTTATATCACAAAAATGACAAATCAAGGTAGATCTAGGCTTAGGCACATTCTTATATGGTATTGAGTCCCTAGGTTTAGCATTTGGAGTAGCCAGAATACCAGAATATAAAGCTGGTCCTTTAGCAAAAATAGATTTACCTGATTTCATAGAAGATGATGACTCTAGGTTGAATCCAAGTCCAGTCTTTTTTTTTTTCACTCCTTTGTTGCATCAAAATTTCATCTAGAGTTATGGACCCTTTATTCATTCTATCAAGCTAAGATTTGGTTGAAACTAATTTTAATAGTGCCATTCGAAGTTTCCCGCACACATCGTTCTTTTCAGTTTACAGCACGTTGTACTCAGTTTACAAAGAATTCAGTTCTTTTCTAACCTCCTCTAGCTGTGCATTAATCAGATCCTTTTCTTTCCCTGCATTAATAATGGTGTCAGATAAAATTGCACGTTGGGATTCTAATTGGCTTACCTTTACACGAGCATCATCAAGTTCAGAAGAGAAGGTTAAGTTTTGACATTCAGAAACTTTGAGCCCGTGAGAAAGCTTGTCATTTATGCAAGACATACGCTACGAATCTTTCAGAAGTTTTTTATAAGCAATTTCTAAATCTTGTTCCTCATCAGAAAGATCATCACACTTTGACTTATCAGATGACCCCTGCTCAAAGGATAAGTTAGTAGAAGACATAAAAGCAACAAATTTAGCATATTCAAATTGTGACTTAGATTCACTATTTTCATTCTCAGAATCTTCTTCCCAAGAAACATTCAAAGCGTTTCGTTTGTTTCTTTCCAATCGGTTTGCACATTTAGAAGCTGGGTGTCCAAACCCTTGACATTCAAAGCATTGAATAGGTTTATCGGCATTCTTCGATGAATTCTTATAATTTTTCGGCACAATTTTTGGCTTGTTAAAGCTCTTATTCTTAGGAAACTCCTTTTTGAGGTTCTTTTTATTGTTATTCAGATATTTTTTTGAATTTTTTGACAAACAGAGCCTCAAGTTCTACATCATCAAAATCATTATCAAATTCATCATCATTATTGTCCCTGGATGACAGTAGAGCAATTCCCTTGGATTTCTTATCAGAATAGTGATTTGCTTCAAAAGTTTATAAGCTTCCAACCAATTCTTCAATAGTGAGTTCATTAAGGTTCGTATGTTCCTCAATACCAATTACTTTTGACCGAAATCTCTTGGGCAAAGACTGAAGAATTTTCTTTACCACGTTTTGGTTTGGAATGGGTTCTCCTAAATTGAAACTGGAATTGACAATATGACCCAGTTTGGCATTGAACTCATCAAAGGTCTCTTCATCTTTCATACGAATAGTCTAAAAGGCAGCTGTCAAATTTTGAAGTTTATTCTGCCTAACTATGTCAATGCCTTCATGCACTGTTCTCAAGAGATCCTAAGCCGCTTTCGCAATGGTACAAGTAGAAATTTTGCAAAATTCTGAGTGAGTAATGCCATTATATATAGCATTCATGGCTCTATTATTCCAATGGGTCAGATTCTTTTCTCCTTGGTTCCAGTTAGCCACTGGTTTGGGAACACTTTTCCCATCAACCACTACAGTTGCAGATTTATAACCATTTACGGCTGTTTGCCAAACATCATGATCAAGAGAACCGAGAAACGCAGTCATCCTTACCTTCCAATAAGCATAATTGCCACTACCCCTCAAGCAAAGGAGGCTTAGTGGTAGAAGTGCCTTCCCTAGTGAATTCCATAGAATAAATATGAGAGGATCGCACTTTTAGAAAAGTGAAACTGCTTTAATACCACGTGAAGATTTGACTTTACCAAGATCAAACTTCTAGTTAAGCCTTAATGCAGACTAAGGTCCTTTCTCATATTATAATATGGTATTCAAACCCAATTATTAATTATCCTAAATCCGAAACAATCACCACAAAAGAGAAGAGGCTCAAGATTTTTTACGTGGAAAACCCTACTCGGGAAAAAACTACGGGTGGCAGAGACCACCGAAAACAATGCACTATAAAACGAAGATTAGTGAACTCACAAGACCATTGACCCAGTTGAAACTCAACCTAAGGGACTTTGAAGTATTTGTCGATCCGCCGTTCACCTTCCACGTGCTCGCTTGAAACCCACCTTGAATGCCCTTTCAAGGTGCTTGAGAGAATGAGGAAAAGGAATAAAGCTTCAGCGCAGTTTCCCTTGTAGGATTAGCCCACAAAAACTCTCTTAGACGAATGCTCATTGCTTGAGAAATTTAGATAGCTCTGGTAAATCCATTTGTGGTTGCAAGGGGTCATTATATAGCCCAAGGTTCGTGACAAGTCTCTTTGAAGGAAGGAAAGACTTTTAGAGGAAGTAAACATCATCAGCATGCAAGAGTCATGAAAGGACAGAAAAACATAGCTCACTATAGCGAGCCCATGTTCTGTCTGCACACCACTGTAGCTCGCTGCAACGAGCTCCATTCTCGCTATAGTGAGACCATCTTCTGTTGTGGATATCTGTAGGCGCTGAACTACTTTGAGAGGGTTCTATTTATGTCTTTAAACCTGACTAAAAGACTTCAAGGCTTATCTAAGTAATCCACAAGATGTCTTCTACCGTCAAAGGTTACTCCACAGTCCTTTTCTAAACGAAATAAAAATTACAACTCAATTAGAACTTGAATTTTGTTCAAACTAGAAGAATTAGCCAATCTAAAATTCTAACAAAGTTTCTTATTGAAGAGTGAGATACAATTCCTTCTTATTTAAAAAGAAAGTGTTTCCCATCCGGAATCTCATTAAAAGGTTATCTACTTCAAGAAAAGTCCTTTCTATATATCCACTCTTAATTTTTTAAACGCATCCTCTTTCATTTCTTCTTTTTCTAAGTGAATCTGCATTGGGAGACACACCATCCTTCGTCTCTTCTCTTACATGTGGATCTGTATTGCGAGAGTCGGAGTCCGGATCCCTTGTTTCGTCCAAACAGGGGAGCCCTGTTTGGACGAATCAGGGGCCGACAGGTGCGGGAGCGAAGGGGGGCGGAGGAAAGAGAAAAAGCACTTTTCTCTTTCCTCTGCCCCCCTTCGCTCCCGCACCTGTCGGCCCCTGATTCGTCCAAACAGGGCTCCCCTGTTTGGACGAAACAGGGGATTCGGTTCCCGAGAGTCGACACCCAAGTCTGGAAAAAGACAAGTATGAAAGACCCACCTCTCTCTTTCACTCTCTTGAGTCAATGGGTATTAAATGTGATAAGACAAGCCTCTCTCTCTCTCTCTCTTGAAAAGAAGGCAATAAAAATATAATATTTTTATTCTCTCTCCCTATTTCTCTCTATTCAATCATTCATTGTACCGTCCCTGACTCAATTTGCTACCTATGCAATCTTCCACGTTGAGGGTTAATATCCAGTGTAGCATAATGTTTTTCTTTCAACCTTTTTCTGGGTATTAAATGTGATAAGACAAGCCTCTCTCTTTCTTTCGAAATCACCTTTTCTTTTTTTCATTTTAACAACTTTTAGTTAGAATTCCTATCATTCTATTTTATGTGATCGAACAATTGGGCCCTTAAAAAGGAAATGGGATAAGAATAACAAGTACATGAGATATATATGATTAGCCTTTTTCCATTGATCTAAGGTTACTACTCAAGTAATTAAGACCAAATATCCTTATCTATTTAAAGAACCATTGGAGTAATTTTTGTGGGTATTGAAACCATCACAAACCATGGAACAGTTTGTTTGTGGGGCCCATCTGAAAGCATGAACACTTGGAGGATAGGATTTTAAGAGTTTCTTATTAGCACATATTTCTTCTCAAAGAAAAAGGATCTATTTGATTATAGGGGCGCTGTTTCCGAGGCCTCAAAGTAGTCCAAAATCAAGTTGTTACATGATGTGGGATGACTATTAGTTTTGCGTAGTCAACGAAAGGGCCTATAAAACTCAGATGTGTGAAGTTTGATGAATGCCAAATTTTTTCTTTCATTTATTTATTTATTTATTTTTATTTTCTGCTTGGAACGTACTCATACACCCTTATACACTATCACAATCTCTATTCATTGGATCGACAGGTTTATCCATTGACCTTTTTAGAATTTGAATTACTAGAGTGATGGCTGGATATTTATTTCCCATCTTCCTTTATTCAGTTTCAATTTTTTAAGGGAGGTTATTAAGTGGTCATTTGGATATTCACTTTTTTTTTTTTTAAATCACTTTAGAAATACGAGTCTTAGAATACCTAAGAATTTAATTTCACAAAACAAGCAAACCCTTTTATGGTCTCTTTCTTTGTTTTTTTTTTTTTTTTTTTTTTTTTCATTTTCACGTAGGGCTTACCTATGTTCAATCCATTCCCTCCACATAGGCCTACACAACTTGACATATCAACCTAATTGCTCCGTACACACCTTTCAAACTTGGATCATCACTGGACCTAATTTTCATACTAACTAAACATTGATCCTTGGACTTGCACTTATTTATGAAGATACTAGCAACAGTCTAGAGGCAGGCACAAAATACCAATAGGCTACAACACCAAAATGCAACAGTACAAGCGTTCATATCCGATCAGTAATTCTAATGGTGCTTCCTGAAGCTTGAGAGTCAGAACTACTTGGGAGCCACAAAGAAGCTTTGTAATTTACCTGTCACAACCTCTTGTCAACTTTGAAGAAGTTAAAGAATAGGAGCCTTTTGTAACCGAACAGTACTTTGCCCCCCTTATTAATCCATGTAATGATATCTAAAAATGTAAATGAGCAATCCAAGCATTTTGTTTGCATGAATGCAGCAAAGCATGAGAACCCCATCTACAGATTTTAGCTTGATCCTTCGTCTGTCTTCTTGCTTGCTTGTTCTTGAAGCTTTTTTGTCCAGTATTCCTCAAGTAGGGGTCCAAATATTGCCTTGCCAGAAACCACTCCAATCCTGCATGCATCAGTTATATAGAAGCACTGTAGATAGTACCCTTATTTTTAACATAATCAACAAGCACTTTGAGTAAGTGTGCAAGTGTACATGCATGGGTACTACAATGTAAACAACATGCATAGTCGGTCAAAATTTTGTTGGTTCTCACACTTCATGTTTGTCTTGACCTTTGTCATACACTTCATATATCACACATGCAGATTTTCCCTCTTTTTTTTTTTTTTTTTGTTTTTTAGGATTACATATTGATTCCACTCTCTTAAAAGAAATGTAGCTTTATAAATGTACAATTTTGATATTTCATATAATTTATTAATGTGTTAAGAATATTGGTGCTTCTATTACTGCATTGATGTTTTTTAATAGTCATTATGTGTACAATTTCCAATTTAATCATTCCTACATTTTCAGATTTTCATAATTATTAAGGATTTTTCTCATCTATTTACATTTAAGGAGAGTTTTTTACACATCAGGTATGCATTTACACTTCTCTTCATTATACATATATATTTATATTGTTTTTAAAAAAAAATTATGAATATATACCCTCACAATTGCTTAATATTTGTTGTAAATGATCTCAACATTAGTTGTCCCAGCATGATTAACTCAAATGTACAATTTTGATTTATCATATCATTTAATAATATGTTAAGAATATTGGTGCTTCAATAATTACATTTACGTGTTTCTTAATAGTCTTTCACTGTATGCCTATATTGATATGTAAATATCACTTTTTTTTCTAGAAATTATGGTACATAAAAAAGAAACCAATATATGCAAAATTGCAAGGATGCATCACATTTTAACGTTACGGCTGAAAAGAAAATGTCAATTTGATGGTATTAACATATTTATATATTTGTGGTTTTTTATATTTTAAATATTATATATTAATTAGCTCCCTGACTAGGCACTAAAAGTCATTCAAAATTAGCTCGACAAAGAGAATTAATAGCAATGCAAAATCATTGTATGATGCTCACAACATCGATCAAGTCGAGTAATGGATCTTTATCCTCACTTAGAAGTACTATAGGTATTACAAACAATTGCTCTATTAAAGAAAATCTAATCATAATGTGTGTGTATAACTTATTTTAGAAAATCTGATTATTTGCTCCTACAACTCAAAACCAATTGGTGATTGGAAGAGGCACAACTCAATGTTTTCTATGGCATTCGACATTGTGCCTGCTGGTCTGTTTTTAAAGCGGTTGTAGGTGTAGACACCGCATTTGACCCTCTATGATAGCCTTAAATACCTGTCATATATAGCGGTGCCCCCATTTCACCTATGATTGAATGATTAATGGCATAATTCATATTAATTAACGATGATGAAGATGCTTGTTGATAATTCTAGACTTAGTTCGACGATCTCTAGAAGTTCGTGAAAGAAAAAGGCAAATCGCGTCAAGATCTCGAGTCCAACCCATTATCACACAAGGAGCAGACCGTGACACTATTCAAACCTTTTCCGGACCACTTAAGACATGCTTAGTTTGCAAAAATGTCACCCGATTAACCTAAGTTAGGAAACTGGATCCATTGGTCCAGAGGTTCCCTTTTTTTCACCCCCTAATCATCAGGACACTTAGACCCTTGGATTCCTCACTTCGACAGCTTTCCGACGATATATAGAACGTCCAAATCAGATGAGCGGGTCAAAAGTTATGAGCTTCAGAAGTTTGTCCCAAAAGGAGATGAAAATCACCTAGGCACCACCCATGTGGCGCCCACCCTATTGAAATTCATCTAGGCGGTGTTGGGCACCCACACAGTCCAGGACCACCTAGGCACCCCATGGTGGGCGCCCACCCTCCAGATTCCACTAAGATGGCCTAAAAGTAGCCCGGGACCACTTAACGTAGGGACCAAACTCCGGAAATGAATTGACTCCATCTAGGCACCACCCTAGTGGCGCCTTCCCTATTAAATTCCACATAGGCACCAGTCCTGCGGCGTCCACACTGCCCAGGACCACCTAGGCACCCCATGGTGGGCGCACACCCTTCAAATTCCACTAGTTGGCCTAAAAACAAACCGGGACCACTCAACATAGGGACCAAACTCCGAAAATGAATCGACTCCATCTAGGCCCACCTAAGCGGCGCCCACCCTACTAAGTTCCACATAGGCACTAGCCTTGTGGTGCCCACACTTCCCAGAACCATGTAGGCACCACCTCATGGGCGTTCACCTCCAAATTTACTTGTTCGGCTTGAGAGTAGTCCGGGACCACTCAAATATAGGGACCAAGCTCCGAAGACGAACCGAACCACCTAGGCACCACACATGTGGCGCCTAGCCTTGAAATTCACCTAGGCTCCACCCATGTGGCACCCAGCTTTGAAATCCACCTAGTTACCAACATTGTGCTACCCAATTAGTTAAATGCTAGTGTAGGGTCCCCCCAATTGAAGATCTATCCGTTCGATTCAGACTCTAAATGGGACCAAGTTCCAAAAGCGAAACCCAAACCATTTGGGCACCACCCTGTGGGCGCCTACACTCTCTAGGACCACCTGGGCGCCACCCTGTGGGCGCCCAAACTACGCAGGCCATGTAGGCGCCACCCCATGGGTGCCCATCCTCTCTCAAACCTTAATTCGCCCTAAAACAACTTAAGTTACCCTGGGATGCGTGAGACCTTCTAGAAACACGAAATAATGAAGCCCTAGCCCTCCTAAACTCGTCCCAAACCTCTATATAAGGATCTCTTAACTTCATTTACAAAGGGAGCTACCCTAAAACAGAGAAAAAAAAGGGATTATAAACAAAAATAAGAAAGGTAGTCACCATCAGAGAGAGAACTTCAGATCTAGAGAAGAAGAAGAGGAAATAGAGGAGGAGGCTCCCATGTCTTCAACTATAGCTATGGGTCTTCACGAAAGCTTCGTTCTAGGAATTTGAGAAACGTGTCATATACTGGTATTCCTAGATCTCTCCTTTCTTTTATTGCATTTCATTGCCATATGTACTTAGAAACATGCTTAGGACCATTTGAGCATCGTAGATCTACATCAGCTTGTGATAAAAATGGTATTAGTGCATTATCATGTTAGTAACATGCTTAGGTTCATACTAATAGAGTAGATCTGCATTGATTTCATAGTTTTGATTGCGTAACTAAATTAGATCTCGCATTAACAACATCATCATCATCATTTATATCGAAAAAATCGCAAAAAGCCCTTGGCAGAAAGGCTGGGTACCACCCACTGGCCGCCTACCCTCTCCCGGATAGGCTGGACGCCTACCCTTCTGAGATAGGGTCCGGGTTCTAGGTCTTCACCCATTGCATCATTCTCTTGTAGATTTGTTAGCTACATCATTAGTAGTTCGCATTAGGACGTTCGCATCAGTCGCTGAACATCGGAAATTGTGTTGAAAATACTAAGGCTCTTGTGCATTCATTGTGATTCGTTGAGAACCCTGACTGAACAAGGTAGGCACCATAGGTGTGGCGCCCAAGTGGATTTCTCCACCTTCGTGCACAACTTTCGATCTTCCGCATTTAGTTCATTTAGAAAGTGCATGAAAATGATGTGTTTGGTTGTTTGACGTGTTCTGAACTTCGAATTATCATTTTTTTACCACACTTCACATCATTTCATTTGAATCGTACAATATAGAAAAACCTAAAAAAAATCATAAAACATAAAACTCACTTCTTCTCTTTCCTTACTGTCTACTAAATTAGAGAAGAAACAAAAAAAAATAAAAATAAATAAATAAATAAATAAAATTAAAAGATATCCAGAAAATCCAAAAATAATAGTTAGATAGTCTAGGTTATTGAATTTAGCGCCTAAGTAGGATAAATCCTAAGACTAATAAAATGCCATAATTAATTAACTCAACAACCATCAAATCATTAACGACACCTTTAATCCCATTAAGACACAAATTAACTCGGATCTAAAAGTAATTAAGAACTTTAGAAACACAAAAAACTTAAAACCCTAAAACACGGAAACCTGGGAGCCACCCCTGGGCGCCCATCCTTCCAAGACCACCTGGGCACCACCCCCTAGGCGCCTAGCCTATTCATTCCCTAAGACACCCCGGTTAAAGCTTAAGCTAATTAATTAAAACCTTAGACCAATCCAAATTAATAGATTAAAATATTTTAAACCTGAAATAACTGAAATCTCAATCAATTTAGACTTGAATCAACCCAAAAAAACGCAAAACCAAAAAATCTCCAAAACAGTTCACCTGGGTGCCCAGCCTGCCAAGTCCACCTAGGCACCACCCTCTTGGCGTCCATCCCATCCCATCACTAAGGAACCCCTAATCAAAATTTCTATTTAATCACAACCCGAATTTAATCCTAATCAACATAATAAAACACTTTTAGATTTAAGAAACTTGAAACCCTAATCAATTCGACCCTGAATAAACCTAAAGATTACCAAACCAAAGCGAAACCGCAAGACGAACACCTGGACGCCCAGCCTATCAACCCACTTAGGCACCACCCCCTGGGTGCCTATCTTGTCCCATTCCTTTGGAAACCACCACTTAATTAAACTTAACTGATTAAACCTGAATTAATACATTAAAACATTTTGAACCTGAAATAACTGAAACCTCAATCAATTTAGACTTGAATTCACCTAAAAAACCAAAATCAATTCGAACAACAAAAATATCCACCTGGGAGCCACCCCCTAGGTGCTTATCCTGCCGTATCCGCCTGGGCACCACCCTCTGGGCGCTTAGCCTACCCAATCACTAGGAAACCCCAATTGAAATTAAACCCAAATTCAATCATAATCAACACACCAGAACACCCTTGAAATTTAAAACAACTAAAACCAGAAGTCCGAATTAACCTAAAACGTCGAGCCAACTCAAACCACAAAAAACAGTCATCTAGGTGCCCGTCCTACCAAGTCTACCTAGGCGCCACCTCCTAGGCGCCCAGTTCGTTTAGTCCCCAAGGAACTCCAATTAAACTTAATCTAATTAGCTAAGACCTCAAACCAATCCTAAAGCACATGATAAAATATTTTTAACTTGAAAGACCTGAGACCCTAAATCAATCTAAACTTAAATTAACCTAAAGAGAACAAAAAAAGCCAAAACCAAAAAATAGCCACCTGGGCGCCACCCCTGCCCTGGGTGCCCATCTTGCCACATCCACTTGGGCACCACCCTCTGGTTGTCCGGCCTATCCAATCACTAAGAAACTCAAATTTAAACTTAATCTAATTAAGACCTTAATTTAATCCTAAATAACACAACAAAAACACCTTTAACTGAAAAGACCCTGAAACCTTAATCAATTTGGACTTGAATTAACTCAAAAACACAAAACCAACAAAAACTAAAAAAAATAGCCACCTGCCCCATCGATCTGGGCACCAACCTCTAGGCGCCCAGCCTCTCCAATCACTATAACTTAACTAATTGAACCTAACTTAATCCTAATCAAAACAACACAATAAAGAACTTTTAATTTAAAGTACATTAAACCATAAAGGTTCAACCTTAAATCAACCTAAAAAACACGAAACCGACTCGAACCACAAAACAACTCACCTGGGCGCCACCCCTTGGGCGCACGTCTACCAAAATCCACCTGGGCACCACACCCTGGGCACCCAGCTTCCCTGCTTTCAAAAAAACCCAATTCACGACTTAGCCTAAGTGATTGACGTTCAAACGAACTCCAACTACGAAAAGACATTTCCAACTGAAATACATCCAACCCCTTAAACATCCAAACCCTTACGAACAAACAAACAACCACCTAGGCACCACCGCTATGGCGCCTAGCCTACACTCTGACCCTAATCCACTACTTCAACTAAACACAAATAACTAAACACCTTATCACTTTAATTAATTAATACCAGAACCTAAAATAATCCCTGGACCCAAAGACCAATAATCAAGCCCCTTCCGGAATACTTGAAAATCACAGCCAATCCACCTGGGCACCACCCCCTTGGTGCCTATCCTCTCATTCGCACTAAAACGTGAATTCTTGATTTTGTTTCAAAATCCGGATCCAAATCACTTCGACATTTGAACATCAGAGACTTGAAACAATTTTAAATATTAAAATTCACCAATCAAAGCCCATTGGAATCTGAAATATAAGCGAATTATCCCAAAATCACAAAAACCATAAACTGTCAGGATAGGCATCACCCCCTGGGCGCCTACCCTACCATTAAACACCGAATCGTGACTTTCAATTACATTTCAAATTCCGATTTAGAATTGACTTTAAGAGAATACCATAGAACCTTAAAACATTCCTAGACCAAAACATAGTTCTCAAAACCCCCCGGAATTCTAAGAATAATGTCGATACCATCACCACTAGCCAAAACACTCTGAATAAGTCAAAGTCACCAGAGTGACCTAGGCGCCACCCCCTGGGCGCCCAAGTCCTTTGTCAACCCTGTTTCGCCGATTTCGACATTATGTCACCTCCCAAATTAAAACCTTAAATCTTAAGCAACTTAAACGGAATGCTAAAATACCTCTAATCCACTTCTTAATTAATCTTCAACTTAAAACAAACCAAACCAACATAAACCTTACCCAGCCAACTGCTTAGGCGCAAGAACTACCTGACTTAGGCTATTTATATCCTAGGTTTAGATCGGGTTACCTGATTAGGTAGCTTAGAGCGTTAGGCTTTGCCCCACCACTTTTTCCTGTTTCGTTAGGGACTGGGAGAGCTGATGTGGGCGGTGTAGGACCTTAGTTTAGGGTTAATCCGATGATCAGTACTAAAGCATTAATCACGTAAATCCAAGTAAAATCCCTTAGTTAGGCCCTTCTAGCCCCATATCAAAAAAGCCATAAAAACTATAAAACTAACAAAATAAACCCAAAAAGATTTTCTTTTATTTCTTCCTCCACCTCAGGTGCCAGATATTTAATCGAACTTAACGATAAAAGGGAATAAAGAACTGACTCCTAAAATTGAATAAATGAGAACAACGAGATGAGATGAGTGATTTCGTACATACTTTTAAACAATCACGGCCCATCGGTCACCCTAAAACAAGCACTGGCCCATCGGCCACCTCCAATCAATTACAACCCATCGGCCTTTCACTTTTATCACTCGTGTATCACACACGAAAAAGATAGAAATCACAAGTCAAAGCCTCATTTGCATCATCATTTTGGTTTGAAAAATCAGCCTTTAAACCCTATTTTGCCAAGGGATTTGCAGGGGGTACCCGGGAACGGGTCCGATCATCTTCTTAAATATTTGGCACCTCCCTCCGTTTTATTTTCTTTATTTTAGTTATTTTATTTTACTTGGATATATTATGATTGTGCTATGTGAGGATTAACCTTTATTCAGACTTTAACTCATGACCCTGAATTGACTCAAAATTAAAGAGACCCAAAGAGACCCAAATTAACGTGACAGGACAACAGTCGTGTGTTGCTGGCAGCACATTAGACAAGAGGAAGAACCCACCCATTTATTTTCTCCCATTTTTTTCTTTGGCTTTTGTCGGAGAATGATGTTACGGCCGAACCGTAGCTGGCGATCGTCATCTGTTGATTTTGAGGGTAGTCGGAATCCTCATTTTCGATGTAAAATTTAAATAGCATATATAGATGAATGGAGATTTCCCTAAGCCATGCCATTCCTTTGGGGGGGGGGGGGGTCAAAATTTACATCTGACAGCAGGGAACGGCATTGTGGCATGCCTTTGCCTAACAACTTGCGTTCTATTTGTGTTGATAAGAAATGTATGGTTTGAGTCTAGGTCCAAGTCTCGATGGACCCCAGCGCCTAATTCTGCGTCTGCACAAGTAGGAATGAAAGGCCTACACCTAAATTGCACACGTAAGGACCGAATTGCAATGGAATCCAGATACGGGCTTTGGATGTTAGTCCAAATTCATCAGGGACAAACCCTAATTGCTGTTTTAAAAAGTGAAGGAGAGTTCAGAGTCCTAACCACCTCATTGGAAGTGTGGGTTCAATCTTTTCTTGATCCAATCCATTTAAACACATGTCCCTCTCTTTTGTAGGAACAAGCCCAAAATTTCACTGGTTTGAGTGATTTTCATGGTTGGTAAATGTTTGGTATTGCTGTATATTCAAATGTGAACAAATCAACCGTGTAGATAACTTCGGTTGATATGAAATTACATTTCACACTAGTTTCACATGAAATAGGATTTCACACTATATGATGCCAAATGTGATATAAACATAGATATAGAAATCGGGTGCACAACTCTGTGCTTTTTGAAATCTTGGATATGGATGCAACTATCCTATCTATCACATGAAACTTAATATCTCATTTAAGAATCCTATATAGAGTTCATTTGGGCACACTTGTGGAATGTTGATTCTAAACGTGCGATGGAGAATCTTTCCATAGAGAGCAGCATCCTCGTTCCAACTCCTCCCCTCAGAAATTAGAATTCTATTGAATAAAGATAATTTTGCACCTTGTCACCAAAATTCCTTTACTTTTCCAATTCTTTGAAGCACCCCAAATGGCATACGTAAGAAAAATTTCTGCTTTTGCATTTCCATGGCATACTGCCTTTTCATTTCCACGACATATGCAAAGAAGCTTACAAAGTATTTCGCCTTGTCTTCTATTCATCATTTCTAAATTCATTAAATGTCATGCAGACCTTTATAATGTGTGTTTATGTCTAGTTTCTCTTTTATATCTAATAAAACTATATGAACCAAGAACTTGGCATAGTAAGATAAGCTAAGAAAGTATACCTTCAATTATCAATACGACATCTTGTTCTAGTGTCATATTGTTTAGATATGGATATCCATATGTAGTGCCTGGTATGTGGGCCTTTCTTCAGGTACGGTGTTATTCTTTGGAGGATCACCCCTTTCCTATCCCTTGGTTTATTTGGAAGGAACAAACCAACAGAACTTGAAGTGACTTTTCTTTAATGGAGGATCTTTGTAGAGCAATTCCAAAGTGGGCCTTATCAAGGAAATAACTCTCTAACTTCAGTATGAATGACATTCTTTCTAATTGGGAGGCTTGTATGTCATGTGGCTTGGCCAAGGATAGAAGGATGGTTGCTTGGTCTTCTCCCTCGATGGTAATGTTGAAGTTGGACGTTGATAGGGCCGTTGGAGGAAAGCCAGGGCCAACGGGTACTGGGGAAGCATTGTGCGATGAAAAAGGGGATATCTTATGTATGTTCTTCAAAAGTGTTGGTGCGAGGGACTCTAATGAAGCATAGGTGTTGGCTATTTTGGAGGCTCTAAGGATCTATTTCACTCTTCACAAGGTCTTATGATGGTGGAAAGTGACTCATTTAACGCTATCTCTTGCGTTACTCGGAGAGGGGTTAACCCTTGGGAATCCTAGTTTTCCCCTAATGAGATTAAGGAGCTGGCTTCTACTCGGTGTAGTTTTCTCTCATGTTATTAGATTGACTAATGGATTGGCGAATTCCTTAGATAAATACGGGGTCCTTGGGTCTTCTCCTTAGGAGGTTTAGCTCATGTATTTTTTATTGTTTTAGTTATAAATAATCCTTTTATACCCTTGTTTATGTTGCGCGCTTTGGTGGTCTTTCTTATACACACAGGCTCGTTATTAGGTGCATGGTGCGCCCCTGTTGTGGGGCTCATTGGGGTCCACTATTGGTCCGTCTAAATGGATGGCAACCCCCTCAATTACATCGAATCCATGGGACTAACACCCATCCAAATGGACAGAGTTAGTAGATCGATTGCACACTGAACCAAATGGATTATGAAGCCGTTAAACTTATGGGTTTTGGTTAAAGATGATAGGATGATCAAATGAGCCTTAAACATCATAGGTAGATAGGGCCCACCAAAATCTGGGAATCCCCCCCATCCCCCGGTCCCATCCCTAAGCGGGTCCCACAGCCCGATGCGCATGAATGCCCAATGCACGCATCACGCATTGGATGAGCCCCATATATGATAAGACTTACCTATGTTTAAAATTCTCAGCTACATTAGATCATCCTAACACCTTGATCTTTGGCCCTATTGTTTAATGGATTTAAAGGCATCATTTTCTTAGGATTTCTATCCAACGGTGAGCAAAAGTTGGATGGGTATCAAATTTGGGCTTGTGACAATTCATGGGGGTGGGCAGTGTGTGTAAAAATCCATGGCCTAAAAAAGTTGGGGAACAAAAAAGGGGAGTTTACACACACACCCCTTTGATGAGAAATTTCTTTCTTGAGTCATGTAAATTGGAAACAAGCTTCGATGCATGGGCAAACTAAAACTAGAATGGTCCATGCAAACAATGAGATCACGATGTTTCCATCAAATGATGTAATTTGGTTGTATCACATGCCTTGTAGATTGCAATATGACTCAATCTGTTGATGGCAATTTTGGTAATGTCCACCTTATGATGCAACTATGAGCAAGACCCATCTAGTGTTATAACCAAGGCGTGTCTCTCCAATGAAGTCATATGGAGTGTGCTCATCAAATGAAAAAAAATCACAAGATATAATGTTAGGTGAGTTTTTAGTGACCATAGGTTTGCATTAGGGGTTGGCGTTAAGCCCTCGTCTATTTACAGAGAGATGGAGTGCATGTGAAACTTGAGAGATGGTCGGAGGCTTTAGAATCCAAGAGCTTTAAAAATAAGTTGTAGAAAGATTGAATACGTGAATTGCAACTTCAATGGGGATGTACAAAGAACTGAAATCACTGTCAGCTCAAGAGATACCACAAAAAATTTCATTTCGATACCTTGACTTGATAATCAGTGAGGATAGAGAGATTAAGGAAGATGTCAAATGTATGATAAGATTGAGATGGTTGAAGTGGAGACTTGCTTTTCAAGTTCTTAGTGATTGGTGCATGTCAACAAGACTGAAGGGAGGATTTTTGTAAGACCCCGCTCCGAGAGTTTCCTTTTAGTGTTAATTAAGACGTGCTTTAGCTATAAGTGAGATTAGTGGAAATGAGTTAAATCTGGATTAGAATAGCTTTTTATACCTTTGAATTATTTTGGGAACTCTTTTGATTTAGTGGGGCCCTTTGGGGGTTCCTTTTATTGTGTCTTGATTAGTTTTGGGATTTATTTAATAATTCTGAAAATCTGTAATTTGCTTCTTTTAATGTATTTTATGATTCCCGACAACTTTTGTATTTGCTCCGTTCTCATTTGAAACCTCTAAACCCTACTTTGCCAATGATAGGGGTAAAACAGTCTTTTTACACAAAATCTGGACACTATTTTCAATGTCTCCGAAACTCGTAAAATATATACTTTTTGGAAAGTAGAAATTTCGACGATCGATTCTTCCTT
This sequence comes from Persea americana, assembly GCA_029852735.1. Taxonomy (NCBI): domain Eukaryota; kingdom Viridiplantae; phylum Streptophyta; class Magnoliopsida; order Laurales; family Lauraceae; genus Persea; species Persea americana. The sequence continues at coordinate 56,546,251 of CM056810.1, forward strand.
CTTCGTTGAGTCCGTCCGAAGCCCGTAGAGAGATGTTTTAGCCCAATTTGGACTTTTAAGTTGTGGGACCCATTGCCATTGTCTATATAAGGAGGAGCCCTTTTTCCTCTTCCTCTTCTTGCAACTTTCTTTGAAAAAAAGGAATTCCAACCCAACCCTAGGGTTTTCTTCAAGCTACCTTGCTTCCTGCTTCTCCATCTCTCAATCTCTCTCAAATCTATTGCTAAAGGTAAAATGGAGGTGATAATCTTCTTCCCCTCCATGAGAGCTTCATCTTGATACCTTTTTTAGAGAGAGCCTTCCATTCTAAGCTACATTTTGAGCAAGCTCTTGCCATTAGAGGACTTTCCATGTAAGCTCTTCTTCTCATCTCTTGGTTGTGTGTTCTTTTAGTCCTTGAGATGCTCCATCTTGGTTATTGGGAGTTATCCCTTTCTATTTCATAGCTTTGCTATTTTAGGTCTTGATATGTATGCTATTTTGGGGGTTTTGTGTAGATTGTGGGATTTGAGCTTGGGAGAAGTGATTAGAGCTTATTAGCTTATTTGGAGACCAAGGCAAGTGAATGAATGGATTTGATTTGAATGAGTTCTTGTTTTATTGAAAATGTGGATTTTACTATTCATATTCCTTTAGTTTACTATGTGTCATAAAGCTTTTGGAAATGTACTTATTGATATGATTTTTCTCCTAGTTAGTTTATGAGAATGTATGCATTCATTCATTAAAGCTTATTTTGGCCATTATGGACTTCTTAAATGATATTTGTACTTGCATTGAATGGGATTTGTGTTGGAAGGAGAATTAAATGCATTGATGGAATGGTGGTTGGGGGAAAGGATTAGATGTGGAATGGAAGGGAATAGACCCATTTCATGTTAGAAAATGGATGAAGCTGAGGTGAAAGGGTTTGGAAAAGAAAGAGTTGAAATCTGCACCTGATGTGTAGTTCCCGCAGTTGGGCGGTCAGCGGGCGGTCACCTTGGCGGCTAGCCGACAGGTGACCGGCGGCTAGCCGACCCAGATTCGGTTACAAACACAGAATGCTATGTTTTGACAAGTGAACCGCGGTCAGCCCCGCGGTTATCTCGCGGCTAACTGCCACCCAAAAACCCTATGGCCGCTAGGTAGCCGAAATGCGCAGTCAGAAACACAGAATGCTGTATTTTAACAGGGTGAACCGCGGTCAGCCCCGCTGTCATCCAGCGGCTAACCGCCTAACACCTCGGCGGCTAACCGCCAGCTAACCGACTGGTGACCGAATTTCACCCATAATTCCTGAATCTTTTCTATTGTTTTCAGATATGGTATTTAAAGGTTTGGATGGGTTGTTCTGATGCCCTACCACCTTGGAAAGACCCAGGGGATGACATAAGGAGATTAACTTATAAAGAAACTCCATTTCGGAAAAGTATTGGGAATTTTGGATTTATCAACTGGTATAAGGAAACTTGTTATGTCCTCTATCATTCGAGTACCATACTAAGGGCAATAATAGACATACAAGATCTTTATACATGCTGTCTGAATACGGAAGCCCCAATATATAGTCGTAACTGTATAAGAATTTATTTCATGGTTTTAACTCTGATTTATGCACCTGACATGTCTTGCCCGCCCCGTCTATGCATGAAAAGATAATGATATGAAATGTGTGCCTATGAGCACCATGCCCCGCCTGCCCGAGTGTTTTACACCGATATAGTCTCGTACATGTTTCGATTTCTCATGTAACCTATGAGTCGGCACCACTAAGCTTGGACGTCCTTGTCAGTCTGATCAACTGACTTGGGCCTCCTCCCCCTTGTGCTCCCGCCGTTGCAACTTGGATCCTGTCCTATCCCGTTACTCGGTTCCACGGCCGTGGTCTTGCCTAGCTATATGTATATGTATATAATGTTGGTTCTCGTCACTTCCTGTGCTCGAGCCCAACGCACTAATTGTGCTCTCATCACATTAGTGATAGAGAGGATTTAGCTTTAGTGTGGTTGCCATCTATTCAGTTCCTGTACCTTGAATATCCCACATGATTTATATTGCATTTGTACTTTACATGAACCATGCATCCGGTTTTAAGATAGTTATCGTTTAATAAGATTTTGTTATGTTTAAGATGTGCTTTGATCTCTTTCTTGGTATTATCTATTCATCCACCTGCCAGACCGTCGTGTCTGACCCAAATTTTGTGGTATTCAGGTCCAGCCCCCGTTATTGCCTTCGAGGAGGAGCCAGAGGAGGCGGTCGGCGAACCGCAACGATTAGTGGAGTGGCAAGCTGACAATGTCACTTAGACATTTGGTTTAGCTTTGAGCTACGTAACATTTTGGAGGAGTTTATAGAATGATACTTGATTTATACTTTTGGTTGTACTGACCTTTGTTGGCCATTATTTTTGGGGAATGTTAATTTAACTTGATCTTTTGTTTAAACTTTAACTTCATATTTTGGGAATGCTAATGAGATCATTGCTTACTCTGACATTATGTCATACTTATGTATTAACAGTCTTATATGAAGAGAATGGATTAAGAGTTTGATTTGCTATACGCTTCCGCACCAATGTAAATGTTCTATGAGTGTGTGTGAAATCCTCACCGCGGAAACCTGTGGGAGATTAAATGTGTATATTCATATAATCATTCATCCACCACCGTCGCGGGCCCGGATCCCGGTCCGGGGTCGCGACAATTTTATAGGGCATCAATTAGACTAGTTATGACCTATTGAGCCTAATGTTGGCCCATTAAGAATCAACACTTGCACAAAATGAGTGCAACATAGATGACAGCGTTGAGGTAGAGGGTGAAATTGGGAAAGATGGAATCTGAAATGAGAGCTTTCGAGCGCATAGGGGTAATTGTAGTAGGTGATAAAATAAGAAAAACTTATTTGAGATGGTTTGAACATGTTTAATGTAGCTCAGCAACAACATTGATGAGAATTTATTTATTTATTTTACTGGTTCATGACCAGCCAATGGAAGGTGTAACATGGGTCAAGTCTAAATCAGTCGGGTCTTCTAGAATTTAGGTTTAGTTCGGTAAGTTCAGTGGAGTCAATTTGGATAAGGTTGGGGCTGGCTGAAAACCTGTTGCAACCACACCAAATTGCATCTCTAATGCTCGGTTTTTAATTGTTAAAGAACTTTAAATCTTTATCCCATCTATTTTCTAACTTGTCAAGTTCTATTCATTTGGCTGAGTTTTATTTTTCACCTTGCTTTTCTACAGAAAAACATGAAAGAGACAAGGCATGTGTTCTTGTTCATTGCATGTCAGGAAAAAATAGGTCAGTACGAACATTTGTAAACACATTTGTTCGTGTGTAATCAAATAATAAATAACCGTATGTGCATGACGTCTATAAATAGACAGTGGCAAGTATGGGTCGAACCCACAAAGAGCGATTAAGGATAAAAGTAAAAAATGTCACAAACTCACAATGCATAAAATTTAAAGCAACTAGAATAAAGATGTTGATGATAATAAAGAGATAAACAATATTAATAATCAGATCAAGGCACTAGAACCCATTAAGCATTCCAAAACAACCCTTTTTTTAATGAAAACACAAATTGATTAACTTTTCTACTTCAGATCTGAACCCAATCAAGGCATCTAGATCCGGGTAATATGTCTTTAAAATTATTTTTTCTCAAAAGAGATGGTTTTTCTAGAAAAAATTATCAATGCGCCCAAGACCACCTCCTTCCCTTTATAAAAGTATTAAAATTACCCAATAATCACCTATCAACCTAAGCATAGACTATAAAAAAGAACCGATTCCCAAGCACAATCTATCAAAAGAAGCTTGGATGATAATAGTTTAACATGGAGAACTACAAAAAGAAAGGTGCCCACTTGGCATGAAGACTAGCCTATTCTAACATTCAAAAACATATGACAACTAATCAACAAGCACTCTTATGAAATAAAGAAAAAGTTACGACATACTTATCATCATCTAGTAGCCCTGATCACAAAGTTACTCACTCATTGCACATAAGAAAAAGATGATTGTTGACACAAAAAATGTTACTTTGCCTCTTTATACACTTTCAACATCAAGAAACTATATGAAGCCGCATCCTTCCACAAACAGGCAATGCTACTTCATGCATCAAATCTTGTCAGAATCAAACAAAAACTGCAAGGTTCTTCAAAACAACCAAAAGAAGAGTATACATGAAGTTTCAGGCCATTTTGACACTATTTGGCCTAACTTCACTCTTCCAGCAATTGAACAGGTGTTCCCCGTGGCTGTAAAGTTAGAGACCCTGATTCACAAAATAGAGCACACAGTTGGCCTCAAAATATCACTAGAAGGCTCTACATCAAATTCCAAGCAATTCTGATATCGTTTCGCCCAAAAAGAAAACAGCCGCAACAAAGTTAGCTCTTCCGGCAGCGATAGCAACGAAGACATCAGATCTTCAATCAGAGCCTCTGGATCCCCCATCAAAATCAGGGGATCGTCACCAGACACTCCAAAATCGCCAACCGGCCAACCAAGAAAGGACACCTTCTGCCTAACCGATCAAGAAATCGACAAGACAGATGGTATCGGCCCACTGGTAACAATTAATATCTGAAATTACATGATCATCTGACATCAATCGGCTTGAAAATCCATCGGCAATCAAGGCTTCCTACATCGCGGGTAGAATCCCAAAAGAAGCGGCCTGGCCCAACTCGCGACTCTTCAAATGCTTTGGCGGCCACTAAATGTAGTTAATGACCCGTTTTATGAGAAATTAATGTAGTCATTTACTCATTATTGTAGATGGCCCAATCAGAAGCCAAGAAATGAGAGTTACAAGTAAAGTGCAATCATGGCATAAACCATGTAACTCCTCCCATCATGGAGCTTTAAGGCAATTAAAAGCCATTTATTCTTCAACGGCCAATCAAAAGCAAAGAAAAAAGAGTTACAAAAATATAAATTAAAAAACTTGTAACTCCTCTCATCATGGAGCATTAATGCAATTAATGCATTTAAAGCCCATAAACTCCCCTCATGGCCATCAAAAGCCTATAAAGGGAGGCCATTTCCACCATTTCAAGGATCGATCGATCGAAGGATGAAAAATCAGGAAAATACACAAGAAAAAACCTACAAAAGTTGCTACAACGACCTCTCCTCCGTTGAAGAATATCTGCAGCGACCACCAATAGAAGGTGACCAAATTCCCTTAGGGGGCCACCCCCCCCGCCCCCCCCCCTCCAGGCCCTCTCCTCCTGTCTCCATGGCTTAGACGTGACTTTTCAGCCCGTCCACTTAGCTTTTTATTGGATATAGAACCTCCTCTTGGTCTTTATCCTCTAAAAATCTGAGGTTCAAGGTGAACCAAGCGAATCAAAAGCATCATCTGTTCTCATCTGAAGGATGATGGCGAAGTCCATACATCACTTGCGACCTTCAATCTGAACAAGTCCCCACAATCTCCTGAGAAGTTAGATCATATTTTCTTATTTTTCATTGTAGTTTGTATTTTTTACAGAGACATAAAAAAAATCGCAACTCTTTTCTTTCCCTTTTGATAAGAATTGTAAATCACCTTTCACGGCATTCAAAACAAAAGATGTTTCTTTTATTAAATATGTGCAATAAAAAATAGAAAAAAGTTAATTTTCTTTTCTACTTGTGAAGGTGAATCTATGGACCACCACTTGTCAATTCCAAGTAGAGTAGAAAATCTAGCATACCCATGCAAAAAAAATGATGTTTGCTTTGTCTCCGGTCATGAAAGGGTTGGGCCCCAAGGACTCTCACGTCTGCTGACCCCGGTAGTCCCGCTAGCGAAAAAGCGAACCCATCAAGTTGGTACACCTGGTGGGACTTGTTCATTTGAGAACATGATACTTAGAAAAGAAACATTTGCATATCATATCTTTTGCTCTATGTTTATGCTTCTTTTCTAGATTCCTTGGCTCCTTTCTAGTTGGTGGCCTATGTTGGATTTTGCATCAAAAAAAAAAAAAAAAATAACATGAGACGGGATTTATGGGAATTTTAAATTCTATCTTTGAGTTTAAATTCCACCCTTTCTTAAAATAAAATAAAAAAAAATCAGATTTCTTGCTTTTGGGATTCAAATTTGATAAACTTTGATCCTTTCCCTTTCGGAAAAAAGCTTGTAGAAATGTTTGAGTTTGAATTCGAATCGGGGATGAGCCACTTTTTCTCTTTGATGAGTCCAGTAGAGATCTTTAAAAAAAAAAAAAAAAAAATCAGATTTATTACTTTGGGGATTCAAATTTGAGAAACTTTGATCATTTTCCTTTCGGATAAAGCTGGCAAAAATGTTTGAGTTTGCATTCGGATCGGGGATGGGCCACTTTTTCTCTTTGATGAGTCCATTAAATATCTTTCAACAAAAAAAAAAAAAAACCAGATTTCTTACTTTTGAATTCAAATTTGAGAAACTTTGATCCTTTCCCTTTCGAATAAAAGCTTGCAAAAAGGTTTGAGTTTGCATTTGGATCGGGGGTGGGCCACTTTTTCTCTTTGATGAGTCCATTAGAGATCTTTTTAAAAAAAAAAAAATTTCAAAAAAGAAAAAAAAACCTTCCGTCACTTTTGGGTTCAGTTCAAGAAATCTTGGTTCCCTCCCTTTCGGATAAAATCTCGCAGAAATGTTTGAGTTTTCACTCGGATTGGAATATCATTTGCTCTTTTTGATGAATTCGATCTTGACCTTTCAAAAAAAAAAAAAAAAAAAACACCTTCCGTCACTTTTGGGTTCAGATTCGAGAAATTTTGGTTCCTTCCTTTTCGGATAAAAGCTCGCAGAAATGTTTGAGTTTTCTTTTGGATTGAAATACCATTTGCTCTCTTTTATGAATCCAATCTTGGCCTTTCAAAAATCCCATCTTGTATCCATTCTAAGGATGCAATTTCCAACATTTGTGCCTAGTGATGCTAGTATGTCCTTTTGGGTCTACTGTATTCGCGATCGACACACTTGTTTTCTCCAACATTTGTACCTAGCGGTGCTAGTATGCCCTTTCGGGTCTACTGTATTCGCGAATGACAAATTTATGCCTCCAACCTTATATTCATCTTACCTTGAGTGAGCCTTGCTTCTTGGCAATTTGAATTAAGGTTTATAATTGTTTCGAGCAGTCATTAGAGCGCTCATTCTGAGCTTACAATTATTTTGAGTAGTCATTAGAACGCTCGTTCTGAGCTTACCATACTTGCGATCAGAACAATTATACCTTTTATGGCTTTCTGTCTTCTTTATCTCGCTTGAGTCGGGCCATGTCCCCTAGAGCTATTTGAGTAGACAAACCATAGTTCTTCCATTTATGTTTATTATATTTTTGTGATTACTAATGGATGTGGTCTTGTTTCATAAACTTTTTCGAAACTAACAATGGCAACTTCTTTGACCATTACCTTCAATGAAAACAAGTACCAACTCATGCTTTAAGGGAAGCAAAACATGAGCATCATCTTTCTCAGCAACTCTCTGAACACTGGGTCGACCTTTGCTCCCAGGACCAGTCTTTGGGACGCTGGGTCCATTCCCACTTCTCGTAAAAGAAACTGCACCTGCCAAGAAGCAGAAAACTGCCTCTGGACGTGTCACTGCCCTGACACCAAAGCCGACCACCAAGAAGCCTAAAGCTTGCGGCACTCCCACAAAAGCTTCAACCTACAAGAAGCCAGGTCTATCCAAAGACTAGGTCCCCAAAACCTTCACCAAAGCAAAGAAGGTTCCAGGCATCCATAAGGCTAGCATACCTGGCCCCTCTCAAGGAGAACCGGTTCTATCCTCTTGCTTACACGAAGGAGGATAGACCCGCCTTCCGCCAGACAATGAAGTCAAATCAGCACGAGCCAGCTTGCTCCTACAATCCCAAAATCAAATTGTGCATTACAAGGCCCTTAGAAGAACCTGCTAAGGCCTGCACTCCTTCGGTTCATCCCTTCATCTCAACCTTTCCCCCTTTGCATGCCTCATCTATGGACTTCAAAATGAAGATCTAACCACACCATTCCCCTCTCCTTCCTTCAAGCTTCAGCTGGATGCTTCTTGTGCAAAAATCCTGCAACTTTTCCACCTCCATCCAGCTGTTTCCTTCTTGTTTGGATAGTTTCAGGTGAGGGCTTCTTCCCATCTCTTTAATGGAGCTTTATTAGCTCCTATAGAACCCATTTTCCTTACATGCAAACCCATTTCGAAAGGGGGTTTTGGTTTTGAAAATTTGTTTGGTTTTGAGGTGTTTTCTTAGGGCTTTGTAGATTTCTTGGTTCAGCTCTTGAGTGGGATCTTTGAGGAAGTCTTTGGATTGCAATTTTGACCCAGGCAAGTGAATAAAATGATCTTGGGATGCATGCAACTCAATTTGTGTTTCTTTTCCAAGATTTGATATGAAATAGCTGTCATTTGATTCATTTTCTTTGGCTATGTAAGGTTGATTTCATAAAGGTTTTGAGTGTTCAGCTGGGTTCAGATTTCTGCAGGGTTTTAGTGTTCAGATTTTGTTCAACTTTCTGCAGGGTTTTGTGTCCATGATAACATGGGAAAATTCTGGCCATTGGTTTGTTTTACTAGGCTGGAAATTTGATCTGAAAGTTCTGGTTCATTTATGTTAATGTCAGAATTTTGGGGTTGTTTTACTAGGCTGGAAATCTGATTTGAAATTCCTGGTTCATTTATGTTAATATCAGAATTTTTGGGTTGTTTTACCAGGCTGGAAATCTGAATTGAAATTCCTGGTTCATTTATGTTAATATCAGAATTTTTGGGTTGTTTTACTAGGCTGGAAATCTGATATGAAATTTCTAGTTCATTTATGTTAATATCAGAATTTTTGGGTGGGTTGTTTTACTAGGCTGGAAATCTGATTTGAAATTCCTGGTTCATTTATGTCAATATCAGAATTTTTGGGTTGTTTTACTAGGCTGGAAATCTGAATTGAAATTCCTGGTTCATTCATGTTAATATCAGAATTTTTGGGTTGTTTTACTAGGCTGGAAATCTGATATGAGATTTCTAGTTCATTTATGTTAATATCAGAATTTTTGGGGTGTTTTACTAGGCTGGAAATCTGATTTGAAATTCCTGGTTCGTTTATGTTAATATCAGAATTTTTGGTTTGTTTTACGAGGCTGGAAATCTGATTTGAAATTTCTGGTTCACTTATGTTAATATCAGAATCTTTCATTTAATCTGGTCATGGAATGAGATGGTTTGTTTGGTGTTGTTTGGAGGTTGAAAAAAGGCCAGGGAAATCCTATTTAAGTGTTGAAGAAATATTGGATTGAGAAGGAAGGAGGGGAGGTCCAAAAAAAAAAAAGTGGAAAAAGAGACCCCCAGGACTCGCATTTCAGCACATCACAAAGGGTCATCTCGCTATTGCGAGACGCACTCTTTCAAAAACTGAAAGAACCGATCGAAAGAGTGAGACAATTACAAAGAATTAGTAAAAAGGTCAGTGCTTAGGAAAAGGTTAAGAAGAGAAATGTAGCTTTCACAACATCTATAGTAGATCACGGAATTAGTCCTCTTTTAAATTTAGAAATCTACCTCGAGCAGCATATGTACTAGCTTTATGTTAGGGCATTTTAAATTTATTTACCCCGCACAACTTCCCAATTCGGATCACGAATGCTCACAAATATACACACACCACCTCATCCGTGCTTTAGTACTAATGATTTTCAGGTGAGTCTTGGAAAAGTAGTTTTCACTAAGGTTTCATTTCTATCATTTTCTTTTAAAGCTTGAATGCTAAAATGGCCCCCCGACACTTCTACCGAGAAAGAAAACCGTGCACAAGCCAACACTATGCAGTGGGGGCTAAAAATACTACAGCAACAAATCACCCCTTTAGAGACCTTATAGGAAAACAACCCCGGGTTGCATGCATGACACCCCACACATTGGGGCATATATTTTTTAGGAACCAACCCATGGGTATAATCTTGTTCACTACTTCCCGTAATGAAATAATGTTTTAGTATGAATCAGTGAACTGTGGGTAGTGTCTATTATGCTATTTTGACTAATCATAGTATAATATCAATGTCTACGCAAAATTGTGAACTTCCTGTCTTTATTATTTTCTCTTAATATTTGAAGAAATGTATTTCTTCTATTGCTGTTTTAACTTCCGTTGTATATACCATTCATTATTGGTACACAAAATATTAAAATGAAAAGAAAGAAAATTATAAACTTATATGTTGTATATGGTCACTTTGCAGTGGTTTTTTTTTTTTTTTTTCATACAAACATTATTTTATGTTTTGCATATTTCTTTATGAAATTTGATGGTTATCAAAGATGGATGGTTAGATTACATTTTCTTCATTGTGGTTAGATTCTTGTCTTGTTTTTACTAAGTGGCAGAGTTCTATTGGTTACACTAGTGAAATCATAACATTGTGTTGCATTTGAGTTGGTTAGGTGAGATTGAAAGGTTTTTATTTTGAAACTACTACTTAGCCGCTGCAATCTGTACATTTCGTCAATTTCCAGCATTTGTTTATATTATCTCTATGTTATCATCCTTGAAATGGTTTTTTTTTTTTTAAATCTCGTATTCATTATTTTTTGTATTTATTGGTTTCAACAAATATTGAAATAGTCTATTACTTACATTTTAGTTCCTAATGATATTTGACTCGGGTGTATTAGTAAAAGTAGACAGCTTGTAAGCATCGGATGATCCTTTTTCCCACTTTCAATTTGATGTCAATGGAGCAGGACGTTAGTCCAGGTCTATATAGGGATAACTATACCTGTTCACTTATTAGATAGTAAGCCTCTTATTCTTTCTTAAATGCAATATATGGATAAATGACATGGGTTGATTTTGGGTGTTCTATACTTTTCGTATTACCTTGTCCTGTATGGTTGTTGCATTCTTTATAAAGCATAGGGTGACACATACCATGGATATTATTTAGATTCTCTTCTTATTATGTCCAGTTATTTTTTTATTTTCTTACGTACTAGCTAATTAGTCAGTTTATAATAGACACTTGTCTCAATTCCTTTGAATTATAATAAGAGCATTGTGTACATCACAAGAGGTGGCCTTGTTGGCATGTAGATGCTGTAGGCGATAAAAATATCACCCACTTAGATTAGGATGTAGAATTTATGGATTTGGGAAGACCGAACGCCGAGGATCTGAAAATGGAAGGAAAATAGCTTGGGTCAGAGCCCCTGGCTGCTGTAAGCCGAAGGCACTCTGATGGCTGAGTTAGTCCTGGAAAAACTAAGCAGGAGGAGGAAGAAGAGAATGAGAGTTTGAGTAAGAGTTCACGTATTGTGAGTTTGCGTACCTCCATAGGGCTGATCCCATGTGTATTTGTAGATGATTCCTCGTTCATTCTTCTTTGTGAGTGGGGGTAGGTGGGGTAAGGTCCCATCGGGCGACATTCGGCGGTAGGTAAAAAGGGCACATCCCATCAGAAACTTTCATGCTTTTAGATAGTTGATGTGAATGGGTGATAAAACCAACTTCTTATCGCCATAAATGAGCGACCCTATCTATCAGGGCTCGCCCGTACTTTTCATAGGAGCGTGATGGCCCACTCTTTGCCTTCAGTACTTTTACCGGGACTAGGAATGGTCTGGTTGGGCTAGCACTTAGCTGGCACTTACTACGAGCTGCCGAGCTGATAAACGCTCAGCTGACACTCTTAACCGAGCTGGGGAGCCTCTTGAGCCGACGCTTCTTACCGAGCCGCCGAACTGTTGGGCTGTGATTACCGAGACCGAGGTGAACAGCTAGTGCATCACCGTGGTCCTCACTTAATCTCGTCATTACGGTATTTTATCCACACAGATGCCCTGGCCAATGTGGGAGTGCCTTTTGACTCTTTGAGAATTGAAAGTCATTTGTGTTTTTTGTAATGGGTCCAAAACAGAGTTTGAAGTTCTCTTTTGCATGATACGCTTATGAGAAATATCTACCACAATATGATTTTAATTGTACCAGCGTTTTGATGATTTTATCTACAGCTATATTGGTTATATATCCGAGTTTTCGACTCATGTGGTTCATAATGCAGATTTCTACGAACAAGTCCTCACACAAGACTATGCTTAAGGAGTTGAAACATTGGATGGAACCTGAACTGATTAGTATTACAACTATTTATTAACTGGAATTGAATCATTGTTCGGGTTTGTACAATGATTGTCTTATTTATCTTATTATTTTCATTTATTTTTTTATTTTCCTGGTGATGTTTGATATTTGATAATGATCATTGCTTTGGTGCAATGGTAAAAGTCTCGGGTACCATGCGTGATAACGCAAGCGCGAGCAGCCACTTTTTAAAAAGTTGCCAAAGGTTAGGTCTTTATGACATGTGTAGGCCAAAACTATGGTGAAAGCATGAACTGTATAGACAATGGATGACATCATCTCATTAGTTAAAGGAAAAAGGTATTGTATTGCATGCAAGAATACCATTCACAACTTTTCTTAATGGATTCTCAAATTGTTTTAATCTACTTAATGTTATTATTGTTGCTAATTTATTTTTTTGAGAGATGACAAAAAATTTGCAGCTGATTGATAAGCTATTCGAGTGCTTGTTGTGTGGTATCCTTGCTTTTCAGATGTTTGTTATCATATTCATTGTAGGTCCTTCATAAATGTATATTTGCTTTTCGGAGTTTGAAACTATCTTTGGTTGTGTTAGTGGAGACAAAGGTAAAGCAGGCTTCTTACACTTACATTGCAAACTCAATTCTACCAAATGGTTGGAAAGAATCTTCAACTATGGAAGATGGGTCCACTGCTAGAATATGGATGATGTGGGATCCTCGACTGGTTCAGGTTACAATTGCTTCTTGGAATCCTCAATATATGCATTGTGATGTTAAGTATGGGACTATGGCCTTCTTACTCTCGGTTTGTTATGGGTATAACAACTACATACAGCGAAGAGATCTTTGGACATCTATTACTGATAGGTCCAAAAATAGTGGGCTACCAAGGATTGTTGTGGGAGATTTTAACACTATTAGATGGACTCATGAAAACGAGGGGGGTGCAATTCCAAGAGCTGCTGGACTTATTGAATTTAATGATTGTATTCAAGAAGCGGGGCTAATAGATCTCAAGTTGTCAGAGGCTTCTTTCACTTGGTCAAATTCCAGCATTGGTGATTCGCGAATTCAATGCAAGCTGGATAGAGTACTTGTTAATGCTTCTTTCCTTCATTCAAGTCCATTCAAAGGAGATATTCTATTGCCATGTATATCTGATCATTCTCCAATGTTACTTTCCTTATTTGAAAAGAATCACATCAAAACTCCTTTTCGATATTATAACTATTGGGCAAAAATGCCAGGGTTCTTTAAAACAGTGAAAGATGCTTGGGATACCAATATTATTGGCACTCCACTCTTTATTGAGGTCCATAAGCTCTCAATAGTTAAAAAGAAACTCATTGAATGGAAAAGGTTTCAGAATTTCCTTCCATTGAAGATTTCAGAGGCAACCCTACAGTTGGACAATTTTCAGAAATATTTGGCAGAAAATCCAATGGATAGTGATATTCAAGAGCAAGAACGTATTTCAAGAGTTGAACTCCAACATCTGCTACAGGCTGAAGAAAGTATGTACAAGTAGCGTTCTAGGAACTTGGCAGTGAATTTGGGGGATAGTAATTCCAAGTATTTTTATCGTCTTATGAAAAAGCGGCAGACCCAATCTTATATTTCTCAGATTACAGATGAGGAAGGCAGTAACTACACCGAACCTTTAGGTATTGCTGCAGCCTTTGTGGATCATTTTCAAAATATATTAGGTCCTGCCATCACTATTCATTACCCTGATCTATCTCATGTCACCCCTCATGGTTTAGTCACTAACAAGGATGCCTTAAATATTTTGAAACCAGTTACTCAATCTGAAATTGAAAATGTGATCAAGAATGCTAACCCAAATAAAGCTCCTGGGCCTGATGGTTTCAATGCGCATTTTTTTAAGGTGTGCTGGCCAATTATTGGCAAAGATGTGTGTGCAGGTATCAAGGATTTCTTCCAGTATGGATCTATGTTAAAACAACTAAAAAAGACTTTTATAGTGTTGGTGCCAAAGACTGAGAATGCAAACTCTCCAGATAAATTCCGGCCAATATCTTTGACAAATGAACTGTACAAAATTATTAGTCATATTCTGGTGAATCGACTTAAGTTGATCATTGCCAAGATTGTAGGCCCAATGCAATTAGCCTTTGTGCCAGGGAGAAGCATAACTGGTAATATTCTACTTGCTCAAGATCTCATCCATAACTATCATTTGAATCAAGGTAGTCCTCGAATGTGTATCAAACTTGATCTTGCCAAAGCCTATGATAGTGTAAGATGGGACTTTCTGGAGGCTGCTCTTCGGCGTCTTCATTTTCCAGACCATGTTATTAAACTGCTCATGGAGTGTGTCTCAGGCGCCCAATTCTCTGTGTTGGTAAATGGTGGGGCAGAGGGTTACTTTAAAGCTACTCGTGGATTGCGACAAGGCTGCCCATTATCTCCATTCCGATTTGCTATAGTTATGGAATTTTTCTCTATTATGATGGTTCAATATGCTAAGGCCAAGCCGATTCCCTCACCCTTTGTGAAACGAGATGTCACCATCTCTCATTTGATGTTTGTTGATGATTTGATAGTTTTTAGCAAGGCTTCCACAGGTGCAACGGTAAACCGCAGGCATTTCCTTCTTCATTTTATAAAGTTTATAGGTTTGGGTGTAAATTGGCTCAAAAGTGCTATATTTTTTACAAAGTGCAAGGAGGATGACAGAACTGCTATTTCGTCCATCCTTAATGTTCCTCAAGCACAATTTCCAGTTAGATATTTGGGCATTCCTCTCTCCTCAAAGAAGCTAAATTTTAATGATTGTCAAGCTCTTTTGGCTAAAGTTCAGCAGTGATTATCAGGGTGGAAGGCTAAAGTTCTTTCTTACGCCAGTCGTCTGGAGCTGATTAAATCCACTTTATCTTCATTCCATTTATTCTGGGCTACTGCTTTCATCCTCCCTCAAGCAACTCTAAATGCATTGGATCGTCATATTCGAGATTTTTTTTGAAATTGCTGGTCTACTCACTACATTCACCCCATTGCTTGGAGCTCCATTTGTCAACCAATTTCTATGGGTGGGCTTGGCATTTGATATCTTTATGGTGTTGCCAAGGCTGCATTACTTTGACCAGTTTGGAATGTTGTCATTAACAAAAAAACTTGTTCTAATATATGGGTTCATGCAAAGTACTTGAAAGAGGGTTCCTTTTGGGATGCTTCAAATCCAAAACCTGCTTCTTGGGGTTGGAAAGGCATTTTAGCCCTTAGACAGATAGCCTTACCACATATAAAATTCCTAATTGGAAATGTTCATCTCACAAAGTTTTGGACTGACCCTTGGCTCAATGGTGGGCAATTAAAGGACTGTTATGGAGATCGACCAATTTATAACACAAGATTGAGCACTAATATCATGGTTAGTTTGTTCATGCAGAATGATGGGTGAAATTTTCCAATTCCAACTACAAATGCGTTGACGGAGATTTACCAGGTCATTCCATGGAGGGAGTTCGAAGCTGAGATTGTGTGGACCCTAGAAGATCATGGTTAGTTCTCTTTGAAATCTTCTACAATTTAATTTGTAACATCTCTAACCAGACCTTGCAGTGGACTACTTCAATTTGGTTTAAAGGATGTATTAAAAAGCATTCAATTTGTGCTTGGATGCTTCTTCGAGGAAGACTCAAAACGAAGGATTTCCTTCTTCAGAAAAATGTTGATTGTGATACCTGTTGTGTTCTTTGTGATTGTACATGGGAAACAACCTCACATCTCATGATTCATTGCCCATTCTCCCGAGATATTTGGAAGGCTTTACTACTTAAATTGAACTTGATGCCAGCAAGTTGTAACGATGTTTATGAATTGCTTGATTCAATTATTTCTCGCATAGACTAGCAAAGTGAAGGAGCTATCACTCTTAGCAAACTTTTGTTCAATGCTTATGTCTGGAACATATGGGCTGAGAGAAATTGTAGGATTTTCAGGGCAAAAGCACATTCTATTGAGACTGTAGTGCATAGAATCAGTCAAGTGATTACCACTCACCTCCTCTATCTTAGTATCAGCTTACCAACAAACATCCAATGCCATTAGAATGTGCCTCCAAATGTGTCTCTACACACCCATTAGAACGATTCAAAGCTAATTTGTGAGAGAAACCATGGCTAGCGCCTATCTATTGTTCAAACTAGACAGGATTTAGTTGGTGTTCTTTGGTTGGATCTTCATCAACCGGTACAGGTTCGAATAGAGTCGGTTCTAAACTATTATGCAAGGATATTTCGCATCTTGGAGATTGTTCAACACAATGTATCATCCCTTAATATTGAAACAGAAAACTCTATTTAGTAAGCTATCCTTAATCTAGATCACTCTGAATGGAACATGAGATTTCAAGCCAGAAGACTTTCTAAGGAGGTTAAACGATTCGAGCAAGTGCAATTCTCGTTCCTACACCCTCACACAGTGCGGTTCAGCAAATTCATCATGTCCACTTCTGGTACAACTCCAAGGGATGTGAATAATATTCAGCTGATGTATAACTTCACCTATATTTCATGATTGTGTTAGTTTGATTTTAGTTGTTTTGGTTTCTTTTCTGGGCTATGCCCCATTGGGAGGTTCTAAGATCCCTATTGGGTGACTTGGACTCCCCCTTTCTTTATTTTATTTTTTGAGAAAATGAAGACCTAACTTAATCTAAAAAAAAAATGTATTTGATAGATGATATTTTATTTTTCATCCTTTTTATACTAATTTTTGTGTATTTAGCAATAGAGTGGTCTTGAAAGTCCTTTTTTGTGGATTTGAGTATGACCTTTTATTTGGTCTTGAAAGAAATTGTTATCAAGTGTAATACCCTAAGGCTACAGGATCTGGATCCTTCACCAATGTGTTGGGCAGGAATCCTTTGTTGTGAAGAAGAATAAATGTATATGACCGCAATCCTGTCATTGACTGTTCGACCACTTTAGAAATCAGTGATATACATAGAATTAAGTGGAATTAATCTTTCAAAACATAGTGTGGTTGCATGAAATATATTGCATTGCCTCACCAATCCAAAACAACAGTAAAAAACCAAAATCCAAACACCCAATTAAGATAACTGAAGAAAAAGCCACTTCAATCCATTGGGAGCTTTTAGATGGGGACGATGCGAGGTTTCCTACTTTGATTTTTTTTTAAATGAGTTTGAGTTTTTTCATCATTTTTTATATACTTTGTCATCAACTTTCTCATAGTGCCAATGATTTTCAAATGCATCCATCAGATTCAGGTTTTTCATATGTATGGGTTACTTCTAATGGCATATGTTTTCCTATTTGTTATGAAACAAGAACTTTTATAGTCAAAGAGATTCCTCCTTTAAAAGGTTCATGTAAAAACGATGGCGGTTGTGATGGGTCTGTGGGATTCCATTTTCACTCGAAATTTTAGTGGTGCTTTGAGGCTTTCTTAGTTAGAAAGGTTTCAGTTTTGGAAAAAAAAAATTCTCTATAAAACCATTTTAACTTCCATGTGATAGTACTAAACATTCTCCTTCTTCATTGGATGACTTTTTCTTACCTTTTATGTGGCCAAATTATCACTGACCAGTGGTTCGGCCATTTGGTTCATTACCCGCCCAACCCTCTTCATGAGAACATGGTTGGTATATAGAATCCCTTATGTAGGTGAGGACTCAAAGTGTGTGTGTGCGCTCTTGGAGCATGGATTAGCTAACAACTCTTACTGTAACACCCCGTACCTTTAATCCCGTATTAATACTAATTAATTTCTTGGTTAGTTAATAGTTTAGGTAGTAGGTGTGTTAGAGTCTTAGCGAGTCGGGTTTGGCGTAAGGATCGCGCGTGCGAAGTTTCGTGCGAGTCCGAGTGCGTTTGGATAGAGTAGGGGGCTGGTTTGCAATTTTGGGAAGTTTTCAGGGGTTTTTATGAGATTATGAGTTTTGTGAGTTTGGGTGCATTGGATAGGTCTCGTCATTTCATGAACTTTAGTCTTCTGTCGCGTTTCGATTCGACGCGCTGAAGAGGCCCATATAATCACTTTTATCTCACCAAGGACTTAACCCAAATTTTACCAAAATTATCCCTTTTTAAACAAGTCACAACCGGATGACTCATTCCTCCCTTCTTATCTCATTCATCTTCATCCCTTCTCTCATTTCTCTAAGTTATCTTCAAGCTTCTTCTTCTCTTCACTGTTGCCTTGCCAAATACAATCTTTGGAGCTCATCTTTGAGGGCTAATCCACCAATCTTCTTCATCAAGACTTCCATAACTCAATCATCCAATTTTCTAAGGTTTTCATCAACACATCACTCCAAGGTAAGCTCTCCAAGCTACTAGACTTAGCTAATCTTCTTCCTTGGGATTAGAAATGGATGAGGGAAACTTAGAGCAACCCTTTGCATTCATTTTTGTAGTGGAATTTTGGGTTGGAAACTTTCTTCTTCCCCTTTGAGCTTTTGTGGAGTTTTCTTCCAAATTCTACTTGAACTTCCCTAAGCTCTTCATCAAGGCAAGTTAATATGTATATTTATGATTTGATATGTTTGTCTTTCCTTTGATTGATAATTGATGATGTTAGATGACCCTTTGCTCTTTAGATTTGTTTTAAATTGAAACATGATAATGGATTGAAATTGCTAATGAAATGGATTAGGACACTAATGACTTGATTAGATGTAAGATGGACTTATTACATTTACATATATGTGGATATATGTGTCTTACCAATGGTAAAGATCAGGTGAAGGAAAGTCCCAAAAATCATGTGAAAAAGGAGGACCCAGGTGCACTGCCAGTTACAGAACTGTGTTCTGTAACTGCAGTGTACCCGGTCGACCGGCTGTGCACGCGGTCGACCGGGTACACAGTGCTTGGGGTCGACCGGATGGGAACCAGGTCGACCTGGTTCCCTGTGTCTGCGGTCGACCGGGTAGGGACCCGGTCGACCGGGTCAACTGCAGGGATGGGTCTTTTTGGTTTTTTTTTTCCTTTTGCTTTTTTATGTTTGAGGACCTTAGGGGGGATCTTGGCAAACCTTTTTGAGACTCATTGGCCTATGTGTGAGGATGTTTTGAGCCCATGTTCTTCACGTTAATTCGGTTGTATCGGGAATCAATTTCACTCAATCTTGAACGGTACGGGACAACGGGATACCGTTTCTATATCTATGCGCGAAGATCATATATTCAGGTATCGCGCACCCTAACCCTTTCGTTGACTGAGTAGAATTGTACGATGCTTCAGGTTAACATTTGACCTAGGATGGGATCGTTTATTGCCTTGAATTCCGGATTGTACTGTTTGGTACTGTTTACATGAGACGTTCATGTTCATTAGCTTCGTTCATTTGTTTTGTTTTGGGATCAAGTTTGAGAACTTAGAATGATGGATTTAGGATCCCCTTTGATGTTTCGTTATTTCGAAGTTTGATGGGAGTGTTGAGGCTAGACGGCTTTAATTGAAAAGCTTGTTTGAGAACTACCGGTATTGATGATTTTGACTTTGATTTGATGATGGTAGGGTAATTCTCTTTGATCAATGAATCTTGTTCACACAAGAAAGTCTAGCTCTTCACAATGGGTTGTTTAGGACTCTTTGTGTCAGGCACCACTCGACTGTTAACGCCCAACACAGATGGGGTACCATTCTGTGTGAGGACTTTGGATTGACCGTCTGCGCAGTACGACTTTTTATATTTTGATGGCTGTACACCATTGGATACATATTGATTGACTTTGATTTCTTAGGCCTTTTGGTATCCATTTTGATTGCTTGCTTGCCGGGGTTCATCCCGTGCTACTCTACCACAGCTCAAATGTTGAGTCGGGAGGGTCATGTGGAACTATCCCGTGGTGTATTAGTTTATGTGGGTTGCCTTTTTGCTAGATGTTTATGTTAGTTGATTTTGATTCAAATGCTATGCACTTTCTACGATCAGGATGCTATGCATTTCATATGATTTTGTTTCTCGTTTACTCTTATTCGTTCTACATATCTGAATGATTCATATATGTATTGCTTGCCGACCTTCGTGTCTGATGATGCTACTCTTGGTGCATAGGTACCGAGCTCTACTTAGCTGAGGAGGAGTTGACGGAGGAAGTTCAGGCTGATCAGCCTGATGACTTCTTGGAGTATAGTACGGACGGCATCGTATAGCCGTACTGACCCCGTACATGAGAGCCATAATGATATCTTTTGTGTAGTTTCATCTTTTGTTTCTTTATCTTTTGATTAGGCCCGAGTTTTGGATGTGGCCTATTGTTGTAAATAATACTTTTGTTTAACTGTTTCAAAACTTGAACTTTAGTTAATATATATGATCAGTCTTTGCTCTTAACTATATACTTCCAGATACCATTTGTACTATGAAGCTTCCGCTATACGTTTTATGTATTTGAGGAAATGTTTATACCTCACAGCGATCTTCGATCCATATTGGGACATGATTAGGGCACAGTGTTAGTATTAATGCTGAAATTTTTTTTAATTAGCCCTAATCTCACGCATAAACCCCGGTTTCACGATCGGGGGCGTGACACTTACTGCATAGCATCTACTTTGTCAACTGATTGGGAACTGCACCATGTCTTTTTTGTGTTATCTGCATATTGGTTGGCATTATTTTTATTATTCTTGAGTTGGATTTTCTTCCTTCAGATTTTCTTGTGTTTTCTTTTCTTTATTATTATATGCAAAAGGGCTCATTGTCTTGGTAATTTCCAAAGTTATTTATATTATCGCTTGTCAAGGGCTTGGTGGAGACCGGAACTTACATGGATTTTTTGTTATTCTTTTTAATGTTCAATTTAAATGCTTGATAATTTTGTTTTTACAATCATGTTACAAAGAAAAAGAGTGCTATAGCTTAATGGGTTGATTTTATTTTTATTTTTCTAACATATAAAAGGCATATGTTTCAGATGGCATCTTAGGGTGCAACTGTTGCGGGCATGTTCCACCAAGCAGTTTGGTGGTAGTCATCGGATGTGATCTTGACCATGTGACAAACTTGTACACAGATCTTATGTTTTTGTATATTAAAAATTCTTCATTTTATTAAATTTATGTTGTTTACAAACACATCAATACACAAGTAATTTGAGATCCCCTTCCACTCAGTTCATACTGATCACTTGGATTTTGACATTCGTGGCTGAAAGCATGGATTAAAATATCGACTATGCCCTAAGTGAGTTGGGTCCTATGGGTCTTGGACTCGAATTTTGGGACTCGGCCATGAGACTTAGCCAACTATTTATATTTTAAATTGGGACATGGCCCAACTCGGTTGAGTCCCCTGCAACTAGCCCAAGTCGACTCAGACTCGGCCCTGATTGAGTTGGGACTCGAGTCCGAGTTTTTTTCCTTAGCAAAGAGGCACATCACTAGTGATTTTGAGGACTAGCCTCCTTTATTTTATATAGATTTGAACTTGATAAACTTTATTTTATTTCAGTTGGACTTGTTTAGTTTTATATAAGAGCAGGGCTCTCCTAAGCTGAAGCTTAGCTTATCCTAAGCTCGAATAGTGCTGGTCCCACAAATTAAAGTTGATTATATCAGTTTTTTGCATGATGGAACTAGAAAATCCAATTCTAATTGGATTTATCTTGATTTTGGAGACGATCATCATGCAAAAAATAATAAAAATCGATTTTGATTTATGGGACCAGCACTGTTTCAGCTTAGGATAAGTTAAGCTTCAGCTTATGAGAGCTGGCCCCTTTAAAATATAATGTTTGTACTTGTGAACTTTAGAAGTTTTCCTTTACTTGTGAACAACAATAATGGTTACTATTTATTTCAAATAAAATGCGCGGAATAATCCTCATGTGTCATGTACTTAACTTAAGTTAGTTTATGATGCTTATTAGGCATGGTCCGGAACCCGAATGGGCCACGGTTTTGGGACATGACAAAGGTAGTGGAGATCTTGAAGTAATTGTCGGTATTTATCATCTTTTGCAGCCCATAAGTGTATAGATCTATTAGCTTCATATTGGAATCCATATTTTGATGTATTTTTTATGAAATAATGTCATGGAAAACCCATATGGAGACTAGATCTCTATAGGAGAACCTAAGAATTTGGTTTTATGGGTTGGCTGAACCCTAAATACTGAATTTTTTCCTGATCAAAACCCATATCAAGGTTATGATTGTAAACAGAACTTCGCCGAACCTAAATCTATGCGTGTAGGTTGGCCAAATCTATGGCTTTAGTTTTCAGTTGTATATGCTTGAATATGCCTTCTCTAGGCTGTTGTTTTCTTTGTTAGATTGTATGACCTCAATCTAGTGGATAATCCAGATAACTTGATTTGTTTCATAAATTAATTTATATTTTCATGCTTTATTCATGAGACGAATGGTATTTTATTCTATGTTTGCACATGGCTAATACAAAATGACATGATGGTTCATGAGATGAACAGGAGCCCACAAGTATATTAGATGTGATCCATGTGTTTGGATGAGATCTACATACAGGAGACATAGATCACAAATCTTATACTTAAATTGATTCATAGCTAGTGATGAGATTGGGTATCTCATCTGATAAGGTTGCAACGCTATGACACTATGAGATAGTGTGAGATGTCTCGATCATCAGAGTGTAAGACTCTGGATCATTGTGCTGGTACATTAGATGTACTGAAGGACCATGAGTAGCACCATGTACAAATCTGTCTTTGATTAAATGACTGCTTTCATAATTCCCAAGCAATAAGCTTTTAATCTTGAGAGATTAATGGACTCAAGTTTCTACTATACATTTACTTTGAGTCATCAATGAGTGAGGCCAATTGTAGGTCAACACCTCGATGTTTTGAGTACGTGGTAGTGGGGCTGTGGGAACATATAATTTTCAAGATGAAATCTATCCTCTTAAATATCTCCTTTTTCCAATTAATGGATTTTATCATTAGTGAGTGCGCACCCATCTCAATTAAGAGTTAATTGGATGGTACTGATGATTACTATGATTAATTGGGTCACAATGATAATAAGAGATGAATCCAATTTGGTTGGACAGATTTATTCCAATAGATCCATGGGTATAATTGATGGAGGGGCCTACTTGTAGTAATTGGGAAGTTTAGGGTCTTCTTGTAATTATTCATACGACTGGAGTGCAATTGCATTTATTTAGTAGACTTATTTGCAATTAACTGTGGGTCCAGAATTCACATGAGATGTGGGGTCCAAATTCCTAGTTGGAGCCAGATTCTAAGGAATCCCTAGTGGTCCCCATGCTAGCCCTAAAAAGAGAAGGTTACTAATCTAATTAGAACTCTTAAGAAAAGGAGGAGTATGATACATACTAAGAATAGAAGTGAGACTTCTAATCTTGGTCTAAGAGGAGGTGTTCCATAAACTATAAATAAGATGTGAGGGTTAGAGATCTCTACGCACAACAATCTCTCAAGTTCCTCTCTCTCTTCCTCCTCTCTCTCCTCTGGTTTCCTACTAGAGTGCTAGGGTTTTCTTCTACTTGGAGATCCCACCATTCTCCTTTAGAAGTTCTTTAAGAGGGTTATAGTGTGGAAGAATACAAAGATGAAGGAAGATCAAAGTTTGCGAAAAGAGTTTTTCATAGAGATCAAGTTCTTGATTAGAGCACAACCAAGCTTTGAATACTGCATTAAGTGGGTCAAAAGTTTTGAATACTTATCCATGAGGCCCACCTACTTCCAACATTCTTTTCTATCATCTTCCATTTGTTTTTCTATTCCTTTCTTGATAGATCATTAGATGAAACTACCCACCAAAGGTAGATGATGTTTTATTTCCATTGGTAATAGGTGCAGAGCTTCTATTTTGGCATTCGTTTCCTATTTACCAAGATTATGTTGTATGAACCGTACAGATCGTGTCAGCATGGATGTTCTGTTGGCTAAGAATGATGTGCCGAGGAGTAATGATTCATCTTCATCTTCTGAGCACTGTCCTATCTAACTGCAGTGTGTTGATTGAATGCTACTTTTCTCAACCTAGGTTTCTAGTCAAATGCGGATCTAATTTAGTTAAATTTGATTTGATCCTCCTTTTATCTGAGCTTGGGTATAGCACGTGTGAAGGATGACATGTGGTGGGGAAAACTGAAATAGGTTGGCAGGACTTGTCATCGAGAGTGGGTCAGTTTTCCTTGAGCTGCGCCTTCTGTGCCATCCAACCATTGTGGGATTCCTGTAAGTTTCCTAATTGAAAGTAATTACAACTAATCTCTCTTCCTACAAGTGTAAATCTAATTTAAACTAGGATTCTTAGGAACTTTCTACATTAGGACTCTTAGGAATCTGAAAGAAATAGAATAAAAACTTAAGAACTTAAATCATGTGGTCTCAACACGTCTAGTTAAAGTAGCATTGAGATTTAAGGCTTAAACCATGGGCACAAACTAGCTCGTAGATAGAGGTCTTCTTGTGGGGCCTTCCTCTTGGGCTGCCTTGTGTACATGTGAGACCCAGATGGACGATCGGCCTATCCTTCGTCGGTGATGGACCATAATCTCCATTATGTGCTCTTGTTTTTTCTTGCATATTGAAGTTCTTAGGGATGATGGCATCCCATTATTTCTAATAGCTCAGCATTATAGAGTTATGGTGTTATTATTGATAGACATGGAAGGTGTAGGATACGGATACTTCATTAGTGCATTTAACTGAAATTAATCCTTTCCTTTAATTTTTTATGTGTTTCTAGAAATGTTTCTTTATAACTCACGAATTTTCAAGACGCTCCTCTATTTTATATTCCTTGAAATAATTATTTTATTTTTGTTAGTTTGGTCAATTGAGTTTTGAATTTTATGTGGTTTTTGCATTGCTATTAGAAGTAAAAATGAACTTCAACATTTTAATTTTTTATGCAGTTTCATGGCTTTGAGGCAGAAACTTCTTCTTTGGGTAAACTTGAACAGTTGCTTCATGCATTCCAGATTATACAGCACATAAATTGATTGGAGTAAGCTTCGGCCAATGATTCTTAAAAGAATAAAAGAGAGGGCTAAGGACTATCCGGTGAGATGCATGGTACCCATCACATATGATGTCCTTAATGCTATAGAACTTTTTATTGAAGGTGTCTCTACACTTCTTAATATTATTCCAATCAAGGCATGCAAGTAAGTAAAAATTGACATTAACCTTGAATTACACATTCACATGCACATAAGCACAAGAAGACACACCCAAACACATGACATTGTTACCATGAGAGATATTGCTCATATGAACTAAATTGCGCTACATTCTCATGGGGCCACCAGGGCCTCCTATGTATGGTCAGGCAAACCTTGACAGTCACTACATCATACTTATATTTACATTGGATTGTGGCAACCCCTTTTGGGCACTTTTTGCACCATTGATTTTGATTAGGCTGGTTTTTAGTGTTTTCCATAATATATACCAAGCATAGGACTTCCCTTCCGACTGATTAGTGGTGGCCTAAAGGTGCACCCCGAAAAGTGTCACACAAGTGTTTCTCATAGAATTGTTGAGCAGGACACAATTATGCATTAAAATACATACATATATACATTTGTATGTATGTGTGTTAATAAAGGAAAGATGATGCAAACTCATGGTTATACAATATAACACATACAGTTTCTTTCTAGTGAGAGGCACCTCTCTGGGCTTGCATGAGAGGTAATAATCTTAGAACCACGTGGGACCCACCTATTTTCAATACAACCCCTCTCACTTGGTATAACCCCATATGAGTGGCACCCACGCTAATTTGACACTAATATGAATTATACTATTGGATTGTATTTCACAAAAGTTATCACCGGAGACACTGTTAACTTTAAATCCCTCTAAATCGATGGTCGGGATGATCTGATTGAGATGGTCTTTCACCCAAATCACATCCACAGTTAGACCATTCCATCACACTCTTTACTTAGGACTGGCATGCATCCAAGTGGGTCCTACAAGGGCCTTAGATTTTTACCTCTTATGCAAGCCATGAGAGATACCCCTTAACAGAAGGAAACCTTATATATGTGGGCCAAAGCATGCGGTTTTTAAAATATGCACCCCATTTTTATTCTATACAAGTGGTCCATGCTATGATTGATCCCAAGCCCTCACATTCCTACTTGTCCATGTATTGTCACTCACCCCAATGTGACATAGTGATGTAAACCCATTAATCATCTCCCAGATTCACTAAAGTAGTCGCAGAGAAAACAAATTCTGCAGAACTCATTCTCAATGCATTTTTTGACAGAGCAACTGGTAAATATACAATGGAAGATAAATTAGCATACTTCAAATCACACAGAAATGAGAATCTTGTTCACATCAAAGATAGATTGACAGAAAAAAAAAGTCGCAGGAAAAAATGAGAAATCTTGTTCTACAAAGAAATCCAAGATGGTGAAAACACTTAAAATCTAACCTCAAGACAACCACATTTATAGAGGTTGTGAAAACTCACATCTATGTAATTTCATTATTCAGTTATGGTTTTCGGAGAAGGGTGGCAATGAAGAATGACTGCAACCAACAACTTCACAAAGGGGAATGGCGAAAAGACTAGTAGGAGGAGGAAGATGGCTCTAAACAAGTAGCTTACCTTTTTCAGTGAGCGAATAGAAAGGTGACAGCCAGCGATGGTAACAGACGAGAGTAGAGAAGAAGGAAGAAGAGAAAAGAAGGGGATCGGCAGGGTCTTAAAATTATATCATTAAGGCAAATTGGTAACGATATCATTAGGGGACAAATTGGCCCAAAAAATGCATGAACCCCCAATTCGTGGTTTTTATGTAATTGTTAATAAATCAGTATAATCAGGGTTTAAAGCTATTTTGCAATGTGATTCATCATGGATCATGAGAAAAAGGCCAAAACCTCCTCGCCATTGATTCCGCGCTATACACAAAACTGGATGAAAGGTAGTCCCTTTTTCCAATTTTTTTAAATTATTGTGGGCCCCAAAACAATGATCCAAATTGTGAATTAATTAAGGCAGGCCAAACGCGACTTTTAGCTCAAATTTCTACCGTTGATCTTTCTTGCGTGTTAAGATATTTTTTTTAAAAATCCCGTCCCTAACATATTTTTTTACTCCTATGGGTTCCCTTTGGATGATCCAAACCATTCACATCTCTAGATGGACAAAATAAATGTTATGGGATGAAAGATGAGATCTTGGCTTTTTATGGATTTTGAGAAATCTGAAAAACATCACAATCGTTAGATCACACATCCATAGATGGTCGGAATCCTCTATGTGTTACCAAACCTGGAACTCTCTTATAGAAAATCTCCATGAGGAGATCTTGGTTCCAGCAGACTGGGGGAAACCTCTAAATAGAGGATACCTTTTGTTTAGCAAACGCGCCCTTAGTAATTGTTGTAACTCCCCGCCGATTTGCCGTCTTCAGAATCATCGTGATGTAGTCCTGGCGAAGCATTTGGCCTTCCAGCTTGGCCCACCATGTCATCAGCAACAAGGGTTCTCTTCACTTCAACTAAACTCAATTTCTTTGAGAGGTTAATTGGGTCAGTGGAAAAAAGAATTATAGAAAGTTATAGAAAAAAGCTTATTGGTGGAAGCTACAATGACCAAGTTCATAGGAAACACTAGATTCAAACATTTTTGCAATGCAAGACTTATCTGGGTTGAGAGCTTGGTTTGGTCACTTGGTGGAAAAAACAATCGCAAAAATAAAGACAAAACAGAAACCTTCCCAGCAGAAGCTTCAAATGACCCGTGAGTTCATAGCAAACGCCATATTCAGGCAAGCAACCCTTGCACAGTAGGTTTCGTGCCAACAAGAGAACTTAAACTTTAATGACAAATCAACCCCTTATCTTTTCCTGATGAAATGTTTTAACATATTATTCATTATTTAAAGAACATTCAATTGACCATTTGCTCAGCAACTAACTGTACGAGTGAGAGCCATCTTTTGGTTTTACAAATTGTTCATATAATATGTAACATCCCGAAATTCCAAGGTTATAGTTAGTCTAGTTAATTGTACATTTAGCTAATTAAGCTTGTTTATAAGCCAAACAGATTCGATTAATCAGTAGGATAGCGCGTGCGAAGTTGGGTTGAGATTCGAGCCCGTTTGGGTATAGTAGGGGGTAGTTAGCAATTCTTCATAGAATTTAGGGGGCTTTTTTGTAATTCTAGATTTTCTAGATTTTATTTCCTAAACTTTAGTCTTCTGCATCATCTTGATTCGGATCCCAAAAACCCTTCTAAAACCATGCCCGACCCAAACCCATTTAAACTCATCTCTCTCTCTCCGAATTCCTTTCTCTCCTCACTCATTTCTTTCCCCACCTTTGACCCACGTGAGACCCACCTTCATGTCCCCACGCACCCTTTCCTTTATCCACGTGCAGAAACCCCCTTCCCCCATCTCATCTCACTTTACCCCTTTTTCCTTTATTAGGTCACCAAACCCTAAACCCCCGCCCCCCCTCCCCATTCCACAACACAGCAGTCCACTCCCTCTTTTCTCTCATCCCTCTCGATCTCTCTCCCTCCCTCATGGTTGCTACCTCACCGTCGCCAGACGTGGTCGCCGCCAGCGATCACCACCACCACGGGACTCTTCTCCCTTCTCCCTCTCTTATCTCATCTCCCATCCATCTCTCTCCCTCCTCCCAGCTCACTGCCGCCCCACCCTTCTCTCTTTTCCCCCTTTCTCCTTTCTTCCTCCCTTCTCCCTCTCTAACTTTCTTTCTCTCTTTCTCTCACTCCTCCCTGCCACGTGATCAACCCCACCCATCCCACCATTTCTCTCTCACTATTTCTTTCTCTCTCCCTCACTCCTCACTGTCAACGTGAGTTGATCCTCACCCATCTCTCCCACATATCACTCTCTCTCTCTCTCTCTGTTCTTTCTCTTTCTTTCTCCATTCTTTCTTTTTTCTGTCTCCTTCCTTTTTCTTGTTAATGGGCCACCAAGACCCTCCATCACCACTAATCAAGTGGGCCACATACCAAGTGGGCCCCACAACCTCCGATCATCACAATCTTCTCGTGGATCCCGCGAGCTCAACCATCTTCAATTTGCAAGCCACCACTCCATCCACCCGTCTAATTCGTAAGCTCTTCTCCCCTTAGGTTAGGATTAATATACTTTGGGTGCAAAAATGTATTTGATAGCTTAGGGCTTCCCCTATTTTGATTTTATATTTAATTTAGTTTTATTTAGCTATTTATCCCTTAGGTTTGGTTTGTTGGGCTATGGAGCTAGGATTTATGGATTTGGGCAATTTCAATGAAAGGCAAGTAGATATTTATATGTATGCTTTGATATGTTTGTCTCTCCTTGATTTGTATGGAAATATGATGGTTTAGATGTCATTTGCTCATTTGTTGTATTAGAGGATTGAAAACATAATAAAAGGCTTTTTAGCTTAATGGAATGGATGGAAATGTTAATGACTTGATTAAATGGATTTGGGGGTTGAGGGTGGAATGTATTTCTATTTGGTTTTGTTTGTCTATCAGGTTCAGGGAAGAGAGGTTAGGCTTTGGACCCATTTCACTGCAGAAACAAAACCCAGGTTTTGTTTCCGCAGTGTATGCGGTTGACCGGCCATGCTGCTCGGTCGACCGGCGACATAGGGTCAGGTTCTCCGGAACCTGACCAAACCATTGTTCGGGCATACAAGGAGGATGTCGATCGGCCAAGGCTTGGTCGACCGGGCTCGCTGTGTAAGGGGTCGACCGGCCAAGGGCCAGGTCGACCGGGACAACTGTGAAGACCCTTTTTCAGGGGTTCTGTTTACGTTCTTTTGGAGGACTTTAGGTGGAACTTTGGTTACCCTTTTTGGACTCATTTGACTATACGTGAGAATGTTTTGAGCCTATGTTCTTCACGGTTATTCCGGTTGCATCGGACACTAATCTTATTCAATTTTGAGCGGTACGGGACAACAGAATACCCCCTTTTATATCTATGCACGAGGACTATTCGTTCGGATATCGCGAACCTTATTCCTTTCATTGACTGAGTAGATTGTACGATGCTTCAGGTTTAACATTTGACTTAGGTTTGGATTGTTTATCGCATCTGATTTCGAATCGTACCGTCTGGTACTATCTACATGTAATGTTCATGGTCTTTAGCTTCGTTTATTTTGCTTTGTATTGGGATCACATGGAGAACTTAGATGATGAACTTAGGATCCCCTTTGATGTTCCGTTTATTCTGAAATTTGTTTGAAGTGTTGAGACTAGGTGGCTGTGATTGTAAGGCTTGAAGAGAACTACTATTGAAGTCTGAGATTTGTTTGAAGTCTAATCTAATTAGAAGTAAAGTAGTTTCTCTATTGTTTGATGAATCTTGTTCTCACAAGAAAGCTTAGTCCCTCACTGATGTCTATTTAGGATTCTGTGTGTCAGGCACCACTCAGCTGTTAATGTCCAACACAGATGGGGCACCACTTGTGTGAGGGCTCCAAATTCTGGACCATCTGCAGATCGGGTTGGTGTAATGGACACCGATTGATGCCAATGGGGTATCGTTCTGAACATTCTGATTGAAGGAGTATGATCCCAAACTATTTATATCTCCACCACAACTCAATGGGAGTAGGGAGGGT
Organism: Persea americana; assembly: GCA_029852735.1. Lineage (NCBI taxonomy): Eukaryota > Viridiplantae > Streptophyta > Magnoliopsida > Laurales > Lauraceae > Persea > Persea americana. The sequence continues at coordinate 56,576,919 of CM056810.1, forward strand.
AATGACACTATCCCGTGGTAATTAGCACATGTGGACTGCCTATTTTGTTAGTTGATTATTGATTCGAATGCTGTACACTTCTCACGATCAGGATGCTATGCATGTTTTATGATCTTGCCTATTGTTTACTCTGATTCGTTCTGCATATCTATTGATGTTTTATATTTATATCTGCCTGCCGATCGTCGTGTCTGCTACTGCACTTGGTGCATAGGTACCAGATACATTTACCTTTGGGAAAGTAGAGGCGTCGCTTCAGGTAGTTTAGCCTGATGGTGAGTACGAGTTGTGTGTTGATGGTATTGTCGTTGTGACCAGCACACGAGTGCCTTCATACTTTGGTTAGTTCGTATTTATTCTCTTTTGGCTTAGGTTTTGATGGAAGCCATTAATTAATATACGTTTGATATCTTTTGCTAAACTTAAACTATAGAAAATGAAGATGTGCATACTCTGAAATGTTATATTGTACCATTTTTTTATTATGATGTTCCGTTGTGTTTTATTGAAAAAATATATATACCTCACCGCGGACTTTGATCCTATGGGACATGATTTGGCCACGTTGTATTGGTTTAATGTTGGAAATTTTTTAATTAGCCCTAATCTCACGCATAATCCCCGGTTTCACTTCTGGGGGGGTGACATAATAGGCCCATCTGTGGATTGAACGCGCCCCAGGAAACTCTCATTCTGTGATTCTAATTATTTGGCCGGTCCCTAATAAATATGTAACATTAGATGTAATCTTCCATTTTCATGGATGGCCGGAATCAATTGATATGGGAGATATTGGAATCACAAACATGTTCGTTTTAATGAAACCAAATGTTTTAATTGACTATCGCTCAAAAAAATAATAGAATTAACTATCCATCGAACTCACTTAATGATTTGAAACTTGTGTTTTACATAAAACAAAAGGGAAAAAGCATGTGTTTCACATATGGAAGTGTATGGGAAGACACGCCATTCCATGAAATTGGTAAGAAAGCCTAGATTTGAAAATGGACACTGTGGAAAGCCCCTAGATTTGAAAATGGTCACTGAAGCATCTATCATTTACCGACCGAAAACGAGAAAACCATCACCAAATCAATCCGTCACAACATCTAACCCCTAAAAGGGCATTCCCCTTCTCCCTCCACTTCTACACACTAACTCCCATTACCCAATCATATTCTAAGGTCAAGGATCATTTATTATTTCTCCTGCTACCTTATACACTAATATCCTACTACCTTATACACTAGTATACCTACATCCCCTGTAGATTGAGAACATATCGATCAACTCAATGTTAATGGACCTTGATAGCTAAATCTGAAATGAAACTTTTTTTTTTCTTTTTTTTATAGTGGCATGTGCCAACACTAACTAGTTGACTCAGGTTGGATTTTAATAAAACTGGTGACTTCTTCAACGACATGGCCTAGTAAAACTCAGAGTATGCTTTCTGACTCTTAACATATAATGAATATCTGTGTAAACTATAAAGATACTATTCAAGGAAAAAAAGAAAGAACAAAGCAATTCATGAACTACTCTCAACACTTAGAAATACCAATGGACATATGTTGAGGTCACCAGAATTAATTCTAAACCGACCCAGAATATATGAGACAGTTGTATATATTAAATGAAACAAAAGAAACTCATAGGTACTATGGCATTTTGAATACGAACTTACACTGCTGCCTCCATTTGTAAGACCCCGCCCCGAGAGTTTCCGATTAGTGCTAATTAAGATGCGTTTTAGATTTAAGTAAGATTAGTGGATTTTGGTTAATATTGGATTAGAATAGCTTTTACATAGCTTTGGATCATTTTTAGAACATTTTGATTTAATGGGGCCCTTTGGGGGTTCCTTTATTGTGTTTTGAGTGACTTTGGGGTTTATTTAATAATTATGGAAATCGGTTTTTTGCTCCGTTTGATTTATTTTATTATTCCCTAGAATTTTTGTGTTTGCCCCGTTTCCGCTCGAGACCTTTAGACCCTACTTTGCTTTATAGGGGTAAAACAGTCTTTTTACACAAAATCTGGACACTATTTTCAATGTCCCCGAAACCCGGAAAATATATACTTTTTGGAAACTAGAAATTTCGTTGAACATTTATTCCTTCTTCGTCGAATTCATCCGAGACCCGGAAACCCAAGTTTTAAACCCGACTAACTTGTTAAGTTGTGGGACCCAACCCCATTTCCTAAAAAAGGAGAAGCCTCCTTCACTTTCCCTTTCCTTTGCAACTTTTCATTGAGAAGAGACTTTGGCTCTAGCACTCTAGGGTTTCAACCTTGTTCTTGTTCTTCTTGCTTGTTCTTCTCCAACTCACTCCAAAGCTCATGCTAAAAGGAAAACGGAGATCACCATCATCTCCCTCTCTATGAAAGCTATCCATTGATGCCATTTGTGAAGGAAACAACACATTGCAAGAATCTCTTTGAACAAACCTTGCATTTTTTAGGGTCTTCCATGTAAGTGATTCTCTCCATCTCCTAGATTAGTGTTCTTCTTGTCCTAGAGGAGCCCCATCTTCATTATTGGGTGCTTTCTCATTCTATTTCTTGGTTTACCCATTTTAGGGTTGGTAATGAGTGTATTTTGGGGATTTTTGTGTAGATTGTGATTTGGGCTTGAGAGAAGTGTTGAGAACATGATTAATCACCTTTGGAGACCAAGGCAAGTGGATGAATGAGTTTGATTTGAATGAGTTCTTGTTTTATTGAAAATGTGGATTTTCACTATTCATCTTCTTTTAATGCTTTAGAAATGTGAATATTAATGAGTCTCCTCTCTTAATTGTTCCTTCAAGATATTGTGCATTAAAGTTAGTATTTATGCCAAATGATGAATCTTCATTAATGATGGGTACTTTGTAATAAATGAAGTGGAAATGAATGTGTTTTAATGCCTTGATGGAGTGGTTGTTGGAGGAAATGAATGAATGTGAATAGAAGGGGGTATAGACCTGTTTCATATCAGGAAAATGGATGAAGTAGAAGTAGAATGGTTTAGAGAAAGAAAGAGGAGAAATTTGCACCTGATGTGTATTTCCAGCAGCTGGGTGGTCAGCTGGCAGTCACCTGGCGGCTAGCCGACTGGTGACCTGCGGTTAGCCAACCCAGGTTCGGTTACAATTCCAGAATGCTCTAAATCTTGGGTGAGCACAGGCGGCTAGCCGACCTTGGCTGCGGCTAACCGCCATGTGACCGTCAGGTAACCGAAATGCGCGTTCAGAAATACAGAATGCTATTTTTTAACAGGGTGAACCACGGTCAGCTCCGCTGTCAGTCAGCGGCTAACCGCCGAACCCCTCAGCGGCTAACCGCCAGCTAACCGACAGGTGACCGAATTTCACCCAAAATTCCTGAGTCTTTTCTATTGTTTTCAGAAACGGTATTCTAAGGTTTGGATGAGTTGTTCTGATGCATTGCTACCTTGGAAAGATTTAGGGGATGACATAAGGAGATCGACTTAGAAAGAAACCCCACTTCGGAAATGTATTGGGAATTGTGGATTTATCAAACTGTATAAGGAAACTTGGGATGCCTACCATCATTCGAGTACCATGCCAAGAACAATAATAGACATACAAGACCTTTATACATATTGTGTGAATACGGAAGCCCCAATACATAGTCCGTAATTGTATAAGGATTCATCGTACTGTTTTACTCGGATTATACTTGTCCTAACCCGATTTCACTCGATATCATTAGTTTTATCTCAAACTATGGATTTATGCACCTGACATGTCCTACCAGCCCCGTATATGCATGAAAAGATAATGATGTGAAATGTGTGCCTATGAGCACCATGCCCCGCCTGCCTGAGTGTTTTACACCTATATAGTTTTGTATATATTTTGATTTCTCATGTAACCTATGAGTCGGCACCACTAGGCTTGGACGTCCTTGTCAGTTTGATCAACTGACTTGGGCCTCCCCCTCGTGCTCCCGCCAGTTGCGACTTGGATCCAGTCCTGCCCCGTTACCCGGTTCCGCGGCCGTGGTCTTGTCTAGCTATATGTATATGTATATATTGTTGGTTCTCGTCACTTCGCTTGTTCGAGCCCAACGCACTGAATGTGTTCTCATCACATTAGTGATAGAGAGGATTTAGCTTTAGTGCGGTTGTCGTCTTGCTAGTTCCCTATTCTTTGATATCCTGCATGTTTTATCTTATATATGCATTTTGATAAATGATATATCTTGTTTTATGGAAATAATCATTTGGACAGATTTTAATGTCTTTTCAATTTATCTTTTGATTTCTCTTATTGTGATATCTATTCACCCACCTGCCAGACCGTCGTGTCTGACCCATTTTTGTGGTACTCGGGTCCAGTCCCTGTTATTGTCTTTGAGGAGGAGCCAGAGGAGGCGGTTGGAGAACTGCAGTGCTTAGTAGAATGGCTAGCCGACAATGTCGTTTAGACATTGGGTCGAGCTAAGAGTTGCGTAACATTTTGGGAGTTTATAGAATGACATTTGATTTACTCCTTTGGTTGTATTAGTCTTTGTTGGCCATTATTTTTGAGGATGTTTAAATCAACTTACATTTGCATTTTTAAACTTCTAACTTTTTATTTTGGGAATGCCAAAGAGACCATTGCTCACTCTGATGTCATGACATTTAAATGTGTTTATCAGTCTTGTATTATGGAATGAGTTACGAATTTGGTTTGCTACATGTTTTCGCACCAATGTAAATGTTTTGTGACCAATGGAATGAGTTACGAATTTGGTTTGCTAAATATTTTTGAGGATGTTTAAATCAACTTACATTTGCATTTAAATTTCTAACTTTTTATTTTGGGAATGCCAAAGAGACCATTGCTCACTCTGGCGTCATGACATTTAAATGTGTTTATCAGTCTTGTATTATGGAATGAGTTACGAATTTGGTTTGCTACATGTTTTCGCACCAATGTAAATGTTTTGTGAGTGCGTGTGAAATCATCACCGTGGAAACCTGTGGAAAATTAAATGAGTGTATATTTTTATGTTCACTGTTGTAACCGCACATCAACACTATGTATGATTATTATTATTACCGCTCGCGGGCCCGGATCCCAGTCCGGGGTCACGACACCATATGCGGCAACCCAAGTTTGACAAACAGTTTGGCCCTCCAAATCTGGATCCTTAATACGAAATAACATCAACCTTTAACAATCATAAAAGTATCAAACCTTATTATAGTTTTTAAAAAATGTACTTAAAAAGACATATTTAAGTTGCATGATCAAGGACTTCCTACTTACTTAGAGAACCAATTGAATTTTATTTTTAAATAAAGTGTACATACTTTTACCTCCTATAATGAAGCCAATCATTTATGCCACAAATGCACATTTCTATGGAATATCTTCCATATGGAAAGGAAAGGAAAGGAAATCCTACACTATAAAACCTAAATGGTAATTACTTTATTATCAAAGGCTATAAAAGCACCCTTGTGAACTACACACTATTTCCCTCCAATAGTTAGACCTTTACTCGCTAACATATCAGATCTGGAATAAACCTTAAGAGCAATTTTACATTGTTTTACATTCTTTGTAACTTCAACACGGACACTATCTAGTTGGGCAGTAGCTCTGGCAAAGAAACCACGCCCTTCGATTGCACAGTCAAAATTAAGGTAGGCAATACCTTTCGAGCCTAAATTCTCCAGGTTTTGCTAAACCTACTAACTAGATCCAATCTAAAATGAAAGGCAACACCAATTGCCATCCACTTATCTCCGTGTGTGTGGACATAACTGTATTTAAAAAAAAAAGTTATTGATAAAAAATGCAAGCATGTGAACAAGTACACATTGTTTTTTAGAGAAGTGTCGTCTTTAGCTAGTATTTGAAAATGGCTATTGAAGCATCATAACATCAGAAACACACACAATAGAATTCATGTCTAAACCGAAGACTTTTTTTTTTTTGAATGGTTACTTTGATTTATAAAAGCAAATAGTACAAGAGATGAGTACTCACAAGCAAAAAAATAAAAAAATAATAACATAACCCAAAACCAACCGCCTAAGGCCCTGCTTAAGATCAGGCCAGCTCTTTCCATTGATATGTTATTTAATCGATGGAGTACCCTTTAAAAGACAGGTTGATACTTGAATCAAAGACAGTTTGATTATTCTTCACAAAGAATAGAAATTCAAGAAACACAATAAACCGATGCTCAAATTTCAACAAAATAGAATCGGAAAAAGCTGGCTTTTCCTCTTTTTCTTCTTATCTGATCGGAGATTCAAAGGAGACACTGTTTTCGAGAGAGCCATGAACAACAACCTAGTTCGTCTCAGCCCAGCTATTCTTCTGCCATTGTAGCTTGTGCTGACTGAGCGCTGGTGTGATATCTCTATTTTCAAAGTAATGAAGAGAAATGAAGGGAGAAAGATATTAGAGCATTTGGAGAAATGTTCACAGAAAAGTATTGGATGAGTTACTATTCTTAAGTAACGCTTGTGAGTAGACGATTCGTAATGTGGGCAGAAAGAGGGGGAACGTGGAGAGAAGATTCTCTAATGAAGGGGGAATACGAGAAGTTGCTTAACGAAGCTAAAAAGAGAAAAATAAATGGGGCATTCGGCGACAAGTCTTGAACATTTCACTTTCTGGCCTTCGATCCATAATCTTTTTTCACTGTGGTAGGTCCTTTTTCCAAATTTGAAAAACTAAAATGTCCAAGTTACCATTTCTTTAAATCATATCCCATGATTAGTGGGATATGCCATTAATAATGGTAAACTACCATTTAATTTACAATGATTAATGAAATCCCATTAATGAGATTTTCAAATAAAATCTAAAAAAAACAAATAAATTTAAAAAAAAACGCACATAAATTTTAAAAGAACGCAAATAAATTTCAAAAAATGCAATAAATTTTAAAAGCACTCAGAGAAATTTAAAAAGATGCAAATAAATTTAAAAAGATAAAAATAAATTTCAAAAAATATAAATAAATTTCAAAAGACACAAATAAATATCAAAAGATCCAAATAAAATTAAAAAAATGTAAATAAGTTTCAAAAGACGCCAATAAATTTCAAAAGACGTAAATAAAATTTAAATGCCCAAATAAATTTCAAAAAATGCAAATACATTTGCCAATACTAAGATAAACCAATTTTCCAATTTTTAGAATTTTTTTTTCGAAACTCAGTTAAATTTATTTTAAAAAAAACGCAAACAAATTTGAAAAGACGAAAATAAATTTCAAAAGACACAAATAAAATTAAAAAACAAAAATAGATTTCAAAAAATGCAAATACATTTGCCAATAGATTTTCCAAAAACTCAGATAAATTTACAAAAAATACAGATAAATTTGAGAAAAACATAGATAAATTTGACAAAAACTCAGTTAAATTTCACCAAAACTCAAATAAATCTGATAAAAATTTAGATAAATTTCAAAAAAACTCAAATAGCCTGGGTTCTGCAAACTGGGTCGAGTTGAACATGACCCGCAAACTGGCCTGAACCTGGAACTAACCCAAAACTAGGTTTTCTTCTTTGATTGGTTATGGTACAGAACCTTGCTACTCTGATTCTGCCGATCCTTCTTCCTCTTCGATGGCGGTGAACGGCCAGACAGTGTGCTGGTGTTGGCTAGTCTCCGGCGATGATGAGTGCGGCAGCAATGGCATGGACTCCGGCTTTCTGGTTTGGCAACGATTGCGTTATAAGTCCGGATCTCTATTGCAAATTTCTTCTCTAAGAGTGGCTAACCCACACAAATATATTTTAACCTCAAATTCTCCACTTGTCAAAACAAGATGAGTTCCAAAACAAAACTCTTGTTGGTTTTCCGCTGTGGGCTGCCTTCGCATGAACCAATGGAAACTGAGATGAGATGGCGTAGAAAATCAAGATACTCCACCCTTCAGCCATAGAAAATGAGAACCTTTGCTTCGGATTCCTACAACAAGACCCGTTCCACAGCGACTGGTCTTCTCGATCCATACTGAAATGGGGAGAAGAAGACCGAAGGGGGTCTCTTGCCTTAGGAATATGAGGGAGGGGGAATGGAAGATTTGAAAATTTGATATTCAAAATTTAATACCTAAATAGTTGAAAGGGCAAATCAGTCGTGAAAATGTCTGATGTGGCGTATCTAGGGACCTCTCGCCAAAATATGTTCAGCTGCGTGGACTACAACCCTTAGACGAAACTTGTGTGGATCAAAACCTTTAAACGTTCCATTTCAGGGACCTTTCGATAATTTACTCAAAATAAATTTGGCCAAGACAAATCCAATTGAGGGCTAATTGCTCAATGAGAGACTAGGAAAGGCATTGATGGAGAGCCAAAATCAATTGATCAGTCAAAACTAATTTTAACAGTCAAAATTAATTGAACAAGAAAAATGTGCCCATGCTTAGCATTGGCAATATAATACAAATTTGTAAAATATATACAAAAAATTATAAAATGTATAAGAAATTAAAATATGAAAATATCGTTATAAATTATATTGAGATAGAAAAATTAAAAATAACCTATCATTTACCAAATTAAGTTATTGATAGTAAAACTTTATTTAGGATGAAAATGATTGGTCATAGCAAAGAACTGAAACTCAAATCCAAAACCACAGGACAACCCCCTCACCCCCAACAAAAATAAAAAAGATAAACAAACTGATCCGTAGAGGCCCAAATCAGAGCATTTAACAAATGTAAAAATAAAAAAAAAAAAAACAAAATCACATTGGCAAAGAGCTCTAATTTATATGCTAACAATTAAATCACAAACATATATAAAATCTTGACAACCCGAGTTAACAAAGTAAATATACATATAACAACTACAGACCAATTGAAACAACTCAACAGAAAAAAGAAATTAATGGATAGAAAAAGAAAATATTGAGAATGAATGTCAAAGAAAAATGATAAACCACAAGAAAAATATAATCCAGATCCAAAACCACAGACAAACACATACGCATAAACAAAATCAATGTTTGATCTCTAGAGACCCGAGCCAGCTAACAATTATTATCTTTTAGTTTTCAACTTTTTTATTGTTAAAATGCAAAGATTAGGAGTTTAATGATATGATTGCTTCTGTAAATGCTTTGCATATGGTTTTTATCACCATAAACCTGAGGAGACTTACCATCGAGGGCTGGCAGCTAAACACATAAACAATAAATATAAATAATCCAATCTCCAAGCAGAGGTATTAAACAAATGTATACACATTTTTTGACAAGAACTTGATTACATGTAAAAAGATATGGGGGATTCTTGCTATGATCAAACACGGTCTTATGCTACTCTCACGGAGGATTATTGATATAAATAAAGAAAGAATATAAATACGACAGCTTACCAAAGGAAAACATATAGTTGTTGCATTAGTTGTCTTGTAGGCCTTTACCAAGAAAATAAAAATGACAAAGACATTGATAATATTCCTATACTATTTTCATCAAACATACTACCCAATCCATTCTATCTCATTATTCCATCGAACTCAAAACCAACGCTCAAAAGAAAATCAACCAAAGGGCCACTGATGATGTCAAACTAAATAAAAATCATAATCGATTCTCCGCTTATGTCCTTGAATACAATATATAGAAAATCATACCTTAAAAGAAAATCATAGATACTCAAATAAAAATAATAATTGAACCCGAATGGTGTAAAAAACCAAACAAATGATTTAAAGAAACTCAAAAGCCCACCACCTGAAAAGGTTATTTTAGAGAGTTTTGGAGTCAAAATAGTTAGTTTCTAGCAACAATTATTTTCTCCAATATAGGCTCCAATACGAGCAAACAAGACCTACAAGAAAATGAATGAAAAAAAAAAAACCCCTTTGCAACTGTCACGACCCCAAAATTAGGGTAGGATTCAGGGGCCGTGATTATGGGATTCACTATAGCATAATCTTTATTTTCTTCTCCATGATCTGCACGGGTGAGAATACAGGATCCATCACCGTTATGGAACATTTAACGGAAGCTTGCATTGCGGTGCAACCTGAATTCCAGAGCTCATCGGATTTTGTGTTGCATCACTAATGGGAAGCTTGTCACAACAAAATCACAAAACCCCACCACTTTCTTGAATTATAAGAACCCATTATAAAATAACAAAAATCTGATAAATTGTCCTAATATTCTAACTTGGCTTTCTTTCAGTCAGGTGCCTAGAAACACTAAAACCCTTGCAAAAAATACCTTTGAAATGTCACCTTCTGGATGGCCTAATTGGGAAACCTTTGGATTTCAGAAAGAGAGAGTTGCAAAGGGTGGGAGAGAGATATGACGACGGATAAAGAGAGAGAGAGTCGATTAGCACCATAGGAGATCAGGTTGTGTGAGAAGGGAAGGTAGAGGTAGTCGATTAGCACTATTTTAGACGAGAGGGATTCCTCCAAGTGTCTTGTTGCATCCAAAGATTGTAGAGAACATTCGGGATGATCTCTCAAAATCTTATAAAATTATTGAGGTGTAGAGAAAAAGAGAAGCCAAAGAACTGAAGATCAAGAGATATGCAGAGGTTTTGTGGAAACGTAAAATATAATGAAAATTTAAAAATATCAAACTATAGAGAAAAATGTGCCTGTAATTATAAAAGACAGAAAGTAGTTTAGTAGGTTAAAAAGTTACTTTTCTTAGAAAGAATTATACTTTAAAATCTTAAAAACTTTATTCATGAATAAAACAATTTTAACTAAAAATAATAATGGTAGACTATTTTCTTTTTTAAACTATTTTTATCAAAGATATTTTATTTAGTACGAATGATAATCAAAGAAGAAGAATTTGTTAGAAATCTCAAATGATATGAATGGTCACATGTAGGCTCCTGCCGATTAAGACATGCATTATTCTTCTTAAATTCAATTTTTGGATGAAATAGACTTTAAGAATAGAAAACTTTCACATTTCACTAAAAATTAGAATGGTAGAGTATTTTTCTTTATTTTTAATTTTTTTTATTTAAGAGATTTTATTTCATCTATACATACATTTAGTCTATATACAAAAACCACTGATAATTATATTCATCTGTATATAAATTTCAGAGAGAACAAGCATTCATCTAAGACGGTCTACGAATCCAACATCTAAAATGGAACGGACATCAGTCTCATCCAAAAAAAGAAACTTAACAATAAAAATAGTTTCGATTCAAATATCCACATCACAGTTTGGGTTTTCAATGTGACATAATATGCAACCAAATCAAACGTATCAAGAAAAATTACCCAAAAACCAATGCAAAAACAATTATATAAAGAACATATTTTGATCCAGCCAAAAGAATACAAAAAATCAATCATTAAACAAACAATCACGGGGTCACTGATTGTAATAACTGGGTATTTTTGTTGATGTCAACACAATTTTATGTTGATGTTGACGAATGTTTTGTTGATGTCAATAAATATTATTCATGAGAAAATAGGGAACTGGTCATGCTGATATCAACAAGAAAAGGGAAAAACAGAAAAAACAAAGATGATTTGGGCTAAAGGTTCTTGGCCGTCATTATAAAAGTTTATGGTCCTCAACTGTGGTTACCTTATTTAAGGGGATTTTTATGGTAAATGTCCCTTTTCATCTGATTGCTAATGTTCTCTCTCCTGTCTCTGTCTCCGTCTCTGCTGCTTCTACTTAATATAGGTTGTTTCTCCTTTTTCAACCTTCGCCCTCAGATCATTAGAATCTGGAATTTTCTACTGTGTGTGTAGAACTGTTTATACTGATAAAACCTAAGTTATAATTCAATTTTGGAAATGTAGCTTGCTTCTGACTGATAAAACCTGCCCCTTCTTCGTGGTGAAAATGCTAATGATTTAGTTCGTTTGAATAACGAAGTATAGCTGATCTGTGCCATTAATTGGGTCAAAATGGAGTTTTGGGGCTTTGTGGTCAAACACGCAAGCCAACATGGACACAAATTTATTAGTCAGATTTTAAGCAAGATGGGATGATGCTTACATGATGATGTTGTCCGGTTTTAAAATTATGCTCAGTACCCAATTCAAAGCGACTGAGCCTTGATAGATGTGATATTGCCTGCATCCATGGTTAGTTTTATTGTTTAGAGCATGTTTGGATGTACAAAAGAGTTCCATTTGTTTCTTGTTCAATGGTGGAGCAGAAAAAGTTGTGTTTCCCCAACTAAATTGCGGTGCATCTTTTCCACCTGAAATAGTTGTATTTGTTTGTGTTTGGAAATTAGAAAATCATACTATCAATTATTAAATATGAGTACTACCAAAAGAGGCCCCCACATATTGTTTTGTGTGCAACCCCAAAGGATAGCTCACCTGGCATAGGACCAACGATGATAAGTGCGACAGCAGCTACTTGGACTCTGGCCTTTTGGTCCGACGACGATCGCCTTACAAGTCCGGACCTCTACTTAAGATTTCTTCTCTAAGAATGGCTAACCCACATAAATATATTTTAACCTCAAATTCTCCACTTGTCAAAACAAGACAAGTTCCAAAACAAAACTCTTATTGATTTCCTGCTGTGGGTTGCCTTTGCATGAACCAATGGAAACCGAGACGAGATGGAGTAGAAAATCAAGATACTCCACCGTTCAGCCACAAAAAACGAGAACCTTTGCTTTAGATTCCTACAAAGAGACCCGTTCCACAGCGACTGGTCTTCTCAATCCATACCGAAATAGGGAGAAGAAGACCCAAGGGGGTCTCTTGCCCTAGGAACAAGGGAGGGGGAATGGAAGATTTGAAATTTTGATATTCAAAATTTTATGCCTAAACAGTTGAAAGGGCAAATCAGTAGTGAAAATGTCTGATGTGGCGTATCTAGGGACCTCTCGCCAAAATATGTTCAAATGCGTGGACTACAACCCTTAGACGAAACTGGGTGGATCAGAACCTTTAAACGTTCCATTTCAGGTCAAATCCAATTGAGGGCTAATTTCTCAATGAGAGACTTGGAGAGGCATTGATGGAGAGCCAAAATCAATTGATTAGTCGAAACAAATTTGAACAGTCAAAATTAATTGAACAAGCAAAATGTGCCCATGCTTAGCATTGGCAATATAATACATATTTATAAAATATATACAAAAAATTATAAAATGTATAAGAAATTAAAATACAAAAATCTCGTTATAAATTATATTGAGATATAAAAATTAAAAATAACCTATCATTTACCAAATGAAGTTATTAAAACTTTATTGAGAATGAAAATGATTGGTCATAGCAAAGAACTGAATCTCAAATCCAAAACCACGGGACAACCCCCTCAGCCCCAACAAAAATAAAAATGATAAACAAACTGATTCGTAGTGGCCCAAATCAGAGCATTTAACAAATGTTAAAATTAAAATAAAAAAAAAACATTTGCAGAGAGCTCTAATTTATATGCTAACAATTTAATCACAAACATATATAAAATCTTGACAACTCGAGTTAACATAGTAAATATACATATAGCAACTACAAACCAATTGAAACAACCCAACAGAAAAAGAAGTTAATGGATAGCAAAAGAAAATATTGAGAATGAATGTCAAAGAAAAATGATAAAATATAAGAAAAATATTAATCCAGATCCAAAACCACAGACAAACACATACGCATAAACAGAATCAATGTTTGATCTGTAGAGACCCGAGCCAGCTAACAATTACTATCTTTCAACTTTCAACTTTTTTTTTTTTTTTTGTTAAAATGCAAAGATTAGGAGTTTATGATATGATTGCTTCTGTAAATGCTTTGCTTATGATTTTTATCACCCTAAACCTGAGGAGACTTGCCATGGGGGGCTGGCAGCTAAACACATCAACAAGAAATATAAATAATCAAAGGTAGAAGTATTAAACGAATGTATACACATTTTTTGACAGGAACTTGATTACATGTAAAAAGACATGGGGGATTCGTGCTATGATCAAACACGGTCTTATGCTACTCTCACGGAGGATTATTGATATAAATAAAGAAAGAATATAAATACGACAAAGCTTACCAAAGGAAAACATATAGTTGTTGCATTAGTTGTCTTGTAGGCCTTTACCAAGAAAAAAAATGACAAAGACATTGATATTATTCCTATACTATTTTCATCAAACATACTACCCAATCCATTCTATCTCATTATTCCATCGAACTCAAAACCAACGCTCAAAAGAAAATCAACCAAAGGGCTACTGATGATGTCAAACTAAATAAAAATCATAATCGATTCTCCGCTTATGTCCTTGAATACAATATATAGAAAATCATACCTTAAAAGAAAATCATAGATACTCAAATAAAAATAATAATTGAACCCGAATGGTGTAAAAAACCAAACAAATGATTTAAAGAAACTCAAAAGCCCACCACCTGAAAAGGTTATTTTAGAGAGTTTTGGAGTCAAAATAGTTAGTTTCTAGCAACAATTATTTTCTCCAATATAGGCTCCAATACGAGCAAACAAGACCTACAAGAAAATGAATGAAAAAAAAAAACCCCTTTGCAACTGTCACGACCCCAAAATTAGGGTAGGATTCAGGGGCCGTGATTATGGGATTCACTATAGCATAATCTTTATTTTCTTCCCTACAATCCGAAAGGGTGAGAATATAGGACCCATTACCGTTATGGAACATTTAGCAGAAGCTTGCAATGTGGTGCAAACCCGAATTTCGGAGCTCATCGGATTCCGTGTTGCATCACTAATGTCTTATTAGTTGCATCATACTATATCATACCTCATCAGATTGGTATAACATAAACAGAATATAAGTAGAGTTAGACAAGTAAACGGGAGATTATATTTCCATAATTAAAGTTAGAGAGTTACAAAATATGCATTAATTACATTCCCAATATAAAAGGCCAATAGAGGCTCGTACGATGTGATTCAAAACCCATGCTATATGATGAGAATGCAAAACGTCATATTTTTCTCCCTTAATGTTTAGTGCTTTATACTTATTTGATGCCTAAATGTACTCATTATTCTTTTATTTTTATTTAGGTGCAAATGGAGGCATTAAGTGCAAAATGAAGCTAATTGGGCGATTCTGGACAGTTTGGACATCGCTTCATAATCTGGGCATAACTCTCTCATCCGAGCTCCAATTGTGGTGATTCAAGATACTATGGAACGCCAAGAAAAAGATCTACAACTTTCATGTTTTAAGTTTTGAGAGATACTGGCTATATCAAGGTCAAAATCGGGCTTGAAATTACTGCTCGTACTAGATGCTAAATGGATGAAAAATCAAGCAGAATGGCATTATGGTAAATTTGAAGAAATCAGGAGTTCGTCGAAACATATCCAATATTGGGCTCATATTTTGCAGAATGGAAAATTGTGCAACTTTAATTCTTGAGCTGAGTCCAACCGGAGCCAAGATGAAAA
The DNA here is from genome assembly GCA_029852735.1 of Persea americana. NCBI lineage: Eukaryota > Viridiplantae > Streptophyta > Magnoliopsida > Laurales > Lauraceae > Persea > Persea americana. The sequence continues at coordinate 56,592,300 of CM056810.1, forward strand.
GATAAAGGCGAATAAAGAATTTTCAATAACTTTAATTCCAAACCCAAAATTCCATCTATTTCCCCACATGCATACACTCCTCTCTCACGTTTTCATCCTATCAGAACTCATTATTTCTCTCTTTCCTCTTTAACCACCGACGTATCACACTCCTAGTGGATCTCTCTCTCATCCCTAATAGTTCTCACAAAGACCTCTTTTCTCTACATAAACCCACCGATCTGAAGGCGAGAGGGGGATCTCTGCACTGCACGTTCTCTGTCTTTCTGCATCTTTTTCTCCTCTGACGAATTCTCTCTCTCGGTCTCTTTCTTTTCTTCTTTTCTTTTTATTTTAATTTTGCAAGTTAGCATGGCCCTGCGTGGCTAATTCTTTGTAATTGGTCAAAGGAGACTGAAGCCTCGGAACAAATATTGTGAGATCTAATTTATTTTCATTGTTCAATTTATGCTTTGAATATGGGTTGTTCTTCTATGCTTAATTTGTTATCATGATTGTTTCGTTTAATTGCTAGGATGCATACTAGTATATTTTTCGTTGCAATCTACTGCTAAATTAGAAATCAAATCCGTAATTGTTTGATCTCTCTAATTTGCGAAGCAACTGATATTTAATAAATTACTGCGTCAGTGATTGTTAGCTATTAGGAAGAACACTTGGCTAAATCAAATGCAACTGCGTGTGCTTGTGTTATTTGGGTTCATCGATCTCTCTAATTTTAATGCTGTTACTAAATTAAATCCATAGCGCTTGTCTTAGGTTGTTTAGTAATTAGGGTTAATTAGAGCGCGTGTTTTCTAATTAACTAATTAAGGAGGTAGGAATTTAATTCCAACGATGAATATTCAAAGTGTTAGTTAATTTATTTTTGCATCAATGATCAGTTCTGAATTTCCGATGGTGGATGTTAACTTTGACCAATGCTTGCTCATTTAATTGAATTCGTTACTTTGTTGCTCTTTGTTTGCTTTTATTTATTTTTTTCTTTCAACATAAAAAAAAAATACCCCCTCATCTTTAATCACATAGCATGAAATTTGACTAAACACTCTCCGTGGGAACGATCTTTACTCGCACTACTACATATATTTTTAGGAGTAAAGGTTTTATTATTTTTGGGTGCCTGCGACAGCACGACCACTATACTTAAAACCAACTCATGCATGTGACATATGTGGAGTAAATGAACCTCTAGATCATGAAAACAATTAAAGGAGAAGGAGCTCTTCGCTTTAAGAAGCTCAAACAAGAAGGTAGGAGCTGAAGGGGCTGCCAGTCATGAAATCACACCAAAACGAACTATGTTGCAAAGGAGATGATGTAGTATCCCTTGGTGGGGTCGGAACCTCTCAAAACTCTTCAAAACTAACCCAAACCAAGTTCTGACCCTCAATACACATGATTGGCTTCTAATCCCACTGAGTAATCCTAACCATTGAATTAATTAGTGCTAATCATAGGATTAAGAGGTCGGGTTATTACAGCAACCATCGCTAAAGTTAGCATCCAGGACAACCAGGTCATTTATAAGACATCTATCCTTTCTCAACATGACTATTATGAAGCTTCCACTCCTATCACTCGCCCATAATACGTTGGTGCTGGGTTTGTTTTGTGCATGTGTGTGTGCGCGCGCACGCCTTATCTCTATCCTTTTGTATGTTTTTTCTTAAGTAATGAACTCATCTTTTAAAAAAAATGAAGAGAAAAGACCACGTGAAAAAGATTTGGAGGAGAATACTTATTTCCAACAACAGTAATAGTCCGCGAAATGGGTTAAATCGAATTAACAAAAAAAAAAAAAAGAAGCACAAATTAAATTCAATGCAAGAAAACAACACCTAAACAGTGATTGCACATCTAAAACCATATTGTTTTATTGAGAAGTAACACAAACACTTATAAAAAGTAGTATTAGAGTAAACAGGGAAGCTTGTCACAACAAAATCACAACAATTCACCAAATTCTTGAATTATAAGAACCCATTATAAAATAACGAAAATCTGATAAATTGTCATAATATTCTAACTTGGCTTTCTTTCAGTCAAGTGCCTAGAAACCACTAAAACGCTTGCAAAAAATACCTTTGAAATGTCACCTTCTGTACGGCCTAATTGGGAAACTTTCGGATTTCAGAAAGAGAGAGTTGCAAAGGGTGGGAGAGAGATATGATGACGGATAGAGATTTGAAGGAGAGAGAGTCGATTAGCACCATAGGAGATCAGGTTGCGTGAGAAGGGAAGGTAGAGGTATATCGGACGAGAGGGATTCCTCCACGTGTCTTGTTGCATCCAAATATTGTAGAGAACATTTGGGATGATCTCTCAAAATCTTATAAAATTATTGAGGTGCAGAGAACAAGAGAAGCCAAAGACTTGAAGATCGAGAGATATGCAGAGGTTTTGCGGAAACGTAAAATATAATGAAAATTTAAAAATATCAAACTATACAGAAAAATGTTCCTGTAATTATAAAAGACAGAAAGTAGTTTAGTAGGTTAAAAAAGTTACTTTTCTTAGAAAGACTTATACTTTAAAATTTTAAAAACTTTATTCATGAATAAAACAATTTTAACTAAAAATAATAATGGTAGACTATTTTCTTTTTTAAACTATCGTTATCAAAGATATTTTCTTTAGTACGAACGATAATTAAAGAAGAAGAATTTGTTAGAAATCTCTAATGATATGAATGGTCACATGTAGGGCTCCTGCCGATTAAAACATACATTAACAATTTTAACTAAAAATAATAATGGTAGACTATTTTCTTTTTTAAACTATTATTATCAAAGATATTTTATTTTGGTACGAATGATAATCAAAGAAGAAGAATTTGTTAGAAATCTCAAATTATATGAATGGTCACGTGTAGGCTCTTGCCGATTAAGACATGCATTATTCTTCTTAAATTCGATTTTTGGATTAAATAGACTTTAAGAATAGAAAACTTTCACATTTCACTAAAAATTAGAATGCTATAGTATTTTTCTTTATTCTAATTTTTTTTATTTAAGAGATTTTATTTCATCTATACATACATTTAATCTATATACAAAAACCACAGATAATTATATTCATCTATATATAAATTTCAAAGAGAACAAGCATTCATCTAAGACGGTCTGAGAATCTAACATCTAAAATGGAACAGACATCAGTCCCATCCAAAAAAAGAAACTTAACAATAAAAATAGTTTCCGATTCAAATATCCACATCACAATTTGGGTTTTCAATGTGACACAATATGCAGTCAAATAAAATGTATCAAGAAAAGTTACCCAAAAACCAATGCAAAAACAATCATATAAAGAACATATTTTGATCCAGCCAAAAGAATACAAAAAATCAATCATTAAACAAACAAACAAATGTGAAATATAATAAAAAGAATGATCATTAATAACAAAAAAATAACTATTTCAAAAGCAATAAACTTGGGAAAGTTGATGTTACAGAAGCCCAAAAGGCCAATACACCATATATTTTGATGAAAGTGCTCTATGGTTAAGGTTTTGGAGGGAAGAGAGGAGAGATACCGTTGGTGAGCTTTTTTCCCAAAGAGGGTTTCAATAGATGCGACAGGCAACAAGGGCGAGGATTTCCCTAAGACATTGACTAACCAGGTCAACAACCCAATCAGTAACACCAAACCAATGGATTCATGGGCTCAACTATGGGTTTGGTCTGCATCAATTCCACAATTTATCTGTTCAAACAAGTTTTTATCTTCATAGACGGGGCACATTCAACAAAAACCAGATCAACGACCTTATGGGAGCAACCAAAGACAATGGGTGCAACCAACGACCTTCTAAGAACTTTCTTAAAAAAAATTAAAAACAAAAAGGGTTTTAGGTAACTAGATTTACTGGCAAACTAAGTTCAAAGCAAGTCATGAGCCAAATGGGAAAAACTAAACAAACCACAGTCCCAAGAACAAAATAAAATAAAAAGAAAAAGAAGATGAATAAATAGAGTTCGAACAAACTACATTTACAACGAACTCTGCATACCGAAAAGGGTCGTAAAAGAAAGAAATCAGCAAACCCCATATAAAAAACCAACTACAGACAAACAACAAAGATAAAGAAATGAAGAGATAATAAAAAAAAAGCCCATGAATTCCAAATACTACAAATATTCTAGGGACTTTTACCACAATAATCCCCTTAAATAGGGTAACCCTAAACTTTTATAATGACCCAAATATATGCAACTATTTATAATCTATCATACACTTTTTTTCCACCTTTTTTATAGAATGAGAATTCCATGTACTATAGAGAAAAGGAGCCAGCAGAGAGACGAGAAAGACAAAACAAACAACCCCCAAAGCCTATCATACACTTAAAAATAGAAAAGTAATGAGAGAGCAACCAAGATTTGGCGGAAGTCCATTATTGCAAGGTATGAGAATGGTTTTTACTTCCTCTTTTTTTTTTTTTTCCATAAAGGACAAATACAAGAGCTATACCCAAATAATCAAACAATAAAACTTAGGGACATTTACTTCAAAAATCCCATTAAATAGGGTAATTACAACTGAGGACCCTATACTTTTATAATGACGGCCAAGGACCTTTCGCTCAAAATCCAATATTTCATTCCGTTTTTGCCCTTGGTTGGTTGATGTCAACATAACCCTAAAAAAAAAAAGGTTCTTCGCCCCCAAATCAATAGCAACAGTAGAATAGAAGAAAGAGATGAAGGAGAGAAGAAGGAGATCAATGCCCTACCCCTTTTTTTCTCAATCACAGTGTGAGAGAAATTGCTCGATGTCAACAAAACCCTAAACAACGGAAAACTCAATTTTTGTTGACGCTAATTGGGTATTTTTGTTGACGTCAACATAATTTTATGTTGATAGCGATGAATCTTTTGTCGACGTCAACAAATTCACAGGGTCACTCATGCTGTTAACTGAGCATTTTTGTTGATGTCAACACAATTTTATGTTGATGTCGACGAATCTTCTATCAACGTCAACAAATTCACGGGGTCACTAATTGTAAGAACTAGGTATTTTTGTTGATGTCAACAAAATTTTATGTTAATGTTGACGAATGTTTTATTGATGTCAATAAATTTTACTTATGATAAAATAGGAAACTGGTAATGTTGACATCAACAAAAAAAGGGCAAAACGAAAAAAAAAAAAAAAGATGAATTGGTTTAGAGGTCCTTAGCCGTCATTAAAAAAGTTAAGGGGATTTTTGTGGTATATGTCCCTTGTTTTTTTTTTTTTTGTACCTTTCCATATGATTGCTAATGTTCTTACTTACTTGCAACCCAATTGGATATTTTGATCTTAAGGCGCCCATCCTCTCTCCTGTCTCCGTCTCCGTCTCCGTCACTGCTGCTTTTACTTAATATAGGTTGTTTCTCCTTTTTCGACCTTCGCCCTCAGATCATTAGAATATGGAATTTTCTACTGTGTGTGTAGAACTGTTTATACTGATAAAACCTAAGTTATTCAATTTTGGAAATGTAGGTTTCTTCTGACTGATAAAACCCTCCCCTTCTTCCTGGTGAAAATGCTAATGATCTAGTCTATTTGAATAACAAAGTACAGCTGATCTGTGCTGTTAATTTGGTCAAAATGGAGTTTTGGGGCTCCGTGGTCATACACGCGAGCCAACATGGACTCAAATTTATCAGTCAAATTTTAAGCAAGATGGGATGATGCTTACATGATGATGTTGTCAGGTTTTAAAATTATGCTCAGTTCCCAATTCAATGCGACTGAACCTTGATAGATGGGATATTGCCTGCATCCATGGTTAGTTTTATTGTTTAGAGCATGTTTGGATGTACAAGACACTTCCATTTGTTTCTTGTTCAATGGTGGAGCAGAAAAAGTTGTGTTTCCCCAACTGAATTGTGGTGCATCTTTTCCACCCGAAATAGTTGCATTTGTTTGTGTTTGGAAATTAAAATGCCATACTATCAATTATTAAATATGAGTACTGTCAAAAGAGGCCCCCGCATATTGTGTGCAACCCCAATGGATAGCTCACTTGGCCTAGGACCACGGTTTAATGGGCAGCTCAGTCGGCTTACGACCACGGTTTGCACCCGAAGGTTGAGGGTTTGAAACTGCGCTACCACACTAGGCCCACAAAGGGTTTACCTGGTTCAGACGGGGCCCGAAGGGATTAGTCTGGCCTATAGGGTAGGGACACCCTCCATTGTCAAAAAAATATATAAACATGTAGTCTTTTGTGCTCCTTACATCTCCTGTGATAATTTGCAGCACTCACATACTAGCATTGTGAAAAGAATTGCAAATTTTTATACCACTTTCTCAGTCATTGGTAATATTTTGTTTTCATTTTTATTGTTGCAGATTAATGTTCTACCCTTGAAGCTGATGAGTCATACAAATGTTGGAAAGCCTACTTAGTTTGAGCTGAAAGGTCTTAAAGTTAAAACCCTTCTGTTCAAGTTTTTTTGACGTGCTAGATAATGTATTTGAATTTGGATCTCTTACCTTTATCCCCTTCACGACTTTAACCTCAGCGGGAGAATTCTATAGAGGACGTGGGCGTCACTTTCTTTCTAGCCCCCTTCCCAAACAAACGGCCAACCCTCTCTCTCTAATTCCATTCCTGTATGGATAACACGAACCTTGAATATACAATGTTTTCAATCATCTCAACCTCTTTGAGTAAAATCTCTTATGAATATCCATCGTCATTATCAACACATTTTCTTTCCATTTCAAGGCATCCCATCTTTCATTTTTCTTAAATGTTTACATCTTTTCATCTCTCTCTTTGACCTTTTTTTTTTTTAATACGTTTCAAGTTAGCCTTTTCCTATGTTCTTTTTTGACAAAACCCGGCAATGGATACTATCCATCTATCCAAGGGCACTTCAATGCATAGTTTGCAGGATTGTTGTTTGAGTCTTGAAGAAATGTTTTCTCAATGTATGAGTATGGTGGCTGTCGTATGGAATTGTAATGGATTGTGGTTGCTGTAATGTCATGTTTTTGTTGGCCATCGTAATGGGATGTTATTTCAGTCCATAATTTAGCAAATTGTTGATTTCAAGGAATGAAACCATAGATCTGTTCCCATTTCTCTCTGTGTTATAGTATTTTCATGTTTTTGTTGTGCTTAATGATATGAAATATCATTCATTCATTCAAATTTATCAATTGAGTTTACCCTTTGAAGAAAATGGGTACTCTACCTAGATGCTAAAGAAGTTTCCTTATACCAATTACAAGATGATTATGGTGCAGAGCCAAGGCAACTCCATTCATTTTGTTGGAAAGTGGTGGTGATCGGTTCTTGGAATAAGATGGGGTTATTCTTCTAGAAATGGCAACCTGTATGCATTTATGAACTCAAGTTTGAATGAGAAATGTAGTTCTGGAAACACAAACCGATCCTCTTCAAACTGCTGTCCACGTGTTCTTCCATTCCAAAGGAGACTTAGTTGTAAACATCGTGTGAATGTTACACTTGTGTTCGGGATGAAAATTTATGTTGTTTCTACCATGACGAGATTCTTGAATGGGGCATGCGGGAAATATTGTTGTTGCTCGGATCAAGGACCTGCAGCTGCAAGGATCTTACTTCCCATATTCAACAAGACAAACTACCCAGTTTCCTTAAACTAGGAATTGCATTCCACTTATAATATGAACAGAGGAGTTCGAATTCTCATTGGATTTAGACTGAGTACATTTTTAAAAGCTTGTAACCGTTAAATTCCAATATTCCACTCCATTCACTTGACAACTCGTTAATATCAACTCCAACTCATCAAAGTTTCAATGATCCATTCATTTGACAACTTTATAAAATCAACTTAACACCTGTCAATGACCATTCAATAGTGCAGAAACCTGTAACCATCAACTTTCATGATATCTTAATCCCATTCATTTTACAACATGAAAACATGAAAACATGAAAACGTTTACTTATAAATAATGTAATCATCAACTTTGAACATGACAGTCTCCATTCATTCTACAAATTTATAACATCAAAGCATTCAAATAGTAGCAACCATAACATTAAACTCTGAAAATTTAAACAAGACAATCTCCATTCAAATTAGAACCCGATTACAACATGTTTACACATGCAAAGAACCATTAAAATTACTTCACATCACAGATCCACCTTAAGTCAAGCCTATTACATTCCCATATAAACACACTATCCTTTGCAGTACAACCAACATCACAAATAACAGCCAATATCTACAATATAAACTTCCATTACAGCAGTCAATAGCCAATAGTTTAGTTACTCTACTATGCAAATATAGATGGTTAAGAACAAAAAATAAAGCAACCATTTATGGTGTTCCAAAGAAATTGGTCTAAAGCTAGATTAAATGAACAAATGGTATAGACCAAGTGAACCAAATCTATGAAATATAAATTACGACTCGAGTGTGACATCAAAGCTTGACTATCACTCTTCCCCTTCTAAAGGGTGCCACTCACTGCCACATCAATGTTCCTTCTTTCGACATGGCCACTCTCATATACTCTTAAGGCAACAAGATCATCTAGGCTTGCTTCACTCACACCTCTTTCTTTCCAAGCATCATAACAACCTGTGGCAAAAAAAAATTCAAGATCAATTTTTAAAAAAATCTCATAAATGAACAAAAGTTCCTCTTAAAACCTAGCTTTTCAATCTTAGAACATCTCTTCTTTATTCATTGTTGGTTCCTCACACAATTCTAACCTTTTGCTCTATTCGCACCATATCGGCGTATTGGTGGAGTGTTGGGAAGAAATGAGCCATAACATGATATGCACAAGGCTTGAAGCCTTCAAAGTCTTCACCAACAGAGTCATCACCAGTGGAGGGTGTATAAATCACCAAAAAGATCATAAAAGATAGAATTTTGTATTTTCATCAAGTTCAATTGTAAGAGAAAACATTAATATAAAGGGTGGCTCAGACATCTGATGCTTATAGTATCAATTGGGCTTTCTTTGCTTTTCTCAATACTCACTTTCTAGGTATGACTTTTGACTCCTACTAGCAACATGACTTGGAAATAATAACTCCTACCATCCATATGTAACATAAATAAAAATGAAAACAAACTAAAAATACTTGATATAAGATTTGTTGCAAGGAGACTCTTGAGTAAATGTGTCATTTTGGGGGAAGATGCCAACTATCACAATATGGAGTCAGCATTTCAGATTGCCTTCGGCAAACAGAAGACAAATCCAGACTCACCACAAGATTCATATCCAGTAACCAAACATTTTCTTGTATTAACAATTGTGTATCAAAATATATGAAAATTAACAGGAATGCAGAATTGCATAAACCAAAATGAAGGATTGACCATGAAGAACAAAAACATAAGCAACAAGAAATTCCTTAAGTAAAATCATATGCAACACAAAAGGGTTAAAAATTCAGCATGCAGCATCCCACATTTATGAATGAACTGATTGAAGAGCTTTACTGATGTAGATAGCGGCCAAGAAGAACAAGTAGGTCATGATACATGCAACCAAATATTAAGAATTTAAGATGGGGCATCCCCTCTTATTTTCCTTAGCTTTTGATTAGTTTGATTTTTTATATTTTACTCTTTTAGGACACATTTCAACTACTGTCAATGATACTTCAGTCATCGTCTACTTCCATTTGGTAAGGCTTACAGCAAATCCATTAATTAAATGAATCACTAAGATTAATTCAATTTTCCTTCCTCGTGTACTGTGTTTATTAACTCGTGTACAGGGCACCTTTAATAGCCACTGGAATGAGAATAAACTTGTATATGAAAACTCTCTTGGGGAAAAACCTTGCAAGAGGTCTTTGTGGTAGTTATTTTGGAGCACGTAAGCATTAGCTAAGGGTTTCCTGAAATATGAGGCATTGGCCCAGTATAAACCTAGATCTAGGCATAATGATTTAGTACCAATCTTGGGATGAACCTTGCGTTTATTTCAGATTGGATCACCACCTATTTGCAACTGTTATTACAGGTCAATTTTGCTCTTCTCAATCTTACACATGATTTATAAAGTGTTTTGATTTTCTTCTTCAAATGTGCATATAGTAAAACCTAATATTTGAGAGTTAAAAGGTTAATCTAATGGGCCCATGAAAATTAGCTTTTTGGGCATACAATGGCAGCGGTTGAGGGCTCTATTCTGACCCCAGTCTACATAATTTATAGTTTCTATACTAAGAGCAACAAGTACGTAAATGTAGTAATAAATTAATAATCTAGTTCCACCAAAAATGTAGAATGACAGAAGAAATTTTCTCAGTTCTTACATCTTGAACCCAAAGAATCCCTTGAGCAATAATATCATCTCTCTGAAGCCAATTTATTTGCCACAAAAGCCAGTCATCGATAGCATCTTCCATCATTAACTGCAAATTTTGTTTGGAAATCCAGAAAACCTATCTTCTGCAGATAAAGAAGAAAATGCAATCAAATTTATGAAGGAATTCAAGCAGCATTTTACAATATGAAATTCATCCCCTATCAAGTATCCATAAAGTGCTATAGCAGTTACAGAGGTCAAGAAATTTAATTCCAAACTTACCATAAAAATATCACTTAGTACATTCTTAGAAATAAAATGAGACCCGCAAAGCTATGTTGATAGTTAAGACAATCTCCCACCAGGGGAGATGTCCCGGGATAGACACAGGAAAGCCTCCTATATAACCCGGCAAAAGAAAGGGACACTCGCATGCTGCACAGTATAGTTTCTACAAACAGTATAGATCATAGGACAACAAAGGTAAGAATCCAGTCAAGGCTGGAGTTGCATCATTGTTATTAAAAAAAGACACATTCATGATATTGCAATCTCTTTTTTTTTTTTTGGGCTGAAGTGCTGATATAATTATAAAAGTAAATTGTTACAGAATTCACAACGAAAACAACTTTTTACAGTAGTGAAACCTGGAAACAGAGCCTATAAACAAACTGAGAATTTACAAGCCTACGCACAAATATTTAAATGTACCGTGTTTCATTGTCAAAATAATATAATACTGAGATATTATAAATTAGAGTTCTATTAATTTCTTATTGTGTATGACGAGACTTGAAAGAATATACCAAATTATTCCATTATTAAAACATTTGTATAAACGCATTCTGCTGCTAACATGTTAAAATAATTCCAATATACAATGAAACTTTTTCTTGATTGGTAATATCTTAAAAAATTATATTTTGTACAATTTTTTTAACTTATGGAAACACTGAGCCGAGAACCGATAAAGTAATATTAACATGATACAGCACTGCCATTGTAGAAAGAGCCCGCAGCATGATTGGAAGGTGCTCAGAGTTGCAACTTGTGGTTGGAGGATCGAGTAATGTTAACTTTTAAAGTACAGAGATAGAAAGAGGAGGTATTGCAATATTGGATTGAGAAACATCTAGAAGCAGACCGTAGGATAGACAAACAAATTAATGTAAAAATAGAATGAAAATTACACTAGAAAAAGAACATACTTTGTACAACTTGTTTTAACTCATCAAAAAACAAGTAGCTGAGGCTGAGATGCCAATAAAGTACTATTAACATGTCACAGCTGTTAGATGAGAAATTGCAGTTCTAATCTCAAACCACAAATGACATAAGATAGATTTGATGAAAAATGTTGTAATTAAAAGAGACAGAATTATAGAGTTCAAGGGGGGAGGTGTTTGACAAGGGGGGGCTCTGTTTTAAAACTGGGGAAAGGCGGTACATAAGGTTTGGACCGATGATTGGTTGGGGGCGGGTTATTGGTTGGTCTTTTCCCTGTTTTAAGGTAGTTTTAGATAACAATAATTCAGAGAGAATCTTATGTTCAGTCAGGGAGTAGTGTCTTGTGTTATCTCTTTTAGGAGAGCTTTGCATCAGCGTGAAGCAGTTGGGTCTGAGTCTATATTGGGTCTTCTGTCACTTCCATTTGCAAAAGTGAGAACGATTTTTGCATTTGGAAGTACTTCTGGAATGTTTTCTGCCAAGTCTTTCTTCATGTAGAGGTTTTTTGTTGGTTAACAATCACTGGAAAGGTCTTTGACCATAGATAATCTTCAAAGGCAAGGCTTGACTTTATAGAATATTGTCGATAAGTGTTCTATATATGGAAGACCAGGGTGTGGTTGCGATCAACCATTTATTTCATCATGATTTTGCGTCACATCTATATGGATTTTAAGGTTTGTGGGATTTCATGGTGTATTCCTAAATCGCTTGTCGCCTTCATTCAGTCTTGGAGGTTGGGTTCATTTTTATGGCCGTAGTTTGCTGATATGGAGGCATATATCCCTTTTGCAATTATATGGTCTATTTGGAAAGAAGTAATGACAATTTTTAAGGGGGGACTACATTGCTAGTTGATGCTATAGTTCCATTGGTGGGACTTAGGTCAGTAAGGTGGTTATGCAGGAAGAAATTCAAGGAAGTAAAGGTGTAAGCTTGATGACATCTTCTGAAATTGGACGGTTGCACCATTTGTCATCCAAGGAGAAGAAATATGTCTCTTGGAGGCTTCCTTCCATTGGATCCTCGGAATTCAATGTGGATGGTGCGGCGAGAGGTAAACCAAGTTCGGCGAGGATAGGAGTTCTTCGTAATTGCAAGAGGGACGCTTTATTCATGTTCTCCAAGAATGTGGGGGTGAAGAATTCTAACGAGGCTAAGGTTTTAGCAATTCTTGAAGCTCTGCATTTATCCTAGAGAAGTTTGTTGTGGGAAGTGATTCCCTTAGCACATTTCGTGGGTTAATTCAATGGAGATGAGTCTGTGGAAATTTCAGTTCTACTTCAATGAGATAGCATTTCTATCTTCATCTTCTTGGGTAGTCTTTTAACATATTAGCTGATTAACCAATGGGATGGCAAATGCATTAGCCAAACAAGGGGTTGATAGGATCCTTTCTATGGAGGCATCTATTTTGTAATTGTTGTTTGCATCTAAGAGTAATGCTCTTATCCTGATACTTTGCTTTCTTTTATTAATTTTGTTTTGTTGTATGATCCCTGATCTTGCAACATGATATCTGTAATTTCCCAAGAGGCCGACAGCACAAAGTCGCACACCAAACAGCACATAACATTCTACAAGAAGAGGGATTTTCCCAAGAAAATGGCCCCCAACAAGCCTAGATGAAGTACCATTAGTTCCGAGGCATTGACAGTACGCTGATGCATGGGGCCAGAACAAAACCATGCTGACGAATGATCCAATAGCTTTGATTAGACCAACCACCATGAGCTGGACACTCATCAAGTTGAGCTTGAAACATAGCCATCATCCACAACACTCACGCTGTCTTGTGAGAAAGAATCTCACAATCTTGAATAAAGTCTTCCAGTAGCAACCAAATATAATCCTACTGCAAAGAGTCTTAAATGCTTCTGCAAATCAAGATTGTTAAGTTCATGGTTCAAATTACCTTTTGACAAGGGCCCACACAAAAGAGACAATAAATGTGGCTCTGAAACCGTATTATGAAACAGATTCCCATGACATAGAACTAGGCCAGTCAATCCAGCCCTTTGACAAGGGGGCCCTGCCCTGCCCTTTTTTTTCTTTTCTTGTTGTTTCTTTATATATGGGAGGTGCTCCTATGAGAGGCACTCTCACCAAGTTGGTGAGAAATGGGTGGGGGCCTCACTTCCATATCCACTCTCACCAACTTAAATGCAAGGGCCCCCAACTTAAATGTGAGGGCCCCCACCCATCTCTCACCAACTTGGTGAGAGTGCCTCTCATAGGAGCACCTCCCTATATATATAGCCTATAAAACGCTGCTAATAATAGAATAACGGGAAGAAAATGGGGATAACGGTAGACAGCAATGATGCAATGATATTCATCAATAGTGGTAAAAAACCCAAAATAAAAATAATAAGAAAGAACCAATAATTGTGATTGGTGTCTATTTCCATTGTTTCTATTTTCTAAATATCTAACATCAACGGCACCAATAATTGTTGATCTTTATTTTTTTTTCTTTACCATTTATTCAACTACAGCCGGCAAACGATTTTGAAATTTTCAATTTTCCTAAGGATATCTAAATGTGCCATTACGATTATTTTTAAATTTTATGCGTATTAATCTATTTGCAATCTTTGAAAGTCTCGGCACCTGTCTTCATTGGTAGGTGTACACTTTTGTGTTCTCTTTGTTCCAAGTTTTGGGTAGTATCAAGTACAATTGTATGAACAACCTATCGATGCTCGACGGTAGTGTATAAAAAATAAAAAATAATAATAAAACAAAACTGGTTTTCTTGTTTTCAGGCCGTGGGCCCAGGCCCTTGAGGGTAAGGTAAGGGCCTTGGCCCACCCGGGCCCACCCTTCATATACTAAGGGTAGGTAAGGGCACCCCGGCCCCAACCTGGCCCAGCCCTTAGAGAGAGAGAGAGAGAGATGATTTTTGGGAGTAAGATGATTTCTGGGAGTAAAAGCTCCTCCCTTGCTTGAAGGTCTCCTTTATACATTTGTACCTTCTGTACCAACCAGATTATTTAGCATATTTTAGGCCAGTTACATCTCAAATAGTGTAAATATACAATAAGTCTTACGTTTATGGTGGTCTTTGAGAGCATGAACACAGTGTAGTCCGTTGCATAAGAATCTATGCCTACCTTTCCTAGGCACCACTTGGATGCTTTCACGGATAAGGCATATGGAGCTTTTCTAGAAGTTGGGACTTGGGGCTCGTGTCCAACAACCTTCATGTCCACTCTTACATCTAACTATCCTGAAAGATGGGCAACTTTTTTAAAGATAGAACAGTTCTAATTATCTACTCGTATATTCCGTCTACCGGCTTGATGAGCATTAGTAGGAGGAAGATAATAACAAGATAAAGAAAATTTCAAATGAGAACAAATCACAGAAATAAACTATGAACTAAGAAACTTGCTTTAAGAACATGTTCCTACTTGCATAATAAATTTAACATGAAGTATATGACCTGCAATTTGAATATCAAAGGATATGATGACGACTTCATTTTTAAAAGTTAATTCCAACAACCGAATAGCTGTTAAAAATAATGGATAACTTAAACATAATGTTAGATCCTCACCTCAGCCACCCTCTTCTATTAAGTCTAAATATCTTATCGACTAAATTCAACAGCGGCACTTAAATTAGGCAGCGTCCACTGCAGAGGAATCAGGATGGAAGGATATCAGAACAATGATGAATACAGCTACAAGAAGACCAAATTCCTATATTTGGGGAAATTTCTCCCGTTGACGTTCCTACATGGGGACGTTCATGGTGTCATGGTTGGTGCCGTGAAATTCAGGGGGTCCTTTTTTCCAAGAAGCCCCCCACCTCTTAAAACATCCAGATGGGAATGTCCATGTGGGAGAAAATTCTGCTCCTCTATTATTCTCACTGGTTGTAAGTCTTAGAAGCATCAACCTTTGAGGACTCTTAATGCAGACAAAATTGATTAAGAATTCCCATAAAGTAGTTTCCTGTCAACTTCTATTTATATTGAGAAATTTGAGAAACAATTCGGTTTATTTGTACGTCATTGGGTTTATTTGTAATTTTGGAAGTTAGTTTAAAAATTAAGACTAGCTTACATTTGAGTTATTTTAGACTAGAGTTATGATGTTATTAGAGTTTCCTATTGTTATGGGATTAGGTTTGCTATTATGGTTATGAATAGGTTTCCGAGTTTAGTTAATGTCTTTGGTTATAATCTATGAATAGCCTTCGGCTATTATTAATAATACAGGTCAATCAATTCATTTGATAAGGAGTTCAATCAATTTAGTTAACATGTAGCACCAAAATTTCAACTTGATAGCAAAACAAGTTCCTTAAGGTTCCTTGCTATATCTTTCGTCTTTTATATTTTAGTTTCCTTTCCCCAAAAAGCATTGCATCAGAGGGCCGCAGCCCACGGATCATTGGGTCTGTATTTGTAATGCAGAGAAACCAGAGAAGAAGAAAGTAGGGTGCCCCTTGGTTTTATTTCAAGAAGAGAGGATTAACTGGAAAACACACACGCGCGCGCGCGCACACAAAAAAAAAACGGGAAAGGCAGCAAGTGCTGCAACAGGCCCTTGCTTCTTCAGTTGCAAAAAAGGTGAGACAGAGAGAGAGAGAGAGAGAGAACATAAACTCTCGCAGCGATGTGTGAAAAAGAACAATGAAGAGGTCGGTGATTGGCATGAATCTATAAAGGGCCATATCGAATTTCAGTAACAAGGACTCCGACAGGAAAAAGAAAGGAACATGTTATTTTTTAATCATCTGCATATTCATCAAAACCATCATTCTCGTATTGTTCTTCAACTCCATGATCCATATGCTTTTGGGAGAGATCAATACATATCTGATCTAGTGGTCCACTAGTTCCAATATACTTAAAAAAAAAAGTGGAAAATAGCAAAGACGGACCTACAGACAGATGGTGGCCACCAGCAAAGCACAATGGACATTTTTTGCAACACATCAAAAGAGAAGAGATTATATTTATTGCGAACTACCAAGAGTAGCGCAACAAAGATTATTTAGGACTTTGATATTAGGTGTTCTTTTCACCACAAAAGTTTATGATATCATTCAAGTCAGGGAGAAAACTTTATAAAGACTTTACAGTTATTTGGTTGTGTGAATCCAAGCAATCGTTATGGGTGAGAATCCATCCTTAGTTTTGGGTGAAAAAGTTGTGTGGCATTCAAACTCATCAACTATGCTATGTAGCATAAATGGGTCAATTTAATCAGTATTGTTGTTGAGAAAGAGTTTGTAGAGGGGATGAAGCTTTTTTCACCTTCATCAATCAAGTTGCAAGCAGATAGAAGATCCATCATCCTCAATCGCACAGAAAATGAATCAATCATTGCAGGGTTCTCAGGCAAGATAAATCCCACTAACCGTTGCATTCAGAGCTTACAACCCTATGAGCTAGGTTACAATTATGCCTCTTCAGGAATATCAACAATGTTGTAATTAAAGGAGACAATCTCAGTGTCATAGAGTCCCTTCAGAATGATGGGGATTTTAAAGGGACCTAATAATCTCTTGGAGGAAATTTTCTCAATGTTTATAGCATATTGGGATGTCGAGAGCCCAATTTTGTAAGTGAACTACTAATACTCCTGCAAATGCCCTTGTGAACTGGGCTACCCAAATGTCCACAACAGTTTATAATCTGCCTCTTCATATCCTCAACATTCATTTACAAGATGTGAAGACGTAGGTGTGATGCCTATCAAAGGTCAAACTGAAGTGGAAGGTCGTCAGTCAGGTCTGCTGATGCAAGCCCTAGGGTTAGGGTTTGCGTGGAAAGTGCTAAAAGCACAATGGGTGCCGAAGCATGTGTCCGAAAACACAATCGATCTCCGAAGAGGCAATAAACGAGGACACACCTCAATGGGAAAACCCAATTTCATTTATCAACTCTGCATAATTCTTTACTACAATGCCATATAAATAAGAAAGATAATGACTTAAGGCCTAAGAAATCTAATTAATCTAGGAAACTAAATAAAATGGAAACCTAATCCTAATTACAATATTTAAAGAAACTAATGACATAAGAAATAAATTCCTAAATCTACGTGGGCCCTTCACATGTGGCCATGAGGTCTATGCTGCATCATCGGCTCATTGGAAATGATGTTTGCTTTTAGCTCTGTAACGTTTTAGGTGTTTTGTGTTTTTGGCTTTTTTGTGTTTGTTTTGGTGATCTAAAATGCTTTTCCATAATAAAAAGAAAAGAAAAGGAGGAAGCGTACATATGGTGTTTAGCATGGTTCAAAATCGCAATCATGGTCGCCGCATCGCAGTTCGCGATCAATTGCAGTGTGAATTTCTATTTTACACCAACAAATTTTGAAAAAATATCCAAAAAATCCAGAATATTATAAAATTTTAAAAAACAATGCCTTTTCCATTAGTACACACTATAAAAAAATAATGGTCCTCCTAAGTAATAACATTATGTATTGCTGCTATTTGATTTTTTATTATTAAATATGCTATTTTAGTGTTTAATATTCCCCCCCATCCTTATAATTTATAGATCCATCAATGTAATTCATGTTTAAAAGCCATAGCATTTCAAGAATTATGAAAAATAATTTCTATTTCACTCTAACCATAGTTGGGCCCATGATCAAATTAAGCATGCCACATTATTAGAATCATTAGCCTATTTGAATGAGACTTCAGGAATCTAGTCTTTTACAAGAAATTATGTGTATCAAAAGGGGAAGAGAACTTTAACAAGAATGCAACAGCAACAACACTACCTCCTAATAATAACTTAATGTGCAGTCCAATCATATTGCAACTACTGCTACATCAACAGAAGTTTTACTTGAAAAAGAGATGTTTTAATTTCTTAACATAAGAAAACAAAAAATGTACAGCTATATCATTATTCTCCATTCAGCGAAACAAATATAAGTTACAAGTACATTACCCTTTGTAAAGGACAGTTCGATAACCATTAATTAGTAAAATAAAAAATGCAACCATAACAGAATGTGAACACTAAACAGTCAAAGTTCTAATGACGTGCAATATTGCATATATTCCATGCAGATTAGTTCAATTATACATCATCATGAAACTTCTTTGACCATGCAAATGTTTCTCATCCTATGTGGCATCCATGAAGTTCCTCCATAGGAGCTACCAAATGTTAGTCATGCTACTAAACTGTCCATAAATGTCAAGAATTGCTAAATTACATTCGTGAAATTCATTCTTACAAGCTACAAAATCATTGATATTCATATTAGTTGTTCCACTCTCATGTCCATATTGGTCAAAAATCACATCCGAAAGTTTACATATTTTTCTACAAAATATGGCATAGAATATATATAATAATCACATTCATCAAGGTTCGTCCCTATGATATGTAATCCATTCTTCAAAAGTTCTTCTATTCTGCTCTGAAATATGACATAGAATATACATTGATCACATCAATCAAGATCCATATCTACGAAATGTAATCCATTCTTCAACACACTCCACCCACTCCCCAACCCCTCCCTTCTCTCTCCCCAATCCGAAGGTCCAATCACTCCTGGTAAAGCCTATACAGATTTACAAAGGATATACTAGCCTGTGAGACCAATGAAAAGGCCTCTTCTACTAGCTTTTGTGAATTCTAACCAAATAATTTCAATATTATGATGTCCACGAATGTGTGCGCAAATCACATTGAGTGAGAACAGTCATATAATGTATCCGTACCATTAAAAAACAATATCATTCACCAGAACAAAAGAGTTGTACAAAGTCATTGTATTTTACCCTGGGCTGGCAAAATTCATAATGGGCTGCATCACCACGTAAGTTAAAAACTCCCAACCAAGGCTTTGTACCAGTGGGCATTCAGCCTCTCTTGGTCTTAAGACAGCAGCCAAGACCCCTGCCATAAGCCTCTGAAGGACCTGAAACCAAAATGAAAGCTCAAAAATGCATGTGTACTGCAGCATAAAGAGCAAATGTTATCAATCAGAAGACTCACTCACACCTTCTACTCACACTCAGAAGAAAATAGAGTAGGATGAAGCTCCTTAGAAGCAATCAGATGATACCGTAACCTTTCATCTCTTTCTTCAGAAGGTAATACACCCATAACATCCACACCAATAGAAGACTAATTCCTTTTGTAAATGTCTAGGTGGTCACCTATTAAATCAACCATATCCCTGAAACGAACAAAGCAATTTGATTTGGATTGTAAAATGAAAAATACCCAATAAATAGAAATGATTGTCCATGAGTTGCAATAGTAATATAAAAGCACCTTGTCAGCAAGTCGACAAGGTTGATCTGTTTAATCCTTCCAGATATCTCACCAATAACATCTTTGATAAGCATGTGTACCTGATCAGGGGCCTCTTTGTCAGGAGTAATTGCTGAATACCACAAATCAACCAAGAAGTCCTGCAAGATCTTATTAATAAAATCGTCTACAGCAGCCTCAACAAGAGGCGAATCAGTTTTTCTCCTCCATCTTGGTGCAGTCGGTAGAGGTGAGATGCGGGGATCATCCAATGACAACTGCTTTTTCTGCAATTGAGACAGATATGTTGGTCGACGAACTGGCCGAACCTTCCAGCGGAATTCCACTTCATGAGTAGAAGGCGTAACGCAGAGAGCATAAGAAATGCTATCAGGATATTAGTCTACACCGATTTACTTGTTCTGCAATAAACATGTAAAGGCATTTAGAAGTGCAGTATTAATGGGAGGCTAATATGGATCAATGTGGGAGAAAATACCAGTAAGATGAAAGAAGAGAGACCAAATTCAATGTTCCAAGATACAAACTTAGTACCAAACATTTAATTGCTTTATAACCTACGAAGAAAAGGAAAAATGGCATTTATAATTCGAACTATTCAAGACATTTGGAAACCAGAATTTTCAGCTCACAATACAAAAGAACCATCACTAGGACTCACGTTAGGTATTGACATGTGAGATATAAGCCAATGAAGGATGTGCAATGAGTTAAACCTTAAGATATCAAGGCCCAGAAGATTTTGACAGTGACATTTTTACTAGTTAATAAAGAAGATGAAAATCCTATTTTTAAATTAACTTTAGAAGTTCATAAAAGAACAAAATATGGAAGAAAGCATATAGACAATTAGGGTACAGATTCTACCTAAAGAATAGTATACAAAAATGCAAAATGATTTTTTTCTTTTTGAAGTAAAAGTAACATGAACTCATCTTCCAATGATTAAATGAATGTTAAGATTGTAAAATCAGTGATTTTTGACAAGCTGGGCGGAATCTCCAATGCAGCGTACACCATGAAAAGGTGGTTAGGTGGATCCCCTCCATCTGGTACGCTCAAAATTAAAGTGGACAGAGTAGAGAGAGGAAAGCTAGACCCATTAAGAACAGGTGGTGTTAGTGTTATGAGAAAAGGGTGAGTACAATGGTGTCTTTTACTATAACAGGGACCAAAGATTCTAGTGAGGTAGATATATGCACAACTAAGGGTTGGAAATTTTCAAAGCACAATTTTTTTTAATGGTAAAAAACAAAAAGAGGTAGACAGCTCTCAAAAAGTGAACACTATGATGCTATTATTAGAAGGAAAAAAGGTAGACAGCTTTCAGAAAGTTCATGTCTTGAGAGAAGCTAATGAGGTCGTAAATATTTTTTCCGAAAAGGGAGCGCCGATAGCGACTCTATTTCATGATCTCAAGACTCTAAAAATACTCTCTTCTTTTTCAATATGAAACCCTAGAATTTCTCTTGTTCCTTCTCGCTTTCGTGTTCTTTGGAGCAGAATTTGACTCTTCTTTGAGAGAAAACGAATCGGATTTTCCACGAAAACGAGATTCCTCTGCTCCTTTTTCTAGATTCTATGTCGCAGAGTAATAAATGTATCTTCATATTGACAGATCGTAACGAGAAAACGCTAGAAATTGGGATTTCTCTCTCTCTCTCTGTGGGTCCAGTCCAACTCAGAGTTGTTAAATTTGTTTCGGATGCCGATTCGGTTTGGCCTCCAAACTGAAATATTTCGGCCTATTCGGAATTTCGGTGAAACGTTTCGGATTTATGTTTCAGAAAAATATAAAACTTAAAAATAATATAATACATATAGAAAAATATAATATTAATATCAAATTTTAAAATTTTGGTTTCATACATGTGTACAACTACTATATAAATTCAACAGCAATACCAAATAAATTCAACATAACATGTGCACAAGTGTGAAGAAATGAAAAGTTCACATTTAACCAAGGCCAACTGTTCTTTTAGGGGCCCTTCAGAAATTTCAGAATTTACATATTACCGGATGAGTCATTGAATAAATGGTTTGGTTATTATGTGTCACAGTTGATGGACCTATTGTGTTGCACAACAATGAACCACATAAAAAAATAGCCTAGCAATCCTCCACAAGCTTTGAAAAAATAAAATAAAATAAGGCAGCCCAGCCCAACAGCCCTCCACAAACTTTAAAAAAAGTGAAAAAAAGAAGCCCTGCCCAGCAGCCCTCCACAAACTTTGAAAAAAAGCAACCTAGCCCCGCCCAGCCCAGCAGCCCTACACAAAATTTGAGAAAAAGAAAAAAGCACCATAGGCTAGCCCAGCTCTGCAGTCCAAATGGGACAGAAAGGAAAAACAAAAAAGTACAGCTACACTTTAAAAGGGCAGCTGTCGAAGTAAAGAGGAAAGAACGGAAAAAAAAAAGATGAGAGTAGCTGAGTTGAGCTTTAGAAGAAGAAATAGAGGGAAAAAAAAGGCAGCAGCTGGCAGTCGATGAAGCACAACAGCAGTAGAGTCGAGTCGAGTCGACGAAGAAACAACAGCCCTCTTTCAGCTGGAGCAGCAGCTGCTTCATCTCTTCATCTTGTGTCAGCAGGAACAGGAATAACAGCAGCAGCTAGAGCAGATGCTTCGTTTCTTCTTCTCTCTTCCTTTTTCTTTCTTTCTTCTATTTTTCTTTTGTTTTTTTGGTTGATGAAGAGAGAGAGCAAACGAGGAAAGTAGAAGAGTCGAGCGGGCAAAAGCTTGAAGAAGAAAAAAAAATACAGCAGCTGGGTTGAGAAGCAGTACCTGGCAGCAGCTGGGTTGAGTGAGCAAACAACCAGAAGGTGGAGAGAACGACCATATCAGGTACGCCGCCTCCTCTTCTTCTTTGTCTTGCTTCTTCTTCTTCTTCGTCTTCTGCTTCTTCTTCTTCTTCCTCTTCACTTCTTCTTGTGCTGCTTCTTCTTCTTCTTCTTCTTCTTCTTCTTCTTCACTTCTTCTTGTGCTGCTTCTTCTTCTTCTGCTTCTTCCTTCTTCTCGTTCCTTCCTTTTGTCAATGACAATGAAAAGCCCTTCGTCGAAGGAAAATGGGATGGGATATGGGTTAGGGCATTTTATTTTTTTACTTTAACCTTTCCGGTTAACAAAAAATTATCTTTTAACCCCTTTCAGTATTTTTATTTTCAGTTTTAAGTTGAAAAATTATATTTAACACCCTTAGGTTTTATTTTTTCTAATTTTAAGTCAATAAACAAAATTTGGCCAAAACTAAGGATTTCGCCCAATTCGGGCGAATAACCGAAATTCGGTGCGAAATTCTGAAATTCGTCCGATAAGTCCGAATTCTGGAACGAATTTCTGCAAGGGGGTTGTTCGGTTCGGTAGAGGGACCGAACCGAAATTATTAGGAAAATTCATCCAAAACGAACCAAATTTAACAACACTGGTCAACTACGTGGGAAGGAAAGATGGTGCTCGTCCGTTTGTAAATTAACATATTTACATACCAAGCTCTCTTTGTTTTTTTAGTAGAAAATGAAACATGAGGAGTCCTCTGAAATTTGTGAGGTTAAAATTCAAACTGTTCATGTGCTGTAGGTGCTCAAGGGTCGGACTTAGTATATATAATCTTGGCTAATTTAAGTTTGGATTAAGTGATAGAAAGCCTAAAGCCTGGCCTGGTCCGTGGGTCAAGTACACGTAATGTAATGATATCTCCAAACAATTACTGGAAAGTCTGTAGGGCTAATAAAACCCTGGTTTGGCCCAACCCAGTTCGGCTTGTGTCAAGATTGGGCTGAATATGGGTCTATATCTCTAAAATTGGGCCAAGCCTAAAGACTCGAGCCATGAAAACCCCTAATTGGATGGGTTATTTAGAATTTTCCCCCTAAAAAAGAAGATATATAAGAGAGGGCTCATAGCGACAATGATTGGTAAAGAATATTTAACTTATGTATTTCATAATTTTGATCAATTGTGCAATAAAGTCATCTAGTGTTGGAATAAAATTTTGGATCAAGGACCCACTTAAGGGTATGAAGTTTTCAAGAGTAGGCTCACTGACTAGCCTTACAAATTTAGGATAATAAGTTATGGGCCCCAAAAACTTATCTTTTGTGCTTTCGGCCTGATGGAGGATCATCTGTGGGCCATATTTAATAGATGTGGTTTAGCATTAGCTTAAGAAATAAAACATAACTCTTCGGAACGGATTATCCTCCATAGTAATATGGTAATGAGTAACTAACACAACAACCCATGCTCAGCATGGCTATGCCCATGCATTATAAATTTAATATGCATACATTAAAAAGGTTACGTGGAGTGCCTCTTTCCATTGAGCAAGTTGCATAAATGGAAATAAGAAAACTCAGGTATAAATGAGTCGAGGAGATGTGGTGGAAATATAAGATGTTTAAAAAAAAAAAATTGAAGAAGTAGAACTAAAGTGGAGAGTAGTGAGTGGTTTGATGAGATAAGAATGAGTAGTGAGTGAACGAGAACTTTCAATTGTTAAATGTTGGCAAAGGGAATCCCAGATCACATGTGTCAATAACACTATAAAGAAAATTAATTATACCTTTTTTTTTCTTGTATTTTGGTATCAATTACATATTACTTGTATAGCTTTTTTTAGCTGAAATCAACTTGAATAGTTTTTTTTTTCTTTTTCATTTTTTCTTTTTGAAGTAAAAGTAACATAAACTCATCTTTCAATGTTTATATGAATGTTCAGATTGTAAAATCAGTTATTTTTGACAAGCTGGGTGGCATCTCCAATGCAGCATACACAAGGAAAAGAAGGTAGTTAGGTGGATCCCCTCCAGCTGGTGCTCTCAAAATTAATGTGGACAGAGTAGAGAGAGGAAAGCTAGACCCATTAAGAACAGGTGGTGTTAGTGTTATGAGAAAAGGGTGAGTACAAATGGTGTTTTTTAGTATGACCACGACCAAAGATTCTAGTGAGGTAGATATATGGACAAGGGTTGGAAATTTTCAAAGCACATTTTTTTTATTGGTAAAAGAAAAAAAAAAAAAAAGAGGTAAGACAGCTTTCAGAAAGTTCATGTCTTGAGAGAAGCTAACGAGGTCACAAATATTTTTGCTGAAAAGGGAGCAGATAGCGACTCTATTTTGTAGGCTTTTTCTCATAATTTCTTCATCCAAGTGTTGTCCTAACTCCTAATTGTGCTGTTGGTATAATTCTCTAATATGATTTTGTACTTTTTTGGTTTATGTCTTCTCCTAATGATGTTGGTTGGTAGAAACCAAATTGTCCTCATCATCGATTCCAATCTAGTAACGCCTTTTGATCAACCGATTTTAACTTGTAACTACCTTCGATTGTTTTGGATCTCATCCCTCCAGGGCAATGATGGC
This sequence comes from Persea americana, assembly GCA_029852735.1. Taxonomy (NCBI): domain Eukaryota; kingdom Viridiplantae; phylum Streptophyta; class Magnoliopsida; order Laurales; family Lauraceae; genus Persea; species Persea americana. The sequence continues at coordinate 56,617,442 of CM056810.1, forward strand.
TCAGAGTCTCAACGAATCAATGGCAGAACACAATTCTCTAAAGTTTTAGAAGGATACTTTGGGAGAGGAAAAGAATGAATTTGTTTCTATCCCAATTCTGATCTGAGGCACGAGCAAATATGGGTTCTAATCTGGGTTGGCTAAGGGATTGTTGGTCTCTGTGACAAATCTTTCTCCGGTGGTGACGATAAAGGATTTGTTCGAAGTTTTCTGGGAGGTGGGTCAAGTTTTCGATGTGTTTTTGCCAAAAGATAGGCTTAATGGGAGAGGCAGAGGGTTTGGATTTGTGCGGTTTAAAACCGAATGGCATGCAAATAGGGCAATTAGGAGTTTGAATGGACGAATGGTTGGTGGAAGAAGGATTGGGGTGCAGAAAGCTAAATATGTTGACAGGAATTCTAAGAAGACCTGCAATAGTCTTGCTGTTAAAAGTACAAGGAAAGCTTTCAGTGCTGTTAGTCTGCAAAATCAAGGAGTGAACTCAACATATCCACCAAAGGCAAGTCATGGTACCAATCAGGCTTGGACCGAAGTTGTGGGTAATTTCAAGGTGGTAAAGGTAGCGGCATCGTTGGCTTTGGCTTTGAAAAAAGAAGTGATTAATTCTTTTGTGGGAACTGCTTCTTGTCTGGATGTAACTGAGGGAGATATTCTTCGCTGGTTGACTTTGGAGGTGAAAGTGCAAGACGAAGTGAAAAAATTCCACTCATGTCTATTCTGGATTCATCCAGGGACGGGAGGATTTCTCACAGTTGGTGAAAATGGGACCAGTTCTGATTCAAAAACCTTTTCGGAGGCTGGATCGTTGGACGGAGGTGATTGGACCTGTTCTGCAACCTATTTGGGTTCAGTTCGTTGGCGTTCCTTTACATACCGGGACGAAAAGGTGTTTCAATGTCTTGGTGAGTGTTTGGGTGTAGTTATGGAGATCGATGATGAAGCCAATACCAAACAGAGACGTGACAGGGTACGCTTAATGGTTATGTGTGATCCTCAGCGACAATTGCCAGAAATCATTCCCCTGGAAGTCAAAGGTGTCAGGTTTCTTATGTCTGTTATTGTGGAGGATAGTTGCAAATGCTGCGAAAAGATGGGGCTGCCGGAATTATGCTGTCGGGAGAAACCTACGTCGGAGGAACAAGATGCGATTTTTCTGGAGGGTGATGCACTGATTGATGGCGGATTTCAAGGTGATTTAAATTTCAAATCTCACATCCCATCTGTTAGCGATCCTCTCGCAAGAGTTTTAGAGCCGGCACAAGAGAGATTGCAAGGGTGGTAGGAAACGAAAGTTTTGCTTGCTCCAATCACAGCGACGAAGGTGTTTACGTTGCAAAATCAGAGTGACCATCCCCCTTTTCGTGGAACGCCAGGGAAATCAAATGATAGGGATGTGTCGAGCTGCCCTCCCTTAAAAGGTGTTCTTAGGAAATTGCGTGATGACCTTTCTTCCCCTTCTATAAATCATATATTACAAGAGAACATGGCATGCCCAGGTATTGCCGATATGGATGGTTTGGTGACCCCAAAAGACGCCCAGGTGCCTTCGGGTAAGGGAAGTGACCCTTCTATTGATGGAGCTAGCTCTCATATATAGGTTTTGGATCATTGTTCAAACCCTGTTGGGCATGATTCTCAGGAAATTATTAAGATGAATGAGGATCGCTGTTAGGGAGATCGTTCTTCAGACACTGACGGTATTTCCTACGACAGTGAGCATGATGCGAATCCTAGTATTCTAGAGAATCAAGCTTTATTGATGGTGGATTTGACAGATAATGTTGAAGCTCTAGCTATAGATGTGCCTAATAATGATTGTGTGGTATAAAAAACAAGTAGATTTATTGAAGAAAAAATGATTGAAATAGCCAATGTGTTGGGAATTTCGATGGATGACCGGTTAGGTGGGCTGAGAAGCTTAATTCGTGATATGATGAAGGTGAAGGGAAGAAGTACGGGAGGCCACAAAACCAAAAAGAAATCCAAAGCACAGAGAGAGTTCGAGCAATTAGCTTTCTCTGTTAATTATGATCATGCAGATAAGCATATGGGTGTGGCATTGTTGGGACTAAGAAGCTTTTATCTTGGAATGTTCGTGGGATGAACTCTGTTTCCAAAAGGGTGGTGTTGAAAAGCGTGGTTCAGTCATTTAAGGGAGAATGTTTGTTTCTTCAGGAGACTAAGATGAAGGTTATTGATATTCAAATTATTAGATCTATTTGCCCCTGGTCAGATAGTCAATTTGCTATGCGTCCTTCTATTGGTGCTTCAGGGGGCATTTTATTAGTCTGGAATGCGGCTTATTGGCAAAGGACGGATGAGTTTGTGGGAAGGTTTACTGTTTCTGTCTTATTAAAAGATGTCTGACGTAATACAGAATGGGTAGCAACATCTGTGTATGGGCCATCTTCTTCTAATGATAGGGTGGAGTTTTGGACAGAACTTTCTCGGGTAGCTGGTTTATGGAAGCGCCCATGGGTGGTAGGAGGGGATTTCAATTGCATCAGGTTTCCGTCGGAAAAAAAAGGAGGTTCTGTCATTACTTCAGCTTTGAGGGATTTCAGTGATTGGATCAGGAGAAATTATCTTGTAGATTTACCTTTCCAAGGAGCTGATTTTACATGGTCTAATACGCAGAGGGATCCGATTGTGCGTCGGCTGGATCGGTTTCTAGTGTGTTCCGAATGGCTGGATATTTTTCCGGATTGTATTGAACGAGCGTTGGCTAGACCAATTTCAGTTCATTGTCCTATCCTTGTTGAGACTGATTTGGAAGATTGGGGTCCTCCGCTTTTTTTGTTTGAATTAATGTGGATCTCAAAGACAGGTATTGTGTTAGAAAATGGAGGGTTGTCAAAGAGGTGAGTGGGTGGATGGGTTTTCACTTAGCTCCAAAGTTGAAATTCCTTAAAAAGAAAATTCAAGTCTAGCGTAGGGAGGTCTTCGGCCACATATCAGAAAAGAAGCATTATCTTTTATCTGACATTCAGAGCATTAATGGGAGGGTAGAACATGGGAAGAATGAAGAAGAGAGTTGGAATAGAAGAATTTCTCTTAAAGAGCAATTTCGAAGGCTGATTTTTCAAGAGATCAGTTGGAAGCAACGTTCTCGAAATAAATGGTTGGTTGCGGGAGATCATAATACCGAGTTCTTCCATGCTGTCGCTAGTGCCTGTCATCGTGTGAATCGGATAAATGCTATTGAAGTTGGGGGAAGATTATGGGAGGAAAAATCTGATATAGAAACAGAAATTGTTCAGTTTTTTCATAGGCTTTATTCTAGTGACTATAAGTTAAGTCCTCGGATGGATGGGATTTCTGTTAGTTAGCTTTCTACTTCTACTGCTTCTTCTCTTGAAGATCAATATTCTGAAGAAGAGATTAGAGAAGCCATGTTTGGTATGGGGGGAGATCGCGCTCCGGGCCTTGATGATTTTCCAATAGCATCTTTCCACTATTTTTGGGATAAGTTAGAAGATAAAATGCTAGTGTTCTTTAATGAATTCCAATAAGTTTGATTGGGAGTCGTTATAAGATTTTAGCCAAAGTTATTGCTAATCGTCTGCGAAAGGTACTTCCTGGAGTAATATACTTATATCTGATAAACAAGCTACATTTGTTGATGGACTCCAAATTCTTGATAGTGTCATTGTTGCTCATGAACGTATGAATTCTCATAATCGACAAAATCTCCCAGGACTGATTTGTAAGTTGGATTTCGAAAAAGCTTATGGTAGATTGGGGATTCCTTCAATATATGATGGAAATAATGGGGTTTGGATATAAATGAAGTAAATGGGTTCAGAGTTGTGTATCTTTAGCTCATTTTTCCATAATGGTGAATGGTTTTTCTAAAGGTTATTTCAAGAGTTCTCGCGGCATCCGACAAGGTGATCCTTTGTCTCCTATGCTGTTTGTTCTTGTTGTGGAAGCCTTGAATGAGAAAGCTAGACGGACGGGGTTATTTACAGGATTTGCTATTGATGATTCTGGTTTGGAGGTAACTCACTTGCAATTTGCAGATAATTCTATTATATTCTGTAATGCTTCACTAGATGAGGTTAACAATTTGAAACTGATTTTGAAATGGTTTGAACTTTTGTCAGGGCTTCGAATCAAGTATGGCAAATGTGAGTTTATAGGTGTCCGGTTGGCAGCTAGTCAGGTTGCTACTTTGGCTAATGCTTTTGGTTGCAAATTTGGCAAACTGCCTTCTAATTATCTGGGGATACCCTTATGTTTGGGGATTCCCAAGAGTTCTATGTGAAGTTCAGTTTTGGAGCGTGTAGATAAAAGACTGAGTTCTTGGAAAGGTAAGATGTTATCTTTGGGAGGGAGAATCACTTTGATTAAGTCTGTTATGTCATGCAGAGCATTCCTATTTATTATTTCTCTTTTGTCAAGTGCCCTAAAAGTGTGGTGCGTCGGATTGAAAAGCTCCAAAAAGATTTTCTCTGGAATGATCATGTTGACAAAAGGAAGTATCACTTGGTTAGGTGGGATTTGGTTTGCAAGCCTACTGAGCAAGTAGGGTTGGGCATCCGATCTATTGAGGAAGTTAATAAAGCTCTATTGGGAAAGTGGTTATGGAGGATTGGGGAATCATATCAAGGGTTGTGGAGACAAATCCTTATTTCTAAGTATAAGTTGGATGATGATGGGTGGTGTGTACCAGGTCAAATGTTCAAGGCCACTGGATTTTGGAAATCAATTCTATCAGGGAAGGATGATTTCTTTCCATGGATTCGCTTTCGAGTGCGTGATGGGCGTCAGGTTCGGTTTTGGCATGATGAATGGTGGTGTGGGCAGTCGACATTTCTTACTCTTTTTCCTAACCTTTACTTGTTAGATAGGAGATGGCAGGCTATTGCTGCAGATAATTTCCTTATTACTAGTGGTGAAGTGGTGTGGGATTTTAATTTTCATGGCACGATGGCCTTATTAGACAATGTTTATGTTCATGGTGGAGGATGTGATGTTAGAGTGTGGAAGCCGGCGGCCAAAGGTAATTTCTCAGTTAAATCGCTTTACAATGCTTTGCTTGACTCATCTAATCCTATTCAAGTGGGGAAAAGGTTTTGGGACTCCACAATACCTCATCAAGTATTGGGTGGCAAGGTCTCATAAAATTCTTACTTTAGACAAGTTGAAGAGGTGTAAGCATATTACTGTCAATGGGTGCCCTATGTGTCAGGATGAGGAATCAGTGCATCATTTGCTTATCCATTGTGTTCTTTCTCGTAAAGTGTGGTCTGTAATTCTTAAAGTGTTTGATATGCAATGGGTCATGCCCTTGAAAGTTGCGTATCTTTTTCATCAATGGCGTCTGCGAATCAAATATGTTCGCATGAGAATTCTTTGGAAGGTGGTGTTGTACACGGTTTGTTGGAAAATTTGGCTGGCAAGGAATAATCATGTTTTCAAGAATAAGAGTAACTTGGTGGAGGATGTTGTTGCATCTATTATCTGGTCTGCTTCAGAGTGGGTGCTTTCAAGAATTGAGTTTAAAGGGGTGTGTTTGGAGGATTTAAGTAGATCATGGGCAGCTCATTTTCAAGGTGGATGGGTCTCTAAATCTTTAAACAGGGTTTCTTGCGAATGTCCTACTGCGAGTTTTCTCAAATTAAGCTTTGATGGAAGTTATGTTCAAGCCATTGGAAGAGGTGGTATTGGAGGTGTCATTAGAGACTGGAATGGCATAACTATAAGGAATTTCTCTGGGCTGGTGGATTCTTTAGATGCTAATGAATCTGAAATGAAGGCTCTTTTGGTTGGTTGCAGCGAGTTGCGTAAGTTGGAAAGTTCTAAAGTTATCATTGAAGGAGATTCCTTTTCTACCATTCAGTGGAGTTTAGGCAACTGTTCCTATCCTTGGACGTTGGCTGACATGGTGGAGGAAGTGCAAGACATCGTGAGTCAATTGGATGCTGCCCTTCATCATGTGTTACGTGAGGCCAATGTTTCGACGGACAACCCCGCTAAGGAAGGGGTGCTTCGTTCTTCTTTATCCTTTGATGTATAGTTTTTTTTTAGTATTCTCCTTTTTTTTTTTTTTTTTTGTTCTTTTGGGTTTTCCCCTCTTGTTAATAAATTTTACTGTTTTAAAAAAAAAAAAATTTTGATGTTGGTTGGTTGTGGCAGTTGGTGTTGTCAAATTGCTTTGGTTTTCTTGAATGAAACTCCATTCAATTATGGAAAAACTGAAATGTTGAAACTGACCTTCAGCATTACGATTGTACCTAGTACAATAAATGCCATATAGTACTCACAATATGCTATATATTAGTCATACATAACACATTATGAGTGCTTGTCATGCAAATCCCTTTCCATTTTATACTTTTACTAAGTACAGTTCTAAAAATTCATTGTAGCTTATAAAATGCCAACCACCCCCGCCCCCACCCCAAAAAAAAAAAAACCGTTATGTCTTCTCTTCTCCCGACTTGACTGAGTCAACTTGGATTGCTCTCTCCATCAGACTTGCCTAAGCCATTCGCTCACATTGCAAGTTTTGAAAGTCCTGTGCAGAGATTTGCAGCTAAATATCTTTTACTTTTCACAGTTGGCATCAGAAGAACAAAATAAAAATAAAATTGATTTATGGCACCACACTTTGAACATGAGAGATGCAATCGATTTATTCCAGTATGCATTTAGGTATGCATAAAAATCTACAAAAGTATCTACCAAGGTATCACTTTTCCTCCATCCCACCCCGAATCATTGGTCATTTCATTGCACATGAAATCAGAAACATATCAGAGGTTATTTTGATATGTTCTTCTCACTACCCTTGGCAAGGAACATCCAAAAGGACACCAGAATTCTCACATTATGCCGCGTTTCCTCAGACAAACAGTTAAACGAATTGATTTAACTTAGAAAAATCCTTCTTTTATGGCTTCGCTCGTCAAAATCCTACTCCTATCACATCGAAAACTACGAGATACAGATTCCTCCCAAACACATCAAATGCAGAACTAAAACAACCCTAATTACCGAAAAATCGCCATGAACAGATAAAATTGCTATAGGGATATATCAAAGAACCTCTTTTTCTTATGCGACAAGAAGTAGGCAATGCTGAAGATGCAAATCGCCCACCATAGCGTCCGAACTTTCGCTTCCTCAATCAGATCCTGCAGCGTCTCCATCGCCTTCATGATCTCAAGACTCTAAAAATACTCTCTTTTTTTTCAATATGTAACCCTAGAATTCCTCTTGTTCCTTCTCGCTTTCGTGTTCTTTGGAGCAGAATTCGACTCTTCTTTGAGAGAGAACGAATCGGATTTTCCACAAAAACGAGATTCCTCTGCTCCTTTTTCTAGATTCTATTTTGCAGAGTAATAAACGTATCTTAAGATTGACAGATCGTAACGAGAAAACCCTAGAAATTGGGATTTCCCTCTTTCTCTCTCTGGGTCCAGTCCGTGGGAAGTAAAGATGGTGCTCGTCCGTTCGTAAATTAACAAATTTACTTACCCAGTGGAAAACGGAACATGAGGTGTCCTCTGAAATTTGTGAGGTTAAAATCCAAACCGTTCTTGTGTTGTAGGGGTGCGACTCAAGGTGCTCATGGGTCGGGCTTGGTATATATAATACTGGCAAGCAGGGCCTAAAATAAAAATATATTAAAATTTAGATATGGGTGTGTATTTTTCTTTTTATTGCAATGAGGATAGGAATAGTCCATTAAAATAGCTAATTCGAGAGAATCTAGAGATTTTTTACTTTTAATTGATTCTATATGAAAGAGATATATATTTTAGAAAAAGGTATAAAATCTAGAAAAAATTAAGTTTCTCAATTTTAGATGGCGGGCCAAACTTCAAGGAGAATAAAATTTGACCAATGATGGTAATGTAATGGTGATTTTGAGCAGTTTAGATATATATATATAGCCCCATAAATAGACCTCGTATGGTTTGCTTTCGAGAATCTTAGGATAATTATCATTAGTTGAAGTTTTCATAAATTCAAAAAAAGACGTGAGACAAGATCCCGGAATTCTAGCATTAGAAAGAAATCCTTAAAAAGATAATTTGGAAAGAGATACTCATTGGATGCAACTTGGGTCCAGATCACGACAATGCAATTTGGGCCAGGGCGGTTTGGATTTGGGCTTAGGATCTGGCCTGAGTTTTGTGTGCACGCAGAGTTCAAGCCCAACTTGGGCTCAGATATCTAAATATTAGGCCATAGTTGGGCCTTGAGTAGCACGCCTCTTGCTCCATTACACTATTAACTCTGTGCCTGAGCTATGCAGTGTTGTCCATTGGTTTAAAAAGTCCAAACTTTGAATAGATCAAGGGTTGAAGCCTTGCCTGATCAATTTGAAATCCAGGATTAACTGGCTCATTTGAATAGTCTGAATGGGTTGAGTCAAACCCAAGACCCAACCTAAAAAAAAAATACCAAGTATAGGGTATAGACTCAATGGGCCAGGTCTAGCCCAGAGTATTGGATCCGATGACACAAATTCGACCTCTATTACGATAAGATTATGTTGATATTAGTAGGATCCATATCATGTTGTAGCTTCCAAATAGGAATTACACTTCTGCTTTTCAAAAATAAAGGACATGAAATGTTTACTACCTACTGGCCTACCAAATACAAGAGGGTTTTGGGGCTAAACGACTACAAATCATATCCATCGTTTGTTGCTAGATGGGGGCCGATCAAGGACAGTGTGCTTTAGAAAGAATATAAAAGAAAAGGAAAAGGGGGAGAGAAGTGTGATGAGATTTTTTAGGGATAGTAATGAGGAAAGAAGTGGAGAAAGGATAGGTTTGATAGGGATGGACGAGGTTGTTTAAGAGAAATTGTAGGAGATATGATAAAGATGTGAGTTTGTTATCTTTATAAAATTGAATTAAATGAAGAGATTTAGGGAGGTGATTTGGAGTAGATAATTGAAATGGAGATTTAGGGAGGAGATTTGTTTTGGATGAGTGCAGTCGCCCACATCAAAGCCTGAGGCTGTGCATTTTTTTCTTCTATATTTTTTTGAAAGGAGAGAGTTTTCAGGGCTAATGTGGCACCCCTCACAGCCCACCTCCCCCCGTACTTTAATATATATAATTGGCCAATTGAGTAATTGGACAAGTTTGGATTAAGTGATAGAAAGCCTAAAGCCCAGCTTGGCCCATGGGACAAGTGCATGTGTTGTATGGGTGCGATCCAAGGTGCTTGTTGAAAATTAGACCCCTGGGTTATTTACTAACCTGTCAAACTATGAAATTAAAGGGAGGGCTAAAAATCAACAATAATTTACCTTTTTTTTTATGTTAGATGGCTAATAAAGACGGATCCGATTGAATTTTTAATAGATGTCTTATCTATAAAAAGTGTTATCTGTGTGCGGCCATGTATGTACCCGCAGGGAATAGTCTTTGCTTGTTAGATTCGGGTATCCCCCGGGGCCGGAGCCCAAAGGTCCAAAGGCTGGACTGGATAGAGATACCATGGATCATAAAAATAAATAAATAAATAAATAAATAAAAAGTGCTACCTAATGCAGCAGTGGGACCTACATTTGTACTACGGCTCCCTTGTTTATTGGCCATAGACATTGTTGTCACAATTGTGTTGACTCTTTGTTGCCAAAGGCCCTACAAATGACCTTTAGGAATTCTTGGAATTCCAACCTCTTTGATTTTGTTGAGATTTATGCTCCATCGAAGAGGAGGATTTTGGAATTCCACCTAAGAGGACAACTTTCAAATAATTTAAAACTCTCCAAATAAGAATTCTATGAATTTTTGTAAAGAAACGGGCCATAAGTCTAGCAGAAAACCATTAAATCTAGTCGGTCAGATTGAATAACCAAATCGAGTCAACTCGGCCAAGTTCAAGCAAGCAACTCCTCAAGCAAAAAAAAGCCTTTTAACTATTAAAATGTCAAGTCAAATTTGTTCTAAGCTATTAAAAACAAATTTAGTGATGAGCTATACAACAAATCTAATAATGATTAGATTTTTTGTCCAACGTGATTTTAATATTTTAAAATTAGTGCGAAGGTCCCCAAGAGTCTCAAAGATACTCTCATGGCATGAATTAGAGGAAGAAATTTGTTTTGGATCATTTTTTTAGATAACTTAATTTAAACTGAGACTTTGATGGACTAGCTAATCTTTAAATCTATGGTTCCATTGGCAGATGTAATTCAAAATGAAATATTTTGGCTATCCCACCTAGGGTAAAACTAAAAACTAACCAGAATAATCTTTAGTACTAAATGGTTCTTATCGCTCATGTTTTCCCCCTTAAAATAAGAAAAAAATACAGTTTGCTCTTAATTTTTTTATTTATTTTTGTTGGAAGGCAAATTTTATTGCAAGAGAAACATGTTACAAATTACATAATCTTGCTGAGCTCATTGAACTTCCACATTGGAACCTAATCATAAAGGTTTGTAATTTCTTGGAAAACTCATATTTCTGGCATTTGTATGGAATGTATTGGGTGAGAGGAATGTCACCTAATCTTTCGTAAATATAATTTCACTAGTTCATAGTCTGAATTGTCTATATTGTATTGATCTGCCAAATCAGTTTGCAAGTCATTGGAATCTTCCTAGGTCAGATCATTATAAAGGACGACTATTGTTGTTTACCCTTCATCTCATTGTTGGCGATTTTGTAATCAGATCAGGTTGTGCTGAGACCGAGTTGTGCCAAGACTATACTCAGCAAAACTTATTTGGCAACATTATATAAAATTACTTTAGTGAGAATTTGATGTATGGAACTTGTTTGGTAACATTATAGAAGTGTTGCTCTAAGGAGTGGACATAGGATTTATAATGTGGGACCCACTTTTTTTGTTTGAAGCACTCTATTATCATAGTACATGGAACCTACTTGTAGAAATCACAGTGTGGTACCCACCTTTAAAAATTAAAATATGGGGCTCACATTCATAGGATTTATAATGTGGGTCCGCCCTTTTGTGATGGTGACCATATGACCCACATTTATGAATTACAAAGTGGAACCACATTTTTTGTGGTTGTGGATACAGGATCCACCTTTAGAAATTACAAAATGTGGTGCCCCACCTTTTGAAATTAAGAAAATGCAGGCAGCGCATTCATAGGATTTACAATGTGGGCCCACTGTTATAGGCATTATAACGTGGGGCCATCTTTTTTATTAATTGTGAACGCTGGGCCCACCTTTAAAAAATTACAATGTGGTACACACATTTAGAAATCCGAACATGGAGACACTTTCATAGGATTCACAATGTGGGCCCACATTCATAGGATTTACAATGTGGCTCTGCCTTTTGCAATTGTGACCATATGACCCACCTTTAAGAATTATAAAGTGGGATTACCTTTTCTGTGGTTGTGGAAACGGGACCCATCTTTAGAAATTACAACGTGATGTCCACCTTTATAAATTATAAGACAAGACCCACATTCATATGATTTATAATGTGGTCTCACCATTATAATTTTATAATATGGGCCAACCTTTTGTGATTATGGCCATGTGACCCTGGGTTGGGCCAAGCTATGGTGTACTGACTGTTATGCCAATAGCAGTGTCCGGCAGCTAAGTTGGTATGGAGCTTGAGCGGGCGCCTTTGGGAATTATAAAGTGGGGCCACCTTATTTGGGATCGTGAATATGGGCCTACCTTTAGGATAAGTGATAAGATTTAGAGTATTTAAATGACATTATTTAAAAGGCAAGAGATAAGTAAAAACCAATTGTGCCAGTTTATTGTTTCTTAAAAAAATAAAAAAATTTCGTTCCAACTTTCTTATGCCATCGGGTTAAGATTTTGAGATTCCTTCCCGTGAGATCAAAATTTGGAACAATGATTTATACGTACCAAACATGTTTTTCACAACCTTATCTCGTGGGAACATGAGAACATCCGAATGGCATGATTTATGGGGATTGAATGGAATGAAAGATGAATGCCTCATATGGGTGCACAACTCCATTTCCAAAAGAACGGCTCCTTACCGAGCATCAAGTCTTACCTAGCTGTCTAGGATTTGAACCCCGGGTACGTCACCTCTTCCCACTTGTATGGGCTTTCTTTCCGCGTGTGTGGGCTTCCTTTCCACTCCTCTCTTTCATTAAGGATTACTCTGCATATTTAAGAGATATATTGAAATGGACTCCTCTAAAAGTTGCTTTATTGGATCTGCGATTGCCCACGTTGTGGTTTGCACAAGCTGTCGGTTAATAAGTTGCTTTGCCTGATTGGGAAACCCAAGGGATCTATCTTCTTTGTTAAACTCTAGAGCACTGTAGGGTGCTATATACTTTAGCATAGCTGATTCAACCATCTTGTTTATTGTTAGGCATAAAGGATTGATGAGCAACAATGGTGAAATGTACAATTTCCTTGAAAAAATTACACCAACAAACGGTTGGAAGGGCTCAATCATTTCATCTTAACTTGGGACCATGCCCGATCCAATTTCCCTTTTGAACATAATCCTTGAGTTTTTAGTTTGTATGTCTAGAACTCGCGATTTGATCACCTAAACCTTTAAAAAGTGAGATACCAGAAAAGACATACAAAGTAGAAATCCGTTTCCCTTTAATTGAGAAAAAGAAGAGAGTTGGAAGCCATTGGTAATGGATTATTGTACTTCCTTTCTTTTCACATTATGATAGAAGATGATCAAAGGGTTATTTGTATCAATGGTGTAGGCCCTGTGGCTCATTATATCAGTTGTGTTTACTAAAATCTGTTCACTTATTGGATGAACCATGTCTTACTTTTCAACCCACTTGTAAATTGGTTTTGGTAAGCTGGGAAATCGAATTAGTACAGCATTTACTCCAGTTACGACTGATATCATCATCTATTTAGTTTTCACTATTTAAAAAGCCAAAAAGCTAAAATTTGGTTCATGAATCATGATATGACCCAACAATCTATATAGTTGCTAAATGTTAGGTCATCTCATTGAAGTAGTTCAATCATGCCATTCCGCTAATAACTCAATGGTCACGCATCTATCTTTTCACAAAAACAATCACGGAACTATCCTTGGCTGTGTTGGTGAGTGACTTTGGCCTGTGTCTGCGAATGCATGAGCATTTATCAAAAGTAAAATAAAATAAAAAGTTCAATTATTTGCTCTGATTATCAATATCAGACCATGTATCACTAGAGAAAGTTGATAGGCGCGAACAATATAATGATAAATTTAAGTGGAGCATATGAGTTGCAACAACATTATGTTATTGGTATATATTGATATTAATAACTAAAGCAAGATTCTAATAAATTTATCCGGCGGTATTAAAAACTTGGGTTGAATTCAAATAAATGTAGTAGTTTTTTCTTTTCTTTTATGGTAGAAGATGCAGTTGAGATGAGCTGCCTTTCTTTTTTGTTTTTCTAAAAGAAAATGTGATTCAACCATTTTGCAAAGTAGAATGATCAAATGATTATTAAAATAATTGTTAGATTATTTGTTCTCAATCCAGTGGATGATGTAAATAAATTGGTTTATTTTATTAATTAATTTATATTTTCATGCTCTATTCATGTGATGGGTGGTATTTTATTGTTTGATTGCACATAACTAATACAAAATGCAATGATGATTCATGAGATGGACCGGAGCCCACAAGTGTGTTAAATGCAATCCATGTGTGTGGATGAGATTCACATACAGGAGACATTGATTACAAATCTTATACTTCAAGTATTTTCACAACCATTGATGAAGCACTGTAATTACTATGAGATAGTGTGATTTGTCTCAATCATCAGAGTGTAGGACTCTGAATTGTTGTGCTAGTATATTGGATGTACTAAAGGACCATGGATCGCACCTTATGCGAATCTATGTTTGATTTAAAGACTACTCTCATAACTCTAAAGCAATAGGCTTTTAATCCTAAGAGATTAATGGACTCAAGTTTCTACTATGCATTTACTTTGAGTCACCAATGAGTGATGCCAACTGTAGGTGAACACCTCGGTGTCTTGGGTACATGGTAGTGGGGCTGTGGGAACACATAATTCTCAAGATGGAATCTATCCTCTAAAAGAGACATATTCCTTTGTACCAATTAATAGATTTATCATTGGTAAGTGCACACCCATCTCAATTAAGAGTTAATTGGATGATACTGATGATTACTGTAATTAATTGGGTCACAAGGATACTAAGATATGGATCTAATTTGGTTGGGTAGATTTATTCCAATGGATCCATGGATATAATTGATGGAGGGGCTTACTTGCAGTAATTGAGAAGTTTAGGGTCTTCTTATAAATATTTCTAAGACCGGAATGCAATTGCATTAACTTAATGGTGTTATTTGCAATTAACTATGGGTCTGGAGTTCACATGATATGTGGAGTCAAAGCTTTTTAGTTGGAACCAGTTTCTAAGGAATCCTTAGTGGTCCTTATGCTAGCCCTAATAAGAGAAGGTTACTAATCCAATTGGAATTCTTAAGGAAATGAGGAGCATGTCACATACTAAGAATAGAAGTGAGACTTATAATATTGGACAACGAGGAGGTGCTCCATAAACTATAAATAGGAGGAGATGGTTAGAGATCTCTAGACACAATCTCATAAGCTTCTCTCTATCCTCTGGTTTCCTTCTCAAGTGCTTAGGGTTTCTTCTCCTTAGAGATCTCACCATTCTCTTGGGGAAGTTCTCTACAAGTGGGTCACGGCGTGGAAGAACACGAAGGCACAGGAGAACAAATCTGTAAAAAGGGTTTTCGTAGAGATCAAGTATTCAAGTTCTTGATTTGAGCACAACCAAGCTCTAAAGGTATAGATCTACAACGTATTTATTTTAGTAGATCTTTTATGCATGTTTGTTTATTGATCTATCTTTTTTATCGATCTTTGATCTTAATGAATGAAATTAGGGTTTTAGATCTTGAGATTGAGTTTTTGGCCTCATGGGTATTTGATCCCTGCTTTAAGTGTGTTAGAAGTTTTGAATAGCTATCCACGAGGCCCACCTACTTCCAACAATAATGTGATGCATGTGATTTGCTAGCTAGCCTCTGAATATTAGACTTTTGATGTGAAACATTGATGATGATAAATGGGACATGGATTGCTATGTTTGGACTCTGTAAGTGCAACTGGAAAATCTTAATCTAGAGAGGGATGATGTGGCATTTCACTATTTTACTGTTCCATTTGGGACAAGCTATCTCATTGCTGGGCATCCATCATTATACCACTCTGTCAAAATGAGAATAAAGGTGTTTGTGTATACTATTAGCCAAAAGGCCTAGAAAGGTATAAGGTGTTTGTGTGTGCTTATGCTCTGATAGAGCATCATAGTCTCATAGGAAGATTTTCTCCCATGGGAACCTCGCCAGTCGCCATGGCTAGGAGTGCTTATGGGCCGGCCAGGCTGAATCTGGCCAGCCCAGTCTGCTTTGGGCCAAGTTTGTACCATAGCCTAAGTCGAGCGAGGCTAAGTTTAATATTGAGGTCAGAACTCATATCTAATCTAAAATTTGGCCCCGTTTAGCATATGGGCCAGGCTTAGATTAAGTGCTTGAAAATCCAAAGTCTGACCCCGACAAGCAGTGCTTGTAGTTTAGTACTGACTTGTTTGCTCTAACTAACAAGTGATAGAAAGCTCGGCTGGGCCTTATATATTTCAGGCAAGCTAGGTGCAGACCAAGCACTTATGCCCCCTTTCAAGCTTGAGCCGGTTACAAGCATATGTTTCTAAAGTCCTTAGTTTCTAGTGCATTGATGGGATCTTCCGGGATAGAAGTGGCTAACCATGTTTGGCATATAGTGGCCAAATCTCGGCCACCAATGCACTAGAAACTGGCTACCCATGTTTCTAAAGTCCTCAGTTTCTTGTTTGCACAACCTCCACCCATTACCCATTGAAGGTGATTCTCTCCTCCTCATCAAAACTGTCCAACAAGAAGGCACACTCTCTTGGCACCTATTGTCTATATGGAAAAAAATCCAACAAACTCTCAAACAGATCCCACGATGGTAGGTTTAACTTTGCCGATGCACTTCTAATCGGGTGGCCCATGAATTAGCTCACATGTATTGACCTAGCATCACTATCTTCACTAATTCAGTTCCAGATCATATCCATGCAGTGTGCAGGAAGGACATCATTGCTAGCAGCTCAGTGGTGCAAAATGCAGCAAGGATATTAGCAGTGGAAGAAGTTGACGATAGGGTCCCTTATTAGGTACTACTATGGGCCCCAATTTTGCAGTTCGACTACTATTAGTTGTTTTTTTTTTTCCTTTTCTGTTTTAGCTCAACCTTTCTCGGACTTTCTTTCTCTCTACCTCCTTCATTTCTTTATGTTTTGTACTCTTCTTTATGTACTTTTGGCTTTAATCTATGTTATTCCTTACTAGCAAATTAAAAAAAAAAAAAGTCTTGGATAAGCCTCATCCAGCACCACCCTTGGACTTGTGGTAAGGCCCATAGGTCCTACACCTCATTCAATACAATACCTTTGTTGCAAGCTGAATCAAGGACATGTAATTGGGTTTGTCGGTCCTAATATTTAAACGAGAATTTGATGGATTAACTATTATATATATTAAAGCAGCAGGTGATTATCTAGGAGGATGACACGTGGCGCATCCTCATACTTTTTACAATGCCACATTATGGAATTGCCCTTCTTATCTAATCTTACAAAAAGACCCTCTTTGAGTACCACGTCACCTCTATATAGATAAGTGAGGGTGATTCGTGATTTCAAAATTTTAATGGAACCCTAAAAAATCTCTACAAACTAAATCTATCCCTGAAATATCATAACCCATCCTTATCTCAATACATTTGAAACGTTTCTGCACCCAAACAAGAACGTGTTTGTGGCTCTTAAGAGTCTTCTAAAGAAGAAGAAATCAAAGAAAGTGCAGAAATCATCAAAGGTTGCACTGAGATCAAATTAAGACTCTTAGTATGAACTCGAATTAGATTGTTTAAAATTTTCAGTTTTGTCACTATGAGTATTATCGTACAGTAGTTTACTTTGCAAGTTTGGTTTTGCTTCAAATTATTTAGAAAAGGAAAAATGGGAGTCACTTCTTTAGTTCATGATGATATAGTTTATGCTATCTTTGCAAATCATGTTTCATTTTACCTTGATAAGCATTTTCCCATTCTTGATAAGTTTTGTACGAATATCGACATGCTTTGTGCATACATGAACATCATGGAATATCGATGAGCTTGGACTGCCCTCTCAGTTCGATCCACTAGTTAGGGGGTCCTTAAGCATAAGGACAATCTACAGATTAGTCGTGTAATTATATACATTCTTGTTTTGTCCAGTTCCGCGGCCGGTTTTCCCACTCACCTTGTGTGACTGGGCTTTTGCTTCGTTTCGTTTTGTTTTGTTTCGTTTTGCTTGCTCTTGTCATTGAGTGTGACAGAGAAAGGATGAGCTCAATGTGGATTCATGAATCATGATATTTTCTTGAAATTATATTAGTTTTGCTTTGTACAGTTTATATATGTTTTGCTCAGAACTCATGTCAAGTTTTAAGTATTAATCATTCCAGATATTGATCGATTTGTTTTATGTCTAAATTGATCACCTGCCAGACCGTCGTGTCTGACTTTTTTTGCTTTGGTGTTTAGATGCAGGAGCAGCTGCCCCTGAGGAGGAGTGCCCGGAGGAGGCTTTCGAGCCACCTCCAGCCCGTGAGTGGCAACTCGATGACATCCTCTAGACGTCGGGTGGGGTCTTGAGCACGATACATGATGGGAATGGTCGTTTGTTTTGTTTTGGGTTGTAAGGCCTTTGTTGGCCGTTGATACTTTGGGAATGTGTAAACTTAACTTCACTTACTTTTGTTTTTTTGAAACTTGAAAGTTAAAAATGATGGTAATGCCATGTTATGTTTCCTCCTCTGATTATTGTCTTCTTGATGATTTAATTTATGTAAGTGGATGTTATGTCACATGTAAAGAATATATAAGATTACTTGCACGCTTCCGCAAATCATTGTTCGTGTGAGATAAAATTCTATGTTTGTTTTGGGAATCCTTACTGCGGAATCATGTGGGTTAATCATAGATAGTTGGTAGAGCCCAACAAGCACGCCGCGGGCATCGGTCTGGGGTCGCGACAACGGAGGACTTCTCTGTCGGTTCTTATAGAATATAAGTTTTTGTTCACAATCTAGATGGACTTGGACACACCATCGGTACGATTGTAGCATGATATTTCAGCAGGCTTGTCTTGGCTGCGGGAAAAGGTATAGTTTCGACTCATCATGCTAGTACGCTTTGTGTGTATTGAACATGACCGCTTTTGAGTTTATTATCTTTATACTGACTATATAAGATGATTAACATCCAAATGGTTATTATGAGTGCTTGTACTCCTAATCCTTACATAAATAATAGACACATACATTTAGTCTTTGCCATTTTGATTTACAAAGGAGTGAGATCTTTTATGGGTCAATAATCTCAGTAAATTGGATGACTACACTACGTGTATGGTGCATATTAGTTTATTGACGGAATCTACGTCCCAAGATTGGGATCGATGATATCCCCTTGATGAAGCTTTTAAGTTTTGATTATGTCAAACCCTGCAGGTGGACTTTGTGTCCGACATATCAAATAAGTTAAGTGTAAGGTCTCAAGGAATTATAAAGATATCGATTAAATATAGATGTCGGTAATTATTTAATCGATGGATATCTGAAATCTTAACATGGGGAGATTAATAAGCATTTAATGACATGAAGCTCGAAATATTAATTTTGAGAATAAGGGCAGGAGTGCAATTATAATTCTCTAGTGGACTGAATTGTAATTTATGGAACTAGAATTTTAATTTGGGTCGAATTAAGGTTTCCTGCTTCCATAAGAAGCCTATCATTATTTACTTCTTAAGGTCCCTATTGTAGCCTATAAATATGCGCTACTGCTCTCTAGGTCAAAAAGAAGAAAAATCTCATTTTAGAGAGCAGGGAGAATTCGCAGAAGAGGCCCACTCTCTGGTGCGAATTCGAGCATAGAGGAATACAGTAGAAGATCTTGAGATTTTCGTGCTGCTGCAAGACCGAGATCAGATCAGAAAGACCGAGATAAAATCAGAGAGATTCTCGAAGGTATGGTCTTTCATCATCTTTGTTTAAAGCTATTTCCGCATTGATCTATAAGCAATATCTAGGGTTCTTGGCGGAAACTCTTTTCTAACAATGGTATCAGAGCCAATCCTAATACTGCATATGAATTGAAGAAAACATAGTAAGATTATAGGTTGCTGTAAAAGAGTTGGTTTGCCTTTGCTGTCTGTAACCCTTGTTTTGTAGCGAACTATCTGATCTCTCTTTTGCTGCGATTGATCTGGTTATCATGGTCACCATGTGTGTATGTTATGTGAATGGATCCCACGAATCAGATTCGTGGTTACTGTTTTACGTATTTTACAAGTTTTATGGTGATGTAATTATATTGACATAGCGTGTGAACTCCGTTTGTCAGGAGGCTTGGGTTTAATGTAATTTTTCATGGAGATGTAATTATATTGAGATAGCATGTGAACTCCGTTCGTAAGGAGGCTTAGGATTCAATGTAATTTTTCATGGAGAGGCGCAGGTTTTGAAGGCAGAAATTCGATTTCAAAGGAAGAACTTGATAAAAAAAAAATTGGTCCGCTGACCGGGCAGCTCGATCCCCACCGGGAGACACCCCCAGACCCCCTCTTCGAAGCGCATGTTTTAAAGAAGTGGCAATCATGAAGACAAAAGGATCCTACTTGACCATGATAGCTAGGTTCCTTATGCTGGTTGTCTTTCCTTTTATGTGCTTGGATGTCTATTATTATCATAACTTGCTACATATGATATTATACTTGTTTAATTATGTTTGGAATGGTATAGTAGTATAGATATGGTTACCTATTACTACTGGATTTTAAATTGGTATTAATTAAACTGTTTTATAAGAACCCTCATTGTTAAATAACTAAGTGGGAGAGGGAACTTCGTTAGCTCCCACGGTCTACATCATAGTTTTGTAGGAGATGTAATGGATTTATATGTTGACCTTAGAGTCTTCCTCCTAATCGGATGAGTTAATTATGGAATCTCCAATACAAACTCCCATATGGATGATTTAGGGTAATTATTAGTATAGGTCTCTTCTCCATCTGATGGGACTGAATACAGAATAATGAACCCTAACTTAAATGATGGTATACACTTAGCTATAAATAACAGTATGCTCTCCATCTGAGCCTCTTCTATTATTTATAGGACCAAAGTCATGGCAGCTGTTTGGTTTTACTTGGCATGGTTGTTGCCTTGACAGTAGAACTAAAAGGTTATGTCCTATATGAACAATATAAGTATGGTACTTGTCCTCACATCGAGGCATACTATGCATTGGTGTTTTAGATTGCTATCGGACTCTTTTGTTAATTGGCAGAGGGAGCCAATTTTCCTTTTATTTGAATCCAAAGATTTAATTTTGCCCATCATAATTTGTTAATTATGTAAATATCAGGTTTTAAGATGGGTGCTTTCAATCCACTTGGTGTTATTCTCAAAGAACACAAACTCACTGGACCTAATTACATTGATTGGAAAAGAAATTTGGATATTGTGCTAACTGCTGAAGAGTACAAACATGTGCTCACTGAGGTGTACCCAGAGAAACCTGTGGATGGATGTATTGATGCGGTAGCCATCGAGGCATACAAAAAATGGAACAAGGCTGATGAGATGGCACGATGTTACATTTTGGCATCCATGTCAAATGTTTTGCAACAGCAACATCAGCCTTATGCTACTGCCTATGACATCATGTACAGTCTCAAGGAGATGTTTGGTGATCAGGATCGGGCAGCTAGACAGGTTGCTATGAAAGAACTGTTTAACACTAAGATGGCTGAAGGTACCCCTGTGAGGGATCATGTTCTGAAAATGATGGGACACCTCAATGAACTTCAAATCCTTGGAGCTGAAATTGATGGGGAGACCTAGATCGATATCATTCTCCAATCCTTGACTGATTCCTTTGAGAATTTTTGCCTAAATTACAACATGAACAAGCTCAATTTTTCCCTGGCGGAATTACACAAGGAACTTCAGGCTGTTGAGGGCCTTTTTAAAAAGCCACCTAGTGTTCACGTTGCTGAAAAAGGTACTGCTTCTAAGCCGAAAGGCAAGGAGAAACAGAAAAAGGGTCAGAATCATAATACAGTTCCTAAAGGGGGCAATGGACCTCAAGGATGAGTGAAAAAGCCCAAGGGCAAGTGTTTTCATTGCAAGGAAGTAGGGCACTGGAAAAAGCAATGTCCAACTTATCTCAACAAAGTGAACAATAAAGGTAAATTTCATTCACTAGTTGTTGAATCATGTTTGGCGGTTATATCTACCGGTATCTGGTGTGTAGATACGGAAGCCACTAATCATGTTTGCAATTCTTTGCAGAGGTTCCAGGAAACCAGGCAGCTAAGTGATGGGGAGATTTATTTGCTTATGGGTGATGCTACGAGAGTGGCAGCAGTTGCAGTAAGAGATGTTAGTCTAAGTTTTAGTAGAGATAGGAATTTAATTTAAGAGATTGTCTTTATGTTCCCTCCATTAGGAGGAATTTAATTTATGTTTCCAAATTGGTTAAAGACAGCTATTCCGTTTATTTTAATAAATTTGTGGTTATTAAGTACAATAAGCATTTTATCTGTTCTGGTTCATTGGTGGATGATCTTTATATTATTAATCCTATCTCTCCTAAACCGCAATTGACTGAATTGAATAACACAATTACCGTACCATGTAAGAGAAAGGAACCATTGCAAATGAACCAAACGTATCTTTGGCATTTACGCCTGGGTCATATTAATCTACACCGGATATCAAGACTGGTTGCAAATGGACCATTACAGTCATTGGCAGTAGAGGCCCTTCCAGTCTGCGAATCTTGTTTAGAGGGGAAAATGACCAAGCGCCCTTTTTCGGCAAAAGGCTTATAGGGCCAAAGAACCGTTGGCATTGGTTCGCTCTGACCTATGTGGGCCCATAAATGTCCAGGCAAGTGGTGGCTTTGAATATTTCATTACTTTCATTGATGACTATTCAAGGTATGGGTACATTTACTTAATGCGCCGTAAGTCCAAATGCTTTGAGAAATTCAAGGAGTATAGGGCGGAAATGGAGAAGCGTTTAAGTAAGAGTATCAAGACACTACGATCTGATCATGGTGGCGAGTACCTCTTTGGAGAATTTAGGGATTACTTAGCACAAGAGGGGATTACATCCCAGCTGTCTGCACCAAGTACACCTCAACAAAATGGTGTCGCAGAAAGAAGAAATAGGACTCTTATAAATATGGTAAGGTCAATGATGAGTTATTCGGAGTTACCTAATTCGTTCTGGGGGCATGCTCTAGAAACAGCTACATATATTCTTAACTTAGTTCCATCTAAGTCAGTACTTACTACACCCACATAACTATGGACTGAGCGCAAACCTAGTTTAAAGCATGTTCAGATTTGGGGCAGTCCAACACATATGCTTAAAGGGAACACAGATAAGTTGGAACCAAGAACAGAAGTTTGCATTTTCGTTGGCTGTCCCAGAGGAACAAAAGGTGGTATGTTCTATAACTCTCAAGATCGAAAGGTCATTGTTAGCACCAATGCTCGATTCTTAGAAGATGACTATATCATGAACCACAAACCCAAAAGCAAAATTGTTCTAGAGGAATTAAGAGGAGAAAGACCTACCCAAACTTTTCCATCGCCAATAACACAGGAAGAGGCACCAAAAGATAGAGAACTTGGCGTTCCATTACCTCGTCGTAGTGGGAGGATTGCCGAGTCTTCAACTAATGATATTCCAGGTGAAACCATCAACATGATGGGTGATGAGCCGGATCAGCATGTCAATGATGGCACACCAGGATTAGTTTTGGCACAACGTGACACTACTCATACACAGACACAGGATGTGCCTCGTCATAGTGGGAGGGTTGTTCGTCCACCCGAGAGGTATATGTTCTTGGGAGAGTCATACGACAGAGTCCTTGATGAGCTAGATACCGAACCCTGTAACTATAATGAAGCAATCCAAGACAAATATGCAGAACTATGACAATAAGCTATGCAATCAGAAATGGATTCTATGTACCATAATCAAGTATGGGATCTTGTAGAACCACTAGAGGGGATAAAACCTATCGGTTGTAAGTAGGTCTACAAGAAGAAAAGAGGGGTGGATGGAAAGGTTGAAACCTTCAAAGCTAGGCTTGTTGCGAAAGGGTTTACTCAGAAAGAAGGTATCGATTATGAGGAGACTTTCTCGCCAGTAGCCATGCTGAAATCCATCCAGATTCTTTTATCCATTGCGGCTTATTTTGATTACGAAATTTGGCAAATGGATGTCAAGACAACATTCCCTAATGGAAATCTTGATGAATGTATCTACATGGTACAACCAGATGGATTCATAGCTGAAGGTCGTGAGCACATGTTGTGCAAGCTTAAGAAGTCCATTTATGGACTTAAGCAAGCATCTAGATCTTGGAACATTCGTTTTGATCAAGCCATTAAATCTTATGGTTTCGAGCAGAATCTAGATGAATCTTGTGTGTATAAGAGGTGCAACGGCAATGTAGTAATTTTCTTAGTACTTTATGTAGATGACATCCTACTCATTGGAAACGATGTTGGGGTGTTGTCTTCGGTCAAAGTATGGTTGAGCATTCAGTTCGATATGAAAGACTTAGGAGAAGCTAGTCACATTCTAGGGATTAAGCTATTGTGAAATTGGAAACAAAGAATGTTGGGCTTGTCTCAAGCAGTCTATATTGATGTGATTCTTGCCCGTTTTAGCATGCTAGATTCCAAGAAAGGATTTCTTCCTTTCAGGCATGGAATCACTTTATCCAATGATCAGTGTCCTAAGACACCTGATGAGATAAAAAAAATGAAGGAAGTACCTTATGCTTCGGCGGTGGGAAGCCTCATGTATGCAATGCTATGTACTAGACCTGATATTTGTTTTGCCGTTGGCATGGTTAGCAGATATCGGTCTAATCTAGGGAGAGAACATTGGACTGCGGTTAAGCATATACTTAAGTACCTTAAGAGGACTAGAAATTATATGCTGATTTATTAGGCAGAGAGTTTGATACCCACTAGGTACACAGACTCGGACTTCCAGTCAGATAATGATGCCAGAAAGTCGACCTCAGGATTTGTATTTACATTGGGAGGTGGAGCTATAAGTTGGAGGAGTGTCAAGCAATCATATACTGCTAACTCTACCATGGAAGCCGAATGTGTGGTAGCTTCTGAAGCAGCCAAGGAGGTAGTTTGGCTCAGAAACTTCTTGATGGAGCTAGAAGTGGTACATTCGGTAAAATCACCTATAATACTTTATTGTGATAATACCGGTGCGGTTGCTAATGCAAAGAGCCCAGGATGCATAAGAAGAGTAAGCACATCCAGCGTAAGTATCATCTCATACGAAAAATCGTACAGAAGGGTGATTAATTGTGACCAAGATTGCATCAGCGGACAACCTGGCAGATCCTTTTACAGAGAGCTTACCAGCAAAGAGCTTTGATAGACATGTGGAAGGCATGGGGTTGAAATACATGTCAGCATGGCTTTGAGTCTAAGTGGGAGATTGTTGGAAATTTATACTAAAAGCATACTTTTATGTATTTGTCTTCGACTAATTAGTATATTTTGTCTTTTCATCTAAATGAGATTTTGTATGGGCAAATGGTTAAATTATTTATGATTATGCATGTGTGTCTTTTATTCTATAAAATAGACAAGTTGGTGTATAGAGTTCTACTTATACACGGAGGACTTATCTGTCGGTTCTTATAGAATATAAGTTTTTGTTCACAATCTAGATGGACTTGGACACACCATCGGTACGATTGTAGCATGATATTTCAGCAGGCTTGTCTTGGCTGCGGGAAAAGGTATAGTTTCGACTCATCATGCTAGTACGCTTTGTGTGTATTGAACATGACCGCTTTTGAATTTATTATCTTTATACTGACTATATAAGATGATTAACATCCAAATGGTTATTATGAGTGCTTGTACTCCTAATCCTTACATAAATAATAGACACATACATTTAGTCTTTGCCATTTTGATTTACAAAGGAGTGAGATCTTTTATGGGTCAATAATCTCAGTAAATTGGATGACTACACTACGTGTATGGTGCATATTAGTTTATTGACGGAATCCACGTCTCAAGATTGGGATCGATGATATCCCCTTGATGAAGCTTTTAAGTTTTGATTATGTCAAACCCTGCAGGTGGACTTTGTGTCCGACATATCAAATAAGTTAAGTGTTAAGGTCTCAAGGAATTAATAAGCATTTAATGACATGAAGCTCGAAATATTAATTTTGAAAATAAGGACAGGAGTGCAATTATAATTCTCTAGTGGACTGAATTGTAATTTATGCTACTGGGATTCTAATTTGGGTCGAATTAAGGTTTCCTGCTTCCATAAGAAGCCTATCCTTATTTACTTCTTAAGGTCCCTATTGTAGCCTATAAATATGCGCTATTGCTCTCTAGGTCAAAAAGAAGAAAAATCTCGTTTTAGAGAGCAGGGAGAATTCGCAGAAGAGGCCCACTCGCTGGTGCGAATTCGAACATAGAGGAATACAGTAGAAGATCTTGAGATTTTCGGGCTGCTGCAAGACCGAGATCAGATCAGAGAGATCTCGCAGGTATGGTCTTTGATCATCTTCGTTTAAAGCTATTTCCGCATTGATCTGTATGCAATATCTAGGGTTCCTGGCGGAAACTCTTTTCTAACAATATATAGTAAAGCAGCAGGTGAAGTTATTGAAGTATTTGATGTATTTTTTTGAATTATGCTTTCCTTTCATATGCTTGATATTGCTTTGATATTTGGTTTGATTAAATTTGGTTAACATATATAATTTTTTTCGTTATACGCTTAGAAATATATATATATATATATATTCTATTATATTTTGGTTATTTTAATTCAATTACGCCTTCAAACCAATTTGAGGTACTCTGTTTTTTTTTTTTTTGCTCCAAAACCATTCAGTAGAATTCTACACTTCTATGCACCTATTTGTATGGATAAATAATTTTTGTTATTATTAACCATTAATATCTTATTATTATGGCTTATTCTTTTTCATTTCTAGCTCGGGTTGGGCCCGGGCCTTTTTCAACAAACATTGCATCTCATATGCATTACATTATGATAGAAGTCAGAAATTGCCAACCCAAACGTGGGTGAAGAATTCTGAAATTTTATTTGAAGCATCATTTTTAAATATTGTTAGTAGCTTCTCATCTATATGATTATTAATGATATTAATAACAATTATATATATATAATTACATGCACGTGTGAGATGACCAAACAAGATCATTATGTACATCAAAATTTATTTCTTCATTATATGTTTGTTTTTCTTTGAGATTTTAATACTAAGAAACAACTATCTTCGTCTCGTATATTTAATTAAGAATGGAACATCAAGAAGATATGAATCCTTCCAAGATTGAAAGGCAACGTCGAACTCAACTTTTACGGATGAAAAAACTACGTCAAAATGAAAAAACAATAACATCTACAGGTGAAAACATATTCAATAAAAAATATTTTAAGTTTATATTAAATAGATTTAGTTTATTGAATTCGTAGGGGAGCAACACGTGGCGCAACCTCAAGCTTTTTGCATCACTTAATATAGGAATTGCCCTTCTCATCTAATCTCACCAAACCACTATTTCATAATTTTCCTACATAATAGGAGATCCTTGAAGAAGATTGATTCCTACATAAAAATAGGAGCAATTTCATCAAACCACTAGTTGATAATTCAGATTCTATAACCACGATATAGAATTTAATCCGGAATGTAGATTCTATGTAGATTCTATAACCACGATAGATTCCATTAGTTGACTAGCTTATACAAAATTGTTTTGAGTAGTTAAGGTTTTAGAGATGGCCCTTTGATGGATTAATAGGAGAGTTGACCTGTTTATGCGGAATTATTTTAAGTAGTTATGTTTTAGAGATGGCCCTCTGGTGGATTAATAGGGGAGTTGGCCTACTTATACAAAATTGTTTTATGTATTTAAGAGATGGCCTCTGATGGATTAATAGGAGTGGAGGGATGTGGACGTCGGTAGAGAGCAAAGAAATAAGGGGAGAAAATTAGGAGAGAAGAGAAAAAATAGGAGATTTAGAATTTATTTAAATTTTCTTGATTGTTACTTAGGACTGTAGTGTGGGGTTGACCCAGGTCCACAGACCTGGTCCAATAACAGAAAGACTGGTCCAAATCCGCATTTAGATTCGGCAGGTTAGGGCCGAGTCCAAAGGTAAAGACATTATGGACCTTCCTCAAGCCCATACCAACATTGGTGTATGATCCATCTATCCGTTTCTTTTTTCAAAAACAAAACAAAATAAGATGGCCTTCATAGTCCTTGCATGCATCCAAGACGGCAAGACCTAGCCAAATGATGGCTCATTAACTACAAATGTGTGGAGCCCACTTTACCTACATACAAACAACCACCTAGTCCCATCCTGAAAGTGAAAAATTTAGTAACTTTTTCATTACTGACTTTTTATCTCTATTTGTTAATATTAACATCTTTGTGAAATGTTGAATTATAGTAATGAGCTTTCATTTAAATAATGTCATTGTTTAAACATTGAATTACAGTAATGAGCTTTCTTGAGTCATAGAAAGTCATTTTAAAGCAAAACGCGACTCGGAATATCTTAAAATGCGTGTTTCAGCCTAGAATCGTATGAAATGCATTTGAAACCAAAAGTGTGTCGGATGTGAATTTTGATCCCCCCCGAGAGGGGAATCGCCATTCAGCAGTGTGAGATAAAAAAATACATCGAAAATGAGGATTTCGACTACCCTCAAAATCGACGGATCACGATCGCCAGTTACGGATTCGGCCGTAACACCGTCCTTCGACGAAAACCGAAAGAAATAGGGTGGGTTCTTCTCTCGTCTAATGTGCCGCTGGCGACACACCACGGTTATCTTGTCACTTAATTTGGGTCTTTCAATTCGGGTCAAACTTGGGTGAAGGGTCAAATTATGGGCTTCAAGATGGGACCATAATGAACTAGGCAAGGGAAATCAACATCCAGGGTTGAACAGACTAATTAAAGTTAAATCCAAGTATTCTAGGAGATAAGCGAATTAAAATGAAAATAAACTAAGAAAATAAGGGGAAATGTGCCAAATATTTAGAAGATGATCAACCTCATTCCTGGGTACCCCCTTCAATGTCCTTTGACGACCTAGGGTTTAAAGGTTGATTCTTCGAATCAAAAGAATGATGCAGACGAGACTTCGAGTTGTGATTTCTGTGGGTTTGCGTGCGATACGCAGGTGATAAAAGTGCATGGCCGATGATGGGCCAGAAGTAAGATAAAAATGGCCGATGTTAAGCCGGGATTGATTGAGGGTGGCCGATGATGGGCCGGTAGTAAATAAACTGATATTGGGGTGTGTGAAATCACTCGTCTCGTTTCGTCATTCTCATTAATTCAGGTTCTCGGAATCAGCCTCTATTACCTTTAATCATTGAGTTCAGATAAATATTTGGCACTAGAGGTGGAGGAAAAGAGAAGAAAATATTTTTGGGATTGGTTTTGTTGGTTTTATAGTTTTTTTTGGATTTTAATAATTGAGGCTAGAAGGGCCTAACTAGGGAAGTTCCTACTTGGATTCAATCTAACCATTCCATTTCCCTAATGGCTCTCTATCCTATCCGAAGGTCCTAACAACCCACATCCGCCCTCCAGGTCCCTTAGCGGGGGCCGGAGAGCGAGTGGGACCTAATCAGTTAGGATTATCGAAACTAGGGTAGTCTAAGCTAGCTAGGGGTAGACCTAGATCTAAGTCCGGGGTCTGACCTAATCAGTTAGGCTATAGTCTAATTTTTAACTCCAATTTATTAATATTTTGGTTTTTTTTTATATCTTTTACTTTGTTTTTGGTCTTTTTGATTTTTATGGTTTTTATTTTCTTTTTATGAGGGGAGAGTCCAGATCTCAAGGACTGTCCTCTCCCATGCAGCTAATGGACCTCGTGGGACGGGTCAAGTTCGGGTCAGGAGGTTTGGATCAGGCTCGGGTTGTGTTTGGGTCAAGTGAGGTCTGGACCTGGCCTAATGAGTGGGATCGGGTCAGGTTCAGCTTGGGCTGGAGTTCATTGGGCCAGGCCTCGTGGGTTTGGATTTAAAAGAAACAGGTTTGGGTCGAGAAGGTGGGGTCCGGTGTTGATTAGTCGAGTTATTATTAATGGGCCCATGTTTCATAGATTTCGATCTGCTCGTCGAATTTTGACGTTCAACATATCGACGAAAAGTTCTCAGCGAGTAGGTCACGATGAACAAATTTTTAGGGAAATCAGAGGTTCAGAAATGATAGGTGATTTTTCACGCGGGCGCCCCAGGGGTGTGGGACCTGCTGTCATGATTTTTTATCCGCCCGTCAGATCTTGGAGTTCTATATATGGGCGGGAAGCTCTCGACGAGTAGATCACGATGAGCCAATTCCCGAGACGATCAGAGGCCTAGAGACGACAATTGGCTTTTTCCCGAAATCGTTGTAAACGCATTTCGAAAATAAGACCCGGAATGACCACATTCATCCGTCACGCCCTTTATCCAAATGCGGGTGATTAACCGCACAAGATTCTTTCGTCGGTCCGAAATGAAATAGAATCTCACGAGACTGGCTCTTAGGCCCTAATTTTCCCGAAACCAGTTTAAAGTAAAAGACATCACAGAATTTCCCAGAGTGCGTCTCCAAACTACGAATTACGTGGAATGGGGTTTGCAGCCTACAGTTTCGGAGATCCTCCTAGAATCACGAACGAACTGCCCGAAGCAGGGGTCTCGGTCTTAAGCGAAGTTGAAACCCCTGCAATGCATATCTAACCCAGGCATCACTTGAAACACATTCCGAAGAAAAACGTGATTTCAAGATAAAATAAATAAGGAACTGCCCGAAGCACGTGTTACAGACCGAGAAAGCGCTGAAGCCCATGTAAAGCTTTCCCTGCCCGTGAATCGCCCGAAACCCTTTTTGAAGCGAAAAGTATCTCAGATTATCATGAAATGCATATTTGGGCAAGGAATCGTTGTAAACGCATTTCGATGCAAAATGAAAGTGCAATTCATCCATAAAAGCAACCATCCATAAAAAGAAAGTGCAAAAATAAAAACTAGTCCTCTCCTCTATATGGCCCAAGCGGAATAGACTTCTTCAACTTCTTAGACTTTCCAAAACTTTGGGATTCCTCAAACTATCTGGCCATCTCCAAAACACTTTTGGTAATATTCAAACTCTTTGATTAAGAGCTCAACTTCACTTTCCTTTTTCGTCTCGGACATCCCCAGAACTTACAAATTTCAAAAAATTACATAAATTCCTATGCCTCGACGATGAGACTTACATGGTAATCTAATAATGAAATAAAAAGGGCTATAGGGAAACCATCATGCCTTGCCCTTTCACGAGAAACCAAGGAAACCATGATGCCCTTTACATTTAGCCTCAAATAAACCAATTACCACATAAATAGAAAGTAAAAGACTTATGGGCCATATGGAGAAGACAAGATAACCTGCAAGTTAGTATCTCATACAACCAAGCAACTCACAAAATCAGGTTACCAAACAACAATGGAAAAACAAGATGCCAAAAGTTGTCTCTGTTTTAAAGCATGCGCTTCGCAAGGGGGGTCCCGGGGAAAAACATACTCGAAACTGAAATCGCATTCTGCTGTGTTAGTGTACCCAGTTGACCGGGTCGACCGGGTAGAGGGCTCGGTCAACCGCACCTATAGTCCAAACATGAATCTACTTATAAACAAGCAAATCCATTAAAACTGATCCGTACATAGCACTTGCTCTCATCCTATTTGCATCTCATGCAAATATTAGAACAAGCTTACTGATCTAACATGATTAGGGATGAGGTATGACTCTGATACCAATTATTGAAAATAAGTGGGCCACTAGGATATATTTCAAAAACTTTTGACCAACTTTTGATCTAGTGATCAACTATCCAAAAGACTATAAAACTCAATCCAGGATCCATGTCCTCAATCTCAGCAATTATGATCAGTAAATAATCCTCTCAAGAAGATAAAACATCGACCAACAAGCATCTATAAAGATCTACAACATGCAAGTAGATTATACCTTTGGAGCTCGGTTGTGCTCTAATGGAGAAGTTGCGTCTTTCTTTGATGATGAAACTCTTTCACGTATCAAATAGAAATCTCCAAGACCTTTTGATCTTCCACTATGACCCGTATCAGATTCTCTTTTCTCAAAAGCTTTTAAGGAAACTAGAAGAGAGCTAGAAGAGGGAAGAGAGGAGAAAGAGCATGTGCAACTCTTGCATAAACAAGGCTTGGGCGTGAATCCCTATTTACCGTTTAAAAGCAAGCTCCTCTTTGTTATCTAATTGAAATAGTTAGGAGTCTCACTTCAAGTAGAAATAGTAATTCCCTTTTAGAATTCTACTATAATTAGTATCTCTCTAATAACTTGGGCTAGCGTAGGGACCACTAGGGATTCATTAGAAAGCTGACTCCAACTAAGACTCCTGACTCCACATCTCATGTGCAATCCGGGCCCACAGTTAATTGCAATTTGACAATTCAAACTTTAAACATCAGAAACAATTAATTCACAATTAACCAAATACGGGGCTGTAGGCGTATGCAAAGTCCTAGCAATGGAGGCTGCACTCGTGCCCGGCCCGGCCCAGATCTAATTTCTGGAGCAAGCAATGGTGCCAAAATAAATTGAACACCCCCTTTCTTCTACACTGATCTCAATAAACTCAAAAAAATAAAAATAAAAACCTCACAAGATTGCAGTACCGGAGACTGCTAAATGCACAAATAGAAGATTTATGCAACTAAAACACGGATAAATGCACAAAACCCATGCACATGCAAGGGTAGAGAAATAACTAACATCATTTGGGAAGATACGGTTCTGAGCCAGATAAGTTCAATCTGAACATCAGGCTGATTTAAAACCTCCCAGAACATTTAACCTTGAACAACCAAAAATCTCGAAATAAAACCATCACCAAAAAAAGAAAACAAGAACCTACCACACCAAGTAAATTTAGGGCTGTTCGAAACACAAGAAATGGGGAGTATATGCCACTCAACCAACTCCATAGGTGATTCTGAGCAATAGCATTGAGTGCTGGTCTTTTTTTTTTTTTTTTAAATTAAGCATAGGATGTTATTAAAAATAAATCAGAAACCATATACTAGAATTAAAGCCCAAAAAATTCGATGCCCTTAAATAACCCATAACCACAGGTAGAATAACAGAATGTCACTAGCATGGCATGAAAGGAAAACATTGGCAAATGTACTCAAACCTACCCTATATCCAATATCACATAAAAATAAGGAAATGACCACAGACACGACATAGGAAATCCGCTAAGATAAAAAAATAATAATAAAAAAAAAAAAAGAACCCCAAATGGGCACTTTAATTTGGGCACCAGTAACCAAGGCACAAGCAATTTGTAGTTTGTACAGTAAACTGCACAACAAAACCATGAGTGCAAAAAGTATAATATCGCCAATGCCAACATGATGCTTGAATAATTTTAATCCACCCATCATCAAAGGAACCAACTTAGAAGGGGATGATTCTGAGTAAATAGCAACCGGCAATGTGAGATCACAAATCCCAAATCAGTAAAATTGCAGAAAGATACAAGAATTACAACCCAATAGATGAAATCACTACAACAAATCACAGAATGCAGGAATGAGAAAAAGGAGCAGAAATGAATCAAAACCCTTGGGGCTGGTTTGCATTTACAAACCTCAAGCGTAAGTAGCTTTAGTTACATGTGAGCCTACAGATCTCGTGTTTGGATGGTCTGGTTACACAATGTCACTTTGTTCTTTGCAACAAAAAAACACATTTGATCAGATTTCCAGGTACAGGTAACTTGAGTACAAGGTGAATGAAATGAATTTCAAGGATCCAAACGACGCCTTGGTATGCATTTTCTAAATTTGACCAGGACAGGCTGCACTCTTCCAACTGATGATTGATGGACTAAGGGGAAACCCAGTTCAGCCTGAGTAACACCACCACACTCCTGCAGTAAATTTTAGGGAAAACCATCAGCTGAATGGTATGAATGAGTGAATACTTGAAAGATAGGCATCTATTTTCCCGTCTAAGCCCTGTTTGGATCCCCGAAACTCAGTTGCC
The DNA here is from genome assembly GCA_029852735.1 of Persea americana. Taxonomy (NCBI): domain Eukaryota; kingdom Viridiplantae; phylum Streptophyta; class Magnoliopsida; order Laurales; family Lauraceae; genus Persea; species Persea americana. The sequence goes on from CM056810.1 coordinate 56,650,721, forward strand.
TTGCACTCTGTTTACCTGCAAATTTAGCAGCAAAAGTTAACAAAGCATCTGTCACTTCCAGGCTACTCAGGTTAACTGAACACATAATTGCAGGCCACCTTTACTTAAAAATGTTAAATGGGTCAAAAAATTCTTTCTTTGTGAATTGTCAAAGAATAAATAATAAACCTTGCAAATTTTAGTAACTTAAAATTTAATTGCCACTTCCGAAACAACAAAAAAATTTACATTTGGTCTCCGTGGAGAAGGAACAATAAATAACTCATGCAGCCAGCATCATTGGCACATTCGAAGATGTGCGAAATCAGACCCTGAAAGGCATTCTTGGGGTTCAGAAATGCTTCTGTGGTCAACTAGCTCCCACTATTTCCAAGAACTCAAGACAGGAATAACTGTATTGCAATCATGCAAGAAAAAATCAACCAATTCAAATTTGAAGCTTGCTTTCTGTATAACATTAGTTTTTCTAGGTTTAATTGAGTCTGAAATGATTGTATTGATCTAAACAAAACTGCTGGGATTGTGACAAGATATAATTCCATTCACTGCTCTGAGACTCTCTGTTGAACTAGGCTAGATATATTAGACCTCAACGCAACCACTGTTTAGGGAGTTAGCCATGGATTTCCAAGAATTACTGACTGCAATAGCGAAGTTTTCAGATAGGAAAAGGGAGACTAGAAATGCAAGGAACAAAAGACTAATGAAGAAAAAAAAAAAAAAAAGCCACTTTCGATGGCACTCTTGACTACATTTAGCATATGGAGTAAGCCCTTATACCCCTAAGGTTATCCTAATGGACGAATTGTGCCCGATGAGGTTTAGTTGTGAATATCTCCGCAAAACTCAAAAACAAAATAAAAAATTAACAAAATCAAAAAATACTCTCCAAAAGAAAATTTATAAACATTGGATACTCTCGATTCTCATAATAGTCAAAGTAAAGACAAAGTCAAAATACGATTCACCAATCCCATCTTTGGAAAGAAATTTTCAAAAGCATGCTAAATATGATCGTGCACAATGAGAAAGTACGTATACATCAAAAAATAAGTGTTAAATGTTCCGCTAGAACCTCCGTGAAAACGACTCAATCAAATAATCCGGTCCACCTAGACTTAGCAAAAAAAAACAAAAAAGATTTCCTCTCAAGGCAACCATGATGGCTTTCGCACTATTGTTTTTCAAAAGGCCGTGAAATTTCAGCAACAAGCTTCTCTCTTTCTTCTTTTTTCTTTTCTCTTGATTGTTTTTCCTTTTCAACGGTCCCCAACAATATGCAGCCCTTTTCGTGTACTCAAATTAAGGGTGTACCCAAATTAAGACAACCATGATGGCTTTCGCACTATTGCTTTTCAAAAGACCGTGATTTTTTTTCTTTTTCAACGGTCCCCAACAATAGGCAGCCCTTTTCATGTACCCAAATTAACGCAGTCATGATGGCTTTCGCACTACTATTTTTCAAAAGGCCGTGAATTTTTTTTTCTTTTTCAACAGTCCCCAACAATAGGCAGCCCTTTTCATGTACCCGAATTAAGGGTGTACCCGAATTAGGGCAACCATGATGGCTTTCGCACTATTGTTTTTCAAAAGGCCGTGAAATTTCAGCGACAAGTTTCTCTCTTTCTTCTTTTTTCTTCTCTTGATTTTTTTTCCTTTTCAACTGTCCCCAACAATAGGCAGCCCTTTTCATGTACCCGAATTAAGGCAACCATGATGGCTTTCGCACTATTGTTTTTCAAAGCCCGTGATTTTTTTTCCTTTTCAACGGTCCCCAACAATAGGCAGCCATTTTCATGTACCCGAATAAAGGCAATCATGATGGCTTTCGCACTATTATTTTTCAAAAGGCCGTGAATTTTTTTTTTCTTTTTCAACGGTCCCCAACAATAGGCAGCCCTTTTCATGTACCCGAATTAAGGGTGTACCCGAATTAAGGCAACCATGATGGCTTTCGCACTATTGTTTTTCAAAAGGCCGTGAAATTTCAGCGACAAGCTTCTCTCTTTCTTCTTTTTTCTTCTCTTAATTTTTTTTCCTTTTCAACGGTCCCCAACAATAGGCAGCCCTCTTCATGTACCCAAATTAAGGGTGTACCCGAATTAAGGCAACCATGATGGCTTTCGCACTATTGTTTTTCAAAAGGCCGTGATTTTTTTTCCTTTTCAACGGTCCCCAACAATAGGCAGCCATTTTCATGTATCCGAATAAAGGCAACCATGATGGCTTTCGCACTATTGTTTTTTAAAAGGCCATGAAATTTTTATTCATTTTCAACGGTCCCCAACAATAGGCAGCCATTTTCATGTACCCGAATTAAGGGTGTACCCAAATTAAGGCAACCATGATGGCTTTCGCACTATTGCTTTTCAAAAGGCCGTGAAATTTCAGCGACAAGCTTCTCTCTTGCTTCGTTTTTCTTTTCTCTGAATTTTTTTATTTTCCTTTTCAACGGTCCCCAACAATAGGCAGCCCTTTTCATGTACTCGAATTAAGACAACCATAATGGCTTTCGTACTATTGTTTTTCAAAAGGCAGTGAAATTTCAGTGACAAGCTTTTCTTTCTTCTTTCTTCTTTTCTCTTGATTTTTTTTCCTTTTCAACGGTCCCCAACAATAGGTAGCCCTTTTCATGTACCCGACTTAATTCACTAATTTGTGGAAAAATCCACCCAGATGAACCAGGAAACCTATAAAACTATGGTTTGGTTTTCCTTCATATATTCAATCAAGTCGTAAAAAGAATGGAAATCATTATTTCACATTTAAAGGTTTTGCAAATGTATACGAACTGTGTAATGTGAAAGGATCAAAATTTAGCACTTTTTCAAAAAGATTTCCGCAAACAAAAACTCTCCTTTCTCTAAATTTTGAAAATTCTAAAATTCAAGCTATCTTCCGTTTATTGAAAATTCACTCAAAAATTTTCTCTTCAAAAAAAATCTAAAAAGCCAAAGATAAACAACAAAAATTCTGAAAAGAAATTTAAAAAACTTCCTAAATATAGAAAATAAAGCAAAAGGTGTGTGAAAATTGTCTAAAAATAGACAAGTGTGCTTGTCCCCACCCCCCCACCCCCAACCTATGATGAGCATCCTCATGTAATGCATGCAAGGCAAAAGAATATAAAAACATGAGAAACAAAAGTACAGGAGGGTAAAGTGAAGACACCGGATAATGTGAAGCTTTTTCGAACCTTGTCAATGGTTAGACAAAGCCCACAAAAATTAAAAAAAAAAAAGAAGTTACCCTACTGGCAACACAACTTGGAATCCACCCGAATCCCAGAAAAAATTTAGCTGCATGCCCATAGTTACAAAGTTTTGCCGGCTATTTGCCATGCCCATACCTATCCAAACTGGGCAATTACCCGATTAAATTAAATAATTCAACTTGAATTGCGATTTTTTTTTTCAAATGGTGATATTTGCATTAAGTAGAGAGCTGATGTACATCAAAGGGCGTAAAAGCTCGACATCAAAAGGACAATATTACAAAAGTACGATCAATCTGGTCTAAAAAAAAGATTCATACTTAAGAGTTTTCAGGTTAGGTCCTTTAAGTAACCGGGAAATGAAGGGGCTGGTTGGTCATTCAATCTCATTACATATGTTATGGTACCTTATGTCTTCAGTCAGTTTCTTGTTTTTGCATAATAAAAACAAAGAAAATATAAATAATAACTTGAAAATGAAAACAATGCTCCATGATGAGAAACAATGATCCGTCACAAAATAATGTTCACACAAGACCCTATAGCAAACAAAATTCCCAATAACCTTACAGATTTTCCATGGAAGATATTAACTTAATGGACCATAAAAGAAAATGCATGATACAAGTGAAACAGTCAAAGAACAAATAGTAGTCCATAAATCAAAGAGATCTCGGATATTCAAAGACATGAAATATAATAGGAGCACATTCGATACTAGAATGTCAGTATCGCGAGGGAGAACATCAAAATGAAGCCCAATCAAACGATAAACCACCAGGCGCCAGGCAGACATTTGGGAGCATGCATAGGCAGTCTTTAAATGAGACATGGTAGTACAAGAGTGCTTGGATCAGAAATTTTCAAGGAAAAAAAAAACTAGGTAGGATCACAAAAGTTTTCTCCAAGTGAAGACATTATTTCACCAACGTGTTCTACTACGTATCAATCATTTAAAATCAATGTGAACTATATGTCTTTTATTTTAGAATGTTTTAAAGCTAACAAATGAAGAATATCCTCTGTAGACAGATGGCATGAGGAGACACCTATTGTAGAGTTCCCTCCAACATCTAGTTTGTCATTCACTCATCCGTCAAGTAAGTCACAAAGGAAGCAAAAGAAAAAACGAAAGAAAGAATTACACAGTTCAAGGTAGTTTCTTTAGATAATATTTAGCTAGAATATACATTAAAATCATTGAAGCCTTACCGCTGCCGCTTGTACCAACAATAGAAACACTACTACCTGCTGATATAAAAAAAGATATTCCATTAAGTATCTTTCACTCTGTTCGGTATCTGAAATAAGAAAAGAAACAAAGGAAATTATGCTACAAATCAATAAAACTCGAAACAGGGATAGAAATGGCAATGGAAGCATAATAAAAGCCTGAAATAAAGCCAAGAAAAAAAAAATACACTAAAGACTTTTAATTTACAGAAGATGCCCAAAATATAATGATCTACCAATATAAGATGAACTTTAGCAATAATACATAAAGCATCTAAACCAAAATAACAAATGCTTTTAAAAACAATCATGTTAGAAAAATTTATAAACGAGAATGAACATAAAGATCTCAAAGTAAGAACATAAGAAATTAAGAAAATAGAAACTGTTAAATACCAAAATACAGGTTAGGAGAACTGATGCAGCAATTGGTTTGTGCCAAACAACACCCTTACAAAAAAAGAAAAAAAAAAACTGATGCAGCCTCAACTCTTAGAACAGTCTGGCAGCATACACAAATCTTAGGTTTATACTACTAGGATTTAGTCTCCTAAAAGCAAAAACACATAAACAGCAGTAAGCAAAGACATGAAGGAAAAAAAAAAAAAACAAGAGGAGCATGCGGCACCGTTGGAAAATGCCCAGCCACTAGGCCATAGGTGCTAGTTAAGCTACCAATTAAAAAGAAGATATGATGATCCCAACCATGGACGTTTTCCACCTATGCACAGCTTGCACGCTATGATGATCCCAAGTTCTGTTCCAATCCCCAAAGTTGTGAAATGCCTGTTCTTCATTAGTTCTATTCCTATCAGAGAGAATTTTAGGAAAAAGAAAAAAGAAAATAAAAGACACCTGCTGTTTCAGTGCTACTATCAATCAATAGTCCATACGTATTACATGAAGTGCCCCCTCACTTAACACACTAACAGGGGAAGGGGAAAACAAATACAAATGTGCTCCTAATGTGTCACCCTTTCCAATCCAAGTATCAAAGTTCTATGAACTTGGTACATAAGCAGGCATTCCTCCACTTTTTTTTTTTTTTTTTTGAATGGTTACTTTCATTAAAAAATTAAGACATAACAAGAGATGGGAATGTTACTATCAGATTTTAGTAAAAAATGTATTTAGTAAATTTAAGTGAAACCAACATTAGAATGTATTAGTAAATTTATGTCAAAGACATCCAGTCTGAACCAAGCTCAATAAAAAGCAAATAGCAAAGGCATTCAAAGCTTCATATGATATATAGCTCAAAACTGGAACATTTGTTACTACTGAGTACATGATCAAGTGTTAAAAACTGTGTATGACTGTCGCATTCCATCTCCTGAAAAACTACGATGTCCAACAATTGAGTTTACCACTTGCAATGGAAAGATTTACTGATAGGTCATGGGAGAAAACTTAATTTATCTTTTACTATCAGATTTATTAATGCTTGTATGCTTTTGCTATAGGTCTAACGTGTTTTTCTTTTTATACTTTTTGTATAGTTCTGATGCTGCTGCATTTTTTATTGAAAAAATTATGTGCTTCTAAACTTGTTTTATGTGTATATTACATCATCCCAAATCAAGTTCAACCAAAATCAAATTGCAAAGAAAAGCATATTTTCATTTTTACAGCATTCAACACTAGTTTCTAGTAATTACTCAATCTGAGTTTCCAAACAAAATTAGGACCTATTTATAATAGCATCCAATGTTCAACACTGGCTTCTCGTAATTATTCAATCTAAGTTTCCAAACAAACTTAGGACCTATAAACTATAAACGCATCCAATGCCCAGGTGTTCTTAGTTTCTAGTAATTACTCAATCTGAGTTTCCATACGAAATTAGGACCTATTTATAATAGCATCCAATGTTCAACACTAGCTCATCGTAATTATTCAATCCAAACTTAGGACCTATAAACTATAAAGGCATCCAATGTCCAGGTGTTCAAATGTTCAATAAAATGCTAGTTACCAAAGAGGTCCAGCTTTTCATTTTATACTCAGCAGTTCGCATACCATTCATGCACACTTGTTCTACACAATACTCAAACCAAATATCCAAACAAGGCAACCCACCAATAGCTCAATTGGTGAGGCACCTCCCTTTCACATAAACAACCAGGAATCCACCAATAGCTCAATTGGTGAGGCACCTCCCTGGCTGTAGCGCTGCTGGTGAGGATATTGGGTGAGTGTGTCAATACTTACCTTTAAATGAAAATAAATAATAAATAAAAAGTATCAAAAAAAAACATAGAGAAAATAATGTAAGGCATCCACTCTTAATCAAGTTGAAAATGAAATTCAATAGAAAAATCATCCACATTTCAACTTCATATTTCGCACTATATCAGCATATAATGTGTAAGTTTTGTATTATTGGAATCAAGAGAACTCATGGGAAGAACAATTCACACGAACAAAGTGAAACCAATGCGAACCCATCAGCCCCAAAATTTCATGTTTCGTAAGTATATGTTCGACTTTATCAGTCTTATCGGGTCATATAAATAAATAAACAATAAGGAATTCATAAATTCAAAATAGTTCAAAACCAAAAAATAATTAAAACCACTGCCACTTACTTGTGTGATTCCATTTCGCCGAATTCACATGGAATCCAGGTGAACGAGAGTAGCTTAGCATACACAGATCACTGCCCGTGTCTTCTGAAACATCAAAAAGCTTCACGCAGTCGCCTCCACAGCCAGGCAAAAGGCATGTTGATGGATCCGCAAAGTTCATCTGATTCCAGCTATCTTTTTTCCTTATACACAAATTTCTGCCCTGCAATGCAACCGACCAATATAACCTAAATGATTTATCTTTAAGCTAAACCCAACAGACCATTTACTTGTTAAGGAAATGAGGTAGAGAAACACTGAAAAAACGAGTCGATAGTACAAAAATCAAGTGTGGGCACTGGGCAGTACAAAAGTAATGATGAGAAATGCTTCATTAGTAGTTTCCGACATGTGGAATGCACCAAATAAGTTTATGTAGAAGCATGTAACTTAAAATGCCAAAAACTATAATAAAATTTGAAAAAAAATATATTAGCAAAGAAAAAAAACACTGGTATATATTTTATTAAAAATGATTTTGCTGAATTTCATGCGAAGGGGACTCATTTTATTGGAGGAGCCAGATGAGCTTTGGAGCCCAACATTCTAAAACATACTTGATAAATGGAACTTCTGATTCAACAGTGAATGTTCTGCTCTTCTACATTGTGATTTAACATATTACACTTATATTGTTCACACACTCAAAGTTAGGCCAACATACAACCACGAGCAGTATATATTCAACATCTTTGATGAAAGCAAAGTTGAGAAGTGAATGAACACATATTTAGTTTAGTGTTATTTTAGATATATATATATATATGAGTATGGATTTTAAAAACATATTTCGTTATATTTTCTTTCATTCTATTGTTTACCATTTTCATTTTGGAATCTCATTTCCAAACTGTATATCAGACATTATAAGAAAGAAATAATAATTCTAATGGAATAAAATTATGAGCTAGAAAGAAATAATGAGCATAGATTTTACAACTGCTATCCCTCTGAAAAACCAAGAACAAGATCAGTGTTGTTCAGTTAAATATTACAAACCAAATATGATTTCTACAGGCTTTTTGGGTAAAATTCAGCAGAAGTAGTATATATCAAGTATAATTACTTGCAAGTAGAGAAACCAAATCACTAAATATGAATCAAACAAAAGTTTCCAAAATTCAGGAGACATAAAGCAAACAAAAATCTCCAAAACTGAAAAAGATAACATTAATCGATTCCTAGATTTCTCACGGTGTCAAAAAAGCAAGTTCACCCAAAAAAATTGCTCTTAGATTTTCCACCATCACAACCGTTAATTAGAAAAGAAAAATAAGGGAAAAAATAAAGCAACAAATGTGTGTGTGTGTGAGAGAGAGAGAGAGAGAGAGAGAGAGAGAGAGAGAGAGAGATGGTGGAAAAAAATCATGGATATTGATTTTTCAAAATCATGAGAACTGAGTGAGTGTTCTCTTAAATGGGATCTTAAACCCATTTCTTTTCTATTTCTCTTCTTTTCCCCATACTTGATAAAAATATTAAAATTAACTTAAAGGATCTTACTGACGACCAATAATAAAAAACTGTGCTGAAGAATTGTGTATGAAGCTATATATCTGCTAGGTGAACTATCATAGTATACTCCAACATTTTGACATACAGTTGGTACGCATTAAACCATTATATTATTGCAGTACAAGATACAGTTGGTATACATGTGTGTGTGTGTGTGTGCGTGTGTGTGTGTGTGAGAGAGAGAGAGAGAGAGAGAGAGAGATGGTGGAAAAAAATCATGGATATTGATTTTTCAAAATCATTCTCTTAAATGGGATGTTAAACCCATTTCTTTTCTATTTCTCTTCTTTTCCCCATACTTGATAACAAATATTAAAATTAACTTAAATGACCTTAATGACAACCAATAATAAAAAACTGTGCTGAAGAATTGTGTATGAAGCTATATATCTGCTAGGTGAACTATCATAGTATACTCCAACATATTGACATACAGTTGGTACGCATTAAACCATTATATTATCGCAGTACAAGATTCAGTTGGTATACATAATGTTCTTCACCACCATTGAGATTAAGATTTACAAAAAGAAACAAAAATTCAAGATCTTAAAAGAAAAAAAAAAAATGGATGGCTCCAACATGACATATAGTTGGTAATGGTATACATTACAAATGGATGGGAAAGAAGATGATTTCGATTAGGAAAGCGGCTGGGTCGATCAAGTGGAAATTTCTCTTCTGGGCATTTATCCCAAATTAAGTACGTGAGTTGCACGTAATTGTTAGTGAAAGCCTTGGTATCGTAGTGACATGTTTACTGCCATAAAAAAAGGGTTGAACATACAGGTGAATAATTCTTATTATGTATGTTCAAGTTCATTAAAACATAGAACAAAACTTTCATTCAATGTTATCAGAAAAAAAAAAAAGAAAAAAAAAAGAAACTTTCATTCTACTGTGATCAAATAACAAGTTTCCAGCTATGATAACACTTTGTAAGATGCTAATATATGCTTTAATATAATCTTCAACAGATATCTAACATCAAAATTCTAAAGAATGTGAAAGCATAATCATAACCTACAATCAACAAGATGGAAACAAAAGCTACAGAAATCACATAAGTTCTGTTGTCTAGTTCATTTTATAGGACAAAAAAGACTAAGTATGCACATTTTGCATATGCTATACAAAAACATCAAGACTACTATCAAGAAATCAGTATGAAAACAAATTGAATCGTTGACAACACTACATCCAAGACTCTTGGCAAAATTTGAAGAAGTTCGTTAATTTCAACCCGAGTCAGCTTTAAGTTTGGTTGCCTTGACCCAATCCATGCCCTATTTACCACCTATTTTTGTATATTGAATAAAAAATATCTGGATACATCAAAATGGAGAAATGCAATTCATATAGCGCACCCCAACATAAGTTGGGACAAGGGTTTGATGATAATGATTTAAATCAAACAGGTACTGAGCAATACATGGATGTAGCTGGAGAATTTCCACATATGTTCTTAACCTATTATGTTATTCATACATTTTCAGATTCTTTCGGTTTTATCTGTTTTCCATGCAAATAATGCATTGATATTCATACATTTTGAAAGAGGGAAATTGAGAAAGTTCGGTAGTAATACATACCCTAATTAAAACATAATCCAAATAATAAGAATTTTAATAGTAATAATAACAGGGTTATGCCCTACCAAGAAAACAAAAAAGAATGTGTATTTTCATCATCATTGAAGCCCTATCCCATCCATATGGGATACAATAATACAGAATATATATTTGAATCAAAAGATGTTGAATGCTGAACAAACAATGGCTCAAAAACAGAAAAGAGATTATCAAATTGAAGGAAAATAAAGAACCCATAAAGAAGGTGGCAAATCAAAATCAACAGAATCCATAATTCATAAGACATTGAATAAAAACCACCTACAAATTAATTCAAGATTGATAAAAGAAGCAACTAAAAAAACCTAATTACACAGACAGACAATATCTAATAGCAAAACAAAGCACAGGAAAATCAAAGAATGCAAAACCCCAACAACATACAACCTAAAGATAATTCAGCATATTCAATTTATAAGCAGTAGTCACATATTTAACCTAAAGACATTTGGTGAATACCCATTCTTCCAAAATCACTAGAACCGTCACCAAAAATGATATACGAACCAAACAAACTATCAAAAACAGAGATTTCTTAGATAAATGAAGAGAACACCCTAATCAAGTTAGTTCAATCTCACATCAAACACTGCAGAAAAAGGAAATCTAAATCTTAGCCAAGTGAAAAAAAAAAAAAAAAAAAACACCCAAACGAATCCAAAATCGTATGAAACTAAAAAAAACCCAGATAGAATTTCAACCATAGATTCAAGAAAAAAGTGGGGGTGTGGGGATCAGACCCATTAATCCAGTGATCATGTGAAGGAGGAAAGAACCGACCTTTCTTGAAGAAATGCAAGGGCAGAGTTCATATGGAGGCCTGATTGTGTAAGATATGTCTGGACATCATCTGAGAACGAAGCTCCTGGAATCCCCCCCTTCTTTCCGATACGGCTGAGGAGGAAGAAGAAGAAGCAGCAGCAGGGGCCATGGCCGCTGTGGGAGAGAATGGTAGGTCTCCGCAGTGTAGTTTTGCAAACGGTGAATGCTGGAGTCCGGATCCTCTTGAGCCTTTGACTCACAAATTCCAGGTTGTTTATGGTGGTCCGGTTCAGGAAAGAAACAGATAAAAGAAAAGGAGAGGACAAGGACAGAGAAGGTGGACGAAGGATAACAAGAATGAATAAGAGGGAAGACGAAGAAGACGCTGCGGCTGACTGAGGAGACGGCTCCAGCGATCAATGGCTCGGGCTCCGGCTGTGGATCGAGGAGAAAAGGAAGAGCAGCGAGAAGGGTTCCTGGTTGCGACAAACGGGAAACCCTAAAAACGGAATGTAAAAGGAGGAAGATAAAAAATCAATGAAACTGAGAGAATCCATCCGTTGGGCTAATCAATGAAAAGGATAGAATTTATCCGTTGGGCCAGAGGGACGGTGTGGACTTGGGCTGGTTTTATTTCTCTTTTTAAGTTTGTGCTGTGTTTATAAGATCCGATCCCAATGATCAAGGTGGGCCTCACCATATGCATGTTTGTTTGATGGGCTGGCCCTCTAAATCCATAACAATGGTGGCCCACCATTTTAGAACTCTCGAGTACCAGTCCCGATCCATCACCAAAACCGATCTTTTTAATTCAAATCCATCAACTACAAGGACGATGGATCTGTACACATCTTCCCCCATCTTTATTAATTAATAATTGGTCCTTTAAGTAAATGATCTACGACCATATTTTTAATGAAAGAAAGGTCTTTTGATGATGAAATAGAGAAGCCTCTTATTGACGTGTGGTTACAGAATTCAAAGCTTCTATTATCATTGCTTAACAATTTCGTTTTGCATAAATACTCTTATATTTGGCTTGAGAAAATCCAAAACCCTATCACATTAGCCGATATAAAATAATTGAGCCAATCAATATTTTATGCTCCATGGTGGGCTTTTCGCTACACTTCATTAACTGTTGCATCTGCATAATTAATTCAAGGCATTAGAGTAACTGACACACGAATGCCCTCTAAAGTTGGTATGTTGCAAAATTTCCCTAGCTTACTTGTATACCTATTACCTAATAATGAACACAATATGTTATACCACATGTTTTGTTGTCATCAACCTTATCCTAATTACATGGTGAAGCTACCCGCAATCCGGTTGTGCTGAGGCAGGATTCAAGACCAAGAGTTCTAGTGTAAAATATCTATGCCCCATGCAGCCAACATTCTCATTATTCATACATATACAACCTAGTGGGCAATGGAGAAAATCCGAATTTTTCTCTGGGAGCCCATTGTTCATTATCAGGCTATGACTGGCTGATTGGAAGATCACTGTTAGGTTATATCTTTGCTATCATAAAGGATTTTAAGAGATATGTTATTATGATAAAATCATCATAATTTTTTATGGGGAAATGAAACCAATTTATAGATATACAATACATAAGAAATTCCAAGCTCAAACTCAAGGAATGTTTGGACATTAGTCTGACAAATAAGTGCTAATTAGATTAAGATAAAAAATAAAAGGTCGAATTTTTAAATTTTAATTTACCATAGTTATAGTTATACAAACATTTGTGATTTTGTATTATCCACCTCCATCCACTTTAGTTGTAAAATCTCTAAAAAGAAAGTATAACAGGGTATTTCTTTCTTAGGCAAAAATTCTAACTTATAAGCTCTAAAAACAAAAAAATTATAATCAAGGGTTTACCAAAAGCTCTAATGTGTAAATAAACACTTAATTATAAAATAAGAGCTTTTTTTTTTTTTTTTGAGTTACCAAATGCCCAAAATAATTATTTCTAAGGAAAAGTAATCCTTATTGTGGGCCCCACAATGCAATATAAACTATCCATCAGATTCAAAAAGGTCAACTACGGCTATGGGACCAATTTTAAGCCATTTATTTGTCCTAAATCTTAAGATTTTTTTTTTTTTTTACAAAAAAGGTTTAAATGTGAAAACTTGCCATTCTAGGAATCCATGGGCCCCATTTTCATGATTCAAACAGTACAAACTCTTTAGAAGGCCAATTGTGGCTATGGGGTCAAATTTTATACATTAACTCATTATGATTTTTGACGTATGTTTTAAAAGCGTGCAACTAATGGATTGAACACTACTCAATTACACGCTCAAAAAGTGACTTAGGAGCAGTCCTCTTTTAGTTTTTGAGTTTTTAAGCTTTTATGGGTCCAATTTTAACCATCCATCCTTTGCACAAGATTAAAAAGAATTATGAGACCAATTTTCAATCATTAATTCATCCTAAATTTTGAGAATTTATATAAAAAAAGGTCCAAAGTGAAAATTGGCCATTTTGGGATCCTGTGGGCCTTATTTTCATGATTCAAAGATACTGCTCATCTTTAGAAGGCCAAAAATAGTTGTGGGTTAAATTCTAACTCTTAAAACATCATAGATTTTGAAGAAATTGTAAAAGACTTTGCATAGTTAGATTGATCATGGACACACATGTGAAATGGTGTGGATATGATAAATGTAAATGATTCACATGTGTGTCATTTACACAAGTGAATAATTTTTAATGCAAACAAACGACCCCTAAGAACAAGGGTTCTGGAGCTATAAACTCACCAAAACCAACATATGAATCATTATATATATATATATATAAAGCATTACGAAACGTTTTGCCACGTAGGCAGGTTCCATCCTCAATGTGCCATGTCAACACCTACTTTGTGAGAAAAATACTATTTCTAAAACCAAATAAAAATTTTTGGGCCCCACGTCGTATAGATTGCATGCCAGAGGTTTCTAAACCAACGAAATATCTATTCAAATTCAAATATTCTTATAGATTGCATGTGCAGGATAAGAAAGAATGAGATAAATGTCACGATCCTGAACCCGCCGTAGCGGCCCGACCTTGGGGAGCGTGAAATTGGGATTTAAGTAACAATTATATTTCTCCCATGATCCGCATATGTGAGGATGACAATTTCAACACACTCTGAATATTTTTGCGGAAGCTTACATGGCGTTGCAACTCGGATTCCATGACCATTGGATTCTGCATCACACTAGACCGCTAGTATATATCTATCATATCAAGGATCATATCAAACTGGGACAGACTATCACATTAAAATACAGAGTTGACGGTAACAGGATATTTCATTCCCACATATGTTCAAGTTACAAGTATCAATGTGCATTAATTAAAATCCCGAATAAGTGGCTAATAACAGCCATACAAATATCAAGCTAAATAAACACCACCCCACATGTGACGTAGCTCCGATGTCAGGCTAAATGTCTACATGACATAGCCGACATAATAATCTACAAACTTATGGCTCCACAGCCAACACAAGCGCTTAGTTCGGGGCGAAGAAGTCTAGACCTGAATACCAAAAGAGTGGGTCAGACACGACGGTCTGACAAGTGGGTGAAAAGATATAAACAATATTCTGAATAATAAAACATATGATAAATCATGACATTTGATCAAAAGTTGCATAGATTTAAAACTAGTGTAAAACGTGTATACCTGACAAAACATATATCCATTTTGAAGCATGTGTAAAACATATATATTTGGAATAACATGTATTCATTTGGAACAAGTGTAAAACATGGATATCTGGCAAAACAGGTATTCATTTGAAACAAGTGTAAAACATGGATAATTGGCAAAACACGTATCCATTTAAAGCATGCGTAAAATATGGATATCTGGCAAAACATGTATTCCTCACATTGCAAATCCAGTCCATAAGCAGACCATGCAAATTGCCCTTCTTCAAGGGAGCCACAATCGTGGGGAGCAGATTGGCAACCACACTTAAGCCGAATCTTCCATCACTAATGTGGCGAGAGCACACTAAAGGCGTTGGTCTCGGAGCACACGAGGTGGCGAGAAACAACTATATACATATATAAATATACTGAGCAAAACCACAGCCACGAAACCGGGTGACAAGACAGAACTGGATTCATACTGTAGCTGACAGAAGCTAAAGGGGGACCCCATGTTGGTGGATCAAACCGACAAGGTCATCCAAGCTTAGTGGTGCTGACTCGTAAGTCAAAATGCATTCAAAACATATACGTATTTGAAGGGGTGTATAACACCCAAAACAAACTGAACTAAAGGCTTGTAAGCGCATTTAACACAATAATATCTTATCAAAATGCATAAGGCTGATCAAATATTCAAATTACATATTTTAGTGGTTTTGAAATGCCACTTGTACTAATACACGAAAACTGTCGAAAACGTATGAAATTCAGTAAAAACAGACACTATGGACCCCCGCATATTTCCGGACCATACATTGAGGTTTCAAAATTTAAACAATAGGTATAAGGGTCTCGTATGTCGGTTAAAGCTCATGGCTTGGTACTCCAGAAGATTTCAGACATCCCGAGTTCCCTATACAAATTGATAAGCCCATTATCCTCAATAAATCTCCGAATTTGGGGTTCTTTTCCAAATCAATTTCCATATAACTCCTTTTATTCCTCCACATCATATTGGGGCTCCAAACTAACCTCACTGGACCTTAAAACACCCTTTTGATCATGTTTTGAAACAGCCCAGTAATTATGTGCAGTTCGCTCTAGCGAACTAGAGGATCGCTCGGGCGAATAGCATTCTGGGAGGGTTCGCTCAAGCGAATACAAGTTCGCTCGAGAGAACTGGTCCGAGTCAAGAAGGGTCGAGCGAGCCGGGAGAGTGGCTCGAGCGGACAAGTCTCTGGAAGGGGTTCGCTTGAGCGAATTGGGGTTTGCTCAAGCGAATTAGCTTCTGGGAGGGGTTGGCTCGAGCGAACAGGAAGTTGGCTCGAGCTAATCATGTTCTGTAAGGATTCGCTTGAGCAAACGTAGGTTCACTCGAGCGAATTGCTTCAGAAACTCTCCGTTTCAACAATCCGGACATCATCTTCTCTTCTCTTCAAAGTCCCATTTAAGCCTTTACTTTAACAATACATTTATGGCTCTTCTATATACTCAAACCATCATCACTTCCTCCAATAACCATCCATTAAAACACCAATTCTCCTTTCATTCTCAATCTCATTTAATACAAGAACACCCACATTAATGGCAAACCACATGTGTTCCAAAAACAAACTTTTAAAAAGCATTTTATACACACATTCTCCAAAAGTTCAAAAAAGAAGAATAACTTAACAAGATGCATATTTCTAAAATCATTATAAACTACGGTAATAAGAGAAGATGAATAGTGAGAAATCCTCAAATCCTCATTAAAGCATGAAATCATTCAAGAAAACTATTCATCTACTTGCCTTGGTCTCCAAAGCTTCCAAATAGGTCTCTAATCCAACCAATTAGACCATAGCACACCTTATACAAGAAACCCCCAAAATAGACCCATCACAAACCCTAAACTGGGCAAACTAAGAAATAAGAAGAGAGAGCTCCCAATAACGAAGATGGGGCTTCTCTAAGGCTAGAAGAACACAAATATAAGAAATTGGAAGGGTTGCTTACTTGGAAGTGCTTCAAATGAACAAGACTAGCTCAAGGATAACCTCACTGTAGCTAGATTTCACTTCTAATGACATCAATAGAGAGCTTGAGATGAGGGGAAGAAGAAGATGGGCACAAATATCTCATTTTGGCAAGCTTGGAGGTGGGTTTTGTGAGAAAACAAGAAGAAGAAGAGTAAAGGGGAAAAACCCTAAGGAGCTGAAGCTCCTATCTCTCTCTCTCTCTCATTCTGTTGGAACCAAATGGGGAAGAAGGAAGGGGGCTGGCCCTTTTATAGAAGGGTGGGTGTGGGTCCCATCATCACTTAAACTTATCGGGATTAAAACATCAATTTTCGGGCCCCGGATACGATCGACGAAGAAGCGAAAAATGTTTCTCAAAAAATCTATTTTTCAAAAAGTATAATTTTGGCATGGTTCTGAGATCTTGAAATTTGGGTCTAGATTCAATGTGAAAAGACCAGTTTACTCCCAATGCTGGAAAAACTGATTTTCGGAGCTTCAAATGAGTACGAAGTGCACACGAAAGTTGTAGGGAATGATGAGACTAGTCAAACAAAGCCGTAATGGAAAATTTTTTTTGGGAATCACAAAGAAACTCCCCATGCTGACCACGCAAAACAAATAGGGTTATACGGTCACTAACTGGGTTCACTGGCTTTCAAAACTTCCCAAAGCTAATAATGAAAGGTCTTTCTAACCCCCAAACTCAACCAAACAACCACTAATCTCACTTTAGAAAACTAACCCACAAATAAGTAAACACTAATCCCGGAAATTTGGGGTCGAGGTCTCATAATAAAGTTTGAAGATTTGACTTTACCATGATCAAACTTCTAGTTAAACCTTAATGCAGACTGAGGTCCTTTCTCATATTATAATATGATATTCAAACCCAATTGTTAATTATCCTAAATCCGAAACAATCACCACAAAAGAGAAAAGGCTCAAGATTTTTTACCTGGAAACCCCTACTCGGGAAAAAACTACGGGTGACAGAGACCACCGAAAACAATGCACTATAAAGCGAAGATTACAAGGGAACTCACAAGACCATTGACCCAGTTGAAACTCAACCTAAGGGGCTTTGAAGTACTTGTCGACCCGCCATTCACCTTCCACGTGCTCGCTTGAAACCCACCTTGAATGCCCTTTCAAGGTGCTTGAGAGAATGAAGAAAAGGATTAAAGCTTCAGCACAGTCTTCCTTGTAGGATTAGCCCACAAAAACTCTCTTAGACGTATGCTCAATGCTTGAGAAATTTAGATAGCTCTGGTAAATCCATTAGTGGTTGCAAGGGGTCATTATATAACCCAAGGTTCGTGCACAAGTCTCTTTGAAGGAAGGAAGGACTCTTAGAGGAAGTAAACACCATCAGCATGCAAGAGTCCTAAAAGGACAGAAAACTATGCGAGCCCATGTTCTGTCTGTGCACCACTAGTGAGCTCCAGTCTCGCCATAGCGAGACCATCTTCTGTTGTGGATATTTGTAGGCGCTGAACTACTTCGGGAGGACTCTATTTATGTCTTCAAACCCGACTAAAGGACTTCAAGGCTTGTCTAAGTAGTCCACGAGATGTCTTCCACTGTCAAAGGTTACTCGACACTCCTTTTCTAAACGAAATAAAAATTAAAACTCAATTAGGACTTAAGTTTTGTTCAAACTATGAGAATTAGCCAATCTAAAATTCTAACAATCTCCCCCTTTGGCAATTCGTGAACAAAGCTCCTAAAACAAAGAAGATCTACTAAAACTAAAGAAAAGGAGGAAATCCTCAAAGACTTGCGAAGGGATTCAAAACGATTGGGTTCCAAGGGTTTGGTAAAAATATCGGCCAATTGATGTTCGGTGTGAACTTTTTCTAGAACAATGATCTTGCCTTCAACTGACTCACGGATAAAGTGGTGCCTAATATCAATGTGTGTTGGTTAGGGAATGCTGGACTAGATTTTTGGATATGTCAATGGTACTTAGATTGTCGCAATAAACAAACATAGTATCTTGATCAATCCCATAGTTTGCCAACATTTGTTTCATCCAAAGAAGTTGAATGCAACAACTTCCAACAGTGATATATTCAGCTTTAGCAGTCGACAAAGAAGTCGAAGTTTGCTTTTTACTGTGCTAAGTGACCAAATTATTCCCAATGAAGAAACACCCTCTAGTAGTACTTTTCCGATCATCTGCACAACCTGCCCAATCAGCATTTGAACACCTAACCAGAGTTGTATTAGTGTCTTTGCTTAGCCAAATACCAAACTCAATAGTACCAATCACATATTTCATGATTCTTTTTACCGAATGAATGTGGGATTCATTTGGCTTAGATTGATAACGGGCACAGACTCCAACACTGTAAGCAATATCCGGTCTACTTGTAGTGAGATAGAAAAGACTCCCAATCATACTTCTGTACAGTGTTTCATTCACATCTTTCCCATTCAAATTGATTCTCAATTTAACAGATTGACCCATTGGTGTTCTGGAATGTTTAGCAGAAGTCATTCCAAATTTTTCTAGAAGTTTTCAAGAATATTTTGATTGAGAAATAAATATACCATTGTCACACTGCTTGATTTGTAAGCCTAGGAAAAAGGAGAGTTCTCCAACCAAACTCATTTCAAATTCATTAGACATGCTTTCGGAAAACTGATCAACTAACATAGAAGAGGTAGAACTGAAGACAATATCATCCACACAAGTTTGTGAAATTAATATGTGATGAGTGTCTTCTTTGATGAATAGTGTCTTGTGTACACATGAGATCCAATGCAGATCCATATATACGCCGATATATATTTCTTGCTGCTAATACTTTCAGATTTTGTTGGACTCATGAGATCCATATGCAGTAATTTAAGTGGCCATTTGGTTGTTAAGGCATCAACTTTCTTATGTGAGGACCTTATTTGTTTGCCAATTTGACATGGACCGCAAACAGCATGAGGAGTTTTTAAACGTTTAGGTAACCCAAGAATGATTTTATTTTTCGCCAAGCTATCTAGGTCCGTGTGATTAACATGGCCTAAACATTGATGCCACAAATCCATATCAATAATCATAGTTGTGTGACATGTCATCTTGCTTTCCGTAGCAACTACGTAACAATTGTCAGCAGTCCGCACTCCACGAAGTACATTATTACCCTTTTTATCAATAATAGCACAGTCATTAAAAGAAAAATGGACTTCATGGTGTGAATCACATAGTTGGTTGATGCTTAACAGATTTCTCTTTCAGACCATTGACCAGGAAAACATTTAAAAGATTGGACATACTTGGTATTGAAACTGTACCTTTTTCTATTATATTTGATTTGCTTCCATCACCAAATTTGACACTACCTCCATCACAGCTTTTTAGAGAGATAAACAGGGACTTATTACCAGTCATATGTCTGGAGCATCCCCTATCCAAGTACCAAACATGAGAATCTTTTGTAGTTAGTGTGGTGAGGACCACATTACAGCTAAGATAAGACTTTATAACCCAGACATATTTAGTCTTAATCTTTTGAGGAGATAAGGTACCTTTCCTTTGCTACCTTTGCCTTTGATTCCACATTTTGTGACAATGTGGCCGAATGTGCTCTTTTATATCACAAAAATGACAAATCAGGGTAGATCTAGGCTTAGGCACATTCTTATATGGTATTGAGTCCCTAGGTTTAGCATTTGGAGTAGCCAGAATACCAGAATATAAAGCTGGTCCTTTAGCAAAAATAGATTTACCTGATTTCATAGAAGATGATGACTCTAGGTTGAATCCAAGTCCAGTCTTTTGTTTTTCACTCCTTTGTTGCATCAAAATTTCATCTAGAGTTATGGACCCTTTATTCATTCTATCAAGCTAAGATTTGGTTGAAACTAATTTTAATAGTGCCATTCAAAGTTTCCCGCACACATCGTTCTTTTCAGTTTACAGCACGTTGTACTCAGTTTACAAAGAATTCAGTTCTTTTCTAACCTCCTCTAGCTGTGCATTAATCAGATCCTTTTCTTTCCCTGCATTAATAATGGTGTCAGATAAAATTGCACGTTGGGATTCTAATTGGCTTACCTTTACACGAGCATCATCAAGTTCAGAAGAGAAGGTTAAGTTTTGACATTCAGAAACTTTGAGCCCGTGAGAAAGCTTGTCATTTATGCAAGACATACGCTACGAATCTTTCAGAAGTTTTTTATAAGCAATTTCTAAATCTTGTTCCTCATCAGAAAGATCATCACACTTTGACTTATCAGATGACCCCTGCTCAAAGGATAAGTTAGTAGAAGACATAAAAGCAACAAATTTAGCATATTCAAATTGTGACTTAGATTCACTATTTTCATTCTCAGAATCTTCTTCCCAAGAAACATTCAAAGCCTTTCCTTTGTTTCTTTCCAATCGGTTTGCACATTTAGAAGCTGGGTGTCCAAACCCTTGACATTCAAAGCATTGAATAGGTTTATTAGCATTCTTCGATGAATTCTTATAATTTTTCAGCGCAATTTTTGGCTTGTTAAAGCTCTTATTCTTAGGAAACTCCTTTTTGAGGTTCTTTTTATTGTTATTCAGATATTTTTTTGAATTTTTTGACAAACAGAGCCTCAAGTTCTACATCATCAAAATCATTATCAAATTCATCATCATTATTGTCCCTGGATGACAGTAGAGCAATTCCCTTGGATTTCTTATCAGAATAGTGATTTGCTTCAAAAGTTTATAAGCTTCCAACCAATTCTTCAATAGTGAGTTCATTAAGGTTCGTATGTTCCTCAATACCAATTACTTTTGACCGAAATCTCTTGGGCAAAGACTGAAGAATTTTCTTTACCACGTTTTGGTTTGGAATGGGTTCTCCTAAATTGAAACTGGAATTGACAATATGACCCAGTTTGGCATTGATCTCATCAAAGGTCTCTTCATCTTTCATACGAATAGTCTAAAAGGCAGTTGTCAAATTTTGAAGTTTATTCTGCCTAACTATGTCAATGCCTTCATGCACTGTTCTCAAGAGATCCTAAGCCGCTTTCGCAATGGTACAAGTAGAAATTTTGCAAAATTCTGAGTGAGTAATGCCATTATATATAGCATTCATGGCTCTATTATTCCAATGGGTCAGATTCTTTTCTCCTTGGTTCCAGTTAGCCACTGGTTTGGGAACACTTTTCCCATCAACCACTACAGTTGCAGATTTATAACCATTTACGGCTGTTTGCCAAACATCATGATCAAGAGAACCGAGAAACGCAGTCATCCTTACCTTCCAATAAGCATAATTGCCACTACCCCTCAAGCAAAGGAGGCTTAGTGGTAGAAGTACCTTCCCTAGTGAATTCCATAGAATAAATATGAGAGGATCACACTTTTAGAAAAGTGAAACTGCTTTAATACCACGTGAAGATTTGACTTTACCAAGATCAAACTTCTAGTTAAGCCTTAATGCAGACTAAGGTCCTTTCTCATATTATAATATGGTATTCAAACCCAATTATTAATTATCCTAAATCCGAAACAATCACCACAAAAGAGAAGAGGCTCAAGATTTTTTACGTGGAAAACCCTACTCGGGAAAAAACTACGGGTGGCAGAGACCACCGAAAACAATGCACTATAAAACGAAGATTAGTGAACTCACAAGACCATTGACCCAGTTGAAACTCAACCTAAGGGACTTTGAAGTATTTGTCGATCCGCCGTTCACCTTCCACGTGCTCGCTTGAAACCCACCTTGAATGCCCTTTCAAGGTGCTTGAGAGAATGAGGAAAAGGAATAAAGCTTCAGCACAGTTTCCCTTGTAGGATTAGCCCACAAAAACTCTCTTAGACGAATGCTCATTGCTTGAGAAATTTAGATAGCTCTGGTAAATCCATTTGTGGTTGCAAGGGGTCATTATATAGCCCAAGGTTCGTGCACAAGTCTCTTTGAAGGAAGGAAAGACTCTTAGAGGAAGTAAACATCATCAGCATGCAAGAGTCATGAAAGGACAGAAAAACATAGCTCACTATAGCGAGCCCATGTTCTGTCTGCACACCACTGTAGCTCGCTGCAGCGAGCTCCATTCTCGCTATAGTGAGACCATCTTCTGTTGTGGATATCTATAGCGTTGAACTACTTCGAGAGGGTTCTATTTATGTCTTTAAACCTGACTAAAAGACTTCAAGGCTTATCTAAGTAATCCACAAGATGTCTTCTACCGTCAAAGGTTACTCCACAGTCCTTTTCTAAACGAAATAAAAATTACAACTCAATTAGAACTTGAATTTTGTTCAAACTAGAAGAATTAGCCAATCTAAAATTCTAACAAAGTTTCTTATTGAAGAGTGAGATACAATTCCTTCTTATTTAAAAAGAAAGTGTTTCCCATCCGGAATCTCATTAAAAGGTTATCTACTTCAAGAAAAGTCCTTTCTATATATCCACTCTTAATTTTTTAAACGCATCCTCTTTCATTTCTTCTTTTTCTAAGTGAATCTGCATTGGGAGACACACCATCCTTCGTCTCTTCTCTTACATGTGGATCTGCATTGCGAGAGTCGGAGTCCGGATCCCCTGTTTCGTCCAAACAGGGGAGCCCTGTTTGGACGAATCAGGGGCCGACAGGTGCGGGAGCGAAGGGGGGGCGGAGGAAAGAGAAAAAGCACTTTTTCTTTCCTCCGCCCCCCTTCGCTCCCGCACCCGTCGGCCCCTGATTCGTCCAAACAGGGCTCCCCTGTTTGGACGAAACAGGGGATTCGGTTCCCGAGAGTCGACACCCAAGTCTGGAAAAAGACAAGTATGAAAGACCCACCTCTCTCTTTCACTCTCTTGAGTCAATGGGTATTAAATGTGATAAGACAAGCCTCTCTCTCTCTCTCTCTTGAAAAGAAGGCAATAAAAATATAATATTTTTATTCTCTCTCCCTATTTCTCTCTATTCAATCATTCATTGTACCGTCCCTGACTCAATTTGCTACCTATGCAATCTTCCACGTTGAGGGTTAATATCCAGTGTAGCATAATGTTTTTCTTTCAACCTTTTTCTGGGTATTAAATGTGATAAGACAAGCCTCTCTCTTTCTTTCGAAATCACCTTTTCTTTTTTTTATTTTAACAACTTTTAGTTAGAATTCCTATCATTCTATTTTATGTGATTGAACAATTGGGCCCTTAAAAAGGAAATGGGATAAGAATAACAAGTACATGAGATATATATGATTAGCCTTTTTCCATTGATCTAAGGTTACTACTCAAGTAATTAAGACCAAATATCCTTATCTATTTAAAGAACCATTGGAGTAATTTTTGTGGGTATTGAAACCATCACAAACCATGGAACAGTTTGTTTGTGGGGCCCATCTGAAAGCATGAACACTTGGAGGATAGGATTTTAAGAGTTTCTTATTAGCATATATTTCTTCTCAAAGAAAAAGGATCTATTTGATTATAGGGGCGCTGTTTCCGAGGCCTCAAAGTAGTCCAAAATCAAGTTGTTACATGATGTGGGATGACTATTAGTTTTGCGTAGTCAACGAAAGGGCCTATAAAACTCAGATGTGTGAAGTTTGATGAATGCCAAATTTTTTCTTTCATTTATTTATTTATTTATTTTTATTTTCTGCTTGGAACGTACTCATACACCCTTATACACTATCACAATCTCTATTCATTGGATCGATAGGTTTATCCATTGACCTTTTTAGAATTTGAATTACTAGAGTGATGGCTGGATATTTATTTCCCATCTTCCTTTATTCAGTTTCAATTTTTTAAGGGAGGTTATTAAGTGGTCATTTGGATATTCACTTTTTTTTAATTTAAATCACTTTAGAAATACGAGTCTTAGAATACCTAAGAATTTAATTTCACAAAACAAGCAAACCCTTTTATGGTCTCTTTCTTTGTTTTTTTTTTTTTTTTTTTTTTTCATTTTCACGTAGGGCTTACCTATGTTCAATCCATTCCCTCCACATAGGCCTACACAACTTGACATATCAACCTAATTGCTCCGTACACACCTTTCAAACTTGGATCATCACTGGACCTAATTTTCATACTAACTAAACATTGATCCTTGGACTTGCGCTTATTTATGAAGATACTAGCAACAGTCTAGAGGCAAGCACAAAATACCAATAGGCTACAACACCAAAATGCAACAGTACAAGCGTTCATATCCGATCAGTAATTCTAATGGTGCTTCCTGAAGCTTGAGAGTCAGAACTACTTGGGAGCCACAAAGAAGCTTTGTAATTTACCTGTCACAACCTCTTGTCAACTTTGAAGAAGTTAAAGAATAGGAGCCTTTTGTAACCGAACAGTACTTTGCCCCCCTTATTAATCCATGTAATGATATCTAAAAATGTAAATGAGCAATCCAAGCATTTTGTTTGCATGAATGCAGCAAAGCATGAGAACCCCATCTACAGATTTTAGCTTGATCCTTCGTCTGTCTTCTTGCTTGCTTGTTCTTGAAGCTTTTTTGTCCAGTATTCCTCAAGTAGGGGTCCAAATATTGCCTTGCCAGAAACCACTCCAATCCTGCATGCATCGGTTATATAGAAGCACTGTAGATAGTACCCTTATTTTTAACATAAACAACAAGCACTTTGAGTAAGTGTGCAAGTGTACATGCATGGGTACTACAATGTAAACAACATGCATAGTCGGTCAAAATTTTGTTGGTTCTCACACTTCATGTTTGTCTTGACCTTTGTCATACACTTCATATATCACACATGCAGATTTTCCCTCTTTTTTTTTTTTTTGTTTTTTTTGTTTTTTAGGATTACATATTGATTCCACTCTCTTAAAAGAAATTTAGCTTTATAAATGTATAATTTTGATATTTCATATAATTTATTAATGTGTTAAGAATATTGGTGCTTCTATTACTGCATTGATGTTTTTTAATAGTCATTCTGTGTACAATTTCCAATTTAATCATTCCTACATTTTCAGATTTTCATAATTATTAAGGATTTTTCTCATCTATTTACATTTAAGGAGAGTTTTTTACACATCAGGTATGCATTTACACTTCTCTTCATTATACATATATATTTATATTGTTTTTTTAAAAAATTTATGAATATATACCCTCACAATTGCTTAATATTTGTTGTAAATGATCTCAACATTAGTTGTCCCAGCATGATTAACTTAAATGTACAATTTTGATTTATCATATCATTTAATAATATGTTAAGAATATTGGTGCTTCAATAATTACATTTACGTGTTTCTTAATAGTCTTTCACTGTATGCCTATATTGATATGTAAATATCACTTTTTTTTCTAGAAATTATGGTACATAAAAAAGAAACCAATATATGCAAAATTGCAAGGATGCATCGCATTTTAACGTTACGGCTGAAAAGAAAATGTCAATTTGATGGTATTAACATATTTATATATATTTGTGGTTTTTTATATTTTAAATATTATATATTAATTAGCTCCCTGACTAGGCACTAAAAGTCATTCAAAATTAGCTCGACAAAGAGGATTAATAGCAATGCAAAATCATTGTATGATGCTCACAACATCGATCAAGTCGAGTAATGGATCTTTATCCTCACTTAGAAGTACTATAGGTATTACAAACAATTGCTCTATTAAAGAAAATCTAATCATAATGTGTGTGTATAACTTATTTTAGAAAATCTGATTATTTGCTCCTGCAACTCAAAACCAATTGGTGATTGGAAGAGGCACAACTCAATGTTTTCTATGGCATTCGACATTGTGCTTCTGGTCTGTTTTTAAAGCGGTTGTAGGTGTAGACACCGCATTTGACCCTCTATGATAGCCTTAAATACCTGTCATATATAGCGGTGCCCCCATTTCACCTATGATTGAATGATTAATGGCATAATTCATATTAATTAACGATGATGGAGATGCTTGTTGATAATTCTAGACTTAGTTCGACGATCTCTAGAAGTTCGTGAGAGAAAAAGGCAAATCGCGTCAAGATCTCGAGTCCAACCCATTATCACACAAGGAGCAGACCGTGACACTATTCAAACCTTTTCCGAACCACTTAAGACATGCTTAGTTTGCAAAAATGTCACCCGATTAACCTAAGTTAGGAAACTGGATCCATTGGTCCAGAGGTTCCCTTTTTTTCACCCCCTAATCATCAGGACACTTAGACCCTTGGATTCCTCACTTCGACAGCTTTCTGACGATATATAGAACGTCCAAATCAGATGAGCGGGTCAAAAGTTATGAGCTTCAGAAGTTTGTCCCAAAAGGAGATGAAAATCACCTAGGCACCACCCATGTGGCGCCCACCCTGTTGAAATTCATCTAGGCGGTGTTGGGCACCCACACAGTCCAGGACCACCTAGGCACCCCATGGTGGGCGCCCACCCTCCAGATTCCACTAAGATGGCCTAAAAGTAGCCCGGGACCACTTAATGTAGGGACCAAACTCCGGAAATGAATTGACTCCATCTAGGCATCACCCTAGTGGCGCCTTCCCTATTAAATTCCACATAGGCACCAGTCCTGCGGCGTCCACACTGCCCAGGACCACCTAGGCACCCCATGGTGGGCGCACACCCTTCAAATTCCACTAGTTGGCCTAAAAACAAACCGGGACCACTCAACATAGGGACCAAACTCCGAAAATGAATCGACTCCATCTAGGCCCACCTAAGCGGCGCCCACCCTACTAAATTCCGCATAGGCACTAGCCTTGTGGTGCCCACGCTTCCCAGAACCATGTAGGCACCACCTCATGGGTCTTCACCTCCAAATTTACTTGTTCGGCTTGAGAGTAGTTCGGGACCACTCAAATATAGGGACCAAGCTCCGAAGACGAACCGAACCACCTAGGCACCACACATGTGGCGCCTAGCCTTGAAATTCACCTAGGCTCCACCCATGTGGCACCCAGCTTTGAAATCCACCTAGTTACCAACATTGTGCTACCCAATTAGTTAAATGCTAGTGTAGGGTCCCCCCAGTTGAATATCTATCCGTTCGATTCAGACTCTAAATGGGACCAAGTTCCAAAAGCGAAACCCAAACCATTTGGGCACCACCCTGTGGGCGCCTACACTCTCTAGGACCACCTGGGCGCAACCCTGTGGGCGCCCAAACTGCGCAGGCCATGTAGGCGCCACCCCATGGGTGCCCATCCTCTCTCAAACCTTAATTCGCCCTAAAACAACTTAAGTTACCCTGGGATGCGTGAGACCTTCTAGAAACACGAAATAATGAAGCCCTAGCCCTCCTAAACTCGTCCCAAACCTCTATATAAGGATCTCTTAACTTCATTTACAAAGGGAGCTACCCTAAAACAGAGAAAAAAAAGGGATTATAAACAAAAATAAGAAAGGTAGTCACCATCAGAGAGAGAACTTCAGATCTAGAGAAGAAGAAGAGGAAATAGAGGAGGAGGCTCCCATGTCTTCAACTATAGCTATGGGTCTTCACGAAAGCTTCGTTCTAGGAATTTGAGAAAAGTGTCATATACTGGTATTCCTAGATCTCTCCCTTCTTTTATTGCATTTCATTGCCATATGTACTTAGAAACATGCTTAGGACCATTTGAGCATCGTAGATCTACATCAGCTTGTGATAAAAATGGTATTAGTGCATTATCATGTTAGTAACATGCTTAGGTTCATACTAATAGAGCAGATCTGCATTGATTTCATAGTTTTGATTGCGTAACTAAATTAGATCTCGCATTAACAACATCATCATCATCATTTATATCGAAAAAATCGCAAAAAGCCCTTGGCAGAAAGGCTGGGTACCACCCACTGGCCGCCTACCCTCTCCCGGATAGGCTGGACGCCTACCCTTCTGAGATAGGGTCCGGGTTCTAGGTCTTCACCCATTGCATCATTCTCTTGTAGATTTGTTAGCTACATCATTAGTAGTTCGCATTAGGACGTTCGCATCAGTCGCTGAACATCGGAAATTGTGTTGAAAATACTAAGGCTCTTGTGCATTCATTGTGATTCGTTGAGAACCCTGACTGAACAAGGTAGGCACCATAGGTGTGGCGCCCAAGTGGATTTCTCCACCTTCGTGCACAACTTTCGATCTTCCGCATTTAGTTCATTTAGAAAGTGCATGAAAATGATGTGTTTGGTTGTTTGACGTGTTCTGAACTTCGAATTATCATTTTTTTACCACACTTCACATCATTTCATTTGAATCGTACAATATAGAAAAACCTAAAAAAAATCATAAAACATAAAACTCACTTCTTCTCTTTCCTTACTGTCTACTAAATTAGAGAAGAAACAAAAAAAAAAAAATTAAATAAATAAAAAAAAATAAAAGATATCCAGAAAATCCAAAAATAATAGTTAGATAGTCTAGGTTATTGAATTTAGCGCCTAAGTAGGATAAATCCTAAGACTAATAAAATGCCATAATTAATTAACTCAACAACCATCAAATCATTAACCACACCTTTAATCCCATTAAGACACAAATTAACTCGGATCTAAAAGTAATTAAGAACTTTAGAAACACAAAAAACTTAAAACCCTAAAACACGGCCACCTGGGAGCCACCCCTGGGCGCCCATCCTTCCAAGACCACCTGGGCACCACCCCCTAGGCGCCTAGCCTATTCATTCCCTAAGACACCCCGGTTAAAGCTTAAGCTAATTAATTAAAACCTTAGACCAATCCAAATTAATAGATTAAAATATTTTAAACCTGAAATAACTGAAATCTCAATCAATTTAGACTTGAATCAACCCAAAAAAACGCAAAACCAAAAAATCTCCAAAACAGTTCACCTGGGTGCCCAGCCTGCCAAGTCCACCTAGGCACCACCCTCTTGGCGTCCATCCCATCCCATCACTAAGGAACCCCTAATCAAAATTTCTATTTAATCACAACCCGAATTTAATCCTAATCAACATAATAAAACACTTTTAGATTTAAGAAACCTGAAACCCTAATCAATTCGACCCTGAATAAACCTAAAGATTACCAAACCAATGCGAAACCGCAAGACGAACACCTGGGCGCCCAGCCTATCAACCCACTTAGGCACCACCCCCTGGGTGCCTATCTTGTCCCATTCCTTTGGAAACCACCACTTAATTAAACTTAACTGATTAAACCCGAATTAATACATTAAAACATTTTGAACCTGAAATAACTGAAACCTCAATCAATTTAGACTTGAATTCACCTAAAAACCAAAATCAATTCGAACAACAAAAATATCCACCTGGGAGCCACCCCCTAGGTGCTTATCCTGCCGTATCCGCCTGGGCACCACCCTCTGGGCGCTTAGCCTACCCAATCACTAGGAAACCCCAATTGAAATTAAACCCAAATTCAATCCTAATCAACACACTAGAACACCCTTGAAATTTAAAACAACTAAAACCAGAAGTCCGAATTAACCTAAAACGTCGAGCCAACTCAAACCACAAAAAACAGTCATCTAGGTGCCCGTCCTACCAAGTCTACCTAGGCGCCACCTCCTAGGCGTCCAGTTCGTTTAGTCCCCAAGGAACTCCAATTAAACTTAATCTAATTAGCTAAGACCTCAAACCAATCCTAAAGCACATGATAAAATATTTTTAACTTGAAAGACCTGAGACCCTAAATCAATCTAAACTTAAATTAACCTAAAGAGAACAAAAAAAGCCAAAACCAAAAAATAGCCACCTAGGCGCCACCCCTGCCCTGGGTGCCCATCTTGCCACATCCACTTGGGCACCACCCTCTGGTTGTCCAGCCTATCCAATCACTAAGAAACTCAAATTTAAACTTAATCTAATTAAGACCTTAATTTAATCCTAAATAACACAACAAAAACACCTTTAACTGAAAAGACCCTGAAACCTTAATCAATTTGGACTTGAATTAACTCAAAAACACAAAACCAACAAAAACTAAAAAAAATAGCCACCTGCCCCATCGATCTGGGCACCAACCTCTAGGCGCCCAGCCTCTCCAATCACTATAACTTAACTAATTGAACCTAACTTAATCCTAATCAAAACAACACAATAAAGAACTTTTAATTTAAAGTACATTAAACCATAAAGGTTCAACCTTAAATCAACCTAAAAAACACGAAACCGACTCGAACCACAAAACAACTCACCTGGGCGCCACCCCTTGGGCGCACGTCTACCAAAATCCACCTGGGCACCACACCCTGGGCACCCAGCTTCCCTGCTTTCAGAAAAACCCAATTCACGACTTAGCCTAAGTGATTGACGTTCAAACGAACTCCAACTACGAAAAGACATTTCCAACTGAAATACATCCAACCCCTTAAACATCCAAACCCTTACGAACAAACAAACAACCACCTAGGCACCACCGCTATGGCGCCTAGCCTACACTCTGACCCTAATCCACTACTTCAACTAAACACAAATAACTAAACACCTTATCACTTTAATTAATTAATACCAGAACCTAAAATAATCCCTGGACCCAAAGACCAATAATCAAGCCCCTTCCGGAATACTTGAAAATCACAGCCAATCCACCTGGGCACTACCCCCTTGGTGCCTATCCTCTCATTCGCACTAAAACGTGAATTCTTGATTTTGTTTCAAAATCCGGATCCAAATCACTTCGACATTTGAACATCAGAGACTTGAAACAATTTTAAATATTAAAATTCACCAATCAAAGCCCATTGGAATCTGAAATATAAGCGAATTATCCCAAAATCACAAAAACCATAAACTGTCAGGATAGGCATCACCCCCTGGGCGCCTACCCTACCTTTAAACACCGAATCATGACTTTCAATTACATTTCAAATTCCGATTTAGAATTGACTTTAAGAGAATACCATAGAACCTTAAAACATTCCTAGACCAAAACATAGTTCTCAAAACCCCCCGGAATTCTAAGAATAATGTCGATACCATCACCACTAGCCAAAACACTCTGAATAAGTCAAAGTCACCAAAGTGACCTAGGCGCCACCCCGTGGGCGCCCAAGTCCTTTGTCAACCCTGTTTCGCCGATTTCGACATTATGTCACCTCCCAAATTAAAACCTTAAATCTTAAGCAACTTAAACAGAATGCTAAAATACCTCTAATCCACTTCTTAATTAATCTTCAACTTAAAACAAACCAAACCAACATAAACCTTACCCAGCCAACTGCTTAGGCGCAAGAACTACCTGACTTAGGCTATTTATATCCTAGGTTTAGATCGGGTTACCTGATTAGGTAGCTTAGAGCGTTAGGCTTTGCCCCACCACTTTTTCCTGTTTTTATGGCGGTGTAGGACCTTAGTTTAGGGTTAATCCGATGATCAGTAATAAAGCATTAATCACGTAAATCCAAGTAAAATCCCTTAGTTAGGCCCTTCTAGCCCCATATCAAAAAAGCCATAAAAACTATAAAACTAACAAAATAAACCCAAAAAGATTTTCTTTTATTTCTTCCTCCACCTCAGGTGCCAGATATTTAATCGAACTTAACGATAAAAGGGAATAAAGAACTGACTCCTAAAATTGAATAAATGAGAACAACGAGATGGGATGAGTGATTTCGTACATACTTTTAAACAATCACGGCCCATCGGTCACCCTAAAACAAGCACTGGCCCATCGGCCACCTCCAATCAATTACAACCCATCGGCCTTTCACTTTTATCACTCGTGTATCACACACGAAAAAGATAGAAATCACAAGTCAAAGCCTCATTTGCATCATCATTTTGGTTTGAAAAATCAGCCTTTAAACCCTATTTTGCCAAGGGATTTGCAGGGGGTACCCGGGAACGGGTCCGATCATCTTCTTAAATATTTGGCACCTCCCTCCATTTTATTTTCTTTATTTTAGTTATTTTATTTTACTTGGATATATTATGATTGTGCTATGTGTGGATTAACCTTTATTCAGACTTTAACTCATGACCCTGAATTGACTCAAAATTAAAGAGACCCAAAGAGACCCAAATTAACGTGACAGGACAACAGTCGTGTGTTGCTGGCAGCACATTAGACAAGAGGAAGAACCCACCCATTTATTTTCTCCCATTTTTTTCTTTGGCTTTTGTCGGAGAATGATGTTACGGCCGAACCGTAGCTGGCGATCGTCATCCGTTGATTTTGAGGGTAGTCGGAATCCTAATTTTCGATGTAAAATTTAAATAGCATATATAGATGAATGGAGATTTCCCTAAGCCATGCCATTCCTTTGGGGGGGGGGGGGGTCAAAATTTACATTTGACAGCAGGGAACGGCATTGTGGCATGCCTTTGCCTAACAACTTGCGTTCTATTTGTGTTGATAAGAAATGTATGGTTTGAGTCTAGGTCCAAGTCTCGATGGACCCCAGCGCCTAATTCTGCGTCTGCACAAGTAGAAATGAAAGGCCTACACCTAAATTGCACATGTAAGGACCAAATTGCAATGGAATCCAGATACGGGCTTTGGATGTTAGTCCAAATTCATCAGGGACAAACCCTAATTGCTGTTTTAAAAAGTGAAGGAGAGTTCAGAGTCCTAACCACCTCATTGGAAGTGTGGGTTCAATCTTTTCTTGATCCAATCCATTTAAACACATGTCCCTCTCTTTTGTAGGAACAAGCCCAAAATTTCACTGGTTTGAGTGATTTTCATGGTTGGTAAATGTTTGGTATTGCTGTATATTCAAATGTGAACAAATCAACCGTGTAGATAACTTCGGTTGATATGAAATTACATTTCACACTAGTTTCACATGAAATAGGATTTCACACTATATGATGCCAAATGTGATATAAACATAGATATAGAAATCGGGTGCACAACTCTGTGCTTTTTGAAATCTTGGATATGGATGCAACTATCCTATCTATCACATGAAACTTAATATCTCATTTAAGAATCCTATATAGAGTTCATTTGGGCACACTTGTGGAATGTTGATTCTAAACGTGTGATGGAGAATCTTTCCATAGAGGGCAGCATCCTCGTTCCAACTCCTCCCCTCAGAAATTAGAATTCTATTGAATAAAGATAATTTTGCACCTTGTCACCAAAATTCCTTTACTTTTCCAATTCTTTGAAGCACCCCAAATGGCATACGTAAGAAAAATTTCTGCTTTTGCATTTCCATGGCATACTGCCTTTTCATTTCCACGACATATGCAAAGAAGCTTACAAAGTATTTCGCCTTGTCTTCTATTCATCATTTCTAAATTCATTAAATGTCATGCAGACCTTTATAATGTGTGTTTATGTCTAGTTTCTCTTTTATATCTAATAAAACTATATGAACCAAGAACTTGGCATAGTAAGATAAGCTAAGAAAGTATACCTTCAATTATCAATACGACATCTTGTTCTAGTGTCATATTGTTTAGATATGGATATCCATATGTAGTGCCTGGTATGTGGGCCTTTCTTCAGGTACGGTGTTATTCTTTGGAGGATCACCCCTTTCCTTTCCCTTGGTTTATTTGGAAGGAACAAACCAACAGAACTTGAAGTGACTTTTCTTTAATGGAGGATCTTTGTAGAGCAATTCCAAAGTGGGCCTTATCAAGGAAATAACTCTCTAACTTCAGTATGAATGGCATTCTTTCTAATTGGGAGGCTTGTATGTCATGTGGCTTGGCCAAGGATAGAAGGATGGTTGCTTGGTCTTCTCCCTCGATGGTAATGTTGAAGTTGGACGTTGATAGGGCCGTTGGAGGAAAGCCAGGGCCAACGGGTACTGGGGAAGCATTGTGCGATGAAAAAGGGGATATCTTATGTATGTTCTTCAAAAGTGTTGGTGCGAGGGACTCTAATGAAGCATAGGTGTTGGCTATTTTGGAGGCTCTAAGGATCTATTTCACTCTTCACAAGGTCTTATGATGGTGGAAAGTGACTCATTTAACGCTATCTCTTGCGTTACTCGGAGAGGGGTTAACCCTTGGGAATCCTAGTTTTCCCCTAATGAGATTAAGGAGCTGGCTTCTACTCGGTGTAGTTTTCTCTCATGTTATTAGATTGACTAATGGATTGGCGAATTCCTTAGATAAATACGGGGTCCTTGGGTCTTCTCCTTAGGAGGTTTAGCTCATGTATTTTTTATTGTTTTAGTTATAAATAATCCTTTTATACCCTTGTTTATGTTGCGCGCTTTGGTGGTCTTTCTTATACACACAGGCTCGTTATTAGGTGCATGGTGCGCCCCTGTTGTGGGGCTCATTGGGGTCCACTATTGGTCCGTCTAAATGGATGTCAACCCCCTCAATTACATCGAATCCATGGGACTAACACCCATCCAAATGGACAG
This sequence comes from Persea americana, assembly GCA_029852735.1. Taxonomy (NCBI): domain Eukaryota; kingdom Viridiplantae; phylum Streptophyta; class Magnoliopsida; order Laurales; family Lauraceae; genus Persea; species Persea americana. Next base: position 56,685,575 of record CM056810.1, read on the forward strand.
GGTTAGTAGATCGATTGCACACTGAACCAAATGGATTATGAAGCCGTTAAACTTATGGGTTTTGGTTAAAGATGATAGGATGATCAAATGAGCCTTAAACATCATAGGTAGATAGGGCCCACCAAAATCTGGGAATCCCCCCCATCCCCCGGTCCCATCCCTAAGCGGGTCCCACAGCCCGATGCGCATGAATGCCCAATGCACGCATCACGCATTGGATGAGCCCCATATATGATAAGACTTACCTATGTTTAAAATTCTCAGCTACATTAGATCATCCTAACACCTTGATCTTTGGCCCTATTGTTCAATGGATTTAAAGGCATCATTTTCTTAGGATTTCTATCCAACGGTGAGCAAAAGTTGGATGGGTATCAAATTTGGGCTTGTGACAATTCATGGGGGTGTGCAGTGCGTGTAAAACTCCATGGCCTAAAAAAGTTGGGGAACAAAAAAGGGGAGTTTACACACACACCCCTTTGATGAGAAATTTCTTTCTTGAGTCATGTAAATTGGAAACAAGCTTCGATGCATGGGCAAACTAAAACTAGAATGGCCCATGCAAACAATGAGATCACGATGTTTCCATCAAATGATGTAATTTGGTTGTATCACATGCCTTGTAGATTGCAATATGACTCAATCTGTTGATGGCAATTTTGGTAATGTCCACCTTATGATGCAACTATGAGCAAGACCCATCTAGTGTTATAACCAAGGCGTGTCTCTCCAATGAAGTCATATGGAGTGTGCTCATCAAATGAAAAAAAATCACAAGATATAATGTTAGGTGAGTTTTTAGTGACCATAGGTTTGCATTAGGGGTTGGCGTTAAGCCCTCGTCTATTTACAGAGAGATGGAGTGCATGTGAAACTTGAGAGATGGTCGGAGGCTTTAGAATCCAAGAGCTTTAAAAATAAGTTGTAGAAAGATTGAATACGTGAATTGCAACTTCAATGGGGATGTACAAAGAACTGAAATCACTGTCAGCTCAAGAGATACCACAAAAAAATTCATTTCGATACCTTGACTTGATAATCAGTGAGGATAGAGAGATTAAGGAAGATGTCAAATGTATGATAAGATTGAGATGGTTGAAGTGGAGACTTGCTTTTCAAGTTCTTAGTGATTGGTGCATGTCAACAAGACTGAAGGGAGGATTTTTGTAAGACCCCGCTCCGAGAGTTTCCTTTTAGTGTTAATTAAGACGTGCTTTAGCTATAAGTGAGATTAGTGGAAATGAGTTAAATCTGGATTAGAATAGCTTTTTATAGCTTTGAATTATTTTGGAAACTCTTTTGATTTAGTGGGGCCCTTTGGGGGTTCCTTTTATTGTGTCTTGATTAGTTTTGGGATTTATTTAATAATTCTGGAAATCTGTAATTTGCTTCGTTTAATGTATTTTATAATTCCCGACAACTTTTGTATTTGCTCCGTTCTCGTTTGAAACCTCTAAACCCTACTTTGCCAATGATAGGGGTAAAACAGTCTTTTTACACAAAATCTAGACACTATTTTCAATGTCTCCGAACTCGTAAAATATATACTTTTTGGAAAGTAAAAATTTCGACGATCGATTCTTCCTTCTTTGTTGAGTCCGTCCGAAGCCCGTAGAGAGATGTTTTAGCCCAATTTGGACTTTTAAGTTGTGGGACCCATTGCCATTGTCTATATAAGGAGGAGCCCTTTTTCCTCTTCCTCTTATTGCAACTTTCTTTGAAAAAAAGGAATTCCAACCCAACCCTAGGGTTTTCTTCAAGCTACCTTGCTTCCTGCTTCTCCATCTCTCAATCTCTCTCAAATCTATTGCTAAAGGTAAAATGGAGGTGATAATCTTCTTCCCCTCCATGAGAGCTTCATCTTGATACCTTTTTTAGAGAGAGCCTTCCATTCTAAGCTACATTTTGAGCAAGCTCTTGCCATTAGAGGACTTTCCATGTAAGCTCTTCTTCTCATCTCTTAGTTGTGTGTTCTTCTAGTCCTTGAGATGCTCCATCTTGGTTATTGGGAGTTATCCCTTTCTATTTCATAGCTTTGCTATTTTAGGTCTTGATATGTATGCTATTTTGGGGGTTTTGTGTAGATTGTCGGATTTGAGCTTGGGAGAAGTGATTAGAGCTTATTAGCTTATTTGGAGACCAAGGCAAGTGAATGAATGGATTTGATTTGAATGAGTTCTTGTTTTATTGAAAATGTGGATTTTACTATTCATATTCCTTTAGTTTACTATGTGTCATAAAGCTTTTGGAAATGTACTTATTGATATGATTTTTCTCCTAGTTAGTTTATGAGAATGTATGCATTCATTCATTAAAGCTTATTTTGGCCATTATGGACTTCTTAAATGATATTTGTACTTGCATTGAATGGGATTTGTGTTGGAAGGAGAATTAAATGCATTGATGGAATGGTGGTTGGGGGAAAGGATTAGATGTGGAATGGAAGGGAATAGACCCATTTCATGTTAGAAAATGGATGAAGCTGAGGTGAAAGGGTTTGGAAAAGAAAGAGTTGAAGTCTGCACCTGATGTGTAGTTCCCGCAGTTGGGCGGTCAGCGGGCGGTCACCTTGGCAGCTAGCCGACAGGTGACCGGCGGCTAGCCGACCCAGATTCGGTTACAAACACAGAATGCTATGTTTTGACAGGTGAACCGCGGTCAGCCCCGCGGTTATCTCGCGGCTAACTGCCACCCAAAAACCCTATGGCCGCTAGGTAGCCGAAATGCGCGGTCAGAAACACAGAATGCTGTATTTTAACAGGGTGAACCGCGGTCAGCCCCGCTGTCATCCAGCGGCTAACCGCCTAACACCTCGGCGGCTAACCGCCAGCTAACCGACTGGTGACTGAATTTCACCCAGAATTCCTGAGTCTTTTCTATTATTTTCAGATATGGTATTTAAAGGTTTGGATGGGTTGTTCTGATGCCCTACCACCTTGGAAAGACCCAGGGGATGACATAAGGAGATTAACTTATAAAGAAACTCCATTTCGGAAAAGTATTGGGAATTTTGGATTCATCAACTGGTATAAGGAAACTTGTTATGTCCTCTATCATTCGAGTACCATACTAAGGGCAATAATAGACATACAAGATCTTTATACATGTTGTCTGAATACGGAAGCCCCAATATATAGTCTGTAACTGTATAAGAATTTATTTCATGGTTTTAACTCTGATTTATGCACCTGACATGTCTTGCCCGCCCCGTCTATGCATGAAAAAAGATAATGATATGAAATGTGTGCCTATGAGCACCATGCCCCGCCTGCCCGAGTGTTTTACACCGATATAGTCTCGTACATGTTTCGATTTCTCATGTAACCTATGAGTCGGCACCACTAAGCTTGGACGTCCTTGTCAGTCTGATCAACTGACTTGGGCCTCCCCCTTGTGCTCCCGCCGTTGCAACTTGGATCCTGTCCTATCCCGTTACCCAGTTCCACGGCCGTGGTCTTGCCTAGCTATATGTATATGTATATAATGTTGGTTCTCTTCACTTCCTGTGCTCGAGTCCAACGCACTGATTGTGCTCTCATCACATTAGTGATAGAGAGGATTTAGCTTTAGTGTGGTTGCCATCTATTCAGTTCATGTACCTTGAATATCCCACATGATTTATATTGCATCTGTACTTTACATGAACCATGCATTCGGTTTTAAGACAGTTATCGTTTAATAAGATTTTGTTATGTTTAAGATGTGCTTTGATCTCTCTCTTGGTATTATCTATTCATCCACCTGCCAGACCGTCGTGTCTGACCCAAATTTTGTGGTATTCAGGTCTAGCCCCCGTTATTGCCTTCGAGGAGGAGCCAGAGGAGGCGGTCGGCGAACCGCAACGATTAGTGGAGTGGCAAGCTGACAATGTCACTTAGACATTTGGTTTAGCTTTGAGCTACGTAACATTTTGGAGGAGTTTATAGAATGATACTTGATTTATACTTTTGGTTGTACTGACCTTTGTTGGCCATTATTTTTGGGGAATGTTAATTTAACTTAATCTTTTGTTTAAACTTTAACTTCATATTTTGGGAATGCTAATGAGATCATTGCTTACTCTGACATCATGTTATACTTATGTATTAACAGTCTTATATGATGATAATGGATTAAGAGTTTGATTTGCTACACGCTTCCGCACAAATGTAAATGTTCTATGAGTGTGTGTGAAATCCTCACCGCGGAAACCTGTGGGAGATTAAATGTGTATATTCATATAATCATTCATCCACCACCGTCGCGGGCCCGGATCCCGGTCCGGGGTCGCGACAATTTTAGAGGGCATCAATTAGACTAGTTATGACCTATTGAGCCTAATGTTGGCCCATTAAGAATCAACACTTGCACAAAATGAGTGCAACATAGATGACAGCGTTGAGGTAGAGGGTGAAATTGGGAAAGATGGAATCAGAAATGAGAGCTTTCGAGCGCATATAGGGGTAATTGTAGTAGGTGATAAAATAAGAAAAACTTATTTGAGATGGTTTGAACATGTTTAATGTAGCTCGGCAACAACATTGATGAGAATTTATTTATTTATTTTACTGGTTCATGACCAGCCAATGGAAGGTGTAACATGGGTCAAGTCTAAATCAGTCGGGTCTTCTAGAATTTAGGTTTAGTTCGGTAAGTTCAGTGGAGTCAATTTGGATAAGGTTGGGGCTGGCTGAAAACCTGTTGCAACCACACCAAATTGCATCTCTAATGCTCGCTTTTTAATTGTTAAAGAACTTTAAATCTTTATCCCATCTATTTTCTAACTTGTCAAGTTCTATTCATTTGGCTGAGTTTTATTTTTCACCTTGCTTTTCTACAGAAAAACATGAAAGAGACAAGGCATGTGTTCTTGTTCATTGCATGTCAGGAAAAAATAGGTCAGTACGAACATTTGTAAACACATTTGTTCGTGTGTAATCAAATAATAAATAACCGTATGTGCATGACGTCTATAAATAGACAGTGGCAAGTATGGGTCGAACCCACAAAGAGCGATTAAGGATAAAAGTAAAAAATGTCACAAACTCACAATGCATAAAATTTAAAGCAACTAGAATAAAGATGTTGATGATAATAAAGAGATAAACAATATTAATAATCAGATCAAGGCACTAGAACCCATTAAGCATTCCAAAACAACCCTTTTTTTAATGAAAACACAAATTGATTAACTTTTCTACTTCAGATCTGAACCCAATCAAGGCATCTAGATCCGGGTAATATTCTTTAAAATTATTTTTTCTCAAAAGAGATGGTTTTTCTAGAAAAAAATTATCAATGCGCCCAAGACCACCTCCTTCCCTTTATAAAAGTATTAAAATTACCCAATAATCACCTATCAACCTAAGCATAGACTATAAAAAAGAACCGATTCCCAAGCACAATCTATCAAAAGAAGCTTGGATGATAATAGTTTAACATGGAGAACTACAAAAAGAAAGGTGCCCACTTGGCATGAAGACTAGCCTATTCTAACATTCAAAAACATATGACAACTAATCAACAAGCACTCTTATGAAATACAGAAAAAGTTACGACATACTTATCATCATCTAGTAGCCCTGATCACAAAGTTACTCACTCATTGCACATAAGAAAAAGATGATTGTTGACACAAAAAATGTTACTTTGCCTCTTTATACACTTTCAACATCAAGAAACTATATGAAGCCGCATCCTTCGACAAACAGGCAATGCTACTTCATGCATCAAATCTTGTCAGAATCAAACAAAAACTGCAAGGTTCTTCAAAACAACCAAAAGAAGAGTATACATGAAGTTTCAGGCCATTTTGACACTATTTGGCCTAACTTCACTCTTCCAGCAATTGAACAGGTGTTCCCCGTGGCTGTAAAGTTAGAGACCCTGATTCACAAAACAGAGCACACAGTTGGCCTCAAAATATCACTAGAAGGCTCTACATCAAATTCCAAGCAATTCTGATATCGTTTCGCCCAAAAAGAAAACAGCCGCAACAAAGTTAGCTCTTCCGGCAGCGATAGCAACGAAGACATCAGATCTTCAATCAGAGCCTCTGGATCCACCATCAAAATCAGGGGATCGTCACCAGACACTCCAAAATCACCAACCGGCCAACCAAGAAAGGACACCTTCTGCCTAACCGATCAAGAAATCGACAAGACAGATGGTATCGGCCCACTGGTAACAATTAATATCTGAAATTACATGATCATCTGACATCAATCGGCTTGAAAATCCATCGGCAATCAAGGCTTCCTACATCGCGGGTAGAATCCCAAAAGAAGCGGCCTGGCCCAACCTGCGACTCTTCAAATGCTTTGGCGGCCACTAAATGTAGTTAATGACCCGTTTTATGAGAAATTAATGTGGTCATTTACTCATTATTGTAGATGGCCCAATCAGAAGCCAAGAAATGAGAGTTACAAGTAAAGTGCAATCATGGCATAAACCATGTAACTCCTCCCATCATGGAGCTTTAAGGCAATTAAAAGCCATTTATTCTTCAACGGCCAATCAAAAGCAAAGAAAAAAGAGTTACAAAAATATAAATAAAAAAACTTGTAACTCCTCTCATCATGGAGCATTAATGCAATTAATGCATTTAAAGCCCATAAACTCCCCTCATCGCCATCAAAAGCCTATAAAGGGAGGCCATTTCCACCATTTCAAGGATCGATCGATCGAAGGATGAAAAATCAGGAAAATACACAAGAAAAAACCTACAAAAGTTGCTACAACGACCTCTCCTCCGTTGAAGAATATCTGCAGCGACCACCAATAGAAGGTGACCAAATTCCCTTAGGGGGCCACCCCCACCCCCCCCCGCCCCCCCCCCCCAGGCCCTCTCCTCCTGTCTCCATGGCTTAGACGTGACTTTTCAGCCCGTCCACTTAGCTTTTTATTGGATATAGAACCTCCTCTTGGTCTTTATCCTCTAAAAATCTGAGGTTCAAGTTGAACCAAGCGAATCAAAAGCATCATCTGTTCTCATCTGAAGGATGATGGCGAAGTCCATACATCACTTGCAACCTTCAATTTGAACAAGTCCCCACAATCTCCTGAGAAGTTAGATCATATTTTCTTATTTTTCATTGTAGTTTGTTTTTTTTTACAGAGACATAAAAAAAATCGCAACTCTTTTCTTTCCCTTTTGATAAGAATTGTAAATCACCTTTCACGGCATTCAAAACAAAAGATGTTTCTTTTATTAAATATGTGCAATAAAAACTAGAAAAAAGTTAATTTTCTTTTCTACTTGTGAAGGTGAATCTATGGACCACCACTTGTCAATTCCAAGTAGAGTAGAAAATCTAGCATACCCATGCAAAAAAATTGATGTTTGCTTTGTCTCCGGTCATGAAAGGGTTGGGCCCCAAGGACTCTCACGTCTGCTGACCCCGGTAGTCCCGCTAGCGAAAAAGCGAACCCATCAAGTTGGTACACCTGGTGGGACTTGTTCATTTGAGAACATGATACTTAGAAAAGAAACATTTGCATATCATATCTTTTGCTCTATGTTTATGCTTCTTTTCTAGATTCCTTGGCTCCTTTCTAGTTGGTGGCCTATGTTGGATTTTGCATCAAAAAAAAAAAAAAAAAACATGAGAAGGGGTTTATGGGAATTTTAAATTCTATCTTTGAGTTTAAATTCCACCCTTTCTTAAAATAAAATAAAAAAAAATCAGATTTCTTGCTTTTGGGATTCAAATTTGATAAACTTTGATCCTTTCCCTTTCGGAAAAAAGCTTGTAGAAATGTTTGAGTTTGAATTCGAATCGGGGATGAGCCACTTTTTCTCTTTGATGAGTCCAGTAGAGATCTTTAAAAAAAAAAAAAAAAAAAATCAGATTTCTTACTTTTGGGATTCAAATTTGATAAACTTTGATCATTTTCCTTTCGGATAAAGCTCGCAGAAATGTTTGAGTTTGCATTCGGATCGGGGATGGGCCACTTTTTCTCTTTGATGAGTCCATTAAATATCTTTCAACAAAAAAAAAAAAAAAAAACCAGATTTCTTACTTTTGAATTCAAATTTGAGAAACTTTGATCCTTTCCCTTTCGAATAAAAGCTTGCAAAAAGGTTTGAGTTTGCATTTGGATCGGAGGTGGGCCACTTTTTCTCTTTGATGAGTCCATTAGAGATCTTTTAAAAAAAAAAAAAATTTCAAAAAAGAAAAAAAAACCTTCCGTCACTTTTGGGTTTAGTTCAAGAAATCTTGGTTCCCTCCCTTTCGGATAAAATCTCGCAGAAATGTTTGAGTTTTCACTCGGATTGGAATATCATTTGCTCTTTTTGATGAATTCGATCTTGACCTTTCAAAAAAAAAAAAAAAAAAACACCTTCCGTCACTTTTGGGTTCAGATTCGAGAAATTTTGGTTCCTTCCTTTTCGGATAAAATCTCGCAGAAATGTTTGAGTTTTCTTTTGGATTGAAATACCATTTGCTCTCTTTTATGAATCCAATCTTGGCCTTTCAAAAATCCCATCTTGTATCCATTCTAAGGATGCAATTTCCAACATTTGTGCCTAGTGATGCTAGTATGTCCTTTTGGGTCTACTGTATTCGCGATCGACACACTTGTTTTCTCCAACATTTGTACCTAGCGGTGCTAGTATGCCCTTTCGGGTCTACTGTATTCGCGAATGACACATTTATGCCTCCAACCTTATATTCATCTTACCTTGAGCGAGCCTTGCTTCTTGGCAATTTGAATTAAGGTTTATAATTGTTTCGAGCAGTCATTAGAGCGCTCATTCTGAGCTTACAATTGTTTTGAGTAGTCATTAGAACGCTCGTTCTGAGCTTACCATACTTGCGATCAGAACAATTATACCTTTTATGGCTTTCTGTCTTCTTTATCTCGCTTGAGTCGGGCCATGTCCCCTAGAGCTATTTGAGTAGACAAACCATAGTTCTTCCATTTATGTTTATTATATTTTTGTGATTACTAATGGATGTGGTCTTGTTTCATAAACTTTTTCGAAACTAACAATGGCAACTTCTTTGACCATTACCTTCAATGAAAACAAGTACCAACTCATGCTTTAAGGGAAGCAAAACATGAGCATCATCTTTCTCAGCAACTCTCTGAACACTGGGTCGACCTTTGCTCCCAGGACCAGTCTTTGGGACGCTGGGTCCATTCCCACTTCTCGTAAAAGAAACCGCACCTGCCAAGAAGTAGAAAACTGCCTCTGGACGTGTCACTGCCCTGACACCAAAGCCGATCACCAAGAAGCCTAAAGCTTGCGGCACTCCCACAAAAGCTTCAACCTACAAGAAGCCAGGTCTATCCAAAGACTAGGTCCCCAAAACCTTCACCAAAGCAAAGAAGGTTCCAGGCATCCATAAGGCTAGCATACCTGGCCCCTCTCAAGGAGAACCGGTTCTATCCTCTCGCTTACACGAAGGAGGATAAACCCGCCTTCCGCCAGACAATGAAGTCAACTCAGCACGAGCCAGCTTGCTCCTACAATCCCAAAATCAAATTGTGCATTACAAGGCCCTTAGAAGAACCTGCTAAGGCCTGCACTCCTTCGGTTCATCCCTTCATCTCAACCTTTCCCCCTTTGCATGCCTCATCTATGGACTTCAAAATGAAGATCTAACCACACCATTCCCTTCTCCTTCCTTCAAGCTTCAGCTGGATGCTTCTTGTGCAAAAATCCTGCAACTTTTCCACCTCCATCCAGCTGTTTCCTTCTTGTTTGGATAGTTTCAGGTGAGGGCTTCTTCCCATCTCTTTAATGGAGCTTTATTAGCTCCTATAGAACCCATTTTCCTTACATGCAAACCCATTTCGAAATGGGGTTTTGGTTTTGAAAATTTGTTTGGTTTTGAGGTGTTTTCTTAGGGCTTTGTAGATTTCTTGGTTCAGCTCTTGAGTGGGATCTTTGAGGAAGTCTTTGGATTGCAATTTTGACCCAGGCAAGTGAATAAAATGATCTTGGGATGCATGCAACTCAATTTGTGTTTCTTTTCCAAGATTTGATATGAAATAGCTGTCATTTGATTCATTTTCTTTGGCTATGTAAGGTTGATTTCATAAAGGTTTTGAGTGTTCAGCTGGGTTCAGATTTCTGCAGGGTTTTTTAGTGTTCAGATTTTGTTCAACTTTCTGCAGGGTTTTGTGTCCATGATAACATGGGAAAATTCTGGCCATTGGTTTGTTTTACTAGGCTGGAAATTTGATCTGAAAGTTCTGGTTCATTTATGTTAATGTCAGAATTTTGGGGTTGTTTTACTAGGCTGGAAATCTGATTTGAAATTCCTGGTTCATTTATGTTAATATCAGAATTTTTGGGTTGTTTTACCAGGCTGGAAATCTGAATTGAAATTCCTGGTTCATTTATGTTAATATCAGAATTTTTGGGTTGTTTTACTAGGCTGGAAATCTGATATGAAATTTCTAGTTCATTTATGTTAATATCAGAATTTTTGGGTGGGTTGTTTTACTAGGCTGGAAATCTGATTTGAAATTCCTGGTTCATTTATGTCAATATCAGAATTTTTGGGTTGTTTTACTAGGCTGGAAATCTGAATTGAAATTCCTGGTTCATTTTTGTTAATATCAGAATTTTTGGGTTGTTTTACTAGGCTGGAAATCTGATATGAGATTTCTAGTTCATTTATGTTAATATCAGAATTTTTGGGTTGTTTTACTAGGCTGGAAATCTGATTTGAAATTCCTGGTTCGTTTATGTTAATATCAGAATTTTTGGTTTGTTTTACGAGGCTGGAAATCTGATTTGAAATTTCTGGTTCACTTATGTTAATATCAGAATCTTTCATTTAATCTGGTCATGGAATGAGATGGTTTGTTTGGTGTTGTTTGGAGGTTGAAAAAAGGCCAGGGAAATCCTATTTAAGTGTTGAAGAAATATTGGATTGAGAAGGAAGGAGGGGAGATCCAAAAAAAAAAAAGTGGAAAAAGAGACCCCCAGGACTCGCATTTCAGCACATCACAAAGGGTCATATCGCTATTGCGAGACGCACTCTTTCAAAAACTGAAAGAACCGATCGAAAGAGTGAGACAATTACAAAGAATTAGTAAAAAGGTCAGTGCTTAGGAAAAGGTTAAGAAGAGAAATGTAGCTTTCACAACATCTATAGTAGATCACGGAATTAGTCCTCTTTTAAATTTAGAAATCTACCTCGAGCAGCATATGTACTAGCTTTATGTTAGGGCATTTTAAATTTATTTACCCCGCACAACTTCCCAATTCGGAACACGAATGCTCACAAATATACACACACCACCTCATCCGTGCTTTAGTACTAATGATTTTCAGGTGAGTCTTGGAAAAGTAGTTTTCACTAAATTTTCATTTCTATCATTTTCTTTTAAAGCTTGAATGCTAAAATGGCCCCCCGACACTTCTACCGAGAAAGAAAACCGTGCACAAGCCAACACTATGCAGTGGGGGCTAAAAATACTACAGCAACAAATCACCCCTTTAGAGACCTTATAGGAAAACAACCCCGGGTTGCATGCATGACACCCCACACATTGGGGCATATATTTTTTAGGAACCAACCCATGGGTATAATCTTGTTCACTACTTCCCGTAATGAAATAATGTTTTAGTATGAATCAGTGAACTGTGGGTAGTGTCTATTATGCTATTTTGACTAATCATAGTATAATATCAATGTCTACTCAAAATTGTGAACTTCCTGTCTTTATTATTTTCTCTTAATATTTGAAGAAATGTATTTCTTCTATTGCTGTTTTAACTTCCGTTGTATATACCATTCATTATTGGTACACAAAATATTAAAATGAAAAGAAAGAAAATTATAAACTTATATGTTGTATATGGTCACTTTGCAGTGGTTTTTTTTTTTTTTTTTATACAAACATTATTTTATGTTTTGCATATTTCTTTATGAAATTTGATGGTTATCAAAGATGGATGGTTAGATTACATTTTCTTCATTGTGGTTAGATTCTTGTCTTGTTTTTACTAAGTGGCAGAGTTCTATTGGTTACACTAGTGAAATCATAACATTGTGTTGCATTTGAGTTGGTTAGGTGAGATTGAAAGGTTTTTATTTTGAAACTACTACTTAGCCGCTGCAATCTGTACATTTCGTCAATTTCCAGCATTTGTTTATATTATCTCTATGTTATCATCCTTGAAATGGTTTTTTTTTTTTTTAAATCTCGTATTCATTATTTTTTGTATTTATTGGTTTCAACAAATATTGAAATAGTCTATTACTTACATTTTAGTTCCTAATGATATTTGACTCGGGTGTATTAGTAAAAGTAGACAGCTTGTAAGCATCGGATGATTCTTTTTCCCACTTTCAATTTGATGTCAATGGAGCAGGACGTTAGTCCAGGTCTATATAGGGATAACTATACCTGTTCACTTATTAGATAGTAAGCCTCTTACTCTTTCTTAAATGCAATATATGGATAAATGACATGGGTTGATTTGGGTGTTCTATACTTTTCGTATTACCTTGTCCTGTATGGTTGTTGCATTCTTTATAAAGCATAGGGTGACACATACCATGGATATTATTTAGATTCTCTTCTTATTATGTCCAGTTATTTTTTTATTTTCTTACGTACTAGCTAATTAGTCAGTTTATAATAGACACTTGTCTCAATTCCTTTGAATTATAATAAGAGCATTGTGTTCATCACAAGAGGTGGCCTTGTTGGCATGTAGATGCTGTAGGCGATAAAAATATCACCCACTTAGATTAGGATGTAGAATTTATGGATTTGGGAAGACCGAACGCCGAGGATCTGAAAATGGAAGGAAAATAGCTTGGGTCAGAGCCCCTGGCTGCTGTAAGCCGAAGGCACTCTGATGGCTGAGTTAGTCCTGGAAAAACTAAGTAGGAGGAGGAAGAAGAGAATGAGAGTTTGAGTAAGAGTTCACGTATTGTGAGTTTGCGTACCTCCATAGGGCTGATCCCATGTCGCGACCCCGGACCGAGGCTTTCCCAAAGTCCGGGCCCCGCGACGGTTGTTTCCATCCAACTATGATTAACCTACAGGTTTCCGCGGTGAGGATTTCCAAAGACGAAGATGTAACAATCTCACTCGAGCAATGATTGGCGGAAGCGTGCAAGTAATCTCATCACAACTTAATCACATAAACCTTGTGATTCCGAATTGCATAAGTTAAGTCATCATTAAGACGATAATCAGAGGAGAAAATGTAAGCATAGCATTACCAAATTCAGTTCAAGTTTCAAAATAACAAAGTGTTAAGTTACATAACCCCAAAAGTGAAAAAGGCCAACAAAGGCCATACATTCCCAAAATAGCAAAATAATCCCATCTATGTGCATCGTGCTCAAGACTCCGCCCGACGTCTAGAGGACGTCGTCGGGTTGCCACTCACGGGCTGGGGGTGGCTCAAAAGCCTCCTCCGGGCGCTCCTCCGCAATGCCAACGGCGCCTGCATCTAAACACCAAAACAAAGGGGTCAGACACGACGGTCTGGCAGGTGAACAGTTTAGACATAATACAAGTCAGTTAATATGAAAGTAATCAGCACTTAAAACATGGCATGAGTTCTGAACAAAACATGTTTAAAGTGTAATTCAAAACTAATATGCTTTTCAATAAAATAACATGATTCACGGATCCACATTGAGCTCATCCTTTCTCCGTCATACGCAATGACAAGAGCAAGCAAAACGAAACAGAACGAGACAAAACAAAACAGAAGTCCGAGCCACACAAGGTGGGCGGAAAACCGGCCGCGGAACCGGACAGAACAAAGATGTGTATAAATACACGGCTAATCTGCAGATTGCCCTTATGTTTAAGGACCCCCGAACTAGTGGATCAGACTGAAAGGGCAGTCCAAGCTCAGTGGTATTCTATGATATCCATGTATGCATAAAACATATCAATGCTCGTACAAAACTTAGCGAAAAATGGGGAAAAACACTTGTCAAAACAATGCAAGACGAGACTAAACGAGAATAGCATAAGCTATAACAAGCAAGGCTGGAAAAGTGTCCCCATTATAGTTCATGAAACAAATCTAAAGTTAAACACATGCTTGTAAATCAAAACAGGAACAAAACGGTATTCTTCGTGCCAAAATTCAAGATTTCGAAACAATTATGACAAGTATATGCTAAGACTCTTTATTTGATTCTTGTGAAGTTGAAACCCAAATGTTGGAGTTTATAATGAATTGGTGTCCCCGAAGCTAGACAACATTCCATGTTTCAATTACACAACATCAAGCCAAAGATCCCTTAACATATTCTAGTTTTTCTTTTCCATCTAAACCCCTTCAAAATTCTACTTCTGTGCACTCGGTCACCTCGCGGCTACCTGGCGGCTGGCCGCCGGGTGCTGGTCGGCTGACCGACCAACCGACCGACCGCTGACCGACTGATCAGGAGAAATACTACTTTCAGATTTCTTGCGCAGGTCGGCTAGCCGCCTGCTGACCGCCCGCGGGCCGACCACGCCCTGTGCGGAAATTGAGTTACTGTAATTCTAACCGACACAGGGTCGGTTAGCCGTGGGTCAACAGTCGGCTAGCCGACTGCTGGCCGACTGCTAACCGCCTGTCTGCGGCAGCTTCAGCTGAATTCAGAATTCACACCCCCTTTTCACCATTTCTTTCCTTTGTCAAATCCCTGCATATCCCCTGAGCCTCATGCTCTCCAAGGGCGATTTCCATTCAATTTATACAATCCACACTTCCAAATCACCTCACAACATTGCCTCCATTCTTTCATCCATTTATAAAACACATTGGCAAGATAAAAGCAACTTCAAATGAATGAAAAACCATTAATACAAACCATTAGTATATGCATTTCAATTAAAACAAAATTTCAGACTATAACACCTTTGGAAACATACATGCCCAAATTATCATGGAAGAGAAATCAAATCATAAAAGCTAAAGAAATCAAACATTGCATGCATCATGAGTCTAAGTTGTTCACTTGCCTTTACCAAAGTCCTAGCCCAATAATCTCAGAACAAATCCTACCAAATGTACTCCACGAAATCTACAAGAAAACCCATGAAAAGAACCTCAAAAATTCATCAAAAAGAGAAGACAATGACCCATTTCGAAATGGGTGTTGCATGCTTGAAAAATGGGTTCCTAAGGAACTCAAAAGACTACATTGAAGAGGAGGAAGAGATCCATTACCTGAAGCTTGCTAAACAAGAAGAGGAGAAGAAAATGGAGTGAAAACACAGCTGGGATCTCCAAGAAAATGGTAGCAATGGATTCCTTGAGTGGAGAGGAAGAAGATGGTAGGGTTGGTTTGTGCTTTGAAGCTCTCTAGCTTAGGCATGCAATGAGAAGAAAGGAAGGGAAGAAGAAGGGTCTTCAGCTGGGTTCAGAAGTTGCAGGGAGAGCTTAGAACCGTGAGTGAAAACATGAGGGAGAAGGAGATTTGCTTCAAGTGGGTTTTTGTGGGCCCCATTGCTCAGAACTTGCAATGGTTAAAACACTGACTTGTGGGCCCCGGATGAAAACGACGAAGAAGACTAAAATGATCGCCGAAAAATCTAGTTTCCAAAAAGTATAAATTTGGCATAGTTTTGAGATTTCGAAATTTGAGTCCAGATTTGGTGTGAAAAGACTGATTTACCCCTTTGGGCCAAAACTTGGGTTTCTGAGCCTAAAACACAAACAAGCTGAACACAAAAGTTTATCAATAAAATAAAACCATTCAAAAGAGATCGAAATCACGATTAAAAATCAGAAAACTAAAATTTCCTCGCAAGCTTACACGTACTCTCAAGGCACCCTGAAGTGTGACAAAATAGCACAACACGCTCTCAAAATTCCCCAAAGCTAATTCTAGACTATCGGACCAATTTCTAATCTCACGCACACTAAACTCACATTACAACTAAACATGCACTTAGTTAACACTAATCGCGTTAATCCTGGTCGGGGTTTGACATCCCATGTGTATTTGTAGATGATTCCTCGTTCATTCTTCTTTGTGAGTGGGGGTAGGTGGGGGTAAGGTCCCATCGGGCGACATTCGGCGGTAGGTAAAAAGGGCACATCCCATCATAAACTTTCATGCTTTTAGATAGTTGATGTGAATGGATGATAAAACCAACTTCTTATCGCCATAAATGAGCGACCCTATCTATCAGGGCTCGCCCGTACTTTTCATAGGAGCGTGATGGCCCACTCTTTGCCTTCAGTACTTTTACCGGGACTAGGAATGGTCTGGTTGGACTAGCACTTAGCTGGCACTTACTACGAGCTGCCGAGCTGATAAACGCTCAGCTGACACTCTTAACTGAGCTGGGGAGCCTCTTGAGCCGACGCTTCTTACCGAGCCACCGAACTGTTGGGCTGTGATTACCGAGACCGAGGTGAACAGCTAGTGCATCACCGTGGTCCTCACTTAATCTCGTCATTACGGTATTTTATCCACATAGATGCCCTGGCCAATGTGGGAGTGCCTTTTGACTCTTTGAGAATTGAAAGTCATTTGTGTTTTTGGTAATGGGTCCAAAACAGAGTTTGAAGTTCTCTTTTGCATGATATGCTTATGAGAAATATCTACCACAATATGATTTTAATTGTACTAGCATTTTGATGATTTTATCTACAGCTATATTGGTTATATATCCGAGTTCTCGACTCATGTGGTTCATAATGCAGATTTCTACGAACAAGTCCTCACACAAGACTATGCTTAAGGAGTTGAAACATTGGATGGAACCTGAATTGATTAGTATTACAACTATTTATTAACTGGAATTGAATCATTGTTAGGGTTTGTACAATGATTGTCTTATTTATCTTATTATTTTCATTTATTTTTTTATTTTCCTGGTGATGTTTGATATTTGATAATGATCATTGCTTTGGTGCAATGGTAAAAGTCTCGGGTACCATGCGTGATAACGCAAGCGCGAGCAGCCACTTTTTAAAAAGTTGCCAAAGGTTAGGTCTTTATGACATGTGTAGGCCAAAACTATGGTGAAAGCATGAACTGTATAGACAATGGATGACATCATCTCATTAGTTAAAGGAAAAAGGTATTGTATTGCATGCAAGAATACCATTCACAACTTTTCTTAATGGATTCTCAAATTGTTTTAATCTACTTAATGTTATTATTGTTGCTAATTTATTTTTTTGAGAGATGACAAAAAATTTGCAGCTGATTGATAAGCTATTCGAGTGCTTGTTGTGTGGTATCCTTGCTTTTCAGATGTTTGTTATCATATTCATTGTAGGTCCTTCATAAATGTATATTTTCTTTTCGGAGTTTGAAACTATCTTTGGTTGTGTTAGTGGAGACAAAGGTAAAGCAGGCTTCTTACACTTACATTGCAAACTCAATTCTGCCAAATGGTTGGAAAGAATCTTCAACTATGGAAGATGGGTCCACTGCTAGAATATGGATGATGTGGGATCCTCGACTGGTTTAGGTTACAATTGCTTCTCGGAATCCTCAATATATGCATTGTGATGTTAAGTATGGGACTATGGCCTTCTTACTCTCGGTTTGTTATGGGTATAACAACTACATACAGTGAAGAGATCTTTGGACATCTATTACTGATAGGTCCAAAAATAGTGGGCTACCAAGGATTGTTATGGGAGATTTTAACGCTATTAGATGGACTCAAGAAAATGAGGGGGGTGCAATTCCAAGAGCTGCTGGACTTATTGAATTTAATGATTGTATTCAAGAAGCGGGGCTAATAGATCTCAAGTTGTCAGAGGCTTCTTTCACTTGGTCAAATTCCAGCATTGGTGATTCGCGAATTCAATGCAAGCTGGATAGAGTACTTGTTAATGCTTCTTTCCTTCATTCAAGTCCATTCAAAGGAGATATTCTATTGCCATGTATATCTGATCATTCTCCAATGTTACTTTCCTTATCTGAAAAGAATCACATCAAAACTCCTTTTCGATATTATAACTATTGGGCAAAAATGCCGGGGTTCTTTAAAACAGTGAAAGATGCTTGGGATACCAATATTATTGGCACTCCACTCTTTATTGAGGTCCATAAGCTCTCAATAGTTAAAAAGAAACTCATTGAATGGAAAAGGTTTCAGAATTTCCTTCCATTGAAGATTTCAGAGGCAACCCTACAGTTGGACAATTTTCAGAAATATTTGGTAGAAAATCCAATGGATAGTGATATTCAAGAGCAAGAACGTATTTCAAGAGTTGAACTCCAACATCTGCTACAGGCTGAACAAAGTATGTACAAGTAGCGTTCTAGGAACTTGGCAGTGAATTTGGGGGATAGTAATTCCAAGTATTTTTATCGTCTTATGAAAAAGCGGCAGACCCAATCTTATATTTCTCAGATTACAGATGAGGAAGGCAGTAACTACCCCGAACCTTCAGGTATTGCTGCAGCCTTTGTGGATCATTTTCAAAATATATTAGGTCCTGCCATCACTATTCATTACCCTGATCTATCTCATGTCACCCCTCATGGTTTAGTCACTAACAAGGATGCCTTAAATATTTTGAAACCAGTTACTCAATCTGAAATTGAAAATGTGATCAAGAATGCTAACCCAAATAAAGCTCCTGGGCCTGATGGTTTCAATGCGCATTTTTTTAAGGTGTGCTGGCCAATTATTGGCAAAGATGTGTGTGCAGGTATCAAGGATTTCTTCCAGTATGGATCTATGTTAAAACAACTAAAAAAGACTTTTATAGTGTTGGTGCCAAAGACTGAGAATGCAAACTCTCCAGATAAATTCCGGCCAATATCTTTGACAAATGAACTGTACAAAATTATTAGTCATATTCTGGTGAATCGACTTAAGTTGATCATTGCCAAGATTGTAGGCCCAATGCAATTAGCCTTTGTGCCAGGGAGAAGCATAACTGGTAATATTCTACTTGCTCAAGATCTCATCCATAACTATCATTTGAATCAAGGTAGTCCTCGAATGTGTATCAAACTTGATCTTGCCAAAGCCTATGATAGTGTAAGATGGGACTTTCTGGAGGCTGCTCTTCGGCGTCTTCATTTTCCAGACCATGTTATTAAACTGCTCATGGAGTGTGTCTCAGGCGCCCAATTCTCTGTGTTGGTAAATGGTGGGGCAGAGGGTTACTTTAAAGCTACTCGTGGATTGCGACAAGGCTGCCCATTATCTCCATTCCGATTTGCTATAGTTATGGAATTTTTCTCTATCATGATGGTTCAATATGCTAAGGCCAAGCTGATTCCCTCATCCTTTGTGAAACGAGATGTCACCATCTCTCATTTGATGTTTGTTGATGATTTGATAGTTTTTAGCAAGGCTTCCACAGGTGCAACGGTAAACCTCAGGCATTTCCTTCTTCATTTTATAAAGTTTATAGGTTTGGGTGTAAATTGGCTCAAAAGTGCTATATTTTTTACAAAGTGCAAGGAGGATGACCGAACTGCTATTTCGTCCATCCTTAATGTTCCTCAAGCACAATTTCCAGTTAGATATTTGGGCATTCCTCTCTCCTCAAAGAAGCTAAATTTTAATGATTGTCAAGCTCTTTTGGCTAAAGTTCAGCAGTGATTATCAGGGTGGATGGCTAAAGTTCTTTCTTACGCCAGTCGTCTGGAGCTGATTAAATCCACTTTATCATCATTCCATTTATTCTGGGCTACTGCTTTCATCCTCCCTCAAGCAACTCTAAATGCATTGGATCGTCATATTCGAGATTTTTTTTGAAATTGCTGGTCTACTCACTACATTCACCCCATTGCTTGGAGCTCCATTTGTCAACCGATTTCTATGGGTGGGCTTGGCATTTGATATCTTTATGGTGTTGCCAAGGCTGCATTACTTTGACAAGTTTGGAATGTTGTCATTAACAAAAAAACTTGTTCTAATATATGGGTTCATGCAAAGTACTTGAAAGAGGGTTCCTTTTGGGATGCTTCAAATCCAAAACCTGCTTCTTGGGGTTGGAAAGGCATTTTAGCCCTTAGACAGATAGCCTTACCACATATAAAATTCCTAATTGGAAATGTTCATCTCACAAAGTTTTGGACTGACCCTTGGCTCAATGGTGGGCAATTAAAGGACTGTTATGGAGATCGACCAATTTATAACACAAGATTGAGCACTAATATCATGGTTAGTTTGTTCATGCAAAATGATGGGTGAAATTTTCCAATTCCAACTACAAATGCGTTGACGGAGATTTACCAGGTCATTCCTAGTGAGGTCATTCCATGGAGGGAGTTCGAAGCTGAAATTGTGTGGACCCTAGAAGATCATGGTTAGTTCTCTTTGAAATCTTCCTACAATTTAATTTGTAACATCTCTAACCAGACCTTGCAGTGGACTACTTCAATTTGGTTTAAAGGATGTATTAAAAAGCATTCAATTTGTGCTTGGATGCTTCTTCGAGGAAGACTCAAAACGAAGGATTTCCTTCTTCAGAAAAATGTTGATTCTGATACCTGTTGTGTTCTTTGTGATTGTACATGGGAAACAACCTCACATCTCATGATTCATTGCCCATTCTCCCGAGATATTTGGAAGGCTTTACTACTTAAATTGAACTTGATGCCAGCAAGTTGTAACGATGTTTATGAATTGCTTGATTCAATTATTTCTCGCATAGACTAGCAAAGTGAAGGAGCTATCACTCTTAGCAAACTTTTGTTCAATGCTTATGTCTGGAACATATGGGCTGAGAGAAATTGTAGGATTTTCAGGGCAAAAGCACATTCTATTGAGACTGTAGTGCATAGAATCAGTCAAGTGATTACCACTCACCTCCTCTATCTTAGTATCAGCTTACCAACAAACATCCAATGCCATTAGAATGTGCCTCCAAATGTGTCTCTACACACCCATTAGAACGACTCAAAGCTAATCTGTGAGAGAAACCATGGCTAGCGCCTATCTATTGTTCAAACTAGACAGGATTTAGTTGGTGTTCTTTGGTTGGATCTTCATCAACCAGTACAGGTTCGAATAGAGTCGGTTCTAAACTATTATGCAAGGATATTTCGCATCTTGGAGATTGTTCAACACAATGTATCATCCCTTAATATTGAAATGGAAAACTCTATTTAGTAAGCTATCCTTAATCTAGATCACTCTGAATGGAACATGAGATTTCAAGCCAGAAGACTTTCTAAGGAGGCTAAACGATTCGAGCAGGTGCAATTCTCGTTCCTACACCCTCACACAGTGCGGTTCAGCAAATTCATCATGTCCACTTCTGGTACAACTCCAAGGGATGTGAATAATATTGAGCTGATGTATAACTTCACCTATATTTCATGATTGTGTTAGTTTGATTTTAGTTGTTTTGGTTTCTTTTCTGGGCTATGCCCCATTGGGAGGTTCTAAGATCCCTATTGGGTGACTTGGACTCCCCCTTTCTTTATTTTATTTTTTGAGAAAATGAAGACCTAACTTAATCTTAAAAAAAAATGTATTTGATAGATGATATTTTATTTTTCATCCTTTTTATACTAATTTTTGTGTATTTAGCAATAGAGTGGTCTTGAAAGTCCTTTTTTGTGGATTTGAGTATGACCTTTTATTTGGTCTTGAAAGAAATTGTTATCAAGTGTAATAGCCTAAGGCTACAGGATCTGGATCCTTCACCAATGTGTTGGGCAGGAATCCTTTGTTGTGAAGAAAAATAAATGTATATGACCGCAATCCTGTCATTGACTGTTCGACCACTTCAGAAATCATTGATATACATAGAATTAAGTGGAATTAATCTTTCAAAACACAGTGTGGTTGCATGAAATATATTGCATTGCCTCACCAATCCAAAACAACAGTAAAAAACCAAAATCCAAACACCCAATTAAGATAACTGAAGAAAAAGCCACTTCAATCCATTGGGAGCTTTTAGATGGGGACGATGCGAGGTTTCCTACTTTGATTTTTTTAAAAATGAGTTTGAGTTTTTTCATCATTTTTTATATACTTTGTCATCAACTTTCTCATAGTGGCAATGATTTTCAAACGCATCCATCAGATTCAGGTTTTTCATATGTATGGGTTACTTCTAATGGCATATGTTTTCCTATTTGTTATGAAACAAGAACTTTTATAGTCAAAGAGATTCCTCCTTTAAAAGGTTCATGTAAAAACGATGGCGGTTGTGATGGGTCTGTGGGATTCCATTTTCACTCGAAATTTTAGTGGTGCTTTGAGGCTTTCTTAGTTAGAAAGGTTTTAGTTTTGGAAAACAAAAATTCTCTATAAAACCATTTTAACTTCCATGTGATAGTACTAAACATTCTCCTTCTTCATTGGATGACTTTTTCTTACCTTTTATGTGGCCAAATTATCACTGACCAGTGGTTCGGCCATTTGGTTCATTACCCGCCCAACCCTCTTCATGAGAACATGGTTGGTATATAGAATCCCTTATGTAGGTGAGGACTCAAAGTGTGTGTGTGCGCTCTTGGAGCATGGATTAGCTAACAACTCTTACTGCATAGCATCTACTTTGTCAAGTGATTGGGAACTGCACCATGTCTTTTTTGTGTTATCTGCATATTGGTTGGCATTATTTTTATTATTCTTGAGTTGGATTTTCTTCCTTCAGATTTTCTTGTGTTTTCTTTTCTTTATTATTATATGCAAAAGGGCTCATTGTCTTGGTAATTTCCAAAGTTATTTATATTATTGCTTGTCAAGGGCTTGGTGGAGACCGGAACTTACATGGATTTTTTGTTATTCTTTTTAATGTTCAATTTAAATGCTTGATAATTTTGTTTTTACAATCATGTTACAAAAAAAAAGAGTGCTATAGCTTAATGGGTTGATTTTATTTTTATTTTTCTAACATATAAAAGGCATATGTTTCAGATGGCATCTTAGGGTGCAACTGTTGTGGGCATGTTCCACCAAGCAGTTTGGTGGTAGTCATCGGATGTGATCTTGACCATGTGACAAACTTGAACAAAGACCTTATGTTTTTGTATATTAAAAATTCTTCATTTTATTAAATTTATGTTGTTTACAAACACATCAATACACAAGTAATTTGAGATCCCCTTCCACTCAGTTCATACTGATCACTTGGATTTTGACATTCGTGGCTGAAAGCATGGATTAAAATATCGACTATGCCCTAAGTGAGTTGGGTCCTATGGGTCTTGGACTCGAATTTTGGGACTCGGCCATGAGACTTAGCCAACTATTTATATTTTAAATTGGGACATGGCCCAACTTGGTTGAGTCCCCTGCAACTAGCCCAAGTCGACTCAGACTCGGCCCTGATTGAGTTGGGACTCGAGTCCGAGTTTTTTTCCTTAGCAAAGAGGCACATCACTAGTGATTTTGAGGACTAGCCTCCTTTATTTTATATAGATTTGAACTTGATAAACTTTATTTTATTTCAGTTGGACTTGTTTAGTTTTATATAAGAGCAGGGCTCTCCTAAGCTGAAGTTTAGCTTATCCTAAGCTCGAATAGTGCTGGTCCCACAAATTAAAGTTGATTATATCAGTTTTTTGCATGATGGAACTAGAAAATCCAATTCTAATTGGATTTATCTTGATTTTGGAGACGATCATCATGCAAAAAATAATAAAAATCGATTTTGATTTATGGGACCAGCACTGTTTCAGCTTAGGATAAGTTAAGCTTCAGCTTATGAGAGCTGGCCCCTTTAAAATATAATGTTTGTACTTGTGAACTTTAGAAGTTTTCCTTTACTTGTGAACAACAATAATGGTTACTATTTATTTCAAATAAAATGCGCGGAATAATCCTCATGTGTCATGTACTTAACTTAAGTTAGTTTATGATGCTTATTAGGCATGGTCCGGAACCCGAATGGGCCACGGTTTTGGGACATGACAAAGGTAGTGGAGATCTTGAAGTAATTGTCGGTATTTATCATCTTTTGCAGCCCATAAGTGTATAGATCTATTAGCTTCATATTGGAATCCATATTTTGATGTATTTTTTATGAAATAATGTCATGGAAAACCCATATGGAGACTAGATCTCTATAGGAGAACCTAAGAATTTGGTTTTATGGGTTGGCTGAACCCTAAATACTGATTTTTTTCCTGATCAAAACCCATATCAAGGTTATGATTGTAAACAGAACTTCGCCGAACCTAAATCTATGCGTGTAGGTTGGCCAAATCTATGGCTTTAGTTTTCAGTTGTATATGCTTGAATATGCCTTCTCTAGGCTGTTGTTTTCTTTGTTAGATTGTATGACCTCAATCTAGTGGATAATCCAGATAACTTGATTTGTTTCATAAATTAATTTATATTTTCATGCTTTATTCATGAGAGGAATGGTATTTTATTCTATGTTTGCACATGGCTAATACAAAATGACATGATGGTTCATGAGATGAACAGGAGCCCACAAGTATATTAGATGTGATCCATGTGTTTGGATGAGATCTACATACAGGAGACATAGATCACAAATCTTCTACTTAAATTGATTCATAGCTAGTGATGAGATTGGGTATCTCATCTGATAAGGTTGCAACGCTATGACACTATGAGATAGTGTGAGATGTCTCGATCATCAGAGTGTAAGACTCTGGATCATTGTGCTGGTACATTAGATGTACTGAAGGACCATGAGTAGCACCATGTACAAATCTGTCTTTGATTAAATGACTGCTTTCATAATTCCCAAGCAATAAGCTTTTAATCTTGAGAGATTAATGGACTCAAGTTTCTACTATACATTTACTTTGAGTCATCAATGAGTGAGGCCAATTGTAGGTCAACACCTCGATGTTTTGAGTACGTGGTAGTGGGGCTGTGGGAACATATAATTTTCAAGATGAAATCTATCCTCTTAAATATCTCCTTTTGCCAATTAATGGATTTTATCATTAGTGAGTGCGCACCCATCTCAATTAAGAGTTAATTGGATGGTACTGATGATTACTGTGATTAATTGGGTCACAATGATAATAAGAGATGAATCCAATTTGGTTGGACAGATTTATTCCAATAGATCCATGGGTATAATTGATGGAGGGGCCTACTTGTAGTAATTGGGAAGTTTAGGGTCTTCTTGTAATTATTCATACGACTGGAGTGCAATTGCATTTATTTAGTAGACTTATTTGCAATTAACTGTGGGTCCAGAATTCACATGAGATGTGGGGTCCAAATTC
This sequence comes from Persea americana, assembly GCA_029852735.1. Taxonomy (NCBI): domain Eukaryota; kingdom Viridiplantae; phylum Streptophyta; class Magnoliopsida; order Laurales; family Lauraceae; genus Persea; species Persea americana. Next base: position 56,710,648 of record CM056810.1, read on the forward strand.
CTAGTTGGAGCCAGATTCTAAGGAATCCCTAGTGGTCCCCATGCTAGCCCTAAAAAGAGAAGGTTACTAATCTAATTAGAACTCTTAAGAAAAGGAGGAGTATGATACATACTAAGAATAGAAGTGAGACTTCTAATCTTGGTCTAAGAGGAGGTGTTCCATAAACTATAAATAAGATGTGAGGGTTAGAGATCTCTACACACAACAATCTCTCAAGTTCCTCTCTCTCTTCCTCCTCTCTCTCCTCTGGTTTCCTACTTGAGTGCTAGTGTTTTCTTCTACTTGGAGATCCCACCATTCTCCTTTAGAAGTTCTTTAAGAGGGTTATAGTGTGGAAGAATACAAAGATGAAGGAAGATCAAAGTTTGCGAAAAGAGTTTTTCATAGAGATCAAGTTCTTGATTAGAGCACAACCTAGCTTTGAATACTGCATTAAGTGGGTCAAAAGTTTTGAATACTTATTCATGAGGCCCACCTACTTCCAACATTCTTTTCTATCATCTTCCATTTGTTTTTCTATTCCTTTCTTGATAGATCATTAGATGAAACTACCCACCAAAGGTAGATGATGTTTTATTTCCATTGGTAATAGGTGTAGAGCTTCTATTTTGGCATTCGTTTCCTATTTACCAAGATTATGTTGTATGGACCGTACAGATCGTGTCAGCATGGATGTTCTGTTGGCTAAGAATGATGTGCCGAGGAGTAATGATTCATCTTCATCTTTTGAGCACTGTCCTATCTAACTGCAGTGTGTTGATTGAATGCTACTTTTCTCAACCTAGGTTTCTAGTCAAATGTGGATCTAATTTAGTTAAATTTGATTTGATCCTCCTTTTATCTGAGCTTGGGTATAGCACGTGTGAAGGATGACATGTGGTGGGGAAAACTGAAATAGGTTGGCAGAACTTGTCATCGAGAGTGGGTCAGTTTTCCTTGAGCTGCGCCTTCTGTGCCATCCAACCATTGTGGGATTCCTGTAAGTTTCCTAATTGAAAGTAATTACAACTAATCTCTCTTCCTACAAGTGTAAATCTAATTTAAACTAGGATTCTTAGGAACTTTCTACATTAGGACTCTTAGGAATCTGAAAGAAATAGAATAAAAACTTAAGAACTTAAATCATGTGGTCTCAACACGTCTAGTTAAAGTAGCATTGAAATTTAAGGCTTAAACCATGGGCACAAACTAGCTCGTAGATAGAGGTCTTCTTGTGGGGCCTTCCTCTTGGGCTGCCTTGTGTACATGTGAGACCCAGATGGACGATGGGCCTATCCTTCGTCGGTGATGGACCATAATCTCCATTATGTGCTCTTGTTTTTTCTTGCATATTGAAGTTCTTAGGGATGATGGCATCCCATTATTTCTAATAGCTCGGCATTATAGAGTTATGGTGTTATTATTGATAGACATGGAAGGTGTAGGATACGGATACTTCATTAGTGCATTTAACTGAAATTAATCCTTTCCTTTAATTTTTTATGTGTTTCTAGAAATGTTTCTTTATAACTCACGAATTTTCAAGACGCTCCTCTATTTTATATTCCTTGAAATAATTATTTTATTTTTGTTAGTTTGGTCAATTGAGTTTTGAATTTTATGTGGTTTTTGCATTGCTATTAGAAGTAAAAATGAACTTCAACATTTTAATTTTTTATGCAGTTTCATGGCTTTGAGGCAGAAACTTCTTCTTTGGGTAAACTTGAACAGTTGCTTCATGCATTCCAGATTATACAGCACATAAATTGATTGGAGTAAGCTTCGGCCAATGATTCTTAAAAGAATAAAAGAGAGGGCTAAGGACTATCCTGTGAGATGCATGGTACCCATCACATATGATGTCCTTAATGCTATAGAACTTTTTATTGAAGGTGTCTCTACACTTCTTAATATTATTCCAATCAAGGCATGCAAGTAAGTAAAAATTGACATTAACCTTGAATTACACATTCACATGCACATAAGCACACGAAGACACACCCAAACACATGACATTGTTACCATGAGAGATATTGCTCATATGAACTAAATTGCGCTACATTCTCATGGGGCCACCAGGGCCTCCTATGTATGGTCAGGCAAACCTTGACAGTCACTACATCATACTTATATTTACATTGGATTGTGGCAACCCCTTTTGGGCACTTTTTGCACCATTGATTTTGATTAGGCTGGTTTTTAGTGTTTTCCATAATATATACCAAGCATAGGACTTCCCTTCCGACTGATTAGTGGTGGCCTAAAGGTGCACCCCGGAAAGTGTCACACAAGTGTTTCTCATAGAATTGTTGAGCAGGACACAATTATGCATTAAAATACATACATATATACATTTGTATGTATGTGTGTTAATAAAGGAAAGATGATGCAAACTCATGGTTATACAATATAACACATACAGTTTCTTTCTAGTGAGAGGCACCTCTCTGGGCTTGCGTGAGAGGCACCTCTCTGGGCTTGCATGAGAGGTAATAATCTTAGAACCACGTGGGACCCACCTATTTTCAATACAACCCCTCTCACTTGGTATAACCCCATATGAGTGGCACCCACGCTAATTTGACACTAATATGAATTATACTATTGGATTGTATTTCACAAAAGTTATCACCGGAGACACTGTTAACTTTAAATCCCTCTAAATCGATGGTCGGGATGATCTGATTGAGATGGTCTTTCACCCAAATCACATCCACAGTTAGACCATTCCATCACACTCTTTACTTAGGACTGGCATGCATCCAAGTGGGTCCTACAAGGGCCTTAGATTTTTACCTCTTATGCAAGCCATGAGAGATACCCCTTAACAGAAGGAAACCTTATATATGTGGGCCAAAGCATGCGGTTTTTAAAATATGCACCCCATTTTTATTCTATACAAGTGGTCCATGCTATGATTGATCCCAAGCCCTCACATTCCTACTTGTCCATGTATTGTCACTCACCCCAATGTGACATAGTGATGTAAACCCATTAATCATCTCCCAGATTCACTAAAGCAGTCGCAGAGAAAACAAATTCTGCAGAACTCATTCTCAATGCATTTTTTGACAGAGCAACTGGTAAATATACAATGGAAGATAAATTAGCATACTTCAAATCACACAGAAATGAGAATCTCGTTCACATCAAAGATAGATTGACAGAAAAAAAAAAGTCGCAGGAAAAAATGAGAAATCTTGTTCTACAAAGAAATCCAAGATGGTGAAAACACTTAAAATCTAACCTCAAGACAACCACATTTATAGAGGTTGTGAAAACTCACATCTATGTAATTTCATTATTCAGTTATGGTTTTCGGAGAAGGGTGGCAATGAAGAATGACTGCAACCAACAACTTCGCAAAGGGGAATGGCGAAAAGACTAGTAGGAGGAGGAAGATGGCTCTAAACAAGTAGCTTACCTTTTTCAGTGAGCGAATAGAAAGGTGACAGCCAGCGATGGTAACAGACGAGAGTAGAGAAGAAGGAAGAAGAGAAAAGAAGGGGATCGGCAGGGTCTTAAAATTATATCATTAAGGCAAATTGGTAACGATATCATTAGGGGACAAATTGGCCCAAAAAATGCATGAACCCCCAATTCGTGGTTTTTATGTAATTGTTAATAAATCAGTATAATCAGGGTTTAAAGCTATTTTGCAATGTGATTCATCATGGATCATGAGAAAAAGGCCAAAACCTCCTCGCCATTGATTTCGCGCTATACACAAAACTGGATGAAAGGTAGTCCCTTTTTCCAATTTTTTTAAATTATTGTGGGCCCCAAAACAATGATCCAAATTGTGAATTAATTAAGGCAGGCCAAACGCGACTTTTAGCTCAAATTTCTACCGTTGATCTTTCTTGCGTGTTAAGATATTTTTTTTAAAAATCCCGTCCCTAACATATTTTTTTACTCCTATGGGTTCCCTTTGGATGATCCAAACCATTCACATCTCTAGATGGACAAAATAAATGTTATGGGATGAAAGATGAGATCTTGGCTTTTTATGGATTTTGAGAAATCTGAAAAACATCACAATCGTTAGATCACACATCCATAGATGGTCGGAATCCTCTATGTGTTACCAAACCTGGAACTCTCTTATAGAAAATCTCCATGAGGAGATCTTGGTTCCAGCAGACTGGGGGAAACCTCTAAATAGAGGATACCTTTTGTTTAGCAAATGCGCCCTTAGTAATTGTTGTAACTCCCCGCCGATTTGCCGTCTTCAGAATCATCGTGATGTAGTCCTGGCGAAGCATTTGGCCTTCCAGCTTGGCCCACCATGTCATCAGCAGCAAGGGTTCTCTTCACTTCAACTAAACTCAATTTCTTTGAGAGGTTAATTGGGTCAGTGGAAAAAAGAATTATAGAAAGTTATAGAAAAAAGCTTATTGGTGGAAGCTACAATGACCAAGTTCATAGGAAACACTAGATTCAAACATTTTTGCAATGCAAGACTTATCTGGGTTGAGAGCTTGGTTTGGTCACTTGGTGGAAAAAACAATCGCAAAAATAAAGACAAAACAGAAACCTTCCCAGCAGAAGCTTCAAATGACCCGTGAGTTCATAGCAAACGCCATATTCAGGCAAGCAACCCTTGCACAGTAGGTTTCGTGCCAACAAGAGAACTTAAACTTTAATGACAAATCAACCCCCAATCTTTTCCTGATGAAATGTTTTAACATATTATTCATTATTTAAAGAACATTCAATTGACCATTTGCTCAGCAACTAACTGTACGAGTGAGAGCCACCTTTTGGTTTTACAAATTGTTCATATAATATGTAACATCCCGAAATTCCAAGGTTATAGTTAGTCTAGTTAATTGTACATTTAGCTAATTAAGCTTGTTTATAAGCCAAACAGATTCGATTAATCAGTAGGATAGCGCGTGCGAAGTTGGGTTGAGATTCGAGCCCGTTTGGGTATAGTAGGGGGTAGTTAGCAATTCTTCAAAGAATTTAGGGGGCTTTTTTGTAATTCTAGATTTTCTAGATTTTATTTCCTAAACTTTAGTCTTCTGCATCATCTTGATTCGGATCCCAAAAACCCTTCTAAAACCATGCCCGACCCAAACCCATTTAAACTCATTTCTCTCTCTCCGAATTCCTTTCTCTCCTCACTCATTTCTTTCCCCACCTTTGACCCACGTGAGACCCACCTTCATGTCCCCACGCACCCTTTCCTTTATCCACGTGCAGAAACCCCCTTCCCCCATCTCATCTCACTTTACCCCTTTTTCCATTATTAGGTCACCAAACCCCAAACCCCCGCCCCCCTACCCATTCCACAACACAGCAGTCCACTCCCTCTTTTCTCTCATCCCTCTCGATCTCTCTCCCTCCCTCATGGTTGCTACCTCACCGTCGCCAGACGTGGTCGCCGCCAGCGATCACCACCACCACGGGACTCTTCTCCCTTCTCCCTCTCTTATCTCGTCTCCCATCCATCTCTCTCCCTCCTCCCAGCTCACTGCCGCCCCACCCTTCTCTCTTTTCCCCCTTTCTCCTTTCTTCCTCCCTTCTCCCTCTCTAACTTTCTTTCTCTCTTTCTCTCACTATTTCTTTCTCTCTCCCTCACTCCTCACTGTCAACGTGAGTTGATCCTCACCCATCTCTCCCACATATCACTCTCTCTCTGTTCTTTCTCTTTCTTTCTCCATTCTTTCTTTTTTCTGTCTCCTTCCTTTTTCTTGTTAATGGGCCACCAAGACCCTCCATCACCACTAATCAAGTGGGCCACATACCAAGTGGGCCCCACAACCTCCGATCATCACAATCTTCTCGTGGATCCCGCGAGCTCAACCATCTTCAATTTGCAAGCCACCACTCCATCCACCCGTCTAATTCGTAAGCTCTTCTCCCCTTAGGTTAGGATTAATATACTTTGGGTGCAAAAATGTATTTGATAGCTTAGGGCTTCCCCTATTTTGATTTTATATTTAATTTAGTTTTATTTAGCTATTTATCCCTTAGGTTTGGTTTGTTGGGCTATGGAGCTACGATTTATGGATTTGGGCAATTTCAACGAAAGGCAAGTAGATATTTATATGTATGCTTTGATATGTTTGTCTCTCCTTGATTTGTATGGAAATATGATGATTTAGATGTCATTTGCTCATTTGTTGTATTAGAGGATTGAAAACATAATAAAAGGCTTTTTAGCTTAATGGAATGGATGGAAATGTTAATGACTTGATTAAATGGATTTGGGGGTTGAGGGTGGAATGTATTTCTATTTGGTTTTGTTTGTCTATCAGGTTCAGGGAAGAGAGGTTAGGCTTTGGACCCATTTCACTGCAGAAACAAAACCCAGGTTTTGTTTCCGCAGTGTATGCGGTCGACCGGCCATGCGGCTCGGTCGACGGGCGACATAGGGTCAGGTTCTCCGGAACCTGACCAAACCATTGTTCGGGCATACAAGGAGGATGTCGATCGGCCAAGGCTCGGTTGACCGGGCTCACTGTGTAAGGGGTCGACCGGCCAAGGGCCAGGTCGACCGGGACAACTGTGAAGACCCTTTTTCAGGGGTTCTGTTTACGTTCTTTTGGAGGACTTTAGGTGGAACTTTGGTTACCCTTTTTGGACTCATTTGACTATACGTGAGAATGTTTTGAGCCGACGTTCTTCATGGTTATTCCGGTTGCATCGGATACTAATCTTATTCAATTTTGAGTGGTACGGGACAACGGAATACCCCCTTTTATATCTATGCACGAGGACTATTCGTTCGGATATCGCGAACCTTATTCCTTTCATTGACTGAGTAGATTGTACGATGCTTCAGGTTTAACATTTGACTTAGGTTTGGATTGTTTATCGCATCTGATTTCGAATCGTACCGTCTGGTACTATCTACATGTAATGTTCATGGTCTTTAGCTTCGTTTATTTTGCTTTGTATTGGGATCACATGGAGAACTTAGATGATGAACTTAGGATCCCCTTTGATGTTCCGTTTATTCTGAAATTTGTTTGAAGTGTTGAGACTAGGTGGCTGTGATTGTAAGGCTTGAAGAGAACTACTATTGAAGTCTGAGATTTGTTTGAAGTCTAATCTAATTAGAAGTAAAGTAGTTTCTCTATTGTTTGATGAATCTTGTTCTCACAAGAAAGCTTAGTCCCTCACTGATGTCTATTTAGGATTCTGTGTGTCAGGCACCACTCAGTTGTTAATGTCCAACACAGATGGGGCACCACTTGTGTGAGGGCTCCAAATTCTGGACCATCTGCAGATCGGGTTGGTGTAATGGACACCGATTGATGCCAATGGGGTATCGTTCTGAACATTCTGATTGAAGGAGTATGATCCCAAACTATTTATATCTCCACCACAACTCAATGGGAGTAGGGAGGGTAATGACACTATCCCGTGGTAATTAGCACATGTGGACTGCCTATTTTGTTAGTTGATTATTGATTCGAATGCTGTACACTTCTCACGATCAGGATGCTATGCATGTTTTATGATCTTGCCTATTGTTTACTCTGATTCGTTCTGCATATCTATTGATGTTTTATATTTATATCTGCATGCCGATCGTCATGTCTGCTACTGCACTTGGTGCATAGGTACCAGATACATTTACCTTTGGGAAAGTAGAGGCGTCGCTTCAGGTAGTTTAGCCTGATGGTGAGTACGAGTTGTGTGTTGATGGTATTGTCGTCGTGACCAGCACACGAGTGCCTTCATACTTTGGTTAGTTCGTATTTATTCTCTTTTGGCTTAGGTTTTGATGGAAGCCATTAATTAATATACGTTTGATATCTTTTGCTAAACTTAAACTATAGAAAATGAAGATGTGCATACTCTGAAATGTTATATTGTACCATTTTTTTATTATGATGTTCTGTTGTGTTTTATTGAAAAAATATTTATACCTCACCGCGGACTTTGATCCTATGGGACATGATTTGGCCACGTTGTATTGGTTTAATGTTGGAAAATTTTTAATTAGCCCTAATCTCACGCATAATCCCCGGTTTCACTTCTGGGGGCGTGACATAATAGGCCCATCTGTGGATTGAACGCGCCCCAGGAAACTCTCATTCTGTGATTCTAATTATTTGGCCGGTCCCTAATAAATATGTAACATTAGATGTAATCTTCCATTTTCATGGATGGCCGGAATCAATTGATATGGGAGATATTGGAATCACAAACATGTTCGTTTTAATGAAACCAAATGTTTTAATTGACTATCGCTCAAAAAAATAATAGAATTAACTATCCATCGAACTCACTTAATGATTTGAAACTTGTGTTTTACATAAAACAAAAGGGAAAAAGCATGTGTTTCACATATGGAAGTGTATGGGAAGACACGCCATTCCATGAAATTGGTAAGAAAGCCTAGATTTGAAAATGGACACTGTGGAAAGCCCCTAGATTTGAAAATGGTCACTGAAGCATCTATCATTTACCGACCGAAAACGAGAAAACCATCACCAAATCAATCCGTCACAACATCTAACCCCTAAAAGGGCATTCCCCTTCTCCCTCCACTTCTACACACTAACTCCCATTACCCAATCATATTCTAAGGTCAAGGATCATTTATTATTTCTCCTGCTACCTTATACACTAATATCCTACTACCTTATACACTAGTATACCTACATCCCCTGTAGATTGAGAACATATCGATCAACTCAATGTTAATGGACCTTGATAGCTAAATCTGAAATGAAACTTTTTTTTTCTTTTTTTTATAGTGGCATGTGCCAACACTAACTAGTTGACTCAGGTTGGATTTTAATAAAACTGGTGACTTCTTCAACGACATGGCCTAGTAAAACTCAGAGTATGCTTTCTGACTCTTAACATATAATGAATATCTGTGTAAACTATAAAGATACTATTCAAGGAAAAAAAGAAAGAACAAAGCAATTCATGAACTACTCTCAACACTTAGAAATACCAATGGACATATGTTGAGGTCACCAGAATTAATTCTAAACCGACCCAGAATATATGAGACAGTTGTATATATTAAATGAAACAAAAGAAACTCATAGGTACTATGGCATTTTGAATACGAACTTACACTGCTGCCTCCATTTGTAAGACCCCGCCCCGAGAGTTTCCGATTAGTGCTAATTAAGATGCGTTTTAGATTTAAGTAAGATTAGTGGATTTTGGTTAATATTGGATTAGAATAGCTTTTACATAGCTTTGGATCATTTTTAGAACATTTTGATTTAATGGGGCCCTTTGGGGGTTCCTTTATTGTGTTTTGAGTGACTTTGGGGTTTATTTAATAATTATGGAAATCGGTTTTTTGCTCCGTTTGATTTATTTTATTATTCCCTAGAATTTTTGTGTTTGCCCCGTTTCCGCTCGAGACCTTTAGACCCTACTTTGCTTTATAGGGGTAAAACAGTCTTTTTACACAAAATCTGGACACTATTTTCAATGTCCCCGAAACCCGGAAAATATATACTTTTTGGAAACTAGAAATTTCGTTGAACATTTATTCCTTCTTCGTCGAATTCATCCGAGACCCGGAAACCCAAGTTTTAAACCCGACTAACTTGTTAAGTTGTGGGACCCAACCCCATTTCCTAAAAAAGGAGAAGCCTTCTTCACTTTCCCTTTCCTTTGCAACTTTTCATTGAGAAGAGACTTTGGCTCTAGCACTCTAGGGTTTCAACCTTGTTCTTGTTCTTCTTGCTTGTTCTTCTCCAACTCACTCCAAAGCTCATGCTAAAAGGAAAACGGAGATCACTATCATCTCCCTCTCTATGAAAGCTATCCATTGATGCCATTTGTGAAGGAAACAACACATTGCAAGAATCTCTTTGAACAAACCTTGCATTTTTTAGGGTCTTCCATGTAAGTGATTCTCTCCATCTCCTAGATTAGTGTTCTTCTTGTCCTAGAGGAGCCCCATCTTCATTATTGGGTGCTTTCTCATTCTATTTCTTGGTTTACCCATTTTAGGGTTGGTAATGAGTGTATTTTGGGGATTTTTGTGTAGATTGTGATTTGGGCTTGAGAGAAGTGTTGAGAACATGATTAATCACCTTTGGAGACCAAGGCAAGTGGATGAATGAGTTTGATTTGAATGAGTTCTTGTTTTATTGAAAATGTGGATTTTCACTATTCATCTTCTTTTAATGCTTTAGAAATGTGAATATTAATGAGTCTCCTCTCTTAATTGTTCCTTCAAGATATTGTGCATTAAAGTTAGTATTTATGCCAAATGATGAATCTTCATTAATGATGGGTACTTTGTAATAAATGAAGTGGAAATGAATGTGTTTTAATGCCTTGATGGAGTGGTTGTTGGAGGAAATGAATGAATGTGGATAGAAGGGGGTATAGACCTGTTTCATATCAGGAAAATGGATGAAGTAGAAGTAGAATGGTTTAGAGAAAGAAAGAGGAGAAATCTGCACCTGATGTGTATTTCCAGCAGCTGGGTGGTCAGCTGGCAGTCACCTGGTGGCTAGCCGACTGGTGACCTGCGGTTAGCCAACCCAGGTTCGGTTACAATTCCAGAATGCTCTAAATCTTGGGTGAGCACAGGCGGCTAGCCGACCTTGGCTGCGGCTAACCGCCATGTGACCGTTAGGTAACCGAAATGCGCGTTCAGAAATACAGAATGCTGTTTTTTAACAGGGTGAACCACGGTCAGCTCCGCGGTCAGCAAGCGGCTAACCGCCGAACCCCTCGGCGGCTAACCGCCAGTTAACCGACAGGTGACCGAATTTCACCCAAAATTCCTGAGTCTTTTCTATTGTTTTCAGAAACGGTATTCTAAGGTTTGGATGAGTTGTTCTGATGCACTGCTACCTTGGAAAGATTTAGGGGATGACATTAGGAGATCGACTTAGAAAGAAACCCCACTTCGGAAATGTATTGGGAATTGTGGATTTATCAAACTGTATAAGGAAACTTGGGATGCCTACCATCATTCGAGTACCATGCCAAGAACAATAATAGACATACAAGACCTTTATACATATTGTGTGAATACGGAAGCCCCAATACATAGTCCGTAATTGTATAAGGATTCATCGTACTGTTTTACTCGGATTATACTTGTCCTAACCCGATTTCACTCGATATCATTAGTTTTATCTCAAACTATGGATTTATGCACCTGACATGTCCTACCAGCCCCGTATATGCATGAAAAGATAATGATGTGAAATGTGTGCCTATGAGCACCATGCCCCGCCTGCCTGAGTGTTTTACACCGATATAGTTTTGTATATATTTTGATTTCTCATGTAACCTATGAGTCGGCACCACTAGGCTTGGACGTCCTTGTCAGTTTGATCAACTGACTTGGGCCTCCCCCTCGTGCTCCCGCCAGTTGCGACTTGGATCCAGTCCTGCCCCGTTACCCGGTTCCGCGGCCGTGGTCTTGTCTAGCTATATGTATATGTATATATTGTTGGTTCTCGTCACTTCGCGTGTTCGAGCCCAACGCACTGAATGTGCTCTCATCACATTAGTGATAGAGAGGATTTAGCTTTAGTGTGGTTGCCGTCTTGCTAGTTCCCTATTCTTTGATATCCTGCATGTTTTATCTTATATATGCATTTTGATAAATGATATATCTTGTTTTATGGAAATAATCGTTTGGACAGATTTTAATGTCTTTTCAATTTATCTTTTGATTTCTCTTATTGTGATATCTATTCACCCACCTGCCAGACCGTCGTGTCTGACCCATTTTTGTGGTACTCAGGTCCAGTCCCTGTTATTGTCTTTGAGGAGGAGCCAGAGGAGGCGGTTGGAGAACCGCAGTGCTTAGTAGAATGGCAAGCCGACAATGTCGTTTAGACATTGGGTCGAGCTAAGAGTTGCGTAACATTTTGGGAGTTTATAGAATGACATTTGATTTACTCCTTTGGTTGTATTAGTCTTTGTTGGCCATTATTTTTTAGGATGTTTAAATCAACTTACATTTGCATTTTTAAACTTCTAACTTTTTATTTTGGGAATGCCAAAGAGACCATTGCTCACTCTGACGTCATGACATTTAAATGTGTTTATCAGTCTTGTATTATGGAATGAGTTACGAATTTGGTTTGCTAAATATTTTTGAGGATGTTTAAATCAACTTACATTTGCATTTAAATTTCTAACTTTTTATTTTGGGAATGCCAAAGAGACCATTGCTCACTCTGGCGTCATGACATTTAAATGTGTTTATCAGTCTTGTATTATGGAATGAGTTACGAATTTGGTTTGCTACATGTTTTCGCACCAATGTAAATGTTTTGTGAGTGCGTGTGAAATCATCACCGTGGAAACCTATGGAAAATTAAATGAGTGTATATTTTTATGTTCACTGTTGTAACCGCACATCAACACTATGTATGATTATTATTATTACCGCTCGCGGGCCCGGATCCCAGTCCGGGGTCACGACACCATATGCGGCAACCCAAGTTTGACAAACAGTTTGGCCCTCCAAATCTGGATGCTTAATACGAAATAACATCAACCTTTAACAATCATAAAAGTATCAAATCTTATTATAGTTTTTAAAAAATGTACTTAAAAAGACATATTTAAGTTGCATGATCAAGGACTTCCTACTTACTTAGAGAACCAATTGAATTTTATTTTTAAATAAAGTGTACATACTTTTACCTCCTATAATGAAGCCAATCATTTATGCCACAAATGCACATTTCTATGGAATATCTTCCATATGGAAAGGAAAGGAAAGGAAATCCTATACTATAAAACCTAAATGGTAATTACTTTATTATCAAAGGCTATAAAAGCACCCTTGTGAACTACACACTATTTCCCTCCAATAGTTAGACCTTTACTCGCTAACATATCAGATCTGGAATAAACCTTAAGAGCAATTTTACATTGTTTTACATTCTTTGTAACTTCAACACGGACACTATCTAGTTGGGCAGTAGCTCTGGCAAAGAAACCACGCCCTTCGATTGCACAGTCAAAATTAAGGTAGGCAATACCTTTCGAGCCTAAATTCTCCAGGTTTTGCTAAACCTACTAACTAGATCCAATCTAAAATGAAAGGCAACACCAATTGCCATCCACTTATCTCCGTGTGTGTGGACATAACTGTATTTTAAAAAAAAAGTTATTGATAAAAAATGCAAGCATGTGAACAAGTACACATTGTTTTTTAGAGAAGTGTCGTCTTTAGCTAGTATTTGAAAATGGCTATTGAAGCATCATAACATCAAAAACACACACAATAGAATTCATGTCTAAACCGAAGACTTTTTTTTTTTGAATGGTTACTTTGATTTGTAAAAGCAAATAGTACAAGAGATGAGTACTCACAAGCAAAAAAAATAAAAAAATAATAACATAACCCAAAACCAACCGCCTAAGGCCCTGCTTAAGATCAGGCCAGCTCTTTCCATTGATATGTTATTTAATCGATGGAGTACCCTTTAAAAGACAGGTTGATACTTGAATCAAAGACAGTTTGATTATTCTTCACAAAGAATAGAAATTCAAGAAACACAATAAACCGATGCTCAAATCTCAACAAAATAGAATCGGAAAAAGCTGGCTTTTCCTCTTTTTCTTCTTATCTGATCGGAGATTCAAAGGAGACACTGTTTTCGAGAGAGCCATGAACAACAACCTAGTTCGTCTCAGCCCAGCTATTCTTCTGCCATTGTAGCTTGTGCTGACTGAGCGCTGGTGTGATATCTCTATTTTCAAAGTAATGAAGAGAAATGAAGGGAGAAAGATATTAGAGCATTTGGAGAAATGTTCACAGAAAAGTATTGGATGAGTTACTATTCTTAAGTAACGCTTGTGAGTAGACGATTCGTAATGTGGGCAGAAAGAGGGGGAACGTGGAGAGAAGATTCTCTAATGAAGGGGGAATACGAGAAGTTGCTTAACGAAGCTAAAAAGAGAAAAATAAATGGGGCATTCGGCGACAAGTCTTGAACATTTCACTTTCTGGCCTTCGATCCATAATCTTTTTTCACTGTGGTAGGTCCTTTTTCCAAATTTGAAAAACTAAAATGTCCAAGTTACCATTTCTTTAAATCATATCCCATGATTAGTGGGATATGCCATTAATAATGGTAAACTACCATTTAATTTACAATGATTAATGAAATCCCATTAATGAGATTTTCAAATAAAATCTAAAAAAAACAAATAAATTTAAAAAAAAACGCACATAAATTTTAAAAGAACGCAAATAAATTTCAAAAAATGCAATAAATTTTAAAAGCACTCAGAGAAATTTAAAAAGATGCAAATAAATTTCAAAAGATAAAAATAAATTTCAAAAAATATAAATAAATTTCAAAAGACACAAATAAATATCAAAAGATCCAAATAAAATTAAAAAAATGTAAATAAGTTTCAAAAGACGCCAATAAATTTCAAAAGACGTAAATAAAATTTAAATGCCCGAATAAATTTCAAAAAATGCAAATACATTTGCCAATACTAAGATAAACCAATTTTTCAATTTTTAGAAATTTTTTTCGAAACTCAGTTAAATTTATTTTAAAAAAAACGCAAACAAATTTGAAAAGACGAAAATAAATTTCAAAAGACACAAATAAAATTAAAAAACAAAAATAGATTTCAAAAAATGCAAATACATGTGCCAATAGATTTTCCAAAAACTCAAATCTCAAATACTCAGTTAAATTTCACCAAAACTCAAATAAATTTGATAAAAATTTAGATAAATTTCACAAAAACTCAAATCGCCTGAGTTCTGCAAACTGGGTCGAGTTGAACATGACCCGCAAACTGGCCTGAACCTGGAACTAACCCAAAACTAGGTTTTCTTCTTTGATTGGTTACGGTACAGAACCTTGCTACTCTGATTCTGCCGATCCTTCTTCCTCTTCGATGGTGGTGAACGGCCAGACAGTGTGCTGGTGTTGGCTAGTCTCCGGCGATGATGAGTGCGGCAGCAATGGCATGGACTCCGGCTTTCTGGTTCGGCAACGATTGCGTTATAAGTCCGGATCTCTACTGCAAATTTCTTCTCTAAGAGTGGCTAACCCACACAAATATATTTTAACCTCAAATTCTCCACTTGTCAAAACAAGATGAGTTCCAAAACAAAAAACTCTTGTTGGTTTTCCGCTGTGGGCTGCCTTTGCATGAACCAATGGAAACTGAGATGAGATGGCGTAGAAAATCAAGATACTCCACCCTTCAGCCATAGAAAATGAGAACCTTTGCTTCGGATTCCTACAACAAGACCCGTTCCACAGCGACTGGTCTTCTCGATCCATACTGAAATGGGGAGAAGAAGACCGAAGGGGGTCTCTTGCCTTAGGAATATGAGGGAGGGGGAATGGAAGATTTGAAATTTTGATATTCAAAATTTAATACCTAAATAGTTGAAAGGGCAAATCAGTCGTGAAAATGTCTGATGTGGCGTATCTAGGGACCTCTCGCCAAAATATGTTCAGCTGCGTGGACTACAACCCTTAGACGAAACTTGTGTGGATCAAAACCTTTAAACGTTCCATTTCAGGGACCTTTCGATAATTTACTCAAAATAAATTTGGCCAAGACAAATCCAATTGAGGGCTAATTGCTCAATGAGAGACTAGGAAAGGCATTGATGGAGAGCCAAAATCAATTGATCAGTCAAAACTAATTTGAACAGTCAAAATTAATTGAACAAGCAAAATGTGCCCATGCTTAGCATTGGCAATATAATACAAATTTGTAAAATATATACAAAAAATTATAAAATGTATAAGAAATTAAAATATGAAAATATCGTTATAAATTATATTGAGATAGAAAAATTAAAAATAACCTATCATTTACCAAATTAAGTTATTGATAGTAAAACTTTATTTAGGATGAAAATGATTGGTCATAGCAAAGAATTGAAACTCAAATCCAAAACCACAGGACAACCCCCTCACCCCCAACAAAAATAAAAAAGATAAACAAACTGATCCGTAGAGGCCCAAATCAGAGCATTTAACAAATGTAAACATTAAAAAAAAAAAAACAAAATCACATTGGCAAAGAGCTCTAATTTATATGCTAACAATTAAATCACAAACATATATAAAATCTTGACAACCCGAGTTAACAAAGTAAATATACATATAACAACTACAAACCAATTGAAACAACTCAACAGAAAAAAGAAATTAATGGATAGCAAAAGAAAATATTGAGAATGAATGTCAAAGAAAAATGATAAACCACAAGAAAAATACAATCCAGATCCAAAACCACAGACAAACACATACGCATAAACAAAATCAATGTTTGATCTCTAGAGACCCGAGCCAGCTAACAATTATTATCTTTTAATTTTCAACTTTTTTATTGTTAAAATGCAAAGATTAGGAGTTTAATGATATGATTGCTTCTGTAAATGC
Source organism: Persea americana (assembly GCA_029852735.1). Taxonomy (NCBI): domain Eukaryota; kingdom Viridiplantae; phylum Streptophyta; class Magnoliopsida; order Laurales; family Lauraceae; genus Persea; species Persea americana. The sequence continues at coordinate 56,726,979 of CM056810.1, forward strand.
TTTGCATATGGTTTTTATCACCATAAACCTGAAGAGACTTACCATCGAGGGCTGGCAGCTAAACACATAAACAATAAATATAAATAATCCAATCTCCAGGCAGAGGTATTAAACAAATGTATACACATTTTTTGACAAGAACTTGATTACATGTAAAAAGATATGGGGGATTCTTGCTATGATCAAACACGGTCTTATGCTACTCTCACGGAGGATTATTGATATAAATAAAGAAAGAATATAAATACGACAGCTTACCAAAGGAAAACATATAGTTGTTGCATTAGTTGTCTTGTAGGCCTTTACCAAGAAAATAAAAATGACAAAGACATTGATAATATTCCTATACTATTTTCATCAAACATACTACCCAATCCATTCTATCTCATTATTCCATCGAACTCAAAACCAATGCTTAAAAGAAAATCAACCAAAGGGCTACTGATGATGTCAAACTAAATAAAAATCATAATCGATTCTCCGCTTATGTCCTTGAATACAATATATAGAAAATCATACCTTAAAAGAAAATCATAGATACTCAAATAAAAATAATAATTGAACCCGAATGGTGTAAAAAACCAAACAAATGATTTAAAGAAACTCAAAAGCCCACCACCTGAAAAGGTTATTTTAGAGAGTTTTGGAGTCAAAATAGTTAGTTTCTAGCAACAATTATTTTCTCCATGGGCTCCAATACGACCAAACAAGACGTACAAGAAAATCAATAGAAAAAAAAACCCTTTTGCAACTGTCACGACCCCAAAATTAGGGTAGCATTAAGGGGTCGTGATTATGGGATTTTCTGTAGCATAATCTTTATTTTCTTCTCCATGATCTGCACGGGTGAGAATACAGGATCCATCACCGTTATGGAACATTTAACGGAAGCTTGCATTGCGGTGCAACCTGAATTCCAGAGCTCATCGGATTTTGTGTTGCATCACTAATGGGAAGCTTGTCACAACAAAATCACAAAACCCCACCACTTTCTTGAATTATAAGAACCCATTATAAAATAACAAAAATCTGATAAATTGTCCTAATATTCTAACTTGGCTTTCTTTCAGTCAGGTGCCTAGAAACACTAAAACCCTTGCAAAAAATACCTTTGAAATGTCACCTTCTGGATGGCCTAATTGGGAAACCTTTGGATTTCAGAAAGAGAGAGTTGCAAAGGGTGGGAGAGAGATATGACGATGGATAAAGAGAGAGAGAGTCGATTAGCACCATAGGAGATCAGGTTGTGTGAGAAGGGAAGGTAGAGGTAGTCGATTAGCACTATTTTAGACGAGAGGGATTCCTCCAAGTGTCTTGTTGCATCCAAAGATTGTAGAGAACATTCGGGATGATCTCTCAAAATCTTATAAAATTATTGAGGTGTAGAGAAAAAGAGAAGCCAAAGAACTGAAGATCAAGAGATATGCAGAGGTTTTGTGGAAACGTAAAATATAATGAAAATTTAAAAATATCAAACTATAGAGAAAAATGTGCCTGTAATTATAAAAGACAGAAAGTAGTTTAGTAGGTTAAAAAGTTACTTTTCTTAGAAAGAATTATACTTTAAAATCTTAAAAACTTTATTCATGAATAAAACAATTTTAACTAAAAATAATAATGGTAGACTATTTTCTTTTTTAAACTATTTTTATCAAAGATATTTTATTTAGTACGAATGATAATCAAAGAAGAAGAATTTGTTAGAAATCTCAAATGATATGAATGGTCACATGTAGGCTCCTGCCGATTAAGACATGCATTATTCTTCTTAAATTCAATTTTTGGATGAAATAGACTTTAAGAATAGAAAACTTTCACATTTCACTAAAAATTAGAATGCTAGAGTATTTCTCTTTATTTTTAATTTTTTTTATTTAAGAGATTTTATTTCATCTATACATACATTTAGTCTATATACAAAAACCACTGATAATTATATTCACCTGTATATAAATTTCAGAGAGAACAAGCATTCATCTAAGACGGTCTACGAATCCAACATCTAAAATGGAACGGACATCAATCCCATCCAAAAAAAGAAACTTAACAATAAAAATAGTTTTTGATTCAAATATCCACATCACAGTTTGGGTTTTCAATGTGACACAATATGCAGCCAAATCAAACGTATCAAGAAAAATTACCCAAAAACCAATGCAAAAACAATTATATAAAGAACATATTTTGATCCAGCCAAAAGAATACAAAAAATCAATCATTAAATAAACAATCACGGGGTCACTGATTGTAATAACTGGGTATTTTTGTTGATGTCAACACAATTTTATGTTGATGTTGACGAATGTTTTGTTGATGTCAATAAATATTATTCATGACAAAATAGGGAACTGGTCATGCTGATATCAACAAGAAAAGGGAAAAACAGAAAAAACAAAGATGATTTGGGCTAAAGGTTCTTGGCCGTCATTATAAAAGTTTATGGTCCTCAACTGTGGTTACCTTATTTAAGGGGATTTTTATGGTAAATGTCCCTGTCCATCTGATTGCTAATGTTCTCTCTCCTGTCTCTGTCTCCGTCTCTGCTGCTTCTACTTAATATAGGTTGTTTCTCCTTTTTCGACCTTCGCCCTCAGATCATTAGAATCTGGAATTTTCTATTGTGTGTCTAGAACTGTTTATACTGATAAAACCTAAGTTATAATTCAATTTTGGAAATGTAGCTTGCTTCTGACTGATAAAACCTGCCCCTTCTTCGTGGTGAAAATGCTAATGATTTAGTCCGTTTGAATAACGAAGTATAGCTGATCTGTGCCATTAATTGGGTCGAAATGGAGTTTTGGGGCTTTGTGGTCAAACACGCAGGCCAACATGGACACAAATTTATTAGTCAGATTTTAAGCAAGATGGGATGATGCTTACATGATGATGTTGTCCGGTTTTAAAATTATGCTCAGTACCCAATTCAATGCGACTGAACCTTGATAGATGTGATATTGCCTGCATCCATGGTTAGTTTTATTGTTTAGAGCATGTTTGGATGTACAAAAGAGTTCCATTTGTTTCTTGTTCAATGGTGGAGCAGAAAAAGTTGTGTTTCCCCAACTAAATTGCGGTGCATCTTTTCCACCTGAAATAGTTGTATTTGTTTGTGTTTGGAAATTAGAAAATCATACTATCAATTATTAAATATGAGTACTACCAAAAGAGGCCCCCACATATTGTTTTGTGTGCAACCCCAAAGGATAGCTCACCTGGCATAGGACCAACGATGATAAGTGCGACAGCAGCTACTTGGACTCTGGCCTTTTGGTCCGGCGACGATCGCCTTACAAGTCCGGACCTCTACTTAAGATTTCTTCTCTAAGAATGGCTAACCCACATAAATATATTTTAACCTCAAATTCTCCACTTGTCAAAACAAGACAAGTTCCAAAAAAAAACTCTTATTGATTTCCTGCTGTGGGTTGCCTTTGCATGAACCAATGGGAACCGAGACGAGATGGAGTAGAAAATCAAGATACTCCACCGTTCAGCCACAAAAAACGAGAACCTTTGCTTTAGATTCCTACAAAGAGACCCGTTCCACAGCGACTGGTCTTCTCAATCCATACCGAAATAGGGAGAAGAAGACCCAAGGGGGTCTCTTGCCCTAGGAAAAAGGGAGGGGGAATGGAAGATTTGAAATTTTGATATTCAAAATTTTATGCCTAAACAGTTGAAAGGGCAAATCAGTAGTGAAAATGTCTGATGTGGCGTATCTAGGGACCTCTCGCCAAAATATGTTCAAATACGTGGACTACAACCCTTAGACGAAACTGGGTGGATCAGAACCTTTAAACGTTCCATTTCAGGTCAAATCCAATTGAGGGCTAATTTCTCAATGAGAGACTTGGAGAGGCATTGATGGAGAGCCAAAATCAATTGATTAGTCGAAACAAATTTGAACAGTCAAAATTAATTGAACAAGCAAAATGTGCCCATGCTTAGCATTGGCAATATAATACATATTTATAAAATATATACAAAAAATTATAAAATGTATAAGAAATTAAAATACAAAAATCTCGTTATAAATTATATTGAGATATAAAAATTAAAAATAACCTATCATTTACCAAATGAAGTTATTAAAACTTTATTGAGAATGAAAATGATTGGTCATAGCAAAGAACTGAATCTCAAATCCAAAACCACGGGACAACCCCCTCAGCCCCAACAAAAATAAAAATGATAAACAAACTGATTCGTAGTGGCCCAAATCAGAGCATTTAACAAATGTTAAAATTAAAATAAAAAAAAAACATTTGCAGAGAGCTCTAATTTATATGCTAACAATTTAATCACAAACATATATAAAATCTTGACAACTCGAGTTGACACAGTAAATATACATATAGCAACTACAAACCAATTGAAACAACCCAACAGAAAAAGAAGTTAATGGATAGCAAAAGAAAATATTGAGAATGAATGTCAAAGAAAAATGATAAAATATAAGAAAAATATTAATCCAGATCCAAAACCACAGACAAACACATACGCATAAACAGAATCAATGTTTGATCTGTAGAGACCCGAGCCAGCTAACAATTACTATCTTTCAACTTTCAACTTTTTTTTTTTTTTTTTTTGTTAAAATGCAAAGATTAGTAGTTTATGATATGATTGCTTCTGTAAATGCTTTGCTTATGATTTTTATCACCCTAAACCTGAGGAGACTTGCCATGGGGGGCTGGCAGCTAAACACATCAACAAGAAATATAAATAATCAAAGGTAGAAGTATTAAACGAATGTATACACATTTTTTGACAGGAACTTGATTACATGTAAAAAGATATGGGGGATTCGTGCTATGATCAAACACGGTCTTATGCTACTCTCACGGAGGATTATTGATATAAATAAAGAAAGAATATAAATACGACAAAGCTTACCAAAGGAAAACATATAGTTGTTGCATTAGTTGTCTTGTAGGCCTTTACCAAGAAAAAAAATGACAAAGACATTGATATTATTCCTATACTATTTTCATCAAACATACTACCCAATCCATTCTATCTCATTATTCCATCAAACTCAAAACCAACGCTCAAAAGAAAATCAACCAAAGGGCTACTGATGATGTCAAACTAAATAAAAATCATAATCGATTCTCCGCTTATGTCCTTGAATACAATATATAGAAAATCATACCTTAAAAGAAAATCATAGATACTCAAATAAAAATAATAATTGAACCCAAATGGTGTAAAAAACCAAACAAATGATTTAAAGAAACTCAAAAGCCCACCACCTGAAAAGGTTATTTTAGAGAGTTTTGGAGTCAAAATAGTTAGTTTCTAGCAACAATTATTTTCTCCAATATAGGCTCCAATACGAGCAAACAAGACCTACAAGAAAATGAATGAAAAAAAAAAACCCCTTTGCAACTGTCACGACCCCAAAATTAGGGTAGGATTCAGGGGCCGTGATTATGGGATTCACTATAGCATAATCTTTATTTTCTTCCCTACAATCCGAAAGGGTGAGAATATAGGACCCATTACCGTTATGGAACATTTAGCAGAAGCTTGCAATGTGGTGCAAACCCGAATTCCGGAGCTCATCGGATTCCGTGTTGCATCACTAATGTCTTATTAGTTGCATCATACTATATCATACCTCATCAGATTGGTATAACATAAACAGAATATAAGTAGAGTTAGACAAGTAAACGGGAGATTATATTTCCATAATTAAAGTTAGAGAGTTACAAAATATGCATTAATTACATTCCCAATATAAAAGGCCAATAGAGGCTCGTACGATGTGATTCAAAACCCATGCTATATGATGAGAATGCAAAACGTCATATTTTTCTCCCTTAATGTTTAGTGCTTTATACTTATTTGATGCCTAAATGTACTCATTATTCTTTTATTTTTATTTAGGTGCAAATGGAGGCATTAAGTGCAAAATGAAGCTAATTGGGCGATTCTGGACAGTTTGGACATCGCTTCATAATCTGGGCATAACTCTCTCATCCGAGCTCCAATTGAGGTGATTCAAGATACTATGGAACGCCAAGAAAAAGATCTACAACTTTCATGTTTTAAGTTTTGAGAGATACTGGCTATATCAAGGTCAAAATCGGGCTTGAAATTACTGCTCGTACTAGATGCTAAATGGATGAAAAATCAAGCAGAATGGCATTATGGTAAATTTGAAGAAATCAGGAGTTCGTCGAAACATATCCAATATTGGGCTCATATTTTGCAGAATGGAAAATTGTGCAACTTTATTTCTTGAGCCGAGTCCAACCGGAGCCAAGATGAAAAGATAAAGGCGAATAAAGAATTTTCAATAACTTTAATTCCAAACCCAAAATTCCATCTATATCCCCACATGCATACACTCCTCTCTCACGTTTTCATCCGATCAGAACTCATTATTTCTCTCTTTCCTCTTTAACCACCCACGTATCACACTCCTAGTGGATCTCTCTCTCATCCCTAATAGTTCTCACAAAGACCTCTTTTCTCTACATAAACCCACCGATCTGAAGGCGAGAGGGGGATCTCTGCACTGCACGTTCTCTGTCTTTCTGCATCTTTTTCTCCTCTGACGAATTCTCTCTCTCGGTCTCTTTCTTTTCTTCTTTTCTTTTTATTTTAATTTTGCAAGTTAGCATGGCCCTGCGTGGCTAATTCTTTGTAATTGGTCAAAGGAGACTGAAGCCTCGGAACAAATATTGTGAGATCTAATTTATTTTCATTGTTCAATTTATGCTTTGAATATGGGTTGTTCTTCTATGCTTAATTTGTTATCATGATTGTTTCGTTTAATTGCTAGGATGCATACTAGTATATTTTTCGTTGCAATCTACTGCTAAATTAGAAATCAAATCCGTAATTGTTTGATCTCTCTAATTTGTGAAGCAACTGATATTTAATAAATTACTGCGTCAGTGATTGTTAGATATTAGGAAGAACACTTGGCTAAATTAAATGCAATTGCGTGTGCTTGTGTTATTTGGGTTCATCGATCTCTCTAATTTTAATGCTGTTACTAAATTAAATCTATAGCGCTTGTCTTAGGTTGTTTAGTAATTAGGGTTAATTAGAGCACGTGTTTTCTAATTAACTAATTAAGGAGGTAGGAATTTAATTCCAACGATGAATATTCAAAGTGTTTGTTAATTTATTTTTGCATCAATGATCAGTTCTGAATTTCCGATGGTGGATGTTAACTTTGACCAATGCTTGCTCATTTAATTGAATTCGTTACTTTGTTGCTCTTTGTTTGCTTTTATTTATTTTTTTCTTTCAACATAAAAAAAAATATACCCCCTCATCTTTAATCACATAGCATGAAATTTGACTAAACACTCTCCGTGGGAACGATCTTTACTCGCACTACTACATATATTTTTAGGAGTAAAGGTTTTATTATTTTTGGGTGCCTGCGACAGCACGACCACTATACTTAAAACCAACTCATGCATGTGACATATGTGGAGTAAATGAACCTCTAGATCATGAAAACAATTAAAGGAGAAGGAGCTCTTCGCTTTAAGAAGCTCAAACAAGAAGGTAGGAGCTGAAGGGGCTGCCGGTCATGAAATCACACCAAAACGAACTATGTTGCAAAGGAGATGATGTAGTATCCCTCGGTGGGGTCGGAACCTCTCAAAACTCTTCAAAACTAACCCAAACCAAGTTCTGACCCTCAATACACATGATTGGCTTCTAATCCCACTGAGTAATCCTAACCATTGAATTAATTAGTGCTAATCATAGGATTAAGAGGTCGGGTTATTACAGCAACCATCGCTAAAGTTAGCATCCAGGACAACCAGGTCATTTATAAGACATCTATCCTTTCTCAACATGACTATTATGAAGCTTCCACTCCTATCACTCGCCCATAATACGTTGGTGCTGGGTTTGTTTTGTGCATGTGTGTGTGCGCGCGCACGCCTTATCTCTATCCTTTTGTATGTTTTTTCTTAAGTAATGAACTCATCTTTTAAAAAAAATGAAGAGAAAAGACCACGTGAAAAAGATTTGGAGGAGAATACTTATTTCCAACAACAGTAATAGTCCGCGAAATGGGTTAAATCGAATTAACAAAAAAAAAGAAGCACAAATTAAATTCAATGCAAGAAAACAACACCTAAACAGAGATTGCACATCTAAAACCATATTGTTTTATTGAGAAGTAACACAAACACTTATAAAAAGTAGTATTAGAGTAAACAGGGAAGCTTGTCACAACAAAATCACAACAATTCACCAAATTCTTGAATTATAAGAACCCATTATAAAATAACGAAAATCTGATAAACTGTCATAATATTCTAACTTGGCTTTCTTTCAGTCAAGTGCCTAGAAACCACTAAAACGCTTGCAAAAAATACCTTTGAAATGTCACCTTCTGTACGGCCTAATTGGGAAACCTTTGGATTTCAGAAAGAGAGAGTTGCAAAGGGTGGGAGAGAGATATGATGACGGATAGAGATTTGAAGGAGAGAGAGTCGATTAGCACCATAGGAGATCAGGTTACGTGAGAAGGGAAGGTAGAGGTATATCGGACGAGAGGGATTCCTCCACGTGTCTTGTTGCATCCAAATATTGTAGAGAACATTTGGGATGATCTCTCAAAATCTTATAAAATTATTGAGGTGCAGAGAAAAAGAGAAGCCAAAGACTTGAAGATCGAGAGATATGCAGAGGTTTTGCGGAAACGTAAAATATAATGAAAATTTAAAAATATCAAACTATACAGAAAAATGTTCCTGTAATTATAAAAGACAGAAAGTAGTTTAGTAGGTTAAAAAAGTTACTTTTCTTAGAAAGACTTATACTTTAAAATTTTAAAAACTTTATTCATGAATAAAACAATTTTAACTAAAAATAATAATGGTAGACTATTTTCTTTTTTAGACTATCGTTATCAAAGATATTTTCTTTAGTACGAACGATAATTAAAGAAGAAGAATTTGTTAGAAATCTCTAATGATATGAATGGTCACATGTAGGGCTCCTGCCAATTAAAACATACATTAACAATTTTAACTAAAAATAATAATGGTAGACTATTTTCTTTTTTAAACTATCATTATCAAAGATATTTTATTTTGGTACGAATGATAATCAAAGAAGAAGAATTTGTTAGAAATCTCAAATTATATGAATGGTCACGTGTAGGCTCTTGCCGATTAAGACATGCATTATTCTTCTTAAATTCGATTTTTGGATTAAATAGACTTTAAGAATAGAAAACTTTCACATTTCACTAAAAATTAGAATGCTATAGTATTTTTCTTTATTCTAATTTTTTTTATTTAAGAGATTTTATTTCATCTATACATACATTTAATCTATATACAAAAACCACAGATAATTATATTCATCTATATATAAATTTCAAAGAGAACAAGCATTCATCTAAGACGGTCTGAGAATCTAACATCTAAAATGGAACAGACATCAGTCCCATCCAAAAAAAGAAACTTAACAATAAAAATAGTTTCCGATTCAAATATCCACATCACAATTTGGGTTTTCAATGTGACACAATATGCAGTCAAATAAAATGTATCAAGAAAAGTTACCCAAAAACCAATGCAAAAACAATCATATAAAGAACATATTTTGATCCGGCCAAAAGAATACAAAAAATCAATCATTAAACAAACAAACAAATGTGAAATATAATAAAAAGAATGATCATTAATAACAAAAAAATAACTATTTCAAAAGCAATAAACTTGGGAAAGTTGATGTTACAGAAGCCCAAAAGGCCAATACACCATATATTTTGATGAAAGTGCTCTATGGTTAAGGTTTTGGAGGGAAGAGAGGAGAGATATCGTTGGTGAGATTTTTTCCCAAAGAGGGTTTCAATAGATGCGACAGGCAACAAGGGCGAGGATTTCCCTAAGACATTGACCAACCAGGTCAACAACCCAATCAGTAACACCAAACCAATGGATTCATGGGCTCAACTATGGGTTTGGTCTGCATCAATTCCACAATTTATCTGTTCAAACAAGTTTTTATCTTCATAGACGGGGCACATTCAACAAAAACCAGATCAACGACCTTATGGGAGCAACCAAAGACAATGGGTGCAACCAACGACCTTCTAAGAACTTTCTTAAAAAAAATTAAAAACAAAAAGGGTTTTAGGTAACTAGATTTACTGGCAAACTAAGTTCAAAGCAAGTCATGAGCCAAATGGGAAAAACTAAACAAACCACAGTCCCAAGAACAAAATAAAATAAAAAGAAAAAGAAGATGAATAAATAGAGTTCGAACAAACTACATTTACAACGAACTCTACATACTGAAAAGGGTCGTAAAAGAAAGAAATCAGCAAACCCCATATAAAAAACCAACTACAGACAAACAACAAAGATAAAGAAATGAAGAGATAATAAAAAAAAAGCCCATGAATTCCAAATACTACAAATATTCTAGGGACTTTTACCACAATTATCCCCTTAAATAGGGTAACCCTAAACTTTTATAATGACCCAAATATATGCAACTATTTATAATCTATCATACACTTTTTTTCCACCTTTTTTATAGAATGAGAATTCCATGTACTATAGAGAAAAGGAGCCAGCAGAGAGACGAGAAAGACAAAACAAACAACCCCCAAAGCCTATCATACACTTAAAAATAGAAAAGTAATGAGAGAGCAACCAAGATTTGGCGGAAGTCCATTATTGCAAGGTATGAGAATGGTTTTTACTTCCTCTTTTTTTTTTTTTTTTTCCATAAAGGACAAATACAAGAGCTATACCCAAATAATCAAACAATAAAACTTAGGGACATTTACTTCAAAAATCCCATTAAATAGGGTAATTACAACTGAGGACCCTATACTTTTATAATGACGGCCAAGGACCTTTCGCTCAAAATCCAATATTTCATTCCGTTTTTGCCCTTGGTTGGTTGATGTCAACATAACCCTAAAAAAAAAAAGGTTCTTTGCCCCCAAATCAATAGCAACAGTAGAATAGAAGAAAGAGATGAAGGAGAGAAGAAGGAGATCAATGCCCTACCCCTTTTTTTCTCAATCACAGTGTGAGAGAAATTGCTAGATGTCAACAAAACCCTAAACAACGGAAAACTCAATTTTTGTTGACGCTAACTGGGTATTTTTGTTGACGTCAACATAATTTTATGTTGATAGCGATGAATCTTTTGTCGACGTCAACAAATTCACAGGGTCACTCATGCTGTTAACTGAGCATTTTTGTTGATGTCAACACAATTTTATGTTGATGTCGACGAATCTTCTATCAACGTCAACAAATTCACGGGGTCACTAATTGTAATAACTAGGTATTTTTGTTGATGTCAACACAATTTTATGTTAATGTTGACGAATGTTTTATTGATGTCAATAAATTTTACTCATGATAAAATAGGAAACTGGTAATGTTGACGTCAACAAAAAAAGGGCAAAACGAAAAAAAAAAAAAAAAGATGAATTGGTTTAGAGGTCCTTAGCCGTCATTAAAAAAGTTAAGGGGATTTTTGTGGTATATGTCCCTTGTTTTTTTTTTTTTGTACCTTTCCATATGATTTCTAATGTTCTTGCTTACTTGCAACCCAATTGGATATTTTGATCTTAAGGCGCCCATCCTCTCTCCTGTCTCCTTCTCCGTCTCCGTCACTGCTGCTTTTACTTAATATAGGTTGTTTCTCCTTTTTCGACCTTCGCCCTCAGATCATTAGAATATGGAACTTTCTACTGTGTGTGTAGAACTGTTTATACTGATAAAACCTAAGTTATTCAATTTTGGAAATGTAGGTTTCTTTTGACTGATAAAACCCTCCCCTTCTTCCTGGTGAAAATGCTAATGATCTAGTCTGTTTGAATAACAGAGTACAGCTGATCTGTGCTGTTAATTTGGTCAAAATGGAGTTTTGGGGCTCCGTGGTCATACACGCGAGCCAACATGGACTCAAATTTGTCAGTCAAATTTTAAGCAAGATGGGATGATGCTTACATGATAATGTTGTCAGGTTTTAAAATTATGCTCAGTGCCCAATTCAATGCGACTGAACCTTGATAGATGGGATATTGCCTACATCCATGGTTAGTTTTATTGTTTAGAGCATGTTTGGATGTACAAAACACTTCCATTTGTTTCTTGTTCAATGGTGGAGCAGAAAAAGTTGTGTTTCCCCAACTGAATTGTGGTGCATCTTTTCCACCCGAAATAGTTGCATTTGTTTGTGTTTGGAAATTAAAATGCCATACTATCAATTATTAAATATGAGTACTATCAAAAGAGGCCCCCGCATATTGTGTGCAACCCCAATGGATAGCTCACTTGGCCTAGGACCACGGTTTAATGGGCAGCTCAGTCGGCTTACGACCACGGTTTGCACCCGAAGGTTGAGGGTTTGAAACTGCGCTACCACACTAGGCCCACAAAGGGTTTACTTGGTTCAGACGGGGCCCGAAGGGATTAGTCCGGCCTATAGGGTAGGGACACCCTCCATTGTCAAAAAAATATATAAACATGTAGTCTTTTGTGCTCCTTACATCTCCTGTGATAATTTGCAGCACTCACATACTAGCATTGTGAAAAGAATTGCAAACTTTTATACCACTTTCTCAGTCATTGGTAATATTTTGTTTTCATTTTTATTGTTGCAGATTAATGTTCTACCCTTGAAGCTGATGAGTCATACAAATGTTGGAAAGCCTACTTAGTTTGAGCTGAAAGGTCTTAAAGTTAAAACCCTTCTGTTCAAGTTTTTTTGACTTGCTAGATAATGTATTTGAATTTGGATCTCTTACCTTTATCCCCTTCACGACTTTAACCTCAGCGGGAGAATTCTATAGAGGACGTGGGCGTCACTTTCTTTCTAGCCCCCTTCCCAAACAAACGGCCAACCCTCTCTCTCTAATTCCATTCCTGTATGGATAACACGAACCTTAAATATACAATGTTTTCAATCATCTCAACCTCTTTGAGTAAAATATCTTATGAATATCCATCGTCATTATCAACACATTTTCTTTCCATTTCAAGGCATCCCATCTTTCATTTTTCTTAAATGTTTACATCTTTTCATCTCTCTCTTTGACCTTTTTTTTTTTTTTAATACGTTTCAAGTCAGCCTTTTCCTATGTTCCTTTTTGACAAAACCCGGCAATGGATACTATCCATCTATCCAAGGGCACTTCAATGCATAGTTTGCAGGATTGTTGTTTGAGTCTTGAAGAAATGTTTGCTCAATGTATGAGTATGGTGGCTGTCGTATGGAATTGTAATGGATTGTGGTTGCTGTAATGTCATGTTTTTGTTGGCCATCGTAATGGGATGTTATTTCAGTCCATAATTTAGCAAATTGTTGATTTCAAGGAATGAAACCATAGATCTGCTCCCATTTCTCTCTGTGTTATAGTATTTTCATGTTTTTGCTGTGCTGAATGATATGAAATATCATTCATTCATTCAAATTTATCAATTGAGTTTACCCTTTGAAGAAAATGGGTACTCTACCTAGATGCTAAAGAAGTTTCCTTATACCAATTACAAGATGATTATGGTGCAGAGCCAAGGCAACTCCAGTCATTTTGTTGGAAAGTGGTGGTGATCAGTTCTTGGAATAAGATGGGGTTATTCTTCTAGAAACCTGTATGCATTTATGAACTCAAGTTTGAATGAGAAATGTAGTTCTGGAAACACAAACCGATCCTCTTCAAACTGCTGTCCACGTGTTCTTCCATTCCAAAGGAGACTTAGTTGTAAACATCTTGTGAATGTTACACTTGTGTTCGGGATGAAAATTTATGTTGTTTCTACCATGACGAGATTCTTGAATGGGGCATGCGGGAAATATTGTTGTTGCTCGGATCAAGGACCTGCAGCTGCAAGGATCTTACTTCCCATATTCAACAAGACAAACTACCCAGTTTCCTTAAGCTAGGAATTGCATTCCACTTATAATATGAACAGAGGAGTTCGAATTCTCATTGGATTTAGACTGAGTACATTTTTAAAAGCTTGTAACCGTTAAATTCCAATATTCCACTCCATTCACTTGACAACCCATTAATATCAACTCCAACCCATCAAAGTTTCAATGATCCATTCATTTGACAACTTTATAAAATCAACTTAACACCTGTCAATGACCATTCAATAGTGCAGAAACCTGTAACCATCAACTTTCATGATATCTTAATCCCATTCATTTTACAACATGAAAACATGAAAACGTTTACTTATAAATAATGTAATCATCAACTTTGAACATGACAGTCTCCATTCATTCTACAAATTTATAACATCAAAGCATTCAAATAGTAGCAACCATAACATTAAACTCTGAAATTTAAACAAGACAATCTCCATTCAAATTAGAACCCGATTACAACATGTTTACACATGCAAAGAACCATTAAAATTACTTCACATCACAGATCCACCTTAAGTCAAGCCTATTACATTCCCATATAAACACACTCTCCTTTGCAGTACAACCAACATCACAAATAACAGCCAATATCTACAATATAAACTTCCATTACAGCAGTCAATAGCCAATAGTTTAGTTACTCTACTATGCAAATATAGATGGTTAAGAACAAAAAATCAAGCAACCATTTATGGTGTTCCAAAGAAATTGGTCTAAAGCTAGATTAAATGAACAAATGGTATACACCAAGTGAACCAAATCTATGAAATATAAATTACGACTCGAGTGTGACATCAAAGCTTGACTATCACTCTTCCCCTTCTAAAGGGTGCCACTCACTGCCACATCAATGTTCCTTCTTTCGACATGGCCACTCTCATATACTCTTAAGGCAACAAGATCATCTAGGCTTGCTTCACTCACACCTCTTTCTTTCCAAGCATCATAACAACCTGTGGCAAAAAAAAATTCAAGATCTATTTTTAAAAAAATCTCATAAATGAACAAAAGTTCCTCTTAAAACCTAGCTTTTCAATCTTAGAACATCTCTTCTTTATTCATTGTTGGTTCCTCACACAATTTTAACCTTTTGCTCTATTCGCACCATATCGGCGTATTGGTGGAGTGTTGGGAAGAAATGAGCCATAACATGATATTCACAAGGCTTGAAGCCTTCAAAGTCTTCACCAACAGAGTCATCACCAGTGGAGGGTGTATAAATCACCAAAAAGATCATAAAAGATAGAATTTTGTATTTTCATCAAGTTCAATTGTAAGAGAAAACATTAATATAAAGGGTGGCTCAGACATCTGATGCTTATAGTATCAATTGGGTTTTCTTTGCTTTTCTCAATACTCACTTTCTAGGTATGACTTTTGACTCCTACTAGCAACATGACTTGGAAATAATAACTCCTACCATCCATATGTAACATAAATAAAAATGAAAACAAACTAAAAATACTTGATATAAGATTTGTTGCAAGGAGACTCTTGAGTAAATGTGTCATTTTGGGGGAAGATGCCAACTATCACAATATGGAGTCAGCATTTCAGATTGCCTTCGGCAAACAGAATACAAATCCAGACTCACCACAAAATTCATATCCAGTAACCAAACATTTTCTTGTATTAACAATTGTGTATCAAAATATATGAAAATTAACAGGAATGCAGAATTGCATAAACCAAAATGAAGGATTGACCATGAAGAACAAAAACATAAGCAACAAGAAATTCCTTAAGTAAAATCATATGCAACACAAAAGGGTTAAAAATTCAGCATGCAGCATCCCACATTTATGAATGAACTGATTGAAGAGCTTTACTGATGTAGATAGCGGCCAAGAAGAACAAGTAGGTCATGATACATGCAACCAAATATTAAGAATTTAAGATGGGGCATCCCCTCTTATTTTCCTTAGCTTTTGATTAGTTTGATTTTTTATATTTTACTCTTTTAGGACACATTTCAACTACTGTCAATGATACTTCAGTCATCGTCTACTTCCATTTGGTAAGGCTTACAGCAAATCCATTAATTAAATGAATCACTAAGATTAATTCAATTTTCCTTTCTCGTGTACTGTGTTTATTAACTGGTGTACAGGGCACCTTTAATAGCCATTGGAATGAGAATAAACTTGTATATGAAAACTCTCTTGGGGAAAAACCTTGCAAGAGGTCTTTGTGGTAGTTATTTTGGAGCACGTAAGCATTAGCTAAGGGTTTCCTGAAATATGAGGCATTGGCCCAGTATAAACCTAGATCTAGGCATAATGATTTAGTACCAATCTTGGGATGAACCTTGCATTTATTTCAGATTGGATCACCACCTATTTGCAACTGTTATTACAGGTCAGATTTTGCTCTTCTCAATCTTACACATGATTTATAAAGTGTTTTGATTATCTTCTTCAAATGTGCATATAGTAAAACCTAATATTTGAGAGTTAAAAGGTTAATCTAATGGGCCCATGAAAATTACCTTTTTGGGCATACAATGGCAGCGGTTGAGGGCTCTATTCTGACCCCAGTCTACATAATTTATAGTTTCTATACTAAGAGCAACAAGTACGTAAATGTAGTAATAAATTAATAATCTAGTTCCACCAAAAATGTAGAATGACAGAAGAAATTTTCTCAGTTCTTACATCTTGAACCCAATGAATCCCTTGAGCAATAATATCATCTCTCTGAAGCCAATTTATTTGCCACAAAAGCCAGTCATCGATAGCATCTTCCATCATTAACTGCAAATTTTGTTTGGAAATCCAGAAAACCTATCTTCTGCAGATAAAGAAGAAAATGCAATCAAATTTATGAAGGAATTCAAGCAGCATTTTACAATATGAAATTCATCCCCTATCAAGTATCCATAAAGTGCTATAGCAGTTACAGAGGTCAAGAAATTTAATTCCAAACTTACCATAAAAATATCACTTAGTACATTCTTAGAAATAAAATGAGACCCGCAAAGCTATGTTGATTGTTAAGACATTCTCCCACCAGGGGAGATGTCCCGGGATAGACACAGGAAAGCCTCCTATATAACCCGGCAAAAGAAAGGGACACTCGCATGCTGCACAGTATAGTTTCTACAAACAGTATAGATCATAGGACAACAAAGGTAAGAATCCAGTCAAGGCTGGAGTTGCATCATTGTTATTAAAAAAAGACACATTCATGATATTGCAATCTCTTTTTTTTTTTTTTTTTGGGCTGAAGTGCTGATATATTTATAAAAGTAAATTGTTACAGAATTCACAACAAAAACAACTTTTTACAGTCTTGAAACCTAGAAACAGAGCCTATAAACAAACTGAGAGTTTACAAGCCTACACATAAATATTTAAATGTACCGTGTTTCATTGTCAAAATAATATAATACTGAGATATTATAAATTAGAGTTCTATTATTTTCTTATTGTGTATGACGAGACTTGAAAGAATATACCAAATTATTCCATTATTAAAACATTTGTATAAACGCATTCTGCTGCTAACATGTTAAAATAATTCCAATATACAATGAAACTTTTTCTTGATTGGTAATATCTTAAAAAATTATATTTTGTACAATTTTTTTAACTTATGGAAACACTGAGTCGAGAACCGATAAAGTAATATTAACATGATACAACACTGCCATTGTAGAAAAGAGCCCGCAGCATGATTGGAAGGTGCTCAGAGTTGCAACTTGTGGTTGGAGGATCGAGTAATGTTAACTTTTAAAGTACAGAGAGAGAAAGAGGAGGTATTGCAATATTGGATTGAGAAACATCTAGAAGCAGACTGTAGGATAGACAAACAAATTAATGTAAAAATAGAATGAAAATTACACTAGAAAAAGAACATACTTTGTACAACTTGTTTTAACTCATCAAAAAACAAGTAGCTGAGGCTGAGATGCCAATAAAGTACTATTAACATGTCACAGCTGTTAGATGAGAAATTGCAGTTCTAATCTCAAACCACAAATGACATAAGATAGATTTGCTGAAAAATGTTGTAATTAAAAGAGACAGAATTATAGAGTTCAAGGGGGGAGGTGTTTGACAAGGGGGGGCTCTGTTTTAAAACTGGGGAAAGGCGGTACATAAGGTTTGGACCGATGATTGGTTGGGGGCGGGCTATTGGTTGGTCTTTTCCCTGTTTTAAGGTAGTTTCAGATAACAATAATTCAGAGAGAATCTTATGTTCAGTCAGGGAGTAGTGTCTTTTGTTATCTCTTTTAGGAGAGCTTTGCATCAGCATGAAGCAGTTGGGTCTGAGTCTATATTGGGTCTTTTGTCACTTCCATTTGCAAAAGTGAGAACGATTTTTGCATTTGGAAGTACTTCTGGAATGTTTTCTGCCAAGTCTTTCTTCATGTAGAGGTTTTTTGTTGGTTAACAATCACTGGAAAGGTCTTTGACCGTAGATAATCTTCAAAGGCAAGGCTTGACTTTATAGAATATTGTCGATAAGTGTTCTATATATGGAAGACCAGGGTGTGGTTGCGATCAACCATTTATTTCATCATGATTTTGCATCACATCTATATGGATTTTAAGGTTTGTGGGATTTCATGGTGTATTCCTAAATCGCTTGTCGCCTTCATTCAGTCTTGGAGGTTGGGTTCATTTTTATGGCCGTGGTTTGCTGATATGGAGGCATATATCCCTTTTGCAATTATATGGTCTATTTGGAAAGAAGTAATGACAATTTTTAAGGGGGGACTACATTGCCAGTTGATGCTATAGTTCCATTGGTGGGACTTAGGTCAGTAAGGTGGTTATGCAGGAAGAAATTCAAGGAAGTAAAGGTGTAAGCTTGATGACATCTTCTGAAATTGGACGCTTGCACCATTTGTCATCCAAGGAGAAGAAATATGTCTCTTGGAGGCTTCCTTCCATTGGATCCTCGAAATTCAATGTGGATGGTGCGGCGAGAGGTAAACCAAGTTCGGTGAGGATAGGAGTTCTTCGTAATTGCAAGAGGGACGCTTTATTCATGTTCTCCAAGAATGTGGGGGTGAAGAATTCTAACGAGGCTAAGGTTTTAGCAATTCTTGAAGCTCTGCATTTATCCTAGAGAAGTTTGTTGTGGGAAGTGATTCCCTTAGCACATTTCGTGGGTTAATTCAATGGAGATGAGTCTGTGGAAATTTCAGTTCTACTTCAATGAGATAGCATTTCTATCTTCATCTTCTTGGGTAGTCTTTTAACATATTAGCTGATTAACCAATGGGATGGCAAATGCATTAGCCAAACAAGGGGTTGATAGGATCCTTTCTATGGAGGCATCTATTTTGTAATTGTTGTTTGTATCTAAGAGTAATGCTCTTATCCTGATACTTTGCTTTCTTTTATTAATTTTGTTTTGTTGTATGATCCCTGATCTTGCAATATGATATCTGTAATTTCCCAAGAGGCCGACAGCACAAAGTCGCACACCAAATAGCACATAACATTCTACAAGAAGAGGGATTTTCCCAAGAAAATGGCCCCCAACAAGCCTAGATGAAGTACCATTAGTTCCGAGGCATTGACAGTACGCTGATGCATGGGGCCAGAACAAAACCATGCTGACGAATGATCCAATAGCTTTGATTAGACCAACCACCATGAGCTGGACACTCATCAAGTTGAGCTTGAAACATAGCCATCATCCACAACACTCACACTGTCTTGTGAGAAAGAATCTCACAATCTTGAATAAAGTCTTCCAGTAGCAACCAAATATAATCCTACTGCAAAGAGTCTTAAACGCTTCTGCAAATCAAGATTGTTAAGTTCATGGTTCAAATTACCTTTTGACAAGGGCCCACACAAAAGAGACAATAAATGTGGCTCTGAAACCGTATTATGAAACAGATTCCCATGACATAGAACTAGGCCTGTCAATCCAGCCCTTTGACAAGGGGGCCCTGCCCTGCCCTTTTTTTTCTTCTTGTTGTTTCTTTATATATGGGAGGTGCTCCTATGAGAGGCACTCTCACCAAGTTGGTGAGAAATGGGTGGGGGCCCTCACTTCCATATCCACTCTCACCAACTTAAATGCAAAGGCCCCCAACTTAAATGTGAGGGCCCCCACCCATCTCTCACCAACTTGGTGAGAGTGCCTCTCATAGGAGCACCTCCCTATATATATAGCCTATAAAATGTTGCTAATAATAGAATAACAGGAAGAAAATGGGGATAACGGTAGACAGCAATGATGCAATGATATTCATCAATAGTGGTAAAAAACCCAAAATAAAAATAATAAGAAAGAACCAATAATTGTGATTGGTGTCTATTTCCATTGTTTCTATTTTCTAAATATCTAACATCAACGGCACCAATAATTGTTGATCTTTATTTTTTTTTCTTTACCATTTATTCAACTACAGCCGGCAAATGATTTTGAAATTTTCAATTTTCCTAAGGATATCTAAATGTGCCATTACGATTATTTTTAAATTTCATGCCTATTAATCTATTTGCAATCTTTGAAAGTCTCGGCACCTGTCTTCATTGGTAGGTGTACACTTTTGTGTTCTCTTTGTTCCAAGTTTTGGGTAGTATCAAGTACAATTGTATGAACAACCTATCGATGCTCGACGGTAGTGTATAAAAAATAAAAAATAATAAAAAAAAAAAACTGGTTTTCTTGTTTTCAGGCTGTGGGCCCAGGCCCTTGAGGGTAAGGTAAGGGCCTTGGCCCACCTGGGCCCACCCTTCATATACTAAGGGTAGGTAAGGGCACCCCGGCCCTAACCTGGCCCGGCCCTTAGAGAGAGAGAGAGAGAGAGAGAGAGAGATGATTTTTGGGAGTAAGATGATTTCTGGGAGTAAAAGCTCCTCCCTTGCTTGAAGGTCTCCTTTATACATTTGTACCTTCTGTACCAACCAGATTATTTAGCATATTTTAGGCCAGTTACATCTCAAATAGTGTAAATATACAATAAGTCTTACGTTTATGGTGGTCTTTGAGAGCATGAACACAGTGTAGTCCGTTGCATAAGAATCTATGCCTACCTTTCCTAGGCACCACTTGGATGCTTTCACGGATAAGGCATATGGAGCTTTTCTAGAAGTTGGGACTTGGGGCTCGTGTCCAACAACCTTCATGTCCACTCTTACATCTAACTATCCTGAAAGATGGGCAACTTTTTTAAAGATAGAACAGTTCTAATTATCTACTCGTATATTCCGTCTACCGGCTTGATGAGCATTAGTAGGAGGAAGATAATAACAAGATAAAGAAAATTTTAAATGAGAACAAATCACAGAAATAAACTATGAACTAAGAAACTTGCTTTAAGAACATGTTCCTACTTGCATAATAAATTTAACATGAAGTATATGACCTGCAATTTGAATATCGAAGGATATGATGACGACTTCATTTTTAAAAGTTAATTCCAACAACCGAATAGCTGTTAAAAATAATGGACAACTTAAACATAATGTTAGATCCTCACCTCAGCCACCCTCTTCTATTAAGTCGAAATATCTTATCGACTAAATTCAACAGCGGCACTTAAATTAGGTGGCGTCCACTGTAGAGGAATCAGGATGGAAGGATATCAGAACAATGATGAATACAGCTACAAGAAGACCAAATTCCTATATTTGGGGAAATTTCTCCCGCTGACGTTCCTACATGGGGACGTTCATGGTGTCATGGTTGGTGCCGTGAAATTCAGGGGGTCCTTTTTTCCAAGAAGCCCCCCACCTCTTAAAACATCCAGATGGGAATGTCCATGTAGGAGAAAATTCTGCTCCTCTATTATTCTCACTGGTTGTAAGTCTTAGAAGCATCAACCTTTGAGGACTCTTAATGCAGACAAAATTGATTAAGAATTCCCATAAAGTAGTTTCCTGTCAACTTCTATTTATATTGAGAAATTTGAGAAACAATTCGGTTTATTTGTACGTCATTGGGTTTATTTGTAATTTTGGAAGTTAGTTTAAAAATTAAGACTAGCTTACATTTGAGTTATTTTAGACTAGAGTTATGATGTTATTAGAGTTTCCTATTGTTATGGGATTAGGTTTGCTATTATGGTTATGAATAGGTTTCCGAGTTTAGTTAATGTCTTTGGTTATAATCTATGAATAGCCTTCGGCTATTATTAATAATACAGGTCAATCAATTCATTTGATAAGGAGTTCAATCAATTTAGTTAACATGTAGCACCAAAATTTCAACTTGATAGCAAAACAAGTTCCTTAAGGTTCCTTGCTATATGTTTCGTCTTTTATATTTTAGTTTCCTTTCCCCAAAAAGCATTGCATCAGAGGGCCGCAGCCCACGGGTCATTGGGTCTGTATTTGTAATGCAGAGAAACCAGAGAAGAAGAAAGTAGGGTGCCCTTTGGTTTTATTTCAAGAAGAGAGGATTAACTGGAAAACACACACACACACGCGCGCGCGCGCGCACACAAAAAAAAAAAGGGAAAGGCAGCAAGTGCTGCAACAGGCCCTTGCTTCTTCAGTTGCAAAAAAGGTGAGACAGAGAGAGAGAGAGAACATAAACTCTCGCAGTGATGTGTGAAAAAGAACAATGAAGAGGTCGGTGATTGGCATGAATCTATAAAGGGCCATATCGAATTTCAGTAACAAGGACTCCGACAGGAAAAAGAAAGGAACATGTTATTTTTTAATCATCTGCATATTCATCAAAACCATCATTCTCGTATTGTTCTTCAACTCCATGATCCATATGCTTTTGGGAGAGATCAATACATATCTGATCTAGTGGTCCACTAGTTCCAATAGACTTAAAAAAAAAAGTGGAAAATAGCAAAGACGGACCTACAGACAGATGGTGGCCACCAGCAAAGCACAATGGACATTTTTTGCAACACATCAAAAGAGAAGAGATTATATTTATTGCGAACTACCAAGAGTAGCGCAACAAAGATTATTTAGGACTTTGATATTAGGTGTTCTTTTCACCACAAAAGTTTATGATATCATTCAAGTCAGGGAGAAAACTTTATAAAGACTTTACAGTTATTTGGTTGTGTGAATCCAAGCAATCGTTATGGGTGAGAATCCATCCTTAGTTTTGTGTGAAGAAGTTGTGTGGCATTCAAACTCATCAACTATGCTATGTAGCATAAATGGGTCAATTTAATCAGTATTGTTGTTGAGAAAGAGTTTGTAGAGGGGATGAAGCTTTTTTCACCTTCATCAATCAAGTTGCAAGCAGATAGAAGATCCATCATCCTCAATCGCACAGAAAATGAATCAATCATTGCAGGGTTCTCAGGCAAGATAAATCCCACTAACCGTTGCATTCAGAGCTTACAGCCCTACGAGCTAGGTTACAATTATGCCTCTTCAGGAATATCAACAATGTTGTAATTAAAGGAGACAATCTCAGTGTCATAGAGTCCCTTCAGAATGATGGGGATTTTAAAGGGACCTAATAATCTCTTGGAGGAAATTTTCTCAATGTTTATAGCATATTGGGATGTCGAGAGCCCAATTTTGTAAGTGAACTACTAATACTCCTGCAAATGCCCTTGTGAAGTGGGCTACCCAAATGTTCACAACAGTTTATAATCTGCCTCTTCATATCCTCAACATTCATTTACAAGATGTGAAGACGTAGGTGTGATGCCTATCAAAGGTCAAACTGAAGTGGAAGGTCGTCAGTCAGGTCTGCTGATGCAAGCCCTAGGGTTAGGGTTTGCGTGGAAAGTGCTAAAAGCACAATGGGTGCCGAAGCATGTGTCCGAAAACACAATTGATCTTCGAAGAGACAATAAACGAGGACACACCTCAATGGGAAAACCCAATTTCATTAATCAACTCTGCATAATTCTTTACTACAATGCCATATAAATAAGAAAGATAATGACTTAAGGCCTAAGAAATCTAATTAATCTAGGAAACTAAATAAAATGGAAACCTAATCCTAATTACAATATTTAAAGAAACTAATGACATAAGAAATAAATTCATAAATCTACGTGGGCCCTCCACATGTGGCCATGAGGTCTATGCTGCATCATCGGCTCATTGGAAATGATGTTTTGTGTTTTTGGCTTTTTTGTGTTTGTTTTGGTGATCTGAAATGCTTTTCCATAATAAAAAGAAAAGAAAAGGAGGAAGCGTACATATGGTGTTTAGCATGGTTCAAAATCGAAATCATGGTCGCCGCATCGCAGTTCACGGTCAATTGCAGTGTGAATTTCTATTTTACACCAACAAATTTTGAAAAAATATCCAAAAAATCCAGAATATTATAAAATTTTAAAAAACAATGCCTTTTCCATTAGTACACACTATAAAAAAATAATGGTCCTCCTAAGTAATAACATTATGTATTGCTGCTATTTGATTTTTTATTATTAAATATGCTATTTTAGTGTTTAATATTTCCCCCCATCCTTATAATTTATAGATCCATCAATGTAATTCATGTTTAAAAGCCATAGCATTTCAAGAATTATGAAAAATAATTTCTATTTCACTCTAACCATAGTTGGGCCCATGATCAAATTAAGCATGCCACATTATTAGAATCATTAGCCTATTTGAATGAGACTTCAGGAATCTAGTCTTTTACAAGAAATTATGTGTATCAAAAGGGGAAGAGAACTTTAACAAGAATGCAACAGCAACAACACTACCTCCTAATAATAACTTAATGTGCAGTCCAATCATATTGCAACTACTGCTACATCAACAGAAGTTTTACTTGAAAAAGAGATGTTTTAATTTCTTAACATAAGAAAACAAAAAATGTACAGCTATATCATTATTCTCCATTCAGCGAAACAAATATAAGTTACAAGTACATTACCCTTTGTAAAGGACAGTTCGATAACCATTAATTAGTAAAATAAAAAATGCAACCATAACAGAATGTGAACACTAAACAGTCAAAGTTCTAATGACGTGCAATATTGCATATATTCCATGCAGATTAGTTCAATTATACATCATCATGAAACTTCTTTGACCATGCAAATGTTTCTCATCCTATGTGGCATCCATGAAATTCCTCCATAGGAGCTACCAAATGTTAGTCATGCTACTAAACTGTCCATAAATGTCAAGAATTGCTAAATTACATTCGTGAAATTCATTCTTACAAGCTACAAAATCATTGATATTCATATTAGTTGTTCCACTGTCATGTCCATATTGGTCAAAAATCACATCCGAAAGCTTACATATTTTTCTACAAAATATGGCATAGAATATATATAATAATCACATTCATCAAGGTTCGTCCCTATGATATGTAATCCATTCTTCAAAAGTTCTTCTATTCTGCTCTGAAATATGACATAGAATATACATTGATCACATCAATCAAGATCCATATCTAAGAAATGTAATCCATTCTTCAACACACTCCACCCACTCCCCAATCCCTCCCTTCTCTCTCCCCAACCTGAAGGTCCAATCACTCCTGGTAAAGCCTATACAGATTTACAAAGGATATACTAGCCTGTGAGACCAATGAAAAGGCCTCTTCTACTAGCTTTTGTGAATTCTAACAAAATAATTTCAATATTATGATGTCCACGAATGTGTGCACAAATCACATTGAGTGAGAACAGTCATATAATGTATCCGTACCATTAAAAAACAATATCATTCACCAGAACAAAAGAGTTGTACAAAGTCATTGTATTTTACCCTGGGCTGGCAAAATTCATAATGGGCTGCATCACCACGCAAGTTAAAAACTCCCAGCCAAGGCTTTGTACCAGTGGGCATTCAGCCTCTCTTGGTCTTAAGACAGCAGCCAAGACCCCTGCCATAAGCCTCTGAAGGACCTGAAACCAAAATGAAAGCTCAAAAATGCATGTGTACTGCAGCATAAAGAGCAAATGTTATCAATCAGAAGACTCACTCACACCTTCTACTCACACTCAGAAGAAAATAGAGCAGGATGAAGCTCCTTAGAAGCAATCAGATGATACCGTAACCTTTCATCTCTTTCTTCAGAAGATAATGTACCCATAACATCCACACCAATAGAAGACTGATTCCTTTTGTAAATGTCTAGGTGGTCACCTATTAAATCAACCATATCCCTGAAACGAACAAAGCAATTTGATTTGGATTGTAAAATGAAAAATACCCAATAAATAGAAATGATTGTCCATGAGTTGCAATAGTAATATAAAAGCACCTTGTCAGCAAGTCGACAAGGTTGATCTGTTTAATCCTTCTAGATATCTCACCAATAACATCTTTGATAAGCATGTGTACCTGATCAGGGGCCTCTTTGTCAGGAGTAATTGCTGAATACCACAAATCAACCAAGAAGTCCTGCAAGATCTTATTAATAAAATCGTCTACAGCAGCCTCAACAAGAGGCGAATCAGTTTTTCTCCTCCATCTTGGTGCAGTCGGTAGAGGTGAGATGCGGGGATCATCCAATGACAACTGCTTTTTCTGCAATTGAGACAGATATGTTGGTCGACGAACTGGCCGAACCTTCCAGCGGAATTCCACTTCATGAGTAGAAGGCGTAACGCAGAGAGCATAAGAAATGCTATCAGGATATTAGTCTACACCGATTTACTTGTGTCTGCAATAAACATGTAAAGGCATTTAGAAGTGCAGTATTAACGGGTGGCTAATATGGATCAATGTGGGAGAAAATACCAATAAGATGAAAGAAGAGAGACCAAATTCAATGTTCCAAGATACAAACTTAGTACCAAACATTTAATTGCTTTATAACCTACGAAGAAAAGGAAAAATGGCATTTATAATTCAAACTATTCAAGACATATGGAAACCAGAATTTTCAGCTCACAATACAAAAGAACCATCACTAGGACTCACGTTAGGTATTGACATGTGAGATATAAGCCAATGAAGGATGTGCAATGAGTTAAACCTTAAGATATCAAGGCCCAGAAGATTTTGACAGTGACATTTTTACTAGTTAATAAAGAAGATGAAAATCCTATTTTTAAATTAACTTTAGCAGTTCATAAAAGAACAAAATATGGAAGAAAGCATATAGACAATTAGGGTACAAATTCTACCTAAAGAATAGTATACAAAAATGCAAAATGATTTTTTTCTTTTTGAAGTAAAAGTAACATGAACTCATCTTCCAATGATTAAATGAATGTTAAGATTGTAAAATCAGTGATTTTTGACAAGCTGGGTGGAATCTCCAATGCAGCGTACACCATGAAAAGGTTGTTAGGTGGATCCCCTCCATCTGGTACGCTCAAAATTAAAGTGGACAGAGTAGAGAGAGGAAAGCTAGACCCATTAAGAACAGGTGGTGTTAGTGTTATGAGAAAAGGGTGAGTACAATGGTGTCTTTTACTATAACAGGGACCAAAGATTCTAGTGAGGTAGATATATGCACAACTAAGGGTTGGAAATTTTCAAAGCACAATTTTTTTTAATTGTAAAAACAAAAAGAGGTAGACAGCTCTCAAAAAGTGAACACTATGATGCTATTATTAGAAGGAAAAAAGGTAGACAGCTTTCAGAAAGTTCATGTCTTGAGAGAAGCTAATGAGGTCGTAAATATTTTTTCCGAAAAGGGAGCGCCGATAGCGACTCTATTTCATGATCTCAAGACTCTAAAAATACTCTCTTCTTTTTCAATATGAAACCCTAGAATTTCTCTCGTTCCTTCTCGCTTTCGTGTTCTTTGGAGCAGAATTTGACTCTTCTTTGAGAGAAAACGAATCGGATTTTCCACGAAAACGAGATTCCTCTGCTCCTTTTTCTAGATTCTATGTCGCAGAGTAATAAATGTATCTTCATATTGACAGATCGTAACGAGAAAACGCTAGAAATTGGGATTTCTCTCTCTCTCTGTGGGTCCAGTCCAACTCAGAGTTGTTAAATTTGTTTCGGATGCCGATTCGGTTTGGCCTCCAAACTGAAATATTTCGGCCTATTCGGAATTTCGGTGAAACGTTTCGGATTTATGTTTTGGAAAAATATAAAACTTAAAAATAATATAATACATATAGAAAAATATAATATTAATATCAAATTTCAAAATTTTGGTTTCATACATGTGTACAACTACTATATAAATTCAACAGCAATACCAAATAAATTCAACATAACATGTGCACAAGTGTGAAGAAATGAAAAGTCCACATTTAACCAAGGCCAACTGTTCTTTTAGGGGCCCTTCAGAAATTTCAGAACTTACATATTACCGGATGAGTCATTGAATAAATGGTTTGGTTATTATGTGTCACAGTTGATGGACCTATTGTGTTGCACAACAATGAACCACATAAAAAAATAGCCCAGCAACCCTCCACAAGCTTTGAAAAAATAAAATAAAATAAGGCAGCCCAGCCCAACAGCCCTCCACAAACTTTAAAAAAAGTGAAAAAAAAGAAGCCCTGCCCAGCAGCCCTTCACAAACTTTGAAAAAAAGCAACCTAGCCCCGCCCAGCCCAGCAGCCCTACACAAAATTTGAGAAAAAGAAAAAAGCACCATAGGCTAGCCCAGCTCTGCAGTCCAAATGGGACAGAAAGGAAAAACAAAAAAGTACAGCTACACTTTAAAAGGGCAGCTGTCGAAGTAAAGAGGAAAGAACGGAAAAAAAAAGATGAGAGTAGCTGAGTTGAGCTCTAGAAGAAGAAATAGAGGGGAAAAAAAGGCAGCAGCTGGCAGTCGATGAAGCACAACAGCAGTAGAGTCGAGTCGAGTCGACGAAGAAACAACAGCCCTCTTTCAGCTGGAGCAGCAGCTGCTTCATCTCTTCATCTTGTGTCAGCAGGAACAGGAATAACAGCAGCAGCTAGAGCAGGTGCTTCGTTTCTTCTTCTCTCTTCCTTTTTCTTTCTTTCTTCTATTTTTCTTTTGTTTTTTTGGTTGATGAAGAGAGAGAGCAAACGAGGAAAGCAGAAAGTCGAGCGGGCAAAAGCTTGAAGAAGAAAAAAAAAATACAGCAGCTGGGTTGAGAAGCAGTACCTGGCAGTAGCTGGGTTGAGTGAGCAAACGACCAGAAGGTGGAGAGAACGACCATATCAGGTACGCCGCCTCCTCTTCTTCTTTGTCTTGCTTCTTCTTCGTCTTCTTAGGAAATTGCGTGATGACCTTTCTTCCCCTTCTATAAATCATATATTACAAGAGAACATGGCATGCCCAGGTATTGCCGATATGGATGGTTTGGCGACCCCAAAAGACGCCCAGGTGCCTTCGGGTAAGGGAAGTGACCCTTCTATTGATGGAGCTAGCTCTCATATATAGGTTTTGGATCATTGTTCAAACCCTGTTGGGCATGATTCTCAGGAAATTATTAGGATGAATGAGGATCGCTGTTGGGGAGATCGTTCTTCAGACACTGACGGTATTTCCTACGACAGTGAGCATGATGCGAATCCTAGTATTCTAGAGAATCAAGCTTTATTGATGGTGGATTTGACAGATAATGTTGAAGCTCTAGCTATAGATGTGCCTAATAATGATTGTGTGGTAGAAAAAACAAGTAGATTTATTGAAGAAAAAATGATTGAAATAGCCAATGTGTTGGGAATTTCGATGGATGACCGGTTAGGTGGGCTGAGAAGCTTAATTCGTGATATGATGAAGGTGAAGGGAAGAAGTACGGGAGGCCACAAAACCAAAAAGAAATCCAAAGCACAGAGAGAGTTCGAGCAATTAGCTTTCTCTGTTAATTATGATCATGCAGATAAGCATATGGGTGTGGCATTGTTGGGACTAAGAAGCTTTTATCTTGGAATGTTCGTGGGATGAACTCTGTTTCCAAAAGGGTGGTGTTGAAAAGCGTGGTTCAGTCATTTAAGGGAGAATGTCTGTTTCTTCAGGAGACTAAGATGAAGGTTATTGATATTCAAATTATTAGATCTATTTGCCCCTGGTCAGATAGTCAATTTGCTATGCGTCCTTCTATTGGTGCTTCAGGGGGCATTTTATTAGTCTGGAATGCGGCTTATTGGCAAAAGACGGATGAGTTTGTGGGAAGGTTTACTGTTTCTATCTTATTAAAAGATGTCTGACATAATACAGAATGGGTAGCAACATCTGTGTATGGGCCATCTTCTTCTAATGATAGGCCAATGTTTCGACGGACAACCCCGCTAAGGAAGATGCTATCTACATTGGAGCGTGTAGATAAAAGACAGAGTTCTTGGAAAGTTAAGATGTTATCTTTGGGAGGGAGAATCACTTTGATTAAGTCTGTTATGTCATGCAGAGCATTCCTATTTATTATTTCTCTTTTGTCAAGTGCCCTAAAAGTGTGGTGCGTCGGATTGAAAAGCTCCAAAAAGATTTTCTCTGGAATGATCATGTTGACAAAAGGAAGTATCACTTTGTTAGGTGGGATTTGATTTGCAAGCCTACTGAGCAAGTAGGGTTGGGGATCCGATCTATTGAGAAAGTTAATAAAGCTCTATTGGGAAAGTGGTTATGGAGGATTGGGGAATCAAATCAAGGGTTGTGGAGACAAATTCTTATTTCTAAGTATAAGTTGGATAATGATGGGTGGTGTGTACCAGGTCAAATGTTCAAGGCCGCTGGATTTTGGAAATCAATTCTATCAGGGAAGGATGATTTCTTTCCATGGATTCGCTTTCGAGTGCGTGATGGGCGTCAGGTTCGGTTTTGGCATGATGAATGGTGGTGTGGGCAGTCGACATTTCTTACTCTTTTTCCTAACCTTTACTTGTTAGATAGGAGATGGCAGGCTATTGCTGCAGATAATTTCCTTATTACTAGTGGTGAAGTGGTGTGGGATTTTAATTTTCATGGCACGATGGCCTTATTAGACAATGTTTATGTTCATGGTGGAGGATGTGATGTTAGAGTGTGGAAGCCGGCGGCCAAAGGTAATTTCTCAGTTAAATTGTTTTACAATGCTTTGCTTGATTCATCTAATCCTATTCAAGTGGGGAAAAGGTTTTGGGACTCCACAATACCTCATCAAGTATTGGGTGGCAAGGTCTCATAAAATTCTTACTTTAGACAAGTTGAAGAGGTGTAAGCATATTACTGTCAATGGGTGCCCTATGTGTCAGGATGAGGAATCAGTGCATCATTTGCTTATCCATTGTGTTCTTTCTCGTAAAGTGTGGTCTGCAATTCTTAAAGTGTTTGATATGCAATGGGTCATGCCCTTGAAAGTTGCGTATCTTTTTCATCAATGGCGTCTGCGAATCAAATATGTTCGCATGAGAATTCTTTGGAAGGTGGTGTTGTACGCGGTTTGTTGGAAAATTTGGCTGGCAAGGAATAATCATGTTTTCAAGAATAAGAGTAACTTGGTGGAGGATGTTGTTGCATCTATTATCTGGTCTGCTTCAGAGTGGGTGCTTTCAAGAATTGAGTTTAAAGGGGTGTGTTTGGAGGATTTAAGTAGATCATGGGCAGCTCATTTTCAAGGTGGATGGGTCTCTAAATCTTTAAACAGTGTTTCTTGCGAATGTCCTACTACGAGTTTTCTCAAATTAAGCTTTGATGGAAGTTATGTTCAAGCCATTGGAAGAGGTGGTATTGGAGGTGTCATTAGAGACTGGAATGGCATAACTATAAGGAATTTCTCTGGGCTGGTGGATTCTTTAGATGCTAATGAATCTGAAATGAAGGCTCTTTTGGTTGGTTGCAGCGAGTTGCGTAAGTTGGAAAGTTCTAAAGTTATCATTGAAGGAGATTCCTTTTCTACCATTCAGTGGAGTTTAGGC
The DNA here is from genome assembly GCA_029852735.1 of Persea americana. Taxonomy (NCBI): domain Eukaryota; kingdom Viridiplantae; phylum Streptophyta; class Magnoliopsida; order Laurales; family Lauraceae; genus Persea; species Persea americana. The sequence goes on from CM056810.1 coordinate 56,758,526, forward strand.
AACTGTTCCTATCCTTGGACGTTGGCTGACATGGTGGAGGAAGTGCAAGACATCGTGAGTCAATTGGATGCTGCCCTTCATCATGTGTTATGTGAGGCCAATGTTTCGACGGACAACCCCGCTAAGGAAGGGGTGCTTCGTTCTTCTTTATCCTTTGATGTATAGTTTGTTTTGAGTATTCTCCTTTTTCTTTTTCTTTTTTGTTCTTTTGGGTTTTCCCCTCTTGTTAATAAATTTTACTGTTTAAAAAAAAAAGAAAAATTTGATGTTGGTTGGTTGTGGCAGTTGGTGTTGTCAAATTGCTTTGGTTTTCTTGAATGAAACTCCATTCAATTATGGAAGAACTGAAGTGTTGAAACTGACCTTCAGCATTACGATTGTACCTAGTACAATATATGCCATATAGTACTCACAATATGCTATATATTAGTCATACATAACACATTATGAGTGCTTGTCATGCAAATCCCTTTCCATTTTATACTTTTACTAAGTACAGTTCTAAAAATTCATTGTAGCTTATAAAATGCCAACCACCCCCGCCCCCGCCCCAAAAAAAAAAAAAACCGTTATGTCTTCTCTTCTCCCGACTTGACTGAGTCAACTTGGATTGGTCTCTCCATCAGACTCGCCTAAGCCATTCGCTCACATTGCAAGTTTTGAAAGTCCTGTGCAGAGTTTTGCAGCTAAATATCTTTTACTTTTCACAGTTGGCATCAGAAGAACAAAATAAAAATAAAATTGATTTATGGCACCGCACTTTGAACATGAGAGATGCAATCGATTTATTCCAGTATGCATTTAGGTCTGCATAAAAATCTACAAAAGTATCTACCAAGGTATCACTTTTCCTCCATCCCACCCCGAATCATTGGTCATTTCATTGCACATGAAATCAGAAACATATCAGAGGTTATTTTGATATGTTCTTCTCACTACCCTTGGCAAGGAACATCCAAAAGGACACCAGAATTCTCACATTATGCCGCGTTTCCTCAGACAAACAGTTAAACGAATTGATTTAACTTAGAAAAATCCTTCTTTTATGGCTTCGCTCGTCAAAATCCTACTCCTATCACATTGAAAACTACGAGATACAGATTCCTCCCAAACACATCAAATGTAGAACTAAAACAACCCTAATTACCGAAAAATCGCCATGAACAGATAAAATTGCTATAGGGATATATCAAAGAACCTCATTTTCTTATGCGACAAGAAGTAGGCGATGCCGAAGATGCAGATCGCCCACCATAGCGTCCGAACTTTCGCTTCCTCAATCAGATCCTGCAGCGTCTCCATCGCCTTCATGATCTCAAGACTCTAAAAATACTCTCTTTTTTTTCAATATGTAACCCTAGAATTCCTCTTGTTCCTTCTCGCTTTCGTGTTCTTTGGAGCAGAATTCGACTCTTCTTTGAGAGAGAACGAATCGGATTTTCCACGAAAATGAGATTCCTCTGCTCCTTTTTCTAGATTCTATTTTGCAGAGTAATAAACGTATCTTAAGATTGACAGATCGTAACGAGAAAACCCTAGAAATTGGGATTTCCCTCTTTCTCTCTCTGGGTCCAGTCCGTGGGAAGTAAAGATGGTGCTCGTCCGTTCGTAAATTAACAAATTTACTTACCCAGTGGAAAACGGAACATGAGGTGTCCTCTGAAATTTGTGAGGTTAAAATCCAAACCGTTCTTGTGTTGTAGGGGTGCGACTCAAGGTGCTCATGGGTCGGGCTTGGTATATATAATACTGGCAAGCAGGGCCTAAAATAAAAATATATTAAAATTTAGATATGGGTGTGTATTTTTCTTTTTATTGCAATGAGGATAGGAATAGTCCATTAAAATAGCTAATTCGAGAGAATCTAGAGATTTTTTACTTTTAATTGATTCTATATGAAAGAGATATATATTAGAAAAAGGTATAAAATCTAGAAAAAATTAAGTTTCTCAATTTTAGATGGCGGGCCAAACTTCAAGGAGAATAAAATTTGACCAATGATGGTAATGTAATGGTGATTTTGAGCAGTTTAGATATATATATAGCCCCATAAATAGACCTCGTATGGTTTGCTTTCGAGAATCTTAGGATAATTATCATTAGTTGAAGTTTTCATAAATTCAAAAAAAGACGTGAGACAAGATCCCGGAATTCTAGCATTAGAAAGAAATCCTTAAAAAGATAATTTGGAAAGAGATACTCGTTGGATGCAACTTGGGTCCAGATCACGACAATGCAATTTGGGGCAGGGCGGTTTGGATTTGGGCTTAGGATCTGGCCTGAGTTTTGTGTGCACGCAGAGTTCAAGCCCAACTTCGGCTCAGATATCTAAATATTAGGCCATAGTTGGGCCTTGAGTAGCACGCCTCTTGCTCCATTACACTATTAACTCTGTGCCTGAGCTATGCAGTGTTGTCCATTGGTTTAAAAAGTCCAAACTTTGAATAGATCAAGGGTTGAAGCCTTGCCTGATCAATTTGAAATCCAGGATTAAATGGCTCATTTGAATAGTCTGAATGGGTTGAGTCAAACCCAAGACCCAACCTAAAAAAAAAATACCAAGTATAGGGTATAGACTCAATGGGCCAGGTCTAGCCCAGAGTATTGGATCTGATGACACAAATTCGACCTCTATTACGATAAGATTATGTTGATATTAGTAGGATCCATATCATGTTGTAGCTTCCAAAAAGGAATTACACTTCTGCTTTTCAAAAATAAAGGACATGAAATGTTTACTACCTACTGGCCTACCAAATACAAGAGGGTTTTGGGGCTAAACGACTACAAATCATATCCATCGTTTGTTGCTAGATGGGGGCCGATCAAGGACAGTGTGCTTTAGAAAGAATATAAAAGAAAAGGAAAAGGGGGAGAGAAGTGTGATGAGATTTTTTAGGGATAGTAATGAGGAAAGAAGTGGAGAAAGGATAGGTTTGATAGGGATGGACGAGGTTGTTTAAGAGAAATTGTAGGAGATATGATAAAGATGTGAGTTTGTTATCTTTATAAAATTGAATTAAATGAAGAGATTTAGGGAGGTGATTTGGAGTAGATAATTGAAATGGAGATTTAGGGAGGAGATTTGTTTTGGATGAGTGCAGTCGCCCACATCAAAGCCTGAGGCTGTGCATTTTTTTCTTCTATATTTTTTTGAAAGGAGAGATTTTTCAGGGCTAATGTGGCACCCCTCACAGCCCACCTCCCCCCGTACTTTAATATATATAATTGGCCAATTGAGTAATTGGACAAGTTTGGATTAAGTGATAGAAAGCCTAAAGCCCAGCTTGGCCCATGGGACAAGTGCATGTGTTGTATGGGTGCGATCCAAGGTGCTTGTTGAAAATTAGACCCCTGGGTTATTTACTAACCTGTCAAACTATGAAATTAAAGGGAGGGCTAAAAATCAACGATAATTTACCTTTTTTTTTATGTTAGATGGCTAATAAAGACGGATCCGATTGAATTTTTAATAGATGTCTTATCTATAAAAAGTGTTATCTGTGTGCGGCCATGTATGTACCCGCAGGGAATAGTCTTTGCTTGTTAGATTCGGGTATCCCCCGGGGCCGGAGGCCAAAGGTCCAAAGGCTGGACTGGATAGAGATACCATGGGTCATAAAAATAAATAAATAAATAAATAAAAAGCGCTACCTAATGCAGCAGTGGGACCTACATTTGTACTACGACTCCCTTGTTTATTGGCCATAAACATTGTTGTCACAATTGTGTTGACTCTTTGTTGCCAAAGGCCCTACAAATGACCTTTAGGAATTCTTGGAATTCCAACCTCTTTGATTTTGTTGAAATTTATGCTCCATCGAAGAGGAGGATTTTGGAATTCCACCTAAGAGGACAACTTTCAAATAATTTAAAACTCTCCAAATAAGAATTCTATGAATTTTTGTAAAGAAACGGGCCATAAGTTTAGCAGAAACCATTAAATCTAGTCGGTCAGATTGAATAACCAAATCGAGTCAACTCGGCCAAGTTCAAGCAAGCAACTCCTCAAGCAAAAAAAAGCGTTTTAACTATTAAAATGTCAAGTCAAATTTGTTCTAAGCTATTAAAAACAAATTTAGTGATGAGCTATACAACAAATCTAATAATGATTAGATTTTTTGTCCAACATGATTTTAATATTTTAAAATTAGTGCGAAGGTCCCCAAGAGTCTCAAAGATACTCTCATGGCATGAATTAGAGGAAGAAATTTGTTTTGGATCATTTTTTTAGATAACTTAATTTAAACTGAGACTTTGATGGACTAGCTAATCTTTAAATCTATGGTTCCATTAGCAGATGTAATTCAAAATGAAATATTTTGGCTATCCCACCTAGGGTAAAACTAAAAACTAACTAGAATAATCTTTAGTACTAAATGGTTCTTATCGCTTATGTTTTCCCCCTTAAAATAAGAAAAAAATACAGTTTGCTCTTAATTTTTTTATTTATTTTTGTTGAAAGGCAAATTTTATTGCAAGAGAAACATGTTACAAATTACATGGGAACCTCGCCAGTCGCCATGGCTAGGAGTGCTTATGGGCCGGCCAGGCTGAATCTGGCCAGCCCAGTCTGCTTTGGGTCAAGTTTGTACCATAGCCTAAGTCGAGCGAGGCTAAGTTTAATATTGAGGTCAGAACTCATATCTAATCTAAAATCTGGCCCCGTTTAGCATATGGGCCAGGCTTAGATTAAGTGCTCGAAAATCCAAAGTCTGACCCCGACAAGCAGTGCTTGTAGTTTAGTACTGACTTGTTTGCTCTAACTAACAAGTGATAGAAAGCTTGGCTGGGCCTTATATATTTCAGGCAAGCTAGGTGCAGACCAAGCACTTATGCCCCCTTTCAAGCTTGAGCCGGTTACAAGCATATGTTTCTAAAGTCCTTAGTTTCTAGTGCATTGATGGGATCTTCCGGGATAGAAGTGGCTAACCATGTTTGGCATATAGTGGCCAAATCTCGGCCACCAATGCACTAGAAACTGGCTACCCATGTTTCTAAAGTCCTCAGTTTCTTGTTTGCACAACCTCCACCCATTACCCATTGAAGGTGATTCTCTCCTCCTCATCAAAACTGTCCAACAAGAAGGCACACTCTCTTGGCACCTATTGTCTATATGGAAAAAAATCCAACAAACTCTCAAACAGATCCCACGATGGTAGGTTTAACTTTGCCGATGCACTTCTAATCGGGTGGCCCATGAATTAGCTCACATGTATTTACCTAGCATCACTATCTTCACTAATTCAGTTCCAGATCATATCCATGCAGTGTGCAGGAAGGACATCATTGCTAGCAGCTCAGTGGTGCAAAATGCAGCAAGGATATTAGCAGTGGAAGAAGTTGACGATAGGGTCCCTTATTAGGTACTACTATGGGCCCCAATTTTGCAGTTCGACTACTATTAGTTGTTTTTTCTTTTCCTTTTCTGTTTTAGCTCAACCTTTCTCGGACTTTCTTTCTCTCTACCTCCTTCATTTCTTTATGTTTTGTACTCTTCTTTATGTACTTTTGGCTTTAATCTATGTTATTCCTTACTAGCAAATTAAAAAAAAAAAGTCTTGGATAAGCCTCATCCAGCACCACCCTTGGACTTGTGGTAAGGCCCATAGGTCCTACGCCTCATTCAATACAATACCTTTGTTGCAAGCTGAATCAAGGACATGTAATTGGGTTTGTCGGTCCTAATATTTAAACGAGAATTTGATGGATTAACTATTATATATATTAAAGCAGCAGGTGATTATCTAGGAGGATGACACGTGGCACATCCTCATACTTTTTACAATGCCACATTATGGAATTGCCCTTCTTATCTAATCTTACAAAAAGACCCTCTTTGAGTACCACGTCACCTCTATATAGATAATTGAGGGTGATTCGTGATTTCAAAATTTTAATGGAACCCTAAAAAATCTCTACAAACTAAATCTATCCCTGAAATATCATAACCCATCCTTATCTCAATACATTTGAAACGTTTCTGCACCCAAACAAGAACGTGTTTGTGGCTCTTAAGAGTCTTCTAAAGAAGAAGAAATCAAAGAAAGTGCAGAAATCATCAAAGGGACATGTGTCAAACACGAACGTGTTTGCGGCTCTTGAGAGTCTTATAAAGAAGAAGAAATCAAAGAGAGTGCATAAATCATCAAAGGGACATGTGTCTAACAAGAACCAGGAGCAACGAGAGAATTCTAAGGTGTTCTGGGCACCGGCGTCTGACTGGGAAGCCTTGGGCTGATGTGTATGACAGCAGCAGAGGTGCAGCAACCCCCAGTAGAGGTAAAAGGATCTTAGAAATCTTTCCTTCTGAAATTGATAGATCATCCTTGATTGCTACACTTCCTGTTAATATCAAGAGTTTGAGTGACCTTGGTGCGCTTTTGATTGGAAAATATTTCTATTAGGGGTGATCATAAGAGCTATTAGATTGTGAGGGGTGATATATTGTGGGAATGTTTGGATTTGTGATAGCTATGTTAGATCTCTCCGATCACATTTGTGTCTATTCTTGATTGTTGCAAAGGAAGTCGTGTGGAATTGGTCTTGGGTCATATGAATGGATTTGGATTAATTGAATCTAATAGTGCGTCTTTGAATATGTAGCTGATTTAATCATTTTGATTGATTTGTTCCATAGTTAATTCCCTGTTACCCGATTTTTGTGGTTTTTTTTTTTTGGTTTTCTTTTTGACATATATGCTGATTTTGTATGCCTTGCTCTCCAATTGTTTGGTTTTGTTCTGTCTGCGTGAGGAGCATGGGGTCAGTTTAATTCACTTGAGTCATATTGAGGGCGAGCATGTGTGGCTCATAAGTTCAGACGGTCTGCCTAGAATGGCCTTGAAGGTGGTAAGATGCTAAATTAGTTTCATGCTTTGGCTTAGAAATGTGTAACAAAACTCTGTTGATTAATTGATGGATAGAAATATATGACCGGAAAGGTAAGCAAGGCCAGTCTTATTTATTTGTTTGTATTTTACAAGGTTCTAAAGATGTAGTCTTCCTCTTTCTTTTCATTGAGTACCTCCTTTTTAGTTTGAAGGATCTTGGGCACATGGATATATATGCTGTCTGAAATTGGGAAGGACTTTTGGATATATATTCTATAGGGTCTTTTCATTGAGTACCTCCTTCTACAAATGCTAGGGGCTTTCCAAATGGCTCACCACGCCATATTCCATGGCCTCAAAAGGAGGATAATGCTTATAGTGTATCAGATGCATGTAAGCAGTCGTGCTAATGGATCATCATCAATTTATTATCATTAATTTCTTTTTAACTACTATTCCTTATTGCCCATGTTATCATCGGTTTATTATCATTAATTTCTTTTTAAATACTATTCCTTATTATCATATGGTTGTTTCAATGTCTTCTTTGTTTTTTGTGTTGAAATAAAAAAAAAAGTTTTATTTATTTTTTATTTCTTCTTCAATGGTGTTTATATATTCATTTAAACATTGGGTAAATCTAAACCGTTCATATTGGGTAAATCTAAAATGTTCATTTGAGACATTTTAGAAGCATTGATCTTATTAGAAGAAACTGTGATAGCTTACTTTTATACAATTTATAATTTTATTTATCGCTTTATTTTTATTTTTGGATATTCTTATGTTTGCTTTACAGTTTTTGCATGTCTTTATTTCATATGTCACTTCTTGTCACTTTTCAACCCATTCTTAGAATTTTTCTTGTTAGTGTTTTTAATTTGAGAGAGAGGGAGTAAAAAATATAGTCCCATTTAATAATTATTCAACAGAGGGTTTCCTTTCTAATAATAAAGAAGTGATTTCTAAGTGTATCCATTGTAATTAATATTGCGATAAGATTTGAAAGAAGGAGGAAATTGAATGGAGGGAAGCTATCAGTATGTTTTTAGATAGATGTATATTCATTGAATCATTTTTCTTCTTTTTAATAGATCTTGACATGGATCATTTTAAAAGTTTAAATAATATATTATAAACGTATATGGGGCTCCAAAGGATGGTCACCAATCTTGAACTTCTTATATAATTGTTTTAAATGTAGTTTGTTTGTTTACTCAGTGTTTACTTTCAATTGAAATTGGATGTTCGTTCGATGAATTAAAGGCTCACGTTGAGCGCGGGCCCTAAAACGCTAGTTATATTATTGGAAATTTATACTAAAAGCAAACTTTTATGTATTTGTCTTCGACTAATTAGTATATTTTGTCTTTTCATCTAAATGAGATTTTGTATGGGCAAATGGTTGCATTATTTATGATTATGCATGTGTGTCTTTTATTCTATAAAGTAGACAAGTTGGTGTATAGGGTTCTACTTATACACAGATGTTAAACCCCAATCCAGGTTTAGCGCGATTAGTGGTAATTAAGTGCGTGGTTAGTTATTAAGTGGGTTTGGAGTTCGTGGGTTAGAAATTGGTTCGATTTAGTCTAGAATTAGCTTTGGGGAATTTTGAGAGCGTTTTATGCTATTCAGTCACACTCAGGGATGCCTTGAGTGTACGCGTAAGCTCAGGAGGAAATCCTAGTTTTTCTGATCTTAATCGTGATTTCGACCTCATTTGAATGGTTTTATTTTATTGTTTAACTTTTGGGTTCAACCTGTTTTTGTTAAGACCCAAAATTCCAAGTTTTGGTTGAAAGGGGTAAAACGGTCATTTCACATCAAACCTGGACCCAAATTTCGAAATCTCAAAACTATGCCAAATTTGTACTTTTTGGAAACTAGATTTTTCGGTGATCGATTTTGTCTTCTTCGTCGATTTCATCCGAGGCCCACAAATCGGTGTTTTATCCATCTCAAATTTTGAAGTCAATGGGGCCCACAACCCATTTGACTTAAGTGACCTTCTCCCTCATGTGCACTACGTTCAGAACCCATTCCCTCATTTCCTGCAACTCTCATTCTCAAGAGCCAGCTGAGAAGAACTCTTTCTTCCTCTCCCTTGTTCTCCTTGCATGCCCAAGTTAGGAAGTCTCAAATCAAAATCTGAGCACACCATCTTCTTCATCTCATCTTGAGCTTTCCATTGCTGTCATTTTCTTGAGGATTCCAGCTGAAAAGCCCCTTCTTCCTCCTTGTTTCTCTTCGTTTGGATAGCTACAGGTAAGAGACCTTTTTCATCTTTTCAATGTGGTCTTTTGAGCTAATTAGGAACTCATTCCTCTAACATGCAAAACCCATTTTCGAAATAGGGGTTTTGTTTGCCCAAAATGATGATTTTTGGAATGGTTTTCTTGGGACTTTGGTGTAGATTTCGTGGTTCTTCTTGGGGTAGGAGTTTGAGAGATCTTGGATAGCACTTTGGTGTAGGTAAGTGATCAATCTAGTCTTCTTTGAATGCATGCTATAGTTTTATTTCTCTAAGCTACAAACGAATTGTTTTCTTGTTTTAGTATTGAAAGGGATTGCTTTTCTCATGATGAATGTTTTGGAAATGTTATTTGAATTGAAATGTATATGTTGTTTGAATTATCTTGAGGCATTCTCATTCAATTAAGTATTGGTGGTTGTTCAAATGTTTTAGGATGGATGAATGATGGGAAGAGTTGAGGTGTGAGTTGTTGAAGGAGATTGAGTGATTGAATGTGAAGTTGGAAGGTTCAAAATGGCAAGAGAAGCTTTGAAAAATGTTGGAATTGTGTAAGGCATTGCTAAGGAGAAGGAGCCAGAAATGTCCAAGGAGAATGCAGTTTTCTGCACTGCACGGATTCAGGCAGAAGCCTGTCCGCTCGAGCGAAGTTCGTGGTCGCTCGAGTGAGCAAGCTTCTGTCTGGGAGAAACGCTACTAGAAACCTGTCCGCTTGAGCGAACATTGGGTGAGCTCGAGCGAACAAGTCTCTGGTTGCGACCGCTCGACCGAACCCGGTGGAGGCTCGAGCGAACAAAGTTCTGGATGGGTCCGCCGAGCAAACGTATCATCGCTCGAGCGAACCTGATGCTGTTTGATTTCTAAATGTGAATGAGAAAAAGGAGGAGATTGTTAGAAGGAAGAAAACTTGATCATGTCAAGTTTCTTAAATTTGTTATTGTGCCATTGAAACTCATAATATCTAATAACATCAGAACACCAAATTATTTTGAACACTGATATTTGAATTTCAATTGCACTGAGATCAAATTAAGACTCTTAGTATGAACTCGAATTAGATTGTTTAAAATTTTCAGTTTTGTCACTATGAGTATTATTGTACAATAGTTTACTTTGCAAGTTTGGTTTTGCTTCAAATTATTTAGAAAAGGAAAAATGGGAGTCACTTCTTTAGTTCATGATGATATAGTTTATGCTATCTTTGCAAATCATGTTTCATTTTACCTTGATAAGCGCATTTTCCCATTCTTGATAAGTTTTGTACGAATATCGACATGCTTTGTGCATACATGAACATCATGGAATATCGCTGAGCTTGGACTGCCCTCTCAGTTTGATCCACTAGTTAGGGGGTCCTTAAGCATAAGGACAATCTACAGATTAGTCGTGTAATTATATACATTCTTGTTTTGACCAGTTCCGCGGCCGGTTTTCCCACTCACCTTGTGTGACTGGGCTTTTGCTTCGTTTCGTTTTGTTTTGTTTCGTTTTGCTTGCTCTTGTCATTAGGTGTGACAGAGAAAGGATGAGCTCAATGTGGATTCATGAATCATGATATTTTCTTGAAATTATATTAGTTTTGCTTTGTACAGTTTATATATGTTTTGCTCAGAACTCATGTCAAGTTTTAAGTATTAATCATTCCAAATATTGATCGATTTATTTTATGTCTAAATTGATCACCTGCCAGACCGTCGTGTCTGACTTTTTTTGCTTTGGTGTTTAGATGCAGGAGCAGCTGCCCCTGAGGAGGAGTGCCAGGAGGAGGCTTTCGAGCCACCCCCAGCCCGTGAGTGGCAACCCGATGACGTCCTCTAGACGTCGGGTGGGGTCTTGAGCACGATACATGATGGGAATGGTCGTTTGTTTTGTTTTGGGTTGTAAGGCCTTTGTTGGCCGTTGATACTTTGGGAATGTGTAAACTTAACTTCACTTACTTTTGTTTTTTTGAAACTTGAAAGTTAAAAATGATGGTAATGCCATGTTATGTTTCCTCCTCTGATTATTGTCTTCTTGATGATTTAATTTATGTAAGTGGATGTTATGTCACATGTAAAGAATAGATAAGATTACTTGCACGCTTCCGCAAATCATTGTTCGTGTGAGATAAAATTCCATGTTTGTTTTGGGAATCCTTACTGCGGAATCATGTGGGTTAATCATAGATAGTTGGTAGAGCCCAACAAGCACGCCGCGGGCATCGGTCCGGGGTCGCGACAACGGAGGACTTCTCTGTCGGTTCTTATAGAATATAAGTTTTTGTTCACAATCTAGATGGACTTGGATACACCATCGGTACGATTGTAGCATGATATTTCAGCAGGCTTGTCTTGGCTGCGGGAAAAGGTATAGTTTCGACTCATCATGCTAGTACGCTTTGTGTGTATTGAACATGACTGCTTTTGAGTTTATTATCTTTATACTGACTATATAAGATGATTAACATCCAAATGGTTATTATGAGTGCTTGTACTCCTAATCCTTACATAAATAATAGACACATACATTTAGTCTTTGCCATTTTGATTTACAAAGGAGTGAGATCTTTTATGGGTCAATAATCTCAGTAAATTGGATGACTACACTACGTGTATGGTGCATATTAGTTTATTGACGGAATCCACGTCCCAAAATTGGGATCGATGATATCCCCTTGATGAAGCTTTTAAGTTTTGATTATGTCAAACCCTGCAGGTGGACTTTGTGTCCGACATATCAAATAAGTTAAGTGTAAGGTCTCAAGGAATTATAAAGATATCGATTAAATATAGATGTCGGTAATTATTTAATCGATGGATATCTGAAATCTTAACATGGGGGGATTAATAAGCATTTAATGACATGAAGCTCGAAATATTAATTTTGAGAATAAGGGCAGGAGTGCAATTATAATTCTCTAGTGGACTGAATTGTAATTTATGGAACTAGGATTCTAATTTGGGTCGAATTAAGGTTTCCTGCTTCCATAAGAAGCCTATCCTTATTTACTTCTTAAGGTCCCTATTGTAGCCTATAAATATGCGCTACTGCTCTCTAGGTCAAAAAGAAGAAAAATCTCGTTTTATAGAGCAGGGAGAATTCGCAGAAGAGGCCCACTCCCTGGTGCGAATTCGAGCATAGAGGAATACAGTAGAAGATCTTGAGATTTTCGGGCTGCTGCAAGACCGAGATCAGATTAGAAAGACCGAGATAAAATCAGAGAGATTCTCGAAGGTATGGTCTTTGATCATCTTTGTTTAAAGCTATTTCCGCATTGATCTATAAGCAATATCTAGGGTTCTTGGCGGAAACTCTTTTCTAACAATGGTATCAGAGCCAATCCTGATACTGCATATGAATTGAAGAAAACATAGTAAGATTATAGGTTGCTGTAAAAGAGTTGGTTTGCCTTTGCTGTCTGTAACCCTTGTTTTGTAGCGAACTATCTGATCTCTGTTTTGCTGCGATTGATCTGGTTATCATGGTCACCATGTGTGTATGTCATGTGAATGGATCCCACGAATCAGATTCGTGGTTACTGTTTTACGTATTTTACAAGTTTTATGGTGATGTAATTATATTGACATAGCGTGTGAACTCCGCTTGTCAGGAGGCTTGGGTTTAATGTAATTTTTCATGGAGATGTAATTATATTGAGATAGCATGTGAACTCCGTTCGTAAGGAGGCTTAGGATTCAATGTAATTTTTCATGGAGAGGCTCATGTTTTGAAGGCAGAAATTCGATTTCAAAGGAAGAACTTGATAAAAAAAAATTTGGTCCGCTGACCGGGCAGCTCGATCCCCACCGGGGGACAACCCCCGGACCCCCTCTTCGAAGCGCATGTTTTAAAGAAGTGGCAATCATGAAGACAAAAGGATCCTACTTGACCATGATAGCTAGGTTCCTTATGCTAGTTGTCTTTCCTTTTATGTGCTTGGATGTCTATTATTATCATAACTTGCTACATATGATATTATACTTGTTTAATTATGTTTGGAATGGTATAGTAGTATAGATATGGTTACCTATTACTACTGGATTTTAAACTGGTATTAATTAAACTATTTTATAAGAACCCTCATTGTTAAATAACTAAGTGGGAGAGGGAACTTCGTTAGCTCCCACGGTCTACATCATAGTTTTGTAGGAGATGTAATGGATTTATATGTTGACCTTAGAGTCTTCCTCCTAATTGGATGAGTTAATTATGGAATCTCCAATACAAACTCCCATATGGATGATTTAGGGTAATTATTAGTATAGGTCTCTTCTCCATCTGATGGGACTGAATACAGAATAATGAACCCTAACTTAAATGATGGTATACACTTAGCTATAAATAACAGTATGCTCTCCATCTGAGCTTCTTCTATTATTTATAGGACCAAAGTCATGGCAGCTGTTTGGTTTTACTTGGCATGGTTGTTGCCTTGACAGTAGAACTAAAAGGTTATGTCCTATATGAACAATATAAGTATGGTACTTGTCCTCACATCGAGGCATACTATGCATTGATGTTTTAGATTGCTATCGGACTCTTTTGTTAATTGGCAGAGGGAGCCAATTTTCCTTTTATTTGAATCCAAAGATTTAATTTTGCCCATCATAATTTGTTAATTATGTAAATATCAGGTTTTAAGATGGGTGCTTTCAATCCACTTGGTGTTATTCTCAAAGAACATAAACTCACTGGACCTAATTACATTGATTGGAAAAGAAATTTGGATATTGTGCTAACTGCTGAAGAGTACAAATATGTGCTCACTGAGGTGTACGCAGAGAAACCTGTGGATGGATGTATTGATGCGGTAGCCATCGAGGCATACAAAAAATGGAACAAGGCTGATGAGATGGCACGATGTTACATTTTGGCATCCATGTCAAATGTTTTGCAACAGCAACATCAGCCTTATGCTACTGCCTATGACATCATGTACAGTCTCAAGGAGATGTTTGGTGATCAGGATCGGGCAGCTAGACAGGTTGCTATGAAAGAACTGTTTAACACTAAGATGGCTGAAGGTACCCCTGTGAGGGATCATGTTCTGAAAATGATGGGACACCTCAATGAACTTCAAATCCTTGGAGCTGAAATTGATGGGGAGACCTAGATTGATATCATTCTCCAATCCTTGACTGATTCCTTTGAGAATTTTTGCCTAAATTACAACATGAACAAGCTCAATTTTTCCCTAGCGGAATTACACAAGGAACTTCAGGCTGTTGAGGGCCTTTTTAAAAAGCCACCTAGTGTTCACGTTGCTGAAAAAGGTACTGCTTCTAAACCGAAAGGCAAGGAGAAACAGAAAAAGGGTCAGAATCGTAATACAGTTCCTAAAGGGGGCAATGGACCTCAAGGAGGAGTGAAAAAGCCCAAGGGCAAGTGTTTTCATTGCAAGGAAGTAGGGCACTGGAAAAAGCAATGTCCAACTTATCTCAACAAAGTGAACAATAAAGGTAAATTTCATTCACTAGTTGTTGAATCATGTTTGGCGGTTATATCTACCGGTATCTGGTGTGTAGATACGGAAGCCACTAATCATGTTTGCAATTCTTTGCAGAGGTTCCAGGAAACCAGGCAGCTAAGTGATGGGGAGATTTATTTGCTTATGGGTGATGCTACGAGAGTGGCAGCAGTTGCAGTAAGAGATGTTAGTCTAAGTTTTAGTAGAGATAGGAATTTAATTTTAAGAGATTGTCTTTATGTTCCCTCCATTAGGAGGAATTTAATTTATGTTTCCAAATTGGTTAAAGACAGCTATTCCGTTTATTTTAATAAATTTGTGGTTATTAAGTACAATAAGCATTTTATCTGTTCTGGTTCATTGGTGGATGATCTTTATATTATTAATCCTATCTCTCCTAAACTGCAATTGACTGAATTGAATAACACAATTACCGTACCATGTAAGAGAAAGGAACCATCGCAAATGAACCAAACGTATCTTTGGCATTTACGCCTGGGTCATATTAATCTACACCGGATATCAAGACTGGTTGCAAATGGACCATTACAGTCATTGGCGGTCGAGGCCCTTCCAGTCTGCGAATCTTGTTTAGAGGGGAAAATGACCAAGCGCCCTTTTTCGGCAAAAGGCTATATGGCCAAAGAACCGTTGGCATTGGTTCGCTCTGACCTGTGTGGGCCCATAAATGTCCAGGCAAGTGGTGGCTTTGAATATTTCATTACTTTCATTGATGACTATTCAAGGTATGGGTACATTTACTTAATGCGCCGTAAGTCCAAATGCTTTGAGAAATTCAAGGAGTATAGGGCGGAAATGGAGAAGCGTTTAAGTAAGAGTATCAAGACACTACGATCTGATCATGGTGGCGAGTACCTCTTTGGAGAATTTAGGGATTACTTAGCACAAGAGGGGATTACATCCCAGCTGTCTGCACCAGGTACACCTCAACAAAATGGTGTCGCAGAAAGAAGAAATAGGACTCTTATAAATATGGTAAGGTCAATGATGAGTTATTTGGAGTTACCTAATTCGTTCTGGGGGCATGCTCTAGAAACAGCTACATATATTCTTAACTTAGTTCCATCTAAGTCAGTACTTACTACACCCACATAACTATGGACTGAGCGCTACTCTACCATGGAAGCCGAATATGTGGCAGCTTCTGAAGTAGCCAAGGAGGTAGTTTGGCTCAGAAACTTCTTGATGGAGCTAGAAGTGGTACATTCGGTAAAATCACCTATAATACTTTATTGTGATAATACCGGTGCGGTTGCTAATGCAAAGAGCCCAGGATGCATAAGAAGAGTAAGCACATCCAGCGTAAGTATCATCTCATACGAGAAATCGTACAGAAGGGTGATTAATTGTGACCAAGATTGCATCAGCGGACAACCTGGCAGATCCTTTTACAGAGAGCTTACCAGCAAAGAGCTTTGATAGACATGTGGAAGGCATGGGGTTGAAATACATGTTAGCATGGCTTTGAGTCTAAGTGGGAGATTGTTGGAAATTTATACTAAAAGCATACTTTTATGTATTTGTCTTCGACTAATTAGTATATTTTGTCTTTTCATCTAAATGAGATTTTGTATGGGCAAATGGTTAAATTATTTATGATTATGCATGTGTGTCTTTTATTCTATAAAATAGACAAGTTGGTGTATAGAGTTCTACTTATACACGGAGGACTTATCTGTCGGTTCTTATAGAATATAAGTTTTTGTTCACAATCTAGATGGACTTGGATACACCATCGGTACGATTGTAGCATGATATTTCAGCAGGCTTGTCTTGGCTGCGGGAAAAGGTATAGTTTCGACTCATCATGCTAGTACGCTTTGTGTGTATTGAACATGACTGCTTTTGAGTTTATTATCTTTGTACTGACTATATAAGATGATTAACATCCAAATGGTTATT
Organism: Persea americana; assembly: GCA_029852735.1. Lineage (NCBI taxonomy): Eukaryota > Viridiplantae > Streptophyta > Magnoliopsida > Laurales > Lauraceae > Persea > Persea americana. The sequence continues at coordinate 56,774,982 of CM056810.1, forward strand.
ATGAGTGCTTGTACTCCTAATCCTTACATAAATAATAGACACATACATTTAGTCTTTGCCATTTTGATTTACAAAGGAGTGAGATCTTTTACGGGTCAATAATCTCAGTAAATTGGATGACTACACTACGTGTATGGTGCATATTAGTTTATTGACGGAATCCACGTCCCAAAATTGGGATCGATGATATCCCCTTGATGAAGCTTTTAAGTTTTGATTATGTCAAACCCTATAGGTGGACTTTGTGTCCGACATATCAAATAAGTTAAGTGTTAAGGTCTCAAGGAATTATAAAGATATCGATTAAATATAGATGTCGGTAATTATTTAATCGATGGATATCTGAAATCTTAACATGGGGAGATTAATAAGCATTTAATGACATGAAGCTCGAAATATTAATTTTGAAAATAAGGACAGGAGTGCAATTATAATTCTCTAGTGGACTGAATTGTAATTTATGGAACTAGGCTTCTAATTTGGGTCGAATTAAGGTTTCCTGCTTCCATAAGAAGCCTATCCTTATTTACTTCTTAAGGTCCCTATTGTAGCCTATAAATATGCGCTATTGCTCTCTAGGTCAAAAAGAAGAAAAATCTCGTTTTAGAGAGCAGGGAGAATTCGTAGAAGAGGCCCACTCCCTGGTGCGAATTCGAGCATAGAGGAATACAGTAGAAGATCTTGAGATTTTCGGGCTGCTGCAAGACCGAGATCAGATCAGAGAGATCTCGCAAGTATGGTCTTTGATCATCTTCGTTTAAAGCTATTTCCGCATCGATCTGTACGCAATATCTAGGGTTCCTGGCGGAAACTCTTTTCTAACAATATATAGTAAAGCAGCAGGTGAAGTTATTGAAGTATTTGATGTATTTTTTTGAATTATGCTTTCCTTTCATATGCTTGATATTGCTTTGATATTTGGTTTGATTAAATTTGGTTAACATATATAATTTTTTTCGTTATATGCTAAGAAAAGAAAATATATATATATATTCTATTATATTTTGGTTATTTTAATTCAATTACGCCTTCAAACCAATTTGAGGTACTCTTTTTTTTTTTTTCTCCAAAACCATTCAGTAGAATTCTACACTTCTATGCACCTATTTGTATGGATAAATAATTTTTGTTATTATTAACCATTAATATCTTATTATTATGGCTTATTCTTTTTCATTTCTAGCTCGGGTTGGGCCCGGGCCTTTTTCAACAAACATTGCATCTCATATGCATTACATTATGATAGAAGTCAGAAATTGCCAACCCAAACGTGGGTGAAGAATTCTGAAATTTTATTTGAAGCATCATTTTTAAAATTTGTTAGTAGCTTCTCATTTATATGATTATTAATGATATTAATAACAATTATATATATATAATTACATGCACATGTGAGATGACCAAACAAGATCATTATGTACATCAAAATTTATTTCTTCATTATATGTTTGTTTTTCTTTGAGATTTTAATACATTCGAAGTTCCTTTTTAATTGTGTTTGTATTATAAATTATCTATTAATTTTTATTTAAAACTTATTTAAAAGTTATAAAAACCTCTAATTAAAATATTATTTACTTTTTATCATCGCCTTAATTGGGCGTCTTGAGATCTAATTAAAATATCTTCTTACACTAAAGATCTTCTTACCATGACTTTTTTGTAGGTGTCTTGACACATTGCTTGGATCTGCCCCAAATCAAGCATCATCAGGTATGTAGTTGGTATAACATTACTTTTCTATATCTGGTTTAGGTTTTTTTTTTTTTTTTTCGTTCGTTTGTTTGTAACATTATTGATTACCAGTGAAAAAATATATTATTACCATTGAAAAAACTAAATTGGTTGGTCTGCTTATGGCTCTAACTACGACATTGTCAAACTTTTAATCTGGCAGATATTAATGGGCAAGCTTTGTAATTTTAATGGCATCGATTGCTTTTAATAATATGTTCTACTATCCATTGTTGTATATTTCTTACTGTATATTTTTAAAATTTTCATTTCATGCTTATGTTTAAGAAATCTAAAATTTTATATTTATTTTTCTATTTTAAATTTGTAATGATCACATATTAATCCCTTTTTGTTTTGCATGAATTCTATAGGTGTTTGTTATATAATACTAAGAAACAACTATCTTCGTCTCGTATATTTAATTAAGAATGGAACATCAAGAAGATATGAATCCTTCCAAGATTGAAAGGCAACGTCGAACTCAACTTTTACGGATGAAAAGACTACGTCAAAATGAAAAAACAATAACATCTACAGGTGAAAACATATTCAATAAAAAATATTTTAAGTTTATATTAAATAGATTTAGTTTATTGAATTCGTAGGGGAGCAACACGTGGCGCAACCTCAAGCTTTTTGCATCACTTAATACAGGAATTGCCCTTCTCATCTAATCTCACCAAACCACTATTTCATAATTTTCCTACATAATAGGAGATCCTTGAAGAAGATTGATTCCTACATAAAAATAGGAGCAATTTCATCAAACCACTAGTTGATAATTCAGATTCTATAACCACGATATAGAACTTAATCCGGAATGTAGATTCTATGTAGATTCTATAACCACGATAGATTCCATTAGTTGACTAGCTTATACAAAATTGTTTTGAGTAGTTAAGGTTTTAGAGATGGCCCTTTGATGGATTAATAGGAGAGTTGACCTGTTTATGCGGAATTATTTTAAGTAGTTATGTTTTAGAGATGGCCCTCTGGTGGATTAATAGGGGAGTTGGCCTACTTATACAAAATTGTTTTATGTATTTAAGAGATGGCCTCTGATGGATTAATAGGAGTGGATTAGGCCCAAGCCTGTGAGTGGGGCGAGTTGAGAAAAGAGTCCACCATGTTTGTGTCATATGTCGCATGAGAATGATTTCATATGTGATTGGTGGGACCCATCTATTAGTGTCATATGTCGCATGAGAATGATTTCATATGTGATTGGTAGGACCCATCTATTAAACTCAAATGAATAAAAAAAAAAAGAAGCTTTAGTTATGAGATGAAGGGGCGCACCATTCTACAAGTCCTCTTGATTATCAAAACCATAATCAATCCCCTTCCACTTAAAGAAACTCCACACGGACCTTTCTATTTTATTTTATAAGAACTCCCCCATTAAAATACTTACTTGGATACCCAATCATATCCATAAAATCTCAAAATTTTCAACTAATTTTAAGTTTGAAATAAAACTGATTTCTTTTCCCAAATTTCCTCTCATGATCGCAACAGTGTGAGCATAGTAATTTTATTTTCTAAATCTGACATCAAACAATGTGACAATTATTAAATAAGTGGAAATTTGAAATTTAGTGCAATTGTTTTTTACATTGAAACGAATGTGTGTTTATCTTTTCATTAATACAGGTATAATTGATGCATGGATATCTGCTTTAAATATGAGTTATATTAGATCAATTTTGAAATTGTTTTATGCTATGTAAAGACAATTGGTTCTTTATCTTGATAATGACTCAGGCATTCAGCTGTCAAATTTAGAGTCACCCTTTTCATTGCAACAATTGCTATGTGTCTGCATTCCATTGCCAGTTCTTTAGTAAATGTAGATAAGATCATCTTCAGTTTGTAGACATGTTTCATGTCAGTACTCCACTTTTCGTTTCTACTTTGCGTTAGGTAAGGCTACAAAGGGGTCGGGTTTTACAGGCTCCAATTATGTTTAAACGGTTCTGGACCTAAATCCAAATTGTAGGATTCTTGTATATATTTTTTATTATTCATATAAATTTGTTTTAGCACATCTTTGAAATACGAGTTGAAACACTAGTTGGAGAAAAACAATAGCATGATTCGAATGATGGAGTTTTTAAAACTTTATTCCCATCTTTTTTATTAATTGACTCTTCGTACCATAATACTTTTATATGTTTCATTCTTCATAAATATCCTACACCTTTTCCATTATCCAACTGGAAAATAATGTTCATTTTGGTTATTTAATCCTTTAAGTAATTGCTTTTAAATTATTTATTTTAACTATGATTGTGTAACATTTCATTTAAATGAAATGAATACTACTATTTAAAATTTTAACAACTCTTTAAATAAGCCAGCGTGGGCCCTCAAGCACTAGTTATATTTATTAAAGCAGCAGGTGATTCTATGGGAGAGCGGCATGTGGCAGCATGGGAATCCCTTGGAAAGCGACACGTGGCGGCATGGGAGTCTATCCCTTTAGGAGATAAACTAGGGATGTGGACGTCGGTAGAGAGGAGAGAAATAAGGGGAGAAAATTAGGAGAGAAGAGAAAAAATAGGAGATTTAGAATTTATTTAAATTTTCTTGATTGTTACTTAGGACTGTAGTGTGGGGTTGACCCAGGTCCACAGACCTGGTCCAATAACAGAAAGACTGGTCCAAATCCGCATTTAGATTCGGCAGGTTAGGGCCGAGTCCAAAGGTAAAGACATTATGGACCTTCCTCAAGCCCATACCAACATTGGTGTATGATCCATCTATCCGTTTCTTTTTTCAAAAACAAAACAAAATAAGATGGCCTTCATAGTCCTTGCATGCATCCAAGACGGCAAGACCTAGCCAAATGATGGCTCATTAACTACAAATGTGTGGAGCCCACTTTACCTACATACAAACAACCACCTAGTCCCATCCTGAAAGTGAAAAATTTAGTAACTTTTTCATTACTGACTTTTTATCTCTATTTGTTAATATTAACATCTTTGTGAAATGTTGAATTATATTAATGAGCTTTCATTTAAATAATGTCATTGTTTAAACGTTGAATTACAGTAATGAGCTTTCTTGAGTCATAGAAAGTCATTTTAAAGCAAAACGCGACTCGGAATATCTTAAAATGCGTGTTTCAGCCTAGAATCGTATGAAATGCATTTGAAACCAAAAGTGTGTCGGATGTGAATTTTGATCCCCCCCCCGAGAGGGGAATCGCCATTCAGCAGTGTGAGATAAAAAAATACATCGAAAATGAGGATTTCGACTACCCTCAAAATCGACGGATCACGATCGCCAGTTACGGATTCGGCCGTAACACCGTCCTTCGACGAAAACCGAAAGAATGCGTGAGGAAAATAGGGTGGGTTCTTCTCTCGTCTAATGTGCCGCTGGCGACACACGACGGTTGTCTTGTCACTTAATTTGGGTCTTTCAATTCGGGTCAAACTTGGGTGAAGGGTCAAATTATGGGCTTCAAGATGGGACCATAATGAACTAGGCAAGGGAAATCAACATCCAGGGTTGAACAGACTAATTAAAGTTAAATCCAAGTATTCTAGGAGATAAGCGAATTAAAATGAAAATAAACTAAGAAAATAAGGGGAAAGGTGCCAAATATTTAGAAGATGATCAACCCCATTCCTGGGTACCCCCTTCAATGTCCTTTGACGACCTAGGGTTACATGAAATAAAAACAATATGATCGTGCACAATGAGAAACAATATGATGCAATTCCATGGATTAATCACACCCTCCAACCAACATTTTACTAGTCCCTAGCAAAAGATGTGAAAAGGTGAAGTTAACTAACCTAACCTGATCTAACCTAAAAAAACAAAAGACTAATGAAGAAAAAAAAAAAAAGCCACTTTCGATGGCACTCTTGACTACATTTAGCATATGGAGTAAGCCCTTATACCCCTAAGGTTATCCTAATGGACGAATTGTGCCCGATGAGGTTTAGTCGTGAATATCTCCGCAAAACTCAAAAAAAAAATAAAAAATTAACAAAATCAAAAAATACTCTCCAAAAGAAAATTTATAAACATTGGATACTCTCGATTCTCATAATAGTCAAAGTAAAGACAAACTCAAAATACGATTCACCAATCCCATCTTTGGAAAGAAATTTTCAAAAGCATGCTAAATATGATCGTGCACAATGAGAAAGTACGTATACATCAAAAAATAAGTGTTAAATGTTCCGCTAGAACCTCCGTGAAAACGACTCAATCAAATAATCCGGTCCACCTAGACTTAGCCAAAAAAAACAAAAAAGATTTCCTCTCAAGGCAACCATGATGGCTTTCGCACTATTGTTTTTCAAAAGGCCGTGAAATTTCAGCAACAAGCTTCTCTCTTTCTTCTTTTTTCTTTTCTCTTGATTGTTTTTCCTTTTCAATGGTCCCCAACAATATGCAGCCCTTTTCGTGTACTCAAATTAAGGGTGTACTCAAATTAAGACAACCATGATGGCTTTCGCACTATTGCTTTTCAAAAGACCGTGATTTTTTTTCTTTTTCAACGGTCCCCAACAATAGGCAGCCCTTTTCATGTACCCAAATTAACGCAGTCATGATGGCTTTCGCACTACTATTTTTCAAAAGGCCGTGGATTTTTTTTTCTTTTTCAACGGTCCCCTACCCAAATTAACGCAGTCATGATGGCTTTCGCACTACTATTTTTCAAAAGGCCGTGGGTTTCTTTTTCTTTTTCAACGGTCCCCAACAATAGGCAGCCCTTTTCATGTATCCGAATTAAGGGTGTACCCGAATTAGGGCAATCATGATGGCTTTCGCACTATTGTTTTTCAAAAGGCCGTGAAATTTCAGCGACAAGTTTCTCTCTTCTTTTTTCTTCTCTTGATATTTTTTCCTTTTCAACTGTCCCCAACAATAGGCAGCCCTTTTCATGTACCCGAATTAAGGCAACCATGATGGCTTTCGCACTATTGTTTTTCAAAAGCCCGTGATTTTTTTTCCTTTTCAACGGTCCCCAACAATAGGCAGCCATTTTCATGTACCCGAATAAAGGCAATCATGATGGCTTTCGCACTATTACTTTTCAAAAGGCCGTGAATTTTTTTTTCTTTTTCAACGGTCCCCAACAATAGGCAGCCCTTTTCATGTACCCGAATTAAGGGTGTACCCGAATTAAGGCAACCATGATGGCTTTCGCACTATTGTTTTTCAAAAGGCCGTGAATTTCAGCGACAAGCTTCTCTCTTTCTTCTTTTTTCTTCTCTTAATTTTTTTTCCTTTTCAACGGTCCCCAACAATAGGCAGCCCTCTTCATGTACCCAAATTAAGGGTGTACCCGAATTAAAGCAACCATGATGGCTTTCGCACTATTGTTTTTCAAAAGGCCGTGATTTTTTTTCCTTTTCAACGGTCCCCAACAATAGGCAGCCATTTTCATGTATCCGAATAAAGGCAACCATGATGGCTTTCACACTATTGTTTTTTAAAAGGCCATGAAATTTTTATTCATTTTCAACGGTCCCCAACAATAGGCAGCCATTTTCATGTACCCGAATTAAGGGTGTACCCAAATTAAGGCAACCATGATGGCTTTCGCACTATTGCTTTTCAAAAGGCCGTGAAATTTCAGCGACAAGCTTCTCTCTTGCTTCGTTTTTCTTTTCTCTCAATTTTTTTATTTTCCTTTTCAACGGTCCCCAACAATAGGCAGCCCTTTTCATGTACTCGAATTAAGACAACCATAATGGCTTTCGTACTATTGTTTTTCAAAAGGCAGTGAAATTTCAGTGACAAGCTTTTCTTTCTTCTTTCTTCTTTTCTCTTGATTTTTTTTTCCTTTTCAACGGTCCCCAACAATAGGTAGCCCTTTTCATGTACCCGACTTAATTCACTAATTTGTGGAAAAATCCACCCAGATGAACCAGGAAACCTATAAAACTATGGTTTGGTTTTCCTTCATATATTCAATCAAGTCGTAAAAAGAATAGAAATCATAATTTCACATTTAAAGGTTTTGCAAATGTATACGAACTGTGTAATGTGAAAGGATCAAAATTTAGCACTTTTTCAAAAAGATTTCCGCAAACAAAAACTCTCCTTTCTCTAAATTTTGAAAATTCTAAAATTCAAGCTATCTTCCGTTTATTGAAAATTCACTCAAAAATTTTCTCTTCAAAAAAAATCTAAAAAGCAAAAGATAAACAACAAAAATTCTGAAAAGAAATTTAAAAAACTTCCTAAATATAGAAAATAAAGCAAAAGGTGTGTGAAAATTGTCTAAAAATAGACAAGTGTGCTTGTCCCCACCCCCCCACCCCCAACCTATGATGAGCATCCTCATGTAATGCATGTAAGGCAAAAGAATATAAAAACATGAGAAACAAAAGTACAGGAGGGTAAAATGAAGACACCGGATAATGTGAAGCTTTTCCGAACCTTGTCAATGGTTAGACAAAGCCCACAAAAATTAAAGAAAAAAAAGAAGTTACCCTACTGGCAACACAACTTGGAATCCACCCGAATCCCAGAAAAAATTTAGCTGCATGCCCATAGTTACAAAGTTTTGCCGGCTATTTGCCATGCCCATACCTATCCAAACTGGGCAATTACCCGATTAAATTAAATAATTCAACTTGAATTGCAATTTTTTTTTTCAAATGGTGATATTTGCATTAAGTAGAGAGCTGATGTACATCAAAGGGCGTAAAAGCTCGACATCAAAAGGACAATATTACAAAAGTACGATCAATCTGGTCTAAAAAAAAGATTCATACTTAAGAGTTTTCAGGTTAGGTCCTTTAAGTAACCGGGAAATGAAGGGGCTGGTTGGTCATTCAATCTCATTACATATGTTATGGTACCTTATGTCTTCAGTCAGTTTCTTGTTTTTGCATAATAAAAACAAAGAAAATATAAATAATAACTTGAAAATGAAAACAATGCTCCATGATGAGAAACAATGATCCGTCACAAAATAATGTTCACACAAGACCCTATAGCAAACATAATTCCCAATAACCTTACAGATTTTCCATGGAAGATATTAACTTAATGGACCATAAAAGAAAATGCATGATACAAGTGAAACAGTCAAAGAACAAATAGTAGTCCATAAATCAAAGAGATCTCGGATATTCAAAGACATGAAATATAATAGGAGCACATTCGATACTAGAATGTCAGTATCGCGAGGGAGAACATCAAAATGAAGCCCAATCAAACGATAAACCACCAGGCGCCAGGCAGACATTTGGGAGCATGCATAGGCAGTCTTTAAATGAGACATGGTAGTACAAGAGTGCTTGGATCAGAAATTTTCAAGGAAAAAAAAAACTAGGTAGGATCACAAAAGTTTTCTCCAAGTGAAGACATTATTTCACCAACTTGTTCTACTACGTATCAATCATTTAAAATCAATGTGAACTATATGTCTTTTATTTTAGAATGTTTTAAAGCTAACAAATGAAGAATATCCTCTGTAGACAGATGGCATGAGGAGACACCTATTGTAGAGTTCCCTCCAACATCTAGTTTGTCATTCACTCATCCGTCAAGTAAGTCACAAAGGAAGCAAAAGAAAAAAAGAAAGAAAGAATTACACAGTTCAAGGTAGCTTCTTTAGATAATATTTAGCTAGAATATACATTAAAATCATTGAAGCCTTACCGCTGCCGCTTGTACCAACAATAGAAACACTACTACCTGCTGATATAAAAAAAGATATTCCATTAAGTATCTTTCACTCCGTTCGGTATCTGAAATAAGAAAAGAAACAAAGGAAATTATGCTACAAATCAATAAAACTCGAAACAGGGATAGAAATGGCAATGGAAGCATAATAAAAGCCTGAAATAAAGCCAAGAAAAAAAAATACACTAAAGACTTTTAATTTACAGAAGATGCCCAAAATATAATGATCTACCAATATAAGATGAACTTTAGCAATAATACATAAAGCATCTAAACCAAAATAACAAATGCTTTTAAAAACAATCATGTTAGAAAAATCTATAAACGAGAATGAACATAAAGATCTCAAAGTAAGAACATAAGAAATTAAGAAAATAGAAACTGTTAAATACCAAAATACAGGTTAGGAGAACCGATGCAGCAATTGGTTTGTGCCAAACAACACCCTTACAAAAAAAGAAAAAAAAAACTGATGCAGCCTCAACTCTTAGAACAGTCTGGCAGCATACACAAATCTTAGGTTTATACTACTAGGATTTAGTCTCCTAAAAGCAAAAACACATAAACAGCAGTAAGCAAAGACATGAAGGAAAAAAAAAATAAACAAGAGGAGCATGCGGCACCGTTGGAAAATGCCCAGCCACTAGGCCATAGGTGCTAGTTAAGCTACCAATTAAAAAGAAGATATGATGATCCCAACCATGGACGTTTTCCACCTATGCACAGCTTGCACGCTATGATGATCCCAAGTTCTGTTCCAATCCCCAAAGTTGTGAAATGCCTGTTCTTCATTAGTTCTATTCCTATCAGAGAGAATTTTAGAAAAAAAAAAAGAAAATAAAAGACACCTGCTGTTTAAGTGCTACTATCAATCAATAGTCCATACGTATTACATGAAGTGCCCCCTCACTTAACACACTAACAGGGGAAGGGGAAAACAAATACAAATGTGCTCCTAATGTGTCACCCTTTCCAATCCAAGTATCAAAGTTCTATGAACTTGGTACATAAGCAGGCATTCCTCCACTTTTTCTTTTTTTTTTTTTTTGAATGGTTACTTTCATTAAAAAATTAAGACATAACAAGAGATGGGAATGTTACTATCAGATTTTAGTAAAAAATGTATTTAGTAAATTTAAGTGAAACCAACATTAGAATGTATTAGTAAATTTATGTCAAAGACATCCAGTCTGAACCAAGCTCAATAAAAAGCAAATAGCAAAAGCATTCAAAGCTTCATATGATATATAGCTCAAAACTGGAACATTTGTTACTACTGAGTACATGATCAAGTGTTAAAAACTGTGTATGACTGTCGCATTCCATCTCCTGAAAAACTACGATGTCCAACAATTGAGTTTACCACTTGCAATGGAAAGATTTACTGATAGGTCATGGGAGAAAACTTAATTTATCTTTTACTATCAGATTTATTAATGCTTGTATGCTTTTGCTATAGGTCTAACGTGTTTTTTTTTTTATACTTTTTGTATAGTTCTGATGCTGCTGCAATTTTTATTGAAAAAATTATGTGCTTCTAAACTTGTTTTATGTGTATATTACATCATCCCAAATCAAGTTCAACCAAAATCAAATTGCAAAGAAAAGCATATTTTCATTTTTACAGCATTCAACACTAGTTTCTAGTAATTACTCAATCTGAGTTTCCAAACAAAATTAGGACCTATTTATAATAGCATCCAATGTTCAACACTGGCTTCTCGTAATTATTCAATCTAAGTTTCCAAACAAACTTAGGACCTATAAACTATAAAAGCATCCAATGCCCAGGTGTTCTTAGTTTCTAGTAATTACTCAATCTGAGTTTCCATACGAAATTAGGACCTATTTATAATAGCATCCAATGTTCAACACTAGCTCATCATAATTATTCAATCCAAACTTAGGACCTATAAACTATAAAGGCATCCAATGTCCAGGTGTTCAAATGTTCAATAAAATGCTAGTTACCAAAGAGGTCCAGCTTTTCATTTTATACTCAGCAGTTCGCATACCATTCATGCACACTTGTTCTACACAATACTCAAACCAAATATCCAAACAAGGCAACCCACCAATAGCTCAATTGGTGAGGCACCTCCCTTTCACATAAACAACCAGGAATCCACCAATAGCTCAATTGGTGAGGCACCTCCCTGGCTGTAGCGCTGCTAGTGAGGATATTGGGTGAGTGTGTCAATACTTACCTTTAAAAGAAAATAAATAATAAATAAAAAGTATCCAAAAAAACATAGAGAAAATAATGTAAGGCATCCACTCTTAATCAAGTTGAAAATGAAATTCAATAGAAAAATCATCCACATTTCAACTTCATATTTCGCACTATATCAGCATATAATGTGTAAGTTTTGTATTATTGGAATCAAGAGAACTCATGGGAAGAACAATTCACACGAACAAAGTGAAACCAATGCGAACCCATCAGCCCCAAAATTTCATGTTTCGTAAGTATATGTTCGACTTTATCAGTCTTATCGGGTCATACAAATAAATAAACAATAAAGAATTCATAAATTCAAAATAGTTCAAAACCAAAAAATAATTAAAACCACTGCCACTTACTTGTGTGATTCCATTTCGCCGAATTCACATGGAATCCAGGTGAACGAGAGTAGCTTATCATACACAGATCACTGCCCGTGTCCTCTGAAACATCAAAAAGCTTCACGCAGTCGCCTCCACAGCCAGGCAAAAGGCATGTTGATGGATCCGCAAAGTTCATCTGATTCCAGCTATCTTTTTTCCTTATACACAAATTTCTGCCCTGCAATGCAACCGACCAATATAACCTAAATGATTTATCTTTAAGCTAAACCCAACAGGCCATTTACTTGTTAAGGAAATGAGGTAGAGAAACACTGAAAAAACGAGTCGATAGTACAAAAATCAAGTGTGGGCACTGGGCAGTACAAAAGTAATGATGAGAAATGCTTCATTAGTAGTTTCTGACATGTGGAATGCACCAAATAAGTTTATGTAGAAGCATGTAACTTAAAATGCCAAAAACTATAATAAAATTTGAAAAAAAATATATTAGCAAAGAAAAAAAACACTGGTATATATTTTATTAAAAATGATTTTGCTGAATTTCATGCGAAGGGGACTCATTTTATTGGAGGAGCCAGATGAGCTTTGGAGCCCAACATTCTAAAACATACTTGATAAATGGAACTTCTGATTCAACAGTGAATGTTCTGCTCTTCTACATTGTGATTTAACATATTACACTTATATTGTTCACACCCTCAAAGTTAGGCCAACATACAACCACGAGCAGTATATATTCAACATCTTTGATGAAAGCAAAGTTGAGAAGTGAATGAACACATATTTAGTTTAGTGTTATTTTAGATATATATATATATATATATGAGTATGGATTTTAAAAACATATTTCGTTATATTTTCTTTCATTCTATTGTTTACCATTTTCATTTTGGAATCTCATTTCCAAACTGTATATCAGACATTATAAGAAAGAAATAATAATTCTAATGGAATAAAATTATGAGCTAGAAAGAAATAATGAGCATAGATTTTACAACTGCTATCCCTCTGAAAAACCAAGAACAAGATCAGTGTTGTTCAGTTAAATATTACAAACCAAATATGATTTCTACAGGCTTTTTGGGTAAAATTCAGCAGAAGTAGTATATATCAAGTATAATTACTTGCAAGTAGAGAAACCAAATCACTAAATATGAATCAAACAAAAGTTTCCAAAATTCAGGAGACATAAAGCAAACAAAAATCTCCAAAACTGAAAAAGATAACATTAATCGATTCCTAGATTTCTCACGGTGTCAAAAAAGCAAGTTCACCCAAAAAAATTGCTCTTAGATTTTCCACCATCACAACCGTTAATTAGAAAAGAAAAATAAGGGAAAAAATAAAGCAACAAATGTGTGTGTGTGTGTGAGAGAGAGAGAGAGAGAGAGAGAGATGGTGGAAAAAAATCATGGATATTGATTTTTCAAAATCATGAGAACTGAGTGAGTGTTCTCTTAAATGGGATCTTAAACCCATTTCTTTTCTATTTCTCTTCTTTTCCCCATACTTGATAAAAATATTAAAATTAACTTAAAGGATCTTACTGACGACCAATAATAAAAAACTGTGCTGAAGAATTGTGTATGAAGCTATATATCTGCTAGGTGAACTATCATAGTATACTCCAACATTTTGACATACAGTTGGTACGCATTAAACCATTATATTATTGCAGTACAAGATACAGTTGGTATACATGTGTGTGTGTGTGTGTGTGTGTGTGTGAGAGAGAGAGAGAGAGAGAGAGAGAGAGAGAGAGAGATGGTGGAAAAAAATCATGGATATTGATTTTTCAAAATCATTCTCTTAAATGGGATGTTAAACCCATTTCTTTTCTATTTCTCTTCTTTTCCCCATACTTGCTAACAAATATTAAAATTAACTTAAATGACCTTAATGACAACCAATAATAAAAAACTGTGCTGAAGAATTGTGTATGAAGCTATATATCTGCTAGGTGAACTATCGTAGTATACTCCAACATTTTGACATACAGTTGGTACATTAAACCATTATATTATCGCAGTACAAGATTCAGTTGGTATACATAATGATCTTCACCACCATTGAGATTAAGATTTACAAAAAGAAACAAAAATTCAAGATCTTAAAAGAAAAAAAAAATGGATGGCTCCAACATGACATATAGTTGGTAATGGTATACATTACAAATGGATGGGAAAGAAGATGATTTCGATTAGGAAAGCGGCCGGGTAGATCAAGTGGAAATTTCTCTTCTGGGCATTTATCCCAAATTAAGTACGTGAGTTGCACGTAATTGTTAGTGAAAGCCTTGGTATCGTAGTGACATGTTTACTGCCATAAAAAAAGGGTTGAACATACAGGTGAATAATTCTTATTATGTATGTTCAAGTTCATTAAAACATAGAACAAAACTTTCATTCAATGTTATCAGAAAAAAAAAAAAGAAAAAAAAAAGAAACTTTCATTCTACTGTGATCAAATAACAAGTTTCCAGCTATGATAACACTTTGTAAGATGCTAATATATGCTTTAATATAATCTTCAACAGATATCTAACATCAAAATTCTAAAGAATGTGAAAGCATAATCATAACCTACAATCAACAAGATGGAAACAAAAGCTACAGAAATCCCATAAGTTCTGTTGTCTAGTTCATTTTATAGGACAAAAAAGACTAAGTATGCACATTTTGCATATGCTATACAAAAACATCAAGACTACTATCAAGAAATCAGTATGAAAACAAATTGAATCGTTGACAACACTACATCCAAGACTCTTGGCAAAATTTGAAGAAGTTCGTTAATTTCAACCCGAGTCAGCTTTGAGGCAGGTTTAAGTTTGGTTGCCTTGACCCAATCCATGCCCTATTTACCACCGATTTTTGTATATTGAATAAAAAATATCTGGATACATCAAAATGGAGAAATGCAATTCATATAGCGCACCCCAACATAAGTTGGGACAAGGGTTTGATGATAATGATTTAAATCAAACAGGTACTGAGCAATACATGGATGTAGCTGGAGAATTTCCACAAATGTTCTTAACCTATTATGTTATTCATACATTTTTAGATTCTTTCGGTTTTATCTGTTTTCCATGCAAATAATGCATTGATATTCATACATTTTGAAAGAGGGAAATTGAGAAAGTTCGGTAGTAATACATACCCTAATTAAAACATAATCCAAATAATAAGAATTTTAATAGTAATAATAACAGGGTTATGCCCTACCAAGAAAACAAAAAAGAATGTGTATTTTCATCATCATTGAAGCCCTATCCCATCCATATGGGATACAATAATACAGAATATATATTTGAATCAAAAGATGTTGAATGCTGAACAAACAATGGCTCAAAAACAGAAAAGAGATTATCAAATTGAAGGAAAATAAAGAACCCATAAAGAAGGTGGCAAATCAAAATCAACAGAATCCATAATTCATAAGACATTGAATAAAAACCACCTACAAATTAATTCAAGATTGATAAAAGAAGCAACTAAAAAAACCTAATTACACAGACAGACAATATCTAATAGCAAAACAAAGCACAGGAAAATCAAAGAATGCAAAACCCCAACAACATACAACCTAAAGATAATTCAGCATATTCAATTTATAAGCAGTAGTCACATATTTAACCTAAAGACATTTGGTGAATACCCATTCTTCCAAAATCACTAGAACCGTCACCAAAAATGATATACGAACCAAACAAACTATCAAAAACAGAGATTTCTTAGATAAATGAAGAGAACACCCTAATCAAGTTAGTTCAATCTCACATCAAACACTGCAGAAAAAGGAAATCTAAATCTTAGCCAAGTGAAAAAAAAAAAAAAAAAAACACCCAAACGAATCTAAAATCGTATGAAACTAAAAAAAACCCAGATAGAATTTCAACCATAGATTCAAGAAAAAAGTGGGGGTGTGGGGATCAGACCCATTAATCCAGTGATCATGTGAAGGAGGAAAGAACCGACCTTTCTTGAAGAAATGCAAGGGCAGAGTTCATATGGAGGCCTGATTGTGTAAGATATGTCTGGACATCATCTGAGAACGAAGCTCCTGGAATCCCCTCCTTCTTTCCGATACGGCTGAGGAGGAAGAAGAAGAAGCAGCAGCAGCGGCCATGGCCGCTGTGGGAGAGAATGGTAGGTCTCCGCAGTGTAGTTTTGCAAACGGTGAATGCTGGAGTCCGGATCCTCTTGAGCCTTTGACTCACAAATTCCAGGTTGTTTATGGTGGTCCGGTTCAGGAAAGAAACAGATAAAAGAAAAGGAGAGGACAAGGACAGAGAAGGTGGACGAAGGATAAGAAGAATGAATAAGAGGGAAGACGAAGAAGACGCTGCGGCTGACTGAGGAGACGGCTCCAGCGATCAATGGCTCGGGCTCCGGCTGTGGATCGAGGAGAAAAGGAAGAGCAGCGAGAAGGGTTTCCTGGTTGCGACAAACCGGAAACCCTAAAAACGGAATGTAAAAGGAGGAAGATAAAAAATCAATGAAACTGAGAGAATCCATCCGTTGGGCTAATCAATGAAAAGGATAGAATTTATCCGTTGGGCCAGAGGGACGGTGTGGACTTGGGCTGGTTTTATTTCTCTTTTTAAGTTTGTGCTGTGTTTATAAGATCCGATCCCAATGATCAAGGTGGGCCTCACCATATGCATGTTTGTTTGATGGGCTGGCCCTCTAAATCCATAACAATGGTGGCCCACCATTTTAGAACTCTCGAGTACCAGTCCCGATCCATCACCAAAACCGATCTTTTTAATTCAAATCCATCAACTACAAGGACGATGGATCTGTGCACATCTTCCCCCCATCTTTATTAATTAATAATTGGTCCTTTAAGTAAATGATCTACGACCATATTTTTAATGAAAGAAAGGTCTTTGATGATGAAATAGAGAAGCCTCTTATTGACGTGTGGTTACAGAATTCAAAGCTTCTATTATCATTGCTTAACAATTTCGTTTTGCATAAATACTCTTATATTTGGCTTGAGAAAATCCAAAACCCTATCACATTAGCCGATATAAAATAATTGAGCCAATCAATATTTTATGCTCCATGGTGGGCTTTTCGCTACACTTCATTAACTGTTGCATCTGCATAATTAATTCAAGGCATTAGAGTAACTGACACACGAATGCCCTCTAAAGTTGGTATGTTGCAAAATTTCCCTAGCTTACTTGTATACCTATTACCTAATAATGAACACAATATGTTATACCACATGTTTTGTTGTCATCAACCTTATCCTAATTACATGGTGAAGCTACCCGCAATCCGGTTGTGCCGAGGCAGGATTCAAGACCAAGAGTTCTAGTGTAAAATATCTATGCCCCATGCAGCCAACATTCTCATTATTCATACATATACAACCTAGTGGGCAATGGAGAAAATCCGAATTTTTCTCTGGGAGCCCATTGTTCATTATCAGGCTATGACTGGCTCATTGGAAGATCACTGTTAGGTTATATCTTTGCTATCATGAAGGATTTTGAGAGATATGTTATTATGATAAAATCATCATAATTTTTTATGGGGAAATGAAACCAATTTATAGATATACAATACATAAGAAATTCCAAACTCAAACTCAAGGAATGTTTGGACATTAGTTTGACAAATAAGTGCTAATTAGATTAAGATAAAAAATAAAAGGTCGAATTTTTAAATTTTAATTTACCATAGTTATAGTTATACAAACATTTGTGATTTTGTATTATCCACCTCCATCCACTTTAGCTGTAAAATCTCTAAAAAGAAAGTAGCCCCCTTAGCGTATTTCTTTCTTAGGCAAAAATTCTAACTTATAAGCTCTAAAAACAAAAAAATTATAATCAAGGGTTTACCAAAAGCTCTAATGTGTAAATAAACACTTAATTATAAAATAAGAGCTTTTTTTTTTTTTTTTTTTGAGTTACCAAATGCCCAAAATAATTGTTTCTAAGGAAAAGTAATCCTTATTGTGGGCCCCACAATGCAATAAAAACTATCCATCAGATTCAAAAAGGTCAACTACGGCTATGGGACCAATTTTAAGCCATTTATTTGTCCTAAATCTTAAGATTTTTTTTTTTTTTTTACAAAAAAGGTTTAAATGTGAAAACTTGCCATTCTAGGAATCCATGGGCCCCATTTTCATGATTCAAACAGTACAAACTCTTTAGAAGGCCAATTGTGGCTATGGGGTCAAATTTTATACATTAACTCATTATGATTTTTGACGTATGTTTTAAAAGCGTGCAACTAATGGATTGAACACTACTCAATTACACGCTCAAAAAGTGACTTAGGAGCAGTCCTCTTTTAGTTTTTGAGTTTTTAAGCTTCTATGGGTCCAATTTTAACCATCCATCCTTTGCACAAGATTAAAAAGAATTATGAGACCAATTTTCAATCATTAATTCATCCTAAATTTTGAGAATTTATATAAAAAAAGGTCCAAAGTGAAAATTGGCCATTTTGGGATCCTGTGGGCCTTGTTTTCATGATTCAAAGATACTGCTCATCTTTAGAAGGCCAAAAATAGTTGTGGGTCAAATTCTAACTCTTAAAACATCATAGATTTTGAAGAAATTGTAAAAGACTGTGCATAGTTAGATTGATCATGGACACACATGTCAAATGGTGTGGATATGATAAATGTAAATGATTCACATGTGTGTCATTTACACAAGTGAATCATTTTTAATGCAAACAAACGACCCCTAAGAACAAGGGTTCTGGAGCTATAAACTCACCAAAACCAACATATGAATCATTATATATATATAAAGCATTATGAAACGTTTTGCCACGTAGGCAGGTTCCATCCTCAATGTGCCATGTCAGCACCTACTTTGTGAGAAAAATACTATTTCTAAAACCATATAAAAAATTTTGGGCCCCACGTCGTATAGATTGCATGCCAGAGGTTTCTAAACCAACGAAATATCTATTCAAATTCAAATATTCTTATAGATTGCATGTGCAGGATAAGAAAGAATGAGATAAATGTCACGATCCTGAACCCGCTGCAGTGGCCCGACCTTGGGGAGCGTGAAATTGGGATTTAAGTAACAATTATATTTCTCCCATGATCCGCGTATGTGAGGATGACAATTTCAACACACTTTGAATATTTTTGCGGAAGCTTACATGGCGTTGCAACTCGGATTCCATGACCATCGGATTCTGCGTCACACTAGACCGCTAGTATATATCTATCATATCAAGGATCATATCAAACTGGGACAGACTATCACATTAAAATACAGAGTTGACGGTAACAGGATATTTCATTCCCACATATGTTCAAGTTACAAGTATCAATGTGCATTAATTAAAATCCCGAATAAGTGGCTAATAACAGCCATACAAATATCAAAGCTAAATAAACACCACCCCACATGTGACGTAGCTCCGATGTCAGGCTAAATGTCTACATGACATAGCCGACATAATAATCTACAAACTTATGGCTCCACAGCCAACACAAGCGCTTAGTTCGGGGCGAAGAAGTCTAGACCTGAATACCAAAAGAGTGGGTCAGACACGACGGTCTGACAAGTGGGTGAAAAGATATAAACAATATTCTGAATAATAAAACATATGATAAATCATGGCATTTGATCAAAAGTTGCATAGATTTAACATTAGTGTAAAACGTGTATACCTGACAAAACATATATCCATTTTGAAGCATGTGTAAAACATATATATTTGGAATAACATGTATTCATTTGGAACAAGTGTAAAACATGGATATCTGGCAAAACAGGTATTCATTTGAAACAAGTGTAAAACATGGATAATTGGCAAAACACGTATCCATTTAAAGCATGCGTAAAATATGGATATCTGGCAAAACATGTATTCCTCACATTGCAAATCCAGTCCATAAGCAGACCATGCAAATTGCCCTTCTTCAAGGGAGCCACAATCGTGGGGAGCAGATTGGCAACCACACTTAAGCTGAATCTTCCATCACTAATGTGGTGAGAGCACACTAAAGGCGTTGGTCTCGGAGCACACGAGGTAGCGAGAAACAACTATATACATATATAAATATACTGAGCAAAACCACAGCCACGAAACCGGGTGACAAGACAGAACAGAATTCATACTGTAGCTGACAGAAGCTAAAGGGGGACCCCATGTTGGTGGATCAAACTGACAAGGTCATCCAAGCTTAGTGGTGCCGACTCGTAAGTCAAAATGCATTCAAAACATATACGTATTTGAAGGGGTGTATAACACCCAAAACAAACTGAACTAAAGGCTCGTAAGCGCATTTAACACAATAATATCTTATCAAAATGCATAAGGCTGATCAAATATTCAAATTACAGATTTTAGTGGTTTTGAAATGCCACTTGTACTAATACACGAAAACTGTCGAAAACGTATGAAATTCAGTAAAAACAGACACTATGGACCCCCGCATATTTCCGGACCATACATTGAGGTTTCAAAATTTAAACAATAGGTATAAGGGTCTCGTATGTCGGTTAAAGCTCATGGCTTGGTACTCCAGAAGATTTCAGACATCCCGAGTTCCCTATACAAATTGATAAGCCCATTATCCTCAATAAATCTCCGAATTTGGGGTTCTTTTCCAAATCAATTTCCATATAACTCCTTTTATTCCTCCACATCATATTGGGGCTCCAAACCAACCTCACTGGACCTTAAAACACCCTTTTGATCATGTTTTGAAACAGGCCAGTAATTATGTACAGTTCGCTCTAGCGAACTAGAGGATCGCTCGGGCGAATAGCATTCTGGGAGGGTTCGCTCAAGCGAATACAAGTTCGCTCGAGAGAACTGGTCCGAGTCAAGAAGGGTCGAGCGAGCTGGGAGAGTGGCTCGAGCGGACAAGTCTCTGGAAGGGGTTCGCTTGAGCGAATTGGGGTTTGCTCAAGCGAATTAGCTTCTGGGAGGGGTTGGCTCGAGCGAACAGGAAGTTGGCTCGAGCTAATCATGTTCTGTAAGGATTCGCTTGAGCAAACGTAGGTTCACTCGAGCAAATTGCTTCAGAAACTCTCCGTTTCAACAATCCGGACCTCATCTTCTCTTCTCTTCAAAGTCCCATTTAAGCCATTACTTTAACAATACATTTATGGCTCTTCTATATACTCAAACCATCATCACTTCCTCCAATAACCATCCATTAAAACACCAATTCTCCTTTCATTCTCAATCTCATTTAATACAAGAACACCCACATTAATGGCAATCCACATGTGTTCCAAAAACAAACTTTTAAAAAGCATTTTATACACACATTCTCCAAAAGTTCAAAAAAGAAGAATAACTTAACAAGATGCATATTTCTAAAATCATTATAAACTACGGTAATAAGAGAAGATGAATAGTGAGAAATCCACAAATCCTCATTAAAGCATGAAATCATTCAAGAAAACTATTCATCTACTTGCCTTGGTCTCCAAAGCTTCCAAATAGGTCTCTAATCCAACCAATTAGACCATAGCACACCTTATACAAGAAACCCCCAAAATAGACCCATCACAAACCCTATAAACTGGGCAAACTAAGAAATAAGAAGAGAGAGCTCCCAATAACGAAGATGGGGCTTCTCTAAGGCTAGAAGAACACAAATATAAGAAATTGGAAGGGTTGCTTACTTGGAAGTGCTTCAAATGAACAAGACTAGCTCAAGGATAACCTCAATGTAGCTAGATTTCTCTTCTAATGACATCAATAGAGAGCTTGAGATGAGGGGAAGAAGAAGATGGGCACAAATATCTCATTTTGGCAAGCTTGGAGGTGGGTTTTGTGAGAAAACAAGAAGAAGAAGAGTAAAGGGGAAAAACCCTAAGGAGCTGAAGCTCCTATCTCTCTCTCTCTCTCATTCTGTTGGAACCAAATGGGGAAGAAGGAAGGGGGCTGGCCCTTTTATAGAAGGGTGGGTGTGGGTCCCATCATCACTTAAACTTATCGGGATTAAAACATCAATTTCCGGGCCCCGGATACGATCGACGAAGAAGCGAAAAATGTTTCTCAAAAAATCTATTTTTCAAAAAGTATAATTTTGGCATGGTTCTGAGATCTTGAAATTTGGGTCTAGATTCAATGTGAAAAGACCAGTTTACTCCCAATGCTGGAAAAACTGATTTTCGGAGCTTCAAATGAGTACGAAGTGCACACGAAAGTTGTAGGGAATGATGAGACTAGTCAAACAAAGCCGTAATGGAAATTTTTTTTTGGGAATCACAAAGAAACTCCCCATGCTGACCACGCAAGACAAATAGGGCTATACGGTCACTAACTGGGTTCACTGGCTTTCAAAACTTCCCAAAGCTAATAATGAAAGGTCTTTCTAACCCCCAAACTCAACCAAACAACCACTAATCTCACTTTAGAAAACTAACCCACAAATAAGTAAACACTAATCCCGGAAATTTGGGGTCGAGGTCTCATAATAAAGTTTGAAGACTTGACTTTACCATGATCAAACTTCTAGTTAAGCCTTAATGCAGACTGAGGTCCTTTCTCATATTATAATATGATATTCAAACCCAATTGTTAATTATTCTAAATCCGAAACAATCACCACAAAAGAGAAAAGGCTCAAGATTTTTTACCTGGAAACCCCTACTCGGGAAAAAACTACGGGTGACAGAGACCACCGAAAACAATGCACTATAAAACGAAGATTACAAGGGAACTCACAAGACCATTGACCCAGTTGAAACTCAACCTAAGGGGCTTTGAAGTACTTGTCGACCCACCATTCACCTTCCACGTGCTCGCTTGAAACCCACCTTGAATGCCCTTTCAAGGTGCTTGAGAGAATGAAGAAAAGGATTAAAGCTTCAGCACAGTCTTCCTTGTAGGATTAGCCCACAAAAACTCTCTTAGACGTATGCTCAATGCTTGAGAAATTTAGATAGCTCTGGTAAATCCATTAGTGGTTGCAAGGGGTCATTATATAACCCAAGGTTCGTGCACAAGTCTCTTTGAAGGAAGGAAGGACTCTTAGAGGAAGTAAACACCATCAGCATGCAAGAGTCCTAAAAGGACAGAAAACTATGCGAGCCCATGTTCTGTCTGTGCACCACTATTGAGCTCCAGTCTCGCCATAGCGAGACCATCTTCTGTTGTGGATATTTGTAGGCGCTGAACTACTTCGGGAGGACTCTATTTATGTCTTCAAACCCGACTAAAGGACTTCAAGGCTTGTCTAAGTAGTCCACGAGATGTCTTCCACTGTCAAAGGTTACTCGACACTCCTTTTCTAAACGAAATAAAAATTAAAACTCAATTAGGACTTAAGTTTTGTTCAAACTATGAGAATTAGCCAATCTAAAATTCTAACAATCTCCCCCTTTGGCAATTCGTGAACAAAGCTCCTAAAACAAAGAAGATCTACTAAAACTAAAGAAAAGGAGAAAATCCTCAAAGACTTGCGAAGGGATTCAAAACGATTGGGTTCCAAGGGTTTGGTAAAAATATCGGCCAATTGATGTTCGGTGTGAACTTTTTCTAGAACAATGATCTTGCCTTCAACTGACTCACGGATAAAGTGGTGCCTAATATCAATGTGTTTGGTTAGGGAATGCTGGACTAGATTTTTGGATATGTCAATGGCACTTAGATTGTCGCAATAAACAAACATAGTATCTTGATCAATCCCATAGTTTGCCAACATTTGTTTCATCCAAAGAAGTTGAATGCAACAACTTCCAGCAGTGATATATTCAGCTTTAGCAGTCGACAAAGAAGTCGAAGTTTGCTTTTTACTGTGCTAAGTGACCAAATTATTCCCAATGAAGAAACACCCTCTAGTAGTACTTTTCCGATCATCTGCACAACCTGCCCAATCAGCATCTGAACACCTAACCAGAGTTGTATTAGTGTCTTTGCTTAGCCAAATACCAAACTCAATAGTACCACTCACATATTTCATGATTCTTTTTACCGAATGAATGTGAGATTCATTTGGCTTAGATTGATAACGGGCACAGACTCCAACACTGTAAGCAATATCCGGTCTACTTGTAGTGAGATAGAAAAGACTCCCAATCATACTTCTGTACAGTGTTTCATTCACATCTTTCCCATTCAAATTGATTCTCAATTTAACAGATTGACCCATTGGTGTTCTGGAATGTTTAGCAGAAGTCATTCCAAATTTTTCCAGAAGTTTTCAAGAATATTTTGATTGAGAAATAAAAAAAAATTGTCACACTGCTTGATTTGTAAGCCTAGGAAAAAGGAGAGTTCTCCAACCAAACTCATTTCAAATTCATTAGACATGCTTTCGGAAAACTGATCAACTAACATAGAAGAGGTAGAATTGAAAACAATATCATCCACACAAGTTTGTGAAATTAATATGTGATGAGTGTCTTCTTTGATGAATAGTGTCTTGTGTACAGATGAGATCCAATGCAGATCCATATATACGCCGATATATATTTCTTGCTGCTAATACTTTCAGATTTTGTTGGACTCATGAGATCCATATGCAGTAATTTAAGTGGCCATTTGGTTGTTAAGGCATCAACTTTCTTATGTGAGGACCTTATTTGTTTGCCAATTTGACATGGACCACAAACAGCATGAGGAGTTTTTAAACGTTTAGGTAACCCAAGAATGATTTCATTTTTCGCCAAGCTATCTAGGTCCGTGTGATTAACATGGCCTAAACATTGATGCCACAAATCCATATCAATAATCATAGTTGTGTGACATGTCATCTTGCTTTCCGTAGCAACTACGTAACAATTGTCAGCAGTCCGCACTCCACGAAGTACATTATTACCCTTTTTATCAATAATAGCACGGTCATTAAAAGAAAAATGGACTTCATGGTGTGAATCACATAGTTGGTTGATGCTTAACAGATTTCTCTTTCAGACCATTGACCAAGAAAACATTTAAAAGATTGGACATACTTGGTATTGAAACTGTACCTTTTTCTATTATATTTGATTTGCTTCCATCACCAAATTTGACACTACCTCCATCACAGCTTTTTAGAGAGATAAACAGGGACTTATTACCAGTCATATGTCTGGAGCATCCCCTATCCAAGTACCAAACATGAGAATCTTTTGTAGTTAGTGTGGTGAGGACCACATTATAGCTAAGATAAGACTTTATAACCCAGACATATTTAGTCTTAATCTTTTGAGGAGATAAGGTACCTTTCCTTTGCTACCTTTGCCTTTGATTCCACATTTTGTGACAATGTGGCCGAATGTGCTCTTTTATATCACAAAAATGACAAATCAGGGTAGATCTAGGCTTAGGCACATTCTTATATGGTATTGAGTCCCTAGGTTTAGCATTTGGAGTAGCCAGAATACCAGAATATAAAGCTGGTCCTTTAGCAAAAATAGATTTACCTGATTTCATAGAAGATGATGACTCTAGGTTGAATCCAAGTCCAGTCTTTTGTTTTTCACTCCTTTGTTGCATCAAAATTTCATCTAGAGTTATGGACCCTTTATTCATTCTACCAAGCTAAGATTTGGTTGAAACTAATTTTAATAGTGCCATTCGAAGTTTCCCGCACACATCGTTCTTTTCAGTTTACAGCACGTTGTACTCAGTTTACAAAGAATTCAGTTCTTTTCTAACCTCCTCTAGCTGTGCATTAATCAGATCCTTTTCTTTCCTTGCATTAATAATGGTGTCAGATAAAATTGCACGTTGGGATTCTAATTGGCTTACCTTTACACGAGCATCATCAAGTTCAGAAGAGAAGGTTAAGTTTTGACATTCAGAAACTTTGAGCCCGTGAGAAAGCTTGTCATTTATGCAAGACATACGCTACGAATCTTTCAGAAGTTTTTTATAAGCAATTTCTAAATCTTGTTCCTCATCAGAAAGATCATCACACTTTGACTTATCAGATGACCCCTGCTCAAAGGATAAGTTAGTAGAAGACATAAAAGCAACAAATTTAGCATATTCAAATTGTGACTTAGATTCACTATTTTCATTCTCAGAATCTTCTTCCCAAGAAACATTCAAAGCCTTTCCTTTGTTTCTTTCCAATCGGTTTGCACATTTAGAAGCTGGGTGTCCAAACCCTTGACATTCAAAGCATTGAATAGGTTTATTGGCATTCTTCGATGAATTCTTATAATTTTGCGGCGCAATGTTTGGCTTGTTAAAGCTCTTATTCTTAGGAAACTCCTTTTTGAGGTTCTTTTTATTGTTATTCAGATATTTTTTTTAATTTTTTGACAAACAGAGCCTCAAGTTCTGCATCATCAAAATCATTATCAAATTCATCATCATTATTGTCCCTGGATGACAGTAGAGCGATTCCCTTGGATTTCTTATCAGAATAGTGATTTGCTTCAAAAGTTTATAAGCTTCCAACCAATTCTTCAATAGTGAGTTCATTAAGGTTCGTATGTTCCTCAATACCAATTACTTTTGACCGAAATCTCTTGGGCAAAGACTGAAGAATTTTCTTTACCACGTTTTGGTTTGGAATGGGTTCTCCTAAATTGAAACTGGAATTGACAATATGACCCAGTTCGGCATTGAACTCATCAGAGGTCTCTTCATCTTTCATACGAATAGTTTAAAAGGCAGTTGTCAGATTTTGAAGTTTATTCTGCCTAACTATGTCAATGCCTTCATGCACTGTTCTCAAGAGATCCTAAGCCGCTTTCGCAATGGTACAAGTAGAAATTTTGCGAAATTCTGAGTGAGTAATGCCATTATATATAGCATTCATGGCTCTATTATTCCAATGGGTCAGATTCTTTTCTCCTTGGTTCCAGTTAGCCACTGGTTTGGGAACACTTTTCCCATCAACCACTACAGTTGCAGATTTATAACCATTTATGGCTGTTTGCCAAACATCATGATCAAGAGAACCGAGAAACGCAGTCATCCTTACCTTCCAATAAGCATAATTGCCACTACCCCTCAAGCAAAGGAGGCTTAGTGGTAGAAGTGCCTTCCCTAGTGAATTCCATAGAATAAATATGAGAGGATCGCACTTTTAGAAAAGTGAAACTGCTTTAATACCACGTGAAGATTTGACTTTACCAAGATCAAACTTCTAGTTAAGCCTTAATGCAGACTAAGGTCCTTTCTCATATTATAATATGGTATTCAAACCCAATTATTAATTATCCTAAATCCGAAACAATCACCACAAAAGAGAAGAGGCTCAAGATTTTTTACGTGGAAAACCCTACTCGGGAAAAAACTACGGGTGGCAGAGACCACCAAAAACAATGCACTATAAAACGAAGATTAGTGAACTCACAAGACCATTGACCCAGTTGAAACTCAACCTAAGGGACTCTGAAGTATTTGTCGATCCGCCGTTCACCTTCCACGTGCTCGCTTGAAACCCACCTTGAATGCCCTTTCAAGGTGCTTGAGAGAATGAGGAAAAGGAATAAAGCTTCAGCGCAGTTTCCCTTGTAGGATTAGCCCACAAAAACTCTCTTAGACGAATGCTCATTGCTTGAGAAATTTAGATAGCTCTGGTAAATCCATTTGTGGTTGCAAGGGGTCATTATATAGCCCAAGGTTCGTGCACAAGTCTCTTTGAAGGAAGGAAAGACTCTTAGAGGAAGTAAACATCATCAGCATGCAAGAGTCATTGTCGCGACCCCGGACCGAGGTTCCCCCAAGTCCGGGCCCCGCGACGGTTATGTCCATCCAACTATGATTAACCCACAGGTTTCCGCGGTGAGGATTTCCAAAGACGAAGATGTAACAATCTCACTCGAGCAATGATTGGCGGAAGCGTGCAAGTAATCTCATCACAACTTAATCACATAAACCTTGTGATTCCGAATTGCATAAGTTAAGTCATCATTAAGACAATAATCAGAGGAGAAAATGTAAGCATAGCATTACCAAATTCAGTTCAAGTTTCAAAATAACAAAGTGTTAAGTTACATAACCCCAAAAGTGAAAAAGGCCAACAAAGGCCATACATTCCCAAAATAGCAAAATAATCCCATCTATGTGCATCGTACTCAAGACTCCGCCCGACGTCTAGAGGACGTCGTCGGGTTGCCACTCACGGGCTGGGGGTGGCTCAGAAGCCTCCTCCGGGCGCTCCTCCGCAATGGCAACGGCGCCTGCATCTAAACACCAAAACAAAGGGGTCAGACACGACGGTCTGGTAGGTGAACAGTTTAGACATAATACAAGTCAGTTAATATGAAAGTAATCAGCACTTAAAACATGGCATGAGTTCTGAACAAAACATGTTTAAAGTGTAATTCAAAACTAATATGCTTTTCAATAAAATAACATGATTCACGAATTCACATTGAGCTCATCCTTTCTCCGTCATACGCAATGACAAGAGCAAGCAAAACGAAACAGAATGAGACAAAGCAAAACAGAAGTCCGAGCCACACAAGGTGGGCGGAAAACCGGCCGCGGAACCGGACAGAACAAAGATGTGTATAAATACACGGCTAATCTGCAGATTGCCCTTATGTTTAAGGACCCCCGAACTAGTGGATCAGACTGAAAGGGCAGTCCAAGCTCAGTGGTATTCTATGATATCCATGTATGCATAAAACATATCAATGCTCGTACAAAACTTAGCGAAAAATGGGGAAAAACACTTGTCAAAACAATGCAAGACGAGACTAAACGAGAATAGCATAAGCTATAACAAGCAAGGCTGGAAAAGTGTCCCCATTATAGTTCATGAAACAAATCTAAAGTTAAACACATGCTTGTAAATCAAAACAGGAACAAAACGGTATTCTTCGTGCCAAAATTCAAGATTTCGAAACAATTATGACAAGTATATGCTAAGACTCTTTATTTGATTCTTGTGAAGTTGAAACCCAAATGTTGGAGTTTATAATGAATTGGTGTCCCCGAAGCTAGACAACATTCCATGTTTCAATTGCACAACATCAAGCCAAAGATCCCTTAACATATTCTAGTTTTTCTTTTCCATCTAAACCCCTTCAAAATTCTACTTCTGTGCACTCGGTCACCTCGCGGCTACCTGGCGGCTGGCCGCCGGGTGCTGGTCGGCTGACCGACCAACCGACCGACCGCTGACCGACTGATCAGGAGAAATACTACTTTCAGATTTCTTGCGCAGGTCGGCTAGCCGCCTGCTGACCGCCCGCGGGCCGACCACGCTCTGTGCAGAAATTGAGTTACTGTAATTCTAACCGACACAAGGTCGGTTAGCCGTGGGTCAACAGTCGGCTAGCCGACTGCTGGCCGACTGCTAACCGCCTGTCTGCGGCAGCTTCAGCTGAATTCAGAATTCACACTCCCTTTTCACCATTTCTTTCCTTTGTCAAATCCCTGCATATCCCCTGAGCCTCATGCTCTCCAAGGGCAATTTCCATTCAATTTATACAATCCACACTTCCAAATCACCTCACAACATTGCCTCCATTCTTTCATCCATTTATAAAACACATTGGCAAGATAAAAGCAACTTCAAATGAATGAAAAACCATTAATACAAACCATTAGTATATGCATTTCAATTAAAACAAAATTTCAGACTATAACACCTTTGGAAACATACATGCCCAAATTATCATGGAAGAGAAATCAAATCATAAAAGCTAAAGAAATCAAACATTGCATGCATCATGAGTCTAAGTTGTTCACTTGCCTTTACCAAAGTCCTAGCCCAACAATCTCAGAACAAGGCCTACCAAAAGTACTCCACGAAATCTACAAGAGACCCATGAAAAGAACTTCAAAAATCCACCAAAAAGAGAAGACAATGACCCATTTCGAAATGGGTGTTGCATGCTTGAAAAATGGGTTCCTAAGGAACTCAAAAGACTACATTGAAGAGGAGGAAGAGATCCATTACCTGAAGCTTGCTAAACAAGAAGAGGAGAAGAAAATGGAGTGAAAACACAGCTGGGATCTCCAAGAAAATGGTAGCAATGGATTCCTTGAGTGGAGAGGAAGAAGATGGTAGGGTTGGTTTGTGCTTTGAAGCTCTCTAGCTTAGGCATGCAATGAGAAGAAAGGAAGGGAAGAAGAAGAGTCTTCAGCTGGGTTCAGAAGTTGCAGGGAGAGCTTGACTCGTGAGTGAAGAAAAATGAGGGAGAAGGAGATTTGCTTCAAGTGGGTTTTTGTGGGCCCCATTGCTCAGAACTTGCAATGGTTAAAACACTGACTTGTGGGCCCCGGATGAAAACGACGAAGAAGACTAAAATGATCGCCGAAAAATCTAGTTTCCAAAAAGTATAAATTTGGCATAGTTTTGAGATTTCGAAATTTGAGTCCAGATTTGGTGTGAAAAGACTGATTTACCCCTTTGGGCCAAAACTTGGGTTTCTGAGCCTAAAACACAAACAAGCTGAACACAAAAGTTTATCAATAAAATAAAACCATTCAGAAGAGATCGAAATCACGATTAAAAATCAGAAAACTAAAATTTCCTCCCAAGCTTACACGTACTCTCAAGGCACCCTGAAGTGTGACAAAATAGCACAACACGCTCTCAAAATTCCCCAAAGCTAATTCTAGACTAAATCAGACCAATTTCTAATCTCACGCACACTAAACTCACATTACAACTAAACACGCACTTAGTTAACACTAATCGCGTTAATCCTGGGTCGGGGTTTGACAGTCATGAAAGGACAGAAAAACATAGCTCACTATAGCGAGCCCATGTTCTGTCTACACACCACTGTAGCTCGCTGCAGCGAGCTCCATTCTCGCTATAGTGAGACCATCTTCTGTTGTGGATATCTGTAGGCGCTGAACTACTTCGAGAGGGTTCTACCGTCAAAGGTTACTCCACAGTCCTTTTCTAAACGAAATAAAAATTACAACTCAATTAGAACTTGAATTTTGTTCAAACTAGAAGAATTAGCCAATCTAAAATTCTAACAAAGTTTCTTATTGAAGAGTGAGATACAATTCTTTCTTATTTAAAAAGAAAGTGTTTCCCATCCGGAATCTCATTAAAAGGTTATCTACTTCAAGAAAAGTCCTTTCTATATATCCACTCTTAATTTTTTAAACGCATCCTCTTTCATTTCTTCTTTTTCTAAGTGAATCTGCATTGGGAGACACACCATCCTTCGTCTCTTCTCTTACATGTGGATCTGCATTACGAGAGTCGGAGTCTGGATCCCCTGTTTGGACGAAACAGGGGATTCGGTTCCCGAGAGTCGACACCCAAGTCTGGAAAAAGACAAGTATGAAAGACCCACCTCTCTCTTTCACTCTCTTGAGTCAATGAGTATTAAATGTGATAAGACAAGCCTCTCTCTCTCTCTCTTGAAAAGAAGGCAATAAAAATATAATATTTTTATTCTCTCTCCCTATTTCTCTCTATTCAATCATTCATTGTACCGTCCCTGACTCAATTTGCTACCTATGCAATCTTCCACGTTGAGGGTTAATATCCAGTGTAGCATAATGTTTTTCTTTCAACCTTTTTCTGGGTATTAAATGTGATAAGACAAGCCTCTCTCTTTCTTTCGAAATCACCTTTTCTTTTTTTTATTTTAACAACTTTTAGTTAGAATTCCTATCATTCTATTTTATGTGATCGAACAATTGGGCCCTTAAAAAGGAAATGGGATAAGAATAACAAGTACATGAGATATATATGATTAGCCTTTTTCCATTGATCTAAGGTTACTACTCAAGTAATTAAGACCAAATATCCTTATCTATTTAAAGAACCATTGGAGTAATTTTTGTGGGTATTGAAACCATCACAAACCATGGAACAGTTTGTTTGTGGGGCCCATCTGAAAGCATGAACACTTGGAGGATAGGATTTTAAGAGTTTCTTATTAGCATATATTTCTTCTCAAAGAAAAAGGATCTATTTGATTATAGGGGCGCTGTTTCCGAGGCCTCAAATTAGTCCAAAATCAAGTTGTTACATGATGTGGGATGACTATTAGTTTTGCATAGTCAACGAAAGGGCCTATAAAACTCAGATGTGTGAAGTTTGATGAATGCCAAATTTTTTCTTTCATTTATTTATTTATTTATTTTTATTTTCTGCTTGGAACGTACTCATACACCCTTATACACTATCACAATCTCTATTCATTGGATCGACAGGTTTATCCATTGACCTTTTTAGAATTTGAATTACTAGAGTGATGGCTGGATATTTATTTCCCATCTTCCTTTATTCAGTTTCAATTTTTTAAGGGAGGTTATTAAGTGGTCATTTGGATATTCAATTTTTTTTTATTTAAATCACTTTAGAAATACGAGTCTTAGAATACCTAAGAATTTAATTTCACAAAACAAGCAAACCCTTTTATGGTCTCTTTCTCTTTTTTTTTTTTTTTTTTTTTTTTTTTTTTCATTTTCACGTAGGGCTTACCTATGTTCAATCCATTCCCTCCACATAGGCCTACAGAACTTGACATATCAACCTAATTGCTCCGTACACACCTTTCAAACTTGGATCATCACTGGACCTAATTTTCATACTAACTAAACATTGATCCTTGGACTTGCGCTTATTTATGAAGATACTAGCAACAGTCTAGAGGCAGGCACAAAATACCAATAGGCTACAACACCAAAATTCAACAGTACAAGCGTTCATATCCGATCAGTAATTCTAATGGTGCTTCCTGAAGCTTGAGAGTCAGAACTACTTGGGAGCCACAAAGAAGCTTTGTAATTTACCTGTCACAACCTCTTGTCAACTTTGAAGAAGTTAAAGAATAGGAGCCTTTTGTAACAGAACAGTACTTTGCCCCCCTTATTAATCCATGTAATGATATCTAAAAATGTAAATGAGCAATCCAAGCATTTTGTTTGCATGAATGCAGCAAAGCATGAGAACCCCATCTACAGATTTTAGCTTGATCCTTCGTCTGTCTTCTTGCTTGCTTGTTCTTGAAGCTTTTTTGTCCAGTATTCCTCAAGTAGGGGTCCAAATATTGCCTTGCCAGAAACCACTCCAATCCTGCATGCATCAGTTATATAGAAGCACTGTAGATAGTACCCTTATTTTTAACATAATCAACAAGCACTTTGAGTAAGTGTGCAAGTGTACATGCATGGGTACTACAATGTAAACAACATGCATAGTCGGTCAAAATTTTGTTGGTTCTCACACTTCATGTTTGTCTTGACCTTTGTCATACACTTCATATATCACACATGCAGATTTTCCCTCTTTTTTTTTTTTTTTGTTTTTTTTGTTTTTTAGGATTACATATTGATTCCACTCTCTTAAAAGAAATTTAGCTTTATAAATGTATAATTTTGATATTTCATATAATTTATTAATGTGTTAAGAATATTGGTGCTTCTATTACTGCATTGATGTTTTTTAATAGTCATTCTGTGTACAATTTCCAATTTAATCATTCCTACATTTTCAGATTTTCATAATTATTAAGGATTTTTCTCATCTATTTACATTTAAGGAGAGTTTTTTACACATCAGGTATGCATTTACACTTCTCTTCATTATACATATATATTTATATTGTTTTTTAAAAAAAATTATGAATATATACCCTCACGATTGCTTAATATTTGTTGTAAATGATCTCAACATTAGTTGTCCCAGCATGATTAACTTAAATGTACAATTTTGATTTATCATATCATTTAATAATATGTTAAGAATATTGGTGCTTCAATAATTACATTTACGTGTTTCTTAATAGTCTTTCACTGTATGCCTATATTGATATGTAAATATCACTTTTTTTTCCAGAAATTATGGTACATAAAAAAGAAACCAATATATGCAAAATTGCAAGGATGCATCGCATTTTAACGTTACGGCTGAAAAGAAAATGTCAACTTGATGGTATTAACATATTTATATATTTGTGGTTTTTTATATTTTAAATATTATATATTAATTAGCTCCCTGACTAGGCACTAAAAGTCATTCAAAATTAGCTCGACAAAGAGGATTAATAGCAATGCAAAATCATTGTATGATGCTCACAACATCAATCAAGTCGAGTAATGGATCTTTATCCTCACTTAGAAGTACTATAGGTATTACAAACAATTGCTCTATTAAAGAAAATCTAATCATAATGTGTGTGTGTATAACTTATTTTAGAAAATCTGATTATTTGCTCCTGCAACTCAAAACCAATTGGTGATTGGAAGAGACACAACTCAATGTTTTCTATGGCATTCGACATTGTGCCTGCTGGTCTGTTTTTAAAGCGGTTGTAGGTGTAGACACCGCATTTGACCCTCTATGATAGCCTTAAATACCTGTCATATATAGCGGTGCCCCCATTTCACCTATGATTGAATGATTAATGGCATAATTCATATTAATTAACGATGATGAAGATGCTTGTTGATAATTCTAGACTTAGTTCGACGATCTCTAGAAGTTCGTGAGAGAAAAAGGCAAATCGCGTCAAGATCTCGAGTCCAACCCATTATCACACAAGGAGCAGACCGTGACACTATTCAAACCTTTTCCGGACCACTTAAGACATGCTTAGTTTGCAAAAATGTCACCCGATTAACCTAAGTTAGGAAACTGGATCCATTGGTCCAGAGGTTCCCTTTTTCTCACCCCCTAATCATCAGGACACTTAGACCCTTGGATTCCTCACTTCGACAGCTTTCCGACGATATATAGAACGTCCAAATCAGATGAGCGGGTCAAAAGTTATGAGATTCAGAAGTTTGTCCCAAAAGGAGATGAAAATCACCTAGGCACCACCCATGTGGCGCCCACCCTGTTGAAATTCATCTAGGCGGTGTTGGGCACCCACACAGTCCAGGACCACCTAGGCACCCCATGGTGGGCGCCCACCCTACAGATTCCACTAAGATGGCCTAAAAGTAGCCCGGGACCACTTAACGTAGGGACCAAACTCCGGAAATGAATTGACTCCATCTAGGCACCACCCTAGTGGCGCCTTCCCTATTAAATTCCACATAGGCACCAGTCCTGCGGCGTCCACACTGCCCAGGACCACCTAGGCACCCCATGGTGGGCGCACACCCTTCAAATTCCACTAGTTGGCCTAAAAACAAACCGGGACCACTCAACATAGGGACCAAACTCCGAAAATGAATCGACTCCATCTAGGCCCACCTAAGCGGCGCCCACCCTACTAAATTCCACATAGGCACTAGCCTTGTGGTGCCCACACTTCCCAGAACCATGTAGGCACCACCTCATGGGCGTTCACCTCCAAATTGACTTGTTCGGCTTGAGAGTAGTCCGGGACCACTCAAATATAGGGACCAAGCTCCGAAGACGAACCGAACCACCTAGGCACCACACATGTGGCGCCTAGCCTTGAAATTCACCTAGGCTCCACCCATGTGGCACCCAGCTTTGAAATCCACCTAGTTACCAACATTGTGCTACCCAATTAGTTAAATGCTAGTGTAGGGTCCCCCCAGTTGAAGATCTATCCGTTCGATTCAGACTCTAAATGGGACCAAGTTCCAAAAGCAAAACCCAAACCATTTGGGCACCACCCTGTGGGCGCCTACACTCTCTAGGACCACCTGGGCGCCACCCTGTGGGCGCCCAAACTGCGCAGGCCATGTAGGCGCCACCCCATGGGTGCCCATCCTCTCTCAAACCTTAATTCGCCCTAAAACAACTTAAGTTACCCTGGGATGCGTGAGACCTTCTAGAAACACAAAATAATGAAGCCCTAGCCCTCCTAAACTCGTCCCAAACCTCTATATAAGGATCTCTTAACTTCATTTACAAAGGGAGCTACCCTAAAACAGAGAAAAAAAAGGGATTATAAACAAAAATAAGAAAGGTAGTCACCATCAGAGAGAGAACTTCAGATCTAGAGAAGAAGAAGAGGAAATAGAGGAGGAGGCTCCCATGTCTTCAACTATAGCTATGGGTCTTCACGAAAGCTTCGTTCTAGGAATTTCAGAAACGTGTCATATACTGGTATTCCTAGATCTCTCCTTTCTTTTATTGCATTTCATTGCCATATGTACTTAGAAACATGCTTAGGACCATTTGAGCATCGTAGATCTACATCAGCTTGTGATAAAAATGGTATTAGTGCATTATCATGTTAGTAACATGCTTAGGTTCATACTAATAGAGTAGATCTGCATTGATTTCATAGTTTTGATTGCGTAACTAAATTAGATCTCGCATTAACAACATCATCATCATCATTTATATCGAAAAAATCGCAAAAAGCCCTTGGCAGAAAGGCTGGGTACCACCCACTGGCCGCCTACCCTCTCCCGGATAGGCTGGACGCCTACCCTTCTGAGATAGGGTCCGGGTTCTAGGTCTTCACCCATTGCATCATTCTCTTGTAGATTTGTTAGCTACATCATTAGTAGTTCGCATTAGGACGTTCGCATCAGTCGCTGAACATCGGAAATTGTGTTGAAAATACTAAGGCTCTTGTGCATTCATTGTGATTCGTTGAGAACCCTGACTGAACAAGGTAGGCACCATAGGTGTGGCGCCCAAGTGGATTTCTCCACCTTCGTGCACAACTTTCGATCTTCCGCATTTAGTTCATTTAGAAAGTGCATGAAAATGATGTGTTTGGTTGTTTGACGTGTTCTGAACTTCGAATTATCATTTTTTTACCACACTTCACATCATTTCATTTGAATCGTACAATATAGAAAAACCTAAAAAAAATCATAAAACATAAAACTCACTTCTTCTCTTTCCTTACTGTCTACTAAATTAGAGAAGAAACAAGAAAAATAAAAATAAAAAAATAAATAAAAAAAATTAAAAGATACCCAGAAAATCCAAAAATAATAGTTAGATAGTCTAGGTTATTGAATTTAGCACCTAAGTAGGATAAATCCTAAGACTAATAAAATGCCATAATTAATTAACTCAACAATCATCAAATCATTAACCACACCTTTAATCCCATTAAGACACAAATTAACTCGGATCTAAAAGTAATTAAGAACTTTAGAAACACAAAAAACTTAAAACCCTAAAACACGGCCACCTGGGAGCCACCCCTGGGCGCCCATCCTTCCAAGACCACCTGGGCACCACCCCCTAGGCGCCTAGCCTATTCATTCCCTAAGACACCCCGGTTAAAGCTTAAGCTAATTAATTAAGACCTTAGACCAATCCAAATTAATAGATTAAAATATTTTAAACCTGAAATAACTGAAATCTCAATCAATTTAGACTTGAATCAACCCAAAAAAACGCAAAACCAAAAAATCTCCAAAACAGTTCACCTGGGTGCCCAGCCTGCCAAGTCCACCTAGGCACCACCCTCTTGGCGTCCATCCCATCCCATCACTAAGGAACCCCTAATCAAAATTTCTATTTAATCACAACCCGAATTTAATCCTAATCAACATAATAAAACACTTTTAGATTTAAGAAACCTGAAACCCTAATCAATTCGACTCTGAATAAACCTAAAGATTACCAAACCAAAGCGAAACCGCAAGACGAACACCTGGGCACCCAGCCTATCAACCCACTTAGGCACCACCCCCTGGGTGCCTATCTTGTCCCATTCCTTTGGAAACCACCACTTAATTAAACTTAACTGATTAAACCCGAATTAATACATTAAAACATTTTGAACCTGAAATAACTGAAACCTCAATCAATTTAGACTTGAATTCACCTAAAAAACCAAAATCAATTCGAACCACAAAAATATCCACCTGGGAGCCACCCCCTAGGTGCTTATCCTGCCTTATCCGCCTGGGCACCACCCTCTGGGCGCTTAGCCTACCCAATCACTAGGAAACCCCAATTGAAATTAAACCCAAATTCAATCCTAATCAACACACCAGAACACCCTTGAAATTTAAAACAACTAAAACCAGAAGTTCGAATTAACCTAAAACGTCGAGCCAACTCAAACCACAAAAAACAGTCATCTAGGTGCCCATCCTACCAAGTCTACCTAGGCGCCACCTCCTAGGCGCCCAGTTCGTTTAGTCCCCAAGGAACTCCAATTAAACTTAATCTAATTAGCTAAGACCTCAAACCAATCCTAAAGCACATGATAAAATATTTTTAACTTGAAAGACCTGAGACCCTAAACCAATCTAAACTTAAATTAACCTAAAGAGAACAAAAAAAGCCAAAACCAAAAAATAGCCACCTGGGCGCCACCCCTGCCCTGGGTGCCCATCTTGCCACATCCACTTGGGCACCACCCTCTGGTTGTCCAGCCTATCCAATCACTAAGAAACTCAAATTTAAACTTAATCTAATTAAGACCTTAATTTAATCCTAAATAACACAACAAAAACACCTTTAACTGAAAAGACCCTGAAACCTTAATCAATTTGGACTTGAATTAACTCAAAAACACAAAACCAACAAAAACTAAAAAAAATAGCCACCTGCCCCATCGATCTGGGCACCAACCTCTAGGCGCCCGGCCTCTCCAATCACTATAACTTAACTAATTGAACCTAACTTAATCCTAATCAAAACAACACAATAAAGAACTTTTAATTTAAAGTACATTAAACCATAAAGGTTCAACCTTAAATCAACCTAAAAAACACGAAACCGACTCAAACCACAAAACAACTCACCTGGGCGCCACCCCTTGGGCGCACGTCTACCAAAATCCACCTGGGCACCACACCCTGGCCACCCAGCTTCCCTGCTTTCAGAAAAACCCAATTCACGACTTAGCCTAAGTGATTGACGTTCAAACAAACTCCAACTACGAAAAGACATTTCCAACTGAAATACATCCAACCCCTTAAACATCCAAACCTTTACGAACAAACAAACAACCACCTAGGCACCACCGCTATGGCGCCTTGCCTACACTCTGACCCTAATCCACTACTTCAACTAAACACAAATAACTAAACACCTTATCACTTTAATTAATTAATACCAGAACCTAAAATAATCCCTGGACCCAAAGACCAATAATCAAGCCCCTTCCGGAATACTTGAAAATCACAGCCAATCCACCTGGGCACCACCCCCTTGGTGCCTATCCTCTCATTCACACTAAAACGTGAATTCTTGATTTTGTTTCAAAATCCGGATCCAAATCACTTCGACATTTGAACATCAGAGACTTGAAACAATTTTAAATATTAAAATTCACCAATCAAAGCCCATTGGAATCTGAAATATAAGCGAATTATCCCAAAATCACAAAAACCATAAACTGTCAGGATAGGCATCACCCCCTCGGCGCCTACCCTACCTTTAAACACCGAATCGTGACTTTCAATTACATTTCAAATTCCGATTTAGA
Source organism: Persea americana (assembly GCA_029852735.1). Classification (NCBI taxonomy): domain Eukaryota; kingdom Viridiplantae; phylum Streptophyta; class Magnoliopsida; order Laurales; family Lauraceae; genus Persea; species Persea americana. The sequence continues at coordinate 56,814,118 of CM056810.1, forward strand.
ATTGACTTTAAGAGAATACCATAGAACCTTAAAACATTCCTATACCAAAACATAGTTCTCAAAACCCCCCGGAATTCTAAGAATAATGTCGATACCATCACCACTAGCCAAAACACTCTGAATAAGTCAAAGTCACCAGAGTGACCTAGGCGCCACCCCCTGAGCGCCCAAGTCCTTTGTCAACCCTGTTTCGCCGATTTCGACATTATGTCACCTCCCAAATTAAAACCTTAAATCTTAAGCAACTTAAACAGAATGCTAAAATACCTCTAATCCACTTCTTAATTAATCTTCAACTTAAAACAAACCAAACCAACATAAACCTTACCCAGCCAACTGCTTAGGCGCAAGAACTACCTGACTTAGGCTATTTATATCCTAGGTTTAGATCGGGTTACCTGATTAGGTAGCTTAGAGCGTTAGGCTTTGCCCCACCACTTTTTCCTGTTTCGTTAGGGACTGGGAGAGCTGATGTGGGCGGTGTAGGACCTTAGTTTAGGGTTAATCCGATGATCAGTAATAAAGCATTAATCACGTAAATCCAAGTAAAATCCCTTAGTTAGGCCCTTCTAGCCCCATATCAAAAAAGCCATAAAAACTATAAAACTAACAAAATAAACCCAAAAAGACTTTCTTTTATTTCTTCCTCCACCTCAGGTGCCAGATATTTAATCGAACTTAACGATAAAAGGGAATAAAGAACTGACTCCTAAAATTGAATAAATGAGAACAACGAGATGGGATGAGTGATTTCGTACATACTTTTAAACAATCACGGCCCATCGGTCACCCTAAAACAAGCACTGGCCCATCGGCCACCTCCAATCAATTACAACCCATCGGCCTTTCACTTTTATCACTCGTGTATCACACACGAAAAAGATAGAAATCACAAGTCAAAGCCTCATTTGCATCATCATTTTGGTTTGAAAAATCAGCCTTTAAACCCTATTTTGCCAAGGGATTTGCAGGGGGTACCCGGGAACGGGTCCGATCATCTTCTTAAATATTTGGCACCTCCCTCCGTTTTATTTTCTTTATTTTAGTTATTTTATTTTACTTGGATATATTATGATTGTGCTATGTGAGGCTTAACCTTTATTCAGACTTTAACTCATGACCCTGAATTGACTCAAAATTAAAGAGACCCAAAGAGACCCAAATTAACGTGACAGGACAACAGTCGTGTGTTGCTGGCAGCACATTAGACAAGAGGAAGAACCCACCCATTTATTTTCTCCCATTTTTTTCTTTGGCTTTTGTCGGAGAATGATGTTATGGCCGAACCGTAGCTGGCGATCGTCATCCGTTGATTTTGAGGGTAGTCGGAATCCTCATTTTCGATGTAAAATTTAAATAGCATATATAGATGAATGGAGATTTCCCTAAGCCATGCCATTCCTTTGTTGGGGGGGGGGGTTTCAAAATTTACATCTGACAGCAGGGAACAGCATTGTGGCATGCCTTTGCCCAACAACTTGCGTTCTATTTGTGTTGATAAGAAATGTATGGTTTGAGTCTAGGTCCAAGTCTCGATGGACCCCGGCGCCTAATTCTGCGTCTGCACAAGTAGAAATGAAAGGCCTACACCTAAATTGCACATGTAAGGACCAAATTGCAATGGAATCTAGATACGGGCTTTGGATGTTAGTCCAAATTCATCAGGGACAAACCCTAATTGCTGTTTTAAAAAGTGAAGGAGAGTTCAGAGTCCTAACCACCTCGTTGGAAGTGTGGGTTCAATCTTTTCTTGATCCAATCCATTTAAACACATGTCCCTCTCTTTTGTAGGAACAAGCCCAAAATTTCACTGGTTTGAGTGATTTTCATGGTTGGTAAATGTTTGGTATTGCTGTATATTCAAATGTGAACAAATCAACCGTGTAGATAACTTCGGTTGATATGAAATTACATTTCACACTAGTTTCACATGAAATAGGATTTCACACTATATGATGCCAAATGTGATATAAACATAGATATAGAAATCGGGTGCACAACTCTGTGCCTTTTGAAATCTTGGATATGGATGCAACTATCCTATCTATCACATGAAACTTAATATCTCATTTAAGAATCCTATATAGAGTTCATTTGGGCACACTTGTGGAATGTTGATTCTAAACGTGCGATGGAGAATCTTTCCATAGAGGGCAGCATCCTCATTCCAACTCCTCCCCTCAGAAATTAGAATTCTATTGAATAAAGATAATTTTGCACCTTGTCACCAAAATTCCTTTACTTTTCCAATTCTTTGAAGCACCCCAAATGGCATACGTAAGAAAAATTTCTGCTTTTGCATTTCCATCTGCCTTTTCATTTCCACGACATATGCAAAGAAGCTTACAAAGTATTTCGCCTTGTCTTCTATTCATCATTTCTAAATTCATTAAATGTCATGCAGACCTTTATAATGTGTGTTTATGTCTAGTTTCTCTTTTATATCTAATAAAACTATATGAACCAAGAACTTGGCATAGTAAGATAAGCTAAGAAAGTATACCTTCAATTATCAATACGACATCTTGTTCTAGTGTCATATTGTTTAGATATGGATATCCATATGTAGTGCCTGGTATGTGGGCCTTTCTTCAGGTACGGTGTTATTCTTTGGAGGATCACCCCTTTCCTATTCCTTGGTTTATTTGGAAGGAACAAACCAACAGAACTTGAAGTGACTTTTCTTTAATGGAGGATCTTTGTAGAGCAATTCCAAAGTGGGCCTTATCAAGGAAATAACTCTCTAACTTCAGTATGAATGACATTCTTTCTAATTGGGAGGCTTGTATGTCATGTGGCTTGGCCAAGGATAGAAGGATGGTTGCTTGGTCTTCTCCCTCGATGGTAATGTTGAAGTTGGACGTTGATAGGGCCGTTGGAGGAAAGCCAGGGCCAACGGGTACTGGGGAAGCATTGTGCGATGAAAAAGGGGATATCTTATGTATGTTCTTCAAAAGTGTTGGTGCGAGGGACTCTAATGAAGCATAGGTGTTGGCTATTTTGGAGGCTCTAAGGATCTATTTCACTCTTCACAAGGTCTTATGATGGTGGAAAGTGACTCATTTAACGCTATCTCTTGCGTTACTCGGAGAGGGGTTAACCCTTGGGAATCCTAGTTTTCCCCTAATGAGATTAAGGAGCTGGCTTCTACTCGGTGTAGTTTTCTCTCATGTTATTAGATTGACTAATGGATTGGCGAATTCCTTAGATAAATACGGGGTCCTTGGGTCTTCTCCTTAGGAGCTTTCGCTCATGTATTTTTTATTGTTTTAGTTATAAATAATCCTTTTATACCCTTTTTTATGTTGCGCGCTTTGGTGGTCTTTCTTATACACACAGGCTCGTTATTAGGTGCATGGTGCGCCCTTGTTGTGGGGCTCATTGGGGTCCACTATTGGTCCGTCTAAATGGATGGCAACCCCCTCAATTACATCGAATCCATGGGACTAACACCCATCCAAATGGACAGGGTTAGTAGATCGATTGCACGATTATGAAGCCGTTAAACTTATGGGTTTTGGTTAAAGATGATAGGATGATCAAATGAGCCTTAAACATCATAGGTAGATAGGGCCCACCAAAATTTGGGAATCCCCCCATCCCCCGGTCCCATCCCTAAGCGGGTCCCACAGCCCGATGCGCATGAATGCCCAATGCACGCATCACGCATTGGATGAGCCCCATATATGATAAGACTTACCTATGTTTAAAATTCTCAGCTACATTAGATCATCCTAACACCTTGATCTTTGGCCCTATTGTTTAATGGATTTAAAGGCATCATTTTCTTAGGATTTCTATCCAACGGTGAGCAAAAGTTGGATGGGTATCAAATTTGGGCTTGTGACAATTCATGGGGGTGGGCAGTGTGTGTAAAACTCCATGGCCTAAAAAAGTTGGGGAACAAAAAAGGGGAGTTTACACACACACCCCTTTGATGAGAAATTTCTTTCTTGAGTCATGTAAATTGGAAACAGGCTTTGATGCATGGGCAAACTAAAACTAGAATGGCCCATGCAAACAATGAGATCACGATGTTTCCATCAAATGATGTAATTTGGTTGTATCACATGCCTTGTAGATTGCAATATGACTCAATCTGTTGATGGCAATTTTGGTAATGTCCACCTTATGATGCAACTATGAGCAAGACCCATCTAGTGTTATAACCAAGGCGTGTCTCTCCAATGAAGTCATATGGAGTGTGCTCATCAAATGAAAAAAAATCACAAGATATAATGTTAGGTGAGTTTTTAGTGACCATAGGTTTGCATTAGGGGTTGGCGTTAAGCCCTCGTCTATTTACAGAGAGATGGAGTGCATGTGAAACTTGAGAGATGGTCGGAGGCTTTAGAATCCAAGAGCTTTAAAAATAAGTTGTAGAAAGATTGAATACGTGAATTGCAACTTCAATGGGGATGTACAAAGAACTGAAATCACTGTCAGCTCAAGAGATACCACAAAAAATTTCATTTCGATACCTTGACTTGATAATCAGTGAGGATAGAGAGATTAAGGAAGATGTCAAATGTATGATAAGATTGAGATGGTTGAAGTGGAGACTTGCTTTTCAAGTTCTTAGTGATTGGTGCATGTCAACAAGACTGAAGGGAGGATTTTTGTAAGACCCCGCTCCGAGAGTTTCCTTTTAGTGTTAATTAAGACGTGCTTTAGCTATAAGTGAGATTAGTGGAAATGAGTTAAATCTGGATTAGAATAGCTTTTTATAGCTTTGAATTATTTTGGGAACTCTTTTGATTTAGTGGGGCCCTTTGGGGGTTCCTTTTATTGTGTCTTGATTAGTTTTGGGATTTATTTAATAATTCTGGAAATCTGTAATTTGCTTCGTTTAATGTATTTTATGATTCCCGACAACTTTTGTATTTGCTCCGTTCTCGTTTGAAACCTCTAAACCCTACTTTGCCAATGATAGGGGTAAAACAGTCTTTTTACACAAAATCTGGACACTATTTTCAATGTCTCCGAAACTCGTAAAATATATACTTTTTGGAAAGTAGAAATTTCGACGATCGATTCTTCCTTCTTCGTTGAGTCCGTCCGAAGCCCGTAGAGAGATGTTTTCGCCCAATTTGGACTTTTAAGTTGTGGGACCCATTGCCATTGTCTATATAAGGAGGATCCCTTTTTCCTCTTCCTCTTCTTGCAACTTTCTTTGAAAAAAAGGAATTCCAACCCAACCCTAGGGTTTTCTTCAAGCTACCTTGCTTCCTGCTTCTCCATCTCTCAATCTCTCTCAAATCTATTGCTAAAGGTAAAATGGAGGTGATAATCTTCTTCCCCTCCATGAGAGCTTCATCTTGATACCTTTTTTAGAGAGAGCCTTCCATTCTAAGCTACATTTTGAGCAAGCTCTTGCCATTAGAGGACTTTCCATGTAAGCTCTTCTTCTCATCTCTTGGTTGTGTGTTCTTCTAGTCCTTGAGATGCTCCATCTTGGTTATTGGGAGTTATCCCTTTCTATTTCATAGCTTTGCTATTTTAGGTCTTGATATGTATGCTATTTTGGGGGTTTTGTGTAGATTGTGGGATTTGAGCTTGGGAGAAGTGATTAGAGCTTATTAGCTTATTTGGAGACCAAGGCAAGTGAATGAATGGATTTGATTTGAATGAGTTCTTGTTTTATTGAAAATGTGGATTTTACTATTCATATTCCTTTAGTTTACTATGTGTCATAAAGCTTTTGGAAATGTACTTATTGATATGATTTTTCTCCTAGTTAGTTTATGAGAATGTATGCATTCATTCATTAAAGCTTATTTTGGCCATTATGGACTTCTTAAATGATATTTGTACTTGCATTGAATGGGATTTGTGTTGGAAGGAGAATTAAATGCATTGATGGAATGGTGGTTGGGGGAAAGGATTAGATGTGGAATGGAAGGGAATAGACCCATTTCATGTTAGAAAATGGATGAAGCTGAGGTGAAAGGGTTTGGAAAAGAAAGAGTTGAAATCTGCACCTGATGTGTAGTTCCCGCAGTTGGGCGATCAGCGGGCGGTCACCTTGGCGGCTAGCCGACAGGTGACCGGCGGCTAGCCAACCCAGATTCGGTTACAAACACAGAATGCTGTGTTTTGACAGGTGAACCGCGGTCAGCCCTGCGGTTATCTCGCGGCTAACTGCCACCCAAAAACCCTATGGCCGCTAGGTAGCCGAAATGCGCGGTCAGAAACACAGAATGCTGTATTTTAACAGGGTGAACCGCAGTCAGCCCCGCTGTCATCCAGCGGCTAACCACCTAACACCTCGGCGGCTAACCGCCAGCTAACCGACTGGTGACCGAATTTCACCTAGAATTCCTGAGTCTTTTCTATTGTTTTCAGATATGGTATTTAAAGGTTTGGATGGGTTGTTCTGATGCCCTACCACCTTGGAAAGACCCAGGGGATGACATAAGGAGATTAACTTATAAAGAAACTCCATTTCGGAAAAGTATTGGGAATTTTGGATTCATCAACTGGTATAAGGAAACTTGTTATGTCCTCTATCATTCGAGTACCATACTAAGGGCAATAATAGACATACAAGATCTTTATACATGTTGTCTGAATACGGAAGCCCCAATATATAGTCTGTAACTGTATAAGAATTTATTTCATGGTTTTAACTCTGATTTATGCACCTGACATGTCTTGCCCGCCCCGTCTATGCATGAAAAGATAATGATATGAAATGTGTGCCTATGAGCACCATGCCCCGCCTGCCCGAGTGTTTTACACCGATATAGTCTCGTACATGTTTCGATTTCTCATGTAACCTATGAGTCGGCACCACTAAGCTTGGACGTCCTTGTCAGTCTGATCAACTGACTTGGGCCTCCCCCTTATGCTCCAGCCGTTGCAACTTGGATCCTGTCCTATCCCGTTACCCGGTTCCACGGCCGTGGTCTTGCCTAGCTATATGTATATGTATATAATGTTGGTTCTCGTCACTTCCTGTGCTCGAGCCCAACGCACTAATTGTGCTCTCATCGCATTAGTGATAGAGAGGATTTAGCTTTAGTGTGGTTGCCATCTATTCAGTTCCTGTACCTTGAATATCCCACATGATTTATATTGCATTTGTACTTTACATGAACCATGCATCCGGTTTTAAGACAGTTATCGTTTAATAAGATTTTGTTATGTTTAAGATGTGCTTTGATCTCTCTCTTGGTATTATCTATTCATCCACCTGCCAGACCGTCGTGTCTGACCCAAATTTTGCGGTACTCAGGTCCAGCCCCCGTTATTGCCTTTGAGGAGGAGCCAGAGGAGGCGGTCGGTGGACCGCAACGATTAGTGGAGTGGCAAGCTGACAATGTCACTTAGACATTTGGTTTAGCTTTGAGCTACGTAACATTTTGGAGGAGTTTATAGAATGATACTTGATTTATACTTTTGGTTGTACTGACCTTTGTTGGCCATTATTTTTGGGGAATGTTAATTTAACTTGATCTTTTGTTTAAACTTTAACTTCATATTTTGGGAATGCTAATGAGATCATTGCTTACTCTGACATCATGTCATACTTATGTATTAACAGTCTTATATGATGAGAATGGATTAAGAGTTTGATTTGCTACACGCTTCCGCACCAATGTAAATGTTCTATGAGTGTGTGTGAAATCCTCACCGCGGAAACCTGCGGGAGATTAAATGTGTATATTCATATAATCATTCATCCACCACCGTCGCGGGCCCGGATCCCGGTCCGGGGTCGCGACAATTTTATAGGGCATCAATTAGACTAGTTATGACCTATTGAGCCTAATGTTGGCCCATTAAGAATCAACACTTGCACAAAATGAGTGCAACATAGATGACAGCGTTGAGGTAGAGGGTGAAATTGGGAAAGATGGAATCAGAAATGAGAGCTTTCGAGCGCATATAGGGGTAATTGTAGTAGGTGATAAAATAAGAAAAACTTATTTGAGATGGTTTGAACATGTTTAATGTAGCCCGGCAACAACATTGATGAGAATTTATTTATTTATTTTACTGGTTCATGACCAGCCAATGGAAGGTGTAACATGGGTCAAGTCTAAATCAGTCGGGTCTTCTAGAATTTAGGTTTAGTTCGATAAGTTCAGTGGAGTCAATTTTGATAAGGTTGGGGCTGGCTGAAAACCTGCTGCAACCACACCAAATTGCATCTCTAATGCTCGCTTTTTAATTGTTAAAGAACTTTAAATCTTTATCCCATCTATTTTCTAACTTGTCAAGTTCTATTCATTTGGCTGAGTTTTATTTTTCACCTTGCTTTTCTATAGAAAAACATGAAAGAGACAAGGCATGTGTTCTTGTTCATTGCATGTCAGGAAAAATAGGTCAGTACGAACATTTGTAAACACATTTGTTCGTGTGTAATCAAATAATAAATAACCGTATGTGCATGACGTCTATAAATAGACAGTGGCAAGTATGGGTCGAACCCACAAAGAGCGATTAAGGATAAAAGTAAAAAATGTCACAAACTCACAATGCATAAAATTTAAAGCAACTAGAATAAAGATGTTGATGATAATAAAGAGATAAACAATATTAATAATCAGATCAAGGCACTAGAACCCATTAAGCATTCCAAAACAACCCTTTTTTTAATGAAAACACAAATTGATTAACTTTTCTACTTCAGATCTGAACCCAATCAAGGCATCTAGATCCGGGTAATATGTCTTTAAAATTATTTTTTCTCAAAAGAGATGGTTTTTCTAGAAAAAATTATCAATGCGCCCAAGACCACCTCCTTCCCTTTATAAAAGTATTAAAATTACCCAATAATCACCTATCAACCTAAGCATAGACTATAAAAAAGAATCGATTCCCAAGCACAATCTATCAAAAGAAGCTTGGATGATAATAGTTTAACATGGAGAACTACAAAAAGAAAGGTGCCCACTTGGCATGAAGACTAGCCTATTCTAACATTCAAAAACATATGACAACTAATCAACAAGCACTCTTATGAAATAAAGAAAAAGTTACGACATACTTATCATCATCTAGTAGCCCTGATCACAAAGTTACTCACTCATTGCACATAAGAAAAAGATGATTGTTGACACAAAAAATGTTACTTTGCCTCTTTATACACTTTCAACATCAAGAAACTATATGAAGCCGCATCCTACGACAAACAGGCAATGCTACTTCATGCATCAAATCTTGTCAGAATCAAACAAAAACTGCAAAGTTCTTCAAAACAGCCAAAAGAAGAGTATACATGAAGTTTCAGGCCATTTTGACACTATTTGGCCTAACTTCACTCTTCCAGCAATTGAACAGGTGTTCCCCGTGGCTGTAAAGTTAGAGACCCTGATTCACAAAACAGAGCACACAGTTGGCCTCAAAATATCACTAGAAGGCTCTACATCAAATTCCAAGCACTTCTGATATCGTTTCGCCCAAAAAGAAAACAGCCGCAACAAAGTTAGCTCTTCCGGCAGCGATAGCAACGAAGACATCAGATCTTCAATCAGAGCCTCTGTATCCACCATCAAAATCAGGGGATCGTCACCAGACACTCCAAAATCGCCAACCGGCCAACCAAGAAAGGACACCTTCTGCCTAACCGATCAAGAAATCGACAAGACAGATGGTATCGGCCCACTGGTAACAATTAATATCTGAAATTACATGATCATCTGACATCAATCGGCTTGAAAATCCATCGGCAATCAAGGCTTCCTACATCGCGGGTAGAATCCCAAAAGAAGCGGCCTGGCCCAACCTGCGACTCTTCAAATGCTTTGGCGGCCACTAAATGTAGTTAATGACCCGTTTTATGAGAAATTAATGTGGTCATTTACTCATTATTGTAGATGGCCCAATCAGAAGCCAAGAAATGAGAGTTACAAGTAAAGTGCAATCATGGCATAAACCATGTAACTCCTCCCATCATGGAGCTTTAAGGCAATTAAAAGCCATTTATTCTTCAACGGCCAATCAAAAGCAAAGAAAAAAGAGTTACAAAAATATAAATTAAAAAACTTGTAACTCCTCTCATCATGGAGCATTAATGCAATTAATGCATTTAAAGCCCATAAACTCCCCTCATGGCCATCAAAAGCCTATAAAGGGAGGCCATTTCCACCATTTCAAGGATCGATCGATCGAAGGATGAAAAATCAGGAAAATACACAAGAAAAATCCTACAAAAGTTGCTACAACGACCTCTCCTCCGTTGAAGAATATCTGCAGCGACCACCAATACAAGGTGACCAAATTCCCTTAGGGGGCCACCCCCCTCCCCCCCTCCCCTCCCCCCCCCCCCCCCCCCCCCAGGCCCTCTCCTCCTGTCTCCATGGCTTAGACGTGACTTTTCAGCCCGTCCACTTAGCTTTTTATTGGATATAGAACCTCCTCTTGGTCTTTATCCTCTAAAAATCTGAGGTTCAAGTTGAACCAAGCGAATCAAAAGCATCATCTGTTCTCATCTGAAGGATGATGGCGAAGTCCATACATCACTTGCGACCTTCAATCTGAACAAGTCCCCACAATCTCCTGAGAAGTTAGATCATATTTTCTTATTTTTCATTGTAGTTTGTATTTTTTACAGAGACATAAAAAAAATCGCAACTCTTTTCTTTCCCTTTTGATAAGAATTGTAAATCACCTTTCACGGCATTCAAAACAAAAGATGTTTCTTTTATTAAATATGTGCAATAAAAACTAGAAAAAAGTTAATTTTCTTTTCTACTTGTGAAGGTGAATCTATGGACCACCACTTGTCAATTCCAAGTAGAGTAGAAAATCTAGCATACCCATGCAAAAAAATTGATGTTTGCCTTGTCTCCGGTCATGAAAGGGTTGGGCCCCAAGGACTCTCACGTCTGCTGACCCCGGTAGTCCCGCTAGCGAAAAAGCGAACCCATCAAGTTGGTACACCTGGTGGGACTTGTTCATTTGAGAACATGATACTTAGAAAAGAAACATTTGCATATCATATCTTTTGCTCTATGTTTATGCTTCTTTTCTAGATTCCTTGGCTCCTTTCTAGTTGGTGGCCTATGTTGGATTTTGCATCAAAAAAAAAAAAAAAAACATGAGAAGGGATTTATGGGAATTTTAAATTCTATCTTTGAGTTTAAATTCCACCCTTTCTTAAAATAAAATATAAAAAAATCAGATTTCTTGCTTTTGGGATTCAAATTTGATAAACTTTGATCCTTTCCCTTTCGGAAAAAAGCTTGTAGAAATGTTTGAGCTTGAATTCGAATCGGGGATGAGCCACTTTTTCTCTTTGATGAGTCCAGTAGAGATCTTTAAAAAAAAAAAAAAAAAAAAAAACAGATTTCTTACTTTTGGGATTCAAATTTGAGAAACTTTGATCATTTTCCTTTTGGATAAAGCTCGCAGAAATGTTTGAGTTTGCATTTGGATCGGGGATGGGCCACTTTTTCTCTTTGATGAGTCCATTAAATATCTTTCAACAAAAAAAAAAACCAGATTTCTTACTTTTGAATTCAAATTTGAGAAACTTTGATCCTTTCCCTTTCGAATAAAAGCTTGCAACAAGGTTTGAGTTTGCATTCAGATCGGGGGTGGGCCACTTTTTCTCTTTGATGAGTCCATTAGAGATCTTTTTAAAAAAACAAAAAATTCAAAAAAGAAAAAAAAACCTTCCGTCACTTTTGGGTTCAGTTCAAGAAATCTTGGTTCCCTCCCTTTCGGATAAAATCTCGCAGAAATGTTTGAGTTTTCACTCGGATTGGAATATCATTTGCTCTTTTTGATGAATTCGATCTTGACCTTTCAAAAAAAAAAAAAAAAACACCTTCCGTTACTTTTGGGTTCAGATTCGAGAAATTTTGGTTCCTTCCTTTTCGGATAAAAGCTCGCAGAAATGTTTGAGTTTTCTTTTGGATTGAAATACCATTTGCTCTCTTTTATGAATCCAATCTTGGCCTTTCAAAAATCCCATCTTGTATCCATTCTAAGGATGCAATTTCCAACATTTGTGCCTAGTGATGCTAGTATGTCCTTTTGGGTCTACTGTATTCGCGATCGACACACTTGTTTTCTCCAACATTTGTACCTAGCGGTGCTAGTATGCCCTTTCGGGTCTACTGTATTCGCGACTGATACATTTATGCGTCCAACCTTATATTCATCTTACCTTGAGTGAGCCTTGCTTCTTGGCAATTTGAATTAAGGTTTATAATTGTTTCGAGCAGTCATTAGAGCGCTCATTCTGAGCTTACAATTGTTTTGAGTAGTCATTAGAACGCTCGTTATGAGCTTACCATACTTGCGATCAGAACAATTATACCTTTTATGGCTTTCTGTCTTCTTTATCTCGCTTGAGTCGGGCCATGTCCCCTAGAGCTATTTGAGAAGACAAACCATAGTTCTTCCATTTATGTTTATTATATTTTTGTGATTACTAATGGATGTGGCCTTGTTTCATAAACTTTTTCGAAACTAACAATGGCAACTTCTTTGACCATTACCTTCAATGAAAACAAGTACCAACTCATGCTTTAAGGGAAGCAAAACATGAGCATCATCTTTCTCAGCAACTCTCTAAACACTGAGTCGACCTTTGCTCCCAGGACCAGTCTTTGGGCCGCTGGGTCCATTCCCACTTCTCGTAAAAGAAACCGCACCTGCCAAGAAGCAGAAAACTGCCTCTGGACGTGTCACTGCCCTGACACCAAAGCCGACCACCAAGAAGCCTAAAGCTTGCGGCACTCCCACAAAAGCTTCAACCTACAAGAAGCCAGGTCTATCCAAAGACTAGGTCCCCAAAACCTTCACCAAAGCAAAGAAGGTTCCAGGCATCCATAAGGCTAGCATACCTGGCCCCTCTCAAGGAGAACCGGTTCTATCCTCTCGCTTACACGAAGGAGGATAGACCCGCCTTCCGCCAGACAATGAAGTCAACTCAGCACGAGCCAGCTTGCTCCTACAATCCCAAAATCAAATTGTGCATTACAAGGCCCTTAGAAGAACCTGCTAAGGCCTGCACTCCTTCGGTTCATCCCTTCATCTCAACCTTTCCCCCTTTGCATGCCTCATCTATGGACTTCAAAATGAAGATCTAACCACACCATTCCCTTCTCCTTCCTTCAAGCTTCAGCTGGATGCTTCTTGTGCAAAAATCCTGCAACTTTTCCACCTCCATCCAGCTGTTTCCTTCTTGTTTGGATAGTTTCAGGTGAGGGCTTCTTCCCATCTCTTTAATGGAGCTTTATTAGCTCCTCTAGAACCCATTTTCCTTACATGCAAACCCATTTCGAAATGGGGTTTTGGTTTTGGAAATTTGTTTGGTTTTGAGGTGTTTTCTTAGGGCTTTGTAGATTTCTTGGTTCAGCTCTTGAGTGGGATCTTTGAGGAAGTCTTTGGATTGCAATTTTGACCCAGGCAAGTGAATAAAATGATCTTGGGATGCATGCAACTCAATTTGTGTTTCTTTTCCAAGATTTGATATGAAATAGCTGTCATTTGATTCATTTTCTTTGGCTATGTAAGGTTGATTTCATAAAGGTTTTGAGTGTTCAGCTGGGTTCAGATTTCTGCAGGGTTTTAGTGTTCAGATTTTGTTCAACTTTCTGCAGGGTTTTGTGTCCATGATAACATGGGAAAATTCTGGCCATTGGTTTGTTTTACTAGGCTGGAAATTTGATCTGAAAGTTCTGGTTCATTTATGTTAATGTCAGAATTTTGGGGTTGTTTTACTAGGCTGGAAATCTGATTTGAAATTCCTGGTTCATTTATGTTAATATCAGAATTTTTGGGTTGTTTTACCAGGCTGGAAATCTGAATTGAAATTCCTGGTTCATTTATGTTAATATCAGAATTTTTGGGTTGTTTTACTAGGCTGGAAATCTGATATGAAATTTCTAGTTCATTTATGTTAATATCAGAGTTTTTGGGTGGGTTGTTTTACTAGGCTGGAAATCTGATTTGAAATTCCTGGTTCATTTATGTCAATATCAGAATTTTTGGGTTGTTTTACTAGGCTGGAAATCTGAATTGAAATTCCTGGTTCATTTATGTTAATATCAGAATTTTTGGGTTGTTTTACTAGGCTGGAAATCTGATATGAGATTTCTAGTTCATTTATGTTAATATCAGAATTTTTGGGTTGTTTTACTAGGCTGGAAATCTGATTTGAAATTCCTGGTTCGTTTATGTTAATATCAGAATTTTTGGTTTGTTTTACGAGGCTGGAAATCTGATTTGAAATGTCTGGTTCACTTATGTTAATATCAGAACCTTTCATTTAATCTGGTCATGGAATGAGATGGTTTGTTTGGTGTTGTTTGGAGGTTGAAAAAAGGCCAGGGAAATCCTATTTAAGTGTTGAAGAAATATTGGATTGAGAAGGAAGGAGGGGAGGTCCAAAAAAAAAAAAAAGTGGAAAAAGAGACCCCCAGGACTCGCATTTCAGCACATCACAAAGGGTCATCTCGCTATTGCGAGACGCACTCTTTCAAAAACTGAAAGAACCGATCGAAAGAGTGAGACAATTACAAAGAATTAGTAAAAAGGTCAGTGCTTAGGAAAAGGTTAAGAAGAGAAATGTAGCTTTCACAACATCTATAGTAGATCACGGAATTAGTCCTCTTTTAAATTTAGAAATCTACCTCGAGCAGCATATGTACTAGCTTTATGTTAGGGCATTTTAAATTTATTTACCCCGCACAACTTCCCAATTCGGATCACGAATGCTCACAAATATACACACACCACCTCATCCGTGCTTTAGTACTAATGATTTTCAGGTGAGTCTTGGAAAAGTAGTTTTCACTAAGGTTTCATTTCTATCATTTTCTTTTAAAGCTTGAATGCTAAAATGGCCCCCCGACACTTCTACCGAGAAAGAAACCCGTGCACAAGACAACACTATGCAGTGGGGGCTAAAAATACTACAGCAACAAATCACCCCTTTAGAGACCTTATAGGAAAACAACCCCGGGTTGCATGCATGACACCCCACACATTTGGGCATATATTTTTTAGGAACCAACCCATGGGTATAATCTTGTTCACTACTTCCCGTAATGAAATAATGTTTTAGTATGAATCAGTGAACTGTGGATAGTGTCTATTATGCTATTTTGACTAATCATAGTATAATATCAATGTCTACGCAAAATTGTGAACTTCCTGTCTTTATTATTTTCTCTTAATATTTGAAGAAATGTATTTCTTCTATTGCTGTTTTAACTTCCGTTGTATATACCATTCATTATTGGTACACAAAATATTAAAATGAAAAGAAAGAAAATTATAAACTTATATGTTGTATATGGTCACTTTGCAGTGGATTTTTTTTTTCATACAAACATTATTTTATGTTTTGCATATTTCTTTATGAAATTTGATGGTTATCAAAGATGGATGGTTAGATTACATTTTCTTCATTGTGGTTAGATTCTTGTCTTGTTTTTACTAAGTGGCAGAGTTCTATTGGTTACACTAGTGAAATCATAACATTGTGTTGCATTTGAGTTGGTTAGGTGAGATTGAAAGGTTTTTATTTTGAAACTACTACTTAGCCGCTGCAATCTGTACATTTCGTCAATTTCCAGCATTTGTTTATATTATCTCTATGTTATCATCCTTGAAATGGTTTTTTTTTTTTTAAATCTCGTATTCATTATTTTTTGTATTTATTGGTTTCAACAAATATTGAAATAGTCTATTACTTACATTTTAGTTCCTAATGATATTTGACTCGGGTGTATTAGTAAAAGTAGACAGCTTGTAAGCATCGGATGATTCTTTTTCCCACTTTCAATTTGATGTCAATGGAGCAGGACGTTAGTCCAGGTCTATATAGGGATAACTATACCTGTTCACTTATTAGATAGTAAGCCTCTTACTCTTTCTTAAATGCAATATATGGATAAATGACATGGGTTGATTTGGGTGTTCTATACTTTTCGTATTACCTTGTCCTGTATGGTTGTTGCATTCTTTATAAAGCATAGGGTGACACATACCATGGATATTATTTAGATTCTCTTCTTATTATGTCCAGTTATTTTTTTATTTTCTTACGTACTAGCTAATTAGTCAGTTTATAATAGACACTTGTCTCAATTCCTTTGAATTATAATAAGAGCATTGTGTTCATCACAAGAGGTGGCCT
The DNA here is from genome assembly GCA_029852735.1 of Persea americana. Classification (NCBI taxonomy): domain Eukaryota; kingdom Viridiplantae; phylum Streptophyta; class Magnoliopsida; order Laurales; family Lauraceae; genus Persea; species Persea americana. Next base: position 56,830,223 of record CM056810.1, read on the forward strand.
TGTTGGCATGTAGATGCTGTAGGCGATAAAAATATCACCCACTTAGATTAGGATGTAGAATTTATGGATTTGGGAAGACCGAACGCCGAGGATCTGAAAATGGAAGGAAAATAGCTTGGGTCAGAGCCCCTGGCTGCTGTAAGCCGAAGGCACTCTGATGGCTGAGTTAGTCCTGGAAAAACTAAGCAGGAGGAGGAAGAAGAGAATGAGAGTTTGAGTAAGAGTTCACGTATTGTGAGTTTGCGTACCTCCATAGGGCTGATCCCATGTGTATTTGTAGATGATTCCTCGTTCATTCTTCTTTGTGAGTGGGGGTAGGTGGGGTAAGGTCCCATCGGGCGACATTCGGCGGTAGGTAAAAAGGGCACATCCCATCAGAAACTTTCATGCTTTTAGATAGTTGATGTGAATGGATGATAAAACCAACTTCTTATCGCCATAAATGAGAGACCCTATCTATCAGGGCTCGCCCGTACTTTTCATAGGAGCGTGATGGCCCACTCTTTGCCTTCAGTACTTTTACCGGGACTAGGAATGGTCTGGTTGGGCTGGCACTTAGCTGGCACTTACTACGAGCTGCCGAGCTGATAAACGCTCAGCTGACACTCTTAACTGAGCTGGGGAGCCTCTTGAGCCGACGCTTCTTACCGAGCCGCCGAACTGTTGGGCTGTGATTACCGAGACCGAGGTGAACAGCTAGTGCATCACCGTGGTCCTCACTTAATCTCGTCATTACGGTATTTTATCCACATAGATGCCCTGGCCAATGTGGGAGTGCCTTTTGACTCTTTGAGAATTGAAAGTCATTTGTGTTTTTTGTAATGGGTCCAAAACAGAGTTTGAAGTTCTCTTTTGCATGATACGCTTATGAGAAATATCTACCACAATATGATTTTAATTGTACCAGCGTTTTGATGATTTTATCTACAGCTATATTGGTTATATATCCGAGTTTTCGACTCATGTGGTTCATAATGCAGATTTCTACGAACAAGTCCTCACACAAGACTATGCTTAAGGAGTTGAAACATTGGATGGAACCTGAACTGATTAGTATTACAACTATTTATTAACTGGAATTGAATCATTGTTAGGGTTTGTACAATGATTGTCTTATTTATCTTATTATTTGCATTTATTTTTTTATTTTCCTGGTGATGTTTGATATTTGATAATGATCATTGCTTTGGTGCAATGGTAAAAGTCTCGGGTACCATGCGTGATAACGCAAGCGCGAGTAGCCACTTTTTAAAAAGTTGCCAAAGGTTAGGTCTTTATGACATGTGTAGGCCAAAACTATGGTGAAAGCATGAACTGTATAGACAATGGATGACATCATCTCATTAGTTAAAGGAAAAAGGTATTGTATTGCATGCAAGAATACCATTCATAACTTTTCTTAATGGATTCTCAAATTGTTTTAATCTACTTAATGTTATTATTGTTGCTAATTTATTTTTTTGAGAGATGACAAAAAATTTGTAGCTGATTGATAAGCTATTCGAGTGCTTGTTGTGTGGTATCCTTGCTTTTCAGATGTTTGTTATCATATTCATTGTAGGTCCTTCATAAATGTATATTTGCTTTTCGGAGTTTGAAACTATCTTTGGTTGTGTTAGTGGAGACAAAGGTAAAGCAGGCTTCTTACACTTACATTGCAAACTCAATTCTACCAAATGGTTGGAAAGAATCTTCAACTATGGAAGATGGGTCCACTGCTAGAATATGGATGATGTGGGATCCTCGACTGGTTCAGGTTACAATTGCTTCTCGGAATCCTCAATATATGCATTGTGATGTTAAGTATGGGACTATGGCCTTCTTACTCTCGGTTTGTTATGGGTATAACAACTACATACAGCGAAGAGATCTTTGGACATCTATTACTGATAGGTCCAAAAATAGTGGGCTACCAAGGATTGTTGTGGGAGATTTTAACACTATTAGATGGACTCAAGAAAACGAGGGGGGTGCAATTCCAAGAGCTGCTGGACTTATTGAATTTAATGATTGTATTCAAGAAGCGGGGCTAATAGATCTCAAGTTGTCAGAGGCTTCTTTCACTTGGTCAAATTCCGGCATTGGTGATTCGCGAATTCAATGCAAGCTGGATAGAGTACTTGTTAATGCTTCTTTCCTTCATTCAAGTCCATTCAAAGGAGATATTGCCATGTATATCTGATCATTCTCCAATGTTACTTTCCTTATCTGAAAAGAATCACATCAAAACTCCTTTTCGATATTATAACTATTGGGCAAAAATGCCGGGGTTCTTTAAAACAGTGAAAGATGCTTGGGATGCCAATATTATTGGCACTCCACTCTTTATTGAGGTCCATAAGCTCTCAATAGTTAAAAAGAAACTCATTGAATGGAAAATGTTTCAGAATTTCCTTCCATTGAAGATTTCAGAGGCAACCCTACAGTTGGACAATTTTCAGAAATATTTGGTAGAAAATCCAATGGATAGTGATATTCAAGAGCAAGAACGTATTTCAAGAGTTGAACTCCAACATCTGCTACAGGCTGAAGAAAGTATGTACAAGTAGCGTTCTAGGAACTTGGCAGTGAATTTGGGGGATAGTAATTCCAAGTATTTTTATCGTCTTATGAAAAAGCGGCAGACCCAATCTTATATTTCTCAGATTACAGATGAGGAAGGCAGTAACTACACCGAACCTTCAGGTATTGCTGCAGCCTTTGTGGATCATTTTCAAAATATATTACGTCCTGCCATCACTATTCATTACCCTGATCTATCTCATGTCACCCCTCATGGTTTAGTCACTAACAAGGATGCCTTAAATATTTTGAAACCAGTTACTCAATCTGAAATTGAAAATGTGATCAAGAATGCTAACCCAAATAAAGCTCCTGGGCCTGATGGTTTCAATGCGCATTTTTTTAAGGTGTGCTGGCCAATTATTGGCAAAGATGTGTGTGCACGTATCAAGGATTTCTTCCAGTATGGATCTATGTTAAAACAACTAAAAAAGACTTTTATAGTGTTGGTGCCAAAGACTGAGAATGCAAACTCTCCAGATAAATTCCGGCCAATATCTTTGACAAATGAACTGTACAAAATTATTAGTCATATTTTGGTGAATCGACTTAAGTTGATCATTGCCAAGATTGTAGGCCCAATGCAATTAGCCTTTGTGCCAGGGAGAAGCATAACTGGTAATATTCTACTTGCTCAAGATCTCATCCATAACTATCATTTGAATCAAGGTAGTCCTCGAATGTGTATCAAACTTGATCTTGCCAAAGCCTATGATAGTGTAAGATGGGACTTTCTGGAGGCTGCTCTTCGGCGTCTTCATTTTCCAGACCATGTTATTAAACTGCTCATGGAGTGTGTCTCAGGCGCCCAATTCTCTGTGTTGGTAAATGGTGGGGCAGAGGGTTACTTTAAAGCTACTCGTGGATTGCGACAAGGCTGCCCATTATCTCCATTCCAATTTGCTATAGTTATGGAATTTTTCTCTATCATGATGGTTCAATATGCTAAGGCCAAGCTGATTCCCTCATCCTTTGTGAAACGAGATGTCACCATCTCTCATTTGATGTTTGTTGATGATTTGATAGTTTTTAGCAAGGCTTCCACAGGTGCAACGGTAAACCTCAGGCATTTCCTTCTTCATTTTATAAAGTTTATAGGTTTGGGTGTAAATTGGCTCAAAAGTGCTATATTTTTTACAAAGTGCAAGGAGGATGACCGAACTGCTATTTTGTCCATCCTTAATGTTCCTCAAGCACAATTTCCAGTTAGATATTTGGGCATTCCTCTCTCCTCAAAGAAGCTAAATTTTAATGATTGTCAAGCTCTTTTGGCTAAAGTTCAGCAATGATTATCAGGGTGGAAGGCTAAAGTTCTTTCTTACGCTAGTCGTCTTGAGCTGATTAAATCCACTTTATCATCATTCCATTTATTCTGGGCTACTGCTTTCATCCTCCCTCAAGCAACTCTAAATGCATTAGATCGTCATATTCGAGATTTTTTTTGAAATTGCTGGTCTACTCACTACATTCACCCCATTGCTTGGAGCTCCATTTGTCAACCGATTTCTATGGGTGGGCTTGGCATTTGATATCTTTATGGTGTTGCCAAGGCTGCATTACTTTGACAAGTTTGGAATGTTGTCATTAACAAAAAAACTTGTTCTAATATATGGGTTCATGCAAAGTACTTGAAAGAGGGTTCCTTTTGGGATGCTTCAAATCCAAAACCTGCTTCTTGGGGTTGGAAAGGCATTTTAGCCCTTAGACAGATAGCCTTACCACATATAAAATTCCTAATTGGAAATGTTCATCTCACAAAGTTTTGGACTGACCCTTGGCTCAATGGTGGGCAATTAAAGGACTGTTATGGAGATCGACCAATTTATAACACAAGATTGAGCACTAATATCATGGTTAGTTTGTTCATGCAGAATGATGGGTGAAATTTTCCAATTCCAACTACAAATGCGTTGACGGAGATTTACCAGGTCATTCCTAGTGAGGTCATTCCATGGAGGGAGTTCGAAGCTGAAATTGTGTGGACCCTAGAAGATCATGGTTAGTTCTCTTTGAAATCTTCCTACAATTTAATTTGTAACATCTCTAACCAGACCTTGCAGTGGACTACTTCAATTTGGTTTAAAGGATGTATTAAAAAGCTTTCAATTTGTGCTTGGATGCTTCTTCGAGGAAGACTCAAAACGAAGGATTTCCTTCTTCAGAAAAATGTTGATTGTGATACCTGTTGTGTTCTTTGTGATTGTACATGGGAAACAACCTCACATCTCATGATTCATTGCCCATTCTCCCGAGATATTTGGAAGGCTTTACTACTTAAATTGAACTTGATGCTAGCAAGTTGTAGCGATGTTTATGAATTGCTTGATTCAATTATTTCTCGCATAGACTAGCAAAGTGAAGGAGCTATCACTCTTAGCAAACTTTTGTTCAATGCTTATGTATGGAACATATGGGCTGAGAGAAATTGTAGGATTTTCAGGGCAAAAGCACATTCTATTGAGACTGTAGTGCATAGAATCAGTCAAGTGATTACCACTCACCTCCTCTATCTTAGTATCAGCTTACCAACAAACATCCAATGCCATTAGAATGTGCCTCCAAATGTGTCTCTACACACCCATTAGAACGACTCAAAGCTAATATGTGAGAGAAACCATGGCTAGCGCCTATCTATTGTTCAAACTAGACAGGATTTAGTTGGTGTTCTTTGGTTGGATCTTCATCAACCAGTACAGGTTCGAATAGAGTCGGTTCTAAACTATTATGCAAGGATATTTCGCATCTTGGAGATTGCTCAACACAATGTATCATCCCGTAATATTGAAACGGAAAACTCTATTTAGTAAGCTATCCTTAATCTAGATCACTCTGAATGGAACATGAGATTTCAAGCCAGAAGACTTTCTAAGGAGGTTAAACGATTCGAGCAGGTGCAATTCTCGTTCCTACACCCTCACACAGTGCGGTTCAGCAAATTCATCATGTCCACTTCTGGTACAACTCCAAGGGATGTGAATAATATTGAGCTGATGTATAACTTCACCTATATTTCATGATTGTGTTAGTTTGATTTTAGTTGTTTTGGTTTCTTTTCTGGGCTATGCCCCATTGGGAGGTTCTAAGATCCCTATTGGGTGACTTGGACTCCCCCTTTCTTTATTTTATTTTTTGAGAAAATGAAGACCTAACTTAATCTTAAAAAAAAAATGTATTTGATAGATGATATTTTATTTTTCATCCTTTTTATACTAATTTTTGTGTATTTAGCAATAGAGTGGTCTTGAAAGTCCTTTTTTGTGGATTTGAGTATGACCTTTTATTTGGTCTTGAAAGAAATTGTTATCAAGTGTAATAGCCTAAGGCTACAGGATCTGGATCCTTCACCAATGTGTTGGGCAGGAATCCTTTGTTGTGAAGAAAAATAAATGTATATGACCGCAATCCTGTCATTGACTGTTCGACCACTTCAGAAATCATTGATATACATAGAATTAAGTGGAATTAATCTTTCAAAACACAGTGTGGTTGCATGAAATATATTGCCTTGCCTCACCAATCCAAAACAACAGTAAAAAAACCAAAATCCAAACACCCAATTAAGATAACTGAAGAAAAAGCCACTTCAATCCATTGGGAGTTTTTAGATGGGGACGATGCGAGGTTTCCTACTTTGATTTTTTTTAAAATGAGTTTGAGTTTTTTCATCATTTTTTATATACTTTGTCATCAACTTTCTCATAGTGGCAATGATTTTCAAATGCATCCATCAGATTCAGGTTTTTCATATGTATGGGTTACTTCTAATGGCATATGTTTTCCTATTTGTTATGAAACAAGAACTTTTATAGTCAAAGAGATTCCTCCTTTAAAAGGTTCATGTAAAAACGATGGCGGTTGTGATGGGTCTGTGGGATTCCATTTTCACTCGAAATTTTAGTGGTGCTTTGAGGCTTTCTTAGTTAGAAAGGTTTCAGTTTTGGAAAAAAAAAATTCTCTATAAAACCATTTTAACTTCCATGTGATAGTACTAAACATTCTCCTTCTTCATTGGATGACTTTTTCTTACCTTTTATGTGGCCAAATTATCACTGACCAGTGGTTTGGCCATTTGGTTCATTACCCGTCCAACCCTTTTCATGAGAACATGGTTGGTATATAGAATCCCTTATGTAGGTGAGGACTCAAAGTGTGTGTGTGCGCTCTTGGAGCATGGATTAGCTAACAACTCTTACTGCATAGCATCTACTTTGTCAAGTGATTGGGAACTGCACCATGTCTTTTTTGTGTTATCTGCATATTGGTTGGCATTATTTATATTATTCTTGAGTTGTATTTTCTTCCTTCAGATTTTCTTGTGTTTTCTTTTCTTTATTATTATATGCAAAAGGGCTCATTGTCTTGGTAATTTCCAAAGTTATTTATATTATCGCTTGTCAAGGGCTTGGTGGAGACCGGAACTTACATGGATTTTTTGTTATTCTTTTTAATGTTCAATTTAAATGCTTGATAATTTTGTTTTTACAATCATGTTACAAAAAAAAAAGGGTGCTATAGCTTAATGGGTTGATTTTATTTTTATTTTTCTAACATATAAAAGGCATATGTTTCAGATGGCATCTTAGGGTGCAACTGTTGTGGGCATGTTCCACCAAGCAGTTTGGTGGTAGTCATCGGATGTGATCTGGACCATGTGACAAACTTGAACATAGATCTTATGTTTTTGTATATTAAAAATTCTTCATTTTATTAAATTTATGTTGTTTACAAACACATCAATACACAAGTAATTTGAGATCCCCTTCCACTCAGTTCATACTGATCACTTGGATTTTGACATTCGTGGCTGAAAGCATGGATTAAAATATCGACTATGCCCTAAGTGAGTTGGGTCCTATGGGTCTTGGACTCGAATTTTGGGACTCGGCCATGAGACTTAGCCAACTATTTATATTTTAAATTGGGACATGGCCCAACTCGGTTGAGTCCCCTGCAACTAGCCCAAGTCGACTCAGACTCGGCCCTGATTGAGTTAGGACTCGAGTCCGAGTTTTTTTCCTTAGCAAAGAGGCACATCACTAGTGATTTTGAGGACTAGCCTCCTTTATTTTATATAGATTTGAACTTGATAAACTTTATTTTATTTCAGTTGGACTTGTTTAGTTTTATATAAGAGCAGGGCTCTCCTAAGCTGAAGCTTAGCTTATCCTAAGCTCGAATAGTGCTGGTCCCACAAATTAAAGTTGATTATATCAGTTTTTTGCATGATGGAACTAGAAAATCCAATTCTAATTGGATTTATCTTGATTTTGGAGACGATCATCATGCAAAAAATAATAAAAATCGATTTTGATTTATGGGACCAGCACTGTTTCAGCTTAGGATAAGTTAAGCTTCAGCTTATGAGAGCTGGCCCCTTTAAAATATAATGTTTGTACTCGTGAACTTTAGAAGTTTTCCTTTACTCGTGAACAACAATAATGGTTACTATTTATTTCAAATAAAATGCGCGGAATAATCCTCATGTGTCATGTACTTAACTTAAGTTAGTTTATGATGCTTATTAGGCATGGTCCGGAACCCGAATGGGCCACGGTTTTGGGACATGACAAAGGTAGTGGAGATCTTGAAGTAATTGTCGGTATTTATCATCTTTTGCAGCCCATAAGTGTATAGATCTATTAGCTTCATATTGGAATCCATATTTTGATGTATTTTTTTATGAAATAATGTCATGGAAAACCCATATGGAGACTAGATCTCTATAGGAGAACCTAAGAATTTGGTTTTATGGGTTGGCTGAACCCTAAATACTGAATTTTTTCCTGATCAAAACCCATATCAAGGTTATGATTGTAAACAGAACTTCGCCGAACCTAAATCTATGCGTGTAGGTTGGCCAAATCTATGGCTTTAGTTTTCAGTTGTATATGCTTGAATATGCCTTCTCTAGGCTGTTGTTTTCTTTGTTAGATTGTATGACCTCAATCTAGTGGATAATCCAGATAACTTGATTTGTTTCATAAATTAATTTATATTTTCATGCTTTATTCATGAGACGAATGGTATTTTATTCTATGTTTGCACATGGCTAATACAAAATGACATGATGGTTCATGAGATGAACAGGAGCCCACAAGTATATTAGATGTGATCCATGTGTTTGGATGAGATCTACATACAGGAGACATAGATCACAAATCTTATACTTAAATTGATTCATAGCTAGTGATGAGATTGGGTATCTCATCTGATAAGGTTGCAACGCTATGACACTATGAGATAGTGTGAGATGTCTCGATCATCAGAGTGTAAGACTCTGGATCATTGTGCTGGTACATTAGATGTACTGAAGGACCATGAGTAGCACCATGTACAAATCTGTCTTTGATTAAATGACTGCTTTCATAATTCCCAAGCAATAAGCTTTTAATCTTGAGAGATTAATGGACTCAAGTTTCTACTATACATTTACTTTGAGTCATCAATGAGTGAGGCCAATTGTAGGTCAACACCTCGATGTTTTGAGTACGTGGTAATGGGGCTGTGGGAACATATAATTCTCAAGATGAAATCTATCCTCTTAAATATCTCCTTTTGCCAATTAATGGATTTTATCATTAGTGAGTGCGCACCCATCTCAATTAAGAGTTAATTGGATGGTACTGATGATTACTGTGATTAATTGGGTCACAATGATAATAAGAGATGAATCCAATTTGGTTGGACAGATTTATTCCAATAGATCCATGGGTATAATTGATGGAGGGGCCTACTTGTAGTAATTGGGAAGTTTAGGGTCTTCTTGTAATTATTCATACGACTGGAGTGCAATTGCATTTATTTAGTAGACTTATTTGCAATTAACTGTGGGTCCAGAATTCACATGAGATGTGGGGTCCAAATTCCTAGTTGGAGCCAGATTCTAAGGAATCCCTAGTGGTCCCCATGCTAGCCCTAAAAAGAGAAGGTTACTAATCTAATTAGAACTCTTAAGAAAAGGAGGAGTATGATACATACTAAGAATAGAAGTGAGACTTCTAATCTTGGTCTAAGAGGAGGTGTTCCATAAACTATAAATAAGATGTGAGGGTTAGAGATCTCTACACACAACAATCTCTCAAGTTCCTCTCTCTCTTCCTCCTCTCTCTCCTCTGGTTTCCTACTAGAGTGCTAGGGTTTTCTTCTACTTGGAGATCCCACCATTCTCCTTTAGAAGTTCTTTAAGAGGGTTATAGTGTGGAAGAATACAAAGATGAAGGAAGATCAAAGTTTGCGAAAAGAGTTTTTCATAGAGATCAAGTTCTTGATTAGAGCACAACCAAGCTTTGAATACTGCATTAAGTGGGTCAAAAGTTTTGAATACTTATCCATGAGGCCCACCTACTTCCAACATTCTTTTCTATCATCTTCCATTTGTTTTTCTATTCCTTTCTTGATAGATCATTAGATGAAACTACCCACCAAAGGTAGATGATGTTTTATTTCCATTGGTAATAGGTGCAGAGCTTCTATTTTGGCATTCGTTTCCTATTTACCAAGATTATGTTGTATGAACCGTACAGATCGTGTCAGCATGGATGTTCTGTTGGCTAAGAATGATGTGCCGAGGAGTAATGATTCATCTTCATCTTCTGAGCACTGTCCTATCTAACTGCAGTGTGTTGATTGAATGCTACTTTTCTCAACCTAGGTTTCTAGTCAAATGCGGATCTAATTTAGTTAAATTTGATTTGATCCTCCTTTTATCTGAGCTTGGGTATAGCACGTGTGAAGGATGACATGTGGTGGGGAAAACTGAAATAGGTTGGCAGAACTTGTCATCGAGAGTGGGTCAGTTTTCCTTGAGCTGCGCCTTCTGTGCCATCCAACCATTGTGGGATTCCTGTAAGTTTCCTAATTGAAAGTAATTACAACTAATCTCTCTTCCTACAAGTGTAAATCTAATTTAAACTAAGATTCTTAGGAACTTTCTACATTAGGACTCTTAGGAATCTGAAAGAAATAGAATAAAAACTTAAGAACTTAAATCATGTGGTCTCAACACGTCTAGTTAAAGTAGCATTGAAATTTAAGGCTTAAACCATGGGCACAAACTAGCTCGTAGATAGAGGTCTTCTTGTGGGGCCTTCCTCTTGGGCTGCCTTGTGTACATGTGAGACCCAGATGGACGATCGGCCTATCCTTCGTCGGTGATGGACCATAATCTCCATTATGTGCTCTTGTTTTTTCTTGCATATTGAAGTTCTTAGGGATGATGGCATCCCATTATTTCTAAAAGCTCAGCATTATAGAGTTATGGTGTTATTATTGATAGACATGGAAGGTGTAGGATACGGATACTTCATTAGTGCATTTAACTGAAATTAATCCTTTCCTTTAATTTTTTATGTGTTTCTAGAAATGTTTCTTTATAACTCACGAATTTTCAAGACGCTCCTCTATTTTATATTCCTTGAAATAATTATTTTATTTTTGTTAGTTTGGTCAATTGAGTTTTGAATTTTATGTGGTTTTTGCATTGCTATTAGAAGTAAAAATGAACTTCAACATTTTAATTTTTTATGCAGTTTCATGGCTTTGAGGCAGAAACTTCTTCTTTGGGTAAACTTGAACAGTTGCTTCATGCATTCCAGATTATACAGCACATAAATTGATTGGAGTAAGCTTCGGCCAATGATTCTTAAAAGAATAAAAGAGAGGGCTAAGGACTATCCGGTGAGATGTATGGTACCCATCACATATGATGTCCTTAATGCTATAGAACTTTTTATTGAAGGTGTCTCTACACTTCTTAATATTATTCCAATCAAGGCATGCAAGTAAGTAAAAATTGACATTAACCTTGAATTACACATTCACATGCACATAAGCACACGAAGACACACCCAAACACATGACATTGTTACCATGAGAGATATTGCTCATATGAACTAAATTGCGCTACATTCTCATGGGGCCACCAGGGCCTCGTATGTATGGTCAGGCAAACCTTGACAGTCACTACATCATACTTATATTTACATTGGATTGTGGCAACCCCTTTTGGGCACTTTTTGTACCATTGATTTTGATTAGGCTGGTTTTTAGTGTTTTCCATAATATATACCAAGCATAGGACTTCCCTTCCGACTGATTAGTGGTGGCCTAAAGGTGCACCCCGGAAAGTGTCACACAAGTGTTTCTCATAGAATTGTTGAGCAGGACACAATTATGCATTAAAATACATACATATATACATTTGTATGTATGTGTGTTAACAAAGGAAAGATGATGCAAACTCATGGTTATACAATATAACACATACAGTTTCTTTCTAGTGAGAGGCACCTCTCTGGGCTTGCATGAGAGGTAATAATCTTAGAACCACGTGGGACCCACCTATTTTCAATACAACCCCTCTCACTTGGTATAACCCCATATGAGTGGCACCCACGCTAATTTGACACTAATATGAATTATACTATTGGATTGTATTTCACAAAAGTTATCACCGGAGACACTGTTAACTTTAAATCCCTCTAAATCGATGGTCGGGATGATCTGATTGAGATGGTCTTTCACCCAAATCACATCCACAGTTAGACCATTCCATCACACTCTTTACTCAGGACTGGCATGCATCCAAGTGGGACCTACAAGGGCCTTAGATTTTTACCTCTTATGCAAGCCATGAGAGATACCCCTTAACAGAAGGAAACCTTATATATGTGGGCCAAAGCATGCGGTTTTTAAAATATGCACCCCATTTTTATTCTATACAAGTGGTCCATGCTATGATTGATCCCAAGCCCTCACATTCCTACTTGTCCATGTATTGTCACTCACCCCAATGTGACATAGTGATGTAAACCCATTAATCATCTCCCAGATTCACTAAAGCAGTCGCAGAGAAAACAAATTCTGTAGAACTCATTCTCAATGCATTTTTTGACAGAGCAACTGGTAAATATACAATGGAAGATAAATTAGCATACTTCAAATCACACAGAAATGAGAATCTCGTTCACATCATAGATAGATTGACAGAAAAAAAAAGTCGCAGGAAAAAATGAGAAATCTTGTTCTACAAAGAAATCCAAGATGGTGAAAACACTTAAAATCTAACCTCAAGACAACCACATTTATAGAGGTTGTGAAAACTCACATCTATGTAATTTCATTATTCAGTTATGGTTTTCGGAGAAGGGTGGCAATGAAGAATGACTGCAACCAACAACTTCACAATGGGGAATGGCGAAAAGACTAGTAGGAGGAGGAAGATGGCTCTAAACAAGTAGCTTACCTTTTTCAGTGAGCGAATAGAAAGGTGACAGCCAGCGATGGTAACAGACGAGAGTAGAGAAGAAGGAAGAAGAGAAAAGACGGGGATCGGCAGGGTCTTAAAATTATATCATTAAGGCAAATTGGTAACGATATCATTAGGGGACAAATTGGCCCAAAAAATGCATGAACCCCCAATTCGTGGTTTTTATGTAATTGTTAATAAATCAGTATAATCAGGGTTTAAAGCTATTTTGCAATGTGATTCATCATGGATCATGAGAAAAAGGCCAAAACCTCCTCGCCATTGATTTCGCGCTATACACAAAACTGGATGAAAGGTAGTCCCTTTTTCCAATTTTTTTAAATTATTGTGGGCCCTAAAACAATGATCCAAATTGTGAATTAATTAAGGCAGGCCAAACGCGACTTTTAGCTCAAATTTCTACCGTTGATCTTTCTTGCGTGTTAAGATATTTTTTTTAAAAATCCCGTCCCTAACATATTTTTTTACTCCTATGGGTTCCCTTTGGATGATCCAAACCATTCACATCTCTAGATGGACAAAATAAATGTTATGGGATGAAAGATGAGATCTTGGCTTTTTATGGATTTTGAGAAATCTGAAAAACATCACAATCGTTAGATCACACATCCATAGATGGTCGGAATCCTCTATGTGTTACCAAACCTGGAACTCTCTTATAGAAAATCTCCATGAGGAGATCTTGGTTCCAGCAGACTGGGGGAAACCTCTAAATAGAGGATACCTTTTGTTTAGCAAACGCGCCCTTAGTAATTGTTGTAACTCCCCGCCGATTTGCCGTCTTCAGAATCATCGTGATGTAGTCCTGGCGAAGCATTTGGCCTTCCAGCTTGGCCCACCATGTCATCAGCAACAAGGGTTCTCTTCACTTCAACTAAACTCAATTTCTTTGAGAGGTTAATTGGGTCAGTGGAAAAAAGAATTATAGAAAGTTATAGAAAAAAGCTTATTGGTGGAAGCTACAATGACCAAGTTCATAGGAAACACTAGATTCAAACATTTTTGCAATGCAAGACTTATCTGGGTTGAGAGCTTGGTTTGGTCACTTGGTGGAAAAAACAATCGCAAAAATAAAGACAAAACAGAAACCTTCCCAGTAGAAGCTTCAAATGACCCGTGAGTTCATAGCAAACGCCATATTCAGGCAAGCAACCCTTGCACAGTAGGTTTCGTGCCAACAAGAGAACTTAAACTTTAATGACAAATCAACCCCCAATCTTTTCCTGATGAAATGTTTTAACATATTATTCATTATTTAAAGAACATTCAATTGACCATTTGCTCAGCAACTAACTGTACGAGTGAGAGCCACCTTTTGGTTTTACAAATTGTTCATATAATATGTAACATCCCGAAATTCCAAGGTTATAGTTAGTCTAGTTAATTGTACATTTAGCTAATTAAGCTTGTTTATAAGCCAAACAGATTCGATTAATCAGTAGGATAGTGCGTGCGAAGTTGGGTTGAGATTTGAGCCCGTTTGGGTATAGTAGGGGGTAGTTAGCAATTCTTCAAAGAATTTAGGGGGCTTTTTTGTAATTCTAGATTTTCTAGATTTTATTTCCTAAACTTTAGTCTTCTGCATCATCTTGATTCGGATCTCAAAAACCCTTCTAAAACCATGCCCGACCCAAACCCATTTAAACTCATTTCTCTCTCTCCGAATTCCTTTCTCTCCTCACTCATTTCTTTCCCCACCTTTGACCCACGTGAGACCCACCTTCATGTCCCCACGCACCCTTTCCTTTATCCACGTGCAGAAACCCCCTTCCCCCATCTCATCTCACTTTACCCCTTTTTCCTTTATTAGGTCACCAAACCCCAAACCCCCGCCCCCCCTCCCCATTCCACAACACAGCAGTCCACTCCCTCTTTTCTCTCATCCCTCTCGATCTCTCTCCCTCCCTCATGGTTGCTACCTCACCGTAGCCAGACGTGGTCGCCGCCATCGATCACCACCACCACGGGACTCTTCTCCCTTCTCCCTCTCTTATCTCATCTCCCATCCATCTCTCTCCCTCCTCCCAGCTCACTGCCGCCCCACCCTTCTCTCTTTTCCCCCTTTCTCCTTTCTTCCTCCCTTCTCCCTCTCTAACTTTCTTTCTCTCTTTCTCTCACTCCTCCCTGCCACGTGATCAACCCCACCCATCCCACCATTTCTCTCTCACTATTTCTTTCTCTCTCCCTCACTCCTCACTGTCAACGTGAGTTGATCCTCACCCATCTCTCCCACATATCACTCTCTCTCTCTCTCTCTCTGTTCTTTCTCTTTCTTTCTCCATTCTTTCTTTTTTCTGTCTCCTTCCTTTTTCTTGTTAATGGGCCACCAAGACCCTCCATCACCACTAATCAAGTGGGCCACATACCAAGTGGGCCCCACAACCTCCGATCATCACAATCTTCTTGTGGATCCCGCGAGCTCAACCATCTTCAATTTGCAAGCCACCACTCCATCCACCCGTCTAATTCGTAAGCTCTTCTCCCCTTAGGTTAGGATTAATATACTTTGGGTGCAAAAATGTATTTGGTAGCTTAGGGCTTCCCCTATTTTGATTTTATATTTAATTTAGTTTTATTTAGCTATTTATCCCTTAGGTTTGGTTTGTTGGGCTATGGAGCTAGGATTTATGGATTTGGGCAATTTCAACGAAAGGCAAGTAGATATTTATATGTATGCTTTGATATGTTTGTCTCTCCTTGATTTGTATGGAAATATGATGGTTTAGATGTCATTTGCTCATTTGTTGTATTAGAGGATTGAAAACATAATAAAAGGCTTTTTAGCTTAATGGAATGGATGGAAATGTTAATGACTTGATTAAATGGATTTGGGGGTTGAGGGTGGAATGTATTTCTATTTGGTTTTGTTTGTCTATCAGGTTCAGGGAAGAGAGGCTAGGCTTTGGACCCATTTCACTGCAGAAACAAGACCCAGGTTTTGTTTCCGCAATGTATGCGGTCGACCGGCCATGCGGCTCGGTCAACCGGCGACATAGGGTCAGGTTCTTCGGAACCGGACCAAACCATTGTTCGGGCATACAAGGAGGATGTCGATCGGCCAAGGCTCGGTCGACCGGGCTCGCTGTGTAAGGGGTCGACCGGCCAAGGGCCAGGTCGACCGGGACAACTGTGCAGACCCTTTTTCAGGGGTTCTGTTTACGTTCTTTTGGAGGACTTTAGGTGGAACTTTGGTTACCCTTTTTGGACTCATTTGACTATACGTGAGAATGTTTTGAGCCGACGTTCTTCACGGTTATTCCGGTTGCATCGGATACTAATCTTATTCAATTTTGAGCGGTACGGGACAACGGAATACCCCCTTTTATATCTATGCACGAGGACTGCTTGTTCGGATATCGCGAACCTTATTCCTTTCATTGACTGAGTAGATTGTACGATGCTTCAGGTTTAACATTTGACTTAGGTTTGGATTGTTTATCGCATCTGATTTCGAATCGTACCGTCTGGTACTATCTACATGTAATGTTCATGGTCTTTAGCTTCGTTTATTTTGCTTTGTATTGGGATCACGTGGAGAACTTAGATGATGAACTTAGGATCCCCTTTGATGTTCCGTTTATTCTGAAATTTGTTTGAAGTGTTGAGACTAGGTGGTTGTGATTGTAAGGCTTGAAGAGAACTACTATTGAAGTCTGAGATTTGTTTGAAGTCTAATCTAATTAGAAGTAAAGTAGTTTCTCTAATGTTTGATGAATCTTGTTCTCACAAGAAAGCTTAGTCCCTCATTGATGTCTATTTAGGATTCTGTGTGTTAGGCACCACTCAGCTGTTAATGTCCAACACAGATGGGGCACCACTTGTGTGAGGGCTCCAAATTCTGGACCATCTGCAGATCGGGTTGGTGTAATGGACATCGATTGATGCCAATGGGGTATCGTTCTGAACATTCTGATTGAAGGAGTATGATCCCAAACTATTTATATCTCCACCACAACTCAATGGGAGTAGGGAGGGTAATGACACTATCCCGTGGTAATTAGCACATGTGGACTGCCTATTTTGTTAGTTGATTATTGATTCGAATGCTGTACACTTCTCACGATCAGGATGCTATGCATGTTTTATGATCTTGCCTATTGTTTACTCTGATTCGTTCTGCATATCTATTGATGTTTTTTTATTTATATCTGCCTGCCGATCGTCGTGTCTGCTACTGCACTTGGTGCATAGGTACCAGATACATTTACCTTTGGGAAAGTAGAGGCATCGCTTCAGGTAATTTAGCCTGATGGTGAGTACGAGTTGTGTGTTGATGGTATTGTCGTCGTGACCAGCACACGAGTGCCTTCATACTTTGGTTAGTTCGTATTTATTCTCTTTTGGCTTAGGTTTTGATGGAAGCCATTAATTAATATACGTTTGATATCTTTTGCTAAACTTAAACTATAGAAAATGAAGATGTGCATACTTTGAAATGTTATATTGTACCATTTTTTTTATTATGATGTTCCGTTGTGTTTTATTGAAAAAATATTTATACCTCACCGCGGACTTTGATCCTATGGGACATGATTTGGCCACGTTGTATTGGTTTAATGTTGGAAAATTTTTAATTAGCCCTAATCTCACGCATAATCCCCGGTTTCACTTCTGGGGGCGTGACATAATAGGCCCATCTGTGGATTGAACGCGCCTCAGGAAACTCTCATTCTGTGATTCTAATTATTTGGCCGGTCCCTAATAAATATGTAACATTAGATGTAATCTTCCATTTTCATGGATGGCCGGAATCAATTGATATGGGAGATATTGGAATCACAAACATGTTCATTTTAATGAAACCAAATGTTTTAATTGACTATCGCTCAAAAAAATAATAGAATTAACTATCCATCGAACTCACTTAATGATTTGAAACTTGTGTTTTACATAAAACAAAAGGGAAAAAGCATGTGTTTCACATATGGAAGTGTATGGGAAGACACGCCATTCCATGAAATTGGTAAGAAAGCCTAGATTTGAAAATGGACACTGTGGAAAGCCCCTAGATTTGAAAATGGTCACTGAAGCATCTATCATTTACCGACCGAAAACGAGAAAACCATCACCAAATCAATCCGTCACAACATCTAACCCCTAAAAGGGCATTCCACTTCTCCCTCCACTTCTACACACTAACTCCCATTACCCAATCATATTCTAAGGTCAAGGATCATTTATTATTTCTCCTGCTACCTTATACACTAATATCCTACTACCTTATACACTAGTATACCTACATCCCCTGTAGATTGAGAACATATCGATCAACTCAATGTTAATGGACCTTGATAGCTAAATCTGAAATGAAACTTTTTTTTTCTTTTTTTTATAGTGGCATGTGCCAACACTAACTAGTTGACTCAGGTTGGATTTTAATAAAACTGGTGACTTCTTCAACGACATGGCCTAGTAAAACTCAGAGTATGCTTTCTGACTCTTAACATATAATGAATATCTGTGTAAACTATAAAGATACTATTCAAGGAAAAAAAGAAAGAACAAAGCAATTCATGAACTACTCTCAACACTTAGAAATACCAATGGACATATGTTGAGGTCACCAGAATTAATTCTAAACCGACCCAGAATATATGAGACAGTTGTATATATTAAATGAAACAAAAGAAACTCATAGGTACTATGGCATTTTGAATACGAACTTACACTGCTGCCTCCATTTGTAAGACCCCGCCCCGAGAGTTTCCGATTAGTGCTAATTAAGATGCGTTTTAGATTTAAGTAAGATTAGTGGATTTTGGTTAATATTGGATTAGAATAGCTTTTACATAGCTTTGGATCATTTTTAGAACATTTTGATTTAATGGGGCCCTTTGGGGGTTCCTTTATTGTGTTTTGAGTGACTTTGGGGTTTATTTAATAATTCTGGAAATCGGTTTTTTGCTCCGTTTGATTTATTTTATTATTCCCTAGAATTTTTGTGTTTGCCCCGTTTCCGCTCGAGACCTTTAGACCCTACTTTTCTTTATAGGGGTAAAACAGTCTTTTTACACAAAATCTGGACACTATTTTCAATGTCCCCGAAACCCGGAAAATATATACTTTTTGGAAACTAGAAATTTCGTTGAACATTTATTCCTTCTTCGTCGAATTCATCCGAGACCCGAAAACCCAAGTTTTAAACCCGACTAACTTGTTAAGTTGTGGGACCCAACCCCATTTCCTAAAAAAGGAGAAGCCTCCTTCACTTTCCCTTTCCTTTGCAACTTTTCATTGAGAAGAGACTTTGGCTCTAGCACTCTAGGGTTTCAACCTTGTTCTTGTTCTTCTTGCTTGTTCTTCTCCAACTCACTCCAAAGCTCATGCTAAAAGGAAAACGGAGATCACCATCATCTCCCTCTCTATGAAAGCTATCCATTGATGCCATTTGTGAAGGAAACAACACATTGCAAGAATCTCTTTGAACAAACCTTGCATTTTTTAGGGTCTTCCATGTAAGTGATTCTCTCCATCTCCTAGATTAGTGTTCTTCTTGTCCTAGAAGAGCCCCATCTTCATTATTGGGTGCTTTCTCATTCTATTTCTTGGTTTACCCATTTTAGGGTTGGTAATGAGTGTATTTTGGGGATTTTTGTGTAGATTGTGATTTGGGCTTGAGAGAAGTGTTGAGAACATGATTAATCACCTTTGGAGACCAAGGCAAGTGGATGAATGAGTTTGATTTGAATGAGTTCTTGTTTTATTGAAAATGTGGATTTTCACTATTCATCTTCTTTTAATGCTTTAGAAATGTGAATATTAATGAGTCTCCTCTCTTAATTGTTCCTTCAAGATATTGTACATTAAAGTTAGTATTTATGCCAAATGATGAATCTTCATTAATGATGGGTACTTTGTAATAAATGAAGTGGAAATGAATGTGTTTTAATGCCTTGATGGAGTGGTTGTTGGAGGAAATGAATGAATGTGAATAGAAGGGGGTATAGACCTGTTTCATATCAGGAAAATGGATGAAGTAGAAGTAGAATGGTTTAGAGAAAGAAAGAGGAGAAATCTGCACCTGATGTGTATTTCCAGCAGCTGGGTGGTCAGCTGGCAGTCACCTGGCGGCTAGCCGACTGGTGACCTGCGGTTAGCCAACCCAGGTTCGGTTACAATTCCAGAATGCTCTAAATCTTGGGTGAGCACAGGCGGCTAGCCGACCTTGGCTGCAGCTAACCGCCATGTGACCGTCAGGTAACCGAAATGCGCGTTCAGAAATACAGAATGCTGTTTTTTAACAGGGTGAACCACGGTCAGCTCCGCGGTCAGCCAGCGGCTAACCGCCGAACCCCTCGGCGGCTAACCGACAGGTGACCGAATTTCACCCAAAATTCCCGAGTCTTTTCTATTGTTTTCAGAAACGGTATTCTAAGGTTTGGATGAGTTGTTCTGATGCACTGCTACCTTGGAAAGATTTAGGGGATGACATAAGGAGATCGACTTAGAAAGAAACCCCACTTCAGAAATGTATTGGGAATTGTGGATTTATCAAACTGTATAAGGAAACTTGGGATGCCTACCATCATTCGAGTACCATGCCAAGAACAATAATAGACATACAAGACCTTTATACATATTGTGTGAATACGGAAGCCCCAATACATAGTCTGTAATTGTATAAGGATTCATCGTACTGTTTTACTCGGATTATACTTGTCCTAACACGATTTCACTCGATATCATTAGTTTTATCTCAAACTATGGATTTATGCACCTGACATGTCCTACCAGCCCCGTATATGCATGAAAAGATAATGATGTGAAATGTGTGCCTATGAGCACCATGCCCCGCCTGCCTGAGTGTTTTACACCGATATAGTTTTGTATATATTTTGATTTCTCATGTAACCTATGAGTCGGCACCACTAGGCTTGGATGTCCTTGTCAGTTTGATCAACTGACTTGGGCCTCCCCCTCGTGCTCCCGCCAGTTGCGACTTGGATCCAGTCCTGCCCCGTTACCCGGTTCCACGGCCGTGGTCTTGTCTAGCTATATGTATATGTATATGTATATATATTGTTGGTTCTCGTCACTTCGCGTGTTCGAGCCCAACGCACTGAATGTGCTCTCATCACATTAGTGATAGAGAGGATTTAGCTTTAGTGTGGTTGCCGTCTTGCTAGTTCCCTATTCTTTGATGTCCTGCATGTTTTATCTTATATATGCATTTTGATAAATGATATATCTTGTTTTATGGAAATAATCGTTTGGACAGATTTTAATGTCTTTTCAATTTATCTTTTGATTTCTCTTATTGTGATATCTATTCACCCACCTGCCAGACCGTCGTGTCTGACCCATTTTTGTGGTACTCAGGTCCAGTCCCTGTTATTGTCTTTGAGGAGGAGCCAGAGGAGGCGGTTGGAGAACCGCAGTGCTTAGTAGAATGGCAAGCCGACAATGTCGTTTAGACATTGGGTCGAGCTAAGAGTTGCGTAACATTTTGGGAGTTTATAGAATGACATTTGATTTACTCCTTTGGTTGTATTAGTCTTTGTTGGCCATTATTTTTTAGGATGTTTAAATCAACTTACATTTGCATTTTTAAACTTCTAACCTTTTATTTTGGGAATGCCAAAGAGACCATTGCTCACTCTGACGTCATGACATTTAAATGTGTTTATCAGTCTTGTATTATGGAATGAGTTACGAATTTGGTTTGCTACATGTTTTCGCACCAATGTAAATGTTTTGTGACCAATGGAATGAGTTACGAATTTGGTTTGCTAAATATTTTTGAGGATGTTTAAATCAACTTACATTTGCATTTAAATTTCTAACTTTTTATTTTGGGAATGCCAAAGAGACCATTGCTCACTCTGGCGTCATGACATTTAAATGTGTTTATCAGTCTTGTATTATGGAATGAGTTACGAATTTGGTTTGCTACATGTTTTCGCACCAATGTAAATGTTTTGTGAGTGCGTGTGAAATCATCACCGTGGAAACCTGTGGAAAATTAAATGAGTGTATATTTTTATGTTCACTGTTGTAACCGCACATCAACACTATGTATGATTATTATTATTACCGCTCGCGGGCCCGGATCCTAGTCCGGGGTCACGACACCATATGCGGCAACCCAAGTTTGACAAACAGTTTGGCCCTCCAAATCTGGATCCTTAATACGAAATAACATCAACCTTTAACAATCATAAAAGTATCAAATCTTATTATAGTTTTTAAAAAATGTACTTAAAAAGACATATTTAAGTTGCATGATCAAGGACTTCCTACTTACTTAGAGAACCAATTGAATTTTATTTTTAAATAAAGTTTACATACTTTTACCTCCTATAATGAAGCCAATCATTTATGCCACAAATGCACATTTCTATGGAATATCTTCCATATGGAAAGGAAAGGAAAGGAAATCCTATACTATAAAACCTAAATGGTAATTACTCTATTATCAAAGGCTATAAAAGCACCCTTGTGAACTACACACTATTTCCCTCCAATAGTTAGACCTTTACTCGCTAACATATCAGATCTGGAATAAACCTTAAGAGCAATTTTACATTGTTTTACATTCTTTGTAACTTCAACACGGACACTATCTAGTTGGGCAGTAGCTCTGGCAAAGAAACCACGCCCTTCGATTGCACAGTCAAAATTAAGGTAGGCAATACCTTTCGAGCCTAAATTCTCCAGGTTTTGCTAAACCTACTAACTAGATCCAATCTAAAATGAAAGGCAACACCAATTGCCATCCACTTATCTCCGTGTGTGTGGACATAACTGTATTTTAAAAAAAAAAAGTTATTGATAAAAAATGCAAGCATGTGAACAAGTACACATTGTTTTTTAGAGAAGTGTCATCTTTAGCTAGTATTTGAAAATGGCTATTGAAGCATCATAACATCAGAAACACACACAATAGAATTCATGTCTAAACCGAAGACTTTTTTTTTTTTTTTTTTGAATGGTTACTTTGATTTATAAAAGCAAATAGTACAAGAGATGAGTACTCACAAGCAAAAAAAATAAAAAAATAATAACATAACCCAAAACCAACCGCCTAAGGCCCTGCTTAAGATCAGGCCAGCTCTTTCCATTGATATGTTATTTAATCGATGGAGTACCCTTTAAAAGACAGGTTGATACTTGAATCAAAGACAGTTTGATTATTCTTCACAAAGAATAGAAATTCAAGAAACACAATAAATCGATGCTCAAATCTCAACAAAATAGAATCGGAAAAAGCTGGCTTTTCCTCTTTTTCTTCTTATCTGATCGGAGATTCAAAGGAGACATTGTTTTCGAGAGAGCCATGAACAACAACCTAGTTCGTCTCAGCCCAGCTATTCTTCTGCCATTGTAGCTTGTGCTGACTGAGCGTTGGTGTGATATCTCTATTTTCAAAGTAATGAAGAGAAATGAAGGGAGAAAGATATTAGAGCATTTGGAGAAATGTTCATAGAAAAGTATTGGATGAGTTACTATTCTTAAGTAACGCTTGTGAGTAGACGATTCGTAATGTGGGCAGAAAGAGGGGGAACGTGGAGAGAAGATTCTCTAATGAAGGGGGAATACGAGAAGTTGCTTAACGAAGCTAAAAAGAGAAAAATAAATGGGGCATTCGGCGACAAGTCTTGAACATTTCACTTTCTGGCCTTCGATCCATAATCTTTTTTCACTGTGGTAGGTCCTTTTTCCAAATTTGAAAAACTAAAATGTCCAAGTTACCATTTCTTTAAATCATATCCCATGACTAGTGGGATATGCCATTAATAATGGTAAACTACCATTTAATTTACAATGATTAATGAAATCCCATTAATGAGATTTTCAAATAAAATCTAAAAAAAACAAATAAATTTAAAAAAAACGCACATAAATTTTAAAAGAACGCAAATAAATTTCAAAAAATGCAATAAATTTTAAAAGCACTCAGAGAAATTTAAAAAGATGCAAATAAATTTAAAAAGATAAAAATAAATTTCAAAAAATATAAATAAATTTCAAAAGACACAAATAAATATCAAAAGATCCAAATAAAATTAAAAAAATGTAAATAAGTTTCAAAAGACGCCAATAAATTTCAAAAGACGTAAATAAAATTTAAATGCCCAAATAAATTTCAAAAAATGCAAATACATTTGCCAATACTAAGATAAACCAATTTTCCAATTTTTAGAAATTTTTTTCGAAACTCAGTTAAATTTATTTTAAAAAAAACGCAAACAAATTTGAAAAGACGAAAATAAATTTCAAAAGACACAAATAAAATTAAAAAACAAAAATAAATTTCAAAAAATGCAAATACATTTGCCAATAGATTTTCCAAAAACTCAGATAAATTTACAAAAAATACAGATAAATTTGAGAAAAACATAGATAAATTTGACAAAAACTCAGTTAAATTTCACCAAAACTCAAATAAATTTGATAAAAATTTAGATAAATTTCACAAAAACTCAAATAGCCTGAGTTCTGCAAACTGGGTCGAGTTGAACATGACCCGCAAACTGGCCTGAACCTGGAACTAACCCAAAACTAGGTTTTCTTCTTTGTTTGGTTACAGTACAGAACCTTGCTACTCTGATTCTGCCGATCCTTCTTCCTCTTCGATGGCGGTGAACGGCCAGACAGTGTGCTGGTGTTGGCTAGTCTCCGGCGATGATGAGTGCGGCAGCAATGGCATGGACTCCGGCTTTCTGGTTCGGCAACGATTGCGTTATAAGTCCGGATCTCTACTGCAAATTTCTTCTCTAAGAGTGGCTAACCCACACAAATATATTTTAACCTCAAATTCTCCACTTGTCAAAACAAGATGAGTTCCAAAACAAAACTCTTGTTGGTTTTCCGCTGTGGGCTGCCTTTGCATGAACCAATGGAAACTGAGACGAGATGGCGTAGAAAATCAAGATACTCCACCCTTCAGCCATAGAAAATGAGAACCTTTGCTTCGGATTCCTACAACAAGACCCGTTCCACAGCGACTGGTCTTCTCGATCCATACTGAAATGGTGAGAAGAAGACCGAAGGGGGTCTCTTGCCTTAGGAATATGAGGGAGGGGGAATGGAAGATTTGAAATTTTGATATTCAAAATTTAATACCTAAATAGTTGAAAGGGCAAATCAGTCGTGAAAATGTCTGATGTGGCGTATCTAGGGACCTCTCGCCAAAATATGTTCAGCTGCGTGGACTACAACCCTTAGACGAAACTTGTGTGGATCAAAACCTTTAAACGTTCCATTTCAGGGACCTTTCGATAATTTACTCAAAATAAATTTGGCCAAGACAAATCCAATTGAGGGCTAATTGCTCAATGAGAGACTAGGAAAGGCATTGATGGAGAGCCAAAATCAATTGATCAGTCAAAACTAATTTGAACAGTCAAAATTAATTGAACAAGCAAAATGTGCCCATGCTTAGCATTGGCAATATGATACAAATTTGTAAAATATATACAAAAAATTATAAATTGTATAAGAAATTAAAATATGAAAATATCGTTATAAATTATATTGAGATAGAAAAATTAAAAATAACCTATCATTTACCAAATTAAGTTATTGATAGTAAAACTTTATTTAGGATGAAAATGATTGGTCATAGCAAAGAACTGAAACTCAAATCCAAAACCACAGGACAACCCCCTCACCCCCAACAAAAATAAAAAAGATAAACAAACTGTGATCCGTAGAGGCCCAAATCAGAGCATTTAACAAATGTAAAAATTAAAAAAAAAAAAAACAAAATCACATTGGCAAAGAGCTCTAATTTATATGCTAACAATTAAATCACAAACATATATAAAATCTTGACAACCCGAGTTAACAAAGTAAATATACATATAACAACTACAAACCAATTGAAACAACTCAACAGAAAAAAGAAATTAATGGATAGCAAAAGAAAATATTGAGAATGAATGTCAAAGAAAAATGATAAACCACAAGAAAAATATAATCCAGATCCAAAACCACAGACAAACACATACGCATAAACAAAATCAATGTTTGATCTCTAGAGACCCGAGCCAGCTAACAATTATTATCTTTTAATTTTCAACTTTTTTATTGTTAAAATGCAAAGATTAGGAGTTTAATGATATGATTGCTTCTGTAAATGCTTTGCATATGGTTTTTATCACCATAAACCTGAAGAGACTTACCATCGAGGGCTGGCAGCTAAACACATAAACAATAAATATAAATAATCCAATCTCCAGGCAGAGGTATTAAACAAATGTATACACATTTTTTGACAAGAACTTGATTACATGTAAAAAGATATGGGGGATTCTTGCTATGATCAAACACGGTCTTATGCTACTCTCACGGAGGATTATTGATATAAATAAAGAAAGAATATAAATACGACAGCTTACCAAAGGAAAACATATAGTTGTTGCATTAGTTGTCTTGTAGGCCTTTACCAAGAAAATAAAAATGACAAAGACATTGATAATATTCCTATACTATTTTCATCAAACATACTACCCAATCCATTCTATCTCATTATTCCATCGAACTCAAAACCAAGGCTTAAAAGAAAATCAACCAAAGGGCTACTGATGATGTCAAACTAAATAAAAATCATAATCGATTCTCCGCTTATGTCCTTGAATACAATATATAGAAAATCATACCTTAAAAGAAAATCATAGATACTCAAATAAAAATAATAATTGAACCCGAATGGTGTAAAAAACCAAACAAATGATTTAAAGAGACTCAAAAGCCCACCACCTGAAAAGGTTATTTTAGAGAGTTTTGGAGTCAAAATAGTTAGTTTCTAGCAACAATTATTTTCTCCATAGGCTCCAATACGACCAAACAAGACGTACAAGAAAATCAATAGAAAAAAAAACCCTTTTGTAACTGTCACGACCCCAAAATTAGGGTAGCATTAAGGGGTCGTGATTATGGGATTTTCTGTAGCATGATCTTTATTTTCTTCTCCATGATCTGCACGGGTGAGAATACAGGATCCATCACCGTTATGGAACATTTAACGGAAGCTTGCATTGCGGTGCAACCTGAATTCCAGAGCTCATCGGATTTTGTGTTGCATCACTAATGGGAAGCTTGTCACAACAAAATCACAAAACCCCACCACTTTCTTGAATTATAAGAACCCATTATAAAATAACAAAAATCTGATAAATTGTCCTAATATTCTAACTTGGCTTTCTTTCAGTCAGGTGCCTAGAAACACTAAAACCCTTGCAAAAAATACCTTTGAAATGTCACCTTCTGGATGGCCTAATTGGGAAACCTTTGGATTTCAGAAAGAGAGAGTTGCAAAGGGTGGGAGAGAGATATGACGATGGATAAAGAGAGAGAGAGTCGATTAGCACCATAGGAGATCAGGTTGTGTGAGAAGGGAAGGTAGAGGTAGTCGATTAGCACTATTTTAGACGAGAGGGATTCCTCCAAGTGTCTTGTTGCATCCAAAGATTGTAGAGAACATTCGGGATGATCTCTCAAAATCTTATAAAATTATTGAGGTGTAGAGAAAAAGAGAAGCCAAAGAACTGAAGATCAAGAGATATGCAGAGGTTTTGTGGAAACGTAAAATATAATGAAAATTTAAAAATATCAAACTATAGAGAAAAATGTGCCTGTAATTATAAAAGACAGAAAGTAGTTTAGTAGGTTAAAAAGTTACTTTTCTTAGAAAGAATTATACTTTAAAATCTTAAAAACTTTATTCATGAATAAAACAATTTTAACTAAAAATAATAATGGTAGACTATTTTCTTTTTTAAACTATTTTTATCAAAGATATTTTATTTAGTACGAATGATAATCAAAGAAGAAGAATTTGTTAGAAATCTCAAATGATATGAATGGTCACATGTAGGCTCCTGCCGATCAAGACATGCATTATTCTTCTTAAATTCAATTTTTGGATGAAATAGACTTTAAGAATAGAAAACTTTCACATTTCACTAAAAATTAGAATGCTAGAGTATTTTTCTTTATTTTTAATTTTTTTTATTTAAGAGATTTTATTTCATCTATACATACATTTAGTCTATATACAAAAACCACTGATAATTATATTCATCTGTATATAAATTTCAGAGAGAACAAGCATTCATCTAAGACAGTCTACGAATCCAACATCTAAAATGGAACGGACATCAGTCCCATCCAAAAAAAGAAACTTAACAATAAAAATAGTTTTCGATTCAAATATCCACATCACAGTTTGGGTTTTCAATGTGACACAATATGCAACCAAATCAAACGTATCAAGAAAAATTACCCAAAAACCAATGCAAAAACAATTATATAAAGAACATATTTTGATCCAGCCAAAAGAATACAAAAAATCAATCATTAAACAAACAATCACGGGGTCACTGATTGTAATAACTGGGTATTTTTGTTGATGTCAACACAATTTTATGTTGATGTTGACGAATGTTTTGTTGATGTCAATAAATATTATTCACGACAAAATAGGGAACTGGTCATGCTGATATCAACAAGAAAAGGGAAAAACGGAAAAAACAAAGATGATTTGGGCTAAAGGTTCTTGGCCGTCATTATAAAAGTTTATGGTCCTCAACTGTGGTTACCTTATTTAAGGGGATTTTTATGGTAAATGTCCCTTTTCATCTGATTGCTAATGTTCTCTCTCCTGTCTCTGTCTCCGTCTCTGCTGCTTCTACTTAATATAGGTTGTTTCTCCTTTTTCGACCTTCGCCCTCAGATCATTAGAATCTGGAATTTTCTACTGTGTGTGTAGAACTGTTTATACTGATAAAACCTAAGTTATAATTCAATTTTGGAAATGTAGCTTGCTTCTGACTGATAAAACCTGCCCCTTCTTCGTGGTGAAAATGCTAATGATTTAGTCCGTTTGAATAACGAAGTATAGCTGATCTGTGCCATTAATTGGGTCAAAATGGAGTTTTGGGGCTTTGTGGTCAAACACGCAAGCCAACATGGACACAAATTTATTAGTCAGATTTTAAGCAGGATGGGATGATGCTTACATGATGATGTTGTCCGGTTTTAAAATTATGCTCAGTACCCAATTCAATGCGACTGAACCTTGATAGATGTGATATTGCCTGCATCCATGGTTAGTTTTATTGTTTAGAGCATGTTTGGATGTACAAAAGAGTTCCATTTGTTTCTTGTTCAATGGTGGAGCAGAAAAAGTTGTGTTTCCCCAACTAAATTGCGGTCCATCTTTTCCACCTGAAATAGTTGTATTTGTTTGTGTTTGGAAATTAGAAAATCATACTATCAATTATTAAATATGAGTACTACCAAAAGAGGCCCCCACATATTGTTTTGTGTGCAACCCCAAAGGATAGCTCACCTGGCATAGGACCAACGATGATAAGTGCGACAGCGGCTACTTGGACTCTGGCCTTTTGGTCCGGCGATGATTGCCTTACAAGTCCGGACCTCTACTTAAGATTTCTTCTCTAAGAATGGCTAACCCACATAAATATATTTTAACCTCAAATTCTCCACTTGTCAAAACAAGACAAGTTCCAAAACAAAACTCTTATTGATTTCCTGCTGTGGGTTGCCTTTGCATGAACCAATGGAAACCGAGACGAGATGGAGTAGAAAATCAAGATACTCCACCGTTCAGCCACAAAAAACGAGAACCTTTGCTTTAGATTCCTACAAAGAGACCCGTTCCACAGCGACTGGTCTTCTCAATCCATACCGAAATAGGGAGAAGAAGACCCAAGGGGGTCTTTTGCCCTAGGAACAAGGGAGGGGGAATGGAAGATTTGAAATTTTGATATTCAAAATTTTATGCCTAAACAGTTGAAAGGGCAAATCAGTAGTGAAAATGTCTGATGTGGCGTATCTAGGGACCTCTCGCCAAAATATGTTCAAATGCGTGGACTACAACCCTTAGACGAAACTAGGTGGATCAGAACCTTTAAACGTTCCATTTCAGGTCAAATCCAATTGAGGGCTAATTTCTCAATGAGAGACTTGGAGAGGCATTGATGGAGAGCCAAAATCAATTGATTAGTCGAAACAAATTTGAACAGTCAAAATTAATTGAACAAGCAAAATGTGCCCATGCTTAGCATTGGCAATATAATACATATTTATAAAATATATACAAAAAATTATAAAATGTATAAGAAATTAAAATACAAAAATCTCGTTATAAATTATATTGAGATATAAAAATTAAAAATAACCTATCATTTACCAAATGAAGTTATTAAAACTTTATTGAGAATGAAAATGATTGGTCATAGCAAAGAACTGAATCTCAAATCCAAAACCACGGGACAACCCCCTCAGCCCCAACAAAAATAAAAATGATAAAAAAACTGATTCGTAGTGGCCCAAATCAGAGCATTTAACAAATGTTAAAATTAAAAAAAAAAAAAAAAAAACATTTGCAGAGAGCTCTAATTTATATGCTAACAATTTAATCACAAACATATATAAAATCTTGACAACTCGAGTTAACACAGTAAATATACATATAGCAACTACAAACCAATTGAAACAACCCAATAGAAAAAGAAGTTAATGGATAGCAAAAGAAAATATTGAGAATGAATGTCAAAGAAAAATGATAAAATATAAGAAAAATATTAATCCAGATCCAAAACCACAGACAAACACATACGCATAAACAGAATCAATGTTTGATCTGTAGAGACCCGAGCCAGCTAACAATTACTATCTTTCAACTTTCAACTTTTTTTTTTTTTTTTGTTAAAATGCAAAGATTAGGAGTTTATGATATGACTGCTTCTGTAAATGCTTTGCTTATGATTTTTATCACCCTAAACCTGAGGAGACTTGCCATGGGGGGCTGGCAGCTAAACACATCAACAAGAAATATAAATAATCAAAGGTAGAAGTATTAAACGAATGTATACACATTTTTTGACAGGCACTTGATTTTTTGACAGTCACAGAGGAATTCAGAGAGCCGAAGCAAAGTGAAGACGCTTCATACAGCTGGATCTAGATCATTTGCAGCCCAATTCTCAATCATGCAGGCAGATGAGCAGCAGGCTACTCCCTCTCAAGCTGATTTATATCGACAGCAACATTATAGCAAAAAGAAGGGCAGATGGATCACAGATCATGCTGAGGAGACACATGTGAGTTGTAATTTCCTTAACAATATTGTATATCATTATTTATTTCTATTGCCTAATATATATTAATTACATGACACTTGAATGCTTTGATAATGCAGCGAAGAATGGAGGAGGCACTGTCGCAGCCTGAAATTAACTCTCCAGTGGCTGAGCAACAGGTGATCGAGAATCTGCTAGGGAAGCGGGTCGCGAGGAGGCAAGGGTACCGCTCGAGGGGCCCATCTTCATCTTCTGCTAGTATCTTGGTGTCTTCTGAGATGAGCACCCTACGGCAGCAGCTAGCTGATTCATTGAAAGCACAAGAAGAGTTGCGGCGACAGTATGAGGAGTCGCAGAAGCAAATGCAAGATCAGGCAGCTATGCAGGTTCACATGCAGAGTCAGATTCAGTTGCTGCTTTCCAGGGTCGGTATGGACGGTTCGTGCTCCTCCGAAAGATAAAGAATTGATGGTTTTATGAATTGGCATGGGTCGTACCTCTAACAAGTTCATTTTACTCCTAGTTGGCAGTGTTATTTGATGATGATAAGTTTTATTGTTTATTTTAGTTTATTGATGACTCAATTCTTTTTTATTGTTTCACGATGAATGATGGTTTATTTGTTGTTTACCAATGCTTATGCTTGTGCAATGTTGAAAATGCAGATTTGAGCAGGAAAAAATTGTACAGGAAAAATTTACTTATTTTTTCCAATATTGTTTAATTGATAAGAAAAGTTATTTCTCGACGTACTCTCTGCGTTGCCAAAAGTAAATTTCCTATCCTCTTTGAAGACATTTCCTGACGCTTCAACACATCGGAATAAGTATTACCGATGTCGTTCATGCATCATTGAATATGTTTTCCGATGCTAGTATGTGCATTGGCAAATGTATAACCAACGTTGTTATGCGTCGGCAATGAGGTAAAGCTATTTTCCGACGCATGCTCAGCGTCGTCAAAAGTAAAATTCCCTTATCGTGGAATACATTTCCCGACGCTTCAACACGTCGGAAGATGTATTAACAACGCCATTTATGTGTCGTTAAATAATTTTTCCGACGCTAGTATGTGCGTCGGCTAATGTATAACCGACGTTGTTATACGTCGGCAGTGAGGTGACGTTGACCACTAAGTTCGATTTTCTGCCGACGCTGTTGACATTGCCGACGTTTCGGACGACGTACCAGTGCGTCGGTGAAAGGCCTTTTTTAGCCGACGCGGAACATTAATACGTCGGGAAAGGATTTCCAGGCATTTGGTTGCCAACGCGGTGCCGGCGCATTGTAATGCGTCGGGAAAGCCTGTCCCGACGTGGTTTTCGGAATGGTCGACGTGGAGTGTGTGTCGGCAAATATGCAATTTGTTGTAGTGTGTAAAAAGATATGGGGGATTCGTGCTATGATCAAACACGGTCTTATGCTACTCTCACGGAGGATTATTGATATAAATAAAGAAAGAATATAAATACGACAAAGCTTACCAAAGGAAAACATATAGTTGTTGCATTAGTTGTCTTGTAGGCCTTTACCAAGAAAACAAATGACAAAGACATTGATATTATTCCTATACTATTTTCATCAAACATACTACCCAATCCATTCTATCTCATTATTCCATCGAACTCAAAACCAACGCTCAAAAGAAAATCAACCAAAGGGCTACTGATGATGTCAAACTAAATAAAAATCATAATCGATTCTCCGCTTATGTCCTTGAATACAATATATAGAAAATCATACCTTAAAAGAAAATCATAGATACTCAAATAAAAATAATAATTGAACCCGAATGGTGTAAAAAACCAAACAAATGATTTAAAGAAACTCAAAAGCCCACCACCTGAAAAGGTTATTTTAGAGAGTTTTGGAGTCAAAATAGTTAGTTTCTAGCAACAATTATTTTCTCCAATATAGGCTCCAATACGAGCAAACAAGACCTACAAGAAAATGAATGAAAAAAAAAAACCCCTTTGCAACTGTCACGACCCCAAAATTAGGGTAGGATTCAGGGGCCGTGATTATGGTATTCACTATAGCATAATCTTTATTTTCTTCCCTACAATCCGAAAGGGTGAGAATATAGGACCCATTACCGTTATGGAACATTTAGCAGAAGCTTGCAATGTGGTGCAAACCCGAATTCCGGAGCTCATCGGATTCCGTGTTGCATCACTAATGTCTTATTAGTTGCATCATAATATATCATACCTCATCAGATTGGTATAACATAAACAGAATATAAGTAGAGTTAGACAAGTAAACGGGAGATTATATTTCCATAATTAAAGTTAGAGAGTTACAAAATATGCATTAATTACATTCCCAATATAAAAGGCCAATAGAGGCTCGTACGATGTGATTCAAAACCCATGCTATATGATGAGAATGCAAAACGTCATATTTTTCTCCCTTAATGTTTAGTGCTTTATACTTATTTGATGCCTAAATGTACTCATTATTCTTTTTTTTTTTTTATTTAGGTGCAAATGGAGGCATTAAGTGCAAAACGAAGCTAATTGGGCGATTCTGGACAGTTTGGATATCGCTTCATAATCTGGGCATAACTCTCTCATCCGAGCTCCAATTGAGGTGATTCAAGATACTATGGAACGCCAAGAAAAAGATCTACAACTTTCATGTTTTAAGTTTTGAGAGATACTGGCTATATCAAGGTCAAAATCGGGCTTGAAATTACTGCTCGTACTAGATGCTAAATGGATGAAAAATCAAGCAGAATGGCATTATGGTAAATTTGAAGAAATCAGGAGTTCGTCGAAACATATCCAATATTGGGCTCATATTTTGCAGAATGGAAAATTGTGCAACTTTAATTGTTGACCTGAGTCCAACCGGAGCCAAGATGAAAAGATAAAGGCGAATAAAGAATTTTCAATAACTTTAATTCCAAACCCGAAATTCCATCTATATCCCCACATGCATACACTCCTCTCTCACGTTTTCATCCTATCAGAACTCATTATTTCTCTCTTTCCTCTTTAACCACCCACGTATCACACTCCTAGTGGATCTCTCTCTCATCCCTAATAGTTCTCACAAAGACCTCTTTTCTCTACATAAACCCACCGATCTGAAGGCGAGAGGGGGATCTCTGCACTGCACGTTCTCTGTCTTTCTGCATCTTTTTCTCCTCTGACGAATTCTCTCTCTCGGTCTCTTTCTTTTCTTCTTTTCTTTTTATTTTAATTTTGCAAGTTAGCATGGCCCTGCGTGGCTAATTCTTTGTAATTGGTCAAAGGAGACTGAAGCCTCGGAACAAATATTGTGAGATCTAATTTATTTTCATTGTTCAATTTATGCTTTGAATATGGGTTGTTCTTCTATGCTTAATTTGTTATCATGATTGTTTCGTTTAATTGTTAGGATGCATACTAGTATATTTTTCGTTGCAATCTACTGCTAAATTAGAAATCAAATCCATAATTATTTGATCTCTCTAATTTGCGAAGCAACTGATATTTAATAAATTACTGCGTCAGTGATTGTTAGATATTAGGAAGAACACTTGGCTAAATTAAATGCAACTGCGTGTGCTTGTGTTATTTGGGTTCATCGATCTCTCTAATTTTAATGCTGTTACTAAATTAAATCTATAGCGCTTGTCTTAGGTTGTTTAGTAATTAGGGTTAATTAGAGCGTGTGTTTTCTAATTAACTAATTAAGGAGGTAGGAATTTAATTCCAACGATGAATATTCAAAGTGTTAGTTAATTTATTTTTGCATCAATGATCAGTTCTGAATTTCCGATGGTGGATGTTAACTTTGACCAATGCTTGCTCATTTAATTGAATTCGTTACTTTGTTGCTCTTTGTTTGCTTTTATTTATTTTTTTCTTTCAACATAAAAAAAAAATACCCCCTCATCTTTAATCACATAGCATGAAATTTGACTAAACACTCTCCGTGGGAACGATCTTTACTCGCACTACTACATATATTTTTAGGAGTAAAGGTTTTATTATTTTTGGGTGCCTGCGACAGCACGACCACTATACTTAAAACCAACTCATGCATGTGACATATGTGGAGTAAATGAACCTCTAGATCATGAAAACAATTAAAGGAGAAGGAGCTCTTCGCTTTAAGAAGCTCAAACAAGAAGGTAGGAGCTGAAGGGGCTGCCAGTCATGAAATCACACCAAAACGAACTATGTTGCAAAGGAGATGATGTAGTATCCCTTGGTGGGGTTGGAACCTCTCAAAACTCTTCAAAACTAACCCAAACCAAGTTCTGACCCTCAATACACATGATTGGCTTCTAATCCCACTGAGTAATCCTAACCATTGAATAAATTAGTGCTAATCATAGGATTAAGAGGTCAGGTTATTACAGCAACCATCGCTAAAGTTAGCATCCAGGACAACCAGGTCATTTATAAGACATCTATCCTTTCTCAACATGACTATTATGAAGCTTCCACTCCTATCACTCGCCCATAATACGTTGGTGCTGGGTTTGTTTTGTGCATGTGTGTGTGCGCGCGCACGCCTTATCTCTATCCTTTTGTATGTTTTTTCTTAAGTAATGAACTCATCTTTTAAAAAAAATGAAGAGAAAAAAGACCACGTGAAAAAGATTTGGAGGAGAATACTTATTTCCAACAACAGTAATAGTTCGCGAAATGGGTTAAATCGAATTAACAAAAAAAAAAAGAAGCACAAATTAAATTCAATGCAAGAAAACAACACCTAAACAGAGATTGCACATCTAAAACCATATTGTTTTATTGAGAAGTAACACAAACACTTATAAAAAGTAGTATTAGAGTAAACAGGGAAGCTTGTCACAACAAAATCACAACAATTCACCAAATTCTTGAATTATAAGAACCCATTATAAAATAACAAAAATCTGATAAATTGTCATAATATTCTAACTTGGCTTTCTTTCAGTCAAGTGCCTAGAAACCACTAAAACGCTTGCAAAAAATACCTTTGAAATGTCACCTTCTGTACGGCCTAATTGGGAAACCTTTGGATTTCAGAAAGAGAGAGTTGCAAAGGGTGGGAGAGAGATATGATGACGGATAGAGATTTGAAGGAGAGAGAGTCGATTAGCACCATAGGAGATCAGGTTGCGTGAGAAGGGAAGGTAGAGGTATATCGGACGAGAGGGATTCCTCCACGTGTCTTGTTGCATCCAAATATTGTAGAGAACATTTGGGATGATCTCTCAAAATCTTATGAAATTATTGAGGTGCAGAGAAAAAGAGAAGCCAAAGACTTGAAGATCGAGAGATATGCAGAGGTTTTGCGGAAACGTAAAATATAATGAAAATTTAAAAATATCAAACTATACAGAAAAATGTTCCTATAATTATAAAAGACAGAAAGTAGTTTAGTAGGTTAAAAAAGTTACTTTTCTTAGAAAGACTTATACTTTAAAATTTTAAAAACTTTATTCATGAATAAAACAATTTTAACTAAAAATAATAATGGTAGACTATTTTCTTTTTTAAACTATCGTTATCAAAGATATTTTCTTTAGTACGAATGATAATTAAAGAAGAAGAATTTGTTAGAAATCTCTAATGATATGAATGGTCACATGTAGGGCTCCTGCCGATTAAAACATACATTAACAATTTTAACTAAAAATAATAATGGTAGACTATTTTCTTTTTTAAACTATCATTATCAAAGATATTTTATTTTGGTACGAATGATAATCAAAGAAGAAGAATTTGTTAGAAATCTCAAATTATATGAATGGTCACGTGTAGGCTCTTGCCGATTAAGACATGCATTATTCTTCTTAAATTCGATTTTTGGATTAAATAGACTTTAAGAATAGAAAACTTTCACATTTCACTAAAAATTAGAATGCTATAGTATTTTTCTTTATTCTAATTTTTTTTATTTAAGAGATTTTATTTCATCTATACATACATTTAATCTATATACAAAAACCACAGATAATTATATTCATCTATATATAAATTTCAAAGAGAACAAGCATTCATCTAAGATGGTCTGAGAATCTAACATCTAAAATGGAACAGACATCAGTCCCATCCAAAAAAAGAAACTTAACAATAAAAATAGTTTCCGATTCAAATATCCACATCACAATTTGGGTTTTCAATGTGACACAATATGCAGTCAAATAAAATGTATCAAGAAAAGTTACCCAAAAACCAATGCAAAAACAATCATATAAAGAACATAGTTTGATCCAGCCAAAAGAATACAAAAAATCAATCATTAAACAAACAAACAAATGTGAAATATAATAAAAAGAATGATCATTAATAACAAAAAAATAACTATTTCAAAAGCAATAAACTTGGGAAAGTTGATGTTACAGAAGCCCAAAAGGCCAATACACCATATATTTTGATGAAAGTGCTTATGGTTAAGGTTTTGGAGGGAAGAGAGGAGAGATACCGTTGGTGAGCTTTTTTCCCAAAGAGGGTTTCAATAGATGCGACAGGCAACAAGGGCGAGGATTTCCCTAAGACATTGACCAACCAGGTCAACAACCCAATTAGTAACACCAAACCAATGGATTCATGGGCTCAACTATGGGTTTGGTCTGCATAAATTCCACAATTTATCTGTTCAAACAAGTTTTTATCTTCATAGACGGGGCACATTCAACAAAAACCAGATCAACGACCTTATGGGAGCAACCAAAGACAATGGGTGCAACCAACGACCTTCTAAGAACTTTCTTAAAAAAAATTAAAAACAAAAAGGGTTTTAGGTAACTAGATTTACTGGCAAACTAAGTTCAAAGCAAGTCATGAGCCAAATGGGAAAAACTAAACAAACCACAGTCCCAAGAACAAAATAAAATAAAAAGAAAAAGAAGATGAATAAATAGAGTTCGAACAAACTACATTTACAACGAACTCTGCATACCGAAAAGGGTCGTAAAAGAAAGAAATCAGCAAACCCCATATAAAAAACCAACTACAGACAAACAACAAAGATAAAGAAATGAAGAGATAATAAAAAAAAAGCCCATGAATTCCAAATACTACAAATATTCTAGGGACTTTTACCACAATAATCCCCTTAAATAGGGTAACCCTAAACTTTTATAATGACCCAAATATATGCAACTATTTATAATCTATCATACACTTTTTTTCCACCTTTTTTAGAGAATGAGAATTCCATGTACTATAGAGAAAAGGAGCCAGCAGAGAGACGAGAAAGACAAAACAAACAACCCCTAAAGCCTATCATACACTTAAAAATAGAAAAGTAATGAGAGAGCAACCAAGATTTGGCAGAAGTCCATTATTGCAAGGTATGAGAATGGTTTTTACTTCCTCTTTTTTTTTTTTTTTCCATAAAGGACAAATACAAGAGCTATACCCAAATAATCAAACAATAAAACTTAGGGACATTTACTTCAAAAATCCCATTAAATAGGGTAATTACAACTGAGGACCCTATACTTTTATAATGACGGCCAAGGACCTTTCGCTCAAAATCCAATATTTCATTCCGTTTTGCCCCTTGGTTGGTTGATGTCAACATAACCCTAAAAAAAAAAAAGGTTCTTCGCCCCCAAATCAATAGCAACAGTAGAATAGAAGAAAGAGATGAAGGAGAGAAGAAGGAGATCAATGCCCTACCCCTTTTTTTCTTAATCACAGTGTGAGAGAAATTGCTCGATGTCAACAAAACCCTAAACAACGGAAAACTCAATTTTTGTTGACGCTAACTGGGTATTTTTGTTGACGTCAACATAATTTTATGTTGATAGCGATGAATCTGTTGTCGACGTCAACAAATTCACAGGGTCACTCATGCTGTTAACTGAGCATTTTTGTTGATGTCAACACAATTTTATGTTGATGTCGACGAATCTTCTATCAACGTCAACAAATTCACGGGGTCACTAATTGTAATAACTAGGTATTTTTGTTGATGTCAACACAATTTTATGTTAATGTTGACGAATGTTTTATTGATGTCAATAAATTTTACTCATGATAAAATAGGAAATTGGTTATGTTGACATCAACAAAAAAAGGGCAAAACGAAAAAAAAAAAAAAAAAGATGAATTGGTTTAGAGGTCCTTAGCCGTCATTAAAAAAGTTAAGGGGATTTTTGTGGTATATGTCCCTTGTTTTTTTTTTTTTTTTTTTTTTTTGTACCTTTCCATATGATTGCTAATGTTCTTGCTTACTTGCAACCCAATTGGATATTTTGATCTTACGGCGCCCATCCTCTCTCTTGTCTCCGTCTCCGTCTCCGTCACTGCTGCTTTTACTTAATATAGGTTGTTTCTCCTTTTTCAACCTTCGCCCTCAGATCATTAGAATATGGAATTTTCTACTGTGTGTGTAGAACTGTTTATATTGATAAAACCTAAGTTATTCAATTTTGGAAATGTAGGTTTCTTCTGACTGATAAAACCCTCCCCTTCTTCCTGGTGAAAATGCTAATGATCTAGTCTGTTTGAATAACAGAGTACAGCTGATCTGTGCTGTTAATTTGGTCAAAATGGAGTTTTGGGGCTCCGTGGTCATACACGCGAGCCAACATGGACTCAAATTTATCAGTCAAATTTTAAGCAAGATGGGATGATGCTTACATGACGATGTTGTCAGGTTTTAAAATTATTCTCAGTGCCCAATTCAATGCGACTGAACCTTGATAGATGGGATATTGCCTGCATCCATGGTTAGTTTTATTGTTTAGAGCATGTTTGGATGTACAAAACACTTCCATTTGTTTCTTGTTCAATGGTGGAGCAGAAAAAGTTGTGTTTCCCCAACTGAATTGTGGTGCATCTTTTCCACCCGAAATAGTTGCATTTGTTTGTGTTTGGAAATTAAAATGCCATACTATCAATTATTAAATATGAGTACTGTCAAAAGAGGCCCCCGCATATTGTGTGCAACCCCAATGGATAGCTCACTTGGCCTAGGACCACGGTTTAATGGGCAGCTCAGTCGGCTTACGACCACGGTTTGCACCCGAAGGTTGAGGGTTTGAAACTGCGCTACCACACTAGGCCCACAAAGGGTTTACCTGGTTCAGACGGGCCCGAAGGGATTAGTCCGGCCTATAGGGTAGGGACACCCTCCATTGTCAAAAAAATATATAAACATGTAGTCTTTTGTGCTCCTTACATCTCCTGTGATAATTTGCAGCACTCACATACTAGCATTGTGAAAAGAATTGCAAATTTTTATACCACTTTCTCAGTCATTGGTAATATTTTGTTTTCATTTTTATTGTTGCAGATTAATGTTCTACCCTTGAAGCTGATGAGTCATACAAATGTTGGAAAGCCTACTTAGTTTGAGCTGAAAGGTCTTAAAGTTAAAACCCTTCTGTTCAAGTTTTTTTGACTTGCTAGATAATGTATTTGAATTTGGATCTCTTACCTTTATCCCCTTCACAACTTTAACCTCAGCGGGAGAATTCTATAGAGGATGTGGGCGTCACTTTCTTTCTAGCCCCCTTCCCAAACAAACGGCCAACCCTCTCTCTCTAATTCCATTCCTGTATGGATAACACGAACCTTAAATATACAATGTTTTCAATCATCTCAACCTCTTTGAGTAAAATCTCTTATGAATATCCATCGTCATTATCAACACATTTTCTTTCCATTTCAAGGCATCCCATCTTTCATTTTTCTTAAATGTTTACATCTTTTCATCTCTCTCTTTGACCTTTTTTTTTTTTTAATACGTTTCAAGTTAGCCTTTTCCTATGTTCTTTTTTGACAAAACCCGGCAATGGATACTATCCATCTATCCAAGGGCACTTCAATGCATAGTTTGCAGGATTGTTGTTTGAGTCTTGAAGAAATGTTTGCTCAATGTATGAGTATGGTGGCTGTCGTATGGAATTGTAATGGATTGTGGTTGCTGTAATGTCATGTTTTTGTTGGCCATCGTAATGGGATGTTATTTCAGTCCATAATTTAGCAAATTGTTGATTTCAAGGAATGAAACCATAGATCTGCTCCCATTTCTCTCTGTGTTATAGTATTTTCATGTTTTTGCTGTGCTTAATGATATGAAATATCATTCATTCATTCAAATTTATCAATTGAGTTTACCCTTTGAAGAAAATGGGTACTCTACCTAGATGCTAAAGAAGTTTCCTTATACCAATTACAAGATGATTATGGTGCAGAGCCAAGGCGACTCTAGTCATTTTGTTGGAAAGTGGTGGTGATCGGTTCTTGGAATAAGATGGGGTTATTCTTCTAGAAATGGCAACCTGTATGCATTTATGAACTCAAGTTTGAATGAGAAATGTAGTTCTGGAAACACAAACCGATCCTCTTCAAACTGCTGTCCACGTGTTCTTCCATTCCAAAGGAGACTTAGTTGTAAACATCTTGTGAATGTTACACTTGTGTTCGGGATGAAAATTTATGTTGTTTCTACCATGACGAGATTCTTGAATGGGGCATGCGGGAAATATTGTTGTTGCTCGGATCAAGGACCTGCAGCTGCAAGGATCTTACTTCCCATATTCAACAAGACAAACTACCCAGTTTCCTTAAACTAGGAATTGCATTCCACTTATAATATGAACAGAGGAGTTCGAATTCTCATTGGATTTAGACTGAGTACATTTTTAAAAGCTTGTAACCGTTAAATTCCAATATTCCACTCCATTCACTTGACAACCCGTTAATATCAACTCCAACCCATCAAAGTTTCAATGATCCATTCATTTGACAACTTTATAAAATCAACTTAACACCTGTCAATGACCATTCAATAGTGCAGAAACCTGTAACCATCAACTTTCATGATATCTTAATCCCATTCATTTTACAACATGAAAACATGAAAACGTTTACTTATAAATAATGTAATCATCAACTTTGAACATGACAGTCTCCATTCATTCTACAAATTTATAACATCAAAGCATTCAAATAGTAGCAACCATAACATTAAACTCTGAAATTTAAACAAGACAATCTCCATTCAAATTAGAACCCGATTACAACATGTTTACACATGCAAAGAACCATTAAAATTACTTCACATCACAGATCCACCTTAAGTCAAGCCTATTACATTCCCATATAAACACACTATCCTTTGCAGTACAACCAACATCACAAATAACAGCCAATATCTACAATATAAACTTCCATTACAGCAGTCAATAGCCAATAGTTTAGTTACTCTACTATGCAAATATAGATGGTTAATGTCGCGACCCCGGACCGATACCCGGGACCGCGACGGTGTGGTGTGGATAATGAACTACTCCTTAATAATAATTAAACATTTCCTTAATTTCCCACAGGTTTCCGCGGTGAGGATTCCACATACACTCATAGAACATTTATATTGGTGCGGAAGTGTGTAGCAAATCAAACTCTTAATCCATTCTCATCAAATAAGACTGATGATACACAATTATGACATGATGTCAGAGTGAGCAATGATCTCATTAGCATTCCCAAAATAAGAAGTTAAAGTTTAAACAAAAGATCAAGTTAAATTAACATTCCCCAAAAATAATGGCCAACAAAGGCCAGTACAACCAAAAGTAAAATCAGTAATCAGTCTATAATCTCCCAAAATGTTCGCAGCTCAAAGCTAAACCGAATGTCTATATGACATCGTCAGCTTGCCACTCTACTAATCGTTGCGGTTCATCAACCGCCCCCTCTGGCTCCTCCTCAAAGGCAATAACGGGAGCTGGACCTGAGTACCACAAAAATGGGTCAGACACGACGGTCTGGCAGGTGGGTGAACAGATAATACCAAGAAAGAAATCAAGCACATCTTAGACATAATGAAAGCTTATTAAAACGATAACTGTCATGAAACAAGATGCATGGTTCATTTAAAGTACAGATGCAATATAAATCATGTGGGGTATTCAAGGTACAGGAACTGACTAGATGGCAACCACACTAAAGCTAAATCCTCTCCATCACTAAGGTGATGAGAGCACATTCAGTGCGTTGGGCTCGAGCACACGAAGTGACGAGAACCAACATTATATACATATACATATACATATAGCTAGGCAAGACCACGGCCGCGGAACCGGGTAACGGGACAGGACAGGATCCAAGTTGCAACTGGCGGGAGCACAAGGGGGAGGCCCAAGTCAGTTGATCAGACTGACAAGGACGTCCAAGCTTAGTGGTGCCGACTCATAGGTTACATGAGAAATCAAAACGTATACAAAACATATCAATATAAAACATTCGGGTAAGCGGGGCATGGTGCTCGTAGGCACACATTTCATATTATAAAACATTCGCATAAACGGGGCTGGCAGGACATATCAAGCGTATAAATCAAAATTTGAGTAAAACAATGCAATGAATCCTTATATCATTAGGGATTATATATTGGGGCATCCATATTCAAACGACATGTATAAGGATCTTGTATGTCTATATTACCCTTAGTATGGTACTCGAATGATGGAGGACATACTAAGTTTCCTTATGCACGTTGATGAATCTAAAAGTCCCAATACCTTTTCCGAAATGGTGTTTCTTTCTATGTCAATCTCCTTATGTCATCCCCTGGGTCTTTCCAAGGTGGTAGGGCATCAGAACAACCCATCCAACCCTTTAAATACCATATCTGAAACTAATAGAAAAGACTCAGGAATTCTGGGTAAAACTCGGTCACCTGTCGGTCAGCTGGCGGTTAGCCGCCGATGTGATCGGCGGTTAGCCGCTGTCTGACCGCGGGGCTGACCGCGGTTCACCCTGCTAAAATGTAGCATTCTGTGTTTCTAACCGCGCATCTCGGCTACCTTGCGGTCACAGGGTTTTTGATTGGCGGTTAGCCGCGAGCTGACCGCGAGGCTGACCGCGGTTCGCCTGACAAACCACAGCATTCTGTGTTTCTAACCGCATCTGGGTCGGCTAGCCGCCGGTCACATGTCGGCTAGCCGCCAAGGTGACCGCCCGCTGACCGCCCAGCTGCGGGAACTACACATCAGGTGCAGATTTCAGTCCTTTTTTTCCCAAACCATTACACCTCAACTCAAACCATTTTCTAGCATGAAATGGGTCTATTCCCTTCCATTTAACATTTAATTCTTTCCACCAACCACCATTCCATCTATGCATTTAATTCTCCTACCAATACAAATCTCATTCAATGCAAGTACAAATATCATTTAAGAGGTTTATAATGACCAAAATAAACATGATGATGAATGCATATATTCTCATAAAACTAAGGGAGAAACCATGTCAATAAGTACATTTCCAAAAGCATTATGAAACATAATGAACCAATGAGATAGGAATAGTAAAAATCCACATTTTCAACAAAATAAGAACTTATTCAAATTGAATCCATTCATCCACTTGCCTTGGTCTCCAAAGTATGCTAGTCAAGCTCTAATCCACTATCAAGCTCAAAATCTACAATCTACACAAAAATCCCCAAAATACAATCATTACAACCCTAGAATGTCAAAATCAAGAAATAGATGGAGATAGCTTCCAATAATCATGGTGAAGC
This sequence comes from Persea americana, assembly GCA_029852735.1. NCBI lineage: Eukaryota > Viridiplantae > Streptophyta > Magnoliopsida > Laurales > Lauraceae > Persea > Persea americana. Next base: position 56,874,574 of record CM056810.1, read on the forward strand.
ACCTCCATGGCTAGAAGACTACACAACCAAGAGATGAGAAGAAGAACTTACATGAAGAGTCCTCTAATGGCAAGAGTTTGCTCAAAAGATAGCTTGGAATGGAAGGTTCTCTAAAAAAAAAATATCAAGAGGAAGCTCTCATGGAGGGGAAGAAGATTACCACCTCCATTTTGCCTTTAGCAATAGATTTGAAAGAGATTGAGAGATGGAGAAGTAAGGAGCAAGGTAAGTTGAAGAGAACCCTAGGGCTGGGCTGGGATTTCTTGTTCTCAAGAAAGTTGCAAGAAGAGGAAGAGAGGGAAAAGGACTCCTCCTTATATAGATAATGGCAAGGGGTCCCACAACTTAAAAGTCCAATCGAGCTAAAACATCAATCTACGGGCTTCGGATGGATTCGACGAAGAAGGAAGAATTGATCGTCAAAATTTCTACTTTCCAAAAAGTATATATTTTACGAGTTTCGGGGACATTGAAAATAGTGTCCAGATTTCGTGTAAAAAGACTGTTTTACCCCTATCAATGAGAAAGTAGGGTTTTGAGGTCTCGAATAGAAATGGAACAAATATGAAAGTTGTTGGGAATCATAAAACACATTAAACGGAGTAATTTACAGATTTCCAGAATTATAACTAAATCCCAAAACTAATCAAGACACAATAAAAAGGAACCCCCAAAGGGCCCCACTAGATCAAAAGAGTTCCCAAAATTATTCAAAGCTATAAAAAGCTATTCTAATCCAAATTTAACCCATTTCCACTAATCTCACTTATAGCTCAAACGCGTCTTAATTAACACTAAAAGGAAACTCTCGGGGCGGGGTCTTACAGTTAAGAACAAAAAATAAAGCAACCATTTATGGTGTTCCAAAGAAATTGGTCTAAAGCTAGATTAAATGAACAAATGGTATAGACCAAGTGAACCAAATCTATGAAATATAAATTACGACTCGAGTGTGACATCAAAGCTTGACTATCACTCTTCCCCTTCTAAAGGGTGCCACTCACTGCCACATCAATGTTCCTTCTTTCGACATGGCCACTCTTATATACTCTTAAGGCAACAAGATCATCTAGGCTTGCTTCACTCACACCTCTTTCTTTCCAAGCATCATAACAACCTGTGGCAAAAAAAAATTCAAGATCTATTTTAAAAAAAATCTCATAAATGAACAAAAGTTCCTCTTAAAACCTAGCTTTTCAATCTTAGAACATCTCTTCTTTATTCATTGTTGGTTCCTCACACAATTTTAACCTTTTTCTCTATTCGCACCATATCGGCGTATTGGTGGAGTGTTGGGAAGAAATGAGCCATAACATGATATTCACAAGGCTTGAAGCCTTCAAAGTCTTCACCAACAAAGTCATCACCAGTGGAGGGTGTATAAATCACCAAAAAGATCATAAAAGATAGAATTTTGTATTTTCATCAAGTTCAATTGTAAGAGAAAACATTAATATAAAGGGTGGCTTAGACATCTGATGCTTATAGTATCAATTGGGTTTTCTTTGCTTTTCTCAATACTCACTTTCTAGGTATGACTTTTGACTCCTACTAGCAACATGACTTGGAAATAATAACTCCTACCATCCATATGTAACATAAATAAAAATGAAAACAAACTAAAAATACTTGATATAAGATTTGTTGCAAGGAGACTCTTGAGTAAATGTGTCATTTTGGGGGAAGATGCCAACTATCACAATATGGAGTCAGCATTTCAGATTGCCTTCGGCAAACAGAATACAAATCCAGACTCACCACAAAATTCATATCCAGTAACCAAACATTTTCTTGTATTAACAATTGTGTATCAAAATATATGAAAATTAACAGGAATGCAGAATTGCATAAACCAAAATGAAGGATTGACCATGAAGAACAAAAACATAAGCAACAAGAAATTCCTTAAGTAAAATCATATGCAACACAAAAGGGTTAAAAATTCAGCATGCAGCATCCCACATTTATGAATGAACTGATTGAAGAGCTTTACTGATGTAGATAGCGGCCAAGAAGAACAAGTAGGTCATGATACATGCAACCAAATATTAAGAATTTAAGATGGGGCATCCCCTCTTATTTTCCTTAGCTTTTGATTAGTTTGATTTTTTATATTTTACTCTTTTAGGACACATTTCAACTACTGTCAATGATACTTCAGTCATCGTCTACTTCCATTTGGTAAGGCTTACAGCAAATCCATTAATTAAATGAATCACTAAGATTAATTCAATTTTCCTTTCTCGTGTACTGTGTTTATTAACTTGTGTACAGGGCACCTTTAATAGCCACTGGAATGAGAATAAACTTGTATATGAAAACTCTCTTGGGGAAAAACCTTGCAAGAGGTCTTTGTGGTAGTTATTTTGGAGCACATAAGCATTAGCTAAGGGTTTCCTGAAATATGAGGCATTGGCCCAGTATAAACCTAGATCTAGGCATAATGATTTAGTACCAATCTTGGGATGAACCTTGCGTTTATTTCAGATTGGATCACCACCTATTTGCAACTGTTATTACAGGTCAGATTTTGCTCTTCTCAATCTTACACATGATTTATAAAGTGTTTTGATTTTCTTCTTCAAATGTGCATATAGTAAAACCTAATATTTGAGAGTTAAAAGGTTAATCTAATGGGCCCATGAAAATTAGCTTTTTGGGCATACAATGGCAGCGGTTGAGGGCTCTATTCTGACCCCAGTCTACATAATTTATAGTTTCTATACTAAGAGCAACAAGTACGTAAATGTAGTAATAAATTAATAATCTAGTTCCACCAAAAATGTAGAATGACAGAAGAAATTTTCTCAGTTCTTACATCTTGAACCCAATGAATCCCTTGAGCAATAATATCATCTCTCTGAAGCCAATTTATTTGCCACAAAAGCCAGTCATCGATAGCATCTTCCATCATTAACTGCAAATTTTGTTTGGAAATCCAGAAAACCTATCTTTTGCAGATAAAGAAGAAAATGCAATCAAATTTATGAAGGAATTCAAGCAGCATTTTACAATATGAAATTCATCCCCTATCAAGTATCCATAAAGTGCTATAGCAGTTACAGAGGTCAAGAAATTTAATTCCAAACTTACCATAAAAATATCACTTAGTACATTCTTAGAAATAAAATGAGACCCGCAAAACTATGTTGATAGTTAAGACATTCTCCCACCAGGGGAGATGTCCCGGGATAGACACAGGAAAGCCTCCTATATAACCCGGCAAAAGAAAGGGACACTCGCATGCTGCACAGTATAGTTTCTACAAACAGTATAGATCATAGGACAACAAAGGTAAGAATCCAGTCAAGGCTGGAGTTGCATCATTGTTATTAAAAAAAGACACATTCATGATATTGCAATCTCTTTTTTTTTTTTTTTTTTTTTGGGCTGAAGTGCTGATATATTTATAAAAGTAAATTGTTACAGAATTCACAACGAAAACAACTTTTTACAGTCCTGAAACCTGGAAACAGAGCCTATAAACAAACTGAGAGTTTACAAGCCTACACATAAATATTTAAATGTACCGTGTTTCATTGTCAAAATAATATAATACTGAGATATTATAAATTAGAGTTCTATTATTTTCTTATTGTGTATGACGAGACTTGAAAGAATATACCAAATTATTCCATTATTAAAACATTTGTATAAACGCATTCTGCTGCTAACATGTTAAAATAATTCCAATATACAATGAAACTTTTTCTTGATTGGTAATATCTTAAAAAATTATATTTTGTACAATTTTTTTAACTTATGGAAACACTGAGTCGAGAACCGATAAAGTAATATTAACATGATACAGCACTACCATTGTAGAAAAGAGCCCGCAGCATGATTGGAAGGTGCTCAGAGTTGCAACTTGTGGTTGGAGGATCGAGTAATGTTAACTTTTAAAGTACAGAGAGAGAAAGAGGAGGTATTGCAATATTGGATTGAGAAACATCTAGAAGCAGACCGTAGGATAGACAAACAAATTAATGTAAAAATAGAATGAAAATTACACTAGAAAAAGAACATACTTTGTACAACTTGTTTTAACTCATCAAAAAACAAGTAGCTGAGGCTGAGATGCCAATAAAGTACTATTAACATGTCACAGCTGTTAGATGAGAAATTGCAGTTCTAATCTCAAACCACAAATGACATAAGATAGATTTGCTGAAAAATGTTGTAATTAAAAGAGACAGAATTATAGAGTTCAAGGGGGGAGGTGTTTGACAAGGGGGGGCTCTGTTTTAAAACTGGGGAAAGGCGGTACATAAGGTTTGGACCGATGATTGGTTGGGGGCGGGCTATTGGTTGGTCTTTTCCCTGTTTTAAGGTAGTTTCAGATAACAGTAATTCAGAGAGAATCTTATGTTCAGTCAGGGAGTAGTGTCTTGTGTTATCTCTTTTAGGAGAGCTTTGCATCAGCGTGAAGCAGTTGGGTCTGAGTCTATATCGGGTCTTTTGTCACTTCCATTTGCAAAAGTGAGAACGATTTTTGCATTTGGAAGTACTTCTGGAATGTTTTCTGCCAAGTCTTTCTTCATGTAGAGGTTTTTTGTTGGTTAACAATCACTGGAAAGGTCTTTGACTGTAGATAATCTCCAAAGGCAAGGCTTGACTTTATAGAATATTGTCGATAAGTGTTCTATATATGGAAGACCAGGGTGTGGTTGCGATCAACCATTTATTTCATCATGATTTTGCGTCACATCTATATGGATTTTAAGGTTTGTGGGATTTCATGGTGTATTCCTAAATCGCTTGTCGCCTTCATTCAGTCTTGGAGGTTGGGTTCATTTTTATGGCCGTGGTTTGATGATATGGAGGCATATATCCCTTTTGCAATTATATGGTCTATTTGGAAAGAAGTAATGACAATTTTTAAGGGGGGACTACATTGCCAGTTGATGCTATAGTTCCATTGGTGGGACTTAGGTCAGTAAGGTGGTTATGCAGGAAGAAATTCAAGGAAGTAAAGGTGTAAGCTTGATGACATCTTCTGAAATTGGACGCTTGCACCATTTGTCATCCAAGGAGAAGAAATATGTCTCTTGGAGGCTTCCTTCCATTGGATCCTCGAAATTCAATGTGGATGGTGCGGCGAGAGGCAAACCAAGTTCGGCGAGGATAGGAGTTCTTCGTAATTGCAAGAGGGATGCTTTATTCATGTTCTCCAAGAATGTGGGGGTGAAGAATTCTAACGAGGCTAAGGTTTTAGCAATTCTTGAAGCTCTGCATTTATCCTAGAGAAGTTTGTTGTGGGAAGTGATTCCCTTAGCACATTTCGTGGGTTAATTCAATGGAGATGAGTCTGTGGAAATTTCAGTTCTACTTCAATGAGATAGCATTTCTATCTTCATCTTCTTGGGTAGTCTTTTAACATATTAGCTGATTAACCAATGGGATGGCAAATGCATTAGCCAAACAAGGGGTTGATAGGATCCTTTCTATGGAGGCATCTATTTTGTAATTGTTGTTTGCATCTAAGAGTAATGCTCTTATCCTGATACTTTGCTTTCTTTTATTAATTTTGTTTTGTTGTATGATCCCTGATCTTGCAACATGATATCTGTAATTTCCCAAGAGGCCGACAGCACAAAGTCGCACACCAAACAGCACATAACATTCTACAAGAAGAGGGATTTTCCCAAGAAAATGGCCCCCAACAAGCCTAGATGAAGTACCATTAGTTCCGAGGCATTGACAGTACGCTGATGCATGGGGCCAGAACAAAACCATGCTGACGAATGATCCAATAGCTTTGATTAGACCAACCACCATGAGCTGGACACTCATCAAGTTGAGCTTGAAACATAGCCATCATCCACAACACTCACGCTGTCTTGTGAGAAAGAATCTCACAATCTTGAATAAAGTCTTCCAGTAGCAACCAAATATAATCCTACTGCAAAGAGTCTTAAATGCTTCTGCAAATCAAGATTGTTAAGTTCATGGTTCAAATTACCTTTTGACAAGGGCCCACACAAAAGAGACAATAAATGTGGCTCTGAAACCGTATTATGAAACAGATTCCCATGACATAGAACTAGGCCTGTCAATCCAGCCCTTTGACAAGGGGGCCCTGCCCTGCCCTTTTTTTTTTTTCTTGTTGTTTCTTTATATATGGGAGGTGCTCCTATGAGAGGCACTCTCACCAAGTTGGTGAGAAATGGGTGGGGGCCCTCACTTCCATATCCACTCTCGCCAACTTAAATGCAAGGGCCCCCAACTTAAATGTGAGGGCCCCCACCCATCTCTCACCAACTTGGTGAGAGTGCCTCTCATAGGAGCACCTCCCTATATATATAGCCTATAAAACGCTGCTAATAATAGAATAACAGGAAGAAAATGGGGATAATGGTAGACAGCAATGATGCAATGATATTCATCAATAGTGGTAAAAAACCCAAAATAAAAATAATAAGAAAGAACCAATAATTGTGATTGGTGTCTATTTCCATTGTTTCTATTTTCTAAATATCTAACATCAACGGCACCAATAATTGTTGATCTTTATTTTTTTTTCTTTACCATTTATTCAACTACAGCCGGCAAACGATTTTGAAATTTTCAATTTTCCTAAGGATATCTAAATGTGCCATTACGATTATTTTTAAATTTTATGCGTATTAATCTATTTGCAATCTTTGAAAGTCTCGGCACCTGTCTTCATTGGTAGGTGTACACTTTTGTGTTCTCTTTGTTCCAAGTTTTGGGTAGTATCAAGTACAATTGTATGAACAACCTATCGATGCTCGACGGTAGTGTATAAAAAATAATAAATAATAAAAAGAAAAAAACTGGTTTTCTTGTTTTCAGGCTGTGGGCCCAGGCCCTTGAGGGTAAGGTAAGGGCCTTGGCCCACCCGGGCCCACCCTTCATATACTAAGGGTAGGTAAGGGCACCCCGGCCCCAACCTAGCCCGGCCCCTAGAGAGAGAGAGAGAGAGAGAGAGATGATTTTTGGGAGTAAGATGATTTCTGGGAGTAAAAGCTCCTCCCTTGCTTGAAGGTCTCCTTTATACATTTGTACCTTCTGTACCAACCAGATTATTTAGCATATTTTAGGCCAGTTACATCTCAAATAGTGTAAATATACAATAAGTCTTACGTTTATGGTGGTCTTTGAGAGCATGAGCACAGTGTAGTCCGTTGCATAAGAATCTATGCCTACCTTTCCTAGGCACCACTTGGATGCTTTCACGGATAAGGCATATGGAGCTTTTCTAGAAGTTGGGACTTGGGGCTCTTGTCCAACAACCTTCATGTCCACTCTTACATCTAACTATCCTGAAAGATGGGCAACTTTTTTAAAGATAGAACAGTTCTAATTATCTACTCATATATTCCGTCTACCGGCTTGATGAGCATTAGTAGGAGGAAGATAATAACAAGATAAAGAAAATTTTAAATGAGAACAAATCACAGAAATAAACTATGAACTAAGAAACTTGCTTTAAGAACATGTTCCTACTTGCATAATAAATTTAACATGAAGTATATGACCTGCAATTTGAATATCAAAGGATATGATGACGACTTCATTTTTAAAAGTTAATTCCAACAACCGAATAGCTGTTAAAAATAATGGATAACTTAAACATAATGTTAGATCCTCACCTCAGCCACCCTCTTCTATTAAGTCGAAATATCTTATCGACTAAATTCAACAGCGGCACTTAAATTAGGCGGCGTCCACTGCAGAGGAATCAGGATGGAAGGATATCAGAACAATGATGAATACAGCTACAAGAAGACCAAATTCCTATATTTGGGGAAATTTCTCCCGTTGACGTTCCTACATGGGGACGTTCATGGTGTCATGCTTGGTGCCGTGAAATTCAGGGGGTCCTTTTTTCCAAGAAGCCCCCCACCTCTTAAAACATCCAGATGGGAATGTCCATGTAGGAGAAAATTCTGCTCCTCTATTATTCTCACTGGTTGTAAGTCTTAGAAGCATCAACCTTTGAGGACTCTTAATGCAGACAAAATTGATTAAGAATTCCCATAAAGTAGTTTCCTGTCAACTTCTATTTATATTGAGAAATTTGAGAAACAATTCGGTTTATTTGTACGTCATTGGGTTTATTTGTAATTTTGGAAGTTAGTTTAAAAATTAAGACTAGCTTACATTTGAGTTATTTTAGACTAGAGTTATGATGTTATTAGAGTTTCCTATTGTTATGGGATTAGGTTTGCTATTATGGTTATGAATAGGTTTCCGAGTTTAGTTAATGTCTTTGGTTATAATCTATGAATAGCCTTCGGCTATTATTAATAATACAGGTCAATCAATTCATTTGATAAGGAGTTCAATCAATTTAGTTAACATGTAGCACCAAAATTTCAACTTGATAGCAAAACAAGTTCCTTAAGGTTCCTTGCTATATCTTTCGTCTTTTATATTTTAGTTTCCTTTCCCCAAAAAGCATTGCATCAGAGGGCCGCAGCCCACGGGTCATTGGGTCTGTATTTGTAATGCAGAGAAACCAGAGAAGAAGAAAGTAGGGTGCCCCTTGGTTTTATTTCAAGAAGAGAGGATTAACTGGAAAACACGCGCGCGCGCGCGCGTGCGCACACAAAAAAAAAAGAAGGGAAAGGCAGCAAGTGCTGCAACAGGCCCTTGCTTCTTCAGTTGCAAAAAAGGTGAGACAGAGAGAGAGAGAGAGAGAGAGAGAGAACATAAACTTTCGCAGTGATGTGTGAAAAAGAACAATGAAGAGGTCGGTGATTGGCATGAATCTATAAAGGGCCATATCGAATTTCAGTAACAAGGACTCCGACAGGAAAAAGAAAGGAACATGTTATTTTTTAATCATCTGCATATTCATCAAAACCATCATTCTCGAATTGTTCTTCAACTCCATGATCCATATGCTTTTGGGAGAGATCAATACATATCTGATCTAGTGGTCCACTAGTTCCAATAGACTTAAAAAAAAAAGTGGAAAATAGCAAAGACGGACCTACAGACAGATGGTGGCCACCAGCAAAGCACAATGGACATTTTTTGCAACACATCAAAAGAGAAGAGATTATATTTATTGCGAACTACCAAGAGTAGCGCAACAAAGATTATTTAATTAGGACTTTGATATTAGGTGTTCTTTTCACCACAAAAGTTTATGATATCATTCAAGTCAGGGAGAAAACTTTATAAAGACTTTACAGTTATTTGGTTGTGTGAATCCAAGCAATCGTTATGGGTGAGAATCCATCCTTAGTTTTGTGTGAAAAAGTTGTGTGGCATTCAAACTCATCAACTATGCTATGTAGCATAAATGGGTCAATTTAATCAGTATTGTTGTTGAGAAAGAGTTTGTAGAGGGGATGAAGCTTTTTTCACCTTCATCAATCAAGTTGCAAGCAGATAGAAGATCCATCATCCTCAATCGCACAGAAAATGGATCGATCATTGCAGGGTTCTCAGGCAAGATAAATCCCACTAACCGTTGCATTCAGAGCTTACAGCCCTACGAGCTAGGTTACAATTATGCCTCTTCAGGAATATCAACAATGTTGTAATTAAAGGAGACAATCTCAGTGTCATAGAGTCCCTTCAAAATGATGGGGATTTTAAAGGGACCTAATAATCTCTTGGAGGAAATTTTCTCAATGTTTATAGCATATTGGGATGTCGAGAGCCCAATTTTGTAAGTGAACTACTAATACTCCTACAAATGCCCTTGTGAAGTGGGCTACCCAAATGTTCACAACAGTTTATAATCTGCCTCTTCATATCCTCAACATTCATTTACAAGATGTGAAGACGTAGGTGTGATGCCTATCAAAGGTCAAACTGAAGTGGAAGGTCGTCAGTCAGGTCTGCTGATGCAAGCCCTAGGGTTAGGGTTTGCGTGGAAAGTGCTAAAAGCACAATGGGTGCCGAAGCATGTGTCCGAAAACACAATCGATCTCCGAAGAGACAATAAACGAGGACACACCTCAATGGGAAAACCCAATTTCATTAATCAACTCTGCATAATTCTTTACTACAATGCCATATAAATAAGAAAGATAATGACTTAAGGCCTAAGAAATCTAGTTAATCTAGGAAACTAAATAAAATGGAAACCTAATCCTAATTACAATATTTAAAGAAACTAATGACATAAGAAATAAATTCCTAAATCTACGTGGGCCCTCCACATGTGGCCATGAGGTCTATGCTGCATCATCGGCTCATTGGAAATGATGTTTGCTTTTAGCTCTGTAACGTTTTAGGTGTTTTGTGTTTTTGGCTTTTTTGTGTTTGTTTTGGTGATCTGAATTGCTTTTCCATAATAAAAAGAAAAGAAAAGGAGGAAGCGTACATATGGTGTTTAGCATGGTTCAAAATCGCAATCATGGTCGCCGCATCGCAGTTCGCGGTCAATTGCAGTGTGAATTTCTATTTTACACCAACAAATTTTGAAAAAATATCCAAAAAATCCATAATATTATAAAATTTTAAAAAACAATGCCTTTTCCATTAGTACACACTATAAAAAAATAATGGTCCTCCTAAGTAATAACATTATGTATTGCTGCTATTTGATTTTTTATTATTAAATATGCTATTTTAGTGTTTAATATTTCCCCCCATCCTTATAATTTATAGATCCATCAATGTAATTCATGTTTAAAAGCCATAGCATTTCAAGAATTATGAAAAATAATTTCTATTTCACTCTAACCATAGTTGGGCCCATGATCAAATTAAGCATGCCACATTATTAGAATCATTAGCCTATTTGAATGAGACTTCAAGAATCTAGTCTTTTACAAGAAATTATGTGTATCAAAAGGGGAAGAGAACTTTAACAAGAATGCAACAGCAACAACACTACCTCCTAATAATAACTTAATGTGCAGTCCAATCATATTGCAACTACTGCTACATCAACAGAAGTTTTACTTGAAAAAGAGATGTTTTAATTTCTTAACATAAGAAAACAAAAAATGTACAGCTATATCATTATTCTCCATTCAGCGAAACAAATATAAGTTACAAGTACATTACCCTTTGTAAAGGACAGTTCGACAACCATTAATTAGTAAAATAAAAAATGCAACCATAACAGAATGTGAACACTAAACAGTCAAAGTTCTAATGACGTGCAATATTGCATATATTCCATGCAGATTAGTTCAATTATACATCATCATGAAACTTCTTTGACCATGCAAATGTTTCTCATCCTATGTGGCATCCATGAAATTCCTCCATAGGAGCTACCAGATGTTAGTCATGCTACTAAACTGTCCATAAATGTCAAGAATTGCTAAATTACATTCGTGAAATTCATTCTTACAAGCTACAAAATCATTGATATTCATATTAGTTGTTCCACTGTCATGTCCATATTGGTCAAAAATCACATCCGAAAGTTTACATATTTTTCTACAAAATATGGCATAGAATATATATAATAATCACATTCATCAAGGTTCGTCCCTATGATATGTAATCCATTCTTCAAAAGTTCTTCTATTCTGCTCTGAAATATGACATAGAATATACATTGATCACATCAATCAAGATCCATATCTAAGAAATGTAATCCATTCTTCAACACACTCCACCCACTCCCCAACCCCTCCCTTCTCTCTCCCCAACCCGAAGGTCCAATCACTCCTGGTAAAGCCTATACAGATTTACAAAGGATATACTAGCCTGTGAGACCAATGGAAAGGCCTCTTCTACTAGCTTTTGTGAATTCTAACCAAATAATTTCAATATTATGATGTCCACGAATGTGTGCGCAAATCACATTGAGTGAGAACAGTCATATAATGTATCCGTACCATTAAAAAACAATATCATTCACCAGAACAAAAGAGTTGTACAAAGTCATTGTATTTTACCCTGGGCTGGCAAGATTCATAATGGGCTGCATCACCACGCAAGTTAAAAACTCCCAGCCAAGGCTTTGTACCAGTGGGCATTCAACCTCTCTTGGTCTTAAGACAGCAGCCAAGACCCCTGCCATAAGCCTCTGAAGGACCTGAAACCAAAATGAAAGCTCAAAAATGCATGTGTACTGCAGCATAAAGAGCAAATGTTATCAATCAGAAGACTCACTCACACCTTCTACTCACACTCAGAAGAAAATAGAGCAGGATGAAGCTCCTTAGAAGCAATCAGATGATACCGTAACCTTTCATCTCTTTCTTCAGAAGATAATGTACCCATAACATCCACACCAATAGAAGACTGATTCCTTTTGTAAATGTCTAGGTGGTCACCTATTAAATCAACCATATCCCCAAAGCAATTTGATTTGGATTGTAAAATGAAAAATACCCAATAAATAGAAATGATTGTCCATGAGTTGCAATAGTAATATAAAAGCACCTTGTCAGCAAGTCGACAAGGTTGATCTGTTTAATCCTTCCAGATATCTCACCAATAACATCTTTGATAAGCATGTGTACCTGATCAGGGGCCTCTTTGTCAGGAGTAATTGCTGAATACCACAAATCAACCAAGAAGTCCTGCAAGATCTTATTAATAAAATCGTCTACAGCAGCCTCAACAAGAGGCGAATCAGTTTTTCTCCTCCATCTTGGTGCAGTCGGTAGAGGTGAGATGCGGGGATCATCCAATGACAACTGCTTTTTCTGCAATTGAGACAGATATGTTGGTCGACGAACTGGCCGAACCTTCCAGCGGAATTCCACTTCATGAGTAGAAGGCGTAACGCAGAGAGCATAAGAAATGCTATCAGGATATTAGTCTACACCGATTTACTTGTGTCTGCAATAAACATGTAAAGGCATTTAGAAGTGCAGTATTAATGGGTGGCTAATATGGATCAATGTGGGAGAAAATACCAATAAGATGAAAGAAGAGAGACCAAATTCAATGTTCCAAGATACAAACTTAGTACCAAACATTTAATTGCTTTATAACCTACGAAGAAAAGGAAAAATGGCATTTATAATTCGAACTATTCAAGACATTTGGAAACCAGAATTTTCAGCTCACAATACAAAAGAACCATCACTAGGACTCACGTTAGGTATTGACATGTGAGATATAAGCCAATGAAGGATGTGCAATGAGTTAAACCTTAAGATATCAAGGCCCAGAAGATTTTGACAGTGACATTTTTACTAGTTAATAAAGAAGATGAAAATCCTATTTTTAAATTAACTTTAGCAGTTCATAAAAGAACAAAATATGGAAGAAAGCATATAGACAATTAGGGTACAAATTCTACCTAAAGAATAGTATACAAAAATGCAAAATGATTTTTTTCTTTTTGAAGTAAAAGTAACATGAACTCATCTTCCAATGATTAAATGAATGTTAAGATTGTAAAATCAGTGATTTTTGACAAGCTGGGCGGAATCTCCAATGCAGCGTACACCATGAAAAGGTGGTTAGGTGGATCCCCTCCATCTGGTACGCTCAAAATTAAAGTGGACAGAGTAGAGAGAGGAAAGATAGACCCATTAAGAACAGGTGGTGTTAGTGTTATGAGAAAAGGGTGAGTACAATGGTGTCTTTTACTATAACAGGGACCAAAGATTCTAGTGAGGTAGATATATGCACAACTAAGGGTTGGAAATTTTCAAAGCACAATTTTTTTTAATGGTAAAAAACAAAAAGAGGTAGACAGCTCTCAAAAAGTGAACACTATGATGCTATTATTAGAAGGAAAAAAGGTAGACAGCTTTCAGAAAGTTCATGTCTTGAGAGAAGCTAATGAGGTCGTAAATATTTTTTCCGAAAAGGGAGCGCCAATAGCGACTCTATTTCATGATCTCAAGACTCTAAAAATACTCTCTTCTTTTTCAATATGAAACCCTAGAATTTCTCTTGTTCCTTCTCGCTTTCGTGTTCTTTGGAGCAGAATTTGACTCTTCTTTGAGAGAAAACGAATCGGATTTTCCACGAAAACGAGATTCCTCTGCTCCTTTTTCTAGATTCTATGTCGCAGAGTAATAAATGTATCTTCATATTGACAGATCGTAACGAGAAAACGCTAGAAATTGGGATTTCTCTCTCTCTGTGGGTCCAGTCCAACTCAGAGTTGTTAAATTTGTTTCGGATGCCGATTCGGTTTGGCCTCCAAACTGAAATATTTCGGCCTATTCGGAATTTCGGTGAAATGTTTCGGATTTATGTTTCGGAAAAATATAAAACTTAAAAATAATATAATACATATAGAAAAATATAATATTAATATCAAATTTCAAAATTTTGGTTTCATACATGTGTACAACTACTATATAAATTCAACAGCAATACCAAATAAATTCAACATAACATGTGCACAAGTGTGAAGAAATGAAAAGCTCACATTTAACCAAGGCCAACTGTTCTTTTAGGGGCCCTTCAGAAATTTCAGAATTTACATATTACCGGATGAGTCATTGAATAAATGGTTTGGTTATTATGTGTCACAGTTGATGGACCTATTGTGTTGCACAATAATGAACCACATAAAAAAATAGCCCAGCAACCCTCCACAAGCTTTGAAAAAATAAAATAAAATAAGGCAGCCCAGCCCAACAGCCCTCCACAAACTTTAAAAAAAGTGAAAAAAAAGAAGCCCTGCCCAGCAGCCCTCCACAAACTTTGAAAAAAAGCAGCCTAGCCCCGCCCAGCCCAGCAGCCCTACACAAAATTTGAGAAAAAGAAAAAAGCACCACAGGCTAGCCGAGCTCTGCAGTCCAAATGGGACAGAAAGGAAAAACAAAAAAGTACAGCTACACTTTAAAAGGGCAGCTATCGAAGTAAAGAGGAAAGAACGGAAAAAAAAAGATGAGAGTAGCTGAGTTGAGCTCTAGAAGAAGAAATAGAGGGAAAAAAAAGGCAGCAGCTGGCAGTCGATGAAGCACAACAGTAGTAGAGTCGAGTCGAGTCGACGAAGAAACAACAGCCCTCTTTCAGCTGGAGCAGCAGCTGCTTCATCTCTTCATCTTGTGTTAGCAGGATCAGGAATAACAGCAGCAGCTAGAGCAGGTGCTTCGTTTCTTCTTCTCTCTTCCTTTTTCTTTCTTTCTTCTATTTTTCTTTTGTTTTTTTGGTTGATGAAGAGAGAGAGCAAACGAGGAAAGCAGAAGAGTCGAGCGGGCAAAAGCTTGAAGAAGAAAAAAAAAATACAGCAGCTGGGTTGAGAAGCAGTACCTGGCAGCAGCTGGGTTGAGTGAGCAAACGACCAGAAGGTGGAGAGAACGACCATATCAGGTACGCCGCCTCCTCTTCTTCTTTGTCTTGTTTCTTCTTCGTCTTCTGCTTCTTCTTCTTCTTCGTCTTCTGCTTCTTCTTCTTCTTCCTCTCCACTTCTTCTTGTGCTGCTTCTTCTTCTTCTTCTTCTTCACTTCTTCTTCTTCTTCTTCTTCACTTCTTCTTGTGCTGCTTCTTCTTCTTCTGCTTCTTCCTTCTTCTCGTTCCTTCCTTTTGTCAACGACAATGAAAAGCCCTTCGTCGAAGGAAAATGGGATGGGATATGGGTTAGGGCATTTTATTTTTTTACTTTAACC
This sequence comes from Persea americana, assembly GCA_029852735.1. Lineage (NCBI taxonomy): Eukaryota > Viridiplantae > Streptophyta > Magnoliopsida > Laurales > Lauraceae > Persea > Persea americana. The sequence continues at coordinate 56,890,047 of CM056810.1, forward strand.
TTTCCGGTTAACAAAAAATTATCTTTTAACCCCTTTCAGTATTTTTATTTTTCAGTTTTAAGTTGAAAAATTATATTTAAGACCCTTAGGTTTTATTTTTTCTAATTTTAAGTCAATAAACAAAATTTGGCCAAAACTAAGGATTTCGCCCAATTCGGGCGAATAACCGAAATTCGGTGCGAAATTCTGAAATTCGTCCGATAAGTCCGAATTCTAGAACGAATTTCTGCAAGGGGGTTGTTCGGTTCGGTAGAGGGACCGAACCGAAATTATTAGGAAAATTCATCCAAAACGAACCAAATTTAACAACACTGGTCAACTACGTGGGAAGGAAAGATGGTGCTCGTCCGTTTGTAAATTAACATATTTACATACCAAGCTCTCTTTGTTTTTTTAGTAGAAAATGAAACATGAGGAGTCCTCTGAAATTTGTGAGGTTAAAATCCAAACTGTTCATGTGCTGTAGGTGCTCAAGGGTCGGACTTAGTATATATAATCTTGGCTAATTTAAGTTTGGATTAAGTGATAGAAAGCCTAAAGCCTGGCCTGGTCCGTGGGTCAAGTACACGTAATGTAATGATATCTCCAAACAATTACTGGAAAGTCTGTAGGGCTAATAAAACCCTGGTTTGGCCCAACCCAGTTCGGCTTGTGTCAAGATTGGGCTGAATATGGGTCTATATCTCTAAAATTGGGCCAAGCCTAAAGACTCGAGCCATGAAAACCCCTAATTGGATGGGTTATTTAGAATTTTCCCCCTAAAAAAGAAGATATATAAGATAGGGCTCATAGCGACAATGATTGGTAAAGAATATTTAACTTATGTATTTCATAATTTTGATCAATTGTGCAATAAAGTCATCTAGTGTTGGAATGAAATTTTGGATCAAGGACCCACTTAAGGGTATGAAGTTTTCAAGAGTAGGCTCACTGACTAGCCTTACAAATTTAGGATAATAAGTTATGGGCCCCAAAAACTTGTCTTTTGTGCTTTCGGCCTGATGGAGGATCATCTGTGGGCCATATTTAATAGATGTGGTTTAGCATTAGCTTAAGAAATAAAACATAACTCTTCGGAACGGATTATCCTCCATAGTAATATGGTAATGAGTAACTAACACAACAACCCATGCTCAGCATGGCTATGCCCATGCATTATAAATTTAATATGCATACATTAAAAAGGTTACGTGGAGTGCCTCTTTCCATTGAGCAAGTTGCATAAATGGAAATAAGAAAACTCAGGTATAAATGAGTCGAGGAGATGTGGTGGAAATATAAGATGTTTAAAAAAAAAATTGAAGAAGTAGAACTAAAGTGGAGAGTAGTGAGTGGTTTGATGAGATAAGAATGAGTAGTGAGTGAACGAGAACTTTCAATTGTTAAATGTTGGCAAAGGGAATCCCAGATCACATGTGTCAATAACACTATAAAGAAAATTAATTATACCTTTTTTTTTCTTGTATTTTGGTATCAATTACATATTACTTGTATAGCTTTTTTGAGCTGAAATCAACTTGAATAGTTTTTTTTTTCTTTTTCTTTTTTTCTTTTTGAAGTAAAAGTAACATAAACTCATCTTTCAATGTTTATATGAATGTTCAGATTGTAAAATCAGTTATTTTTGACAAGCCGGGTGGCATCTCCAATGCAGCATACACAAGGAAAAGAAGGTAGTTAGGTGGATCCCCTCCAGCTGGTGCTCTCAAAATTAATGTGGACAGAGTAGAGAGAGGAAAGCTAGACCCATTAAGAACAGGTGGTGTTAGTGTTATGAGAAAAGGGTGAGTACAAATGGTGTTTTTTAGTATGACCAGGACCAAAGATTCTAGTGAGGTAGATATATGGACAAGGGTTGGAAATTTTCAAAGCACATTTTTTTTATTGGTAAAAGAAAAAAAAAAAAGAAGAGGTAAGACAGCTTTCAGAAAGTTCATGTCTTGAGAGAAGCTAACGAGGTCACAAATATTTTTGCTGAAAAGGGAGCAGATAGCGACTCTATTTTGTAGGCTTTTTCTCATAATTTCTTCATCCAAGTGTTGTTCTAACTCCTAATTGTGCTGTTGGTATAATTCTCTAATATGATTTTGTACTTTTTTGGTTTATGTCTTCTCCTAATGATGTTGGTTGGTAGAAACCAAATTGTCCTCATCATCGATTCCAATCTAGTAACGCCTTTTGATAAACCGATTTTAACTTGTAACTACCTTCGATTGTTTTGGATCTCATCCCTCCAGGGCAATGATGGCTCAGAGTCTCAACGAATCAATGGCAGAACACAATTCTCTAAAGTTTCAGAAGGATACTTTGGGAGAGGAAAAGAATGAATTTGTTTCTATCCCAATTCTGATCTGAGGCACGAGCAAATATGGGTTCTAATCTGGGTTGGCTAAGGGATTGTTGGTCTCTGTGACAAATCTTTCTCCGGTGGTGACGATAAAGGATTTGTTCGAAGTTTTTCGGGAGGTGGGTCAAGTTTTCGATGTGTTTTTGCCAAAAGATAGGCTTAATGGGAGAGGCAGAGGGTTTGGATTTGTGCGGTTTAAAACCGAATGGCATGCAAATAGGGCAATTAGGAGTTTGAATGGACGAATGGTTGGTGGAAGAAGGATTGGGGTGCAGAAAGCTAAATATGTTGACAGGAATTCTAAGAAGACCTGCTATAGTCTTGCTGTTAAAAGTACAAGGAAAGCTTTCAGTGCTGTTAGTCTGCAAAATCAAGGAGTGAACTCAACATATCCACCAAAGGCAAGTCATGGTACCAATCAGGCTTGGACCGAAGTTGTGGGTAATTTCAAGGTGGTACAGGTAGCGGCATCGTTGGCTTTGGCTTTGAAAAAAGAAGTGATTAATTCTTTTGTGGGAACTGCTTCTTGTCTGGATGTAACTGAGGGAGATATTCTTCGCTGGTGGACTTTGGAGGTGAAAGTGCAAGACGAAGTGAAAAAATTCCACTCATGTCTATTCTGGATTCATCCAGGGACGGGAGGATTTCTCACAGTTGGTGAAAATGGGACCAGTTCTGATTGAAAAACCTTTTCGGAGGCTGGATCGTTGGACGGAGGTGATTGGACCTGTTCTGCAACCTATTTGGGTTCAGTTCGTTGGCGTTCCTTTACATACCGGGACAAAAAGGTGTTTCAATGTCTTGGTGAGTGTTTGAGTGTAGTTATGGAGATCGATGATGAAGCCAATACCAAACAGAGACGTGACAGGGTACGCTTAATGGTTATGTGTGATCCTCAGCGACGATTGCCAGAAATCATTCCCCTGGAAGTCAAAGGTGTCAGGTTTCTTATGTCTGTTATTGTGGAGGATAGTTGCAAATGCTGCGGAAAGATGGGGCTGCCGGAATTATGCTGTCGGGAGAAACCCACGTCGGAGGAACAAGATGCGATTTTTCTGGAGGGTGATGCACTGATTGATGGCGGATTTCAAGGTGATTTAAATTTAAAATCTCACATCCCATCTGTTAGCGATCCTCTCGCAAGAGTTTTAGAGCCGGCACAAGAGAGATTGCAAGGGTGGTAGGAAACGGAAGTTTTGCTTGCTCCAATCACAGCGACGAAGGTGTTTACGTTGCAGAATCAGAGCGACCATCCCCCTTTTCGTGGAACGCCAGGGAAATCAAATGATAGGGATGTGTCGAGCTGCCCTCCCTTAAAAGGTGTTCTTAGGAAATTGCGTGATGACCTTTCTTCCCCTTCTATAAATCATATATTACAAGAGAACATGGCATGCCCAGGTATTGCCGATATGGATGGTTTGGCGACCCCAAAAGACGCCCAGGTGCCTTCGGGTAAGGGAAGTGACCCTTCTATTGATGGAGCTAGCTCTCATATATAGGTTTTGGATCATTGTTCAAACCCTGTTGGGCATGATTCTCAGGAAATTATTAGGATGAATGAGGATCGCTGTTGGGGAGATCATTCTTCAGACACTGACGGTATTTCCTACGACAGTGAGCATGATGCGAATCCTAGTATTCTAGAGAATCAAGCTTTATTGATGGTGGATTTGACAGATAATGTTGAAGCTCTAGCTATAGATGTGCCTAATAATGATTGTGTGGTAGAAAAAATAAGTAGATTTATTGAAGAAAAAAATGATTGAAACAGCCAATGTGTTGGGAATTTCGATGGATGACCGGTTAGCTGGGCTGAGAAGCTAAATTCGTGATATGATGAAGGTGAAGGGAAGAAGTACGGGAGGCCACAAAACCAAAAAGAAATCCAAAGCACAGAGAGAGTTCGAGCAATTAGCTTTCTCTGTTAATTATGATCATGCAGATAAGCATATGGGTGTGGCATTGTTGGGACTAAGAAGCTTTTATCTTGGAATGTTCGTGGGAGGAACTCTGTTTCCAAAAGGGTGGTGTTGAAAAGCGTGGTTCAGTCATTTAAGGGAGAATGTCTGTTTCTTCAGGAGACTAAGATGAAGGTTATTGATATTCAAATTATTAGATCTATTTGCCCCTGGTCAGATAGTCAATTTGCTATGCGTCCTTCTATTGGTGCTTCAGGGGGCATTTTATTAGTCTGGAATGCGGCTTATTGGCAAAAGACGGATGAGTTTGTGGGAAGGTTTATTGTTTCTGTCTTATTAAAAGATGTCTGACGTAATACAGAATGGGTAGCAACATCTGTGTATGGGCCATCTTCTTCTAATGATAGGGTGGAGTTTTGGACAGAACTTTCTCGGGTAGCTGGTTTATGGAAGCGCCCATGGGTGGTAGGAGGGGATTTCAATTGCATCAGGTTTCCGTCGGAAAAAAAAGGAGGTTCTGTCATTACTTCAGCTTTGAGGGATTTCAGTGATTGGATCAGGAGAAATTATCTTGTAGATTTACCTTTCCAAGGAGCTGATTTTACATGGTCTAATATGCAGAGGGATCCGATTGTGCGTCGGCTGGATCGGTTTCTAGTGTGTTCCGAATGGCTGGATATTTTTCCGGATTGTATTGAACGAGCGTTGGCTAGACCAATTTCAGTTCATTGTCCTATCCTTGTTGAGACTGATTTGGAAGATTGGGGTCCTCCGCTTTTTTTGTTTGAATTAATGTGGATCTCAAAGACAAGTATTGTGTTAGAAAATGGAGGGCTGTCAAAGAGGTGAGTGGGTGGATGGGTTTTCACTTAGCTCCAAAGTTGAAATTCCTTAAAAAGCAAATTCAAGTCTAGCGTAGGGAGGTCTTCGGCCACATATCAGAAAAGAAGCATTATCTTTTATCTGACATTCAGAGCATTAATGGGAGGGTAGAACATAGGAAGAATGAAGAAGAGAGTTGGAATAGAAGAATTTCTCTTAAAGAGCAATTTCGAAGGCTGATTTTTCAAGAGATCAGTTGGAAGCAACGTTCTCGAAATAAATGGTTGGTTGCAGGAGATCATAATACCAAGTTCTTCCATGCTGTCACTAGTGCCTATCATCGTGTGAATCGGATAAATGCTATTGAAGTTGGGGGAAGATTATGGGAGGAAAAATCTGATATAGAAACAGAAATTGTTCAGTTTTTTCATAGGCTTTATTCTAGTGACTATAAGTTAAGTCCTCGGATGGATGGGATTTCTGTTAGTCAGCTTTCTACTTCTACTGCTTCTTCTCTTGAAGATCAATATTCTGAAGAAGAGATTAGAGAAGCCATGTTTGGTATGGGGGGAGATCGCGCTCCGGGCCTTGATGATTTTCCAATAGCATCTTTCCACTATTTTTGGGATAAGTTAGAAGATAAAATGCTAGTGTTCTTTAATGAATTCCAATAAGTTTGATTGGGAGTCGTTATAAGATTTTAGCCAAAGTTATTGCTAATCGTCTGCGAAAGGTACTTCCTGGAGTAATATACTTATATCTGATAAACAAGCTACATTTGTTGATGGACTCCAAATTCTTGATAGTGTCATTGTTGCTCATGAACGTATGAATTCTCATAATCGACAAAATCTCCCAGGACTGATTTGTAAGTTGGATTTCGAAAAAGCTTATGATAGATTGGGGATTCCTTCAATATATGATGGAAATAATGGGGTTTGGATATAAATGAAGTAAATGGGTTCAGAGTTGTGTATCTTTAGCTCATTTTTCCATAATGGTGAATGGTTTTTCTAAAGGTTATTTCAAGAGTTCTCGCGGCATCCGACAAGGTGATCCTTTGTCTCCTATGCTGTTTGTTCTTGTTGTGGAAGCCTTGAATGAGAAAGCTAGACGGACGGGGTTATTTACAGGATTTGCTATTGATGATTCTGGTTTGGAGGTAACTCACTTGCAATTTGCAGATAATTCTATTATATTCTGTAATGCTTCACTAGATGAGGTTAACAATTTGAAACTGATTTTGAAATGGTTTGAACCTTTGTCAGGGCTTCGAATCAAGTATGGCAAATGTGAGTTTATAGGTGTCCGGTTGGCAGCTAGTCAGGTTGCTACTTTGGCTAATGCTTTTGGTTGCAAATTTGGCAAACTGCCTTCTAATTATCTGGGGATACCCTTATGTTTGGGGATTCCCAAGAGTTCTATGTGAAGTTCAGTTTTGGAGCGTGTAGATAAAAGACTGAGTTCTTGGAAAGGTAAGATGTTATCTTTGGGAGGGAGAAGCACTTTGATTAAGTCTGTTATGTCATGCAGAGCATTCCTATTTATTATTTCTCTTTTGTCAAGTGCCCTAAAAGTGTGGTGCGTCGGATTGAAAAGCTCCAAAAAGATTTTCTCTGGAATGATCATGCTGACAAAAGGAAGTATCACTTGGTTAGGTGGGATTTGGTTTGCAAGCCTACTGAGCAAATAGGGTTGGGGATCTGATCTATTGAGAAAGTTAATAAAGCTCTATTGGGAAAGTGGTTATGGAGGATTGGGGAATCATATCAAGGGTTGTGGAGACAAATCCTTATTTCTAAGTATAAGTTGGATAATGATGGGTGGTGCGTACCAGGTCAAATGCTCAAGGCCACTGGATTTTGGAAATCAATTCTATCAGGGAAGGATGATTTCTTTCCATGGATTCGCTTTCGAGTGCGTGATGGGCGTCAGGTTCAGTTTTGGCATGATGAATGGTGGTGTGGGCAGTCGACATTTCTTACTCTTTTTCCTAACCTTTACTTGTTAGATAGGAGATGGCAGGCTATTGCTGCAGATAATTTCCTTATTACTAGTGGTGAAGTGGTGTGGGATTTTAATTTTCATGGCACGATGGCCTTATTAGACAATGTTTATGTTCATGGTGGAGGATGTGATGTTAGAGTGTGGAAGCCGGCGGCCAAAGGTAATTTCTCAGTTAAATCGTTTTACAATGCTTTGCTTGATTCATCTAATCCTATTCAAGTGGGGAAAAGGTTTTGGGACTCCACAATACCTCATCAAGTATTGGGTGGCAAGGTCTCATAAAATTCTTACTTTAGACAAGTTGAAGAGGTGTAAGCATATTACTGGCAATGGGTGCCCTATGTGTCAGGATGAGGAATCAGTGCATCATTTGCTTATCCATTGTGTTCTTTCTCGTAAAGTGTGGTCTGCAATTCTTAAAGTGTTTGATATGCAATGGGTCATGCCCTTGAAAGTTGCGTATCTTTTTCATCAATGGCGTCTGCGAATCAAATATGTTCGCATGAGAATTCTTTGGAAGGTGGTGTTGTACGCGGTTTGTTGGAAAATTTGGCTGGCAAGGAATAATCATGTTTTCAAGAATAAGAGTAACTTGGTGGAGGATGTTGTTGCATCTATTATCTGGTCTGCTTCAGAGTGGGTGCTTTCAAGAATTGAGTTTAAAGGGGTGTGTTTGGAGGATTTAAGTAGATCATGGGCAGCTCATTTTCAAGGTGGATGGGTCTCTAAATCTTTAAACAGTGTTTCTTGCGAATGTCCTACTACGAGTTTTCTCAAATTAAGCTTTGATGGAAGTTATGTTCAAGCCATTGGAAGAGGTGGTATTGGAGGTGTCATTAGAGACTGGAATGGCATAACTAAAAGGAATTTCTCTGGGCTGGTGGATTCTTTATATGCTAATAATCTGAAATGAAGGCTCTTTTGGTTGGTTGCAGCAAGTTGCGTAAGTTGGAAAGTTCTAAAGTTATCATTGAAGGAGATTCCTTTTCTACCATTCAGTGGAGTTTAGGCAACTGTTCCTATCCTTGGACGTTGGCTGACATGGTGGAGGAAGTGCAAGACATCGTGAGTCAATTGGATGCTGCCCTTCATCATGTGTTACGTGAGGCCAATGTTTCGACGGACAACCCCGCTAAGGAAGGGGTGCTTCGTTCTTCTTTATCCTTTGATGTATAGTTTGTTTTGAGTATTCTCCTTTTTTTTTTTTTTTTGTTCTTTTGGGTTTTCCCCTCTTGTTAATAAATTTTACTGTTTAAAAAAAAAAAAAAATTTGATGTTGGTTGGTTGTGGCAGTTGGTGTTGTCAAATTGCTTTGGTTTTCTTGAATGAAACTCCATTCAATTATGGAAAAACTGAAGTGTTGAAACTGACCTTCAGCATTACGATTGTACCTAGTACAATATATGCCATATAGTACTCACAATATGCTATATATTAGTCATACATAACACATTATGAGTGCTTGTCATGCAAATCCCTTTCCATTTTATACTTTTACTAAGTTCAGTTCTAAAAATTCATTGTAGCTTATAAAATGCCAACCACCCCTGCCCCCACCCCAAAAAAAAAAAAAAAAACCGTTATGTCTTCTCTTCTCCCGACTTGACTGAGTCAACTTGGATTGGTCTCTCCATCAAACTCGCCTAAGCCATTCGCTCACATTGCAAGTTTTGAAAGTCCTGTGCAGAGATTTGCAGCTAAATATCTTTTACTTTTCACAGTTGGCATCAGAAGAACAAAATAAAAATAAAATTGATTTATGGCACCACACTTTGAACATGAGAGATGCAATCGATTTATTCCAGTATGCATTTAGGTCTGCATAAAAATCTACAAAAGTATCTACCAAGGTATCACTTTTCCTCCATCCCACCCCGAATCATTGGTCATTTCATTGCACATGAAATCAGAAACATATCAGAGGTTATTTTGATATGTTCTTCTCACTACCCTTGGCAAGGAACATCCAAAAGGACACCAGAATTCTCACATTATGCCGCGTTTCCTCAGACAAACAGTTAAACGAATTGATTTAACTTAGAAAAATCCTTCTTTTATGGCTTCGCTCGTCAAAATCCTACTCCTATCACATTGAAAACTACGAGATACAGATTCCTCCCAAACACATCAAATGCAGAACTAAAACAACCCTAATTACCGAAAAATCGCCATGAACAGATAAAATTGCTATAGGGATATATCAAAGAACCTCGTTTTCTTATGCGACAAGAAGTAGGCGATGCCGAAGATGCAGATCGCCCACCATAGCGTCTGAACTTTCGCTTCCTCAATCAGATCCTGCAGCGTCTCCATCGCCTTCATGATCTCAAGACTCTAAAAATACTCTTTTTTTTTTCAATATGTAACCCTAGAATTCCTCTTGTTCCTTCTCGCTTTCGTGTTCTTTGGAGCAGAATTCGACTCTTCTTTGAGAGAGAACGAATCGGATTTTCCATGAAAACGAGATTCCTCTGCTCCTTTTTCTAGATTCTATTTTGCAAAGTAATAAACGTATCTTAAGATTGATAGATCGTAACGAGAAAACCCTAGAAATTGGGATTTCCCTCTTTTTCTCTCTGGGTCCAGTCCGTGGGAAGTAAAGATGGTGCTCGTCCGTTCGTAAATTAACAAATTTACTTACCCAGTGGAAAACGGAACATGAGGTGTCCTCTGAAATTTGTGAGGTTAAAATCCAAACCGTTCTTGTGTTGTAGGGGTGCGACTCAAGGTGCTCATGGGTCGGGCTTGGTATATATAATACTGGCAAGCAGGGCCTAAAATAAAAATATATTAAAATTTAGATATGGGTGTGTATTTTTCTTTTTATTGCAATGAGGATAGGAATAGTCCATTAAAATAGCTAATTCGAGAGAATCTAGAGATTTTTTACTTTTAATTGATTCTATATGAAAGAGATATATATATTAGAAAAAGGTATAAAATCTAGAAAAAATTAATTTTCTCAATTTTAGATGGCAGGCCAAACTTCAAGGAGAATAAAATTTGACCAATGATGGTAATGTAATGGTGATTTTGAGCAGTTTAGATATATATATATATATATAGCCCCATAAATAGACCTCATATGGTTTGCTTTCGAGAATCTTAGGATAATTATCATTAGTTGAGGTTTTCATAAATTCAAAAAAAGACGTGAGACAAGATCCCGGAATTCTAGCATTAGAAAGAAATCCTTAAAAAGATAATTTGGAAAGAGATACTCGTTGGATGCAACTTGGGTCCAGATCACGACAATGCAATTTGGGGCAGGGCGGTTTGGATTTGGGCTTAGGATCTGGCCTGAGTTTTGTGTGCACGCAGAGTTCAAGCCTAACTTGGGCTCAGATATCTAAATATTAGGCCATAGTTGGGCCTTGAGTAGCACGCCTCTTGCTCCATTACACTATTAACTCTGTGCCTGAGCTATGCAGTGTTGTCCATTGGTTTAAAAAGTCCAAACTTTGAATAGATCAAGGGTTGAAGCCTTGCCTGATCAATTTGAAATCCAGGATTAACTGGCTCATTTGAATAGTCTGAATGGGTTGAGTCAAACCCAAGACCCAACCTAAAAAAAAAATACCAAGTATAGGGTATAGACTCAATGGGCCAGGTCTAGCCCAGAGTATTGGATCTGATGACACAAATTCGACCTCTATTACGATAAGATTATGTTGATATTAGTAGGATCCATATTATGTTGTAGCTTCCAAATAGGAATTACACTTCTGCTTTTCAAAAATAAAGGACATGAAATGTTTACTACCTACTGGCCTACCAAATACAAGAGGGTTTTGGGGCTAAACGACTACAAATCATATCCATCGTTTGTTGCTAGATGGGGGCCGATCAAGGACAGTGTGCTTTAGAAAGAATATAAAAGAAAAGGAAAAGGGGGAGAGAAGTGTGATGAGATTTTTTAGGGATAGTAATGAGGAAAGAAGTGGAGAAAAGATAGGTTTGATAGGGATGGACGAGGTTGTTTAAGAGAAATTGTAGGAGATATGATAAAGATGTGAGTTTGTTATCTTTATAAAATTGAATTAAATGAAGAGATTTAGGGAGGTGATTTGGAGTAGATAATTGAAATGGAGATTTAGGGAGGAGATTTGTTTTGGATGAGTGCAGTCGCCCACATCAAAGCCTGAGGCTGTGCATTTTTTTCTTCTATATTTTTTTGAAAGGAGAGATTTTTCAGGGCTAATGTGGCACCCCTCACAGCCCACCTCCCCCCGTACTTTAATATATATAATTGGCCAATTGAGTAATTGGACAAGTTTGGATTAAGTGATAGAAAGCCTAAAGCCCAGCTTGGCCCATGGGACAAGTGCATGTGTTGTATGGGTGCGATCCAAGGTGCTTGTTGAAAATTAGACCCCTGGGTTATTTACTAACCTGTCAAACTATGAAATTAAAGGGAGGGCTAAAAATCAACGATAATTTACCTTTTTTTTTTATGTTAGATGGCTAATAAAGACGGATCCGATTGAATTTTTAATAGATGTCTTATCTATAAAAAGTGTTATCTATGTGCGGCCATGTATGTACCCGCAGGGAATAGTCTGTGCTTGTTAGATTCGGGTATCCCCCGGGGCCGGAGCCCAAAGGTCCAAAGGCTGGACTGGATAGAGATACCATGGATCATAAAAATAAATAAATAAAAAGTGCTACCTAATGCAGCAGTGGGACCTACATTTGTACTACGGCTCCCTTGTTTATTGGCCATAGACATTGTTGTCACAATTGTGTTGACACTTTGTTGCCAAAGGCCCTACAAATGACCTTTAGGAATTCTTGGAATTCCAACCTCTTTGATTTTGTTGAAATTTATGCTCCATCGAAGAGGAGGATTTTGGAATTCCACCTACGAGGACAACTTTCAAATAATTTAAAACTCTCCAAATAAGAATTCTATGAATTTTTGTAAAGAAACGGGCCATAAGTCTAGCAGAAAACCATTAAATCTAGTCGGTCAGATTGAATAACCAAATCGAGTCAACTCGGCCAAGTTCAAGCAAGCAACTCCTCAAGCAAAAAAAAGCGTTTTAACTATTAAAATGTCAAGTCAAATTTGTTCTAAGCTATTAAAAACAAATTTAGTGATGAGCTATACAACAAATCTAATAATGATTAGATTTTTTGTCCAACGTGATTTTAATATTTTAAAATTAGTGCGAAGGTCCCCAAGAGTCTCAAAGATACTCTCATGGCATGAATTAGAGGAAGAAATTTGTTTTGGATCATTTTTTTAGATAACTTAATTTAAACTGAGACTTTGATGGACTAGCTAATCTTTAAATCTATGGTTCCATTAGCAGATGTAATTCAAAATGAAATATTTTGGCTATCCCACCTAGGGTAAAACTAAAAACTAACCAGAATAATCTTTAGTACTAAATGGTTCTTATCGCTCATGTTTTCCCCCTTAAAATAAGAAAAAAATACAGTTTGCTCTTAATTTTTTTATTTATTTTTGTTGAAAGGCAAATTTTATTGCAAGAGAAACATGTTACAAATTACATAATCTTGCTGAGCTCATTGAACTTCCACATTGGAACCTAATCATAAAGGTTTGTAATTTCTTGGAAAACTCATATTTCTGGCATTTGTATGGAATGTATTGGGTGAGAGGAATGTCACCTAATCTTTCGTAAATATAATTTCACTAGTTCATAGTCTGAATTGTCTATATTGTATTGATCTGCCAAATCAGTTTGCAAGTCATTGGAATCTTCCTAGGTCAGATCATTATAAAGGACGACTATTGTTGTTTACCCTTCATCTCATTGTTGGCGATTTTGTAATCAGATCAGGTTGTGCTGAGACCGAGTTGTGCCAAGACTATACTCAGCAAAACTTATTTGGCAACATTATATAAAATTACTTTAGTGAGAATTTGATGTATGGAACTTGTTTGGTAACATTATAGAAGTGTTGCTCTAAGGAGTGGACATAGGATTTATAATGTGGGACCCACTTTTTTTGTTTGAAGCACTCTATTATCATAGTACATGGAACCCACTTGTAGAAATCACAGTGTGGTACCCACCTTTAAAAATTAAAATATGGGGCTCACATTCATAGGATTTATAATGTGGGTCCGCCCTTTGTGATGGTGACCATATGACCCACATTTATGAATTACAAAGTGGAACCACATTTTTTGTGGTTGTGGATACAGGATCCACCTTTAGAAATTACAAAATGTGGTGCCCCACCTTTTGAAATTAAGAAAATGCAGGCAGTGCATTCATAGGATTTACAATGTGGGCCCACTGTTATAGGCATTATAACGTGGGGCCATCTTTTTTATTAATTGTGAACACTGGGCCCACCTTTAAAAAATTACAATGTGGTACACACATTTAGAAATCCGAACATGGAGACACTTTCATAGGATTCACAATGTGGGCCCACATTCATAGGATTTACAATGTGGCTCTGCCTTTTGCAATTGTGACCATATGACCCACCTTTAAGAATTATAAAGTGGGATTACCTTTTCTGTGGTTGTGGAAACGGGACCCATCTTTAGAAATTACAACGTGATGTCCACCTTTATAAATTATAAGACAAGACCCACATTCATAGGATTTATAATGTGGTCTCACCATTATAATTTTATAATATGGGCCCACCTTTTGTGATTATGGCCATGTGACCCTGGGTTGGGCCAAGCTATGGTGTACTGACTGTTATGCCAATAGCAGTGTCCGGCAGCTAAGTTGGTATGGAGCTTGAGCGGGCGCCTTTGGGAATTATAAAGTGGGGCCACCTTATTTGGGATCGTGAATATGGGCCTACCTTTAGGATAAGTGATAAGATTTAGAGTATTTAAATGACATTATTTAAAAGGCAAGAGATAAGTAAAAACCAATTGTGCCAGTTTATTGTTTCTTAAAAAAATAAAAAAATTTCGTTCCAACTTTCTTATGCCATCGGGTTAAGATTTTGAGATTCCTTCCCGTGAGATCAAAATTTGGAACAATGATTTATACGTACCAAACATGTTTTTCACAACCTTATCTCGTGGGAACATGAGAACATCCGAATGGCATGATTTCTGGGAATTGAATGGAATGAAAGATGAATGCCTCATATGGGTGCACAACTCCATTTCCAAAAGAACGGCTCCTTACCGAGCATCAAGTCTTACCTAGCTGTCTAGGATTTGAACCCCGGGTACGTCACCTCTTCCCACTTGTATGGGCTTTCTTTCCGCGTGTGTGGGCTTCCTTTCCACTTGAGTGGGTTTCTTTCCCTTATGTATGTGGGCTCTCTCTTGGATCCAAAGTTCTCTCTTTCATTAAGGATTACTCTGCATATTTAAGAGATATATTGAAATGGACTCCTCTAAAAGTTGCTTTATTGGATCTGCGATTGCCCACGTTGTGGTTTGCACAAGCTGTCGGTTAATAAGTTGCTTTGCCTGATTGGGAAACCCAAGGGATCTATCTTCTTTGTTAAACTCTAGAGCACTGTAGGGTGCTATATACTTTAGCATAGCTGATTCAACCATCTTGTTTATTGTTAGGCATAAAGGATTGATGAGCAACAATGGTGAAATGTACAATTTCCTTGAAAAAATTACACCAACAAACGGTTGGAAGGGCTCAATCATTTCATCTTAACTTGGGACCATGCCCGATCCAATTTCCCTTTTGAACATAATCCTTGAGTTTTTAGTTTGTATGTCTAGAACTCGTGATTTGATCACCTAAACCTTTAAAAAGTGAGATACCAGAAAAGACATACAAAGTAGAAATCCGTTTCCCTTTAATTGAGAAAAAGAAGAGAGTTGGAAGCCATTGGTAATGGATTATTGTACTTCCTTTCTTTTCACATTATGATAGAAGATGATCAAAGGGTTATTTGTATCAATGGTGTAGGCCCTGTGGCTCATTATATCAGTTGTGTTTACTAAAATCTGTTCACTTATTGGATGAACCATGTCTTACTTTTCAACCCACTTGTAAATTGGTTTTGGTAAGCTGGGAAATCGAATTAGTACAGCATTTACTCCAGTTACGACTGATATCATCATCTATTTAGTTTTCACTATTTAAAAAGCCAAAAAGCTAAAATTTGGTTCATGAATCATGATATGACCCAACAATCTATATAGTTGCTAAATGTTAGGCCATCTCATTGAAGTAGTTCAATCATGCCATTCCGCTAATAACTCAATGGTCACGCATCTATCTTTTCACAAAAACAATCACGGAACTATCCTTGGCTGTGTTGGTGAGTGACTTTGGCCTGTGTCTGCGAATGCATGAGCATTTATCAAAAGTAAAATAAAATAAAAAGTTCAATTATTTGCTCTGATTATCAATATCAGACCATGTATCACTAGAGAAAGTTGATAGGCGCGAACAATATAATGATAAATTTAAGTGGAGCATATGAGTTGCAACAACATTATGTTATTGGTATATATTGATATTAATAACTAAAGCAAGATTCTAATAAATTTATCCGGCGGTATTAAAAACTTGGGTTGAATTCAAATAAATGTAGTAGTTTTTTCTTTTCTTTTATGGTAGAAGATGCAGTTGAGATGAGCTGCCTTTCTTTTTTGTTTTTCTAAAAGAAAATGTGATTCAACCATTTTGCAAAGTAGAATGATCAAATGATTATTAAAATAATTGTTAGATTATTTGTCCTCAATCCAGTGGATGATGTAAATAAATTGGTTTATTTTATTAATTAATTTATATTTTCATGCTCTATTCATGTGATGGATGGTATTTTATTGTTTGATTGCACATAACTAATACAAAATGCAATGATGATTCATGAGATGGACCGGAGCCCACAAGTGTGTTAAATGCAATCCATGTGTGTGGATGAGATTCACATACAGGAGACATTGATTACAAATCTTATACTTCAAGTATTTTCACAACCATTGATGAAGCACTGTAATTACTATGAGATAGTGTGATTTGTCTCAATTATCAGAGTGTAGGACTCTGAATTGTTGTGCTAGTATATTGGATGTACTAAAGGACCATGGATCGCACCTTATGCGAATCTATGTTTGATTTAAAGACTACTCTCATAACTCTAAAGCAATAGGCTTTTAATCCTGAGAGATTATTGGACTCAAGTTTCTACTATGCATTTACTTTGAGTCACCAATGAGTGATGCCAACTGTAGGTGAACACCTCGGTGTCTTGGGTACATGGTAGTGGGGCTGTGGGAACACATAATTCTCAAGATGGAATCTATCCTCTAAGAGAGACATATTCCTTTGTGCCAATTAATAGATTTATCATTGGTAAGTGCACACCCATCTCAATTAAGAGTTAATTGGATGATACTGATGATTACTGTAATTAATTGGGTCACAAGGATACTAAGATATGGATCTAATTTGGTTGGGTAGATTTATTCCAATGGATCCATGGATATAATTGATGGAGGGGCTTACTTGCAGTAATTGAGAAGTTTAGGGTCTTCTTATAAATATTTCTAAGACCGGAATGCAATTGCATTAACTTAATGGTGTTATTTGCAATTAACTATGGGTCTGGAGTTCACATGATATGTGGAGTCAAAGCTTTTTAGTTGGAACCAGTTTCTAAGGAATACTTAGTGGTCCCCATGCTAGCCCTAATAAGAGAAGGTTACTAATCCAATTGGAATTCTTAAGGAAATGAGGAGCATGTCACATACTAAGAATAGAAGTGAGACTTATAATATTGGACAACGAGGAGGTGCTCCATAAACTATAAATAGGAGGAGATGGTTAGAGATCTCTACACACAATCTCATAAGCTTCTCTCTATCCTCTGGTTTCCTTCTCAAGTGCTTAGGGTTTCTTCTCCTTAGAGATCTCACCATTCTCTTGGGGAAGTTCTCTACAAGTGGGTCACGGCGTGGAAGAACACGAAGGCAAAGGAGAACAAATCTGTAAAAAGGGTTTTCGTAGAGATCAAGTATTCAAGTTCTTGATTTGAGCACAACCAAGCTCTAAAGGTATAGATCTACAACGTATTTATTTTAGTAGATCTTTTATGCATGTTTGTTTATTGATCTATCTTTTTTATCGATCTTTGATCTTAATGAATGAAATTAGGGTTTTAGATCTTGAGATTGAGTTTTTGGCCTCATGGGTATTTGATCCCTGCTTTAAGTGTGTTAAAAGTTTTGAATAGCTATCCACGAGGCCCACCTACTTCCAACAATAATGTGATGCATGTGATTTGCTAGCTAGCCTCTGAATATTAGACTTTTGATGTGAAACATTGATGATGATAAATGGGACATGGATTGCTATGTTTGGACTCTGTAAGTGCAACTGGAAAATCTTAATCTAGAGAGGGATGATGTGGCATTTCACTATTTTACTGTTCCATTTGGGACAAGCTATCTCATTGCTGGGCATCCATCATTATACCACTCTGTCAAAATGAGAATAAAGGTGTTTGTGTATACTATTAGCCAAAAGGCCTAGAAAGGTATAAGGTGTTTGTGTGTGCTTATGCTCTGATAGAGCATCATAGTCTCATAGGAAGATTTTCTCCCATGGGAACCTCGCCAGTCGCCATGGCTAGGAGTGCTTATGGGCCGGCCAGGCTGAATCTGGCCAGCCCAGTCTGCTTTGGGCCAAGTTTGTACCATAGCCTAAGTCGAGCGAGGCTAAGTTTAATATTGAGGTCAGAACTCATATCTAATCTAAAATCTGGCCCCGTTTAGCATATGGGCCAGGCTTAGATTAAGTGCTTGAAAATCCAAAGTTTGACCCCGACAAGCAGTGCTTGTAGTTTAGTACTGACTTGTTTGCTCTAACTAACAAGTGATAGAAAGCTCGGCTGGGCCTTATATATTTCAGGCAAGCTAGGTGCAGACCAAGCACTTATGCCCCCTTTCAAGCTTGAGCCGGTTACAAGCATATGTTTCTAAAGTCCTTAGTTTCTAGTGCATTGATGGGATCTTCCGGGATAGAAGTGGCTAACCATGTTTGGCATATAGTGGCCAAATCTCGGCCACCAATGCACTAGAAACTGGCTACCCATGTTTCTAAAGTCCTCAGTTTCTTGTTTGCACAACCTCCACCCATTACCCATTGAAGGTGATTCTCTCCTCCTCATCAAAACTGTCCAACAAGAAGGCACACTCTCTTGGCACCTATTGTCTATATGGAAAAAAATCCAACAAACTCTCAAACAGATCCCACGATGGTAGGTTTAACTTTGCCGATGCACGTCTAATCGGGTGGCCCATGAATTAGCTCACATGTAATTACCTAGCATCACTATCTTCACTAATTCAGTTCCAGATCATATCCATGCAGTGTGCAAGAAGGACATCATTGCTAGCAGCGCAGTGGTGCAAAATGCAGCAAGGATATTAGCAGTGGAAGAAGTTGACGATAGGGTCCCTTATTAGGTACTACTATGGGCCCCAATTTTGCAGTTCGACTACTATTAGTTGTTTTTTTTTTTCCTTTTCTGTTTTAGCTCAACCTTTCTCGGACTTTCTTTCTCTCTACCTCCTTCATTTCTTTATGTTTTGTACTCTTCTTTATGTACTTTTGGCTTTAATCTATGTTATTCCTTACTAGCAAATTAAAAAAAAAAAGTCTTGGATAAGCCTCATCCAGCACCACCCTTGGACTTGTGGTAAGGCCCATAGGTCCTACGCCTCATTCAATACAATACCTTTGTTGCAAGCTGAATCAAGGACATGTAATTGGGTTTGTCGGTCCTAATATTTAAACGAGAATTTGATGGATTAACTATTATATATATTAAAGCAGCAGGTGATTATCTAGGAGGATGACACGTGGCGCATCCTCATACTTTTTACAATGCCACATTATGGAATTGCCCTTCTTATCTAATCTTACAAAAAGATCCTCTTTGAGTACCACGTCACCTCTATATAGATAAGTGAGGGTGATTCGTGATTTCAAAATTTTAATGGAACCCTAAAAAATCTCTACAAACTAAATCTATCCCTGAAATATCATAACCCATCCTTATCTCAATACATTTGAAACGTTTCTGCACCCAAACAAGAACGTGTTTGTGGCTCTTAAGAGTCTTCTAAAGAAGAAGAAATCAAAGAAAGTGCAGAAATCATCAAAGGGACATGTGTCAAACACGAACGTGTTTGCGGCTCTTGAGAGTCTTATAAAGAAGAAGAAATCAAAGAGAGTGCATAAATCATCAAAGGGACATGTGTCTAACAAGAACCAGGAGCAACGGGAGAATTCTAAGGTGTTCTGGGCACCGGCGTCTGACTGGGAAGCCTTGGGCTGATGTGTATGACAGCAGCAGAGGTGCAGCAACCCCCAGTAGAGGTAAAAGGATCTTAGAAATCTTTCCTTCTGAAATTGATAGATCATCATTGATTGCTACACTTCCTGTTAATATCAAGAGTTTGAGTGACCTTGGTGCGCTTTTGATTGGAAAATATTTCTATTAGGGGTGATCATAAGAGCTATTAGATTGTGAGGGGTGATATATTGTGGGAATGTTTGGACTTGTGATAGCTATGTTAGATCTCTCCGATCACATTTGTGTCTATTCTTGATTGTTGCAAAGGAAGTCATGTGGAATTGGTCTTGGGTCATATGAATGGATTTGGATTAATTGAATCTAATAGTGCGTCTTTGAATATGTAGCTGATTTAATCATTTTGATTGATTTGTTCCATAGTTAATTCCCTGTGACCCGATTTTTGTGGGTTTTTTTTTTTGGTTTTCTTTTTGACATATATGCTGATTTTGTATGCCTTGCTCTCCAATTGTTTGGTTTTGTTCTGTCTGCGTGAGGAGCATGGGGTCAGTTTAATTCACTTGAGTCATATTGAGGGCGAGCATGTGTGGCTCATAAGTTCAGACGGTCTGCCTAGAATGGCCTTGAAGGTGGTAAGATGCTAAATTAGTTTCATGCTTTGGCTTAGAAATGTGTAACAAAACTCTGTTGATTAATTGATGGATAGAAATATATGACCGGAAAGGTAAGCAAGGCCAGTCTTATTTATTTGTTTGTATTTTACAAGGTTCTAAAGATGTAGTCTTCCTCTTTCTTTTCATTGAGTACCTCCCTTTTAGTTTGAAGGATCCTGGGCACATGGATATATATGCTGTCTGAAATTGGGAAGGACTTTTGGATATATATTCTACAGGGTCTTTTCATTGAGTACCTCCTTCTACAAATGCTAGGGGCTTTCCAAATGGCTCACCACGCCATATTCCATGGCCTCAAAAGGAGGATAATGCTTATAGTGTATCAGATGCATGTAAGCAGTCGTGCTAATGGATCATCATCAATTTATTATCATTAATTTCTTTTTAACTACTATTCCTTATTGCCCATGTTATCATCGGTTTATTATCATTAATTTCTTTTTAAATACTATTCCTTATTATCATATGGTTGTTTCAATGTCTTCTTTGTTTTTTGTGTTGAAATAAAAAAAATAAGTTTTATTTATTTTTTATTTCCTCTTCAATGGTGTTTATATATTCATTTAAACATTGGGTAAATCTAAACCGTTCATATTGGGTAAATCTAAAATGTTCATTTGAGACATTTTAGAAGCATTGATCTTATTAGAAGAAACTGTGATAGCTTACTTTTATACAATTTATAATTTTATTTATCGCTTTATTTTAATTTTTGGATATTCTTATGTTTGCTTTATAGTTTTTGCATGTCTTTATTTCATATGTCACTTCTTGTCACTTTTCAACCCATTCTTAGAATTTTTCTTGTTAGTGTTTTTAATTTGAGAGAGAGGGAGTAAAAAATATAGTCCCATTTAATAATTATTCAACAGAGGGTTTCCTTTCTAATAATAAAGAAGTGATTTCTAAGTGTATCCATTGTAATTAATATTGCGATAAGATCTGAAAGAAGGAGGAAATTGAATGGAGGGAAGCTATCAGTATGTTTTTAGATAGATGTATATTCATTGAATCATTTTTCTTCTTTTTAATAGATCTTGACATGGATCATTTTAAAAGTTTAAATAATATATTATAAACGTATATGGGGCTCCAAAGGATGGTGACCAATCTTGAACTTCTTATATAATTGTTTTAAATGTAGTTTGTTTGTTTACTCAGTGTCTACTTTCAATTGAAATTGGATGTTCGTTCGATGAATTAAAGGCTCACGTTGAGCGCGGGCCCTAAAACGCTAGTTATATTATTGGAAATTTATACTAAAAGCAAACTTTTATGTATTTGTCTTCGACTAATTAGTATATTTTGTCTTTTCATCTAAATGAGATTTTGTATGGGCAAATGGTTGCATTATTTATGATTATGCATGTGTGTCTTTTATTCTATAAAGTAGACAAGTTGGTGTATAGGGTTCTACTTATACACAGATGTTAAACCCCAATCCAGGTTTAGTGCGATTAGTGGTAATTAAGTGCGTGGTTAGTTATTAAGTGGGTTTGGAGTTCGTGGGTTAGAAATTGGTTCGATTTAGTCTAGAATTAGCTTTGGGGAATTTTGAGAGCGTTTTATGCTATTCAGTCACACTCAGGGATGCCTTGAGTGTACGCGTAAGCTCAGGAGGAAATCCTAGTTTTTCTGATCTTAATCGTGATTTCGACCTCATTTGAATGGTTTTATTTTATTGTTTAACTTTTGGGTTCAACCTGTTTTTGTTAAGACCCAAAATTCCAAGTTTTGGTTGAAAGGGGTAA
Organism: Persea americana; assembly: GCA_029852735.1. NCBI lineage: Eukaryota > Viridiplantae > Streptophyta > Magnoliopsida > Laurales > Lauraceae > Persea > Persea americana. Next base: position 56,911,816 of record CM056810.1, read on the forward strand.
AACGGTCATTTCACATCAAACCTGGACCCAAATTTCGAAATCTCAAAACTATGCCAAATTTGTACTTTTTGGAAACTAGATTTTTCGGTGATCGATTTTGTCTTCTTCGTCGATTTCATCCGAGGCCCACAAATCGGTGTTTTATCCATCTCAAATTTTGAAGTCAATGGGGCCCACAACCCATTTGACTTAAGTGACCTTCTCCCTCATGTGCACTACGTTCAGAACCCATTCCCTCATTTCCTGCAACTCTCATTCTCAAGAGCCAGCTGAGAAGAACTCTTTCTTCCTCTCCCTTGTTCTCCTTGCATGCCCAAGTTAGGAAGTCTCAAATCAAAATCTGAGCACACCATCTTCTTCCTCTCATCTTGAGCTTTCCATTGCTGTCATTTTCTTGAGGATTCCAGCTGAAAAGCCCCTTCTTCCTCCTTGTTTCTCTTCGTTTGGATAGCTACAGGTAAGAGACCTTTTTCATCTTTTCAATGTGGTCTTTTGAGCTAATTAGGAACTCATTCCTCTAACATGCAAACCCATTTTCGAAATGGGGGTTTTGTTTGCCCAAAATGATGATTTTTGGAATGGTTTTCTTGGGACTTTGGTGTAGATTTCGTGGTTCTTCTTGGGGTAGGAGTTTGAGAGATCTTGGATAGCACTTTGGTGTAGGTAAGTGATCAATCTAGTCTTCTTTGAATGCATGCTATAGTTTTATTTCTCTAAGCTACAAATGAATTGTTTTCTTGTTTTAGTATTGAAAGGGATTGCTTTTCTCATGATGAATGTTTTGGAAATGTTATTTGAATTGAAATGTATATGTTGTTTGAATTATCTTGAGGCATTCTCATTCAATTAAGTATTGGTGGTTGTTCAAATGTTTTAGGATGGATGAATGATGGGAAGAGTTGAGGTGTGAGTTGTTGAAGGAGATTGAGTGATTGAATGTGAAGTTGGAAGGTTCAAAATGGCAAGAGAAGCTTTGAAAAATGTTGGAATTGTGTAAGGCATTGCTAAGGAGAAGGAGCCAGAAATGTCCAAGGAGAATGCAGTTTTCTGCACTGCACGGATTCAAGCAGAAGCCTGTCCGCTCGAGCGAAGTTCGTGGTCGCTCGAGTGAGCAAGCTTCTGTCTGGGAGAAACGCTGCTAGAAACCTGTCCGCTTGAGCGAACATTGGGTGAGCTCGAGCGAACAAGTCTCTAGTTGCGACCGCTCGACCGAACCCGGTGGAGGCTCGAGCGAACAAAGTTCTGGATGGGTCCGCCGAGCGAACGTATCATCGCTCGAGCGAACCTTATGCTGTTTGATTTCTAAATGTGAATGAGAAAAAGGAGGAGATTGTTAGAAGGAAGAAAACTTGATCATGTCAAGTGTCTTAAATTTGTTATTGTGCCATTGAAACTCATAATATCTAATAACATCAGAACACCAAATTATTTTGAACACTGATATTTGAATTTCAATTGCACTGAGATCAAATTAAGACTCTTAGTATGAACTCGAATTAGATTGTTTAAAATTTTCAGTTTTGTCACTATGAGTATTATCGTACAGTAGTTTACTTTGCAAGTTTGGCTTTGCTTCAAATTATTTAGAAAAGGAAAAATGGGAGTCACTTCTTTAGTTCATGATGATATAGTTTATGCTATCTTTGCAAATCATGTTTCATTTTACCTTGATAAGCGCATTTTCCCATTCTTGATAAGTTTTGTACGAATATCGACATGCTTTGTGCATACATGAACATCATGGAATATCGCTGAGCTTGGACTGCCCTCTCAGTTTGATCCACTAGTTAGGGGGTCCTTAAGCATAAGGACAATCTACAGATTAGTCGTGTAATTATATACATTCTTGTTTTGTCCAGTTCCGCGGCCGGTTTTCCCACTCACCTTGTGTGACTGGGCTTTTGCTTCGTTTCGTTTTGTTTTGTTTCGTTTTGCTTGCTCTTGTCATTGAGTGTGACAGAGAAAGGATGAGCTCAATGTGGATTCATTAATCATGATATTTTCTTGAAATTATATTAGTTTTGCTTTGTACAGTTTATATATGTTTTGCTCAGAACTCATGTCAAGTTTTAAGTATTAATCATTCCAAATATTGATCGATTTGTTTTATGTCTAAATTGATCACCTGGCAGACCGTCGTGACTGACTTTTTTTGCTTTGGTGTTTAGATGCAGGAGCAGCTGCCCCTGAGGAGGAGTGCCCGGAGGAGGCTTTCGAGCCACCCCCAGCCCGTGAGTGGCAACTCGATGACGTCCTCTAGACGTCGGGTGGGGTCTTGAGCACGATACATGATGGGAATGGTCGTTTGTTTTGTTTTGGGTTGTAAGGCCTTTGTTGGCCGTTGATACTTTGGGAATGTGTAAACTTAACTTCACTTACTTTTGTTTTTTTTAAACTTGAAAGTTAAAAATGATGGTAATGCCATGTTATGTTTCCTCCTCTGATTATTGTCTTCTTGATGATTTAATTTATGTAAGTGGATGTTATGTCACATGTAAAGAATAGATAAGATTACTTGCACGCTTCCGCAAATCATTGTTCGTGTGAGATAAAATTCCATGTTTGTTTTGGGAATCCTTACTACGGAATCATGTGGGTTAATCATAGATAGTTGGTAGAGCCCAACAAGCACGCCGCGGGCATCGGTCCGGGGTCGCGACAACGGAGGACTTCTCTGTCGGTTCTTATAGAATATAAGTTTTTGTTCACAATCTAGATGGACTTGGACACACCATCGGTACGATTGTAGCATGATATTTCAGCAGGCTTGTCTTGGCTGCGGGAAAAGGTATAGTTTCGACTCATCATGCTAGTACGCTTTGTGTGTATTGAACATGACCGCTTTTGAGTTTATTATCTTTATACTGACTATATAAGATGATTAACATCCAAATGGTTATTATGAGTGCTTGTACTCCTAATCCTTACATAAATAATAGACACATACATTTAGTCTTTGCCATTTTGATTTACAAAGGAGTGAGATCTTTTATGGGTCAATAATCTCAGTAAATTATATGACTACACTACGTGTATGGTGCATATTAGTTTATTGACGGAATCCACGTCCCAAAATTGGGATCGATGATATCCCCTTGATGAAGCTTTTAAGTTTTGATTATGTCAAACCCTGCAGGTGGACTTTGTGTTCGACATATCAAATAAGTTAAGTGTAAGGTCTCAAGGAATTATAAAGATATCGATTAAATATAGATGTCGGTAATTATTTAATCGATGGATATCTGAAATCTTAACATGGGGAGATTAATAAGCATTTAATGACATGAAGCTCGAAATATTAATTTTGATAATAAGGGCAGGAGTGCAATTATAATTCTCTAGTGGACTGAATTGTAATTTATGGAACTAGGATTCTAATTTGGGTCAAATTAAGGTTTCCTGCTTCCATAAGAAGCCTATCCTTATTTACTTCTTAAGGTCCCTATTGTAGCCTATAAATATGCGCTATTGCTCTCTAGGTCAAAAAGAAGAAAAATCTCGTTTTAGAGAGCAGGGAGAATTCGCAGAAGAGGCCCACTCTCTGGTGCGAATTCGAGCATAGAGGAATACAGTAGAAGATCTTGAGATTTTCGGGCTGCTGCAAGACCAAGATCAGATCAGAAAGACCGAGATAAAATCAGAGAGATTCTCGAAGGTATGGTCTTTCATCATCTTTGTTTAAAGCTATTTCCGCATTGATCTATAAGCAATATCTAGGGTTCTTGGCGGAAACTCTTTTCTAACAATGGTATCAGAGCCAATCCTGATACTGCATATGAATTGAAGAAAACATAGTAAGATTATAGGTTGCTGTAAAAGAGTTGGTTTGCCTTTGCTGTCTGTAACTCTTGTTTTGTAGCGAACTATCTGATCTTTGTTTTGCTGCGATTGATCTGGTTATCATGGTCACCATGTGTGTATGTTATGTGAATGGATCCCACGAATCAGATTCGTGGTTACTGTTTTACGTATTTTACAAGTTTTATGGTGATGTAATTATATTGACATAGCGTGTGAACTCCGTTTGTCAGGAGACTTGGGTTTAATGTAATTTTTCATGGAGATGTAATTATATTGAGATAGCATGTGAACTCCGTTCGTAAGGAGGCTTAGGATTCAATGTAATTTTTCATGGAGAGGCGCAGGTCTTGAAGGCAGAAATTCGATTTCAAAGGAAGAACTTGATAAAAAAAAAATTGGTCCGCTGACCGGGCAGCTCGATCCCCACCGGGGGACACCCCCGGACCCCCTCTTCGAAGCGCATGTTTTAAAGAAGTGGCAATCATGAAGACAAAAGGACCCTACTTGACCATGATAGCTAGGTTCCTTATGCTGGTTGTCTTTCCTTTTATGTGCTTGGATGTCTATTATTATCATAACTTGCTACATATGATATTATACTTGTTTAATTATGTTTGGAATGGTATAGTAGTATAGATATGGTTACCTATTACTACTGGATTTTAAACTGGTATTAATTAAATTGTTTTATAAGAACCCTCATTGTTAAATAACTAAGTGGGAGAGGGAACTTCGTTAGCTCCCACGGTCTACATCATAGTTTTGTAGGAGATGTAATGGATTTATATGTTGACCTTAGAGTCTTCCTCCTAATCGGATGAGTTAATTATGGAATCTCCAATACAAACTCCCATATGGATGATTTAGGGTAATTATTAGTATAGGTCTCTTCTCCATCTGATGGGACTGAATACAGAATAATGAACCCTAACTTAAATGATGGTATACACTTAGCTATAAATAACAGTATGCTCTCCATCTGAGCCTCTTCTATTATTTATAGGACCAAAGTCATGGCAACTGTTTGGTTTTACTTGGCATGGTTGTTGCCTTGACAGTAGAACTAAAAGGTTATGTCCTATATGAACAATATAAGTATGGTACTTGTCCTCACATCGAGGCATACTATGCATTGGTGTTTTAGATTGTTATCGGACTCTTTTGTTAATTGGCAGAGGGAGCCAATTTTCCTTTTATTTGAATCCAAAGATTTAATTTTGCCCATCATAATTTGTTAATTATGTAAATATCAGGTTTTAAGATGGGTGCTTTCAATCCACTTGGTGTTATTCTCAAAGAACACAAACTCACTGGACCTAATTACATTGATTGGAAAAGAAATTTGGATATTGTGCTAACTGCTGAAGAGTACAAATATGTGCTCACTGAGGTGTACCCAGAGAAACCTGTGGATGGATGTATTGATGCGGTAGCCATCGAGGCATACAAAAAATGGAACAAGGCTGATGAGATGGCACGATGTTACATTTTGGCATCCATGTCAAATGTTTTGCAACAGCAACATCAGCCTTCTGCTACTGCCTATGACATCATGTACAGTCTCAAGGAGATGTTTGGTGATCAGGATCGGGCAGCTAAACAGGTTGCTATGAAAGAACTGAAGTCCGACATATCAAATAAGTTAAGTGTTAAGGTCTCAAGGAATTATAAAGATATCGATTAAATATAGATGTCGGTAATTATTTAATCGATGGATATCTGAAATCTTAACATGGGGAGATTAATAAGCATTTAATGACATGAAGCTCGAAATATTAATTTTGAAAATAAGGACAGGAGTGCAATTATAATTCTCTAGTGGACTGAATTGTAATTTATGGAACTAGGATTCTAATTTGGGTCGAATTAAGGTTTCCTGCTTCCATAAGAAGCCTATCCTTATTTACTTCTTAAGGTCCCTATTGTAGCCTATAAATATGCGCTATTGCTCTCTAGGTCAAAAAGAAGAAAAATCTCGTTTTAGAGAGCAGGGAGAATTCACAGAAGAGGCCCACTCCCTGGTGCGAATTCGAACATAGAGGAATACAGTAAAAGATCTTGAGATTTTCGGGCTGCTGCAAGACCGAGATCAGATCAGAGAGATCTCGCAGGTATGGTCTTTGATCATCTTCGTTTAAAGCTATTTCCGCATCGATCTGTACGCAATATCTAGGATTCCTGGCGAAAACTCTTTTCTAACAATATATAGTAAAGCAGCAGGTGAAGTTATTGAAGTATTTGATGTATTTTTTTGAATTATGCTTTCCTTTCATATGCTTGATATTGCTTTGATATTTGGTTTGATTAAATTTGGTTAACATATATAATTTTTTTCGTTATACGCTTAGAAAAAAAAATATATATATATATTCTATTATATTTTGGTTATTTTAATTCAATTACGCCTTCAAACCAATTTGAGGTACTCTTTTTTTTTTTTTTGCTCCAAAACCATTCAGTAGAATTCTACACTTCTATGCACCTATTTGTATGGATAAATAATTTTTGTTATTATTAACCATTAATATCTTATTATTATGGCTTATTCTTTTTCATTTCTAGCTCGGGTTGGGCCCGGGCCTTTTTCAACAAACATTGCATCTCATATGCATTACATTATGATAGAAGTCAGAAATTGCCAACCCAAACGTGGGTGAAGAATTCTGAAATTTTATTTGAAGCATCATTTTTAAATATTGTTAGTAGCTTCTCATCTATATGATTATTAATGATATTAATAACAATTATATATATATAATTACATGCACATGTGAGATGACCAAACAAGATCATTATGTACATCAAAATTTATTTCTTCATTATATGTTTGTTTTTCTTTGAGATTTTAATACATTCGAAGTTCATTTTTAATTGTGTTTGTATTATAAATTATCTATTAATTTTTATTTAAAACTTATTTAAAAGTTATAAAAACCTCTAATTAAAATATTATTTACTTTTTATCATCGCCTTAATTGGGCGTCTTGAGATCTAATTAAAATATCTTCTTACACTAAAGATCTTCTTACCATGACTTTTTTGTAGGTGTCTTGACACATTGCTTGGATCAAGCATCATCAGGTATGTAGTTGGTATAACATTACTTTTCTATATCTGGTTTAGGTTTTTTTTTTTTTTTCGTTCGTTTGTTTGTAACATTATTGATTACCAGTGAAAAAATATATTATTACCATTGAAAAAACTAAATTGGTTGGTCTACTTATGGCTCTAACTACGACATTGTCAAACTTTTAATCTGGCAGATATTAATGGGCAAGCTTTGTAATTTTAATGGCATCGATTGCTTTTAATAATATGTTCTACTATCCATTGTTGTATATTTCTTACTGTATATTTTTAAAATTTTCATTTCATGCTTATGTTTAAGAAATCTAAAATTTTATATTTATTTTTCTATTTTAAATTTGTAATGATCACATATTAATCCCTTTTTGTTTTGCATGAATTCTATAGGTGTTTGTTATATAATACTAAGAAACAACTATCTTCGTCTCGTATATTTAATTAAGAATGGAACATCAAGAAGATATGAATCCTTCCAAGATTGAAAGGCAACGTCGAACTCAACTTTTACGGATGAAAAGACTACGTCAAAATGAAAAAACAATAACATCTACAGGTGAAAACATATTCAATAAAAAATATTTTAAGTTTATATTAAATAGATTTAGTTTATTGAATTCGTAGGGGAGCAACACGTGGCGCAACCTCAAGCTTTTTGCATCACTTAATACAGGAATTGCCCTTCTCATCTAATCTCACCAAACCACTATTTCATAATTTTCCTACATAATAGGAGATCCTTGAAGAAGATTGATTCCTACATAAAAATAGGAGCAATTTCATCAAACCACTAGTTGATAATTCATATTCTATAACCACGATATAGAATTTAATCCGGAATGTAGATTCTATGTAGATTCTATAACCACGATAGATTCCATTAGTTGACTAGCTTATACAAAATTGTTTTGAGTAGTTAAGGTTTTAGAGATGGCCCTTTGATGGATTAATAGGAGAGTTGACCTATTTATGCGGAATTATTTTAAGTAGTTATGTTTTAGAGATGGCCCTCTGGTGGATTAATAGGGGAGTTGGCCTACTTATACAAAATTGTTTTATGTATTTAAGAGATGACCTCTGATGGATTAATAGGAGTGGATTAGGCCCAAGCCTGTGAGTGGGGCGAGTTGAGAAAAGAGTCCACCATGTTTGTGTCATATGTCGCATGAGAATGATTTCATATGTGATTGGTGGGACCCATCTATTAGTGTCATATGTCGCATGAGAATGATTTCATATGTGATTGGTAGGACCCATCTATTAAACTCAAATGAATAAAAAAAAAAAAGAAGCTTTAGTTATGAGATGAAGGGGCGCACCATTCTACAAGTCCTCTTGATTATCAAAACCGTAATCAATCCCCTTCCACTTAAAGAAACTCCACACGGACCTTTCTATTTTATTTTATAAGAACTCCCCCATTAAAATACTTACTTGGATACCCAATCATATCCATAAAATCTCAAAATTTTCAACTAATTTTAAGTTTCAAATAAAACTGATTTCTTTTCCCAAATTTCCTCTCATGATCGCATCAGTGTGAGCATAGTAATTTTATTTTCTAAATCTGACATCAAACAATGTGACAATTATTAAATAAGTGGAAATTTGAAATTTAGTGCAATTGTTTTTTTCATTGAAACGAATGTGTGTTTATCTTTTCATTGATACAGTATAATTGATGCATGGATATCTGCTTTAAATATGAGTTATATTAGATCAATTTTGAAATTGTTTTATGCTATGTAAAGACAATTGGTTCTTTATCTTGATAATGACTCAGGCATTCAGCTGTCAAATTTAGAGTCACCCTTTTCATTGCAACAATTGCTATGTGTCTGCATTCCATTGCCAGTTCTTTAGTAAATGTAGATAAGATCATCTTCAGTTTGTAGACATGTTTCATGTCAGTACTCCACTTTTCGTTTCTACTTTGCGTTAGGTAAGGCTACAAAGGGGTCGGGTTTTACAGGCTCCAATTATGTTTAAACGGTTCTGGACCTAAATCCAAATTGTAGGATTCTTGTATATATTTTTTATTATTCATATAAATTTGTTTTAGCACATCTTTGAAATACGAGTTGAAACACTAGTTGGAGAAAAACAATAGCATGATTCGAATGATGGAGTTTTTAAAACTTTATTCCCATCTTTTTTATTAATTGACTCTTTGTACCATAATACTTTTATATGTTTCATTCTTCATAAATATCCTACACCTTTTCCATTATCCAACTGCAAAATAATGTAATGAATGAGCATATTAAATGCGTGCGCAAAATTTATGCATAAAAGATGATGAAATGAATAAAAAAAAAAGATTAAACTAGGTGCATGGACGGGCTTGCTGCTAGCTAGGAATGATTTAAAATAAACAATGAAACTGAAAATTGACCACATGCATGGGCATATTAAGATGCATGAAATCATAAAAAGAAACAATAAACAAATATGCAAGAAAATAAAATAGGCATGTTCGGTTTAGATGAATAGGCTAGTCAGGTGGGCGCAACAGTTGGGTGAGCGGCACAGGGAAAAGTGGTGCAGTAGTGAGGGTGTGTGCGGTGCAGTGGTGGCAAGGAAGGAGTGTCCAGTGGAGATGGGTGGGAGGAAGCAAGGTGTGCCGCAGGTGGGTGCAAGGTCCCGGAATGAGGAAGAGAAGGAGATGAAGGAGAAGAAAGAAGAAGGGAAAGAAAGAAAGAAAGAAAGAAAGAAAAAAGAAAAACAAGGTGGCTTGGTGGGGTGTGCAGGCGGAGTGCAGTGGAGGAAGAAGGGTGCTGTGGTGCTGCGTGCGGGTGAGGGAGAAGAAGATGGGGAAGAAGAGGAAGAGAAGAAAGAAGAAAAGAAAGAAAGAAAATGAGAGGTGCAGTGGGCGCGCAGGTGGAGGAGTGTAGGGAGGGTGCAGGGAATGGCGTAGGGGAGAGAAGGTGGCTGTGAAGGGGTCTAAAGGAGAGGTGAGGGTTGCGCAGGGAAGAGACGAAGAAGGAGCAGGGGAGACAGAGAGGATGAGCAGGTGGGTGCGGGGAGAGACAGAGCAGGGGGAGAGGGAGATAGAGAGGGAATAGGGATGGAGAAAAGAAAAGGCGGGCAGAGCAGAGAGGGAGAGAGAGTGGGGGGAGAAATCGAGAGCGAGAAAGAAGGGTGCGAAGTGGGAGAGAGGGTGCAGAGATGGAGAGAAAGTGACAGAGAGTAGAGAGGCGGGGAGAGAGGGAATGGAGAGAACGAGAAAACGAGAAGGGAGAGAGGGGCGAACGAGAGGGAGAGGAGTGAGTGAGGTGCTATGGAAAACGAAGATGGGTGCTAGTAAAAAGGAGCGGAGAGAGGAGAAGAATGAGAGAGAGATAGTAAGGAGAGAGAGAGGGAGAGGGACATGTGTGCAGAGCGATACAGAGAAGGGGAGAGGAGCATACCTACGCAGGGGAAGAGGGAGAGATGCTGTGGAAGACGAAGATGGAAGACGAAGGGCTACTGTGGCTGCGAGGGGGTTGTTACGCGCGTCTGGCAGGGAGTGTTGCGTGAGATGGGTTCCAGGCGGACGTGCTACTGCGACTGGGAGAAGGAGAGGTGGAGAGAGCGAGGAAAGGGAGAACAAGAGAGGAGACAGAGGGCGAGGAAGACCAGGGAGAGAGACCGAGAGAGAGAACTGAGGTGCGTGATATGGAGGATCCGGGATCTGGAATGGGTGGGATCAGGAGATATGCGCATGGGTGAGAGGGATAAGGCCTGGGAGTTTGAAATTGAGAGGGATAAGGCCTGGGTGTTAAAGATTGAGAGGGATAAGGCCTGGGTGTTAAGAGATTGAGAGCCAAAGACGAGGTTTAAAGGGGAGGGGAGAGTCCAGATCTCAAGGACTGTCCTCTCCCATGCAGCTAATGGACCTCGTGGGACGGGTCAAGTTCGGGTCAGGAGGTTTGGATCAGGCTCGGGTTGTGTTTGGGTCAAGTGAGGTCTGGACCTGGCCTAATGAGTGGGATCGGGTCAGGTTCAGCTTGGGCTGGAGTTCATTGGGCCAGGCCTCGTGGGTTTGGATTTAAAAGAAACAGGTTTGGGTCGAGAAGGTGGGGTCCGGTGTTGATTAGTCGAGTTATTATTAATGGGCCCATGTTTCATAGATTTCGATCTGCTCGTCGGATTTTGACGTTCCACATATCGACGAAAAGTTCTCAGCGAGTAGGTCACGATGAACAAATTTTTAGGGAAATCAGAGGTCCAGAAATGATAGGTGATTTTTCACGCGGGCGCCCCAGGGGTGTGGGACCTGCTGTCATGATTTTTGATCCGCCCGTCAGATCTTGGAGTTCTATATATGGGCGGGAAGCTCTCGACGAGTAGATCACGATGAGCCAATTCCCGAGACGATCAGAGGCCTAGAGACGACAATTGACTTTTTCCCGACATCGTTGTAAACGCATTTCGAAAATAAGACTCGGAATGACCACATTCATCCGTCACGCCCTTTATCCAAATGCGGGTGATTAACCGCACAAGATTCTTTCGTCGGTCCGAAATGAAATAGAATCTCACGAGACTGGCTCTTAGGCCCTAATTTTCCCGAAACCAGTTTAAAGTAAAAGACATCACAGAATTTCCCAGAGTGCGTCTCCAAACTATGAATTACGTGGAATGGGGTTTGCAGCCTACAGTTTCGAAAATCCTCCTAGAATCACGAACGAACTGCCCGAAGCAGGGGTCTCGGTCTTAAGCAAAGTTGAAACCCCTGCAATGCATATCTAACCCAGGCATCACTTGAAACACATTCCGAAGAAAAACGTGATCCGCCCAGAATCACGAACGAACTGCCCGAAGCACGGGTCTAGGTCATAAACGACTTTGAAACCCCTGCAATCCGTTCCTAACCCAAGCATCACTTGAAACACATTTCGAAGCAAAACATGTCACAGAATAACCTAAAATGTGTTTTTCAGCCTAGAGTCGTATCAAATGCTTTGCAAACCAATAGACTTAGTAACACCCCGAAACGCCTAAGAATCTCCCAACACGTGCTTTTACCCAAATTTGGGCTACTGATTACACGAGATATGGTTTTTAGACGGAAACGGAGATGAATCGCACGGGATTAATTCTTAACCACTAATGTGCCAGAAACCCAATTTAAGGAAAAAAGTACAACCACAGTTTTTTCCAGAGTGCGTCATTCAACCGCGGGTTGCGTGAAACGCGGTTTACAACAATCATCTTCCCAGAGCCGCCTAAAATCCCAAACAACCTGTCCGAAGTACGGGTTTCACTCTAAAAAAACCTTGAATCCCACGCAATTTGTTCCCAATCATTGAATCACGTGAAACTCATTTTTAAGCAAAACGCAGCTCGTAATATCTTAAAATGCTTGTTTCAGCCTATAATCGTATGAAATGCATTACGAACCAAAAGCGGAGACAACACATGCATGGAATGCCCTAAAATCATCCGTGACGCGTCTTTTTAAAAACGTACGCAAGTGATTGCAAAAAATACGTGTTAAATTCAAAAACGGCTCCAAATGCCACGAGATTACTTCTCAAGCCCGAATTTGCGCGAATCCTGTCTCATAGGAAAATGGATTCCTAGAACTTCCATGAGCCCTTCTTTCAACCGTGGTCTTCGAGAAACGTGATTCGGAACGAGCGTTTTCCTATACCCACCTAGAACATGGTTTCGAAATAAAATAAATTAGGAACTGCCCGAAGCATTTATTACAGACCGAGAAAACCCTGAAGCCAATGTAAAGCATTCGTTGCCCGTGAATCGTCCGAAACCCTTTTTCAAGCGAATAGCATCTCAGATTATCGTGAAATGCGTATTTCGGCATAGAATCGTTGTAAACGCATTTCGAAATATAAGACTTGGAATGACCACATTCATCCGTCACGCCCTTTATTCAAATGCGGGTGATTCACCGCATAAGATTCTTTCATCGGTCCGAAACGTAATAGAATCTCACGAGACTGGCTCTTAGGCCCTAATTTTCCCGAAACCAGTTTAAAGTAAAAGACATCACAGAATTTCCCAGAGTGCGTCTCCAAACTATGAATTGCGTGGAATGGGGTCTCGGAGATCCTCCTAGAATCACGAACGAACTGCCCGAAGCAGGGGTCTCGGTCTTAAGCGAAGTTGAAACCCCTGCAATGCATATCTAACCCAGGCATCACTTGAAACACATTTCGAAGAAAAACGTATCTCAGAATATCCTAAAATGTGTTTTACGGCCTAAAGTCGTATTAAAGGCTTTGCAAACAAATAAACCAAATAGTAACACCCCGAAACGCCTAAGAATCTCCCAACACGTGCTTTTATCCAAATATAGGCTACTGATTGCACGATACGGCTTTTAAACGGAAACGGAGCTGTATCGCACGGGATTTATTCGTAAGCCCTAATTTGCCATAAACCCAATTTAAAGTATAAAAAACAACCACAGTTTTTCCAGAGCGCGTCATTCAACCGTGGGCTGCTTGAAACGCAGTTTACAACAACCATCTTCTCAGAGCCGCCTTAAATCCCAAACAACCTGTCCAAGGTACGGGTTTCATTCTAAAAAACCTTGAATCCAAAGCAATTTGTTCCCAATCATAGAATTACGTGAAACTCATTTTAAAGCAAAAAGCAGCTCGGAATATCTTAAAATGCTTGTTTCAACCTATTATCGTATGAAATGCATTTCAAACCAAAAGTGTAGACAACACAACACACGCATGGAATGCCCTAGAATCATCCATGACGCGTTTTTACCAAAACGAACGCTATTAATTGCAACAAATACGTGTTTCATTCAAAAACGGCTCCAAACGCCAGGAGATTACTTCTCAAGCCCGAATTTGCCCGAGTCACGTCTTAAAGGAAAAGGGATTCCCATAACTTCCATGAGCCCTTCTTTCAACCGTGGACTTTGTGAAACGCGGTTCATAACCAGCGTTTTCCTAGACCCACCTAAAACATGATTTCAAAATAAAATAAATAAGGAACTGCCCGAAGCACGTGTTACAGACCGAGAAAGCGCTGAAGCCCATGTAAAGCTTTCCCTGCCCGTGAGTCGCCCGAAATGAGGTTTGCAGCCTATAGTTTCATAGATCCGCCTAGAATCAGTTTTTTCTAGAGCGCGTCTTTCAACCGCGAGTTGCTCGAAACGCGGTTTACAACAACCATCTTCCCAAAGCCTCCTAAAATCACAAACAACCTGCCTGAAGTACGAATTTCATTCTAAGAAAACCTTGAATCCCACGCAATTTGTTCTCAATCATAGAATAATGTGAAACTCATTTTAAAGCAAAACGCAGCTCGGAATATCTTAAGTATCTCATACCAAATAATGTATGACTCCCTATTTAGCTTTAGTTTTTAAAATACATGAAGCAAATCCTTTGAGATACTATATTACTATTTTAGTTAAATATGACCCACCAACTAGCATTGCATGACAAACGTTGTGAGCAATGTGGAAAATCATGGGGATTTCTAAATTTAAATGCCCCGCTCCCACTTAATATTACCAATGGGTCCATCTCATGGGTCCACCAACACTAATTAGTATTACCAATGGGTCCATCTCATGGGTCCACCAACACTAATTAAAACTCTTTCCAAAATTAATTTTGATTTGACCAATTTTTAGTAACTGCTATGTTTGGATCAGATTTAGAAACACTCTATAAAAGCAACCATCCATAAAAAGAAAGTGCAAAAATAAAAACTAGTCTTCTCCTCTATATGGCCCAAGCGGAATAGACTTCTTCAACTTCTTAGACTTTCCAAAACTTTGGGATTCCTCAAACTATCTGGCCATCTCCAAAACACTTTTGGTAATATTCAAACTCTTTGATTAAGAGCTCAACTTCACTTTCCTTTTTCGTCTCGGACATCCCAGAACTTACAAATTTCAGAAAATTACATAAATTCCTATGCCTCGACGATGAGACTTACATGGTAATCTAATAATGAAATAAAAAGGGCTATAGGGAAACCATCATGCCTTGCCCTTTCACGGGAAACCAAGGAAACCATGATGCCCTTTACATTTAGCCTCAAATAAACCAATTACCACATAAATAGAAAGTAAAAGACTTATGGGCCATATGGAGAAGACAAGATAACCTGCAAGTTAGTATCTCATACAACCAAGCAACTCACAAAATCGGATTACCAAACAACAATGGAAAAACAAGATGCCAAAAGTTGTCTCTGTTTTAAATCATGCGCTTCGCAAGGGGGGTCCCGGGGAAAAACATACTCGAAACTGAAATCGCATTCTGCTGTGTTAGTGTACCCAGTTGACCGGGTCGACCGGGTAGAGGGCTCGGTCAACCGCACCTATAGTCACCCAGTCGACCGGGCACGAGGCCAGGTCGACCGAACCAACGAACACCTACAGCATGGGTTTTTCTGTTTCGTGTCCAAATGACTCCAAAACTCTTCTGAAGTCTCCCAATGGCTTCCTACGAACTTTCCATCATTGTTAAACCCTTTTGTGACATTCCAAACATGAATCTACTTATAAACAAGCAAATCCATTAAAACTGATCCGTACATAGCACTTGCTCTCATCCTATTTGCATCTCATGCAAAGATTAGAACAAGCTTACTGATCTAACATGATTAGAGATGAGGTATGACTCTGATACCAATTATTGAAAATAAGTGGGCCACTAGGATAGATTTCAAAAACTTTTGACCAACTTTTGATCTAGTGATCAACTATCCAAAAGACTATAAAACTCAATCCAGGATCCATGTCCTCAATCTCAGCAATTATGATCAGTAAATAATCCTCTCAAGAAGATAAAACATCGACCAACAAGCATCTATAAAGATCTACAACATGCAAGTAGATTATACCTTTGGAGCTCGGTTGTGCTCTAATGGAGAAGTTGCGTCTTTCTTTGATGATGAAACTCTTTCACGTATCAAATAGAAATCTCCAAGGCCTTTTGATCTTCCACGCTATGACCCGTATCAGATTCTCTTTTCTCAAGAAGATGGGTGGGATCTCCAAGAGAAAGAAAGCTTTTAAGGAAACTAGAAGAGAGCTAGAAGAGGGAAGAGAGGAGAAAGAGCATGTGCAACTCTTGCATAAACAAGGCTTGGGCGTGAATCCCTATTTACCGTTTAAAAGCAAGCTCCTCTTTGTTATCTAATTGAAATAGAAGTTTTACTTCTCTAAAACAATTAGTAACTCTCTTCTTTCTAATTTCTTCTATTAATAACTTACTATTACCACTATTAGGAGTCTCACTTCAAGTAGAAATAGTAATTCCCTTTTAGAATTCTACTATAATTAGTATCTCTCTAATAACTTGGGCTAGCGTAGGGACCACTAGGGATTCATTAGAAAGCTGACTCCAACTAAGACTCCTGACTCCACATCTCATGTGCAATCCGGGCCCACAGTTAATTGCAATTTGACAATTCAAACTTTAAACATCAGAAACAATTAATTCACAATTAACCAAATACGGGGCTGTAGGCGTATGCAAAGTCCTAGCAATGGAGGCTGCACTCGTGCCCGGCCCGGCCCAGATCTAATTTCTGGAGCAAGCAATGGTGCCAAAATAAATTGAACACCCCCTTTCTTCTACACTGATCTCAATAAACTCAAAAAAAAAAAAAAAAAAAAAAAAAAAAAGCCTCACAAGATTGCAGTACCGGAGACTGCTAAATGCACAAATAGAAGATTTATGCAACTAAAACACGGATAAATGCACAAAACCCATGCACATGCAAGGGTAGAGAAATAACTAACATCATTTGGGAAGATACGGCTCTGAGCCAGATAAGTTCAATCTGAACATCAGGCTGATTTAAAACCTCCCAGAACATTTAACCTTGAACAACCAAAAATCTCGAAATAAAACCATCACCAAAAAAAGAAAACAAGAACCTACCACACCAAGTAAATTTAGGGCTGTTCGAAACACAAGAAATGGGGAGTATATGCCACTCAACCAACTCCATAGGTGATTCTGAGCA
This sequence comes from Persea americana, assembly GCA_029852735.1. NCBI lineage: Eukaryota > Viridiplantae > Streptophyta > Magnoliopsida > Laurales > Lauraceae > Persea > Persea americana. The sequence continues at coordinate 56,928,661 of CM056810.1, forward strand.
ATAGCATTGAATGCTGGTTTTTTTTTTTTTTTTTTTAAATTAAGCATAGGATGTTATTAAAAATAAATCAGAAACCATATACTAGAATTAAAGCCCAAAAAATTCGATGCCCTTAAATAACCCATAACCACAGGTAGAATAACAGAATGTCACTAGCATGGCATGAAAGGAAAACATTGGCAAATGTACTCAAACCTACCCTATATCCAATATCACATAAAAATAAGGAAATGACCACAGACACCACATAGGAAATCCGCTAAGATAAAAAAATAATAATAATAAAAAAAAAAAGAACCCCAAATGGGTACTTTAATTTGGGCACCAGTAACCAAGGCACAAGCAATTTGTAGTTTGTACAGTAAACTGCACAACAAAACCATGAGTGCAAAAAGTATATCGCCAATGCCAACATGATGCTTGAATAATTTTAATCCACCCATCATCAAAGGAACCAACTTAGAAGGGGATGATTCTGAGTAAATAGCAACCGGCAATGTGAGATCACAAATCCCAAATCAGTAAAATTGCAGAAAGATACAAGAATTACAAGCCAATAGATGAAATCACTACAACAAATCACAGAAACAAGCAAATGAAAAATGCAGGAATGAGAAAAAGGAGCAGAAATGAATCAAAACCCTTGGGGCTGGTTTGCATTTACAAACCTCAAGCGTAAGTAGCTTTAGTTACATGTGAGCCTACAGATCTCGTGTTTGGATGGTCTGGTTACACAATGTCACTTTGTTCTTTGCAACAAAAAAACACATTTGATCAGATTTCCAGGTACAGGTAACTTGAGTACAAGGTGAATGAAATGAATTTCAAGGATCCAAACGACGCCTTGGTATGCATTTTCTAAATTTGACCAGGACAGGCTGCACTCTTCCAACTGATGATTGATGGACTAAGGGGAAACCCAGTTCAGCCTGAGTAACACCACCACACTCCTGCAGTAAATTTTAGGGAAAACCATCAGCTGAATGGTATGAATCCCGTCTAAGCCCTGTTTGGATCCCCGAAACTCAGTTGCCTTGCACTCTGTTTACCTGCAAATTTAGCAGCAAAAGTTAATCAAAGCATCTGTCACTTCCAGGCTACTCAGGTTAACTGAACACATAATTGCAGGCCACCTTTACTTAAAAATGTTAAATGGGTCAAAAAATTCTTTCTTTGTGAATTGTCAAAGAATAAATAATAAACCTTGCAAATTTTAGTAACTTAAAATTTAATTGCCACTTCCGAAACAACAAAAAAAATTACATTGGGTCTCCGTGGAGAAGGAACAATAAATAACTCATGCAGCCAGCATCATTGGCACATTCGAAGATGTGCGAAATCAGACCCTGAAAGGCATTCTTGGGGTTCAGAAATGCTTCTGTGGTCAACTAGCTCCCACTATTTCCAAGAAATCAAGACAGGAATAACTGTATTGCAATCATGCAAGAAAAAATCAACCAATTCAAATTTGAAGCTAGCTTTCTGTATAACATTAGTTTTTCTAGGTTTAATTGAGTCTGAAATGATTGTATTGATCTAAACAAAACTGCTGGGATTGTGACAAGATATAATTCCATTCACTGCTCTGAGATTCTCTGTTGAACTAGGCTAGATATATTAGACCTCAACGCAACCACTGTTTAGGGAGTTAGCCATGGATTTCCAAGAATTACTGACTGCAATAGCGAAGTTTTCAGATAGGAAAAGGGAGACTAGAAATGCAAGGACCAAAAGATTAGAACTGGAAAATACCACGACACTAATCTTAAAAAAAAAAAACACCTCCAAAAGTCTGAGGACTTGTTCAGCCATAAGGATGTATGGAATTCCAGGTGAAATTATGGTTAAGATAACTTATAGGCTTGAAGGATTGAATCTTAGCACCACGAATTTTTCCAGTTGTACCAAAATAAATTTCTGTTGGCTTCCGCCGTACCACACCAAGAAAACACAAGTTAAACTGCCAAACCATGTGTTTATTATCAAGCTGAATTTTTGTACAAATAGAAAATAGGATGAACAAAAGATCATAGTAAAACGAAAAGCTTAATACTATTCAAGGATCCTACTTAAATCCAACAACTAAAACCAACTCAAAACAAAAGACTTAATCAAAATAATCAATGATGCCCACATAGTGCACAATGAGAAACAATATGATGCAATTCCATGGATTAATCACACCCTCCAACCAACATTTTACTAGTCCCTAGCAAAAGATGTGAAAAGGTGAAGTTAACTAACCTAACCTGATCTAACCTAAAAAAACAAAAGACTAATGAAGAAAAAAAAAAAAAAAAGCCACTTTCGATGGCACTCTTGACTACATTTAGCATATGGAGTAAGCCCTTATACCCCTAAGGTTATCCTAATGGACGAATTGTGCCCGATGAGGTTTAGTTGTGAATATCTCCGCAAAACTCAAAAACAAAATAAAAAATTAACAAAATCAAAAAATACTCTCCAAAAGAAAATTTATAAACATTGGATACTCTCGATTCTCATAATAGTCAAAGTAAAGACAAAGTCAAAATACGATTCACCAATCCCATCTTTGGAAAGAAATTTTCAAAAGCATGCTAAATATGATCGTGCACAATGAGAAAGTACGTATACATCAAAAAATAAGTGTTAAATGTTCCGCTAGAACCTCCGTGAAAACGACTCAATCAAATAATCCGGTCCACCTAGACTTAGCAAAAAAAAACAAAAAAGATTTCCTCTCAAGGCAACCATGATGGCTTTCGCACTATTGTTTTTCAAAAGGCCGTGAAATTTCAGCAACAAGCTTCTCTCTTTCTTTTTTTTTCTTTTCTCTTGATTGTTTTTCCTTTTCAATGGTCCCCAACAATATGCAGCCCTTTTCGTGTACTCAAATTAAGGGTGTACCCAAATTAAGACAACCATGATGGCTTTCGCACTATTGCTTTTCAAAAGACCGTGATTTTTTTTCTTTTTCAACGGTCCCCAACAATAGGCAGCCCTTTTCATGTACCCAAATTAACGCAGTCATGATGGCTTTCGCACTACTATTTTTCAAAAGGCCGTGGATTTTTTTTTCTTTTTCAACGGTCCCCAACAATAGGCAGCCCTTTTCATGTACCCGAATTAGGGCAACCATGATGGCTTCCGCACTATTGTTTTTCAAAAGGCCGTGAAATTTAAGGGACAAGTTTCTCTCTTCTTTTCTCTTCTCTTGATATTTTTTCCTTTTCAACTGTCCCCAACAATAGGCAGCCCTTTTCATGTACCCGAATTAAGGCAACCATGATGGCTTTCGCACTATTGTTTTTCAAAAGCCCGTGATTTTTTTTCCTTTTCAACGGTCCCCAACAATAGGCAGCCATTTTCATGTACCCGAATAAAGGCAATCATGATGGCTTTCGCACTATTATTTTTCAAAAGGCCGTGAATTTTTTTTTTCTTTTTCAACGGTCCCCAACAATAGGCAGCCCTTTTCATGTACCCGAATTAAGGGTGTACCCGAATTAAGGCAACCATGATGGCTTTCGCACTATTTTTTTTCAAAAGCCCGTGAAATTTCAGCGACAAGCTTCTCTCTTTCTTCTTTTTTCTTCTCTTAATTTTTTTTCCTTTTCAACGGTCCCCAACAATAGGCAGCCCTTTTCATGTACCCAAATTAAGGGTGTACCCGAATTAAGGCAACCATGATGGCTTTCGCACTATTGTTTTTCAAAAGCCCGTGATTTTTTTTCCTTTTCAACGGTCCCCAACAATAGGCAGCCATTTTCATGTATCCGAAAAAAAGCAACCATGATGGCTTTCGCACTATTGTTTTTTAAAAGGCCATGAAATTTTTATTCATTTTCAACGGTCCCCAACAATAGGCAGCCATTTTTATGTACCCGAATTAAGGGTGTACCCAAATTAAGGCAACCATAATGGCTTTCGCACTATTGCTTTTCAAAAGGCCGTGAAATTTCAGCGACAAGCTTCTCTCTTGCTTCGTTTTTCTTTTCTCTCAATTTTTTTATTTTCCTTTTCAACGGTCCCCAACAATAGGCAGCCCTTTTCATGTACTCGAATTAAGACAACCATGATGGCTTTCGTACTATTGTTTTTCAAAAGGCAGTGAAATTTCAGTGACAAGCTTTTCTTTCTTCTTTCTTCTTTTCTCTTGATTTTTTTTCCTTTTCAACGGTCCCCAACAATAGGTAGCCCTTTTCATGTACCCGACTTAATTCACTAATTTGTGGAAAAATCCACCCAGATGAACCAGGAAACCTATAAAACTATGGTTTGGTTTTCCTTCATATATTCAATCAAGTCGTAAAAAAAATGGAAATCATAATTTCACATTTAAAGGTTTTGCAAATGTATACGAACTGTGTAATGTGAAAGGATCAAAATTTAGCACTTTTTCAAAAAGATTTCCGCAAACAAAAACTCTCCTTTCTCTAAATTTTGAAAATTCTAAAATTCAAGCTATCTTCCGTTTATTGAAAATTCACTCAAAAATTTTCTCTTCAAAAAAAATCTAAAAAGCCAAAGATAAACAACAAAAATTCTGAAAAGAAATTTAAAAAACTTCCTAAATATAGAAAATAAAGCAAAAGGTGTGTGAAAATTGTCTAAAAATAGACAAGTGTGCTTGTCCCCACCCCCCCACCCCCAACCTATGATGAACATCCTCATGTAATGCATGCAAGGCAAAAGAATATAAAAACATGAGAAACAAAAGTACAGGAGGGTAAAGTGAAGACACCGGATAATGTGAAGCTTTTTCGAACCTTGTCAATGGTTAGACAAAACCCACAAAAATTAAAAAAAAAAAAGAAGTTACCCTACTGGCAACACAACTTGGAATCCACCCGAATCCCAGAAAAAATTTAGCTGCATGCCCATAGTTACAAAGTTTTGCCGGCTATTTGCCATGCCCATACCTATCCAAACTGGGCAATTACCCGATTAAATTAAATAATTCAACTTGAATTGCGATTTTTTTTTTCAAATGGTGATATTTGCATTAAGTAGAGAGCTGATGTACATCAAAGGGCGTAAAAGCTCGACATCAAAAGGACAATATTACAAAAGTACGATCAATCTGGTCTAAAAAAAAGATTCATACTTAAGAGTTTTCAGGTTAGGTCCTTTAAGTAACCGAGAAATGAAGGGGCTGGTTGGTCATTCAATCTCATTACATATGTTATGGTACCTTATGTCTTCAGTCAGTTTCTTGTTTTTGCATAATAAAAACAAAGAAAATATAAATAATAACTTGAAAATGAAAACAATGCTCCATGATGAGAAACAATGATCCGTCACAAAATAATGTTCACACAAGACCCTATAGCAAACATAATTCCCAATAACCTTACAGATTTTCCATGGAAGATATTAACTTAATGGACCATAAAAGAAAATGCATGATACAAGTGAAACAGTCAAAGAACAAATAGTAGTCCATAAATCAAAGAGGATCTCGGATATTCAAAGACATGAAATATAATAGGAGCACATTCGATACTAGAATGTCAGTATCGCGAGGGAGAACATCAAAATGAAGCCCAATCAAACGATAAACCACCAGGCGCCAGGCAGACATTTGGGAGCATGCATAGGCAGTCTTTAAATGAGACATGGTAGTACAAGAGTGCTTGGATCAGAAATTTTCAAGGAAAAAAAAAACTTGGTAGGATCACAAAAGTTTTCTCCAAGTGAAGACATTATTTCACCAACGTGTTCTACTACGTATCAATCATTTAAAATCAATGTGAACTATATGTCTTTTATTTTATAATGTTTTAAAGCTAACAAATGAAGAATATCCTCTGTAGACAGATGGCATGAGGAGACACCTATTGTAGAGTTCCCTCCAACATCTAGTTTGTCATTCACCCATCCGTCAAGTAAGTCACAAAGGAAGCCAAAGAAAAAAAGAAAGAAAGAATTACACAGTTCAAGGTAGTTTCTTTAGATAATATTTAGCTAGAATATACATTAAAATCATTGAAGCCTTACCGCTGCCGCTTGTACCAACAATAGAAACACTACTACCTGCTGATATAAAAAAAGATATTCCATTAAGTATCTTTCACTCTGTTCGGTATCTGAAATAAGAAAAGAAACAAAGGAAATTATGCTACAAATCAATAAAACTCGAAACAGGGATAGAAATGGCAATGGAAGCATAATAAAAGCCTGAAATAAAGCCAAGAAAAAAAAAATACACTAAAGACTTTTAATTTACAAAAGATGCCCAAAATATAATGATCTACCAATATAAGATGAACTTTAGCAATAATACATAAAGCATCTAAACCAAAATAACAAATGCTTTTAAAAACAATCATGTTAGAAAAATTTATAAACGAGAATGAACATAAAGATCTCAAAGTAAGAACATAAGAAATTAAGAAAATAGAAACTGTTAAATACCAAAATACAGGTTAGGAGAACTGATGCAGCAATTGGTTTGTGCCAAACAACACCCTTACAAAAAAAGAAAAAAAAAACTGATGCAGCCTCAACTCTTAGAACAGTCTGGCAGCATACACAAATCTTAGGTTTATACTACTAGGATTTAGTCTCCTAAAAGCAAAAACACATAAACAGCAGTAAGCAAAGACATGAAGGAAAAAAAAAATAAACAAGAGCATGCAGCACCATTGGAAAATGCCCAGCCACTAGGCCATAGGTGCTAGTTAAGCTACCAATTAAAAAGAAGATATGATGATCCCAACCATGGACGTTTTCCACCTATGCACAGCTTGCACGCTATGATGATCCCAAGTTCTGTTCCAATCCCCAAAGTTGTGAAATGCCTGTTCTTCATTAGTTCTATTCCTATTAGAGAGAATTTTAGAAAAAAAAAAAAGAAAATAAAAGACACCTGCTGTTTAAGTGCTACTATCAATCAATAGTCCATACGTATTACATGAAGTGCCCCCTCACTTAACACACTAACAGGGGAAGGGGAAAACAAATACAAATGTGCTCCTAATGTGTCACCCTTTCCAATCCAAGTATCAAAGTTCTATGAACTTGGTACATAAGCAGGCATTCCTCCACTTTTTTTTTTTTTTTTTTGAATGGTTACTTTCATTAAAAAATTAAGACATAACAAGAGATGGGAATGTTACTATCAGATTTTAGCAAAAAATGTATTTAGTAAATTTAAGTGAAACCAACATTAGAATGTATTAGTAAATTTATGTCAAAGACATCCAGTCTGAACCAAGCTCAATAAAAAGCAAATAGCAAAGGCATTCAAAGCTTCATATGATATATAGCTCAAAACTGGAACATTTGTTACTACTGAGTACATGATCAAGTGTTAAAAACTGTGTATGACTGTCGCATTCCATCTCCTGAAAAACTACGATGTCCAACAATTGAGTTTACCACTTGCAATGGAAAGATTTACTGATAGGTCATGGGAGAAAACTTAATTTATCTTTTACTATCAGATTTATTAATGCTTGTATGCTTTTGCTATAGGTCTAACGTGTTTTTCTTTTTATACTTTTTGTATAGTTCTGATGCTGCTGCATTTTTTATTGAAAAAATTATGTGCTTCTAAACTTGTTTTATGTGTATATTACATCATCCCAAATCAAGTTCAACCAAAATCAAATTGCAAAGAAAAGCATATTTTCATTTTTACAGCATTCAACACTAGTTTCTAGTAATTACTCAATCTGAGTTTCCAAACAAAATTAGGACCTATTTATAATAGCATCCAATGTTCAACACTGGCTTCTCGTAATTATTCAATCTAAGTTTCCAAACAAACTTAGGACCTATAAACTATAAAAGCATCCAATGCCCAGGTGTTCTTAGTTTCTAGTAATTACTCAATCTGAGTTTCCATACGAAATTAGGACCTATTTATAATAGCATCCAATGTTCAACACTAGCTCATCGTAATTATTCAATCCAAACTTAGGACCTATAAACTATAAAGGCATCCAATGTCCAGGTGTTCAAATGTTCAATAAAATGCTAGTTACCAAAGAGGTCCAGCTTTTCATTTTATACTCAGCAGTTCGCATACCATTCATGCACACTTGTTCTACACAATACTCAAACCAAATATCCAAACAAGGCAACCCACCAATAGCTCAATTGGTGAGGCACCTCCCTTTCACATAAACAACCAGGAATCCACCAATAGCTCAATTGGTGAGGCACCTCCCTGGCTGTAGCGCTGCTGGTGAGGATATTGGGTGAGTGTGTCAATACTTACCTTTAAAAGAAAATAAATAATAAATAAAAAGTATCCAAAAAAAACATAGAGAAAATAATGTAAGGCATCCACTCTTAATCAAGTTGAAAATGAAATTCAATAGAAAAATCATCCACATTTCAACTTCATATTTCGCACTATATCAGCATATAATGTGTAAGTTTTGTATTATTGGAATCAAGAGAACTCATGGGAAGAACAATTCACACGAACAAAGTGAAACCAATGCGAACCCATCAGCCCCAAAATTTCATGTTTCGTAAGTATATGTTTGACTTTATCAGTCTTATCGGGTCATATAAATAAATAAACAATAAAGAATTCATAAATTCAAAATAGTTCAAAACCAAAAAATAATTAAAACCACTGCCACTTACTTGTGTGATTCCATTTCGCCGAATTCACATGGAATCCAGGTGAACGAGAGTAGCTTAGCATACACAGATCACTGCCCGTGTCCTCTGAAACATCAAAAAGCTTCACGCAGTCGCCTCCACAGCCAGGCAAAAGGCATGTTGATGGATCCGCAAAGTTCATCTGATTCCAGCTATCTTTTTTCCTTATACACAAATTTCTGCCCTGCAATGCAACCGACCAATATAACCTAAATGATTTATCTTTAAGTTAAACCCAACAGACCATTTACTTGTTAAGGAAATGAGGTAGAGAAACACTGAAAAAACGAGTCGATAGTACAAAAATCAAGTGTGGGCACTGGGCAGTACAAAAGTAATGATGAGAAATGCTTCATTAGTAGTTTCCGACATGTGGAATGCACCAAATAAGTTTATGTAGAAGCATGTAACTTAAAATGCCAAAAACTATAATAAAATTTGAAAAAAAATATATTAGCAAAGAAAAAAAACACTGGTATATATTTTATTAAAAATGATTTTGCTGAATTTCATGCGAAGGGGACTCATTTTATTGGAGGAGCCAGATGAGCTTTGGAGCCCAACATTCTAAAACATACTTGATAAATGGAACTTCTGATTCAACAGTGAATGTTCTGCTCTTCTACATTGTGATTTAACATATTACACTTATATTGTTCACACACTCAAAGTTAGGCCAACATACAACCACGAGCAGTATATATTCAACATCTTTGATGAAAGCAAAGTTGAGAAGTGAATGAACACATATTTAGTTTAGTGTTATTTTAGATATATATATATGAGTATGGATTTTAAAAACATATTTCGTTATATTTTCTTTCATTCTATTGTTTACCATTTTCATTTTGGAATCTCATTTCCAAACTGTATATCAGACATTATAAGAAAGAAATAATAATTCTAATGGAATAAAATTATGAGCTAGAAAGAAATAATGAGCATAGATTTTACAACTGCTATCCCTCTGAAAAACCAAGAACAAGATCAGTGTTGTTCAGTTAAATATTACAAACCAAATATGATTTCTACAGGCTTTTTGGGTAAAATTCAGCAGAAGTAGTATATATCAAGTATAATTACTTGCAAGTAGAGAAACCAAATCACTAAATATGAATCAAACAAAAGTTTCCAAAATCCAGGAGACATAAAGCAAACAAAAATCTCCAAAACTGAAAAAGATAACATTAATCGATTCCTAGATTTCTCACGGTGTCAAAAAAGCAAGTTCACCCAAAAAAATTGCTCTTAGATTTTCGACCATCACAACCGTTAATTAGAAAAGAAAAATAAGGGAAAAAATAAAGCAACAAATGTGTGTGTGTGTGTGTGTGAGAGAGAGAGAGAGAGAGAGAGAGAGAGAGATGGTGGAAAAAAATCATGGATATTGATTTTTCAAAATCATGAGAACTGAGTGAGTGTTCTCTTAAATGGGATCTTAAACCCATTTCTTTTCTATTTCTCTTCTTTTCCCCATACTTGATAAAAATATTAAAATTAACTTAAAGGATCTTACTGACGACCAATAATAAAAAACTGTGCTGAAGAATTGTGTATGAAGCTATATATCTGCTAGGTGAACTATCATAGTATACTCCAACATTTTGACATACAGTTGGTACGCATTAAACCATTATATTATTGCAGTACAAGATACAGTTGGTATACATGTGTGTGTGTGTGTGTGTGTGTGTGAGAGAGAGAGAGAGAGAGAGAGAGATGGTGGAAAAAAATCATGGATATTGATTTTTCAAAATCATTCTCTTAAATGGGATGTTAAACCCATTTCTTTTCTATTTCTCTTCTTTTCCCCATACTTGATAACAAATATTAAAATTAACTTAAATGACCTTAATGACAACCAATAATAAAAAACTGTGCTGAAGAATTGTGTATGAAGCTATATATCTGCTAGGTGAACTATCATAGTATATTCCAACATTTTGACATACAGTTGGTACGCATTAAACCATTATATTATCGCAGTACAAGATTCAGTTGGTATAAATAATGTTCTTCACCACCATTGAGATTAAGATTTACAAAAAGAAACAAAAATTCAAGATCTTAAAAGAAAAAAAAAAATGGATGGCTCCAACATGACATATAGTTGGTAATGGTATACATTACAAATGGATGGGAAAGAAGATGATTTCGATTAGGAAAGCGGCTGGGTCGATCAAGTGGAAATTTCTCTTCTGGGCATTTATCCCAAATTAAGTACGTGAGTTGCACGTAATTGTTAGTGAAAGCCTTGGTATCGTAGTGACATGTTTACTGCCATAAAAAAAGGGTTGAACATACAGGTGAATAATTCTTATTATGTATGTTCAAGTTCATTAAAACATAGAACAAAACTTTCATTCAATGTTATCAGAAAAAAAAAAAAGAAAAAAAAAAGAAACTTTCATTCTACTGTGATCAAATGACAAGTTTCCAGCTATGATAACACTTTGTAAGATGCTAATATATGCTTTAATATAATCTTCAACAGATATCTAACATCAAAATTCTAAAGAATGTGAAAGCATAATCATAACCTACAATCAACAAGATGGAAACAAAAGCTACAGAAATCACATAAGTTCTGTTGTCTAGTTCATTTTATAGGACAAAAAAGACTAAGTATGCACATTTTGCATATGCTATACAAAAACATCAAGACTACTATCAAGAAATCAGTATGAAAACAAATTGAATCGTTGACAACACTACATCCAAGACTCTTGGAAAAATTTGAAGAAGTTCGTTAATTTCAACCCGAGTCAGCTTTGAGGCAGGTTGCCTTGACCCAATCCATGCCCTATTTACCACCTATTTTTGTATATTGAATAAAAAATATCTGGATACATCAAAATGGAGAAATGCAATTCATATAGCGCACCCCAACATAAGTTGGGACAAGGGTTTGATGATAATGATTTAAATCAAACAGGTACTGAGCAATACATGGATGTAGCTGGAGAATTTCCACATATGTTCTTAACCTATTATGTTATTCATACATTTTCAGATTCTTTCGGTTTTATCTGTTTTCCATGCAAATAATGCATTGATATTCATACATTTTGAAAGAGGGAAATTGAGAAAGTTCGGTAGTAATACATACCCTAATTAAAACATAATCCAAATAATAAGAATTTTAATAGTAATAATAACAGGGTTATGCCCTACCAAGAAAACAAAAAAGAATGTGTATTTTCATCATCATTGAAGCCCTATCCCATCCATATGGGATACAATAATACAGAATATATATTTGAATCAAAAGATGTTGAATGCTGAACAAACAATGGCTCAAAAACAGAAAAGAGATTATCAAATTGAAGGAAAATAAAGAACCCATAAAGAAGGTGGCAAATCAAAATCAACAGAATCCATAATTCATAAGACATTGAATAAAAACCACCTACAAATTAATTCAAGATTGATAAAAGAAGCAACTAAAAAAACCTAATTACACAGACAGACAATATCTAATAGCAAAACAAAGCACAGGAAAATCAAAGAATGCAAAACCCCAACAACATACAACCTAAAGATAATTCAGCATATTCAATTTATAAGCAGTAGTCACATATTTAACCTAAAGACATTTGGTGAATACCCATTCTTCCAAAATCACTAGAACCGTCACCAAAAATGATATACGAACCAAACAAACTATCAAAAACAGAGATTTCTTAGATAAATGAAGAGAACACCCTAATCAAGTTAGTTCAATCTCACATCAAACACTGCAGAAAAAGGAAATCTAAATCTTAGCCAAGTGAAAAAAAAAAAAAAAAAACACCCAAACGAATCCAAAATCGTATGAAACTAAAAAAAACCCAGATAGAATTTCAACCATAGATTCAAGAAAAAAGTGGGGGTGTGGGGATCAGACCCATTAATCCAGTGATCATGTGAAGGAGGAAAGAACCGACCTTTCTTGAAGAAATGCAAGGGCAGAGTTCATATGGAGGCCTGATTGTGTAAGATATGTCTGGACATCATCTGAGAACGAAGCTCCTGGAATCCCCCCCTTCTTTCCGATACGGCTGAGGAGGAAGAAGAAGAAGCAGCAGCAGCGGCCATGGCCGCTGTGGGAGAGAATGGTAGGTCTCCGCAGTGTAGTTTTGCAAACGGTGAATGCTGGAGTCCGGATCCTCTTGAGCCTTTGACTCACAAATTCCAGGTTGTTTATGGTGGTCCGGTTCAGGAAAGAAACAGATAAAAGAAAAGGAGAGGACAAGGACAGAGAAGGTGGACGAAGGATAAGAAGAATGAATAAGAGGGAAGACGAAGAAGACGCTGCGGCTGACTGAGGAGACGGCTCCAGCGATCAATGGCTCGGGCTCCGGCTGTGGATCGAGGAGAAAAGGAAGAGCAGCGAGAAGGGTTTCCTGGTTGCGACAAACGGGAAACCCTAAAAACGGAATGTAAAAGGAGGAAGATAAAAAATCAATGAAAACTGAGAGAATCCATCCGTTGGGCTAATCAATGAAAAGGATAGAATTTATCCGTTGGGCCAGAGGGACGGTGTGGACTTGGGCTGGTTTTATTTCTCTTTTTAAGTTTGTGCTGTGTTTATAAGATCCGATCCCAATGATCAAGGTGGGCCTCACCATATGCATGTTTGTTTGATGGGCTGGCCCTCTAAATCCATAACAATGGTGGCCCACCATTTTAGAACTCTCGAGTACCAGTCCCGATCCATCACCAAAACCGATCTTTTTAATTCAAATCCATCAACTACAAGGACGATGGATCTGTGCACATCTTCCCCCATCTTTATTAATTAATAATTGGTCCTTTAAGTAAATGATCTACGACCATATTTTTAATGAAAGAAAGGTCTTTTAATGATGAAATAGAGAAGCCTCTTATTGACGTGTGGTTACAGAATTCAAAGCTTCTATTATCATTGCTTAACAATTTCGTTTTGCATAAATACTCTTATATTTGGCTTGAGAAAATCCAAAACCCTATCACATTAGCCGATATAAAATAATTGAGCCAATCAATATTTTATGCTCCATGGTGGGCTTTTCGCTACACTTCATTAATTGTTGCATCTGCATAATTAATTCAAGGCATTAGAGTAACTGACACACGAATGCCCTCTAAAGTTGGTATGTTGCAAAATTTCCCTAGCTTACTTGTATACCTATTACCTAATAATGAACACAATATGTTATACCACATGTTTTGTTGTCATCAACCTTATCCTAATTACATGGTGAAGCTACCCGCAATCCGGTTGTGCTGAGGCAGGATTCAAGACCAAGAGTTCTAGTGTAAAATATCTATGCCCCATGCAGCCAACATTCTCATTATTCATACATATACAACCTAGTGGGCAATGGAGAAAATCCGAATTTTTCTCTGGGAGCCCATTGTTCATGATCAGGCTATGACTGGCTGATTGGAAGATCACTGTTAGGTTATATCTTTGCTATCATGAAGGATTTTGAGAGATATGTTATTATGATAAAATCATCATAATTTTTTATGGGGAAATGAAACCAATTTATAGATATACAATACATAAGAAATTCCAAGCTCAAACTCAAGGAATGTTTGGACATTAGTCTGACAAATAAGTGCTAATTAGATTAAGATAAAAAATAAAAGGTCGAATTTTTAAATTTTAATTTACCATAGTTATAGTTATACAAACATTTGTGATTTTGTATTATCCACCTCCATCCACTTTAGCTGTAAAATCTCTAAAAAGAAAGTATAACAGGGTATTTCTTTCTTAGGCAAAAATTCTAACTTATAAGCTCTAAAAACAAAAAAATTATAATCAAGGGTTTACCAAAAGCTCTAATGTGTAAATAAACACTTAATTATAAAATAAGAGCTTTTTTTTTTTTTTTGAGTTACCAAATGCCCAAAATAATTATTTCTAAGGAAAAGTAATCCTTATTGTGGGCCCCACAATGCAATATAAACTATCCATCAGATTCAAAAAGGTCAACTACGGCTATGGGACCAATTTTAAGCCATTTATTTGTCCTAAATCTTAAGATTTTTTTTTTTTACAAAAAAGGTTTAAATGTGAAAACTTGCCATTCTAGGAATCCATGGGCCCCATTTTCATGATTCAAACAGTACAAACTCTTTAGAAGGCCAATTGTGGCTATGGGGTCAAATTTTATACATTAACTCATTATGAGTTTTTACGTATGTTTTAAAAGCGTGCAACTAATGGATTGAACACTACTCAATTACACGCTCAAAAAGTGACTTAGGAGCAGTCCTCTTTTAGTTTTTGAGTTTTTAAGCTTCTATGGGTCCAATTTTAACCATCCATCCTTTGCACAAGATTAAAAAGAATTATGAGACCAATTTTCAATCATTAATTCATCCTAAATTTTGAGAATTTATATAAAAAAAGGTCCAAAGTGAAAATTGGCCATTTTGGGATCCTGTGGGCCTTATTTTCATGATTCAAAGATACTGCTCATCTTTAGAAGGCCAAAAATAGTTGTGGGTCAAATTCTAACTCTTAAAACATCATAGATTTTGAAGAAATTGTAAAAGACTTTGCATAGTTAGATTGATCATGGACACACATGTGAAATGGTGTGGATATGATAAATGTAAATGATTCACATGTGTGTCATTTACACAAGTGAATAATTTTTAATGCAAACAAACGACCCCTAAGAACAAGGGTTCTGGAGCTATAAACTCACCAAAACCAACATATGAATCATTATATATATATATATAAAGCATTACGAAACGTTTTGCCACGTAGGCAGGTTCCATCCTCAATGTGCCATGTCAGCACCTACTTTGTGAGAAAAATACTATTTCTAAAACCATATAAAAATTTTTGGGCCCCACGTCGTATAGATTGCATGCCAGAGGTTTCTAAACCAACGAAATATCTATTCAAATTCAAATATTCTTATAGATTGCATGTGCAGGATAAGAAAGAATGAGATAAATGTCACGATCCTGAACCCGCCGCAGCGGCCCGACCTTGGGGAGCGTGAAATTGGGATTTAAGTAACAATTATATTTCTCCCATGATCCGCGTATGTGAGGATGACAATTTCAACACACTCTGGATATTTTTGCGGAAGCTTACATGTAGTTGCAACTCGGATTCCATGACCATCGGATTCTGCGTCACACTAGACCGCTAGTATATATCTATCATATCAAGGATCATATCAAACTGGGACAGACTATCACATTAAAATACAGAGTTGACGGTAACAGGATATTTCATTCCCACATATGTTCAAGTTACAAGTATCAATGTGCATTAATTAAAATCCCGAATAAGTGGCTAATAACAGCCATACAAATATCAAGCTAAATAAACACCACCCCACATGTGACGTAGCTCCGATGTCAGGCTAAATGTCTACATGACATAGCCGACATAATAATCTATAAACTTATGGCTCCACAGCCAACACAAGCGCTTAGTTCGGGGCGAAGAAGTCTAGACCTGAATACCAAAAGAGTGGGTTAGACACGACGGTCTGACAAGTGGGTGAAAAGATATAAACAATATTCTGAATAATAAAACATATGATAAATCATGGCATTTGATCAAAAGTTGCATAGATTTAAAACTAGTGTAAAACGTGTATACCTGACAAAACATGTATCCATTTTGAAGCATGTGTAAAACATATATATTTGGAATAACATGTATTCATTTGGAACAAGTGTAAAACATGGATATCTAGCAAAACAGGTATTCATTTGAAACAAGTGTAAAACATGGATAATTGGCAAAACACGTATCCATTTAAAGCATCCATAAAATATGGATATCTGGCAAAACATGTATTCCTCACATTGCAAATCCAGTCCATAAGCAGACCATGCAAATTGCCCTTCTTCGAGGGAGCCACAATCGTGGGGAGCAGATTGGCAACCACACTTAAGCTGAATCTTCCATCACTAATGTGGCGAGAGCACACTAAAGGCGTTGGTCTCGGAGCACACGAGGTGGCGAGAAACAACTATATACATATATAAATATACTGAGCAAAACCACAGCCACGAAACCGGGTGACAAGACAGAACAGAATTCATACTGTAGCTGACAGAAGCTAAAGGGGGACCCCATGTTGGTGGATCAAACCGACAAGGTCATCCAAGCTTAGTGGTGCCGACTCGTAAGTCAAAATGCATTCAAAACATATACGTATTTGAAGGGGTGTATAACACCCAAAACAAACTGAACTAAAGGCTCGTAAGCGCATTTAACACAATAATATCTTATCAAAATGCATAAGGCTGATCAAATATTCAAATTACAGATTTTAGTGGTTTTGAAATGCCACTTGTACTAATACACGAAAACTGTCGAAAACGTATGAAATTCAGTAAAAACAGACACTATGGACCCCCGCATATTTCCGGACCATACATTGAGGTTTCAAAATTTAAACAATAGGTATAAGGGTCTTGTATGTCGGTTAAAGCTCATGGCTTGGTACTCCAGAAGATTTCAGACATCCCGAGTTCCCTATACAAATTGATAAGCCCATTATCCTCAATAAATCTCCGAATTTGGGGTTCTTTTCCAAATCAATTTCCATATAACTCCTTTTATTCCTCCACATCATATTGGGGCTCCAAACCAACCTCACTGGACCTTAAAACACCCTTTTGATCATGTTTTGAAACAGCCCAGTAATTATGTGCAGTTCGCTCTAGCGAACTAGAGGATCGCTCGGGCGAATAGCATTCTGGGAGGGTTCGCTCAAGCGAATACAAGTTCGCTCGAGAGAACTGGTCCGAGTCAAGAAGGGTCGAGCGAGCCGGGAGAGTGGCTCGAGCGGACAAGTCTCTGGAAGGGGTTCGCTTGAGCGAATTGGGGTTTGCTCAAGCGAATTAGCTTCTGGGAGGGGTTGGCTCGAGCGAACAGGAAGTTGGCTCGAGCTAATCATGTTCTGTAAGGATTCGCTGGAGCAAACGTAGGTTCACTCGAGCGAATTGCTTCAGAAACTCTCCGTTTCAACAATCCGGACATCATCTTCTCTTCTCTTCAAAGTCCCATTTAAGCCATTACTTTAACAATACATTTATGGCTCTTCTATATACTCAAACCATCATCACTTCCTCCAATAACCATCCATTAAAACACCAATTCTCCTTTCATTCTCAATCTCATTTAATACAAGAACACCCACATTAATGGCAAACCACATGTGTTCCAAAAACAAACTTTTAAAAAGCATTTTATACACACATTCTCCAAAAGTTCAAAAAAGAAGAATAACTTAACAAGATGCATATTTCTAAAATCATTATAAACTACGGTAATAAGAGAAGATGAATAGTGAGAAATCCACAAATCCTCATTAAAGCATGAAATCATTCAAGAAAACTATTCATCTACTTGCCTTGGTCTCCAAAGCTTCCAAATAGGTCTCTAATCCAACCAATTAGACCATAGCACACCTTATACAAGAAACCCCCAAAATAGACCCATCACAAACCCTAAACTGGGCAAACTAAGAAATAAGAAGAGAGAGCTCCCAATAACGAAGATGGGGCTTCTCTAAGGCTAGAAGAACACAAATATAAGAAATTGGAAGGGTTGCTTACTTGGAAGTGCTTCAAATGAACAAGACTAGCTCAAGGATAACCTCAATGTAGCTAGATTTCTCTTCTAATGACATCAATAGAGAGCTTGAGATGAGGGGAAGAAGAAGATGGGCACAAATATCTCATTTTGGCAAGCTTGGAGGTGGGTTTTGTGAGAAAACAAGAAGAAGAAGAGTAAAGGGGAAAAACCCTAAGGAGCTGAAGCTCCTATCTCTCTCTCTCTCTCTCTCTCTCATTCTGTTGGAACCAAATGGGGAAGAAGGAAGGGGGCTGGCCCTTTTATAGAAGGGTGGGTGTGGGTCCCATCATCACTTAAACTTATCGGGATTAAAACATCAATTTTCGGGCCCCGGATACGATCGACGAAGAAGCGAAAAATGTTTCTCAAAAAATCTATTTTTCAAAAAGTATAATTTTGGCATGGTTCTGAGATCTTGAAATTTGGGTCTAGATTCAATGTGAAAAGACCAGTTTACTCCCAATGCTGGAAAAACTGATTTTCGGAGCTTCAAATGAGTACGAAGTGCACACGAAAGTTGTAGGGAATGATGAGACTAGTCAAACAAAGCCGTAATGGAAAATTTTTTTTGGGAATCACAAAGAAACTCCCCATGCTGACCACGCAAAACAAATGGGGCTTTACGGTCACTAACTGGGTTCACTGGCTTTCAAAACTTCCCAAAGCTAATAATGAAAGGTCTTTCTAACCCCCAAACTCAACCAAACAACCACTAATCTCACTTTAGAAAACTAACCCACAAATAAGTAAACACTAATCCCGGAAATTTGGGGTCGAGGTCTCATAATAAAGTTTGAAGATTTGACTTTACCATGATCAAACTTCTAGTTAAACCTTAATGCGGACTGAGGTCCTTTCTCATATTATAATATGATATTCAAACCCAATTGTTAATTATCCTAAATCCGAAACAATCACCACAAAAGAGAAAAGGCTCAAGATTTTTTACCTGGAAACCCCTACTCGGGAAAAAACTACGGGTGACAGAGACCACCGAAAACAATGCACTATAAAACGAAGATTACAAGGGAACTCACAAGACCATTGACCCAGTTGAAACTCAACCTAAGGGGCTTTGAAGTACTTGTCGACCCGCCATTCACCTTCCACGTGCTCGCTTGAAACCCACCTTGAATGCCCTTTCAAGGTGCTTGAGAGAATGAAGAAAAGGATTAAAGCTTCAGCACAGTCTTCCTTGTAGGATTAGCCCACAAAAACTCTCTTAGACGTATGCTCAATGCTTGAGAAATTTAGATAGCTCTGGTAAATCCATTAGTGGTTGCAAGGGGTCATTATATAACCCAAGGTTCGTGCACAAGTCTCTTTGAAGGAAGGAAGGACTCTTAGAGGAAGTAAACACCATCAGCATGCAAGAGTCCTAAAAGGACAGAAAACTATGCGAGCCCATGTTCTGTTTGTGCACCACTAGTGAGCTCCAGTCTCGCCATAGCGAGACCATCTTCTGTTGTGGATATTTGTAGGCGCTGAACTACTTCGGGAGGACTCTATTTATGTCTTCAAACCCGACTAAAGGACTTCAAGGCTTGTCTAAGTAGTCCACGAGATGTCTTCCACTGTCAAAGGTTACTCGACACTCCTTTTCTAAACGAAATAAAAATTAAAACTCAATTAGGACTTAAGTTTTGTTCAAACTATGAGAATTAGCCAATCTAAAATTCTAACAATCTCCCCCTTTGGCAATTCGTGAACAAAGCTCCTAAAACAAAGAAGATCTACTAAAACTAAAGAAAAGGAGGAAATCCTCAAAGACTTGCGAAGGGATTCAAAACGATTGGGTTCCAAGGGTTTGGTAAAAATATCGGCCAATTGATGTTCGGTGTGAACTTTTTCTAGAACAATGATCTTGCCTTCAACTGACTCACGGATAAAGTGGTGCCTAATATCAATGTGTTTGGTTAGGGAATGCTGGACTAGATTTTTGGATATGTCAATGGTACTTAGATTGTCGCAATAAACAAACATAGTATCTTGATCAATCCCATAGTTTGCCAACATTTGTTTCATCCAAAGAAGTTGAATGCAACAACTTCCAACAGTGATATATTCAGCTTTAGCAGTCGACAAAGAAGTCGAAGTTTGCTTTTTACTGTGCTAAGTGACCAAATTATTCCCAATGAAGAAACACCCTCTAGTAGTACTTTTCCGATCATCTGCACAACCTGCCCAATCAGCATCTGAACACCTAACCAGAGTTGTATTAGTGTCTTTGCTTAGCCAAATACCAAACTCAATAGTACCACTCACATATTTCATGATTCTTTTTACCGAATGAATGTGAGATTCATTTGGCTTAGATTGATAACGGGCACAGACTCCAACACTGTAAGCAATATCCGGTCTACTTGTAGTGAGATAGAAAAGACTCCCAATCATACTTCTGTACAGTGTTTCATTCACATCTTTCCCATTCAAATTGATTCTCAATTTAACAGATTGACCCATTGGTGTTCTGGAATGTTTAGCAGAAGTCATTCCAAATTTTTCCAGAAGTTTTCAAGAATATTTTGATTGAGAAATAAATATACCATTGTCACACTGCTTGATTTGTAAGCCTAGGAAAAAGGAGAGTTCTCCAACCAAACTCATTTCAAATTCATTAGACATGCTTTCGGAAAACTGATCAACTAACATAGAAGAGGTAGAACTGAAGACAATATCATCCACACAAGTTTGTGAAATTAATATGTGATGAGTGTCTTCTTTGATGAATAGTGTCTTGTGTACACATGAGATCCAATGCAGATCCATATATACGCCGATATATATTTCTTGCTGCTAATACTTTCAAATTTTGTTGGACTCATGAGATCCATATGCAGTAATTTAAGTGGCCATTTGGTTGTTAAGGCATCAACTTTCTTATGTGAGGACCTTATTTGTTTGCCAATTTGACATGGACCACAAACAGCATGAGGAGTTTTTAAACGTTTAGGTAACCCAAGAATGATTTCATTTTTCACCAAGCTATCTAGGTCCGTGTGATTAACATGGCCTAAACATTGATGCCACAAATCCATATCAATAATCATAGTTGTGTGACATGTCATCTTGCTTTCCGTAGCAACTACGTAACAATTGTCAGCAGTCCGCACTCCACGAAGTACATTATTACCCTTTTTATCAATAATAGCACAGTCATTAAAAGAAAAATGGACTTCATGGTGTGAATCACATAGTTGGTTGATGCTTAACAGATTTCTCTTTCAGACCATTGACCAGGAAAACATTTAAAAGATTGGACATACTTGGTATTGAAACTGTACCTTTTTCTATTATATTTGATTTGCTTCCATCACCAAATTTGACACTACCTCCATCACAGCTTTTTAGAGAGATAAACAGGGACTTATTACCAGTCATATGTCTGGAGCATCCCCTATCCAAGTACCAAACATGAGAATCTTTTGTAGTTAGTGTGGTGAGGACCACATTACAGCTAAGATAAGACTTTATAACCCAGACATATTTAGTCTTAATCTTTTGAGGAGATAAGGTACCTTTCCTTTGCTACCTTTGCCTTTGATTCCACATTTTGTGACAATGTGGCCGAATGTGCTCTTTTATATCACAAAAATGACAAATCAGGGTAGATCTAGGCTTAGGCACATTCTTATATGGTATTGAGTCCCTAGGTTTAGCATTTGGAGTAGCCAGAATACCAGAATATAAAGCTGGTCCTTTAGCAAAAATAGATTTACCTGATTTCATAGAAGATGATGACTCTAGGTTGAATCCAAGTCCAGTCTTTTGTTTTTCACTCCTTTGTTGCATCAAAATTTCATCTAGAGTTATGGACCCTTTATTCATTCTATCAAGCTAAGATTTGGTTGAAACTAATTTTAATAGTGCCATTCGAAGTTTCCCGCACACATCGTTCTTTTCAGTTTACAGCACGTTGTACTCAGTTTACAAAGAATTCAGTTCTTTTCTAACCTCCTCTAGCTGTGCATTAATCAGATCCTTTTCTTTCCCTGCATTAATAATGGTGTCAGATAAAATTGCACGTTGGGATTCTAATTGGCTTACCTTTACACGAGCATCATCAAGTTCAGAAGAGAAGGTTAAGTTTTGACATTCAGAAACTTTGAGCCCGTGAGAAAGCTTGTCATTTATGCAAGACATACGCTACGAATCTTTCAGAAGTTTTTTATAAGCAATTTCTAAATCTTGTTCCTCATCGGAAAGATCATCACACTTTGACTTATCAGATGACCCCTGCTCAAAGGATAAGTTAGTAGAAGACATAAAAGCAACAAATTTAGCATATTCAAATTGTGACTTAGATTCACTATTTTCATTCTCAGAATCTTCTTCCCAAGAAACATTCAAAGCCTTTCCTTTGTTTCTTTCCAATCGGTTTGCACATTTAGAAGCTGGGTGTCCAAACCCTTGACATTCAAAGCATTGAATAGGTTTATTAGCATTCTTCGATGAATTCTTATAATTTTTCAGCGCAATTTTTGGCTTGTTAAAGCTCTTATTCTTAGGAAACTCCTTTTTGAGGTTCTTTTTATTGTTATTCAGATATTTTTTTGAATTTTTTGACAAACAGAGCCTCAAGTTCTACATCATCAAAATCATTATCAAATTCATCATCATTATTGTCCCTGGATGACAGTAGAGCAATTCCCTTGGATTTCTTATCAGAATAGTGATTTGCTTCAAAAGTTTATAAGCTTCCAACCAATTCTTCAATAGTGAGTTCATTAAGGTTCGTATGTTCCTCAATACCAATTACTTTTGACCGAAATCTCTTGGGCAAAGACTGAAGAATTTTCTTTACCACGTTTTGGTTTGGAATGTGTTCTCCTAAATTGAAACTGGAATTGACAATATGACCCAGTTTGACATTGAACTCATCAAAGGTCTCTTCATCTTTCATACGAATAGTCTAAAAGGCAGTTGTCAAATTTTGAAGTTTATTCTGCCTAACTATGTCAATGCCTTCATGCACTGTTCTCAAGAGATCCTAAGCCGCTTTCGCAATGGTACAAGTAGAAATTTTGCAAAATTCTGAGTGAGTAATGCCATTATATATAGCATTCATGGCTCTATTATTCCAATGGGTCAGATTCTTTTCTCCTTGGTTCCAGTTAGCCACTGGTTTGGGAACACTTTTCCCATCAACCACTACAATTGCAGATTTATAACCATTTACGGCTGTTTGCCAAACATCATGATCAAGAGAACCGAGAAACGCAGTCATCCTTACCTTCCAATAAGCATAATTGCCACTACCCCTCAAGCAAAGGAGGCTTAGTGGTAGAAGTGCCTTCCCTAGTGAATTCCATAGAATAAATATGAGAGGATCGCACTTTTAGAAAAGTGAAACTGCTTTAATACCACGTGAAGATTTGACTTTACCAAGATCAAACTTCTAGTTAAGCCTTAATGCAGACTAAGGTCCTTTCTCATATTATAATATGGTATTCAAACCCAATTATTAATTATCCTAAATCCGAAACAATCACCACAAAAGATAAGAGGCTCAAGATTTTTTACGTGGAAAACCCTACTCGGGAAAAAACTACGGGTGGCAGAGACCACCGAAAACAATTCACTATAAAACGAAGATTAGTGAACTCACAAGACCATTGACCCAGTTGAAACTCAACCTAAGGGACTTTGAAGTATTTGTCGATCCGCCGTTCACTTTCCACGTGCTCGCTTGAAACCCACCTTGAATGCCCTTTCAAGGTGCTTGAGAGAATGAGGAAAAGGAATAAAGCTTCAGCACAGTTTCCCTTGTAGGATTAGCCCACAAAAACTCTCTTAGACGAATGCTCATTGCTTGAGAAATTTAGATAGCTCTGGTAAATCCATTTGTGGTTGCAAGGGGTCGTTATATAGCCCAAGGTTCGTGCACAAGTCTCTTTGAAGGAAGGAAAGACTCTTAGAGGAAGTAAACATCATCAGCATGCAAGAGTCATGAAAGGACAGAAAAACATAGCTCACTATAGCGAGCCCATGTTCTGTCTGCACACCACTGTAGCTCGCTGCAGCGAGCTCCATTCTCGCTATAGTGAGACCATCTTCTGTTGTGGATATCTGTAGCGCTGAACTACTTCGAGAGGGTTCTATTTATGTCTTTAAACCTGACTAAAAAACTTCAAGGCTTATCTAAGTAATCCACAAGATGTCTTCTACCGTCAAAGGTTACTCCACAGTCCTTTTCTAAACGAAATAAAAATTACAACTCAATTAGAACTTGAATTTTGTTCAAACTAGAAGAATTAGCCAATCTAAAATTCTAACAAAGTTTCTTATTGAAGAGTGAGATACAATTCCTTCTTATTTAAAAAGAAAGTGTTTCCCATCCGGAATCTCATTAAAAGGTTATCTACTTCAAGAAAAGTCCTTTCTATATATCCACTCTTAATTTTTTAAACGCATCCTCTTTCATTTCTTCTTTTTCTAAGTGAATCTGCATTGGGAGACACACCATCCTTCGTCTCTTCTCTTACATGTGGATCTGCATTGCGAGAGTCGGAGTCCGGATCCCCTGTTTCGTCCAAACAGGGGAGCCCTGTTTGGACGAATCAGGGGCCGACAGGTGCGGGAGCGAAGGGGGGCGGAGGAAAGAGAAAAGTGTTCTCTTTCCTCCGCCCCCCTTCGCTCCCGCACCTGTCGGCCCCTGATTCGTCCAAACAGGGCTCCCCTGTTTGGACGAAACAGGGGATTCGGTTCCCGAGAGTCGACACCCAAGTCTGGAAAAAGACAAGTATGAAAGACCCACCTCTCTCTTTCACTCTCTTGAGTCAATGGGTATTAAATGTGATAAGACAAGCCTCTCTCTCTCTCTCTCTCTTGAAAAGAAGGCAATAAAAATATAATATTTTTATTCTCTCTCCCTATTTCTCTCTATTCAATCATTCATTGTACCGTCCCTAACTCAATTTGCTACCTATGCAATCTTCCACGTTGAGGGTTAATATCCAGTGTAGCATAATGTTTTTCTTTCAACCTTTTTCTGGGTATTAAATGTGATAAGACAAGCCTCTCTCTTTCTTTCGAAATCACCTTTTCTTTTTTTTTATTTTAACAACTTTTAGTTAGAATTCCTATCATTCTATTTTATGTGATCGAACAATTGGGCCCTTAAAAAGGAAATGGGATAAGAATAACAAGTACATGAGATATATATGATTAGCCTTTTTCCATTGATCTAAGGTTACTACTCAAGTAATTAAGACCAAATATCCTTATCTATTTAAAGAACCATTGGAGTAATTTTTGTGGGTATTGAAACCATCACAAACCATGGAACAGTTTGTTTGTGGGGCCCATCTGAAAGCATGAACACTTGGAGGATAGGATTTTAAGAGTTTCTTATTAGCATATATTTCTTCTCAAAGAAAAAGGATCTATTTGATTATAGGGGCGCTGTTTCCGAGGCCTCAAAGTAGTCCAAAATCAAGTTGTTACATGATGTGGGATGACTATTAGTTTTGCGTAGTCAACGAAAGGGCCTATAAAACTCAGATGTGTGAAGTTTGATGAATGCCAAATTTTTTCTTTCATTTATTTATTTATTTATTTTTATTTTCTGCTTGGAACGTACTCATACACCCTTATACACTATCACAATCTCTATTCATTGGATCGACAGGTTTATCCATTGACCTTTTTAGAATTTGAATTACTAGAGTGATGGCTGGATATTTATTTCCCATCTTCCTTTATTCAGTTTCAATTTTTAAGGGAGGTTATTAAGTGGTCATTTGGATATTCACTTTTTTTTAATTTAAATCACTTTAGAAATACGAGTCTTAGAATACCTAAGAATTTAATTTCACAAAACAAGCAAACCCTTTTATGGTCTCTTTCTTTGTTTTTTTTTTTTTTTTTTTCATTTTCACGTAGGGCTTACCTATGTTCAATCCATTCCCTCCACATAGGCCTACACAACTTGACATATCAACCTAATTGCTCCGTACACACCTTTCAAACTTGGATCATCACTGGACCTAATTTTCATACTAACTAAACATTGATCCTTGGACTTGCGCTTATTTATGAAGATACTAACAACAGTCTAGAGGCAAGCACAAAATACCAATAGGCTACAACACCAAAATGCAACAGTACAAGCGTTCATGTCCGATCAGTAATTCTAATGGTGCTTCCTGAAGCTTGAGAGTCAGAACTACTTGGGAGCCACAAAGAAGCTTTGTAATTTACTTGTCACAACCTCTTGTCAACTTTGAAGAAGTTAAAGAATAGGAGCCTTTTGTAACCGAACAGTACTTTGCCCCTCTTATTAATCCATGTAATGATATCTAAAAATGTAAATGAGCAATCCAAGCATTTTGTTTGCATGAATGCAGCAAAGCATGAGAACCCCATCTACAGATTTTAGCTTGATCCTTCGTCTGTCTTCTTGCTTGCTTGTTCTTGAAGCTTTTTTGTCCAGTATTCCTCAAGTAGGGGTCCAAATATTGCCTTGCCAGAAACCACTCCAATCCTGCATGCATCAGTTATATAGAAGCACTGTAGATAGTACCCTTATTTTTAACGTAATCAACAAGCACTTTGAGTAAGTGTGCAAGTGTACATGCATGGGTACTACAATGTAAACAACATGCATAGTCGGTCAAAATTTTGTTGGTTCTCACACTTCATGTTTGTCTTGACCTTTGTCATACACTTCATATATCACACATGCAGATTTTCCCTCTTTTTTTTTTTTTTTTTTGTTTTTTTTGTTTTTTAGGATTACATATTGATTCCACTCTCTTAAAAGAAATTTAGCTTTATAAATGTATAATTTTGATATTTCATATAATTTATTAATGTGTTAAGAATATTGGTGCTTCTATTACTGCATTGATGTTTTTTAATAGTCATTCTGTGTACAATTTCCAATTTAATCATTCCTACATTTTCAGATTTTCATAATTATTAAGGATTTTTCTCATCTATTTACATTTAAGGAGAGTTTTTTACACATCAGGTATGCATTTACACTTCTCTTCATTATACATATATATTTATATTGTTTTTTAAAAAAATTTATGAATATATACCCTCACAATTGCTTAATATTTGTTGTAAATGATCTCAACATTAGTTGTCCCAGCATGATTAACTTAAATGTACAATTTTGATTTATCATATCATTTAATAATATGTTAAGAATATTGGTGCTTCAATAATTACATTTACGTGTTTCTTAATAGTCTTTCACTGTATGCCTATATTGATATGTAAATATCACTTTTTTTTCTAGAAATTATGGTACATAAAAAAGAAACCAATATATGCAAAATTGCAAGGATGCATCGCATTTTAACGTTATGGCTGAAAAGAAAATGTCAATTTGATGGTATTAACATATTTATATATTTGTGGTTTTTTATATTTTAAATATTATATATTAATTAGCTCCCTGACTAGGCACTAAAAGTCATTCAAAATTAGCTCGACAAAGAGGATTAATAGCAATGCAAAATCATTGTATGATGCTCACAACATCGATCAAGTCGAGTAATGGATCTTTATCCTCACTTAGAAGTACTATAGGTATTACAAACAATTGCTCTATTAAAGAAAATCTAATCATAATGTGTGTGTATAACTTATTTTAGAAAATCTGATTATTTGCTCCTGCAACTCAAAACCAATTGGTGATTGGAAGAGGCACAACTCAATGTTTTCTATGGCATTCGACATTGTGCCTGCTGGTTTGTTTTTAAAGCGGTTGTAGGTGTAGACACCGCATTTGACCCTCTATGATAGCCTTAAATATCTGTTATATATAGCGGTGCCCCCATTTCACCTATGATTGAATGATTAATGGCATAATTCATATTAATTAACGATGATGGAAATGCTTGTTGATAATTCTAGACTTAGTTCGACGATCTCTAGAAGTTCGTGAGAGAAAAAGGCAAATCGCGTCAAGATCTCGAGTCCAACCCATTATCACACAAGGAGCAGACCGTGACACTATTCAAACCTTTTCCGGACCACTTAAGACATGCTTAGTTTGCAAAAATGTCACCCGATTAACCTAAGTTAGGAAACTGGATCCATTGGTCCAGAGGTTCCCTTTTTTTCACCCCCTAATCATCAGGACACTTAGACCCTTGGATTCCTCACTTCGACAGCTTTCCGACGATATATAGAACGTCCAAATCAGATGAGCGGGTCAAAAGTTATGAGCTTCAGAAGTTTGTCCCAAAAGGAGATGAAAATCACCTAGGCACCACCCATGTGGCGCCCACCCTGTTGAAATTCATCTAGGCGGTGTTGGGCACCCACACAGTCCAGGACCACCTAGGCACCCCATGGTGGGTGCCCACCCTCCAGATTCCACTAAGATGGCCTAAAAGTAGCCCGGGACCACTTAACGTAGGGACCAAACTCCGGAAATGAATTGACTCCATCTAGGCACCACCCTAGTGGCGCCTTCCCTATTAAATTCCACATAGGCACCAGTCCTGCGGCGTCCACACTGCCCAGGACCACCTAGGCACCCCATGGTGGGCGCACACCCTTCAAATTCCACTAGTTGGCCTAAAAACAAACCGGGACCACTCAACATAGGGACCAAACTCCGAAAATGAATCGACTCCATCTAGGCCCACCTAAGCGGCGCCCACCCTACTAAATTCCACATAGGCACTAGCCTTGTGGTGCCCACACTTCCCAGAACCATGTAGGCACCACCTCATGGGTGTTCACCTCCAAATTTACTTGTTCGGCTTGAGAGTAGCTCGGGACCACTCAAATATAGGGACCAAGCTCCGAAGACGAACCGAACCACCTAGGCACCACACATGTGGCGCCTAGCCTTGAAATTCACCTAGGCTCCACCCATGTGGCACCCAGCTTTGAAATCCACCTAGTTACCGACATTGTGCTACCCAATTAGTTAAATGCTAGTGTAGGGTCCCCCCAGTTGAAGATCTATCCGTTCGATTCAGACTCTAAATGGGACCAAGTTCCAAAAGCGAAACCCAAACCATTTGGGCACCACCCTGTGGGCGCCTACACTCTCTAAGACCACCTGGGCGCCACCCTGTGGGCGCCCAAACTGCGTAGGCCATGTAGGCGCCACCCCATGGGTGCCCATCCTCTCTCAAACCTTAATTCGCCCTAAAACAACTTAAGTTACCCTGGGATGCGTGAGACCTTCTAGAAACACGAAATAATGAAGCCCTAGCCCTCCTAAACTCGTCCCAAACCTCTATATAAGGATCTCTTAACTTCATTTACAAAGGGAGCTACCCTAAAACAGAGAAAAAAAAGGGATTATAAACAAAAATAAGAAAGGTAGTCACCATCAGAGAGAGAACTTCAGATCTAGAGAAGAAGAAGAGGAAATAGAGGAGGAGGCTCCCATGTCTTCAACTATAGCTATGGGTCTTCACGAAAGCTTTGTTCTAGGAATTTGAGAAACGTGTCATATACTGGTATTCCTAGATCTCTCCCTTCTTTTATTGCATTTCATTGCCATATGTACTTAGAAACATTCTTAGGACCATTTGAGCATCGTAGATCTACATCAGCTTGTGATAAAAATGGTATTAGTGCATTATCATGTTAGTAACATGCTTAGGTTCATACTAATAGAGTAGATCTGCATTGATTTCATAGTTTTGATTGCGTAACTAAATTAGATCTCGCATTAACAACATCATCATCATCATTTATATCGAAAAAATCGCAAAAAGCCCTTGGCAGAAAGGCTGGGTACCACCCACTGGCCGCCTACCCTCTCCCGGATAGGCTGGACGCCTACCCTTCTGAGATAGGGTCCGGGTTCTAGGTCTTCACCCATTGCATCATTCTCTTGTAGATTTGTTAGCTACATCATTAGTAGTTCGCATTAGGACGTTCGCATCAGTCGCTGAACATCGGAAATTGTGTTGAAAATACTAAGGCTCTTGTGCATTCATTGTGATTCGTTGAGAACCCTGACTGAACAAGGTAGGCACCATAGGTGTGGCGCCCAAGTGGATTTCTCCACCTTCGTGCACAACTTTCGATCTTCCGCATTTAGTTCATTTAGAAAGTGCATGAAAATGATGTGTTTGGTTGTTTGACGTGTTCTGAACTTCGAATTATCATTTTTTTACCACACTTCACATCATTTCATTTGAATCGTACAATATAGAAAAACCTAAAAAAAATCATAAAACATAAAACTCACTTCTTCTCTTTCCTTACTGTCTACTAAATTAGAGAAGAAACAAAAAAAATAAAAATAAATAAATAAATAAAATTAAAAGATATCCAGAAAATCCAAAAATAATAGTTAGATAGTCTAGGTTATTGAATTTAGCGCCTAAGTAGGATAAATCCTAAGACTAATAAAATGCCATAATTAATTAACTCAACAACCATCAAATCATTAACCACACCTTTAATCCCATTAAGACACAAATTAACTCGGATCTAAAAGTAATTAAGAACTTTAGAAACACAAAAAACTTAAAACCCTAAAACACGGCCACCTGGGAGCCACCCCTGGGCGCCCATCCTTCCAAGACCACCTGGGCACCACCCCCTAGGCGCCTAGCCTATTCATTCCCTAAGACACCCCGGTTAAAGCTTAAGCTAATTAATTAAAACCTTAGACCAATCCAAATTAATAGATTAAAATATTTTAAACCTGAAATAACTGAAATCTCAATCAATTTAGACTTGAATCAACCCAAAAAAACGCAAAACCAAAAAATCTCCAAAACAGCTCATCTGGGTGCCCAGCCTGCCAAGTCCACCTAGGCACCACCCTCTTGGCGTCCATCCCATCCCATCACTAAGGAACCCCTAATCAAAATTTCTATTTAATCACAACCCGAATTTAATCCTAATCAACATAATAAAACACTTTTAGATTTAAGAAACCTGAAACCCTAATCAATTCGACCCTGAATAAACCTAAAGATTACCAAACCAACGCGAAACCGCAAGACGAACACCTGGGCGCCCAGCCTATCAACCCACTTAGGCACCACCCCCTGGGTGCCTATCTTGTCCCATTCCTTTGGAAACCACCACTTAATTAAACTTAACTGATTAAACCCGAATTAATACATTAAAACATTTTGAACCTGAAATAACTGAAACCTCAATCAATTTAGACTTGAATTCACCTAAAAAACCAAAATCAATTCGAACAACAAAAATATCCACCTGGGAGCCACCCCCTAGGTGCTTATCCTGCCGTATCCGCCTGGGCACCACCCTCTGGGCGCTTAGCCTACCCAATCACTAGGAAACCCCAATTGAAATTAAACCCAAATTCAATCCTAATCAACACACCAGAACACCCTTGAAATTTAAAACAACTAAAACCAGAAGTCCGAATTAACCTAAAACGTCGAGCCAACTCAAACCACAAAAAACAGTCATCTAGGTGCCCGTCCTACCAAGTCTACCTAGGCGCCACCTCCTAGGCGCCCAGTTCGTTTAGTCCCCAAGGAACTCCAATTAAACTTAATCTAATTAGCTAAGACCTCAAACCAATCCTAAAGCACATGATAAAATATTTTTAACTTGAAAGACCTGAGACCCTAAATCAATCTAAACTTAAATTAACCTAAAGAGAACAAAAAAAGCCAAAACCAAAAAATAGCCACCTAGGCGCCACCCCTGCCCTGGGTGCCCATCTTGCCACATCCACTTGGGCACCACCCTCTGGTTGTCCAGCCTATCCAATCACTAAGAAACTCAAATTTAAACTTAATCTAATTAAGACCTTAATTTAATCCTAAATAACACAACAAAAACACCTTTAACTGAAAAGACCCTGAAACCTTAATCAATTTGGACTTGAATTAACTCAAAAACACAAAACCAACAAAAACTAAAAAAAATAGCCACCTGCCCCATCGATCTGGGCACCAACCTCTAGGCGCCCAGCCTCTCCAATCACTATAACTTAACTAATTGAACCTAACTTAATCCTAATAAAAACAACACAATAAAGAACTTTTAATTTAAAGTACATTAAACCATAAAGGTTCAACCTTAAATCAACCTAAAAAACACGAAACCGACTCGAACCACAAAACAACTCACCTGGGCGCCACCCCTTGGGCGCACGTCTACCAAAATCCACCTGGGCACCACACCCTAGGCACCCAGCTTCCCTGCTTTCAAAAAAACCCAATTCACGACTTAGCCTAAGTGATTGACGTTCAAACGAACTCCAACTACGAAAAGACATTTCCAACTGAAATACATCCAACCCCTTAAACATCCAAACCCTTACGAACAAACAAACAACCACCTAGGCACCACCGCTATGGCGCCTAGCCTACACTCTGACCCTAATCCACTACTTCAACTAAACACAAATAACTAAACACCTTATCACTTTAATTAATTAATACCAGAACCTAAAATAATCCCTGGACCCAAAGACCAATAATCAAGCCCCTTCCGGAATACTTGAAAATCACAGCCAATCCACCTGGGCACCACCCCCTTGGTGCCTATCCTCTCATTCGCACTAAAACGTGAATTCTTGATTTTGTTTCAAAATCCGGATCCAAATCACTTCGACATTTGAACATCAGAGACTTGAAACAATTTTAAATATTAAAATTCACCAATCAAAGCCCATTGGAATCTGAAATATAAGCGAATTATCCCAAAATCACAAAAACCATAAACTGTCAGGATAGGCATCACCCCCTGGGCGCCTACCCTACCTTTAAACACCGAATCGTGACTTTCAATTACATTTCAAATTCCGATTTAGAATTGACTTTAAGAGAATACCATAGAACCTTAAAACATTCCTAGACCAAAACATAGTTCTCAAAACCCCCCGGAATTCTAAGAATAATGTCGATACCATCACCACTAGCCAAAACACTCTGAATAAGTCAAAGTCACCAGAGTGACCTAGGCGCCACCCCCTGGGCGCCCAAGTCCTTTGTCAACCCTGTTTCGCCGATTTCGACATTATGTCACCTCCCAAATTAAAACCTTAAATCTTAAGCAACTTAAACAGAATGCTAAAATACCTCTAATCCACTTCTTAATTAATCTTCAACTTAAAACAAACCAAACCAACATAAACCTTACCCAGCCAACTGCTTAGGCGCAAGAACTACCTGACTTAGGCTATTTATATCCTAGGTTTAGATCGGGTTACCTGATTAGGTAGCTTAGAGCGTTAGGCTTTGCCCCACCACTTTTTCCTGTTTCGTTAGGGACTGGGAGAGCTGATGTGGGCAGTGTAGGACCTTAGTTTAAGGTTAATCCGATGATCAGTAATAAAGCATTAATCACGTAAATCCAAGTAAAATCCCTTAGTTAGGCCCTTCTAGCCCCATATCAAAAAAGCCATAAAAACTATAAAACTAACAAAATAAACCCAAAAAGATTTTCTTTTATTTCTTCCTCCACCTCAGGTGCCAGATATTTAATCGAACTTAACGATAAAAGGGAATAAAGAACTGACTCCTAAAATTGAATAAATGAGAACAACGAGATGGGATGAGTGATTTCGTACATACTTTTAAACAATCACGGCCCATCGGTCACCCTAAAACAAGCACTGGCCCATCGGCCACCTCCAATCAATTACAACCCATCGGCCTTTCACTTTTATCACTCGTGTATCACACACGAAAAAGATAGAAATCACAAGTCAAAGCCTCATTTGCATCATCATTTTGGTTTGAAAAATCAGCCTTTAAACCCTATTTTGCCAAGGGATTTGCAGGGGGTACCCGGGAACGGGTTCGATCATCTTCTTAAATATTTGGCACCTCCCTCCGTTTTATTTTCTTTATTTTAGTTATTTTATTTTACTTGGATATTTTATGATTGTGCTATGTGAGGATTAACCTTTATTCAGACTTTAACTCATGACCCTGAATTGACTCAAAATTAAAGAGACCCAAAGAGACCCAAATTAACGTGACAGGACAACAGTCGTGTGTTGCTGGCAGTACATTAGACAAGAGGAAGAACCCACCCATTTATTTTCTCCCATTTTTTTCTTTGGCTTTTGTCGGAGAATGATGTTACGGCCGAACCGTAGCTGGCGATCGTCATCCGTTGATTTTGAGGGTAGTCGGAATCCTCATTTTCGATGTAAAATTTAAATAGCATATATAGATGAATGGAGATTTCCCTAAGCCATGCCATTCCTTTTTTTTTGGGGGGGGGGGGG
The DNA here is from genome assembly GCA_029852735.1 of Persea americana. Lineage (NCBI taxonomy): Eukaryota > Viridiplantae > Streptophyta > Magnoliopsida > Laurales > Lauraceae > Persea > Persea americana. Next base: position 56,963,019 of record CM056810.1, read on the forward strand.
GGGGGTCAAAATTTACATCTGACAGCAGGGAATGGCATTGTGGCATGCCTTTGCCTAACAACTTGCATTCTATTTGTGTTGATAAGAAATGTACGGTTTGAGTCTAGGTCCAAGTCTCGATGGACCCCAGCGCCTAATTCTGCGTCTGCACAAGTAGAAATGAAAGGCCTACACCTAAATTGCACATGTAAGGACCAAATTGCAATGGAATCCAGATACGGGCTTTGGATGTTAGTCCAAATTCATCAGGGACAAACCCTAATTGCTGTTTTAAAAAGTGAAGGAGAGTTCAAAGTCCTAACCACCTCATTGGAAGTGTGGGTTCAATCTTTTCTTGATCCAATCCATTTAAACACATGTCCCTCTCTTTTGTAGGAACAAGCCCAAAATTTCACTGGTTTGAGTGATTTTCATGGTTGGTAAATGTTTGGTATTGCTGTATATTCAAATGTGAACAAATCAACTGTGCAGATAACTTCGGTTGATATGAAATTACATTTCACACTAGTTTCACATGAAATAGGATTTCACACTATATGATGCCAAATGTGATATAAACATAGATATAGAAATCGGGTGCACAACTCTGTGCTTTTTGAAATCTTGGATATGGATGCAACTATCCTATCTATCACATGAAACTTAATATCTCATTTAAGAATCCTATATAGAGTTCATTTGGGCACACTTGTGGAATGTTGATTCTAAACGTGCGATGGAGAATCTTTCCATAGAGGGCAGCATCCTCGTTCCAACTCCTCCCCTCAGAAATTAGAATTCTATTGAATAAAGATAATTTTGCACCTTGTCACCAAAATTCCTTTACTTTTCCAATTCTTTGAAGCACCCCAAATGGCATACGTAAGAAAAATTTCTGCTTTTGTATTTCCATGGCATACTGCCTTTTCATTTCCACGACATATGCAAAGAAGCTTACAAAGTATTTCGCCTTGTCTTCTATTCATCATTTCTAAATTCATTAAATGTCATGCAGACCTTTATAATGTGTGTTTATGTCTAGTTTCTCTTTTATATCTAATAAAACTATATGAACCAAGAACTTGGCATAGTAAGATAAGCTAAGAAAGTATACCTTCAATTATCAATACGACATCTTGTTCTAGTGTCATATTGTTTAGATATGGATATCCATATGTAGTGCCTGGTATGTGGGCCTTTCTTCAGGTACGGTGTTATTCTTTGGAGGATCACCCCTTTCCTATCCCTTGGTTTATTTGGAAGGAACAAACCAACAGAACTTGAAGTGACTTTTCTTTAATGGAGGATCTTTGTAGAGCAATTCCAAAGTGGGCCTTATCAAGGAAATAACTCTCTAACTTCAGTATGAATGACATTCTTTCTAATTGGGAGGCTTGTATGTCATGTGGCTTGGCCAAGGATAGAAGGATGGTTGCTTGGTCTTCTCCCTCGATGGTAATGTTGAAGTTGGACGTTGATAGGGCCGTTGGAGGAAAGCCAGGGCCAACGGGTACTGGGGAAGCATTGTGCGATGAAAAAGGGGATATCTTATGTATGTTCTTCAAAAGTGTTGGTGCGAGGGACTCTAATGAAGCATAGGTGTTGGCTATTTTGGAGGCTCTAAGGATCTATTTCACTCTTCACAAGGTCTTATGATGGTGGAAAGTGACTCATTTAACGCTATCTCTTGCGTTACTCGGAGAGGGGTTAACCCTTGGGAATCCTAGTTTTCCCCTAATGAGATTTAAGGAGCTGGCTTCTACTCGGTGTAGTTTTCTCTCATGTTATTAGATTGACTAATGGATTGGTGAATTCCTTAGATAAATACGGGGTCCTTGGGTCTTCTCCTTAGGAGGTTTAGCTCATGTATTTTTTATTGTTTTAGTTATAAATAATCCTTTTATACCCTTGTTTATGTTGCGCGCTTTGGTGGTCTTTCTTATACACACAGGCTCGTTATTAGGTGCATGGTGCGCCCCTGTTGTGGGGCTCATTGGGGTCCACTATTGGTCCGTCTAAATGGATGGCAACCCCCTCAATTACATCGAATCCATGGGACTAACACCCATCCAAATGGACAGGGTTAGTAGATCGATTGCACACTGAACCAAATGGATTATGAAGCCATTAAACTTATGGGTTTTGGTTAAAGATGATAGGATGATCAAATGAGCCTTAAACATCATAGGTAGATAGGGCCCACCAAAATCTGGGAATCCCCCCCATCCCCCGGTCCCATCCCTAAGCGGGTCCCACAGCCCGATGCGCATGAATGCCCAATGCACGCATCACGCATTGGATGAGCCCCATATATGATAAGACTTACCTATGTTTAAAATTCTCAGCTACATTAGATCATCCTAACACCTTGATCTTTGGCCCTATTGTTTAATGGATTTAAAGGCATCATTTTCTTAGGATTTCTATCCAACGGTGAGCAAAAGTTGGATGGGTATCAAATTTGGGCTTGTGACAATTCATGGGGGTGGGCAGTGTGTGTAAAACTCCATGGCCTAAAAAAGTTGGGGAACAAAAAAGGGGAGTTTACACACACACCCCTTTGATGAGAAATTTCTTTCTTGAGTCATGTAAATTGGAAACAAGCTTCGATGCATGGGCAAACTAAAACTAGAATGGCCCATGCAAACAATGAGATCACGATGTTTCCATCAAATGATGTAATTTGGTTGTATCACATGCCTTGTAGATTGCAATATGACTCAATCTGTTGATGGCAATTTTGGTAATGTCCACCTTATGATGCAACTATGAGCAAGACCCATCTAGTGTTATAACCAAGGCGTGTCTCTCCAATGAAGTCATATGGAGTGTGCTCATCAAATGAAAAAAAATCACAAGATATAATGTTAGGTGAGTTTTTAGTGACCATAGGTTTGCATTAGGGGTTGGCGTTAAGCCCTCGTCTATTTACAGAGAGATGGAGTGCATGTGAAACTTGAGAGATGGTCGGAGGCTTTAGAATCCAAGAGCTTTAAAAATAAGTTGTAGAAAGATTGAATACGTGAATTGCAACTTCAATGGGGATGTACAAAGAACTGAAATCACTGTCAGCTCAAGAGATACCACAAAAAATTTCATTTCGATACCTTGACTTGATAATCAGTGAGGATAGAGAGATTAAGGAAGATGTCAAATGTATGATAAGATTGAGATGGTTGAAGTGGAGACTTGCTTTTCAAGTTCTTAGTGATTGGTGCATGTCAACAAGACTGAAGGGAGGATTTTTGTAAGACCCCGCTCCGAGAGTTTCCTTTTAGTGTTAATTAAGACGTCCTTTAGCTATAAGTGAGATTAGTGGAAATGAGTTAAATCTGGATTAGAATAGCTTTTTATAGCTTTGAATTATTTTGGGAACTCTTTTGATTTAGTGGGGCCCTTTGGGGGTTCCTTTTATTGTGTCTTGATTAGTTTTGGGATTTATTTAATAATTCTGGAAATCTGTAATTTGCTTCGTTTAATGTATTTTATGATTCCCGACAACATTTGTATTTGCTCCGTTCTCGTTTGAAACCTCTAAACCCTACTTTGCCAATGATAGGGGTAAAACAGTCTTTTTACACAAAATCTGGACACTATTTTCAATGTCTCCGAAACTCGTAAAATATATACTTTTTGGAAAGTAGAAATTTCGACGATCGATTCTTCCTTCTTCGTTGAGTCCGTCCGAAGCCCGTAGAGAGATGTTTTAGCCCAATTTAGACTTTTAAGTTGTGGGACCCATTGCCATTGTCTATATAAGGAGGAGCCCTTTTTCCTCTTCCTCTTCTTGCAACTTTCTTTGAAAAAAAGGAATTCCAACCCAACCCTAGGGTTTTCTTCAAGCCACCTTGCTTCCTGCTTCTCCATCTCCCAATCTCTCTCAAATCTATTGCTAAAGGTAAAATGGAGGTGATAATCTTCTTCCCTCCATGAGAGCTTCATCTTGATACCTTTTTTAGAGAGAGCCTTCCATTCTAAGCTACATTTTGAGCAAGCTCTTGCCATTAGAGGACTTTCCATGTCAGCTCTTCTTCTCATCTCTTGGTTGTGTGTTCTTCTAGTCCTTGAGATGCTCCATCTTGGTTATTGGGAGTTATCCCTTTCTATTTCATAGCTTTGCTATTTTAGGTCTTGATATGTATGCTATTTTGGGGGTTTTGTGTAGATTGTGGGATTTGAGCTTGGGAGAAGTGATTAGAGCTTATTAGCTTATTTGGAGACCAAGGCAAGTGAATGAATGGATTTGATTTGAATGAGTTCTTGTTTTATTGAAAATGTGGATTTTACTATTCATATTCCTTTAGTTTACTATGTGTCATAAAGCTTTTGGAAATGTACTTATTGATATGATTTTTCTCCTAGTTAGTTTATGAGAATGTATGCATTCATTCATTAAAGCTTATTTTGGCCATTATGGACTTCTTAAATGATATTTGTACTTGCATTGAATGGGATTTGTGTTGGAAGGAGAATTAAATGCATTGATGGAATGGTGGTTGGGGGAAAGGATTAGATGTGGAATGGAAGGGAATAGACCCATTTCATGTTAGAAAATGGATGAAGCTGAGGTGAAAGGGCTTGGAAAAGAAAGAGTTGAAATCTGCACCTGATGTGTAGTTCCCGCAGTTGGGCGGTCAGCGGGCGGTCACCTTGGCGGCTAGCCGACAGGTGACCGGCGGCTAGCCGTCCCAGATTCGGTTACAAACACAGAATGCTATGTTTTGACAGGTGAACCGCGGTCAGCCCCGCGGTTATCTCGCGGCTAACTGCCACCCAAAAACCCTATGGCCGCTAGGTAGCCGAAATGCGCGGTCAGAAACACAAAATGCTGTATTTTAACAGGGTGAACCGCGGTCAGCCCCGCTGTCATCCAGTGGCTAACCGCCTAACACCTCGGCGGCTAACTGCCAGCTAACCGACTGGTGACCGAATTTCACCCAGAATTCCTGAGTCTTTTCTATTGTTTTCAGATATGGTATTTAAAGGTTTGGATGGGTTGTTCTGATGCCCTACCACCTTGGAAAGACCCAGGGGATGACATAAGGAGATTAACTTATAAAGAAACTCCATTTCGGAAAAGTATTGGGAATTTTGGATTCATCAACTGGTATAAGGAAACTTGTTATGTCCTCTATCATTCGAGTACCATACTAAGGGCAATAATAGACATACAAGATCTTTATACATGTTGTCTGAATACGGAAGCCCCAATATATAGTCTGTAACTGTATAAGAATTTATTTCATGGTTGTAACTCTGATTTATGCACCTGACATGTCTTGCCCGCCCCGTCTATGCATGAAAAAAGATAATGATATGAAATGTGTGCCTATGAGCACCATGCCCCGCCTGCCCGAGTGTTTTACACCGATATAGTCTCGTACATGTTTCGATTTCTCATGTAACCTATGAGTCGGCACCACTAAGCTTGGACGTCCTTGTCAGTCTGATCAACTGACTTGGGCCTCCCCCTTGTGCTCCCGCCGTTGCAACTTGGATCCTGTCATATCCCGTTACCCGGTTCCACGGCCGTGGTCTTGCCTAGCTATATGTATATGTATATAATGTTGGTTCTCGTCACTTCCTGTGCTCGAGCCCAACGCACTGATTGTGCTCTCATCACATTAGTGATAGAGAGGATTTAGCTTTAGTGTGGTTGCCATCTATTCAGTTCCTGTACCTTGAATATCCCACATGATTTATATTGCATCTGTACTTTACATGAACCATGCATCCGGTTTTAAGACAGTTATCGTTTAATAAGATTTTGTTATGTTTAAGATGTGCTTGGATCTCTCTCTTGGTATTATCTATTCATCCACCTACCAGACCGTCGTGTCTGACCCAAATTTTGTGGTATTCAGGTCCAGCCCCCGTTATTGCCTTCGAGGAGGAGCCAGAGGAGGCGGTCGGCGAACCGCAACGATTAGTGGAGTGGCAAGCTGACAATGTCACTTAGACATTTGGTTTAGCTTTGAGCTACTTAACATTTTGGAGGAGTTTATAGAATGATACTTGATTTATACTTTTGGTTGTACTGACCTTTGTTGGCCATTATTTTTGGGGAATGTTAATTTAACTTGATCTTTTGTTTAAACTTTAACTTCATATTTTGGGAATGCTAATGAGATCATTGCTTACTCTGACATCATGTCATACTTATGTATTAACAGTCTTATATGATGATAATGGATTAAGAGTTTGATTTGCTACACGCTTCCGCACAAATGTAAATGTTCTATGAGTGTGTGTGAAATCCTCACCGCGGAAACCTGTGGGAGATTAAATGTGTATATTCATATAATCATTCATCCACCACCGTCGCGGGCCCGGATCCCGGTCCGGGGTCGCAACAATTTTATAGGGCATCAATTAGACTAGTTATGACCTATTGAGCCTAATGTTGGCCCATTAAGAATCAACACTTGCACAAAATGAGTGCAACATAGATGACAGCTTTGAGGTAGAGGGTGAAATTGGGAAAGATGGAATCAGAAATGAGAGCTTTCGAGCGCATTTAGGGGTAATTGTAGTAGGTGATAAAATAAGAAAAACTTATTTGAGATGGTTTGAACATGTTTAATGTAGCTCGGCAACAACATTGATGAGAATTTATTTATTTATTTTACTGGTTCATGACCAGCCAATGGAAGGTGTAACATGGGTCAAGTCTAAATCAGTCGGGTCTTCTAGAATTTAGGTTTAGTTCGGTAAGTTCAGTGGAGTCAATTTGGATAAGGTTGGGGCTGGCTGAAAACCTGTTGCAACCACACCAAATTGCATCTCTAATGCTCGGTTTTTAATTGTTAAAGAACTTTAAATCTTTATCCCATCTATTTCCTAACTTGTCAAGTTCTATTCATTTGGCTGAGTTTTATTTTTCACCTTGCTTTTCTACAGAAAAACATGAAAGAGACAAGGCATGTGTTCTTGTTCATTGCATGTCAGGAAAAAATAGGTCAGTACGAACATTTGTAAACACATTTGTTCGTGTGTAATCAAATAATAAATAACCGTATGTGCATGACGTCTATAAATAGACAGTGGCAAGTATGGGTCGAACCCACAAAGAGCGATTAAGGATAAAAGTAAAAAATGTCACAAACTCACAATGCATAAAATTTAAAGCAACTAGAATAAAGATGTTGATGATAATAAAGAGATAAACAATATTAATAATCAGATCAAGGCACTAGAACCCATTAAGCATTCCAAAACAACCCTTTTTTTTAATGAAAACACAAATTGATTAACTTTTCTACTTCAGATCTGAACCCAATCAAGGCATCTAGATCCGGGTAATATGTCTTTAAAATTATTTTTTCTCAAAAGAGATGGTTTTTCTAGAAAAAATTATCAATGCGCCCAAGACCACCTCCTTCCCTTTATAAAAGTATTAAAATTACCCAATAATCACCTATCAACCTAAGCATAGACTATAAAAAAGAACCGATTCCCAAGCACAATCTATCAAAAGAAGCTTGGATGATAATAGTTTAACATGGAGAACTACAAAAAGAAAGGTGCCCACTTGGCATGAAGACTAGCCTATTCTAACATTCAAAAACATATGACAACTAATCAACAAGCACTCTTATGAAATAAAGAAAAAGTTACGACATACTTATCATCATCTAGTAGCCCTGATCACAAAGTTACTCACTCATTGCACATAAGAAAAAGATGATTGTTGACACAAAAAATGTTACTTTGCCTCTTTATACACTTTCAACATCAAGAAACTATATGAAGCCTCATCCTTCCACAAACAGGCAATGCTACTTCATGCATCAAATCTTGTCAGAATCAAACAAAAACTGCAAGGTTCTTCAAAACAACCAAAAGAAGAGTATACATGAAGTTTCAGGCCATTTTGACACTATTTGGCCTAACTTCACTCTTCCAGCAATTGAACAGGTGTTCCCCGTGGCTGTAAAGTTAGAGACCTTGATTCACAAAACAGAGCACACAGTTGGCCTCAAAATATCACTAGAAGGCTCTACATCAAATTCCAAGCAATTCTGATATCGTTTCACCCAAAAAGAAAACAGCCGCAACAAAGTTAGCTCTTTCGGCAGCGATAGCAACGAAGACATCAGATCTTCAATCAGAGCCTCTGGATCCACCATCAAAATCAGGGGATCGTCACCAGACACTCCAAAATCGCCAACCGGCCAACCAAGAAAGGACACCTTCTGCCTAACCGATCAAGAAATCGACAAGACAGATGGTATCGGTCCACTGGTAACAATTAATATCTGAAATTACATGATCATCTGACATCAATCGGCTTGAAAATCCATCGGCAATCAAGGCTTCCTACATCGCGGGTAGAATCCCAAAAGAAGCGGCCTGGCTCAACCTGCGACTCTTCAAATGCTTTGGCGGCCACTAAATGTAGTTAATGACCCGTTTTATGAGAAATTAATGTGGTCATTTACTCATTATTGTTGATGGCCCAATCAGAAGCCAAGAAATGAGAGTTACAAGTAAAGTGCAATCATGGCATAAACCATGTAACTCCTCCCATCATGGAGCTTTAAGGCAATTAAAAGCCATTTATTCTTCAACGGCCAATCAAAAGCAAAGAAAAAAGAGTTACAAAAATATAAATTAAAAAACTTGTAACTCCTCTCATCATGGAGCATTAATGCAATTAATGCATTTAAAGCCCATAAACTCCCCTCATGGCCATCAAAAGCCTATAAAGGGAGGCCATTTCCACCATTTCAAGGATCGATCAATCGAAGGATGAAAAATCAGGAAAATACACAAGAAAAAACCTACAAAAGTTGCTACAACGACCTCTCCTCCGTTGAAGAATATCTGCAGCGACCACCAATAGAAGGTGACCAAATTCCCTTAGGGGGCCACCCCCCCCCCCCGCCCCCCCCCAGGTCCTCTCCTCCTGTCTCCATGGCTTAGACGTGACTTTTCAGCCCGTCCACTTAGCTTTTTATTGGATATAGAACCTCCTCTTGGTCTTTATCCTCTAAAAATCTGAGGTTCAAGTTGAACCAAGCGAATCAAAAGCATCATCTGTTCTCATCTGAAGGATGATGGCGAAGTCCATACATCACTTGCGACCTTCAATCTGAACAAGTCCCCACAATCTCCTGAGAAGTTAGATCATATTTTCTTATTTTTCATTGTAGTTTGGTTTTTTTACAGAGACATAAAAAAAATCGCAACTCTTTTCTTTCCCTTTTGATAAGAATTGTAAATCACCTTTCACGGCATTCAAAACAAAAGATGTTTCTTTTATTAAATATGTGCAATAAAAACTAGAAAAAAGTTAATTTTCTTTTCTACTTGTGAAGGTGAATCTATGGACCACCACTTGTCAATTCCAAGTAGAGTAGAAAATCTAGCATACCCATGCAAAAAAATTGATGTTTGCTTTGTCTCCGGTCATGAAAGGGTTGGGCCCCAAGGACTCTCACGTCTGCTGACCCCGGTAGTCCCGCTAGCGAAAAAGCGAACCCATCAAGTTGGTACACCTGGTGGGACTTGTTCATTTGAGAACATGATACTTAGAAAAGAAACATTTGCATATCATATCTTTTGCTCTATGTTTATGCTTCTTTTCTAGATTCCTTGGCTCCTTTCTAGTTGGTGGCCTATGTTGGATTTTGCATCAAAAAAAAAAAAAAAAAACATGAGAAGGGGTTTATGGGAATTTTAAATTCTATCTTTGAGTTTAAATTCCACCCTTTCTTAAAATAAAATAAAAAAAAATCAGATTTCTTGCTTTTGGGATTCAAATTTGATAAACTTTGATCCTTTCCCTTTCGGAAAAAAGCTTGTAGAAATGTTTGAGTTTGAATTCGAATCGGGGATGAGCCACTTTTTCTCTTTGATGAGTCCAGTAGAGATCTTTAAAAAAAAAAAAAAAAAAATCAGATTTCTTACTTTTTGGATTCAAATTTGATAAACTTTGATCATTTTCCTTTCGGATAAAGCTCGCAGAAATGTTTGAGTTTGCATTCGGATCGGGGATGGGCCACTTTTTCTCTTTGATGAGTCCATTAAATATCTTTCAACAAAAAAAAAAAAAAAAAACCAGATTTCTTACTTTTGAATTCAAATTTGAGAAACTTTGATCCTTTCCCTTTCGAATAAAAGCTTGCAAAAAGGTTTGAGTTTGCATTTGGATCGGGGGTGGGCCACTTTTTCTCTTTGATGAGTCCATTAGAGATCTTTTAAAAAAAAAAAAAATTTCAAAAAAGAAAAAAAAACCTTCCGTCACTTTTGGGTTCAGTTCAAGAAATCTTGGTTCCCTCCCTTTCGGATAAAATCTCGGAGAAATGTTTGAGTTTTCACTCGGATTGGAATATCATTTGCTCTTTTTGATGAATTCGATCTTGACCTTTCAAAAAAAAAAAAAAAAAAAACACCTTCCGTCACTTTTGGGTTCAGATTCGAGAAATTTTGGTTCCTTCCTTTTCGGATAAAAGCTCGCAGAAATGTTTGAGTTTTCTTTTGGATTGAAATACCATTTGCTCTCTTTTATGAATCCAATCTTGGCCTTTCAAAAATCCCATCTTGTATCCATTCTAAGGATGCAATTTCCAACATTTGTGCCTAGTGATGCTAGTATGTCCTTTTGGGTCTACTGTATTCGCGATCGACACACTTGTTTTCTCCAACATTTGTACCTAGCGGTGCTAGTATGCCCTTTCGGGTCTACTGTATTCGCGAATGACACATTTATGCCTCCAACCTTATATTCATCTTACCTTGAGTGAGCCTTGCTTCTTGGCAATTTGAATTAAGGTTTATAATTGTTTCGAGCAGTCATTAGAGCGCTCATTCTGAGCTTACAATTGTTTTGAGTAGTCATTAGAACGCTCGTTCTGAGCTTACCATACTTGCGATCAGAACAATTATACCTTTTATGGCTTTTTGTCTTCTTTATCTCGCTTGAGTCGGGCCATGTCCCCTAGAGCTATTTGAGTAGACAAACCATAGTTCTTCCATTTATGTTTATTATATTTTTGTGATTACTAATGGATGTGGTCTTGTTTCATAAACTTTTTCGAAACTAACAATGGCAACTTCTTTGACCATTACCTTCAATGAAAACAAGTACCAACTCATGCTTTAAGGGAAGAAAAACATGAGCATCATCTTTCTCAGCAACTCTCTGAACACTGGGTCGACCTTTGCTCCCAGGACCAGTCTTTGGGACGCTGGGTCCATTCCCACTTCTCGTAAAAGAAACCGCACCTGCCAAGAAGCAGAAAACTGCCTCTGGACGTGTCACTGCCCTGACACCAAAGCCGACCACCAAGAAGCCTAAAGCTTGCGGCACTCCCACAAAAGCTTCAACCTACAAGAAGCCAGGTCTATCCAAAGACTAGGTCCCCAAAACCTTCACCAAAGCAAAGAAGGTTCCAGGCATCCATAAGGCTAGCATACCTGGCCCCTCTCAAGGAGAACCGGTTCTATCCTCTCGCTTACACGAAGGAGGATAGACCCGCCTTCCGCCAGACAATGAAGTCAACTCAGCACGAGCCAGCTTGCTCCTACAATCCCAAAATCAAATTGTGCATTACAAGGCCCTTAGAAGAACCTGCTAAGGCCTGCACTCCTTCGGTTCATCCCTTCATCTCAACCTTTCCCCCTTTGCATGCCTCATCTATGGACTTCAAAATGAAGATCTAACCACACCATTCCCTTCTCCTTCCTTCAAGCTTCAGCTAGATGCTTCTTGTGCAAAAATCCTGCAACTTTTCCACCTCCATCCAGCTGTTTCCTTCTTGTTTGGATAGTTTCAGGTGAGGGCTTCTTCCCATCTCTTTAATGGAGCTTTATTAGCTCCTATAGAACCCATTTTCCTTACATGCAAACCCATTTCGAAATGGGGTTTTGGTTTTGAAAATTTGTTTGGTTTTGAGGTGTTTTCTTAGGGCTTTGTAGATTTCTTGGTTCAGCTCTTGAGTGGGATCTTTGAGGAAGTCTTTGGATTGCAATTTTGACCCAGGCAAGTGAATAAAATGATCTTGGGATGCATGCAACTCAATTTGTGTTTCTTTTCCAAGATTTGATATGAAATAGCTGTCATTTGATTCATTTTCTTTGGCTATGTAAGGTTGATTTCATAAAGGTTTTGAGTGTTCAGCTGGGTTCAGATTTCTGCAGGGTTTTAGTGTTCAGATTTTGTTCAACTTTCTGCAGGGTTTTGTGTCCATGATAACATGGGAAAATTCTGGCCATTGGTTTGTTTTACTAGGCTGGAAATTTGATCTGAAAGTTCTGGTTCATTTATGTTAATGTCAGAATTTTGGGGTTGTTTTACTAGGCTAGAAATCTAATTTGAAATTCCTGGTTCATTTATGTTAATATCAGAATTTTTGGGTTGTTTTACCAGGCTGGAAATCTGAATTGAAATTCCTGGTTCATTTATGTTAATATCAGAATTTTTGGGTTGTTTTACTAGGCTGGAAATCTGATATGAAATTTCTAGTTCATTTATGTTAATATCAGAATTTTTGGGTGGGTTGTTTTACTAGGCTGGAAATCTGATTTGAAATTCCTGGTTCATTTATGTCAATATCAGAATTTTTGGGTTGTTTTACTAGGCTGGAAATCTGAATTGAAATTCCTGGTTCATTTATGTTAATATCAGAATTTTTGGGTTGTTTTACTAGGCTGGAAATCTGATATGAGATTTCTAGTTCATTTATGTTAATATCAGAATTTTTGGGTTGTTTTACTAGGCTGGAAATCTGATTTGAAATTCCTGGTTCGTTTATGTTAATATCAGAATTTTTGGTTTGTTTTACGAGGCTGGAAATCTGATTTGAAATTTCTGGTTCACTTATGTTAATATCAGAATCTTTCATTTAATCTGGTCATGGAATGAGATGGTTTGTTTGGTGTTGTTTGGAGGTTGAAAAAAGGCCAAGGAAATCCTATTTAAGTGTTGAAGAAATATTGGATTGAGAAGGAAGGAGGGGAGGTCCAAAAAAAAAAAGTGGAAAAAGAGACCCCCAGGACTCGCATTTCAGCACATCACAAAGGGTCATCTCGCTATTGCGAGACGCACTCTTTCAAAAACTGAAAGAACCGATCGAAAGAGTGAGACAATTACAAAGAATTAGTAAAAAGGTCAGTGCTTAGGAAAAGGTTAAGAAGAGAAATGTAGCTTTCACAACATCCATAGTAGATCACGGAATTAGTCCTCTTTTAAATTTAGAAATCTACCTCGAGCAGCATATGTACTAGCTTTATGTTAGGGTATTTTAAATTTATTTACCCCGCACAACTTCCCAATTCGGATCACGAATGCTCACAAATATACACACACCACCTCATCCGTGCTTTAGTACTAATGATTTTCAGGTGAGTCTTGGAAAAGTAGTTTTCACTAAGGTTTCATTTCTATCATTTTCTTTTAAAGCTTGAATGCTAAAATGGCCCCCCGACACTTCTACCGAGAAAGAAAACCGTGCACAAGCCAACACTATGCAGTGGGGGCTAAAAATACTACAGCAACAAATCACCCCTTTAGAGACCTTATAGGAAAACAACCCCGGGTTGCATGCATGACACCCCACACATTGGGGCATATATTTTTTAGGAACCAACCCATGGGTATAATCTTGTTCACTACTTCCAGTAATGAAATAATGTTTTAGTATGAATCAGTGAACTGTGGGTAGTGTCTATTATGCTATTTTGACTAATCATAGTATAATATCAATGTCTACGCAAAATTGTGAACTTCCTGTCTTTATTATTTTCTCTTAATATTTGAAGAAATGTATTTCTTCTATTGCTGTTTTAACTTCAGTTGTATATACCATTCATTATTGGTACACAAAATATTAAAATGAAAAGAAAGAAAATTATAAACTTATATGTTGTATATGGTCACTTTGCAGTGGTTTTTTTTTTTTTTTCATACAAACATTATTTTATGTTTTGCATATTTCTTTATGAAATTTGATGGTTATCAAAGATGGATGGTTAGATTACATTTTCTTCATTGTGGTTAGATTCTTGTCTTGTTTTTACTAAGTGGCAGAGTTCTATTGGTTACACTAGTGAAATCATAACATTGTGTTGCATTTGAGTTGGTTAGGTGAGATTGAAAGGTTTTTATTTTGAAACTACTACTTAGCCACTGCAATCTGTACATTTCGTCAATTTCCAGCATTTGTTTATATTATCTCTATGTTATCATCCTTGAAATGGTTTTTTTTTTTTTAAATCTCGTATTCATTATTTTTTGTATTTATTGGTTTCAACAAATATTGAAATAGTCTATTACTTACATTTTAGTTCCTAATGATATTTGACTCGGGTGTATTAGTAAAAGTAGACAGCTTGTAAGCATCGGATGATTCTTTTTCCCACTTTCAATTTGATGTCAATGGAGCAGGACGTTAGTCCAGGTCTATATAGGGATAACTATACCTGTTCACTTATTAGATAGTAAGCCTCTTACTCTTTCTTAAATGCAATATATGGATAAATGACATGGGTTGATTTGGGTGTTCTATACTTTTCGTATTACCTTGTCCTGTATGGTTGTTGCATTCTTTATAAAGCATAGGGTGACACATACCATGGATATTATTTAGATTCTCTTCTTATTATGTCCAGTTATTTTTTTATTTTCTTACGTACCAGCTAATTAGTCAGTTTATAATAGACACTTGTCTCAATTCCTTTGAATTATAATAAGAGCATTGTGTTCATCACAAGAGGTGGCCTTGTTGGCATGTAGATGCTGTAGGCGATAAAAATATCACCCACTTAGATTAGGATGTAGAATTTATGGATTTGGGAAGACCGAAAGCCGAGGATCTGAAAATGGAAGGAAAATAGCTTGGGTCAGAGCCCCTGGCTGCTGTAAGCCGAAGGCACTCTGATGGCTGAGTTAGTCCTGGAAAAACTAAGCAGGAGGAGGAAGAAGAGAATGAGAGTTTGAGTAAGAGTTCACGTATTGTGAGTTTGCGTACCTCCATAGGGCTGATCCCATGTGTATTTGTAGATGATTCCTTGTTCATTCTTCTTTGTGAGTGGGGGTAGGTGGGGTAAGGTCCCATCGGGCGACATTCGGCGGTAGGTAAAAAGGGCACATCCCATCAGAAACTTTCATGCTTTTAGATAGTTGATGTGAATGGATGATAAAACCAACTTCTTATCGCCATAAATGAGCGACCCTATCTATTAGGGCTCGCCCATACTTTTCATAGGAGCGTGATGGCCCACTCTTTGCCTTCAGTACTTTTATCGGGACTAGGAATGGTCTGGTTGGGCTAGCACTTAGCTGGCACTTACTACGAGCTGCCGAGCTGATAAACGCTCAGCTGACACTCTTAACCGAGTTGGGGAGCCTCTTGAGCCGACGCTTCTTACCGAGCCGCCGAACTGTTGGGCTGTGATTACCGAGACCGAGGTGAACAGCTAGTGCATCACCGTGGTCCTCACTTAATCTCGTCATTACGGTATTTTATCCACACAGATGCCCTGGCCAATGTGGGAGTGCCTTTTGACTCTTTGAGAATTGAAAGTCATTTGTGTTTTTTGTAATGGGTCCAAAACAGAGTTTGAAGTTCTCTTTTGCATGATACGCTTATGAGAAATATCTACCACAATATGATTTTAATTGTACCAGCGTTTTGATGATTTTATCTACAGCTATATTGGTTATATATCCGAGTTCTCGACTCATGTGGTTTATAATGCAGATTTCTACGAACAAGTCCTCACACAAGACTATGCTTAAGGAGTTGAAACATTGGATGGAACCTGAACTGATTAGTATTACAACTATTTATTAACTGGAATTGAATCATTGTTAGGGTTTGTACAATGATTGTCTTATTTATCTTATTATTTTCATTTATTTTTTTATTTTCCTGGTGATGTTTGATATTTGATAATGATCATTGCTTTGGTGCAATGGTAAAAGTCTCGGGTACCATGCGTGATAACGCAAGCGCGAGCAGCCACTTTTTAAAAAGTTGCCAAAGGTTAGGTCTTTATGACATGTGTAGGCCAAAACTATGGTGAAAGCATGAACTGTATAGACAATGGATGACATCATCTCATTAGTTAAAGGAAAAAGGTATTGTATTGCATGCAAGAATACCATTCACAACTTTTCTTAATGGATTCTCAAATTGTTTTAATCTACTTAATGTTATTATTGTTGCTAATTTATTTTTTTGAGAGATGACAAAAAATTTGCAGCTGATTGATAAGCTATTCGAGTGCTTGTTGTTTGGTATCCTTGCTTTTCAGATGTTTGTTATCATATTCATTGTAGGTCCTTCATAAATGTATATTTTCTTTTCGGAGTTTGAAACTATCTTTGGTTGTGTTAGTGGAGACAAAGGTAAAGCAGGCTTCTTACACTTACATTGCAAACTCAATTCTGCCAAATGGTTGGAAAGAATCTTCAACTATGGAAGATGGGTCCACTGCTAGAATATGGATGATGTGGGATCCTCGACTGGTTCAGGTTACAATTGCTTCTCGGAATCCTCAATATATGCATTGTGATGTTAAGTATGGGACTATGGCCTTCTTACTCTCGGTTTGTTATGGGTATAACAACTACATACAGCGAAGAGATCTTTGGACATCTATTACTGATAGGTCCAAAAATAGTGGGCTACCAAGGATTGTTGTGGGAGATTTTAACGCTATTAGATGGACTCAAGAAAATGAGGGGCCGGGGTGCAATTCCAAGAGCTGCTGGACTTATTGAATTTAATGATTGTATTCAAGAAGCGGGGCTAATAGATCTCAAGTTGTCAGAGGCTTCTTTCACTTGGTCAAATTCCAGCATTGGTGATTCGCGAATTCAATGCAAGCTGGATAGAGTACTTGTTAATGCTTCTTTCCTTCATTCAAGTCCATTCAAAGGAGATATTCTATTGCCATGTATATCTGATCATTCTCCAATGTTACTTTCCTTATCTGAAAAGAATCACATCAAAACTCTTTTTCGATATTATAACTATTGGGCAAAAATGCCGGGGTTCTTTAAAACAGTGAAAGATGCTTGGGATACCAATATTATTGGCACTCCACTCTTTATTGAGGTCCATAAGCTCTCAATAGTTAAAAAGAAACTCATTGAATGGAAAAGGTTTCAGAATTTCCTTCCATTGAAGATTTCAGAGGCAACCCTACAGTTGGACAATTTTCAGAAATATTTGGTAGAAAATCCAATGGATAGTGATATTCAAGAGCAAGAACGTATTTCAAGAGTTGAACTCCAACATCTGCTACAGGCTGAAGAAAGTATGTACAAGTAGCGTTCAAGGAACTTGGCAGTGAATTTGGGGGATAGTAATTCCAAGTATTTTTATCGTCTTATGAAAAAGCGGCAGACCCAATCTTATATTTCTCAGATTACAGATGAGGAAGGCAGTAACTACACCGAACCTTCAGGTATTGCTGCAGCCTTTGTGGATCATTTTCAAAATATATTAGGTCCTGCCATCACTATTCATTACCCTGATCTATCTCATGTCACCCCTCATGGTTTAGTCACTAACAAGGATGCCTTAAATATTTTGAAACCAGTTACTCAATCTGAAATTGAAAATGTGATCAAGAATGCAAACCCAAATAAAGCTCCTGGGCCTGATGGTTTCAATGCGCATTTTTTTAAGGTGTGCTGGCCAATTATTGGCAAAGATGTGTGTGCAGGTATCAAGGATTTCTTCCAGTATGGATCTATGTTAAAACAACTAAAAAAGACTTTTATAGTGTTGGTGCCAAAGACTGAGAATGCAAACTCTCCAGATAAATTCCGGCCAATATCTTTGACAAATGAACTGTACAAAATTATTAGTCATATTCTGTTGAATCGACTTAAGTTGATCATTGCCAAGATTGTAGGCCCAATGCAATTAGCCTTTGTGCCAGGGAGAAGCATAACTGGTAATATTCTACTTGCTCAAGATCTCATCCATAACTATCATTTGAATCAAGGTAGTCCTCGAATGTGTATCAAACTTGATCTTGCCAAAGCCTATGATAGTGTAAGATGGGACTTTCTGGAGGCTGCTCTTCGGCGTCTTCATTTTCCAGACCATGTTATTAAACTGCTCATGGAGTGTGTCTCAGGCGCCCAATTCTCTGTGTTGGTAAATGGTGGGGCAGAGGGTTACTTTAAAGCTACTCGTGGATTGCGACAAGGCTGCCCATTATCTCCATTCCGATTTGCTATAGTTATGGAATTTTTCTCTATCATGATGGTTCAATATGCTAAGGCCAAGCTGATTCCCTCATCCTTTGTGAAACGAGATGTCACCATCTCTCATTTGATGTTTGTTGATGATTTGATAGTTTCTAGCAAGGCTTCCACAGGTGCAACGATAAACCTTAGGCATTTCCTTCTTCATTTTATAAAGTTTATAGGTTTGGGTGTAAATTGGCTCAAAAGTGCTATATTTTTTACAAAGTGCAAGGAGGATGACCGAACTGCTATTTCGTCCATCCTTAATGTTCCTCAAGCACAATTTCCAGTTAGATATTTGGGCATTCCTCTCTCCTCAAAGAAGCTAAATTTTAATGATTGTCAAGCTCTTTTGGCTAAAGTTCAGCAGTGATTATCAGGGTGGAAGGCTAAAGTTCTTTCTTACGCCAGTCGTCTGGAGCTGATTAAATCCACTTTATCATCATTCCATTTATTCTGGGCTACTGCTTTCATCCTCCCTCAAGCAACTCTAAATGCATTGGATCGTCATATTCGAGATTTTTTTTGAAATTGCTGGTCTACTCACTACATTCACCCCATTGCTTGGAGCTCCATTTGTCAACCGATTTCTATGGGTGGGCTTGGCATTTGATATCTTTATGGTGTTGCCAAGGCTGCATTACTTTGACAAGTTTGGAATGTTGTCATTAACAAAAAAACTTGTTCTAATATATGGGTTCATGCAAAGTACTTGAAAGAGGGTTCCTTTTGGGATGCTTCAAATCCAAAACCTGCTTCTTGGGGTTGGAAAGGCATTTTAGCCCTTAGACAGATAGCCTTACCACATATAAAATTCCTAATTGGAAATGTTCATCTCACAAAGTTTTGGACTGACCCTTGGCTCAATGGTGGGCAATTAAAGGACTGTTATGGAGATCGACCAATTTATAACACAAGATTGAGCACTAATATCATGGTTAGTTTGTTCATGCAGAATGATGGGTGAAATTTTCCAATTCCAACTACAAATGCGTTGACGGAGATTTACCAGGTCATTCCTAGTGAGGTCATTCCATGGAGGGAGTTTGAAGCTGAAATTGTGTGGACCCTAGAAGATCATGGTTAGTTCTCTTTGAAATCTTCCTACAATTTAATTTGTAACATCTCTAACCAGACCTTGCAGTGGACTACTTCAATTTGGTTTAAAGGATGTATTAAAAAGCTTTCAATTTGTGCTTGGATGCTTCTTCGAGGAAGACTCAAAACGAAGGATTTCCTTCTTCAGAAAAATGTTGATTGTGATACCTGTTGTGTTCTTTGTGATTGTACATGGGAAACAACCTCACATCTCATGATTCATTGCCCATTCTCTTGAGATATTTGGAAGGCTTTACTACTTAAATTGAACTTGATGCCAGCAAGTTGTAACGATGTTTATGAATTGCTTGATTCAATTATTTCTCGCATAGACTAGCAAAGTGAAGGAGCTATCACTCTTAGCAAACTTTTGTTCAATGCTTATGTATGGAACATATGGGCTGAGAGAAATTGTAGGATTTTCAGGGCAAAAGCACATTCTATTGAGACTGTAGTGCATAGAATCAGTCAAGTGATTACCACTCACCTCCTCTATCTTAGTATCAGCTTACCAACAAACATCCAATGCCATTAGAATGTGCCTCCAAATGTGTCTCTACACACCCATTAGAACGACTCAAAGCTAATCTGTGAGAGAAACCATGGCTAGCGCCTATCTATTGTTCAAACTAGACAGGATTTAGTTGGTGTTCTTTGGTTGGATCTTCATCAACCAGTACAGGTTCGAATAGAGTCGGTTCTAAACTATTATGCAAGGATATTTCGCATCTTGGAGATTGCTCAACACAATGTATCATCCCTTAATATTGAAACGGAAAACTCTATTTAGTAAGCTATCCTTAATCTAGATCACTCTGAATGGAACATGAGATTTCAAGCCAGAAGACTTTCTAAGGAGGTTAAACGATTCGAGCAGGTGCAATTCTCGTTCCTACACCCTCACACAGTGCGGTTCAGCAAATTCATCATGTCCACTTCTGGTACAACTCCAAGGGATGTGAATAATATTGAGCTGATGTATAACTTCACCTATATTTCATGATTGTGTTAGTTTGATTTTAGTTGTTTTGGTTTCTTTTCTGGGCTATGCCCCATTGGGAGGTTCTAAGATCCCTATTGGGTGACTTGGACTCCCCCTTTCTTTATTTTATTTTTTGAGAAAATGAAGACCTAACTTAATCTTAAAAAAAAATGTATTTGATAGATGATATTTTATTTTTCATCATTTTTATACTAATTTCTGTGTATTTAGCAATAGAGTGGTCTTGAAAGTCCTTTTTTGTGGATTTGAGTATGACCTTTTATTTGGTCTTGAAAGAAATTGTTATCAAGTGTAATAGCCTAAGGCTACAGGATCTGGATCCTTCACCAATGTGTTGGGCAGGAATCCTTTGTTGTGAAGAAAAATAAATGTATATGACCGCAATCCTGTCATTGACTGTTCGACCACTTCAGAAATCATTGATATACATAGAATTAAGTGGAATTAATCTTTCAAAACACAGTGTGGTTGCATGAAATATATTGCATTGCCTCACCAATCCAAAACAACAGTAAAAAACCAAAATCCAAACACCCAATTAAGATAACTGAAGAAAAAGCCACTTCAATCCATTGGGAGCTTTTAGATGGGGACGATGCGAGGTTTCCTACTTTGATTTTTTTAAAAATGAGTTTGAGTTTTTTCATCATTTTTTATATACTTTGTCATCAACTTTCTCATAGTGGCAATGATTTTCAAATGCATCCATCAGATTCAGGTTTTTCATATGTATGGGTTACTTCTAATGGCATATGTTTTCCTATTTGTTATGAAACAAGAACTTTTATAGTCAAAGAGATTCCTCCTTTAAAAGGTTCATGTAAAAACGATGGCGGTTGTGATGGGTCTGTGGGATTCCATTTTCACTCGAAATTTTAGTGGTGCTTTGAGGCTTTCTTAGTTAGAAAGGTTTTAGTTTTGGAAAAAAAAAATTCTCTATAAAACCATTTTAACTTCCATGTGATAGTACTAAACATTCTCCTTCTTCATTGGATGACTTTTTCTTACCTTTTGTGGCCAAATTATCACTGACCAGTGGTTCGGCCATTTGGTTCATTACCCGCCCAACCCTCTTCATGAGAACATGGTTGGTATATAGAATCCCTTATGTAGGTGAGGACTCAAAGTGTGTGCGCGCGCTCTTGGAGCATGGATTAGCTAACAACTCTTACTGCATAGCATCTACTTTGTCAAGTGATTGGGAACTGCACCATGTCTTTTTTGTGTTATCTGCATATTGGTTGGCATTATTTTTATTATTCTTGAGTTGGATTTTCTTCCTTCAGATTTTCTTGTGTTTTCTTTTCTTTATTATTATATGCAAAAGGGCTCATTGTCTTGGTAATTTCCAAAGTTATTTATATTATCGCTTGTCAAGGGCTTGGTGGAGACCGGAACTTACATGGATTTTTTGTTATTCTTTTTAATGTTCAATTTAAATGCTTGATAGTTTTTTTTTACAATCATGTTACAAAAAAAAAGAGTGCTATAGCTTAATGGGTTGATTTTATTTTTATTTTTCTAACATATAAAAGGCATATGTTTCAGATGGCATCTTAGGGTGCAACTGTTGTGGGCATGTTCCACCAAGCAGTTTGGTGGTAGTCATCGGATGTGATCTTGACCATGTGACAAACTTGAACATAGATCTTATGTTTTTGTATATTAAAAATTCTTCATTTTATTAAATTTATGTTGTTTACAAACACATCAATACACAAGTAATTTGAGATCCCCTTCCACTCAGTTCATACTGATCACTTGGATTTTGACATTCGTGGCTGAAAGCATGGATTAAAATATCGACTATGCCCTAAGTGAGTTGGGTCCTATGGGTCTTGGACTCGAATTTTGGGACTCGGCCATGAGACTTAGCCAACTATTTATATTTTAAATTGGGACATGGCCCAACTTGGTTGAGTCCCCTGCAACTAGCCCAAGTCGACTCAGACTCGGCCCTGATTGAGTTGGGACTCGAGTCCGAGTTTTTTTCCTTAGCAAAGAGGCACATCACTAGTGATTTTGAGGACTAGCCTCCTTTATTTTATATAGATTTGAACTTGATAAACTTTATTTTATTTCAGCTGGACTTGTTTAGTTTTATATAAGAGCAGGGCTCTCCTAAGCTGAAGCTTAGCTTATCCTAAGCTCGAATAGTGCTGGTCCCACAAATTAAAGTTGATTATATCAGTTTTTTGCATGATGGAACTAGAAAATCCAATTCTAATTGGATTTATCTTGATTTTGGAGACGATCATCATGCAAAAAATAATAAAAATCGATTTTAATTTATGGGACCAGCACTGTTTCAGCTTAGGATAAGTTAAGCTTCAGCTTATGAGAGCTGGCCCCTTTAAAATATAATGTTTGTACTTGTGAACTTTAGAAGTTTTCCTTTACTTGTGAACAACAATAATGGTTACTATTTATTTCAAATAAAATGTGCGGAATAATCCTCATGTGTCATGTACTTAACTTAAGTTAGTTTATGATGCTTATTAGGCATGGTCCGGAACCCGAATGGGCCACGGTTTTGGGACATGACAAAGGTAGTGGAGATCTTGAAGTAATTGTCGGTATTTATCATCTTTTGCAGCCCATAAGTGTATAGATCTATTAGCTTCATATTGGAATCCATATTTTGATGTATTTTTTATGAAATAATGTCATGGAAAACCCATATGGAGACTAGATCTCTATAGGAGAACCTAAGAATTTGGTTTTATGGGTTGGCTGAACCCTAAATACTGAATTTTTTCCTGATCAAAACCCATATCAAGGTTATGATTGTAAACAGAACTTCGTCGAACCTAAATCTATACCTGTAGGTTGGCCAAATCTATGGCTTTAGTTTTTAGTTGTATATGCTTGAATATGCCTTCTCTAGGCTGTTGTTTTCTTTGTTAGATTGTATGACCTCAATCTAGTGGATAATCCAGATAACTTGATTTGTTTCATAAATTAATTTATATTTTCATGCTTTATTCATGAGACGAATGGTATTTTATTCTATGTTTGCACATGGCTAATACAAAATGACATGATGGTTCATGAGATGAACAGGATCCCACAAGTATATTAGATGTGATCCATGTGTTTGGATGAGATCTACATACAGGAGACATAGATCACAAATCTTATACTTAAATTGATTCATAGCTAGTGATGAGATTGGGTATCTCATCTGATAAGGTTGCAACGCTATGACACTATGAGATAGTGTGAGATGTCTCGATCATCAGAGTGTAAGACTCTGGATCATTGTGCTGGTACATTAGATGTACTAAAGGACCATGAGTAGCACCATGTACAAATCTGTCTTTGATTAAATGACTGCTTTCATAATTCCCAAGCAATAAGCTTTTAATCTTGAGAGATTAATGGACTCAAGTTTCTACTATACATTTACTTTGAGTCATCAATGAGTGAGGCCAATTGTAGGTCAACACCTCGATGTTTTGAGTACGTGGTAGTGGGGCTGTGGGAACATATAATTTTCAAGATGAAATATATCCTCTTAAATATCTCCTTTTGCCAATTAATGGATTTTAACATTAGTGAGTGCGCACCCATCTCAATTAAGAGTTAATTGGATGGTACTGATGATTACAGTGATTAATTGGGTCACAATGATAATAAGAGATGAATCCAATTTGGTTGGACAGATTTATTCCAATAGATCCATGGGTATAATTGATGGAGGGGCCTACTTGTAGTAATTGGGAAGTTTAGGGTCTTCTTGTAATTATTCATACGACTGGAGTGCAATTGCATTTATTTAGTAGACTTATTTGCAATTAACTGTGGGTCCAGAATTCACATGAGATGTGGGGTCCAAATTCCTAGTTGGAGCCAGATTCTAAGGAATCCCTAGTGGTCCCCATGCTAGCCCTAAAAAGAGAAGGTTACTAATCTAATTAGAACTCTTAAGAAAAGGAGGAGTATGATATATACTAAGAATAGAAGTGAGATTTCTAATCTTGGTCTAAGAGGAGGTGTTCCATAAACTATAAATAAGATGTGAGGGTTAGAGATCTCTACACACAACAATCTCTCAAGTTCCTCTCTCTCTTCCTCCTCTCTCTCCTCTGGTTTCCTACTAGAGTGCTAGGGTTTTCTTCTACTTGGAGATCCCACCATTCTCCTTTAGAAGTTCTTTAAGAGGGTTATAGTGTGGAAGAATACAAAGATGAAGGAAGATCAAAGTTTGCGAAAGAGTTTTTCATAGAGATCAAGTTCTTGATTAGAGCACAGCCTAGCTTTGAATACTGCATTAAGTGGGTCAAAAGTTTTGAATACTTATCCATGAGGCCCACCTACTTCCAACATTCTTTTCTATCATCTTCCATTTGTTTTTCTATTCCTTTCTTGATAGATCATTAGATGAAACTACCCACCAAAGGTAGATGATGTTTTATTTCCATTGGTAATAGGTGCAGAGCTTCTATTTTGGCATTCGTTTCCTATTTACCAAGATTATGTTGTATGGACCGTACAGATCGTGTCAGCATGGATGTTCTGTTGGCTAAGAATGATGTGCCGAGGAGTAATGATTCATCTTCATCTTTTGAGCACTGTCCTATCTAACTGCAGTGTGTTGATTGAATGCTACTTTTCTCAACCTAGGTTTCTAGTCAAATGTGGATCTAATTTAGTTAAATTTGATTTGATCCTCCTTTTATCTGAGCTTGGGTATAGCACGTGTGAAGGATGACATGTGGTGGGGAAAACTGAAATAGGTTGGCAGAACTTGTCATCGAGAGTGGGTCAGTTTTCCTTGAGCTACGCCTTCTGTGCCATCCAACCATTGTGGGATTCCTGTAAGTTTCCTAATTGAAAGTAATTACAACTAATCTCTCTTCCTACAAGTGTAAATCTAATTTAAACTAGGATTCTTAGGAACTTTCTACATTAGGACTCTTAGGAATCTGAAAGAAATAGAATAAAAACTTAAGAACTTAAATCATGTGGTCTCAACACGTCTAGTTAAAGTAGCATTGAAATTTAAGGCTTAAACCATGGGCACAAACTAGCTCGTAGATAGAGGTCTTCTTGTGGGGCCTTCCTCTTGGGCTGCCTTGTGTACATGTGAGACCCAGATGGACGATCGGCCTATCCTTCGTCGGTGATGGACCATAATCTCCATTATGTGCTCTTGTTTTTTCTTGCATATTGAAGTTCTTAGGGATGATGGCATCCCATTATTTCTAATAGCTCAGCATTATAGAGTTATGGTGTTATTATTGATAGACATGGAAGGTGTAGGATACGGATACTTCATTAGTGCATTTAACTGAAATTAATCCTTTCCTTTAATTTTTTATGTGTTTCTAGAAATGTTTCTTTATAACTCACGAATTTTCAAGACGCTCCTCTATTTTATATTCCTTGAAATAATTATTTTATTTTTGTTAGTTTGGTCAATTGAGTTTTGAATTTTATGTGGTTTTTGCATTGCTATTAGAAGTAAAAATGAACTTCAACATTTTAATTTTTTATGCAGTTTCATGGCTTTGAGGCAGAAACTTCTTCTTTGGGTAAACTTGAACAGTTGCTTCATGCATTCCAGATTATACAGCACATAAATTGATTGGAGTAAGCTTCGGCCAATGATTCTTAAAAGAATAAAAGAGAGGGCTAAGGACTATCCGGTGAGATGCATGGTACCCATCACATATGATGTCCTTAATGCTATAGAACTTTTTATTGAAGGTGTCTCTACACTTCTTAATATTATTCCAATCAAGGCATGCAAGTAAGTAAAAATTGACATTAACCTTGAATTACACATTCACATGCACATAAGCACACGAAGACACACCCAAACACATGACATTGTTACCATGAGAGATATTGCTCATATGAACTAAATTGCGCTACATTCTCATGGGGCCACCAGGGCCTCCTATGTATGGTCAGGCAAACCTTGACAGTCACTACATCATACTTATATTTACATTGGATTGTGGCAACCCCTTTTGGGCACTTTTTGCACCATTGATTTTGATTAGGCTGGTTTTTAGTGTTTTCCATAATATATACCAAGCATAGGACTTCCCTTCCGACTGATTAGTGGTGGCCTAAAGGTGCACCCCGGAAAGTGTCACACAAGTGTTTCTCATAGAATTGTTGAGCAGGACACAATTATGCATTAAAATACATACATATATACATTTGTATGTATGTGTGTTAATAAAGGAAAGATGATGCAAACTCATGGTTATACAATATAACACATACAGTTTCTTTCTAGTGAGAGGCACCTCTCTGGGCTTGCGTGAGAGGCACCTCTCTGGGCTTGCATGAGAGGTAATAATCTTAGAACCACGTGGGACCCACCTATTTTCAATACAACCCCTCTCACTTGGTATAACCCCATATGAGTGGCACCCACGCTAATTTGACACTAATATGAATTATACTATTGGATTGTATTTCACAAAAGTTATCACCGGAGACACTGTTAACTTTAAATCCCTCTAAATCGATGGTCGGGATGATCTGATTGAGATGGTCTTTCACCCAAATCACATCCACAGTTAGACCATTCCATCACACTCTTTACTTAGGACTGGCATGCATCCAAGTGGGTCCTACAAGGGCCTTAGATTTTTACCTCTTATGCAAGCCATGAGAGATACCCCTTAACAGAAGGAAACCTTATATATGTGGGCCAATGCATGCGGTTTTTAAAATATGCACCCCATTTTTATTCTATACAAGTGGTCCATGCTATGATTGATCCCAAGCCCTCACATTCCTACTTGTCCATGTATTGTCACTCACCCCAATGTGACATAGTGATGTAAACCCATTAATCATCTCCCAGATTCACTAAAGCAGTCGCAGAGAAAACAAATTCTGCAGAACTCATTCTCAATGCATTTTTTGACAGAGCAACTGGTAAATATACAATGGAAGATAAATTAGCATACTTCAAATCACACAGAAATGAGAATCTCGTTCACATCAAAGATAGATTGACAGAAAAAAAAAGTCGCAGGAAAAAATGAGAAATCTTGTTCTACAAAGAAATCCAAGATGGTGAAAACACTTAAAATCTAACCTCAAGACAACCACATTTATAGAGGTTGTGAAAACTCACATCTATGTAATTTCATTATTCAGTTATGGTTTTCGGAGAAGGGTGGCAATGAAGAATGACTGCAACCAACAACTTCGCAAAGGGGAATGGCGAAAAGACTAGTAGGAGGAGGAAGATGGCTCTAAACAAGTAGCTTACCTTTTTCAGTGAGCGAATAGAAAGGTGACAGCCAGCGATGGTAACAGACGAGAGTAGAGAAGAAGGAAGAAGAGAAAAGAAGGGGATCGGCAGGGTCTTAAAATTATATCATTAAGGCAAATTGGTAACGATATCATTAGGGGACAAATTGGCCCAAAAAATGCATGAACCCCCAATTCGTGGTTTTTATGTAATTGTTAATAAATCAGTATAATCAGGGTTTAAAGCTATTTTGCAATGTGATTCATCATGGATCATGAGAAAAAGGCCAAAACCTCCTCGCCATTGATTCCGCGCTATACACAAAACTGGATGAAAGGTAGTCCCTTTTTCCAATTTTTTTAAATTATTGTGGGCCCCAAAACAATGATCCAAATTGTGAATTAATTAAGGCAGGCCAAACGCGACTTTTAGCTCAAATTTCTACCGTTGATCTTTCTTGCGTGTTAAGATATTTTTTTTAAAAATCCCGTCCCTAACATATTTTTTTACTCCTATGGGTTCCCTTTGGATGATCCAAACCATTCACATCTCTAGATGGACAAAATAAATGTTATGGGATGAAAGATGAGATCTTGGCTTTTTATGGATTTTGAGAAATCTGAAAAACATCACAATCGTTAGATCACACATCCATAGATGGTCGGAATCCTCTATGTCTTACCAAACCTGGAACTCTCTTATAGAAAATCTCCATGAGGAGATCTTGGTTCCCGCAGACTGGGGGAAACCTCTAAATAGAGGATACCTTTTGTTTAGCAAACACGCCCTTAGTAATTGTTGTAACTCCCCGCCGATTTGCCGTCTTCAGAATCATCGTGATGTAGTCCTGGCGAAGCATTTGGCCTTCCAGCTTGGCCCACCATGTCATCAGCAACAAGGGTTCTCTTCACTTCAACTAAACTCAATTTCTTTGAGAGGTTAATTGGGTCAGTGGAAAAAAGAATTATAGAAAGTTATAGAAAAAAGCTTATTGGTGGAAGCTACAATGACCAAGTTCATAGGAAACACTAGATTCAAACATTTTTGCAATGCAAGACTTATCTGGGTTGAGAGCTTGGTTTGGTCACTTGGTGGAAAAAACAATCGCAAAAATAAAGACAAAACAGAAACCTTCCCAGCAGAAGCTTCAAATGACCCGTGAGTTCATAGCAAACGCCATATTCAGGCAAGCAACCCTTGCACAGTAGGTTTCGTGCCAACAAGAGAACTTAAACTTTAATGACAAATCAACCCCCAATCTTTTCCTGATGAAATGTTTTAACATATTATTCATTATTTAAAGAACATTCAATTGACCATTTGCTCAGCAACTAACTGTACGAGTGAGAGCCACCTTTTGGTTTTACAAATTGTTCATATAATATGTAACATCCCGAAATTCCAAGGTTATAGTTAGTCTAGTTAATTGTACATTTAGCTAATTAAGCTTGTTTATAAGCCAAACGGATTCGATTAATCAGTAGGATAGCGTGTGCGAAGTTGGGTTGAGACTCGAGCCCGTTTGGGTATAGTAGGGGGTAGTTAGCAATTCTTCAAAGAATTTAGGGGGCTTTTTTGTAATTCTAGATTTTCTAGATTTTATTTCCTAAACTTTAGTCTTCTGCATCATCTTGATTCGGATCCCAAAAACCCTTCTAAAACCATGCCCGACCCAAACCCATTTAAACTCATTTCTCTCTCTCCGAATTCCTTTCTCTCCTCACTCATTTCTTTCCCCACCTTTGACCCACGTGAGACCCACCTTCATGTCCCCACGCACCCTTTCCTTTATCCACGTGCAGAAACCCCCTTCCCCCATCTCATCTCACTTTACCCCTTTTTCCTTTATTAGGTCACCAAACCCCAAACCCCCGCCCCCCTCCCCATTCCACAACACAGCAGTCCACTCCCTCTTTTCTCTCATCCCTCTCGATCTCTCTCCCTCCCTCATGGTTGCTACCTCACCGTCGCCAGACGTGGTCGCCGCCAGCGATCACCACCACCACGGGACTCTTCTCCCTTCTCCCTCTCTTATCTCATCTCCCATCCATCTCTCTCCCTCCTCCCAGCTCACTGCCGCCCCACCCTTCTCTTTTTTCCCCCTTTCTCCTTTCTTCCTCCCTTCTCCCTCTCTAACTTTCTTTCTCTCTTTCTCTCACTCCTCCCTGCCACGTGATCAACCCCACCCATCCCACCATTTCTCTCTCACTATTTCTTTCTCTCTCCCTCACTCCTCACTGTCAACGTGAGTTGATCCTCACCCATCTCTCCCACATATCACTCTCTCTCTCTCTCTCTGTTCTTTCTCTTTCTTTCTCCATTCTTTCTTTTTTCTGTCTCCTTCCTTTTTCTTGTTAATGGGCCACCAAGACCCTCCATCACCACTAATCAAGTGGGCCACATACCAAGTGGGCCCCACAACCTCCGATCATCACAATCTTCTCATGGATCCCGCGAGCTCAACCATCTTCAATTTGCAAGCCACCACTCCATCCACCCGTCTAATTCATAAGCTCTTCTCCCCTTAGGTTAGGATTAATATACTTTGGGTGCAAAAATGTATTTGATAGCTTAGGGCTTCCCCTATTTTGATTTTATATTTAATTTAGTTTTATTTAGCTATTTATCCCTTAGGTTTGGTTTGTTGGGCTATGGAGCTACGATTTATGGATTTGGGCAATTTCAACGAAAGGCAAGTAGATATTTATATGTATGCTTTGATGTGTTTGTCTCTCCTTGATTTGTATGGAAATATGATGGTTTAGATGTCATTTGCTCATTTGTTGTATTAGAGGATTGAAAACATAATAAAAGGCTTTTTAGCTTAATGGAATGGATGGAAATGTTAATGACTTGATTAAATGGATTTGGGGGTTGAGGGTGGGATGTATTTCTATTTGGTTTTGTTTGTCTATCAGGTTCAGGGAAGAGAGGTTAGGCTTTGGACCCATTTCACTGCAGAAACAAAACCCAGGTTTTGTTTCCGCAGTGTATGCGGTCGACCGGCCATGCGGCTCGGTCGACCGGCGACATAGGGTCAGGTTCTCCGGAACCTGACCAAACCATTGTTCGGGCATACAAGGAGGATGTCGATCGGCCAAGGCTCGGTCGACCGGGCTCGCTGTGTAAGGGGTCGACCGGCCAAGGGCCAGGTCGACCGGGACAACTGTGAAGACCCTTTTTCAGGGGTTCTATTTACGTTCTTTTGGAGGACTTTAGGTGGAACTTTGGTTACCCTTTTTGGACTCATTTGACTATACGTGAGAATGTTTTGAGCCGACGTTCTTCACGGTTATTCCGGTTGCATCGGATACTAATCTTATTCAATTTTGAGCGGTACGGGACAACGGAATACCCCCTTTTATATCTATGCACGAGGACTATTCGTTCGGATATCGCGAACCTTATTCCTTTCATTGACTAAGTAGATTGTACGATGCTTCAGGTTTAACATTTGACTTAGGTTTGGATTGTTTATCGCATCTGATTTCGAATCGTACCGTCTGGTACTATCTACATGTAATGTTCATGGTCTTTAGCTTCGTTTATTTTGCTTTGTATTGGGATCACATGGAGAACTTAGATGATGAACTTAGGATCCCCTTTGATGTTCCGTTTATTCTGAAATTTGTTTGAAGTGTTGAGACTAGGTGGCTGTGATTGTAAGGCTTGAAGAGAACTACTATTGAAGTCTGAGATTTGTTTGAAGTCTAATCTAATTAGAAGTAAAGTAGTTTCTCTATTGTTTGATGAATCTTGTTCTCACAAGAAAGCTTAGTCCCTCACTGATGTCTATTTAGGATTCTGTGTGTCAGGCACCATTCAGCTGTTAATGTCCAACACAGATGGGGCACCACTTGTGTGAGGGCTCCAAATTCTGGACCATCTGCAGATCGGGTTGGTGTAATGGACACCAATTGATGCCAATGGGGTATCGTTCTGAACATTCTGATTGAAGGAGTATGATCCCAAACTATTTATATCTCCACCACAACTCAATGGGAGTAGGGAGGGTAATGACACTATCCCGTGGTAATTAGCACATGTGGACTGCCTATTTTGTTAGTTGATTATTGATTCGAATGCTGTACACTTCTCACGATCAGGATGCTATGCATGTTTTATGATCTTGCCTATTGTTTACTCTGATTCGTTCTGCATATCTATTGATGTTTTATATTTATATCTGCATGCCGATCGTCGTGTCTGCTACTGCACTTGGTGTATAGGTACCAGATACATTTACCTTTGGGAAAGTAGAGGCGTCGCTTCAGGTAGTTTAGCCTGATGGTGAGTACGAGTTGTGTGTTGATGGTATTGTCGTCGTGACCAGCACACGAGTGCCTTCATACTTTGGTTAGTTCGTATTTGTTCTCTTTTGGCTTAGGTTTTGATGGAAGCCATTAATTAATATACGTTTGATATCTTTTGCTAAACTTAAACTATAGAAAATGAAGATGTGCATACTCTGAAATGTTATATTGTACCATTTTTTTATTATGATGTTCCGTTGTGTTTTATTGAAAAAATATTTATACCTCACCGCGGACTTTGATCCTATGGGACATGATTTGGCCACGTTGTATTGGTTTAATGTTGGAAAATTTTTAATTAGCCCTAATCTCACGCATAATCCCCGGTTTCACTTCTGGGGGCGTGACATAATAGGCCCATCTGTGGATTGAACGCGCCCCAGGAAACTCTCATTCTGTGATTCTAATTATTTGGCCGGTCCCTAATAAATATGTAACATTAGATGTAATCTTCCATTTTCATGGATGGCCGGAATCAATTGATATGGGAGATATTGGAATCACAAACATGTTCGTTTTAATGAAACCAAATGTTTTAATTGACTATCGCTCAAAAAAATAATAGAATTAACTATCCATCGAACTCACTTAATGATTTGAAACTTGTGTTTTACATAAAACAAAAGGGAAAAAGCATGTGTTTCACATATGGAAGTGTATGGGAAGACACGCCATTCCATGAAATTGGTAAAAAAGCCTAGATTTGAAAATGGACACTGTGGAAAGCCCCTAGATTTGAAAATGGTCACTGAAGCATCTATCATTTACCGACCGAAAACGAGAAAACCATCACCAAATCAATCCGTCACAACATCTAACCCCTAAAAGGGCATTCCCCTTCTCCCTCCACTTCTACACACTAACTCCCATTACCCAATCATATTCTAAGGTCAAGGATCATTTATTATTTCTCCTGCTACCTTATACACTAGTATACCTACATCCCCTGTAGATTGAGAACATATCGATCAACTCAATGTTAATGGACCTTGATAGCTAAATCTGAAATGAAACTTTTTTTTTTCTTTTTTTTATAGTGGCATGTGCCAACACTAACTAGTTGACTCAGGTTGGATTTTAATAAAACTGGTGACTTCTTCAACGACATGGCCTAGTAAAACTCAGAGTATGCTTTCTGACTCTTAACATATAATGAATATCTGTGTAAACTATAAAGATACTATTCAAGGAAAAAAAGAAAGAACAAAGCAATTCATGAACTACTCTCAACACTTAGAAATACCAATGGACATATGTTGAGGTCACCAGAATTAATTCTAAACCGACCCAGAATATATGAGACAGTTGTATATATTAAATGAAACAAAAGAAACTCATAGGTACTATGGCATTTTGAATACGAACTTACACTGCTGCCTCCATTTGTAAGACCCCGCCCCGAGAGTTTCCGATTAGTGCTAATTAAGATGCGTTTTAGATTTAAGTAAGATTAGTGGATTTTGGTTAATATTGGATTAGAATAGCTTTTACATAGCTTTGGATCATTTTTAGAACATTTTGATTTAATGGGGCCCTTTGGGGGTTCCTTTATTGTGTTTTGAGTGACTTTGGGGTTTATTTAATAATTCTGGAAATCGGTTTTTTGCTCCGTTTGATTTATTTTATTATTCCCTAGAATTTTTGTGTTTGCCCCGTTTCCGCTCGAGACCTTTAGACCCTACTTTGCTTTATAGGGGTAAAACAGTCTTTTTACACAAAATCTGGACACTATTTTCAATGTCCCCGAAACCCGGAAAATATATACTTTTTGGAAACTAGAAATTTCGTTGAACATTTATTCCTTCTTCGTCGAATTCATCCGAGACCCGGAAACCCAAGTTTTAAACCCGATTAACTTGTTAAGTTGTGGGACCCAATCCCATTTCCTAAAAAAGGAGAAGCCTCCTTCACTTTCCCTTTCCTTTGCAACTTTTCATTGAGAAGAGACTTTGGCTCTAGCACTCTAGGGTTTCAACCTTGTTCTTGTTCTTCTTGCTTGTTCTTCTCCAACTCACTCCAAAGCTCATGCTAAAAGGAAAACGGAGATCACCATCATCTCCCTCTCTATGAAAGCTATCCATTGATGCCATTTGTGAAGGAAACAACACATTGCAAGAATCTCTTTGAACAAACCTTGCATTTTTTAGGGTCTTCCATGTAAGTGATTCTCTCCATCTCCTAGATTAGTGTTCTTCTTGTCCTAGAGGAGCCCCATCTTCATTATTGGGTGCTTTCTCATTCTATTTCTTGGTTTACCCATTTTAGGGTTGGTAATGAGTGTATTTTGGGGATTTTTGTGTAGATTGTGATTTGGGCTTGAGAGAAGTGTTGAGAACATGATTAATCACCTTTGGAGACCAAGGCAAGTGGATGAATGAGTTTGATTTGAATGAGTTCTTGTTTTATTGAAAATGTGGATTTTCACTATTCATCTTCTTTTAATGCTTTAGAAATGTGAA
The DNA here is from genome assembly GCA_029852735.1 of Persea americana. Lineage (NCBI taxonomy): Eukaryota > Viridiplantae > Streptophyta > Magnoliopsida > Laurales > Lauraceae > Persea > Persea americana. The sequence continues at coordinate 56,997,307 of CM056810.1, forward strand.
TATTAATGAGTCTCCTCTCTTAATTGTTCCTTCAAGATATTGTGCATTAAAGTTAGTATTTATGCCAAATGATGAATCTTCATTAATGATGGGTACTTTGTAATAAATGAAGTGGAAATGAATGTGTTTTAATGCCTTGATGGAGTGGTTGTTGGAGGAAATGAATGAATGTGAATAGAAGGGGGTATAGACCTGTTTCATATCAGGAAAATGGATGAAGTAGAAGTAGAATGGTTTAGAGAAAGAAAGAGGAGAAATCTGCACCTGATGTGTATTTCCAGCAGCTGGGTGGTCAGCTGGCAGTCACCTGGCGGCTAGCCGACTGGTGACCTGCGGTTAACCAACCCAGGTTCGGTTACAATTCCAGAATGCTCTAAATCTTGGGTGAGCACAGACGGCTAGCCGACCTTGGCTGCGGCTAACCGCCATGTGACCGTCAGGTAAACGAAATGCGCGTTCAGAAATACAGAATGCTGTTTTTTAACAGGGTGAACCACGGTCAGCTCCGCGGTCAGCCAGTGGCTAACCGCCGAACCCCTCGGCGGCTAACCGCCAGCTAACCGATAGGTGACCGAATTTCACCCAAAATTCCTGAGTCTTTTCTATTGTTTTCAGAAACGGTATTCTAAGGTTTGGATGAGTTGTTCTGATGCACTGCTACCTTGGAAAGATTTAGGGGATGACATAAGGAGATCGACTTAGAAAGAAACCCCACTTCGGAAATGTATTGGGAATTGTGGATTTATCAAACTGTATAAGGAAACTTGGGACGCCTACCATCATTCGAGTACCATGCCAAGAACAATAATAGACATACAAGACCTTTATACATATTGTGTGAATACAGAAGCCCCAATACATAGTCCGTAATTGTATAAGGATTCATCGTACTGTTTTACTCGGATTATACTTGTCCTAACCCGATTTCACTCGATATCATTAGTTTTATCTCAAACTATGGATTTATGCACCTGACATGTCCTACCAGCCCCGTATATGCATGAAAAGATAATGATGTGAAATGTGTGCCTATGAGCACCATGCCCCGCCTGCCTGAGTGTTTTACACCGATATAGTTTTGTATATATTTTGATTTCTCATGTAACCTATGAGTCGGCACCACTAGGCTTGGACGTCCTTGTCAGTTTGATCAACTGACTTGGGCCTCCCCCTCGTGCTCCCGCCAGTTGCGACTTGGATCCAGTCCTGCCCCGTTACCCGGTTCCGCGGCCGTGGTCTTGTCTAGCTATATGTATATGTATATATTGTTGGTTCTCGTCACTTCGCGTGTTCGAGCCCAACGCACTGAATGTGCTCTCATCACATTAGTGATAGAGAGGATTTAGCTTTAGTGTGGTTGCCGTCTTGCTAGTTCCCTATTCTTTGATATCCTGCATGTTTTATCTTATATATGCATTTTGATAAATGATATATCTTGTTTTATGGAAATAATCGTTTGGACAGATTTTAATGTCTTTTCAATTTATCTTTTGATTTCTCTTATTGTGATATCTATTCACCCACCTGCCAGACCGTCGTGTCTGACCCATTTTTGTGGTACTCAGGTCCAGTCCCTGTTATTGTCTTTGAGGAGGAGCCAGAGGAGGCGGTTGGAGAACCGCAGTGCTTAGTAGAATGGCAAGCCGACAATGTCGTTTAGACATTGGGTCGAGCTAAGAGTTGCGTAACATTTTGGGAGTTTATAGAATGACATTTGATTTACTCCTTTGGTTGTATTAGTCTTTGTTGGCCATTATTTTTTAGGATGTTTAAATCAACTTACATTTGCATTTTTAAACTTCTAACTTTTTATTTTGGGAATGCCAAAGAGACCATTGCTCACTCTGACGTCATGACATTTAAATGTGTTTATCAGTCTTGTATTATGGAATGAGTTACGAATTTGGTTTGCTACATGTTTTCGCACCAATGTAAATGTTTTGTGACCAATGGAATGAGTTACGAATTTGGTTTGCTAAATATTTTTGAGGATGTTTAAATCAACTTACATTTGCATTTAAATTTCTAACTTTTTATTTTGGGAATGCCAAAGAGACCATTGCTCACTCTAGCGTCATGACATTTAAATGTGTTTATCAATCTTGTATTATGGAATGAGTTACGAATTTGGTTTGCTACATGTTTTCGCACCAATGTAAATGTTTTGTGAGTGCGTGTGAAATCATCACCGTAGAAACCTGTGGAAAATTAAATGAGTGTATATTTTTATGTTCACTGTTGTAACCGCACATCAACACTATGTATGATTATTATTATTACCGCTCGCGGGCCCGGATCCCAGTCCGGGGTCACGACACCATATGCGGCAACCCAAGTTTGACAAACAGTTTGGCCCTCCAAATCTGGATCCTTAATACGAAATAACATCAACCTTTAACAATCATAAAAGTATCAAATCTTATTATAGTTTTTTAAAAATGTACTTAAAAAGACATATTTAAGTTGCATGATCAAGGACTTCCTACTTACTTAGAGAACCAATTGAATTTTATTTTTAAATAAAGTGTACATACTTTTACCTCCTATAATGAAGCCAATCATTTATGCCACAAATGCACATTTCTATGGAATATCTTCCATATGGAAAGGAAAGGAAAGGAAATCCTATACTATAAAACCTAAATGGTAATTACTTTATTATCAAAGGCTATAAAAGCACCCTTGTGAACTACACACTATTTCCCTCCAATAGTTAGACCTTTACTCGCTAACATATCAGATCTGGAATAAACCTTAAGAGCAATTTTACATTGTTTTACATTCTTTGTAACTTCAACACGGACACTATCTAGTTGGGCAGTAGCTCTGGCAAAGAAACCACGCCCTTCGATTGCACAGTCAAAATTAAGGTAGGCAATACCTTTCGAGCCTAAATTCTCCAGGTTTTGCTAAACCTACTAACTAGATCCAATCTAAAATGAAAGCCAACACCAATTGCCATCCACTTATCTCCGTGTGTGTGGACATAACTGTATTTTAAAAAAAAAGTTATTGATAAAAAATGCAAGCATGTGAACAAGTACACATTGTTTTTTAGAGAAGTGTCGTCTTTAGCTAGTATTTGAAAATGGCTATTGAAGCATCATAACATCAGAAACACACACAATAGAATTCATGTCTAAACCGAAGACTCTTTTTTTTTTTGAATGGTTACTTTGATTTATAAAAGCAAATAGTACAAGAGATGAGTACTCACAAGCAAAAAAAATAAAAAAATAATAACATAACCCAAAACCAACCGCCTAAGGCCCTGCTTAAGATCAGGCCAGCTCTTTCCATTGATATGTTATTTAATCGATGGAGTACCCTTTAAAAGACAGGTTGATACTTGAATCAAAGACAGTTTGATTACTCTTCACAAAGAATAGAAATTCAAGAAACACAATAAACCGATGCTCAAATCTCAACAAAATAGAATTGGAAAAAGCTGGCTTTTCCTTTTTTTCTTCTTATCTGATCGGAGATTCAAAGGAGACACTGTTTTCGAGAGAGCCATGAACAACAACCTAGTTCGTCTCAGCCCAGCTATTCTTCTGCCATTGTAGCTTGTGCTGACTGAGCGCTGGTGTGATATCTCTATTTTCGAAGTAATGAAGAGAAATGAAGGGAGAAAGATATTAGAGCATTTGGACAAATGTTCACAGAAAAGTATTGGATGAGTTACTATTCTTAAGTAACACTTGTGAGTAGACGATTCGTAATGTGGGCAGAAAGAGGGGGAACGTGGAGAGAAGATTCTCTAATGAAGGGGGAATACGAGAAGTTGCTTAACGAAGCTAAAAAGAGAAAAATAAATGGGGCATTCGGCGACAAGTCTTGAACATTTCACTTTCTGGCTTTCGATCCATAATCTTTTTTCACTGTGGTAGGTCCTTTTTCCAAATTTGAAAAACTAAAATGTCCAAGTTACCATTTCTTTAAATCATATCCCATGACTAGTGGGATATGCCATTAATAATGGTAAACTACCATTTAATTTACAATGATTAATGAAATCCCATTAATGAGATTTTCAAATAAAATCTAAAAAAAACAAATAAATTTAAAAAAAACGCACATAAATTTTAAAAGAACGCAAATAAATTTCAAAAAATGCAATAAATTTTAAAAGCACTCAGAGAAATTTAAAAAGATGCAAATAAATTTAAAAAGATAAAAATAAATTTCAAAAAATATAAATAAATTTCAAAAGACACAAATAAATATCAAAAGATCCAAATAAAATTAAAAAAATGTAAATAAGTTTCAAAAGACGCCAATAAATTTCAAAAGACGTAAATAAAATTTAAATGCCCAAATAAATTTCAAAAAATGCAAATACATTTGCCAACACTAAGATAAACCAATTTTCCAATTTTTAGAAATTTTTTTCGAAACTCAGTGAATTTATTTTAAAAAAAACGCAAACAAATTTGAAAAGACGAAAATAAATTTCAAAAGACACAAATAAAATTAAAAAACAAAAATAGATTTCAAAAAAATGCAAATACATGTGCCAATAGATTTTCCAAAAACTCAGATAAATTTACAAAAAATACAGATAAATTTGAGAAAAACATAGATAAATTTGACAAAAACTCAGTTAAATTTCACCAAAACTCAAATAAATTTGATAAAAATTTAGATAAATTTCACAAAAACTCAAATCGCCTGAGTTCTGCAAACTGGGTCGAGTTGAACATGACCCGCAAACTGGCCTGAACCTGGAACTAACCCAAAACTAGGTTTTCTTCTTTGATTGGTTATGGTACAGAACCTTGCTACTCTGATTCTGCCGATCCTTCTTCCTCTTCGATGGCGGTGCACGGCCAGACAGTGTGCTGGTGTTGGCTAGTCTCCGGCAATGATGAGTGCGGCAGCAATGGCATGGACTCCGGCTTTCTGGTTCGGCAACGATTGCGTTATAAGTCCGGATCTCTACTGCAAATTTCTTCTCTAAGAGTGGCTAACCCACACAAATATATTTTAACCTCAAATTCTCCACTTGTCAAAACAAGATGAGTTCCAAAACAAAACTCTTGTTGGTTTTCCGCTGTGGGCTGCCTTTGCATGAACCAATGGAAACTGAGATGAGATGGCGTAGAAAATCAAGATACTCCACCCTTCAGCCATAGAAAATGAGAACCTTTGCTTCGGATTCCTACAACAAGACCCGTTCCACAGCGACTGGTCTTCTCGATCCATACTGAAATGGGGAGAAGAAGACCGAAGGGGGTCTCTTGCCTTAGGAATATGAGGGAGGGGGAATGGAAGATTTGAAATTTTGATATTCAAAATTTAATACCTAAATAGTTGAAAGGGCAAATCAGTCGTGAAAATGTCTGATGTGGCGTATCTAGGGACCTCTCGCCAAAATATGTTCAGCTGCGTGGACTACAACCCTTAGACGAAACTTGTGTGGATCAAAACCTTTAAACGTTCCATTTCAGGGACCTTTCGATAATTTACTCAAAATAAATTTGGCCAAGACAAATCCAATTGAGGGCTAATTACTCAATGAGAGACTAGGAAAGGCATTGATGGAGAGCCAAAATCAATTGATCAGTCAAAACTAATTTGAACAGTCAAAATTAATTGAACAAGCAAAATGTGCCCATGCTTAGCATTGGCAATATAATACAAATTTGTAAAATATATACAAAAAATTATAAAATGTATAAGAAATTAAAATATGAAAATATCGTTATAAATTATATTGAGATAGAAAAATTAAAAATAACCTATCATTTACCAAATTAAGTTATTGATAGTAAAACTTTATTTAGGATGAAAATGATTGGTCATAGCAAAGAACTGAAACTCAAATCCAAAACCACAGGACAACCCCCTCACCCCCAACAAAAATAAAAAAGATAAACAAACTGATCCGTAGAGGCCCAAATCAGAGCATTTAACAAAAGTAAACATTAAAAAAAAAAAAACAAAATCACATTGGCAAAGAGCTCTAATTTATATGCTAACAATTAAATCACAAACCAATTGAAACAACTCAACAGAAAAAAGAAATTAATGGATAGCAAAAGAAAATATTGAGAATGAATGTCAAAGAAAAATGATAAACCACAAGAAAAATATAATCCAGATCCAAAACCACAGACAAACACATACGCATAAACAAAATCAATGTTTGATCTCTAGAGACCCGAGCCAGCTAACAATTATTATCTTTTAATTTTCAACTTTTTTATTGTTAAAATGCAAAGATTAGGAGTTTAATGATATGATTGCTTCTGTAAATGCTTTGCATATGGTTTTTATCACCATAAACCTGAAGAGACTTACCATCGAGGGCTGGCAGCTAAACACATAAACAATAAATATAAATAATCCAATCTCCAGGCAGAGGTATTAAACAAATGTATACACATTTTTTGACAAGAACTTGATTACATGTAAAAGGATATGGGGGATTCTTGCTATGATCAAACACGGTCTTATGCTACTCTCACGGAGGATTATTGATATAAATAAAGAAAGAATATAAATACGACAGCTTACCAAAGGAAAACATATAGTTGTTGCATTAGTTGTCTTGTAGGCCTTTACCAAGAAAATAAAAATGACAAAGACATTGATAATATTCCTATACTATTTTCATCAAACATACTACCCAATCCATTCTATCTCATTATTCCATCGAACTCAAAACCAATGCTTAAAAGAAAATCAACCAAAGGGCTACTGATGATGTCAAACTAAATAAAAATCATAATCGATTCTCCGCTTATGTCCTTGAATACAATATATAGAAAATCATACCTTAAAAGAAAATCATAGATACTCAAATAAAAATAATAATTGAACCCGAATGGTGTAAAAAACCAAACAAATGATTTAAAGAAACTCAAAAGCCCACCACCTGAAAAGGTTATTTTAGAGAGTTTTGGAGTCAAAATAGTTAGTTTCTAGCAACAATTATTTTCTCCATAGGCTCCAATACGACCAAACAAGACGTACAAGAAAATCAATAGAAAAAAAAAACCCTTTTGCAACTGTCACGACCCCAAAATTAGGGTAGCATTAAGGGGTCGTGATTATGGGATTTTCTGTAGCATAATCTTTATTTTCTTCTCCATGATCTGCACGGGTGAGAATACAGGATCCATCACCGTTATGGAACATTTAACGGAAGCTTGCATTGCGGTGCAACCTGAATTCCAGAGCTCATCGGATTTTGTGTTGCATCACTAATGGGAAGCTTGTCACAACAAAATCACAAAACCCCACCACTTTCTTGAATTATAAGAACCCATTATAAAATATCAAAAATCTGATAAATTGTCCTAATATTCTAACTTGGCTTTCTTTCAGTCAGGTGCCTAGAAACACTAAAACCCTTGCAAAAAATACCTTTGAAATGTCACCTTCTGGATGGCCTAATTGGGAAACCTTTGGATTTCAGAAAGAGAGAGTTGCAAAGGGTGGGAGAGAGATATGACGATGGATAAAGAGAGAGAGAGTCGATTAGCACCATAGGAGATCAGGTTGTGTGAGAAGGGAAGGTAGAGGTAGTCGATTAGCACTATTTTAGACGAGAGGGATTCCTCCAAGTGTCTTGTTGCATCCAAAGATTGTAGAGAACATTCGGGATGATCTCTCAAAATCTTATAAAATTATTGAGGTGTAGAGAAAAAGAGAAGCCAAAGAACTGAAGATCAAGAGATATGCAGAGGTTTTGTGGAAACGTAAAATATAATGAAAATTTAAAAATATCAAACTATAGAGAAAAATGTGCCTGTAATTATAAAAGACAGAAAGTAGTTTAGTAGGTTAAAAAGTTACTTTTCTTAGAAAGAATTATACTTTAAAATCTTAAAAACTTTATTCATGAATAAAACAATTTTAACTAAAAATAATAATGGTAGACTATTTTCTTTTTTAAACTATTTTTATCAAAGATATTTTATTTAGTACGAATGATAATCAAAGAAGAAGAATTTGTTAGAAATCTCAAATGATATGAATGGTCACATGTAGGCTCCTGCCGATCAAGACATGCATTATTCTTCTTAAATTCAATTTTTGGATGAAATAGACTTTAAGAATAGAAAACTTTCACATTTCACTAAAAATTAGAATGCTAGAGTATTTTTCTTTATTTTTAATTTTTTTTATTTAAGAGATTTTATTTCATCTATACATACATTTAGTCTATATACAAAAACCACTGATAATTATATTCACCTGTATATAAATTTCAGAGAGAACAAGCATTCATCTAAGACAGTCTACGAATCCAACATCTAAAATGGAACGGACATCAGTCCCATCCAAAAAAAGAAACTTAACAATAAAAATAGTTTTTGATTCAAATATCCACATCACAGTTTGGGTTTTCAATGTGACACAATATGCAACCAAATCAAACGTATCAAGAAAAATTACCCAAAAACCAATGCAAAAACAATTATATAAAGAACATATTTTGATCCAGCCAAAAGAATACAAAAAATCAATCATTAAACAAACAATCACGGGGTCACTGATTGTAATAACTGGGTATTTTTGTTGATGTCAACACAATTTTATGTTGATGTTGACGAATGTTTTGTTGATGTCAATAAATATTATTCATGACAAAATAGGGAACTGGTCATGCTGATATCAACAAGAAAAGGGAAAAACGGAAAAAACAAAGATGATTTGGGCTAAAGGTTCTTGGCCGTCATTATAAAAGTTTATGGTCCTCAGCTGTGGTTACCTTATTTAAGGGGATTTTTATGGTAAATGTCCCTTTTCATCTGATTGCTAATGTTCTCTCTCCTGTCTCTGTCTCCGTCTCTGTTGCTTCTACTTAATATAGGTTGTTTCTCCTTTTTCAACCTTCGCCCTCAGATCATTAGAATCTGGAATTTTCTACTATGTGTGTAGAACTGTTTATACTGATAAAACCTAAGTTATAATTCAATTTTGGAAATGTAGCTTGCTTCTGACTGATAAAACCTGCCCCTTCTTCGTGGTGAAAATGCTAATGATTTAGTCCGTTTGAATAACGAAGTATAGCTGATCTGTGCCATTAATTGGGTCAAAATGGAGTTTTGGGGCTTTGTGGTAAAACACGCAGGCCAACATGGACACAAATTTATTAGTCAGATTTTAAGCAAGATGGGATGATGCTTACATGATGATGTTGTCCGGTTTTAAAACTATGCTCAGTACCCAATTCAATGCGACTGAACCTTGATAGATGTGATATTGCCTGCATCCATGGTTAGTTTTATTGTTTAGAGCATGTTTGGATGTACAAAAGAGTTCCATTTGTTTCTTGTTCAATGGTGGAGCAGAAAAAGTTGTGTTTCCCCAACTAAATTGCGGTGCATCTTTTCCACCTGAAATAGTTGTATTTGTTTGTGTTTGGAAATTAGAAAATCATACTATCAATTATTAAATATGAGTACTACCAAAAGAGGCCCCCACATATTGTTTTGTGTGCAACCCCAAAGGATAGCTCACCTGGCATAGGACCAACGATGATAAGTGCGACAGCAGCTACTTGGACTCTGGCCTTTTGGTCCGGCGACGATCGCCTTACAAGTCCGGACCTCTACTTAAGATTTCTTCTCTAAGAATGGCTAACCCACATAAATATATTTTAACCTCAAATTCTCCACTTGTCAAAACAAGACAAGTTCCAAAACAAAACTCTTATTGATTTCCTACTGTGGGTTGCCTTTGCATGAACCAATGGAAACCGAGACGAGATGGAGTAGAAAATCAAGATACTCCACCGTTCAGCCACAAAAAACGAGAACCTTTGCTTTAGATTCCTACAAAGAGACCCGTTCCACAGCGACTGGTCTTCTCAATCCATACCGAAATAGGGAGAAGAAGACCCAAGGGGGGTCTCTTGCCCTAGGAACAAGGGAGGGGGAATGGAAGATTTGAAATTTTGATATTCAAAATTTTATGCCTAAACAGTTGAAAGGGCAAATCAGTAGTGAAAATGTCTGATGTGGCGTATCTAGGGACCTCTCGCCAAAATATGTTCAAATGCGTGGACTACAACCCTTAGACGAAACTGGGTGGATCAGAACCTTTAAACATTCCATTTCAGGTCAAATCCAATTGAGGGCTAATTTCTCAATGAGAGACTTGGAGAGGCATTGATGGAGAGCCAAAATCAATTGATTAGTTGAAACAAATTTGAACAGTCAAAATTAATTGAACAAGCAAAATGTGCCCATGCTTAGCATTGGCAATATAATACATATTTATAAAATATATACAAAAAATTATAAAATGTATAAGAAATTAAAATACAAAAATCTCGTTATAAATTATATTGAGATATAAAAATTAAAAATAACCTATCATTTACCAAATGAAGTTATTAAAACTTTATTGAGAATGAAAATGATTGGTCATAGCAAAGAACTGAATCTCAAATCCAAAACCACGGGACAACCCCCTCAGCCCCAACAAAAATAAAAATGATAAACAAACTGATTCGTAGTGGCCCAAATCAGAGCATTTAACAAATGTTAAAATTAAAATAAAAAAAAAACATTTGCAGAGAGCTCTAATTTATATGCTAACAATTTAATCACAAACATATATAAAATCTTGACAACTCGAGTTAACACAGTAAATATACATATAGCAACTACAAACCAATTGAAACAACCCAACAGAAAAAGAAGTTAATGGATAGCAAAAGCAAATATTGAGAATGAATGTCAAAGAAAAATGATAAAATATAAGAAAAATATTAATCCAGATCCAAAACCACAGACAAACACATACGCATAAACAGAATCAATGTTTGATCTGTAGAGACCCGAGCCGGCTAACAATTACTATCTTTCAACTTTCAACTTTTTTTTTTTTTTTTTTTGTTAAAATTCAAAGATTAGTAGTTTATGATATGATTGCTTCTGTAAATGCTTTGCTTATGATTTTTATCACCCTAAACCTGAGGAGACTTGCCATGGGGGGCTGGCAGCTAAACACATCAACAAGAAATATAAATAATCAAAGGTAGAAGTATTAAATGAATGTATACACATTTTTTGACAGGAACTTGATTACATGTAAAAAGATATGGGGGATTCGTGCTATGATCAAACACGGTCTTATGCTACTCTCACGGAGGATTATTGATATAAATAAAGAAAGAATATAAATACGACAAAGCTTACCAAAGGAAAACATATAGTTGTTGCATTAGTTGTCTTGTAGGCCTTTACCAAGAAAAAAAATGACAAAGACATTGATATTATTCCTATACTATTTTCATCAAACATACTACCCAATCCATTCTATCTCATTATTCCATCGAACTCAAAACCAACGCTCAAAAGAAAATCAACCAAAGGGCTACTGATGATGTCAAACTAAATAAAAATCATAATCGATTCTCCGCTTATGTCCTTGAATACAATATATAGAAAATCATACCTTAAAAGAAAATCATAGATACTCAAATAAAAATAATAATTGAACCCGAATGGTGTAAAAAACCAAACAAATGATTTAAAGAAACTCAAAAGCCCACCACCTGAAAAGGTTATTTTAGAGAGTTTTGGAGTCAAAATAGTTAGTTTCTAGCAACAATTATTTTCTCCAATATAGGCTCCAATACGAGCAAACAAGACCTACAAGAAAATGAATGAAAAAAAAAACCCCTTTGCAACTGTCACGACCCCAAAATTAGGGTAGGATTCAGGGGCCGTGATTATGGGATTCACTATAGCATAATCTTTATTTTCTTCCCTACAATCCGAAAGGGTGAGAATATAGGACCCATTACCATTATGGAACATTTAGCAGAAGCTTGCAATGTGGTGCAAACCCGAATTCCGGAGCTCATCGGATTCCGTGTTGCATCACTAATGTCTTATTAGTTGCATCATACTATATCATACCTCATCAGATTGGTATAACATAAACAGAATATAAGTTGAGTTAGACAAGTAAACGGGAGATTATATTTCCATAATTAAAGTTAGAGAGTTACAAAATATGCATTAATTACATTCCCAATATAAAAGGCCAATAGAGGCTCGTACGATGTGATTCAAAACCCATGCTATATGATGAGAATGCAAAATGTCATATTTTTCTCCCTTAATGTTTAGTGCTTTATACTTATTTGATGCCTAAATGTACTCATTATTCTTTTATTTTTATTTAGGTGCAAATGGAGGCATTAAGTGCAAAATGAAGCTAATTGGGCGATTCTGGACAGTTTGGACATCGCTTCATAATCTGGGCATAACTCTCTCATCCGAGCTCCAATTGAGGTGATTCAAGATACTATGGAACGCCAAGAAAAAGATCTACAACTTTCATGTTTTAAGTTTTGAGCGATACTGGCTATATCAAGGTCAAAATCGGGCTTGAAATTACTGCTCGTACTAGATGCTAAATGGATGAAAAATCAAGCAGAATGGCATTATGGTAAATTTGAAGAAATCAGGAGTTCGTCGAAACATATCCAATATTGGGCTCATATTTTGCAGAATGGAAAATTGTGCAACTTTAATTCTTGAGCTGAGTCCAACCGGAGCCAAGATGAAAAGATAAAGGCGAATAAAGAATTTTCAATAACTTTAATTCCAAACCCAAAATTCCATCTATATCCCCACATGCATACACTCCTCTCTCACGTTTTCATCCTATCAGAACTCATTATTTCTCTCTTTCCTCTTTAACCACCCACGTATCACACTCCTAGTGGATCTCTCTCTCATCCCTAATAGTTCTCACAAAGACCTCTTTTATCTACATAAATCCACCGATCTGAAGGCGAGAGGGGGATCTCTGCACTGCATGTTCTCTGTCTTTCTGCATCTTTTTCTCCTCTGACGAATTCTCTCTCTCGGTCTCTTTCTTTTCTTCTTTTCTGTTTATTTTAATTTTGCAAGTTAGCATGGCCCTGCATGGCTAATTCTTTGTAATTGGTCAAAGGAGACTGAAGCCTCGGAACAAATATTGTGAGATCTAATTTATTTTCATTGTTCAATTTATGCTTTGAATATGGGTTGTTCTTCTATGCTTAATTTGTTATCATGATTGTTTCATTTAATTGCTAGGATGCATACTAGTATATTTTTCGTTGCAATCTACTGCTAAATTAGAAATCAAATCCGTAATTGTTTGATCTCTCTAATTTGCAAAGCAACTGATATTTAATAAATTACTGCGTCAGTGATTGTTAGATATTAGGAAGAACACTTGGCTAAATTAAATGCAACTGCGTGTGCTTGTGTTATTTGGGTTCATCGATCTCTCTAATTTTAATGCTGTTACTAAATTAAATCTATAGCGTATGTCTTAGGTTGTTTAGTAATTAGGGTTAATTAGAGCGCGTGTTTTCTAATTAACTAATTAAGGAGGTAGGAATTTAATTCCAACGATGAATATTCAAAGTGTTTGTTAATTTATTTTTGTATCAATGATCAGTTCTGAATTTCCGATGGTGGATGTTAACTTTGACCAATGCTTGCTCATTTAATTGAATTCGTTACTTTGTTGCTCTTTGTTTGCTTTTATTTATTTTTTTCTTTCAACATAAAAAAAAAATACCCCCTCATCTTTAATCACATAGCATGAAATTTGACTAAACACTCTCCGTGGGAACGATCTTTACTCGCACTACTACATATATTTTTAGGAGTAAAGGTTTTATTATTTTTGGGTGCCTGCGACAGCACGACCACTATACTTAAAACCAACTCATGCATGCGACATATGTGGAGTAAATGAACCTCTAGATCATGAAAACAATTAAAGGAGAAGGAGCTCTTCGCTTTAAGAAGCTCAAACAAGAAGGTAGGAGCTGAAGGGGCTGCCAGTCATGAAATCACACCAAAACGAACTATGTTGCAAAGGAGATGATGTAGTATCCCTTGGTGGGGTCGGAACCTCTCAAAACTCTTCAAAACTAACCCAAACCAAGTTCTGACCCTCAATACACATGATTGGCTTCTAATCCCACTGAGTAATCCTAACCATTGAATTAATTAGTGCTAATCATAGGATTAAGAGGTCGGGTTATTACAGCAACCATCGCTAAAGCTAGCATCCAGGACAACCAGGTCATTTATAAGACATCTATCCTTTCTCAACATGACTATTATGAAGCTTCCACTCCTATCACTCGCCCATAATACATTGGTGCTGGGTTTGTTTTGTGCATGTGTGTGTGCGCGCGCACGCCTTATCTCTATCCTTTTGTATGTTTTTTCTTAAGTAATGAACTCATCTTTTAAAAAAAATGAAGAGAAAAGACCACGTGAAAAAGATTTGGAGGAGAATACTTATTTCCAACAACAGTAATAGTCCGCGAAATGGGTTAAATCGAATTAACAAAAAAAAAGAAGCACAAATTAAATTCAATGCAAGAAAACAACACCTAAACAGAGATTGCACATCTAAAACCATATTGTTTTATTGAGAAGTAACACAAACACTTATAAAAAGTAGTATTAGAGTAAACAGGGAAGCTTGTCACAACAAAATCACAACAATTCACCAAATTCTTGAATTATAAGAACCCATTATAAAATAACGAAAATCTGATAAATTGTCATAATATTCTAACTTGGCTTTCTTTCAGTCAAGTGCCTAGAAACCACTAAAACGCTTGCAAAAAATACCTTTGAAATGTCACCTTCTGTACGGCCTAATTGGGAAACCTTCGGATTTCAGAAAGAGAGAGTTGCAAAGGGTGGGAGAGAGATATGATGACGGATAGAGACTTGAAGGAGAGAGAGTCGATTAGCACCATAGGAGATCAGGTTGCGTGAGAAGGGAAGGTAGAGGTATATCGGACGAGAGGGATTCCTCCACGTGTCTTGTTGCATCCAAATATTGTAGAGAACATTTGGGATGATCTCTCAAAATCTTATAAAATTATTGAGGTGCAGAGAAAAAGAGAAGCCAAAGACTTGAAGATCGAGAGATATGCAGAGGTTTTGCGGAAACGTAAAATATAATGAAAATTTAAAAATATCAAACTATACAGAAAAATGTTCCTGTAATTATAAAAGACAGAAAGTAGATTAGTAGGTTAAAAAAGTTACTTTTCTTAGAAAGACTTATACTTTAAAATTTTAAAAACTTTATTCATGAATAAAACAATTTTAACTAAAAATAATAATGGTAGACTATTTTCTTTTTTAAACTATCGTTATCAAAGATATTTTCTTTAGTACGAACGATAATTAAAGAAGAAGAATTTGTTAGAAATCTCTAATGATATGAATGGTCACATGTAGGGCTCCTGCCGATTAAAACATACATTAACAATTTTAACTAAAAATAATAATGGTAGACTATTTTCTTTTTTAAACTATCATTATCAAAGATATTTTATTTTGGTACGAATAATAATCAAAGAAGAAGAATTTGTTAGAAATCTCAAATTATATGAATGGTCACGTGTAGGCTCTTGCCGATTAAGACATGCATTATTCTTCTTAAATTCGATTTTTGGATTAAATAGACTTTAAGAATAGAAAACTTTCACATTTCACTAAAAATCAGAATGCTATAGTATTTTTCTTTATTCTAATTTTTTTTATTTAAGAGATTTTATTTCATCTATACATACATTTAATCTATATACAAAAACCACAGATAATTATATTCATCTATATATAAATTTCAAAGAGAACAAGCATTCATCTAAGACGGTCTGAGAATCTAACATCTAAAATGGAACAGACATCAGTCCCATCCAAAAAAAGAAACTTAACAATAAAAATAGTTTCCGATTCAAATATCCACATCACAATTTGGGTTTTCAATGTGACACAATATGCAGTCAAATAAAATGTATCAAGAAAAGTTACCCAAAAACCAATGCAAAAACAATCATATAAAGAACATATTTTGATCCAGCCAAAAGAATACAAAAAATCAATCATTAAACAAACAAACAAATGTGAAATATAATAAAAAGAATGATCATTAATAACAAAAAAATAACTATTTCAAAAGCAATAAACTTGGGAAAGTTGATGTTACAGAAGCCCAAAAGGCCAATACACCATATATTTTGATGAAAGTGCTCTATGGTTAAGGTTTTGGAGGGAAGAGAGGAGAGATACCGTTGGTGAGATTTTTTCCCAAAGAGGGTTTCAATAGATGCGACAGGCAACAAGGGCGAGGATTTCCCTAAGACATTGACCAACTAGGTCAACAACCCAATCAGTAACACCAAACCAATGGATTCATGGGCTCAACTATGGGTTTGGTCTGCATCAATTCCACAATTTATCTGTTCAAACAAGTTTTTATCTTCATAGACGGGGCACATTCAACAAAAACCAGATCAACGACCTTATGGGAGCAACCAAAGACAATGGGTGCAACCAACGACCTTCTAAGAACTTTCTTACAAAAAATTAAAAACAAAAAGGGTTTTAGGTAACTAGATTTACTGGCAAACTAAGTTCAAAGCAAGTCATGAGCCAAATGGGAAAAACTAAACAAACCACAGTCCCAAGAACAAAATAAAATAAAAAGAAAAAGAAGATGAATAAATAGAGTTCGAACAAACTACATTTACAACGAACTCTACATACCGAAAAGGGTCGTAAAAGAAAGAAATCAGCAAACCCCATATAAAAAACCAACTACAGACAAACAACAAAGATAAAGAAATGAAGAGATAATAAAAAAAAAAGCCCATGAATTCCAAATACTACAAATATTCTGGGGACTTTTACCACAATAATCCCCTTAAATAGGGTAACCCTAAACTTTTATAATGACCCAAATATATGCAACTATTTATAATCTATCATACACTTTTTTTCCACCTTTTTTATAGAATGAGAATTCCATGTACTATAGAGAAAAGGAGCCAGCAGAGAGACGAGAAAGACAAAACAAACAACCCCCAAAGCCTATCATACACTTAAAAATAGAAAAGTAATGAGAGAGCAACCAAGATTTGGCGGAAGTCCATTATTGCAAGGTATGAGAATGGTTTTTACTTCCTCTTTTTTTTTTTTTTTTTCCATAAAGGACAAATACAAGAGCTATACCCAAATAATCAAACAATAAAACTTAGGGACATTTACTTCAAAAATCCCATTAAATAGGGTAACTACAACTGAGGACCCTATACTTTTATAATGACGGCCAAGGACCTTGCGCTCAAAATCCAATATTTCATTCCGTTTTTGCCCTTGGTTGGTTGATGTCAACATAACCCTAAAAAAAAAAAGGTTCTTCGCCCCCAAACCAATAGCAACAGTAGAATAGAAGAAAGAGATGAAGGAGAGAAGAAGGAGATCAATGCCCTACCCCTTTTTTTCTCAATCACAGTGTGAGAGAAATTGCTCGATGTCAACAAAACCCTAAACAACGGAAAACTCAATTTTTGTTGACGCTAACTGTGTATTTTTGTTGACGTCAACATAATTTTATGTTGATAGCGATGAATCTTTTGTCGACGTCAACAAATTCACAGGGTCACTCATGCTGTTAACTGAGCATTTTTGTTGATGTCAACACAATTTTATGTTGATGTCGACGAATCTTCTATCAACGTCAACAAATTCACGGGGTCACTAATTGTAATAACTAGGTATTTTTGTTGATGTCAACACAATTTTATGTTAATGTTGACGGATGTTTTATTGATGTCAATAAATTTTACTCATGATAAAATAGGAAACTGGTAATGTTGACATCAACAAAAAAAGGGCAAAACGGAAAAAAAAAAAAGATGAATTGGTTTAGAGGTCCTTAGCCGTCATTAAAAAAGTTAAGGGGATTTTTGTGGTATATGTCCCTTTTTTTTTGTACCTTTCCATATGATTGCTAATGTTCTTGCTTACTTGCAACCCAATTGGATATTTTGATCTTAAGGCGCCCATCCTCTCTCCTGTCTCCGTCTCCGTCTCCGTCACTGCTGCTTTTACTTAATATAGGCTGTTTCTCCTTTTTCGACCTTCGCCCTCAGATCATTAGAATATGGAATTTTCTACTGTGTGTGTAGAACTGTTTATACTGATAAAACCTAAGTTATTCAATTTTGGAAATGTAGGTTTCTTTTGACTGATAAAACCCTCCCCTTCTTCCTGGTGAAAATGCTAATGATCTAGTCTGTTTGAATAACAGAGTACAGCTGATCTGTGCTGTTAATTTGGTCAAAATGGAGTTTTGGGGCTCCGTGGTCATACACGCGAGCCAACATGGACTCAAATTTATCAGTCAAATTTTAAGCAAGATGGGATGATGCTTACATGATGATGTTGTCAGGTTTTAAAATTATGCTCAGTGCCCAATTCAATGCGACTGAACCTTGATAGATGGGATATTGCCTGCATCCATGGTTAGTTTTATTGTTTAGAGCATGTTTGGATGTACAAAACACTTCCATTTGTTTCTTGTTCAATGGTGGAGCAGAAAAAGTTGTGTTTCCCCAACTGAATTGTGGTGCATCTTTTCCACCCGAAATAGTTGCATTTGTTTGTGTTTGGAAATTAAAATGCCATACTATCAATTATTAAATATGAGTACTGTCAAAAGAGGCCCCCGCATATTGTGTGCAACCCCAATGGATAGCTCACTTGGCCTAGGACCACGGTTTAATGGGCAGCTCGGTCGGCTTACGACCACGGTTTGCACCTGAAGGTTGAGGGTTTGAAACTGCGCTACCACACTAGGCCCACAAAGGGTTTACCTGGTTCAGACGGGGCCCAAAGGGATTAGTCCGGCCTATAGGGTAGGGACACCCTCCATTGTCAAAAAAATATAGTCTTTTGTGCTCCTTACATCTCCTGTGATAATTTGCAGCACTCACATACTAGCATTGTGAAAAGAATTGCAAATTTTTATACCACTTTCTCAGTCATTGGTAATATTTTGTTTTCATTTTTATTGTTGCAGATTAATGTTCTACCCTTGAAGCTGATGAGTCATACAAATGTTGGAAAGCCTACTTAGTTTGAGCTGAAAGGTCATAAAGTTAAAACCCTTCTGTTCAAGTTTTTTTGACTTGCTAGATAATGTATTTGAATTTGGATCTCTTACCTTTATCCCCTTCACGACTTTAACCTCAGCGGGAGAATTCTATAGAGGACGTGGGCGTCACTTTCTTCCTAGCCCCCTTCCCAAACAAACGGCCAACCCTCTCTCTCTAATTCCATTCCTGTATGGATAACACGAACCTTAAATATACAATGTTTTCAATCATCTCAACCTCTTTGAGTAAAATCTCTTATGAATATCCATCGTCATTATCAACACATTTTCTTTCCATTTCAAGGCATCCCATCTTTCATTTTTCTTAAATGTTTACATCTTTTCATCTCTCTCTTTGACCTTTTTTTTTTTTAATACGTTTCAAGTTAGCCTTTTCCTATGTTCTTTTTTGACAAAACCCGGCAATGGATACTATCCATCTATCCAAGGGCACTTCAATGCATAGTTTGCAGGATTGTTGTTTGAGTCTTGAAGAAATGTTTGCTCAATGTATGAGTATGGTGGCTGTCGTATGCAATTGTAATGGATTGTGGTTGCTGTAATGTCATGTTTTTGTTGGCCATCGTAATGGGATGTTATTTCAGTCCATAATTTAGCAAATTGTTGATTTCAAGGAATGAAACCATAGATCTGCTCCCATTTCTCTCTGTGTTATAGTATTTTCATGTTTTTGCTGTGCTTAATGATATGAAATATCATTCATTCATTCAAATTTATCAATTGAGTTTACCCTTTGAAGAAAATGGGTACTCTACCTAGATGCTAAAGAAGTTTCCTTATACCAATTACAAGATGATTATGGTGCAGAGCCAAGGCAACTCCAGTCATTTTGTTGAAAAGTGGTGGTGATCGGTTCTTGGAATAAGATGGGGTTATTCTTCTAGAAATGGCAACCTGTATGCATTTATGAACTCAAGTTTGAATGAGAAATGTAGTTCTGGAAACACAAACCGATCCTCTTCAAACTGCTGTCCACGTGTTCTTCCATTCCAAAGGAGACTTAGTTGTAAACATCTTGTGAATGTTACACTTGTGTTCGGGATGAAAATTTATGTTGTTTCTACCATGACGAGATTCTTGAATGGGGCATGCGGGAAATATTGTTGTTGCTCGGATCAAGGACCTGTAGCTGCAAGGATCTTACTTCCCATATTCAACAAGACAAACTACCCAGTTTCCTTAAGCTAGGAATTGCATTCCACTTATAATATGAACAGAGGAGTTCGAATTCTCATTGGATTTAGACTGAGTACATTTTTAAAAGCTTGTAACCGTTAAATTCCAATATTCCACTCCATTCACTTGACAACCCATTAATATCAACTCCAACCCATCAAAGTTTCAATGATCCATTCATTTGACAACTTTATAAAATCAACTTAACACCTGTCAATGACCATTCAATAGTGCAGAAACCTGTAACCATCAACTTTCATGATATCTTAATCCCATTCATTTTACAACATGAAAACATGAAAACGTTTACTTATAAATAATGTAATCATCAACTTTGAACATGACAGTCTCCATTCATTCTACAAATTTATAACATCAAAGCATTCAAATAGTAGCAACCATAACATTAAACTCTGAAATTTAAACAAGACAATCTCCATTCAAATTAGAACCCGATTACAACATGTTTACACATGCAAAGAACCATTAAAATTACTTCACATCACAGATCCACCTTAAGTCAAGCCTATTACATTCCCATATAAACACACTATCCTTTGCAGTACAACCAACATCACAAATAACAGCCAATATCTACAATATAAACTTCCATTACAGCAGTCAATAGCCAATAGTTTAGTTACTCTACTATGCAAATATAGATGGTTAAGAACAAAAAATCAAGCAACCATTTATGGTGTTCCAAAGAAATTGGTCTAAAGCTAGATTAAATGAACAAATGGTATAGACCAAGTGAACCAAATCTATGAAATATAAATTACGACTCGAGTGTGACATCAAAGCTTGACTATCACTCTTCCCCTTCTAAAGGGTGCCACTCACTGCCACATCAATGTTCCTTCTTTCGACATGGCCACTCTCATATACTCTTAAGGCAACAAGATCATCTAGGCTTGCTTCACTCACACCTCTTTCTTTCCAAGCATCATAACAACCTGTGGCAAAAAAAAATTCAAGATCTATTTTTAAAAAAATCTCATAAATGAACAAAAGTTCCTCTTAAAACCTAGCTTTTCAATCTTAGAACATCTCTTCTTTATTCATTGTTGGTTCCTCACACAATTTTAACCTTTTGCTCTATTCGCACCATATCGGCGTATTGGTGGAGTGTTGGGAAGAAATGAGCCATAACATGATATTCACAAGGCTTGAAGCCTTCAAAGTCTTCACCAACAGAGTCATCACCAGTGGAGGGTGTATAAATCACCAAAAAGATCATAAAAGATAGAATTGTGTATTTTCATCAAGTTCAATTGTAAGAGAAAACATTAATATAAAGGGTGGCTCAGACATCTGATGCTTATAGTATCAATTGGGTTTTCTTTGCTTTTCTCAATACTCACTTTCTAGGTATGACTTTTGACTCCTACTAGCAACATGACTTGGAAATAATAACTCCTACCATCCATATGTAACATAAATAAAAATGAAAACAAACTAAAAATACTTGATATAAGATTTGTTGCAAGGAGACTCTTGAGTAAATGTGTCATTTTGGGGGAAGATGCCAACTATCACAATATGGAGTCAGCATTTCAGATTGCCTTCGGCAAACAGAATACAAATCCAGACTCACCACAAAATTCATATCCAGTAACCAAACATTTTCTTGTATTAACAATTGTGTATCAAAATATATGAAAATTAACAGGAATGCAGAATTGCATAAACCAAAATGAAGGATTGACCATGAAGAACAAAAACATAAGCAACAAGAAATTCCTTAAGTAAAATCATATGCAACACAAAAGGGTTAAAAATTCAGCATGCAGCATCCCACATTTATGAATGAACTGATTGAAGAGCTTTACTGATGTAGATAGCGGCCAAGAAGAACAAGTAGGTCATGATACATGCAACCAAATATTAAGAATTTAAGATGGGGCATCCCCTCTTATTTTCCTTAGCTTTTGATTAGTTTGATTTTTTATATTTTACTCTTTTAGGACACATTTCAACTACTGTCAATGATACTTCAGTCATCGTCTACTTCCATTTGGTAAGGCTTACAGCAAATCCATTAATTAAATGAATCACTAAGATTAATTCAATTTTCCTTTCTCGTGTACTGTGTTTATTAACTTGTGTACAGGGCACCTTTAATAGCCACTAGAATGAGAATAAACTTGTATATGAAAACTCTCTTGGGGAAAAACCTTGCAAGAGGTCTTTGTGGTAGTTATTTTGGAGCACGTAAGCATTAGCTAAGGGTTTCCTGAAATATGAGGCATTGGCCCAGTATAAACCTAGATCTAGGCATAATGATTTAGTACCAATCTTGGGATGAACCTTGCGTTTATTTCAGATTGGATCACCACCTATTTGCAACTGTTATTACAGGTCAGATTTTGCTCTTCTCAATCTTACACATGATTTATAAAGTGTTTTGATTTTCTTCTTCAAATGTGCATATAGTAAAACCTAATATTTGAGAGTTAAAAGGTTAATCTAATGGGCCCATGAAAATTAGCTTTTTGCGCATACAATGGCAGCGGTTGAGGGCTCTATTCTGACCCCAGTCTACATAATTTATAGTTTCTATACTAAGAGCAACAAGTACGTAAATGTAGTAATAAATTAATAATCTAGTTTCACCAAAAATGTAGAATGACAGAAGAAATTTTCTCAGTTCTTACATCTTGAACCCAATGAATCCCTTGAGCAATAATATCATCTCTCTGAAGCCAATTTATTTGCCACAAAAGCCAGTCATCGATAGCATCTTCCATCATTAACTGCAAATTTTGTTTGGAAATCCAGAAAACCTATCTTCTGCAGATAAAGAAGAAAATGCAATCAAATTTATGAAGGAATTCAAGCAGCATTTTACAATATGAAATTCATCCCCTATCAAGTATCCATAAAGTGCTATAGCAGTTACAGAGGTCAAGAAATTTAATTCCAAACTTACCATAAAAATATCACTTAGTACATTCTTAGAAATAAAATGAGACCCGCAAAGCTATGTTGATAGTTAAGACATTCTCCCACCAGGGGAGATGTCCCGGGATAGACACAGGAAAGTCTCCTATATAACCCGGCAAAAGAAAGGGACACTCGCATGCTACACAGTATAGTTTCTACAAACAGTATAGATCATAGGACAACAAAGGTAAGAATCCAGTCAAGGCTGGAGTTGCATCATTGTTATTAAAAAAAGACACATTCATGATATTGCAATCTCTTTTTTTTTTTTTTTTTTTTTTTGGGCTGAAGTGCTGATATATTTATAAAAGTAAATTGTTACAGAATTCACAACGAAAACAACTTTTTACAGTCCTGAAACCTGGAAACAGAGCCTATAAACAAACTGAGAGTTTACAAGCCTACACATAAATATTTAAATGTACCGTGTTTCATTGTCAAAATAATATAATACTGAGATATTATAAATTAGAGTTCTATTATTTTCTTATTGTGTATGACGAGACTTGAAAGAATATACCAAATTATTCCATTATTAAAACATTTGTATAAACGCATTCTGCTGCTAACATGTTAAAATAATTCCAATACACAATGAAACGTTTTCTTGATTGGTAATATCTTAAAAAATTATATTTTGTACAATTTTTTTAACTTATGGAAACACTGAGTCGAGAACCGATAAAGTAATATTAACATGATACAACACTGCCATTGTAGAAAAGAGCCCACAGCATGATTGGAAGGTGCTCAGAGTTGCAACTTGTGGTTGGAGGATCGAGTAATGTTAACTTTTAAAGTACAGAGAGAGAAAGAGGAGGTATTGCAATATTGGATTGAGAAACATCTAGAAGCAGACCGTAGGATAGACAAACAAATTAATGTAAAAATAGAATGAAAATTACACTAGAAAAAGAACATACTTTGTACAACTTGTTTTAACTCATCAAAAAACAAGTAGCTGAGGCTGAGATGCCAATAAAGTACTATTAACATGTCACAGCTGTTAGATGAGAAATTGCAGTTCTAATCTCAAACCACAAATGACATAAGATAGATTTGCTGAAAAATGTTGTAATTAAAAGAGACAGAATTATAGAGTTCAAGGGGGGAGGTGTTTGACAAGGGGGGGCTCTGTTTTAAAACTGGGGAAAGGCGGTACATAAGGTTTGGACCGATGATTGGTTGGGGGCGGGCTATTGGTTGGTCTTTTCCCTGTTTTAAGGTAGTTTCAGATAACAATAATTCAGAGAGAATCTTATGTTCGGTCAGGGAGTAGTGTCTTGTGTTATCTCTTTTAGGAGAGCTTTGCATCAGCGTGAAGCAGTTGGGTCTGAGTCTATATTGGGTCTTCTGTCACTTCCATTTGCAAAAGTGAGAACGATTTTTGCATTTGGAAGTACTTCTGGAATGTTTTCTGCCAAGTCTTTCTTCATGTAGAGGTGTTTTGTTGGTTAACAATCACTGGAAAGGTCTTTGACCGTAGATAATCTTCAAAGGCAAGGCTTGACTTTATAGAATATTGTCGATAAGTGTTCTATATATGGAAGACCAGGGTGTGGTTGCGATCAACCATTTATTTCATCATGATTTTGCGTCACATCTATATGGATTTTAAGGTTTGTGGGATTTCATGGTGTATTCCTAAATCGCTTGTCGCCTTCATTCAGTCTTGGAGGTTGGGTTCATTTTTATGGCCGTGGTTTGCTGATATGGAGGCATATATCCCTTTTGCAATTATATGGTCTATTTGGAAAGAAGTAATGACAATTTTTAAGGGGGGACTACATTGCTAGTTGATGCTATAGTTCCATTGGTGGGACTTAGGTCAGTAAGGTGGTTATGCAGGAAGAAATTCAAGGAAGTAAAGGTGTAAGCTTGATGACATCTTCTGAAATTGGACGCTTGCAAGATTTGTCATCCAAGGAGAAGAAATATGTCTCTTGGAGGCTTCCTTCCATTGGATCCTCGAAATTCAATGTGGATGGTGCGGCGAGAGGTAAACCAAGTTCGGCGAGGATAGGAGTTCTTCGTAATTGCAAGAGGGACGCTTTATTCATGTTCTCCAAGAATGTGGGGGTGAAGAATTCTAACGAGGCTAAGGTTTTAGCAATTCTTGAAGCTCTGTATTTATCCTAGAGAAGTTTGTTGTGGGAAGTGATTCCCTTAGCACATTTCGTGGGTTAATTCAATGGAGATGAGTCTGTGGAAATTTCAGTTCTACTTCAATGAGATAGCATTTCTATCTTCATCTTCTTGGGTAGTCTTTTAACATATTAGCTGATTAACCAATGGGATGGCAAATGCATTAGCCAAACAAGGGGTTGATAGGATCCTTTCTATGGAGGCATCTATTTTGTAATTGTTGTTTGCATCTAAGAGTAATGCTCTTATCCTGATACTTTGCTTTCTTTTATTAATTTTGTTTTGTTGTATGATCCCTGATCTTGCAATATGATATCTGTAATTTCCCAAGAGGCCGACAGCACAAAGTCGCACACCAAACAACACATAACATTCTACAAGAAGAGGGATTTTCCCAAGAAAATGGCCCCCAACAAGCCTAGATGAAGTACCATTAGTTCCGAGGTATTGACAGTACGCTGATGCATGGGGCCAGAACAAAACCATGCTGACGAATGATCCAATAGCTTTGATTAGACCAACCACCATGAGCTGGACACTCATCAAGTTGAGCTTGAAACATAGCCATCATCCACAACACTCACGCTGTCTTGTGAGAAAGAATCTCACAATCTTGAATAAAGTCTTCCAGTAGCAACCAAATATAATCCTACTGCAAAGAGTCTTAAATGCTTCTGCAAATCAAGATTGTTAAGTTCATGGTTCAAATTACCTTTTGACAAGGGCCCACACAAAAGAGACAATAAATGTGGCTCTGAAACCGTATAATGAAACAGATTCCCATGACATAGAACTAGGCATGTCAATCCAGCCCTTTGACAAGGGGGCCCTGCCATGCCCTTTTTTTTTTTTCTTGTTGTTTCTTTATATATGGGAGGTGCTCCTATGAGAGGCACTCTCACCAAGTTGGTGAGAAATGGGTGGGGGCCCTCACTTCCATATCCACTCTCACCAACTTAAATGCAAGGGCCCCCAACTTAAATGTGAGGGCCCCCACCCATCTCTCACCAACTTGGTGAGAGTGCCTCTCATAGGAGCACCTCCCTATATATATAGCCTATAAAACGCTGCTAATAATAGAATAACAGGAAGAAAATGGGGATAACGGTAGACAGCAATGATGCAATGATATTCATCAATAGTGGTAAAAAACCCAAAATAAAAATAATAAGAAAGAACCAATAATTGTGATTGGTGTCTATTTCCATTGTTTCTATTTTCTAAATATCTAACATCAACGGCACCAATAATTGTTGATCTTTATTTTTTTTTCTTTACCATTTATTCAACTACAGCCAGCAAACGATTTTGAAATTTTCAATTTTCCTAAGGATATCTAAATGTGCCATTACGATTATTTTTAAATTTTATGCCTATTAATCTATTTGCAATCTTTGAAAGTCTCGGCACCTGTCTTCATTGGTAGGTGTACACTTTTGTGTTCTCCTTGTTCCAAGTTTTGGGTAGTATCAAGTACAATTGTATGAACAACCTATCGATGCTCGACGGTAGTGTATAAAAAATAAAAAATAATAATAAAAAAAAATGGTTTTCTTGTTTTCAGGCTGTGGGCCCAGGCCCTTGAGGGTAAGGTAAGGGCCTTGGCCCACCCGGGCCCACCCTTCATATACTAAGGGTAGGTAAGGGCACCCCGGCCCCAACCTGGCCCGGCCCTTAGAGAGAGAGAGAGAGAGAGAGATGATTTTTGGGAGTAAGATGATTTCTGGGAGTAAAAGCTCCTCCCTTGCTTGAAGGTCTCCTTTATACATTTGTACCTTCTGTACCAACCAGATTATTTAGCATATTTTAGGCCAGTTACATCTCAAATAGTGTAAATATACAATAAGTCTTACGTTTATGGTGGTCTTTGAGAGCATGAGCACAGTGTAGTCCGTTGCATAAGAATCTATGCCTACCTTTCCTAGGCACCACTTGGATGCTTTCACGGATAAGGCATATGGAGCTTTTCTAGAAGTTGGGACTTGGGGCTCGTGTCCAACAACCTTCATGTCCACTCTTACATCTAACTATCCTGAAAGATGGGCAACTTTTTTAAAGATAGAACAGTTCTAATTATCTACTTGTATATTCCGTCTACCGGCTTGATGAGCATTAGTAGGAGGAAGATAATAACAAGATGAAGAAAATTTTAAATGAGAACAAATCACAGAAATAAACTATGAACTAAGAAACTTGCTTTAAGAACATGTTCCTACTTGCATAATAAATTTAACATGAAGTATATGACCTGCAATTTGAATATCAAAGGATATGATGACGACTTCATTTTTAAAAGTTAATTCCAACAACCGAATAGCTGTTAAAAATAATGGATAACTTAAACATAATGTTAGATCCTCACCTCAGCCACCCTCTTCTATTAAGTCGAAATATCTTATCGACTAAATTCAATAGCGGCACTTAAATTAGGTGGCGTCCACTGCAGAGGAATCAGGATGGAAGGATATCAGAACAATGATGAATACAGCTACAAGAAGACCAAATTCCTATATTTGGGGAAATTTCTCCCGTTGACGTTCCTACATGGGGACGTTCATGGTGTCATGGTTGGTGCCGTGAAATTCAGGGGGTCCTTTTTTCCAAGAAGCCCCCCACCTCTTAAAACATCCAGATGGGAATGTCCATGTAGGAGAAAATTCTGGTCCTCTATTATTCTCACTGGTTGTAAGTCTTAGAAGCATCAACCTTTGAGGACTCTTAATGCAGACAAAATTGATTAAGAATTCCCATAAAGTAGTTTCCTGTCAACTTCTATTTATATTGAGAAATTTGAGAAACAATTCGGTTTATTTGTACGTCATTGGGTTTATTTGTAATTTTGGAAGTTAGTTTAAAAATTAAGACTAGCTTACATTTGAGTTATTTTAGACTAGAGTTATGATGTTATTAGAGTTTCCTATTGTTATGGGATTAGGTTTGCTATTATGGTTATGAATAGGTTTCCGAGTTTAGTTAATGTCTTTGGTTATAATCTATGAATAGCCTTCGGCTATTATTAATAATACAGGTCAATCAATTCATTTGATAAGGAGTTCAATCAATTTAGTTAACATGTAGCACCAAAATTTCAACTTGATAGCAAAACAAGTTCCTTAAGGTTCCTTGCTATATCTTTCGTCTTTTATATTTTAGTTTCCTTTCCCCAAAAAGCATTGCATCAGAGGGCCGTAGCCCACGGGTCATTGGGTCTGTATTTGTAATGCAGAGAAACCAGAGAAGAAGAAAGTAGGGTGCCCCTTGGTTTTATTTCAAGAAGAGAGGATTAACTGGAAAACACACGCGCGCGCGCGCGCACACAAAAAAAAAAAGGGAAAGGCAGCAAGTGCTGCAACAGGCCCTTGCTTCTTCAGTTGCAAAAAAGGTGAGACAGAGAGAGAGAGAGAGAGAACATAAACTCTCGCAGTGATGTGTGAAAAAGAACAATGAAGTGGTCGGTGATTGGCATGAATCTATAAAGGGCCATATCGAATTTCAGTAACAAGGACTCCGACAGGAAAAAGAAAGGAACATGTTATTTTTTAATCATCTGCATATTCATCAAAACCATCATTCTCGTATTGTTCTTCAACTCCATGATCCATATGCTTTTGGGAGAGATCAATACATATCTGATCTAGTGGTCCACTAGTTCCAATAGACTTAAAAAAAAAAGTGGAAAATAGCAAAGACGGACCTACAGACAGATGGTGGCCACCAGCAAAGCACAATGGACATTTTTTGCAGCACATCAAAAGAGAAGAGATTATATTTATTGCGAACTACCAAGAGTAGCGCAACAAAGATTATTTAGGACTTTGATATTAGGTGTTCTTTTCACCAAAAAAGTTTATGATATCATTCAAGTCAGGGAGAAAACTTTATAAAGACTTTACAGTTATTTGGTTGTGTGAATCCAAGCAATCGTTATGGGTGAGAATCCATCCTTAGTTTTGTGTGAAAAAGTTGTGTGGCATTCAAACTCATCAACTATGCTATGTAGCATAAATGGGTCAATTTAATCAGTATTGTTGTTGAGAAAGAGTTTGTAGAGGGGATGAAGCTTTTTTCACCTTCATCAATCAAGTTGCAAGCAGATAGAAGATCCATCATCCTCAATCGCACAGAAAATGAATCAATCATTGCAGGGTTCTCAGGCAAGATAAATCCCACTAACCGTTGCATTCAGAGCTTACAGCCCTACGAGCTAGGTTACAATTATGCCTCTTCAGGAATATCAACAATGTTGTAATTAAAGGAGACAATCTCAGTGTCATAGAGTCCCTTCAGAATGATGGGGATTTTAAAGGGACCTAATAATCTCTTGGAGGAAATTTTCTCAATGCTTATAGCATATTGGGATGTCGAGAGCCCAATTTTGTAAGTGAACTACTAATACTCCTGCAAATGCCCTTGTGAAGTGGGCTACCCAAATGTTCACAACAGTTTATAATCTGCCTCTTCATGTCCTCAACATTCATTTACAAGATGTGAAGACGTAGTTGTGATGCCTATCAAAGGTCAAACTGAAGTGGAAGGTCGTCAGTCAGGTCTGCTGATGCAAGCCCTAGGGTTAGGGTTTGCGTGGAAAGTGCTAAAAGCACAATGGGTGCCGAAGCATGTGTCCGAAAACACAATCGATCTCCGAAGAGACAATAAACGAGGACACACCTCAATGGGAAAACCCAATTTCATTAATCAACTCTGCATAATTCTTTACTACAATGCCATATAAATAAGAAAGATAATGACTTAAGGCCTAAGAAATCTAATTAATCTAGGAAACTAAATAAAATGGAAACCTAATCCTAATTACAATATTTAAAGAAACTAATGACATAAGAAATAAATTCCTAAATCTACGTGGGCCCTCCACATGTGGCCATGAGGTCTATGTTGCATCATCGGCTCATTGGAAATGATGTTTGCTTTTAGCTATGTAACGTTTTAGGTGTTTTGTGTTTTTGGCTTTTTTGTGTTTGTTTTGGTGATCTGAAATGCTTTTCCATAATAAAAAGAAAAGAAAAGGAGGAAGCGTACATATGGTGTTTAGCATGGTTCAAAATCGCAATCATGGTCGCCGCATCGCAGTTCGCGGTCAATTGCAGTGTGAATTTCTATTTTACACCAACAAATTTTGAAAAAATATCCAAAAAATCCAGAATATTATAAAATTTTAAAAAACAATGCCTTTTCCATTAGTACACACTATAAAAAAATAATGGTCCTCCTAAGTAATAACATTATGTATTGCTGCTATTTGATTTTTTATTATTAAATATGCTATTTTAGTGTTTAATATTTCCCCCCATCCTTATAATTTATAGATCCATCAATGTAATTCATGTTTAAAAGCCATAGCATTTCAAGAATTATGAAAAATAATTTCTATTTCACTCTAACCATAGTTGGGCCCATGATCAAATTAAGCATGCCACATTATTAGAATCATTAGCCTATTTGAATGAGACTTCAGGAATCTAGTCTTTTACAAGAAATTATGTGTATCAAAAGTGGAAGAGAACTTTAACAAGAATGCAACAGCAACAACACTACCTCCTAATAATAACTTAATGTGTAGTCCAATCATATTGCAACTACTGCTACATCAACAAAGTTTTACTTGAAAAAGAGATGTTTTAATTTCTTAACATAAGAAAACAAAAAATGTACAGCTATATCATTATTCTCCATTCAGCGAAACAAATATAAGTTACAAGTACATTACCCTTTGTAAAGGACAGTTCGATAACCATTAATTAGTAAAATAAAAAATGCAACCATAACAGAATGTGAACACTAAACAGTCAAAGTTCTAATGACGTGCAATATTGCATATATTCCATGCAGATTAGTTCAATTATACATCATCATGAAACTTCTTTGACCATGCAAATGTTTCTCATCCTATGTGGCATCCATGAAATTCCTCCATAGGAGCTACCAAATGTTAGTCATGCTACTAAACTGTCCATAAATGTCAAGAATTGCTAAATTACATTCGTGAAATTCATTCTTACAAGCTACAAAATCATTGATATTCATATTAGTTGTTCCACTGTCATGTCCATATTGGTCAAAAATCACATCCGAAAGCTTACATATTTTTCTACAAAATATGGCATAGAATATATATAATAATCACATTCATCAAGGTTCGTCCCTGTGATATGTAATCCATTCTTCAAAAGTTCTTCTATTCTGCTCTGAAATATGACATAGAATATACATTGATCACATCAATCAAGATCCATATCTAAGAAATGTAATCCATTCTTCAACACACTCCACCCACTCCCCAACCCCTCCCTTCTCTCTCCCCAACCCGAAGGTCCAATCACTCCTGGTAAAGCCTATACAGATTTACAAAGGATATACTAGCCTGTGAGACCAATGAAAAGGCCTCTTCTACTAGCTTTTGTGAATTCTAACCAAATAATTTCAATATTATGATGTCCACGAATGTGTGCACAAATCACATTGAGTGAGAACAGTCATATAATGTATCCGTACCATTAAAAAACAATATCATTCACCAGAACAAAAGAGTTGTTCAAAGTCATTGTATTTTACCCTGGGCTGGCAAAATTCATAATGGGCTGCATCACCACGCAAGTTAAAAACTCCCAGCCAAGGCTTTGTACCAGTGGGCATTCAGCCTCTCTTGGTCTTAAGACAGCAGCCAAGACCCCTGCCATAAGCCTCTGAAGGACCTGAAACCAAAATGAAAGCTCAAAAATGCATGTGTATTGCAGCATAAAGAGCAAATGTTATCAATCAGAAGACTCACTCACACCTTCTACTCACACTCAGAAGAAAATAGAGCAGGATGAAGCTCCTTAGAAGCAATCAGATGATACCGTAACCTTTCATCTCTTTCTTCAGAAGATAATGTACCCATAACATCCACACCAATAGAAGACTGATTCCTTTTGTAAATGTCTAGGTGGTCACCTATTAAATCAACCATATCCCTGAAACGAACAAAGCAATTTGATTTGGATTGTAAAATGAAAAATACCCAATAAATAGAAATGATTGTCCATGAGTTGCAATAGTAATATAAAAGCACCTTGTCAGCAAGTCGACAAGGTTGATCTGTTTAATCCTTCCAGATATCTCACCAATAACATCTTTGATAAGCATGTGTACCTGATCAGGGGCCTCTTTGTCAGGAGTAATTGCTGAATACCACAAATCAACCAAGAAGTCCTGCAAGATCTTATTAATAAAATCGTCTACAGCAGCCTCAACAAGAGGCGAATCAGTTTTTCTCCTCCATCTTGGTGCAGTCGGTAGAGGTGAGATGCGGGGATCATCCAATGACAACTGCTTTTTCTGCAATTGAGACAGATATGTTGGTCGACGAACTGGCCGAACCTTCCAGCGGAATTCCACTTCATGAGTAGAAGGCGTAACGCAGAGAGCATAAGAAATGCTATCAGGATATTAGTCTACACCGATTTACTTGTGTCTGCAATAAACATGTAAAGGCATTTAGAAGTGCAGTATTAATGGGTGGCTAATATGGATCAATGTGGGAGAAAATACCAATAAGATGAAAGAAGAGAGACCAAATTCAATGTTCCAAGATACAAACTTAGTACCAAACATTTAGTTGCTTTATAACCTACGAAGAAAAGGAAAAATGGCATTTATAATTCGAACTATTCAAGACATATGGAAACCAGAATTTTCAGCTCACAATACAAAAGAACCATCACTAGGACTCACGTTAGGTATTGACATGTGAGATATAAGCCAATGAAGGATGTGCAATGAGTTAAACCTTAAGATATCAAGGCCCAGAAGATTTTGACAGTGACATTTTTACTAGTTAATAAAGAAGATGAAAATCCTATTTTTAAATTAACTTTAGCAGTTCATAAAAGAACAAAATATGGAAGAAAGCATATAGACAATTAGGGTACAAATTCTACCTAAAGAATAGTATACAAAAATGCAAAATGATTTTTTTCTTTTTGAAGTAAAAGTAACATGAACTCATCTTCCAATGATTAAATGAATGTTAAGATTGTAAAATCAGTGATTTTTGACAAGCTGGGCGGAATCTCCAATGCAGCGTACACCATGAAAAGGTTGTTAGGTGGATCCCCTCCATCTGGTACGCTCAAAATTAAAGTGGACAGAGTAGAGAGAGGAAAGCTAGACCCATTAAGAACAGGTGGTGTTAGTGTTATGAGAAAAGGGTGAGTACAATGGTGTCTTTTACTATAACAGGGACCAAAGATTCTAGTGAGGTAGATATATGCACAACTAAGGGTTGGAAATTTTCAAAGCACAATTTTTTTTAATGGTAAAAAACAAAAAGAGGTAGACAGCTCTCAAAAAGTGAACACTATGATGCTATTATTAGAAGGAAAAAAGGTAGACAGCTTTCAGAAAGTTCATGTCTTGAGAGAAGCTAATGAGGTCGTAAATATTTTTTCCGAAAAGGGAGCGCCGATAGCGACTCTATTTCATGATCTCAAGACTCTAAAAATACTCTCTTCTTTTTCAATATGAAACCCTAGAATTTCTCTTGTTCCTTCTCGCTTTCGTGTTCTTTGGAGCAGAATTTGACTCTTCTTTGAGAGAAAACGAATCGGATTTTCCACGAAAACGAGATTCCTCTGCTCCTTTTTCTAGATTCTATGTCGCAGAGTAATAAATGTATCTTCATATTGATAGATCGTAACGAGAAAACGCTAGAAATTGGGATTTCTCTCTCTCTGTGGGTCCAGTCCAACTCAGAGTTGTTAAATTTGTTTCGGATGCCGATTCGGTTTGGCCTCCAAACTGAAATATTTCGGCCTATTCGGGATTTCGGTGAAACGTTTCGGATTTATGTTTCGGAAAAATATAAAACTTAAAAATAATATAATACATATAGAAAAATATAATATTAATATCAAATTTCAAAATTTTGGTTTCATACATGTGTACAACTACTATATAAACTCAACAGCAATACCAAATAAATTCAACATAACATGTGCACAAGTGTGAAGAAATGAAAAGTTCACATTTAACCAAGGCCAACTGTTCTTTTAGGGGCCCTTCAGAAATTTCAGAATTTACATATTACCGGATGAGTCATTGAATAAATGGTTTGGTTATTATGTGTCACAGTTGATGGACCTATTGTGTTGCACAACAATGAACCACATAAAAAAATAGCCCAGCAACCCTCCACAAGCTTTGAAAAAATAAAATAAAATAAGGCAGCCCAGCCCAACAGCCCTCCACAAACTTTAAAAAAAGTGAAAAAAAAAGAAGCCCTGCCCAGCAGCCCTCCACAAACTTTGAAAAAAAGCAACCTAGCCCCGCCCAGCCCAGCAGCCCTACACAAAATTTGAGAAAAAGAAAAAAGCACCACAGGCTAGCCCAGCTCTGCAGTCCAAATGGGACAGAAAGGAAAAACAAAAAAGTACAGCTACACTTTAAAAGGGCAGCTGTCGAAGTAAAGAGGAAAGAACGGAAAAAAAAAGATGAGAGTAGCTGAGTTGAGCTCTAGAAGAAGAAATAGAGGGAAAAAAAAGGCAGCAGCTGGCAGTCGATGAAGCACAACAGCAGTAGAGTCGAGTCGAGTCGACGAAGAAACAACAGCCCTCTTTCAGCTGGAGCAGCAGCTGCTTCATCTCTTCATCTTGTGTCAGCAGGAATAGGAATAACAGCAGCAACTAGAGCAGGTGCTTCATTTCTTCTTCTCTCTTCCTTTTTCTTTCTTTCTTCTATTTTTCTTTTGTTTTTTTGGTTGATGAAGAGAGAGAGCAAACGAGGAAAGCAGAAGAGTCGAGCGGGCAAAAGCTTGAAGAAGAAAAAAAAAATACAGCAGCTGGGTTGAGAAGCAGTACCTGGCAGCAGCTGGGTTGAGTGAGCAAACGACCAGAAGGTGGAGAGAACGACCATATCAGGTACGCCGCCTCCTCTTCTTCTTTGTCTTGCTTCTTCTTCGTCTTCTGCTTCTTCTTCTTCTTCCTCTTCACTTCTTCTTGTGCTGCTTCTTCTTCTTCTTCTTCTTCACTTCTTCTTCTTCTTCTTCTTCACTTCTTCTTGTGCTACTTCTTCTTCTTCTGCTTCTTCCTTCTTCTCGTTCCTTCGTCAACGACAATGAAAAGCCCTTCGTCGAAGGAAAATGGGATGGGATATGGGTTAGGGCATTTTATTTTTTTACTTTAACCTTTCCGGTTAACAAAAAATTATCTTTTAACCCCTTTCAGTATTTTTATTTTCAGTTTTAAGTTGAAAAATTATATTTAACACCCTTAGGTTTTATTTTTTCTAATTTTAAGTCAATAAACAAAATTTGGCCAAAACTAAGGATTTCGCCCAATTCGGGCGAATAACCGAAATTCGGTGCGAAATTCTGAAATTCGTCCGATAAGTCCGAATTCTGGAACGAATTTCTGCAAGGGGGTTGTTCGGTTCGGTAGAGGGACCGAACCGAAATTATTAGGAAAATTCATCCAAAACGAACCAAATTTAACAACACTGGTCAACTACGTGGGAAGGAAAGATGGTGCTCGTCCGTTTGTAAATTAACATATTTACATACCAAGCTCTCTTTGTTTTTTTAGTAGAAAATGAAACATGAGGAGTCCTCTGAAATTTGTGAGGTTAAAATCCAAACTGTTCATGTGCTGTAGGTGCTCAAGGGTCGGACTTAGTATATATAATCTTGGCTAATTTAAGTTTGGATTAAGTGATAGAAAGCCTAAAGCCTGGCCTGGTCCGTGGGTCAAGTACACGTAATGTAATGATATCTCCAAACAATTACTGGAAAGTCTGTAGGGCTAATAAAACCCTGGTTTGGCCCAACCCAGTTCGGCTTGTGTCAAGATTGGGCTGAATATGGGTCTATATCTCTAAAATTGGGCCAAGTCTAAAGACTCGAGCCATGAAAACCCCTAATTGGATGGGTTATTTAGAATTTTCCCCCTAAAAAAGAAGATATATAAGATAGGGCTCATAGCGACAATGATTGGTAAAGAATATTTAACTTATGTATTTCATAATTTTGATCAATTGTGCAATAAAGTCATCTAGTGTTGGAATAAAATTTTGGATCAAGGACCCACTTAAGGGTATGAAGTTTTCAAGAGTAGGCTCACTGACTAGCCTTACAAATTTAGGATAATAAGTTATGGGCCCCAAAAACTTATCTTTTGTGCTTTCGGCCTGATGGAGGATCATCTGTGGGCCATATTTAATAGATGTGGTTTAGCATTAGCTTAAGAAATAAAACATAACTCTTCGGAACGGATTATCCTCCATAGTAATATGGTAATGAGTAACTAACACAACAACCCATGCTCAGCATGGCTATGCCCATGCATTATAAATTTAATATGCATACATTAAAAAGGTTACGTGGAGTGCCTCTTTCCATTGAGAAAGTTGCATAAATGGAAATAAGAAAACTCAGGTATAAATGAGTCGAGGAGATGTGGTGGAAATATAAGATGTTTAAAAAAAAAAATTGAAGAAGTAGAACTAAAGTGGAGAGTAGTGAGTGGTTTGATGAGATAAGAATGAGTAGTGAGTGAACGAGAACTTTCAATTGTTAAATGTTGGCAAAGGGAATCCCAGATCACATGTGTCAATAACACTATAAAGAAAATTAATTATACCTTTTTTTCTCTTGTATTTTGGTATCAATTACATATTACTTGTATAGCTTTTTTGAGCTGAAATCAACTTGAATAGTTTTTTTTTTCTTTTTCTTTTTTTCTTTTTGAAGTAAAAGTAACATAAGCTCATCTTTCAATGTTTATATGAATGTTCAGATTGTAAAATCAGTTATTTTTGACAAGCTGGGTGGCATCTCCAATGCAGCATACATAAGGAAAAGAAGGTAGTTAGGTGGATCCCCTCCAGCTGGTGCTCTCAAAATTAATGTGGACAGAGTAGAGAGAGGAAAGCTAGACCCATTAAGAACAGGTGGTGTTAGTGTTATGAGAAAAGGGTGAGTACAAATGGTGTTTTTTAGTATGACCAGGACCAAAGATTCTAGTGAGGTAGATATATGGACAAGGGTTGGAAATTTTCAAAGCACATTTTTTTTATTGGTAAAAGAAAAAAAAAAAAAAAAGAGGTAAGACAACTTTCAGAAAGTTCATGTCTTGAGAGAAGCTAACGAGGTCACAAATATTTTTGCTGAAAAGGGAGCAGATAGCGACTCTATTTTGTAGGCTTTTTCTCATAATTTCTTCATCCAAGCGTTGTCCTAACTCCTAATTGTGCTGTTGGTATAATTCTCTAATATGATTTTGTACTTTTTTGGTTTATGTCTTCTCCTAATGATGTTGGTTGGTAGAAACCAAATTGTCCTCATCATCGATTCCAATCTAGTAATGCCTTTTGATCAACCGATTTTAACTTGTAACTACCTTCGATTGTTTTGGATCTCATCCCTCCAGGGCAATGATGGCTCAGAGTCTCAACGAATCAATGGCAGAACACAATTCTCTAAAGTTTCAGAAGGATACTTTGGGAGAGGAAAAGAATGAATTTGTTTCTATCCCAATTCTGATCTGAGGCACGAGCAAATATGGGTTCTAATCTGGGTTGGCTAAGGGATTGTTGGTCTCTGTGACAAATCTTTCTCCGGTGGTGACGATAAAGGATTTGTTCGAAGTTTTCCGGGAGGTGGGTCAAGTTTTCGATGTGTTTTTGCCAAAAGATAGGCTCAATGGGAGAGGCAGAGGGTTTGGATTTGTGCGGTTTAAAACCGAATGGCATGCAAATAGGGCAATTAGGAGTTTGAATGGACGAATGGTTGGTGGAAGAAGGATTGGGGTGCAGAAAGCTAAATATGTTGACAGGAATTCTAAGAAGACCTGCTATAGTCTTGCTGTTAAAAGTACAAGGAAAGCTTTCAGTGCTGTTAGTCTGCAAAATCAAGGAGTGAACTCAACATATCCACCAAAGGCAAGTCATGGTACCAATCAGGCTTGGACCGAAGTTGTGGGTAATTTCAAGGTGGTACAGGTAGCGGCATCGTTCGCTTTGGCTTTGAAAAAAGAAGTGATTAATTCTTTTGTGGGAACTGCTTCTTGTCTGGATGTAACTGAGGGAGATATTCTTCGCTTGTTGACTTTGGAGGTGAAAGTGCAAGACGAAGTGAAAAAATTCCACTCATGTCTATTCTGGATTCATCCAGGGACGGGAGGATTTCTCACAGTTGGTGAAAATGGGACCAGTTCTGATTGAAAAACCTTTTTGGAGGCTGGATCGTTGGACGGAGGTGATTGGACCTGTTCTGCAACCTATTTGGGTTCAGTTCGTTGGCGTTCCTTTACATACCGGGACAAAAAGGTGTTTCAATGTCTTGGTGAGTGTTTGGGTGTAGTTATGGAGATCGATGATGAAGCCAATACCAAACAGAGACGTGACAGGATACGCTTAATGGTTATGTGTGATCCTCAGCGACGATTGCCAGAAATCATTCCCCTGGAAGTCAAAGGTGTCAGGTTTCTTATGTTTGTTATTGTGGAGGATAGTTGCAAATGCTGCGGAAAGATGGGGCTGCCGGAATTATGCTGTCGGGAGAAACCTACGTCGGAGGAACAAGATGCGATTTTTCTGGAGGGTGATGCACTGATTGATGGCGGATTTCAAGGTGATTTAAATTTCAAATCTCACATCTCATCTGTTAGCGATCCTCTCGCAAGAGTTTTAGAGCCGGCACAAGAGAGATTGCAAGGGTGGTAGGAAACGGAAGTTTTGCTTGGTCCAATCACAGCGACGAAGGTGTTTACGTTGCAGAATCAGAGCGACCATCCCCCTTTTCGTGGAACGCCAGGGAAATCAAATGATAGGGATGTGTCGAGCTGCCCTCCCTTAAAAGGTGTTCTTAGGAAATTGCGTGATGACCTTTCTTCCCCTTCTATAAATCATATATTACAAGAGAACATGGCATGCCCAGGTATTGCCGATATGGATGGTTTGGCGACCCCAAAAGACGCCCAAGTGCCTTCGGGTAAGGGAAGTGACCCTTCTATTGATGGAGCTAGCTCTCATATATAGGTTTTGGATCATTGTTCAAACCCTGTTGGGCATGATTCTCAGGAAATTATTACGATGAATGAGGATCGCTGTTGGGGAGATCGTTCTTCAGACACTGACGGTATTTCCTACGACAGTGAGCATGATGCGAATCCTAGTATTCTAGAGAATCAAGCTTTATTGATGGTGGATTTGACAGATAACGTTGAAGCTCTAGCTATAGATGTGCCTAATAATGATTGTGTGGTAGAAAAAACAAGTAGATTTATTGAAGAAAAAATGATTGAAATAGCCAATGTGTTGGGAATTTCGATGGATGACCGGTTAGGTGGGCTGAGAAGCTTAATTCGTGATATGATGAAGGTGAAGGGAAGAAGTACGGGAGGCCACAAAACCAAAAAGAAATCCAAAGCACAGAGAGAGTTCGAGCAATTAGCTTTCTCTGTTAATTATGATCATGCAGATAAGCATATGGGTGTGGCATTGTTGGGACTAAGAAGCTTTTATCTTGGAATGTTCGTGGGATGAACTCTGTTTCCAAAAGGGTGGTGTTGAAAAGCGCGGTTCAGTCATTTAAGGGAGAATGTCTGTTTCTTCAGGAGACTAAGAAGAAGGTTATTGATATTCAAATTATTAGATCTATTTGCCCCTGGTCAGATAGTCAATTTGCTATGCGTCCTTCTATTGGTGCTTCAGGGGGCATTTTATTAGTCTGGAATGCGGCTTATTGGCAAAAGACGGATGAGTTTGTGGGAAGGTTTACTGTTTCTGTCTTATTAAAAGATGTCTGACGTAATACAGAATGGGTAGCAACATCTGTGTATGGGCCATCTTCTTCTAATGATAGGGTGGAGTTTTGGACAGAACTTTCTCGGGTAGCTGGTTTATGGAAGCGCCCATGGGTGGTAGGAGGGGATTTCAATTGCATCAGGTTTCCGTCGGAAAAAAAAGGAGGTTCTGTCATTACTTCAGCTTTGAGGGATTTCAGTGATTGGATCAGGAGAAATTATCTTGTAGATTTACCTTTCCAAGGAGCTGATTTTACATGGTCTAATATGCAGAGGGATCCGATTGTGCGTCGGCTGGATCGGTTTCTAGTGTGTTCCGAATGGCTGGATATTTTTCCGGATTGTATTGAACGAGCGTTGGCTAGACCAATTTCAGTTCATTGTCCTATCCTTGTTGAGACTGATTTGGAAGATTGGGGTCCTCCGCTTTTTTTGTTTGAATTAATGTGGATCTCAAAGACAGGTATTGTGTTAGAAAATGGAGGGCTGTCAAAGAGGTGAGTGGGTGGATGGGTTTTCACTTAGCTCCAAAGTTGAAATTCCTTAAAAAGCAAATTCAAGTCTAGCGTAGGGAGGTCTTCGGCCACATATCAGAAAAGAAGCATTATCTTTTATCTGACATTCAGAGCATTAATGGGAGGGTAGAACATGGGAAGAATGAAGAAGAGAGTTGGAATAGAAGAATTTCTCTTAAAGAGCAATTTCGAAGGCTGATTTTTCAAGAGATCAGTTGGAAGCAACGTTCTCGAAATAAATGGTTGGTTGCGGGAGATCATAATACCAAGTTCTTCCATGCTGTCGCTAGTGCCTGTCATCGTGTGAATCGGATAAATGCTATTGAAGTTGGGGGAAGATTATGGGAGGAAAAATCTGATATAGAAACAGAAATTGTTCAGTTTTTTCATAGGCTTTATTCTAGTGACTATAAGTTAAGTCCTCGGATGGATGGGATTTCTGTTAGTCAGCTTTCTACTTCTACTGCTTCTTCTCTTGAAGATCAATATTCTGAAGAAGAGATTAGAGAAGCCATGTTTGGTATGGGGGGAGATCGCGCTCCGGGCCTTGATGATTTTCCAATAGCATCTTTCCACTATTTTTGGGATAAGTTAGAAGATAAAATGCTAGTGTTCTTTAATGAATTCCAATAAGTTTGATTGGGAGTCGTTATAAGATTTTAGCCAAAGTTATTGCTAATCGTCTGCGAAAGGTACTTCCTGGAGTAATATACTTATATCTGATAAACAAGCTACATTTGTTGATGGACTCCAAATTCTTGATAGTGTCATTGTTGCTCATGAACGTATGAATTCTCATAATCGACAAAATCTCCCAGGACTGATTTGTAAGTTGGATTTCGAAAAAGCTTATGGTAGATTGGGGATTCCTTCAATATATGATGGAAATAATGGGGTTTGGATATAAATGAAGTAAATGGGTTCAGAGTTGTGTATCTTTAGCTCATTTTTCCATAATGGTGAATGGTTTTTCTAAAGGTTATTTCAAGAGTTCTCGCGGCATCCGACAAGGTGATCCTTTGTCTCCTATGCTGTTTGTTCTTGTTGTGGAAGCCTTGAATGAGAAAGCTAGACGGACGGGGTTATTTACAGGATTTGCTATTGATGATTCTGGTTTGGAGGTAACTCACTTGCAATTTGCAGATAATTCTATTATATTCTGTAATGCTTCACTAGATGAGGTTAACAATTTGAAACTGATTTTGAAATGGTTTGAACTTTTGTCAGGGCTTCGAATCAAGTATGGCAAATGTGAGTTTATAGGTGTCCGGTTGGCATCTAGTCAGGTTGCTACTTTGGCTAATGCTTTTGGTTGCAAATTTGGCAAACTGCCTTCTAATTATCTGGGGATACCCTTATGTTTGGGGATTCCCAAGAGTTCTATGTGAAGTTCAGTTTTGGAGCGTGTAGATAAAAGACTGAGTTCTTGGAAAGGTAAGATGTTATCTTTGGGAGGGAGAGTCACTTTGATTAAGTCTGTTATGTCATGCAGAGCATTCATATTTATTATTTCTCTTTTGTCAAGTGCCCTAAAAGTGTGGTGCGTCGGATTGAAAAGCTCCAAAAAGATTTTCTCTGGAAT
This sequence comes from Persea americana, assembly GCA_029852735.1. NCBI lineage: Eukaryota > Viridiplantae > Streptophyta > Magnoliopsida > Laurales > Lauraceae > Persea > Persea americana. Next base: position 57,039,432 of record CM056810.1, read on the forward strand.
GATCATGTTGACAAAAGGAAGTATCACTTGGTTAGGTGGGATTTGGTTTGCAAGCCTACTGAGCAAGTAGGGTTGGGGATCCGATCTATTGAGAAAGTTAATAAAGCTCTATTGGGAAAGTGGTTATGGAGGATTGGGGAATCATATCAAGGGTTGTGGAGACAAATTCTTATTTCTAAGTATAAGTTGGATAATGATGGGTGGTGTGTACCAGGTCAAATGTTCAAGGCCACTGGATTTTGGAAATCAATTCTATCAGGGAAGGATGATTTCTTTCCATGGATTCGCTTTCGAGTGCGTGATGGGCGTCAGGTTCGGTTTTGGCATGATGAATGGTGGTGTGGGCAGTCGACATTTCTTACTCTTTTTCCTAACCTTTACTTGTTAGATAGGAGATGGCAGGCTATTGCTGCAGATAATTTCCTTATTACTAGTGGTGAAGTGGTGTGGGATTTTAATTTTCATGGCACGATGGCCTTATTAGACAATGTTTATGTTAATGGTGGAGGATGTGATGTTAGAGTGTGGAAGCCGGCGGCCAAAGGTAATTTCTCAGTTAAATTGTTTTACAATGCTTTGCTTGATTCATCTAATCCTATTCAAGTGGGGAAAAGGTTTTGGGACTCCACAATACCTCATCAAGTATTGGGTGGCAAGGTCTCATAAAATTCTTACTTTAGACAAGTTGAAGAGGTGTAAGCATATTACTGTCAATGGGTGCCCTATGTGTCAGGATGAGGAATCAGTGCATCATTTGCTTATCCATTGTGTTCTTTCTCGTAAAGTGTGGTCTGCAATTCTTAAAGTGTTTGATATGCAATGGGTCATGCCCTTGAAAGTTGCGTATCTTTTTCATCAATGGCGTCTGCGAATCAAATATGTTCGCATGAGAATTCTTTGGAAGGTGGTGTTGTACGCGGTTTGTTGGAAAATTTGGCTGGCAAGGAATAATCATGTTTTCAAGAATAAGAGTAACTTGGTGGAGGATGTTGTTGCATCTATTATCTGGTCTGCTTCAGAGTGGGTGCTTTCAAGAATTGAGTTTAAAGGGGTGTGTTTGGAGGATTTAAGTAGATCATGGGCAGCTCATTTTCAAGGTGGATGGGTCTCTAAATCTTTAAACAGTGTTTCTTGCGAATGTCCTACTACGAGTTTTCTCAAATTAAGCTTTGATGGAAGTTATGTTCAAGCCATTGGAAGAGGTGGTATTGGAGGTGTCATTAGAGACTGGAATGGCATAACTATAAGGAATTTCTCTGGGCTGGTGGATTCTTTAGATGCTAATGAATCTGAAATGAAGGCTCTTTTGGTTGGTTGCAGCGAGTTGCGTAAGTTGGAAAGTTCTAAAGTTATCATTGAAGGAGATTCCTTTTCTACCATTCAGTGGAGTTTAGGCAACTGTTCCTATCCTTGGACGTTGGCTAACATGGTGGAGGAAGTGCAAGACATCGTGAGTCAATTGGATGCTGCCCTTCATCATGTGTTATGTGAGGCCAATGTTTTGACGGACAACCCCGCTAAGGAAGGGGTGCTTCGTTCTTCTTTATCCTTTGATGTATAGTTTGTTTTGAGTATTCTCCTTTTTCTTTTTCTTTTTTGTTCTTTTGGGTTTTCCCCTCTTGTTAATAAATTTTACTGTTTTAAAAAAAAAGAAAAATTTGATGTTGGTTGGTTGTGGCAGTTGGTGTTGTCAAATTGCTTTGGTTTTCTTGAATGAAACTCCATTCAATTATGGAAGAACTGAAGTGTTGAAACTGACCTTCAGCATTACGATTGTACCTAGTACAATATATGCCATATAGTACTCACAATATGCTATATATTAGTCATACATAACACATTATGAGTGCTTGTCATGCAAATCCCTTTCCATTTTATACTTTTACTAAGTACAGTTCTAAAAATTCATTGTAGCTTATAAAATGCCAACCACCCCCGCCCCCGCCCCAAAAAAAAAAAAACCGTTATGTCTTCTCTTCTCCCGACTTGACTGAGTCAACTTGGATTGGTCTCTCCATCAGACTCGCCTAAGCCATTCGCTCACATTGCAAGTTTTGAAAGTCCTGTGCAGAGATTTGCAGCTAAATATCTTTTACTTTTCACAGTTGGCATCAGAAGAACAAAATAAAAATAAAATTGATTTATGGCACCACACTTTGAACATGAGAGATGCAATCGATTTATTCCAGTATGCATTTAGGTCTGCATAAAAATCTACAAAAGTATCTACCAAGGTATCACTTTTCCTCCATCCCACCCCGAATCATTGGTCATTTCATTGCACATGAAATCAGAAACATATCAGAGGTTATTTTGATATGTTCTTCTCACTACCCTTGGCAAGGAACATCCAAAAGGACACCAGAATTCTCACATTATGCCGCGTTTCCTCAGACAAACAGTTAAACGAATTGATTTAACTTAGAAAAATCCTTCTTTTATGGCTTCGCTCGTCAAAATCCTACTCCTATCACATTGAAAACTACGAGATACAGATTCCTCCCAAACACATCAAATGCAGAACTAAAACAACCCTAATTACCGAAAAATCGCCATGAACAGATAAAATTGCTATAGGGATATATCAAAGAACCTCATTTTCTTATGCGACAAGAAGTAGGCGATGCCGAAGATGCAGATCGCCCACCATAGCGTCCGAACTTTCGCTTCCTCAATCAGATCCTGCAGCGTCTCCATCGCCTTCATGATCTCAAGACTCTAAAAATACTCTCTTTTTTTTCAATATGTAACCCTAGAATTCCTCTTGTTCCTTCTCGCTTTCGTGTTCTTTGGAGCAGAATTCGACTCTTCTTTGAGAGAGAACGAATCGGATTTTCCACGAAAACGAGATTCCTCTGCTCCTTTTTCTAGATTCTATTTTGCAGAGTAATAAACGTATCTTAAGATTGACAGATCGTAACGAGAAAACCCTAGAAATTGGGATTTCCCTCTTTCTCTCTCTGGGTCCAGTCCGTGGGAAGTAAAGATGGTGCTCGTCCGTTCGTAAATTAACAAATTTACTTACCCAGTGGAAAACGGAACATGAGGTGTCCTCTGAAATTTGTGAGGTTAAAATCCAAACCGTTCTTGTGTTGTAGGGGTGCGACTCAAGGTGCTCATGGGTCGGGCTTGGTATATATAATACTGGCAAGCAGGGCCTAAAATAAAAATATATTAAAATTTAGATATGGGTGTGTATTTTTCTTTTTATTGCAATGAGGATAGGAATAGTCCATTAAAATAGCTAATTCGAGAGAATCTAGAGATTTTTTACTTTTAATTGATTCTATATGAAAGAGATATATATATTAGAAAAAGGTATAAAATCTAGAAAAAATTAAGTTTCTCAATTTTAGATGGCGGGCCAAACTTCAAGGAGAATAAAATTTGACCAATGATGGTAATGTAATGGTGATTTTGAGCAGTTTAGATATATATATAGCCCCATAAATAGACCTCGTATGGTTTGCTTTCGAGAATCTTAGGATAATTATCATTAGTTGAAGTTTTCATAAATTCAAAAAAAGACGTGAGACAAGATCCCGGAATTCTAGCATTAGAAAGAAATCCTTAAAAAGATAATTTGGAAAGAGATACTCGTTGGATGCAACTTGGGTCCAGATCACGACAATGCAATTTGGGGCAGGGCGGTTTGGATTTGGGCTTAGGATCTGGCCTGAGTTTTGTGTGCACGCAGAGTTCAAGCCCAACTTGGGCTCAGATATCTAAATATTAGGCCATAGTTGGGCCTTGAGTAGCACGCCTCTTGCTCCATTACACTATTAACTCTGTGCCTGAGCTATGCAGTGTTGTCCATTGGTTTAAAAAGTCCAAACTTTGAATAGATCAAGGGTTGAAGCCTTGCCTGATCAATTTGAAATCCAGGATTAACTGGCTCATTTGAATAGTCTGAATGGGTTGAGTCAAACCCAAGACCCAACCTAAAAAAAAAATACCAAGTATAGGGTATAGACTCAATGGGCCAGGTCTAGCCCAGAGTATTGGATCTGATGACACAAATTCGACCTCTATTACGATAAGATTATGTTGATATTAGTAGGATCCATATCATGTTGTAGCTTCCAAAAAGGAATTACACTTCTGCTTTTCAAAAATAAAGGACATGAAATGTTTACTAGCTACTGGCCTACCAAATACAAGAGGGTTTTGGGGCTAAACGACTACAAATCATATCCATCGTTTGTTGCTAGATGGGGGCCGATCAAGGACAGTGTGCTTTAGAAAGAATATAAAAGAAAAGGAAAAGGGGGAGAGAAGTGTGATGAGATTTTTTAGGGATAGTAATGAGGAAAGAAGTGGAGAAAGGATAGGTTTGATAGGGATGGACGGGGTTGTTTAAGAGAAATTGTAGGAGATATGATAAAGATGTGAGTTTGTTATCTTTATAAAATTGAATTAAATGAAGAGATTTAGGGAGGTGATTTGGAGTAGATAATTGAAATGGAGATTTAGGGAGGAGATTTGTTTTGGATGAGTGCAGTCGCCCACATCAAAGCTTGAGGCTGTGCATTTTTTTCTTCTATATTTTTTTGAAAGGAGAGATTTTTCAGGGCTAATGTGGCACCCCTCACAGCCCACCTCCCCCCGTACTTTAATATATATAATTGGCCAATTGAGTAATTGGACAAGTTTGGATTAAGTGATAGAAAGCCTAAAGCCCAGCTTGGCCCATGGGACAAGTGCATGTGTTGTATGGGTGCGATCCAAGGTGCTTGTTGAAAATTAGACCCCTGGGTTATTTACTAACCTGTCAAACTATGAAATTAAAGGGAGGGCTAAAAATCAACGATAATTTACCTTTTTTTTTATGTTAGATGGCTAATAAAGACGGATCCGATTGAATTTTTAATAGATGTCTTATCTATAAAAAGTGTTATCTGTGTGCGGCCATGTATGTACCCCCAGGGAATAGTCTTTGCTTGTTAGATTCGGGTATCCCCCGGGGCCGGAGGCCAAAGGTCCAAAGGCTGGACTGGATAGAGATACCATGGGTCATAAAAATAAATAAATAAATAAATAAAAAGCGCTACCTAATGCAGCAGTGGGACCTACATTTGTACTACGGCTCCCTTGTTTATTGGCCATAGACATTGTTGTCACAATTGTGTTGACTCTTTGTTGCCAAAGGCCCTACAAATGACCTTTAGGAATTCTTGGAATTCCAACCTCTTTGATTTTGTTGAAATTTATGCTCCATCGAAGAGGAGGATTTTGGAATTCCACCTAAGAGGACAACTTTCAAATAATTTAAAACTCTCCAAATAAGAATTCTTGAATTTTTGTAAAGAAACGGGCCATAAGTCTAGCAGAAAACCATTAAATCTAGTCGGTCAGATTGAATAACCAAATCGAGTCAACTCGGCCAAGTTCAAGCAATCAACTCCTCAAGCAAAAAAAAGCGTTTTAACTATTAAAATGTCAAGTCAAATTTGTTCTAAGCTATTAAAAACAAATTTAGTGATGAGCTATACAACAAATCTAATAATGATTAGATTTTTTGTCCAACGTGATTTTAATATTTTAAAATTAGTGCGAAGGTCCCCAAGAGTCTCAAAGATACTCTCATGGCATGAATTAGAGGAAGAAATTTGTTTTGGATCATTTTTTTAGATAACTTAATTTAAACTGAGACTTTGATGGACTAGCTAATCTTTAAATCTATGGTTCCATTAGCAGATGTAATTCAAAATGAAATATTTTGGCTATCCCACCTAGGGTAAAACTAAAAACTAACCAGAATAATCTTTAGTACTAAATGGTTCTTATCGCTCATGTTTTCCCCCTTAAAATAAGAAAAAAATACAGTTTGCTCTTAATTTTTTTATTTATTTTTGTTGAAAGGCAAATTTTATTGCAAGAGAAACATGTTACAAATTACATAATCTTGCTGAGCTCATTGAACTTCCACATTGGAACCTAATCATAAAGGTTTGTAATTTCTTGGAAAACTCATATTTCTGGCATTTGTATGGAATGTATTGGGTGAGAGGAATGTCACCTAATCTTTCGTAAATATAATTTCACTAGTTCATAGTCTGAATTGTCTATATTGTATTGATCTGCCAAATCAGTTTGCAAGTCATTGGAATCTTCCTAGGTCAGATCATCATAAAGGACGACTATTGTTGTTTACCCTTCATCTCATTGTTGGCGATTTTGTAATCAGATCAGGTTGTGCTGAGACCGAGTTGTGCCAAGACTATACTCAGCAAAACTTATTTGGCAACATTATATAAAATTACTTTAGTGAGAATTTGATGTATGGAACTTGTTTGGTAACATTATAGAAGTGTTGCTCTAAGGAGTGGACATAGGATTTATAATGTGGGACCCACTTTTTTTGTTTGAAGCACTCTATTATCATAGTACATGGAACCCACTTGTAGAAATCACAGTGTGGTACCCGCCTTTAAAAATTAAAATATGGGGCTCACATTCATAGGATTTATAATGTGGGTCCGCCCTTTGTGATGGTGACCATATGACCCACATTTATGAATTACAAAGTGGAACCACATTTTTTGTGGTTGTGGATACAGGATCCACCTTTAGAAATTACAAAATGTGGTGCCCCACCTTTTGAAATTAAGAAAATGCAGGCAGCGCATTCATAGGATTTACAATGTGGGCCCACTGTTATAGGCATTATAACGTGGGGCCATCTTTTTTATTAATTGTGAACACTGGGCCCACCTTTAAAAAATTACAATGTGGTACACACATTTAGAAATCCGAACATGGAGACACTTTCATAGGATTCACAATGTGGGCCCACATTCATAGGATTTACAATGTGGCTCTGCCTTTTGCAATTGTGACCATATGACCCACCTTTAAGAATTATAAAGTGGGATTACCTTTTCTGTGGTTGTGGAAACGGGACCCATCTTTAGAAATTACAACGTGATGTCCACCTTTATAAATTATAAGACAAGACCCACATTCATAGGATTTATAATGTGGTCTCACCATTATAATTTTATAATATGGGCCCACCTTTTGTGATTATGGCCATGTGACCCTGGGTTGGGCCAAGCTATGGTGTACTGGCTGTTATGCCAATAGCAGTGTCCGGCAGCTAAGTTGGTATGGAGCTTGAGCGGGCGCCTTTGGGAATTATAAAGTGGGGCCACCTTATTTTGGATCGTGAATATGGGCCTACCTTTAGGATAAGCGATAAGATTTAGAGTATTTAAATGACATTATTTAAAAGGCAAGAGATAAGTAAAAACCAATTGTGCCAGTTTATTGTTTCTTAAAAAAATAAAAAAGTTTCGTTCCAACTTTCTTATGCCATCGGGTTAAGATTTTGAGATTCCTTCCCGTGAGATCAAAATTTGGAACAATGATTTATACGTACCAAACATGTTTTTCACAACCTTATCTCGTGGGAACATGGGAACATCCGAATGGCATGATTTCTGGGAATTGAATGGAATGAAAGATGAATGCCTCATATGGGTGCACAACTCCATTTCCAAAAGAACGGCTCCTTACCGAGCATCAAGTCTTACCTAGCTGTCTAGGATTTGAACCCCGGGTACGTCACCTCTTCCCACTTGTATGGGCTTTCTTTCCGCGTGTGTGGGCTTCCTTTCCACTTGAGTGGGTTTCTTTCCCTTACGTATGTGGGCTCTCTCTTGGATCCAAAATTCTCTCTTTCATTAAGGATTACTCTGCATATTTAAGAGATATATTGAAATGGACTCCTCTAAAAGTTGCTTTATTGGATCTGCGATTGCCCACGTTGTGGTTTGCACAAGCTGTCGGTTAATAAGTTGCTTTGCCTGATTGGGAAACCCAAGGGATCTATCTTCTTTGTTAAACTCTAGAGCACTGTAGGGTGCTATATACTTTAGCATAGCTGATTCAACCATCTTGTTTATTGTTAGGCATAAAGGATTGTTGAGCAACAAGGGTGAAATGTACAATTTCCTTGAAAAAATTACACCAACAAACGGTTGGAAGGGCTCAATCATTTCATCTTAACTTGGGACCATGCCCGATCCAATTTCCCTTTTGAACATAATCCTTGAGTTTTTAGTTTGTATGTCTAGAACTCACGATTTGATCACCTAAACCTTTAAAAAGTGAGATACCAGAAAAGACATACAAAGTAGAAATCCGTTTCCCTTTAATTGAGAAAAAGAAGAGAGTTGGAAGCCATTGGTAATGGATTATTGTACTTCCTTTCTTTTCACATTATGATAGAAGATGATCAAAGGGTTATTTGTATCAATGGTGTAGGCCCTGTGGCTCATTATATCAGTTGTGTTTACTAAAATCTATTCACTTATTGGATGAACCATGTCTTACTTTTCAACCCACTTGTAAATTGGTTTTGGTAAGCTAGGAAATCGAATTAGTACAGCATTTACTCCAGTTACGACTGATATCATCATCTATTTAGTTTTCACTATTTAAAAAGCCAAAAAGCTAAAATTTGGTTCATGAATCATGATATGACCCAACAATCTATATAGTTGCTAAATGTTAGGTCATCTCATTGAAGTAGTTCAATCATGCCATTCCGCTAATAACTCAATGGTCACGCATCTATCTTTTCACAAAAACAATCACGGAACTATCCTTGGCTGTGTTGGTGAGTGACTTTGGCCTGTGTCTGCGAATGCATGAGCATTTATCAAAAGTAAAATAAAATAAAAAGTTCAATTATTTGCTCTGATTATCAATATCAGACCATGTATCACTAGAGAAAGTTGATAGGCGCGAACAATATAATGATAAATTTAAGTGGAGCATATGAGTTGCAACAACATTATGTTATTGGTATATATTGATATTAATAACTAAAGCAAGATTCTAATAAATTTATCCGGCGGTATTAAAAACTTGGGTTGAATTCAAATAAATGTAGTAGTTTTTTCTTTTCTTTTATGGTAGAAGATGCAGTTGAGATGAGCTGCCTTTCTTTTTTGTTTTTCTACAAGAAAATGTGATTCAACCATTTTGCAAAGTAGAATGATCAAATGATTATTAAAATAATTGTTAGATTATTTGTCCTCAATCCAGTGGATGATGTAAATAAATTGGTTTATTTTATTAATTAATTTATATTTTCATGCTCTATTCATGTGATGGATGGTATTTTATTGTTTGATTGCACATAACTAATACAAAATGCAATGATGATTCATGAGATGGACCGGAGCCCACAAGTGTGTTAAATGCAATCCATGTGTGTGGATGAGATTCACATACAGGAGACATTGATTACAAATCTTATACTTCAAGTATTTTCACAACCATTGATGAAGCACTGTAATTACTATGAGATAGTGTGATTTGTCTCAATCATCAGAGTGTAGGACTCTGAATTGTTGTGCTAGTATATTGGATGTACTAAAGGACCATGGATCGCACCTTATGTGAATCTATGTTTGATTTAAAGACTACTCTCATAACTCTAAAGCAATAGGCTTTTAATCCTGAGAGATTAATGGACTCAAGTTTCTACTATGCATTTACTTTGAGTCACCAATGAGTGATGCCAACTGTAGTTGAACACCTCGGTGTCTTGGGTACATGGTAGTGGGGCTGTGGGAACACATAATTCTCAAGATGGAATCTATCCTCTAAGAGAGACATACTCCTTTGTGCCAATTAATAGATTTATCATTGGTAAGTGCACACCCATCTCAATTAAGAGTTAATTGGATGACACTGATGATTACTGTAATTAATTGGGTCACAAGGATACTAAGATATGGATCTAATTTGGTTGGGTAGATTTATTCCAATGGATCCATGGATATAATTGATGGAGGGGCTTACTTGCAGTAATTGAGAAGTTTAGGGTCTTCTTATAAATATTTCTAAGACCGGAATGCAATTGCATTAACTTAATGGTGTTATTTGCAATTAACTATGGGTCTGGAGTTCACATGATATGTGGAGTCAAAGCTTTTTAGTTGGAACCAGTTTCTAAGGAATCCTTAGTGGTCCCCATGCTAGCCCTAATAAGAGAAGGTTACTAATCCAATTGGAATTCTTAAGGAAATGAGGAGCATGTCACATACTAAGAATAGAAGTGAGACTTATAATATTGGACAACGAGGAGGTGCTCCATAAACTATAAATAGGAGGAGATGGTTAGAGATCTCTACACACAATCTCATAAGCTTCTCTCTATCCTCTGGTTTCCTTCTCAAGTGCTTAGGGTTTCTTCTCCTTAGAGATCTCACCATTCTCTTGGGGAAGTTCTCTACAAGTGGGTCACGGCGTGGAAGAACACGAAGGCAAAGGAGAACAAATCTGTAAAAAGGGTTTTCGTAGAGATCAAGTATTCAAGTTCTTGATTTGAGCACAACCAAGCTCTAAAGGTATAGATCTACAACGTATTTATTTTAGTAGATCTTTTATGCATGTTTGTTTATTGATCTATCTTTTTTATCGATCTTTGATCTTAATGAATGAAATTAGGGTTTTAGATCTTGAGATTGAGTTTTTGGCCTCATGGGTATTTGATCCCTGCTTTAAGTGTGTTAAAAGTTTTGAATAGCTATCCACGAGGCCCACCTACTTCCAACAATAATGTGATGCATGTGATTTGCTAGCTAGCCTCTGAATATTAGACTTTTGATGTGAAACATTGATGATGATAAATGGGACATGGATTGCTATGTTTGGACTCTGTAAGTGCAACTGGAAAATCTTAATCTAGAGAGTGATGATGTGGCATTTCACTATTTTACTGTTCCATTTGGGACAAGCTATCTCATTGCTGGGCATTCATCATTATACCACTCTATCAAAATGAGAATAAAGGTGTTTGTGTATACTATTAGCCAAAAGGCCTAGAAAGGTATAAGGTGTTTGTGTGTGCTTATACTCTGATAGAGCATCATAGTCTCATAGGAAGATTTTCTCCCATGGGAACCTTGCCAGTCGCCATGGCTAAGAGTGCTTATGGGCCGGCCAGGCTGAATCTGGCCAACCCAGTCTGCTTTGGGCCAAGTTTGTACCATAGCCTAAGTCGAGCGAGGCTAAGTTTAATATTGAGGTCAGAACTCATATCTAATCTAAAATCTGGCCCCGTTTAGCATATGGGCCAGGCTTAGATTAAGTGCTTGAAAATCCAAAGTCTGACCCCGACAAGCAGTGCTTGTAGTTTAGTACTGACTTGTTTGCTCTAACTAACAAGTGATAGAAAGCTCGGCCGGGCCTTATATATTTCAGGCAAGCTAGGTGCAGACCAAGCACTTATGCCCCCTTTCAAGCTTGAGCCGGTTACAAGCATATGTTTCTAAAGTCCTTAGTTTCTAGTGCATTGATGGGATCTTCCGGGATAGAAGTGGCTAACCATGTTTGGCATATAGTGGCCAAATCTCGGCCACCAATGCACTAGAAACTGGCTACCCATGTTTCTAAAGTCCTCAGTTTCTTTTTTGCACTACCTCCACCCATTACCCATTGAAGGTGATTCTCTCCTCCTCATCAAAACTGTCCAACAAGAAGGCACACTCTCTTGGCACCTATTGTCTATATGGAAAAAAATCCAACAAACTCTCAAACAGATCCCACGATGGTAGGTTTAACTTTGCCGATGCACTTCTAATCGGGTGGCCCATGAATTAGTTCACATGTATTTAATTCAGTTCCAGATCATATCCATGCAGTGTGCAGGAAGGACATCATTGCTAGCAGCTCAGTGGTGCAAAATGCAGCAAGGATATTAGTAGTGGAAGAAGTTGACGATAGGGTCCCTTATTAGGTACTACTATGGGCCCCAATTTTGCAGTTCGACTACTATTAGTTGTTTTTTTTTTCCTTTTCTGTTTTAGCTCAACCTTTCTCGGACTTTCTTTCTCTCTACCTCCTTCATTTCTTTATGTTTTGTACTCTTCTTTATGTACTTTTGGCTTTAATCTATGTTATTCCTTACTAGCAAATTAAAAAAAAAAAAAGTCTTGGATAAGCCTCATCCAGCACCACCCTTGGACTTGTGGTAAGGCCCATAGGTCCTAGTCCTACGCCTCATTCAATACAATACCTTTGTTGCAAGCTGAATCAAGGACATGTAATTGGGTTTGTCGGTCCTAATATTTAAACGAGAATTGGATGGATTAACTATTTTATATATTAAAGCAGCAGGTGATTATCTAGGAGGATGACACGTGGCGCATCCTCATACTTTTTACAATGCCACATTATGGAATTGCCCTTCTTATCTAATCTTACAAAAAGACCCTCTTTGAGTACCACGTCACCTCTATATAGATAAGTGAGGGTGATTCGTGATTTCAAAATTTTAATGGAACCCTAAAAAATCTCTACAAACTAAATCTATCCCTGAAATATCATAACCTGTCCTTATCTCAATACATTTGAAACGTTTCTGCACCCAAACAAGAACGTGTTTGTGGCTCTTAAGAGTCTTCTAAAGAAGAAGAAATCAAAGAAAGTGCAGACATCATCAAAGGGACATGTGTCAAACACGAATGTGTTTGCGGCTCTTGAGAGTCTTGTAAAGAAGAAGAAATCAAAGAGAGTGCATAAATCATCAAAGGGACATGTGTCTAACAAGAACCAGGAGCAACGGGAGAATTCTAAGGTGTTCTGGGCACCGGCGTCTGACTGGGAAGCCTTGGGCTGATGTGTATGACAGCAGCAGAGGTGCAGCAACCCCCAGTAGAGGTAAAAGGATCTTAGAAATCTTTCCTTCTGAAATTGATAGATCATCATTGATTGCTACACTTCCTATTAATATCAAGAGTTTTAGTGACCTTGGTGCGCTTTTGATTGGAAAATATTTCTATTAGGGGTGATCATAAGAGCTATTAGATTGTGAGGGGTGATATATTGTGGGAATGTTTGGATTTGTGATAGCTATGTTAGATCTCTCCGATCACATTTGTGTCTATTCTTGATTGTTGCAAAGGAAGTCGTGTGGAATTGGTCTTGGGTCATATGAATGGATTTGGATTAATTGAATCTAATAGTGCGTCTTTGAATATGTAGCTGATTTAATCATTTTGATTGATTTGTTCCATAGTTAATTCCCTGTGACCCGATTTTTGTGGGTTTTTTTTTTTGGTTTTCTTTTTGACATATATGCTGATTTTGTATGCCTTGCTCTCCAATTGTTTGGTTTTGTTCTGTCTGCGTGAGGAGCATGGGGTCAGTTTAATTCACTTGAGTCATATTGAGGGCGAGCATGTGTGGCTCATAAGTTCAGACGGTCTGCCTAGAATGGCCTTGAAGGTGGTAAGATGCTAAATTAGTTTCATGCTTTGGCTTAGAAATGTGTAACAAAACTCTGTTGATTAATTGATGGATAGAAATATATGACCGGAAAGGTAAGCAAGGCCAGTCTTATTTATTTGTTTGTATTTTACAAGGTTCTAAAGATGTAGTCTTCCTTTTTCTTTTCATTGAGTACCTCCTTTTTAGTTTGAAGGATCTCGGGCACATGGATATATATGCTGTCTGAAATTGGGAAGGACTTTTGGATATATAATCTACAGGGTCTTTTCATTGAGTACCTCCTTCTACAAATGCTAGGGGCTTTCCAAATGGCTCACCACGCCATATTCCATGGCCTCAAAAGGAGGATAATGCTTATAGTGTATCAGATGCATGTAAGCAGTCGTGCTAATGGATCATCATCAATTTATTATCATTAATTTCTTTTTAACTACTATTCCTTATTGCCCATGTTATCATCGGTTTATTATCATTAATTTCTTTTTAAATACTATTCCTTATTATCATATGGTTGTTTCAATGTCTTCTTTGTTTTTTGTGTTGAAATAAAAAAAAATAAGCTTTATTTATTTTTTATTTCTTCTTCAATGGTGTTTATATATTCGTTTAAACATTGGGTAAATCTAAACCGTTCATATTGGGTAAATCTAAAATGTTCATTTGAGACATTTTAGAAGCATTGATCTTATTAGAAGAAACTGTGATAGCTTACTTTTATACAATTTATAATTTTATTTATCGCTTTATTTTTATTTTTGGATATTCTTATGTTTGCTTTACAGTTTTTGCATGTCTTTATTTCATATGTCACTTCTTGTCACTTTTCAACCCATTCTTAGAATTTTTCTTGTTAGTGTTTTTAATTTGAGAGAGAGGGAGTAAAAAATATAGTCCCATTTAATAATTATTCAACAGAGGGTTTCCTTTCTAATAATAAAGAAGTGATTTCTAAGTGTATCCATTGTAATTAATATTGCGATAAGATCTGAAAGAAGGAGGAAATTGAATGGAGGGAAGCTATCAGTATGTTTTTAGATAGATGTATATTCATTGAATCATTTTTCTTCTTTTTAATAGATCTTGACATGGATCATTTTAAAAGTTTAAATAATATATTATAAACGTATATGGGGCTCCAAAGGATGGTCACCAATCTTGAACTTCTTATATAATTGTTTTAAATGTAGTTTGTTTGTTTACTCAGTGTCTACTTTCAATTGAAATTGGATGTTCGTTCGATGAATTAAAGGCTCACGTTGAGCGCGGGCCCTAAAACGCTAGTTATATTATTGGAAATTTATACTAAAAGCAAACTTGTATGTATTTGTCTTCGACTAATTAGTATATTTTGTCTTTTCATCTAAATGAGATTTTGTATGGGAAAATGGTTGCATTATTTATGATTATGCATGTGTGTCTTTTATTCTATAAAGTAGACAAGTTGGTGTATAGGGTTCTACTTATACACAGATGTTAAACCCCAATCCAGGTTTAGCGCGATTAGTGGTAATTAAGTGCGTGGTTAGTTATTAAGTGGGTTTGGAGTTCGTGGGTTAGAAATTGGTTCGATTTAGTCTAGAATTAGCTTTGGGGAATTTTGAGAGCGTTTTATGCATTCAGTCACACTCAGGGATGCCTTGAGTGTACGCGTAAGCTCAGGAGGAAATCCTAGTTTTTCTGATCTTAATCGTGATTTCGACCTCATTTGAATGGTTTTATTTTATTGTTTAACTTTTGGGTTCAACCTGTTTTTGTTAAGACCCAAAATTCCAAGTTTTGGTTGAAAGGGGTAAAACGGTCATTTCACATCAAACCTGGACCCAAATTTCGAAATCTCAAAACTATGCCAAATTTGTACTTTTTGAAAACTAGATTTTTCGGTGATCGATTTTGTCTTCTTCGTCGATTTCATCCGAGGCCCACAAATCGGTGTTTTATCCATCTCAAATTTTGAAGTCAATGGGGCCCACAACCCATTTGACTTAAGTGACCTTCTCCCTCATGTGCACTACGTTCAGAACCCATTCCCTCATTTCCTGCAACTCTCATTCTCAAGAGCCAGCTGAGAAGAACTCTTTCTTCCTCTCCCTTGTTCTCCTTGCATGCCCAAGTTAGGAAGTTTCAAATCAAAATCTGAGCACACCATCTTCTTCCTCTCATCTTGAGCTTTCCATTGCTGTCATTTTCTTGAGGATTCCAGCTGAAAAGCCCCTTCTTCCTCCTTGTTTCTCTTCGTTTGGATAGCTACAGGTAAGAGACCTTTTTCATCTTTTCAATGTGGTCTTTTGAGCTAATTAGGAACTCATTCCTCTAACATGCAAACCCATTTTCGAAATGGGGATTTTGTTTGCCCAAAATGATGATTTTTGGAATGGTTTTCTTGGGACTTTGGTGTAGATTTCGTGGTTCTTCTTGGGGTAGGAGTTTGAGAGATCTTGGATAGCACTTTGGTGTAGGTAAGTGATCAATCTAGTCTTCTTTGAATGCATGCTATAGTTTTATTTCTCTAAGCTACAAATGAATTGTTTTCTTGTTTTAGTATTGAAAGGGATTGCTTTTCTCATGATGAATGTTTTGGAAATGTTATTTGAATTGAAATGTATATGTTGTTTGAATTATCTTGAGGCATTCTCATTCAATTAAGTATTGGTGGTTGTTCAAATGTTTTAGGATGGATGAATGATGGGAAGAGTTGAGGTGTGAGTTGTTGAAGGAGATTGAGTGATTGAATGTGAAGTGGGAAGGTTCAAAATGGCAAGAGAAGCTTTGAAAAATGTTGGAATTGTGTAAGGCATTGCTAAGGAGAAGGAGCCAGAAATGTCCAAGGAGAATGCAGTTTTCTGCACTGCACGGATTCAGGCAGAAGCCTGTCCGCTCGAGCGAAGTTCGTGGTCGCTCGAGTGAGCAAGCTTCTGTCTGGGAGAAACGCTGCTAGAAACCTGTCCACTTGAGCGAACATTGGGTGAGCTCGAGCGAACAAGTCTCTGGTTGCGACCGCTCGACCGAACCCGGTGGAGGCTCGAGCGAACAAAGTTCTGGATGGGTCCGCCGAGCGAACGTATCATCGCTCGAGCGAACCTGATGCTGTTTGATTTCTAAATGTGAATGAGAAAAAGGAGGAGATTGTTAGAAGGAAGAAAACTTGATCATGTCAAGTGTCTTAAATTTGTTATTGTGCCATTGAAACTCATAATATCTAATAACATCAGAACACCAAATTATTTTGAACACTGATATTTGAATTTCAATTGCACTGAGATCAAATTAAGACTCTTAGTATGAACTCGAATTAGATTGTTTAAAATTTTCAGTTTTGTCACTATGAGTATTATCGTACAGTAGTTTACTTTGCAAGTTTGGTTTTGCTTCAAATTATTTAGAAAAGGAAAAATGGAGTCACTTCTTTAGTTCATGATGATATAGTTTATGCTATCTTTGCAAATCATGTTTCATTTTACCTTGATAAGCGCATTTTCCCATTCTTGATAAGTTTTGTACGAATATCGACATGCTTTGTGCATACATGAACATCATGGAATATCGCTGAGCTTGGACTGCCCTCTCAGTTTGATCCACTAGTTAGGGGGTCCTTAAGCATAAGGACAATCTACAGATTAGTCGTGTAATTATATACATTCTTATTTTGTCCAGTTCCGCGGCCGGTTTTCCCACTCACCTTGTGTGACTGGGCTTTTGCTTCGTTTCGTTTTGTTTTGTTTCGTTTTACTTGCTCTTGTCATTGAGTGTGACAGAGAAAGGATGAGCTCAATGTGGATTCATGAATCATGTTATTTTCTTGAAATTATATTAGTTTTGCTTTGTACAGTTTATATATGTTTTGCTCAGAACTCATGTCAAGTTTTAAGTATTAATCATTCCAAATATTGATCGATTTGTTTTATGTCTCAATTGATCACCTGCCAGACCGTCGTGTCTGACTTTTTTTGCTTTGGTGTTTAGATGCAGGAGCAGCTGCCCCTGAGGAGGAGTGCCCGGAGGAGGCTTTCGAGCCACCCCCAGCCCGTGAGTGGCAACCCGATGACGTCCTCTAGACGTCGGGTGGGGTCTTGAGCACGATACATGATGGGAATGGTCGTTTGTTTTGTTTTGGGTTGTAAGGCCTTTGTTGGCCGTTGATACTTTGGGAATGTGTAAACTTAACTTAACTTACTTTTGTTTTTTTGAAACTTGAAAGTTAAAAATGATGGTAATGCCATGTTATGTTTCCTCCTCTGATTATTGTCTTCTTGATGATTTAATTTATGTAAGTGGATGTTATGTCACATGTAAAGAATAGATAAGATTACTTGCACGCTTCCGCAAATCATTGTTCGTGTGAGATAAAATTCCATGTTTGTTTTGGGAATCCTTACTGCGGAATCATGTGGGTTAATCATAGATAGTTGGTAGAGCCCAACAAGCACGCCGCGGGCATCGGTCCGGAGTTGCAACAACGGAGGACTTCTCTGTCGGTTCTTATAGAATATAAGTTTTTGTTCACAATCTAGATGGACTTGGACACACCATCGGTACGATTGTAGCATGATATTTCAGCAGGCTTGTCTTGGCTGCGGGAAAAGGTATAGTTTCGACTCATCATGCTAGTACGCTTTGTGTGTATTGAACATGACTGCTTTTGAGTTTATTATCTTTATACTGACTATATAAGATGATTAACATCCAAATGGTTATTATGAGTGCTTGTACTCCTAATCCTTACATAAATAATAGACACATACATTTAGTCTTTGCCATTTTGATTTACAAAGGAGTGAGATCTTTTATGGGTCAATAATCTCAGTAAATTGGATGACTACACTACGTGTATGGTGCATATTAGTTTATTGACGGAATCCACGTCCCAAAATTGGGATCGATGATATCCCCTTGATGAAGCTTTTAAGTTTTGATTATGTCAAACCCTGCAGGTGGACTTTGTGTCCGACATATCAAATAAGTTAAGTGTAAGGTCTCAAGGAATTATAAAGATATCGATTAAATATAGATGTCGGTAATTATTTAATCGATGGATATCTGAAATCTTAACATGGGGAGATTAATAAGCATTTAATGACATGAAGCGCGAAATATTAATTTTGAGAATAAGGGCAGGAGTGCAATTATAATTCTCTGGTGGACTGAATTGTAATTTATGGAACTAGGATTCTAATTTGGGTCGAATTAAGGTTTCCTGCTTCCATAAGAAGCCTATCCTTATTTACTTCTTAAGGTCCCTATTGTAGCCTATAAATATGCGCTACTGCTCTCTAGGTCAAAAAGAAGAAAAATCTCGTTTTAGAGAGCAGGGAGAATTCGCAGAAGAGGCCCACTCCCTGGTGCGAATTCAAGCATAGAGGAATACAGTAGAAGATCTTAAGATTTTCGGGCTGCTGCAAGACCGAGATCAGATCAGGAAGACCGAGATAAAATCAGAGAGATTCTCGAAGGTATGGTCTTTGATCATCTTTGTTTAAAGCTATTTCCGCATTGATCTATAAGCAATATCTAGGGTTCTTGGCGGAAACTCTTTTCTAACAATGGTATCAGAGCCAATCCTGATACTGCATATGAATTGAAGAAAACATAGTAAGATTATAGGTTGCTGTAAAAGAGTTGGTTTGCCTTTGCTGTCTGTAACCCTTGTTTTGTAGCGAACTATCTGATCTCTGTTTTGCTGCGATTGATCTGGTTATCATGGTCACCATGTGTGTATGTTATGTGAATGGATCCCACGAATCAGATTCGTGGTTACTGTTTTACGTATTTTACAAGTTTTATGGTGATGTAATTATATTGACATAGCGTGTGAACTCCGTTTGTCAGGAGGCTTAGGTTTAATGTAATTTTTCATGGAGATGTAATTATATTGAGATAGCATGTGAACTCCGTTCGTAAGGAGGCTTAGGATTCAATGTAATTTTTCATGGAGAGGCGCAGGTTTTGAAGGCAGAAATTCGATTTCAAAGGAAGAACTTGAAAAAAAAAAAATTGGTCCGATGACCGGGCAGCTCGATCCCCACCGGGGGACACCCCCGGACCCCCTCTTCGAAGCGCATGTTTTAAAGAAGTGGCAATCATGAAGACAAAAGGATCCTACTTGACCATGATAGCTAGGTTCCTTATGCTGGTTGTCTTTCCTTTTATGTGCTTGGATGTCTATTATTATCATAACTTGCTACATATGATATTATACTTGTTTAATTATGTTTGGAATGGTATAGTAGTATAGATATGGTTACCTACTACTAGATTTTAAACTGGTATTAATTAAACTGTTTTATAAGAACCCTCATTGTTAAATAACTAAGTGGGAGAGGGAACTTCGTTAGCTCCCACGGTCTACATCATAGTTTTGTAGGAGATGTAATGGATTTATATGTTGACCTTAGAGTCTTCCTCCTAATCGGATGAGTTAATTATGGAATCTCCAATACAAACTCTCATATGGATGATTTAGGGTAATTATTAGTATAGGTCTCTTATCCATCTGATGGGACTGAATACAGAATAATGAACCCTAACTTAAATGATGGTATACACTTAGCTATAAATAACAGTATGCTCTCCATCTGAGCCTCTTCTATTATTTATTGGACCAAAGTCATGGCAGCTGTTTGGTTTTACTTGGCATGGTTGTTGCCTTGACAGTAGAACTAAAAGGTTATGTCCTATATGAACAATATAAGTATGGTACTTGTCCTCACATCGAGGCATACTATGCATTGATGTTTTAGATTGCTATCGGACTCTTTTGTTAATTGGCAGAGGGAGCCAATTTTCCTTTTATTTGAATCCAAAGATTTAATTTTGCCCATCATAATTTGTTAATTATGTAAATATCAGGTTTTAAGATGGGTGCTTTCAATCCACTTGGTGTTATTCTCAAAGAACACAAACTCACTGGACCTAATTACATTGATTGGAAAAGAAATTTGGATATTGTGCTAACTGCTGAAGAGTACAAATATGTGCTCACTGAGGTGTACCCAGATAAACCTGTGGATGGATGTATTGATGCGGTAGCCATCGAGGCATACAAAAAATGGAACAAGGTTGATGAGATGGCACGATGTTACATTTTGGCATCCATGTCAAATGTTTTGCAACAGCAACATCAGCCTTATGCTACTGCCTATGACATCATGTACAGTCTCAAGGAGATGTTTGGTGATCAGGATCGGGCAGCTAGACAGGTTGCTATGAAAGAACTGTTTAACACTAAGATGGCTGAAGGTACCCCTGTGAGGGATCATGTTCTGAAAATGATGGGACACCTCAATGAACTTCAAATCCTTGGAGCTGAAATTGATGGGGAGACCTAGATCGATATCATTCTCCAATCCTTGACTGATTCCTTTGAGAATTTTTGCCTAAATTACAACATGAACAAGCTCAATTTTTCCCTGGCGGAATTACACAAGGAACTTCAGGCTGTTGAGGGCCTTTTTAAAAAGCCACCTAGTGTTCACGTTGCTGAAAAAGGTACTGCTTCTAAGCCGAAAGGCAAGGAGAAACAGAAAAAGGGTCAGAATCGTAATACAGTTCCTAAAGGGGGCAATGGACCTCAAGGAGGAGTGAAAAAGCCCAAGGGCAAGTGTTTTCATTGCAAGGAAGTAGGGCACTGGAAAAAGCAATGTCCAACTTATCTCAACAAAGTGAACAATAAAGGTAAATTTCATTCACTAGTTGTTGAATCATGTTTGGCGGTTATATCTACCGGTATCTGGTGTGTAGATACGGAAGCCACTAATCATGTTTGCAATTCTTTGCAGAGGTTCCAGGAAACCAGGCAGCTAAGTGATGGGGAGATTTATTTGCTTATGGGTGATGCTACGAGAGTGGCAGCAGTTGCAGTAAGAGATGTTAGTCTAAGTTTTAGTAGAGATAGGAATTTAATTTTAAGAGATTGTCTTTATGTTCCCTCCATTAGGAGGAATTTAATTTATGTTTCCAAATTGGTTAAAGACAGCTATTCCGTTTATTTTAATAAATTTGTGGTTATTAAGTACAATAAGCATTTTATCTGTTCTGGTTCATTGGTGGATGATCTTTATATTATTAATCCTATCTCTCCTAAACTGCAATAGACTGAATTGAATAACACAATTACCGTACCATGTAAGAGAAAGGAACCATCGCAAATGAACCAAACGTATCTTTGGCATTTACGCCTGGGTCATATTAATCTACACCGGATATCAAGACTGGTTGCAAATGGACCATTACAGTCATTGGCGGTCGAGGCCCTTCCAGTCTGCGAATCTTGTTTAGAGGGGAAAATGACCAAGCGCCCTTTTTCGACAAAAGGCTATAGGGCCAAAGAACCGTTGGCATTGGTTCGCTCTGACCTGTGTGGGCCCATAAATGTCCAGGCAAGTGGTGGCTTTGAATATTTCATTACTTTCATTGATAACTATTCAAGGTATGGGTACATTTACTTAATGCGCCGTAAGTCCAAATGCTTTGAGAAATTCAAGGAGTATAGGGCGGAAATGGAGAAGCGTTTAAGTAAGAGTATCAAGACACTACGATCTGATCATGGTGGCGAGTACCTCTTTGGAGAATTTAGGGATTACTTAGCACAAGAGGGGATTACATCCCAGCTGCTGCACCAGGTTCACCTCAACAAAATGGTGTCGCAGAAAGAAGAAATAGGACTCTTATAAATATGGTAAGGTCAATGATGAGTTATTTGGAGTTACCTAATTCGTTCTGGGGGCATGCTCTAGAAACAGCTACATATATTCTTAACTTAGTTCCATCTAAGTCAGTACTTACTACACCCACATAACTATGGACTGAGCGCAAACCTAGTTTAAAGCATGTTCAGATTTGGGGCAGTCCAACACATGTGCTGAAAGGGAACACAGATAAGTTGGAACCAAGAACAGAAGTTTGCATTTTCGTTGGCTGTCCCAGAGGAACAAAAGGTGGTCTGTTCTATAACTCTCAAGATCGAAAGGTCATTGTTAGCACCAATGCTCGATTCTTAGAAGATGACTATATCATGAACCACAAACCCAAAAGCAAAATTGTTCTAGAGGAATTGAGAGGAGAAAGACCTACCCAAACTTTTCCATCGCCAATAGCACAGGAAGAGGCACCAAAAGATGGAGAACTTGGCGTTCCATTACCTCGTCGTAGTGGGAGGATTGCCGAGTCTTCAACTAATGATATTCCAGGTGAAACCATCAACATGATGGGTGATGAGCCGGATCAGCATGTCAATGATGGCACACCAGGATTAGTTTTGGCACAACGTGACACTACTCATACACAGACACAGGATGTGCCTCGTCATAGTGGGAGGGTTGTTCGTCCACCCGAGAGGTATATGTTCTTGGGAGAGTCATACGACAGAGTCCTTGATGAGCTAGATACCGAACCCTGTAACTATAATGAAGCAATCCAAGACAAATATGCAGAACTATGACAATAAGCTATGCAATCAGAAATGGATTCTATGTACCATAATCAAGTATGGGATCTTGTAGAACCACTAGAGGGGATAAAACCTATCGGTTGTAAGTAGGTCTACAAGAAGAAAAGAGGGGTGGATGGAAAGGTTGAAACCTTCAAAGCTAGGCTTGTTGCGAAAGGGTTTACTCAGAAAGACGGTATCGATTATGAGGAGACTTTCTCGCCAGTAGCCATGCTGAAATCCATCCAGATTCTTTTATCCATTGCGGCTTATTTTGATTACGAAATTTGGCAAATGGATGTCAAGACAACATTCCCTAATGGAAATCTTGATGAATGTATCTACATGGTACAACCAGATGGATTCATAGCTGAAGGTCGTGAGCACATGTTGTGCAAGCTTAAGAAGTCCATTTATGGACTTAAGCAAGCATCTAGATCTTGGAACATTCGTTTTGATCAAGCCATTAAATCTTATGGTTTCGAGCAGAATCTAGATGAATCTTGTGTGTATAAGAGGTGCAACGGCAATGTAGTAATTTTCTTAGTACTTTATGTAGATGACATCCTACTCATTGGAAACGATGTTGGGGTGTTTTCTTCGGTCAAAGTATGGTTGAGCATTCAGTTCGATATGAAAGACTTAGGAGAAGCTAGTAGGGATTAAGCTATTGTGAAATTGGAAACAAAGAATGTTGGGCTTGTCTCAAGCGGTCTATATTGATGTGATTCTTGCCCGTTTTAGCATGCTAGATTCCAAGAAAGGATTTCTTCCTTTCAGGCATGGAATCACTTTATCCAAGGATCAGTGTCCTAAGACACTTGATGAGATAGAAAAAATGAAGGAAGTACCTTATGCTTCGGCGGTGGGAAGCCTCATGTATGCAATGCTATGCTTCTATGCACTTATTTGTATGGATAAATAATTTTTGTTATTATTAACCATTAATATCTTATTATTATGGCTTATTCTTTTTCATTTCTAGCTCGGGTTGGGCCCGGGCCTTTTTCAACAAACATTGCATCTCATATGCATTACATTATGATAGAAGTCAGAAATTGCCTACCCAAACGTGGGTGAAGAATTCTGAAATTTTATTTGAAGCATCATTTTTAAATATTGTTAGTAGCTTCTCATCTATATGATTATTAATGATATTAATAACAATTATATATATATATATATATATAATTACATGCACATGTGAGATGACCAAACAAGATCATTATGTACATCAAAATTTATTTCTTCATTATATGTTTGTTTTTCTTTGAGATTTTAATACATTCGAAGTTCATTTTTAATTGTGTTTGTATTATAAATTATCTATTAATTTTTATTTAAAACTTATTTAAAATTTATAAAAACCTCTAATTAAAATATTATTTACTTTTTATCATCGCCTTAATTGGGCGTCTTGAGATCTAATTAAAATATCTTCTTACACTAAAGATCTTCTTACCATGACTTTTTTGTAGGTGTCTTGACACATTGCTTGGATCTGCCCCAAATCAAGCATCATCAGGTATGTAGTTGGTATAACATTACTTTTCTATATCTGGTTTAGGTTTTTTTTTTTTTTTTCGTTCGTTTGTTTGTAACATTATTGATTACCAGTGAAAAAATATATTATTACCATTGAAAAAACTAAATTGGTTGGTCTGCTTATGGCTCTAACTACGACATTGTCAAACTTTTAATCTGGCAGATATTAATGGGCAAGCTTTGTAATTTTAATGGCATCGATTGCTTTTAATAATATGTTCTACTATCCATTGTTGTATATTTCTTACTGTATATTTTTAAAATTTTCATTTCATGCTTATGTTTAAGAAATCTAAAATTTTATATTTATTTTTCTATTTTAAATTTGTAATGATCACATATTAATCCCTTTTTGTTTTGCATGAATTCTATAGGTGTTTGTTATATAATACTAAGAAACAACTATCTTCGTCTCGTATATTTAATTAAGAATGGAACATCAAGAAGATATGAATCGTTCCAAGATTGAAAGGCAACGTCGAACTCAACTTTTACGGATGAAAAGACTACGTCAAAATGAAAAAACAATAACATCTACAGGTGAAAACATATTCAATAAAAAATATTTTAAGTTTATATTAAATAGATTTAGTTTATTGAATTCGTGGGGGAGCAACACGTGGCGCAACCTCAAGCTTTTTGCATCACTTAATACAGGAATTGCCCTTCTCATCTAATCTCACCAAACCACTATTTCATAATTTTCCTACATAATAGGAGATCCTTGAAGAAGATTGATTCCTACATAAAAATAGGAGCAATTTCATCAAACCACTAGTTGATAATTCAGATTCTATAACCACGATATAGAACTTAATCCGGAATGTAGATTCTATGTAGATTCTATAACCACGATAGATTCCATTAGTTGACTAGCTTATACAAAATTGTTTTGAGTAGTTAAGGTTTTAGAGATGGCCCTTTGATGGATTAATAGGAGAGTTGACCTGTTTATGCGGAATTATTTTAAGTAGTTATGTTTTAGAGATGGCCCTCTGGTGGATTAATAGGGGAGTTGGCCTACTTATACAAAATTGTTTTATGTATTTAAGAGATGACCTCTGATGGATTAATAGGAGTGGATTAGGCCCAAGCCTGTGAGTGGGGCGAGTTGAGAAAAGAGTCCACCATGTTTGTGTCATATGTCGCATGAGAATGATTTCATATGTGATTGGTGGGACCCATCTATTAGTGTCATATGTCGCATGAGAATGATTTCATATGTGATTGGTAGGACCCATCTATTAAACTCAAATGAATAAAAAAAAAAAAGAAGCTTTAGTTATGAGATGAAGGGGCGCACCATTCTACAAGTCCTCTTGATTATCAAAACCGTAATCAATCCCCTTCCACTTAAAGAAACTCCACACGGACCTTTCTATTTTATTTTATAAGAACTCCCCCATTAAAATACTTACTTGGATACCCAATCATATCCATAAAATCTCAAAATTTTCAACTAATTTTAAGTTTCAAATAAAACTGATTTCTTTTCCCAAATTTCCTCTCATGATCGCATCAGTGTGAGCATAGTAATTTTATTTTCTAAATCTGACATCAAACAATGTGACAATTATTAAATAAGTGGAAATTTGAAATTTAGTGCAATTGTTTTTTTCATTGAAACGAATGTGTGTTTATCTTTTCATTGATACAGTATAATTGATGCATGGATATCTGCTTTAAATATGAGTTATATTAGATCAATTTTGAAATTGTTTTATGCTATGTAAAGACAATTGGTTCTTTATCTTGATAATGACTCAGGCATTCAGCTGTCAAATTTAGAGTCACCCTTTTCATTGCAACAATTGCTATGTGTCTGCATTCCATTGCCAGTTCTTTAGTAAATGTAGATAAGATCATCTTCAGTTTGTAGACATGTTTCATGTCAGTACTCCACTTTTCGTTTCTACTTTGCGTTAGGTAAGGCTACAAAGGGGTCGGGTTTTACAGGCTCCAATTATGTTTAAACGGTTCTGGACCTAAATCCAAATTGTAGGATTCTTGTATATATTTTTTATTATTCATATAAATTTGTTTTAGCACATTTCATAAATATCCTACACCTTTTCCATTATCCAACTGCAAAATAATGTTCATTTTGGTTATTTAATCCTTTAAATAATTGCTTTTAAATTTATTTTAACTATGATTGTGTAATGAATTATATGTTAATAGTCATTTACATTTCATTTAAATGAAATGAATACTACTATTTAAAATTTTAACAACTCTTTAAATAAGCCAGCGTGGGCCCTCAAGCGCTAGTTATATTTATTAAAGCAGCAGGTGATTCTATGGGAGAGCGGCATGTGGCGGCATGGGAATCCCTTGGAAAGCGACACGTGGCGGCATGGGAGTCTATCCCTTTAGGAGATAAACTAGGGATGTGGACGTCGGTAGAGAGGAGAGAAATAAGGGGAGAAAATTAGGAGAGAAGAGAAAAAATAGGAGATTTAGAATTTATTTAAATTTTCTTGATTGTTACTTAGGACTGTAGTGTGGGGTTGACCCAGGTCCACAGACCTGGTCCAATAACAGAAAGACTGGTCCAAATCCGCATTTAGATTCGGCAGGTCAGGGCCGAGTCCAAAGGTAAAGACATTATGGACCTTCCTCAAGCCCATACCAACATTGGTGTATGATCCATCTATCCGTTTCTTTTTTCAAAAACAAAACAAAATAAGATGGCCTTCATAGTCCTTGCATGCATCCAAGACGGCAAGACCTAGCCAAATGATGGCTCATTAACTACAAATGTGTGGAGCCCACTTTACCTACATACAAACAACCACCTAGTCCCATCCTGAAAGTGAAAAATTTAGTAACTTTTTCATTACTGACTTTTTATCTCTATTTGTTAATATTAACATCTTTGTGAAATGTTGAATTATATTAATGAGCTTTCATTTAAATAATGTCATTGTTTAAACATTGAATTACAGTAATGAGCTTTCTTGAGTCATAGAAAGTCATTTTAAAGCAAAACGCGACTCGGAATATCTTAAAATGCGTGTTTCAGCCTAGAATCGTATGAAATGCATTTGAAACCAAAAGTGTGTCGGATGTGAATTTTGATCCCCCCCGAGAGGGGAATCGCCATTCAGCAGTGTGAGATAAAAAAATACATCGAAAATGAGGATTTCGACTACCCTCAAAATCGACAAATCACGATCGCCAGTTACGGATTCGGCCGTAACACCGTCCTTCGACGAAAACCGAAAGAATGCGTGAGGAAAATAGGGTGGGTTCTTCTCTCGTCTAATGTGCCGCTGGCGACACACGACGGTTGTCTTGTCACTTAATTTGGGTCTTTCAATTCGGGTCAAACTTGGGTGAAGGGTCAAATTATGGGCTTCAAGATGGGACCATAATGAACTAGGCAAGGGAAATCAACATCCAGGGTTGAACAGACTAATTAAAGTTAAATCCAAGTATTCTAGGAGATAAGCGAATTAAAATGAAAATAAACTAAGAAAATAAGGGGAAAGGTGCCAAATATTTAGAAGATGATCAACCTCATTCCTGGGTACCCCCTTAAATGTCCTTTGACGACCTAGGGTTTAAAGGTTGATTCTTCGAATCGAAAGAATGATGCAGACGAAACTTCGAGTTGTGATTTCTGTGGGTTTGCGTACGATACGCAGGTGATAAAAGTGCATGGCCGATGATGGGCCAGAAGTAAGATAAAAATGGCCGATGTTAAGCCGGGATTGATTGAGGGTGGCCGATGATGGGCCGGTAGTAAATAAACTGATATTGGGGTGTGTGAAATCACTCGTCTCGTTTCGTCATTCTCATTAATTCAGGTTCTCGGAATCAGCCTCTATTCCCTTTAATCATTGAGTTCAGATAAATATTTGGCACTGGAGGTGGAGGAAAAGAGAAGAAAATATTTTTGGGATTGGCTTTGTTGGTTTTATAGTTTTTTTTGGATTTTAATAATTGGGGCTAGAAGGGCCTAACTAGGGAAGTTCCTACTTGGATTCAATCTAACCGTTCCATTTCCCTAATGGATCTCTATCCTATCCGAAGGTCCTAACAACCCACATCCGCCCTCCAGGTCCCTTAGCGGGGGCCGGAGAGCGAGTGGGACCTAATCAGTTAGGATTATCGAAACTAGGGTAGTCTAAGCTAGCTAGGGGTAGACCTAGATCTAAGTCCGGGTCTGACCTAATCAGTTAGGCTATAGTCTAATTTCTAACTCCAATTTATTAATATTTTGGTTTTTTTTAATATCTTTTACTTTGTTTTTGGTCTTTTTGATTTTTATGGTTTTTATTTTCTTTTTATGTATTTATTTATTAAGCCTTAAATCCTAAATTGATTTAGCCTAATGAAATGGGGTGAGGAGGGAGTAATAAGTTTCTAATTTTTATTTAATAATTTATTTGAAATTTCCTAAATGAGATCTCCTAATCCTAATGACATGGGGGAAAAGAAGAGAAGTCAATTATTGGATTTAGCCTAATTATTTCTAATTAGTAGGGTAGCTAAAATTCTATTTTTAATCTTTACTTTTAATTTTATTATTTGGTTTTGTTTTTGTTTTGGGGTTTTTGTTTGTTTTTTTATTTTTTATTTAATTTTTTTTAATAAATTATGCAGTCTTAAATTGCACCTAAAAGAATATGAAATAAAAATGCAACTAAGTTATAATACATGGGCAGGTTGAATGCATGAGCATATTTTAATACATGAATCAAGAACAAATTAAAACAAGCCATGATAGAAGGAAAGAAAAATGTCAATCTAAATGAATGAGCATATTAAATGCGTGCGCAAAATTTATGCATAAAAGATGATGAAATGACTAAAAAAAAAAAAGATTAAACTAGGTGCATGGACGGGCTTGCTGCTAGCTAGGAATGATTTAAAATAAACAATGAAACTGAAAATTGACCACATGCATGGGCATATTAAGATGCATGAAATCATAAAAAGAAACAATAAACAAATATGCAAGAAAATAAAATAGGCATGTTCGGTTTAAATGAATGGGCTAGTCAGGTGGGCGCAACAGTTGGGTGAGCGGCACAGGGAAAAGTGGTGCAGTAGTGAGGGTGTGTGCAGTGCAGTGGTGGCAAGGAAGGAGTGTCCAGTGGAGATGGGTGGGAGGAAGCAAGGTGTGCCGCAGGTGGGTGCAAGGTCCCGGAATGAGGAAGAGAAGGAGAGGAAGGAGAAGAAAGAAGAAGGGAAAGAAAGAAAGAAAGAAAAAAGAAAAACAAGGTGGCTTGGTGGGGTGTGCAGGCGGAGTGCAGAAGGGTGCTGTGGTGCTGCGTGCGGGTGAGGGAGAAGAAGATGGGGAAGAAGAGGAAGAGAAGAAAGAAGAAAAGAAAGAAAGAAAATGAGAGGTGCAGTGGGCGCGCAGGTGGCGGAGTGTAAGGAGGGTGCAGGGAATGGCGTAGGGGAGAGAAGGTGGCTGTGAAGGGGTCTAAAGGAGAGGTGAGGGTTGCGCAGGGAAGAGACGAAGAAGGAGCAGGGGAGACAGAGAGGATGAGTAGGTGGGTGCGGGGAGAGACAGAGCAGGGGGAGAGGGAGATAGAGAGGGAATAGGGATGGAGAAAAGAAAAGGCGGGCAGAGCAGAGAGGGAGAGAGAGTGGGGGGAGAAATCGAGAGCGAGAAAGAAGGGTGCGAAGTGGGAGAGAGGGTGCAGAGATGGAGAGAAAGTGACAGAGAGTAGAGAGGCGGGGAGAGAGGGAATGGAGAGAACGAGAAAACGAGAAGGGAGAGAGGGGCGAACGAGAGGGAGAGGAGTGAGTGAGGTGCTATGGAAAACGAAGATGGGTGCTAGTAAAAGGGAGCCGAGAGAGGAGAAGAATGAGAGAGAGATAGTAAGGAGAGAGAGAGGGAGAGGGACATGTGTGCAGAGCGATACAGAGAAGGGGAGAGGAGCATACCTACGCAGGGGAAGAGGGAGAGATGCTGTGGAAGACGAAGATGGAAGACGAAGGGCTGCTGTGGCTGCGAGGGGGTTGCTACGCGCGTCTGGCAGGGAGTGTTGTGTGAGATGGGTTCCAGGCGGACGTGCTACTGCGACTAGGAGAAGGAGAGGTGGAGAGAGCGAGGAAAGGGAGAACAAGAGAGGAGACAGAGGGCGAGGAAGACCAGGGAGAGGGACCGAGAGAGAGAACTGAGGTGCGTGATATGGAGGATCCGGGATCTGGAATGGGTGGGATCAGGAGATATGCGCATGGGTGAGAGGGATAAGGCCTGGGAGTTTGAAATTGAGAGGGATAAGGCCTGGGTGTTAAAGATTGAGAGGGATAAGGCCTGGGTGTTAAGAGATTGAGAGCCAAAGACGAGGTTTAAAGGGGACGGGTCAAGTTCGGGTCAGGAGGTTTGGATCAGGCTCGGGTTGTGTTTGGGTCAGGTGAGGTCTGGACCTGGCCTAATGAGTGGGATCGGGTCAGGTTCAGCTTGGGCTGGAGTTCATTGGGCCAGGCCTCGTGGGTTTGGATTTAAAAGAAACAGGTTTGGGTCGAGAAGGTGGGGTCCGGTGTTGATTAGCCGAGTTATTATTAATGGGCCCATGTTTCATAGATTTCGATCTGCTCGTCGGATTTTGACATTCCACATATCGACGAAAAGTTCTCAGCGAGTAGGTCACGATGAACAGATTTTTAGGGGTCAACTAAGCTGACTCCAACTAAGACTCCTGACTCCACATCTCATGTGCAATCCGGGCCCACAGTTAATTGCAATTTGACAATTCAAACTTTAAACATCAGAAACAATTAATTCACAATTAACCAAATACGGGGCTGTAGGCGTATGCAAAGTCCTAGCAATGGAGGCTGCACTCGTGCCCGGCCCGGCCCAGATCTAATTTCTGGAGCAAGCAATGGTGCCAAAATAAATTGAACACCCCCTTTCTTCTACTCTGATCTCAATAAACTCAAAAAAAAAAAAAAAAAAAAAAAAAAAAAAGCCTCGCAAGATTGCAGTACCGGAGACTGCTAAATGCACAAATAGAAGATTTATGCAACTAAAACACGGATAAATGCACAAAACCCATGCACATGCAAGGGTAGAGAAATAACTAACATCATTTGGGAAGATACGGTTCTGAGCCAGATAAGTTCAATCTGAACATCATGCTGATTTAAAACCTCCCAGAACATTTAACCTTGAACAACCAAAAATCTCGAAATAAAACCATCACCAAAAAAAGAAAACAAGAACCTACCACACCAAGTAAATTTAGGGCTGTTCGAAACACAAGAAATGGGGAGTATATGCCACTCAACCAACTCCATAGGTGATTCTGAGCAATAGCATTGAGTGCTGGTTTTTTTTTTTTTTTTTTAAATTAAGCATAGGATGTTATTAAAAATAAATCAGAAACCATATACTAGAATTAAAGCCCAAAAAATTCGATGCCCTTAAATAACCCATAACCACAGGTAGAATAACAGAATGTCACTAGCATGGCATGAAAGGAAAACATTGGCAAATGTACTCAAACCTACCCTATATCCAATATCACATAAAAATAAGGAAATGACCACAGACACCACATAGGAAATCCGCTAAGATAAAAAAAAATAAAATAATAATAATAAAAAGAACCCCAAATGGGTACTTTAATTTGGGCACCAGTAACCAAGGCACAAGCAATTTGTAGTTTGTACAGTAAACTGCACAACAAAACCATGAGTGCAAAAAGTATAATATCGCCAATGCCAACATGATGCTTGAATAATTTTAATCCACCCATCATCAAAGGAACCAACTTAGAAGGGGATGATTCTGAGTAAATAGCAACCGGCAATGTGAGATCACAAATCCCAAATCAGTAAAATTGCAGAAAGATACAAGAATTACAAGCCAATAGATGAAATCACTACAACAAATCACAGAAACAAGCAAATGAAAAATGCAGGAATGAGAAAAAGGAGCAGAAATGAATCAAAACCCTTGGGGCTGGTTTGCATTTACAAACCTCAAGCGTAAGTAGCTTTAGTTACATGTGAGCCTACAGATCTCGTGTTTGGATGGTCTGGTTACACAATGTCACTTTGTTCTTTGCAACAAAAAAACACATTTGATCAGATTTCCAGGTACAGGTAACTTGAGTACAAGGTGAATGAAATGAATTTCAAGGATCCAAACGACGCCTTGGTATGCATTTTCTAAATTTGACCAGGACAGGCTGCACTCTTCCAACTGATGATTGATGGACTAAGGGGAAACCCAGTTCAGCCTGAGTAACACCACCACACTCCTGCAGTAAATTTTAGGGAAAACCATCAGCTGAATGGTATGAATGAGTGAATACTTGAAAGATACGCATCTATTTTCCCGTCTAAGCCCTGTTTGGATCCCCGAAACTCAGTTGCCTTGCACTCTGTTTACCTGCAAATTTAGCAGCAAAAGTTAACAAAGCATCTGTCACTTCCAGGCTACTCAGGTTAACTGAACACATAATTGCAGGCCACCTTTACTTAAAAATGTTAAATGGGTCAAAAAATTCTTTCTTTGTGAATTGTCAAAGAATAAATAATAAACCTTGCAAATTTTAGTAACTTAAAATTTAATTGCCACTTCCGAAACAACAAAAAAATTTACATTTGGTCTCCGTGGAGAAGGAACAATAAATAACTCATGCAGCCAGCATCATTGGCACATTCGAAGATGTGCGAAATCAGACCCTGAAAGGCATTCTTGGGGTTCAGAAATGCTTCTGTGGTCAACTAGCTCCCACTATTTCCAAGAACTCAAGACAGGAATAACTGTATTGCAATCATGCAAGAAAAAATCAACCAATTCAAATTTGAAGCTTGCTTTCTGTATAACATTAGTTTTTCTAGGTTTAATTGAGTCTGAAATGATTGTATTGATCTAAACAAAACTGTTGGGATTGTGACAAGATATAATTCCATTCACTGCTCTGAGACTCTCTGTTGAACTAGGCTAGATATATTAGACCTCAACGCAACCATTGTTTAGGGAGTTAGCCATGGATTTCCAAGAATTACTGACTGCAATAGCGAAGTTTTCAGATAGGAAAAGGGAGACTAGAAATGCAAGGACCAAAAGATTAGAACTGGAAAATACCACAACACTAATCTTAAAAAAAAAAAAACACCCTCCAAAAGTCTGAGGACTTGTTCAGCCATAAGGATGTATGGAATTCCAGGTGAAATTATGGTTAAGATAACTTATAGGCTTGAAGGATTGAATCTTAGCACCACGAATTTTTCCAATTGTACCAAAATAAATTTCTGTTGGCTTCCGCCGTACCACACCAAGAAAACACAAGTTAAACTGCCAAACCATGTGTTTATTATCAAGCTGAATTTTTGTACAAATAGAAAATAGGATGAACAAAAGATCATAGTAAAACGAAAAGCTTAATACTATTCAAGGATCCTACTTAAATCCAACAACTAAAACCAACTCAAAACAAAAGACTTAATCAAAATAATCAATGATGCCCACATAGTTTTAAATAAATAAATAAAAAGTCACATTAAATAAAATCCAGGAGCAAATAACAATTAAAATTCAAAGCCCTACTCTAAATTCAGGTATACCATGCAATCACCTAATCGTCAAAAATTCAAGAAATAAGAAAGCAAATACATACTAATAAATATTATTAATATTACCAATAATATAATGTACAAGTACGTAAATGACTCAAATCAGCATTATAAATTGCTTATGCAAACACCTAATCATCTAAAATTCAGGAAATAAGAAAATCAAATATATAATAATATATATAATTATGACTTGAATTCCAACATTGAATGCTCAAATGCATGAATTTATAAAATTCAATGAAATCAATGCAAGTTATCCCAAGTCCATGAAATAAATCTACATGAAATAAAAACAATATGATCGTGCACAATGAGAAACAATATGATGCAATTCCATGGATTAATCACACCCTCCAACCAACATTTTACTAGTCCCTAGCAAAAGATGTGAAAAGGTGAAGTTAACTAACCTAACCTGATCTAACCTAAAAAAACAAAAGACTAATGAAGAAAAAAAAAAAAAAAAGCCACTTTCAATGGCACTCTTGACTACATTTAGCATATGGAGTAAGCCCTTATACCCCTAAGGTTATCCTAATGGACGAATTGTGCCCGATGAGGTTTAGTTGTGAATATCTCCGCAAAACTCAAAAACAAAATAAAAAATTAACAAAATCAAAAAATACTCTCCAAAAGAAAATTTATAAACATTGGATACTCTCGATTCTCATAATAGTCAAAGTAAAGACAAAGTCAAAATACGATTCACCAATCCCATCTTTGGAAAGAAATTTTCAAAAGCATGCTAAATATGATCGTGCACAATGAGAAAGTACGTATACATCAAAAAATAAGTGTTAAATGTTCCGCTAGAACCTCCGTGAAAACGACTCAATCAAATAATCCGGTCCACCTAGACTTAGCCAAAAAAAAAAAAAAAGATTTCCTCTCAAGGCAACCATGATGGCTTTCGCACTATTGTTTTTCAAAAGGCCGTGAAATTTCAGCAACAAGCTTCTCTCTTTCTTCTTTTTTCTTTTCTCTTGATTGTTTTTCCTTTTCAACGGTCCCCAACAATATGCAGCCCTTTTCGTGTACTCAAATTAAGGGTGTACCCAAATTAAGACAACCATGATGGCTTTCGCACTATTGCTTTTCAAAAGACCGTGATTTTTTTTCTTTTTCAACGGTCCCCAACAATAGGCAGCCCTTTTCATGTACCCAAATTAACGCAGTCATGATGGCTTTCGCACTACTATTTTTCAAAAGGCCGTGGATTTTTTTTTCTTTTTCAACGGTCCCCAACAATAGGCAGCCCTTTTCATGTACCCGAATTAAGGGTGTACCCGAATTAGGGCAATCATGATGGCTTTCGCACTATTGTTTTTCAAAAGGCCGTGAAATTTCAGCGACAAGTTTCTCTCTTCTTTTTTCTTCTCTTGATATTTTTTCCTTTTCAACTGTCCCCAACAATAGGCAGCCCTTTTCATGTACCCGAATTAAGGCAACCATGATGGCTTTCGCACTATTGTTTTTCATAAGCCCGTGATTTTTTTTCCTTTTCAACGGTCCCCAACAATAGGCAGCCATTTTTATGTACCCGAATAAAGGCAATCATGATAGCTTTCGCACTATTATTTTTCAAAAGGCCATGAATTTTTTTTTTCTTCTTCAACGGTCCCCAACAATAAGCAGCCCTTTTCATGTACCCGAATTAAGGGTGTACCCGAATTAAGGCAACCATGATGGCTTTCGCACTATTGTTTTTCAAAAGGCCGTGAAATTTCAGCGACAAGCTTCTCTCTTTCTTCTTTTTTCTTCTCTTAATTTTTTTTCTTTTTCAACGGTCCCCAACAATAGGCAGCCCTTTTCATGTACCCAAATTAAGGGTGTACCCGAATTAAGGCAACCATGATGGCTTTCGCACTATTGTTTTTCAAAAGCCCGTGATTTTTTTTCCTTTTCAACGGTCCCCAACAATAGGCAGCCATTTTCATGTATCCGAATAAAGGCAACCATGATGGCTTTCGCACTATTGTTTTTTAAAAGGCCATGAAATTTTTATTCATTTTCAACGGTCCCCAACAATAGGAAGCCATTTTCATGTATCCGAATTAAGGGTGTACCCAAATTAAGGCAACCATGATGGCTTTCGCACTATTGCTTTTCAAAAGGCCGTGAAATTTCAGCGACAAGCTTCTCTCTTGCTTCGTTTTTCTTTTCTCTCAATTTTTTTATTTTCCTTTTCAACGGTCCCCAACAATAGGCAGCCCTTTTCATGTCACTATTTTAGACGAGAGGGATTCCTCCAAGTGTCTTGTTGCATCCAAAGATTGTAGAGAACATTCGGGATGATCTCTCAAAACCTTATAAAATTATTGAGGTGTAGAGAAAAAGAGAAGCCAAAGAACTGAAGATCAAGAGATATGCAGAGGTTTTGTGGAAACGTAAAATATAATGAAAATTTAAAAATATCAAACTATAGAGAAAAATGTGCCTGTAATTATAAAAGACAGAAAGTAGTTTAGTAGGTTAAAAAGTTACTTTTCTTAGAAAGAATTATACTTTCATATCTTAAAAACTTTATTCATGAATAAAACAATTTTAACTAAAAATAATAATGGTAGACTATTTTCTTTTTTAAACTATTTTTATCAAAGATATTTTATTTAGTACGAATGATAATCAAAGAAGAAGAATTTGTTAGAAATCTCAAATGATATGAATGGTCACATGTAGGCTCCTGCCGATTAAGACATGCATTATTCTTCTTAAATTCAATTTTTGGATGAAATAGACTTTAAGAATAGGAAACTTTCACATTTCACTAAAAATTAGAATGCTAGAGTATTTTTCTTTATTTTTAATTTTTTTTATTTAAGAGATTTTATTTCATCTATACATACATTTAGTCTATATACAAAAACCACTGATAATTATATTCATCTGTATATAAATTTCAGAGAGAACAAGCATTCATCTAAGACGGTCTACGAATCCAACATCTAAAATGGAACGGACATCAGTCTCATCCAAAAAAAGAAACTTAACAATAAAAATAGTTTTCGATTCAAATATCCACATCACAGTTTGGGTTTTCAATGTGACATAATATGCAACCAAATCAAACGTATCAAGAAAAATTACCCAAAAACCAATGCAAAAACAATTATATAAAGAACATATTTTGATCCAGCCAAAAGAATACAAAAAATCAATCATTAAACAAACAATCACGGGGTCACTGATTGTAATAACTGGGTATTTTTGTTGATGTCAACACAATTTTATGTTGATGTTGACGAATGTTTTGTTGATGTCAATAAATATTATTCATGAGAAAATAGGGAACTGGTCATGCTGATATCAACAAGAAAAGGGAAAAACAGAAAAAACAAAGATGATTTGGGCTAAAGGTTCTTGGCCGTCATTATAAAAGTTTATGGTCCTCAACTGTGGTTACCTTATTTAAGGGGATTTTTATGGTAAATGTCCCTTTTCATCTGATTGCTAATGTTCTCTCTCCTGTCTCTGTCTCCATCTCTGCTGCTTCTACTTAATATAGGTTGTTTCTCCTTTTTCGACCTTCGCCCTCAGATCATTAGAATCTGGAATTTTCTACTGTGTGTGTAGAACTGTTTATACTGATAAAACCTAAGTTATAATTCAATTTTGGAAATGTAGCTTGCTTCTGACTGATAAAACCTGCCCTTCTTCGTGGTGAAAATGCTAATGATTTAGTCCGTTTGAATAACGAAGTATAGCTGATCTGTGCCATTAATTGGGTCAAAATGGAGTTTTGGGGCTTTGTGGTCAAACACGCAACCCAACATGGACACAAATTTATTAGTCAGATTTTAAGCAAGATGGGATGATGCTTACATGATGATGTTGTCCGGTTTTAAAATTATGCTCAGTACCCAATTCAATGCGACTGAGCCTTGATAGATGTGATATTGCCTGCATCCATGGTTAGTTTTATTGTTTAGAGCATGTTTAGATGTACAAAAGAGTTCCATTTGTTTCTTGTTCAATGGTGGAGCAGAAAAAGTTGTGTCTCCCCAACTAAATTGCGGTGCATCTTTTCCACCTGAAATAGTTGTATTTGTTTGTGTTTGGAAATTAGAAAATCATACTATCAATTATTAAATATGAGTACTACCAAAAGAGGCCCCCACATATTGTTTTGTGTGCAACCCCAAAGGATAGCTCACCTGGCATAGGACCAACGATGATAAGTGCGACAGCAGCTACTTGGACTCTGGCCTTTTGGTCCGGCGACGATCGCCTTACAAGTCCGGACCTCTACTTAAGATTTCTTCTCTAAGAATGGCTAACCCACATAAATATATTTTAACCTCAAATTCTCCACTTGTCAAAACAAGACAAGTTCCAAAACAAAACTCATATTGATTTCCTGCTGTGGGTTGCCTTTGCATGAACCAATGGAAACCGAGACGAGATGGAGTAGAAAATCAAGATACTCCACCGTTTAGCCACAAAAAACGAGAACCTTTGCTTTAGATTCCTACAAAGAGACCCGTTCCACAGCGACTGGTCTTCTCAATCCATACCGAAATAGGGAGAAGAAGACCCAAGGGGGTCTCTTGCCCTAGGAACAAGGGAGGGGGAATGGAAGATTTGAAATTTTGATATTCAAAATTTTATGCCTAAACAGTTGAAAGGGCAAATCAGTAGTGAAAATGTCTGATGTGGCGTATCTAGGGACCTCTCGCCAAAATATGTTCAAATGCGTGGACTACAACCCTTAGACGAAACTGGGTGGATCAGAACCTTTAAACGTTCCATTTCAGGTCAAATCCAATTGAGGGCTAATTTCTCAATGAGAGACTTGGAGAGGCATTGATGGAGAGCCAAAATCAATTGATTAGTCGAAACAAATCTGAACAGTCAAAATTAATTGAACAAGCAAAATGTGCCCATGCTTAGCATTGGCAATATAATACATATTTATAAAATATATACAAAAAATTATAAAATGTATAAGAAATTAAAATACAAAAATCTCGTTATAAATTATATTGAGATATAAAAATTAAAAATAACCTATCATTTACCAAATGAAGTTATTAAAACTTTATTGAGAATGAAAATGATTGGTCATAGCAAAGAACTGAATCTCAAATCCAAAACCACGGGACAACCCCCTCAGCCCCAACAAAAATAAAAATGATAAACAAACTGATTCGTAGTGGCCCAAATCAGAGCATTTAACAAATGTTAAAATTAAAATAAAAAAAAAAAACATTTGTAGAGAGCTCTAATTTATATGCTAACAATCTAATCACAAACATATATAAAATCTTGACAACTCGAGTTAACACAGTAAATATACATATAGCAACTACAAACCAATTGAAACAACCCAACAGAAAAAGAAGTTAATGGATAGCAAAAGAAAATATTGAGAATGAATGTCAAAGAAAAATGATAAAATATAAGAAAAATATTAATCCAGATCCAAAACCACAGACAAACACATACACATAAACAGAATCAATGTTTGATCTGTAGAGACCCGAGCCAGCTAACAATTACTATCTTTCAACTTTCAACTTTTTTTTTTTTTTTTTTGTTAAAATGCAAAGATTAGGAGTTTATGATATGATTGCTTCTGTAAATGCTTTGCTTATGATTTTTATCACCCTAAACCTGAGGAGACTTGCCATGGGGGACTGGCAGCTAAACACATCAACAAGAAATATAAATAATCAAAGGTAGAAGTATTAAACGAATGTATACACATTTTTTGACAGGAACTTGATTACATGTAAAAATATATGGGGGATTCGTGCTATGATCAAACACGGTCTTATGCTACTCTCACGGAGGATTATTGATATAAATAAAGAAAGAATATAAATACGACAAAGCTTACCAAAGGAAAACATATAGTTGTTGCATTAGTTGTCTTGTAGGCCTTTACCAAGAAAAAAAATGACAAAGACATTGATATTATTCCTATACTATTTTCATCAAACATACTACCCAATCCATTCTATCTCATTATTCCATCGAACTCAAAACCAACGCTCAAAAGAAAATCAACCAAAGGGCTACTGATGATGTCAAACTAAATAAAAATCATAATCGATTCTCCGCTTATGTCCTTGAATACAATATATAGAAAATCATACCTTAAAAGAAAATCATAGATACTCAAATAAAAATAATAATTGAACCCGAATGGTGTAAAAAACCAAACAAATGATTTAAAGAAACTCAAAAGCCCACCACCTGAAAAGGTTATTTTAGAGAGTTTTGGAGTCAAAATAGTTAGTTTCTAGCAACAATTATTTTCTCCAATATAGGCTCCAATACGAGCAAACAAGACCTACAAGAAAATGAATGAAAAAAAAAAACCCCTTTGCAACTGTCACGACCCCAAAATTAGGGTAGGATTCAGGGGCCGTGATTATGGGATTCACTATAGCATAATCTTTATTTTCTTCCCTACAATCCGAAAGGGTGAGAATATAGGACCCATTACCGTTATGGAACATTTAGCAGAAGCTTGCAATGTGGTGCAAACCCGAATTCCGGAGCTCATCGGATTCCGTGTTGCATCACTAATGTCTTATTAGTTGCATCATACTATATCATACCTCATCAGATTGGTATAACATAAACAGAATATAAGTAGAGTTAGACAAGTAAACGGGAGATTATATTTCCATAATTAAAGTTAGAGAGTTACAAAATATGCATTAATTACATTCCCAATATAAAAGGCCAATAGAGGCTCGTACGATGTGATTCAAAACCCATGCTATATGATGAGAATGCAAAACGTCATATTTTTCTCCCTTAATGTTTAGTGCTTTATACTTATTTGATGCCTAAATGTACTCATTATTCTTTTATTTTTATTTAGGTGCAAATGGAGGCATTAAGTGCAAAATGAAGCTAATTGGGCGATTCTGGACAGTTTGGACATCGCTTCATAATCTGGGCATAACTCTCTCATCCGAGCTCCAATTGAGGTGATTCAAGATACTATGGAACGCCAAGAAAAAGATCTACAACTTTCATGTTTTAAGTTTTGAGAGATACTGGCTATATCAAGGTCAAAATCGGGCTTGAAATTACTGCTCGTACTAGATGCTAAATGGATGAAAAATCAAGCAGAATGGCATTATGGTAAATTTGAAGAAATCAGGAGTTCGTCGAAACATATCCAATATTGGGCTCATATTTTGCAGAATGGAAAATTGTGCAACTTTAATTCTTGAGCTGAGTCCAACCGGAGCCAAGATGAAAAGATAAAGGCGAATAAAGAATTTTCAATAACTTTAATTCCAAACCCAAAATTCCATCTATTTCCCCACATGCATACACTCCTCTCTCACGTTTTCATCCTATCAGAACTCATTATTTCTCTCTTTCCTCTTTAACCACCCACGTATCACACTCCTAGTGGATCTCTCTCTCATCCCTAATAGTTCTCACAAAGACCTCTTTTCTCTACATAAACCCACCGATCTGAAGGCGAGAGGGGGATCTCTGGACTGCACGTTCTCTGTCTTTCTGCATCTTTTTCTCCTCTGACGAATTCTCTCTCTCGGTCTCTTTCTTTTCTTCTTTTCTTTTTATTTTAATTTTGCAAGTTAGCATGGCCCTGCGTGGCTAATTCTTTGTAATTGGTCAAAGGAGACTGAAGCCTCGGAACAAATATTGTGAGATCTAATTTATTTTCATTGTTCAATTTATGCTTTGAATATGGGTTGTTCTTCTATGCTTAATTTGTTATCAGGATTGTTTCGTTTAATTGCTAGGATGCATACTAGTATATTTTTCGTTGCAATCTACTGCTAAATTAGAAATCAAATCCGTAATTGTTTGATCTCTCTAATTTGCGAAGCAACTGATATTTAATAAATTACTGCGTCAGTGATTGTTAGATATTAGGAAGAACACTTGGCTAAATTAAATGCAACTGCGTGTGCTTGTGTTATTTGGGTTCATCGATCTCTCTAATTTTAATGCTGTTACTAAATTAAATCCATAGCGCTTGTCTTAGGTTGTTTAGTAATTAGGGTTAATTAGAGCGCGTGTTTTCTAATTAACTAATTAAGGAGGTAGGAATTTAATTCCAACGATGAATATTCAAAGTGTTAGTTAATTTATTTTTGCATCAATGATCAGTTCTGAATTTCCGATGGTGGATGTTAACTTTGACCAATGCTTGCTCATTTAATTGAATTCGTTACTTTGTTGCTCTTTGTTTGCTTTAATTTATTTTTTTCTTTCAACATAAAAAAAAAATACCCCCTCATCTTTAATCACATAGCATGAAATTTGACTAAACACTATCCGTGGGAACGATCTTTACTCGCACTACTACATATATTTTTAGGAGTAAAGGTTTTATTATTTTTGGGTGCCTGCGACAGCACGACCACTATACTTAAAACCAACTCATGCATGTGACATATGTGGAGTAAATGAACCTCTAGATCATGAAAACAATTAAAGGAGAAGGAGCTCTTCGCTTTAAGAAGCTCAAACAAGAAGGCAGGAGCTGAAGGGGCTGCCAGTCATGAAATCACACCAAAACGAACTATGTTGCAAAGGAGATGATGTAGTATCCCTTGGTGGGGTCGGAACCTCTCAAAACTCTTCAAAACTAACCCAAACCAAGTTCTGACCCTCAATACACATGATTGGCTTCTAATCCCACAGAGTAATCCTAACCATTGAATTAATTAGTGCTAATCATAGGATTAAGAGGTCGGGTTATTACAGCAACCATCGCTAAAGTTAGCATCCAGGACAACCAGGTCATTTATAAGACATCTATCCTTTCTCAACATGACTATTATGAAGCTTCCACTCCTATCACTCGCCCATAATACGTTGGTGCTGGGTTTGTTTTGTGCATGTGTGTGTGCGCGCGCACGCCTTATCTCTATCCTTTTGTATGTTTTTTCTTAAGTAATGAACTCATCTTTTAAAAAAAATGAAGAGAAAAGACCACGTGAAAAAGATTTGGAGGAGAATACTTATTTCCAACAACAGTAATAGTCCGCGAAATGGGTTAAATCGAATTAACAAAAAAAAAAAAAGAAGCACAAATTAAATTCAATGCAAGAAAACAACACCTAAACAGTGATTGCACATCTAAAACCATATTGTTTTATTGAGAAGTAACACAAACACTTATAAAAAGTAGTATTAGAGTAAATAGGGAAGCTTGTCACAACAAAATCACAACAATTCACCAAATTCTTGAATTATAAGAACCCATTATAAAATAACGAAAATCTGATAAATTGTCATAATATTCTAACTTGGCTTTCTTTCAGTCAAGTGCCTAGAAACCACTAAAACGCTTGCAAAAAATACCTTTGAAATGTCACCTTCTGTACGGCCTAATTGGGAAACCTTCGGATTTCAGAAAGAGAGAGTTGCAAAGGGTGGGAGAGAGATATGATGACGGATAGAGATTTGAAGGAGAGAGAGTCGATTAGCACCATAGGAGATCAGGCTGCGTGAGAAGGGAAGGTAGAGGTATATCGGACGAGAGGGATTCCTCCACGTGTCTTGTTGCATCCAAATATTGTAGAGAACATTTGGGATGATCTCTCAAAATCTTATAAAATTATTGAGGTGCAGAGAAAAAGAGAAGCCAAAGACTTGAAGATCGAGAGATATGCAGAGGTTTTGCGGAAACGTAAAATATAATGAAAATTTAAAAATATCAAACTATACAGAAAAATGTTCCTGTAATTATAAAAGACAGAAAGTAGTTTAGTAGGTTAAAAAAGTTACTTTTCTTAGAAAGACTTATACTTTAAAATTTTAAAAACTTTATTCATGAATAAAAATATTTTAACTAAAAATAATAATGGTAGACTATTTTCTTTTTTAAACTATCGTTATCAAAGATATTTTCTTTAGTACGAACGATAATTAAAGAAGAAGAATTTGTTAGAAATCTCTAATGATATGAATGGTCACATGTAGGGCTCCTGCCGATTAAAACATACATTAACAATTTTAACTAAAAATAATAATGGTAGACTATTTTCTTTTTTAAACTATCATTATCAAAGATATTTTATTTTGGTACGAATGATAATCAAAGAAGAAGAATTTGTTAGAAATCTCAAATTATATGAATGGTCACGTGTAGGCTCTTGCCGATTAAGACATGCATTATTCTTCTTAAATTCGATTTTTGGATTAAATAGACTTTAAGAATAGAAAACTTTCACATTTCACTAAAAATTAGAATACTATAGTATTTTTCTTTATTCTAATTTTTTTTATTTAAGAGATTTTATTTCATCTATACATACATTTAATCTATATACAAAAACCACAGATAATTATATTCATCTATATATAAATTTCAAAGAGAACAAGCATTCATCTAAGACGGTCTGAGAATCTAACATCTAAAATGGAACAGACATCAGTCCCATCCAAAAAAAGAAACTTAACAATAAAAATAGTTTCCGATTCAAATATCCACATCACAATTTGGGTTTTCAATGTGACACAATATGCAGTCAAATAAAATGTATCAAGAAAAGTTACCCAAAAACCAATGCAAAAACAATCATATAAAGAACATATTTTGATCCAGCCAAAAGAATACAAAAAATCAATCATTAAACAAACAAACAAATGTGAAATATAATAAAAAGAATGATCATTAATAACAAAAAAATAACTATTTCAAAAGCAATAAACTTGGGAAAGTTGATGTTACAGAAGCCCAAAAGGCCAATACACCATATATTTTGATGAAAGTGCTCTATGGTTAAGGTTTTGGAGGGAAGAGAGGAGAGATACCGTTGGTGAGCTTTTTTCCCAAAGAGGGTTTCAATAGATGTGACAGGCAACAAGGGCGAGGATTTTCCTAAGACATTGACCAACCAGGTCAACAACCCAATCAGTAACACCAAACCAATGGATTCATGGGCTCAACTATGGGTTTGGTCTGCATCAATTCCACAATTTATCTGTTCAAACAAGTTTTTATCTTCATAGACGGGGCACATTCAACAAAAACCAGATCAACGACCTTATGGGAGCAACCAAAGACAATGGGTGCAA
This sequence comes from Persea americana, assembly GCA_029852735.1. Taxonomy (NCBI): domain Eukaryota; kingdom Viridiplantae; phylum Streptophyta; class Magnoliopsida; order Laurales; family Lauraceae; genus Persea; species Persea americana. The sequence continues at coordinate 57,084,226 of CM056810.1, forward strand.
CCAACGACCTTCTAAGAACTTTCTTAGAAAAAATTAAAAACAAAAAGGGTTTTAGGTAACTAGATTTACTGGCAAACTAAGTTCAAAGCAAGTCATGAGCCAAATGGGAAAAACTAAACAAACCACAGTCCCAAGAACAAAATAAAATAAAAAGAAAAAGAAGATGAATAAATAGAGTTCGAACAAACTACATTTACAACGAACTCTGCATACCGAAAAGGGTCGTAAAAGAAAGAAATCAGCAAACCCCATATAAAAAACCAACTACAGACAAACAACAAAGATAAAGAAATGAAGAGATAATAAAAAAAAAGCCCATGAATTCCAAATACTACAAATATTCTAGGGACTTTTACCACAATAATCCCCTTAAATAGGGTAACCCTAAACTTTTATAATGACCCAAATATATGCAACTATTTATAATCTATCATACACTTTTTTTCCACCTTTTTTATAGAATGAGAATTCCATGTACTATAGAGAAAAGGAGCCATCAGAGAGACGAGAAAGACAAAACAAACAACCCCCAAAGCCTATCATACACTTAAAAATAGAAAAGTAATGAGAGAGCAACCAAGATTTGGCGGAAGTCCATTATTGCAAGGTATGAGAATGGTTTTTACTTCCTCTTTTTTTTTTTCCATAAAGGACAAATACAAGAGCTATACCCAAATAATCAAACAATAAAACTTAGGGACATTTACTTCAAAAATCCCATTAAATAGGGTAATTACAACTGAGGACCCTATACTTTTATAATGACGGCCAAGGACCTTTCGCTCAAAATCCAATATTTCATTCCGTTTTTGCCCTTGGTTGGTTGATGTCAACATAACCCTAAAAAAAAAAAGGTTCTTCGCCCCCAAATCAATAGCAACAGTAGAATAGAAGAAAGAGATGAAGGAGAGAAGAAGGAGATCAATGCCCTACCCCTTTTTTTCTCAATCACAGTGTGAGAGAAATTGCTCGATGTCAACAAAACCCTAAACAACGGAAAACTCAATTTTTGTTGACGCTAACTGGGTATTTTTGTTGACGTCAACATAATTTTATGTTGATAGCGATGAATCTTTTGTCGACGTCAACAAATTCACAGGGTCACTCATGCTGTTAACTGAGCATTTTTGTTGATGTCAACACAATTTTATGTTGATGTCAACGAATCTTCTATCAACGTCAACAAATTCACGGGGTCACTAATTGTAAGAACTAGGTATTTTTGTTGATGTCAACAAAATTTTATGTTAATGTTGACGAATGTTTTATTGATGTCAATAAATTTTACTCATGATAAAATAGGAAACTGGTAATGTTGACATCAACAAAAAAAGGGCAAAACGAAAAAAAAAAAAAAAAGATGAATTGGTTTAGAGGTCCTTAGCCGTCATTAAAAAAGTTAAGGGGATTTTTGTGGTATATGTCCCTTGTTTTTTTTTTTTTTTTGTACCTTTCCATATGATTGCTAATGTTCTTACTTACTTGCAACCCAATTGGATATTTTGATCTTAAGGCGCCCATCCTCTCTCCTGTCTCCGTCTCCGTCTCCGTCACTGCTGCTTTTACTTAATATAGGTTGTTTCTCCTTTTTCGACCTTCGCCCTCAGATCATTAGAATATGGAATTTTCTACTGTGTGTGTAGAACTGTTTATACTGATAAAACCTAAGTTATTCAATTTTGGAAATGTAGGTTTCTTCTGACTGATAAAACCCTCCCCTTCTTCCTGGTGAAAATGCTAATGATCTAGTCTATTTGAATAACAGAGTACAGCTGATCTGTGCTGTTAATTTGGTCAAAATGGAGTTTTGGGGCTCCGTGGTCATACACGCGAGCCAACATGGACTCAAATTTATCAGTCAAATTTTAAGCAAGATGGGATGATGCTTACATGATGATGTTGTCAGGTTTTAAAATTATGCTCAGTTCCCAATTCAATGCGACTGAACCTTGATAGATGGGATATTGCCTGCATCCATGGTTAGTTTTATTGTTTAGAGCATGTTTGGATGTACAAAACACTTCCATTTGTTTCTTGTTCAATGGTGGAGCAGAAAAAGTTGTGTTTCCCCAACTGAATTGTGGTGCATCTTTTCCACCCGAAATAGTTGCATTTGTTTGTGTTTGGAAATTAAAATGCCATACTATCAATTATTAAATATGAGTACTGTCAAAAGAGGCCCCCGCATATTGTGTGCAACCCCAATGGATAGCTCACTTGGCCTAGGACCACGGTTTAATGGGCAGCTCAGTTGGCTTACGACCACGGTTTGCACCCGAAGGTTGAGGGTTTGAAACTGCGCTACCACACTAGGCCCACAAAGGGTTTACCTGGTTCAGACGGGGCCCGAAGGGATTAGTCTGGCCTATAGGGTAGGGACACCCTCCATTGTCAAAAAAATATATAAACATGTAGTCTTTTGTGTTCCTTACATCTCCTGTGATAATTTGCAGCACTCACATACTAGCATTGTGAAAAGAATTGCAAATTTTTATACCACTTTCTCAGTCATTGGTAATATTTTGTTTTCATTTTTATTGTTGCAGATTAATGTTCTACCCTTGAAGCTGATGAGTCATACAAATGTTGGAAAGCCTACTTAGTTTGAGCTGAAAGGTCTTAAAGTTAAAACCCTTCTGTTCAAGTTTTTTTGACTTGCTAGATAATGTATTTGAATTTGGATCTCTTACCTTTATCCCCTTCACGACTTTAACCTCAGCGGGAGAATTCTATAGAGGACGTGGGCGTCACTTTCTTTCTAGCCCCCTTCCCAAACAAACGGCCAACCCTCTCTCTCTAATTCCATTCCTGGATGGATAACACGAACCTTAAATATACAATGTTTTCAATCATCTCAACCTCTTTGAGTAAAATCTCTTATGAATATCCATCGTCATTATCAACACATTTTCTTTCCATTTCAAGGCATCCCATCTTTCATTTTTCTTAAATGTTTACATCTTTTCATCTCTCTCTTTGACCTTTTTTTTTTTTAATACATTTCAAGTTAGCCTTTTCCTATGTTCTTTTTTGACAAAACCCGGCAATGGATACTATCCATCTATCCAAGGGCACTTCAATGCATAGTTTGCAGGATTGTTGTTTGAGTCTTGAAGAAATGTTTGCTCAATGTATGAGTATGGTGGCTGTCATATGGAATTGTAATGGATTGTGGTTGCTGTAATGTCATGTTTTTGTTGGCCATCGTAATGGGATGTTATTTCAGTCCATAATTTAGCAAATTGTTGATTTCAAGGAATGAAACCATAGATCTGTTCCCATTTCTCTCTGTGTTATAGTATTTTCATGTTTTTGTTGTGCTTAATGATATGAAATATCATTCATTCATTCAAATTTATCAATTGAGTTTACCCTTTGAAGAAAATGGGTACTCTACCTAGATGCTAAAGAAGTTTCCTTATACCAATTACAAGATGATTATGGTGCAGAGCCAAGGCAACTCCAGTCATTTTGTTGGAAAGTGGTGGTGATCGGTTCTTGGAATAAGATGGGGTTATTCTTCTAGAAATGGCAACCTGTATGCATTTATGAATTCAAGTTTGAATGAGAAATGTAGTTCTGGAAACACAAACCGATCCTCTTCAAACTGCTGTCCACGTGTTCTTCCATTCCAAAGGAGACTTAGTTGTAAACATCGTGTGAATGTTACACTTGTGTTCGGGATGAAAATTTATGTTGTTTCTACCATGACGAGATTCTTGAATGGGGCATGCGGGAAATATTGTTGTTGCTCGGATCAAGGACCTGCAGCTGCAAGGATCTTACTTCCCATATTCAACAAGACAAACTACCCAGTTTCCTTAAACTAGGAATTGCATTCCACTTATAATATGAATAGAGGAGTTCGAATTCTCATTGGATTTAGACTGAGTACATTTTTAAAAGCTTGTAACCGTTAAATTCCAATATTCCACTCCATTCACTTGACAACTCGTTAATATCAACTCCAACTCATCAAAGTTTCAATGATCCATTCATTTGACAACTTTATAAAATCAACTTAACACCTGTCAATGACCATTCAATAGTGCAGAAACCTGTAACCATCAACTTTCATGATATCTTAATCCCATTCATTTTACAACATGAAAACATGAAAACGTTTACTTATAAATAATGTAATCATCAACTTTGAACATGACAGTCTCCATTCATTCTACAAATTTATAACATCAAAGCATTCAAATAGTAGCAACCATAACATTAAACTCTGAAAATTTAAACAAGACAATCTCCATTCAAATTAGAACCCGATTACAACATGTTTACACATGCAAAGAACCATTAAAATTACTTCACATCACAGATCCACCTTAAGTCAAGCCTATTACATTCCCATATAAACACACTATCCTTTGCAGTACAACCAACATCACAAATAACAGCCAATATCTACAATATAAACTTCCATTACAGCAGTCAATAGCCAATAGTTTAGTTACTCTACTATGCAAATATAGATGGTTAAGAACAAAAAATCAAGCAACCATTTATGGTGTTCCAAAGAAATTGGTCTAAAGCTAGATTAAATGAACAAATGGTATAGACCAAGTGAACCAAATCTATGAAATATAAATTACGACTCGAGTGTGACATCAAAGCTTGACTATCACTCTTCCCCTTCTAAAGGGTGCCACTCACTGCCACATCAATGTTCCTTCTTTCGACATGGCCACTCTCATATACTCTTAAGGCAACAAGATCATCTAGGCTTGCTTCACTCACACCTCTTTCTTTCCAAGCATCATAACAACCTGTGGCAAAAAAAAATTCAAGATCTATTTTTAAAAAAATCTCATAAATGAACAAAAGTTCCTCTTAAAACCTAGCTTTTCAATCTTAGAACATCTCTTCTTTATTCATTGTTGGTTCCTCACACAATTTTAACCTTTTGCTCTATTCGCACCATATCGGCGTATTGGTGGAGTGTTGGGAAGAAATGAGCCATAACATGATATTCACAAGGCTTGAAGCCTTCAAAGTCTTCACCAACAGAGTCATCACCAGTGGAGGGTGTATAAATCACCAAAAAGATCATAAAAGATAGAATTTTGTATTTTCATCAAGTTCAATTGTAAGAGAAAACATTAATATAAAGGGTGGCTCAGACATCTGATGCTTATAGTATCAATTGGGTTTTCTTTGCTTTTCTCAATACTCACTTTCTAGGTATGACTTTTGACTCCTACTAGCAACATGACTTGGAAATAATAACTCCTACCATCCATATGTAACATAAATAAAAATGAAAACAAACTAAAAATACTTGATATAAGATTTGTTGCAAGGAGACTCTTGAGTAAATGTGTCATTTTGGGGGAAGATGCCAACTATCACAATATGGAGTCAGCATTTCAGATTGCCTTCGGCAAATAGAAGACAAATCCAGACTCACCACAAGATTCATATCCAGTAACCAAACATTTTCTTGTATTAACAATTGTGTATCAAAATATATGAAAATTAACAGGAATGCAGAATTGCATAAACCAAAATGAAGGATTGACCATGAAGAACAAAAATATAAGCAACAAGAAATTCCTTAAGTAAAATCATATGCAACACAAAAGGGTTAAAAATTCAGCATGCAGCATCCCACATTTATGAATGAACTGATTGAAGAGCTTTACTGATGTAGATAGCGGCCAAGAAGAACAAGTAGGTCATGATACATGCAACCAAATATTAAGAATTTAAGATGGGGCATCCCCTCTTATTTTCCTTAGCTTTTGATTAGTTTGATTTTTTATATTTTACTCTTTTAGCACACATTTCAACTACTGTCAATGATACTTCAGTCATCGTCTACTTCCATTTGGTAAGGCTTACAGCAAATCCATTAATTAAATGAATCACTAAGATTAATTCAATTTTCCTTCCTCGTGTACTGTGTTTATTAACTCGTGTACAGGGCACCTTTAATAGCCACTGGAATGAGAATAAACTTGTATATGAAAACTCTCTTGGGGAAAAACCTTGCAAGAGGTCTTTGTGGTAGTTATTTTGGAGCACGTAAGCATTAGCTAAGGGTTTCCTGAAATATGAGGCATTGGCCCAGTATAAACCTAGATCTAGGCATAATGATTTAGTACCAATCTTGGGATGAACCTTGCGTTTATTTCAGATTGGATCACCACCTATTTGCAACTGTTATTACAGGTCAATTTTGCTCTTCTCAATCTTACACATGATTTATAAAGTGTTTTGATTTTCTTCTTCAAATGTGCATATAGTAAAACCTAATATTTGAGAGTTAAAAGGTTAATCTAATGGGCCCATGAAAATTAGCTTTTTGGGCATACAATGGCAGCGGTTGAGGGCTCTATTCTGACCCCAGTCTACATAATTTATAGTTTCTATACTAAGAGCAACAAGTACGTAAATGTAGTAATAAATTAATAATCTAGTTCCACCAAAAATGTAGAATGACAGAAGAAATTTTCTCAGTTCTTACATCTTGAACCCAATGAATCCCTTGAGCAATAATATCATCTCTCTGAAGCCAATTTATTTGCCACAAAAGCCAGTCATCGATAGCATCTTCCATCATTAACTGCAAATTTTTTTTGGAAACCCAGAAAACCTATCTTCTGCAGATAAAGAAGAAAATGCAATCAAATTTATGAAGGAATTCAAGCAGCATTTTACAATATGAAATTCATCCCCTATCAAGTATCCATAAAGTGCTATAGCAGTTACAGAGGTCAAGAAATTTAATTCCAAACTTACCATAAAAATATCACTTAGTACATTCTTAGAAATAAAATGAGACCCGCAAAGCTATGTTGATAGTTAAGACAATCTCCCACCAGGGGAGATGTCCCGGGATAGACACAGGAAAGCCTCCTATATAACTCGGCAAAAGAAAGGGACACTCGCATGCTGCACAGTATAGTTTCTACAAACAGTATAGATCATAGGACAACAAAGGTAAGAATCCAGTCAAGGCTGGAGTTGCATCATTGTTATTAAAAAAAGATACATTCATGATATTGCAATCTCTTTTTTTTTTTTTTTTTTTTGGGCTGAAGTGCTGATATATTTATAAAAGTAAATTGTTACAGAATTCACAACGAAAACAACTTTTTACAGTCCTAAAACCTGGAAACAGAGCCTATAAACAAACTGAGAGTTTACAAGCCTACGCATAAATATTTAAATGTACCGTGTTTCATTGTCAAAATAATATAATACTGAGATATTATAAATTAGAGTTCTATTAATTTCTTATTGTGTATGACGAGACTTGAAAGAATATACCAAATTATTCCATTATTAAAACATTTGTATAAACGCATTCTGCTGCTAACATGTTAAAATAATTCCAATATACAATGAAACTTTTTCTTGATTGGTAATATCTTAAAAAATTATATTTTGTACAATTTTTTTAACTTATGGAAACACTGAGCCGAGAACCGATAAAGTAATACTAACATGATACAGCACTGCCATTGTAGAAAGAGCCCGCAGCATGATTGGAAGGTGCTCAGAGTTGCAACTTGTGGTTGGAGGATCGAGTAATGTTAACTTTTAAAGTACAGAGATAGAAAGAGGAGGTATTGCAATATTGGATTGAGAAACATCTAGAAGCAGACCGTAGGATAGACAAACAAATTAATGTAAAAATAGAATGAAAATTACACTAGAAAAAGAACATACTTTGTACAACTTGTTTTAACTCATCAAAAAACAAGTAGCTGAGGCTGAGATGCCAATAAAGTACTATTAACATGTCACAGCTGTTAGATGAGAAATTGCAGTTCTAATCTCAAACCACAAATGACATAAGATAGATTTGCTGAAAAATGTTGTAATTAAAAGAGACAGAATTATAGAGTTCAAGGGGGGAGGTGTTTGACAAGGGGGGGCTCTGTTTTAAAACTGGGGAAAGGCGGTACATAAGGTTTGGACCGATGATTGGTTGGGGGCGGGCTATTGGTTGGTCTTTTCCCTGTTTTAAGGTAGTTTCAGATAACAATAATTCAGAGAGAATCTTATGTTCGGTCAGGGAGTAGTGTCTTGTGTTATCTCTTTTAGGAGAGCTTTGCATCAGCGTGAAGCAGTTGGGTCTGAGTCTATATTGGGTCTTCTGTCACTTCCATTTGCAAAAGTGAGAACGATTTTTGCATTTGGAAGTACTTCTGGAATGTTTTCTGCCAAGTCTTTCTTCATGTAGAGGTTTTTTGTTGGTTAACAATCACTGGAAAGGTCTTTGACCGTAGATAATCTTCAAAGGCAAGGCTTGACTTTATAGAATATTGTCGATAAGTGTTCTATATATGGAAGACCAGGGTGTGGTTGCGATCAACCATTTATTTCATCATGATTTTGCGTCACATCTATATGGATTTTAAGGTTTGTGGGATTTCATGGTGTATTCCTAAATCGCTTGTCGCCTTCATTCAGTCTTGGAGGTTGGGTTCATTTTTATGGCCGTAGTTTGCTGATATGGAGGCATATATCCCTTTTGCAATTATATGGTCTATTTGGAAAGAAGTAATGACAATTTTTAAGGGGGGACTACATTGCCAGTTGATGCTATAGTTCCATTGGTGGGACTTAGGTCAGTAAGGTGGTTATGCAGGAAGAAATTCAAGGAAGTAAAGGTGTAAGCTTGATGACATCTTCTGAAATTGGATGCTTGCACCATTTGTCATCCAAGGAGAAGAAATATGTCTCTTGGAGGCTTCCTTCCATTGGATCCTCGAAATTCAATGTGGATGGTGCGGCGAGAGGTAAACCAAGTTCGGCGAGGATAGGAGTTCTTCGTAATTGCAAGAGGGACGCTTTATTCATGTTCTCCAAGAATGTGGGGGTGAAGAATTCTAACGAGGCTAAGGTTTTAGCAATTCTTGAAGCTCTGCATTTATCCTAGAGAAGTTTGTTGTGGGAAGTGATTCCCTTAGCACATTTCGTGGGTTAATTCAATGGAGATGAGTCTGTGGAAATTTCAGTTCTACTTCAATGAGATAGCATTTCTATCTTCATCTTCTTGGGTAGTCTTTTAACATATTAGCTGATTAACCAATGGGATGGCAAATGCATTAGCCAAACAAGGGGTTGATAGGATCCTTTCTATGGAGGCATCTATTTTGTAATTGTTGTTTGCATCTAAGAGTAATGCTCTTATCCTGATACTTTGCTTTCTTTTATTAATTTTGTTTTGTTGTATGATCCCTGATCTTGCAACATGATATCTGTAATTTCCCAAGAGGCCGACAGCACAAAGTCGCACACCAAACAGCACATAACATTCTACAAGAAGAGGGATTTTCCCAAGAAAATGGCCCCCAACAAGCCTACATGAAGTACCATTAGTTCCGAGGCATTGACAGTACGCTGATGCATGGGGCCAGAACAAAACCATGCTGACGAATGATCCAATAGCTTTGATTAGACCAACCACCATGAGCTGGACACTCATCAAGTTGAGCTTGAAACATAGCCATCATCCACAACACTCACGCTGTCTTGTGAGAAAGAATCTCACAATCTTGAATAAAGTCTTCCAGTAGCAACCAAATATAATCCTACTGCAAAGAGTCTTAAATGCTTCTGCAAATCAAGATTGTTAAGTTCATGGTTCAAATTACCTTTTGACAAGGGCCCACACAAAAGAGACAATAAATGTGGCTCTGAAACCGTATTATGAAACAGATTCCCATGACATAGAACTAGGCCAGTCAATCCAGCCCTTTGACAAGGGGGCCCTGCCCTGCCCTTTTTTTTCTTTTCTTGTTGTTTCTTTATATATGGGAGGTGCTCCTATGAGAGGCACTCTCACCAAGTTGGTGAGAAATGGGTGGGGGCCTCACTTCCATATCCACTCTCACCAACTTAAATGCAAGGGCCCCCAACTTAAATGTGAGGGCCCCCACCCATCTCTCACCAACTTGGTGAGAGTGCCTCTCATAGGAGCACCTCCCTATATTTATAGCCTATAAAACGCTGCTAATAATAGAATAACAGGAAGAAAATGGGGATAACGGTAGACAGCAATGATGCAATGATATTCATCAATAGTGGTAAAAAACCCAAAATAAAAATAATAAGAAAGAACCAATAATTGTGATTGGTGCCTATTTCCATTGTTTCTATTTTCTAAATATCTAACATCAACGGCACCAATAATTGTTGATCTTTATTTTTTTTTCTTTACCATTTATTCAACTACAGCCGGCAAACGATTTTGAAATTTTCAATTTTCCTAAGGATATCTAAATGTGCCATTACGATTATTTTTAAATTTTATGCGTATTAATCTATTTGCAATCTTTGAAAGTCTCGGCACCTGTCTTCATTGGTAGGTGTACACTTTTGTGTTCTCTTTGTTCCAAGTTTTGGGTAGTATCAAGTACAATTGTATGAACAACCTATCGATGCTCGACGGTAGTGTATAAAAAATAAAAAATAATAATAAAAAAAAAACTGGTTTTCTTGTTTTCAGGCCGTGGGCCCAGGCCCTTGAGGGTAAGGTAAGGGCCTTGGCCCACCCGGGCCCACCCTTCATATACTAAGGGTAGGTAAGGGCACCCCGGCCCCAACCTGGCCCGGCCCTTAGAGAGAGAGAGAGAGAGAGATGATTTTTGGGAGTAAGATGATTTCTGGGAGTAAAAGCTCCTCCCTTGCTTGAAGGTCTCCTTTATACATTTGTACCTTCTGTACCAACCAGATTATTTAGCATATTTTAGGCCAGTTACATCTCAAATAGTGTAAATATACAATAAGTCTTACGTTTATGGTGGTCTTTGAGAGCATGAGCACAGTGTAGTCCGTTGCATAAGAATCTATGCCTACCTTTCCTAGGCACCACTTGGATGCTTTCACGGATAAGGCATATGGAGCTTTTCTAGAAGTTGGGACTTGGGGCTCGTGTCCAACAACCTTCATGTCCACTCTTACATCTAACTATCCTGAAAGATGGGCAACTTTTTTAAAGATAGAACAGTTCTAATTATCTACTCGTATATTCCGTCTACCGGCTTGATGAGCATTAGTAGGAGGAAGATAATAACAAGATAAAGAAAATTTCAAATGAGAACAAATCACAGAAATAAACTATGAACTAAGAAACTTGCTTTAAGAACATGTTCCTACTTGCATAATAAATTTAACATGAAGTATATGACCTGCAATTTGAATATCAAAGGATATGATGACGACTTCATTTTTAAAAGCTAATTCCAACAACCGAATAGCTGTTAAAAATAATGGATAACTTAAACATAATGTTAGATCCTCACCTCAACCACCCTCTTCTATTAAGTCTAAATATCTTATCGACTAAATTCAACAGCGGCACTTAAATTAGGCAGCGTCCACTGCAGAGGAATCAGGATGGAAGGATATCAGAACAATGATGAATACAGCTACAAGAAGACCAAATTCCTATATTTGGGGAAATTTCTCCCGTTGACGTTCCTACATGGGGACGTTCATGGTGTCATGGTTGGTGCCGTGAAATTCAGGGGGTCCTTTTTTCCAAGAAGCCCCCCACCTCTTAAAACATCCAGATGGGAATGTCCATGTGGGAGAAAATTCTGCTCCTCTATTATTCTCACTGGTTGTAAGTCTTAGAAGCATCAACCTTTGAGGACTCTTAATGCAGACAAAATTGATTAAGAATTCCCATAAAGTAGTTTCCTGTCAACTTCTATTTATATTGAGAAATTTGAGAAACAATTCGGTTTATTTGTACGTCATTGGGTTTATTTGTAATTTTGGAAGTTAGTTTAAAAATTAAGACTAGCTTACATTTGAGTTATTTTAGACTAGAGTTATGATGTTATTAGAGTTTCCTATTGTTATGGGATTAGGTTTGCTATTATGGTTATGAATAGGTTTCCGAGTTTAGTTAATGTCTTTGGTTATAATCTATGAATAGCCTTCGGCTATTATTAATAATACAGGTCAATCAATTCATTTGATAAGGAGTTCAATCAATTTAGTTAACATGTAGCACCAAAATTTCAACTTGATAGCAAAACAAGTTCCTTAAGGTTCCTTGCTATATCTTTCGTCTTTTATATTTTAGTTTCCTTTCCCCAAAAAGCATTGCATCAGAGGGCCGCAGCCCACGGGTCATTGGGTCTGTATTTGTAATGCAGAGAAACCAGAGAAGAAGAAAGTAGGGTGCCCCTTGGTTTTATTTCAAGAAGAGAGGATTAACTGGAAAACACACACGCGCGCACGCGCACACAAGAAAAAAAAGGGAAAGGCAGCAAGTGCTGCAACAGGCCCTTGCTTCTTCAGTTGCAAAAAAGGTGAGACAGAGAGAGAGAGAGAGAACATAAACTCTCGCAGTGATGTGTGAAAAAGAACAATGAAGAGGTCGGTGATTGGCATGAATCTATAAAGGGCCATATCGAATTTCAGTAACAAGGACTCCGACAGGAAAAAGAAAGGAACATGTTATTTTTTAATCATCTGCATATTCATCAAAACCATCATTCTCGTATTGTTCTTCAACTCCATGATCCATATGCTTTTGGGAGAGATCAATACATATCTGATCTAGTGGTCCACTAGTTCCAATAGACTTAAAAAAAAAAGTGGAAAATAGCAAAGACGGACCTACAGACAGATGGTGGCCACCAGCAAAGCACGATGGACATTTTTTGCAACACATCAAAAGAGAAGAGATTATATTTATTGCGAACTACCAAGAGTAGCGCAACAAAGATTATTTAGGACTTTGATATTAGGTGTTCTTTTCACCACATATGATATCATTCAAGTCAGGGAGAAAACTTTATAAAGACTTTACAGTTATTTGGTTGTGTGAATCCAAGCAATCGTTATGGGTGAGAATCCATCCTTAGTTTTGTGTGAAAAAGTTGTGTGGCATTCAAACTCATCAACTATGCTATGTAGCATAAATGGGTCAATTTAATCAGTATTGTTGTTGAGAAAGAGTTTGTAGAGGGGATGAAGCTTTTTTCACCTTCATCAATCAAGTTGCAAGCAGATAGAAGATCCATCATCCTCAATCGCACAGAAAATGAATCAATCATTGCAGGGTTCTCAGGCAAGATAAATCCCACTAACCGTTGCATTCAGAGCTTACAGCCCTATGAGCTAGGTTACAATTATGCCTCTTCAGGAATATCAACAATGTTGTAATTAAAGGAGACAATCTCAGTGTCAGAGTCCCTTCAGAATGATGGGGATTTTAAAGGGACCTAATAATCTCTTGGAGGAAATTTTCTCAATGTTTATAGCATATTGGGATGTCGAGAGCCCAATTTTGTAAGTGAACTACTAATACTCCTGCAAATGCCCTTGTGAAGTGGGCTACCCAAATGTTCACAACAGTTTATAATCTGCCTCTTCATATCCTCAACATTCATTTACAAGATGTGAAGACGTAGGTGTGATGCCTATCAAAGGTCAAACTGAAGTGGAAGGTCGTCAGTCAGGTCTGCTGATGCAAGCCCTAGGGTTAGGGTTTGCGTGGAAAGTGCTAAAAGCACAATGGGTGCCGAAGCATGTGTCCGAAAACACCATCGATCTCCGAAGAGACAATAAACGAAGACACACCTCAATGGGAAAACCCAATTTCATTTATCAACTCTGCATAATTCTTTACTACAATGCCATATAAATAAGAAAGATAATGACTTAAGGCCTAAGAAATCTAATTAATCTAGGAAACTAAATAAAATGGAAACCTAATCCTAATTACAATATTTAAAGAAACTAATGACATAAGAAATAAATTCCTAAATCTACGTGGGCCCTCCACATGTGGCCATGAGGTCTATGCTGCATCATCGGCTCATTGGAAATGATGTTTGCTTTTAGCTCTGTAACGTTTTAGGTGTTTTGTGTTTTTGGCTTTTTTGTGTTTGTTTTGGTGATCTAAAATGCTTTTCCATAATAAAAAGAAAAGAAAAGGAGGAAGCGTACATATGGTGTTTAGCATGGTTCAAAATCGCAATCATGGTCGCCGCATCGCAGTTCGCGATCAATTGCAGTGTGAATTTCTATTTTACACCAACAAATTTTGAAAAAATATCCAAAAAATCCAGAATATTATAAAATTTTAAAAAACAATGCCTTTTCCATTAGTACACACTATAAAAAAATAATGGTCCTCCTAAGTAATAACATTATGTATTGCTGCTATTTGATTTTTTATTATTAAATATGCTATTTTAGTGTTTAATATTTCCCCCCATCCTTATAATTTATAGATCCATCAATGTAATTCATGTTTAAAAGCCATAGCATTTCAAGAATTATGAAAAATAATTTCTATTTCACTCTAACCATAGTTGGGCCCATGATCAAATTAAGCATGCCACAGTATTAGAATCATTAGCCTATTTGAATGAGACTTCAGGAATCTAGTCTTTTACAAGAAATTATGTGTATCAAAAGGGGAAGAGAACTTTAACAAGAATGCAACAGCAACAACACTACCTCCTAATAATAACTTAATGTGCAGTCCAATCATATTGCAACTACTGCTACATCAACAGAAGTTTTACTTGAAAAAGAGATGTTTTAATTTCTTAACATAAGAAAACAAAAAATGTACAGCTATATCATTATTCTCCATTCAGCGAAACAAATATAAGTTACAAGTACATTACCCTTTGTAAAGGACAGTTCGATAACCATTAATTAGTAAAATAAAAAATGCAACCATAACAGAATGTGAACACTAAACAGTCAAAGTTCTAATGACGTGCAATATTGCATATATTCCATGCAGATTAGTTCAATTATACATCATCATGAAACTTCTTTGACCATGCAAATGTTTCTCATCCTATGTGGCATCCATGAAATTCCTCCATAGGAGCTACCAAATGTTAGTCATGCTACTAAACTGTCCATAAATGTCAAGAATTGCTAAATTACATTCGTGAAATTCATTCTTACAAGCTACAAAATCATTGATATTCATATTAGTTGTTCCACTGTCATGTCCATATTGGTCAAAAATCACATCCGAAAGTTTACATATTTTTCTACAAAATATGGCATAGAATATATATATAATAATCACATTCATCAAGGTTCGTCCCTATGATATGTAATCCATTCTTCAAAAGTTCTTCTATTCTGCTATGAAATATGACATAGAATATACATTGATCACATCAATCAAGATCCATATCTACGAAATGTAATCCATTCTTCAACACACTCCACCCACTCCCCAACCCCTCCCTTCTCTCTCCCCAATCCGAAGGTCCAATCACTCCTGGTAAAGCCTATACAGATTTACAAAGGATATACTAGCCTGTGAGACCAATGAAAAGGCCTCTTCTACTAGCTTTTGTGAATTCTAACCAAATAATTTCAATATTATGATGTCCACGAATGTGTGCGCAAATCACATTGAGTGAGAACAGTCATATAATGTATCCGTACCATTAAAAAACAATATCATTCACCAGAACAAAAGAGTTGTACAAAGTCATTGTATTTTACCCTGGGCTGGCAAAATTCATAATGGGCTGCATCACCACGTAAGTTAAAAACTCCCAGCCAAGGCTTTGTACCAGTGGGCATTCAGCCTCTCTTGGTCTTAAGACAGCAGCCAAGACCCCTGCCATAAGCCTCTGAAGGACCTGAAACCAAAATGAAAGCTCAAAAATGCATGTGTACTGCAGCATAAAGAGCAAATGTTATCAATCAGAAGACTCACTCACACCTTCTACTCACACTCAGAAGAAAATAGAGTAGGATGAAGCTCCTTAGAAGCAATCAGATGATACCGTAACCTTTCATCTCTTTCTTCAGAAGATAATGTACCCATAACATCCACACCAATAGAAGACTAATTCCTTTTGTAAATGTCTAGGTGGTCACCTATTAAATCAACCATATCCCTGAAACGAACAAAGCAATTTGATTTGGGTTGTAAAATGAAAAATACCCAATAAATAGAAATGATTGTCCATGAGTTGCAATAGTAATATAAAAGCACCTTGTCAGCAAGTCGACAAGGTTGATCTGTTTAATCCTTCCAGATATCTCACCAATAACATCTTTGATAAGCATGTGTACCTGATCAGGGGCCTCTTTGTCAGGAGTAATTGCTGAATACCACAAATCAACCAAGAAGTCCTGCAAGATCTTATTAATAAAATCGTCTATAGCAGCCTCAACAAGAGGCGAATCAGTTTTTCTCCTCCATCTTGGTGCAGTCGGTAGAGGTGAGATGCGGGGATCATCCAATGACAACTGCTTTTTCTGCAATTGAGACAGATATGTTGGTCGACGAACTGGCCGAACCTTCCAGCGGAATTCCACTTCATGAGTAGAAGGCGTAACGCAGAGAGCATAAGAAATGCTATCAGGATATTAGTCTACACCGATTTACTTGTGTCTGCAATAAACATGTAAAGGCATTTAGAAGTGCAGTATTAATGGGAGGCTAATATGGATCAATGTGGGAGAAAATACCAGTAAGATGAAAGAAGAGAGACCAAATTCAATGTTCCAAGATACAAACTTAGTACCAAACATTTAATTGCTTTATAACCTACGAAGAAAAGGAAAAATGGCATTTATAATTCGAACTATTCAAGACATTTGGAAACCAGAATTTTCAGCTCACAATACAAAAGAACCATCACTAGGACTCACGTTAGGTATTGACATGTGAGATATAAGCCAATGAAGGATGTGCAATGAGTTAAACCTTAAGATATCAAGGCCCAGAAGATTTTGACAGTGACATTTTTACTAGTTAATAAAGAAGATGAAAATCCTATTTTTAAATTAACTTTAGCAGTTCATAAAAGAACAAAATATGGAAGAAAGCATATAGACAATTAGGGTACAGATTCTACCTAAAGAATAGTATACAAAAATGCAAAATGATTTTTGTCTTTTTGAAGTAAAAGTAACATGAACTCATCTTCCAATGATTAAATGAATGTTAAGATTGTAAAATCAGTGATTTTTGACAAGCTGGGCGGAATCTCCAATGCAGCGTACACCATGAAAAGGTGGTTAGGTGGATCCCCTCCATCTGGTACGCTCAAAATTAAAGTGGACAGAGTAGAGAGAGGAAAGCTAGACCCATTAAGAACAGGTGGTGTTAGTGTTATGAGAAAAGGGTGAGTACAATGGTGTCTTTTACTATAACAGGGACCAAAGATTCTAGTGAGGTAGATATATGCACAACTAAGGGTTGGAAATTTTCAAAGCACAATTTTTTTTAATGGTAAAAAACAAAAAGAGGTAGACAGCTCTCAAAAAGTGAACACTATGATGCTATTATTAGAAGGAAAAAAGGTAGACAGCTTTCAGAAAGTTCATGTCTTGAGAGAAGCTAATGAGGTCGTAAATATTTTTTCCGAAAAGGGAGCGCCGATAGCGACTCTATTTCATGATCTCAAGACTCTAAAAATACTCTCTTCTTTTTCAATATGAAACCCTAGAATTTCTCTTGTTCCTTCTCGCTTTCGTGTTCTTTGGAGCAGAATTTGACTCTTCTTTGAGAGAAAACGAATCGGATTTTCCACGAAAACGAGATTCCTCTGCTCCTTTTTCTAGATTCTATGTCGCAGAGTAATAAATGTATCTTCATATTGACAGATCGTAACGAGAAAACGCTAGAAATTGGGATTTCTCTCTCTCTCTGTGGGTCCAGTCCAACTCAGAGTTGTTAAATTTGTTTCGGATGCCGATTCGATTTGGCCTCCAAACTGAAATATTTTGGCCTATTCGGAATTTCGGTGAAACGTTTCGGATTTATGTTTCAGAAAAATATAAAACTTAAAAATAATATAATACATATAGAAAAATATAATATTAATATCAAATTTTAAAATTTTGGTTTCATACATGTGTACAACTACTATATAAATTCAACAGCAATACCAAATAAATTCAACATAACATGTGCACAAGTGTGAAGAAATGAAAAGTTCACATTTAACCAAGGCCAACTGTTCTTTTAGGGGCCCTTCAGAAATTTCAGAATTTACATATTACCGGATGAGTCATTGAATAAATGGTTTGGTTATTATGTGTCACAGTTGATGGACCTATTGTGTTGCACAACAATGAACCACATAAAAAAATAGCCCCGCAACCCTCCACAAGCTTTGAAAAAATAAAATAAAATAAGGCAGCCCAGCCCAACAGCCCTCCACAAACTTTAAAAAAAGTGAAAAAAAGAAGCCCTGCCCAGCAGCCCTCCACAAACTTTGAAAAAAAGCAACCTAGCCCCGCCCAGCCCAGCAGCCCTACACAAAATTTGAGAAAAAGAAAAAAGCACCATAGGCTAGCCCAGCTCTGCAGTCCAAATGGGACAGAAAGGAAAAACAAAAAATTACAGCTACACTTTAAAAGGGCAGCTGTCGAAGTAAAGAGGAAAGAACGGAAAAAAAAAAGATGAGAGTAGCTGAGTTGAGCTCTAGAAGAAGAAATAGAGGGGAAAAAAAGGCAGCAGCTGGCAGTCGATGAAGCACAACAGCAGTAGAGTCGAGTCGAGTCGACGAAGAAACAACAGCCCTCTTTCAGCTGGAGCAGCAGCTGCTTCATCTCTTCATCTTGTGTCAGCAGGAACAGGAATAACAGCAGCAGCTAGAGCAGGTGCTTCGTTTCTTCTTCTCTCTTCCTTTTTCTTTCTTTCTTCTATTTTTCTTTTGTTTTTTTGGTTGATGAAGAGAGAGAGCAAACGAGGAAAGTAGAAGAGTCGAGCGGGCAAAAGCTTGAAGAAGAAAAAAAAAAATATAGCAGCTGGGTTGAGAAGCAGTACCTGGCAGCAGCTGGGTTGAGTGAGCAAACGACCAGAAGGTGGAGAGAACGACCATATCAGGTACGTAAAATTTTGGATCAAGGACCCACTTA
Organism: Persea americana; assembly: GCA_029852735.1. Lineage (NCBI taxonomy): Eukaryota > Viridiplantae > Streptophyta > Magnoliopsida > Laurales > Lauraceae > Persea > Persea americana. The sequence goes on from CM056810.1 coordinate 57,103,072, forward strand.
AGGGTATGAAGTTTTCAAGAGTAGGCTCACTGACTAGCCTTACAAATTTAGGATAATAAGTTATGGGCCCCAAAAACTTATCTTTTGTGCTTTCGGCCTGATGGAGGATCATCTGTGGGCCATATTTAATAGATGTGGTTTAGCATTAGCTTAAGAAATAAAACATAACTCTTCGGAACGGATTATCCTCCATAGTAATATGGTAATGAGTAACTAACACAACAACCCATGCTCAGCATGGCTATGCCCATGCATTATAAATTTAATATGCATACATTAAAAAGGTTACGTGGAGTGCCTCTTTCCATTGAGCAAGTTGCATAAATGGAAATAAGAAAACTCAGGTATAAATGAGTCGAGGAGATGTGGTGGAAATATAAGATGTTTAAAAAAAAAAATTGAAGAAGTAGAACTAAAGTGGAGAGTAGTGAGTGGTTTGATGAGATAAGAATGAGTAGTGAGTGAACGAGAACTTTCAATTGTTAAATGTTGGCAAAGGGAATCCCAGATCACATGTGTCAATAACACTATAAAGAAAATTAATTATACCTTTTTTTTCTTGTATTTTGGTATCAATTACATATTACTTGTATAGCTTTTTTGAGCTGAAATCAACTTGAATAGTTTTTTTTTTCTTTTTCTTTTTTTCTTTTTGAAGTAAAAGTAACATAAACTCATCTTTCAATGTTTATATGAATGTTCAGATTGTAAAATCAGTTATTTTTGACAAGCTGGGTGGCATCTCCAATGCAGCATACACAAGGAAAAGAAGGTAGTTAGGTGGATCCCCTCCAGCTGGTGCTCTCAAAATTAATGTGGACAGAGTAGAGAGAGGAAAGCTAGACCCATTAAGAACAGGTGGTGTTAGTGTTATGAGAAAAGGGTGAGTACAAATGGTGTTTTTTAGTATGACCAGGACCAAAGATTCTAGTGAGGTAGATATATGGACAAGGGTTGGAAATTTTCAAAGCACATTTTTTTTATTGGTAAAAGAAAAAAAAAAAAAAAAAGAGGTAAGACAGCTTTCAGAAAGTTCATGTCTTGAGAGAAGCTAACGAGGTCACAAATATTTTTGCTGAAAAGGGAGCAGACAGCGACTCTATTTTGTAGGCTTTTTCTCATAATTTCTTCATCCAAGTGTTGTCCTAACTCCTAATTGTGCTGTTGGTATAATTCTCTAATATGATTTTGTACTTTTTTGGTTTATGTCTTCTCCTAATGATGTTGGTTGGTAGAAACCAAATTGTCCTCATCATCGATTCCAATCTAGTAACGCCTTTTGATCAACCGATTTTAACTTGTAACTACCTTCGATTGTTTTGGATCTCATCCCTCCAGGGCAATGATGGCTCAGAGTCTCAACGAATCAATGGCAGAACACAATTCTCTAAAGTTTCAGAAGGATACTTTGGGAGAGGAAAAGAATGAATTTGTTTCTATCCCAATTCTGATATGAGGCACGAGCAAACATGGGTTCTAATCTGGGTTGGCTAAGGGATTGTTGGTCTCTGTGACAAATCTTTCTCCGGTGGTGACGATAAAGGATTTGTTCGAAGTTTTCCGGGAGGTGGGTCAAGTTTTCGATGTGTTTTTGCCAAAAGATAGGCTTAATGGGAGAGGCAGAGGGTTTGGATTTGTGCGGTTTAAAACCGAATGGCATGCAAATAGGGCAATTAGGAGTTTGAATGGACGAATGGTTGGTGGAAGAAGGATTGGGGTGCAGAAAGCTAAATATGTTGACAGGAATTCTAAGAAGACCTGCTATAGTCTTGCTGTTAAAAGTACAAGGAAAGCTTTCAGTGCTGTTAGTCTGCAAAATCAAGGAGTGAACTCAACATATCCACCAAAGGCAAGTCATGGTACCAATCAGGCTTGGACCGAAGTTGTGGGTAATTTCAAGGTGGTAAAGGTAGCGGCATCGTTGGCTTTGGCTTTGAAAAAAGAAGTGATTAATTCTTTTGTGGGAACTGCTTCTTGTCTGGATGTAACTGAGGGAGATATTCTTCGCTGGTTGACTTTGGAGGTGAAAGTGCAAGACGAAGTGAAAAAATTCCACTCATGTCTATTCTGGATTCATCCAGGGACGGGAGGATTTCTCACAGTTGGTGAAAATGGGACCAGTTCTGATTCAAAAACCTTTTCGGAGGCTGGATCGTTGGACGGAGGTGATTGGACCTGTTCTGCAACCTATTTGGGTTCAGTTCGTTGGCGTTCCTTTACATACCGGGACGAAAAGGTGTTTCAATGTCTTGGTGAGTGTTTGGGTGTAGTTATGGAGATCGATGATGAAGCCAATACCAAACAGAGACGTGACAGGGTACGCTTAATGGTTATGTGTGATCCTCAGCGACGATTGCCAGAAATCATTCCCCTGGAAGTCAAAGGTGTCAGGTTTCTTATGTCTGTTATTGTGGAGGATAGTTGCAAATGCTGCGGAAAGATGGGGCTGCCGGAATTATGCTGTCGGGAGAAACCTACGTCGGAGGAACAAGATGCGATTTTTCTGGAGGGTGATGCACTGATTGATGGCGGATTTCAAGGTGATTTAAATTTCAAATCTCACATCCCATCTGTTAGCGATCCTCTCGCAAGAGTTTTAGAGCCGGCACAAGAGAGATTACAAGGGTGGTAGGAAACGGAAGTTTTGCTTGCTCCAATCACAACGACGAAGGTGTTTACGTTGCAAAATCAGAGTGACCATCCCCCTTTTCGTGGAACGCCAGGGAAATCAAATGATAGGGATGTGTCGAGCTGCCCTCCCTTAAAAGGTGTTCTTAGGAAATTGCGTGATGACCTTTCTTCCCCTTCTATAAATCATATATTACAAGAGAACATGGCATGCCCAGGTATTGCCGATATGGATGGTTTGGCGACCCCAAAAGACGCCCTGGTGCCTTCGGGTAAGGGAAGTGGCCCTTCTATTGATGGAGCTAGCTCTCATATATAGGTTTTGGATCATTGTTCAAACCCTGTTGGGCATGATTCTCAGGAAATTATTAAGATGAATGAGGATCGCTGTTGGGGAGATCGTTCTTCAGACACTGACGGTATTTCCTACGACAGTGAGCATGATGCGAATCCTAGTATTCTAGAGAATCAAGCTTTATTGATGGTGGATTTGACAGATAATGTTGAAGCTCTAGCTATAGATGTGCCTAATAATGATTGTGTGGTATAAAAAACAAGTAGATTTATTGAAGAAAAAATGATTGAAATAGCCAATGTGTTGGGAATTTCGATGGATGACCGGTTAGGTGGGCTGAGAAGCTTAATTCGTGATATGATGAAGGTGAAGGGAAGAAGTACGGGAGGCCACAAAACCAAAAAGAAATCCAAAGCACAGAGAGAGTTCGAGCAATTAGCTTTCTCTGTTAATTATGATCATGCAGATAAGCATATGGGTGTGGCATTGTTGGGACTAAGAAGCTTTTATCTTGGAATGTTCGTGGGATGAACTCTGTTTCCAAAAGGGTGGTGTTGAAAAGCGTGGTTCAGTCATTTAAGGGAGAATGTTTGTTTCTTCAGGAGACTAAGATGAAGGTTATTGATATTCAAATTATTAGATCTATTTGCCCCTGGTCAGATAGTCAATTTGCTATGCGTCCTTCTATTGGTGCTTCAGGGGGCATTTTATTAGTCTGGAATGCGGCTTATTGGCAAAGGACGGATGAGTTTGTGGGAAGGTTTACTGTTTCTGTCTTATTAAAAGATGTCTGACGTAATACAGAATGGGTAGCAACATCTGTGTATGGGCCATCTTCTTCTAATGATAGGGTGGAGTTTTGGACAGAACTTTCTCGGGTAGCTGGTTTATGGAAGCGCCCATGGGTGGTAGGAGGGGATTTCAATTGCATCAGGTTTCCGTCGGAAAAAAAAGGAGGTTCTGTCATTACTTCAGCTTTGAGGGATTTCAGTGATTGGATCAGGAGAAATTATCTTGTAGATTTACCTTTCCAAGGAGCTGATTTTACATGGTCTAATATGCAGAGGGATCCGATTGTGCGTCGGCTGGATCGGTTTCTAGTGTGTTCCGAATGGCTGGATATTTTTCCGGATTGTATTGAACGAGCGTTGGCTAGACCAATTTCAGTTCATTGTCCTATCCTTGTTGAGACTGATTTGGAAGATTGGGGTCCTCCGCTTTTTTTGTTTGAATTAATGTGGATCTCAAAGACAGGTATTGTGTTAGAAAATGGAGGGTTGTCAAAGAGGTGAGTGGGTGGATGGGTTTTCACTTAGCTCCAAAGTTGAAATTCCTTAAAAAGCAAATTCAAGTCTAGCGTAGGGAGGTCTTCGGCCACATATCAGAAAAGAAGCATTATCTTTTATCTGACATTCAGAGCATTAATGGGAGGGTAGAACATGGGAAGAATGAAGAAGAGAGTTGGAATAGAAGAATTTCTCTTAAAGAGCAATTTCGAAGGCTGATTTTTCAAGAGATCAGTTGGAAGCAACGTTCTCGAAATAAATGGTCGGGTTGCGGGAGATCATAATACCGAGTTCTTCCATGCTGTCGCTAGTGCCTGTCATCGTGTGAATCGGATAAATGCTATTGAAGTTGGGGGAAGATTATGGGAGGAAAAATCTGATATAGAAACAGAAATTGTTCAGTTTTTTCATAGGCTTTATTCTAGTGACTATAAGTTAAGTCCTCGGATGGATGGGATTTCTGTTAGTTAGCTTTCTACTTCTACTGCTTCTTCTCTTGAAGATCAATATTCTAAAGAAGAGATTAGAGAAGCCATGTTTGGTATGGGGGGAGATCGCGCTCCGGGCCTTGATGATTTTCCAATAGCATCTTTCCACTATTTTTGGGATAAGTTAGAAGATAAAATGCTAGTGTTCTTTAATGAATTCCAATAAGTTTGATTGGGAGTCGTTATAAGATTTTAGCCAAAGTTATTGCTAATCGTCTGCGAAAGGTACTTCCTGGAGTAATATACTTATATCTGATAAACAAGCTACATTTGTTGATGGACTCCAAATTCTTGATAGTGTCATTGTTGCTCATGAACGTATGAATTCTCATAATCGACAAAATCTCCCAGGACTGATTTGTAAGTTGGATTTCGAAAAAGCTTATGGTAGATTGGGGATTCCTTCAATATATGATGGAAATAATGGGGTTTGGATATAAATGAAGTAAATGGGTTCAGAGTTGTGTATCTTTAGCTCATTTTTCCATAATGGTGAATGGTTTTTCTAAAGGTTATTTCAAGAGTTCTCGCGGCATCCGACAAGGTGATCCTTTGTCTCCTATGCTGTTTGTTCTTGTTGTGGAAGCCTTGAATGAGAAAGCTAGACGGACGGGGTTATTTACAGGATTTGCTATTGATGATTCTGGTTTGGAGGTAACTCACTTGCAATTTGCAGATAATTCTATTATATTCTGTAATGCTTCACTAGATGAGGTTAACAATTTGAAACTGATTTTGAAATGGTTTGAACTTTTGTCAGGGCTTCGAATCAAGTATGGCAAATGTGAGTTTATAGGTGTCCGGTTGGCAGCTAGTCAGGTTGCTACTTTGGCTAATGCTTTTGGTTGCAAATTTGGCAAACTGCCTTCTAATTATCTGGGGATACCCTTATGTTTGGGGATTCCCAAGAGTTCTATGTGAAGTTCAGTTTTGGAGCGTGTAGATAAAAGACTGAGTTCTTGGAAAGGTAAGATGTTATCTTTGGGAGGGAGAATCACTTTGATTAAGTCTGTTATGTCATGCAGAGCATTCCTATTTATTATTTCTCTTTTGTCAAGTGCCCTAAAAGTGTGGTGCGTCGGATTGAAAAGCTCCAAAAAGATTTTCTCTGGAATGATCATGTTGACAAAAGGAAGTATCACTTGGTTAGGTGGGATTTGGTTTGCAAGCCTACTGAGCAAGTAGGGTTGGGGATCCGATCTATTGAGGAAGTTAATAAAGCTCTATTGGGAAAGTGGTTATGGAGGATTGGGGAATCATATCAAGGGTTGTGGAGACGATGGGTGGTGTGTACCAGGTCAAATGTTCAAGGCCACTGGATTTTGGAAATCAATTCTATCAGGGAAGGATGATTTCTTTCCATGGATTCGCTTTCGAGTGCGTGATGGGCGTCAGGTTCGGTTTTGGCATGATGAATGGTGGTGTGGGCAGTCGACATTTCTTACTCTTTTTCCTAACCTTTACTTGTTAGATAGGAGATGGCAGGCTATTGCTGCAGATAATTTCCTTATTACTAGTGGTGAAGTGGTGTGGGATTTTAATTTTCATGGCACGATGGCCTTATTAGACAATGTTTATGTTCATGGTGGAGGATGTGATGTTAGAGTGTGGAAGCCGGCGGCCAAAGGTAATTTCTCAGTTAAATCGTTTTACAATGCTTTGCTTGATTCATCTAATCCTATTCAAGTGGGGAAAAGGTTTTGGGACTCCACAATACCTCATCAAGTATTGGGTGGCAAGGTCTCATAAAATTCTTACTTTAGACAAGTTGAAGAGGTGTAAGCATATTACTGTCAATGGGTGCCCTATGTGTCAGGATGACGAATCAGTCCATCATTTGCTTATCCATTGTGTTCTTTCTCGTAAAGTGTGGTCTGCAATTCTTGAAGTGTTTGATATGCAATGGGTCATGCCCTTGAAAGTTGCGTATCTTTTTCATCAATGGCGTCTGCGAATCAAATATGTTCGCATGAGAATTCTTTGGAAGGTGGTGTTGTACGCGGTTTGTTGGAAAATTTGGCTGGCAAGGAATAATCATGTTTTCAAGAATAAGAGTAACTTGGTGGAGGATGTTGTTGCATCTATTATCTGGTCTGCTTCAGAGTGGGTGCTTTCAAGAATTGAGTTTAAAGGGGTGTGTTTGGAGGATTTAAGTAGATCATGGGCAGCTCATTTTCAAGGTGGATGGGTCTCTAAATCTTTAAACAGTGTTTCTTGCGAATGTCCTACTACGAGTTTTCTCAAATTAAGCTTTGATGGAAGTTATGTTCAAGCCATTGGAAGAGGTGGTATTGGAGGTGTCATTAGAGACTGGAATGGCATAACTGTAAGGAATTTCTCTGGGCTGGTGGATTCTTTAGATGCTAATGAATCTGAAATGAAGGCTCTTTTGGTTGGTTGCAGCGAGTTGCGTAAGTTGGAAAGTTCTAAAGTTATCATTGAAGGAGATTCCTTTTCTACCATTCAGTGGAGTTTAGGCAACTGTTCCTATCCTTGGACGTTGGCTGACATGGTGGAGGAAGTGCAAGACATCGTGAGTCAATTGGATGCTGCCCTTCATCATGTGTTACGTGAGGCCAATGTTTCGACGGACAACCCCGCTAAGGAAGGGGTGCTTCGTTCTTCTTTATTCTTTGATGTATAGTTTTTTTTGAGTATTCTCCTTTTTTTTTTTTTTTTTGTTCTTTTGGGTTTTCCCCTCTTGTTAATAAATTTTACTGTTTAAAAAAAAAAAAAATTTGATGTTGGTTGGTTGTGGCAGTTGGTGTTGTCAAATTGCTTTGGTTTTCCTGTCAAATTGCTTTGGTTTTCCTGAATGAAACTCCATTCAATTATGGAAAAACTGAAGTGTTGAAACTGACCTTCAGCATTACGATTGTACCTAGTACAATATATGCCATATAGTACTCACAATATGCTATATATTAGTCATACATAACACATTATGAGTGCTTGTCATGCAAATCCCTTTCCATTTTATACTTTTACTAAGTACAGTTCTGAAAATTCATTGTAGCTTATAAAATGCCAACCACCCCCGCCCCCACCCCCAAAAAAAAAAAACCGTTATGTCTTCTCTTCTCCCGACTTGACTGAGTCAACTTGGATTGGTCTCTCCATCAGACTCGCCTAAGCCATTCGCTCACATTGCAAGTTTTGAAAGTCCTGTGCAGAGATTTGCAACTAAATATCTTTTACTTTTCACAGTTGGCATCAGAAGAACAAAATAAAAATAAAATTGATTTATGGCACCACACTTTGAACATGAGAGATGCAATCGATTTATTCCAGTATGCATTTAGGTCTGCATAAAAATCTACAAAAGTATCTACCAAGGTATCACTTTTCCTCCATCCCACCCCGAATCATTGGTCATTTCATTGCACATGAAATCAGAAACATATCAGAGGTTATTTTGATATGTTCTTCTCACTACCCTTGGCAAGGAACATCCAAAAGGACACCAGAATTCTCACATTATGCCGCGTTTCCTCAGACAAACAGTTAAACGAATTGATTTAACTTAGAAAAATCCTTCTTTTATGGCTTCGCTCGTCAAAATCCTACTCCTATCACATCGAAAACTACGAGATACAGATTCCTCCCAAACACATCAAATGCAGAACTAAAACAACCCTAATTACCGAAAAATCGCCATGAACAGATAAAATTGCTATAGGGATATATCAAAGAACCTCATTTTCTTATGCGACAAGAAGTAGGCGATGCCGAAGATGCAGATCGCCCACCATAGCGTCCGAACTTTCGCTTCCTCAATCAGATCCTGCAGCGTCTCCATCGCCTTCATGATCTCAAGACTCTAAAAATACTCTCTTTTTTTTCAATATGTAACCCTAGAATTCCTCTTGTTCCTTCTCGCTTTCGTGTTCTTTGGAGCAGAATTCGACTCTTCTTTGAGAGAGAACGAATCGGATTTTCCACGAAAACGAGATTCCTCTGCTCCTTTTTCTAGATTCTATTTTGCAGAGTAATAAACGTATCTTAAGATTGACAGATCGTAACGAGAAAACCCTAGAAATTGGGATTTCCCTCTTTCTCTCTCTGGGTCCAGTCCGTGGGAAGTAAAGATGGTGCTCGTCCGTTCGTAAATTAACAAATTTACTTACCCAGTGGAAAACGGAACATGAGGTGTCCTCTGAAATTTGTGAGGTTAAAATCCAAACCGTTCTTGTGTTGTAGGGGTGCGACTCAAGGTGCTCATGGGTCGGGCTTGGTATATATAATACTGGCAAGCAGGGCCTAAAATAAAAATATATTAAAATTTAGATATGGGTGTGTATTTTTCTTTTTATTGCAATGAGGATAGAAATAGTCCATTAAAATAGCTAATTCGAGAGAATCTAGAGATTTTTTACTTTTAATTGATTCTATATGAAAGAGATATATATATTAGAAAAAGGTATAAAATCTAGAAAAAATTAAGTTTCTCAATTTTAGATGGCGGGCCAAACTTCAAGGAGAATAAAATTTGACCAATGATGGTAATGTAATGGTGATTTTGAGCAGTTTAGATATATATATAGCCCCATAAATAGACCTCGTATGGTTTGCTTTCGAGAATCTTAGGATAATTATCATTAGTTGAAGTTTTCATAAATTCAAAAAAAGACGTGAGACAAGATCCCGGAATTCTAGCATTAGAAAGAAATCCTTAAAAAGATAATTTGGAAAGAGATACTCGTTGGATGCAACTTGGGTCCAGATCACGACAATGCAATTTGGGGCAGGGCGGTTTGGATTTGGGCTTAGGATCTGGCCTGAGTTTTGTGTGCACGCAGAGTTCAAGCCCAACTTGGGCTCAGATATCTAAATATTAGGCCATAGTTGGGCCTTGAGTAGCACGCCTCTTGCTCCATTACACTATTAACTCTGTGCCTGAGCTATGCAGTGTTGTCCATTGGTTTAAAAAGTCCAAACTTTGAATAGATCAAGGGTTGAAGCCTTGCCTGATCAATTTGAAATCCAGGATTAACTGGCTCATTTGAATAGTCTGAATGGGTTGAGTCAAACCCAAGACCCAACCTAAAAAAAAAATACCAAGTATAGGGTATAGACTCAATGGGCCAGGTCTAGCCCAGAGTATTGGATCCGATGACACAAATTCGACCTCTATTACGATAAGATTATGTTGATATTAGTAGGATCCATATCATGTTGTAGCTTCCAAATAGGAATTACACTTCTGCTTTTCAAAAATAAAGGACATGAAATGTTTACTACCTACTGGCCTACCAAATACAAGAGGGTTTTGGGGCTAAACGACTACAAATCATATCCATCGTTTGTTGCTAGATGGGGGCCGATCAAGGACAGTGTGCTTTAGAAAGAATATAAAAGAAAAGGAAAAGGGGGAGAGAAGTGTGATGAGATTTTTTAGGGATAGTAATGAGGAAAGAAGTGGAGAAAGGATAGGTTTGATAGGGATGGACGAGGTTGTTTAAGAGAAATTGTAGGAGATATGATAAAGATGTGAGTTTGTTATCTTTATAAAATTGAATTAAATGAAGAGATTTAGGGAGGTGATTTGGAGTAGATAATTGAAATGGAGATTTAGGGAGGAGATTTGTTTTGGATGAGTGCAGTCGCCCACATCAAAGCCTGAGGCTGTGCATTTTTTTCTTCTATATTTTTTTGAAAGGAGAGAGTTTTCAGGGCTAATGTGGCACCCCTCACAGCCCACCTCCCCCCGTACTTTAATATATATAATTGGCCAATTGAGTAATTGGACAAGTTTGGATTAAGTGATAGAAAGCCTAAAGCCCAGCTTGGCCCATGGGACAAGTGCCTGTGTTGTATGGGTGCGATCCAAGGTGCTTGTTGAAAATTAGACCCCTGGGTTATTTACTAACCTGTCAAACTATGAAATTAAAGGGAGGGCTAAAAATCAACAATAATTTACCTTTTTTTTTTATGTTAGATGGCTAATAAAGACGGATCCGATTGAATTTTTAATAGATGTCTTAGCTATAAAAAGTGTTATCTGTGTGCGGCCATGTATGTACCCGCAGGGAATAGTCTTTGCTTGTTAGATTCGGGTATCCCCCGGGGCCGGAGCCCAAAGGTCCAAAGGCTGGACTGGATAGAGATACCATGGATCATAAAAATAAATAAATAAATAAATAAAAAGTGCTACCTAATGCAGCAGTGGGACCTACATTTGTACTACGGCTCCCTTGTTTATTGGCCATAGACATTGTTGTCACAATTGTGTTGACTCTTTGTTGCCAAAGGCCCTACAAATGACCTTTAGGAATTCTTGGAATTCCAACCTCTTTGATTTTGTTGAAATTTATGCTCCATCGAAGAGGAGGATTTTGGAATTCCACCTAAGAGGACAACTTTCAAATAATTTAAAACTCTCCAAATAAGAATTCTATGAATTTTTGTAAAGAAACGGGCCATAAGTCTAGCAGAAAACCATTAAATCTAGTCAGTCAGATTGAATAACCAAATCGAGTCAACTCGGCCAAGTTCAAGCAAGCAACTCCTCAAGCAAAAAAAAGCGTTTTAACTATTAAAATGTCAAGTCAAATTTGTTCTAAGCTATTAAAAACAAATTTAGTGATGAGCTATACAACAAATCTAATAATGATTAGATTTTTTGTCCAACGTGATTTTAATATTTTAAAATTAGTGCGAAGGTCCCCAAGAGTCTCAAAGATACTCTCATGGCATGAATTAGAGGAAGAAATTTGTTTTGGATCATTTTTTTAGATAACTTAATGGTGTTATTTGCAATTAACTATGGGTCTGGAGTTCACATGATATGTGGAGTCAAAGCTTTTTAGTTGGAACCAGTTTCTAAGGAATCCTTAGTGGTCCCCATGCTAGCCCTAATAAGAGAAGGTTACTAATCCAATTGGAATTCTTAAGGAAATGAGGAGCATGTCACATACTAAGAATAGAAGTGAGACTTATAATATTGGACAACGAGGAGGTGCTCCATAAACTATAAATAGGAGGAGATGGTTAGAGATCTCTACACACAATCTCATAAGCTTCTCTCTATCCTCTGGTTTCCTTCTCAAGTGCTTAGAGTTTCTTCTCCTTAGAGATCTCACCATTCTCTTGGGGAAGTTCTCTACAAGTGGGTCACGGCGTGGAAGAACACGAAGGCACAGGAGAACAAATCTGTAAAAAGGGTTTTCGTAGAGATCAAGTATTCAAGTTCTTGATTTGAGCACAACCAAGCTCTAAAGGTATAGATCTACAACGTATTTATTTTAGTAGATCTTTTATGCATGTTTGTTTATTGATCTATCTTTTTTATCGATCTTTGATCTTAATGAATGAAATTAGGGTTTTAGATCTTGAGATTGAGTTTTTGGCCTCATGGGTATTTGATCCCTGCTTTAAGTGTGTTAGAAGTTTTGAATAGCTATCCACGAGGCCCACCTACTTCCAACAATAATGTGATGCATGTGATTTGCTAGCTAGCCTCTGAATATTAGACTTTTGATGTGAAACATTGATGATGATAAATGGGACATGGATTGCTATGTTTGGACTCCGTAAGTGCAACTGGAAAATCTTAATCTAGAGAGGGATGATGTGGCATTTCACTATTTTACTGTTCCATTTGGGACAAGCTATCTCATTGCTGGGCATCCATCATTATACCACTCTGTCAAATGAGAATAAAGGTGTTTGTGTATACTATTAGCCAAAAGGCCTAGAAAGGTATAAGGTGTTTGTGTGTGCTTATGCTCTGATAGAGCATCATAGTCTCATAGGAAGATTTTCTCCCATGGGAACCTCGCCAGTCGCCATGGCTAGGAGTGCTTATGGGCCGGCCAGGCTGAATCTGGCCAGCCCAGTCTGCTTTGGGCCAAGTTTGTACCATAGCCTAAGTCGAGCGAGGCTAAGTTTAATATTGAGGTCAGAACTCATATCTAATCTAAAATCTGGCCCCGTTTAGCATATGGGCCAGGCTTAGATTAAGTGCTTGAAAATCCAAAGTCTGACCCCGACAAGCAGTGCTTGTGAACATCATGGAATATCGATGAGCTTGGACTGCCCTCTCAGTTTGATCCACTAGTTAGGGGGTCCTTAAGCATAAGGACAATCTACAGATTAGTCGTGTAATTATATACATTCTTGTTTTGTCCAGTTCCGCGGCCGGTTTTCCCACTCACCTTGTGTGACTGGGCTTTTGCTTCGTTTCGTTTTGTTTTGTTTCGTTTTGCTTGCTCTTGTCATTGAGTGTGACAGAGAAAGGATGAGCTCAATGTGGATTCATGAATCATGATATTTTCTTGAAATTATATTAGTTTTGCTTTGTACAGTTTATATATGTTTTGCTCAGAACTCATGTCAAGTTTTAAGTATTAATCATTCCAAATATTGATCGATTTGTTTTATGTCTAAATTGATCACCTGCCAGACCGTCGTGTCTGACTTTTTTTGCTTTGGTGTTTAGATGCAGGAGCAGCTGCCCCTGAGGAGGAGTGCCCGGAGGAGGCTTTCGAGCCACCCCCAGCCCGTGAGTGGCAACTCGATGACGTCCTCTAGACGTCGGGTGGGGTCTTGAGCACGATACATGATGGGAATGGTCGTTTGTTTTGTTTTGGGTTGTAAGGCCTTTGTTGGCCGTTGATACTTTGGGAATGTGTAAACTTAACTTCACTTACTTTTGTTTTTTTGAAACTTGAAAGTTAAAAATGATGGTAATGCCATGTTATGTTTCCTCCTCTGATTATTGTCTTCTTGATGATTTAATTTATGTAAGTGGATGTTATGTCACATGTAAAGAATAGATAAGATTACTTGCACGCTTCCGCAAATCATTGTTCGTGTGAGATAAAATTCCATGTTTGTTTTGGGAATCCTTACTGCGGAATCATGTGGGTTAATCATAGATAGTTGGTAGAGCCCAACAAGCACGCCGCGGGCATCGGTCTGGGGTCGCGACAACGGAGGACTTCTCTGTCGGTTCTTATAGAATATAAGTTTTTGTTCACAATCTAGATGGACTTGGACACACCATCGGTACGATTGTAGGGAGAGAGGGAATAGAGAGAACGAGAAAACGAGAAGGGAGAGAGGGGCGAACGAGAGGGAGAGGAGTGAGTGAGGTGCTATAGAAAACGAAGATGGGTGCTAGTAAAAAGGAGCGGAGAGAGGAGAAGAATGAGAGAGAGATAGTAAGGAGAGAGAGAGGGAGAGGGACATGTGTGCAGAGCGATACAGAGAAGGGGAGAGCAGCATACAGAGAAGGGGAGAGCAGCATACCTACGCAGGGGAAGAGGGAGAGATGCTGTGGAAGACAATGATGGAAGACGAAGGGCTACTCCAAAACTCTTCTGAAGTCTCCCAATGGCTTCCTACGAACTTTCCATCATTGTTAAACCCTTTTGTGACATTCCAAACATGAATCTACTTATAAACAAGCAAATCCATTAAAACTGATCCGTACATAGCACTTACTCTCATCCTATTTGCATCTCATGCAAATATTAGAACAAGCTTACTGATCTAACATGATTAGGGATGAGGTATGACTCTGATACCAATTATTGAAAATAAGTGGGCCACTAGGATAGATTTCAAAAACTTTTGACCAACTTTTGATCTAGTGATCAACTATCCAAAAGACTATAAAACTCAATCCAGGATCCATGTCCTCAATCTCAGCAATTATGATCAGTAAATAATCCTCTCAAGAAGATAAAACATCGACCAACAAGCATCTATAAAGATCTACAACATGCAAGTAGATTATACCTTTGGAGCTCGGTTGTGCTCTAATGGAGAAGTTGCGTCTTTCTTTGATGATGAAACTCTTTCACGTATCAAATAGAAATCTCCAAGACCTTTTGATCTTCCACTATGACCCGTATCAGATTCTCTTTTCTCAAGAAGATGGGTGGGATCTCCAAGAGAAAGAAAGCTTTTAAGGAAACTAGATGAGAGCTAGAAGAGGGAAGAGAGGAGAAAGAGCATGTGCAACTCTTGCATAAACAAGGCTTGGGCGTGAATCCCTAGTTACCGTTTAAAAGCAAGCTCCTCTTTGTTATCTAATTGAAATAGTTAGGAGTCTCACTTCAAGTAGAAATAGTAATTCCCTTTTAGAATTCTACTATAATTAGTATCTCTCTAATAACTTGGGCTAGCGTAGGGACCACTAGGGATTCATTAGAAAGCTGACTCCAACTAAGACTCCTGACTCCACATCTCATGTGCAATCCAATCCGGGCCCACAGTTAATTGCAATTTGACAATTCAAACTTTAAACATCAGAAACAATTAATTCACAATTAACCAAATACGGGGCTGTAGGCGTATGCAAAGTCCTAGCAATGGAGGCTGCACTCGTGCCCGGCCCGGCCCAGATCTAATTTCTGGAGCAAGCAATGGTGCCAAAATAAATTGAACACCCCCTTTCTTCTACACTGATCTCAATAAACTCAAAAAAAAAAAAAAAAAAAAAAAAAGCCTCACAAGATTGCAGTACCGGAGACTGCTAAATGCACAAATAGAAGATTTATGCAACTAAAACACGGATAAATGCACAAAACCCATGCACATGCAAGGGTAGAGAAATAACTAACATCATTTGGGAAGATACGGTTCTGAGCCAGATAAGTTCAATCTGAACATCAGGCTGATTTAAAACCTCCCAGAACATTTAACCTTGAACAACCAAAAATCTCGAAATAAAACCATCACCAAAAAAAGAAAACAAGAACCTACCACACCAAGTAAATTTAGGGCTGTTCGAAACACAAGAAATGGGGAGTATATGCCACTCAACCAACTCCATAGGTGATTCTGAGCAATAGCATTGAGTGCTGGTTTTTTTTTTTTTTTTTTAAATTAAGCATAGGATGTTATTAAAAATAAATCAGAAACCATATACTAGAATTAAAGCCCAAAAAATTCGATGCCCTTAAATAACCCATAACCACAGGTAGAATAACAGAATGTCACTAGCATGGCATGAAAGGAAAACATTGGCAAATGTACTCAAACCTACCCTATATCCAATATCACATAAAAATAAGGAAATGACCACAGACACCACATAGGAAATCCGCTAAGATAAAAAAAAAAAAATAATAATAATAAAAAGAACCCCAAATGGGTACTTTAATTTGGGCACCAGTAACCAAGGCACAAGCAATTTGTAGTTTGTACAGTAAACTGCACAACAAAACCATGAGTGCAAAAAGTATAATATCGCCAATGCCAACATGATGCTTGAATAATTTTAATCCACCCATCATCAAAGGAACCAACTTAGAAGGGGATGATTCTGAGTAAATAGCAACCGGCAATGTGAGATCACAAATCCCAAATCAGTAAAATTGCAGAAAGATACAAGAATTACAAGCCAATAGATGAAATCACTACAACAAATCACAGAAACAAGCAAATGAAAAATGCAGGAATGAGAAAAAGGAGCAGAAATGAATCAAAACCCTTGGGGCTGGTTTGCATTTACAAACCTCAAGCGTAAGTAGCTTTAGTTACATGTGAGCCTACAGATCTCGTGTTTGGATGGTCTGGTTACACAATGTCACTTTGTTCTTTGCAACAAAAAAACACATTTGATCAGATTTCCAGGTACAGGTAACTTGAGTACAAGGTGAATGAAATGAATTTCAAGGATCCAAACGACGCCTTGGTATGCATTTTCTAAATTTGACCAGGACAGGCTGCACTCTTCCAACTGATGATTGATGGACTAAGGGGAAACCCAGTACAGCCTGAGTAACACCACCACACTCCTGCAGTAAATTTTAGGGAAAACCATCAGCTGAATGGTATGAATGAGTGAATACTTGAAAGATAGGCATCTATTTTCCCGTCTAAGCCCTGTTTGGATCCCCGAAACTCAGTTGCCTTGCACTCTGTTTACCTGCAAATTTAGCAGCAAAAGTTAACAAAGCATCTGTCACTTCCAGGCTACTCAGGTTAACTGAACACATAATTGCAGGCCACCTTTACTTAAAAATGTTAAATGGGTCAAAAAATTCTTTCTTTGTGAATTGTCAAAGAATAAATAATAAACCTTGCAAATTTTAGTAACTTAAAATTTAATTGCCACTTCCGAAACAACAAAAAAATTTACATTTGGTCTCCGTGGAGAAGGAACAATAAATAACTCATGCAGCCAGCATCATTGGCACATTCGAAGATGTGCGAAATCAGACCCTGAAAGGCATTCTTGGGGTTCAGAAATGCTTCTGTGGTCAACTAGCTCCCACTATTTCCAAGAACTCAAGACAGGAATAACTGTATTGCAATCATGCAAGAAAAAATCAACCAATTCAAATTTGAAGCTTGCTTTCTGTATAACATTAGTTTTTCTAGGTTTAATTGAGTTTGAAATGATTGTATTGATCTAAACAAAACTGCTGGGATTGTGACAAGATATAATTCCATTCACTGCTCTGAGACTCTCTGTTGAACTAGGCTAGATATATTAGACCTCAACGCAACCACCGTTTAGGGAGTTAGCCATGGATTTCCAAGAATTACTGACTGCAATAGCGAAGTTTTCAGATAGGAAAGGGAGACTAGAAATGCAAGGACCAAAAGATTAGAACTGGAAAATACCACAACACTAATCTTAAAAAAAAAAAACACCCTCCAAAAGTCTGAGGACTTGTTCAGCCATAAGGATGTATGGAATTCCAGGTGAAATTATGGTTAAGATAACTTATAGGCTTGAAGGATTGAATCTTAGCACCACGAATTTTTCCAGTTGTACCAAAATAAATTTCTGTTGGCTTCCGCCGTACCACACCAAGAAAACACAAGTTAAACTGCCAAACCATGTGTTTATTATCAAGCTGAATTTTTGTACAAATAGAAAATAGGATGAACAAAAGATCATAGTAAAACGAAAAGCTTAATACTATTCAAGGATCCTACTTAAATCCAACAACTAAAACCAACTCAAAACAAAAGACTTAATCAAAATAATCAATGATGCCCACATAGTTTTAAATAAATAAATAAAAAGTCACATTAAATAAAATCCAGGAGCAAATAACAATTAAAATTCAAAGCCCTACTCTAAATTCAGGTATACCATGCAATCACCTAATCGTCAAAAATTCAAGAAATAAGAAAGCAAATACATACTAATAAATATTATTAATATTACCAATAATATAATGTACAAGTACGTAAATGACTCAAATCAGCATTATAAATTGCTTATGCAAACACCTAATCATCTAAAATTCAGGAAATAAGAAAATCAAATATATAATAATATATATAATTATGACTTGAATTCCAACATTGAATGCTCAAATGCATGAATTTATAAAATTCAATGAAATCAATGCAAGTTATCCCAAGTCCATGAAATAAATCTACATGAAATAAAAACCATATGATCGTGCACAATGAGAAACAGTATGATGCAATTCCATGGATTAATCACACCCTCCAACCAACATTTTACTAGTCCCTAGCAAAAGATGTGAAAAGGTGAAGTTAACTAACCTAACCTGATCTAACCTAAAAAAACAAAAGACTAATGAAGAAAAAAAAAAAAGAAGCCACTTTCGATGGCACTCTTGACTACATTTAGCATATGGAGTAAGCCCTTATACCCCTAAGGTTATCCTAATGGACGAATTGTGCCCGATGAGGTTTAGTTGTGAATATCTCCGCAAAACTCAAAAACAAAATAAAAAATTAACAAAATCAAAAAATACTCTCCAAAAGAAAATTTATAAACATTGGGGATACTCTCGATTCTCATAATAGTCAAAGTAAAGACAAAGTCAAAATACGATTCACCAATCCCATCTTTGGAAAGAAATTTTCAAAAGCATGCTAAATATGATCGTGCACAATGAGAAAGTACGTATACATCAAAAAATAAGTGTTAAATGTTCCGCTAGAACCTCCGTGAAAACGACTCAATCAAATAATCCGGTCCACCTAGACTTAGCAAAAAAAAACAAAAAAGATTTCCTCTCAAGGCAACCATGATGGCTTTCACACTATTGTTTTTCAAAAGGCCGTGAAATTTCAGCAACAAGCTTCTCTCTTTCTTCTTTTTTCTTTTCTCTTGATTGTTTTTCCTTTCCAACGGTCCCCAACAATATGCAGCCCTTTTCGTGTACTCAAATTAAGGGTGTACCCAAATTAAGACAACCATGATGGCTTTCGCACTATTGCTTTTCAAAAGACCTTGATTTTTTTTCTTTTTCAACGGTCCTAGGCAGCCCTTTTCATGTACCCAAATTAATGCAGTCATGATGGCTTTCGCACTACTATTTTTCAAAAGGCCGTGAATTTTTTTTTCTTTTTCAACAGTCCCCAACAATAGGCAGCCCTTTTCATGTACCCGAATTAAGAGTGTACCCGAATTAGGGCAACCATGATGGCTTTCGCACTATTGTTTTTCAAAAGGCCGTGAAATTTCAGCGACAAGTTTCTCTCTTTCTTCTTTTTTCTTCTCTTGATTTTTTTTCCTTTTCAACTGTCCCCAACAATAGGCAGCCCTTTTCATGTACCCGAATTAAGGCAACCATGATGGCTTTCGCACTATTGTTTTTCAAAGCCCGTGATTTTTTTTCCTTTTCAACGGTCCCCAACAATAGGCAGCGATTTTCATGTACCCGAATAAAGGCAATCATGATGGCTTTCGCACTATTATTTTTCAAAAGGCCGTGAATTTTTTTTTTCTTTTTCAACGGTCCCCAACAATAGGCAGCCCTTTTCATGTACCCGAATTAAGGGTGTACCCGAATTAAGGCAACCATGATGGCTTTCGCACTATTGTTTTTCAAAAGGCCGTGAAATTTCAGCGACAAGCTTCTCTCTTTCTTCTTTTTTCTTCTCTTAATTTTTTTTCCTTTTCAACGGTCCCCAACAATAGGCAGCCCTCTTCATGTACCCAAATTAAGGGTGTACCCGAATTAAGGCAACCATGATGGCTTTCGCACTATTGTTTTTCAAAAGGCCGTGATTTTTTTTCCTTTTCAACGGTCCCCAACAATAGGCAGCCATTTTCATGTATCCGAATAAAGGCAACCATGATGGCTTTCGCACTATTGTTTTTTAAAAGGCCATGAAATTTTTATTCATTTTCAACGGTCCCCAACAATAGGCAGCCATTTTCATGTACCCGAATTAAGGGTGTACCCAAATTAAGGCAACCATGATGGCTTTCGCACTATTGCTTTTCAAAAGGCCGTGAAATTTCAGCGACAAGCTTCTCTCTTGCTTCGTTTTTCTTTTCTCTCAATTTTTTTATTTTCCTTTTCAACGGTCCCCAACAATAGGCAGCCCTTTTCATGTACTCGAATTAAGACAACCATAATGGCTTTCGTACTATTGTTTTTCAAAAGGCAGTGAAATTTCAGTGACAAGCTTTTCTTTCTTCTTTCTTCTTTTCTCTTGATTTTTTTTCCTTTTCAACGGTCCCCAACAATAGGTAGCCCTTTTCATGTACCCGACTTAATTCACTAATTTGTGGAAAAATCCACCCAGATGAACCAGGAAACCTATAAAACTATGGTTTGGTTTTCCTTCATATATTCAATCAAGTCGTAAAAAGAATGGAAATCATAATTTCACATTTAAAGGTTTTGCAAATGTATACGAACTGTGTAATGTGAAAGGATCAAAATTTAGCACTTTTTCAAAAAGATTTCCGCAAACAAAAACTCTCCTTTCTCTAAATTTTGAAAATTCTAAAATTCAAGCTATCTTCCGTTTATTGAAAATTCACTCAAAAATTTTCTCTTCAAAAAAAATCTAAAAAGCCAAAGATAAACAACAAAAATTCTGAAAAGAAATTTAAAAAACTTCCTAAATATAGAAAATAAAGCAAAAGGTGTGTGAAAATTGTCTAAAAATAGACAAGTGTGCTTGTCCCCACCCCCCCACCCCCAACCTATGATGAGCATCCTCATGTAATGCATGCAAGGCAAAAGAATATAAAAACATGAGAAACAAAAGTACAGGAGGGTAAAGTGAAGACACCGGATAATGTGAAGCTTTTTCGAACCTTGTCAATGGTTAGACAAAGCCCACAAAAATTAAAAAAAAAAAAAGAAGTTACCCTACTGGCAACACAACTTGGAATCCACCCGAATCCCAGAAAAAATTTAGCTGCATGCCCATAGTTACAAAGTTTTGCCGGCTATTTGCCATGCCCATACCTATCCAAACTGGGCAATTACCCGATTAAATTAAATAATTCAACTTGAATTGCGATTTTTTTTTTCAAATGGTGATATTTGCATTAAGTAGAGAGCTGATGTACATCAAAGGGCGTAAAAGCTCGACATCAAAAGGACAATATTACAAAAGTACGATCAATCTGGTCTAAAAAAAAGATTCATACTTAAGAGTTTTCAGGTTAGGTCCTTTAAGTAACCGGGAAATGAAGGGGCTGGTTGGTCATTCAATCTCATTACATATGTTATGGTACCTTATGTCTTCAGTCAGTTTCTTGTTTTTGCATAATAAAAACAAAGAAAATATAAATAATAACTTGAAAATGAAAACAATGCTTCATGATGAGAAGCAATGATCCGTCACAAAATAATGTTCACACAAGACCCTATAGCAAACATAATTCCCAATAACCTTACAGATTTTCCATGGAAGATATTAACTTAATGGACCATAAAAGAAAATGCATGATACAAGTGAAACAGTCAAAGAACAAATAGTAGTCCATAAATCAAAGAGATCTCGGATATTCAAAGACATGAAATATAATAGGAGCACATTCGATACTAGAATGTCAGTATCGCGAGGGAGAACATCAAAATGAAGCCCAATCAAACGATAAACCACCAGGCGCCAGGCAGACATTTGGGAGCATGCATAGGCAGTCTTTAAATGAGACATGGTAGTACAAGAGTGCTTGGATCAGAAATTTTCAAGGAAAAAAAAAACTAGGTAGGATCACAAAAGTTTTCTCCAAGTGAAGACATTATTTCACCAACGTGTTCTACTACGTATCAATCATTTAAAATCAATGTGAACTATATGTCTTTTATTTTAGAATGTTTTAAAGCTAACAAATGAAGAATATCCTCTGTAGACAGATGGCATGAGGAGACACCTATTGTAGAGTTCCCTCCAACATCTAGTTTGTCATTCACTCATCCGTCAAGTAAGTCACAAAGGAAGCAAAAGAAAAAAAGAAAGAAAGAATTACACAGTTCAAGGTAGTTTCTTTAGATAATATTTAGCTAGAATATACATTAAAATCATTGAAGCCTTACCGCTGCCGCTTGTACCAACAATAGAAACACTACTACCTGCTGATATAAAAAAAGATATTCCATTAAGTATCTTTCACTCTGTTCGGTATCTGAAATAAGAAAAGAAACAAAGGAAATTATGCTACAAATCAATAAAACTCGAAACAGGGATAGAAATGGCAATGGAAGCATAATAAAAGCCTGAAATAAAGCCAAGAAAAAAAAAATACACTAAAGACTTTTAATTTACAGAAGATGCCCAAAATATAATGATCTACCAATATAAGATGAACTTTAGCAATAATACATAAAGCATCTAAACCAAAATAACAAATGCTTTTAAAAACAATCATGTTAGAAAAATTTATAAACGAGAATGAACATAAAGATCTCAAAGTAAGAACATAAGAAATTAAGAAAATAGAAACTGTTAAATACCAAAATACAGGTTAGGAGAACTGATGCAGCAATTGGTTTGTGCCAAACAACACCCTTACAAAAAAAGAAAAAAAAAACTGATGCAGCCTCAACTCTTAGAACAGTCTGGCAGCATACACAAATCTTAGGTTTATACTACTAGGATTTAGTCTCCTAAAAGCAAAAACACATAAACAGCAGTAAGCAAAGACATGAAGGAAAAAAAAAATAAACAAGAGGAGCATGCGGCACCGTTGGAAAATGCCCAGCCACTAGGCCATAGGTGCTAGTTAAGCTACCAATTAAAAAGAAGATATGATGATCCCAACCATGGACGTTTTCCACCTATGCACAGCTTGCACGCTATGATGATCCCAAGTTCTGTTCCAATCCCCAAAGTTGTGAAATGCCTGTTCTTCATTAGTTCTATTCCTATCAGAGAGAATTTTAGAAAAAAAAAAAAGAAAATAAAAGACACCTGCTGTTTAAGTGCTACTATCAATCAATAGTCCATACGTATTACATGAAGTGCCCCCTCACTTAACACACTAACAGGGGAAGGGGAAAACAAATACAAATGTGCTCCTAATGTGTCACCCTTTCCAATCCAAGTATCAAAGTTCTATGAACTTGGTACATAAGCAGGCATTCCTCCACTTTTTTTTTTTTTTTTTTGAATGGTTACTTTCATTAAAAAATTAAGACATAACAAGAGATGGGAATGTTACTATCAGATTTTAGTAAAAAATGTATTTAGTAAATTTAAGTGAAACCAACATTAGAATGTATTAGTAAATTTATGTCAAAGACATCCAGTCTGAACCAAGCTCAATAAAAAGCAAATAGCAAAGGCATTCAAAGCTTCATATGATATATAGCTCAAAACTGGAACATTTGTTACTACTGAGTACATGATCAAGTGTTAAAAACTGTGTATGACTGTCGCATTCCATCTCCTGAAAAACTACGATGTCCAACAATTGAGTTTACCACTTGCAATGGAAAGATTTACTGATAGGTCATGGGAGAAAACTTAATTTATCTTTTACTATCAGATTTATTAATGCTTGTATGCTTTTGCTATAGGTCTAACGTGTTTTTCTTTTTATACTTTTTGTATAGTTCTGATGCTGCTGCATTTTTTATTGAAAAAATTATGTGCTTCTAAACTTGTTTTATGTGTATATTACATCATCCCAAATCAAGTTCAACCAAAATCAAATTGCAAAGAAAAGCATATTTTCATTTTTACAGCATTCAACACTAGTTTCTAGTAATTACTCAATCTGAGTTTCCAAACAAAATTAGGACCTATTTATAATAGCATCCAATGTTCAACACTGGCTTCTCGTAATTATTCAATCTAAGTTTCCAAACAAACTTAGGACCTATAAACTATAAACGCATCCAATCCCCAGGTGTTCTTAGTTTCTAGTAATTACTCAATCTGAGTTTCCATACGAAATTAGGACCTATTTATAATAGCATCCAATGTTCAACACTAGCTCATCGTAATTATTCAATCCAAACTTAGGACCTATAAACTATAAAGGCATCCAATGTCCAGGTGTTCAAATGTTCAATAAAATGCTAGTTACCAAAGAGGTCCAGCTTTTCATTTTATACTCAGCAGTTCGCATACCATTCATGCACACTTGTTCTACACAATACTCAAACCAAATATCCAAACAAGGCAACCCACCAATAGCTCAATTGGTGAGGCACCTCCCTTTCACATAAACAACCAGGAATCCACCAATAGCTCAATTGGTGAGGCACCTCCCTGGCTGTAGCGCTGCTGGTGAGGATATTGGGTGAGTGTGTCAATACTTACCTTTAAATGAAAATAAATAATAAATAAAAAGTATCCAAAAAAAAACATAGAGAAAATAATGTAAGGCATCCACTCTTAATCAAGTTGAAAATGAAATTCAATAGAAAAATCATCCACATTTCAACTTCATATTTCGCACTATATCAGCATATAATGTGTAAGTTTTGTATTATTGGAATCAAGAGAACTCATGGGAAGAACAATTCACACGAACAAAGTGAAACCAATGCGAACCCATCAGCCCCAAAATTTCATGTTTCGTAAGTATATGTTCGACTTTATCAGTCTTATCGGGTCATATAAATAAATAAACAATAAAGAATTCATAAATTCAAAATAGTTCAAAACCAAAAAATAATTAAAACCACTGCCACTTACTTGTGTGATTCCATTTCGCCGAATTCACATGGAATCCAGGTGAACGAGAGTAGCTTAGCATACACAGATCACTGCCCGTGTCTTCTGAAACATCAAAAAGCTTCACGCAGTCGCCTCCACAGCCAGGCAAAAGGCATGTTGATGGATCCGCAAAGTTCATCTGATTCCAGCTATCTTTTTTCCTTATACACAAATTTCTGCCCTGCAATGCAACCGACCAATATAACCTAAATGATTTATCTTTAAGCTAAACCCAACAGACCATTTACTTGTTAAGGAAATGAGGTAGAGAAACACTGAAAAAACGAGTCGATAGTACAAAAATCAAGTGTGGGCACTGGGCAGTACAAAAGTAATGATGAGAAATGCTTCATTAGTAGTTTCCGACATGTGGAATGCACCAAATAAGTTTATGTAGAAGCATGTAACTTAAAATGCCAAAAACTATAATAAAATTTGAAAAAAAATATATTAGCAAAGAAAAAAAACACTGGTATATATTTTATTAAAAATGATTTTGCTGAATTTCATGCGAAGGGGACTCATTTTATTGGAGGAGCCAGATGAGCTTTGGAGCCCAACATTCTAAAACATACTTGATAAATGGAACTTCTGATTCAACAGTGAATGTTCTGCTCTTCTACATTGTGATTTAACATATTACACTTATATTGTTCACACACTCAAAGTTAGGCCAACATACAACCACGAGCAGTATATATTCAACATCTTTGATGAAAGCAAAGTTGAGAAGTGAATGAACACATATTTAGTTTAGTGTTATTTTAGATATATATATATATATATATGAGTATGGATTTTAAAAACATATTTCGTTATATTTTCTTTCATTCTATTGTTTACCATTTTCATTTTGGAATCTCATTTCCAAACTGTATATCAGACATTATAAGAAAGAAATAATAATTCTAATGGAATAAAATTATGAGCTAGAAAGAAATAATGAGCATAGATTTTACAATTGCTATCCCTCTGAAAAACCAAGAACAAGATCAGTGTTGTTCAGTTAAATATTACAAACCAAATATGATTTCTACAGGCTTTTTGGGTAAAATTCAGCAGAAGTAGTATATATCAAGTATAATTACTTGCAAGTAGAGAAACCAAATCACTAAATATGAATCAAACAAAAGTTTCCAAAATTCAGGAGACATAAAGCAAACAAAAATCTCCAAAACTGAAAAAGATAACATTAATCGATTCCTAGATTTCTCACGGTGTCAAAAAAGCAAGTTCACCCAAAAAAATTGCTCTTAGATTTTCCACCATCACAACCGTTAATTAGAAAAGAAAAATAAGGGAAAAAATAAAGCAACAAATGTGTGTGTGTGTGTGTGTGTGTGAGAGAGAGAGAGAGAGAGAGAGAGAGAGAGAGAGATGGTGGAAAAAAATCATGGATATTGATTTTTCAAAATCATGAGAACTGAGTGAGTGTTCTCTTAAATGGGATCTTAAACCCATTTCTTTTCTATTTCTCTTCTTTTCCCCATACTTGATAAAAATATTAAAATTAACTTAAAGGATCTTACTGACGACCAATAATAAAAAACTGTGCTGAAGAATTGTGTATGAAGCTATATATCTGCTAGGTGAACTATCATAGTATACTCCAACATTTTGACATACAGTTGGTACGCATTAAACCATTATATTATTGCAGTACAAGATACAGTTGGTATACATGTGTGTGTGTGTGTGTGTGTGTGTGAGAGAGAGAGAGAGAGAGAGAGATGGTGGAAAAAAATCATGGATATTGATTTTTCAAAATCATTCTCTTAAATGGGATGTTAAACCCATTTCTTTTCTATTTCTCTTCTTTTCCCCATACTTGATAACAAATATTAAAATTAACTTAAATGACCTTAATGACAACCAATAATAAAAAACTGTGCTGAAGAATTGTGTATGAAGCTATATATCTGCTAGGTGAACTATCATAGTATATTCCAACATTTTGACATACAGTTGGTACGCATTAAACCATTATATTATCGCAGTACAAGATTCAGTTGGTATAAATAATGTTCTTCACCACCATTGAGATTAAGATTTACAAAAAGAAACAAAAATTCAAGATCTTAAAAGAAAAAAAAAATGGATGGCTCCAACATGACATATAGTTGGTAATGGTATACATTACAAATGGATGGGAAAGAAGATGATTTCGATTAGGAAAGCGGCTGGGTCGATCAAGTGGAAATTTCTCTTCTGGGCATTTATCCCAAATTAAGTACGTGAGTTGCACGTAATTGTTAGTGAAAGCCTTGGTATCGTAGTGACATGTTTACTGCCATAAAAAAAGGGTTGAACATACAGGTGAATAATTCTTATTATGTATGTTCAAGTTCATTAAAACATAGAACAAAACTTTCATTCAATGTTATCAGAAAAAAAAAAAGAAAAAAAAAAGAAACTTTCATTCTACTGTGATCAAATGACAAGTTTCCAGCTATGATAACACTTTGTAAGATGCTAATATATGCTTTAATATAATCTTCAACAGATATCTAACATCAAAATTCTAAAGAATGTGAAAGCATAATCATAACCTACAATCAACAAGATGGAAACAAAAGCTACAGAAATCACATAAGTTCTGTTGTCTAGTTCATTTTATAGGACAAAAAAGACTAAGTATGCACATTTTGCATATGCTATACAAAAACATCAAGACTACTATCAAGAAATCAGTATGAAAACAAATTGAATCGTTGACAACACTACATCCAAGACTCTTGGCAAAATTTGAAGAAGTTCGTTAATTTCAACCCGAGTCAGCTTTGAGGCAGGTTGCCTTGACCCAATCCATGCCCTATTTACCACCTATTTTTGTATATTGAATAAAAAATATCTGGATACATCAAAATGGAGAAATGCAATTCATATAGCGCACCCCAACATAAGTTGGGACAAGGGTTTGATGATAATGATTTAAATCAAACAGGTACTGAGCAATACATGGATGTAGCTGGAGAATTTCCACATATGTTCTTAACCTATTATGTTATTCATACATTTTCAGATTCTTTCGGTTTTATCTGTTTTCCATGCAAATAATGCATTGATATTCATACATTTTGAAAGAGGGAAATTGAGAAAGTTCGGTAGTAATACATACCCTAATTAAAACATAATCCAAATAATAAGAATTTTAATAGTAATAATAACAGGGTTATGCCCTACCAAGAAAACAAAAAAGAATGTGTATTTTCATCATCATTGAAGCCCTATCCCATCCATATGGGATACAATAATACAGAATATATATTTGAATCAAAAGATGTTGAATGCTGAACAAACAATGGCTCAAAAACAGAAAAGAGATTATCAAATTGAAGGAAAATAAAGAACCCATAAAGAAGGTGGCAAATCAAAATCAACAGAATCCATAATTCATAAGACATTGAATAAAAACCACCTACAAATTAATTCAAGATTGATAAAAGAAGCAACTAAAAAAACCTAATTACACAGATAGACAATATCTAATAGCAAAACAAAGCACAGGAAAATCAAAGAATGCAAAACCCCAACAACATACAACCTAAAGATAATTCAGCATATTCAATTTATAAGCAGTAGTCACATATTTAACCTAAAGACATTTGGTGAATACCCATTCTTCCAAAATCACTAGAACCGTCACCAAAAATGATATACGAACCAAACAAACTATCAAAAACAGAGATTTCTTAGATAAATGAAGAGAACACCCTAATCAAGTTAGTTCAATCTCACATCAAACACTGCAGAAAAAGGAAATCTAAATCTTAGCCAAGTGAAAAAAAAAAAAAAAAACACCCAAACGAATCCAAAATCGTATGAAACTAAAAAAAACCCAGATAGAATTTCAACCATAGATTCAAGAAAAAAGTGGGGGTGTGGGGATCAGACCCATTAATCCAGTGATCATGTGAAGGAGGAAAGAACCGACCTTTCTTGAAGAAATGCAAGGGCAGAGTTCATATGGAGGCCTGATTGTGTAAGATATGTCTGGACATCATCTGAGAACGAAGCTCCTGGAATCCCCCCCTTCTTTCCGATACGGCTGAGGAGGAAGAAGAAGAAGCAGCAGCAGCGGCCATGGCCGCTGTGGGAGAGAATGGTAGGTCTCCGCAGTGTAGTTTTGCAAACGGTGAATGCTGGAGTCCGGATCCTCTTGAGCCTTTGACTCACAAATTCCAGGTTGTTTATGGTGGTCCGGTTCAGGAAAGAAACAGATAAAAGAAAAGGAGAGGACAAGGACAGAGAAGGTGGACGAAGGATAAGAAGAATGAATAAGAGGGAAGACGAAGAAGACGCTGCGGCTAACTGAGGAGACGGCTCCAGCGATCAATGGCTCGGGCTCCGGCTGTGGATCGAGGAGAAAAGGAAGAGCAGCGAGAAGGGTTTCCTGGTTGCGACAAACGGGAAACCCTAAAAACGGAATGTAAAAGGAGGAAGATAAAAAATCAATGAAACTGAGAGAATCCATCCGTTGGGCTAATCAATGAAAAGGATAGAATTTATCCGTTGGGCCAGAGGGACGGTGTGGACTTGGGCTGGTTTTATTTCTCTTTTTAAGTTTGTGCTGTGTTTATAAGATCCGATCCCAATGATCAAGGTGGGCCTCACCATATGCATGTTTGTTTGATGGGCTGGCCCTCTAAATCCATAACAATGGTGGCCCACCATTTTAGAACTCTCGAGTACCAGTCCCGATCCATCACCAAAACCGATCTTTTTAATTCAAATCCATCAACTACAAGGACGATGGATCTGTGCACATCTTCCCCCATCTTTATTAATTAATAATTGGTCCTTTAAGTAAATGATCTACGACCATATTTTTAATGAAAGAAAGGTCTTTTGATGATGAAATAGAGAAGCCTCTTATTGATGTGTGGTTACAGAATTCAAAGCTTCTATTATCATTGCTTAACAATTTCGTTTTGCATAAATACTCTTATATTTGGCTTGAGAAAATCCAAAACCCTATCACATTAGCCGATATAAAATAATTGAGCCAATCAATATTTTATGCTCCATGGTGGGCTTTTCGCTACACTTCATTAACTGTTGCATCTGCATAATTAATTCAAGGCATTAGAGTAACTGACACACGAATGCCCTCTAAAGTTGGTATGTTGCAAAATTTCCCTAGCTTACTTGTATACCTATTACCTAATAATGAACACAATATGTTATACCACATGTTTTGTTGTCATCAACCTTATCCTAATTACATGGTGAAGCTACCCGCAATCCGGTTGTGCTGAGGCAGGATTCAAGACCAAGAGTTCTAGTGTAAAATATCTATGCCCCATGCAGCCAACATTCTCATTATTCATACATATACAACCTAGTGGGCAATGGAGAAAATCCGAATTTTTCTCTGGGAGCCCATTGTTCATTATCAGGCTATGACTGGCTGATTGGAAGATCACTGTTAGGTTATATCTTTGCTATCATGAAGGATTTTGAGAGATATGTTATTATGATAAAATCATCTTAATTTTTTATGGGGAAATGAAACCAATTTATAGATATACAATACATAAGAAATTCCAAGCTCAAACTCAGGGAATGTTTGGACATTAGTCTGACAAATAAGTGCTAATTAGATTAAGATAAAAAATAAAAGGTCGAATTTTTAAATTTTAATTTACCATAGTTATAGTTATACAAACATTTGTGATTTTGTATTATCCACCTCCATCCACTTTAGCTGTAAAATCTCTAAAAAGAAAGTATAACAGGGTATTTCTTTCTTAGGCAAAAATTCTAACTTATAAGCTCTAAAAACAAAAAAATTATAATCAAGGGTTTACCAAAAGCTCCAATGTGTAAATAAACACTTAATTATAAAATAAGAGCTTTTTTTTTTTTTTTTTGAGTTACCAAATGCCCAAAATAATTATTTCTAAGGAAAAGTAATCCTTATTGTGGGCCCCACAATGCAATATAAACTATCCATCAGATTCAAAAAGGTCAACTACGGCTATGGGACCAATTTTAAGCCATTTATTTGTCCTAAATCTTAAGATTTTTTTTTTTTTTTACAAAAAAGGTTTAAATGTGAAAACTTGCCATTCTAGGAATCCATGGGCCCCATTTTCATGATTCAAACAGTACAAACTCTTTAGAAGGCCAATTGTGGCTATGGGGTCAAATTTTATACATTAACTCATTATGATTTTTGACATATGTTTTAAAAGCGTGAAACTAATGGATTGAACACTACTCAATTACACGCTCAAAAAGTGACTTAGGAGCAGTCCTCTTTTAGTTTTTGAGTTTTTAAGCTTCTATGGGTCCAATTTTAACCATCCATCCTTTGCACAAGATTAAAAAGAATTATGAGACCAATTTTCAATCATTAATTCATCCTAAATTTTGAGAATTTATATAAAAAAAGGTCCAAAGTGAAAATTGGCCATTTTGGGATCCTGTGGGCCTTATTTTCATGATTCAAAGATACTGCTCATCTTTAGAAGGCCAAAAATAGTTGTGGGTTAAATTCTAACTCTTAAAACATCATAGATTTTGAAGAAATTGTAAAAGACTTTGCATAGTTAGATTGATCATGGACACACATGTGAAATGGTGTGGATATGATAAATGTAAATGATTCACATGTGTGTCATTTACACAAGTGAATAATTTTTAATGCAAACAAACGACCCCTAAGAACAAGGGTTCTGGAGCTATAAACTCACCAAAACCAACATATGAATCATTATATATATATATAAAGCATTACGAAACGTTTTGCCACGTAGGCAGGTTCCATCCTCAATGTGCCATGTCAGCACCTACTTTGTGAGAAAAATACTATTTCTAAAACCATATAAAAATTTTTGGGCCCCACGTTGTATAGATTGCATGCCAGAGGTTTCTAAACCAACGAAATATCTATTCAAATTCAAATATTCTTATAGATTGCATGTGCAGGATAAGAAAGAATGAGATAAATGTCACGATCCTGAACCCGCCGCAGCGGCCCGACCTTGGGGAGCGTGAAATTGGGATTTAAGTAACAATTATATTTCTCCCATGATCCGCATATGTGAGGATGACAATTTCAACACACTCTGAATATTTTTGCGGAAGCTTACATGGCGTTGCAACTCGGATTCCATGACCATCGGATTCTGCATCACACTAGACCGCTAGTATATATCTATCATATCAAGGATCATATCAAACTGGGACAGACTATCACATTAAAATACAGAGTTGACGGTAACAGGATATTTCATTCCCACATATGTTCAAGTTACAAGTATCAATGTGCATTAATTAAAATCCCGAATAAGTGGCTAATAACAACCATACAAATATCAAGCTAAATAAACACCACCCCACATGTGACGTAGCTCCGATGTCAGGCTAAATGTCTACATGACATAGCCGACATAATAATCTACAAACTTATGGCTCCACAGCCAACACAAGCGCTTAGTTCGGGGCGAAGAAGTCTAGACCTGAATACCAAAAGAGTGGGTCAGACACGACGGTCTGACAAGTGGGTGAAAAGATATAAACAATATTCTGAATAATAAAACATATGATAAATCATGGCATTTGATCAAAAGTTGCATAGATTTAAAACTAGTGTAAAACGTGTATACCTGACAAAACATATATCCATTTTGAAGCATGTGTAAAACATATATATTTGGAATAACATGTATTCATTTGGAACAAGTGTAAAACATGGATATCTGGCAAAACAGGTATTCATTTGAAACAAGTGTAAAACATGGATAATTGGCAAAACACGTATCCATTTAAAGCATGCGTAAAATATGGATATCTGGCAAAACATGTATTCCTCACATTGCAAATCCAGTCCATAAGCAGACCATGCAAATTGCCCTTCTTCAAGGGAGCCACAATCGTGGGGAGCAGATTGGCAACCACACTTAAGCTGAATCTTCCATCACTAATGTGGCGAGAGCACACTAAAGGCGTTGGTCTCGGAGCACACGAGGTGGCGAGAAACAACTATATACATATATAAATATACTGAGCAAAACCACAGCCACGAAACCGGGTGACAAGACAGAACAGAATTCATACTGTAGCTGACAGAAGCTAAAGGGGGACCCCATGTTGGTGGATCAAACCGACAAGGTCATCCAAGCTTAGTGGTGCCGACTCGTAAGTCAAAATGCATTCAAAACATATACGTATTTGAAGGGGTGTATAACACCCAAAACAAACTGAACTAAAGGCTTGTAAGCGCATTTAACACAATAATATCTTATCAAAATGCATAAGGCTGATCAAATATTCAAATTACATATTTTAGTGGTTTTGAAATGCCACTTGTACTAATACACGAAAACTGTCGAAAACGTATGAAATTCAGTAAAAACAGACACTATGGACCCCCGCATATTTCCGGACCATACATTGAGGTTTCAAAATTTAAACAATAGGTATAAGGGTCTCGTATGTCGGTTAAAGCTCATGGCTTGGTACTCCAGAAGATTTCAGACATCCCGAGTTCCCTATACAAATTGATAAGCCCATTATCCTCAATAAATCTCCGAATTTGGGGTTCTTTTCCAAATCAATTTCCATATAACTCCTTTTATTCCTCCACATCATATTGGGGCTCCAAACCAACCTCACTGGACCTTAAAACACCCTTTTGATCATGTTTTGAAACAGCCCAGTAATTATGTGCAGTTCGCTCTAGCGAACTAGAGGATCGCTCGGGCGAATAGCATTCTGGGAGGGTTCGCTCAAGCGAATACAAGTTCGCTCGAGAGAACTGGTCCGAGTCAAGAAGGGTCGAGCGAGCCGGGAGAGTGGCTCGAGCGGACAAGTCTCTGGAAGGGGTTCGCTTGAGCGAATTGGGGTTTGCTCAAGCGAATTAGCTTCTGGGAGGGGTTGGCTCGAGCGAACAGGAAGTTGGCTCGAGCTAATCATGTTCTGTAAGGATTCGCTTGAGCAAACGTAGGTTCACTCGAGCGAATTGCTTCAGAAACTCTCCGTTTCAACAATCCGGACATCATCTTCTCTTCTCTTCAAAGTCCCATTTAAGCCATTACTTTAACAATACATTTATAGCTCTTCTATATAGTCAAACCATCATCACTTCCTCCAATAACCATCCATTAAAACACCAATTCTCCTTTCATTCTCAATCTCATTTAATACAAGAACACCCACATTAATGGCAAACCACATGTGTTCCAAAAACAAACTTTTAAAAAGCATTTTATACACACATTCTCCAAAAGTTCAAAAAAGAAGAATAACTTAACAAGATGCATATTTCTAAAATCATTATAAACTACGGTAATAAGAGAAGATGAATAGTGAGAAATCCACAAATCCTCATTAAAGCATGAAATCATTCAAGAAAACTATTCATCTACTTGCCTTGGTCTCCAAAGCTTCCAAATAGGTCTCTAATCCAACCAATTAGACCATAGCACACCTTATACAAGAAACCCCCAAAATAGACCCATCACAAACCCTAAACTGGGCAAACTAAGAAATAAGAAGAGAGAGCTCCCAATAACGAAGATGGGGCTTCTCTAAGGCTAGAAGAACACAAATATAAGAAATTGGAAGGGTTGCTTACTTGGAAGTGCTTCAAATGAACAAGACTAGCTCAAGGATAACCTCACTGTAGCTAGATTTCTCTTCTAATGACATCAATAGAGAGCTTGAGATGAGGGGAAGAAGAAGATGGGCACAAATATCTCATTTTGGCAAGCTTGGAGGTGGGTTTTGTGAGAAAACAAGAAGAAGAAGAGTAAAGGGGAAAAACCCTAAGGAGCTGAAGCTCCTATCTCTCTCTCTCTCTCATTCTGTTGGAACCAAATGGGGAAGAAGGAAGGGGGCTGGCCCTTTTATAGAAGGGTGGGTGTGGGTCCCATCATCACTTAAACTTATCGGGATTAAAACATCAATTTTCGGGCCCCGGATACGATCGACGAAGAAGCGAAAAATGTTTCTCAAAAGATCTATTTTTCAAAAAGTATAATTTTGGCATGGTTCTGAGATCTTGAAATTTGGGTCTAGATTCAATGTGAAAAGACCAGTTTACTCCCAATGCTGGAAAAACTGATTTTCGGAGCTTCAAATGAGTACGAAGTGCACACGAAAGTTGTAGGGAATGATGAGACTAGTCAAACAAAGCCGTAATGGAAAATTTTTTTTGGGAATCACAAAGAAACTCCCCATGCTGACCACGCAAAACAAATAGGGCTATACGGTCACTAACTGGGTTCACTGGCTTTCAAAACTTCCCAAAGCTAATAATGAAAGGTCTTTCTAACCCCCAAACTCAACCAAACAACCACTAATCTCACTTTAGAAAACTAACCCACAAATAAGTAAACACTAATCCCGGAAATTTGGGGTCGAGGTCTCATAATAAAGTTTGAAGATTTGACTTTACCATGATCAAACTTCTAGTTAAACCTTAATGCAGACTGAGGTCCTTTCTCATATTATAATATGATATTCAAACCCAATTGTTAATTATCCTAAATCCGAAACAATCACCACAAAAGAGAAAAGGCTCAAGATTTTTTACCTGGAAACCCCTACTCGGGAAAAAACTACGGGTGACAGAGACCACCGAAAACAATGCACTATAAAACGAAGATTACAAGGGAACTCACAAGACCATTGACCCAGTTGAAACTCAACCTAAGGGGCTTTGAAGTACTTGTCGACCCGCCATTCACCTTCCACGTGCTCGCTTGAAACCCACCTTGAATGCCCTTTCAAGGTGCTTGAGAGAATGAAGAAAAGGATTAAAGCTTCAGCACAGTCTTCCTTGTAGGATTAGCCCACAAAAACTCTCTTAGACGTATGCTCAATGCTTGAGAAATTTAGATAGCTCTAGTAAATCCATTAGTGGTTGCAAGGGGTCATTATATAACCCAAGGTTCGTGCACAAGTCTCTTTGAAGGAAGGAAGGACTCTTAGAGGAAGTAAACACCATCAGCATGCAAGAGTCCTAAAAGGACAGAAAACTATGCGAGCCCATGTTCTGTCTGTGCACCACTAGTGAGCTCCAGTCTCGCCATAGCGAGACCATCTTCTGTTGTGGATATTTGTAGGCGCTGAACTACTTCGGGAGGACTCTAT
This sequence comes from Persea americana, assembly GCA_029852735.1. NCBI lineage: Eukaryota > Viridiplantae > Streptophyta > Magnoliopsida > Laurales > Lauraceae > Persea > Persea americana. The sequence goes on from CM056810.1 coordinate 57,138,735, forward strand.
TTATGTCTTCAAACCCGACTAAAGGACTTCAAGGCTTGTCTAAGTAGTCCACGAGATGTCTTCCACTGTCAAAGGTTACTCGACACTCCTTTTCTAAACGAAATAAAAATTAAAACTCAATTAGGACTTAAGTTTTGTTCAAACTATGAGAATTAGCCAATCTAAAATTCTAACAATCTCCCCCTTTGGCAATTCGTGAACAAAGCTCCTAAAACAAAGAAGATCTACTAAAACTAAAGAAAAGGAGGAAATCCTCAAAGACTTGCGAAGGGATTCAAAACGATTGGGTTCCAAGGGTTTGGTAAAAATATCGGCCAATTGATGTTCGGTGTGAACTTTTTCTAGAACAATGATCTTGCCTTCAACTGACTCACGGATAAAGTGGTGCCTAATATCAATGTGTTTGGTTAGGGAATGCTGGACTAGATTTTTGGATATGTCAATGGTACTTAGATTGTCGCAATAAACAAACATAGTATCTTGATCAATCCCATAGTTTGCCAACATTTGTTTCATCCAAAGAAGTTGAATGCAACAACTTCCAACAGTGATATATTCAGCTTTAGCAGTCGACAAAGAAGTCGAAGTTTGCTTTTTACTGTGCTAAGTGACCAAATTATTCCCAATGAAGAAACACCCTCTAGTAGTACTTTTCCGATCATCTGCACAACCTGCCCAATCAGCATTTGAACACCTAACCAGAGTTGTATTATTGTCTTTGCTTAGCCAAATACCAAACTCAATAGTACCAATCACATATTTCATGATTCTTTTTACCGAATGAATGTGAGATTCATTTGGCTTAGATTGATAACGGGCACAGACTCCAACACTGTAAAAGCAATATCCGGTCTACTTGTAGTGAGATAGAAAAGACTCCCAATCATACTTCTGTACAGTGTTTCATTCACATCTTTCCCATTCAAATTGATTCTCAATTTAACAGATTGACCCATTGGTGTTCTGGAATGTTTAGCAGAAGTCATTCCAAATTTTTCTAGAAGTTTTCAAGAATATTTTGATTGAGAAATAAATATACCATTGTCACACTGCTTGATTTGTAAGCCTAGGAAAAAGGAGAGTTCTCCAACCAAACTCATTTCAAATTCATTAGACATGCTTTCGGAAAACTGATCAACTAACATAGAAGAGGTAGAACTGAAGACAATATCATCCACACAAGTTTGTGAAATTAATATGTGATGAGTGTCTTCTTTGATGAATAGTGTCTTGTGTACACATGAGATCCAATGCAGATCCATATATACGCCGATATATATTTCTTGCTGCTAATACTTTCAGATTTTGTTGGACTCATGAGATCCATATGCAGTAATTTAAGTGGCCATTTGGTTGTTAAGGCATCAACTTTCTTATGTGAGGACCTTATTTGTTTGCCAATTTGACATGGACCGCAAACAGCATGAGGAGTTTTTAAACGTTTAGGTAACCCAAGAATGATTTTATTTTTCGCCAAGCTATCTAGGTCCGTGTGATTAACATGGCCTAAACATTGATGCCACAAATCCATATCAATAATCATAGTTGTGTGACATGTCATCTTGCTTTCCGTAGCAACTACGTAACAATTGTCAGCAGTCCGCACTCCACGAAGTACATTATTACCCTTTTTATCAATAATAGCACAGTCATTAAAAGAAAAATGGACTTCATGGTGTGAATCACATAGTTGGTTGATGCTTAACAGATTTCTCTTTCAGACCATTGACCAGGAAAACATTTAAAAGATTGGACATACTTGGTATTGAAACTGTACCTTTTTCTATTATATTTGATTTGCTTCCATCACCAAATTTGACACTACCTCATCACAGCTTTTTAGAGAGATAAACAGGGACTTATTACCAGTCATATGTCTGGAGCATCCCCTATCCAAGTACCAAACATGAGAATCTTTTGTAGTTAGTGTGGTGAGGACCACATTACAGCTAAGATAAGACTTTATAACCCAGACATATTTAGTCTTAATCTTTTGAGGAGATAAGGTACCTTTCCTTTGCTACCTTTGCCTTTGATTCCACATTTTGTGACAATGTGGCCGAATGTGCTCTTTTATATCACAAAAATGACAAATCAGGGTAGATCTAGGCTTAGGCACATTCTTATATGGTATTGAGTCCCTAGGTTTAGCATTTGGAGTAGCCAGAATACCAGAATATAAAGCTGGTCCTTTAGCAAAAATAGATTTACCTGATTTCATAGAAGATGATGACTCTAGGTTGAATCCAAGTCCAGTCTTTTGTTTTTCACTCCTTTGTTGCATCAAAATTTCATCTAGAGTTATGGACCCTTTATTCATTCTATCAAGCTAAGATTTGGTTGAAACTAATTTTAATAGTGCCATTCGAAGTTTCCCGCACACATCGTTCTTTTCAGTTTACAGCACGTTGTACTCAGTTTACAAAGAATTCAGTTCTTTTCTAACCTCCTCTAGCTGTGCATTAATCAGATCCTTTTCTTTCCCTGCATTAATAATGGTGTCAGATAAAATTGCACGTTGGGATTCTAATTGGCTTACCTTTACACGAGCATCATCAAGTTCAGAAGAGAAGGTTAAGTTTTGACATTCAGAAACTTTGAGCCCATGAGAAAGCTTGTCATTTATGCAAGACATACGCTACGAATCTTTCAGAAGTTTTTTATAAGCAATTTCTAAATCTTGTTCCTCATCAGAAAGATCATCACACTTTGACTTATCAGATGACCCCTGCTCAAAGGATAAGTTAGTAGAAGACATAAAAGCAACAAATTTAGCATATTCAAATTGTGACTTAGATTCACTATTTTCATTCTCAGAATCTTCTTCCCAAGAAACATTCAAAGCCTTTCCTTTGTTTCTTTCCAATCGGTTTGCACATTTAGAAGCTGGGTGTCCAAACCCTTGACATTCAAAGCATTGAATAGGTTTATTAGCATTCTTCGATGAATTCTTATAATTTTTCAGCGCAATTTTTGGCTTGTTAAAGCTCTTATTCTTAGGAAACTCCTTTTTGAGGTTCTTTTTATTGTTATTCAGATATTTTTTTGAATTTTTTGACAAACAGAGCCTCAAGTTCTACATCATCAAAATCATTATCAAATTCATCATCATTATTGTCCCTGGATGACAGTAGAGCAATTCCCTTGGATTTCTTATCAGAATAGTGATTTGCTTCAAAAGTTTATAAGCTTCCAACCAATTCTTCAATAGTGAGTTCATTAAGGTTCGTATGTTCCTCAATACCAATTACTTTTGACCGAAATCTCTTGGGCAAAGACTGAAGAATTTTCTTTACCACGTTTTGGTTTGGAATGGGTTCTCCTAAATTGAAACTGGAATTGACAATATGACCCAGTTTGGCATTGAACTCATCAAAGGTCTCTTCATCTTTCATACGAATAGTCTAAAAGGCAGTTGTCAAATTTTGAAGTTTATTCTGCCTAACTATGTCAATGCCTTCATGCACTGTTCTCAAGAGATCCTAAGCCGCTTTCGCAATGGTACAAGTAGAAATTTTGCAAAATTCTGAGTGAGTAATGCCATTATATATAGCATTCATGGCTCTATTATTCCAATGGGTCAGATTCTTTTCTCCTTGGTTCCAGTTAGCCACTGGTTTGGGAACACTATTCCCATCAACCACTACAGTTGCAGATTTATAACCATTTACGGCTGTTTGCCAAACATCATGATCAAGAGAACCGAGAAACGCAGTCATCCTTACCTTCCAATAAGCATAATTGCCACTACCCCTCAAGCAAAGGAGGCTTAGTGGTAGAAGTGCCTTCCCTAGTGAATTCCATAGAATAAATATGAGAGGATCGCACTTTTAGAAAAGTGAAACTGATTTAATACCACGTGAAGATTTGACTTTACCAAGATCAAACTTCTAGTTAAGCCTTAATGCAGACTAAGGTCCTTTCTCATATTATAATATGGTATTCAAACCCAATTATTAATTATCCTAAATCCGAAACAATCACCACAAAAGAGAAGAGGCTCAAGATTTTTTACGTGGAAAACCCTACTCGGGAAAAAACTACGGGTGGCAGAGACCACCGAAAACAATGCACTATAAAACGAAGATTAGTGAACTCACAAGACCATTGACCCAGTTGAAACTCAACCTAAGGGACTTTGAAGTATTTGTCGATCCGCCGTTCACCTTCCACGTGCTCGCTTGAAACCCACCTTGAATGCCCTTTCAAGGTGCTTGAGAGAATGAGGAAAAGGAATAAAGCTTCAGCACAGTTTCCCTTGTAGGATTAGCCCACAAAAACTCTCTTAGACGAATGCTCATTGCTTGAGAAATTTAGATAGCTCTGGTAAATCCATTTGTGGTTGCAAGGGGTCATTATATAGCCCAAGGTTCGTGCACAAGTCTCTTTGAAGGAAGGAAAGACTCTTAGAGGAAGTAAACATCATCAGCATGCAAGAGTCATGAAAGGACAGAAAAACATAGCTCACTATAGCGAGCCCATGTTCTGTCTGCACACCACTGTAGCTCGCTGCAGCGAGCTCCATTCTCGCTATAGTGAGACCATCTTCTGTTGTGGATATCTGTAGCGTTGAACTACTTCGAGAGGGTTCTATTTATGTCTTTAAACCTGACTAAAAGACTTCAAGGCTTATCTAAGTAATCCACAAGATGTCTTCTACCGTCAAAGGTTACTCCACAGTCCTTTTCTAAACGAAATAAAAATTGCAACTCAATTAGAACTTGAATTTTGTTCAAACTAGAAGAATTAGCCAATCTAAAATTCTAACAAAGTTTCTTATTGAAGAGTGAGATACAATTCCTTCTTATTTAAAAAGAAAGTGTTTCCCATCCGGAATCTCATTAAAAGGTTATCTACTTCAAGAAAAGTCCTTTCTATATATCCACTCTTAATTTTTTAAACGCATCCTCTTTCATTTCTTCTTTTTCTAAGTGAATCTGCATTGGGAGACACACCATCCTTCGTCTCTTCTCTTACATGTGGATCTGCATTGCGAGAGTTGGAGTCCGGATCCCCTGTTTCGTCCAAACAGGGGAGCCCTGTTTGGACGAATCAGGGGCCGACGGGTGCGGGAGCGAAGGGGGGGCGGAGGAAAGAGAAAAATCACTTTTTCTTTCCTCCGCCCCCCTTCGCTCCCGCACCCGTCGGCCCCTGATTCGTCCAAATAGGGCTCCCCTGTTTGGACGAAACAGGGGATTCGGTTCCCGAGAGTCGACACCCAAGTTTGGAAAAAGACAAGTATGAAAGACCCACCTCTCTCTTTCACTCTCTTGAGTCAATGGGTATTAAATGTGATAAGACAAGCCTCTCTCTCTCTCTCTTGAAAAGAAGGCAATAAAAATATAATATTTTTATTCTCTCTCCCTATTTCTCTCTATTCAATCATTCATTGTACCGTCCCTGACTCAATTTGCTACCTATGCAATCTTCCACGTTGAGGGTTAATATCCAGTGTAGCATAATGTTTTTCTTTCAACCTTTTTCTGGGTATTAAATGTGATAAGACAAGCCTCTCTCTTTCTTTCGAAATCACCTTTTCTTTTTTTTATTTTAACAACTTTTAGTTAGAATTCCTATCATTCTATTTTATGTGATCGAACAATTGGGCCCTTAAAAAGGAAATGGGATAAGAATAACAAGTACATGAGATATATATGATTAGCCTTTTTCCATTGATCTAAGGTTACTACTCAAGTAATTAAGACCAAATATCCTTATCTATTTAAAGAACCATTGGAGTAATTTTTGTGGGTATTGAAACCATCACAAACCATGGAACAGTTTGTTTGTGGGGCCCATCTGAAAGCATGAACACTTGGAGGATAGGATTTTAAGAGTTTCTTATTAGCATATATTTCTTCTCAAAGAAAAAGGATCTATTTGATTATAGGGGCGCTGTTTCCGAGGCCTCAAAGTAGTCCAAAATCAAGTTGTTACATGATGTGGGATGACTATTAGTTTTGTGTAGTCAACGAAAGGGCCTATAAAACTCAGATGTGTAAAGTTTGATGAATGCCAAATTTTTTCTTTCATTTATTTATTTATTTATTTTTATTTTCTGCTTGGAACGTACTCATACACCCTTATACACTATCACAATCTCTATTCATTGGATCGACAGGTTTATCCATTGACCTTTTTAGAATTTGAATTACTAGAGTGATGGCTGGATATTTATTTCCCATCTTCCTTTATTCAGTTTCAATTTTTTAAGGGAGGTTATTAAGTGGTCATTTGGATATTCACTTTTTTTTAGTTTAAATCACTTTAGAAATACGAGTCTTAGAATACCTAAGAATTTAATTTCACAAAACAAGCAAACCCTTTTATGGTCTCTTTCTTTGTTTTTTTTTTTTTTTTTTTTCATTTTCCCGTAGGGCTTACCTATGTTCAATCCATTCCCTCCACATAGGCCTACACAACTTGACATATCAACCTAATTGCTCCGTACACACCTTTCAAACTTGGATCATCACTGGACCTAATTTTCATACTAACTAAACATTGATCCTTGGACTTGCGCTTATTTATGAAGATACTAGCAACAGTCTAGAGGCAAGCACAAAATACCAATAGGCTACAACACCAAAATGCAACAGTACAAGCGTTCATATCCGATCAGTAATTCTAATGGTGCTTCCTGAAGCTTGAGAGTCAGAACTACTTGGGAGCCACAAAGAAGCTTTGTAATTTACCTGTCACAACCTCTTGTCAACTTTGAAGAAGTTAAAGAATAGGAGCCTTTTGTAACCGAACAGTACTTTGCCCCCCTTATTAATCCATGTAATGATATCTAAAAATGTAAATGAGCAATCCAAGCATTTTGTTTGCATGAATGCAGCAAAGCATGAGAACCCCATCTACAGATTTTAGCTTGATCCTTCGTTTGTCTTCTTGCTTGCTTGTTCTTGAAGCTTTTTTGTCCAGTATTCCTCAAGTAGGGGTCCAAATATTGCCTTGCCAGAAACCACTCCAATCCTGCATGCATCGGTTATATAGAAGCATTGTAGATAGTACCCTTATTTTTAACATAAACAACAAGCACTTTGAGTAAGTGTGCAAGTGTACATGCATGGGTACTACAATGTAAACAACATGCATAGTCGGTCAAAATTTTGTTGGTTCTCACACTTCATGTTTGTCTTGACCTTTGTCATACACTTCATATATCACACATGCAGATTTTCCCTCTTTTTTTTTTTTTTGTTTTTTTTGTTTTTTAGGATTACATATTGATTCCACTCTCTTAAAAGAAATTTAGCTTTATAAATGTATAATTTTGATATTTCATATAATTTATTAATGTGTTAAGAATATTGGTGCTTCTATTACTGCATTGATGTTTTTTAATAGTCATTTTGTGTACAATTTCCAATTTAATCATTCCTACATTTTCAGATTTTCATAATTATTAAGGATTTTTCTCATCTATTTACATTTAAGGAGAGTTTTTTACACATCAGGTATGCATTTACACTTCTCTTCATTATACATATATATTTATATTGTTTTTTAAAAAAATTTATGAATATATACCCTCACAATTGCTTAATATTTGTTGTAAATGATCTCAACATTAGTTGTCCCAGCATGATTAACTTAAATGTACAATTTTGATTTATCATATCATTTAATAATATGTTAAGAATATTGGTGCTTCAAAAATTACATTTACGTGTTTCTTAATAGTCTTTCACTGTATGCCTATATTGATATGTAAATATCACTTTTTTTTCTAGAAATTATGGTACATAAAAAAGAAACCAATATATGCAAAATTGCAAGGATGCATCGCATTTTAACGTTACGGCTGAAAAGAAAATGTCAATTTGATGGTATTAACATATTTATATATTTGTGGTTTTTTATATTTTAAATATTATATATTAATTAGCTCCCTGACTAGGCACTAAAAGTCATTCAAAATTAGCTCGACAAAGAGGATTAATAGCAATGCAAAATCATTGTATGATGCTCACAACATCGATCAAGTCGAGTAATGGATCTTTATCCTCACTTAGAAGTACTATAGGTATTACAAACAATTGCTCTATTAAAGAAAATCTAATCATAATGTGTGTGTATAACTTATTTTAGAAAATCTGATTATTTGCTCCTGCAACTCAAAACCAATTGGTGATTGGAAGAGGCACAACTCAATGTTTTCTATGGCATTCGACATTGTGCTTCTGGTCTGTTTTTAAAGCGGTTGTAGGTGTAGACACCGCATTTGACCCTCTATGATAGCCTTAAATACCTGTCATATATAGCGGTGCCCCCATTTCACCTATGATTGAATGATTAATGGCATAATTCATATTAATTAACGATGATGGAGATACTTGTTGATAATTCTAGACTTAGTTCGACGATCTCTAGAAGTTCGTGAGAGAAAAAGGCAAATCGCGTCAAGATCTCGAGTCCAACCCATTATCACACAAGGAGCAGACCGTGACACTATTCAAACCTTTTCCGGACCACTTAAGACATGCTTAGTTTGCAAAAACGTCACCCGATTAACCTAAGTTAGGAAACTGGATCCATTGGTCCAGAGGTTCCCTTTTTTTCACCCCCTAATCATCAGGACACTTAGACCCTTGGATTCCTCACTTCGACAGCTTTCCGACGATATATAGAACGTCCAAATCAGATGAGCGGGTCAAAAGTTATGAGCTTCAGAAGTTTGTCCCAAAAGGAGATGAAAATCACCTAGGCACCACCCATGTGGCGCCCACCCTGTTGAAATTCATCTAGGCGGTGTTGGGCACCCACATAGTCCAGGACCACCTAGGCACCCCATGGTGGGCGCCCACCCTCCAAATTCCACTAAGATGGCCTAAAAGTAGCCTGGGACCACTTAACGTAGGGACCAGACTCCGGAAATGAATTGACTCCATCTAGGCATCACCCTAGTGGCGCCTTCCCTATTAAATTCCACATAGGCACCAGTCCTGCGGCGTCCACACTACCCAGGACCACCTAGGCACCCCATGGTGGGTGCACACCCTTCAAATTCCACTAGTTGGCCTAAAAACAAACCGGGACCACTCAACATAGGGACCAAACTCCGAAAATGAATCGACTCCATCTAGGCCCACCTAAGCGGCGCCCACCCTACTAAATTCCGCATAGGCACTAGCCTTGTGGTGCCCACACTTCCCAGAACCATGTAGGCACCACCTCATGGGTCTTCACCTCCAAATTTACTTGTTCGGCTTGAGAGTAGTTCGGGACCACTCAAATATAGGGACCAAGCTCCGAAGACGAACAGAACCACCTAGGCACCACACATGTGGCGCCTAGCCTTGAAATTCACCTAGGCTCCACCCATGTGGCACCCAGCTTTGAAATCCACCTAGTTACCAACATTGTGCTACCCAATTAGTTAAATGCTAGTGTAGGGTCCCCCCAGTTGAAGATCTATCCGTTCGATTCAGACTCTAAATGGGACCAAGTTCCAAAAGCGAAACCCAAACCATTTGGGCACCACCCTGTGGGCGCCTACACTCTCTAGGACCACCTGGGCGCCACCCTGTGGGCGCCCAAACTGCGCAGGCCATGTAGGCGCCACCCCATGGGTGCCTATCCTCTCTCAAACCTTAATTCGCCCTAAAACAACTTAAGTTACCCTGGGATGCGTGAGACCTTCTAGAAACACGAAATAATGAAGCCCTAGCCCTCCTAAACTCGTCCTAAACCTCTATATAAGGATCTCTTAACTTCATTTACAAAGGGAGCTACCCTAAAACAGAGAAAAAAAAGGGATTATAAACAAAAATAAGAAAGGTAGTCACCATCAGAGAGAGAACTTCAGATCTAGAGAAGAAGAAGAGGAAATAGAGGAGGAGGCTCCCATGTCTTCAACTATAGCTATGGGTCTTCACGAAAGCTTCGTTCTAGGAATTTGAGAAACGTGTCATATACTGGTATTCCTAGATCTCTCCCTTCTTTTATTGCATTTCATTGCCATATGTACTTAGAAACATGCTTAGGACCATTTGAGCATCGTAGATCTACATCAGCTTGTGATAAAAATGGTATTAGTGCATTATCATGTTAGTAACATGCTTAGGTTCATACTAATAGAGTAGATCTGCATTGATTTCATAGTTTTGATTGCGTAACTAAATTAGATCTCGCATTAACAACATCATCATCATCATTTATATCGAAAAAATCGCAAAAAGCCCTTGGCAGAAAGGCTGGGTACCACCCACTGGCCGCCTACCCTCTCCCGGATAGGCTGGACGCCTACCCTTCTGAGATAGGGTCCGGGTTCTAGGTCTTCACCCATTGCATCATTCTCTTGTAGATTTGTTAGCTACATCATTAGTAGTTCGCATTAGGACGTTCGCATCAGTCGCTGAACATCGGAAATTGTGTTGAAAATACTAAGGCTCTTGTGCATTCATTGTGATTCGTTGAGAACCCTGACTGAACAAGGTAGGCACCATAGGTGTGGCGCCCAAGTGGATTTCTCTACCTTCGTGCACAACTTTCGATCTTCCGCATTTAGTTCATTTAGAAAGTGCATGAAAATGATGTGTTTGGTTGTTTGACGTGTTCTGAACTTCGAATTATCATTTTTTTACCACACTTCACATCATTTCATTTGAATCGTACAATATAGAAAAACCTAAAAAAAATCATAAAACATAAAACTCACTTCTTCTCTTTCCTTATTGTCTACTAAATTAGAGAAGAAACAAAAAAAAAAAAAATAATAAATAAAAAAAATTAAAAGATATCCAGAAAATCCAAAAATAATAGTTAGATAGTCTAGGTTATTGAATTTAGCGCCTAAGTAGGATAAATCCTAAGACTAATAAAATGCCATAATTAATTAACTCAACAACCATCAAATCATTAACCACACCTTTAATCCCATTAAGACACAAATTAACTCGGATCTAAAAGTAATTAAGAACTTTAGAAACACAAAAAACTTAAAACCCTAAAACACGGCCACCTGGGAGCCACCCCTGGGCGCCCATCCTTCCAAGACCACCTGGGCACCACCCCCTAGGCGCCTAGCCTATTCATTCCCTAAGACACCCCGGTTAAAGCTTAAGCTAATTAATTAAAACCTTAGACCAATCCAAATTAATAGATTAAAATATTTTAAACCTGAAATAACTGAAATCTCAATCAATTTAGACTTGAATCAACCCAAAAAAACGCAAAACCAAAAAATCTCCAAAACAGTTCACCTGGGTGCCCAGCCTGCCAAGTCCACCTAGGCACCACCCTCTTGGCGTCCATCCCATCCCATCACTAAGGAACCCCTAATCAAAATTTCTATTTAATCACAACCCGAATTTAATCCTAATCAACATAATAAAACACTTTTAGATTTAAGAAACCTGAAACCCTAATCAATTCGACCCTGAATAAACCTAAAGATTACCAAACCAATGCGAAACCGCAAGACGAACACCTGGGCGCCCAGCTTATCAACCCACTTAGGCACCACCCCCTGGGTGCCTATCTTGTCCCATTCCTTTGGAAACCACCACTTAATTAAACTTAACTGATTAAACCCGAATTAATACATTAAAACATTTTGAACCTGAAATAACTGAAACCTCAATCAATTTAGACTTGAATTCACCTAAAAAACCAAAATCAATTCGAACAACAAAAATATCCACCTAGGAGCCACCCCCTAGGTGCTTATCCTGCCGTATCCGCCTGGGCACCACCCTCTGGGCGCTTAGCCTACCCAATCACTAGGAAACCCCAATTGAAATTAAACCCAAATTCAATCCTAATCAACACACTAGAACACCCTTGAAATTTAAAACAACTAAAACCAGAAGTCCGAATTAACCTAAAACGTCGAGCCAACTCAAACCACAAAAAACAGTCATCTAGGTGCCCGTCCTACCAAGTCTACCTAGGCGCCACCTCCTAGGCGCCCAGTTCGTTTAGTCCCCAAGGAACTCCAATTAAACTTAATCTAATTAGCTAAGACCTCAAACCAATCCTAAAGCACATGATAAAATATTTTTAACTTGAAAGACCTGAGACCCTAAATCAATCTAAACTTAAATTAACCTAAAGAGAACAAAAAAAGCCAAAACCAAAAAATAGCCACCTAGACGCCACCCCTGCCCTGGGTGCCCATCTTGCCACATCCACTTGGGCACCACCCTCTGGTTGTCCAGCCTATCCATTCACTAAGAAACTCAAATTTAAACTTAATCTAATTAAGACCTTAATTTAATCCTAAATAACACAACAAAAACACCTTTAACTGAAAAGACCCTGAAACCTTAATCAATTTGGACTTGAATTAACTCAAAAACACAAAACCAACAAAAACTAAAAAAAATAGCCACCTGCCCCATCGATCTGGGCACCAACCTCTAGGCGCCCAGCCTCTCTAATCACTATAACTTAACTAATTGAACCTAACTTAATCCTAATCAAAACAACACAATAAAGAACTTTTAATTTAAAGTACATTAAGCCATAAAGGTTCAACCTTAAATCAACTTAAAAAACACGAAACCGACTCGAACCACAAAACAACTCACCTGGGCGCCACCCCTTGGGCGCACGTCTACCAAAATCCACCTGGGCACCACACCCTGGGCACCCAGCTTCCCTGCTTTCAGAAAAACCCAATTCACGACTTAGCCTAAGTGATTGACGTTCAAACGAACTCCAACTACGAAAAGACATTTCCAACTGAAATACATCCAACCCCTTAAACATCCAAACCCTTACGAACAAACAAACAACCACCTAGGCACCACCGCTATGGCGCCTAGCCTACACTCTGACCCTCATCCACTACTTCAACTAAACACAAATAACTAAACACCTTATCACTTTAATTAATTAATACCAGAACCTAAAATAATCCCTGGACCCAAAGACCAATAATCAAGCCCCTTCCGGAATACTTGAAAATCACAGCCAATCCACCTGGGCACCACCCCCTTGTTGCCTATCCTCTCATTCGCACTAAAACGTGAATTCTTGATTTTGTTTCAAAATCCGGATCCAAATCACTTCGACATTTGAACATCAGAGACTTGAAACAATTTTAAATATTAAAATTCACCAATCAAAGCCCATTGGAATCTGAAATATAAGCGAATTATCCCAAAATCACAAAAACCATAAACTGTCAGGATAGGCATCACCCCCTGGGCGCCTACCCTACCTTTAAACACCGAATCGTGACTTTCAATTACATTTCAAATTCCGATTTAGAATTGACTTTAAGAGAATACCATAGAACCTTAAAACATTCCTAGACCAAAACATAGTTCTCAAAACCCCCCGGAATTCTAAGAATAATGTCGATACCATCACCACTAGCCAAAACACTCTGAATAAGTCAAAGTCACCAGAGTGACCTAGGCGCCACCCCCTGGGCGCCCAAGTCCTTTGTCAACCCTGTTTCGCCGATTTCGACATTATGTCACCTCCCAAATTAAAACCTTAGATCTTAAGCAACTTAAACAGAATGCTAAAATACCTCTAATCCACTTCTTAATTAATCTTCAACTTAAAACAAACCAAACCAACATAAACCTTACCCAGCCAACTGCTTAGGCGCAAGAACTACCTGACTTAGGCTATTTATATCCTAGGTTTAGATCGGGTTACCTGATTAGGTAGCTTAGAGCGTTAGGCTTTGCCCCACCACTTTTTCCTGTTTTTATGGTGGTGTAAGACCTTAGTTTAGGGTTAATCCGATGATCAGTAATAAAGCATTAATCACGTAAATCCAAGTAAAATCCCTTAGTTAGGCCCTTCTAGCCCCATATCAAAAAAGCCATAAAAACTATAAAACTAACAAAATAAACCCAAAAAGATTTTCTTTTATTTCTTCCTCCACCTCAGGTGCCAGATATTTAATCGAACTTAACGATAAAAGGGAATAAAGAACTGACTCCTAAAATTGAATAAATGAGAACAACGAGATGGGATGAGTGATTTCGTACATACTTTTAAACAATCACGGCCCATCGGCCACCCTAAAACAAGCACTGGCCCATCGGCCACCTCCAATCAATTACAACCCATCGGCCTTTCACTTTTATCACTCGTGTATCACACACGAAAAAGATAGAAATCACAAGTCAAAGCCTCATTTGCATCATCATTTTGGTTTGAAAAATCAGCCTTTAAACCCTATTTTGCCAAGGGATTTGCAGGGGGTACCCGGGAACGGGTCCGATCATCTTCTTAAATATTTGGCACCTCCCTCCATTTTATTTTCTTTATTTTAGTTATTTTATTTTACTTGGATATATTATGATTGTGCTATGTGAGGATTAACCTTTATTCAGACTTTAACTCATGACCCTGAATTGACTCAAAATTAAAGAGACCCAAAGAGACCCAAATTAACGTGACAGGATAACAGTCGTGTGTTGCTGGCAGCACATTAGACAAGAGGAAGAACCCACCCATTTATTTTCTCCCATTTTTTTCTTTGGCTTTTGTCGGAAAATGATGTTACGGCCGAACCGTAGCTGGCGATCGTCATCCGTTGATTTTGAGGGTAGTCGGAATCCTCATTTTCGATGTAAAATTTAAATAGCATATATAGATGAATGGAGATTTCCCTAAGCCATGCCATTCCTTTGGGGGGGGGGGGGGTCAAAATTTACATTTGACAGCAGGGAACGGCATTGTGGCATGCCTTTGCCTAACAACTTGCGTTCTATTTGTGTTGATAAGAAATGTATGGTTTGAGTCTAGGTCCAAGTCTCGATGGACCCCAGCGCCTAATTCTGCGTCTGCACAAGTAGAAATGAAAGGCCTACACCTAAATTGCACATGTAAGGACCAAATTGCAATGGAATCCAGATACGGGCTTTGGATGTTAGTCCAAATTCATCAGGGACAAACCCTAATTGCTGTTTTAAAAAGTGAAGGAGAGTTCAGAGTCCTAACCACCTCATTGGAAGTGTGGGTTCAATCTTTTCTTGATCCAATCCATTTAAACACATGTCCCTCTCTTTTGTAGGAACAAGCCCAAAATTTCACTGGTTTGAGTGATTTTCATGGTTGGTAAATGTTTGGTATTGCTGTATATTCAAATGTGAACAAATCAACCGTGTAGATAACTTCGGTTGATATGAAATTACATTTCACACTAGTTTCACATGAAATAGGATTTCACACTATATGATGCCAAATGTGATATAAACATAGATATAGAAATCGGGTGCACAACTCTGTGCTTTTTGAAATCTTGGATATGGATGCAACTATCCTATCTATCACATGAAACTTAATATCTCATTTAAGAATCCTATATAGAGTTCATTTGGGCACACTTGTGGAATGTTGATTCTAAACGTGCGATGGAGAATCTTTCCATAGAGGGCAGCATCCTCGTTCCAACTCCTCCCCTCAGAAATTAGAATTCTATTGAATAAAGATAATTTTGCACCTTGTCACCAAAATTCCTTTACTTTTCCAATTCTTTGAAGCACCCCAAATGGCATACGTAAGAAAAATTTCTGCTTTTGCATTTCCATGGCATACTGCCTTTTCATTTCCACGACATATGCAAAGAAGCTTACAAAGTATTTCGCCTTGTCTTCTATTCATCATTTCTAAATTCATTAAATGTCATGCAGACCTTTATAATGTGTGTTTATGTCTAGTTTCTCTTTTATATCTAATAAAACTATATGAACCAAGAACTTGGCATAGTAAGATAAGCTAAGAAAGTATACCTTCAATTATCAATACGACATCTTGTTCTAGTGTCATATTATTTAGATATGGATATCCATATGTAGTGCCTGGTATGTGGGCCTTTCTTCAGGTACGGTGTTATTCTTTGGAGGATCACCCCTTTCCTTTCCCTTGGTTTATTTGGAAGGAACAAACCAACAGAACTTGAAGTGACTTTTCTTTAATGGAGGATCTTTGTAGAGCAATTCCAAAGTGGGCCTTATCAAGGAAATAACTCTCTAACTTCAGTATGAATGACATTCTTTCTAATTGGGAGGCTTGTATGTCATGTGGCTTGGCCAAGGATAGAAGGATGGTTGCTTGGTCTTCTCCCTCGATGGTAATGTTGAAGTTGGACGTTGATAGGGCCGTTGGAGGAAAGCCAGGGCCAACGGGTACTGGGGAAGCATTGTGCGATGAAAAAGGGGATATCTTATGTATGTTCTTCAAAAGTGTTGGTGCAAGGGACTCTAATGAAGCATAGGTGTTGGCTATTTTGGAGGCTCTAAGGATCTATTTCACTCTTCACAAGGTCTTATGATGGTGGAAAGTGACTCATTTAACGCTATCTCTTGCGTTACTCGGAGAGGGGTTAACCCTTGGGAATCCTAGTTTTCCCCTAATGAGATTAAGGAGCTGGCTTCTACTCGGTGTAGTTTTCTCTCATGTTATTAGATTGACTAATGGATTGGCGAATTCCTTAGATAAATACGGGGTCCTTGGGTCTTCTCCTTAGGAAGTTTAGCTCATGTATTTTTTATTGTTTTAGTTATAAATAATCCTTTTATACCCTTGTTTATGTTGCGCGCTTTGGTGGTCTTTCTTATACACACAGGCTCGTTATTAGGTGCATGGTGCGCCCCTGTTGTGGGGCTCATTGGGGTCCACTATTGGTCCGTCTAAATGGATGGCAACCCCCTCAATTACATCGAATCCATGGGACTAACACCCATCCAAATGGACAGGGTTAGTAGATCGATTGCACACTGAACCAAATGGATTATGAAGCCGTTAAACTTATGGGTTTTGGTTAAAGATGATAGGATGATCAAATGAGCCTTAAACATCATAGGTAGATAGGGCCCACCAAAATCTGGGAATCCCCCCCATCCCCCGGTCCCATCCCTAAGCGGGTCCCACAGCCCGATGCGCATGAATGCCCAATGCACGCATCACGCATTGGATGAGCCCCATATATGATAAGACTTACCTATGTTTAAAATTCTCAGCTACATTAGATCATCCTAACACCTTGATCTTTGGCCCTATTGTTCAATGGATTTAAAGGCATCATTTTCTTAGGATTTCTATCCAACGGTGAGCAAAAGTTGGATGGGTATCAAATTTGGGCTTGTGACAATTCATGGGGGTGGGCAGTGTGTGTAAAACTCCATGGCCTAAAAGAGTTGGGGAACAAAAAAGGGGAGTTTACACACACACCCCTTTGATGAGAAATTTCTTTCTTGAGTCATGTAAATTGGAAACAAGCTTCGATGCATGGGCAAACTAAAACTAGAATGGCCCATGCAAACAATGAGATCACGATGTTTCCATCAAATGATGTAATTTGGTTGTAGCACATGCCTTGTAGATTGCAATATGACTCAATCTGTTGATGGCAATTTTGGTAATGTCCACCTTATGATGCAACTATGAGCAAGACCCATCTAGTGTTATAACCAAGGCGTGTCTCTCCAATGAAGTCATATGGAGTGTGCTCATCAAATGAAAAAAAATCACAAGATATAATGTTAGGTGAGTTTTTAGTGACCATAGGTTTGCATTAGGGGTTGGCGTTAAGCCCTCGTCTATTTACAGAGAGATGGAGTGCATGTGAAACTTGAGAGATGGTCGGAGGCTTTAGAATCCAAGAGCTTTAAAAATAAGTTGTAGAAAGATTGAATACGTGAATTGCAACTTCAATGGGGATGTACAAAGAACTGAAATCACTGTCAGCTCAAGAGATACCACAAAAAAATTCATTTCGATACCTTGACTTGATAATCAGTGAGGATAGAGAGATTAAGGAAGATGTCAAATGTATGATAAGATTAAGATGGTTGAAGTGGAGACTTGCTTTTCAAGTTCTTAGTGATTGGTGCATGTCAACAAGACTGAAGGGAGGATTTTTGTAAGACCCCGCTCCGAGAGTTTCCTTTTAGTGTTAATTAAGACGTGCTTTAGCTATAAGTGAGATTGGTGGAAATGAGTTAAATCTGGATTAGAATAGCTTTTTATAGCTTTGAATTATTTTGGAAACTCTTTTGATTTAGTGGGGCCCTTTGGGGGTTCCTTTTATTGTGTCTTGATTAGTTTTGGGATTTATTTAATAATTCTGGAAATCTGTAATTTGCTTCGTTTAATGTATTTTATAATTCCCGACAACTTTTGTATTTGCTCCGTTCTCGTTTGAAACCTCTAAACCCTACTTTGCCAATGATAGGGGTAAAACAGTCTTTTTACACAAAATCTGGACACTATTTTCAATGTCTCCGAAACTCGTAAAATATATACTTTTTGGAAAGTAAAAATTTCGACGATCGATTCTTCCTTCTTCGTTGAGTCCGTCCGAACCCCGTAGAGAGATGTTTTAGCCCAATTTGGACTTTTAAGTTGTGGGACCCATTGCCATTGTCTATATAAGGAGGAGCCCTTTTTCCTCTTCCTCTTCTTGCAACTTTCTTTGAAAAAAAGGAATTCCAACCCAACCCTAGGGTTTTCTTCAAGCTACCTTGCTTCCTGCTTCTCCATCTCTCAATCTCTCTCAAATCTATTGCTAAAGGTAAAATGGAGGTGATAATCTTCTTCCCCTCCATGAGAGCTTCATCTTGATACCTTTTTTAGAGAGAGCCTTCCATTCTAAGCTACATTTTGAGCAAGCTCTTGCCATTAGAGGACTTTCCATGTAAGCTCTTCTTCTCATCTCTTGGTTGTGTGTTCTTCTAGTCCTTGAGATGCTCCATCTTGGTTATTGGGAGTTATCCCTTTCTATTTCATAGCTTTGCTATTTTAGGTCTTGATATGTATGCTATTTTGGGGGTTTTGTGTAGATTGTGGGATTTGAGCGTGGGAGAAGTGATTAGAGCTTATTAGCTTATTTGGAGACCAAGGCAAGTGAATGAATGGATTTGATTTGAATGAGTTCTTGTTTTATTGAAAATGTGGATTTTACTATTCGTATTCCTTTAGTTTACTATGTGTCATAAAGCTTTTGGAAATGTACTTATTGATATGATTTTTCTCCTAGTTAGTTTATGAGAATGTATGCATTCATTCATTAAAGCTTATTTTGGCCATTATGGACTTCTTAAATGATATTTGTACTTGCATTGAATGGGATTTGTGTTGAAAGGAGAATTAAATGCATTGATGGAATGGTGGTTGGGGGAAAGGATTAGATGTGGAATGGAAGGGAATAGACCCATTTCATGTTAGAAAATGGATGAAGCTGAGGTGAAAGGGTTTGGAAAAGAAAGAGTTGAAATCTGCACCTGATGTGTAGTTCCCGCAGTTGGGCGGTCAGCGGGCGGTCACCTTGGCGACTAGCCGACAGGTGACCGGCGGCTAGCCGACCCAGATTCGGTTACAAACACAGAATGCTATGTTTTGATAGGTGAACCGCGGTCAGCCCCGCGGTTATCTCGCGGCTAACTGCCACCCAAAAACCCTATGGCCGCTAGGTAGCCGAAATGCGCGGTCAGAAACACAGAATGTTGTATTTTAACAGGGTGAACCGCGGTCAGCCCCGCTGTCATCCAGCGGCTAACCGCCTAACACCTCGGCGGCTAACCGCCAGCTAACCGACTGGTGACTGAATTTCACCTAGAATTCCTGAGTCTTTTCTATTGTTTTCAGATATGGTATTTAAAGGTTTGGATGGGTTGTTCTGATGCCCTACCACCTTGGAAAGACCCAGGGGATGACATAAGAAGATTAACTTATAAAGAAACTCCATTTCGGAAAAGTATTGGGAATTTTGGATTCATCAACTGGTATAAGGAAACTTGTTATGTCCTCTATCATTCGAGTACCATACTAGGGGCAATAATAGACATACAAGATCTTTATACATGTTGTCTGAATACGGAAGCCCCAATATATAGTCTGTAACTGTATAAGAATTTATTTCATGGTTTTAACTCTGATTTATGCACCTGACATGTCTTGCCCGCCCCGTCTATGCATGAAAAAAGATAATGATATGAAATGTGTGCCTATGAGCACCATGCCCCGCCTGCCCGAGTGTTTTACACCGATATAGTCTCGTACATGTTTCGATTTCTCATGTAACCTATGAGTCGGCACCACTAAGCTTGGACGTCCTTGTCAGTCTGATCAATTGACTTGGGCCTCCCCCTTGTGCTCCCGCCGTTGCAACTTGGATCCTGTCCTATCCCGTTACCCGGTTCCACGGCCGTGGTCTTGCCTAGCTATATGTATATGTATATAATGTTGGTTCTCGTCACTTCCTGTGCTCGAGTCCAACGCACTGATTGTGCTCTCATCACATTAGTGATAGAGAGGATTTAGCTTTAGTGTGGTTGCCATCTATTCAGTTCATGTACCTTGAATATCCCACATGATTTATATTGCATCTGTACTTTACATGAACCATGCATTCGGTTTTAAGACAGTTATCGTTTAATAAGATTTTGTTATGTTTAAGATGTGCTTTGATCTCTCTCTTGGTATTATCTATTCATCCACCTGCCAGACCGTCGTGTCTGACCCAAATTTTGTGGTATTCAGGTCTAGCCCCCGTTATTGCCTTCGAGGAGGAGCCAGAGGAGGCGGTCGGCGAACCGCAACGATTAGTGGAGTGGCAAGCTGACAATGTCACTTAGACATTTGGTTTAGCTTTGAGCTACGTAACATTTTGGAGGAGTTTATAGAATGATACTTGATTTATACTTTTGGTTGTACTGACCTTTGTTGGCCATTATTTTTGGGGAATGTTAATTTAACTTAATCTTTTGTTTAAACTTTAACTTCATATTTTGGGAATGCTAATGAGATCATTGCTTACTCTGACATCATGTCATACTTATGTATTAACAGTCTTATATGATGATAATGGATTAAGAGTTTGATTTGCTACACGCTTCCGCACAAATGTAAATGTTCTATGAGTGTGTGTGAAATCCTCACCGCGGAAACCTGTGGGAGATTAAATGTGTATATTCATATAATCATTCATCCACCACCGTCGCGGGCCCGGATCCCGGTCCGGGGTCGCGACAATTTTAGAGGGCATCAATTAGACTAGTTATGACCTATTGAGCCTAATGTTGGCCCATTAAGAATCAACACTTGCACAAAATGAGTGCAACATAGATGACAGCGTTGAGGTAGAGGGTGAAATTGGGAAAGATGGAATCAGAAATGAGAGCTTTCGAGCGCATATAGGGGTAATTGTAGTAGGTGATAAAATAAGAAAAACTTATTTGAGATGGTTTGAACATGTTTAATGTAGCTCGGCAACAACATTGATGAGAATTTATTTATTTATTTTACTGGTTCATGACCAGCCAATGGAAGGTGTAACATGGGTCAAGTCTAAATCAGTCGGGTCTTCTAGAATTTAGGTTTAGTTCGGTAAGTTCAGTGGAGTCAATTTGGATAAGGTTGGGGCTGGCTGAAAACTTGTTGCAACCACACCAAATTGCATCTCTAATGCTCGCTTTTTAATTGTTAAAGAACTTTAAATCTTTATCCCATCTATTTTCTAACTTGTCAAGTTCTATTCATTTGGCTGAGTTTTATTTTTCACCTTGCTTTTCTACAGAAAAACATGAAAGAGACAAGGCATGTGTTCTTGTTCATTGCATGTCAGGAAAAAATAGGTCAGTACGAACATTTGTAAACACATTTGTTCGTGTGTAATCAAATAATAAATAACCGTATGTGCATGACGTCTATAAATAGACAGTGGCAAGTATGGGTCGAACCCACAAAGAGCGATTAAGGATAAAAGTAAAAAATGTCACAAACTCACAATGCATAAAATTTAAAGCAACTAGAATAAAGATGTTGATGATAATAAAGAGATAAACAATATTAATAATCAGATCAAGGCACTAGAACCCATTAAGCATTCCAAAACAACCCTTTTTTTAATGAAAACACAAATTGATTAACTTTTCTACTTCAGATCTGAACCCAATCAAGGCATCTAGATCCGGGTAATATGTCTTTAAAATTATTTTTTCTCAAAAGAGATGGTTTTTCTAGAAAAAAATTATCAATGCGCCCAAGACCACCTCCTTCCCTTTATAAAAGTATTAAAATTACCCAATAATCACCTATCAACCTAAGCATAGACTATAAAAAAGAACCGATTCCCAAGCACAATCTATCAAAAGAAGCTTGGATGATAATAGTTTAACATGGAGAACTACAAAAAGAAAGGTGCCCACTTGGCATGAAGACTAGCCTATTCTAACATTCAAAAACATATGACAACTAATCAACAAGCACTCTTATGAAATAAAGAAAAAGTTACGACATACTTATCATCATCTAGTAGCCCTGATCACAAAGTTACTCACTCATTGCACATAAGAAAAAGATGATTGTTGACACAAAAAATGTTACTTTGCCTCTTTATACACTTTCAACATCAAGAAACTATATGAAGCCGCATCCTTCGACAAACAGGCAATGCTACTTCATGCATCAAATCTTGTCAGAATCAAACAAAAACTGCAAGGTTCTTCAAAACAACCAAAAGAAGAGTATACATGAAGTTTCAGGCCATTTTGACACTATTTGGCCTAACTTCACTCTTCCAGCAATTGAACAGGTGTTCCCCGTGGCTGTAAAGTTAGAGACCCTGATTCACAAAACAGAGCACACAGTTGGCCTCAAAATATCACTAGAAGGCTCTACATCAAATTCCAAGCAATTCTGATATCGTTTCGCCCAAAAAGAAAACAGCCGCAACAAAGTTAGCTCTTCCGGCAGCGATAGCAACGAAGACATCAGATCTTCAATCAGAGCCTCTGGATCCACCATCAAAATCAGGGGATCGTCACCAGACACTCCAAAATCACCAACCGGCCAACCAAGAAAGGACACCTTCTGCCTAACCGATCAAGAAATCGACAAGACAGATGGTATCGGCCCACTGGTAACAATTAATATATGAAATTACATGATCATCTGACATCAATCGGCTTGAAAATCCATCGGCAATCAAGGCTTCCTACATCGTAGGTAGAATCCCAAAAGAAGCGGCCTGGCCCAACCTGCGACTCTTCAAACACTTTGGCAGCCACTAAATGTAGTTAATGACCCGTTTTATGAGAAATTAATGTGGTCATTTACTCATTATTGTAGATGGCCCAATCAGAAGCCAAGAAATGAGAGTTACAAGTAAAGTGCAATCATGGCATAAACCATGTAACTCCTCCCATCATGGAGCTTTAAGGCAATTAAAAGCCATTTATTCTTCAACGGCCAATCAAAAGCAAAGAAAAAAGAGTTACAAAAATATAAATTAAAAAACTTGTAACTCCTCTCATCATGGAGCATTAATGCAATTAATGCATTTAAAGCCCATAAACTCCCCTCATCGCCATCAAAAGCCTATAAAGGGAGGCCATTTCCACCATTTCAAGGATCGATCGATCGAAGGATGAAAAATCAGGAAAATACACAAGAAAAAACCTACAAAAGTTGCTACAACGACCTCTCCTCCGTTGAAGAATATCTGCAGCGACCACCAATAGAAGGTGACCAAATTCCCTTAGGGGGCCACCCCCACCCCCCCCCCCCCCCCGGGCCCCCCCCCCCCCCCCCCCCCACCAGGCCCTCTCCTCCTGTCTCCATGGCTTAGACGTGACTTTTCAGCCCGTCCACTTAGCTTTTTATTGGATATAGAACCTCCTCTTGGTCTTTATCCTCTAAAAATCTGAGGTTCAAGTTGAACCAAGCGAATCAAAAGCATCATCTGTTCTCATCTGAAGGATGATGGCGAAGTCCATACATCACTTGCGACCTTCAATTTGAACAAGTCCCCACAATCTCCTGAGAAGTTAGATCATATTTTCTTATTTTGCATTGTAGTTTGTTTTTTTTACAGAGACATAAAAAAAATCGCAACTCTTTTCTTTCCCTTTTGATAAGAATTGTAAATCACCTTTCACGGCATTCAAAACAAAAGATGTTTCTTTTATTAAATATGTGCAATAAAAACTAGAAAAAAGTTAATTTTCTTTTCTACTTGTGAAGGTGAATCTATGGACCACCACTTGTCAATTCCAAGTAGAGTAGAAAATCTAGCATACCCATGCAAAAAAATTGATGTTTGCTTTGTCTCCGGTCATGAAAGGGTTGGGCCCCAAGGACTCTCACGTCTGCTGACCCCGGTAGTCCCGCTAGCGAAAAAGCGAACCCATCAAGTTGGTACACCTGGTGGGACTTGTTCATTTGAGAACATGATACTTAGAAAAGAAACATTTGCATATCATATCTTTTGCTCTATGTTTATGCTTCTTTTCTAGATTCCTTGGCTCCTTTCTAGTTGGTGGCCTATGTTGGATTTTGCATCAAAAAAAAAAAAAAAAACATGAGAAGGGGTTTATGGGAATTTTAAATTCTATCTTTGAGTTTAAATTCCACCCTTTCTTAAAATAAAATAAAAAAAATCAGATTTCTTGCTTTTGGGATTCAAATTTGATAAACTTTGATCCTTTCCCTTTCGGAAAAAAGCTTGTAGAAATGTTTGAGTTTGAATTCGAATCGGGGATGAGCCACTTTTTCTCTTTGATGAGTCCAGTAGAGATCTTTAAAAAAAAAAAAAAAATCAGATTTCTTACTTTTGGGATTCAAATTTGATAAACTTTGATCATTTTCCTTTCGGATAAAGCTCGCAGAAATGTTTGAGTTTGCATTCGGATCGGGGATGGGCCACTTTTTCTCTTTGATGAGTCCATTAAATATCTTTCAACAAAAAAAAAAAAAAACCAGATTTCTTACTTTTGAATTCAAATTTGAGAAACTTTGATCCTTTCCCTTTCGAATAAAAGCTTGCAAAAAGGTTTGAGTTTGCATTTGGATCGGGGGTGGGCCACTTTTTCTCTTTGATGAGTCCATTAGAGATCTTTTAAAAAAAAAAAAATTTTCAAAAAAGAAAAAAAAACCTTCCGTCACTTTTGGGTTCAGTTCAAGAAATCTTGGTTCCCTCCCTTTCGGATAAAATCTCGCAGAAATGTTTGAGTTTTCACTCGGATTGGAATATCATTTGCTCTTTTTGATGAATTCGATCTTGACCTTTCAAAAAAAAAAAAAAAAAAAACACCTTCCGTCACTTTTGGGTTCAGATTCGAGAAATTTTGGTTCCTTCCTTTTCGGATAAAAGCTCGCAGAAATGTTTGAGTTTTCTTTTGGATTGAAATACCATTTGCTCTCTTTTATGAATCCAATCTTGGCCTTTCAAAAATCCCATCTTGTATCCATTCTAAGGATGCAATTTCCAACATTTGTGCCTAGTGATGCTAGTATGTCCTTTTGGGTCTACTGTATTCGCGATCGACACACTTGTTTTCTCCAACATTTGTACCTAGCGGTGCTAGTATGCCCTTTCGGGTCTACTGTATTCGCGAATGACACATTTATGCCTCCAACCTTATATTCATCTTACCTTGAGTGAGCCTTGCTTCTTGGCAATTTGAATTAAGGTTTATAATTGTTTCGAGCAGTCATTAGAGCGCTCATTCTGAGCTTACAATTGTTTTGAGTAGTCATTAGAACGCTCGTTCTGAGCTTACCATACTTGCGATCAGAACAATTATACCTTTTATGGCTTTCTGTCTTCTTTATCTCGCTTGAGTCGGGCCATGTCCCCTAGAGCTATTTGAGTAGACAAACCATAGTTCTTCCATTTATGTTTATTATATTTTTGTGATTACTAATGGATGTGGTCTTGTTTCATAAACTTTTTCGAAACTAACAATGGCAACTTCTTTGACCATTACCTTCAATGAAAACAAGTACCAACTCATGCTTTAAGGGAGGCAAAACATGAGCATCATCTTTCTCAGCAACTCTCTGAACACTGGGTCGACCTTTGCTCCCAGGACCAGTCTTTGGGACGCTGGGTCCATTCCCACTTCTCGTAAAAGAAACCGCACCTGCCAAGAAGCAGAAAACTGCCTCTGGACGTGTCACTGCCCTGACACCAAAGCCGACCACCAAGAAGCCTAAAGCTTGCGGCCCTCCCACAAAAGCTTCAACCTACAAGAAGCCAGGTCTATCCAAAGACTAGGTCCCCAAAACCTTCACCAAAGCAAAGAAGGTTCCAGGCATCCATAAGGCTAGCATACCTGGCCCCTCTCAAGGAGAACCGGTTCTATCCTTTCGCTTACACGAAGGAGGATAGACCCGCCTTCCGCCAGACAATGAAGTCAACTCAGCACGAGCCAGCTTGCTCCTACAATCCCAAAATCAAATTGTGCATTACAAGGCCCTTAGAAGAACCTGCTAAGGCCTGCACTCCTTCGGTTCATCCCTTCATCTCAACCTTTCCCCCTTTGCATGCCTCATCTATGGACTTCAAAATGAAGATCTAACCACACCATTCCCTTCTCCTTCCTTCAAGCTTCAGCTGGATGCTTCTTGTGCAAAAATCCTGCAACTTTTCCACCTCCATCCAGCTGTTTCCTTCTTGTTTGGATAGTTTCAGGTGAGGGCTTCTTCCCATCTCTTTAATGGAGCTTTATTAGCTCCTATAGAACCCATTTTCCTTACATGCAAACCCATTTCGAAATGGGGTTTTGGTTTTGAAAATTTGTTTGGTTTTGAGGTGTTTTCTTAGGGCTTTGTAGATTTCTTGGTTCAGCTCTTGAGTGGGATCTTTGAGGAAGTCTTTGGATTGCAATTTTGACCCAGGCAAGTGAATAAAATGATCTTGGGATGCATGCAACTCAATTTGTGTTTCTTTTCCAAGATTTGATATGAAATAGCTGTCATTTGATTCATTTTCTTTGGCTATGTAAGGTTGATTTCATAAAGGTTTTGAGTGTTCAGCTGGGTTCAGATTTCTGCAGGGTTTTAGTGTTCAGATTTTGTTCAACTTTCTGCAGGGTTTTGTGTCCATGATAACATGGGAAAATTCTGGCCATTGGTTTGTTTTACTAGGCTGGAAATTTGATCTGAAAGTTCTGGTTCATTTATGTTAATGTCAGAATTTTGGGGTTGTTTTACTAGGCTGGAAATCTGATTTGAAATTCCTGGTTCATTTATGTTAATATCAGAATTTTTGGGTTGTTTTACCAGGCTGGAAATCTGAATTGAAATTCCTGGTTCATTTATGTTAATATCAGAATTTTTGGGTTGTTTTACTAGGCTGGAAATCTGATATGAAATTTCTAGTTCATTTATGTTAATATCAGAATTTTTGGGTGGGTTGTTTTACTAGGCTGGAAATCTGATTTGAAATTCCTGGTTCATTTATGTCAATATCAGAATTTTTGGGTTGTTTTACTAGGCTGGAAATCTGAATTGAAATTCCTGGTTCATTTATGTTAATATCAGAATTTTTGGGTTGTTTTACTAGGCTGGAAATCTGATATGAGATTTCTAGTTCATTTATGTTAATATCAGAATTTTTGGGTTGTTTTACTAGGCTGGAAATCTGATTTGAAATTCCTGGTTCGTTTATGTTAATATCAGAATTTTTGGTTTGTTTTACGAGGCTGGAAATCTGATTTGAAATTTCTGGTTCACTTATGTTAGTATCAGAATCTTTCATTTAATCTGGTCATGGAATGAGATGGTTTGTTTGGTGTTGTTTGGAGGTTGAAAAAAGGCCAGGGAAATCCTATTTAAGTGTTGAAGAAATATTGGATTGAGAAGGAAGGAGGGGAGGTCCAAAAAAAAAAAAGTGGAAAAAGAGACCCCCAGGACTCGCATTTCAGCACATCACAAAGGGTCATATCGCTATTGCGAGACGCACTCTTTCAAAAACTGAAAGAACCGATCGAAAGAGTGAGACAATTACAAAGAATTAGTAAAAAGGTCAGTGCTTAGGAAAAGGTTAAGAAGAGAAATGTAGCTTTCACAACATCTATAGTAGATCACGGAATTAGTCCTCTTTTAAATTTAGAAATCTACCTCGAGCAGCATATGTACTAGCTTTATGTTAGGGCATTTTAAATTTATTTACCCCGCACAACTTCCCAATTCGGATCACGAATGCTCACAAATATACACACACCACCTCATCCGTGCTTTAGTACTAATGATTTTCAGGTGAGTCTTGGAAAAGTAGTTTTCACTAAATTTTCATTTCTATCATTTTCTTTTAAAGCTTGAATGCTAAAATGGCCCCCCGACACTTCTACCGAGAAAGAAAACCGTGCACAAGCCAACACTATGCAGTGGGGGCTAAAAATACTACAGCAACAAATCACCCCTTTAGAGACCTTATAGGAAAACAACCCCGGGTTGCATGCATGACACCCCACACATTGGGGCATATATTTTTTAGGAACCAACCCATGGGTATAATCTTGTTCACTACTTCCCGTAATGAAATAATGTTTTAGTATGAATCAGTGAACTGTGGGTAGTGTCTATTATGCTATTTTGACTAATCATAGTATAATATCAATGTCTACGCAAAATTGTGAACTTCCTGTCTTTATTATTTTCTCTTAATATTTGAAGAAATGTATTTCTTCTATTGCTGTTTTAACTTCCGTTGTATATACCATTCATTATTGGTACACAAAATATTAAAATGAAAAGAAAGAAAATTATAAACTTATATGTTGTATATGGTCACTTTGCAGTGGTTTTTTTTTTTTTTTTCTTATACAAACATTATTTTATGTTTTGCATATTTCTTTATGAAATTTGATGGTTATCAAAGATGGATGGTTAGATTACATTTTCTTCATTGTGGTTAGATTCTTGTCTTGTTTTTACTAAGTGGCAGAGTTCTATTGGTTACACTAGTGAAATCATAACATTGTGTTGCATTTGAGTTGGTTAGGTGAGATTGAAAGGTTTTTATTTTGAAACTACTACTTAGCCGCTGCAATCTGTACATTTCGTCAATTTCCAGCATTTGTTTATATTATCTCTATGTTATCATCCTTGAAATGGTTTTTTTTTTTTTTTTAATCTCGTATTCATTATTTTTTGTATTTATTGGTTTCAACAAATATTGAAATAGTCTATTACTTACATTTTAGTTCCTAATGATATTTGACTCGGGTGTATTAGTAAAAGTAGACAGCTTGTAAGCATCGGATGATTCTTTTTCCCACTTTCAATTTGATGTCAATGGAGCAGGACGTTAGTCCAGGTCTATATAGGGATAACTATACCTGTTCACTTATTAGATAGTAAGCCTCTTACTCTTTCTTAAATGCAATATATGGATAAATGACATGGGTTGATTTGGGTGTTCTATACTTTTCGTATTACCTTGTCCTGTATGGTTGTTGCATTCTTTATAAAGCATAGGGTGACACATACCATGGATATTATTTAGATTCTCTTCTTATTATGTCCAGTTATTTTTTTATTTTCTTACGTACTAGCTAATTAGTCAGTTTATAATAGACACTTGTCTCAATTCCTTTGAATTATAATAAGAGCATTGTGTTCATCACAAGAGGTGGCCTTGTTGGCATGTAGATGCTGTAGGCGATAAAAATATCACCCACTTAGATTAGGATGTAGAATTTATGGATTTGGGAAGACCGAACGCCGAGGATTTGAAAATGGAAGGAAAATAGCTTGGGTCAGAGCCCCTGGCTGCTGTAAGCCGAAGGCACTTTGATGGCTGAGTTAGTCCTGGAAAAACTAAGTAGGAGGAGGAAGAAGAGAATGAGAGTTTGAGTAAGAGTTCACGTATTGTGAGTTTGCGTACCTCCATAGGGCTGATCCCATGTGTATTTGTAGATGATTCCTCGTTCATTCTTCTTTGTGAGTGGGGGTAGGTGGGGTAAGGTCCCATCGGGCGACATTCGGCGGTAGGTAAAAAGGGCACATCCCATCAGAAACTTTCATGCTTTTAGATAGTTGATGTGAATGGATGATAAAACCAACTTCTTATCGCCATAAATGAGCGACCCTATCTATCAGGGCTCGCCCGTACTTTTCATAGGAGCGTGATGGCCCACTCTTTGCCTTCAGTACTTTTACCGGGACTAGGAATGGTCTGGTTGGGCTAGCACTTAGCTGGCACTTACTACGAGCTGCCGAGCTGATAAACGCTCAGCTGACACTCTTAACCGAGCTGGGGAGCCTCTTGAGCCGACGCTTCTTACCGAGCCACCGAACTGTTGGGCTGTGATTACCGAGACCGAGGCAAACAACTAGTGCATCACCGTGGTCCTCACTTAATCTCGTCATTACGGTATTTTATCCACATAGATGCCCTGGCCAATGTGGGAGTGCCTTTTGACTCTTTGAGAATTGAAAGTCATTTGTGTTTTTGGTAATGGGTCCAAAACAGAGTTTGAAGTTCTCTTTTGCATGATATGCTTATGAGAAATATCTACCACAATATGATTTTAATTGTACCAGCGTTTTGATGATTTTATCTACAGCTATATTGGTTATATATCCAAGTTCTCGACTCATGTGGTTCATAATGCAGATTTCTACGAACAAGTCCTCACACAAGACTATGCTTAAGGAGTTGAAACATTGGATGGAACCTGAATTGATTAGTATTACAACTATTTATTAACTGGAATTGAATCATTGTTAGGGTTTGTACAATGATTGTCTTATTTATCTTATTATTTTCATTTATTTTTTTATTTTCCTGGTGATGTTTGATATTTGATAATGATCATTGCTTTGGTGCAATGGTAAAAGTCTCGGGTACCATGCGTGATAATGCAAGCGCGAGCATCCACTTTTTAAAAAGTTGCCAAAGGTTAGGTCTTTATGACATGTGTAGGCCAAAACTATGGTGAAAGCATGAACTGTATAGACAATGGATGACATCATCTCATTAGTTAAAGGAAAAAGGTATTGTATTGCATGCAAGAATACCATTCACAACTTTTCTTAATGGATTCTCAAATTGTTTTAATCTACTTAATGTTATTATTGTTGCTAATTTATTTTTTTGAGAGATGACAAAAAATTTGCAGCTAATTGATAAGCTATTCGAGTGCTTGTTGTGTGGTATCCTTGCTTTTCAGATGTTTGTTATCATATTCATTGTAGGTCCTTCATAAATGTATATTTTCTTTTCGGAGTTTGAAACTATCTTTGGTTGTGTTAGTGGAGACAAAGGTAAAGCAGGCTTCTTACACTTACATTGCAAACTCAATTCTGCCAAATGGTTGGAAAGAATCTTCAACTATGGAAGATGGGTCCACTGCTAGAATATGGATGATGTGGGATCCTCGACTGGTTCAGGTTACAATTGCTTCTCGGAATCCTCAATATATGCATTGTGATGTTAAGTATGGGACTATGGCCTTCTTACTCTCGGTTTGTTATGGGTATAACAACTACATACAGCGAAGAGATCTTTGGACATCTATTACTGATAGGTCCAAAAATAGTGGGCTACCAAGGATTGTTGTGGGAGATTTTAACGCTATTAGATGGACTCAAGAAAATGAGGGGGGTGCAATTCCAAGAGCTGCTGGACTTATTGAATTTAATGATTGTATTCAAGAAGCGGGGCTAATAGATCTCAAGTTGTCAGAGGCTTCTTTCACTTGGTCAAATTCCAGCATTGGTGATTCGCGAATTCAATGCAAGCTGGATAGAGTACTTGTTAATGCTTCTTTCCTTCATTCAAGTCCATTCAAAGGAGATATTCTATTGCCATGTATATCTGATCATTCTCCAATGTTACTTTCCTTATCTGAAAAGAATCACATCAAAACTCCTTTTCGATATTATAACTATTGGGCAAAAATGCCGGGGTTCTTTAAAACAGTGAAAGATGCTTGGGATACCAATATTATTGGCACTCCACTCTTTATTGAGGTCCATAAGCTCTCAATAGTTAAAAAGAAACTCATTGAATGGAAAAGGTTTCAGAATTTCCTTCCATTGAAGATTTCAGAGGCAACCCTACAGTTGGACAATTTTCAGAAATATTTGGTAGAAAATCCAATGGATAGTGATATTCAAGAGCAAGAACGTATTTCAAGAGTTGAACTCCAACATCTGCTACAGGCTGAACAAAGTATGTACAAGTAGCGTTCTAGGAACTTGGCAGTGAATTTGGGGGATAGTAATTCCAAGTATTTTTATCGTCTTATGAAAAAGCGGCAGACCCAATCTTATATTTCTCAGATTACAGATGAGGAAGGTAGTAACTACACCGAACCTTCAGGTATTGCTGCAGCCTTTGTGGATCATTTTCAAAATATATTAGGTCCTGCCATCACTATTCATTACCCTGATCTATCTCATGTCACCCCTCATGGTTTAGTCACTAACAAGGATGCCTTAAATATTTTGAAACCAGTTACTCAATCTGAAATTGAAAATGTGATCAAGAATGCTAACCCAAATAAAGCTCCTGGGTCTGATGGTTTCAATGCGCATTTTTTTAAGGTGTGCTGGCCAATTATTGGCAAAGATGTGTGTGCAGGTATCAAGGATTTCTTCCAGTATGGATCTATGTTAAAACAACTAAAAAAGACTTTTATAGTGTTGGTGCCAAAGACTGAGAATGCAAACTCTCCAGATAAATTCCGGCCAATATCTTTGACAAATGAACTGTACAAAATTATTAGTCATATTCTGGTGAATCGACTTAAGTTGATCATTGCCAAGATTGTAGGCCCAATGCAATTAGCCTTTGTGCCAGGGAGAAGCATAACTGGTAATATTCTACTTGCTCAAGATCTCATCCATAACTATCATTTGAATCAAGGTAGTCCTCGAATGTGTATCAAACTTGATCTTGCCAAAGCCTATGATAGTGTAAGATGGGACTTTCTAGAGGCTGCTCTTCGGCGTCTTCATTTTCCAGACCATGTTATTAAACTGCTCATGGAGTGTGTCTCAGGCGCCCAATTCTCTGTGTTGGTAAATGGTGGGGCAGAGGGTTACTTTAAAGCTACTCGTGGATTGCGACAAGGCTGCCCATTATCTCCATTCCGATTTGCTATAGTTATGGAATTTTTCTCTATCATGATGGTTCAATATGCTAAGGCCAAGCTGATTCCCTCATCCTTTGTGAAACGAGATGTCACCATCTCTCATTTGATGTTTGTTGATGATTTGATAGTTTTTAGCAAGGCTTCCACAGGTGCAACGGTAAACCTCAGGCATTTCCTTCTTCATTTTATAAAGTTTATAGGTTTGGGTGTAAATTGGCTCAAAAGTGCTATATTTTTTACAAAGTGCAAGGAGGATGACCGAACTGCTATTTCGTCCATCCTTAATGTTCCTCAAGCACAATTTCCAGTTAGATATTTGGGCATTCCTCTCTCCTCAAAGAAGCTAAATTTTAATGATTGTCAAGCTCTTTTGGCTAAAGTTCAGCAGTGATTATCAGGGTGGAAGGCTAAAGTTCTTTCTTACGCCAGTCGTCTGGAGCTGATTAAATCCACTTTATCATCATTCCATTTATTCTGGGCTACTGCTTTCATCCTCCCTCAAGCAACTCTAAATGCATTGGATCGTCATATTCGAGATTTTTTTTGAAATTGCTGGTCTACTCACTACATTCACCCCATTGCTTGGAGCTCCATTTGTCAACCGATTTCTATGGGTGGGCTTGGCATTTGATATCTTTATGGTGTTGCCAAGGCTGCATTACTTTGACAAGTTTGGAATGTTGTCATTAACAAAAAAACTTGTTCTAATATATGGGTTCATGCAAAGTACTTGAAAGAGGGTTCCTTTTGGGATGCTTCAAATCCAAAACCTGCTTCTTGGGGTTGGAAAGGCATTTTAGCCCTTAGACAGATAGCCTTACCACATATAAAATTCCTAATTGGAAATGTTCATCTCACAAAGTTTTGGACTGACCCTTGGCTCAATGGTGGGCAATTAAAGGACTGTTATGGAGATCGACCAATTTATAACACAAGATTGAGCACTAATATCATGGTTAGTTTGTTCACGCAAAATGATGGGTGAAATTTTCCAATTCCAACTACAAATGCGTTGACGGAGATTTACCAGGTCATTCCTAGTGAGGTCATTCCATGGAGGGAGTTCGAAGCTGAAATTGTGTGGACCCTAGAAGATCATGGTTAGTTCTCTTTGAAATCTTCCTACAATTTAATTTGTAACATCTCTAACCAGACCTTGCAGTGGACTACTTCAATTTGGTTTAAAGGATGTATTAAAAAGCATTCAATTTGTGCTTGGATGCTTCTTCGAGGAAGACTCAAAATGAAGGATTTCCTTCTTCAGAAAAATGTTGATTGTGATACCTGTTGTGTTCTTTGTGATTGTACATGGGAAACAACCTCACATCTCATGATTCATTGCCCATTCTCCCGAGATATTTGGAAGGCTTTACTACTTAAATTGAACTTGATGCCAGCAAGTTGTAACGATGTTTATGAATTGCTTGATTCAATTATTTCTCGCATAGACTAGCAAAGTGAAGGAGCTATCACTCTTAGCAAACTTTTGTTCAATGCTTATGTCTGGAACATATGGGCTGAGAGAAATTGTAGGATTTTCAGGGCAAAAGCACATTCTATTGAGACTGTAGTGCATAGAATCAGTCAAGTGATTACCACTCACCTCCTCTATCTTAGTATCAGCTTACCAACAAACATCCAATGCCATTAGAATGTGCCTCCAAATGTGTCTCTACACACCCATTAGAACGACTCAAAGCTAATCTGTGAGAGAAACCATGGCTAGCGCCTATCTATTGTTCAAACTAGACAGGATTTAGTTGGTGTTCTTTGGTTGGATCTTCATCAACCAGTACAGGTTCGAATAGAGTCGGTTCTAAACTATTATGCAAGGATATTTCGCATCTTGGAGATTGTTCAACACAATGTATCATCCCTTAATATTGAAATGGAAAACTCTATTTAGTAAGCTATCCTTAATCTAGATCACTCTGAATGGAACATGAGATTTCAAGCCAGAAGACTTTCTAAGGAGGCTAAACGATTCGAGCAGGTGCAATTCTCGTTCCTACACCCTCACACAGTGCGGTTCAGCAAATTCATCATGTCCACTTCTGGTACAACTCCAAGGGATGTGAATAATATTGAGCTGATGTATAACTTCACCTATATTTCATGATTGTGTTAGTTTGATTTTAGTTGTTTTGGTTTCTTTTCTGGGCTATGCCCCATTGGGAGGTTCTAAGATCCCTATTGGGTGACTTGGACTCCCCCTTTCTTTATTTTATTTTTTGAGAAAATGAAGACCTAACTTAATCTTTAAAAAAAATGTATTTGATAGATGATATTTTATTTTTCATCCTTTTTATACTAATTTTTGTGTATTTAGCAATAGAGTGGTCTTGAAAGTCCTTTTTTGTGGATTTGAGTATGACCTTTTATTTGTTCTTGAAAGAAATTGTTATCAAGTGTAATAGCCTAAGGCTACAGGATCTGGATCCTTCACCAATGTGTTGGGCAGGAATCCTTTGTTGTGAAGAAAAATAAATGTATATGACCGCAATCCTGTCATTGACTGTTCGACCACTTCAGAAATCATTCATATACATAGAATTAAGTGGAATTAATCTTTCAAAACACAGTGTGGTTGCATGAAATATATTGCATTGCCTCACCAATCCAAAACAACAGTAAAAAACCAAAATCCAAACACCCAATTAAGATAACTGAAGAAAAAGCCACTTCAATCCATTGGGAGCTTTTAGATGGGGACGATGCGAGGTTTCCTACTTTGATTTTTTTAAAAATGAGTTTGAGTTTTTTCATCATTTTTTATATACTTTGTCATCAACTTTCTCATAGTGGCAATGATTTTCAAATGCATCCATCAGATTCAGGTTTTTCATATGTATGGGTTACTTCTAATGGCATATGTTTTCCTATTTGTTATGAAACAAGAACTTTTATAGTCAAAGAGATTCCTCCTTTAAAAGGTTCATGTAAAAACGATGGCGGTTGTGATGGGTCTGTGGGATTCCATTTTCACTCGAAATTTTAGTGGTGCTTTGAGGCTTTCTTAGTTAGAAAGGTTTTAGTTTTGGAAAAAAAAAATTCTCTATAAAACCATTTTAGCTTCCATGTGATAGTACTAAACATTCTCCTTCTTCATTGGATGACTTTTTCTTACCTTTTATGTGGCCAAATTATCACTGACCAGTGGTTCGGCCATTTGGTTCATTACCCGCCCAACCCTCTTCATGAGAACATGGTTGGTATATAGAATCCCTTATGTAGGTGAGGATTCAAAGTGTGTGTGTGCGCTCTTGGAGCATGGATTAGCTAACAACTCTTACTGCATAGCATCTACTTTGTCAAGTGATTGGGAACTGCACCATGTCTTTTTTGTGTTATCTGCATATTGGTTGGCATTATTTTTATTATTCTTGAGTTGGATTTTCTTCCTTCAGATTTTCTTGTGTTTTCTTTTCTTTATTATTATATGCAAAAGGGCTCATTGTCTTGGTAATTTCCAAAGTTATTTATATTATCGCTTGTCAAGGGCTTGGTGGAGACCGGAACTTACATGGATTTTTTGTTATTCTTTTTAATGTTCAATTTAAATGCTTGATAATTTTTTTTTTACAATCATGTTACAAAAAAAAAAGAGTGCTATAGCTTAATGGGTTGATTTTATTTTTATTTTTCTAACATATAAAAGGCATATGTTTCAGATGGCATCTTAGGGTGCAACTGTTGTGGGCATGTTCCACCAAGCAGTTTGGTGGTAGTCATCGGATGTGATCTTGACCATGTGACAAACTTGAACATAGACCTTATGTTTTTGTATATTAAAAATTCTTCATTTTATTAAATTTATGTTGTTTACAAACACATCAATACACAAGTAATTTGAGATCCCCTTCCACTCAGTTCATACTGATCACTTGGATTTTGACATTCGTGGCTGAAAGCATGGATTAAAATATCGACTATGCCCTAAGTGAGTTGGGTCCTATGGGTCTTGGACTCGAATTTTGGGACTCGGCCATGAGACTTAGCCAACTATTTATATTTTAAATTGGGACATGGCCCAACTTGGTTGAGTCCACTGCAACTAGCCCAAGTCGACTCAGACTCGGCCCTGATTGAGTTGGGACTCGAGTCCGAGTTTTTTTCCTTAGCAAAGAGGCACATCACTAGTGATTTTGAGGACTAGCCTCCTTTATTTTATATAGATTTGAACTTGATAAACTTTATTTTATTTCAGCTGGACTTGTTTAGTTTTATATAAGAGCAGGGCTCTCCTAAGCTGAAGCTTAGCTTATCCTAAGCTCGAATAGTGCTGGTCCCACAAATTAAAGTTGATTATATCAGTTTTTTGCATGATGGAACTAGAAAATCCAATTCTAATTGGATTTATCTTGATTTTGGAGACGATCATCATGCAAAAAATAATAAAAATCGATTTTGATTTATGGGACCAGCACTGTTTCAGCTTAGGATAAGTTAAGCTTCAGCTTATGAGAGCTGGCCCCTTTAAAATATAATGTTTGTACTTGTGAACTTTAGAAGTTTTCCTTTACTTGTGAACAACAATAATGGTTACTATTTATTTCAAATAAAATGCGCGGAATTATCCTCATGTGTCATGTACTTAACTTAAGTTAGTTTATGATGCTTATTAGGCATGGTCAGGAACCCGAATGGGCCACGGTTTTGGGACATGACAAAGGTAGTGGAGATCTTGAAGTAATTGTCGGTATTTATCATCTTTTGCAGCCCATAAGTGTATAGATCTATTAGCTTCATATTGGAATCCATATTTTGATGTATTTTTTATGAAATAATGTCATGGAAAACCCATATGGAGACTAGATCTCTATAGGAGAACCTAAGAATTTGGTTTTATGGGTTGGCTGAACCCTAAATACTGAATTTTTTCCTGATCAAAACCCATATCAAGGTTATGATTGTAAACAGAACTTCGCCGAACCTAAATCTATGCGTGTAGGTTGGCCAAATCTATGGCTTTAGTTTTCAGTTGTATATGCTTGAATATGCCTTCTCTAGGCTGTTGTTTTCTTTGTTAGATTGTATGACCTCAATCTAGTGGATAATCTAGATAACTTGATTTGTTTCATAAATTAATTTATATTTTCATGCTTTATTCATGAGACGAATGGTATTTTATTCTATGTTTGCACATGGCTAATACAAAATGACATGATGGTTCATGAGATGAACAGGAGCCCACAAGTATATTAGATGTGATCCATGTGTTTGGATGAGATCTACATACAGGAGACATAGATCACAAATCTTATACTTAAATTGATTCATAGCTAGTGATGAGATTGGGTATCTCATCTGATAAGGTTGCAACGCTATGACACTATGAGATAGTGTGAGATGTCTCGATCATCAGAGTGTAAGACTCTGGATCATTGTGCTGGTACATTAGATGTACTGAAGGACCATGAGTAGCACCATGTACAAATCTGTCTTTGATTAAATGACTGCTTTCATAATTCCCAAGCAATAAGCTTTTAATCTTGAGAGATTAATGGACTCAAGTTTCTACTATACATTTACTTTGAGTCATCAATGAGTGAGGCCAATTGTAGGTCAACACCTCGATGTTTTGAGTACGTGGTAGTGGGGCTGTGGGAACATATAATTTTCAAGATGAAATCTATCCTCTTAAATATCTCCTTTTGCCAATTAATGGATTTTATCATTAGTGAGTGCGCACCCATCTCAATTAAGAGTTAATTGGATGGTACTGATGATTACTGTGATTAATTGGGTCACAATGATAATAAGAGATGAATCCAATTTGGTTGGACAGATTTATTCCAATAGATCCATGGGTATAATTGATGGAGGGGCCTACTTGTAGTAATTGGGAAGTTTAGGGTCTTCTTGTAATTATTCATACGACTGGAGTGCAATTGCATTTATTTAGTAGACTTATTTGCAATTAACTGTGGGTCCAGAATTCACATGAGATGTGGGGTCCAAATTCCTAGTTGGAGCCAGATTCTAAGGAATCCCTAGTGGTCCCCATGCTAGCCCTAAAAAGAGAAGGTTACTAATCTAATTAGAACTCTTAAGAAAAGGAGGAGTATGATACATACTAAGAATAGAAGTGAGACTTCTAATCTTGGTCTAAGAGGAGGTGTTCCATAAACTATAAATAAGATGTGAGGGTTAGAGATCTCTACACACAACAATCTCTCAAGTTCCTCTCTCTCTTCCTCCTCTCTCTCCTCTGGTTTCCTACTTGAGTGCTAGTGTTTTCTTCTACTTGGAGATCCCACCATTCTCCTTTAGAAGTTCTTTAAGAGGGTTATAGTGTGGAAGAATACAAAGATGAAGGAAGATCAAAGTTTGCGAAAAGAGTTTTTCATAGAGATCAAGTTCTTGATTAGAGCACAACCTAGCTTTGAATACTGCATTAAGTGGGTCAAAAGTTTTGAATACTTATCCATGAGGCCCACCTACTTCCAACATTCTTTTCTATCATCTTCCATTTGTTTTTCTATTCCTTTCTTGATAGATCATTAGATGAAACTACCCACCAGAGGTAGATGATGTTTTATTTCCATTGGTAATAGGTGTAGAGCTTCTATTTTGGCATTCGTTTCCTATTTACCAAGATTATGTTGTATGGACCGTACAGATCGTGTCAGCATGGATGTTCTGTTGGCTAAGAATGATGTGCCGAGGAGTAATGATTCATCTTCATCTTTTGAGCACTGTCCTATCTAACTGCAGTGTGTTGATTGAATGCTACTTTTCTCAACCTAGGTTTCTAGTCAAATGTGGATCTAATTTAGTTAAATTTGATTTGATCCTCCTTTTATCTGAGCTTGGGTATAGCACGTGTGAAGGATGACATGTGGTGGGGAAAACTGAAATAGGTTGGCAGAACTTGTCATCGAGAGTGGGTCAGTTTTCCTTGAGCTGCGCCTTCTGTGCCATCCAACCATTGTGGGATTCCTGTAAGTTTCCTAATTGAAAGTAATTACAACTAATCTCTCTTCCTACAAGTGTAAATCTAATTTAAACTAGGATTCTTAGGAACTTTCTACATTAGGACTCTTAGGAATCTGAAAGAAATAGAATAAAAACTTAAGAACTTAAATCATGTGGTCTCAACACGTCTAGTTAAAGTAGCATTGAAATTTAAGGCTTAAACCATGGGCACAAACTAGCTCGTAGATAGAGGTCTTCTTGTGGGGCCTTCCTCTTGGGCTGCCTTGTGTACATGTGAGACCCAGATGGACGATTGGCCTATCCTTCGTCGGTGATGGACCATAATCTCCATTATGTGCTCTTGTTTTTTCTTGCATATTGAAGTTCTTAGGGATGATGGCATCCCATTATTTCTAATAGCTCAGCATTATAGAGTTATGGTGTTATTATTGATAGACATGGAAGGTGTAGGATACGGATACTTCATTAGTGCATTTAACTGAAATTAATCCTTTCCTTTAATTTTTTATGTGTTTCTAGAAATGTTTCTTTATAACTCACGAATTTTCAAGACGCTCCTCTATTTTATATTCCTTGAAATAATTATTTTATTTTTGTTAGTTTGGTCAATTGAGTTTTGAATTTTATGTGGTTTTTGCATTGCTATTAGAAGTAAAAATGAACTTCAACATTTTAATTTTTTATGCAGTTTCATGGCTTTGAGGCAGAAACTTCTTCTTTGGGTAAACTTGAACAGTTGCTTCATGCATTCCAGATTATACAGCACATAAATTGATTGGAGTAAGCTTCGGCCAATGATTCTTAAAAGAATAAAAGAGAGGGCTAAGGACTATCCGGTGAGATGCATGGTACCCATCACATATGATGTCCTTAATGCTATAGAACTTTTTATTGAAGGTGTCTCTACACTTCTTAATATTATTCCAATCAAGGCATGCAAGTAAGTAAAAATTGACATTAACCTTGAATTACACATTCACATGCACATAAGCACACGAAGACACACCCAAACACATGACATTGTTACCATGAGAGATATTGCTCATATGAACTAAATTGCGCTACATTCTCATGGGGCCACCAGGGCCTCCTATGTATGGTCAGGCAAACCTTGACAGTCACTACATCATACTTATATTTACATTGGATTGTGGCAACCCCTTTTGGGCACTTTTTGCACCATTGATTTTGATTAGGCTGGTTTTTAGTGTTTTCCATAATATATACCAAGCATAGGACTTCCCTTCCGACTGATTAGTGGTGGCCTAAAGGTGCACCCCGAAAAGTGTCACACAAGTGTTTCTCATAGAATTGTTGAGCAGGACACAATTATGCATTAAAATACATACATATATACATTTGTATGTATGTGTGTTAATAAAGGAAAGATGATGCAAACTCATGGTTATACAATATAACACATACAGTTTCTTTCTAGTGAGAGGCACCTCTCTGGGCTTGCATGAGAGGTAATAATCTTAGAACCACGTGGGACCCACCTATTTTCAATACAACCCCTCTCACTTGGTATAACCCCATATGAGTGGCACCCACGCTAATTTGACACTAATATGAATTATACTATTGGATTGTATTTCACAAAAGTTATCACCGGAGACACTGTTAACTTTAAATCCCTCTAAATCGATGGTCGGGATGATCTGATTGAGATGGTCTTTCACCCAAATCACATCCACAGTTAGACCATTCCATCACACTCTTTACTTAGGACTGGCATGCATCCAAGTGGGTCCTACAAGGGCCTTAGATTTTTACCTCTTATGCAAGCCATGAGAGATACCCCTTAACAGAAGGAAACCTTATATATGTGGGCCAAAGCATGCGGTTTTTAAAATATGCACCCCATTTTTATTCTATACAAGTGGTCCATGCTATGATTGATCCCAAGCCCTCACATTCCTACTTGTCCATGTATTGTCACTCACCCCAATGTGACATAGTGATGTAAACCCATTAATCATCTCCCAGATTCACTAAAGCAGTCGCAGAGAAAACAAATTCTGCAGAACTCATTCTCAATGCATTTTTTGACAGAGCAACTGGTAAATATACAATGGAAGATAAATTAGCATACTTCAAATCACACAGAAATGAGAATCTCGTTCACATCAAAGATAGATTGACAGAAAAAAAAAGTCGCAGGAAAAAATGAGAAATCTTGTTCTACAAAGAAATCCAAGATGGTGAAAACACTTAAAATCTAACCTCAAGACAACCACATTTATAGAGGTTGTGAAAACTCACATCTATGTAATTTCATTATTCAGTTATGGTTTTCGGAGAAGGGTGGCAATGAAGAATGACTGCAACCAACAACTTCACAAAGGGGAATGGCGAAA
Organism: Persea americana; assembly: GCA_029852735.1. Classification (NCBI taxonomy): domain Eukaryota; kingdom Viridiplantae; phylum Streptophyta; class Magnoliopsida; order Laurales; family Lauraceae; genus Persea; species Persea americana. The sequence goes on from CM056810.1 coordinate 57,180,844, forward strand.
AGACTAGTAGGAGGAGGAAGATGGCTCTAAACAAGTAGCTTACCTTTTTCAGTGAGCGAATAGAAAGGTGACAGCCAGCGATGGTAACAGACGAGAGTAGAGAAGAAGGAAGAAGAGAAAAGAAGGGGATCGGCAGGGTCTTAAAATTATATCATTAAGGCAAATTGGTAACGATATCATTAGGGGACAAATTGGCCCAAAAAATGCATGAACCCCCAATTCGTGGTTTTTATGTAATTGTTAATAAATCAGTATAATCAGGGTTTAAAGCTATTTTGCAATGTGATTCATCATGGATCATGAGAAAAAGGCCAAAACCTCCTCGCCATTGATTCCGCGCTATACACAAAACTGGATGAAAGGTAGTCCCTTTTTCCAATTTTTTTAAATTATTGTGGGCCCCAAAACAATGATCCAAATTGTGAATTAATTAAGGCAGGCCAAACGCGACTTTTAGCTCAAATTTCTACCGTTGATCTTTCTTGCGTGTTAAGATATTTTTTTAAAAAATCCCATCCCTAACATATTTTTTTACTCCTATGGGTTCCCTTTGGATGATCCAAACCATTCACATCTCTAGATGGACAAAATAAAAGTTATGGGATGAAAGATGAGATCTTGGCTTTTTATGGATTTTGAGAAATCTGAAAAACATCACAATCGTTAGATCACACATCCATAGATGGTCGGAATCCTCTATGTGTTACCAAACCTGGAACTCTCTTATAGAAAATCTCCATGAGGAGATCTTGGTTCCAGCAGACTGGGGGAAACCTCTAAATAGAGGATACCTTTTGTTTAGCAAATGCGCCCTTAGTAATTGTTGTAACTCCCCGCCGATTTGCCGTCTTCAGAATCATCGTGATGTAGTCCTGGCGAAGCATTTGGCCTTCCAGCTTGGCCCACCATGTCATCAGCAACAAGGGTTCTCTTCACTTCAACTAAACTCAATTTCTTTGAGAGGTTAATTGGGTCAGTGGAAAAAAGAATTATAGAGAGTTATAGAAAAAAGCTTATTGGTGGAAGCTACAATGACCAAGTTCATAGGAAACACTAGATTCAAACATTTTTGCAATGCAAGACTTATCTGGGTTGAGAGCTTGGTTTGGTCACTTGGTGGAAAAAACAATCGCAAAAATAAAGACAAAACAGAAACCTTCCTAGCAGAAGCTTCAAATGACCCGTGAGTTCATAGCAAACGCCATATTCAGGCAAGCAACCCTTGCACAGTAGGTTTCGTGCCAACAAGAGAACTTAAACTTTAATGACAAATCAACCCCCAATCTTTTCCTGATGAAATGTTTTAACATATTATTCATTATTTAAAGAACATTCAATTGACCATTTGCTCAGCAACTAACTGTACGAGTGAGAGCCACCTTTTGGTTTTACAAATTGTTCATATAATATGTAACATCCCGAAATTCCAAGGTTATAGTTAGTCTAGTTAATTGTACATTTAGCTAATTAAGCTTGTTTATAAGCCAAACAGATTCGATTAATCAGTAGGATAGCGCGTGCGAAGTTGGGTTGAGATTCGAGCCCGTTTGGGTATAGTAGGGGGTAGTTTGCAATTCTTCAAAGAATTTAGGGGGCTTTTTTGTAATTCTAGATTTTCTAGATTTTATTTCCTAAACTTTAGTCTTCTGCATCATCTTGATTCGGATCCCAAAAACCCTTCTAAAACCATGCCCGACCCAAACCCATTTAAACTCATTTCTCTCTCTCCGAATTCCTTTCTCTCCTCACTCATTTCTTTCCCCACCTTTGACCCACGTGAGACCCACCTTCATGTCCCCACGCACCCTTTCCTTTATCCACGTGCAGAAACCCCCTTCCCCCATCTCATCTCACTTTACCCCGTTTTCCATTATTAGGTCACCAAACCCCAAACCCCCGCCCCCCCTACCCATTCCACAACACAGCAGTCCACTCCCTCTTTTCTCTCATCCCTCTCGATCTCTCTCCCTCCCTCATGGTTGCTACCTCACCGTCGCCAGACGTGGTCGCCGCCAGCGATCACCACCACCACGGGACTCTTCTCCCTTCTCCCTCTCTTATCTCGTCTCCCATCCATCTCTCTCCCTCCTCCCAGCTCACTGCCGCCCCACCCTTCTCTCTTTTCCCCCTTTCTCCTTTCTTCCTCCCTTCTCCCTCTCTAACTTTCTTTCTCTCTTTCTCTCACTCCTCCCTGCCACGTGATCAACCACACCCATCCCACCATTTCTCTCTCACTATTTCTTTCTCTCTCCCTCACTCCTCACTTTCAACGTGAGTTGATCCTCACCCATCTCTCCCACATATCACTCTCTCTCTGTTCTTTCTCTTTCTTTCTCCATTCTTTCTTTTTTCTGTCTCCTTCCTTTTTCTTGTTAATGGGCCACCAAGACCCTCCATCACCACTAATCAAGTGGGCCACATACCAAGTGGGCCCCACAACCTCCGATCATCACAATCTTCTCGTGGATCCCGCGAGCTCAACCATCTTCAATTTGCAAGCCACCACTCCATCCACCCGTCTAATTCGTAAGCTCTTCTCCCCTTAGGTTAGGATTAATATACTTTGGGTGCAAAAATGTATTTGATAGCTTAGGGCTTCCCCTATTTTGATTTTATATTTAATTTAGTTTTATTTAGCTATTTATCCCTTAGGTTTGGTTTGTTGGGCTATGGAGCTACGATTTATGGATTTGGGCAATTTCAACGAAAGGCAAGTAGATATGTATATGTATGCTTTGATATGTTTGTCTCTCCTTGATTTGTATGGAAATATGATGATTTAGATGTCATTTGCTCATTTGTTGTATTAGAGGATTGAAAACATAATAAAAGGCTTTTTAGCTTAATGGAATGGATGGAAATGTTAATGACTTGATTAAATGGATTTGGGGGTTGAGGGTGGAATGTATTTCTATTTGGTTTTGTTTGTCTATCAGGTTCAGGGAAGAGAGGTTAGGCTTTGGACCCATTTCACTGCAGAAACAAAACCTAGGTTTTGTTTCCGCAGTGTATGCGGTCGACCGGCCATGCGGCTCGGTCGACCGGCGACATAGGGTCAGGTTCTCCAGAACCTGACCAAACCATTGTTCGGGCATACAAGGAGGATGTCGATCGGCCAAGGCTCGGTTGACCGGGCTCGCTGTGTAAGGGGTCGACCGGCCAAGGGCCAGGTCGACCGGGACAACTGTGAAGACCCTTTTTCAGGGGTTCTGTTTACGTTCTTTTGGAGGACTTTAGGTGGAACTTTGGTTACCCTTTTTGGACTCATTTGACTATACGTGAGAATGTTTTGAGCCGACGTTCTTCACGGTTATTCCGGTTGCATCGGATACTAATCTTATTCAATTTTGAGTGGTACGGGACAACGGAATACCCCCTTTTATATCTATGCACGAGGACTATTCGTTCGGATATCGCGAACCTTATTCCTTTCATTGACTGAGTAGATTGTACGATGCTTCAGGTTTAACATTTGACTTAGGTTTGGATTGTTTATCGCATTTGATTTCGAATCGTACCGTCTGGTACTATCTACATGTAATGTTCATGGTCTTTAGCTTCGTTTATTTTGCTTTGTATTGGGATCACATGGAGAACTTAGATGATGAACTTAGGATCCCCTTTGATGTTCCGTTTATTCTGAAATTTGTTTGAAGTGTTGAGACTAGGTGGCTGTGATTGTAAGGCTTGAAGAGAACTACTATTGAAGTCTGAGATTTGTTTGAAGTCTAATCTAATTAGAAGTAAAGTAGTTTCTCTATTGTTTGATGAATCTTGTTCTCACAAGAAAGCTTAGTCCCTCACTGATGTCTATTTAGGATTCTGTGTGTCAGGCACCACTCAGCTGTTAATGTCCAACACAGATGGGGCACCACTTGTGTGAGGGCTCCAAATTCTGGACCATCTGCAGATCGGGTTGGTGTAATGGACACCGATTGATGCCAATGGGGTATCGTTCTGAACATTCTGATTGAAGGAGTATGATCCCAAACTATTTATATCTCCACCACAACTCAATGGGAGTAGGGAGGGTAATGACACTATCCCGTGGTAATTAGCACATGTGGACTGCCTATTTTGTTAGTTGATTATTGATTCGAATGCTGTACACTTCTCACGATCAGGATGCTATGCATGTTTTATGATCTTGCCTATTGTTTACTCTGATTCGTTCTGCATATCTATTGATGTTTTATATTTATATCTGCATGCCGATCGTCGTGTCTGCTACTGCACTTGGTGCATAGGTACCAGATACATTTACCTTTGGGAAAGTAGAGGCGTCGCTTCAGGTAGTTTAGCCTGATGGTGAGTACGAGTTGTGTGTTGATGGTATTGTCGTCGTGACCAGCACACGAGTGCCTTCATACTTTGGTTAGTTCGTATTTATTCTCTTTTGGCTTAGGTTTTGATGGAAGCCATTAATTAATATACGTTTGATATCTTTTGATAAACTTAAACTATAGAAAATGAAGATGTGCATACTCTGAAATGTTATATTGTACCATTTTTTTATTATGATGTTCCGTTGTGTTTTATTGAAAAAATATTTATACCTCACCGCGGACTTTGATCCTATGGGACATGATTTGGCCACGTTGTATTGGTTTAATGTTGGAAAATTTTTAATTAGCCCTAATCTCACGCATAATCCCCGGTTTCACTTCTGGGGGCGTGACATAATAGGCCCATCTGTGGATTGAACGCGCCCCAGGAAACTCTCATTCTGTGATTCTAATTATTTGGCCGGTCCCTAATAAATATGTAACATTAGATGTAATCTTCCATTTTCATGGATGGCCGGAATCAATTGATATGGGAGATATTGGAATCACAAACATGTTCGTTTTAATGAAACCAAATGTTTTAATTGACTATCGCTAAAAAAAATAATAGAATTAACTATCCATCGAACTCACTTAATGATTTGAAACTTGTGTTTTACATAAAACAAAAGGGAAAAAGCATGTGTTTCACATATGGAAGTATATGGGAAGACACGCCATTCCATGAAATTGGTAAGAAAGCCTAGATTTGAAAATGGACACTGTGGAAAGCCCCTAGATTTGAAAATGGTCACTGAAGCATCTATCATTTACCGACCGAAAACGAGAAAACCATCACCAAATCAATCCGTCACAACATCTAACCCCTAAAAGGGCATTCCCCTTCTCCCTCCACTTTTACACACTAACTCCCATTACCCAATCATATTCTAAGGTCAAGGATCATTTATTATTTCTCCTGCTACCTTATACACTAATATCCTACTACCTTATACACTAGTATACCTACATCCCCTGTAGATTGAGAACATATCGATCAACTCAATGTTAATGGAACTTGATAGCTAAATCTGAAATGAAACTTTTTTTTTTCTTTTTTTTATAGTGGCATGTGCCAACACTAACTAGTTGACTCAGGTTGGATTTTAATAAAACTGGTGACTTCTTCAACGACATGGCCTAGTAAAACTCAGAGTATGCTTTCTGACTCTTAACATATAATGAATATCTGTGTAAACTATAAAGATACTATTCAAGGAAAAAAAGAAAGAACAAAGCAATTCATGAACTACTCTCAACACTTAGAAATACCAATGGACATATGTTGAGGTCACCAGAATTAATTCTAAACCGACCCAGAATATATGAGACAGTTGTATATATTAAATGAAACAAAAGAAACTCATAGGTACTATGGCATTTTGAATACGAACTTACACTGCTGCCTCCATTTGTAAGACCCCGCCCCGAGAGTTTCCGATTAGTGCTAATTAAGATGCGTTTTAGATTTAAGTAAGATTAGTGGATTTTGGTTAATATTGGATTAGAATAGCTTTTACATAGCTTTGGATCATTTTTAGAACATTTTGATTTAATGGGGCCCTTTGGGGGTTCCTTTATTGTGTTTTGAGTGACTTTGGGGTTTATTTAATAATTATGGAAATCGGTTTTTTGCTCCGTTTGATTTATTTTATTATTCCCTAGAATTTTTGTGTTTGCCCCGTTTCCGCTCGAGACCTTTAGACCCTACTTTGCTTTATAGGGGTAAAACAGTCTTTTTACACAAAATCTGGACACTATTTTCAATGTCCCCGAAACCCGGAAAATATATACTTTTTGGAAACTAGAAATTTCGTTGAACATTTATTCCTTCTTCGTCGAATTCATCCGAGACCCGGAAACCCAAGTTTTAAACCCGACTAACTTGTTAAGTTGTGGGACCCAACCCCATTTCCTAAAAAAGGAGAAGCCTCCTTCACTTTCCCTTTCCTTTGCAACTTTTCATTGAGAAGAGACTTTGGCTCTAGCACTCTAGGGTTTCAACCTTGTTCTTGTTCTTCTTGCTTGTTCTTCTCCAACTCACTCCAAAGCTCATGCTAAAAGGAAAACGGAGATCACCATCATCTCCCTCTCTATGAAAGCTATCCATTGATGCCGTTTGTGAAGGAAACAACACATTGCAAGAATCTCTTTGAACAAACCTTGCATTTTTTAGGGTCTTCGATGTAAGTGATTCTCTCCATCTCCTAGATTAGTGTTCTTCTTGTCCTAGAGGAGCCCCATCTTCATTATTGGGTGCTTTCTCATTCTATTTCTTGGTTTACCCATTTTAGGGTTGGTAATGAGTGTATTTTGGGGATTTTTGTGTAGATTGTGATTTGGGCTTGAGAGAAGTGTTGAGAACATGATTAATCACCTTTGGAGACCAAGGCAAGTGGATGAATGAGTTTGATTTGAATGAGTTCTTGTTTTATTGAAAATGTGGATTTTCACTATTCATCTTCTTTTAATGCTTTAGAAATGTGAATATTAATGAGTCTCCTCTCTTAATTGTTCCTTCAAGATATTGTGCATTAAAGTTAGTATTTATGCCAAATGATGAATCTTCATTAATGATGGGTACTTTGTAATAAATGAAGTGGAAATGAATGTGTTTTAATGCCTTGATGGAGTGGTTGTTGGAGGAAATGAATGAATGTGAATAGAAGGGGGTATAGACCTGTTTCATATCAGGAAAATGGATGAAGTAGAAGTAGAATGGTTTAGAGAAAGAAAGAGGAGAAATCTGCACCTGATGTGTATTTCCAGCAGCTGGGTGGTCAGCTGGCAGTCACCTGGCGGCTAGCCGACTGGTGACCTGCGGTTAGCCAACCCAGGTTCGGTTACAATTCCAGAATGCTCTAAATCTTGGGTGAGCACAGGCGGCTAGCCGACCTTGGCTGCGGCTAACCGCCATGTGACCGTTAGGTAACCGAAATGCGCGTTCAGAAATACAGAATGCTGTTTTTTAACAGGGTGAACCACGGTCAGCTCCGCGGTCAGCCAGCGGCTAACCGCCGAACCCCTCGGCGGCTAACCGCCAGCTAACCGACAGGTGACCGAATTTCACCCAAAATTCCTGAGTCTTTTCTATTGTTTTCAGAAACGGTATTCTAAGGTTTGGATGAGTTGTTCTGATGCACTGCTACCTTGGAAAGATTTAGGGGATGACATAAGGAGATCGACTTAGAAAGAAACCCCACTTCGGAAATGTATTGGGAATTGTGGATTTATCAAACTGTATAAGGAAATTTGGGATGCCTACCATCATTCGAGTACCATGCCAAGAACAATAATAGACATACAAGACCTTTATACATATTGTGTGAATACGGAAGCCCCAATACATAGTCCGTAATTGTATAAGGATTCATCGTACTGTTTTACTCGGATTATACTTGTCCTAACCCGATTTCACTCGATATCATTAGTTTTATCTCAAACTATGGATTTATGCACCTGACATGTCCTACCAGCCCCGTATATGCATGAAAAGATAATGATGTGAAATGTGTGCCTATGAGCACCATGCCCCGCCTGCCTGAGTGTTTTACACCGATATAGTTTTGTATATATTTTGATTTCTCATGTAACCTATGAGTCGGCACCACTAGGCTTGGACGTCCTTGTCAGTTTGATCAACTGACTTGGGCCTCCCCCTCGTGCTCCCGCCAGTTGCGACTTGGATCCAGTCCTGCCCCGTTACCCGGTTCCGCGGCCGTGGTCTTGTCTAGCTATATGTATATGTATATATATTGTTGGTTCTCGTCACTTCGCGTGTTCGAGCCCAACGCACTGAATGTGCTCTCATCACATTAGTGATAGAGAGGATTTAGCTTTAGTGTGGTTGCCGTCTTGCTAGTTCCCTATTCTTTGATATCCTGCATGTTTTATCTTATATATGCATTTTGATAAATGATATATCTTGTTTTATGGAAATAATCGTTTGGACAGATTTTAATGTCTTTTCAATTTATCTTTTGATTTCTCTTATTGTGATATCTATTCACCCACCTGCCAGACCGTCGTGTCTGACCCATTTTTGTGGTACTCAGGTCCAGTCCCTGTTATTGTCTTTGAGGAGGAGCCAGAGGAGGCGGTTGGAGAACCGCAGTGCTTAGTAGAATGGCAAGCCGACAATGTCGTTTAGACATTGGGTCGAGCTAAGAGTTGCGTAACATTTTGGGAGTTTATAGAATGACATTTGATTTACTCCTTTGGTTGTATTAGTCTTTGTTGGCCATTATTTTTTAGGATGTTTAAATCAACTTACATTTGCATTTTTAAACTTCTAACTTTTTATTTTGGGAATGCCAAAGAGACCATTGCTCACTCTGACGTCATGACATTTAAATGTGTTTATCAGTCTTGTATTATGGAATGAGTTACGAATTTGGTTTGCTACATGTTTTCGCACCAATGTAAATGTTTTGTGACCAATGGAATGAGTTACGAATTTGGTTTGCTAAATATTTTTGAGGATGTTTAAATCAACTTACATTTGCATTTAAATTTCTAACTTTTTATTTTGGGAATGCCAAAGAGACCATTGCTCACTCTGGCGTCATGACATTTAAATGTGTTTATCAGTCTTGTATTATGGAATGAGTTACGAATTTGGTTTGCTACATGTTTTCGCACCAATGTAAATGTTTTGTGAGTGCGTGTGAAATCATCACCGTGGAAACCTGTGGAAAATTAAATGAGTGTATATTTTTATGTTCACTGTTGTAACCGCACATCAACACTATGTATGATTATTATTATTACCGCTCGCGGGCCCGGATCCCAGTCCGGGGTCACGACACCATATGCGGCAACCCAAGTTTGACAAACAGTTTGGCCCTCCAAATCTGGATGCTTAATACGAAATAACATCAACCTTTAACAATCATAAAAGTATCAAATCTTATTATAGTTTTTAAAAAATGTACTTAAAAAGACATATTTAAGTTGCATGATCAAGGACTTCCTACTTACTTAGAGAACCAATTGAATTTTATTTTTAAATAAAGTGTCCATACTTTTACCTCCTATAATGAAGCCAATCATTTATGCCACAAATGCACATTTCTATGGAATATCTTCCATATGGAAAGGAAAGGAAAGGAAATCCTATACTATAAAACCTAAATGGTAATTACTTTATTATCAAAGGCTATAAAAGCACCCTTGTGAACTACACACTATTTCCCTCCAATAGTTAGACCTTTACTCGCTAACATATCAGATCTGGAATAAACCTTAAGAGCAATTTTACATTGTTTTACATTCTTTGTAACTTCAACACGGACACTATCTAGTTGGGCAGTAGCTCTGGCAAAGAAACCACGCCCTTCGATTGCACAGTCAAAATTAAGGTAGGCAATACCTTTCGAGCCTAAATTCTCCAGGTTTTGCTAAACCTACTAACTAGATCCAATCTAAAATGAAAGGCAACACCAATTGCCATCCACTTATCTCCGTGTGTGTGGACATAACTGTATTTTAAAAAAAAAGTTATTGATAAAAAATGCAAGCATGTGAACAAGTACACATTGTTTTTTAGAGAAGTGTCGTCTTTAGCTAGTATTTGAAAATGGCTATTGAAGCATCATAACATCAGAAACACACACAATAGAATTCATGTCTAAACCGAAGACTTTTTTTTTTTTAATGGTTACTTTGATTTATAAAAGCAAATAGTACAAGAGATGAGTACTCACAAGCAAAAAAAATAAAAAAATAATAACATAACCCAAAACCAACCGCCTAAGGCCCTGCTTAAGATCAGGCCAGCTCTTTCCATTGATATGTTATTTAATCGATGGAGTACCCTTTAAAAGACAGGTTGATACTTGAATCAAAGACAGTTTGATTATTCTTCACAAAGAATAGAAATTCAAGAAACACAATAAACCGATGCTCAAATCTCAACAAAATAGAATCGGAAAAAGCTGGCTTTTCCTCTTTTTCTTCTTATCTGATCGGAGATTCAAAGGAGACACTGTTTTCGAGAGAGCCATGAACAACAACCTAGTTCGTCTCAGCCCAGCTATTCTTCTGCCATTGTAGCTTGTGCTGACTGAGCGCTGGTGTGATATCTCTATTTTCAAAGTAATGAAGAGAAATGAAGGGAGAAAGATATTAGAGCATTTGGAGAAATGTTCACAGAAAAGTATTGGATGAGTTACTATTCTTAAGTAACGCTTGTGAGTAGACGATTCGTAATGTGGGCAGAAAGAGGGGGAACGTGGAGAGAAGATTCTCTAATGAAGGGGGAATACGAGAAGTTGCTTAACGAAGCTAAAAAGAGAAAAATAAATGGGGCATTCGGCGACAAGTCTTGAACATTTCACTTTCTGGCCTTCGATCCATAATCTTTTTTCACTGTGGTAGGTCCTTTTTCCAAATTTGAAAAACTAAAATGTCCAAGTTACCATTTCTTTAAATCATATCCCATGATTAGTGGGATATGCCATTAATAATGGTAAACTACCATTTAATTTACAATGATTAATGAAATCCCATTAATGAGATTTTCAAATAAAATCTAAAAAAAACAAATAAATTTAAAAAAAACGCACATAAATTTTAAAAGAACGCAAATAAATTTCAAAAAATGCAATAAATTTTAAAAGCACTCAGAGAAATTTAAAAAGATGCAAATAAATTTAAAAAGATAAAAATAAATTTCAAAAAATATAAATAAATTTCAAAAGACACAAATAAATATCAAAAGATCCAAATAAAATTAAAAAAATGTAAATAAGTTTCAAAAGACGCCAATAAATTTCAAAAGACGTAAATAAAATTTAAATGCCCAAATAAATTTCAAAAAATGCAAATACATTTGCCAATACTAAGATAAACCAATTTTCCAATTTTTAGAAAAATTTTTCGAAACTCAGTTAAATTTATTTTAAAAAAAACGCAAACAAATATGAAAAGACGAAAATAAATTTCAAAAGACACAAATAAAATTAAAAAACAAAAATAGATTTCAAAAAATGCAAATACATGTGCCAATAGATTTTCCAAAAACTCAGATAAATTTACAAAAAATACAGATAAATTTGAGAAAAACATAGATAAATTTGACAAAAACTCAGTTAAATTTCACCAATACTCAAATAAATTTGATAAAAATTTAGATAAATTTCACAAAAACTCAAATCGCTTGAGTTCTGCAAACTGGGTCGAGTTGAACATGACCCGCAAACTGGCCTGAACCTGGAACTAACCCAAAACTAGGTTTTCTTCTTTGATTGGTTATGGTACAGAACCTTGCTACTCTGATTCTGCCGATCCTTCTTCCTCTTCGATGGTGGTGAACGGCCAGACAGTGTGCTGGTGTTGGCTAGTCTCCGGCGATGATGAGTGCGGCAGCAATGGCATGGACTCCGGCTTTCTGGTTCGGCAACGATTGCGTTATAAGTCCGGATCTCTACTGCAAATTTCTTCTCTAAGAGTGGCTAACCCACACAAATATATTTTAACCTCAAATTCTCCACTTGTCAAAACAAGATGAGTTCCAAAACAAAACTCTTGTTGGTTTTCCGCTGTGGGCTGCCTTTGCATGAACCAATGGAAACTGAGATGAGATGGCGTAGAAAATCAAGATACTCCACCCTTCAGCCATAGAAAATGAGAACCTTTGCTTCGGATTCCTACAACAAGACCCGTTCCACAACGACTGGTCTTCTCGATCCATACTGAAATGGGGAGAAGAAGACCGAAGGGGGTCTCTTGCCTTAGGAATATGAGGGAGGGGGAATGGAAGATTTGAAATTTTGATATTCAAAATTTAATACCTAAATAGTTGAAAGGGCAAATCAGTCGTGAAAATGTCTGATGTGGCGTATCTAGGGACCTCTCGCCAAAATATGTTCAGCTGCGTGGACTACAACCCTTAGACGAAACTTGTGTGGATCAAAACCTTTAAACGTTCCATTTCAGGGACCTTTCGATAATTTACTCAAAATAAATTTGGCCAAGACAAATCCAATTGAGGGCTAATTGCTCAATGAGAGACTAGGAAAGGCATTGATGGAGAGCCAAAATCAATTGATCAGTCAAAACTAATTTGAACAGTCAAAATTAATTGAACAAGCAAAATGTGCCCATGCTTAGCATTGGCAATATAATACAAATTTGTAAAATATATACAAAAAATTATAAAATGTATAAGAAATTAAAATATGAAAATATCGTTATAAATTATATTGAGATAGAAAAATTAAAAATAACCTATCATTTACCAAATTAAGTTATTGATAGTAAAACTTTATTTAGGATGAAAATGATTGGTCATAGCAAAGAACTGAAACTCAAATCCAAAACCACAGGACAACCCCCTCACCCCCAACAAAAATAAAAAAGATAAACAAACTGATCCGTAGAGGCCCAAATCAGAGCATTTAACAAATGTAAACATTAAAAAAAAAAAAACAAAATCACATTGGCAAAGAGCTCTAATTTATATGCTAACAATTAAATCACAAACATATATAAAATCTTGACAACCCGAGTTAACAAAGAAAATATACATATAACAACTACAAACCAATTGAAACAACTCAACAGAAAAAAGAAATTAATGGATAGCAAAAGAAAATATTGAGAATGAATGTCAAAGAAAAATGATAAACCACAAGAAAAATATAATCCAGATCCAAAACCACAGACAAACACATACGCATAAACAAAATCAATGTTTGATCTCTAGAGACCCGAGCCAGCTAACAATTATTATCTTTTAATTTTCAACTTTTTTATTGTTAAAATGCAAAGATTAGGAGTTTAATGATATGATTGCTTCTGTAAATGCTTTGCATATGGTTTTTATCACCATAAACCTGAAGAGACTTACCATCGAGGGCTGGCAGCTAAACACATAAACAATAAATATAAATAATCCAATCTCTAGGCAGAGGTATTAAACAAATGTATACACATTTTTTGACAAGAACTTGATTACATGTAAAAAGATATGGGGGATTCTTGCTATGATCAAACACGGTCTTATGCTACTCTCACGGAGGATTATTGATATAAATAAAGAAAGAATATAAATACGACAGCTTACCAAAGGAAAACATATAGTTGTTGCATTAGTTGTCTTGTAGGCCTTTACCAAGAAAATAAAAATGACAAAGACATTGATAATATTCCTATACTATTTTCATCAAACATACTACCCAATCCATTCTATCTCATTATTCCATCGAACTCAAAACCAATGCTTAAAAGAAAATCAACCAAAGGGCTACTGATGATGTCAAACTAAATAAAAATCATAATCGATTCTCCGCTTATGTCCTTGAATACAATATATAGAAAATCATACCTTAAAAGAAAATCATAGATACTCAAATAAAAATAATAATTGAACCCGAATGGTGTAAAAAACCAAACAAATGATTTAAAGAAACTCAAAAGCCCACCACCTGAAAAGGTTATTTTAGAGAGTTTTGGAGTCAAAATAGTTAGTTTCTAGCAACAATTATTTTCTCCATAGGCTCCAATACGACCAAACAAGACGTACAAGAAAATCAATAGAAAAAAAAACCCTTTTGCAACTGTCACGACCCCAAAATTAGGGTAGCATTAAGGGGTCGTGATTATGGGATTTTCTGTAGCATAATCTTTATTTTCTTCTCCATGATCTGCACGGGTGAGAATACAGGATCCATCACCGTTATGGAACATTTAACGGAAGCTTGCATTGCGGTGCAACCTGAATTCCAGAGCTCATCGGATTTTGTGTTGCATCACTAATGGGAAGCTTGTCACAACAAAATCACAAAACCCCACCACTTTCTTGAATTATAAGAGCCCATTATAAAATAACAAAAATCTGATAAATTGTCCTAATATTCTAACTTGGCTTTCTTTCAGTCAGGTGCCTAGAAACACTAAAACCCTTGCAAAAAATACCTTTGAAATGTCACCTTTTGGATGGCCTAATTGGGAAACCTTTGGATTTCAGAAAGAGAGAGTTGCAAAGGGTGGGAGAGAGATATGACGATGGATAAAGAGAGAGAGAGTCGATTAGCACCATAGGAGATCAGGTTGTGTGAGAAGGGAAGGTAGAGGTAGTCGATTAGCACTATTTTAGACGAGAGGGATTCCTCTAAGTGTCTTGTTGCATCCAAAGATTGTAGAGAACATTCGGGATGATCTCTCAAAATCTTATAAAATTATTGAGGTGTAGAGAAAAAGAGAAGCCAAAGAACTGAAGATCAAGAGATATGCAGAGGTTTTGTGGAAACGTAAAATATAATGAAAATTTAAAAATATCAAACTATAGAGAAAAATGTGCCTGTAATTATAAAAGACAGAAAGTAGTTTAGTAGGTTAAAAAGTCACTTTTCTTAGAAAGAATTATACTTTAAAATCTTAAAAACTTTATTCATGAATAAAAAAATTTTAACTAGAAATAATAATGGTAGACTATTTTCTTTTTTAAACTATTTTTATCAAAGATATTTTATTTAGTACGAATGATAATCAAAGAAGAAGAATTTGTTAGAAATCTCAAATGATATGAATGGTCACATGTAGGCTCCTGCCGATTAAGACATGCATTATTCTTCTTAAATTCAATTTTTGGATGAAATAGACTTTAAGAATAGAAAACTTTCACATTTCACTAAAAATTAGAATGCTAGAGTATTTCTCTTTATTTTTAATTTTTTTTATTTAAGAGATTTTATTTCATCTATACATACATTTAGTCTATATACAAAAACCACTGATAATTATATTCACCTGTATATAAATTTCAGAGAGAACAAGCATTCATCTAAGACGGTCTACGAATCCAACATCTAAAATGGAACGGACATCAATCCCATCCAAAAAAAGAAACTTAACAATAAAAATAGTTTTTGATTCAAATATCCACATCACAGTTTGGGTTTTCAATGTGACACAATATGCAACCAAATCAAACGTATCAAGAAAAATTACCCAAAAACCAATGCAAAAACAATTATATAAAGAACATATTTTGATCCAGCCAAAAGAATACAAAAAATCAATCATTAAACAAACAATCACGGGGTCACTGATTGTAATAACTGGGTATTTTTGTTGATGTCAACACAATTTTATGTTGATGTTGACGAATGTTTTGTTGATGTCAATAAATATTATTCATGACAAAATAGGGAACTGGTCATGCTGATATCAACAAGAAAAGGGAAAAACGGAAAAAACAAAGATGATTTGGGCTAAAGGTTCTTGGCCGTCATTATAAAAGTTTATGGTCCTCAACTGTGGTTACCTTATTTAAGGGGATTTTTATGGTAAATGTCCCTTTCCATCTGATTGCTAATGTTCTCTCTCCTGTCTCTGTCTCCGTCTCTGCTGCTTCTACTTAATATAGGTTGTTTCTCCTTTTTCGACCTTCGCCCTCAGATCATTAGAATCTGGAATTTTCTACTGTGTGTGTAGAACTGTTTATACTGATAAAACCTAAGTTATAATTCAATTTTGGAAATGTAGCTTGCTTCTGACTGATAAAACCTGCCCCTTCTTCGTGGTGAAAATGCTAATGATTTAGTCCGTTTGAATAACGAAGTATAGCTGATCTGTGCCATTAATTGGGTCAAAATGGAGTTTTGGGGCTTTGTGGTCAAACACGCAGGCCAACATGGACACAAATTTATTAGTCAGATTTTAAGCAAGATGGGATGATGCTTACATGATGATGTTGTCCGGTTTTAAAATTATGCTCAGTACCCAATTCAATGCGACCGAACCTTGATAGATGTGATATTGCCTGCATCCATGGTTAGTTTTATTGTTTAGAGCATGTTTGTATGTACAAAAGAGTTCCATTTGTTTCTTGTTCAATGGTGGAGCAGAAAAAGTTGTGTTTCCCCAACTAAATTGCGGTGCATCTTTTCCACCTGAAATAGTTGTATTTGTTTGTGTTTGGAAATTAGAAAATCATACTATCAATTATTAAATATGAGTACTACCAAAAGAGGCCCCCACATATTGTTTTGTGTGCAACCCCAAAGGATAGCTCACCTGGCATAGGACCAACGATGATAAGTGCGACAGCAGCTGCTTGGACTCTGGCCTTTTGGTCTGGCGACGATCGCCTTACAAGTCCGGACCTCTACTTATGATTTCTTCTCTAAGAATGGCTAACCCACATAAATATATTTTAACCTCAAATTCTCCACTTGTCAAAACAAGACAAGTTCCAAAAAAAAACTCTTATTGATTTCCTGCTGTGGGTTGCCTTTGCATGAACCAATGGGAACCGAGACGAGATGGAGTAGAAAATCAAGATACTCCACCGTTCAGCCACAAAAAACGAGAACCTTTGCTTTAGATTCCTACAAAGAGACCCGTTCCACAGCGACTGGTCTTCTCAATCCATACCGAAATAGGGAGAAGAAGACCCAAGGGGGGTCTCTTGCCCTAGGAACAAGGGAGGGGGAATGGAATATTTGAAATTTTGATATTCAAAATTTTATGCCTAAACAGTTGAAAGGGCAAATCAGTAGTGAAAATGTCTGATGTGGCGTATCTAGGGACCTCTCGCCAAAATATGTTCAAATGCGTGGACTACAACCCTTAGACGAAACTGGGTGGATCAGAACCTTTAAACGTTCCATTTCAAGTCAAATCCAATTGAGGGCTAATTTCTCAATGAGAGACTTGGAGAGGCATTGATGGAGAGCCAAAATCAATTGATTAGTCGAAAC
Organism: Persea americana; assembly: GCA_029852735.1. Classification (NCBI taxonomy): domain Eukaryota; kingdom Viridiplantae; phylum Streptophyta; class Magnoliopsida; order Laurales; family Lauraceae; genus Persea; species Persea americana. The sequence goes on from CM056810.1 coordinate 57,197,876, forward strand.
AAATTTGAACAGTCAAAATTAATTGAACAAGCAAAATGTGCCCATGCTTAGCATTGGCAATATAATACATATTTATAAAATATATACAAAAAATTATAAAATGTATAAGAAATTAAAATACAAAAATCTCGTTATAAATTATATTGAGATATAAAAATTAAAAATAACCTATCATTTACCAAATGAAGTTATTAAAACTTTATTGAGAATGAAAATGATTGGTCATAGCAAAGAACTGAATCTCAAATCCAAAACCACGGGACAACCCCCTCAGCCCCAACAAAAATAAAAATGATAAACAAACTGATTCGTAGTGGCCCAAATCAGAGCATTTAACAAATGTTAAAATTAAAATAAAAAAAAAACATTTGCAGAGAGCTCTAATTTATATGCTAACAATTTAATCACAAACATATATAAAATCTTGACAACTCGAGTTAACACAGTAAATATACATATAGCAACTACAAACCAATTGAAACAACCCAACAGAAAAAGAAGTTAATGGATAGCAAAAGAAAATATTGAGAATGAATGTCAAAGAAAAATGATAAAATATAAGAAAAATATTAATCCAGATCCAAAACCACAGACAAACACATACGCATAAACAGAATCAATGTTTGATCTGTAGAGACCCGAGCCAGCTAACAATTACTATCTTTCAACTTTCAACTTTTTTTTTTTTTTTTTTGTTAAAATGCAAAGATTAGTAGTTTATGATATGATTGCTTCTGTAAATGCTTTGCTTATGATTTTTATCACCCTAAACCTGAGGAGACTTGCCATGGGGGGCTGGCAGCTAAACACATCAACAAGAAATATAAATAATCAAAGGTAGAAGTATTAAACGAATGTATACACATTTTTTGACAAGAACTTGATTACATGTAAAAAGATATGGGGGATTCGTGCTATGATCAAACACGGTCTTATGCTACTCTCACGGAGGATTATTGATATAAATAAAGAAAGAATATAAATACGACAAAGCTTACCAAAGGAACACATATAGTTGTTGCATTAGTTGTCTTGTAGGCCTTTACCAAGAAAAAAAATGACAAAGACATTGATATATTCCTATACTATTTTCATCAAACATACTACCCAATCCATTCTATCTCATTATTCCATCAAACTCAAAACCAACACTCAAAAGAAAATCAACCAAAGGGCTACTGATGATGTCAAACTAAATAAAAATCATAATCGATTCTCCGCTTATGTCCTTGAATACAATATATAGAAAATCATACCTTAAAAGAAAATCATAGATACTCAAATAAAAATAATAATTGAACCCGAATGGTGTAAAAAACCAAACAAATGATTTAAAGAAACTCAAAAGCCCACCACCTGAAAAGGTTATTTTAGAGAGTTTTGGAGTCAAAATAGTTAGTTTCTAGCAACAATTATTTTCTCCAATATAGGCTCCAATACGAGCAAACAAGACCTACAAGAAAATGAATGAAAAAAAAAAACCCCTTTGCAACTGTCACGACCCCAAAATTAGGGTAGGATTCAGGGGCCGTGATTATGGGATTCACTATAGCATAATCTTTATTTTCTTCCCTACAATCCGAAAGGGTGAGAATATAGGACCCATTACCGTTATGGAACATTTAGCAGAAGCTTGCAATGTGGTGCAAACCCGAATTCCGGAGCTCATCGGATTCCGTGTTGCATCACTAATGTCTTATTAGTTGCATCATACTATATCATACCTCATCAGATTGGTATAACATAAACAGAATATAAGTAGAGTTAGACAAGTAAACGGGAGATTATATTTCCATAATTAAAGTTAGAGAGTTACAAAATATGCATTAATTACATTCCCAATATAAAAGGCCAATAGAGGCTCGTACGATGTGATTCAAAACCCATGCTATATGATGAGAATGCAAAACGTCATATTTTTCTCCCTTAATGTTTAGTGCTTTATACTTATTTGATGCCTAAATGTACTCATTATTCTTTTATTTTTATTTAGGTGCAAATGGAGGCATTAAGTGCAAAATGAAGCTAATTGGGCGATTCTGGACAGTTTGGACATCGCTTCATAATCTGGGAATAACTCTCTCATCCGAGCTCCAATTGAGGTGATTCAAGATACTATGGAACGCCAAGAAAAAGATCTACAACTTTCATGTTTTAAGTTTTGAGAGATACTGGCTATATCAAGGTCAAAATCGGGCTTGAAATTACTGCTCGTACTAGATGCTAAATGGATGAAAAATCAAGCAGAATGGCATTATGGTAAATTTGAAGAAATCAGGAGTTCGTCGAAACATATCCAATATTGGGCTCATATTTTGCAGAATGGAAAATTGTGCAACTTTATTTCTTGAGCCGAGTCCAACTGGAGCCAAGATGAAAAGATAAAGGCGAATAAAGAATTTTCAATAACTTTAATTCCAAACCCAAAATTCCATCTATATCCCCACATGCATACACTCCTCTCTCACGTTTTCATCCTATCAGAACTCATTATTTCTCTCTTTCCTCTTTAACCACCCACGTATCACACTCCTAGTGGATCTCTCTCTCATCCCTAATAGTTCTCACAAAGACCTCTTTTCTCTACATAAACCCACCGATCTGAAGGCGAGAGGGGGATCTCTGCACTACACGTTCTCTGTCTTTCTGCATCTTTTTCTCCTTTGACGAATTCTCTCTCTCGGTCTCTTTCTTTTCTTCTTTTCTTTTTATTTTAATTTTGCAAGTTAGCATGGCCCTGCGTGGCTAATTCTTTGTAATTGGTCAAAGGAGACTGAAGCCTCGGAACAAATATTGTGAGATCTAATTTATTTTCATTGTTCAATTTATGCTTTGAATATGGGTTGTTCTTCTATGCTTAATTTGTTATCATGATTGTTTCGTTTAATTGCTAGGATGCATACTAGTATATTTTTCGTTGCAATCTACTGCTAAATTAGAAATCAAATCCGTAATTGTTTGATCTCTCTAATTTGTGAAGCAACTGATATTTAATAAATTACTGCGTCAGTGATTGTTAGATATTAGGAAGAACACTTGGCTAAATTAAATGCAACTGCGTGTGCTTGTGTTATTTGGGTTCATCGATCTCTCTAATTTTAATGCTGTTACTAAATTAAATCTATAGCGCTTGTCTTAGGTTGTTTAGTAATTAGGGTTAATTAGAGCGCGTGTTTTCTAATTAACTAATTAAGGAGGTAGGAATTTAATTCCAACGATGAATATTCAAAGTGTTAGTTAATTTATTTTTGCATCAATGATCAGTTCTGAATTTCCGATGGTGGATGTTAACTTTGACCAATGCTTGCTCATTTAATTGAATTCGTTACTTTGTTGCTCTTTGTTTGCTTTTATTTATTTTTTTCTTTCAACATAAAAAAAAAATACCCCCTCATCTTTAATCACATAGCATGAAATTTGACTAAACACTCTCCGTGGGAACGATCTTTACTCGCACTACTACATATATTTTTAGGAGTAAAGGTTTTATTATTTTTGGGTGCCTGCGACAGCACGACCACTATACTTAAAACCAACTCATGCATGTGACATATGTGGAGTAAATGAACCTCTAGATCATGAAAACAATTAAAGGAGAAGGAGCTCTTCGCTTTAAGAAGCTCAAACAAGAAGGTAGGAGCTGAAGGGGCTGCCGGTCATGAAATCACACCAAAACGAACTATGTTGCAAAGGAGATGATGTAGTATCCCTTGGTGGGGTCGGAACCTCTCAAAACTCTTCAAAACTAACCCAAACCAAGTTCTGACCCTCAATACACATGATTGGCTTCTAATCCCACTGAGTAATCCTAACCATTGAATTAATTAGTGCTAATCATAGGATTAAGAGGTCGGGTTATTACAGCAACCATCGCTAAAGTTAGCATCCAGGACAACCAGGTCATTTATAAGACATCTATCCTTTCTCAACATGACTATTATGAAGCTTCCACTCCTATCACTCGCCCATAATACGTTGGTGCTGGGTTTGTTTTGTGCATGTGTGTGTGCGCGCGCACGCCTTATCTCTATCCTTTTGTATGTTTTTTCTTAAGTAATGAACTCATCTTTTAAAAAAAATGAAGAGAAAAGACCATGTGAAAAAGATTTGGAGGAGAATACTTATTTCCAACAACAGTAATAGTCCGCGAAATGGGTTAAATCGAATTAACAAAAAAAAAGAAGCACAAATTAAATTCAATGCAAGAAAACAACACCTAAACAGAGATTGCACATCTAAAACCATATTGTTTTATTGAGAAGTAACACAAACACTTATAAAAAGTAGTATTAGAGTAAACAGGGAAGCTTGTCACAACAAAATCACAACAATTCACCAAATTCTTGAATTATAAGAACCCATTATAAAATAACAAAAATCTGATAAACTGTCATAATATTCTAACTTGGCTTTCTTTCAGTCAAGTGCCTAGAAACCACTAAAACGCTTGCAAAAAATACCTTTGAAATGTCACCTTCTGTACGGCCTAATTGGGAAACCTTCGGATTTCAGAAAGAGAGAGTTGCAAAGGGTGGGAGAGAGATATGATGACGGATAGAGATTTGAAGGAGAGAGAGTCGATTAGCACCATAGGAGATCAGGTTGCGTGAGAAGGGAAGGTAGAGGTATATCGGACGAGAGGGATTCCTCCACGTGTCTTGTTGCATCCAAATATTGTAGAGAACATTTGGGATGATCTCTCAAAATCTTATAAAATTATTGAGGTGCAGAGAAAAAGAGAAGCCAAAGACTTGAAGATCAAGAGATATGCAGAGGTTTTGCGGAAACGTAAAATATAATGAAAATTTAAAAATATCAAACTATACAGAAAAATGTTCCTGTAATTATAAAAAACAGAAAGTAGTTTAGTAGGTTAAAAAAGTTACTTTTCTTAGAAAGACTTATACTTTAAAATTTTAAAAATTTTATTCATGAATAAAACAATTTTAACTAAAAATAATAATGGTAGACTATTTTCTTTTTTAAACTATCGTTATCAAAGATATTTTCTTTAGTACGAACGATAATTAAAGAAGAAGAATTTGTTAGAAATCTCTAATGATATGAATGGTCACATGTAGGGCTCCTGCCGATTAAAACATACATTAACAATTTTAACTAAAAATAATAATGGTAGACTATTTTCTTTTTTAAACTATCATTATCAAAGATATTTTATTTTGGTACGAATGATAATCAAAGAAGAAGAATTTGTTAGAAATCTCAAATTATATGAATGGTCACGTGTAGGCTCTTGCCGATTAAGACATGCATTATTCTTCTTAAATTCGATTTTTGGATTAAATAGACTTTAAGAATAGAAAACTTTCACATTTCACTAAAAATTAGAATGCTATAGTATTTTTCTTTATTCTAATTTTTTTTATTTAAGAGATTTTATTTCATCTATACATACATTTAATCTATATACAAAAACCACAGATAATTATATTCATCTATATATAAATTTCAAAGAGAACAAGCATTCATCTAAGACGGTCTGAGAATCTAACATCTAAAATGGAACAGACATCAGTCCCATCCAAAAAAAGAAACTTAACAATAAAAATAGTTTCCGATTCAAATATCCACATCACAATTTGGGTTTTCAATGTGACACAATATGCAGTCAAATAAAATGTATCAAGAAAAGTTACCCAAAAACCAATGCAAAAACAATCATATAAAGAACATATTTTGATCCAGCCAAAAGAATACAAAAAATCAATCATTAAACAAACAAACAAATGTGAAATATAATAAAAAGAATGATCATTAATAACAAAAAAATAACTATTTCAAAAGCAATAAACTTGGGAAAGTTGATGTTACAGAAGCCCAAAAGGCCAATACACCATATATTTTGATGAAAGTGCTCTATGGTTAAGGTTTTGGAGGGAAGAGAGGAGAGATATCGTTGGTGAGATTTTTTCCCAAAGAGGGTTTCAATAGATGCGACAGGCAACAAGGGCGAGGATTTCCCTAAGACATTGACCAACCAGGTCAACAACCCAATCAGTAACACCAAACCAATGGATTCATGGGCTCAACTATGGGTTTGGTCTGCATCAATTCCACAATTTATCTGTTCAAACAAGTTTTTATATTCATAGACGGGGCACATTCAACAAAAACCAGATCAACGACCTTATGGGAGCAACCAAAGACAATGGATGCAACCAACGACCTTCTAAGAACTTTCTTAAAAAAAATTAAAAACAAAAAGGGTTTTAGGTAACTAGATTTACTGGCAAACTAAGTTCAAAGCAAGTCATGAGCCAAATGGGAAAAACTAAACAAACCACAGTCCCAAGAAAAAAATAAAATAAAAAGAAAAAGAAGATGAATAAATAGAGTTCGAACAAACTACATTTACAACGAACTCTACATACCGAAAAGGGTCGTAAAAGAAAGAAATCAGCAAACCCCATATAAAAAACCAACTACAGACAAACAACAAAGATAAAGAAATGAAGAGATAATAAAAAAAAAGCCCATGAATTCCAAATACTACAAATATTCTAGGGACTTTTACCACAATAATCCCCTTAAATAGGGTAACCCTAAACTTTTATAATGACCCAAATATATGCAACTATTTATAATCTATCATACACTTTTTTTCCACCTTTTTTATAGAATGAGAATTCCATGTACTATAGAGAAAAGGAGCCAACAGAGAGACGAGAAAGACAAAACAAACAACCCCCAAAGCCTATCATACACTTAAAAATAGAAAAGTAATGAGAGAGCAACCAAGATTTGGCGGAAGTCTATTATTGCAAGGTATGAGAATGGTTTTTACTTCCTCTTTTTTTTTTCCATAAAGGACAAATACAAGAGCTATACCCAAATAATCAAACAATAAAACTTAGGGACATTTACTTCAAAAATCCCATTAAATAGGGTAATTACAACTGAGGACCCTATACTTTTATAATGACGGCCAAGGACCTTTCGCTCAAAATCCAATATTTCATTCCGTTTTTGCCCTTGGTTGGTTGATGTCAACATAACCCTAAAAAAAAAAAGGTTCTTCGCCCCCAAATCAATAGCAACAGTAGAATAGAAGAAAGAGATGAAGGAGAGAAGAAGGAGATCAATGCCCTACCCCTTTTTTTCTCAATCACAGTGTGAGAGAAATTGCTCGATGTCAACAAAACCCTAAACAACGGAAAACTCAATTTTTGTTGACGCTAACTGGGTATTTTTGTTGACGTCAACATAATTTTATGTTGATAGCGATGAATCTTTTGTCGACGTCAACAAATTCACAGGGTCACTCATGCTGTTAACTGAGCATTTTTGTTGATGTCAACACAATTTTATGTTGATGTCGACGAATCTTCTATCAACGTCAACAAATTCACGGGGTCACTAATTGTAATAACTAGGTATTTTTGTTGATGTCAACACAATTTTATGTTAATGTTGACGAATGTTTTATTGATGTCAATAAATTTTACTCATGATAAAATAGGAAACTGGTAATGTTGACATCAACAAAAAAAGGGCAAAACGGAAAAAAAAAAAAAAAGATGAATTGGTTTAGAGGTCCTTAGCCGTCATTAAAAAAGTTAAGGGGATTTTTGTGGTATATGTCCCTTGTTTTTTTTTTTGTACCTTTCCATATGATTGCTAATGTTCTTGCTTACTTCAACCCAATTGGATATTTTGATCTTAAGGCGCCCATCCTCTCTCCTGTCTCCGTCTCCGTCACTGCTGCTTTTACTTAATATAGGTTGTTTCTCCTTTTTCGACCTTCGCCCTCAGATCATTAGAATATGGAATTTTCTACTGTGTGTGTAGAACTGCTTATACTGATAAAACCTAAGTTATTCAATTTTGGAAATGTAGGTTTCTTCTGACTGATAAAACCCTCCCCTTCTTCCTGGTGAAAATGCTAATGATCTAGTCTGTTTGAATAACAGAGTACAGCTGATCTGTGCTGTTAATTTGGTCAAAATGGAGTTTTGGGGCTCCGTGGTCATACACGCGAGCCAACATGGACTCAAATTTGTCAGTCAAATTTTAAGCAAGATGGGATGATGCTTACATGATGATGTTGTCAGGTTTTAAAATTATGCTCAGTGCCCAATTCAATGCGACTGAACCTTGATAGATGGGATATTGCCTGCATCCATGGTTAGTTTTATTGTTTAGAGCATGTTTGGATGTACAAAACACTTCCATTTGTTTCTTGTTCAATGGTGGAGCAGAAAAAGTTGTGTTTCCCCAACTGAATTGTGGTGCATCTTTTCCACCCGAAATAGTTGCATTTGTTTGTGTTTGGAAATTAAAATGCCATACTATCAATTATTAAATATGAGTACTATCAAAAGAGGCCCCCGCATATTGTGTGCAACCCCAATGGATAGCTCACTTGGCCTAGGACCACGGTTTAATGGGCAGCTCAGTCGGCTTACGACCACGGTTTGCACCCGAAGGTTGAGGGTTTGAAACTGCGCTACCACACTAGGCCCACAAAGGGTTTACTTGGTTCAGACGGGGCCCGAAGGGATTAGTCCGGCCTATAGGGTAGGGACACCCTCCATTGTCAAAAAAATATATAAACATGTAGTCTTTTGTGCTCCTTACATCTCCTGTGATAATTTGCAGCACTCACATACTAGCATTGTGAAAAGAATTGCAAACTTTTATACCACTTTCTCAGTCATTGGTAATATTTTGTTTTCATTTTTATTGTTGCAGATTAATGTTCTACCCTTGAAGCTGATGAGTCATACAAATGTTGGAAAGCCTACTTAGTTTGAGCTGAAAGGTCTTAAAGTTAAAACCCTTCTGTTCAAGTTTTTTTGACTTGCTAGATAATGTATTTGAATTTGGATCTCTTACCTTTATCCCCTTCACGACTTTAACCTCAGCGGGAGAATTCTATAGAGGACGTGGGCGTCACTTTCTTTCTAGCCCCCTTCCCAAACAAACGGCCAACCCTCTCTCTCTAATTCCATTCCTGTATGGATAACACGAACCTTAAATATACAATGTTTTCAATCATCTCAACCTCTTTGAGTAAAATATCTTATGAATATCCATCGTCATTATCAACACATTTTCTTTCCATTTCAAGGCATCCCATCTTTCATTTTTCTTAAATGTTTACATCTTTTCATCTCTCTCTTTGACCTTTTTTTTTTTTTAATACGTTTCAAGTCAGCCTTTTCCTATGTTCCTTTTTGACAAAACCTGGCAATGGATACTATCCATCTATCCAAGGGCACTTCAATGCATAGTTTGCAGGATTGTTGTTTGAGTCTTGAAGAAATGTTTGCTCAATGTATGAGTATGGTGGCTGTCGTATGGAATTGTAATGGATTGTGGTTGCTGTAATGTCATGTTTGTGTTGGCCATCGTAATGGGATGTTATTTCAGTCCATAATTTAACAAATTGTTGATTTCAAGGAATGAAACCATAGATCTGCTCCCATTTCTCTCTGTGTTATAGTATTTTCATGTTTTTGCTGTGCTTAATGATATGAAATATCATTCATTCATTCAAATTTATCAATTGAGTTTACCCTTTGAAGAAAATGGGTACTCTACCTAGATGCTAAAGAAGTTTCCTTATACCAATTACAAGATGATTATGGTGCAGAGCCAAGGCAACTCCTGTCATTTTGTTGGAAAGTGGTGGTGATCGGTTCTTGGAATAAGATGGGGTTATTCTTCTAGAAACCTGTATGCATTTATGAACTCAAGTTTGAATGAGAAATGTAGTTCTGGAAACACAAATCGATCCTCTTCAAACTGTTGTCCACGTGTTCTTCCATTCCAAAGGAGACTTAGTTGTAAACATCTTGTGAATGTTACACTTGTGTTCGGGATGAAAATTTATGTTGTTTCTACCATGACGAGATTCTTGAATGGGGCATGCGGGAAATATTGTTGTTGCTCGGATCAAGGACCTGCAGCTGCAAGGATCTTACTTCCCATATTCAACAAGACAAACTACCCAGTTTCCTTAAGCTAGGAATTGCATTCCACTTATAATATGAACAGAGGAGTTCGAATTCTCATTGGATTTAGACTGAGTACATTTTTAAAAGCTTGTAACCGTTAAATTCCAATATTCCACTCCATTCACTTGACAACCCATTAATATCAACTCCAACCCATCAAAGTTTCAATGATCCATTCATTTGACAACTTTATAAAATCAACTTAACACCTGTCAATGACCATTCAATAGTGCAGAAACCTGTAACCATCAACTTTCATGATATCTTAATCCCATTCATTTTACAACATGAAAACATGAAAACGTTTACTTATAAATAATGTAATCATCAACTTTGAACATGACAGTCTCCATTCATTCTACAAATTTATAACATCAAAGCATTCAAATAGTAGCAACCATAACATTAAACTCTGAAATTTAAACAAGACAATCTCCATTCAAATTAGAACCCGATTACAACATGTTTACACATGCAAAGAACCATTAAAATTACTTCACATCACAGATCCACCTTAAGTCAAGCCTATTACATTCCCATATAAACACACTCTCCTTTGCAGTACAACCAACATCACAAATAACAGCCAATATCTACAATATAAACTTCCATTACAGCAGTCAATAGCCAATAGTTTAGTTACTCTACTATGCAAATATAGATGGTTAAGAACAAAAAATCAAGCAACCATTTATGGTGTTCCAAAGAAATTGGTCTAAAGCTAGATTAAATGAACAAATGGTATACACCAAGTGAACCAAATCTATGAAATATAAATTACGACTCGAGTGTGACATCAAAGCTTGACTATCACTCTTCCCCTTCTAAAGGGTGCCACTCACTGCCACATCAATGTTCCTTCTTTCGACATGGCCACTCTCATATACTCTTAAGGCAACAAGATCATCTAGGCTTGCTTCACTCACACCTCTTTCTTTCCAAGCATCATAACAACCTGTGGCAAAAAAAAATTCAAGATCTATTTTTAAAAAAATCTCATAAATGAACAAAAGTTCCTCTTAAAACCTAGCTTTTCAATCTTAGAACATCTCTTCTTTATTCATTGTTGGTTCCTCACACAATTTTAACCTTTTGCTCTATTCGCACCATATCGGCGTATTGGTGGAGTGTTGGGAAGAAATGAGCCATAACATGATATTCACAAGGCTTGAAGCCTTCAAAGTCTTCACCAACAGAGTCATCACCAGTGGAGGGTGTATAAATCACCAAAAAGATCATAAAAGATAGAATTTTGTATTTTCATCAAGTTCAATTGTAAGAGAAAACATTAATATAAAGGGTGGCTCAGACATCTGATGCTTATAGTATCAATTGGGTTTTCTTTGCTTTTCTCAATACTCACTTTCTAGGTATGACTTTTGACTCATACTAGCAACATGACTTGGAAATAATAACTCCTACCATCCATATGTAACATAAATAAAAATGAAAACAAACTAAAAATACTTGATATAAGATTTGTTGCAAGGAGACTCTTGAGTAAATGTGTCATTTTGGGGGAAGATGCCAACTATCACAATATGGAGTCAGCATTTCAGATTGCCTTCGGCAAACAGAATACAAATCCAGACTCACCACAAAATTCATATCCAGTAACCAAACATTTTCTTGTATTAACAATTGTGTATCAAAATATATGAAAATTAACAGGAATGCAGAATTGCATAAACCAAAATGAAGGATTGACCATGAAGAACAAAAACATAAGCAACAAGAAATTCCTTAAGTAAAATCATATGCAACACAAAAGGGTTAAAAATTCAGCATGCAGCATCCCACATTTATGAATGAACTGATTGAAGAGCTTTACTGATGTAGATAGCGGCCAAGAAGAACAAGTAGGTCATGATACATGCAACCAAATACTAAGAATTTAAGATGGGGCATCCCCTCTTATTTTCCTTAGCTTTTGATTAGTTTGATTTTTTATATTTTACTCTTTTAGGACACATTTCAACTACTGTCAATGATACTTCAGTCATCGTCTACTTCCATTTGGTAAGGCTTACAGCAAATCCATTAATTAAATGAATCACTAAGATTAATTCAATTTTCCTTTCTCGTGTACTGTGTTTATTAACTTGTGTACAGGGCACCTTTAATAGCCACTGGAATGAGAATAAACTTGTATATGAAAACTCTCTTGGGGAAAAACCTTGCAAGAGGTCTTTGTGGTAGTTATTTTGGAGCACGTAAGCATTAGCTAAGGGTTTCCTGAAATATGAGGCATTGGCCCAGTATAAACCTAGATCTAGGCATAATGATTTAGTACCAATCTTGGGATGAACCTTGCATTTATTTCAGATTGGATCACCACCTATTTGCAACTGTTATTACAGGTCAGATTTTGCTCTTCTCAATCTTACACATGATTTTTAAAGTGTTTTGATTATCTTCTTCAAATGTGCATATAGTAAAACCTAATATTTGAGAGTTAAAAGGTTAATCTAATGGGCCCATGAAAATTAGCTTTTTGGGCATACAATGGCAGCGGTTGAGGGCTCTATTCTGACCCCAGTCTACATAATTTATAGTTTCTATACTAAGAGCAACAAGTACGTAAATGTAGTAATAAATTAATAATCTAGTTCCACCAAAAATGTAGAATGAGAGAAGAAATTTTCTCAGTTCTTACATCTTGAACCCAATGAATCCCTTGAGCAATAATATCATCTCTCTGAAGCCAATTTATTTGCCACAAAAGCCAGTCATCGATAGCATCTTCCATCATTAACTGCAAATTTTGTTTGGAAATCCAGAAAACCTATCTTCTGCAGATAAAGAAGAAAATGCAATCAAATTTATGAAGGAATTCAAGCAGCATTTTACAATATGAAATTCATCCCCTATCAAGTATCCATAAAGTGCTATAGCAGTTACAGAGGTCAAGAAATTTAATTCCAAACTTACCATAAAAATATCACTTAGTACATTCTTAGAAATAAAATGAGACCCGCAAAGCTATGTTGATAGTTAAGACATTCTCCCACCAGGGGAGATGTCCCAGGATAGACACAGGAAAGCCTCCTATATAACCCGGCAAAAGAAAGGGACACTCGCATGCTGCACAGTATAGTTTCTACAAACAGTATAGATCATAGGACAACAAAGGTAAGAATCCAGTCAAGGCTGGAGTTGCATCATTGTTATTAAAAAAAGACACATTCATGATATTGCAATCTCTTTTTTTTTTTTTTTTGGGCTGAAGTGCTGATATATTTATAAAAGTAAATTGTTACAGAATTCACAACAAAAACAACTTTTTACAGTCCTGAAACCTAGAAACAGAGCCTATAAACAAACTGAGAGTTTACAAGCCTACACATAAATATTTAAATGTACCGTGTTTCATTGTCAAAATAATATAATACTGAGATATTATAAATTAGAGTTCTATTATTTTCTTATTGTGTATGACGAGACTTGAAAGAATATACCAAATTATTCCATTATTAAAACATTTGTATAAACGCATTCTGCTGCTAACATGTTAAAATAATTCCAATATACAATGAAACTTTTTCTTGATTGGTAATATCTTAAAAAATTATATTTTGTACAATTTTTTTAACTTATGGAAACACTGAGTCGAGAACCGATAAAGTAATATTAACATGATACAACACTGCCATTGTAGAAAAGAGCCCGCAGCATGATTGGAAGGTGCTCAGAGTTGCAACTTGTGGTTGGAGGATCGAGTAATGTTAACTTTTAAAGTACAGAGAGAGAAAGAGGAGGTATTGCAATATTGGATTGAGAAACATCTAGAAGCAGACCGTAGGATAGACAAACAAATTAATGTAAAAATAGAATGAAAATTACACTAGAAAAAGAACATACTTTGTACAACTTGTTTTAACTCATCAAAAAACAAGTAGCTGAGGCTGAGATGCCAATAAAGTACTATTAACATGTCACAGCTGTTAGATGAGAAATTGCAGTTCTAATCTCAAACCACAAATGACATAAGATAGATTTGCTGAAAAATGTTGTAATTAAAAGAGACAGAATTATAGAGTTCAAGGGGGGAGGTGTTTGACAAGGGGGGGCTCTGTTTTAAAACTGGGGAAAGGCGGTACATAAGGTTTGGACCGATGATTGGTTGGGGGCGGGCCATTGGTTGGTCTTTTCCCTGTTTTAAGGTAGTTTTAGATAACAATAATTCAGAGAGAATCTTATGTTCAGTCAGGGAGTAGTGTCTTGTGTTATCTCTTTTAGGAGAGCTTTGCATCAGCATGAAGCAGTTGGGTCTGAGTCTATATTGGGTCTTTTGTCACTTCCATTTGCAAAAGTGAGAACGATTTTTGCATTTGGAAGTACTTCTGGAATGTTTTCTGCCAAGTCTTTCTTCATGTAGAGGTTTTTTGTTGGTTAACAATCACTGGAAAGGTCTTTGACCGTAGATAATCTTCAAAGGCAAGGCTTGACTTTATAGAATATTGTCGATAAGTGTTCTATATATGGAAGACCAGGGTGTGGTTGCGATCAACCATTTATTTCATCATGATTTTGCATCACATCTATATGGATTTTAAGGTTTGTGGGATTTCATGGTGTATTCCTAAATCGCTTGTCGCCTTCATTCAGTCTTGGAGGTTGGGTTCATTTTTATGGCCGTGGTTTGCTGATATGGAGGCATATATCCCTTTTGCAATTATATGGTCTATTTGGAAAGAAGTAATGACAATTTTTAAGGGGGGACTACATTGCCAGTTGATGCTATAGTTCCATTGGTGGGACTTAGGTCAGTAAGGTGGTTATGCAGGAAGAAATTCAAGGAAGTAAAGGTGTAAGCTTGATGACATCTTCTGAAATTGGACGCTTGCACCATTTGTCATCCAAGGAGAAGAAATATGTCTCTTGGAGGCTTCCTTCCATTGGATCCTCGAAATTCAATGTGGATGGTGCGGCGAGAGGTAAACCAAGTTCGGCGAGGATAGGAGTTCTTCGTAATTGCAAGAGGGACGCTTTATTCATGTTCTCCAAGAATGTGGGGGTGAAGAATTCTAACGAGGCTAAGGTTTTAGCAATTCTTGAAGCTCTGCATTTATCCTAGAGAAGTTTGTTGTGGGAAGTGATTCCCTTAGCACATTTCGTGGGTTAATTCAATGGAGATGAGTCTGTGGAAATTTCAGTTCTACTTCAATGAGATAGCATTTCTATCTTCATCTTCTTGGGTAGTCTTTTAACATATTAGCTGATTAACCAATGGGATGGCAAATGCATTAGCCAAACAAGGGGTTGATAGGATCCTTTCTATGGAGGCATCTATTTTGTAATTGTTGTTTGCATCTAAGAGTAATGCTCTTATCCTGATACTTTGCTTTCTTTTATTAATTTTGTTTTGTTGTATGATCCCTGATCTTGCAATATGATATCTGTAATTTCCCAAGAGGCCGACAGCACAAAGTCGCACACCAAACAGCACATAACATTTTACAAGAAGAGGGATTTTCCCAAGAAAATGGCCCCCAACAAGCCTAGATGAAGTACCATTAGTTCCGACGCATTGACAGTACGCTGATGCATGGGGCCAGAACAAAACCATGCTGACGAATGATCCAATAGCTTTGATTAGACCAACCACCATGAGCTGGACACTCATCAAGTTGAGCTTGAAACATAGCCATCATCCACAACACTCATGCTGTCTTGTGAGAAAGAATCTCACAATCTTGAATAAAGTCTTCCAGTAGCAACCAAATATAATCCTACTGCAAAGAGTCTTAAATGCTTCTGCAAATCAAGATTGTTAAGTTCATGGTTCAAATTACCTTTTGACAAGGGCCCACACAAAAGAGACAATAAATGTGGCTCTGAAACCGTATTATGAAACAGATTCCCATGACATAGAACTAGGCCTGTCAATCCAGCCCTTTGACAAGGGGGCCATGCCCTGCCCTTTTTTTTCTTCTTGTTGTTTCTTTATATATGGGAGGTGCTCCTATGAGAGGCACTCTCACCAAATTGGTGAGAAATGGGTGGGGGCCCTCACTTCCATATCCACTCTCACCAACTTAAATGCAAAGGCCCCCAACTTAAATGTGAGGGCCCCCACCCATCTCTCACCAACTTGGTGAGAGTGCCTCTCATAGGAGCACCTCCCTATATATATAGCCTATAAAACGTTGCTAATAATAGAATAACAGGAAGAAAATGGGGATAACGGTAGACAGCAATGATGCAATGATATTCATCAATAGTGGTAAAAAACCCAAAATAAAAATAATAAGAAAGAACCAATAATTGTGATTGGTGTCTATTTCCATTGTTTCTATTTTCTAAATATCTAACATCAACGGCACCAATAATTGTTGATCTTTATTTTTTTTTCTTTACCATTTATTCAACTACAGCCGGCAAATGATTTTGAAATTTTCAATTTTCCTAAGGATATCTAAATGTGCCATTACGATTATTTTTAAATTTTATGCCTATTAATCTATTTGCAATCTTTGAAAGTCTCAGCACCTGTCTTCATTGGTAGGTGTACACTTTTGTGTTCTCTTTGTTCCAAGTTTTGGGTAGTATCAAGTACAATTGTATGAACAACCTATCGATGCTCGACGGTAGTGTATAAAAAAAAAAAAAAAAAAAAAAAAAAAAAACTGGTTTTCTTGTTTTCAGGCTGTGGGCCCAGGCCCTTGAGGGTAAGGTAAGGGCCTTGGCCCACCCGGGCCCACCCTTCATATACTAAGGGTAGGTAAGGGCACCCCGGCCCCAACCTGGCCCGGCCCTTAGAGAGAGAGAGAGAGAGAGAGAGAGATGATTTTTGGGAGTAAGATGATTTCTGGGAGTAAAAGCTCCTCCCTTGCTTGAAGGTCTCCTTTATACATTTGTACCTTCTGTACCAACCAGATTATTTAGCATATTTTAGGCCAGTTACATCTCAAATAGTGTAAATATACAATAAGTCTTACGTTTATGGTGGTCTTTGAGAGCATGAACACAGTGTAGTCCGTTGCATAAGAATCTATGCCTACCTTTCCTAGGCACCACTTGGATGCTTTCACGGATAAGGCATATGGAGCTTTTCTAGAAGTTGGGACTTGGGGCTCGTGTCCAACAACCTTCATGTCCACTCTTACATCTAACTATCCTGAAAGATGGGCAACTTTTTTAAAGATAGAACAGTTCTAATTATCTACTCGTATATTCCGTCTACCGGCTTGATGAGCATTAGTAGGAGGAAGATAATAACAAGATAAAGAAAATTTTAAATGAGAACAAATCACAGAAATAAACTATGAACTAAGAAACTTGCTTTAAGAACATGTTCCTACTTGCATAATAAATTTAACATGAAGTATATGACCTGCAATTTGAATATCAAAGGATATGATGACGACTTCATTTTTAAAAGTTAATTCCAACAACCGAATAGCTGTTAAAAATAATGGATAACTTAAACATAATGTTAGATCCTCACCTCAGCCACCCTCTTCTATTAAGTCGAAATATCTTATCGACTAAATTCAACAGCGGCACTTAAATTAGGTGGCGTCCACTGCAGAGGAATCGGGATGGAAGGATATCAGAACAATGATGAATACAGCTACAAGAAGACCAAATTCCTATATTTGGGGAAATTTCTCCCATTGACGTTCCTACATAGGGACGTTCATGGTGTCATGGTTGGTGCCGTGAAATTCAGGGGGTCCTTTTTTCCAAGAAGCCCCCCACCTCTTAAAACATCCAGATGGGAATGTCCATGTAGGAGAAAATTCTGCTCCTCTATTATTCTCACTGGTTGTAAGTCTTAGAAGCATCAACCTTTGAGGACTCTTAATGCAGACAAAATTGATTAAGAATTCCCATAAAGTAGTTTCCTGTCAACTTCTATTTATATTGAGAAATTTGAGAAACAATTCGGTTTATTTGTACGTCATTGGGTTTATTTGTAATTTTGGAAGTTAGTTTAAAAATTAAGACTAGCTTACATTTGAGTTATTTTAGACTAGAGTTATGATGTTATTAGAGTTTCCTATTGTTATGGGATTAGGTTTGCTATTATGGTTATGAATAGGTTTCCGAGTTTAGTTAATGTCTTTGGTTATAATCTATGAATAGCCTTCGGCTATTATTAATAATACAGGTCAATCAATTCATTTGATAAGGAGTTCAATCAATTTAGTTAACATGTAGCACCAAAATTTCAACTTGATAGCAAAACAAGTTCCTTAAGGTTCCTTGCTATATCTTTCGTCTTTTATATTTTAGTTTCCTTTCCCCAAAAAGCATTGCATCAGAGGGCCGCAGCCCACGGGTCATTGGGTCTGTATTTGTAATGCAGAGAAACCAGAGAAGAAGAAAGTAGGGTGCCCCTTGGTTTTATTTCAAGAAGAGAGGATTAACTGGAAAACACACACACACACACGCGCGCGCGCGCACACAAAAAAAAAAAGGGAAAGGCAGCAAGTGCTGCAACAGGCCCTTGCTTCTTCAGTTGCAAAAAAGGTGAGACAGAGAGAGAGAGAGAACATAAACTCTCGCAGTGATGTGTGAAAAAGAACAGTGAAGAGGTCGGTGATTGGCATGAATCTATAAAGGGCCATATCGAATTTCAGTAACAAGGACTCCGACAGGAAAAAGAAAGGAACATGTTATTTTTTAATCATCTGCATATTCATCAAAACCATCATTCTCGTATTGTTCTTCAACTCCATGATCCATATGCTTTTGGGAGAGATCAATACATATCTGATCTAGTGGTCCACTAGTTCCAATAGACTTAAAAAAAAAAGTGGAAAATAGCAAAGACGGACCTACAGACAGATGGTGGCCACCAGCAAAGCACAATGGACATTTTTTGCAACACATCAAAAGAGAAGAGATTATATTTATTGCGAACTACCAAGAGTAGCGCAACAAAGATTATTTAGGACTTTGATATTAGGTGTTCTTTTCACCACAAAAGTTTATGATATCATTCAAGTCAGGGAGAAAACTTTATAAAGACTTTACAGTTATTTGGTTGTGTGAATCCAAGCAATCGTTATGGGTGAGAATCCATCCTTAGTTTTGTGTGAAAAAGTTGTGTGGCATTCAAACTCATCAACTATGCTATGTAGCATAAATGGGTCAATTTAATCAGTATTGTTGTTGAGAAAGAGTTTGTAGAGGGGATGAAGCTTTTTTCACCTTCATCAATCAAGTTGCAAGCAGATAGAAGATCCATCATCCTCAATCGCACAGAAAATGAATCAATCATTGCAGGGTTCTCAGGCAAGATAAATCCCACTAACCGTTGCATTCAGAGCTTACAGCCCTACGAGCTAGGTTACAATTATGCCTCTTCAGGAATATCAACAATGTTGTAATTAAAGGAGACAATCTCAGTGTCATAGAGTCCCTTCAGAATGATGGGGATTTTAAAGGGACCTAATAATCTCTTGGAGGAAATTTTCTCAATGTTTATAGCATATTGGGATGTCGAGAGCCCAATTTTGTAAGTGAACTACTAATACTCCTGCAAATGCCCTTGTGAAGTGGGCTACCCAAATGTTCACAACAGTTTATAATCTGCCTCTTCATATCCTCAACATTCATTTACAAGATGTGAAGACGTAGGTGTGATGCCTATCAAAGGTCAAACTGAAGTGGAAGGTCGTCAGTCAGGTCTGCTGATGCAAGCCCTAGGGTTAGGGTTTGCGTGGAAAGTGCTAAAAGCACAATGGGTGCCGAAGCATGTGTCCGAAAACACAATTGATCTCCGAAGAGACAATAAACGAGGACACACCTCAATGGGAAAACCCAATTTCATTAATCAACTCTGCATAATTCTTTACTACAATGCCATATAAATAAGAAAGATAATGACTTAAGGCCTAAGAAATCTAATTAATCTAGGAAACTAAATAAAATGGAAACCTAATCCTAATTACAATATTTAAAGAAACTAATGACATAAGAAATAAATTCCTAAATCTACGTGGGCCCTCCACATGTGGCCATGAGGTCTATGCTGCATCATCGGCTCATTGGAAATGATGTTTACTTTTAGCTCTGTAACGTTTTAGGTGTTTTGTGTTTTTGGCTTTTTTGTGTTTGTTTTGGTGATCTGAAATGCTTTTCCGTAATAAAAAGAAAAGAAAAGGAGGAAGCATAGTGTTTAGCATGGTACAAAATCGCAATCATGGTCGCCGCATCGCAGTTCGCGGTCAATTGCAGTGTGAATTTCTATTTTACACCAACAAATTTTGAAAAAATATCCAAAAAATCCATAATATTATAAAATTTTAAAAAACAATGCCTTTTCCATTAGTACACACTATAAAAAAATAATGGTCCTCCTAAGTAATAACATTATGTATTGCTGCTATTTGATTTTTTATTATTAAATATGATATTTTAGTGTTTAATATTTCCCCCCATCCTTATAATTTATAGATCCATCAATGTAATTCATGTTTAAAAGCCATAGCATTTCAAGAATTATGAAAAATAATTTCTATTTCACTCTAACCATAGTTGGGCCCATGATCAAATTAAGCATGCCACATTATTAGAATCATTAGCCTATTTGAATGAGACTTCAGGAATCTAGTCTTTTACAAGAAATTATGTGTATCAAAAGGGGAAGAGAACTTTAACAAGAATGCAACAGCAACAACACTACCTCCTAATAATAACTTAATGTGCAGTCCAATCATATTGCAACTACTGCTACATCAACAGAAGTTTTACTTGAAAAAGAGATGTTTTAATTTCTTAACATAAGAAAACAAAAAATGTACAGCTATATCATTATTCTCCATTCAGTGAAACAAATATAAGTTACAAGTACATTACCCTTTGTAAAGGACAGTTATATAACCATTAATTAGTAAAATAAAAAATGCAACCATAACAGAATGTGAACACTAAACAGTCAAAGTTCTAATGACGTGCAATATTGCATATATTCCATGCAGATTAGTTCAATTATACATCATCATGAAACTTCTTTGACCATGCAAATGTTTCTCATCCTATGTGGCATCCATGAAATTCCTCCATAGGAGCTACCAAATGTTAGTCATGCTACTAAACTGTCCATAAATGTCAAGAATTGCTAAATTACATTCGTGAAATTCATTCTTACAAGCTACAAAATCATTGATATTCATATTAGTTGTTCCACTGTCATGTCCATATTGGTCAAAAATCACATCCGAAAGCTTACATATTTTTCTACAAAATATGGCATAGAATATATATAATAATCACATTCATCAAGGTTCGTCCCTATGATATGTAATCCATTCTTCAAAAGTTCTTCTATTCTGCTCTGAAATATGACATAGAATATACATTGATCACATCAATCAAGATCCATATCTAAGAAATGTAATCCATTCTTCAACACACTCCACCCACTCCCCAACCCCTCCCTTCTCTCTCCCCAACCCGAAGGTCCAATCACTCCTGGTAAAGCCTATACAGATTTACAAAGGATATACTAGCCTGTGAGACCAATGAAAAGGCCTCTTCTACTAGCTTTTGTGAGTTCTAACCAAATAATTTCAATATTATGATGTCCACGAATGTGTGCACAAATCACATTGAGTGAGAACAGTCATATAATGTATCCGTACCATTAAAAAACAATATCATTCACCAGAACAAAAGAGTTGTACAAAGTCATTGTATTTTACCCTGGGCTGGCAAAATTCATAATGGGCTGCATCACCACGCAAGTTAAAAACTCCCAGCCAAGGCTTTGTACCAGTGGGCATTCAGCCTCTCTTGGTCTTAAGACAGCAGCCAAGACCCCTGCCATAAGCCTCTGAAGGACCTGAAACCAAAATGAAAGCTCAAAAATGCATGTGTACTGCAGCATAAAGAGCAAATGTTATCAATCAGAAGACTCACTCACACCTTCTACTCACACTCAGAAGAAAATAGAGCAGGATGAAGCTCCTTAGAAGCAATCAGATGATACCGTAACCTTTCATCTCTTTCTTCAGAAGATAATGTACCCATAACATCCACACCAATAGAAGACTGATTCCTTTTGTAAATGTCTAGGTGGTCACCTATTAAATCAACCATATCCCTAAAACGAACAAAGCAATTTGATTTGGATTGTAAAATGAAAAATACCCAATAAATAGAAATGATTGTCCATGAGTTGCAATAGTAATATAAAAGCACCTTGTCAGCAAGTCGACAAGGTTGATCTGTTTAATCCTTCCAGATATCTCACCAATAACATCTTTGATAAGCATGTGTACCTGATCAGGGGCCTCTTTGTCAGGAGTAATTGCTGAATACCACAAATCAACCAAGAAGTCCTGCAAGATCTTATTAATAAAATCGTCTACAGCAGCCTCAACAAGAGGCGAATCAGTTTTTCTCCTCCATCTTGGTGCAGTCGGTAGAGGTGAGATGCGGGGATCATCCAATGACAACTGCTTTTTCTGCAATTGAGACAGATATGTTGGTCGACGAACTGGCCGAACCTTCCAGCGGAATTCCACTTCATGAGTAGAAGGCGTAACGCAGAGAGCATAAGAAATGCTATCAGGATATTAGTCTACACCGATTTACTTGTGTCTGCAATAAACATGTAAAGGCATTTAGAAGTGCAGTATTAATGGGTGGCTAATATGGATCAATGTGGGAGAAAATACCAATAAGATGAAAGAAGAGAGACCAAATTCAATGTTCCAAGATACAAACTTAGTACCAAACATTTAATTGCTTTATAACCTACGAAGAAAAGGAAAAATGGCATTTATAATTCGAACTATTCAAGACATATGGAAACCAGAATTTTCAGCTCACAATACAAAAGAACCATCACTAGGACTCACGTTAGGTATTGACATGTGAGATATAAGCCAATGAAGGATGTGCAATGAGTTAAACCTTAAGATATCAAGGCCCAGAAGATTTTGACAGTGACATTTTTACTAGTTAATAAAGAAGATGAAAATCCTATTTTTAAATTAACTTTAGCAGTTCATAAAAGAACAAAATATGGAAGAAAGCATATAGACAATTAGGGTACAAATTCTACCTAAAGAATAGTATACAAAAATGCAAAATGATTTTTTTCTTTTTGAAGTAAAAGTAACATGAACTCATCTTCCAATGATTAAATGAATGTTAAGATTGTAAAATCAGTGATTTTTGACAAGCTGGGTGGAATCTCCAATGCAGCGTACACCATGAAAAGGTTGTTAGGTGGGTCCCCTCCATCTGGTACTCTCAAAATTAAAGTGGACAGAGTAGAGAGAGGAAAGCTAGACCCATTAAGAACAGGTGGTGTTAGTGTTATGAGAAAAGGGTGAGTACAATGGTGTCTTTTACTATAACAGGGACCAAAGATTCTAGTGAGGTAGATATATGCACAACTAAGGGTTGGAAATTTTCAAAGCACAATTTTTTTTAATGGTAAAAAACAAAAAGAGGTAGACAGCTCTCAAAAAGTGAACACTATGATGCTATTATTAGAAGGAAAAAAGGTAGACAGCTTTCAGAAAGTTCATGTCTTGAGAGAAGCTAATGAGGTCGTAAATATTTTTTCCAAAAAGGGAGCGCCGATAGCGACTCTATTTCATGATCTCAAGACTCTAAAAATACTCTCTTCTTTTTCAATATGAAACCCTAGAATTTCTCTTGTTCCTTCTCGCTTTCGTGTTCTTTGGAGCAGAATTTGACTCTTCTTTGAGAGAAAACGAATCGGATTTTCCACGAAAACGAGATTCCTCTGCTCCTTTTTCTAGATTCTATGTCGCAGAGTAATAAATGTATCTTCATATTGATAGATCGTAACGAGAAAACGCTAGAAATTGGGATTTCTCTCTCTCTCAGTGGGTCCAGTCCAACTCAGAGTTGTTAAATTTGTTTCGGATGCCGATTCGGTTTGGCCTCCAAACTGAAATATTTCGGCCTATTCGGAATTTCAGTGAAACGTTTCGGATTTATGTTTTGGAAAAATATAAAACTTAAAAATAATATAATACATATAGAAAAATACAATATTAATATCAAATTTCAAAATTTTGGTTTCATACATGTGTACAACTACTATATAAATTCAACAGCAATACCAAATAAATTCAACATAACATGTGCACAAGTGTGAAGAAATGAAAAGTTCACATTTAACCAAGGCCAACTGTTCTTTTAGGGGCCCTTCAGAAATTTCAGAATTTACATATTACCGGATGAGTCATTGAATAAATGGTTTGGTTATTATGTGTCACAGTTGATGGACCTATTGTGTTGCACAACAATGAACCACATAAAAAAATAGCCCAGTAACCCTCCACAAGCTTTGAAAAAATAAAATAAAATAAGGCAGCCCAGCCCAACAGCCCTCCACAAACTTTAAAAAAAGTGAAAAAAAAGAAGCCCTGCCCAGCAGCCCTCCACAAACTTTGAAAAAAAGCAACCTAGCCCCGCCCAGCCCAGCAGCCCTACACAAAATTTGAGAAAAAGAAAAAAGCACCATAGGCTAGCCCAGCTCTGCAGTCCAAATGGGACAGAAAGGAAAAACAAAAAAGTACAGCTACACTTTAAAAGGGCAGCTGTCGAAGTAAAGAGGAAAGAACGGAAAAAAAAAAGATGAGAGTAGCTGAGTTGAGCTCTAGAAGAAGAAATAGAGGGAAAAAAAAGGCAGCAGCTGGCAGTCGATGAAGCACAACAGCAGTAGAGTCGAGTCGAGTCGACGAAGAAACAACAGCCCTCTTTCAGCTGGAGCAGCAGCTGCTTCATCTCTTCATCTTGTGTCAGCAGGAACAGGAATAACAGCAGCAGCTAGAGCAGGTGCTTCGTTTCTTCTTCTCTCTTCCTTTTTCTTTCTTTCTTCTATTTTTCTTTTGTTTTTTTGGTTGATGAAGAGAGAGAGCAAACGAGGAAAGCAGAAGAGTCGAGCGGGCAAAAGCTTGAAGAAGAAAAAAAAATACAGCAGCTGGGTTGAGAAGCAGTACCTGGCAGCAGCTGGGTTGAGTGAGCAAACGACCAGAAGGTGGAGAGAACGACCATATCAGGTACGCCGCCTCCTCTTCTTCTTTGTCTTGCTTCTTCTTCGTCTTCTTAGGAAATTGCGTGATGACCTTTCTTCCCCTTCTATAAATCATATATTACAAGAGAACATGGCATGCCCAGGTATTGCCGATATGGATGGTTTGGCGACCCCAAAAGACGCCCAGGTGCCTTCGGGTAAGGGAAGTGACCCTTCTATTGATGGAGCTAGCTCTCATATATAGGTTTTGGATCATTGTTCAAACCCTGTTGGGCATGATTCTCAGGAAATTATTAGGATGAATGAGGATCGCTGTTGGGGAGATCGTTCTTCAGACACTGACGGTATTTCCTACGACAGTGAGCATGATGCGAATCCTAGTATTCTAGAGAATCAAGCTTTATTGATGGTGGATTTGACAGATAATGTTGAAGCTCTAGCTATAGATGTGCCTAATAATGATTGTGTGGTAGAAAAAACAAGTAGATTTATTGAAGAAAAAATGATTGAAATAGCCAATGTGTTGGGAATTTCGATGGATGACCGGTTAGGTGGGCTGAGAAGCTTAATTCGTGATATGATGAAGGTGAAGGGAAGAAGTACGGGAGGCCACAAAACCAAAAAGAAATCCAAAGCACAGAGAGAGTTCGAGCAATTAGCTTTCTCTGTTAATTATGATCATGCAGATAAGCATATGGGTGTGGCATTGTTGGGACTAAGAAGCTTTTATCTTGGAATGTTCGTGGGATGAACTCTGTTTCCAAAAGGGTGGTGTTGAAAAGCGTGGTTCAGTCATTTAAGGGAGAATGTTTGTTTCTTCAGGAGACTAAGATGAAGGTTATTGATATTCAAATTATTAGATCTATTTGCCCCTGGTCAGATAGTCAATTTGCTATGCGTCCTTCTATTGGTGCTTCAGGGGGCATTTTATTAGTCTGGAATGCGGCTTATTGGCAAAAGACGGATGAGTTTGTGGGAAGGTTTACTATTTCTGTCTTATTAAAAGATGTCTGACGTAATACAGAATGGGTAGCAACATCTGTGTATGGGCCATCTTCTTCTAATGATAGGGTGGAGTTTTGGACAGAACTTTCTCGGGTAGCTGGTTTATGGAAGTGCCCATGGGTGGTAGGAGGGGATTTCAATTGCATCAGGTTTCCGTCGGAAAAAAAAGGAGGTTCTGTCATTACTTCAGCTTTGAGGGATTTCAGTGATTGGATCAGGAGAAATTATCTTGTAGATTTACCTTTCCAAGGAGCTGATTTTACATGGTCTAATATGCAGAGGGATCCGATTGTGCGTCAGCTGGATCGGTTTCTAGTGTGTTCCGAATGGCTGGATATTTTTCCGGATTGTATTGAACGAGCGTTGGCTAGACCAATTTCAGTTCATTGTCCTATCCTTGTTGAGACTGATTTGGAAGATTGGGGTCCTCCGCTTTTTTTGTTTGAATTAATGTGGATCTCAAAGATAGGTATTGTGTTAGAAAATGGAGGGCTGTCAAAGAGGTGAGTGGGTGGATGGGTTTTCACTTAGCTCCAAAGTTGAAATTCCTTAAAAAGCAAATTCAAGTCTAGCGTAGGGAGGTCTTCGGCCACATATAAGAAAAGAAGCATTATCTTTTATCTGACATTCAGAGCATTAATGGGAGGGTAGAACATGGGAAGAATGAAGAAGAGAGTTGGAATAGAAGAATTTCTCTTAAAGAGCAATTTCGAAGGCTGATTTTTCAAGAGATCAGTTGGAAGCAACGTTCTCGAAATAAATGGTTGGTTGCGGGAGATCATAATACCGAGTTCTTCCATGCTGTCGCTAGTGCCTGTCATCGTGTGAATCGGATAAATGCTATTGAAGTTGGGGGAAGATTATGGGAGGAAAAATCTGATATAGAAACAGAAATTGTTCAGTTTTTTCATAGGCTTTATTCTAGTGACTATAAGTTAAGTCCTCGGATGGATGGGATTTCTGTTAGTCAGCTTTCTACTTCTACTGCTTCTTCTCTTGAAGATCAATATTTTGAAGAAGAGATTAGAGAAGCCATGTTTGGTATGGGGGGAGATCGCGCTCCGGGCCTTGATGATTTTCCAATAGCATCTTTCCACTATTTTTGGGATAAGTTAGAAGATAAAATGCTAGTGTTCTTTAATGAATTCCAATAAGTTTGATTGGGAGTCGTTATAAGATTTTAGCCAAAGTTATTGCTAATCGTTTGCGAAAGGTACTTCCTGGAGTAATATACTTATATCTGATAAACAAGCTACATTTGTTGATGGACTCCAAATTCTTGATAGTGTCATTGTTGCTCATGAACGTATGAATTCTCATAATCGACAAAATCTCCCAGGACTGATTTGTAAGTTGGATTTCGAAAAAGCTTATGGTAGATTGGGGATTCCTTCAATATATGATGGAAATAATGGGGTTTGGATATAAATGAAGTAAATGGGTTCAGAGTTGTGTATCTTTAGCTCATTTTTCCATAATGGTGAATGGTTTTTCTAAAGGTTATTTCAAGAGTTCTCGTGGCATCCGACAAGGTGATCCTTTGTCTCCTATGCTGTTTTTTCTTGTTGTGGAAGCCTTGAATGAGAAAGCTAGACGGACGGGGTTATTTACAGGATTTGCTATTGATGATTCTGGTTTGGAGGTAACTCACTTGCAATTTGCAGATAATTCTATTATATTCTGTAATGCTTCACTAGATGAGGTTAACAATTTGAAACTGATTTTGAAATGGTTTGAACTTTTGTCAGGGCTTCGAATCAAGTATGGCAAATGTGAGTTTATAGGTGTCCGGTTGGCAGCTAGTCAGGTTGCTACTTTGGCTAATGCTTTTGGTTGCAAATTTGGCAAACTGCCTTCTAATTATCTGGGGATACCCTTATGTTTGGGGATTCCCAAGAGTTCTATGTGAAGTTCAGTTTTGGAGCGTGTAGATAAAAGACTGAGTTCTTGGAAAGGTAAGATGTTATCTTTGGGAGGGAGAATCACTTTGATTAAGTCTGTTATGTCATGCAGAGCATTCCTATTTATTATTTCTCTTTTGTCAAGTGCCCTAAAAGTGTGGTGCGTCGGATTGAAAAGCTCCAAAAAGATTTTCTCTGGAATGATCATGTTGACAAAAGGAAGTATCACTTGGTTAGGTGGGATTTGGTTTGCAAGCCTACTGAGCAAGTAGGGTTGGGGATCCGATCTATTGAGGAAGTTAATAAAGCTCTATTGGGAAAGTGGTTATGGAGGATTGGGGAATCATATCAAGGGTTGTGGAGACAAATCCTTATTTCTAAGTATAAGTTGGATGATGATGGGTGGTGTGTACCAGGTCAAATGTTCAAGGCCACTGGATTTTGGAAATCAATTCTATCAGGGAAGGATGATTTCTTTCCATGGATTCGCTTTCGAGTGCGTGATGGGCGTCAGGTTCGGTTTTGGCATGATGAATGGTGGTGTGGGCAGTCGACATTTCTTACTCTTTTTCCTAACCTTTACTTGTTAGATAGGAGATGGCAGGCTATTGCTGCAGATAATTTCCTTATTACTAGTGGTGAAGTGGTGTGGGATTTTAATTTTCATGGCACGATGGCCTTATTAGACAATGTTTATGTTCATGGTGGAGGATGTGATGTTAGAGTGTGGAAGCCGGCGGCCAAAGGTAATTTCTCAGTTAAATCGTTTTACAATGCTTTGCTTGATTCATCTAATCCTATTCAAGTGGGGAAAAGGTTTTGGGACTCCACAATACCTCATCAAGTATTGGGTGGCAAGGTCTCATAAAATTCTTACTTTAGACAAGTTGAAGAGGTGTAAGCATATTACTGTCAATGGGTGCCCTATGTGTCAGGATGAGGAATCAGTCCATCATTTGCTTATCCATTGTGTTCTTTCTCGTAAAGTGTGGTCTGCAATTCTTGAAGTGTTTGATATGCAATGGGTCATGCCCTTGAAAGTTGCGTATCTTTTTCATCAATGGCGTCTGCGAATCAAATATGTTCGCATGAGAATTCTTTGGAAGGTGGTGTTGTACGCGGTTTGTTGGAAAATTTGGCTGGCAAGGAATAATCATGTTTTCAAGAATAAGAGTAACTTGGTGGAGGATGTTGTTGCATCTATTATCTGGTCTGCTTCAGAGTGGGTGCTTTCAAGAATTGAGTTTAAAGGGGTGTGTTTGGAGGATTTAAGTAGATCATGGGCAGCTCATTTTCAAGGTGGATGGGTCTCTAAATCTTTAAACAGTGTTTCTTGCGAATGTCCTACTACGAGTTTTCTCAAATTAAGCTTTGATGGAAGTTATGTTCAAGCCATTGGAAGAGGTGGTATTGGAGGTGTCATTAGAGACTGGAATGGCATAACTATAAGGAATTTCTCTGGGCTGGTGGATTCTTTAGATGCTAATGAATCTGAAATGAAGGCTCTTTTGGTTGGTTGCAGCGAGTTGCGTAAGTTGGAAAGTTCTAAAGTTATCATTGAAGGAGATTCCTTTTCTACCATTCAGTGGAGTTTAGGCAACTGTTCCTATCCTTGGACGTTGGCTGACATGGTGGAGGAAGTGCAAGACATCGTGAGTCAATTGGATGCTGCCCTTCATCATGTGTTACGTGAGGCCAATGTTTCGACGGACAACCCCGCTAAGGAAGGGGTGCTTCGTTCTTCTTTATCCTTTGATGTATAGTTTGTTTTGAGTATTCTCCTTTTTCTTTTTCTTTTTTGTTCTTTTGGGTTTTCCCCTCTTGTTAATAAATTTTACTGTTTTAAAAAAAAAAAAAAATTTGATGTTGGTTGGTTGTGGCAGTTGGTGTTGTCAAATTGCTTTGGTTTTCTTGAATGAAACTCCATTCACTTATGGAAGAACTGAAGTGTTGAAACTGACCTTCAGCATTACGATTGTACCTAGTACAATATATGCCATATAGTACTCACAATATGCTATATATTAGTCATACATAACACATTATGAGTGCTTGTCATGCAAATCCCTTTCCATTTTATACTTTTACTAAGTACAGTTCTAAAAATTCATTGTTGCTTATAAAATGCCAACCACCCCCGCCCCCGCCCCAAAAAAAAAAAAAAAACGTTATGTCTTCTCTTCTCCCGACTTGACTAAGTCAACTTGGATTGGTCTCTCCATCAGACTCGCCTAAGCCATTCGCTCACATTGCAAGTTTTGAAAGTCCTGTGCAGAGTTTTGCAGCTAAATATCTTTTACTTTTCACAGTTGGCATCAGAAGAACAAAATAAAAATAAAATTGATTTATGGCACCACACTTTGAACATGAGAGATGCAATCGATTTATTCCAGTATGCATTTAGGTCTGCATAAAAATCTACAAAAGTATCTACCAAGGTATCACTTTTCCTCCATCCCACCCCGAATCATTGGTCATTTCATTGCACATGAAATCAGAAACATATCAGAGGTTATTTTGATATGTTCTTCTCACTACCCTTGGCAAGGAACATCCAAAAGGACACCAGAATTCTCACATTATGCCGCGTTTCCTCAGACAAACAGTTAAACGAATTGATTTAACTTAGAAAAATCCTTTTTTTATGGCTTCGCTCGTCAAAATCCTACTCCTATCACATTGAAAACTACGAGATACAGATTCCTCCCAAACACATCAAATGTAGAACTAAAACAACCCTAATTACCGAAAAATCGCCATGAACAGATAAAATTGCTATAGGGATATATCAAAGAACCTCATTTTCTTATGCGACAAGAAGTAGGCGATGCCGAAGATGCAGATCGCCCACCATAGCGTCCGAACTTTCGCTTCCTCAATCAGATCCTGCAGCGTCTCCATCGCCTTCATGATCTCAAGACTCTAAAAATACTCTCTTTTTTTTCAATATGTAACCCTAGAATTCCTCTTGTTCCTTCTCGCTTTCGTGTTCTTTGGAGCAGAATTCGACTCTTCTTTGAGAGAGAACGAATCGGATTTTCCACGAAAACGAGATTCCTCTGCTCCTTTTTCTAGATTCTATTTTGCAGAGTAATAAACGTATCTTAAGATTGACAGATCGTAACGAGAAAACCCTAGAAATTGGGATTTCCCTCTTTCTCTCTCTGGGTCCAGTCCGTGGGAAGTAAAGATGGTGCTCGTCCGTTCGTAAATTAACAAATTTACTTACCCAGTGGAAAACGGAACATGAGGTGTCCTCTGAAATTTGTGAGGTTAAAATCCAAACCGTTCTTGTGTTGTAGGGGTGCGACTCAAGGTGCTCATGGGTCGGGCTTGGTATATATAATACTGGCAAGCAGGGCCTAAAATAAAAATATATTAAAATTTAGATATGGGTGTGTATTTTTCTTTTTATTGCAATGAGGATAGGAATAGTCCATTAAAATAGCTAATTCGAGAGAATCTAGAGATTTTTTACTTTTAATTGATTCTATATGAAAGAGATATATATATTAGAAAAAGGTATAAAATCTAGAAAAAATTAAGTTTCTCAATTTTAGATGGCGGGCCAAACTTCAAGGAGAATAAAATTTGACCAATGATGGTAATGTAATGGTGATTTTGAGCAGTTTAGATATATATATAGCCCCATAAATAGACCTCGTATGGTTTGCTTTCGAGAATCTTAGGATAATTATCATCAGTTGAAGTTTTCATAAATTCAAAAAAAGACGTGAGACAAGATCCCGGAATTCTAGCATTAGAAAGAAATCCTTAAAAAGATAATTTGGAAAGAGATACTCGTTGGATGCAACTTGGGTCCAGATCACGACAATGCAATTTGGGGCAGGGCGGTTTGGATTTGGGCTTAGGATCTGGCCTGAGTTTTGTGTGCACGCAGAGTTCAAGCCCAACTTCGGCTCAGATATCTAAATATTAGGCCATAGTTGGGCCTTGAGTAGCACGCCTCTTGCTCCATTACACTATTAACTCTGTGCCTGAGCTATGCAGTGTTGTCCATTGGTTTAAAAAGTCCAAACTTTGAATAGATCAAGGGTTGAAGCCTTGCCTGATCAATTTGAAATCCAGGATTAAATGGCTCATTTGAATAGTCTGAATGGGTTGAGTCAAACCCAAGACCCAACCTAAAAAAAAAATACCAAGTATAGGGTATAGACTCAATGGGCCAGGTCTAGCCCAGAGTATTGGATCTGATGACACAAATTCGACCTCTATTACGATAAGATTATGTTGATATTAGTAGGATCCATATCATGTTGTAGCTTCCAAAAAGGAATTACACTTCTGCTTTTCAAAAATAAAGGACATGAAATGTTTACTACCTACTGGCCTACCAAATACAAGAGGGTTTTGGGGCTAAACGACTACAAATCATATCCATCGTTTGTTGCTAGATGGGGGCAGATCAAGGACAGTGTGCTTTAGAAAGAATATAAAAGAAAAGGAAAAGGGGGAGAGAAGTGTGATGAGATTTTTTAGGGATAGTACTGAGGAAAGAAGTGGAGAAAGGATAGGTTTGATAGGGATGGACGAGGTTGTTTAAGAGAAATTGTAGGAGATATGATAAAGATGTGAGTTTGTTATCTTTATAAAATTGAATTAAATGAAGAGATTTAGGGAGGTGATTTGGAGTAGATAATTGAAATGGAGATTTAGGGAGGAGATTTGTTTTGGATGAGTGCAGTCGCCCACATCAAAGCCTGAGGCTGTGCATTTTTTTCTTCTATATTTTTTTGAAAGGAGAGATTTTTCAGGGCTAATGTGGCACCCCTCACAGCCCACCTCCCCCCGTACTTTAATATATATAATTGGCCAATTGAGTAATTGGACAAGTTTGGATTAAGTGATAGAAAGCCTAAAGCCCAGCTTGGCCCATGGGACAAGTGCATGTGTTGTATGGGTGCGATCCAAGGTGCTTGTTGAAAATTAGACCCCTGGGTTATTTACTAACCTGTCAAACTATGAAATTAAAGGGAGGGCTAAAAATCAACGATAATTTACCTTTTTTTTTATGTTAGATGGCTAATAAAGACGGATCCAATTGAATTTTTAATAGATGTCTTATCTATAAAAAGTGTTATCTGTGTGCGGCCATGTATGTACCCGCAGGGAATAGTCTTTGCTTGTTAGATTCGGGTATCCCCCGGGGCCGGAGGCCAAAGGTCCAAAGGCTGGACTGGATAGAGATACCATGGGTCATAAAAATAAATAAATAAAAAGCGCTACCTAATGCAGCAGTGGGACCTACATTTGTACTACGGCTCCCTTGTTTATTGGCCATAGACAGTGTTGTCACAATTGTGTTGACTCTTTGTTGCCAAAGGCCCTACAAATGACCTTTAGGAATTCTTGGAATTCCAACCTCTTTGATTTTGTTGAAATTTATGCTCCATCGAAGAGGAGGATTTTGGAATTCCACCTAAGAGGACAACTTTCAAATAATTTAAAACTCTCCAAATAAGAATTCTATGAACTTTTGTAAAGAAACGGGCCATAAGTTTAGCAGAAAACCATTAAATCTAGTCGGTCAGATTGAATAACCAAATCGAGTCAACTCGGCCAAGTTCAAGCAAGCAACTCCTCAAGCAAAAAAAAGCGTTTTAACTATTAAAATGTCAAGTCAAATTTGTTCTAAGCTATTAAAAACAAATTTAGTGATGAGCTATACAACAAATCTAATAATGATTAGATTTTTTGTCCAACATGATTTTAATATTTTAAAATTAGTGCGAAGGTCCCCAAGAGTCTCAAAGATACTCTCATGGCATGAATTAGAGGAAGAAATTTGTTTTGGATCATTTTTTTAGATAACTTAATTTAAACTGAGACTTTGATGGACTAGCTAATCTTTAAATCTATGGTTCCATTAGCAGATGTAATTCAAAATGAAATATTTTGGCTATCCCACCTAGGGTAAAACTAAAAACTAACCAGAATAATCTTTAGTACTAAATGGTTCTTATTGCTTATGTTTTCCCCTTTAAAATAAGAAAAAAATACAGTTTGCTCTTAATTTTTTTATTTATTTTTGTTGAAAGGCAAATTTTATTGCAAGAGAAACATGTTACAAATTACATGGGAACCTCGCCAGTCGCCATGGCTAGGAGTGCTTATGGGCCGGCCAGGCTGAATCTGGCCAGCCCAGTCTGCTTTGGGCCAAGTTTGTACCATAGCCTAAGTCGAGCGAGGCTAAGTTTAATATTGAGGTCAGAACTCATATCTAATCTAAAATCTGGCCCCGTTTAGCATATGGGCCAGGCTTAGATTAAGTGCTTGAAAATCCAAAGTCTGACCCCGACAAGCAGTGCTTGTAGTTTAGTACTGACTTGTTTGCTCTAACTAACAAGTGATAGAAAGCTCGGCTGGGCCTTATATATTTCAGGCAAGCTAGGTGCAGACCAAGCACTTATGCCCCCTTTCAAGCTTGAGCCGGTTACAAGCATATGTTTCTAAAGTCCTTAGTTTCTAGTGCATTGATGGGATCTTCCGGGATAGAAGTGGCTAACCATGTTTGGCATATAGTGGCCAAATCTCGGCCACCAATGCACTAGAAACTGGCTACCCATGTTTCTAAAGTCCTCAGTTTCTTGTTTGCACAACCTCCACCCATTACCCATTGAAGGTGATTCTCTCCTCCTCATCAAAACTGTCCAACAAGAAGGCACACTCTCTTGGCACCTATTGTCTATATGGAAAAAAATCCAACAAACTCTCAAACAGATCCCACGATGGTAGGTTTAACTTTGCCGATGCACTTCTAATCGGGTGGCCCATGAATTAGCTCACATGTATTTACCTAGCATCACTATCTTCACTAATTTAGTTCCAGATCATATCCATGCAGTGTGCAGGAAGGACATCATTGCTAGCAGCTCAGTGGTGCAAAATGCAGCAAGGATATTAGCAGTGGAAGAAGTTGACGATAGGGTCCCTTTTAGGTACTACTATGGGCCCCAATTTTGCAGTTCGACTACTATTAGTTGTTTTTTCTTTTCCTTTTCTGTTTTAGCTCAACCTTTCTCGGACTTTCTTTCTCTCTACCTCCTTCATTTCTTTATGTTTTGTACTCTTCTTTATGTACTTTTGGCTTTAATCTATGTTATTCCTTACTAGCAAATTAAAAAAAAAAGTCTTGGATAAGCCTCATCCAGCACCACCCTTGGACTTGTGGTAAGGTCCATAGGTCCTACGCCTCATTCAATACAATACCTTTGTTGCAAGCTGAATCAAGGGCATATAATTGGGTTTGTCGGTCCTAATATTTAAACGAGAATTTGATGGATTAACTATTATATATATTAAAGCAGCAGGTGATTATCTAGGAGGATGACACGTGGCACATCCTCATACTTTTTACAATGCCACATTATGGAATTGCCCTTCTTATCTAATCTTACAAAAAGACCCTCTTTGAGTACCACGTCACCTCTATAAAGATAAGTGAGGGTGATTCGTGATTTCAAAATTTTAATGGAACCCTAAAAAATCTCTACAAACTAAATCTATCCCTGAAATATCATAACCCATCCTTATCTCAATACATTTGAAACGTTTCTGCACCCAAACAAGAACGTGTTTGTGGCTCTTAAGAGTCTTCTAAAGAAGAAGAAATCAAAGAAAGTGCAGAAATCATCAAAGGGACATGTGTCAAACACGAACGTGTTTGCGGCTCTTGAGAGTCTTATAAAGAAGAAGAAATCAAAGAGAGTGCATAAATCATCAAAGGGACATGTGTCTAACAAGAACCAGGAGCAACGGGAGAATTCTAAGGTGTTCTGGGCACCGGCGTCTGACTGGGAAGCCTTGGGCTGATGTGTATGACAGCAGCAGAGGTGCAGCAACCCCCAGTAGAGGTAAAAGGATCTTAGAAATCTTTCCTTCTGAAATTGATAGATCATCCTTGATTGCTACACTTCCTGTTAATATCAAGAGTTTGAGTGACCTTGGTGCGCTTTTGATTGGAAAATATTTCTATTAGGGGTGATCATAAGAGCTATTAGATTGTGAGGGGTGATATATTGTGGGAATGTTTGGATTTGTGATAGCTATGTTAGATCTCTCCGATCACATTTGTGCCTATTCTTGATTGTTGCAAAGGAAGTCGTGTGGAATTGGTCTTGGGTCATATGAATGGATTTGGATTAATTGAATCTAATAGTGCGTCTTTGAATATGTAGCTGATTTAATCATTTTGATTGATTTGTTCCATAGTTAATTCCCTGTGACCCGATTTTTGTGGGTTTTTTTTTTTTGGTTTTCTTTTTGACATATATGCTGATTTTGTATGCCTTGCTCTCCAATTGTTTGGTTTTGTTCTGTCTGCGTGAGGAGCATGGGGTCAGTTTAATTCACTTGAGTCATATTGAGGGCGAGCATGTGTGGCTCATAAGTTCAGACGGTCTGCCTAGAATGGCCTTGAAGGTGGTAAGATGCTAAATTAGTTTCATGCTTTGGCTTAGAAATGTGTAACAAAACTCTGTTGATTAATTGATGGATAGAAATTTATGACCGGAAAGGTAAGCAAGGCCAGTCTTATTTATTTGTTTGTATTTTACAAGGTTCTAAAGATGTAGTCTTCCTCTTTCTTTTCATTGAGTACCTCCTTTTTAGTTTGAAGGATCTTGGGCACATGAATATATATGCTGTCTGAAATTGGGAAGGACTTTTGGATATATATTCTATAGGGTCTTTTCATTGAGTACCTCCTTCTACAAATGCTAGGGGCTTTCCAAATGGCTCACCACGCCATATTCCATGGCCTCAAAAGGAGGATAATGCTTATAGTGTATCAGATGCATGTAAGCAGTCGTGCTAATGGATCGTCATCAATTTATTATCATTAATTTCTTTTTAACTACTATTCCTTATTGCCCATGTTATCATCGGTTTATGATCATTAATTTCTTTTTAAATACTATTCCTTATTATCATATGGTTGTTTCAATGTCTTCTTTGTTTTTTGTGTTGAAATAAAAAAAAAAGTTTTATTTATTTTTTATTTCTTCTTCAATGGTGTTTATATATTCATTTAAACATTGGGTAAATCTAAACCGTTCATATTGGGTAAATCTAAAATGTTCATTTGAGACATTTTAGAAGCATTGATCTTATTAGAAGAAACTGTGATAGCTTACTTTTATACAATTTATAATTTTATTTATCGCTTTATTTTTATTTTTGGATATTCTTATGTTTGCTTTACAGTTTTTGCATGTCTTTATTTCATATGTCACTTCTTGTCACTTTTCAACCCATTCTTAGAATTTTTCTTGTTAGTGTTTTTAATTTGAGAGAGAGGGAGTAAAAAATATAGTCCCATTTAATAATTATTCAACAGAGGGTTTCCTTTCTAATAATAAAGAAGTGATTTCTAAGTGTATCCATTGTAATTAATATTGCGATAAGATCTGAAAGAAGGAGGAAATTGAATGGAGGGAAGCTATCAGTATGTTTTTAGATAGATGTATATTCATTGAATCATTTTTCTTCTTTTTAATAGATCTTGACATGGATCATTTTAAAAGTTTAAATAATATATTATAAACGTATATGGGGCTCCAAAGGATGGTCACCAATCTTGAACTTCTTATATAATTGTTTTAAATGTAGTTTTTTTGTTTACTCAGTGTTTACTTTCAATTGAAATTGGATGTTCGTTCGATGAATTAAAGGCTCACGTTGAGCGCGGGCCCTAAAACGCTAGTTATATTATTGGAAATTTATACTAAAAGCAAACTTTTATGTATTTGTCTTCGACTAATTAGTATATTTTGTCTTTTCATCTAAATGAGATTTTGTATGGGCAAATGGTTGCATTATTTATGATTATGCATGTGTGTCTTTTATTCTATAAAGTAGACAAGTTGGTGTATAGGGTTCTACTTATACACAGATGTTAAACCCCAATCCAGGTTTAGCACGATTAGTGGTAATTAAGTGCGTGGTTAGTTATTAAGTGGGTTTGGAGTTCGTGGGTTAGAAATTGGTTCGATTTAGTCTAGAATTAGCTTTGGGGAATTTTGAGAGCGTTTTATGCTATTCAGTCACACTCAGGGATGCCTTGAGTGTACGCGTAAGCTCAGGAGGAAATCCTAGTTTTTCTGATCTTAATCGTGATTTCGACCTCATTTGAATGGTTTTATTTTATTGTTTAACTTTTGGGTTCAACCTGTTTTTGTTAAGACCCAAAATTCCAAGTTTTGGTTGAAAGGGGTAAAACGGTCATTTCACATCAAACCTGGACCCAAATTTCGAAATCTCAAAACTATGCCAAATTTGTACTTTTTGGAAACTAGATTTTTCGGTGATCGATTTTGTCTTCTTCGTCGATTTCATCCGAGGCCCACAAATCGGTGTTTTATCCATCTCAAATTTTGAAGTCAATGGGGCCCACAACCCATTTGACTTAAGTGACCTTCTCCCTCATGTGCACTACGTTCAGAACCCATTCCCTCATTTCCTGCAACTCTCATTCTCAAGAGCCAGCTGAGAAGAACTCTTTCTTCCTCTCCCTTGTTCTCCTTGCATGCCCAAGTTAGGAAGTCTCAAATCAAAATCTGAGCACACCATCTTCTTCCTCTCATCTTGAGCTTTCCATTGCTGTCATTTTCTTGAGGATTCCAGCTGAAAAGCCCCTTCTTCCTCCTTGTTTCTCTTCGTTTGGATAGCTACAGGTAAGAGACCTTTTTCATCTTTTCAATGTGGTCTTTTGAGCTAATTAGGAACTCATTCCTCTAACATGCAAACCCATTTTCGAAATAGGGGTTTTGTTTGCCCAAAATGATGATTTTTGGAATGGTTTTCTTGGGACTTTGGTGTAGATTTCGTGGTTCTTCTTGGGGTAGGAGTTTGAGAGATCTTGGATAGCACTTTGGTGTAGGTAAGTGATCAATCTAGTCTTCTTTGAATGCATGCTATAGTTTTATTTCTCTAAGCTACAAATGAATTGTTTTCTTGTTTTAGTATTGAAAGGGATTGCTTTTCTCATGATGAATGTTTTGGAAATGTTATTTGAATTGAAATGTATATGTTGTTTGAATTATCTTGAGGCATTCTCATTCAATTAAGTATTGGTGGTTGTTCAAATGTTTTAGGATGGATGAATGATGGGAAAAGTTGAGGTGTGAGTTGTTGAAGGAGATTGAGTGATTGAATGTGAAGTTGGAAGGTTCAAAATGGCAAGAGAAGCTTTGAAAAATGTTGGAATTGTGTAAGGCATTGCTAAGGAGAAGGAGCCAGAAATGTCCAAGGAGAATGCAGTTTTCTGCACTGCACGGATTCAGGCAGAAGCCTGTCCGCTCGAGCGAAGTTCGTGGTCGCTCGAGTGAGCAAGCTTCTGTCTGGGAGAAACGCTGCTAGAAACCTGTCCGCTTGAGCGAACATTGGGTGAGCTCGAGCGAACAAGTCTCTGGTTGCGACCGCTCGACCAAACCCGGTGGAGGCTCGAGCGAACAAAGTTCTGGATGGGTCCGCCGAGCAAACGTATCATCGCTCGAGCGAACCTGATGCTGTTTGATTTCTAAATGTGAATGAGAAAAAGGAGGAGATTGTTAGAAGGAAGAAAACTTGATCATGTCAAGTTTCTTAAATTTGTTATTGTGCCATTGAAACTCATAATATCTAATAACATCAGAACACCAAATTATTTTGAACACTGATATTTGAATTTCAATTGCACTGAGATCAAATTAAGACTCTTAGTATGAACTCGAATTAGATTGTTTAAAATTTTCAGTTTTGTCACTATGAGTATTATCGTACAATAGTTTACTTTGCAAGTTTGGTTTTGCTTCAAATTATTTAGAAAAGGAAAAATGGGAGTCACTTCTTTAGTTCATGATGATATAGTTTATGCTATCTTTGCAAATCATGTTTCATTTTACCTTGATAAGCGCATTTTCCCATTCTTGATAAGTTTTGTACGAATATCGACATGCTTTGTGCATACATGAACATCATGGAATATCGCTGAGCTTGGACTGCCCTCTCAGTTTGATCCACTAGTTAGGGGGTCCTTAAGCATAAGGACAATCTACAGATTAGTCGTGTAATTATATACATTCTTGTTTTGTCCAGTTCCGCGGCCGGTTTTCCCACTCACCTTGTGTGACTGGGCTTTTGCTTCGTTTCGTTTTGTTTTGTTTCGTTTTGCTTGCTCTTGTCATTGAGTGTGACAGAGAAAGGATGAGCTCAATGTGGATTCATGAATCATGATATTTTCTTGAAATTATATTAGTTTTGCTTTGTACAATATATATATGTTTTGCTCAGAACTCATGTCAAGTTTTAAGTATTAATCATTCCAAATATTGATCGATTTGTTTTATGTCTAAATTGATCACCTGCCAGACCGTCGTGTCTGACTTTTTTTGCTTTGGTGTTTAGATGCAGGAGCAGCTGCCCTTGAGGAGGAGTGCCCGGAGGAGGCTTTCGAGCCACCCCCAGCCCGTGAGTGGCAACCCGATGACGTCCTCTAGACGTCGGGTGGGGTCTTGAGCACGATACATGATGGGAATGGTCGTTTGTTTTGTTTTGGGTTGTAAGGCCTTTGTTGGTCGTTGATACTTTGGGAATGTGTAAACTTAACTTCACTTACTTTTGTTTTTTTGAAACTTGAAAGTTAAAAATGATGGTAATGCCATGTTATGTTTCCTCCTCTGATTATTGTCTTCTTGATGATTTAATTTATGTAAGTGGATGTTATGTCACATGTAAAGAATAGATAAGATTACTTGCACGCTTCCGCAAATCATTGTTCGTGTGAGATAAAATTCCATGTTTGTTTTGGGAATCCTTACTGCGGAATCATGTGGGTTAATCATAGATAGTTGGTAGAGCCCAACAAGCACGCCGCGGGCATCGGTCCGGGGTCGCGACAATGGAGGACTTCTCTGTCGGTTCTTATAGAATATAAGTTTTTGTTCACAATCTAGATGGACTTGGACACACCATCGGTACGATTGTAGCATGATATTTCAGCAGGCTTGTCTTGGCTGCGGGAAAAGGTATAGTTTCGACTCATCATGCTAGTACGCTTTGTGTGTATTGAACATGACTGCTTTTGAGTTTATTATCTTTATACTGACTATATAAGATGATTAACATCCAAATGGTTATTATGAGTGCTTGTACTCATAATCCTTACATAAATAATAGACACATACATTTAGTCTTTGCCATTTTGATTTACAAAGGAGTGAGATCTTTTATGGGTCAATAATCTCAGTAAATTGGATGACTACACTACGTGTATGGTGCATATTAGTTTATTGACGGAATCCACGTCCCAAAATTGGGATCGATGATATCCCCTTGATGAAGCTTTTAAGTTTTGATTATGTCAAACCCTGCAGGTGGACTTTGTGTCCGACATATCAAATAAGTTAAGTGTAAGGTCTCAAGGAATTATAAAGATATCGATTAAATATAGATGTCGGTAATTATTTAATCGATGGATATCTGAAATCTTAACATGGGGGGATTAATAAGCATTTAATGACATGAAGCTCGAAATATTAATTTTGAGAATAAGGGCAGGAGTGCAATTATAATTCTCTAGTGGACTGAATTGTAATTTATGGAACTAGGATTCTAATTTGGGTCGAATTAAGGTTTCCTGCTTCCATAAGAAGCCTATCCTTATTTACTTCTTAAGGTCCCTATTGTAGCCTATAAATATGCGCTACTGCTCTCTAGGTCAAAAAGAAGAAAAATCTCGTTTTAGAGAGCAGGGAGAATTCGCAGAAGAGGCCCACTCCCTGGTGCGAATTCGAGCATAGAGGAATACAGTAGAAGATCTTGAGATTTTCGGGCTGCTGCAAGACCGAGATCAGATCAGAAAGACCGAGATAAAATCAGAGAGATTCTCGAAGGTATGGTCTTTGATCATCTTTGTTTAAAGCTATTTCCGCATTGATCTATAAGCAATATCTAGGGTTCTTGGCGGAAACTCTTTTCTAACAATGGTATCAGAGCCAATCCTGATACTGCATATGAATTGAAGAAAACATAGTAAGATTATAGGTTGCTGTAAAAGAGTTGGTTTGCCTTTGCTGTCTGTAACCCTTGTTTTGTAGCGAACTATCTGATCTCTGTTTTGCTGCGATTGATCTGGTTATCATGGTCACCATGTGTGTATGTTATGTGAATGGATCCCACGAATCAGATTCGTGGTTACTGTTTTACGTATTTTACAAGTTTTATGGTGATGTAATTATATTGACATAGCGTGTGAACTCCGTTTGTCAGGAGGCTTGGGTTTAATGTAATTTTTCATGGAGATGTAATTATATTGAGATAGCATGTGAACTCCGTTCGTAAGGAGGCTTAGGATTCAATGTAATTTTTCATGGAGAGGCGCAGGTTTTGAAGGCAGAAATTCGATTTCAAAGGAAGAACTTGATAAAAAAAAATTTGGTCCGCTGACCGGGCAGCTCGATCCCCACCGGGGGACAACCCCCGGACCCCTCTTCGAAGCGCATGTTTTAAAGAAGTGGCAATCATGAAGACAAAAGGATCCTACTTGACCATGATAGCTAGGTTCCTTATGCTAGTTGTCTTTCCTTTTATGTGCTTGGATGTCTATTATTATCATAACTTGCTACATATGATATTATACTTGTTTAATTATGTTTGGAATGGTATAGTAGTATAGATATGGTTACCTATTACTACTGGATTTTAAACTGGTATTAATTAAACTGTTTTATAAGAACCCTCATTGTTAAATAACTAAGTGGGAGAGGGAACTTCGTTAGCTCCCACGGTCTACATCATAGTTTTGTAGGAGATGTAATGGATTTATATGTTGACCTTAGAGTCTTCCTCCTAATTGGATGAGTTAATTATGGAATCTCCAATACAAACTCCCATATGGATGATTTAGGGTAATTATTAGTATAGGTCTCTTCTCCATCTGATGGGACTGAATACAGAATAATGAACCCTAACTTAAATGATGGTATACACTTAGCTATAAATAACAGTATGCTCTCCATCTGAGCCTCTTCTATTATTTATAGGACCAAAGTCATGGCAGCTGTTTGGTTTTACTTGGCATGGTTGTTGCCTTGACAGTAGAACTAAAAGGTTATGTCCTATATGAACAATATAAGTATGGTACTTGTCCTCACATCGAGGCATACTATGCATTGATGTTTTAGATTGCTATCGGACTCTTTTGTTAATTGGCAGAGGGAGCCAATTTTCCTTTTATTTGAATCCAAAGATTTAATTTTGCCCATCATAATTTGTTAATTATGTAAATATCAGGTTTTAAGATGGGTGCTTTCAATCCACTTGGTGTTATTCTCAAAGAACATAAACTCACTGGACCTAATTACATTGATTGGAAAAGAAATTTGGATATTGTGCTAACTGCTGAAGAGTACAACTATGTGCTCACTGAGGTGTACGCAGAGAAACCTGTGGATGGATGTATTGATGCGGTAGCCATCGAGGCATACAAAAAATGGAACAAGGCTGATGAGATGGCACGATGTTACATTTTGGCATCCATGTCAAATGTTTTGCAACAGCAACATCAGCCTTATGCTACTGCCTATGACATCATGTACAGTCTCAAGGAGATGTTTGGTGATCAGGATCGGGCAGCTAGACAGGTTGCTATGAAAGAGCTGTTTAACACTAAGATGGCTGAAGGTGGGTCTGTGAGGGATCATGTTCTGAAAATGATGGGACACCTCAATGAACTTCAAATCCTTGGAGCTGAAATTGATGGGGAGACCTAGATCGATATCATTCTCCAATCCTTGACTGATTCCTTTGAGAATTTTTGCCTAAATTACAACATGAACAAGCTCAATTTTTCCCTAGCGGAATTACACAAGGAACTTCAGGCTGTTGAGG
Organism: Persea americana; assembly: GCA_029852735.1. NCBI lineage: Eukaryota > Viridiplantae > Streptophyta > Magnoliopsida > Laurales > Lauraceae > Persea > Persea americana. The sequence goes on from CM056810.1 coordinate 57,241,627, forward strand.
GCCTTTTTAAAAAGCCACCTAGTGTTCACGTTGCTGAAAAAGGTACTGCTTCTAAGCCGAAAGGCAAGGAGAAACAGAAAAAGGGTCAGAATCGTAATACAGTTCCTAAAGGGGGCAATGGACCTCAAGGAGGAGTGAAAAAGCCCAAGGGCAAGTGTTTTCATTGCAAGGAAGTAGGGCACTGGAAAAAGCAATGTCCAACTTATCTCAACAAAGTGAACAATAAAGGTAAATTTCATTCACTAGTTGTTGAATCATGTTTGGCGGTTATATCTACCGGTATCTGGTGTGTAGATACGGAAGCCACTAATCATGTTTGCAATTCTTTGCAGAGGTTCCAGGAAACCAGGCAGCTAAGTGATGGGGAGATTTATTTGCTTATGGGTGATGCTACGAGAGTGGCAGCAGTTGCAGTAAGAGATGTTAGTCTAAGTTTTAGTAGAGATAGGAATTTAATTTTAAGAGATTGTCTTTATGTTCCCTCCATTAGGAGGAATTTAATTTATGTTTCCAAATTGGTTAAAGACAGCTATTCCGTTTATTTTAATAAATTTGTGGTTATTAAGTACAATAAGCATTTTATCTGTTCTGGTTCATTGGTGGATGATCTTTATATTATTAATCCTATCTCTCCTAAACTGCAATTGACTGAATTGAATAACACAATTACCGTACCATGTAAGAGAAAGGAACCATCGCAAATGAACCAAACGTATCTTTGGCATTTACGCCTGGGTCATATTAATCTACACCGGATATCAAGACTGGTTGCAAATGGACCATTACAGTCATTGGCGGTAGAGGCCCTTCCAGTCTGCGAATCTTGTTTAGAGGGGAAAATGACCAAGCGCCCTTTTTCGGCAAAAGGCTATAGGGCCAAAGAACCGTTGGCATTGGTTCGCTCTGACCTGTGTGGGCCCATAAATGTCCAGGCAAGTGGTGGCTTTGAATATTTCATTACTTTCATTGATGACTATTCAAGGTATGGGTACATTTACTTAATGCGCCGTAAGTCCAAATGCTTTGAGAAATTCAAGGAGTATAGGGCGGAAATGGAGAAGCGTTTAAGTAAGAGTATCAAGACACTACGATCTGATCATGGTGGCGAGTACCTCTTTGGAGAATTTAGGGATTACTTAGCACAAGAGGGGATTACATCCCAGCTGTCTGCACCAGGTACACCTCAACAAAATGGTGTCGCAGAAAGAAGAAATAGGACTCTTATAAATATGGTAAGGTCAATGATGAGTTATTTGGAGTTACCTAATTCGTTCTGGGGGCATGCTCTAGAAACAGCTACATATATTCTTAACTTAGTTCCATCTAAGTCAGTACTTACTACACCCACATAACTATGGACTGAGCGCTACTCTACCATGGAAGCCGAATATGTGGCAGCTTCTGAAGCAGCCAAGGAGGTAGTTTGGCTCAGAAACTTCTTGATGGAGCTAGAAGTGGTACATTCGGTAAAATCACCTATAATACTTTATTGTGATAATACCGGTGCGGTTGCTAATGCAAAGAGCCCAGGATGCATAAGAAGAGTAAGCACATCCAGCGTAAGTATCATCTCATACGAGAAATCGTACAGAAGGGTGATTAATTGTGACCAAGATTGCATCAGCGGACAACCTGGCAGATCCTTTTACAGAGAGCTTACCAGCAAAGAGCTTTGATAGACATGTGGAAGGCATGGGGTTGAAATACATGTTAGCATGGCTTTGAGTCTAAGTGGGAGATTGTTGGAAATTTATACTAAAAGCATACTTTTATGTATTTGTCTTCGACTAATTAGTATATTTTGTCTTTTCATCTAAATGAGATTTTGTATGGGCAAATGGTTAAATTATTTATGATTATGCATGTGTGTCTTTTATTCTATAAAATAGACAAGTTGGTGTATAGAGTTCTACTTATACACGGAGGACTTATCTGTCGGTTCTTATAGAATATAAGTTTTTGTTCACAATCTAGATGGACTTGGATACACCATCGGTACGATTGTAGCATGATATTTCAGCAGGCTTGTCTTGGCTGCGGGAAAAGGTATAATTTCGACTCATCATGCTAGTACGCTTTGTGTGTATTGAACATGACTGCTTTTGAGTTTATTATCTTTATACTGACTATATAAGATGATTAACATCCAAATGGTTATTATGAGTGCTTGTACTCCTAATCCTTACATAAATAATAGACACATACATTTAGTCTTTGCCATTTTGATTTACAAAGGAGTGATATCTTTTACGGGTCAATAATCTCAGTAAATTGGATGACTACACTACGTGTATGGTGCATATTAGTTTATTGACGGAATCCACGTCCCAAAATTGGGATCGATGATATCCCCTTGATGAAGCTTTTAAGTTTTGATTATGTCAAACCCTATAGGTGGACTTTGTGTCCGACATATCAAATAAGTTAAGTGTTAAGGTCTCAAGGAATTATAAAGATATCGATTAAATATAGATGTCGGTAATTATTTAATCGATGGATATCTGAAATCTTAACATGGGGAGATTAATAAGCATTTAATGACATGAAGCTCGAAATATTAATTTTGAAAATAAGGACAGGAGTGCAATTATAATTCTCTAGTGGACTGAATTGTAATTTATGGAACTAGGCTTCTAATTTGGGTCGAATTAAGGTTTCCTGCTTCCATAAGAAGCCTATCCTTATTTACTTCTTAAGGTCCCTATTGTAGCCTATAAATATGCGCTACTGCTCTCTAGGTCAAAAAGAAGAAAAATCTCGTTTTAGAGAGCAGGGAGAATTCGCAGAAGAGGCCCACTCCCTGGTGCGAATTCGAGCATAGAGGAATACAGTAGAAGATCTTGAGATTTTCGGGCTGCTGCAAGACCGAGATCAGATCAGAGAGATCTCGCAGGTATGGTCTTTGATCATCTTCGTTTAAAGCTATTTCCGCATCGATCTGTACGCAATATCTAGGGTTCCTGGCGGAAACTCTTTTCTAACAATATATAGTAAAGCAGCAGGTGAAGTTATTGAAGTATTTGATGTATTTTTTTGAATTATGCTTTCCTTTCATATGCTTGATATTGCTTTGATATTTGGTTTGATTAAATTTGGTTAACATATATAATTTTTTTCGTTATACGCTAAGAAAAAAAAATATATATATATTCTATTATATTTTGGTTATTTTAATTCAATTACGCCTTCAAACCAATTTGAGGTACTCTTTTTTTTTTTTTTCTCCAAAACCATTCAGTAGAATTCTACACTTCTATGCACCTATTTGTATGGATAAATAATTTTTGTTATTATTAACCATTAATATCTTATTATTATGGCTTATTCTTTCTCATTTCTAGCTCGGGTTGGGCCCGGGCCTTTTTCAACAAACATTGCATCTCATATGCATTACATTATGATAGAAGTCAGAAATTGCCAACCCAAACGTGGGTGAAGAATTCTGAAATTTTATTTGAAGCATCATTTTTAAAATTTGTTAGTAGCTTCTCATCTATATGATTATTAATGATATTAATAACAATTATATATATATAATTACATGCACATGTGAGATGACCAAACAAGATCATTATGTACATCAAAATTTATTTCTTCATTATATGTTTGTTTTTCTTTGAGATTTTAATACATTCGAAGTTCATTTTTAATTGTGTTTGTATTATAAATTATCTATTAATTTTTATTTAAAACTTATTTAAAAGTTATAAAAACCTCTAATTAAAATATTATTTACTTTTTATCATCGCCTTAATTGGGCGTCTTGAGATCTAATTAAAATATCTTCTTACACTAAAGATCTTCTTACCATGACTTTTTTGTAGGTGTCTTGACACATTGCTTGGATCTGCCCCAAATCAAGCATCATCATGTATGTAGTTGGTATAACATTACTTTTCTATATCTGGTTTAGGTTTTTTTTTTTTTTTTTTCGTTCGTTTGTTTGTAACATTATTGATTACCAGTGAAAAAATATATTATTACCATTGAAAAAACTAAATTGGTTGGTCTGCTTATGGCTCTAACTACGACATTGTCAAACTTTTAATCTGGCAGATATTAATGGGCAAGCTTTGTAATTTTAATGGCATTGATTGCTTTTAATAATATGTTCTACTATCCATTGTTGTATATTTCTTACTGTATATTTTTAAAATTTTCATTTCATGCTTATGTTTAAGAAATCTAAAATTTTATATTTATTTTTCTATTTTAAATTTGTAATGATCACATATTAATCCCTTTTTGTTTTGCATGAATTCTATAGGTGTTTGTTATATAATACTAAGAAACAACTATCTTCGTCTCGTATATTTAATTAAGAATGGAACATCAAGAAGATATGAATCCTTCCAAGATTGAAAGGCAACGTCGAACTCAACTTTTACGGATGAAAAGACTACGTCAAAATGAAAAAACAATAACATCTACAGGTGAAAACATATTCAATAAAAAATATTTTAAGTTTATATTAAATAGATTTAGTTTATTGAATTCGTAGGGGAGCAACACGTGGCGCAACCTCAAGCTTTTTGCATCACTTAATACAGGAATTGCCCTTCTCATCTAATCTCACCAAACCACTATTTCATAATTTTCCTACATAATAGGAGATCCTTGAAGAAGATTGATTCCTACATAAAAATAGGAGCAATTTCATCAAACCACTAGTTGATAATTCAGATTCTATAACCACGATATAGAGCTTAATCCGGAATGTAGATTCTATGTAGATTCTATAACCACGATAGATTCCATTAGTTGACTAGCTTATACAAAATTGTTTTGAGTAGTTAAGGTTTTAGAGATGGCCCTTTGATGGATTAATAGGAGAGTTGACCTGTTTATGCGGAATTATTTTAAGTAGTTATGTTTTAGGGATGGCCCTCTGGTGGATTAATAGGGGAGTTGGCCTACTTATACAAAATTGTTTTATGTATTTAAGAGATGGCCTCTGATGGATTAATAGGAGTGGATTAGGCCCAAGCCTGTGAGTGGGGCGAGTTGAGAAAAGAGTCCACCATGTTTGTGTCATATGTCGCATGAGAATGATTTCATATGTGATTGGTGGGACCCATCTATTAGTGTCATATGTCGCATGAGAATGATTTCATATGTGATTGGTAGGACCCATCTATTAAACTCAAATGAATAAAAAAAAAAGAAGTTTTAGTTATGAGATGAAGGGGCGCACCATTCTACAAGTCCTCTTGATTATCAAAACCGTAATCAATCCCCTTCCACTTAAAGAAACTCCACACGGACCTTTCTATTTTATTTTATAAGAACTCCCCCATTAAAATACTTACTTGGATACCCAATCATATCCATAAAATCTCAAAATTTTCAACTAATTTTAAGTTTCAAATAAAACTGATTTCTTTTCCCAAATTTCCTCTCATGATCGCATCAGTGTGAGCATAGTAATTTTATTTTCTAAATCTGACATCAAACAATGTGACAATTATTAAATAAGTGGAAATTTGAAATTTAGTGCAATTGTTTTTTACATTGAAACGAATGTGTGTTTATCTTTTCATTGATACAGTATAATTGATGCATGGATATCTGCTTTAAATATGAGTTATATTAGATCAATTTTGAAATTGTTTTATGCTATGTAAAGACAATTGGTTCTTTATCTTGATAATGACTCAGGCATTCAGCTGTCAAATTTAGAGTCACCCTTTTCATTGCAACAATTGCTATGTGTCTGCATTCCATTGCCAGTTCTTTAGTAAATGTAGATAAGATCATCTTCAGTTTGTAGACATGTTTCATGTCAGTACTCCACTTTTCGTTTCTACTTTGCGTTAGGTAAGGCTACAAAGGGGTCGGGTTTTACAGGCTCCAATTATGTTTAAACGGTTCTGGACCTAAATCCAAATTGTAGGATTCTTGTATATATTTTTTATTATTCATATAAATTTGTTTTAGCACATCTTTGAAATACGAGTTGAAACACTAGTTGGAGAAAAACAATAGCATGATTCGAATGATGGAGTTTTTAAAACTTTATTCCCATCTTTTTTATTAATTGACTCTTCGTACCATAATACTTTTATATGTTTCATTCTTCATAAATATCCTATACCTTTTCCATTATCCAACTGCAAAATAATGTTCATTTTGGTTATTTAATCCTTTAAATAATTGCTTTTAAATTATTTATTTTAACTATGATTGTGTAACATTTCATTTAAATGAAATGAATACTACTATTTAAAATTTTAACAACTCTTTAAATAAGCCAGCGTGGGCCCTCAAGCACTAGTTATATTTATTAAAGCAGCAGGTGATTCTATGGGAGAGCGGCATGTGGCGGCATGGGAATCCCTTGGAAAGCGACACGTGGCGGCATGGGAGTCTATCCCTTTAGGAGATAAACTAGGGATGTGGACGTCGGTAGAGAGGAGAGAAATAAGGGGAGAAAATTAGGAGAGAAGAGAAAAAATAGGAGATTTAGAATTTATTTAAATTTTCTTGATTGTTACTTAGGACTGTAGTGTGGGGTTGACCCAGGTCCACAGACCTGGTCCAATAACAGAAAGACTGGTCCAAATCCGCATTTAGATTCGGCAGGTCAGGGCCGAGTCCAAAGGTAAAGACATTATGGACCTTCCTCAAGCCCATACCAACATTGGTGTATGATCCATCTATCCGTTTCTTTTTTCAAAAACAAAACAAAATAAGATGGCCTTCATAGTCCTTGCATGCATCCAAGACGGCAAGACCTAGCCAAATGATGGCTCATTAACTACAAATGTGTGGAGCCCACTTTACCTACATACAAACAACCACCTAGTCCCATCCTGAAAGTGAAAAATTTAGTAACTTTTTCATTACTGACTTTTTATCTCTATTTGTTAATATTAACATCTTTGTGAAATGTTGAATTATATTAATGAGCTTTCATTTAAATAATGTCATTGTTTAAACATTGAATTACAGTAATGAGCTTTCTTGAGTCATAGAAAGTCATTTTAAAGCAAAACGCGACTCGGAATATCTTAAAATGCGTGTTTCAGCCTAGAATCGTATGAAATGCATTTGAAACCAAAAGTGTGTCGGATGTGAATTTTGATCCCCCCCGAGAGGGGAATCGCCATTCAGCAGTGTGAGATAAAAAAATACATCGAAAATGAGGATTTCGACTACCCTCAAAATCGACGGATCACGATCGCCAGTTACGGATTCGGCCGTAACACCGTCCTTCGACGAAAACCGAAAGAATGCGTCAGGAAAATAGGGTGGGTTCTTCTCTCGTCTAATGTGCCGCTGGCGACACACGACGGTTGTCTTGTCACTTAATTTGGGTCTTTCAATTCGGGTCAAACTTGGGTGAAGGGTCAAATTATGGGCTTCAAGATGGGACCATAATGAACTAGGCAAGGGAAATCAACATCCAGGGTTGAACAGACTAATTAAAGTTAAATCCAAGTATTCTAGGAGATAAGCGAATTAAAATGAAAATAAACTAAGAAAATAAGGGGAAAGGTGCCAAATATTTAGAAGATGATCAACCCCATTCCTGGGTACCCCCTTCAATGTCCTTTGACGACCTAGGGTTACATGAAATAAAAACAATATGATCGTGCACAATGAGAAACAATATGATGCAATTCCATGGATTAATCACACCCTCCAACCAACATTTTACTAGTCCCTAGCAAAAGATGTGAAAAGGTGAAGTTAACTAACCTAACCTGATCTAACCTAAAAAAACAAAAGACTAATGAAGAAAAAAAAAAAAAAAGCCACTTTCGATGGCACTCTTGACTACATTTAGCATATGGAGTAAGCCCTTATACCCCTCAGGTTATCCTAATGGACGAATTGTGCCCGATGAGGTTTAGTTGTGAATATCTCCGCAAAACTCAAAAACAAAATAAAAAATTAACAAAATCAAAAAATACTCTCCAAAAGAAAATTTATAAACATTGGATACTCTCGATTCTCATAATAGTCAAAGTAAAGACAAAGTCAAAATACGATTCACCAATCCCATCTTTGGAAAGAAATTTTCAAAAGCATGCTAAATATGATCGTGCACAATGAGAAAGTACGTATACATCAAAAAATAAGTGTTAAATGTTCCGCTAGAACCTCCGTGAAAACGACTCAATCAAATAATCTGGTCCACCTAGACTTAGCCAAAAAAAACAAAAAAGATTTCCTCTCAAGGCAACCATGATGGCTTTCGCACTATTGTTTTTCAAAAGGCCGTGAAATTTCAGCAACAAGCTTCTCTCTTTCTTCTTTTTTCTTTTCTCTTGATTGTTTTTCCTTTTCAATGGTCCCCAACAATATGCAGCCCTTTTCGTGTACTCAAATTAAGGGTGTACCCAAATTAAGACAACCATGATGGCTTTCGCACTATTGCTTTTCAAAAGACCGTGATTTTTTTTCTTTTTCAACGGTCCCCAACAATAGGCAGCCCTTTTCATGTACCCAAATTAACGCAGTCATGATGGCTTTCGCACTACTATTTTTCAAAAGGCCGTGGATTTTTTTTTCTTTTTCAACGGTCCCCTACCCAAATTAACGCAGTCATGATGGCTTTCGCACTACTATTTTTCAAAAGGCCGTGGATTTTTTTTTCTTTTTCAACGGTCCCCAACAATAGGCAGCCCTTTTCATGTACCCGAATTAAGGGTGTACCCGAATTAGGGCAATCATGATGGCTTTCGCATTATTGTTTTTCAAAAGGCCGTGAAATTTCAGCGACAAGTTTCTCTCTTCTTTTTTCTTCTCTTGATATTTTTTCCTTTTCAACTGTCCCCAACAATAGGCAGCCCTTTTCATGTACCCGAATTAAGGCAACCATGATGGCTTTCGCACTATTGTTTTTCAAAAGCCCGTGATTTTTTTTCCTTTTCAACGGTCCCCAACAATAGGCAGCCATTTTCATGTACCCGAATAAAGGCAATCATGATGGCTTTCGCACTATTACTTTTCAAAAGGCCGTGAATTTTTTTTTTCTTTTTCAACGGTCCCCAACAATAGGCAGCCCTTTTCATGTACCCGAATTAAGGGTGTACCCGAATTAAGGCAACCATGATGGCTTTCGCACTATTGTTTTTCAAAAGGCCGTGAAATTTCAGCGACAAGCTTCTCTCTTTCTTCTTTTTTCTTCTCTTAATTTTTTTTCCTTTTCAACGGTCCCCAACAATAGGCAGCCCTCTTCATGTACCCAAATTAAGGGTGTACCCGAATTAAGGCAACCATGATGGCTTTCGCACTATTGTTTTTCAAAAGGCCGTGATTTTTTTTCCTTTTCAACGGTCCCCAACAATAGGCAGCCATTTTCATGTATCCGAATAAAGGCAACCATGATGGCTTTCGCACTATTTTTTTTTAAAAGGCCATGAAATTTTTATTCATTTTCAACGGTCCCCAACAATAGGCAGCCATTTTCATGTACCCGAATTAAGGGTGTACCCAAATTAAGGCAACCATGATGGCTTTCGCACTATTGCTTTTCAAAAGGCCGTGAAATTTCAGCGACAAGCTTCTCTCTTGCTTCGTTTTTCTTTTCTCTCAATTTTTTTATTTTCCTTTTCAACGGTCCCCAACAATAGGCAGCCCTTTTCATGTACTCGAATTAAGACAACCATAATGGCTTTCGTACTATTGTTTTTCAAAAGGCAGTGAAATTTCAGTGACAAGCTTTTCTTTCTTCTTTCTTCTTTTCTCTTGATTTTTTTTCCTTTTCAACGGTCCCCAACAAAAGGTAGCCCTTTTCATGTACTCGACTTAATTCACTAATTTGTGGAAAAATCCACCCAGATGAACCAGGAAACCTATAAAACTATGGTTTGGTTTTCCTTCATATATTCAATCAACTCGTAAAAAGAATAGAAATCATAATTTCACATTTAAAGGTTTTGCAAATGTATACGAACTGTGTAATGTGAAAGGATCAAAATTTAGCACTTTTTCAAAAAGATTTCCGCAAACAAAAACTCTCCTTTCTCTAAATTTTGAAAATTCTAAAATTCAAGCTATCTTCCGTTTATTGAAAATTCACTCAAAAATTTTCTCTTCAAAAAAAATCTAAAAAGCCAAAGATAAACAACAAAAATTCTGAAAAGAAATTTAAAAAACTTCCTAAATATAGAAAATAAAGCAAAAGGTGTGTGAAAATTGTCTAAAAATAGACAAGTGTGCTTGTCCCCACCCCCCCACCCCCAACCTATGATGAGCATCCTCATGTAATGCATGCAAGGCAAAAGATTATAAAAACATGAGAAACAAAAGTACAGGAGGGTAAAGTGAAGACACCGGATAATGTGAAGCTTTTCCGAACCTTGTCAATGGTTAGACAAAGCCCACAAAAATTAAAGAAAAAAAAGAAATTACCCTACTGGCAACACAACTTGGAATCCACCCGAATCCCAGAAAAAATTTAGCTGCATGCCCATAGTTACAAAGTTTTGCCGGCTATTTGCCATGCCCATACCTATCCAAACTGGGCAATTACCCGATTAAATTAAATAATTCAACTTGAATTGCAATTTTTTTTTTCAAATGGTGATATTTGCATTAAGTAGAGAGCTGATGTACATCAAAGGGCGTAAAAACTCGACATCAAAAGGACAATATTACAAAAGTACGATCAATCTGGTCTAAAAAAAAGATTCATACTTAAGAGTTTTCAGGTTAGGTCCTTTAAGTAACCGGGAAATGAAGGGGCTGGTTGGTCATTCAATCTCATTACATATGTTATGGTACCTTATGTCTTCAGTCAGTTTCTTGTTTTTGCATAATAAAAACAAAGAAAATATAAATAATAACTTGAAAATGAAAACAATGCTCCATGATGAGAAACAATGATCCGTCACAAAATAATGTTCACACAAGACCCTATAGCAAACATAATTCCCAATAACCTTACAGATTTTCCATGGAAGATATTAACTTAATGGACCATAAAAGAAAATGCATGATACAAGTGAAACAGTCAAAGAACAAATAGTAGTCCGTAAATCAAAGAGATCTCGGATATTCAAAGACATGAAATATAATAGGAGCACATTCGATACTAGAATGTCAGTATCGCGAGGGAGAACATCAAAATGAAGCCCAATCAAACGATAAACCACCAGGCGCCAGGCAGACATTTGGGAGCATGCATAGGCAGTCTTTAAATGAGACATGGTAGTACAAGAGTGCTTGGATCAGAAATTTTCAAGGAAAAAAAAAACTAGGTAGGATCACAAAAGTTTTCTCCAAGTGAAGACATTATTTCACCAACGTGTTCTACTACGTATCAATCATTTAAAATCAATGTGAACTATATGTCTTTTATTTTAGAATGTTTTAAAGCTAACAAATGAAGAATATCCTCTGTAGACAGATGGCATGAGGAGACACCTATTGTAGAGTTCCCTCCAACATCTAGTTTGTCATTCACTCATCCGTCAAGTAAGTCACAAAGGAAGCAAAAGAAAAAAAGAAAGAAAGAATTACACAGTTCAAGGTAGTTTCTTTAGATAATATTTAGCTAGAATATACATTAAAATCATTGAAGCCTTACCGCTGCCGCTTGTACCAAGAATAGAAACACTACTACCTGCTGATATAAAAAAAGATATTCCATTAAGTATCTTTCACTCTGTTCGGTATCTGAAATAAGAAAAGAAACAAAGGAAATTATGCTACAAATCAATAAAACTCGAAACAGGGATAGAAATGGCAATGGAAGCATAATAAAAGCCTGAAATAAAGCCAAGAAAAAAAAATACACTAAAGACTTTTAATTTACAGAAGATGCCCAAAATATAATGATCTACCAATATAAGATGAACTTTAGCAATAATACATAAAGCATCTAAACCAAAATAACAAATGCTTTTAAAAACAATCATGTTAGAAAAATTTATAAACGAGAATGAACATAAAGATCTCAAAGTAAGAACATAAGAAATTAAGAAAATAGAAACTGTTAAATACCAAAATACAGGTTAGGAGAACCGATGCAGCAATTGGTTTGTGCCAAACAACACCCTTACAAAAAAAGAAAAAAAAAACTGATGCAGCCTCAACTCTTAGAACAGTCTGGCAGCATACACAAATCTTAGGTTTATACTACTAGGATTTAGTCTCCTAAAAGCAAAAACACATAAACAGCAGTAAGCAAAGACATGAAGGAAAAAAAAATAAACAAGAGGAGCATGCGGCACCGTTGGAAAATGCCCAGCCACTAGGCCATAGGTGCTAGTTAAGCTACCAATTAAAAAGAAGATATGATGATCCCAACCATGGACGTTTTCCACCTATGCACAGCTTGCACGCTATGATGATCCCAAGTTCTGTTCCAATCCCCAAAGTTGTGAAATGCCTGTTCTTCATTAGTTCTATTCCTATCAGAGAGAATTTTAGAAAAAAAAAAAAGAAAATAAAAGACACCTGCTGTTTAAGTGCTACTATCAATCAATAGTCCATACGTATTACATGAAGTGCCCCCTCACTTAACACACTAACAGGGGAAGGGGAAAACAAATACAAATGTGCTCCTAATGTGTCACCCTTTCCAATCCAAGTATCAAAGTTCTATGAACTTGGTACATAAGCAGACATTCCTCCACTTTTTTTTTTTTTTTTTTTGAATGGTTACTTTCATTAAAAAATTAAGACATAACAAGAGATGGGAATGTTACTATCAGATTTTAGTAAAAAATGTATTTAGTAAATTTAAGTGAAACCAACATTAGAATGTATTAGTAAATTTATGTCAAAGACATCCAGTCTGAACCAAGCTCAATAAAAAGCAAATAGCAAAGGCATTCAAAGCTTCATATGATATATAGCTCAAAACTGGAACATTTGTTACTACTGAGTACATGATCAAGTGTTAAAAACTGTGTATGACTGTCGCATTCCATCTCCTGAAAAACTACGATGTCCAACAATTGAGTTTACCACTTGCAATGGAAAGATTTACTGATAGGTCATGGGAGAAAACTTAATTTATCTTTTACTATCAGATTTATTAATGCTTGTATGCTTTTGCTATAGATCTAACGTGTTTTTCTTTTTATACTTTTTGTATAGTTCTGATGCTGCTGCATTTTTTATTGAAAAAATTATGTGCTTCTAAACTTGTTTTATGTGTATATTACATCATCCCAAATCAAGTTCAACCAAAATCAAATTGCAAAGAAAAGCATATTTTCATTTTTACAGCATTCAACACTAGTTTCTAGTAATTACTCAATCTGAGTTTCCAAACAAAATTAGGACCTATTTATAATAGCATCCAATGTTCAACACTGGCTTCTCGTAATTATTCAATCTAAGTTTCCAAACAAACTTAGGACCTATAAACTATAAAAGCATCCAATGCCCAGGTGTTCTTAGTTTCTAGTAATTACTCAATCTGAGTTTCCATACGAAATTAGGACCTATTTATAATAGCATCCAATGTTCAACACTAGCTCATCGTAATTATGCAATCCAAACTTAGGACCTATAAACTATAAAGGCATCCAATGTCCAGGTGTTCAAATGTTCAATAAAATGCTAGTTACCAAAGAGGTCCAGCTTTTCATTTTATACTCAGCAGTTCCCATACCATTCATGCACACTTGTTCTACACAATACTCAAACCAAATATCCAAACAAGGCAACCCACCAATAGCTCAATTGGTGAGGCACCTCCCTGGCTGTAGCGCTGCTGGTGAGGATACTGGGTGAGTGTGTCAATACTTACCTTTAAAAGAAAATAAATAATAAATAAAAAGTATCCAAAAAAAACATAGAGAAAATAATGTAAGGCATCCACTCTTAATCAAGTTGAAAATGAAATTCAATAGAAAAATCATCCACATTTCAACTTCATATTTCGCACTATATCAGCATATAATGTGTAAGTTTTGTATTATTGGAATCAAGAGAACTCATGGGAAGAACAATTCACACGAACAAAGCGAAACCAATGCGAACCCATCAGCCCCAAAATTTCATGTTCCGTAAGTATATGTTCGACTTTATCAGTCTTATCGGGTCATATAAATAAATAAACAATAAAGAATTCATAAATTCAAAATAGTTCAAAACCAAAAAATAATTAAAACCACTGCCACTTACTTGTGTGATTCCATTTCGCTGAATTCACATGGAATCCAGGTGAACGAGAGTAGCTTATCATACACAGATCACTGCCCGTGTCCTCTGAAACATCAAAAAGCTTCACGCAGTCGCCTCCACAGCCAGGCAAAAGGCATGTTGATGGATCCGCAAAGTTCATCTGATTCCAGCTATCTTTTTTCCTTATACACAAATTTCTGCCCTGCAATGCAACCGACCAATATAACCTAAATGATTTATCTTTAAGCTAAACCCAACAGACCATTTACTTGTTAAGGAAATGAGGTAGAGAAACACTGAAAAAACGAGTCGATAGTACAAAAATCAAGTGTGGGCACTGGGCAGTACAAAAGTAATGATGAGAAATGCTTCATTAGTAGTTTCCGACATGTGGAATGCACCAAATAAGTTTATGTAGAAGCATGTAACTTAAAATGCCAAAAACTATAATAAAATTTGAAAAAAAATATATTAGCAAAGAAAAAAAACACTGGTATATATTTTATTAAAAATGATTTTGCTGAATTTCATGCGAAGGGGACTCATTTTATTGGAGGAGCCAGATGAGCTTTGGAGCCCAACATTCTAAAACATACTTGATAAATGGAACTTCTGATTCAACAGTGAATGTTCTGCTCTTCTACATTGTGATTTAACATATTACACTTATATTGTTCACACACTCAAAGTTAGGCCAACATACAACCACGAGCAGTATATATTCAACATCTTTGATGAAAGCAAAGTTGAGAAGTGAATGAACACATATTTAGTTTAGTGTTATTTTAGATATATATATATGAGTATGGATTTTAAAAACATATTTCGTTATATTTTCTTTCATTCTATTGTTTACCATTTTCATTTTGGAATCTCATTTCCAAACTGTATATCAGACATTATAAGAAAGAAATAATAATTCTAATGGAATAAAATTATGAGCTAGAAAGAAATAATGAGCATAGATTTTACAACTGCTATCCCTCTGAAAAACCAAGAACAAGATCAGTGTTGTTCAGTTAAATATTACAAACCAAATATGATTTCTACAGGCTTTTTGGGTAAAATTCAGCAGAAGTAGTATATATCAAGTATAATTACTTGCAAGTAGAGAAACCAAATCACTAAATATGAATCAAACAAAAGTTTCCAAAATTCAGGAGACATAAAGCAAACAAAAATCTCCAAAATTGAAAAAGATAACATTAATCGATTCCTAGATTTCTCACGGTGTCACAAAAGCAAGTTCACCCAAAAAAATTGCTCTTAGATTTTCCACCATCACAACCTTTAATTAGAAAAGAAAAATAAGGGAAAAAATAAAGCAACAAATGTGTGTGTGTGTGTGTGTGTGAGAGAGAGAGAGAGAGAGAGAGAGAGAGAGAGAGAGAGATGGTGGAAAAAAATCATGGATATTGATTTTTCAAAATCATGAGAACTGAGTGAGTGTTCTCTTAAATGGGATCTTAAACCCATTTCTTTTCTATTTCTCTTCTTTTCCCCATACTTGATAAAAATATTAAAATTAACTTAAAGGATCTTACTGACGACCAATAATAAAAAACTGTGCTGAAGAATTGTGTATGAAGCTATATATCTGCTAGGTGAACTATCATAGTATACTCCAACATTTTGACATACAGTTGGTACGCATTAAACCATTATATTATTGCAGTACAAGATACAGTTGGTATACATGTGTGTGTGTGTGTGAGAGAGAGAGAGAGAGAGAGAGATGGTGGAAAAAAAATCATGGATATTGATTTTTCAAAATCATTCTCTTAAATGGGATGTTAAACCCATTTCTTTTCTATTTCTCTTCTTTTCCCCATACTTGATAACAAATATTAAAATTAACTTAAATGACCTTAATGACAACCAATAATAAAAAACTGTGCTGAAGAATTGTGTATGAAGCTATATATCTGCTAGGTGAACTATCATAGTATACTCCAACATTTTGACATACAGTTGGTACATTAAACCATTATATTATCGCAGTACAAGATTCAGTTGGTATACATAATGTTCTTCACCACCATTGAGATTAAGATTTACAAAAAGAAACAAAAATTCAAGATCTTAAAAGAAAAAAAAAATGGATGGCTCCAACATGACATATAGTTGGTAATGGTATACATTACAAATGGATGGGAAAGAAGATGATTTCGATTAGGAAAGCGGCTGGGTAGATCAAGTGGAAATTTCTCTTCTGGGCATTTATCCCAAATTAAGTACGTGAGTTGCACGTAATTGTTAGTGAAAGCCTTGGTATCGTAGTGACATGTTTACTGCCATAAAAAAAGGGTTGAACATACAGGTGAATAATTCTTATTATGTATGTTCAAGTTCATTAAAACATAGAACAAAACTTTCATTCAATGTTATCAGAAAAAAAAAAAAAGAAAAAAAAAAGAAACTTTCATTCTACTGTGATCAAATAACAAGTTTCCAGCTATGATAACACTTTGTAAGATGCTAATATATGCTTTAATATAATCTTCAACAGATATCTAACATCAAAATTCTAAAGAATGTGAAAGCATAATCATAACCTACAATCAACAAGATGGAAACAAAAGCTACAGAAATCACATAAGTTCTGTTGTCTAGTTCATTTTATAGGACAAAAAAGACTAAGTATGCACATTTTGCATATGCTATACAAAAACATCAAGACTACTATCAAGAAATCAGTATGAAAACAAATTGAATCGTTGACAACACTACATCCAAGACTCTTGGCAAAATTTGAAGAAGTTCGTTAATTTCAACCCGAGTCAGCTTTGAGGCAGGTTTAAGTTTGGTTGCCTTGACCCAATCCATGCCCTATTTACCACCGATTTTTGTATATTGAATAAAAAATATCTGGATACATCAAAATGGAGAAATGCAATTCATATAGCGCACCCCAACATAAGTTGGGACAAGGGTTTGATGATAATGATTTAAATCAAACAGGTACTGAGCAATACATGGATGTAGCTGGAGAATTTCCACAAATGTTCTTAACCTATTATGTTATTCATACATTTTCAGATTCTTTTTGTTTTATCTGTTTTCCATGCAAATAATGCATTGATATTCATACATTTTGAAAGAGGGAAATTGAGAAAGTTCGGTAGTAATACATACCCTAATTAAAACATAATCCAAATAATAAGAATTTTAATAGTAATAATAACAGGGTTATGCCCTACCAAGAAAACAAAAAAGAATGTGTATTTTCATCATCATTGAAGCCCTATCCCATCCATATGGGATACAATAATACAGAATATATATTTGAATCAAAAGATGTTGAATGCTGAACAAACAATGGCTCAAAAACAGAAAAGAGATTATCAAATTGAAGGAAAATAAAGAACCCATAAAGAAGGTGGCAAATCAAAATCAACAGAATCCATAATTCATAAGACATTGAATAAAAACCACCTACAAATTAATTCAAGATTGATAAAAGAAGCAACTAAAAAAACCTAATTACACAGACAGACAATATCTAATAGCAAAACAAAGCACAGGAAAATCAAAGAATGCAAAACCCCAACAACATACAACCTAAAGATAATTCAGCATATTCAATTTATAAGCAGTAGTCACATATTTAACCTAAAGACATTTGGTGAATACCCATTCTTCCAAAATCACTAGAACCGTCACCAAAAATGATATACGAACCAAACAAACTATCAAAAACAGAGATTTCTTAGATAAATGAAGAGAACACCCTAATCAAGTTAGTTCAATCTCACATCAAACACTGCAGAAAAAGGAAATCTAAATCTTAGCCAAGTGAAAAAAAAAAAAAAAAAAACACCCAAACGAATCTAAAATCGTATGAAACTAAAAAAAACCCAGATAGAATTTCAACCATAGATTCAAGAAAAAAGTGGGGGTGTGGGGATCAGACCCATTAATCCAGTGATCATGTGAAGGAGGAAAGAACCGACCTTTCTTGAAGAAATGCAAGGGCAGAGTTCATATGGTGGCCTGATTGTGTAAGATATGTCTGGACATCATCTGAGAACGAAGCTCCTGGAATCCCCTCCTTCTTTCCGATACGGCTGAGGAGGAAGAAGAAGAAGCAGCAGCAGCGGCCATGGCCGCTGTGGGAGAGAATGGTAGGTCTCCGCAGTGTAGTTTTGCAAACGGTGAATGCTGGAGTCCGGATCCTCTTGAGCCTTTGACTCACAAATTCCAGGTTGTTTATGGTGGTCCGGTTCAGGAAAGAAACAGATAAAAGAAAAGGAGAGGACAAGGACAGAGAAGGTGGACGAAGGATAAAAAGAATGAATAAGAGGGAAGACGAAGAAGACGCTGCGGCTGACTGAGGAGACGGCTCCAGCGATCAATGGCTCGGGCTCCGGCTGTGGATCGAGGAGAAAAGGAAGAGCAGCGAGAAGGGTTTCCTGGTTGCGACAAACGGGAAACCCTAAAAACGGAATGTAAAAGGAGGAAGATAAAAAATCAATGAAACTGAGAGAATCCATCCGTTGGGCTAATCAATGAAATGGATAGAATTTATCCGTTGGGCCAGAGGGACGGTGTGGACTTGGGCTGGTTTTATTTCTCTTTTTAAGTTTGTGCTGTGTTTATAAGATCCGATCCCAATGATCAAGGTGGGCCTCACCATATGCATGTTTGTTTGATGGGCTGGCCCTCTAAATCCATAACAATGGTGGCCCACCATTTTAGAACTCTCGAGTACCAGTCCCGATCCATCACCAAAACCGATCTTTTTAATTCAAATCCATCAACTACAAGGACGATGGATCTGTGCACATCTTCCCCCCATCTTTATTAATTAATAATTGGTCCTTTAAGTAAATGATCTACGACCATATTTTTAATGAAAGAAAGGTCTTTTGATGATGAAATAGAGAAGCCTCTTATTGACGTGTGGTTACAGAATTCAAAGCTTCTATTATCATTGCTTAACAATTTCGTTTTGCATAAATACTCTTATATTTGGCTTGAGAAAATCCAAAACCCTATCACATTAGCCGATATAAAATAATTGAGCCAATCAATATTTTATGCTCCATGGTGGGCTTTTCGCTACACTTCATTAACTGTTGCATCTGCATAATTAATTCAAGGCATTAGAGTAACTGACACACGAATTCCCTCTAAAGTTGGTATGTTGCAAAATTTCCCTAGCTTACTTGTATACCTATTACCTAATAATGAACACAATATGTTATACCACATGTTTTGTTGTCATCAACCTTATCCTAATTACATGGTGAAGCTATCCGCAATCCGGTTGTGCTGAGGCAGGATTCAAGACCAAGAGTTCTAGTGTAAAATATCTATGCCCCATGCGGCCAACATTCTCATTATTCATACATATACAACCTAGTGGGCAATGGAGAAAATCCGAATTTTTCTCTGGGAGCCCATTGTTCATTATCAGGCTATGACTGGCTCATTGGAAGATCACTGTTAGGTTATATCTTTGCTATCATGAAGGATTTTGAGAGATATGTTATTATGATAAAATCATCATAATTTTTTATGGGGAAATGAAACCAATTTATAGATATACAATACATAAGAAATTCCAAACTCAAACTCAAGGAATGTTTGGACATTAGTCTGACAAATAAGTGCTAATTAGATTAAGATAAAAAATAAAAGGTCGAATTTTTAAATTTTAATTTACCATAGTTATAGTTATACAAACATTTGTGATTTTGTATTATCCACCTCCATCCACTTTAGCTGTAAAATCTCTAAAAAGAAAGTAGCCCCCTTAGCGTATTTCTTTCTTAGGCAAAAATTCTAACTTATAAGCTCTAAAAACAAAAAAATTATAATCAAGGGTTTACCAAAAGCTCTAATGTGTAAATAAACACTTAATTATAAAATAAGAGCTTTTTTTTTTTTTTTTGAGTTACCAAATGCCCAAAATAATTGTTTCTAAGGAAAAGTAATCCTTATTGTGGGCCCCACAATGCAATATAAACTATCCATCAGATTCAAAAAGGTCAACTACGGCTATGGGACCAATTTTAAGCCATTTATTTGTCCTAAATCTTAAGATTTTTTTTTTTTTTTTTACAAAAAAGGTTTAAATGTGAAAACTTGCCATTCTAGGAATCCATGGGCCCCATTTTCATGATTCAAACAGTACAAACTCTTTAGAAGGCCAATTGTGGCTATGGGGTCAAATTTTATACATTAACTCATTATGATTTTTGACGTATGTTTTAAAAGCGTGCAACTAATGGATTGAACACTACTCAATTACACGCTCAAAAAGTGACTTAGGAGCAGTCCTCTTTTAGTTTTTGAGTTTTTAAGCTTCTATGGGTCCAATTTTAACCATCCATCCTTTGCACAAGATTAAAAAGAATTATGAGACCAATTTTCAATCATTAATTCATCCTAAATTTTGAGAATTTATATAAAAAAAGGTCCAAAGTGAAAATTGGCCATTTTGGGATCCTGTGGGCCTTGTTTTCATGATTCAAAGATACTGCTCATCTTTAGAAGGCCAAAAATAGTTGTGGGTCGAATTCTAACTCTTAAAACATCATAGATTTTGAAGAAATTGTAAAAGACTGTGCATAGTTAGATTGATCATGGACACACATGTGAAATGGTGTGGATATGATAAATGTAAATGATTCACATGTGTGTCATTTACACAAGTGAATCATTTTTAATGCAAACAAACGACCCCTAAGAACAAGGGTTCTGGAGCTATAAACTCACCAAAACCAACATATGAATCATTATATATATATAAAGCATTACGAAACGTTTTGCCACGTAGGCAGGTTCCATCCTCAATGTGCCATGTCAGCACCTACTTTGTGAGAAAAATACTATTTCTAAAACCATATAAAAAATTTTGGGCCCCACGTCGTATAGATTGCATGCCAGAGGTTTCTAAACCAACGAAATATCTATTCAAATTCAAATATTCTTATAGATTGCATGTGCAGGATAAGAAAGAATGAGATAAATGTCACGATCCTGAACCCGCTGCAGCGGCCCGACCTTGGGGAGCGTGAAATTGGGATTTAAGTAACAATTATATTTCTCCCATGATCCGCGTATGTGAGGATGACAATTTCAACACACTCTGAATATTTTTGCGGAAGCTTACATGGCGTTGCAACTCGGATTCCATGACCATCGGATTCTGCGTCACACTAGACTGCTAGTATATATCTATCATATCAAGGATCATATCAAACTGGGACAGACTATCACATTAAAATACAGAGTTGACGGTAACAGGATATTTCATTCCCACATATGTTCAAGTTACAAGTATCAATGTGCATTAATTAAAATCCCGAATAAGTGGCTAATAACAGCCATACAAATATCAAAGCTAAATAAACACCACCCCACATGTGACGTAGCTCCGATGTCAGGCTAAATGTCTACATGACATAGCCGACATAATAATCTACAAACTTATGGCTCCACAGCCAACACAAGCGCTTAGTTCGGGGCGAAGAAGTCTAGACCTGAATACCAAAAGAGTGGGTCAGACACGACGGTCTGACAAGTGGGTGAAAAGATATAAACAATATTCTGAATAATAAAACATATGATAAATCATGGCATTTGATCAAAAGTTGCATAGATTTAAAATTAGTGTAAAACGTGTATACCTGACAAAACATATATCCATTTTGAAGCATGTGTAAAACATATATATTTGGAATAACATGTATTCATTTGGAACAAGTGTAAAACATGGATATCTGGCAAAACAGGTATTCATTTGAAACAAGTGTAAAACATGGATAATTGGCAAAACACGTATCCATTTAAAGCATGCGTAAAATATGGATATCTGGCAAAACATGTATTCCTCACATTGCAAATCCAGTCCATAAGCAGACCATGCAAATTGCCCTTCTTCAAGGGAGCCACAATCGTGGGGAGCAGATTGGCAACCACACTTAAGCTGAATCTTCCATCACTAATGTGGCGAGAGCACACTAAAGGCGTTGGTCTCGGAGCACACGAAGTAGCGAGAAACAACTATATACATATATAAATATACTGAGCAAAACCACAGCCACGAAACCGGGTGACAAGACAGAACAGAATTCATACTGTAGCTGACAGAAGCTAAAGGGGGACCCCATGTTGGTGGATCAAACCGACAAGGTCATCCAAGCTTAGTGGTGCCGACTCGTAAGTCAAAATGCATTCAAAAAATATACGTATTTGAAGGGGTGTATAACACCCAAAACAAACTGAACTAAAGGCTCGTAAGCGCATTTAACACAATAATATCTTATCAAAATGCATAAGGCTGATCAAATATTCAAATTACAGATTTTAGTGGTTTTGAAATGCCACTTGTACTAATACACGAAAACTGTCAAAAACGTATGAAATTCAGTAAAAACAGACACTATGGACCCCCGCATATTTCTGGACCATACATTGAGGTTTCAAAATTTAAACAATAGGTATAAGGGTCTCGTATGTCGGTTAAAGCTCATGGCTTGGTACTCCAGAAGATTTCAGACATCCCGAGTTCCCTATACAAATTGATAAGCCCATTATCCTCAATAAATCTCCGAATTTGGGGTTCTTTTCCAAATCAATTTCCATATAACTCCTTTTATTCCTCCACATCATATTGGGGCTCCAAACCAACCTCACTGGACCTTAAAACACCCTTTTGATCATGTTTTGAAACAGCCCAGTAATTATGTACAGTTCGCTCTAGCGAACTAGAGGATCGCTCGGGCGAATAGCATTCTGGGAGGGTTCGCTCAAGCGAATACAAGTTCGCTCGAGAGAACTGGTCCGAGTCAAGAAGGGTCGAGCGAGCTGGGAGAGTGGCTCGAGCGGACAAGTCTCTGGAAGGGGTTCGCTTGAGCGAATTGGGGTTTGCTCAAGCGAATTAGCTTCTGGGAGGGGTTGGCTTGAGCGAACAGGAAGTTGGCTCGAGCTAATCATGTTCTGTAAGGATTCGCTTGAGCAAACGTAGGTTCACTCGAGCGAATTGCTTCAGAAACTCTCCGTTTCAACAATCCGGACCTCATCTTCTCTTCTCTTCAAAGTCCCATTTAAGCCATTACTTTAACAATACATTTATGGCTCTTCTATATACTCAAACCATCATCACTTCCTCCAATAACCATCCATTAAAACACCAATTCTCCTTTCATTCTCAATCTCATTTAATACAAGAACACCCACATTAATGGCAATCCACATGTGTTCCAAAAACAAACTTTTAAAAAGCATTTTATACACACATTCTCCAAAAGTTCAAAAAAGAAGAATAACTTAACAAGATGCATATTTCTAAAATCATTATAAACTACGGTAATAAGAGAAGATGAATAGTGAGAAATCCACAAATCCTCATTAAAGCATGAAATCATTCAAGAAAACTATTCATCTACTTGCCTTGGTCTCCAAAACTTCCAAATAGGTCTCTAATCCAACCAATTAGACCATAGCACACCTTATACAAGAAACCCCCAAAATAGACCCATCACAAACCCTAAACTGGGCAAACTAAGAAATAAGAAGAGAGAGCTCCCAATAACGAAGATGGGGCTTCTCTACGGCTAGAAGAACACAAATATAAGAAATTGGAAGGGTTGCTTACTTGGAAGTGCTTCAAATGAACAAGACTAGCTCAAGGATAACCTCAATGTAGCTAGATTTCTCTTATAATGACATCAATAGAGAGCTTGAGATGAGGGGAAGAAGAAGATGGGCACAAATATCTCATTTTGGCAAGCTTGGAGGTGGGTTTTGTGAGAAAACAAGAAGAGGAAGAGTAAAGGGGAAAAACCCTAAGGAGCTGAAGCTCCTATCTCTCTCTCTCTCTCTCATTCTGTTGGAACCAAATGGGGAAGAAGGAAGGGGGCTGGCCCTTTTATAGAAGGGTGGGTGTGGGTCCCATCATCACTTAAACTTATCGGGATTAAAACATCAATTTCCGGGCCCCGGATACGATCGACGAAGAAGCGAAAAATGTTTCTCAAAAAATCTATTTTTCAAAAAGTATAATTTTGGCATGGTTCTGAGATCTTGAAATTTGGGTCTAGATTCAACGTGAAAAGACCAGTTTACTCCCAATGCTGGAAAAACTGATTTTCGGAGCTTCAAATGAGCACGAAGTGCACACGAAAGTTGTAGGGAATGATGAGACTAGTCAAACAAAGCCATAATGGAAATTTTTTTTTGGGAATCACAAAGAAGCTCCCCATGCTGACCACGCAAGACAAATAGGGCTATACGGTCACTAACTGGGTTCACTGGCTTTCAAAACTTCCCAAAGCTAATAATGAAAGGTCTTTCTAACCCCCAAACTCAACCAAACAACCACTAATCTCACTTTAGAAAACTAACCCACAAATAAGTAAACACTAATCCCGGAAATTTGGGGTCGAGGTCTCATAATAAAGTTTGAAGACTTGACTTTACCATGATCAAACTTCTAGTTAAGCCTTAATGCAGACTGAGGTCCTTTCTCATATTATAATATGATATTCAAACCCAATTGTTAATTATTCTAAATCCGAAACAATCACCACAAAAGAGAAAAGGCTCAAGATTTTTTACCTGGAAACCCCTACTCGGGAAAAAACTACGGGTGACAGAGACCACCGAAAACAATGCACTATAAAACGAAGATTACAAGGGAACTCACAAGACCATTGACCCAGTTGAAACTCAACCTAAGGGGCTTTGAAGTACTTGTCGACCCGCCATTCACCTTCCACGTGCTCGCTTGAAACCCACCTTGAATGCCCTTTCAAGGTGCTTGAGAGAATGAAGAAAAGGATTAAAGCTTCAGCACAGTCTTCCTTGTAGGATTAGCCCACAAAAACTCTCTTAGACGTATGCTCAATGCTTGAGAAATTTAGATAGCTCTGGTAAATCCATTAGTGGTTGCAAGGGGTCATTATATAACCCAAGGTTCGTGCACAAGTCTCTTTGAAGGAAGGAAGGACTCTTAGAGGAAGTAAACACCATCAGCATGCAAGAGTCCTAAAAGGACAGAAAACTATGCGAGCCCATGTTCTGTCTGTGCACCACTAGTGAGCTCCAGTCTCGCCATAGCGAGACCATCTTCTGTTGTGGATATTTGTAGGCGCTGAACTACTTCGGGAGGACTCTATTTATGTCTTCAAACCCGACTAAAGGACTTCAAGGCTTGTCTAAGTAGTCCACGAGATGTCTTCCACTGTCAAAGGTTACTCGACACTCCTTTTCTAAACGAAATAAAAATTAAAACTCAATTAGGACTTAATTTTTGTTCAAACTATGAGAATTAGCCAATCTAAAATTCTAACAATCTCCCCCTTTGGCAATTCGTGAACAAAGCTCCTAAAACAAAGAAGATCTACTAAAACTAAAGAAAACGAGAAAATCCTCAAAGACTTGCGAAGGGATTCAAAACGATTGGGTTCCAAGGGTTTGGTAAAAATATCGGCCAATTGATGTTCGGTGTGAACTTTTTCTAGAACAATGATCTTGCCTTCAACTGACTCACAGATAAAGTGGTGCCTAATATCAATGTGTTTGGTTAGGGAATGCTGGACTAGATTTTTGGATATGTCAATGGCACTTAGATTGTCGCAATAAACAAACATAGTATCTTGATCAATCCCATAGTTTGCCAACATTTGTTTCATCCAAAGAAGTTGAATGCAACAACTTCCAGCAGTGATATATTCAGCTTTAGCAGTCGACAAAGAAGTCGAAGTTTGCTTTTTACTGTGCTAAGTGACCAAATTATTCCCAATGAAGAAACACCCTCTAGTAGTACTTTTCCGATCATCTGCACAACCTGCCCAATCAGCATCTGAACACCTAACCAGAGTTGTATTAGTGTCTTTGCTTAGCCAAATACCAAACTCAATAGTACCACTCACATATTTCATGATTCTTTTTACCGAATGAATGTGAGATTCATTTGGCTTAGATTGATAACGGGCACAGACTCCAACACTGTAAGCAATATCCGGTCTACTTGTAGTGAGATAGAAAAGACTCCCAATCATACTTCTGTACAGTGTTTCATTCACATCTTTCCCATTCAAATTGATTCTCAATTTAACAGATTGACCCATTGGTGTTCTGGAATGTTTAGCAAAAGTCATTCCAAATTTTTCCAGAAGTTTTCAAGAATATTTTGATTGAGAAATAAAAAAAAATTGTCACACTGCTTGATTTGTAAGCCTAGGAAAAAGGAGAGTCCTCCAACCAAACTCATTTCAAATTCATTAGACATGCTTTCGGAAAACTGATCAACTAACATAGAAGAGGTAGAACTGAAGACAATATCATCCACACAAGTTTGTGAAATTAATATGTGATGAGTGTCTTCTTTGATGAATAGTGTCTTGTGTACAGATGAGATCCAATGCAGATCCATATATACGCTGATATATATTTCTTGTTGCTAATACTTTCAGATTTTGTTGGACTCATGAGATCCATATGCAGTAATTTAAGTGGCCATTTGGTTGTTAAGGCATCAACTTTCTTATGTGAGGACCTTATTTGTTTGCCAATTTGACATGGACCACAAACAGCATGAGGAGTTTTTAAACGTTTAGGTAACCCAAGAATGATTTCATTTTTCGCCAAGCTATCTAGGTCCGTGTGATTAACATGGCCTAAACATTGATGCCACAAATCCATATCAATAATCATAGTTGTGTGACATGTCATCTTGCTTTCCGTAGCAACTACGTAACAATTGTCAGCAGTCCGCACTCCACGAAGTACATTATTACCCTTTTTATCAATAATAGCACGGTCATTAAAAGAAAAATGGACTTCATGGTGTGAATCACATAGTTGGTTGATGCTTAACAGATTTCTCTTTCAGACCATTGACCAGGAAAACATTTAAAAGATTGGACATACTTGGTATTGAAACTGTACCTTTTTCTATTATATTTGATTTGCTTCCATCACCAAATTTGACACTACCTCCATCACAGCTTTTTAGAGAAATAAACAGGGACTTATTACCAGTCATATGTCTGGAGCATCCCCTATCCAAGTACCAAACATGAGAATCTTTTGTAGTTAGTGTGGTGAGGACCACATTACAGCTAAGATAAGACTTTATAACCCAGACATATTTAGTCTTAATCTTTTGAGGAGATAAGGTACCTTTCCTTTGCTACCTTTGCCTTTGATTCCACATTTTGTGACAATGTGGCCGAATGTGCTCTTTTATATCACAAAAATGACAAATCAGGGTAGATCTAGGCTTAGGCACATTCTTATATGGTATTGAGTCCCTAGGTTTAGCATTTGGAGTAGCCAGAATACCAGAATATAAAGCTGGTCCTTTAGCAAAAATAGATTTACCTGATTTCATAGAAGATGATGACTCTAGGTTGAATCCAAGTCCAGTCTTTTGTTTTTCACTCCTTTGTTGCATCAAAATTTCATCTAGAGTTATGGACCCTTTATTCATTCTATCAAGCTAAGATTTGGTTGAAACTAATTTTAATAGTGCCATTCGAAGTTTCCCGCACACATCGTTCTTTTCAGTTTACAGCACGTTGTACTCAGTTTACAAAGAATTCAGTTCTTTTCTAACCTCCTCTAGCTGTGCATTAATCAGATCCTTTTCTTTCCCTGCATTAATAATGGTGTCAGATAAAATTGCACGTTGGGATTCTAATTGGCTTACCTTTACACGAGCATCATCAAGTTCAGAAGAGAAGGTTAAGTTTTGACATTCAGAAACTTTGAGCCCGTGAGAAAGCTTGTCATTTATGCAAGACATACGCTACGAATCTTTCAGAAGTTTTTTATAAGCAATTTCTAAATCTTGTTCCTCATCAGAAAGATCATCACACTTTGACTTATCAGATGACCCCTGCTCAAAGGATAAGTTAGTAGAAGACATAAAAGCAACAAATTTAGCATATTCAAATTGTGACTTAGATTCACTATTTTCATTCTCAGAATCTTCTTCCCAAGAAACATTCAAAGCCTTTCCTTTGTTTCTTTCCAATCGGTTTGCACATTTAGAAGCTGGGTGTCCAAACCCTTGACATTCAAAGCATTGAATAGGTTTATTGGCATTCTTCGATGAATTCTTATAATTTTTCGGCGCAATTTTTGGCTTGTTAAAGCTCTTATTCTTAGGAAACTCCTTTTTGAGGTTCTTTTTATTGTTATTCAGATATTTTTTTGAATTTTTTGACAAACAGAGCCTCAAGTTCTGCATCATCAAAATCATTATCAAATTCATCATCATTATTGTCCCTGGATGACAGTAGAGCGATTCCCTTGGATTTCTTATCAGAATAGTGATTTGCTTCAAAAGTTTATAAGCTTCCAATCAATTCTTCAATAGTGAGTTCATTAAGGTTCGTATGTTCCTCAATACCAATTACTTTTGACCGAAATCTCTTGGGCAAAGACTGAAGAATTTTCTTTACCACGTTTTGGTTTGGAATGGGTTCTCCTAAATTGAAACTGGAATTGACAATATGACCCAGTTCGGCATTGAACTCATCAAAGGTCTCTTCATCTTTCATACGAATAGTCTAAAAGGCAGTTGTCAGATTTTGAAGTTTATTCTGCCTAACTATGTCAATGCCTTCATGCACTGTTCTCAAGAGATCCTAAGCCGCTTTCGCAATGGTACAAGTAGAAATTTTGCGAAATTCTGAGTGAGTAATGCCATTATATATAGCATTCATGGCTCTATTATTCCAATGGGTCAGATTCTTTTCTCCTTGGTTCCAGTTAGCCACTGGTTTGGGAACACTTTTCCCATCAACCACTACAGTTGCAGATTTATAACCATTTATGGCTGTTTGCCAAACATCATGATCAAGAGAACCGAGAAACGCAGTCATCCTTACCTTCCAATAAGCATAATTGCCACTACCCCTCAAGCAAAGGAGGCTTAGTGGTAGAAGTGCCTTCCCTAGTGAATTCCATAGAATAAATATGAGAGGATCGCACTTTTAGAAAAGTGAAACTGCTTTAATACCACGTGAAGATTTGACTTTACCAAGATCAAACTTCTAGTTAAGCCTTAATGCAGACTAAGGTCCTTTCTCATATTATAATATGGTATTCAAACCCAATTATTAATTATCCTAAATCCGAAACAATCACCACAAAAGAGAAGAGGCTCAAGATTTTTTACGTGGAAAACCCTACTCGGGAAAAAACTACGGGTGGCAGAGACCACCGAAAACAATGCACTATAAAACGAAGATTAGTGAATTCACAAGACCATTGACCCAGTTGAAACTCAACCTAAGGGACTTTGAAGTATTTGTCGATCCGCCGTTCACCTTCCACGTGCTCGCTTGAAACCCACCTTGAATGCCCTTTCAAGGTGCTTGAGAGAATGAGGAAAAGGAATAAAGCTTCAGCGCAGTTTCCCTTGTAGGATTAGCCCACAAAAACTCTCTTAGACGAATGCTCATTGCTTGAGAAATTTAGATAGCTCTGGTAAATCCATTTGTGGTTGCAAGGGGTCATTATATAGCCCAAGGTTCGTGCACAAGTCTCTTTGAAGGAAGGAAAGACTCTTAGAGGAAGTAAACATCATCAGCATGCAAGAGTCATGAAAGGACAGAAAAACATAGCTCACTATAGCGAGCCCATGTTCTGTTTGCACACCACTGTAGTTCGCTGCAGCGAGCTCCATTCTCGCTATAGTGAGACCATCTTCTGTTGTGGATATCTGTAGGCGCTGAACTACTTCGAGAGGGTTCTATTTATGTCTTTAAACCTGACTAAAAGACTTCAAGGCTTATCTAAGTAATCCACAAGATGTCTTCTACCGTCAAAGGTTACTCCACAGTCCTTTTCTAAACGAAATAAAAATTACAACTCAATTAGAACTTGAATTTTGTTCAAACTAGAAGAATTAGCCAATCTAAAATTCTAACAAAGTTTCTTATTGAAGAGTGAGATACAATTCCTTCTTATTTAAAAAGAAAGTGTTTCCCATCCGGAATCTCATTAAAAGGTTATCTACTTCAAGAAAAGTCCTTTCTATATATCCACTCTTAATTTTTTAAACGCATCCTCTTTCTTTTCTTCTTTTTCTAAGTGAATCTGCATTGGGAGACACACCATCCTTCGTCTCTTCTCTTACATGTGGATCTGCATTGCGAGAGTCGGAGTCTGGATCCCCTGTTTCGTCCAAACAGGGGAGCCCTGTTTGGACGAATCAGGGGATTCGGTTCCCGAGAGTCGACACCCAAGTCTGGAAAAAGACAAGTATGAAAGACCCACCTCTCTCTTTCACTCTCTTGAGTCAATGAGTATTAAATGTGATAAGACAAGCCTCTCTCTCTCTCTCTCTCTTGAAAAGAAGGCAATAAAAATATAATATTTTTATTCTCTCTCCCTATTTCTCTCTATTCAATCATTCATTGTACCGTCCCTGACTCAATTTGCTACCTATGCAATCTTCCACGTTGAGGGTTAATATCCAGTGTAGCATAATGTTTTTCTTTCAACCTTTTTCTGGGTATTAAATGTGATAAGACAAGCCTCTCTCTTT
Organism: Persea americana; assembly: GCA_029852735.1. Taxonomy (NCBI): domain Eukaryota; kingdom Viridiplantae; phylum Streptophyta; class Magnoliopsida; order Laurales; family Lauraceae; genus Persea; species Persea americana. The sequence continues at coordinate 57,272,234 of CM056810.1, forward strand.
CTTTCGAAATCACCTTTTCTTTTTTTTATTTTAACAACTTTTAGTTAGAATTCCTATCATTCTATTTTATGTGATCGAACAATTGGGCCCTTAAAAAGGAAATGGGATAAGAATAACAAGTACATGAGATATATATGATTAGCCTTTTTCCATTGATCTAAGGTTACTACTCAAGTAATTAAGACCAAATATCCTTATCTATTTAAAGAACCATTGGAGTAATTTTTGTGGGTATTGAAACCATCACAAACCATGGAACAGTTTGTTTGTGGGGCCCATCTGAAAGCATGAACACTTGGAGGATAGGATTTTAAGAGTTTCTTATTAGCATATATTTCTTCTCAAAGAAAAAGGATCTATTTGATTATAGGGGCGCTGTTTCCGAGGCCTCAAATTAGTCCAAAATCAAGTTGTTACATGATGTGGGATGACTATTAGTTTTGCATAGTCAACGAAAGGGCCTATAAAACTCAGATGTGTGAAGTTTGATGAATGCCAAATTTTTTCTTTCATTTATTTATTTATTTATTTTTATTTTCTGCTTGGAACGTACTCATACACCCTTATACACTATCACAATCTCTATTCATTGGATCGACAGGTTTATCCATTGACCTTTTTAGAATTTGAATTACTAGAGTGATGGCTGGATATTTATTTCCCATCTTCCTTTATTCAGTTTCAATTTTTTAAGGGAGGTTATTAAGTGGTCATTTGGATATTCAATTTTTTTTTATTTAAATCACTTTAGAAATACGAGTCTTAGAATACCTAAGAATTTAATTTCACAAAACAAGCAAACCCTTTTATGGTCTCTTTCTCTTATTTTTTTTTTTTTTTTTTTTTTTTTTCATTTTCACGTAGGGCTTACCTATGTTCAATCCATTCCCTCCACATAGGCCTACAGAACTTGACATATCAACCTAATTGCTCCGTACACACCTTTCAAACTTGGATCATCACTGGACCTAATTTTCATACTAACTAAACATTGATCCTTGGACTTGCGCTTATTTATGAAGATACTAGCAACAGTCTAGAGGCAGGCACAAAATACCAATAGGCTACAACACCAAAATTCAACAGTACAAGCGTTCATATCCGATCAGTAATTCTAATGGTGCTTCCTGAAGCTTGAGAGTCAGAACTACTTGGGAGCCACAAAGAAGCTTTGTAATTTACCTGTCACAACCTCTTGTCAACTTTGAAGAAGTTAAAGAATAGGAGCCTTTTGTAACAGAACAGTACTTTGCCCCCCTTATTAATCCATGTAATGATATCTAAAAATGTAAATGAGCAATCCAAGCATTTTGTTTGCATGAATGCAGCAAAGCATGAGAACCCCATCTACAGATTTTAGCTTGATCCTTCGTCTGTCTTCTTGCTTGCTTGTTCTTGAAGCTTTTTTGTCCAGTATTCCTCAAGTAGGGGTCCAAATATTGCCTTGCCAGAAACCACTCCAATCCTGCATGCATCAGTTATATAGAAGCACTGTAGATAGTACCCTTATTTTTAACATAATCAACAAGCACTTTGAGTAAGTGTGCAAGTGTACATGCATGGGTACTACAATGTAAACAACATGCATAGTCGGTCAAAATTTTGTTGGTTCTCACACTTCATGTTTGTCTTGACCTTTGTCATACACTTCATATATCACACATGCAGATTTTCCCTCTTTTTTTTTTTTTTGTTTTTTTTTGTTTTTTAGGATTACATATTGATTCCACTCTCTTAAAAGAAATTTAGCTTTATAAATGTATAATTTTGATATTTCATATAATTTATTAATGTGTTAAGAATATTGGTGCTTCTATTACTGCATTGATGTTTTTTAATAGTCATTCTGTGTACAATTTCCAATTTAATCATTCCTACATTTTCAGATTTTCATAATTATTAAGGATTTTTCTCATCTATTTACATTTAAGGAGAGTTTTTTACACATCAGGTATGCATTTACACTTCTCTTCATTATACATATATATTTATATTGTTTTTTAAAAAAATTTATGAATATATACCCTCACGATTGCTTAATATTTGTTGTAAATGATCTCAACATTAGTTGTCCCAGCATGATTAACTTAAATGTACAATTTTGATTTATCATATCATTTTATAATATGTTAAGAATATTGGTGCTTCAATAATTACATTTACGTGTTTCTTAATAGTCTTTCACTGTATGCCTATATTGATATGTAAATATCACTTTTTTTTCTAGAAATTATGGTACATAAAAAAGAAACCAATATATGCAAAATTGCAAGGATGCATCGCATTTTAACGTTACGGCTGAAAAGAAAATGTCAACTTGATGGTATTAACATATTTATATATTTGTGGTTTTTTATATTTTAAATATTATATATTAATTAGCTCCCTGACTAGGCACTAAAAGTCATTCAAAATTAGCTCGACAAAGAGGATTAATAGCAATGCAAAATCATTGTATGATGCTCACAACATCGATCAAGTCGAGTAATGGATCTTTATCCTCACTTAGAAGTACTATAGGTATTACAAACAAATGCTCTATTAAAGAAAATCTAATCATAATGTGTGTGTATAACTTATTTTAGAAAATCTGATTATTTGCTCCTGCAACTCAAAACCAATTGGTGATTGGAAGAGGCACAACTCAATGTTTTCTATGGCATTCGACATTGTGCCTGCTGGTCTGTTTTTAAAGCGGTTGTAGGTGTAGACACCGCATTTGACCCTCTATGATAGCCTTAAATACCTGTCATATATAGCGGTGCCCCCATTTCACCTATGATTGAATGATTAATGGCATAATTCATATTAATTAACGATGATGAAGATGCTTGTTGATAATTCTAGACTTAGTTCGACGATCTCTAGAAGTTCGTGAGAGAAAAAGGCAAATCGCGTCAAGATCTCGAGTCCAACCCATTATCACACAAGGAGCAGACCGTGACACTATTCAAACCTTTTCCGGACCACTTAAGACATGCTTAGTTTGCAAAAATGTCACCCGATTAACCTAAGTTAGGAAACTGGATCCATTGGTCCAGAGGTTCCCTTTTTCTCACCCCCTAATCATCAGGACACTTAGACCCTTGGATTCCTCACTTCGACAGCTTTCCGACGATATATAGAACGTCCAAATCAGATGAGCGGGTCAAAAGTTATGAGATTCAGAAGTTTGTCCCAAAAGGAGATGAAAATCACCTAGGCACCACCCATGTGGCGCCCACCCTGTTGAAATTCATCTAGGCGGTGTTGGGCACCCACACAGTCCAGGACCACCTAGGCACCCCATGGTGGGCGCCCACCCTCCAGATTCCACTAAGATGGCCTAAAAGTAGCCCGGGACCACTTAACGTAGGGACCAAACTCCGGAAATGAATTGACTCCATCTAGGCACCACCCTAGTGGCGCCTTCCCTATTAAATTCCGCATAGGCACCAGTCCTGCGGCGTCCACACTGCCCAGGACCACCTAGGCACCCCATGGTGGGCGCACACCCTTCAAATTCCACTAGTTGGCCTAAAAACAAACCGGGACCACTCAACATAGGGACCAAACTCCGAAAATGAATCGACTCCATCTAGGCCCACCTAAGCGGCGCCCACCCTACTAAATTCCACATAGGCACTAGCCTTGTGGTGCCCACACTTCCCAGAACCATGTAGGCACCACCTCATGGGCGTTCACCTCCAAATTTACTTGTTCGGCTTGAGAGTAGTCCGGGACCACTCAAATATAGGGACCAAGCTCCGAAGACGAACCGAACCACCTAGGCACCACACATGTGGCGCCTAGCCTTGAAATTCACCTAGGCTCCACCCATGTGGCACCCAGCTTTGAAATCCACCTAGTTACCAACATTGTGCTACCCAATTAGTTAAATGCTAGTGTAGGGTCCCCCCAGTTGAAGATCTATCCGTTCGATTCAGACTCTAAATGGGACCAAGTTCCAAAAGCAAAACCAAACCATTTGGGCACCACCTTGTGGGCGCCTACACTCTCTAGGACCACCTGGGCGCCACCCTGTGGGCGCCCAAACTGCGCAGGCCATGTAGGCGCCACCCCATGGGTGCCCATCCTCTCTCAAACCTTAATTCGCCCTAAAACAACTTAAGTTACCCTGGGATGCGTGAGACCTTCTAGAAACACGAAATAATGAAGCCCTAGCCCTCCTAAACTCGTCCCAAACCTCTATATAAGGATCTCTTAACTTCATTTACAAAGGGAGCTACCCTAAAACAGAGAAAAAAAAGGGATTATAAACAAAAATAAGAAAGGTAGTCACCGTCAGAGAGAGAACTTCAGATCTAGAGAAGAAGAAGAGGAAATAGAGGAGGAGGCTCCCATGTCTTCAACTATAGCTATGGGTCTTCACGAAAGCTTCGTTCTAGGAATTTGAGAAACGTGTCATATACTGGTATTCCTAGATCTCTCCTTTCTTTTATTGCATTTCATTGCCATATGTACTTAGAAACATGCTTAGGACCATTTGAGCATCGTAGATCTACATCAGCTTGTGATAAAAATGGTATTAGTGCATTATCATGTTAGTAACATGCTTAGGTTCATACTAATAGAGTAGATCTGCATTGATTTCATAGTTTTGATTGCGTAACTAAATTAGATCTCGCATTAACAACATCATCATCATCATTTATATCGAAAAAATCGCAAAAAGCCCTTGGCAGAAAGGCTGGGTACCACCCGCTGGCCGCCTACCCTCTCCCGGATAGGCTGGACGCCTACCCTTCTGAGATAGGGTCCGGGTTCTAGGTCTTCACCCATTGCATCATTCTCTTGTAGATTTGTTAGCTACATCATTAGTAGTTCGCATTAGGACGTTCGCATCAGTCGCTGAACATCGGAAATTGTGTTGAAAGTACTAAGGCTCTTGTGCATTCATTGTGATTCGTTGAGAACCCTGACTGAACAAGGTAGGCACCATAGGTGTGGCGCCCAAGTGGATTTCTCCACCTTCGTGCACAACTTTTGATCTTCCGCATTTAGTTCATTTAGAAAGTGCATGAAAATGATGTGTTTGGTTGTTTGACGTGTTCTGAACTTCGAATTATCATTTTTTTACCACACTTCACATCATTTCATTTGAATCGTACAATATAGAAAAACCTAAAAAAAATCATAAAACATAAAACTCACTTCTTCTCTTTCCTTACTGTCTACTAAATTAGAGAAGAAACAAGAAAAAAAAATAAAATAAAAAATAAAAAAAATTAAAAGATATCCAGAAAATCCAAAAATAATAGTTAGATAGTCTAGGTTATTGAATTTAGCACCTAAGTAGGATAAATCCTAAGACTAATAAAATGCCATAATTAATTAACTCAACAATCATCAAATCATTAACCACACCTTTAATCCCATTAAGACACAAATTAACTCGGATCTAAAAGTAATTAAGAACTTTAGAAACACAAAAAACTTAAAACCCTAAAACACGGCCACCTGGGAGCCACCCCTGGGCGCCCATCCTTCCAAGACCACCTGGGCACCACCCCCTAGGCGCCTAGCCTATTCATTCCCTAAGACACCCCGGTTAAAGCTTAAGCTAATTAATTAAGACCTTAGACCAATCCAAATTAATAGATTAAAATATTTTAAACCTGAAATAACTGAAATCTCAATCAATTTAGACTTGAATCAACCCAAAAAAACGCAAAACCAAAAAATCTCCAAAACAGTTCACCTGGGTGCCCAGCCTGCCAAGTCCACCTAGGCACCACCCTCTTGGCGTCCAACCCATCCCATCACTAAGGAACCCCTAATCAAAATTTCTATTTAATCACAACCCGAATTTAATCCTAATCAACATAATAAAACACTTTTAGATTTAAGAAACCTGAAACCCTAATCAATTCGACCCTGAATAAACCTAAAGATTACCAAACCAAAGCGAAACCGCAAGACGAACACCTAGGCACCCAGCCTATCAACCCACTTAGGCACCACCCCCTGGGTGCCTATCTTGTCCCATTCCTTTGGAAACCACCACTTAATTAAACTTAACTGATTAAACCCGAATTAATACATTAAAACATTTTGAACCTGAAATAACTGAAACCTCAATCAATTTAGACTTGAATTCACCTAAAAAACCAAAATCAATTCGAACCACAAAAATATCCACCTGGGAGCCACCCCCTAGGTGCTTATCCTGCCGTATCCGCCTGGGCACCACCCTCTGGGCGCTTAGCCTACCCAATCACTAGGAAACCCCAATTGAAATTAAACCCAAATTCAATCCTAATCAACACACCAGAACACCCTTGAAATTTAAAACAACTAAAACCAGAAGTCCGAATTAACCTAAAACGTCGAGCCAACTCAAACCACAAAAAACAGTCATCTAGGTGCCCATCCTACCAAGTCTACCTAGGCGCCACCTCCTAGGCGCCCAGTTCATTTAGTCCCCAAGGAACTCCAATTAAACTTAATCTAATTAGCTAAGACCTCAAACCAATCCTAAAGCACATGATAAAATATTTTTAACTTGAAAGACCTGAGACCCTAAACCAATCTAAACTTAAATTAACCTAAAGAGAACAAAAAAAGCCAAAACCAAAAATATAGCCACCTGGGCGCCACCCCTGCCCTGGGTGCCCATCTTGCCACATCCACTTGGGCACCACCCTCTGGTTGTCCAGCCTATCCAATCACTAAGAAACTCAAATTTAAACTTAATCTAATTAAGACCTTAATTTAATCCTAAATAACACAACAAAAACACCTTTAACTGAAAAGACCCTGAAACCCTAATCAATTTGGACTTGAATTAACTCAAAAACACAAAACCAACAAAAACTAAAAAAAATAGCCACCTGCCCCATCGATCTGGGCACCAACCTCTAGGCGCCCGGCCTCTCCAATCACTATAACTTAACTAATTGAACCTAACTTAATCCTAATCAAAACAACACAATAAAGAACTTTTAATTTAAAGTACATTAAACCATAAAGGTTCAACCTTAAATCAACCTAAAAAACACGAAGCCGACTCAAACCACAAAACAACTCACCTGGGTGCCACCCCTTGGGCGCACGTCTACCAAAATCCACCTGGGCCCCACACCCTGGCCACCCAGCTTCCCTGCTTTCAGAAAAACCCAATTCACGACTTAGCCTAAGTGATTGACGTTCAAACAAACTCCAACTACGAAAAGACATTTCCAACTGAAATACATCCAACCCGTTAAACATCCAAACCCTTAAGAACAAACAAACAACCACCTAGGCACCACCGCTATGGCGCCTAGCCTACACTCTGACCCTAATCCACTACTTCAACTAAACACAAATAACTAAACACCTTATCACTTTAATTAATTAATACCAGAACCTAAAATAATCCCTGGACCCAAAGACCAATAATCAAGCCCCTTCCGGAATACTTGAAAATCACAGCCAATCCACCTGGGCACCACCCCCTTGGTGCCTATCCTCTCATTCGCACTAAAACGTGAATTCTTGATTTTGTTTCAAAATCCGGATCCAAATCACTTCGACATTTGAACATCAGAGACTTGAAACAATTTTAAATATTAAAATTCACCAATCAAAGCCCATTGGAATCTGAAATATAAGCGAATTATCCCAAAATCACAAAAACCATAAACTGTCAGGATAGGCATCACCCCCTCGGCGCCTACCCTACCTTTAAACACCGAATCGTGACTTTCAATTACATTTCAAATTCCGATTTAGAATTGACTTTAAGAGAATACCATAGAACCTTAAAACATTCCTAGACCAAAACATAGTTCTCAAAACCCCCCGGAATTCTAAGAATAATGTCGATACCATCACCACTAGCCAAAACACTCTGAATAAGTCAAAGTCACCAGAGTGACCTAGGCGCCACCCCCTGAGCGCCCAAGTCCTTTGTCAACCCTGTTTTGCCGATTTCGACATTATGTCACCTCCCAAATTAAAACCTTAAATCTTAAGCAACTTAAACAGAATGCTAAAATACCTCTAATCCACTTCTTAATTAATCTTCAACTTAAAACAAACCAAACCAACATAAACCTTACCCAGCCAACTGCTTAGGCGCAAGAACTACCTGACTTAGGCTATTTATATCCTAGGTTTAGATCGGGTTACCTGATTAGGTAGCTTAGAGCGTTAGGCTTTGCCCCACCATTTTTTCCTGTTTCGTTAGGGACTGGGAGAGCTGATGTGGGCGGTGTAGGACCTTAGTTTAGGGTTAATCCGATGATCAGTAATAAAGCATTAATCACGTAAATCCAAGTAAAATCCCTTAGTTAGGCCCTTCTAGCCCCATATCAAAAAAGCCATAAAAACTATAAAACTAACAAAATAAACCCAAAAAGACTTTCTTTTATTTCTTCCTCCACCTCAGGTGCCAGATATTTAATCGAACTTAACGATAAAAGGGAATAAAGAACTGACTCCTAAAATTGAATAAATGAGAACAACGAGATGGGATGAGTGATTTCATACATACTTTTAAACAATCACGGCCCATCGGTCACCCTAAAACAAGCACTGGCCCATCGGCCACCTCCAATCAATTACAACCCATCGGCCTTTCACTTTTATCACTCGTGCATCACACACGAAAAAGATAGAAATCACAAGTCAAAGCCTCATTTGCATCATCATTTTGGTTTGAAAAATCAACCTTTAAACCCTATTTTGCCAAGGGATTTGCAGGGGGTACCCGGGAACGGGTCCGATCATCTTCTTAAATATTTGGCACCTCCCTCCATTTTATTTTCTTTATTTTAGTTATTTTATTTTACTTGGATATATTATGATTGTGCTATGTGAGGCTTAACCTTTATTCAGACTTTAACTCATGACCCTGAATTGACTCAAAATTAAAGAGACCCAAAGAGACCCAAATTAACGTGACAGGACAACAGTCGTGTGTTGCTGGCAGCACATTAGACAAGAGGAAGAACCCACCCATTTATTTTCTCCCATTTTTTTCTTTGGCTTTTGTCGGAGAATGATGTTATGGCCGAACCGTAGCTGGCGATCGTCATCCGTTGATTTTGAGGGTAGTCGGAATCCTCATTTTCGATGTAAAATTTAAATAGCATATATAGATGAATGGAGATTTCCCTAAGCCATGCCATTCCTTTGGGGGGGGGGGGGGGGGTTTCAAAATTTACATCTGACAGCAGGGAACAGCATTGTGGCATGCCTTTGCCCAACAACTTGCGTTCTATTTGTGTTGATAAGAAATGTATGGTTTGAGTCTAGGTCCAAGTCTCGATGGACCCCAGCGCCTAATTCTGCGTCTGCACAAGTAGAAATGAAAGGCCTACACCTAAATTGCACATGTAAGGACCAAATTGCAATGGAATCTAGATACGGGCTTTGGATGTTAGTCCAAATTCATCAGGGACAAACCCTAATTGCTGTTTTAAAAAGTGAAGGAGAGTTCAGAGTCCTAACCACCTCGTTGGAAGTGTGGGTTCAATCTTTTCTTGATCCAATCCATTTAAACACATGTCCCTCTCTTTTGTAGGAACAAGCCCAAAATTTCACTGGTTTGAGTGATTTTCATGGTTGGTAAATGTTTGGTACTGCTGTATATTCAAATGTGAACAAATCAACCGTGTAGATAACTTCGGTTGATATGAAATTACATTTCACACTAGTTTCACATGAAATAGGATTTCACACTATATGATGCCAAATGTGATATAAACATAGATATAGAAATCGGGTGCACAACTCTGTGCTTTTTGAAATCTTGGATATGGATGCAACTATCCTATCTATCACATGAAACTTAATATCTCATTTAAGAATCCTATATAGAGTTCATTTGGGCACACTTGTGGAATGTTGATTCTAAACGTGCGATGGAGAATCTTTCCATAGAGGGCAGCATCCTCATTCCAACTCCTCCCCTCAGAAATTAGAATTCTATTGAATAAAGATAATTTTGCACCTTGTCACCAAAATTCCTTTACTTTTCCAATTCTTTGAAGCACCCCAAATGGCATACGTAAGAAAAATTTCTGCTTTTGCATTTCCATGGCATACTGCCTTTTCATTTCCACGACATATGCAAAGAAGCTTACAAAGTATTTCGCCTTGTCTTCTATTCATCATTTCTAAATTCATTAAATGTCATGCAGACCTTTATAATGTGTGTTTATGTCTAGTTTCTCTTTTATATCTAATAAAACTATATGAACCAAGAACTTGGCATAGTAAGATAAGCTAAGAAAGTATACCTTCAATTATCAATACGACATCTTGTTCTAGTGTCATATTGTTTAGATATGGATATCCATATGTAGTGCCTGGTATGTGGGCCTTTCTTCAGGTACGGTGTTATTCTTTGGAGGATCACCCCTTTCCTATTCCTTGGTTTATTTGGAAGGAACAAACCAACAGAACTTGAAGTGACTTTTCTTTGATGGAGGATCTTTGTAGAGCAATTCCAAAGTGGGCCTTATCAAGGAAATAACTCTCTAACTTCAGTATGAATGACATTCTTTCTAATTGGGAGGCTTGTATGTCATGTGGCTTGGCTAAGGATAGAAGGATGGTTGCTTGGTCTTCTCCCTCGATGGTAATGTTGAAGTTGGACGTTGATAGGGCCGTTGGAGGAAAGCCAGGGCCAACGGGTACTGGGGAAGCATTGTGCGATGAAAAAGGGGATATCTTATGTATGTTCTTCAAAAGTGTTGGTGCGAGGGACTCTAATGAAGCATAGGTGTTGGCTATTTTGGAGGCTCTAAGGATCTATTTCACTCTTCACAAGGTCTTATGATGGTGGAAAGTGACTCATTTAACGCTATCTCTTGCGTTACTCGGAGAGGGGTTAACCCTTGGGAATCCTAGTTTTCCCCTAATGAGATTAAGGAGCTGGCTTCTACTCGGTGTAGTTTTCTCTCATGTTATTAGATTGACTAATGGATTGGCGAATTCCTTAGATAAATACGGGGTCCTTGGGTCTTCTCCTTAGGAGGTTTAGCTCATGTATTTTTTATTGTTTTAGTTATAAATAATCCTTTTATACCCTTGTTTATGTTGCGCGCTTTGGTGGTCTTTCTTATACACAGGCTCGTTATTAGGTGCATGGTGCGCCCTTGTTGTGGGGCTCATTGGGGTCCACTATTGGTCCGTCTAAATGGATGGCAACCCCCTCAATTACATCGAATCCATGGGACTAACACCTATCCAAATGGACAGGGTTAGTAGATCGATTGCACGATTATGAAGCCGTTAAACTTATGGGTTTTGGTTAAAGATGATAGGATGATCAAATGAGCCTTAAACATCATAGGTAGATAGGGCCCACCAAAATTTGGGAATCCCCCCCATCCCCCGGTCCCATCCCTAAGCGGGTCCCACAGCCCGATGCACATGAATGCCCAATGCACGCATCACGCATTGGATGAGCCCCATATATGATAAGACTTACCTATGTTTAAAATTCTCAGCTACATTAGATCATCCTAACACCTTGATCTTTGGCCCTATTGTTTAATGGATTTAAAGGCATCATTTTCTTAGGATTTCTATCCAACGGTGAGCAAAAGTTGGATGGGTATCAAATTTGGGCTTGTGACAATTCATGGGGGTGGGCAGTGTGTGTAAAACTCCATGGCCTAAAAAAGTTGGGGAACAAAAAAGGGGAGTTTACACACACACCCCTTTGATGAGAAATTTCTTTCTTGAGTCATGTAAATTGGAAACAAGCTTTGATGCATGGGCAAACTAAAACTAGAATGGCCCATGCAAACAATGAGATCACGATGTTTCCATCAAATGATGTAATTTGGTTGTATCACATGCCTTGTAGATTGCAATATGACTCAATCTGTTGATGGCAATTTTGGTAATGTCCACCTTATGATGCAACTATGAGCAAGACCCATCTAGTGTTATAACCAAGGCGTGTCTCTCCAATGAAGTCATATGGAGTGTGCTCATCAAATGAAAAAAAATCACAAGATATAATGTTAGGTGAGTTTTTAGTGACCATAGGTTTGCATTAGGGGTTGGCGTTAAGCCCTCGTCTATTTACAGAGAGATGGAGTGCATGTGAAACTTGAGAGATGGTCGGAGGCTTTAGAATCCAAGAGCTTTAAAAATAAGTTGTAGAAAGATTGAATACGTGAATTGCAACTTCAATGGGGATGTACAAAGAACTGAAATCACTGTCAGCTCAAGAGATACCACAAAAAATTTCATTTCGATACCTTGACTTGATAATCAGTGAGGACAGAGAGATTAAGGAAGATGTCAAATGTATGATAAGATTGAGATGGTTGAAGTGGAGACTTGCTTTTCAAGTTCTTAGTGATTGGTGCATGTCAACAAGACTGAAGGGAGGATTTTTGTAAGACCCCGCTCCGAGAGTTTCCTTTTAGTGTTAATTAAGACGTGCTTTAGCTATAAGTGAGATTAGTGGAAATGAGTTAAATCTGGATTAGAATAGCTTTTTATAGCTTTGAATTATTTTGGGAACTCTTTTGATTTAGTGGGGCCCTTTGGGGGTTCCTTTTATTGTGTCTTGATTAGTTTTGGGATTTATTTAATAATTCTGGAAATCTGTAATTTGCTTCGTTTAATGTATTTTATGATTCCCGACAACTTTTGTATTTGCTCCGTTCTCGTTTGAAACCTCTAAACCCTACTTTGCCAATGATAGGGGTAAAACAGTCTTTTTACACAAAATCTGGACACTATTTTCAATGTCTCCGAAACTCGTAAAATATATACTTTTTGGAAAGTAGAAATTTTGACGATCGATTCTTCCTTCTTCGTTGAGTCCGTCCGAAGCCCGTAGAGAGATGTTTTAGCCCAATTTGGACTTTTAAGTTGTGGGACCCATTGCCATTGTCTATATAAGGAGGAGCCCTTTTTCCTCTTCCTCTTCTTGCAACTTTCTTTGAAAAAAAGGAATTCCAACCCAACCCTAGGGTTTTCTTCAAGCTACCTTGCTTCCTGCTTCTCCATCTCTCAATCTCTCTCAAATCTATTGCTAAAGGTAAAATGGAGGTGATAATCTTCTTCCCCTCCATGAGAGCTTCATCTTGATACCTTTTTCAGAGAGAGCCTTCCATTCTAAGCTACATTTTGAGCAAGCTCTTGCCATTAGAGGACTTTCCATGTAAGCTCTTCTTCTCATCTCTTGGTTGTGTGTTCTTCTAGTCCTTGAGATGCTCCATCTTGGTTATTGGGAGTTATCCCTTTCTATTTCATAGCTTTGCTATTTTAGGTCTTGATATGTATGCTATTTTGGGGGTTTTGTGTAGATTGTGGGATTTGAGCTTGGGAGAAGTGATTAGAGCTTATTAGCTTATTTGGAGACCAAGGCAAGTGAATGAATGGATTTGATTTGAATGAGTTCTTGTTTTATTGAAAATGTGGATTTTACTATTCATATTCCTTTAGTTTACTATGTGTCATAAAGCTTTTGGAAATGTACTTATTGATATGATTTTTCTCCTAGTTAGTTTATGAGAATGTATGCATTCATTCATTAAAGCTTATTTTGGCCATTATGGACTTCTTAAATGATATTTGTACTTGCATTGAATGGGATTTGTGTTGGAAGGAGAATTAAATGCATTGATGGAATGGTGGTTGGGGGAAAGGATTAGATGTGGAATGGAAGGGAATAGACCCATTTCATGTTAGAAAATGGATGAAGCTGAGGTGAAAGGGTTTGGAAAAGAAAGAGTTGAAATCTGCACCTGATGTGTAGTTCCCGCAGTTGGGCGATCAGCGGGCGGTCACCTTGGCGGCTAGCCGACAGGTGACCGGCGGCTAGCCGACCCAGATTCGGTTACAAACACAGAATGCTGTGTTTTGACAGGTGAACCGCGGTCAGCCCTGCGGTTATCTCGCGGCTAACTGCCACCCAAAAACCCTATGGCCGCTAGGTAGCCGAAATGCGCGGTCAGAAACACAGAATGCTGTATTTTAACAGGGTGAACCGCAGTCAGCCCCGCTGTCATCCAGCGGCTAACCGCCTAACACCTCGGCGGCTAACCGCCAGCTAACCGACTGGTGACCGAATTTCACCTAGAATTCATGAGTCTTTTCTATTGTTTTCAGATATGGTATTTAAAGGTTTGGATGGGTTGTTCTGATGCCCTACCACCTTGGAAAGACCCAGGGGATGACATAAGGAGATTAACTTATAAAGAAACTCCATTTCGGAAAAGTATTGGGAATTTTGGATTCATCAACTGGTATAAGGAAACTTGTTATGTCCTCTATCATTCGAGTACCATACTAAGGGCAATAATATACATACAAGATCTTTATACATGTTGTCTGAATACGGAAGCCCCAATATATAGTCTGTAACTGTATAAGAATTTATTTCATGGTTTTAACTCTGATTTATGCACCTGACATGTCTTGCCCGCCCCGTCTATGCATGAAAAGATAATGATATGAAATGTGTGCCTATGAGCACCATGCCCCGCCTGCCCGAGTGTTTTACACCGATATAGTCTCGTACATGTTTCGATTTCTCATGTAACCTATGAGTCGGCACCACTAAGCTTGGACGTCCTTGTCAGTTTGATCAACTGACTTGGGCCTCCCCCTTGTGCTCCCGCCGTTGCAACTTGGATCCTGTCCTATCCCGTTACCCGGTTCCACGGCCGTGGTCTTGCCTAGCTATATGTATATGTATATAATGTTGGTTCTCGTCACTTCCTGTGCTCGAGCCCAACGCACTGCTTGTGCTCTCATCGCATTAGTGATAGAGAGGATTTAGCTTTAGTGTGGTTGCCATCTATTCAGTTCCTGTACCTTGAATATCCCACATGATTTATATTGCATTTGTACTTTACATGAACCATGCATCCGGTTTTAAGACAGTTATCGTTTAATAAGATTTTGTTATGTTTAAGATGTGCTTTGATCTCTCTCTTGGTATTATCTATTCATCCACCTGCCAGACCGTCGTGTCTGACCCAAATTTTGTGGTACTCAGGTCCAGCCCCCGTTATTGCCTTTGAGGAGGAGCCAGAGGAGGCGGTCGGTGAACCGCAACGATTAGTGGAGTGGCAAGCTGACAATGTCACTTAGACATTTGGTTTAGCTTTGAGCTACGTAACATTTTGGAGGAGTTTATAGAATGATACTTGATTTATACTTTTGGTTGTACTGACCTTTGTTGGCCATTATTTTTGGGGAATGTTAATTTAACTTGATCTTTTGTTTAAACTTTAACTTCATATTTTGGGAATGCTAATGAGATCATTGCTTACTCTGACATCATGTCATACTTATGTATTAACAGTCTTATATGATGAGAATGGATTAAGAGTTTGATTTGCTACACGCTTCCGCACCAATGTAAATGTTCTATGAGTGTGTGTGAAATCCTCACCGCGGAAACCTGCGGGAGATTAAATGTGTATATTCATATAATCATTCATCCACCACCGTCGCGGGCCCGGATCCCGGTCCGGGGTCGCGACAATTTTATAGGGCATCAATTAGACTAGTTATGACCTATTGAGCCTAATGTTGGCCCATTAAGAATCAACACTTGCACAAAATGAGTGCAACATAGATGACAGCGTTGAGGTAGAGGGTGAAATTGGGAAAGATGGAATCAGAAATGAGAGCTTTTGAGCGCATATAGGGGTAATTGTAGTAGGTGATAAAATAAGAAAAACTTATTTGAGATGGTTTGAACATGTTTAATGTAGCCCGGCAACAACATTGATGAGAATTTATTTATTTATTTTACTGGTTCATGACCAGCCAATGGAAGGTGTAACATGGGTCAAGTCTAAATCAGTCGGGTCTTCTAGAATTTAGGTTTAGTTCGATAAGTTCAGTGGAGTCAATTTGGATAAGGTTGGGGCTGGCTGAAAACCTGCTGCAACCACACCAAATTGCATCTCTAATGCTCGCTTTTTAATTGTTAAAGAACTTTAAATCTTTATCCCATCTATTTTCTAACTTGTCAAGTTCTATTCATTTGGCTGAGTTTTATTTTTCACCTTGCTTTTCTATAGAAAAACATGAAAGAGACAAGGCATGTGTTCTTGTTCATTGCATGTCAGGAAAAAATAGGTCAGTACGAACATTTGTAAACACATTTGTTCGTGTGTAATCAAATAATAAATAACCGTATGTGCATGACGTCTATAAATAGACAGTGGCAAGTATGGGTCGAACCCACAAAGAGCGATTAAGGATAAAAGTAAAAAATGTCACAAACTCACAATGCATAAAATTTAAAGCAACTAGAATAAAGATGTTGATGATAATAAAGAGATAAACAATATTAATAATCAGATCAAGGCACTAGAACCCATTAAGCATTCCAAAACAACCCTTTTTTTAATGAAAACACAAATTGATTAACTTTTCTACTTCAGATCTGAACCCAATCAAGGCATCTAGATCCGGGTAATATGTAACACCCCGTACCCTAATCCAGTATTACTACTAATTAATTGCTTGGTTAATTAATAGTTTAGTTAGTAGGTGTGTTAGAGTCTTAGCGAGTCGGGTTTGGCGTAAGGATCGCGCGTGCGAAGTTTCGTGCGAGTCCGAGTGCGTTTGGATAGAGTAGGGGGCTGGTTTGCAATTTTGGGAAATTTTCAGGGGTTTTTATGAGATTATGAGTTTTGTGAGTTTGGGTGCCTTGGATAGGTCTCGTCATTTCATGAACTTTAGTCTTCTGTCGCGTTTCGATTCGACGCGCTGAAGAGACCCAAATAATCCCTTTTAGCTCACCAAGGACTTAACCCAAATTTTACCCAAAATACCCTTTTAAACATGTCATCAACCGGATGACTCATTCCCACCTTCTTATCTTCATTCATCTTCATCCCTTCTCTCATGTCTCTAAGGTAGCTTCAAGCTCTTCCTTCTCTTCACTGTTGCCTTGCCAAAGAAAACAATTGGAGCTCATCTTCATTAGCCAATCCACTAATCTTCTTCATCAACTCTCCAAGACCTCAACCATACAATTTTCTAAACTTTTCATCAACACATCACTCCAAGGTAAGCTCTCCAAGCTACTAGACTTAGCTAATCTTCTTCCTTTGGATTAGAAATGGATTAGGGAAACTCATAGCAACCCTTTTCATTCATTTTTGTAGTGGAGTGTTGAGTTGGAAACTTTCTTCTTCCCATTTGAGCTTTTGTGGAGTTTCTTCAAAACTTCTTGAATTTTCCCTAAGCTCTTCATCAAGGCAAGTTAATATGTATATTTATGATTTGATATGTTTGTCTTTCCTTTGATTGATAATTGATGATGTTTAGATGACCCTTTACTCTTGGAAATTGTTTAGATTGAAAACATGATAATTTGTTGAAATTGTTAATGAAATGGATTAGGATACTAATGACTTGATTAGATGTAAGATGGGGTTTTTAGGGACTTGTTGCATCTACCTACATGTGGGTTTTTATTGTGTTTAACAGGTGAAGAAGTCCCCAAAAATCAAGTGGAAACAGGCCCAGTGCACTGCCAGTTACAGAACTGATGTTCTGTAACTGCAGTGTACCCGGTCGACCGGCTGGGCACGCGGTCGACCGGGTACACAGCACCTGGGGGTCGACCGGATGGGAACCAGGTCGACCTGGTTCCCTGTGCACGCGGTCGACCGGGTTGGGACCCGGTCGACCGGGTCAACTGCAGGGAGGACTGTTTTTGGTTTTTTTTCCTTTTTCTTTCTTTTGTTTGAGGACCTTAGGGGGGGTCTTGGTGCAACTTTTTGAGACTTATTTGAGGACCTTAAGGGGGATCTTGGTGCAACTTTTTGAGACTTATTTGAGGACCTTAAGGGGGATCTTGGTGCAACTTTTTGAGACTTATTTGAGGACCTTAGGGGGATCTTGGTAAACCTTTTGAGACTCATTGGACTACTTGTGAGGACGTGTTGAGCCCACGTTCTTCACGTTAATCCGGGTGTATCGGGAATCGATTTTACTCAATCCTGAATGGTACGGGACTACGTGATACCTTTTCTATATCTATGCACGAAGATCATTATTTAGGTATCGTGCACCCTAACCCTTTCGTGGACTGAGTAGAATTGTACGATGCTTCAGGTTAACCAGTGACCTAGGAATTGGATCGTTTCTTGCCTTGAATTCCGGAATGTACTGTTTGGTACTGTTTACATGAGACGTTCATGTTCATTCGTTTCGTTTATTTGTTTTGTTTTGGGATCACGTTTGAGAACTTAGAATGATGAATTTAGGATCCCCTTTGATGTTTCGTTCTTTCAAAGTTTGATGGGAGTGTTGAGGCTAGACGGCTTTAATTGGAAAGCTTGTTTGAGAACTACCGGTGCACCAGTTTTATTCGTGAAAAAGAAGGATGGCTCGATGCGTATGTGCATAGATTACAGACAGCTGAATCAGGTGACAATCAAGAACAAGTATCCTTTACCCAGGATAGATGAGTTGTTCGATCAGCTGCAAGGAGCACAATATTTTTCAAAAATTGATTTGAGATCAGGCTACCATCAGTTGCGAGTCAGAGACCAAGATGTTCAGAAGACAGCCTTCAGAACCAGATATGGCCATTATGAATTCCTGGTTATGCCATTTGGGCTGACCAATGCACCGAGTGTCTTCATGGCTTTGATGAATAAGATCTTTGCACCATGTTTAGATCAATTCACAGTAGTATTCATAGACGATGTTTTAGTCTATTCGAGATCCAGAGATGATCATGCAGAACATTTGAGGGCTTCATTGCAGATTTTACGAGAAAATCAACTCTATGCCAAGCTTAGTAAATGTGAGTTTTGGCTAGAGCAGGTGGCTTTTCTTGGACACATCATCTCTAAGGAAGGATTAGCAGTAGACCCAGCAAAGATTGATGCAATAACCAGTTGGGAACGTCCGAAGACAGTGGCACAGATTAGGAGTTTTCTTGGTTTAGCCGGGTACTACCGAAGATTTGTGAAGGGATTCTCCAGTATAGCAGCTCCATTGACCAAATTGACGAGGAAAGATGTTCCTTTTGTATGGACTGCGCAGTGTGAAGCGAATTTTGAAGAGTTAAAGACTAGATTGACTACAGCCCCTATCCTTACCTTACCTTCGGGGACAGGAGGATTTGTGATTTTTACAGATGCGTCAGGAGTTGGCTTGGGATGCGTGCTCATGCAGGAGGGAAAAGTAGTAGCCTACGGGTCCAGACAGTTGAAAGAGCATGAAAAGAGATACGCTACCCATGATTTGGAGCTTGCAGCGGTAGTTATGGCACTGAAGATGTGGAGGCATTACCTGTATGGAGAGAAATTTGAAGTTCATCCAGATCACAGAAGTCTTCAGTACCTATTCGGGCAGAAGGATTTGAATATGAGGCAAACCAGATGGATGGAATACATCAAAGACTACGACTTTCCGATAAAGTATCATCCCGGGAAAGCGAATGTAGTAGCAGATGCACTGAGTAGAAAATCAGCAAATACCGGATGTTTACAGACAGAGTGGTCTTTGACGGAGATATTCAGGGATCTAGCTATAGAGTTTCATCCTCAGAGTGAAAGAATTATGGTGGCAAACATGCATACGTGGGAACCTGAAATTTTGGGCAGAATCAAGGGCAGTCAGAGAGAAGATCCAGAATTAGTCAGGTTGATTGACAACATAGCAGACAGACCAGAGTTCAGACTCATAGATGGAGTGTTGTATTGCCAGGATAGATTGTGTGTTCCGGATGTGCATGATTTGAAGAACGAGATTATGGTAGAAGCACACCACTCTCGTTATGCGATCCACCCAGGGAGCACCAAGATGTACCAGAACTTGAAGAGCTTTTATTGGTGGAAGAACATGAAGAAGGACATTGCTGGTTTTGTTGCAAGATGTTTAGTGTGCCAACAAGTGAAAGTTGAACATCAGAAGCCTCCAGGGTTACTCCAACCTTTGAAAATACCGGAGTGGAAGTGGGAACACATCACCATGGATTTCGTGGCAGGCTTACCACCTACAAGGGGCAATGACAGTATTTGGGTGATCGTGGACAGACTCACCAAGTCAGCACACTTCATTCCAATGAAGATGAAAGGTACCATGGATATTTTGGCGCACAAGTACCTTGACAACATAGTTAAATTACATGGGATTCCAGATTCTATTGTTTCTGACAGAGATATGAGGTTTGTGGGCAGATTTTGGGTCAGTTTACAAGCAGCTTTAGGGACTACATTGAACTTCAGTACTGCGTATCACCCTCAGACCGATGGACAGACTGAGAGGACGAACCAGACTATGGAGGATATGTTGCGGGCATGTGTTTTAGACTTTGGAAAAGACTGGGAGAAGAGTCTTCCTTTATGCGAATTTGCCTACAACAACAGTTATCACTCCAGTATCGGGATGGCACCGTTTGAGGCGTTGTACGGACGGAAGTGCAAGACCCCGATTTGTTGGGAAGAGATTGGTGTTCGGAGTTTTCATGGACCTTCGATCATCAGCGATACCAGTGAGAAGGTGAAGCGGATCATTGATCGGCTGAAGATGTCAAGAGACCGTCAGAAGAGCTATGCAGACCTCAAGAGGAGAGATTTGGAGTTTCAAGTCGGAGACAAGGTTTTCCTGAAGGTCTCACCGACTAGAGGAACCATGAGGTTCGGTCAGAAAGGAAAATTAGCTCGGAGATATATCGGGCCGTTTGAGATTGACATGCGCGTGGGGGAAGTGGCATATCGGTTGATACTACCACCAGAGTTAGCAGGAGTTCACAGAGTTTTTCATGTCTCCATGCTGCGGAAGTACATTTCAGACCCTTCACACGTGCTACATCATGAGCCGCTAGATGTTCAGCCAGATATTACCTTTGTGGAGAAACCGAAGCAGATCATCGATACCAAAGAACAGGTTTTGAGGACCAGGACCATACATTGGGTCAAGGTGCAGTGGGAACATCACAGTCCGGAAGAAGCTACGTGGGAGCTCCGGGATCAGGTCAAGGAAAAGTACCCAGAGCTACTACCAGAAGTGTGTTAAGGATATGGAAGGATTTGGAGGACCAAATAGTCCAAGGGGGGGAGAATGTAACACCCCGTACCCTAATCCAGTATTACTACTAATTAATTGCTTGGTTAATTAATAGTTTAGTTAGTAGGTGTGTTAGAGTCTTAGCGAGTCGGGTTTGGCGTAAGGATCGCGCGTGCGAAGTTTCGTGCGAGTCCGAGTGCGTTTGGATAGAGTAGGGGGCTGGTTTGCAATTTTGGGAAATTTTCAGGGGTTTTTATGAGATTATGAGTTTTGTGAGTTTGGGTGCCTTGGATAGGTCTCGTCATTTCATGAACTTTAGTCTTCTGTCGCGTTTCGATTCGACGCGCTGAAGAGACCCAAATAATCCCTTTTAGCTCACCAAGGACTTAACCCAAATTTTACCCAAAATACCCTTTTAAACATGTCATCAACCGGATGACTCATTCCCACCTTCTTATCTTCATTCATCTTCATCCCTTCTCTCATGTCTCTAAGGTAGCTTCAAGCTCTTCCTTCTCTTCACTGTTGCCTTGCCAAAGAAAACAATTGGAGCTCATCTTCATTAGCCAATCCACTAATCTTCTTCATCAACTCTCCAAGACCTCAACCATACAATTTTCTAAACTTTTCATCAACACATCACTCCAAGGTAAGCTCTCCAAGCTACTAGACTTAGCTAATCTTCTTCCTTTGGATTAGAAATGGATTAGGGAAACTCATAGCAACCCTTTTCATTCATTTTTGTAGTGGAGTGTTGAGTTGGAAACTTTCTTCTTCCCATTTGAGCTTTTGTGGAGTTTCTTCAAAACTTCTTGAATTTTCCCTAAGCTCTTCATCAAGGCAAGTTAATATGTATATTTATGATTTGATATGTTTGTCTTTCCTTTGATTGATAATTGATGATGTTTAGATGACCCTTTACTCTTGGAAATTGTTTAGATTGAAAACATGATAATTTGTTGAAATTGTTAATGAAATGGATTAGGATACTAATGACTTGATTAGATGTAAGATGGGGTTTTTAGGGACTTGTTGCATCTACCTACATGTGGGTTTTTATTGTGTTTAACAGGTGAAGAAGTCCCCAAAAATCAAGTGGAAACAGGCCCAGTGCACTGCCAGTTACAGAACTGATGTTCTGTAACTGCAGTGTACCCGGTCGACCGGCTGGGCACGCGGTCGACCGGGTACACAGCACCTGGGGGTCGACCGGATGGGAACCAGGTCGACCTGGTTCCCTGTGCACGCGGTCGACCGGGTTGGGACCCGGTCGACCGGGTCAACTGCAGGGAGGACTGTTTTTGGTTTTTTTTCCTTTTTCTTTCTTTTGTTTGAGGACCTTAGGGGGGGTCTTGGTGCAACTTTTTGAGACTTATTTGAGGACCTTAAGGGGGATCTTGGTGCAACTTTTTGAGACTTATTTGAGGACCTTAAGGGGGATCTTGGTGCAACTTTTTGAGACTTATTTGAGGACCTTAGGGGGATCTTGGTAAACCTTTTGAGACTCATTGGACTACTTGTGAGGACGTGTTGAGCCCACGTTCTTCACGTTAATCCGGGTGTATCGGGAATCGATTTTACTCAATCCTGAATGGTACGGGACTACGTGATACCTTTTCTATATCTATGCACGAAGATCATTATTTAGGTATCGTGCACCCTAACCCTTTCGTGGACTGAGTAGAATTGTACGATGCTTCAGGTTAACCAGTGACCTAGGAATTGGATCGTTTCTTGCCTTGAATTCCGGAATGTACTGTTTGGTACTGTTTACATGAGACGTTCATGTTCATTCGTTTCGTTTATTTGTTTTGTTTTGGGATCACGTTTGAGAACTTAGAATGATGAATTTAGGATCCCCTTTGATGTTTCGTTCTTTCAAAGTTTGATGGGAGTGTTGAGGCTAGACGGCTTTAATTGGAAAGCTTGTTTGAGAACTACCGGTATTGATGGTTTTGACTTTGATTTGATGATGGTAGGGTAGTTCTCTTCGATCAATGAATCTTGTTCGCACAAGAAAAGTCTAGCTCTTCACGATGGGTTGTTTAGGACTCTTTGTGTCAGGCACCACTCGACTGTTAACGCCCAACACAGATGGGGCACCATTCTGTGTGAGGACTTTGGATTGACCGTCTGCGCAGTACGACTTTTTATACTTTGATGGCTGTACACCATCGGATACATATTGATTGACTTTGGTTTCTTAGGCCTTTTGGTATCCATTTTGATTGCTTGCTTGCCGGGGTTCATCCCGTGCTACTCTACCACAACTCAGATGTTGAGTCGGGAGGGTCATGTGGAACTATCCTGTGGTGTATTAGTTTATGTGGGTTGCCTTTTGCTAGATGTTTATGTTCGTTGATTTTGATTCAAATGCTATGCACTTTCTACGATCAGGATGCTATGCATTTCATATGATTTCGTTTCTCGTTTACTCTTATTCGTTCTACATATCTGAATGATTCATATATATATGCTTGCCGACCTTCGTGTCTGATGATGCTACTCTTGCTACTCTTGGAGTATAGTACGGACGGCATTGTATAGCCGTACTGACCCCGTACATGAGAGCCATAATGATATCTTTTGTGTAGTTTCATCTTTTGTTCTTCCTCTTTTGATTAGGCCCGAGTTTTGGATGTGGCCTATGGTTGTAAATAATACTTTTGTTTAACTATGTCAAACTTGAACTCTAGATAGTGTATGTGATCAGTCTTTGCTCTTAACTATATACTTCAAGATACCATTTGTACTATGAAGCTTCCGCTATACGTTTTATGTATTTGAGGAAATGTTTATACCTCACAGCGATCTTCGATCCATATTGGGACATGATTAGGGCACAGTGTTTTTATTAATGCTGAAAAATTTTAATTAGCCCTAATTTCACGCATAAACCCCGGTTTCACGATCGGGGGCGTGACATAATATGTCTTTAAAATTATTTTTTCTCAAAAGAGATGGTTTTTCTAGAAAAAATTATCAATGCGCCCAAGACCACCTCCTTCCCTTTATAAAAGTATTAAAATTACCCAATAATCACCTATCAACCTAAGCATAGACTATAAAAAAGAATCGATTCCCAAGCACAATCTATCAAAAGAAGCTTGGATGATAATAGTTTAACATGGAGAACTACAAAAAGAAAGGTGCCCACTTGGCATGAAGACTAGCCTATTCTAACATTCAAAAACATATGACAACTAATCAACAAGCACTCTTATGAAATAAAGAAAAAGTTACGACATACTTATCATCATCTAGTAGCCCTGATCACAAAGTTACTCACTCATTGCACATAAGAAAAAGATGATTGTTGACACAAAAAATGTTACTTTGCCTCTTTATACACTTTCAACATCAAGAAACTATATGAAGCCGCATCCTACGACAAACAGGCAATGCTACTTCATGCATCAAATCTTGTCAGAATCAAACAAAAACTGCAAAGTTCTTCAAAACAGCCAAAAGAAGAGTATACATGAAGTTTCAGGCCATTTTGACAATATTTGGCCTAACTTCACTCTTCCAGCAATTGAACAGGTGTTCCCCGTGGCTGTAAAGTTAGAGACCCTGATTCACAAAACAGAGCACACAGTTGGCCTCAAAATATCACTAGAAGGCTCTACATCAAATTCCAAGCAATTCTGATATCGTTTCGCCCAAAAAGAAAACAGCCGCAACAAAGTTAGCTCTTCCGGCAGCGATAGCAACGAAGACATCAGATCTTCAATCAGAGCCTCTGTATCCACCATCAAAATCAGGGGATCGTCACCAGACACTCCAAAATCGCCAACCGGCCAACCAAGAAAGGACACCTTCTGCCTAACCGATCAAGAAATTGACAAGACAGATGGTATCGGCCCACTGGTAACAATTAATATCTGAAATTACATGATCATCTGACATCAATCGGCTTGAAAATCCATCGGCAATCAAGGCTTCCTACATCGCGGGTAGAATCCCAAAAGAAGCGGCATGGCCCAACCTGCGACTCTTCAAATGCTTTGGCGGCCACTAAATGTAGTTAATGACCCGTTTTATGAGAAATTAATGTGGTCATTTACTCATTATTGTAGATGGCCCAATCAGAAGCCAAGAAATGAGAGTTACAAGTAAAGTGCAATCATGGCATAAACCATGTAACTCCTCCCATCATGGAGCTTTAAGGCAATTAAAAGCCATTTATTCTTCAACGGCGAATCAAAAGCAAAGAAAAAAGAGTTACAAAAATATAAATTAAAAAACTTGTAACTCCTCTCATCATGGAGCATTAATGCAATTAATGCATTTAAAGCCCATAAACTCCCCTCATGGCCATCAAAAGCCTATAAAGGGAGGCCATTTCCACCATTTCAAGGATCGATCGATCGAAGGATGAAAAATCAGGAAAATACACAAGAAAAATCCTACAAAAGTTGCTACAACGACCTCTCCTCCGTTGAAGAATATCTGCAGCGACCACCAATACAAGGTGACCAAATTCCCTTAGGGGGCCACCGCCGTCCCCCCCTCCCCGCCCCCCCCCCCCCAGGCCCTCTCCTTCTGTCTCCATGGCTTAGACGTGACTTTTCAGCCCGTCCACTTAGCTTTTTATTGGATATAGAACCTCCTCTTGGTCTTTATCCTCTAAAAATCTGAGGTTCAAGTTGAACCAAGCGAATCAAAAGCATCATCTGTTCTCATCTGAACGATGATGGCGAAGTCCATACATCACTTGTGACCTTCAATCTGAACAAGTCCCCACAATCTCCTGAGAAGTTAGATCATATTTTCTTATTTTTCATTGTAGTTTGTATTTTTTACAGAGACATAAAAAAAATCGCAACTCTTTTCTTTCCCTTTTGATAAGAATTGTAAATCACCTTTCACGGCATTCAAAACAAAAGATGTTTCTTTTATTAAATATGTGCAATAAAAACTAGAAAAAAGTTAATTTTCTTTTCTACTTGTGAAGGTGAATCTATGGACCACCACTTGTCAATTCCAAGTAGAGTAGAAAATCTAGCATACCCATGCAAAAAAATTGATGTTTGCCTTGTCTCCGGTCATGAAAGGGTTGGGCCCCAAGGACTCTCACGTCTGCTGACCCCGGTAGTCCCGCTAGCGAAAAAGCGAACCCATCAAGTTGGTACACCTGGTGGGACTTGTTCATTTGAGAACATGATACTTAGAAAAGAAACATTTGCATATCATATCTTTTGCTCTATGTTTATGCTTCTTTTCTAGATTCCTTGGCTCCTTTCTAGTTGGTGGCCTATGTTGGATTTTGCATCAAAAAAAAAAAAAAACATGAGAAGGGATTTATGGGAATTTTAAATTCTATCTTTGAGTTTAAATTCCACCCTTTCTTAAAATAAAATAAAAAAAATCAGATTTCTTGCTTTTGGGATTCAAATTTGATAAACTTTGATCCTTTCCCTTTCGGAAAAAAGCTTGTAGAAATGTTTGAGTTTGAATTCGAATCGGGGATGAGCCACTTTTTCTCTTTGATGAGTCCAGTAGAGATCTTTAAAAAAAAAAAAAAAAAAAAAAAAAAAAACAGATTTCTTACTTTTGGGATTCAAATTTGAGAAACTTTGATCATTTTCCTTTCGGATAAAGCTCGCAGAAATGTTTGAGTTTGCATTTGGATCGGGGATGGGCCACTTTTTCTCTTTGATGAGTCCATTAAATATCTTTCAACAAAAAAAAAAACCAGATTTCTTACTTTTGAATTCAAATTTGAGAAACTTTGATCCTTTCCCTTTCGAATAAAAGCTTGCAACAAGGTTTGAGTTTGCATTCAGATCGGGGTGGGCCACTTTTTCTCTTTGATGAGTCCATTAGAGATCTTTTTAAAAAAACAAAAATTTTCAAAAAAGAAAAAAAAACCTTCCGTCACTTTTGGGTTCAGTTCAAGAAATCTTGGTTCCCTCCCTTTCGGATAAAATCTCGCAGAAATGTTTGAGTTTTCACTCGGATTGGAATATCATTTGCTCTTTTTGATGAATTCGATCTTGACCTTTCAAAAAAAAAAAAAAAAAACACCTTCCGTTACTTTTGGGTTTAGATTCGAGAAATTTTGGTTCCTTCCTTTTCGGATAAAAGCTCGCATAAATGTTTGAGTTTTCTTTTGGATTGAAATACCATTTGCTCTCTTTTATGAATCCAATCTTGGCCTTTCAAAAATCCCATCTTGTATCCATTCTAAGGATGCAATTTCCAACATTTGTGCCTAGTGATGCTAGTATGTCCTTTTGGGTCTACTGTATTCGCGATCGACACACTTGTTTTCTCCAACATTTGTACCTAGCGGTGCTAGTATGCCCTTTCGGGTCTACTGTATTCGCGACTGACACATTTATGCGTCCAACCTTATATTCATCTTACCTTGAGTGAGCCTTGCTTCTTGGCAATTTGAATTAAGGTTTATAATTGTTTCGAGCAGTCATTAGAGCGCTCATTCTGAGCTTACAATTGTTTTGAGTAGTCATTAGAACGCTCGTTATGAGCTTACCATACTTGCGATCAGAACAATTATACCTTTTATGGCTTTCTGTCTTCTTTATCTCGCTTGAGTCGGGCCATGTCCCCTAGAGCTATTTGAGAAGACAAACCATAGTTCTTCCATTTATGTTTATTATATTTTTGTGATTACTAATGGATGTGGTCTTGTTTCATAAACTTTTTCGAAACTAACAATGGCAACTTCTTTGACCATTACCTTCAATGAAAACAAGTACCAACTCATGCTTTAAGGGAAGCAAAACATGAGCATCATCTTTCTCAGCAACTCTCTAAACACTGGGTCGACCTTTGCTCCCAGGACCAGTCTTTGGGACGCTGGGTCCATTCCCACTTCTCGTAAAAGAAACCGCACCTGCCAAGAAGCAGAAAACTGCCTCTGGACGTGTCACTGCCCTGACACCAAAGCCGACCACCAAGAAGCCTAAAGCTTGCGGCACTCCCACAAAAGCTTCAACCTACAAGAAGCCAGGTCTATCCAAAGACTAGGTCCCCAAAACCTTCACCAAAGCAAAGAAGGTTCCAGGCATCCATAAGGCTAGCATACCTGGCCCCTCTCAAGGAGAACCGGTTCTATCCTCTTGCTTACACGAAGGAGGATAGACCCGCCTTCCGCCAGACAATGAAGTCAACTCAGCACGAGCCAGCTTGCTCCTACAATCCCAAAATCAAATTGTGCATTACAAGGCCCTTAGAAGAACCTGCTAAGGCCTGCACTCCTTCGGTTCATCCCTTCATCTCAACCTTTCCCCCTTTGCATGCCTCATCTATGGACTTCAAAATGAAGATCTAACCACACCATTCCCTTCTCCTTCCTTCAAGCTTCAGCTGGATGCTTCTTGTGCAAAAATCCTGCAACTT
Source organism: Persea americana (assembly GCA_029852735.1). NCBI lineage: Eukaryota > Viridiplantae > Streptophyta > Magnoliopsida > Laurales > Lauraceae > Persea > Persea americana. Next base: position 57,300,557 of record CM056810.1, read on the forward strand.
TTCCACCTCCATCCAGCTGTTTCCTTCTTGTTTGGATAGTTTCAGGTGAGGGCTTCTTCCCATCTCTTTAATGGAGCTTTATTAGCTCCTCTAGAACCCATTTTCCTTACATGCAAACCCATTTCGAAATGGGGTTTTGGTTTTGGAAATTTGTTTGGTTTTGAGGTGTTTTCTTAGGGCTTTGTAGATTTCTTGGTTCAGCTCTTGAGTGGGATCTTTGAGGAAGTCTTTGGATTGCAATTTTGACCCAGGCAAGTGAATAAAATGATCTTGGGATGCATGCAACTCAATTTGTGTTTCTTTTCCAAGATTTGATATGAAATAGCTGTCATTTGATTCATTTTCTTTGGCTATGTAAGGTTGATTTCATAAAGGTTTTGAGTGTTCAGCTGGGTTCAGATTTCTGCAGGGTTTTAGTGTTCAGATTTTGTTCAACTTTCTGCAGGGTTTTGTGTCCATGATAACATGGGAAAATTCTGGCCATTGGTTTGTTTTACTAGGCTGGAAATTTGATCTGAAAGTTCTGGTTCATTTATGTTAATGTCAGAATTTTGGGGTTGTTTTACTAGGCTGGAAATCTGATTTGAAATTCCTGGTTCATTTATGTTAATATCAGAATTTTTGGGTTGTTTTACCAGGCTGGAAATCTGAATTGAAATTCCTGGTTCATTTATGTTAATATCAGAATTTTTGGGTTGTTTTACTAGGCTGGAAATCTGATATGAAATTTCTAGTTCATTTATGTTAATATCAGAGTTTTTGGGTGGGTTGTTTTACTAGGCTGGAAATCTGATTTGAAATTCCTGGTTCATTTATGTCAATATCAGAATTTTTGGGTTGTTTTACTAGGCTGGAAATCTGAATTGAAATTCCTGGTTCATTTATGTTAATATCAGAATTTTTGGGTTGTTTTACTAGGCTGGAAATCTGATATGAGATTTCTAGTTCATTTATGTTAATATCAGAATTTTTGGGTTGTTTTACTAGGCTGGAAATCTGATTTGAAATTCCTGGTTCGTTTATGTTAATATCAGAATTTTTGGTTTGTTTTACGAGGCTGGAAATCTGATTTGAAATGTCTGGTTCACTTATGTTAATATCAGAACCTTTCATTTAATCTGGTCATGGAATGAGATGGTTTGTTTGGTGTTGTTTGGAGGTTGAAAAAAGGCCAGGGAAATCCTATTTAAGTGTTGAAGAAATATTGGATTGAGAAGGAAGGAGGGGAGGTCCAAAAAAAAAAAAAAGTGGAAAAAGAGACCCCCAGGACTCGCATTTCAGCACATCACAAAGGGTCATCTCGCTATTGCGAGACGCACTCTTTCAAAAACTGAAAGAACCGATCGAAAGAGTGAGACAATTACAAAGAATTAGTAAAAAGGTCAGTGCTTAGGAAAAGGTTAAGAAGAGAAATGTAGCTTTCACAACATCTATAGTAGATCACGGAATTAGTCCTCTTTTAAATTTAGAAATCTACCTCGAGCAGCATATGTACTAGCTTTATGTTAGGGCATTTTAAATTTATTTACCCCGCACAACTTCCCAATTCGGATCACGAATGCTCACAAATATACACACACCACCTCATCCGTGCTTTAGTACTAATGATTTTCAGGTGAGTCTTGGAAAAGTAGTTTTCACTAAGGTTTCATTTCTATCATTTTCTTTTAAAGCTTGAATGCTAAAATGGCCCCCCGACACTTCTACCGAGAAAGAAAACCGTGCACAAGCCAACACTATGCAGTGGGGGCTAAAAATACTACAGCAACAAATCACCCCTTTAGAGACCTTATAGGAAAACAACCCCGGGTTGCATGCATGACACCCCACACATTGGGGCATATATTTTTTAGGAACCAACCCATGGGTATAATCTTGTTCACTACTTCCCGTAATGAAATAATGTTTTAGTATGAATCAGTGAACTGTGGATAGTGTCTATTATGCTATTTTGACTAATCATAGTATAATATCAATGTCTACGCAAAATTGTGAACTTCCTGTCTTTATTATTTTCTCTTAATATTTGAAGAAATGTATTTCTTTTATTGCTGTTTTAACTTCCGTTGTATATACCATTCATTATTGGTAAACAAAATATTAAAATGAAAAGAATGAAAATTATAAACTTATATGTTGTATATGGTCACTTTGCAGTGGATTTTTTTTTTCATACAAACATTATTTTATGTTTTGCATATTTCTTTATGAAATTTGATGGTTATCAAAGATGGATGGTTAGATTACATTTTCTTCATTGTGGTTAGATTCTTGTCTTGTTTTTACTAAGTGGCAGAGTTCTATTGGTTACACTAGTGAAATCATAACATTGTGTTGCATTTGAGTTGGTTAGGTGAGATTGAAAGGTTTTTATTTTGAAACTACTACTTAGCCGCTGCAATCTGTACATTTCGTCAATTTCCAGCATTTGTTTATATTATCTCTATGTTATCATCCTTGAAATGGTTTTTTTTTTTTTTAAATCTCGTATTCATTATTTTTTGTATTTATTGGTTTCAACAAATATTGAAATAGTCTATTACTTACATTTTAGTTCCTAATGATATTTGACTCGGGTGTATTAGTAAAAGTAGACACCTTGTAAGCATCGGATGATTCTTTTTCCCACTTTCAATTTGATGTCAATGGAGCAGGACGTTAGTCCAGGTCTATATAGGGATAACTATACCTGTTCACTTATTAGATAGTAAGCCTCTTACTCTTTCTTAAATGCAATATATGGATAAATGACATGGGTTGATTTGGGTGTTCTATACTTTTCGTATTACCTTGTCCTGTATGGTTGTTGCATTCTTTATAAAGCATAGGGTGACACATACCATGGATATTATTTAGATTCTCTTCTTATTATGTCCAGTTATTTTTTTATTTTCTTACGTACTAGCTAATTAGTCAGTTTATAATAGACACTTGTCTCAATTCCTTTGAATTATAATAAGAGCATTGTGTTCATCACAAGAGGTGGCCTTGTTGGCATGTAGATGCTGTAGGCGATAAAAATATCACCCACTTAGATTAGGATGTAGAATTTATGGATTTGGGAAGACCGAACGCCGAGGATCTGAAAATGGAAGGAAAATAGCTTGGGTCAGAGCCCCTGGCTGCTGTAAGCCGAAGGCACTCTGATGGCTGAGTTAGTCCTGGAAAAACTAAGCAGGAGGAGGAAGAAGAGAATGAGAGTTTGAGTAAGAGTTCACGTATTGTGAGTTTGCGTACCTCCATAGGGCTGATCCCATGTGTATTTGTAGATGATTCCTCGTTCATTCTTCTTTGTGAGTGGGGGTAGGTGGGGTAAGGTCCCATCGGGCGACATTCGGCGGTAGGTAAAAAGGGCACATCCCATCAGAAACTTTCATGCTTTTAGATAGTTGATGTGAATGGATGATAAAACCAACTTCTTATCGCCATAAATGAGAGACCCTATCTATCAGGGCTCGCCCGTACTTTTCATAGGAGCGTGATGGCCCACTCCTTGCCTTCAGTACTTTTACCGGGACTAGGAATGGTCTGGTTGGGCTGGCACTTAGCTGGCACTTACTACGAGCTGCCGAGCTGATAAACGCTCAGCTGACACTCTTAACCGAGCTGGGGAGCCTCTTGAGCCGACGCTTCTTACCGAGCCGCCGAACTGTTGGGCTGTGATTACCGAGACCGAGGTGAACAGCTAGTGCATCACCGTGGTCCTCACTTAATCTCGTCATTATGGTATTTTATCCACATAGATGCCCTGGCCAATGTGGGAGTGCCTTTTGACTCTTTGAGAATTGAAAGTCATTTGTGTTTTTTGTAATGGGTCCAAAACAGAGTTTGAAGTTCTCTTTTGCATGATACGCTTATGAGAAATATCTACCACAATATGATTTTAATTGTACCAGCGTTTTGATGATTTTATCTACAGCTATATTGGTTATATATCCGAGTTTTCGACTCATGTGGTTCATAATGCAGATTTCTACGAACAAGTCCTCACACAAGACTATGCTTAAGGAGTTGAAACATTGGATGGAACCTGAACTGATTAGTATTACAACTATTTATTAACTGGAATTGAATCATTGTTAGGGTGTGTACAATGATTGTCTTATTTATCTTATTATTTTCATTTATTTTTTTATTTTCCTGGTGATGTTTGATATTTGATAATGATCATTGCTTTGGTGCAATGGTAAAAGTCTCGGGTACCATGCGTGATAACGCAAGCGCGAGCAGCCACTTTTTAAAAAGTTGCCAAAGGTTAGGTCTTTATGACATGTGTAGGCCAAAACTATGGTGAAAGCATGAACTGTATAGACAATGGATGACATCATCTCATTAGTTAAAGGAAAAAGGTATTGTATTGCATGCAAGAATACCATTCATAACTTTTCTTAATGGATTCTCAAATTGTTTTAATCTACTTAATGTTATTATTGTTGCTAATTTATTTTTTTGAGAGATGACAAAAAATTTGTAGCTGATTGATAAGCTATTCGAGTGCTTGTTGTGTGGTATCCTTGCTTTTCAGATGTTTGTTATCATATTCATTGTAGGTCCTTCATAAATGTATATTTGCTTTTCGGAGTTTGAAACTATCTTTGGTTGTGTTAGTGGAGACAAAGAGGTAAAGTAGGCTTCTTACACTTACATTGCAAACTCAATTCTACCAAATGGTTGGAAAGAATCTTCAACTATGGAAGATGGGTCCACTGCTAGAATATGGATGATGTGGGATCCTCGACTAGTTCAGGTTACAATTGCTTCTCGGAATCCTCAATATATGCATTGTGATGTTAAGTATGGGACTATGGCCTTCTTACTCTCGGTTTGTTATGGGTATAACAACTACATACAGCGAAGAGATCTTTGGACATCTATTACTGATAGGTCCAAAAATAGTGGGCTACCAAGGATTGTTGTGGGAGATTTTAACACTATTAGATGGACTCAAGAAAACGAGGGGGGTGCAATTCCAAGAGCTGCTGGACTTATTGAATTTAATGATTGTATTCAGGAAGTGGGGCTAATAGATCTCAAGTTGTCAGAGGCTTCTTTCACTTGGTCAAATTCCAGCATTGGTGATTCGCGAATTCAATGCAAGTTGGATAGAGTACTTGTTAATGCTTCTTTCCTTCATTCAAGTCCATTCAAAGGAGATATTGCCATGTATATCTGATCATTCTCCAATGTTACTTTCCTTATCTGAAAAGAATCACATCAAAACTCCTTTTCGATATTATAACTATTGGGCAAAAATGCCGGGGTTCTTTAAAACAGTGAAAGATGCTTGGGATACCAATATTATTGGCACTCCACTCTTTATTGAGCTCCATAAGCTCTCAATAGTTAAAAAGAAACTCATTGAATGGAAAAGGTTTCAGAATTTCCTTCCATTGAAGATTTCAGAGGCAACCCTACAGTTGGACAATTTTCAGAAATATTTGGTAGAAAATCCAATGGATAGTGATATTCAAGAGCAAGAACGTATTTCAAGAGTTGAACTCCAACATCTGCTACAGGCTGAAGAAAGTATGTACAAGTAGCGTTCTAGGAACTTGGCAGTGAATTTGGGGGATAGTAATTCCAAGTATTTTTATCGTCTTATGAAAAAGCGGCAGACCCAATCTTATATTTCTCAGATTACAGATGAGGAAGGCAGTAACTACACCGAACCTTCAGGTATTGCTGCAGCCTTTGTGGATCATTTTCAAAATATATTAGGTCCTGCCATCACTATTCATTACCCTGATCTATCTCATGTCACCCCTCATGGTTTAGTCACTAACAAGGATGCCTTAAATATTTTGAAACCAGTTACTCAATCTGAAATTGAAAATGTGATCAAGAATGCTAACCCAAATAAAGCTCCTGGGCCTGATGGTTTCAATGCGCATTTTTTTAAGGTGTGCTGGCCAATTATTGGCAAAGATGTGTGTGCAGGTATCAAGGATTTCTTCCAGTATGGATCTATGTTAAAACAACTAAAAAAGACTTTTATAGTGTTGGTGCCAAAGACTGAGAATGCAAACTCTCCAGATAAATTCCGGCCAATATCTTTGACAAATGAACTGTACAAAATTATTAGTCATATTTTGGTGAATCGACTTAAGTTGATCATTGCCAAGATTGTAGGCCCAATGCAATTAGCCTTTGTGCCAGGGAGAAGCATAACTGGTAATATTCTACTTGCTCAAGATCTCATCCATAACTATCATTTGAATCAAGGTAGTCCTCGAATGTGTATCAAACTTGATCTTGCCAAAGCCTATGATAGTGTAAGATGGGACTTTCTGGAGGCTGCTCTTCGGCTTCTTCATTTTCCAGACCATGTTATTAAACTGCTCATGGAGTGTGTCTCAGGCGCCCAATTCTCTGTGTTGGTAAATGGTGGGGCAGAGGGTTACTTTAAAGCTACTCGTGGATTGCGACAAGGCTGCCCATTATCTCCATTCCGATTTGCTATAGTTATGGAATTTTTCTCTATCATGATGGTTCAATATGCTAAGGCCAAGCTGATTCCCTCATCCTTTGTGAAACGAGATGTCACCATCTCTCATTTGATGTTTGTTGATGATTTGATAGTTTTTAGCAAGGCTTCCACAGGTGCAACGGTAAACCTCAGGCATTTCCTTCTTCATTTTATAAAGTTTATAGGTTTGGGTGTAAATTGGCTCAAAAGTGCTATATTTTTTACAAAGTGCAAGGAGGATGACCGAACTGCTATTTCGTCCATCCTTAATGTTCCTCAAGCACAATTTCTAGTTAGATATTTGGGCATTCCTCTCTCCTCAAAGAAGCTAAATTTTAATGATTGTCAAGCTCTTTTGGCTAAAGTTCAGCAATGATTATCAGGGTGGAAGGCTAAAGTTCTTTCTTACGCCAGTCGTCTTGAGCTGATTAAATCCACTTTATCATCATTCCATTTATTCTGGGCTACTGCTTTCATCCTCCCTCAAGCAACTCTAAATGCATTAGATCGTCATATTCGAGATTTTTTTTGAAATTGCTGGTCTACTCACTACATTCACCCCATTGCTTGGAGCTCCATTTGTCAACCGATTTCTATGGGTGGGCTTGGCATTTGATATCTTTATGGTGTTGCCAAGGCTGCATTACTTTGACAAGTTTGGAATGTTGTCATTAACAAAAAAACTTGTTCTAATATATGGGTTCATGCAAAGTACTTGAAAGAGGGTTCCTTTTGGGATGCTTCAAATCCAAAACCTGCTTCTTGGGGTTGGAAAGGCATTTTAGCCCTTAGACAGATAGCCTTACCACATATAAAATTCCTAATTGGAAATGTTCATCTCACAAAGTTTTGGACTGACCCTTGGCTCAATGGTGGGCAATTAAAGGACTGTTATGGAGATCGACCAATTTATAACACAAGATTGAGCACTAATATCATGGTTAGTTTGTTCATGCAGAATGATGGGTGAAATTTTCCAATTCCAACTACAAATGCGTTGACGGAGATTTTCCAGGTCATTCCTAGTGAGGTCATTCCATGGAGGGAGTTCGAAGCTGAAATTGTGTGGACCCTAGAAGATCATGGTTAGTTCTCTTTGAAATCTTCCTACAATTTAATTTGTAACATCTCTAACCAGACCTTGCAGTGGACTACTTCAATTTGGTTTAAAGGATGTATTAAAAAGCTTTCAATTTGTGCTTCGATGCTTCTTCGAGGAAGACTCAAAACGAAGGATTTCCTTCTTCAGAAAAATGTTGATTGTGATACCTGTTGTGTTCTTTGTGATTGTACATGGGAAACAACCTCACATCTCATGATTCATTGCCCATTCTCCCGAGATATTTGGAAGGCTTTACTACTTAAATTGAACTTGATGCCAGCAAGTTGTAGCGATGTTTATGAATTGCTTGATTCAATTATTTCTCGCATAGACTAGCAAAGTGAAGGAGCTATCACTCTTAGCAAACTTTTGTTCAATGCTTATGTATGGAACATATGGGCTGAGAGAAATTGTAGGATTTTCAGGGCAAAAGCACATTCTATTGAGACTGTAGTGCATAGAATCAGTCAAGTGATTACCACTCACCTCCTCTATCTTAGTATCAGCTTACCAACAAACATCCAATGCCATTAGAATGTGCCTCCAAATGTGTCTCTACACACCCATTAGAACGACTCAAAGCTAATCTGTGAGAGAAACCATGGCTAGCGCCTATCTATTGTTCAAACTAGATAGGATTTAGTTGGTGTTCTTTGGTTGGATCTTCATCAACCAGTACAGGTTCGAATAGAGTCGGTTCTAAACTATTATGCAAGGATATTTCGCATCTTGGAGATTGCTCAACACAATGTATCATCCCTTAATATTGAAACGGAAAACTCTATTTAGTAAGCTATCCTTAATCTAGATCACTCTGAATGGAACATGAGATTTCAAGCCAGAAGACTTTCTAAGGAGGTTAAACGATTCGAGCAGGTGCAATTCTCGTTCCTACACCCTCACACAGTGCGGTTCAGCAAATTCATCATGTCCACTTCTGGTACAACTCCAAGGGATGTGAATAATATTGAGCTGATGTATAACTTCACCTATATTTCATGATTGTGTTAGTTTGATTTTAGTTGTTTTGGTTTCTTTTCTGGGCTATGCCCCATTGGGAGGTTCTAAGATCCCTATTGGGTGACTTGGACTCCCCCTTTCTTTATTTTATTTTTTGAGAAAATGAAGACCTAACTTAATCTTAAAAAAAAAATGTATTTGATAGATGATATTTTATTTTTCATCCTTTTTATACTAATTTCTGTGTATTTAGCAATAGGGTGGTCTTGAAAGTCCTTTTTTGTGGATTTGAGTATGACCTTTTATTTGGTCTTGAAAGAAATTGTTATCAAGTGTAATAGCCTAAGGCTACAGGATCTGGATCCTTCACCAATGTGTTGGGCAGGAATCCTTTGTTGTGAAGAAAAATAAATGTATATGACCGCAATCCTGTCATTGACTGTTCGACCACTTCAGAAATCATTGATATACATAGAATTAAGTGGAATTAATCTTTCAAAACACAGTGTGGTTGCATGAAATATATTGCATTGCCTCACCAATCCAAAACAACAGTAAAAAAACCAAAATCCAAACACCCAATTAAGATAACTGAAGAAAAAGCCACTTCAATCCATTGGGAGCTTTTAGATGGGGACGATGCGAGGTTTCCTACTTTGATTTTTTTAAAAATGAGTTTGAGTTTTTTCATCATTTTTTATATACTTTGTCATCGACTTTCTCATAGTGGCAATGATTTTCAAATGCATCCATCAGATTCAGGTTTTTCATATGTATGGGTTACTTCTAATGGCATATGTTTTCCTATTTGTTATGAAACAAGAACTTTTATAGTCAAAGAGATTCCTCCTTTAAAAGGTTCATGTAAAAACGATGGCGGTTGTGATGGGTCTGTGGGATTCCATTTTCACTCGAAATTTTAGTGGTGCTTTGAGGCTTTCTTAGTTAGAAAGGTTTCAGTTTTGGAAAAAAAAATTCTCTATAAAACCATTTTAACTTCCATGTGATAGTACTAAACATTCTCCTTCTTCATTGGATGACTTTTTCTTACCTTTTATGTGGCCAAATTATCACTGACCAGTGGTTCGGCCATTTGGTTCATTACCCGTCCAACCCTTTTCATGAGAACATGGTTGGTATATAGAATCCCTTATGTAGGTGAGGACTCAAAGTGTGTGTGTGCGCTCTTGGAGCATGGATTAGCTAACAACTCTTACTGCATAGCATCTACTTTGTCAAGTGATTGGGAACTGCACCATGTCTTTTTTGTGTTATCTGCATATTGGTTGGCATTATTTTTATTATTCTTGAGTTGGATTTTCTTCCTTCAGATTTTCTTGTGTTTTCTTTTCTTTATTATTATATGCAAAAGGGCTCATTGTCTTGGTAATTTCCAAAGTTATTTATATTATCGCTTGTCAAGGGCTTGGTGGAGACCGGAACTTACATGGATTTTTTGTTATTCTTTTTAATGTTCAATTTAAATGCTTGATAATTTTGTTTTTACAATCATGTTACAAAAAAAAAAAGAGTGCTATAGCTTAATGGGTTGATTTTATTTTTATTTTTCTAACATATAAAAGGCATATGTTTCAGATGGCATCTTAGGGTGCAACTGTTGTGGGCATGTTCCACCAAGCAGTTTGGTGGTAGTCATCGGATGTGATCTGGACCATGTGACAAACTTGAACATAGATCTTATGTTTTTGTATATTAAAAATTCTTCATTTTATTTAATTTATGTTGTTTACAAACACATCAATACACAAGTAATTTGAGATCCCCTTCCACTCAGTTCATACTGATCACTTGGATTTTGACATTCGTGGCTGAAAGCATGGATTAAAATATCGACTATGCCCTAAGTGAGTTGGGTCCTATGGGTCTTGGACTCGAATTTTGGGACTCGGCCATGAGACTTAGCCAACTATTTATATTTTAAATTGGGACATGGCCCAACTCGGTTGAGTCCCCTGCAACTAGCCCAAGTCGACTCAGACTCGGCCCTGATTGAGTTGGGACTCGAGTCCGAGTTTTTTTCCTTAGCAAAGAGGCACATCACTAGTGATTTTGAGGACTAGCCTCCTTTATTTTATATAGATTTGAACTTGATAAACTTTATTTTATTTCAGTTGGACTTGTTTAGTTTTATATAAGAGCAGGGCTCTCCTAAGCTGAAGCTTAGCTTATCCTAAGCTCGAATAGTGCTGGTCCCACAAATTAAAGTTGATTATATCAGTTTTTTGCATGATGGAACTTGAAAATCCAATTCTAATTGGATTTATCTTGATTTTGGAGACGATCATCATGCAAAAAATAATAAAAATCGATTTTGATTTATGGGACCAGCACTGTTTCAGCTTAGGATAAGTTAAGCTTCAGCTTATGAGAGCTGGCCCCTTTAAAATATAATGTTTGTACTTGTGAACTTTAGAAGTTTTCCTTTACTTGTGAACAACAATGATGGTTACTATTTATTTCAAATAAAATGCGCGGAATAATCCTCATGTGTCATGTACTTAACTTAAGTTAGTTTATGATGCTTATTAGGCATGGTCCGGAACCCGAATGGGCCACGGTTTTGGGACATGACAAAGGTAGTGGAGATCTTGAAGTAATTGTCGGTATTTATCATCTTTTGCAGCCCATAAGTGTATAGATCTATTAGCTTCATATTGGAATCCATATTTTGATGTATTTTTTTATGAAATAATGTCATGGAAAACCCATATGGAGACTAGATCTCTATAGGAGAACCTAAGAATTTGGTTTTATGGGTTGGCTGAACCCTAAATACTGAATTTTTTCCTGATCAAAACCCATATCAAGGTTATGATTGTAAACAGAACTTCGCCGAACCTAAATCTATGCGTGTAGGTTGGCCAAATCTATGGCTTTAGTTTTCAGTTGTATATGCTTGAATATGCCTTCTCTAGGCTGTTGTTTTCTTTGTTAGATTGTATGACCTCAATCTAGTGGATAATCCAGATAACTTGATTTGTTTCATAAATTAATTTATATTTTCATGCTTTATTCATGAGACGAATGGTATTTTATTCTATGTTTGCACATGGCTAATACAAAATGACATGATGGTTCATGAGATGAACAGGAGCCCACAAGTATATTAGATGTGATCCATGTGTTTGGATGAGATCTACATACAGGAGACATAGATCACAAATCTTATACTTAAATTGATTCATAGCTAGTGATGAGATTGGGTATCTCATCTGATAAGGTTGCAACGCTATGACACTATGAGATAGTGTGAGATGTCTCGATCATCAGAGTATAAGACTCTGGATCATTGTGCTGGTACATTAGATGTACTGAAGGACCATGAGTAGCACCATGTACAAATCTGTCTTTGATTAAATGACTGCTTTCATAATTCCCAAGCAATAAGCTTTTAATCTTGAGAGATTAATGGACTCAAGTTTCTACTATACATTTACTTTGAGTCATCAATGAGTGAGGCCAATTGTAGGTCAACACCTCGATGTTTTGAGTACGTGGTAATGGGGCTGTGGGAACATATAATTTTCAAGATGAAATCTATCCTCTTAAATATCTCCTTTTGCCAATTAATGGATTTTATCATTAGTGAGTGCGCACCCATCTCAATTAAGAGTTAATTGGATGGTACTGATGATTACTATGATTAATTGGGACACAATGATAATAAGAGATGAATCCAATTTGGTTGGACAGATTTATTCCAATAGATCCATGGGTATAATTGATGGAGGGGCCTACTTGTAGTAATTGGGAAGTTTAGGGTCTTCTTGTAATTATTCATACGACTGGAGTGCAATTGCATTTATTTAGTAGACTTATTTGCAATTAACTGTGGGTCCAGAATTCACATGAGATGTGGGGTCCAAATTCCTAGTTGGAGCCAGATTCTAAGGAATCCCTAGTGGTCCCCATGCTAGCCCTAAAAAGAGAAGGTTACTAATCTAATTAGAACTCTTAAGAAAAGGAGGAGTATGATACATACTAAGAATAGAAGTGAGACTTCTAATCTTGGTCTAAGAGGAGGTGTTCCATAAACTATAAATAAGATGTGAGGGTTAGAGATCTCTACACACAACAATCTCTCAAGTTCCTCTCTCTCTTCCTCCTCTCTCTCCTCTGGTTTCCTACTAGAGTGCTAGGGTTTTCTTCTACTTGGAGATCCCACCATTCTCCTTTAGAAGTTCTTTAAGAGGGTTATAGTGTGGAAGAATACAAAGATGAAGGAAGATCAGAGTTTGCGAAAAGAGTTTTTCATAGAGATCAAGTTCTTGATTAGAGCACAACCAAGCTTTGAATACTGCATTAAGTGGGTCAAAAGTTTTGAATACTTATCCATGAGGCCCACCTACTTCCAACATTCTTTTCTATCATCTTCCATTTGTTTTTCTATTCCTTTCTTGATAGAGCATTAGATGAAACTACCCACCAAAGGTAGATGATGTTTTATTTCCATTGGTAATAGGTGCAGAGCTTCTATTTTGGCATTCGTTTCCTATTTACCAAGATTATGTTGTATGAACCGTACATATCTTGTCAGCATGGATGTTCTGTTGGCTAAGAATGATGTGCCGAGGAGTAATGATTCATCTTCATCTTCTGAGCACTGTCCTATCTAACTGCAGTGTGTTGATTGAATGCTACTTTTCTCAACCTAGGTTTCTAGTCAAATGCGGATCTAATTTAGTTAAATTTGATTTGATCCTCCTTTTATCTGAGCTTGGGTATAGCACGTGTGAAGGATGACATGTGGTGGGGAAAACTGAAATAGGTTGGCAGAACTTGTCATCGAGAGTGGGTCAGTTTTCCTTGAGCTGCGCCTTTTGTGCCATCCAACCATTGTGGGATTCCTGTAAGTTTCCTAATTGAAAGTAATTACAACTAATCTCTCTTCCTACAAGTGTAAATCTAATTTAAACTAAGATTCTTAGGAACTTTCTACATTAGGACTCTTAGGAATCTGAAAGAAATAGAATAAAAACTTAAGAACTTAAATCATGTGGTCTCAACACATCTAGTTAAAGTAGCATTGAAATTTAAGGCTTAAACCATGGGCACAAACTAGCTCGTAGATAGAGGTCTTCTTGTGGGGCCTTCCTCTTGGGCTGCCTTGTGTACATGTGAGACCCAGATGGACGATCAGCCTATCCTTCGTCGGTGATGGACCATAATCTCCATTATGTGCTCTTGTTTTTTCTTGCATATTGAAGTTCTTAGGGATGATGGCATCCCATTATTTCTAAAAGCTCAGCATTATAGAGTTATGGTGTTATTATTGATAGACATGGAAGGTGTAGGATACGGATACTTCATTAGTGCATTTAACTGAAATTAATCCTTTCCTTTAATTTTTTATGTGTTTCTAGAAATGTTTCTTTATAACTCACGAATTTTCAAGACGCTCCTCTATTTTATATTCCTTGAAATAATTATTTTATTTTTGTTAGTTTGGTCAATTGAGTTTTGAATTTTATGTGGTTTTTGCATTGCTATTAGAAGTAAAAATGAACTTCAACATTTTAATTTTTTATGCAGTTTCATGGCTTTGAGGCAGAAACTTCTTCTTTGGGTAAACTTGAACAGTTGCTTCATGCATTCCAGATTATACAGCACATAAATTGATTGGAGTAAGCTTCGGCCAATGATTCTTAAAAGAATAAAAGAGAGGGCTAAGGACTATCCGGTGAGATGTATGGTACCCATCACATATGATGTCCTTAATGCTATAGAACTTTTTATTGAAGGTGTCTCTACACTTCTTAATATTATTCCAATCAAGGCATGCAAGTAAGTAAAAATTGACATTAACCTTGAATTACACATTCACATGCACATAAGCACACGAAGACACACCCAAACACATGACATTGTTACCATGAGAGATATTGCTCATATGAACTAAATTGCGCTACATTCTCATGGGGCCACCAGGGCCTCCTATGTATGGTCAGGCAAACCTTGACAGTCACTACATCATACTTATATTTACATTGGATTGTGGCAACCCCTTTTGGGCACTTTTTGCACCATTGATTTTGATTAGGCTGGTTTTTAGTGTTTTCCATAATATATACCAAGCATAGGACTTCCCTTCCGACTGATTAGTGGTGGCCTAAAGGTGCACCCCGGAAAGTGTCACACAAGTGTTTCTCTGAGAATTGTTGAGCAGGACACAATTATGCATTAAAATACATACATATATACATTTGTATGTATGTGTGTTAACAAAGGAAAGATGATGCAAACTCATGGTTATACAATATAACACATACAGTTTCTTTCTAGTGAGAGGCACCTCTCTGGGCTTGCATGAGAGGTAATAATCTTAGAACCACGTGGGACCCACCTATTTTCAATACAACCCCTCTCACTGGGTATAACCCCATATGAGTGGCACCCACGCTAATTTGACACTAATATGAATTATACTATTGGATTGTATTTCACAAAAGTTATCACCGGAGACACTGTTAACTTTAAATCCCTCTAAATCGATGGTCGGGATAATCTGATTGAGATGGTCTTTCACCCAAATCACATCCACAGTTAGACCATTCCATCACACTCTTTACTCAGGACTGGCATGCATCCAAGTGGGACCTACAAGGGCCTTAGATTTTTACCTCTTATGCAAGCCATGAGAGATACCCCTTAACAGAAGGAAACCTTATATATGTGGGCCAAAGCATGCGGTTTTTAAAATATGCACCCCATTTTTATTCTATACAAGTGGTCCATGCTATGATTGATCCCAAGCCCTCACATTCCTACTTGTCCATGTATTGTCACTCACCCCAATGTGACATAGTGATGTAAACCCATTAATCATCTCCCAGATTCACTAAAGCAGTCGCAGAGAAAACAAATTCTGTAGAACTCATTCTCAATGCATTTTTTGACAGAGCAACTGGTAAATATACAATGGAAGATAA
The DNA here is from genome assembly GCA_029852735.1 of Persea americana. NCBI lineage: Eukaryota > Viridiplantae > Streptophyta > Magnoliopsida > Laurales > Lauraceae > Persea > Persea americana. Next base: position 57,316,035 of record CM056810.1, read on the forward strand.
ATTAGCATACTTCAAATCACACAGAAATGAGAATCTCGTTCACATCAAAGATAGATTGACAGAAAAAAAAAGTCGCAGGAAAAAATGAGAAATCTTGTTCTACAAAGAAATCCAAGATGGTGAAAACACTTAAAATCTAACCTCAAGACAACCACATTTATAGAGGTTGTGAAAACTCACATCTATGTAATTTCATTATTCAGTTATGGTTTTCGGAGAAGGGTGGCAATGAAGAATGACTGCAACCAACAACTTCACAAAGGGGAATGGCGAAAAGACTAGTAGGAGGAGGAAGATGGCTCTAAACAAGTAGCTTACCTTTTTCAGTGAGCGAATAGAAAGGTGACAGCCAGCGATGGTAACAGACGAGAGTAGAGAAGAAGGAAGAAGAGAAAAGACGGGGATCGGCAGGGTCTTAAAATTATATCATTAAGGCAAATTGGTAACGATATCATTAGGGGACAAATTCGCCCAAAAAATGCATGAACACCCAATTCGTGGTTTTTATGTAATTGTTAATAAATCAGTATAATCAGGGTTTAAAGCTATTTTGCAATGTGATTCATCATGGATCATGAGAAAAAGGCCAAAACCTCCTCGCCATTGATTTCACGCTATACACAAAACTGGATGAAAGGTAGTCCCTTTTTCCAATTTTTTTAAATTATTGTGGGCCCCAAAACAATGATCCAAATTGTGAATTAATTAAGGCAGGCCAAACGCGACTTTTAGCTCAAATTTCTACCGTTGATCTTTCTTGCGTGTTAAGATATTTTTTTTAAAAATCCCGTCCCTAACATATTTTTTTACTCCTATGGGTTCCCTTTGGATGATCCAAACCATTCACATCTCTAGATGGACAAAATAAATGTTATGGGATGAAAGATGAGATCTTGGCTTTTTATGGATTTTGAGAAATCTGAAAAACATCACAATCGTTAGATCACACATCCATAGATGGTCGGAATCCTCTATGTGTTACCAAACCTGGAACTCTCTTATAGAAAATCTCCATGAGGAGATCTTGGTTCCAGCAGACTGGGGGAAACCTCTAAATAGAGGATACCTTTTGTTTAGCAAACGCGCCCTTAGTAATTGTTGTAACTCCCCGCCGATTTGCCGTCTTCAGAATCATCGTGATGTAGTCCTGGCGAAGCATTTGGCCTTCCAGCTTGGCCCACCATGTCATCAGCAACAAGGGTTCTCTTCACTTCAACTAAACTCAATTTCTTTGAGAGGTTAATTGGGTCAGTGGAAAAAAGAATTATAGAAAGTTATAGAAAAAAGCTTATTGGTGGAAGCTACAATGACCAAGTTCATAGGAAACACTAGATTCAAACATTTTTGCAATGCAAGACTTATCTGGGTTGAGAGCTTGGTTTGGTCACTTGGTGGAAAAAACAATCGCAAAAATAAAGACAAAACAGAAACCTTCCCAGTAGAAGCTTCAAATGACCCGTGAGTTCATAGCAAACGCCATATTCAGGCAAGCAACCCTTGCACAGTAGGTTTCGTGCCAACAAGAGAACTTAAACTTTAATGACAAATCAACCCCCAATCTTTTCCTGATGAAATGTTTTAACATATTATTCATTATTTAAAGAACATTCAATTGACCATTTGCTCAGCAACTAACTGTACGAGTGAGAGCCACCTTTTGGTTTTACAAATTGTTCATATAATATGTAACATCCCGAAATTCCAAGGTTATAGTTAGTCTAGTTAATTGTACATTTAGCTAATTAAGCTTGTTTATAAGCCAAACAGATTCGATTAATCAGTAGGATAGTGCGTGCGAAGTTGGGTTGAGATTCGAGCCCGTTTGGGTATAGTAGGGGGTAGTTAGCAATTCTTCAAAGAATTTAGGGGGCTTTTTTGTAATTCTAGATTTTCTAGATTTTATTTCCTAAACTTTAGTCTTCTGCATCATCTTGATTCGGATCTCAAAAACCCTTCTAAAACCATGCCCGACCCAAACCCATTTAAACTCATTTCTCTCTCTCCGAATTCCTTTCTCTCCTCACTCATTTCTTTCCCCACCTTTGACCCACGTGAGACCCACCTTCATGTCCCCACGCACCCTTTCCTTTATCCACGTGTAGAAACCCCCTTCCCCCATCTCATCTCACTTTACCCCTTTTTCCTTTATTAGGTCACCAAACCCCAAACCCCCGCCCCCCTCCCCATTCCACAACACAGCAGTCCACTCCCTCTTTTCTCTCATCCCTCTCGATCTCTCTCCCTCCCTCATGGTTGCTACCTCACCGTCGCCAGACGTGGTCGCTGCCAGCGATCACCACCACCACGGGACTCTTCTCCCTTCTCCCTCTCTTATCTCATCTCCCATCCATCTCTCTCCCTCCTCCCAGCTCACTGCCGCCCCACCCTTCTCTCTTTTCCCCCTTTCTCCTTTCTTCCTCCCTTCTCCCTCTCTAACTTTCTTTCTCTCTTTCTCTCACTCCTCCCTGCCACGTGATCAACCCCACCCATCCCACCATTTCTCTCTCACTATTTCTTTCTCTCTCCCTCACTCCTCACTGTCAACGTGAGTTTATCCTCACCCACCTCTCCCACATATCACTCTCTCTCTCTCTCTGTTCTTTCTCTTTCTTTCTCCATTCTTTCTTTTTTCTGTCTCCTTCCTTTTTCTTGTTAATGGGCCACCAAGACCCTCCATCACCACTAATCAAGTGGGCCACATACCAAGTGGGCCCCACAACCTCCGATCATCACAATCTTCTCGTGGATCCCGCGAGCTCAACCATCTTCAATTTGCAAGCCACCACTCCATCGACCCGTCTAATTCGTAAGCTCTTCTCCCCTTAGGTTAGGATTAATATACTTTGGGTGCAAAAATGTATTTGATAGCTTAGGGCTTCCCCTATTTTGATTTTATATTTAATTTAGTTTTATTTAGCTATTTATCCCTTAGGTTTGGTTTGTTGGGCTATGGAGCTACGATTTATGGATTTGGGCAATTTCAACGAAAGGCAAGTAGATATTTATATGTATGCTTTGATATGTTTGTCTCTCCTTGATTTGTATGGAAATATGATGGTTTAGATGTCATTTGCTCATTTGTTGTATTAGAGGATTGAAAACATAATAAAAGGCTTTTTAGCTTAATGGAATGGATGGAAATGTTAATGACTTGATTAAATGGATTTGGGGGTTGAGGGTGGAATGTATTTCTATTTGGTTTTGTTTGTCTATCAGGTTCAGGGAAGAGAGGCTAGGCTTTGGACCCATTTCACTGCAGAAACAAGACCCAGGTTTTGTTTCCGCAGTGTATGCGGTCGACAGGCCATGCGGCTCGGTCGACCGGCGACATAGGGTCAGGTTCTTCGGAACCGGACCAAACCATTGTTCGGGCATACAAGGAGGATGTCGATCGGCCAAGGCTCGATCGACCGGGCTCGCTGTGTAAGGGGTCGACCGGCCAAGGGCCAGGTCGACCGGGACAACTGTGAAGATCCTTTTTCAGGGGTTCTGTTTACGTTCTTTTGGAGGACTTTAGGTGGAACTTTGGTTACCCTTTTTGGACTCATTTGACTATACGTGAGAATGTTTTGAGCCGACGTTCTTCACGGTTATTCCGGTTGCATCGGATACTAATCTTATTCAATTTTGAGCGGTACGGGACAACGGAATACCCCCTTTTATATCTATGCACGAGGACTGTTTGTTCGGATATCGCGAACCTTATTCCTTTCATTGACTGAGTAGATTGTACGATGCTTCAGGTTTAACATTTGACTTAGGTTTGGATTGTTTATCGCATCTGATTTCGAATCGTACCGTCTGGTACTATCTACATGTAATGTTCATGGTCTTTAGCTTCGTTTATTTTGCTTTGTATTGGGATCACGTGGAGAACTTAGATGATGAACTTAGGATCCCCTTTGATGTTCCGTTTATTCTGAAATTTGTTTGAAGTGTTGAGACTAGGTGGTTGTGATTGTAAGGCTTGAAGAGAACTACTATTGAAGTCTGAGATTTGTTTGAAGTCTAATCTAATTAGAAGTAAAGTAGTTTCTCTAATGTTTGATGAATCTTGTTCTCACAAGAAAGCTTAGTCCCTCATTGATGTCTATTTAGGATTCTGTGTGTCAGGCACCACTCAGCTGTTAATGTCCAACACAGATGGGGCACCACTTGTGTGGGGGCACCACTTGTGTGAGGGCTCCAAATTCTGGACCATCTGCAGATCGGGTTGGTGTAATGGACACCGATTGATGCCAATGGGGTATCGTTCTGAATATTCTGATTAAAGGAGTATGATCCCAAACTATTTATATCTCCACCACAACTCAATGGGAGTAGGGAGGGTAATGACACTATCCCGTGGTAATTAGCACATGTGGACTGCCTATTTTGTTAGTTGATTATTGATTCGAATGCTGTACACTTCTCACGATCAGGATGCTATGCATGTTTTATGATCTTGCCTATTGTTTACTCTTATTCGTTCTGCATATCTATTGATGTTTTTTTATTTATATCTGCCTGCCGATCGTCGTGTCTGCTACTGCACTTGGTGCATAGGTACCGGATACATTTACCTTGGGGAAAGTAGAGGCATCGCTTCAGGTAGTTTAGCCCGATGGTGAGTACGAGTTGTGTGTTGATGGTATTGTCGTCGTGACCAGCACACGAGTGCCTTCATACTTTGGTTAGTTCGTATTTATTCTCTTTTGGCTTAGGTTTTGATGGAAGCCATTAATTAATATACGTTTGATATCTTTTGCTAAACTTAAACTATAGAAAATGAAGATGTGCATACTTTGAAATGTTATATTGTACCATTTTTTTTATTATGATGTTCCGTTGTGTTTTATTGAAAAAATATTTATACCTCACCGTGGACTTTGATCCTATGGGACATGATTTGGCCACGTTGTATTGGTTTAATGTTGGAAAATTTTTAATTAGCCCTAATCTCACGCATAATCCCCAGTTTCACTTCTGGGGGCGTGACATAATAGGCCCATCTGTGGATTGAACGTGCCCCAGGAAACTCTCATTCTGTGATTCTAATTATTTGGCCGGTCCCTAATAAATATGTAACATTAGATGTAATCTTCCATTTTCATGGATGGCCATAATCAATTGATATGGGAGATATTGGAATCACAAACATGTTCATTTTAATGAAACCAAATGTTTTAATTGACTATCGCTCAAAAAAATAATAGAATTAACTATCCATCGAACTCACTTAATGATTTGAAACTTGTGTTTTACATAAAACAAAAGGGAAAAAGCATGTGTTTCACATATGGAAGTGTATGGGAAGACACGCCATTCCATGAAATTGGTAAGAAACCCTAGATTTGAAAATGGACACTGTGGAAAGCCCCTAGATTTGAAAATGGTCACTGAAGCATCTATCATTTACCGACCGAAAACGAGAAAACCATCACCAAATCAATCCGTCACAACATCTAACCCCTAAAAGGGCATTCCCCTTCTCCCTCCACTTCTACACACTAACTCCCATTACCCAATCATATTCTAAGGTCAAGGATCATTTATTATTTCTCCTGCTACCTTATACACTAATATCCTACTACCTTATACACTAGTATACCTACATCCCCTGTAGATTGAGAACATATCGATCAACTCAATGTTAATGGACCTTGATAGCTAAATCTGAAATGAAACTTTTTTTTTCTTTTTTTTATAGTGGCATGTGCCAACACTAACTAGTTGACTCAGGTTGGATTTTAATAAAACTGGTGACTTCTTCAACGACATGGCCTAGTAAAACTCAGAGTATGCTTTCTGACTCTTAACATATAATGAATATCTGTGTAAACTATAAAGATACTATTCAAGGAAAAAAAGAAAGAACAAAGCAATTCATGAACTACTCTCAACACTTAGAAATACCAATGGACATATGTTGAGGTCACCAGAATTAATTCTAAACCGACCCAGAATATATGAGACAGTTGTATATATTAAATGAAACAAAAGAAACTCACAGGTACTATGGCATTTTGAATACGAACTTACACTGCTGCCTCCATTTGTAAGACCCCGCCCCGAGAGTTTCCGATTAGTGCTAATTAAGATGCGTTTTAGATTTAAGTAAGATTAGTGGATTTTGGTTAATATTGGATTAGAATAGCTTTTACATAGCTTTGGATCATTTTTAGAACATTTTGATTTAATGGGGCCCTTTGGGGGTTCCTTTATTGTGTTTTGAGTGACTTTGGGGTTTATTTAATAATTCTGGAAATCGGTTTTTTGCTCCGTTTGATTTATTTTATTATTCCCTAGAATTTTTGTGTTTGCCCCGTTTCCGCTCGAGACCTTTAGACCCTACTTTGCTTTATAGGGGTAAAACAGTCTTTTTACACAAAATCTGGACACTATTTTCAATGTCCCCGAAACCCGGAAAATATATACTTTTTGGAAACTAGAAATTTCGTTGAACATTTATTCCTTCTTCGTCGAATTCATCCGAGACCCGAAAACCCAAGTTTTAAACCCGACTAACTTGTTAAGTTGTGGGACCCAACCCCATTTCCTAAAAAAGGAGAAGCCTCCTTCACTTTCCCTTTCCTTTGCAACTTTTCATTGAGAAGAGACTTTGGCTCTAGCACTCTAGGGTTTCAACCTTGTTCTTGTTCTTCTTGCTTGTTCTTCTCCAACTCACTCCAAAGCTCATGCTAAAAGGAAAACGGAGATCACCATCATCTCCCTCTCTATGAAAGCTATCCATTGATGCCATTTGTGAAGGAAACAACACATTGCAAGAATCTCTTTGAACAAACCTTGCATTTTTTAGGGTCTTCCATGTAAGTGATTCTCTCCATCTCCTAGATTAGTGTTCTTCTTGTCCTAGAAGAGCCCCATCTTCATTATTGGGTGCTTTCTCATTCTATTTCTTGGTTTACCCATTTTAGGGTTGGTAATGAGTGTATTTTGGGGATTTTTGTGTAGATTGTGATTTGGGCTTGAGAGAAGTGTTGAGAACATGATTAATCACCTTTGGAGACCAAGGCAAGTGGATGAATGAGTTTGATTTGAATGAGTTCTTGTTTTATTGAAAATGTGGATTTTCACTATTCATCTTCTTTTAATGCTTTAGAAATGTGAATATTAATGAGTCTCCTCTCTTAATTGTTCCTTCAAGATATTGTGCATTAAAGTTAGTGTTTATGCCAAATGATGAATCTTCATTAATGATGGGTACTTTGTAATAAATGAAGTGGAAATGAATGTGTTTTAATGCCTTGATGGAGTGGTTGTTGGAGGAAATGAATGAATGTGAATAGAAGGGGGTATAGACCTGTTTCATATCAGGAAAATGGATGAAGTAGAAGTAGAATGGTTTAGAGAAAGAAAGAGGAGAAATCTGCACCTGATGTGTATTTCCAGCAGCTGGGTGGTCAGCTGGCAGTCACCTGGCGGCTAGCCGACTGGTGACCTGCGGTTAGCCAACCCAGGTTCGGTTACAATTCCAGAATGCTCTAAATCTTGGGTGAGCACAGGCGGCTAGCCGACCTTGGCTGCAGCTAACCGCCATGTGACCGTCAGGTAACCGAAATGCGCGTTCAGAAATACAGAATGTTGTTTTTTAACAGGGTGAACCACGGTCAGCTCCGCAGTCAGCCAGCGGCTAACCGCCGAACCCCTCGGCGGCTAACCGACAGGTGACCGAATTTCACCCAAAATTCCCGAGTCTTTTCTATTGTTTTCAGAAACGGTATTCTAAGGTTTGGATGAGTTGTTCTGATGCACAGCTACCTTGGAAAGATTTAGGGGATGACATAAGGAGATCGACTTAGAAAGAAACCCCACTTCAGAAATGTATTGGGAATTGTGGATTTATCAAACTGTATAAGGAAACTTGGGATGCCTACCATCATTCGAGTACCATGCCAAGAACAATAATAGACATACAAGACCTTTATACATATTGTGTGAATACGGAAGCCCCAATACATAGTCCGTAATTGTATAAGGATTCATCGTACTGTTTTACTCGGATTATACTTGTCCTAACACGATTTCACTCGATATCATTAGTTTTATCTCAAACTATGGATTTATGCACCTGACATGTCCTACCAGCCCCGTATATGCATGAAAAGATAATGATGTGAAATGTGTGCCTATGAGCACCATGCCCCGCCTGCCTGAGTGTTTTACACCGATATAGTTTTGTATATATTTTGATTTCTCATGTAACCTATGAGTCGGCACCACTAGGCTTGGATGTCCTTGTCAGTTTGATCAACTGACTTGGGCCTCCCCCTCGTGCTCCCGCCAGTTGCGACTTGGATCCAGTCCTGCCCCGTTACAATGTTCCGCGGCCGTGGTCTTGTCTAGCTATATGTATATGTATATATATTGTTGGTTCTCGTCACTTCGCGTGTTCGAGCCCAACGCACTAAATGTGCTCTCATCACATTAGTGATAGAGAGGATTTAGCTTTAATGTGGTTGCCGTCTTGCTAGTTCCCTATTCTTTGATGTCCTGCATGTTTTATCTTATATATGCATTTTGATAAATGATATATCTTGTTTTATGGAAATAATCGTTTGGACAGATTTTAATGTCTTTTCAATTTATCTTTTGATTTCTCTTATTGTGATATCTATTCACCCACCTGCCAGACCGTCGTGTCTGACCCATTTTTGTGGTACTCAGGTCCAGTCCCTGCTATTGTCTTTGAGGAGGAGCCAGAGGAGGCGGTTGGAGAACCGCAGTGCTTAGTAGAATGGCAAGCCGACAATGTCGTTTAGACATTGGGTCGAGCTAAGAGTTGCGTAACATTTTGGGAGTTTATAGAATGACATTTGATTTACTCCTTTGGTTGTATTAGTCTTTGTTGGCCATTATTTTTTAGGATGTTTAAATCAACTTACATTTGCATTTTTAAACTTCTAACCTTTTATTTTGGGAATGCCAAAGAGACCATTGCTCACTCTGACGTCATGACATTTAAATGTGTTTATCAGTCTTGTATTATGGAATGAGTTACGAATTTGGTTTGCTACATGTTTTCGCACCAATGTAAATGTTTTGTGACCAATGGAATGAGTTACGAATTTGGTTTGCTAAATATTTTTGAGGATGTTTAAATCAACTTACATTTGCATTTAAATTTCTAACTTTTTATTTTGGGAATGCCAAAGAGACCATTGCTCACTCTGGCGTCATGACATTTAAATGTGTTTATCAGTCTTGTATTATGGAATGAGTTACGAATTTGGTTTGCTACATGTTTTCGCACCAATGTAAATGTTTTGTGAGTGCGTGTGAAATCATCACCGTGGAAACCTGTGGAAAATTAAATGAGTGTATATTTTTATGTTCACTGTTGTAACCGCACATCAACACTATGTATGATTATTATTATTACCGCTGGCGGGCCCGGATCCCAGTCCAGGGTCACGACACCATATGCGGCAACCCAAGTTTGACAAACAGTTTGGCCCTCCAAATCTGGATCCTTAATACGAAATAACATCAACCTTTAACAATCATAAAAGTATCAAATCTTATTATAGTTTTTAAAAAATGTACTTAAAAAGACATATTTAAGTTGCATGATCAAGGACTTCCTACTTACTTAGAGAACCAATTGAATTTTATTTTTAAATAAAGTGTACATACTTTTACCTCCTATAATGAAGCCAATCATTTATGCCACAAATGCACATTTCTATGGAATATCTTCCATATGGAAAGGAAAGGAAAGGAAATCCTATACTATAAAACCTAAATGGTAATTACTCTATTATCAAAGGCTATAAAAGCACCCTTGTGAACTACACACTATTTCCCTCCAATAGTTAGACCTTTACTCGCTAACATATCAGATCTGGAATAAACCTTAAGAGCAATTTTACATTGTTTTACATTCTTTGTAACTTCAACACGGACACTATCTAGTTGGGCAGTAGCTCTGGCAAAGAAACCACGCCCTTCGATTGCACAGTCAAAATTAAGGTAGGCAATACCTTTCGAGCCTAAATTCTCCAGGTTTTGCTAAACCTACTAACTAGATCCAATCTAAAATGAAAGGCAACACCAATTGCCATCCACTTATCTCCGTGTGTGTGGACATAACTGTATTTTAAAAAAAAAAGTTATTGATAAAAAATGCAAGCATGTGAACAAGTACACATTGTTTTTTAGAGAAGTGTCATCTTTAGCTAGTATTTGAAAATGGCTATTGAAGCATCATAACATCAGAAACACACACAATAGAATTCATGTCTAAACCGAAGACTTTTTTTTTTTTTTTTTGAATGGTTACTTTGATTTATAAAAGCAAATAGTACAAGAGATGAGTACTCACAAGCAAAAAAAATAAAAAAATAATAACATAACCCAAAACCAACCGCCTAAGGCCCTGCTTAAGATCAGGCCAGCTCTTTCCATTGATATGTTATTTAATCGATGGAGTACCCTTTAAAAGACAGGTTGATACTTGAATCAAAGACAGTTTGATTATTCTTCACAAAGAATAGAAATTCAAGAAACACAATAAATCGATGCTCAAATCTCAACAAAATAGAATCGGAAAAAGCTGGCTTTTCCTCTTTTTCTTCTTATCTGATCGGAGATTCAAAGGAGACACTGTTTTCGAGAGAGCCATGAACAACAACCTAGTTCGTCTCAGCCCAGCTATTCTTCTGCCATTGTAGCTTGTGCTGACTGAGCGTTGGTGTGATATCTCTATTTTCAAAGTAATGAAGAGAAATGAAGGGAGAAAGATATTAGAGCATTTGGAGAAATGTTCACAGAAAAGTATTGGATGAGTTACTATTCTTAAGTAACGCTTGTGAGTAGACGATTCGTAATGTGGGCAGAAAGAGGGGGAACGTGGAGAGAAGATTCTCTAATGAAGGGGGAATACGAGAAGTTGCTTAACGAAGCTAAAAAGAGAAAAATAAATGGGGCATTCGGCGACAAGTCTTGAACATTTCACTTTCTGGCCTTCGATCCATAATCTTTTTTCACTGTGGTAGGTCCTTTTTCCAAATTTGAAAAACTAAAATGTCCAAGTTACCATTTCTTTAAATCATATCCCATGACTAGTGGGATATGCCATTAATAATGGTAAACTACCATTTAATTTACAATGATTAATGAAATCCCATTAATGAGATTTTCAAATAAAATCTAAAAAAAACAAATAAATTTAAAAAAAATGCACATAAATTTTAAAAGAACGCAAATAAATTTCAAAAAATGCAATAAATTTTAAAAGCACTCAGAGAAATTTAAAAAGATGCAAATAAATTTAAAAAGATAAAAATAAATTTCAAAAAATATAAATAAATTTCAAAAGACACAAATAAATATCAAAAGATCCAAATAAAATTAAAAAAATGTAAATAAGTTTCAAAAGACGCCAATAAATTTCAAAAGACGTAAATAAAATTTAAATGCCCAAATAAATTTCAAAAAATGCAAATACATTTGCCAATACTAAGATAAACCAATTTTCCAATTTTTAGAAATTTTTTTCGAAACTCAGTTAAATTTATTTTAAAAAAAACGCAAACAAATTTGAAAAGACGAAAATAAATTTCAAAAGACACAAATAAAATTAAAAAACAAAAATAGATTTCAAAAAATGCAAATACATTTGCCAATAGATTTTCCAAAAACTCAGATAAATTTACAAAAAATACAGATAAATTTGCGAAAAACATAGATAAATTTGACAAAAACTCAGTTAAATTTCACCAAAACTCAAATAAATTTGATAAAAATTTAGATAAATTTCACAAAAACTCAAATAGCCTGAGTTCTGCAAACTGGGTCGAGTTGAACATGACCCGCAAACTGGCCTGAACCTGGAACTAACCCAAAACTAGGTTTTCTTCTTTGATTGGTTATAGTACAGAACCTTGCTACTCTGATTCTGCCGATCCTTCTTCCTCTTCGATGGCGGTGAACGGCCAGACAGTGTGCTGGTGTTGGCTAGTCTCCGGCGATGATGAGTGCGGCAGCAATGGCATGGACTCCGGCTTTCTGGTTCGGCAACGATTGCGTTATAAGTCCGGATCTCTACTGCAAATTTCTTCTCTAAGAGTGGCTAACCCACACAAATATATTTTAACCTCAAATTCTCCACTTGTCAAAACAAGATGAGTTCCAAAACAAAACTCTTGTTGGTTTTCCGCTGTGGGCTGCCTTTGCATGAACCAATGGAAACTGAGACGAGATGGCGTAGAAAATCAAGATACTTCACCCTTCAGCCATAGAAAATGAGAACCTTTGCTTCGGATTCCTACAACAAGACCCGTTCCACAGCGACTGGTCTTCTCGATCCATACTGAAATGGGGAGAAGAAGACCGAAGGGGGTCTCTTGCCTTAGGAATATGAGGGAGGGGGAATGGAAGATTTGAAATTTTGATATTCAAAATTTAATACCTAAATAGTTGAAAGGGCAAATCAGTCGTGAAAATGTCTGATGTGGCGTATCTAGGGACCTCTCGCCAAAATATGTTCAGCTGCGTGGACTACAACCCTTAGACGAAACTTCTGTGGATCAAAACCTTTAAACGTTCCATTTCAGGGACCTTTCGATAATTTACTCAAAATAAATTTGGCCAAGACAAATCCAATTGAGGGCTATTTGCTCAATGAGAGACTAGGAAAGGCATTGATGGAGAGCCAAAATCAATTGATCAGTCAAAACTAATTTGAACAGTCAAAATTAATTGAACAAGCAAAATGTGCCCATGCTTAGCATTGGCAATATGATACAAATTTGTAAAATATATACAAAAAATTATAAAATGTATAAGAAATTAAAATATGAAAATATCGTTATAAATTATATTGAGATAGAAAAATTAAAAATAACCTATCATTTACCAAATTAAGTTATTGATAGTAAAACTTTATTTAGGATGAAAATGATTGGTCATAGCAAAGAATTGAAAATCAAATCCAAAACCACAGGACAACCCCCTCACCCCCAACAAAAATAAAAAAGATAAACAAACTGTGATCCGTAGAGGCCCAAATCAGAGCATTTAACAAATGTAAAAATTAAAAAAAAAAAAAACAAAATCACATTGGCAAAGAGCTCTAATTTATATGCTAACAATTAAATCACAAACATATATAAAATCTTGACAACCCGAGTTAACAAAGTAAATATACATATAACAACTACAAACCAATTGAAACAACTCAACAGAAAAAAGAAATTAATGGATAGCAAAAGAAAATATTGAGAATGAATGTCAAAGAAAAATGATAAACCACAAGAAAAATATAATCCAGATCCAAAACCACAGACAAACACATACGCATAAACAAAATCAATGTTTGATCTCTAGAGACCCGAGCCAGCTAACAATTATTATCTTTTAATTTTCAACTTTTTTATTGTTAAAATGCAAAGATTAGGAGTTTAATGATATGTTTGCTTCTGTAAATGCTTTGCATATGGTTTTTATCACCATAAACCTGAAGAGACTTACCATCGAGGGCTGGCAGCTAAACACATAAACAATAAATATAAATAATCCAATCTCCAGGCAGAGGTATTAAACAAATGTATACACATTTTTTGACAAGAACTTGATTACATGTAAAAAGATATGGGGGATTCTTGCTATGATCAAACACGGTCTTATGCTACTCTCACGGAGGATTATTGATATAAATAAAGAAAGAATATAAATACGACAGCTTACCAAAGGAAAACATATAGTTGTTGCATTAGTTGTCTTGTAGGCCTTTACCAAGAAAATAAAAATGACAAAGACATTGATAATATTCCTATACTATTTTCATCAAACATACTACCCAATCCATTCTATCTCATTATTCCATCGAACTCAAAACCAAGGCTTAAAAGAAAATCAACCAAAGGGCTACTGATGATGTCAAACTAAATAAAAATCATAATCGATTCTCCGCTTATGTCCTTGAATACAATATATAGAAAATCATACCTTAAAAGAAAATCATAGATACTCAAATAAAAATAATAATTGAACCCGAATGGTGTAAAAAACCAAACAAATGATTTAAAGAAACTCAAAAGCCCACCACCTGAAAAGGTTATTTTAGAGAGTTTTGGAGTCAAAATAGTTAGTTTCTAGCAACAATTATTTTCTCCATAGGCTCCAATACGACCAAACAAGACGTACAAGAAAATCAATAGAAAAAAAAAACCCTTTTGCAACTGTCACGACCCCAAAATTAGGGTAGCATTAAGGGGTCGTGATTATGGGATTTTCTGTAGCATAATCTTTATTTTCTTCTCCATGATCTGCACGGGTGAGAATACAGGATCCATCACCGTTATGGAACATTTAACGGAAGCTTGCATTGCGGTGCATTCTGAATTCCAGAGCTCATCGGATTTTGTGTTGCATCACTAATGGGAAGCTTGTCACAACAAAATCACAAAACCCCACCACTTTCTTGAATTATAAGAACCCATTATAAAATAACAAAAATCTGATAAATTGTCCTAATATTCTAACTTGGCTTTCTTTCAGTCAGGTGCCTAGAAACACTAAAACCCTTGCAAAAAATACCTTTGAAATGTCACCTTCTGGATGGCCTAATTGGGAAACCTTTGGATTTCAGAAAGAGAGAGTTGCAAAGGGTGGGAGAGAGATATGACGATGGATAAAGAGAGAGAGAGTCGATTAGCACCATAGGAGATCAGGTTGTGTGAGAAGGGAAGGTAGAGGTAGTCGATTAGCACTATTTTAGACGAGAGGGATTCCTCCAAGTGTCTTGTTGCATCCAAAGATTGTAGAGAACATTCGGGATGATCTCTCAAAATCTTATAAAATTATTGAGGTGTAGAGAAAAAGAGAAGCCAAAGAACTGAAGATCAAGAGATATGCAGAGGTTTTGTGGAAACGTAAAATATAATGAAAATTTAAAAATATCAAACTATAGAGAAAAATGTGCCTGTAATTATAAAAGACAGAAAGTAGTTTAGTAGGTTAAAAAGTTACTTTTCTTAGAAAGAATTATACTTTAAAATCTTAAAAACTTTATTCATGAATAAAACAATTTTAACTAAAAATAATAATGGTAGACTATTTTCTTTTTTAAACTATTTTTATCAAAGATATTTTATTTAGTACGAATGATAATCAAAGAAGAAGAATTTGTTAGAAATCTCAAATGATATGAATGGTCACATGTAGGCTCCTGCCGATCAAGACATGCATTATTCTTCTTAAATTCAATTTTTGGATGAAATAGACTTTAAGAATAGAAAACTTTCACATTTCACTAAAAATTAGAATGCTAGAGTATTTTTCTTTATTTTTAATTTTTTTTATTTAAGAGATTTTATGTCATCTATACATACATTTAGTCTATATACAAAAACCACTGATAATTATATTCATTTGTATATAAATTTCAGAGAGAACAAGCATTCATCTAAGACAGTCTACGAATCCAACATCTAAAATGGAACGGACATCAGTCCCATCCAAAAAAAGAAACTTAACAATAAAAATAGTTTTCGATTCAAATATCCACATCACAGTTTGGGTTTTCAATGTGACACAATATGCAACCAAATCAAACGTATCAAGAAAAATTACCCAAAAACCAATGCAAAAACAATTATATAAAGAACATATTTTGATCCAGCCAAAAGAATACAAAAAATCAATCATTAAACAAACAATCACGGGGTCACTGATTGTAATAACTGGGTATTTTTGTTGATGTCAACACAATTTTATGTTGATGTTGACGAATGTTTTGTTGATGTCAATAAATATTATTCATGACAAAATAGGGAACTGGTCATGCAGATATCAACAAGAAAAGGGAAAAACGGAAAAAACAAAGATGATTTAGGCTAAAGGTTTTTGGCCGTCATTATAAAAGTTTATGGTCCTCAACTGTGGTTACCTTATTTAAGGGGATTTTTATGGTAAATGTCCCTTTTCATCTAATTGCTAATGTTCTCTCTCCTGTCTCTGTCTCCGTCTCTGCTGCTTCTACTTAATATAGGTTGTTTCTCCTTTTTCGACCTTCGCCCTCAGATCATTAGAATCTGGAATTTTCTACTGTGTGTGTAGAACTGTTTATACTGATAAAACCTAAGTTATAATTCAATTTTGGAAATGTAGCTTGCTTCTGACTGATAAAACCTGCCCCTTCTTCGTGGTGAAAATGCTAATGATTTAGTCCGTTTGAATAACGAAGTATAGCTGATCTGTGCCATTAATTGGGTCAAAATGGAGTTTTGGGGCTTTGTGGTCAAACACGCAAGCCAACATGGACACAAATTTATTAGTCAGATTTTAAGCAAGATGGGATGATGCTTACATGATGATGTTGTCCGGTTTTAAAATTATGCTCAGTACCCAATTCAATGCGACTGAACCTTGATAGATGTGATATTGCCTGCATCCATGGTTAGTTTTATTGTTTAGAGCATGTTTGGATGTACAAAAGAGTTCCATTTGTTTCTTGTTCAATGGTGGAGCAGAAAAAGTTGTGTTTCCCCAACTAAATTGCGGTGCATCTTTTCCACCTGAAATAGTTGTATTTGTTTGTGTTTGGAAATTAGAAAATCATACTATCAATTATTAAATATGAGTACTACCAAAAGAGGCCCCCACATATTGTTTTGTGTGCAACCCCAAAGGATAGCTCACCTGGCATAGGACCAACGATGATAAGTGCGACAGCGGCTACTTGGACTTTGGCCTTTTGGTCCGGCGATGATTGCCTTACAAGTCCGGACCTCTACTTAAGATTTCTTCTCTAAGAATGGCTAACCCACATAAATATATTTTAACCTCAAATTCTCCACTTGTCAAAACAAGACAAGTTCCAAAACAAAACTCTTATTGATTTCCTGCTGTGGGTTGCCTTTGCATGAACCAATGGAAACCGAGACGAGATGGAGTAGAAAATCAAGATACTCCACCGTTCAGCCACAAAAAACGAGAACCTTTGCTTTAGATTCCTACAAAGAGACCCGTTCCACAGCGACTGGTCTTCTCAATCCATACCGAAATAGGGAGAAGAAGACCCAAGGGGGTCTCTTGCCCTAGGAACAAGGGAGGGGGAATGGAAGATTTGAAATTTTGATATTCAAAATTTTATGCCTAAACAGTTGAAAGGGCAAATCAGTAGTGAAAATGTCTGATGTGGCGTATCTAGGGACCTCTCGCCAAAATATGTTCAAATGCGTGGACTACAACCCTTAGACGAAACTGGGTGGATCAAAACCTTTAAACGTTCCATTTCAGGTCAAATCCAATTGAGGGCTAATTTCTCAATGAGAGACTTGGAGAGGCATTGATGGAGAGCCAAAATCAATTGATTAGTCGAAACAAATTTGAACAGTCAAAATTAATTGAACAAGCAAAATGTGCCCATGCTTAGCATTGGCAATATAATACATATTTATAAAATATATACAAAAAATTATAAAATGTATAAGAAATTAAAATACAAAAATCTCGTTATAAATTATATTGAGATATAAAAATTAAACATAACCTATCATTTACCAAATGAAGTTATTAAAACTTTATTGAGAATGAAAATGATTGGTCATAGCAAAGAACTGAATCTCAAATCCAAAACCACGGGACAACCCCCTCAGCCCCAACAAAAATAAAAATGATAAACAAACTGATTCGTAGTGGCCCAAATCAGAGCATTTAACAAATGTTAAAATTAAAAAAAAAAAAAAAAAACATTTGCAGAGAGCTCTAATTTATATGCTAACAATTTAATCACAAACATATATAAAATCTTGACAACTCGAGTTAACACAGTAAATATACATATAGCAACTACAAACCAATTGAAACAACCCAACAGAAAAAGAAGTTAATGGATAGCAAAAGAAAATATTGAGAATGAATGTCAAAGAAAAATGATAAAATATAAGAAAAATATTAATCCAGATCCAAAACCACAGACAAACACATACGCATAAACAGAATCAATGTTTGATCTGTAGAGACCCGAGCCAGCTAACAATTACTATCTTTCAACTTTCAACTTTTTTTTTTTTTTTGTTAAAATGCAAAGATTAGGAGTTTATGATATGACTGCTTCTGTAAATGCTTTGCTTATGATTTTTATCACCCTAAACCTGAGGAGACTTGCCATGGGGGGCTGGCAGCTAAACACATCAACAAGAAATATAAATAATCAAAGGTAGAAGTATTAAACGAATGTATACACATTTTTTGACAGGCACTTGATTACATGTAAAAAGATATGGGGGATTCGTGCTATGATCAAACACGGTCTTATGCTACTCTCACGGAGGATTATTGATATAAATAAAGAAAGAATATAAATACGACAAAGCTTACCAAAGGAAAACATATAGTTGTTGCATTAGTTGTCTTGTAGGCCTTTACCAAGAAAAAAAATGACAAAGACATTGATATTATTCCTATACTATTTTCATCAAACAAACTACCCAATCCATTCTATCTCATTATTCCATCGAACTCAAAACCAACGCTCAAAAGAAAATCAACCAAAGGGCTACTGATGATGTCAAACTAAATAAAAATCATAATCGATTCTCCGCTTATGTCCTTGAATACAATATATAGAAAATCATACCTTAAAAGAAAATCATAGATACTCAAATAAAAATAATAATTGAACCCGAATGGTGTAAAAAACCAAACAAATGATTTAAAGAAACTCAAAAGCCCACCACCTGAAAAGGTTATTTTAGAGAGTTTTGGAGTCAAAATAGTTAGTTTCTAGCAACAATTATTTTCTCCAATATAGGCTCCAATACGAGCAAACAAGACCTACAAGAAAATGAATGAAAAAAAAAAACCCCTTTGCAACTGTCACGACCCCAAAATTAGGGTAGGATTCAGGGGCCGTGATTATGGTATTCACTATAGCATAATCTTTATTTTCTTCCCTACAATCCGAAAGGGTGAGAATATAGGACCCATTACCGTTATGGAACATTTAGCAGAAGCTTGCAATGTGGTGCAAACCCGAATTCCGGAGCTCATCGGATTCCGTGTTGCATCACTAATGTCTTATTAGTTGCATCATAATATATCATACCTCATCAGATTGGTATAACATAAACAGAATATAAGTAGAGTTAGACAAGTAAACGGGAGATTATATTTCCATAATTAAAGTTAGAGAGTTACAAAATATGCATTAATTACATTCCCAATATAAAAGGCCAATAGAGGCTCGTACGATGTGATTCAAAACCCATGCTATATGATGAGAATGCAAAACGTCATATTTTTCTCCCTTAATGTTTAGTGCTTTATACTTATTTGATGCCTAAATGTACTCATTATTCTTTTTTTTTTATTTAGGTGCAAATGGAGGCATTAAGTGCAAAACGAAGCTAATTGGGCGATTCTGGACAGTTTGGACATCGCTTCATAATCTGGGCATAACTCTCTCAGCCGAGCTCCAATTGAGGTGATTCAAGATACTATGGAACGCCAAGAAAAAGATCTACAACTTTCATGTTTTAAGTTTTGAGAGATACTGGCTATATCAAGGTCAAAATCGGGCTTGAAATTACTGCTCGTACTAGATGCTAAATGGATGAAAAATCAAGCAGAATGGCATTATGGTAAATTTGAAGAAATCAGGAGTTCGTCGAAACATATCCAATATTGGGCTCATATTTTGCAGAATGGAAAATTGTGCAACTTTAATTGTTGACCTGAGTCCAACCGGAGCCAAGATGAAAAGATAAAGGCGAATAAAGAATTTTCAATAACTTTAATTCCAAACCCGAAATTCCATCTATATCCCCACATGCATACACTCCTCTCTCACGTTTTCATCCTATCAGAACTCATTATTTCTCTCTTTCCTCTTTAACCACCCACGTATCACACTCCTAGTGGATCTCTCTCTCATCCCTACTAGTTCTCACAAAGACCTCTTTTCTCTACATAAACCCACCGATCTGAAGGCGAGAGGGGGATCTCTGCACTGCACGTTCTCTGTCTTTCTGCATCTTTTTCTCCTCTGACGAATTCTCTCTCTCGGTCTCTTTCTTTTCTTCTTTTCTTTTTATTTTAATTTTGCAAGTTAGCATGGCCCTGCGTGGCTAATTCTTTGTAATTGGTCAAAGGAGACTGAAGCCTCGGAACAAATATTGTGAGATCTAATTTATTTTCATTGTTCAATTTATGCTTTGAGTATGGGTTGTTCTTCTATGCTTAATTTGTTATCATGATTGTTTCGTTTAATTGCTAGGATGCATACTAGTATATTTTTCGTTGCAATCTACTGCTAAATTAGAAATCAAATCCGTAATTATTTGATCTCTCTAATTTGCGAAGCAACTGATATTTAATAAATTACTGCGTCAGTGATTGTTAGATATTAGGAAGAACACTTGGCTAAATTAAATGCAACTGCGTGTGCTTGTGTTATTTGGGTTCATCGATCTCTCTAATTTTAATGCTGTTACTAAATTAAATCTATAGCGCTTGTCTTAGGTTGTTTAGTAATTAGGGTTAATTAGAGCGCGTGTTTTCTAATTAACTAATTAAGGAGGTAGGAATTTAATTCCAACGATGAATATTCAAAGTGTTAGTTAATTTATTTTTGCATCAATGATCAGTTCTGAATTTCCGATGGTGGATGTTAACTTTGACCAATGCTTGCTCATTTAATTGAATTCGTTACTTTGTTGCTCTTTGTTTGCTTTTATTTATTTTTTTCTTTCAACATAAAAAAAAAAATACCCCCTCATCTTTAATCACATAGCATGAAATTTGACTAAACACTCTCCGTGGGAACGATCTTTACTCGCACTACTACATATATTTTTAGGAGTAAAGGTTTTATTATTTTTGGGTGCCTGCGACAGCACGACCACTATACTTAAAACCAACTCATGCATGTGACATATGTGGAGTAAATGAACCTCTAGATCATGAAAACAATTAAAGGAGAAGGAGCTCTTCGCTTTAAGAAGCTCAAACAAGAAGGTAGGAGCTGAAGGGGCTGCCAGTCATGAAATCACACCAAAACGAACTATGTTGCAAAGGAGATGATGTAGTATCCCTTGGTGGGGTCGGAACCTCTCAAAACTCTTCAAAACTAACCCAAACCAAGTTCTGACCCTCAATACACATGATTGGCTTCTAATCCCACTGAGTAATCCTAACCATTGAATTAATTAGTGCTAATCATAGGATTAAGAGGTCAGGTTATTACAGCAACCATCGCTAAAGTTAGCATCCAGGACAACCAGGTCATTTATAAGACATCTATCCTTTCTCAACATGACTATTATGAAGCTTCCACTCCTATCACTCGCCCATAATACGTTGGTGCTGGGTTTGTTTTGTGCATGTGTGTGTGCGCGCGCACGCCTTATCTCTATCCTTTTGTATGTTTTTTCTTAAGTAATGAACTCATCTTTTAAAAAAAATGAAGAGAAAAAAGACCACGTGAAAAAGATTTGGAGGAGAATACTTATTTCCAACAACAGTAATAGTTCGCGAAATGGGTTAAATCGAATTAACAAAAAAAAAAAGAAGCACAAATTAAATTCAATGCAACAAAACAACACCTAAACAGAGATCGCACATCTAAAACCATATTGTTTTATTGAGAAGTAACACAAACACTTATAAAAAGTAGTATTAGAGTAAACAGGGAAGCTTGTCACAACAAAATCACAACAATTCACCAAATTCTTGAATTATAAGAACCCATTATAAAATAACGAAAATCTGATAAATTGTCATAATATTCTAACTTGGCTTTCTTTCAGTCAAGTGCCTAGAAACCACTAAAACGCTTGCAAAAAATACCTTTGAAATGTCACCTTCTGTACGGCCTAATTGGGAAACCTTTGGATTTCAGAAAGAGAGAGTTGCAAAGGGTGGGAGAGAGATATAATGACGGATAGAGATTTGAAGGAGAGAGAGTCGATTAGCACCATAGGAGATCAGGTTGCGTGAGAAGGGAAGGTAGAGGTATATCGGACGAGAGGGATTCCTCCACGTGTCTTGTTGCATCCAAATATTGTAGAGAACATTTGGGATGATCTCTCAAAATCTTATGAAATTATTGAGGTGCAGAGAAAAAGAGAAGCCAAAGACTTGAAGATCGAGAGATATGCAGAGGTTTTGCGGAAACGTAAAATATAATGAAAATTTAAAAATATCAAACTATACAGAAAAATGTTCCTGTAATTATAAAAGACAGAAAGTAGTTTAGTAGGTTAAAAAAGTTACTTTTCTTAGAAAGACTTATACTTTAAAATTTTAAAAACTTTATTCATGAATAAAACAATTTTAACTAAAAATAATAATGGTAGACTATTTTCTTTTTTAAACTATCGTTATCAAAGATATTTTCTTTAGTACGAATGATAATTAAAGAAGAAGAATTTGTTAGAAATCTCTAATGATATGAATGGTCACATGTAGGGCTCCTGCCGATTAAAACATACATTAACAATTTTAACTAAAAATAATAATGGTAGACTATTTTCTTTTTTAAACTATCATTATCAAAGATATTTTATTTTGGTACGAATGATAATCAAAGAAGAAGAATTTGTTAGAAATCTCAAATTATATGAATGGTCACGTGTAGGCTCTAGCCGATTAAGACATGCATTATTCTTCTTAAATTCGATTTTTGGATTAAATAGACTTTAAGAATAGAAAACTTTCACATTTCACTAAAAATTAGAATGCTATAGTATTTTTCTTTATTCTAATTTTTTTTATTTAAGAGATTTTATTTCATCTATACATACATTTAATCTATATACAAAAACCACAGATAATTATATTCATCTATATATAAATTTCAAAGAGAACAAGCATTCATCTAAGATGGTCTGAGAATCTAACATCTAAAATGGAACAGACATCAGTCCCATCCAAAAAAAAGAAACTTAACAATAAAAATAGTTTCCGATTCAAATATCCACATCACAATTTGGGTTTTCAATGTGACACAATATGCAGTCAAATAAAATGTATCAAGAAAAGTTACCCAAAAACCAATGCAAAAACAATCATATAAAGAACATAGTTTGATCCAGCCAAAAGAATACAAAAAATCAATCATTAAACAAACAAACAAATGTGAAATATAATAAAAAGAATGATCATTAATAACAAAAAAATAACTATTTCAAAAGCAATAAACTTGGGAAAGTTGATGTTACAGAAGCCCAAAAGGCCAATACACCATATATTTTGATGAAAGTGCTCTATGGTTAAGGTTTTGGAGGGAAGAGAGGAGAGATACCGTTGGTGAGCTTTTTTCCCAAAGAGGGTTTCAATAGATGCGACAGGCAACAAGGGCGAGGATTTCCCTAAGACATTGACCAACCAGGTCAACAACCCAATTAGTAACACCAAACCAATGGATTCATGGGCTCAACTATGGGTTTGGTCTGCATAAATTCCACAATTTATCTGTTCAAACAAGTTTTTATCTTCATAGACGGGGCACATTCAACAAAAACCAGATCAACAACCTTATGGGAGCAACCAAAGACAATGGGTGCAACCAACGACCTTCTAAGAACTTTCTTAAAAAAAATTAAAAACAAAAAGGGTTTTAGGTAACTAGATTTACTGGCAAACTAAGTTCAAAGCAAGTCATGAGCCAAATGGGAAAAACTAAACAAACCACAGTCCCAAGAACAAAATAAAATAAAAAGAAAAAGAAGATGAATAAATAGAGTTCGAACAAACTACATTTACAACGAACTCTGCATACCGAAAAGGGTCGTAAAAGAAAGAAATCAGCAAACCCCATATAAAAAACCAACTACAGACAAACAACAAAGATAAAGAAATGAAGAGATAATAATAAAAAAGCCCATGAATTCCAAATACTACAAATATTCTAGGGACTTTTACCACAATAATCCCCTTAAATAGGGTAACCCTAAACTTTTATAATGACCCAAATATATGCAACTATTTATAATCTATCATACACTTTTTTTCCACCTTTTTTATAGAATGAGAATTCCATGTACTATAGAGAAAAGGAGCCAGCAGAGAGACGAGAAAGACAAAACAAACAACCCCTAAAGCCTATCATACACTTAAAAATAGAAAAGTAATGAGAGAGCAACCAAGATTTGGCAGAAGTCCATTATTGCAAGGTATGAGAATGGTTTTTACTTCCTCTTTTTTTTTTTTTTCCATAAAGGACAAATACAAGAGCTATACCCAAATAATCAAACAATAAAACTTAGGGACATTTACTTCAAAAATCCCATTAAATAGGGTAATTACAACTGAGGACCCTATACTTTTATAATGACGGCCAAGGACCTTTCGCTCAAAATCCAATATTTCATTCCGTTTTGCCCCTTGGTTGGTTGATGTCAACATAACCCTAAAAAAAAAAAAGGTTCTTCGCCCCCAAATCAATAGCAACAGTAGAATAGAAGAAAGAGATGAAGGAGAGAAGAAGGAGATCAATGCCCTACCCCTTTTTTTCTTAATCACAGTGTGAGAAAAATTGCTCGATGTCAACAAAACCCTAAACAACGGAAAACTCAATTTTTGTTGACGCTAACTGGGTATTTTTGTTGACGTCAACATAATTTTATGTTGATAGCGATGAATCTGTTGTCGACGTCAACAAATTCACAGGGTCACTCATGCTGTTAACTGAGCATTTTTGTTGATGTCAACACAATTTTATGTTGATGTCGACGAATCTTCTATCAACGTCAACAAATTCACGGGGTCACTAATTGTAATAACTAGGTATTTTTGTTGATGTCAACACAATTTTATGTTAATGTTGACGAATGTTTTATTGATGTCAATAAATTTTACTCATGATAAAATAGGAAATTGGTTATGTTGACATCAACAAAAAAAGGGCAAAACGAAAAAAAAAAAAAAAAAAAGATGAATTGGTTTAGAGGTCCTTAGCCGTCATTAAAAAAGTTAAGGGGATTTTTGTGGTATATGTCCCTTGTTTTTTTTTTTTTTTTTTTTTTTGTACCTTTCCATATGATTGCTAATGTTCTTGCTTACTTGCAACCCAATTGGATATTTTGATCTTACGGCGCCCATCCTCTCTCCTGTCTCCGTCTCCGTCTCTGTCACTGCTGCTTTTACTTAATATAGGTTGTTTCTCCTTTTTCAACCTTCGCTCTCAGATCATTAGAATATGGAATTTTCTACTGTGTGTGTAGAACTGTTTATACTGATAAAACCTAAGTTATTCAATTTTGGAAATGTAGGTTTCTTCTAACTGATAAAACCCTCCCCTTCTTCCTGGTGAAAATGCTAATGATCTAGTCTGTTTGAATAACAGAGTACAGCTGATCTGTGCTGTTAATTTGGTCAAAATGGAGTTTTGGGGCTCCGTGGTCATACACGCGAGCCAACATGGACTCAAATTTATCAGTCAAATTTTAAGCAAGATGGGATGATGCTTACATGACGATGTTGTCAGGTTTTAAAATTATGCTCAGTGCCCAATTCAATGCGACTGAACCTTGATAGATGGGATATTGCCTGCATCCATGGTTAGTTTTACTGTTTAGAGCATGTTTGGATGTACAAAACACTTCCATTTGTTTCTTGTTCAATGGTGGAGCAGAAAAAGTTGTGTTTCCCCAACTGAATTGTGGTGCATCTTTTCCACCCGAAATAGTTGCATTTGTTTGTGTTTGGAAATTAAAATGCCATACTATCAATTATTAAATATGAGTACTGTCAAAAGAGGCCCCCGCATATTGTGTGCAACCCCAATGGATAGCTCACTTGGCCTAGGACCACGGTTTAATGGGCAGCTCAGTCGGCTTATGACCACGGTTTGCACCCGAAGGTTGAGGGTTTGAAACTGCGCTACCACACTAGGCCCACAAAGGGTTTACCTGGTTCAAACGGGCCCGAAGGGATTAGTCCGGCCTATAGGGTAGGGACACCCTCCATTGTCAAAAAAATATATAAACATGTAGCCTTTTGTGCTCCTTACATCTCCTGTGATAATTTGCAGCACTCACATACTAGCATTGTGAAAAGAATTGCAAATTTTTATACCACTTTCTCAGTCATTGGTAATATTTTGTTTTCATTTTTATTGTTGCAGATTAATGTTCTACCCTTGAAGCTGATGAGTCATACAAATGTTGGAAAGCCTACTTAGTTTGAGCTGAAAGGTCTTAAAGTTAAAACCCTTCTGTTCAAGTTTTTTTGACTTGCTAGATAATGTATTTGAATTTGGATCTCTTACCTTTATCCCCTTCACGACTTTAACCTCAGCGGGAGAATTCTATAGAGGATGTGGGCGTCACTTTCTTTCTAGCCCCCTTCCCAAACAAACGGCCAACCCTCTCTCTCTAATTCCATTCCTGTATGGATAACACGAACCTTAAATATACAATGTTTTCAATCATCTCAACCTCTTTGAGTAAAATCTCTTATGAATATCCATCGTCATTATCAACACATTTTCTTTCCATTTCAAGGCATCCCATCTTTCATTTTTCTTAAATGTTTACATCTTTTCATCTCTCTCTTTGACCTTTTTTTTTTTTTAATACGTTTCAAGTTAGCCTTTTCCTATGTTCTTTTTTGACAAAACCCGGCAATGGATACTATCCATCTATCCAAGGGCACTTCAATGCATAGTTTGCAGGATTGTTGTTTGAGTCTTGAAGAAATGTTTGCTCAATGTATGAGTATGGTGGCTATCGTATGGAATTGTAATGGATTGTGGTTGCTGTAATGTCATGTTTTTGTTGGCCATCGTAATGGGATGTTATTTCAGTCCATAATTTAGCAAATTGTTGATTTCAAGGAATGAAACCATAGATTTGCTCCCATTTCTCTCTGTGTTATAGTATTTTCATGTTTTTGCTGTGCTTAATGATATGAAATATCATTCATTCATTCAAATTTATCAATTGAGTTTACCCTTTGAAGAAAATGGGTACTCTACCTAGATGCTAAAGAAGTTTCCTTATACCAATTACAAGATGATTATGGTGCAGAGCCAAGGCGACTCTAGTCATTTTGTTGGAAAGTGGTGGTGATCGGTTCTTGGAATAAGATAGGGTTATTCTTCTAGAAATGGCAACCTGTATGCATTTATGAACTCAAGTTTGAATGAGAAATGTAGTTCTGGAAACACAAACCGATCCTCTTCAAACTGCTGTCCACGTGTTCTTCCATTCCAAAGGAGACTTAGTTGTAAACATCTTGTGAATGTTACACTTGTGTTCGGGATGAAAATTTATGTTGTTTCTACCATGACGAGATTCTTGAATGGGGCATGCGGGAAATATTGTTGTTGCTCGGATCAAGGACCTGCAGCTGCAAGGATCTTACTTCCCATATTCAACAAGACAAACTACCCAGTTTCCTTAAACTAGGAATTGCATTCCACTTATAATATGAACAGAGGAGTTCGAATTCTCATTGGATTTAGACTGAGTACATTTTTAAAAGCTTGTAACCGTTAAATTCCAATATTCCACTCCATTCACTTGACAACCCGTTAATATCAACTCCAACCCATCAAAGTTTCAATGATCCATTCATTTGACAACTTTATAAAATCAACTTAATACCTGTCAATGACCATTCAATAGTGCAGAAACCTGTAACCATCAACTTTCATGATATCTTAATCCCATTCATTTTACAACATGAAAACATGAAAACGTTTACTTATAAATAATGTAATCATCAACTTTGAACATGACAGTCTCCATTCATTCTACAAATTTATAACATCAAAGCATTCAAATAGTAGCAACCATAACATTAAACTCTGAAATTTAAACAAGACAATCTCCATTCAAATTAGAACCCGATTACAACATGTTTACACATGCAAAGAACCATTAAAATTACTTCACATCACAGATCCACCTTAAGTCAAGCCTATTACATTCCCATATAAACACACTATCCTTTGCAGTACAACCAACATCACAAATAACAGCCAATATCTACAATATAAACTTCCATTACAGCAGTCAATAGCCAATAGTTTAGTTACTCTACTATGCAAATATAGATGGTTAATGTCGCGACCCCGGACCGATACCCGGGACCGCGACGGTGTGGTGTGGATAATGAACTACTCCTTAATAATAATTAAACATTTCCTTAATTTCCCACAGGTTTCCGCGGTGAGGATTCCACATACACTCATAGAACATTTATATTGGTGCGGAAGCGTGTAGCAAATCAAACTCTTAATCCATTCTCATCAAATAAGACTGATGATACACAATTATGACATGATGTCAGAGTGAGCAATGATCTCATTAGCATTCCCAAAATAAGAAGTTAAAGTTTAAACAAAAGATCAAGTTAAATTAACATTCCCCAAAAATAATGGCCAACAAAGGCCAGTACAACCAAAAGTAAAATCAGTAATCAGTCTATAATCTCCCAAAATGTTCGCAGCTCAAAGCTAAACCGAATGTCTATATGACATCGTCAGCTTGCCACTCTACTAATCGTTGCGGTTCATCAACCGCCCCCTCTGGCTCCTCCTCAAAGGCAATAACGGGAGCTATACCTGAGTACCACAAAAATGGGTCAGACACGACGGTCTGGCAGGTGGGTGAACAGATAATACCAAGAAAGAAATCAAGCACATCTTAGACATAACGAAAGCTTATTAAAACGATAACTGTCATGAAACAAGATGCATGGTTCATTTAAAGTACAGATGCAATATAAATCATGTGGGGTATTCAAGGTACAGGAACTGACTAGATGGCAACCACACTAAAGCTAAATCCTCTCCATCACTAAGGTGATGAGAGCACATTCAGTGCGTTGGGCTCGAGCACACGAAGTGACGAGAACCAACATTATATACATATACATATACATATACATATAGCTAGGCAAGACCACGGCCGCGGAACCGGGTAACGGGATAGGACAGGATCCAAGTTGTAACTGGCGGGAGCACAAGGGGGAGGCCCAAGTCAGTTGATCAGACTGACAAGGACGTCCAAGTTTAGTGGTGCCGACTCATAGGTTACATGAGAAATCAAAACGTATACAAAACATATCAGTATAAAACATTCGGGTAAGCGGGGCATGGTGCTCGTAGGCACACATTTCATATTATAAAACATTCGCATAAACGGGGCTGGCAGGACATATCAGGCGTATAAATCAAAATTTGAGTAAAACAATGCAATGAATCCTTATATCATTAGGGATTATATATTGGGGCATCCATTTTCAAACGACATGTATAAGGATCTTGTATGTCTATATTACCCTTAGTATGGTACTCGAATGATAGAGGACATACTAAGTTTCCTTATGCACGTTGATGAATCTAAAAGTCCCAATACCTTTTCCGAAATGGTGTTTCTTTCTATGTCAATCTCCTTATGTCATCCCCTGGGTCTTTCCAAGGTGGTAGGGCATCAGAACAACCCATCCAACCCTTTAAATACCATATCTGAAACTAATAGAAAAGACTCAGGAATTCTGGGTAAAACTCGGTCACCTGTCGGTCAGCTGGCGGTTAGCCGCCGATGTGATCGGCGGTTAGCCGCTGTCTGACCGCGGGGCTGACCGCGGTTCACCCTGCTAAAATGTAGCATTCTGTGTTTCTAACCGCGCATCTCGGCTACCTTGCGGTCACAGGGTTTTTGATTGGCGGTTAGCCGCGAGCTGACCGCGAGGCTGACCGCGGTTCGCCTGACAAACCACAGCATTCTGTGTTTCTAACCGCATCTGGGTCGGCTAGCCGCCGGTCACCTGTCGGCTAGCCGCCAAGGTGACCGCCCGCTGACCGCCCAGCTGCGGGAACTACACATCAGGTGCAGATTTCAGTCCTTTTTTTCCCAAACCATTACACCTCAACTCAAACCATTTTCTAGCATGAAATGGGTCTATTCCCTTCCATTTAACATTTAATTCTTTCCACCAACCACCATTCCATCTATGCATTTAATTCTCCTACCAATACAAATCTCATTCAATGCAAGTACAAATATCATTTAAGAGGTTTATAATGACCAAAATAAACATGATGATGAATGCATATATTCTCATAAAACTAAGGGAGAAACCATGTCAATAAGTACATTTCCAAAAGCATTATGAAACATAATGAACCAATGAGATAGGAATAGTAAAAATCCACATTTTCAACAAAATAAGAACTTATTCAAATCGAATCCATTCATCCACTTGCCTTGGTCTCCAAAGTATGCTAGTCAAGCTCTAATCCACTATCAAGCTCAAAATCTACAATCTACACAAAAATCCCCAAAATACAATCATTACAACCCTAGAATGTCAAAATCAAGAAATAGATGGAGATAGCTTCCAATAATCATGGTGAAGCACCTCCATGGCTAGAAGACTACACAACCAAGAGATGAGAAGAAGAACTTACATGAAGAGTCCTCTAATGGCAAGAGTTTGCTCAAAAGATAGCTTGGAATGGAAGGTTCTCTAAAAAAAAATATCAAGAGGAAGCTCTCATGGAGGGGAAGAAGATTACCACCTCCATTTTGCCTTTAGCAATAGATTTGAAAGAGATTGAGAGATGGAGAAGCAAGGAGCAAGGTAAGTTGAAGAGAACCCTAGGGCTGGGCTGGGATTTCTTGTTCTCAAGAAAGTTGCAAGAAGAGGAAGAGAGGGAAAAGGACTCCTCCTTATATAGATAATGGCAAGGGGTCCCACAACTTAAAAGTCCAATCGAGCTAAAACATCAATCTACGGGCTTCGGATGGATTCGACGAAGAAGGAAGAATTGATCGTCGAAATTTCTACTTTCCAAAATGTATATATTTTACGAGTTTCGGGGACATTGAAAATAGTGTCCAGATTTCGTGTAAAAAGACTGTTTTACCCCTATCAATGGCAAAGTAGGGTTTCGAGGTCTCGAATAGAAACGGAACAAATATGAAAGTTGTTGGGACTCATAAAATACATTAAACGGAGTAATTTACAGATTTCCAGAATTATAACTAAATCCCAAAACTAATCAAGACACAATAAAAAGGAACCCCCAAAGGGCTCCACTAGATCAAAAGAGTTCCTAAAATTATTCAAAGCTATAAAAAGCTATTCTAATCCAAATTTAACCCATTTCCACTGATCTCACTTATAGCTCAAACGCGTCTTAATTAACACTAAAAGGAAACTCTCGGGGCGGGGTCTCACATCCTCCACCCCTTAGGGCATTTGGTCCACCAAATGAAATAAAATAACTAACCTCGGGTAGTAGATGCGGATACTTCTTCTGAACTTGATCCCGTAATTCCCACGTTGCCTCTTCAGGTCCGTGATTTTCCCAAAGCACTTTCACCCATTGTATAGTCCTTGTCCTCAGTTCCTGTTCTTTCTTATCGATGATCTGAATAGGCTTCTCGACATAGGTGGCATCTTCTCTTATCTCTAATGGTTCATGACGGAGTACATGTGACGGGTCGGGGACGTACTTTTTCAACATAGACACATGGAACACATTGTGTACGGCGGAAAGCTCAGGTGGTAAGGCCAATCTGTAAGCCACGTCACCAATCTTGCTCACGATATCATAGGGTCCAATGTATCTCCGAGATAATTTGCCTCTCTGTCCGAATCTCAAAGTTCCTCTAGTAGGTGACACCTTCAAGAAAACCTTATCTCCTTCCTTAAAATGTAAGTCCCTTCGATGAGAGTCTGCATAACTCTTCTGTCTACTCCGGGCTACTTTCAGACGTTCTTGGATCAACTTGACTTTGTCACTGGTTTCACTCACCATAGTCGGTCCATGAAAACTGCGAATACCTACTTATTCCCAACAAACTGGAGTTCTACATCTCCTACCATACAATGCCTCAAAAGGCGCCATCCCAATGCTCGAATGATAACTGTTGTTGTAGGCGAATTCGCAAAGCGGTAGGGTCTCATCCCATTGAGTCTTGAAATCTAGTACACACGCTCGAAGCATATCTTCAAGGGTCTGAATTGTTCTTTTCGACTGACCATCTGTTTGTGGGTGATACGCTGTGCTGAACTGAAGCTTCGTTCCCATAGACTCATGCAAAGTCTTCCAAAATCTCGAGACGAATCTGCTATCTCTGTCCGAAGTAATGGAGACTGGCTGCCCATGACGGCTGACAATCTCGTTGACAAACAACTCTGCGAGAGGTAACATATGCATTTTCTCTCCGGTCTTCATAGGAATAAAATGAGCTGATTTGGTAAAACGGTCCACAATGACCCATATGGAGTTGTTCCCTTTTCTGGTCCTTGGCAATCCTGAGATGAAATCCATGGTGATATGTTCCCACTTCCATTCTGGGATCTCTAATGGCTGCAATAACCTTGGAGGTCTCTGATGCTCTGCCTTCACCAACTGACACGTCAAACATCGGGAAACGAAAGCTGCTATTTCCCTCTTCATGTTGTTCCACCAAAATCTGCCCTTCAAGTTCTGATACATCTTCGTGCTACCCGGATGCATAGAGTACTTCGTACTGTGCGCCTCTGTCATAATATCATTCTTCAAATCTTCAATGTTGGGCACGCATAGACGATCACGATAGAATAAGACTCCATCCACAATACGAAAATCAGGACATTCTGCTATATGCTCTGAAATCTTGGCCAACTCCGGATCTTGCAATTGGTTGTCCTTGATCTTCCGAATGAACGAGGGTTCAGACACTGACATGTTGGCTAACATCACTCCCTCGCTTAGGGGCTGAAAATCTACCCCCAACTCTTCAGATTGCTGAAAGAAGCACGTAACTCTTAGGCTTTACACACTTGCTGACTTCCTACTCAAGGCATCGGCTACTACATTTGCCTTTCCCGGGTGGTATTTGATCGGAAAATCATAATCTTTGATATATTCCATCCATCTTCTTTGTCTCATATTCAACTCCTTCTGAGAGAACAAATACTGTAAGCTGCGGTGATCGGAGTGGACTTCGAATTTCTCTCCGTAGAGGTAATGTCTCCACATCTTTAGTGCAAAAACGACCACCGCTAATTCCAGATCATGCGTTGCATAGTTCTTCTCGTGGTCCTTCAACTGACGGGATCCATAAGCAACGACCTTTCTATCTTGCATCAACACACAACCGAGTCCTATATTCGACGCATCTGTAAAAATGGTGTAACCGCCGCTCCCGGATGGTAAAGTGAGGACGGGTGCCGATGTTAATCTCTTTTTCAACTCTTGGAAGCTGGCCTCGCATTGGTCTGTCCACACATAAGGTGCATTCTTCTTGGTCAACTTCGTCAATGAAGCTGCAATCGACGAAAATCCTTGCACAAATCTTCGATAGTAACCCGCCAATCCAAGAAAACTCCTGATTTCTAACGCGTTCTTCGGTCTTTCCCACTTCACAACTGCATCTATCTTGGCTGGGTCCACAGATAATCCTTCTTTGGAAATGATATGACCTAAAAATGCGACTTCTTCAAGCCAAAAATCGCACTTAGAGAGCTTCTCATACAATTGATTGTCTCTTAGGAGTTGCAATGCTATCCTCAAATGCTCTTCATGTTCTTCTCTAGACTTAGAGTACACCAAAATGTCATCAATAAACACCACTGTGAATTGGTCTAAGTACTCAGCGAATATTTTGTTCATCAAAGCCATGAATACTGCTGGTGCATTCGTCAGTCCAAATGGCATCACTAGAAACTCATAGTGTCCATATCTCGTCCGGAATGCTGTCTTCGATACATCTGAATCTCTAACTCTCAGCTGATGATAACCGAATCTTAGATCGATCTTCGAAAAGTAAGCAGCACCTTGCAATTGGTCAAACAATTCATCTATCCTTGGCAATGGATACTTGTTCTTGATGGTAGCTTGGTTCAATTTCCGATAATCAATACACATTCTCATGGAACCGTCTTTCTTCTTGACGAATAACACTGGAGCTCCCCAAGGTGAGGCGCTCGATCTAATAAAACCTTTATCCAACAATTCTTGCAACTGAATCTTCAACTCTCCTAATTCAGCTGGAGCCATTCTGTATGGTGCGATAGATATTGGAGCGGTCCCCGGTAACAATTCGATGGTGAAGTCAATCTCCCTAACAGGTGGTAAACCTGGGATTTCTTATGGAAAAATGTCTGGGAATTCGCAAACAATTGGGATCTCCTCCACCCCTTGGGACCGTTTATCCTCCGTGATAAACGCTAAATAGCATTCACATCCACTTCTCAGTAGTCTATCAGCCTTCAATGATGAGACGAATCTTGGACAACAATTCCTCCTCTCCCCATGGAACAATACGCCTGCTGGGGTCTCCTCTAATTTGAACGTGAGGGTCTTATGGAAACAGTCCATCGTAGCATGGTACCCTGCTAACCAATCCATTCCTAGAATGACATCAAAATCATACATCTCCAACAAAATAAGATTCGCCGGTAACACCACATCTCCCATCTTAATAGCACATCTAGGATAATATTTCCTACACACAACTTGTTTGCCTACGGGGGTGGACACCGTCAATACATACTCAAGTTCTCTAGCAGGCATATCAATCAACTTAGAAAATTTTGGAGACAAGAAGGAGTGCGTAGAGCCAGGGTCAAACAAAATCTTAGCTTCAAATCCACAAACTAGGAGTGTACCTTCCACCACGTTATCTGCCGCCTCTGCATCAGCTTGGTTAATTGCATACACTTGTCCTCGCTGCTGAGGCCTGTTCTGAGCCTGCTGCTGCCTTCCTTACTGTACATTCCTATGCTGCTGAGGAGGACGCTGATTCTGATTCTGTCCTTGCTGACGAGCTGGATGCTGCTGTGGAGGTCTATATTGTTGCTGTGGAGCCTGCTGCTGGAGTGGCCTGGGCTGGTTCTGTACGGCTAGTGTATTCTGAGGTGGTGCCTGGCGCTGTGTTCCTTGTTGTTGCTGATTCTGTCTGTTGTTACCTTGTCCAGCTTGTCTTGGGCAGTCTTTGAGCTGGTGTGCCATGGATCCACATCTGAAACATGCTCCTGTAATCGTACGGCATTGAGCACTCTCGTGGTTCTTACCACAGTGAACGCAAACTAGAGCATTCTGCACGTTTTGTTCATGCCTCGGTCGTTTGTTCTGATGGTTCCTTGGTTGGTGATTCTGTTGGTGAGCTGGTGCCTTTCCTTGGATCTTGAGGATCTTGTTGTTCAGGTTCTCGAATTTGTAGGCCCTTCTCACAGCCTCTTCAAAAGTGATAGGTGGTACAACACCCGTGGCATCCCTCTCAATGATCGGGTTAAGTCCTTCAAGGAACTTCGCTATCTTTTTCTCCACAGTGTCAATCGACTCGAGGGCATATCGAGACAACCTTTCGAACTTCGTGAGGTACTCTTGAACGGTCGTGTTACCTTGTACGAGCTGCTGGAATTCAATGGCCTTCTGCCTCTTCACATGTGTCGGTACATACTTGTCACCGAATTGTCTCTTGAAACTTATCCAAGCCTCTGCGTCTGCTATGGTCCTATACTCAGCCTTGATTGTTTTCCACCATATATCCGCTAGGCCGGTGAACATGGAAGCGGTGAGTTGCACTTGCTGTCTACCGGTACATCTAAATATCTCGAAGATGTTCTCTGTATACTCCAACCAGTCGTCTGCAGCTAACGGGTCCTCATGTCCAGTGAACTCCTTGGGACCCCTCTTCCTAAACTTTTCATACAACGCATTGGGATCATGTTCCCTATTGTTAATGACAATCTGAGTGCCTAGAGGTTGCGCTGGTGCCGGTTCAGGTCTCCTTTCTAACACTTCTAACAACTGCCTTTGCATCGTAGCCATCTCCCTAGCATGCTCCTCATCCTTCCTGGCCATTTGCTCTTGCAATCTGGCTTGATTTTCATTGGCTTGGCGTTGCTGGTCAAGCATGGCTTGCATCATCTGTTGAAATTGATTCTGCATGTTTGGATCCGGAGTACCGTTTCCTAGTGGCCCGGTGTGTTCACTATTGCTTGCGGTGGGATTGTCGGTTACGGGTCTTTTTCGAGGTGGCATATCACTGTAAAACAAATTGTTAGCACATAAAGTCATATAAGGGTTGCACATTGCTCACACGAGTCTAACTAACGAAAAGACTAACGAAAAG
This sequence comes from Persea americana, assembly GCA_029852735.1. Lineage (NCBI taxonomy): Eukaryota > Viridiplantae > Streptophyta > Magnoliopsida > Laurales > Lauraceae > Persea > Persea americana. The sequence goes on from CM056810.1 coordinate 57,352,070, forward strand.
TCTAACGGATCCTCGCCACGTCCTTAGGATTTCTAGTTTCTTTTAATTGCCTGAAACACGTCTGGCTCTGATACCAGTCTATCGCGACCCCTGACCGATACCCGGGACCGCGACGGTGTGGTGTGGATAATGAACTACTCCTTAATAATAATTAAACATTTCCTTAATTTCCCACAGGTTTCCGCGGTGAGGATTCCACATACACTCATAGAACATTTATATTGGCGGAAGCGTGTAGCAAATCAAACTCTTAATCCATTCTCATCAAATAAGACTGATGATACACAATTATGACATGATGTCAGAGTGAGCAATGATCTCATTAGCATTCCCAAAATAAGAAGTTAAAGTTTAAACAAAAGATCAAGTTAAATTAACATTCCCCAAAAATAATGGCCAACAAAGGCCAGTACAACCAAAAGTAAAATCAGTAATCAGTCTATAATCTCCCAAAATGTTCGCAGCTCAAAGCTAAACCGAATGTCTATATGACATCGTCAGCTTGCCACTCTACTAATCGTTGCGGTTCATCAACCGCCCCCTCTGGCTCCTCCTCAAAGGCAATAACGGGAGCTATACCTGAGTACCACAAAAATGGGTCAGACACGACGGTCTGGCAGGTGGGTGAACAGATAATACCAAGAAAGAAATCAAGCACATCTTAGACATAACGAAAGCTTATTAAAACGATAACTGTCATGAAACAAGATGCATGGTTCATTTAAAGTACAGATGCAATATAAATCATGTGGGGTATTCAAGGTACAGGAACTGACTAGATGGCAACCACACTAAAGCTAAATCCTCTCCATCACTAAGGTGATGAGAGCACATTCAGTGCGTTGGGCTCGAGCACACGAAGTGACGAGAACCAACATTATATACATATACATATACATATACATATAGCTAGGCAAGACCACGGCCGCGGAACCGGGTAACGGGACAGGACAGGATTCAAGTTGTAACTGGCGGGAGCACAAGGGGGAGGCCCAAGTCAGTTGATCAGACTGACAAGGACGTCCAAGCTTAGTGGTGCCGACTCATAGGTTACATGAGAAATCAAAACGTATACAAAACATATCAGTATAAAACATTCGGGTAAGCGGGGCATGGTGCTCGTAGGCACACATTTCATATTATAAAACATTCACATAAACGGGGCTGGCAGGACATATCAGGCGTATAAATCAAAATTTGAGTAAAACAATGCAATGAATCCTTATATCATTAGGGATTATATATTGGGGCATCCATATTCAAACGACATGTATAAGGATCTTGTATGTCTATATTACCCTTAGTATGGTACTCGAATGATAGAGGACATACTAAGTTTCCTTATGCACGTTGATGAATCTAAAAGTCCCAATACCTTTTCCGAAATGGTGTTTCTTTCTATGTCAATCTCCTTATGTCATCCCCTGGGTCTTTCCAAGGTGGTAGGGCATCAGAACAACCCATCCAACCCTTTAAATACCATATCTGAAACTAATAGAAAAGACTCAGGAATTCTGGGTAAAACTCGGTCACCTGTCGGTCAGCTGGCGGTTAGCCGCCGATGTGATCGGCGGTTAGCCGCTGTCTGACCGCGGGGCTGACCGCGGTTCACCCTGCTAAAATGTAGCATTCTGTGTTTCTAACCGCGCATCTCGGCTACCTTGCGGTCACAGGGTTTTTGATTGGCGGTTAGCCGCGAGCTGACCGCGAGGCTGACCGCGGTTCGCCTGACAAACCACAGCATTCTGTGTTTCTAACCGCATCTGGGTCGGCTAGCCGCCGATCACCTGTCGGCTAGCCGCCAAGGTGACCGCCCGCTGACCGCCCAGCTGCGGGAACTACACATCAGGTGCAGATTTCAGTCCTTTTTTTCCCAAACCATTACACCTCAACTCAAACCATTTTCTAGCATGAAATGGGTCTATTCCCTTCCATTTAACATTTAATTCTTTCCACCAACCACCATTCCATCTATGCATTTAATTCTCCTACCAATACAAATCTCATTCAATGCAAGTACAAATATCATTTAAGAGGTTTATAATGACCAAAATAAACATGATGATGAATGCATATATTCTCATAAAACTAAGGGAGAAACCATGTCAATAAGTACATTTCCAAAAGCATTATGAAACATAATGAACCAATGAGATAGGAATAGTAAAAATCCACATTTTCAACAAAATAAGAACTTATTCAAATCGAATCCATTCATCCACTTGCCTTGGTCTCCAAAGTATGCTAGTCAAGCTCTAATCCACTATCAAGCTCAAAATCTACAATCTACACAAAAATCCCCAAAATACAATCATTACAACCCTAGAATGTCAAAATCAAGAAATAGATGGAGATAGCTTCCAATAATCATGGTGAAGCACCTCCATGGCTAGAAGACTACACAACCAAGAGATGAGAAGAAGAACTTACATGAAGAGTCCTCTAATGGCAAGAGTTTGCTCAAAAGATAGCTTGGAATGGAAGGTTCTCTAAAAAAAAATATCAAGAGGAAGCTCTCATGGAGGGGAAGAAGATTACCACCTCCATTTTGCCTTTAGCAATAGATTTGAAAGAGATTGAGAGATGGAGAAGCAAGGAGCAAGGTAAGTTGAAGAGAACCCTAGGGCTGGGCTGGGATTTCTTGTTCTCAAGAAAGTTGCAAGAAGAGGAAGAGAGGGAAAAGGACTCCTCCTTATATAGATAATGGCAAGGGGTCCCACAACTTAAAAGTCCAATCGAGCTAAAACATCAATCTACGGGCTTCGGATGGATTCGACGAAGAAGGAAGAATTGATCGTCGAAATTTCTACTTTCCAAAATGTATATATTTTACGAGTTTCGGGGACATTGAAAATAGTGTCCAGATTTCGTGTAAAAAGACTGTTTTACCCCTATCAATGGCAAAGTAGGGTTTCGAGGTCTCGAATAGAAACGGAACAAATATGAAAGTTGTTGGGACTCATAAAATACATTAAACGGAGTAATTTACAGATTTCCAGAATTATAACTAAATCCCAAAACTAATCAAGACACAATAAAAAGGAACCCCCAAAGGGCCCCACTAGATCAAAAGAGTTCCCAAAATTATTCAAAGCTATAAAAAGCTATTCTAATCCAAATTTAACCCATTTCCACTAATCTCACTTATAGCTCAAACGCGTCTTAATTAACACTAAAAGGAAACTCTCGGGGCGGGATCTTACAGTTAAGAACAAAAAATAAAGCAACCATTTATGGTGTTCCAAAGAAATTGGTCTAAAGCTAGATTAAATGAACAAATGGTATAGACCAAGTGAACCAAATCTATGAAATATAAATTACGACTCGAGTGTGACATCAAAGCTTGACTATCACTCTTCCCCTTCTAAAGGGTGCCACTCGCTGCCACATCAATGTTCCTTCTTTCGACATGGCCACTCTTATATACTCTTAAGGCAACAAGATCATCTAGGCTTGCTTCACTCACACCTCTTTCTTTCCAAGCATCATAACAACCTGTGGCAAAAAAAAATTCAAGATCTATTTTAAAAAAAATCTCATAAATGAACAAAAGTTCCTCTTAAAACCTAGCTTTTCAATCTTAGAACATCTCTTCTTTATTCATTGTTGGTTCCTCACACAATTTTAACCTTTTTCTCTATTCGCACCATATCGGCGTATTGGTGGAGTGTTGGGAAGAAATGAGCCATAACATGATATTCACAAGGCTTGAAGCCTTCAAAGTCTTCACCAACAGAGTCATCACCAGTGGAGGGTGTATAAATCACCAAAAAGATCATAAAAGATAGAATTTTGTATTTTCATCAAGTTCAATTTTAAGAGAAAACATTAATATAAAGGGTGGCTTAGACATCTGATGCTTATAGTATCAATTGGGTTTTCTTTGCTTTTCTCAATACTCACTTTCTAGGTATGACTTTTGACTCCTACTAGCAACATGACTTGGAAATAATAACTCCTACCATCCATATGTAACATAGATAAAAATGAAAACAAACTAAAAATACTTGATATAAGATTTGTTGCAAGGAGACTCTTGAGTAAATGTGTCATTTTGGGGGAAGATGCCAACTATCACAATATGGAGTCAGCATTTCAGATTGCCTTCGGCAAACAGAATACAAATCCAGACTCACCACAAAATTCATATCCAGTAACCAAACATTTTCTTGTATTAACAATTGTGTATCAAAATATATGAAAATTAACAGGAATGCAGAATTGCATAAACCAAAATGAAGGATTGACCATGAAGAACAAAAACATAAGCAACAAGAAATTCCTTAAGTAAAATCATATGCAACACAAAAGGGTTAAAAATTCAGCATGCAGCATCCCACATTTATGAATGAACTGATTGAAGAGCTTTACTGATGTAGATAGCGGCCAAGAAGAATAAGTAGGTCATGATACATGCAACCAAATATTAAGAATTTAAGATGGGGCATCCCCTCTTATTTTCCTTAGCTTTTGATTAGTTTGATTTTTTATATTTTACTCTTTTAGGACACATTTCAACTACTGTCAATGATACTTCAGTCATCGTCTACTTCCATTTGGTAAGGCTTACAGCAAATCCATTAATTAAATGAATCACTAAGATTAATTCAATTTTCCTTTCTCGTGTACTGTGTTTATTAACTTGTGTACAGGGCACCTTTAATAGCCACTGGAATGAGAATAAACTTGTATATGAAAACTCTCTTGGGGAAAAACCTTGCAAGAGGTCTTTGTGGTAGTTATTTTGGAGCACGTAAGCATTAGCTAAGGGTTTCCTGAAATATGAGGCATTGGCCCAGTATAAACCTAGATCTAGGCATAATTATTTAGTACCAATCTTGGGATGAACCTTGCGTTTATTTCAGATTGGATCACCACCTATTTGCAACTGTTATTACAGGTCAGATTTTGCTCTTCTCAATCTTACACATGATTTATAAAGTGTTTTGATTTTCTTCTTCAAATGTGCATATAGTAAAACCTAATATTTGAGAGTTAAAAGGTTAATCTAATGGGCCCATGAAAATTAGCTTTTTGGGCATACAATGGCAGCGGTTGAGGGCTCTATTCTGACCCCAGTCTACATAATTTATAGTTTCTATACTAAGAGCAACAAGTACGTAAATGTAGTAATAAATTAATAATCTAGTTCCACCAAAAATGTAGAATGACAGAAGAAATTTTCTCAGTTCTTACATCTTGAACCCAATGAATCCCTTGAGCAATAATATCATCTCTCTGAAGCCAATTTATTTGCCACAAAAGCCAGTCATCGATAGCATCTTCCATCATTAACTGCAAATTTTGTTTGGAAATCCAGAAAACCTATCTTCTGCAGATAAAGAAGAAAATGCAATCAAATTTATGAAGGAATTCAAGCAGCATTTTACAATATGAAATTCATCCCCTATCAAGTATCCATAAAGTGCTATAGCAGTTACAGAGGTCAAGAAATTTAATTCCAAACTTACCATAAAAATATCACTTAGTACATTCTTAGAAATAAAATGAGACCCGCAAAACTATGTTGATAGTTAAGACATTCTCCCACCAGGGGAGATGTCCCGGGATAGACACAGGAAAGCCTCCTATATAACCCGGCAAAAGAAAGGGACACTCACATGCTGCACAGTATAGTTTCTACAAACAGTATAGATCATAGGACAACAAAGGTAAGAATCCAGTCAAGGCTGGAGTTGCATCATTGTTATTAAAAAAAGACACATTCATGATATTGCAATCTCTTTTTTTTTTTTTTTTTTTTTTTGGGCTGAAGTGCTGATAATACTGAGATATTATAAATTAGAGTTCTATTATTTTCTTATTGTGTATGACGAGACTTGAAAGAATATACCAAATTATTCCATTATTAAAACATTTGTATAAACGCATTCTGCTGCTAACATGTTAAAATAATTCCAATATACAATGAAACTTTTTCTTGATTGGTAATATCTTAAAAAATTATATTTTGTACAATTTTTTTAACCTATGGAAACACTGAGTCGAGAACCGATAAAGTAATATTAACATGATACAGCACTGCCATTGTAGAAAAGAGCCCGCAGCATGATTGGAAGGTGCTCAGAGTTGCAACTTGTGGTTGGAGGATCGAGTAATGTTAACTTTTAAAGTACAGAGAGAGAAAGAGGAGGTATTGCAATATTGGATTGAGAAACATCTAGAAGCAGACCGTAGGATAGACAAACAAATTAATGTAAAAATAGAATGAAAATTACACTAGAAAAAGAACATACTTTGTACAACTTGTTTTAACTCATCAAAAAACAAGTAGCTGAGGCTGAGATGCCAATAAAGTACTATTAACATGTCACAGCTGTTAGATGAGAAATTGCAGTTCTAATCTCAAACCACAAATGACATAAGATAGATTTGCTGAAAAATGTTGTAATTAAAAGAGACAGAATTATAGAGTTCAAGGGGGGAGGTGTTTGACAAGGGGGGGCTCTATTTTAAAACTGGGGAAAGGCGGTACATAAGGTTTGGACCGATGATTGGTTGGGGGCGGGCTATTGGTTGGTCTTTTCCCTGTTTTAAGGTAGTTTCAGATAACAGTAATTCAGAGAGAATCTTATGTTCAGTCAGGGAGTAGTGTCTTGTGTTATCTCTTTTAGGAGAGCTTTGCATCAGCGTCAAGCAGTTGGGTCTGAGTCTATATTGGGTCTTTTGTCACTTCCATTTGCAAAAGTGAGAACGATTTTTGCATTTGGAAGTACTTCTGGAATGTTTTCTGCCAAGTCTTTCTTCATGTAGAGGTTTTTTGTTGGTTAACAATCACTGGAAAGGTCTTTGACCGTAGATAATCTTCAAAGGCAAGGCTTGACTTTATAGAATATTGTCGATAAGTGTTCTATATATGGAAGACCAGGGTGTGGTTGCGATCAACCATTTATTTCATCATGATTTTGCGTCACATCTATATGGATTTTAAGGTTTGTGGGATTTCATGGTGTATTCCTAAATCGCTTGTCGCCTTCATTCAGTCTTGGAGGTTGGGTTCATTTTTATGGCCGTGGTTTGCTGATATGGAGGCATATATCCCTTTTGCAATTATATGGTCTATTTGGAAAGAAGTAATGACAATTTTTAAGGGGGGACTACATTGCCAGTTGATGCTATAGTTCCATTGGTGGGACTTAGGTCAGTAAGGTGGTTATGCAGGAAGAAATTCAAGGAAGTAAAGGTGTAAGCTTGATGACATCTTCTGAAATTGGACGCTTGCACCATTTGTCATCCAAGGAGAAGAAATATGTCTCTTGGAGGCTTCCTTCCATTGGATCGTCGAAATTCAATGTGGATGGTGCGGCGAGAGGTAAACCAAGTTTGGCGAGGATAGGAGTTCTTCGTAATTGCAAGAGGGACGCTTTATTCATGTTCTCCAAGAATGTGGGGGTGAAGAATTCTAACGAGGCTAAGGTTTTAGCAATTCTTGAAGCTCTGCATTTATCCTAGAGAAGTTTGTTGTGGGAAGTGATTCCCTTAGCACATTTCGTGGGTTAATTCAATGGAGATGAGTCTGTGGAAATTTCAGTTCTACTTCAATGAGATAGCATTTCTATCTTCATCTTCTTGGGTAGTCTTTTAACATATTAGCTGATTAACCAATGGGATGGCAAATGCATTAGCCAAACAAGGGGTTGATAGGATCCTTTCTATGGAGGCATCTATTTTGTAATTGTTGTTTGCATCTAAGAGTAATGCTCTTATCCTGATACTTTGCTTTATTTTATTAATTTTGTTTTGTTGTATGATCCCTGATCTTGCAACATGATATCTGTAATTTCCCAAGAGGCCGACAGCACAAAGTCGCACACCAAACAGCACATAACATTCTACAAGAAGAGGGATTTTCCCAAGAAAATGGCCCCCAACAAGCCTAGATGAAGTACCATTAGTTCCGAGGCATTGACAGTACGCTGATGCATGGGGCCAGAACAAAACCATGCTGACGAATGATCCAATAGCTTTGATTAGACCAACCACCATGAGCTGGACACTCATCAAGTTGAGCTTGAAACATAGCCATCATCCACAACACTCACGCTGTCTTGTGAGAAAGAATCTCACAATCTTGAATAAAGTCTTCCAGTAGCAACCAAATATAATCCTACTGCAAAGAATCTTAAATGCTTCTGCAAATCAAGATTGTTAAGTTCATGGTTCAAATTACCTTTTGACAAGGGCCCACACAAAAGAGACAATAAATGTGGCTCTGAAACCGTATTATGAAACAGATTCCCATGACATAGAACTAGGCCTGTCAATCCAGCCCTTTGACAAGGGGGCCCTGCCCTGCCCTTTTTTTTTTTCTTGTTGTTTCTTTATATATGGGAGGTGCTCCTATGAAAGGCACTCTCACCAAGTTGGTGAGAAATGGGTGGGGGCCCTCACTTCCATATCCACTCTCGCCAACTTAAATGCAAGGGCCCCCACCCATCTCTCACCAACTTGGTGAGAGTGCCTCTCATAGGAGCACCTCCCTATATATATAGCCTATAAAACGCTGCTAATAATAGAATAACAGGAAGAAAATGGGGATAATGGTAGACAGCAATGATGCAATGATATTCATCAATAGTGGTAAAAAACCCAAAATAAAAATAATAAGAAAGAACCAATAATTGTGATTGGTGTCTATTTCCATTGTTTCTATTTTCTAAATATCTAACATCAACGGCACCAATAATTGTTGATCTTTATTTTTTTTTCTTTACCATTTATTCAACTACAGCCGGCAAACGATTTTGAAATTTTCAATTTTCCTAAGGATATCTAAATGTGCCATTACGATTATTTTTAAATTTTATGTGTATTAATCTATTTGCAATCTTTGAAAGTCTCGGCACCTGTCTTCATTGGTAGGTGTACACTTTTGTGTTCTCTTTGTTCCAAGTTTTGGGTAGTATCAAGTACAATTGTATGAACAACCTATCGATGCTCGACGGTAGTGTATAAAAAATAAAAAATAATAATAAAAAAAAAACTGGTTTTCTTGTTTTCAGGCTGTGGGCCCAGGCCCTTGAGGGTAAGGTAAGGGCCTTGGCCCACCCGGGCCCACCCTTCATATACTAAGGGTAGGTAAGGGCACCCCGGCCCCAACCTGGCCCGGCCCCTAGAGAGAGAGAGAGAGAGAGAGATGATTTTTGGGAGTAAGATGATTTCTGGGAGTAAAAGCTCCTCCCTTGCTTGAAGGTCTCCTTTATACATTTGTACCTTCTGTACCAACCAGATTATTTAGCATATTTTAGGCCAGTTACATCTTAAATAGTGTAAATATACAATAAGTCTTACGTTTATGGTGGTCTTTGAGAGCATGAGCACAGTGTAGTCCGTTGCATAAGAATCTATGCCTACCTTTCCTAGGCACCACTTGGATGCTTTCACGGATAAGGCATATGGAGCTTTTCTAGAAGTTGGGACTTGGGGCTCTTGTCCAACAACCTTCATGTCCACTCTTACATCTAACTATCCTGAAAGATGGGCAACTTTTTTAAAGATAGAACAGTTCTAATTATCTACTCATATATTCCGTCTACCGGCTTGATGAGCATTCGTAGGAGGAAGATAATAACAAGATAAAGAAAATTTTAAATGAGAACAAATCACAGAAATAAACTATGAACTAAGAAACTTGCTTTAAGAACATGTTCCTACTTGCATAATAAATTTAACATGAAGTATATGACCTGCAATTTGAATATCAAAGGATATGATGACGACTTCATTTTTAAAAGTTAATTCCAACAACCGAATAGCTGTTAAAAATAATGGATAACTTAAACATAATGTTAGATCCTCACCTCAGCCACCCTCTTCTATTAAGTCGAAATATCTTATCGACTAAATTCAACAGCGGCACTTAAATTAGGCGGCGTCCACTGCAGAGGAATCAGGATGGAAGTGTAAGACCCCGCCCCGAGAGTTTCCGCTTAGTGTTAATTAAGACGTGTTTTAGTTATAAGTGAAATTAGTGGAAAAAGGGTTAAATCTGGATTAGAATAGCTTTTCATAGCTTTGAATAATTTTGGGAACTCTTTTGACCTAGTGGGGCCCTTTGGGGGTTCCTTTTCTTGTGTCTTGATTAGTTTTGGGGATTTAGTTATAATTCTGGAAATCGGTAGATTGCTCCGTTGAATGTATTTTATGATTCCCGACAACTTTCGTATTTGCTCCGTTCCCTTTCGAGACCTCTAAACCCTACTTTGCCATTGATAGGGGTAAAACAGTCTTTTTACACAAAATCTGGACACAATTTTCAATGTCTCCGAAACTTGTAAAATGTATACTCGTTGGAAAGTAGAAATTTCGACGATCAATTCTTCCTTCTTCGTCGAATCCGTCCGAAGCCCGTAGAATGATGTTCTAGCCCATTTTAGACCTTTAAGTTGTGGGACCCTTACCACTATCTATATAAGGAGGAGTTCTTTTCTCTTCTCCTCTTCTTGCAACTTCTTGAGAACCAGAAATCCCAGCCCAGCCCTAGAGTGTTTCTTCTTCTTCTTTGCTCATTGCTCCTTCTTCTCTCAATCGCTCTCAAATCCCTTGCTAAAGGAGGATTGGACGCTTCAATCTTCTTCCCCTCCTTGAGAGCTTCCTCTTGATATCTTTCTTTGAGAGAAAGCCCCATTCCAAGCTGTCTTTTGAACAAGCCTTGTGTATTTGAAGAACCTCCATGTAAGCTCTTCTTCTTATCTTTTAGATTTGGATTCTTCTAGTCTTGAAGATGCTTCATTTCCATTATTGGAAGTTATCTCCATCTATTTCTTGATTTTGACCTTCTAGGGTTGTAATGATTGTATTTGGGGATTTTGTGTGTAGATTGTAGATTTGAGCTTGATAGTGGATTAGAGCTTGATTAGCATTCTTGGAGACCAAGGCAAGTGGATGAATGGATTAGATTTGATTGAGTTCTTATTTTGGTTAAAAATGTGAATTTTTACTATTTCCATTTCATTTGATTTAGTATGTTATAATGCTTTTGGAAATGTATTTATTGTTATGGCTTTCTCTTAGTTAATTCTAGGAGAATATATGTATGCATTCATGAAAGCTTATTTTGGTTGGTATGACCTCTTAAATAGTTTTGTACTGGCATTGAATGAAATTGGATTGGTAGGTGAAATTAATACCTTGGTGGAATAGTAGTTGGTAGAAAGAAGTAAATGTTGAAGGGAAGGGAGTAGACCCATTCCACATCAGAAAAGGGTTGGAATGGAGGTGAAATGGTCTGGGAAAGAATTGACGGAAATCTGCACCTGATGTGTAGTTCCCGCAGCTGGGCGGTCAGCGGGCGGTCACCTCGGCGGCTAGCCGACAGGTGACCGGCGGCTAGCCGACCCAGATACGGTTAGAAACACAGAATGCTGCATTTTGACAGGCGAACCGCGGTCAGCCGCGCGGTCACCTCGCGGCTAACCGCCGATCCCAAACCCAGTGACCGCTAGGTAGCCGCGAGGCGCGGTTAGAAACACAGAATGCTACATTTTAGCAGGGTGAGTCGCGGTCAGCTCCGCGGTCATCCAGCGGCTAACCGCCGATCACCTCGGCGGCTAACCGCCATATGACCGACAGGTGACCGAAATTTACCCAGAATTCCTGAGTCTTTTCCATTGGTTTCAGATAGGGTATTGAAAGGTTTGGATGGGTTGTTCTGATGCCCTACCACCTTGGAAAGACCCAGGGGATGACATAAGGAGATTGACATAGATAGAAACACCATTTCGGAAAAGGTATTGGGACTTTTAGATTCATCAACGCGCATAAGGAAACTCAGTATGTCCTCTATCATTCGAGTACCATAATTAGGGTAATATAGACATACAAGATCCTTATACATGTTGCTTGAATATGGAAGCCTCAATATTTAGTCCCTAATGATATTAGAAATTATTGTTTTGTTTTACTCGAACTATATATATAATTACCCGATCTTAATGGTTTTGTCTCAAATTCCGATTTGTACACCCGATATGTCCTGCCAGCCCGTGTATACTTGAACTGTTAATGATATGAAATGTGTGCCTACGAGCACCATGCCCCGCCTGTCCGTATGTTTATATTGATATAGTTTTGTAAATGTTTTGATTCATCATGTAACCTAAGAGTCGGCACCACTAAGCTTGGACATCCTTGTCAGTCTGATCAACTGACTTGGGTCTCCCCCTGTGCTCCCGCCAGTTGCAACTTGGATCCCGTACTGTCCCGTTACCCGGTCCGCGGCCGTGGTCTTGCCTAGCTATATGTATAAGTATATGTATATGTATATGTTTATAATATTGGTTCTCGTCACTTCGTGTGATTGAGCCCAATGCACGCAATGTGCTCTCATCACTTTAGTGATAGAGAGGATGTAGCTTTAGTGTGGTTGCCACCTAGTCAGTTCCTGCACCTTGGTTACCCCGCCTGATTTGTATTGCATCTTTACTTTAAATGAACTATGCATCCTGTTTTATGACAGTTTTCGTTATAACTATGATATACTTTGATTTCTTTCTTGGTATTATCTATTCACCCGCCTGCCAGACCGTCGTGTCTGACCCAATTTTTTTGTGGTACTCAGGTCCAGCTCCTGTCTTTGCCCTTGAGGAGGAGCCAGAGGAGGCGGTTGGTGAACCGCAACGATTAGTAGAATGGCAAGCTGACGATGTCATGTAGACATTCGGTTTAGCTCGGAGCTGAGAACATTTTGGGAATTTTGAGAATGATATTGTTTTATACTTTTGGGTTGTATTGGCCTTTGTTGGCCTTTATTTTTGGGGAATGTTAATTAACTTGTTCTTTTGTTTAAACTTTAACTTAACATTGTGGGAATGCTAATGAGATCATTGCTCACTCTGACATCATGCTATACTTGTTTATTAACAGTCTTATTTGATGTGATTGGATTAAAAGTTTGATTTGCTACACGCTTCCGCACCAATATAAATGTTCTATGAGTGTATGAGGAATCCTCACCGCGGAAACCTGTGGGAAATTAAAGAAACTTACAATCATTACAAGGGGTGGTTCATCATCTATACCACCCCCGTCGCGGTCCCGGGGCCCCCGGTCTGGGGTCGCGACAGGCTGGTATCAGAGCGAGACGTGTTTCAGGCAATTAAAAGAAACTAGAAATCCTAAGGACGTGGCGAGGATCCGTTAGACTTCTTGTTAGACTTTTCGTTAGTTAGACTCGTGTGAGCAATGTGTGACCCTTATATGACTTTATGTGCTAACAATCTGTTTTACAGTGATATGCCACCTCGAAAAAGACCCGTAACCGACAATCCCACCGCAAGCAATAGTGAACACACCGGACCATTAGGAAACGGTATTCCAGATCCAAACATGCAGAATCAATTCCAACAAATGATGCAAGCCATGCTTGACCAGCAACGTCAAGCCAACGAAAATCAAGCACGATTGCAAGAACAAATGGCCAGGAAGGATGAAGAACATGCTAGGGAGATGGCCATGATGCAAAGGCAGTTGTTAGAGGTGTTGGAAAGGAGACCTGAACCGGCACCAGCACAACCTCCAGGCACTCAGATTGTCATCAACAATAGGGAACATGATCCCAATGCGCTGTACGAGAAGTTTAGGAAGAGGAGTCCCAAGGAGTTCACGGGGCATGAGGACCCATTAGCTGCAGACGACTGGTTGGAGCAGACGGAGAACATCTTCGAGATATTCAGATGTACCGGTAGACAGCAAGTGCAGCTCACTGCTTCCATGTTCACCGGTCTAGCGGACATATGGTGGAAGACGATCAAGGCTGAGTATAGGACCATAGCGGACGCAGAGGCTTGGGCAAGTTTCAAAGGACAATTCAGTGACAAATATGTACCGACGCATGTGAAGAGGCAGAAGGCCATCGAATTCCAGCAGCTCGTACAAGGTAACACGACCGTGCAAGAGTACCTCACGAAGTTTGAGAGGTTGTCTCGGTATGCCCCCGAATTAATTGATACTGTGGAGAAGAAGATAACACGGTTCCTTGAAGGACTTAACCCGATCATTGAAAGGGATGCCACGGGTGTTGTACCACCTAACACTTTTGAGGAGGCTGTGAGAAGGGCCTACAAATTCGAGAACCTGAACAACAAGATCCTCAAGATCCAAGGAAAGGCACCAGCTCACCAGCAGAATCACCAACCAAGGAACCATCAGAGCAAGCGACAGAGGCAAGAACAAAACGTGCAGAATGCCCTAGTTTGCGTTCACTGTGGTAAGAACCATGAGAGTGCTCAATGCCGTACGATTACGGGAGCATGTTTCAGATGTGGATCCATGGCACACCAGCTCAAAGACTGCCCAAGGCAAGCTGGGCAAGGTAACAACAGGCAGAACCAGCAACAACAAGGAACACAGCGCCAGGCACCACCTCAGAACGCACTAGCCGTACAGAACCAACCCAGGCCACTCCAGCAGCAGGCTCCACAACAACAATATAGACCTCCTCAGCAACATCAAGCTCGTCAGCAAGGACAGAATCAGAATCAGCGTCCTCAACAGTCTAGGAATGCACACCAAGGAAGGCAGCAACAGGCTCAGAATAGGCCTCAACAGCGAGGACAAGTGTATGCAATTAACCAAGCTGATGCAGAGGCAGCAGATAACGTGGTGGAAGGTACACTCCTAGTTTGTGGATTTGAAGCTAAAGTTTTGTTTGACCCTGGCTCTACGCACTCATTCTTGTCTCCAAAATTTTCTAAGTTGATTGATATGCCTGCTAGAGAACTTGAGTATGTTTTGACGGTGTCCACCCCCGTAGGCAAACAAGTTGTGTGTAGGAAGTACTATCCTAGATGTGCTATTCAGATAGGAGATGTGGTGTTACCGGCGAATCTTATTTTGTTGGAGATGTATGATTTCGATGTTATTCTAGGGATGGATTGGTTAGCCGGATACCATGCTACGATGGACTGTTTCCATAAGACCCTCACGTTCAAATTAGAGGAGACCCCAGCAGGAGTACTGTTCCATGGGGAGAGGAAGAATTCTTGTCCAAGATTCGTTTCAGCATTGAAGGCTGATAGACTAGTGAGAAGCGGATGTGAATGCTATTTAGCGTTTATCACGGAGGATAAACGGTCCCAAGGGGTGGAGGAGATCCCAATCGTTTGCGAATTCCCAGACATTTTTCCAGAAGAAATCCCAGGTTTACCACCTGTTAGGGAGATTGACTTCACCATCGAATTGTTACCAGGGACCGCTCCGATATCTATCGCACCATACAGAATGGCTCCAGCTGAATTAGGAGAGTTGAAGATTCAGTTGCAAGAATTATTGGACAAAGGTTTCATAAGACCGAGCGTCTCACCTTGGGGAGCTCCAGTTTTATTTGTCAAGAAGAAAGACGGTTCCATGAGAATGTGTATTGACTATCGGAAATTGAACCAAGCTACCATCAAGAACAAGTATCCATTGCCAAGGATAGATGAATTGTTTGACCAATTGCAAGGTGCTGCTTACTTTTCAAAGATCGATCTAAGATCCGGTTATCATCAGCTGAGAGTTAGAGATTCAGATGTATCGAAGACAGCGTTCCGGACGAGATATGGACACTATGAGTTTCTAGTGATGCCATTTGGACTGACGAATGCACCAGCAGTATTCATGGCTTTGATGAACAAGATATTTGCGGAGTACTTAGACCAATTCACAGTGGTGTTTATTGATGACATTTTGGTGTACTCTAAGTCTAAAGAAGAACATGAAGAGCATTTGAGGATAGCATTGCAACTTCTGAGAGATAATCAATTGTATGCGAAACTCACTAAGTGCGATTTTTGGCTTGAAGAAGTCGCATTTTTAGGTCATATCATTTCCAAAGAAGGATTATCAGTGGACCCAGCCAAGATAGATGCAGTTGTGAAGTGGGAAAGACCGAAGAACGCGTCAGAAATCATAAGTTTTCTTGGATTGGCGGGTTACTATCGAAGATTTGTGCAAGGATTTTCGTCGATTGCAGCTTCATTGACAAAGTTGACCAAGAAGAATGCACCTTATGTGTGGACAGACCAATGTGAGACCAGCTTCCAAGAGTTGAAAAAGAGATTAACTTCGGCACCCGTCCTCACTTTACCATCCGGGAGCGGCAGTTACACCATCTTTACAGATGCTTCGAATATAGGACTCGGTTGTGTGTTGATGCAAGATAGAAAAGTCGTTGCGTATGGATCACGTCAGTTGAAGGACCACGAGAAGAACTACGCGACGCATGATCTGGAATTAGCAGCGGTCGTTTTTGCGCTAAAGATGTGGAGACATTACCTCTATGGGGAGAGATTCGAAGTCCACTCCGATCACCGCAGCTTACAGTATTTGTTCTCTCAGAAGGAATTGAATATGAGACAAAGAAGATGGATGGAATACATCAAAGATTACGATTTTCCGATCAAATACCACCCGGGAAAGGCAAATGTAGTAGCCGATGCCTTGAGTAGGAAGTCAGCCAGTGTGGCGAGCCTAAGAGTTACGTGCTTCTTTCAGCAATTTGAAGAGTTGGGGGTAGATTTTCAGCCCCTAAGCGAGGGAGTGATGTTAGCCAACATGTCTGTGTCTGAACCCTCGTTCATTCGGAAGATCAAGGACAACCAATTGCAAGATCCAGAGTTGGCCAAGATTTCAGAGCATATAGCAGAACGTCCTGACTTTCGTATTGTGGATGGAGTCTTATTCTATCGTGATCGTCTATGCGTGCCCAATATTGAAGATTTGAAGAATGACATTATGTCAGAGGCGCACAGCACGAAATACTCTATGCATCCGGGTAGCACGAAGATGTATCAGAACCTGAAGGGCAGATTTTGGTGGAACAACATGAAGAGGGAAATAGCAGCTTTCGTTTCTCGATGTATGACGTGTCAGTTGGTAAAGGCAGAGCATCAGAGACCTCCAGGGTTATTGCAGCCATTAGAGATCCCAGAGTGGAAGTGGGAACATATTACCATGGATTTCATCTCGGGATTGCCAAGGACCAAAAAAGGGAATAACTCCATATGGGTAATTGTGGACCGTCTCACCAAATCAGCTCATTTTATTCCTATGAAGACCGGAGAGAAAATGCATATGTTACCTCTCGCGGAGTTATTTGTCAACGAGATTGTCAGCCGTCATGGGCAGCCAGTCTCCATTACTTCAGATAGAGATAGCAGATTCGTCTCGAGATTTTGGAAGACTTTGCATGAGTCTATGGGGACAAAGCTTCAGTTCAGCACAGCGTATCACCCACAAACAGATGGTCAGTCGGAAAGGACAATTCAGACCCTTGAAGATATGCTTCGAGCGTGTGTGCTAGATTTCAAGACTCAATGGGATGAGACCCTACCGCTTTGCGAATTTGCCTACAACAACAGTTATCATTCGAGCATTGGGATGGCGCCTTTTGAGGCATTGTATGGTAGGAGGTGTAGAACTCCAGTTTGTTGGGAAGAAGTAGGTATTCGCAGTTTTCATGGACCGACTATGGTGAGTGAAACCAGCGACAAAGTCAAGTTGATCCAAGAACGTCTGAAAGTAGCCCGGAGTAGACAGAAGAGTTATGCAGACTCTCATCGAAGGGACTTACATTTTAAGGAAGGAGATAAAGTTTTCTTGAAGGTGTCACCTACTAGAGGAACTCTGAGATTCGGTCAGAAAGGCAAACTATCTCGGCGATACATTGGACCCTATGATATCATGAGCAAGATTGGTGACGTGGCTTACAGATTAGCCTTACCAACCGAGCTTTCCGGCGTGCACAATGTGTTCCATGTGTCTATGTTGAAAAAGTACGTCCCCGATCCGTCACATGTACTCCGTCATGAACCATTGGAGATCAGAGAAGATGCCACTTATGTCGAGAAGCCTATTCAGATCATCGATACGAAGGAGCAAGAACTGAGGACAAGGACAATACAATGGGTGAAAGTGCTTTGGGAAAATCACGGACCTGAAGAGGCAACGTGGGAATTACGGGATCAAGTTCAGAAGAAGTATCCGCATCTACTACCCGAGGTTAGTTATTTTTTTATTTCATTTGGTGGACCAAATGCCCTAAGGGGTGGAGGATGTAAGACCCCGCCCCGAGAGTTTCCGCTTAGTGTTAATTAAGACGTGTTTTAGTTATAAGTGAAATTAGTGGAAAAAGGGTTAAATCTGGATTAGAATAGCTTTTCATAGCTTTGAATAATTTTGGGAACTCTTTTGACCTAGTGGGGCCCTTTGGGGGTTCCTTTTCTTGTGTCTTGATTAGTTTTGGGGATTTAGTTATAATTCTGGAAATCGGTAGATTGCTCCGTTGAATGTATTTTATGATTCCCGACAACTTTCGTATTTGCTCCGTTCCCTTTCGAGACCTCTAAACCCTACTTTGCCATTGATAGGGGTAAAACAGTCTTTTTACACAAAATCTGGACACAATTTTCAATGTCTCCGAAACTTGTAAAATGTATACTCGTTGGAAAGTAGAAATTTCGACGATCAATTCTTCCTTCTTCGTCGAATCCGTCCGAAGCCCGTAGAATGATGTTCTAGCCCATTTTAGACCTTTAAGTTGTGGGACCCTTACCACTATCTATATAAGGAGGAGTTCTTTTCTCTTCTCCTCTTCTTGCAACTTCTTGAGAACCAGAAATCCCAGCCCAGCCCTAGAGTGTTTCTTCTTCTTCTTTGCTCATTGCTCCTTCTTCTCTCAATCGCTCTCAAATCCCTTGCTAAAGGAGGATTGGACGCTTCAATCTTCTTCCCCTCCTTGAGAGCTTCCTCTTGATATCTTTCTTTGAGAGAAAGCCCCATTCCAAGCTGTCTTTTGAACAAGCCTTGTGTATTTGAAGAACCTCCATGTAAGCTCTTCTTCTTATCTTTTAGATTTGGATTCTTCTAGTCTTGAAGATGCTTCATTTCCATTATTGGAAGTTATCTCCATCTATTTCTTGATTTTGACCTTCTAGGGTTGTAATGATTGTATTTGGGGATTTTGTGTGTAGATTGTAGATTTGAGCTTGATAGTGGATTAGAGCTTGATTAGCATTCTTGGAGACCAAGGCAAGTGGATGAATGGATTAGATTTGATTGAGTTCTTATTTTGGTTAAAAATGTGAATTTTTACTATTTCCATTTCATTTGATTTAGTATGTTATAATGCTTTTGGAAATGTATTTATTGTTATGGCTTTCTCTTAGTTAATTCTAGGAGAATATATGTATGCATTCATGAAAGCTTATTTTGGTTGGTATGACCTCTTAAATAGTTTTGTACTGGCATTGAATGAAATTGGATTGGTAGGTGAAATTAATACCTTGGTGGAATAGTAGTTGGTAGAAAGAAGTAAATGTTGAAGGGAAGGGAGTAGACCCATTCCACATCAGAAAAGGGTTGGAATGGAGGTGAAATGGTCTGGGAAAGAATTGACGGAAATCTGCACCTGATGTGTAGTTCCCGCAGCTGGGCGGTCAGCGGGCGGTCACCTCGGCGGCTAGCCGACAGGTGACCGGCGGCTAGCCGACCCAGATACGGTTAGAAACACAGAATGCTGCATTTTGACAGGCGAACCGCGGTCAGCCGCGCGGTCACCTCGCGGCTAACCGCCGATCCCAAACCCAGTGACCGCTAGGTAGCCGCGAGGCGCGGTTAGAAACACAGAATGCTACATTTTAGCAGGGTGAGTCGCGGTCAGCTCCGCGGTCATCCAGCGGCTAACCGCCGATCACCTCGGCGGCTAACCGCCATATGACCGACAGGTGACCGAAATTTACCCAGAATTCCTGAGTCTTTTCCATTGGTTTCAGATAGGGTATTGAAAGGTTTGGATGGGTTGTTCTGATGCCCTACCACCTTGGAAAGACCCAGGGGATGACATAAGGAGATTGACATAGATAGAAACACCATTTCGGAAAAGGTATTGGGACTTTTAGATTCATCAACGCGCATAAGGAAACTCAGTATGTCCTCTATCATTCGAGTACCATAATTAGGGTAATATAGACATACAAGATCCTTATACATGTTGCTTGAATATGGAAGCCTCAATATTTAGTCCCTAATGATATTAGAAATTATTGTTTTGTTTTACTCGAACTATATATATAATTACCCGATCTTAATGGTTTTGTCTCAAATTCCGATTTGTACACCCGATATGTCCTGCCAGCCCGTGTATACTTGAACTGTTAATGATATGAAATGTGTGCCTACGAGCACCATGCCCCGCCTGTCCGTATGTTTATATTGATATAGTTTTGTAAATGTTTTGATTCATCATGTAACCTAAGAGTCGGCACCACTAAGCTTGGACATCCTTGTCAGTCTGATCAACTGACTTGGGTCTCCCCCTGTGCTCCCGCCAGTTGCAACTTGGATCCCGTACTGTCCCGTTACCCGGTCCGCGGCCGTGGTCTTGCCTAGCTATATGTATAAGTATATGTATATGTATATGTTTATAATATTGGTTCTCGTCACTTCGTGTGATTGAGCCCAATGCACGCAATGTGCTCTCATCACTTTAGTGATAGAGAGGATGTAGCTTTAGTGTGGTTGCCACCTAGTCAGTTCCTGCACCTTGGTTACCCCGCCTGATTTGTATTGCATCTTTACTTTAAATGAACTATGCATCCTGTTTTATGACAGTTTTCGTTATAACTATGATATACTTTGATTTCTTTCTTGGTATTATCTATTCACCCGCCTGCCAGACCGTCGTGTCTGACCCAATTTTTTTGTGGTACTCAGGTCCAGCTCCTGTCTTTGCCCTTGAGGAGGAGCCAGAGGAGGCGGTTGGTGAACCGCAACGATTAGTAGAATGGCAAGCTGACGATGTCATGTAGACATTCGGTTTAGCTCGGAGCTGAGAACATTTTGGGAATTTTGAGAATGATATTGTTTTATACTTTTGGGTTGTATTGGCCTTTGTTGGCCTTTATTTTTGGGGAATGTTAATTAACTTGTTCTTTTGTTTAAACTTTAACTTAACATTGTGGGAATGCTAATGAGATCATTGCTCACTCTGACATCATGCTATACTTGTTTATTAACAGTCTTATTTGATGTGATTGGATTAAAAGTTTGATTTGCTACACGCTTCCGCACCAATATAAATGTTCTATGAGTGTATGAGGAATCCTCACCGCGGAAACCTGTGGGAAATTAAAGAAACTTACAATCATTACAAGGGGTGGTTCATCATCTATACCACCCCCGTCGCGGTCCCGGGGCCCCCGGTCTGGGGTCGCGACAGGCTGGTATCAGAGCGAGACGTGTTTCAGGCAATTAAAAGAAACTAGAAATCCTAAGGACGTGGCGAGGATCCGTTAGACTTCTTGTTAGACTTTTCGTTAGTTAGACTCGTGTGAGCAATGTGTGACCCTTATATGACTTTATGTGCTAACAATCTGTTTTACAGTGATATGCCACCTCGAAAAAGACCCGTAACCGACAATCCCACCGCAAGCAATAGTGAACACACCGGACCATTAGGAAACGGTATTCCAGATCCAAACATGCAGAATCAATTCCAACAAATGATGCAAGCCATGCTTGACCAGCAACGTCAAGCCAACGAAAATCAAGCACGATTGCAAGAACAAATGGCCAGGAAGGATGAAGAACATGCTAGGGAGATGGCCATGATGCAAAGGCAGTTGTTAGAGGTGTTGGAAAGGAGACCTGAACCGGCACCAGCACAACCTCCAGGCACTCAGATTGTCATCAACAATAGGGAACATGATCCCAATGCGCTGTACGAGAAGTTTAGGAAGAGGAGTCCCAAGGAGTTCACGGGGCATGAGGACCCATTAGCTGCAGACGACTGGTTGGAGCAGACGGAGAACATCTTCGAGATATTCAGATGTACCGGTAGACAGCAAGTGCAGCTCACTGCTTCCATGTTCACCGGTCTAGCGGACATATGGTGGAAGACGATCAAGGCTGAGTATAGGACCATAGCGGACGCAGAGGCTTGGGCAAGTTTCAAAGGACAATTCAGTGACAAATATGTACCGACGCATGTGAAGAGGCAGAAGGCCATCGAATTCCAGCAGCTCGTACAAGGTAACACGACCGTGCAAGAGTACCTCACGAAGTTTGAGAGGTTGTCTCGGTATGCCCCCGAATTAATTGATACTGTGGAGAAGAAGATAACACGGTTCCTTGAAGGACTTAACCCGATCATTGAAAGGGATGCCACGGGTGTTGTACCACCTAACACTTTTGAGGAGGCTGTGAGAAGGGCCTACAAATTCGAGAACCTGAACAACAAGATCCTCAAGATCCAAGGAAAGGCACCAGCTCACCAGCAGAATCACCAACCAAGGAACCATCAGAGCAAGCGACAGAGGCAAGAACAAAACGTGCAGAATGCCCTAGTTTGCGTTCACTGTGGTAAGAACCATGAGAGTGCTCAATGCCGTACGATTACGGGAGCATGTTTCAGATGTGGATCCATGGCACACCAGCTCAAAGACTGCCCAAGGCAAGCTGGGCAAGGTAACAACAGGCAGAACCAGCAACAACAAGGAACACAGCGCCAGGCACCACCTCAAAACGCACTAGCCGTACAGAACCAACCCAGGCCACTCCAGCAGCAGGCTCCACAACAACAATATAGACCTCCTCAGCAACATCAAGCTCGTCAGCAAGGACAGAATCAGAATCAGCGTCCTCAACAGTCTAGGAATGCACACCAAGGAAGGCAGCAACAGGCTCAGAATAGGCCTCAACAGCGAGGACAAGTGTATGCAATTAACCAAGCTGATGCAGAGGCAGCAGATAACGTGGTGGAAGGTACACTCCTAGTTTGTGGATTTGAAGCTAAAGTTTTGTTTGACCCTGGCTCTACGCACTCATTCTTGTCTCCAAAATTTTCTAAGTTGATTGATATGCCTGCTAGAGAACTTGAGTATGTTTTGACGGTGTCCACCCCCGTAGGCAAACAAGTTGTGTGTAGGAAGTACTATCCTAGATGTGCTATTCAGATAGGAGATGTGGTGTTACCGGCGAATCTTATTTTGTTGGAGATGTATGATTTCGATGTTATTCTAGGGATGGATTGGTTAGCCGGATACCATGCTACGATGGACTGTTTCCATAAGACCCTCACGTTCAAATTAGAGGAGACCCCAGCAGGAGTACTGTTCCATGGGGAGAGGAAGAATTCTTGTCCAAGATTCGTTTCAGCATTGAAGGCTGATAGACTAGTGAGAAGCGGATGTGAATGCTATTTAGCGTTTATCACGGAGGATAAACGGTCCCAAGGGGTGGAGGAGATCCCAATCGTTTGCGAATTCCCAGACATTTTTCCAGAAGAAATCCCAGGTTTACCACCTGTTAGGGAGATTGACTTCACCATCGAATTGTTACCAGGGACCGCTCCGATATCTATCGCACCATACAGAATGGCTCCAGCTGAATTAGGAGAGTTGAAGATTCAGTTGCAAGAATTATTGGACAAAGGTTTCATAAGACCGAGCGTCTCACCTTGGGGAGCTCCAGTTTTATTTGTCAAGAAGAAAGACGGTTCCATGAGAATGTGTATTGACTATCGGAAATTGAACCAAGCTACCATCAAGAACAAGTATCCATTGCCAAGGATAGATGAATTGTTTGACCAATTGCAAGGTGCTGCTTACTTTTCAAAGATCGATCTAAGATCCGGTTATCATCAGCTGAGAGTTAGAGATTCAGATGTATCGAAGACAGCGTTCCGGACGAGATATGGACACTATGAGTTTCTAGTGATGCCATTTGGACTGACGAATGCACCAGCAGTATTCATGGCTTTGATGAACAAGATATTTGCGGAGTACTTAGACCAATTCACAGTGGTGTTTATTGATGACATTTTGGTGTACTCTAAGTCTAAAGAAGAACATGAAGAGCATTTGAGGATAGCATTGCAACTTCTGAGAGATAATCAATTGTATGCGAAACTCACTAAGTGCGATTTTTGGCTTGAAGAAGTCGCATTTTTAGGTCATATCATTTCCAAAGAAGGATTATCAGTGGACCCAGCCAAGATAGATGCAGTTGTGAAGTGGGAAAGACCGAAGAACGCGTCAGAAATCATAAGTTTTCTTGGATTGGCGGGTTACTATCGAAGATTTGTGCAAGGATTTTCGTCGATTGCAGCTTCATTGACAAAGTTGACCAAGAAGAATGCACCTTATGTGTGGACAGACCAATGTGAGACCAGCTTCCAAGAGTTGAAAAAGAGATTAACTTCGGCACCCGTCCTCACTTTACCATCCGGGAGCGGCAGTTACACCATCTTTACAGATGCTTCGAATATAGGACTCGGTTGTGTGTTGATGCAAGATAGAAAAGTCGTTGCGTATGGATCACGTCAGTTGAAGGACCACGAGAAGAACTACGCGACGCATGATCTGGAATTAGCAGCGGTCGTTTTTGCGCTAAAGATGTGGAGACATTACCTCTATGGGGAGAGATTCGAAGTCCACTCCGATCACCGCAGCTTACAGTATTTGTTCTCTCAGAAGGAATTGAATATGAGACAAAGAAGATGGATGGAATACATCAAAGATTACGATTTTCCGATCAAATACCACCCGGGAAAGGCAAATGTAGTAGCCGATGCCTTGAGTAGGAAGTCAGCCAGTGTGGCGAGCCTAAGAGTTACGTGCTTCTTTCAGCAATTTGAAGAGTTGGGGGTAGATTTTCAGCCCCTAAGCGAGGGAGTGATGTTAGCCAACATGTCTGTGTCTGAACCCTCGTTCATTCGGAAGATCAAGGACAACCAATTGCAAGATCCAGAGTTGGCCAAGATTTCAGAGCATATAGCAGAACGTCCTGACTTTCGTATTGTGGATGGAGTCTTATTCTATCGTGATCGTCTATGCGTGCCCAATATTGAAGATTTGAAGAATGACATTATGTCAGAGGCGCACAGCACGAAATACTCTATGCATCCGGGTAGCACGAAGATGTATCAGAACCTGAAGGGCAGATTTTGGTGGAACAACATGAAGAGGGAAATAGCAGCTTTCGTTTCTCGATGTATGACGTGTCAGTTGGTAAAGGCAGAGCATCAGAGACCTCCAGGGTTATTGCAGCCATTAGAGATCCCAGAGTGGAAGTGGGAACATATTACCATGGATTTCATCTCGGGATTGCCAAGGACCAAAAAAGGGAATAACTCCATATGGGTAATTGTGGACCGTCTCACCAAATCAGCTCATTTTATTCCTATGAAGACCGGAGAGAAAATGCATATGTTACCTCTCGCGGAGTTATTTGTCAACGAGATTGTCAGCCGTCATGGGCAGCCAGTCTCCATTACTTCAGATAGAGATAGCAGATTCGTCTCGAGATTTTGGAAGACTTTGCATGAGTCTATGGGGACAAAGCTTCAGTTCAGCACAGCGTATCACCCACAAACAGATGGTCAGTCGGAAAGGACAATTCAGACCCTTGAAGATATGCTTCGAGCGTGTGTGCTAGATTTCAAGACTCAATGGGATGAGACCCTACCGCTTTGCGAATTTGCCTACAACAACAGTTATCATTCGAGCATTGGGATGGCGCCTTTTGAGGCATTGTATGGTAGGAGGTGTAGAACTCCAGTTTGTTGGGAAGAAGTAGGTATTCGCAGTTTTCATGGACCGACTATGGTGAGTGAAACCAGCGACAAAGTCAAGTTGATCCAAGAACGTCTGAAAGTAGCCCGGAGTAGACAGAAGAGTTATGCAGACTCTCATCGAAGGGACTTACATTTTAAGGAAGGAGATAAAGTTTTCTTGAAGGTGTCACCTACTAGAGGAACTCTGAGATTCGGTCAGAAAGGCAAACTATCTCGGCGATACATTGGACCCTATGATATCATGAGCAAGATTGGTGACGTGGCTTACAGATTAGCCTTACCAACCGAGCTTTCCGGCGTGCACAATGTGTTCCATGTGTCTATGTTGAAAAAGTACGTCCCCGATCCGTCACATGTACTCCGTCATGAACCATTGGAGATCAGAGAAGATGCCACTTATGTCGAGAAGCCTATTCAGATCATCGATACGAAGGAGCAAGAACTGAGGACAAGGACAATACAATGGGTGAAAGTGCTTTGGGAAAATCACGGACCTGAAGAGGCAACGTGGGAATTACGGGATCAAGTTCAGAAGAAGTATCCGCATCTACTACCCGAGGTTAGTTATTTTTTTATTTCATTTGGTGGACCAAATGCCCTAAGGGGTGGAGGATGTAAGACCCCGCCCCGAGAGTTTCCGCTTAGTGTTAATTAAGACGTGTTTTAGTTATAAGTGAAATTAGTGGAAAAAGGGTTAAATCTGGATTAGAATAGCTTTTCATAGCTTTGAATAATTTTGGGAACTCTTTTGACCTAGTGGGGCCCTTTGGGGGTTCCTTTTCTTGTGTCTTGATTAGTTTTGGGGATTTAGTTATAATTCTGGAAATCGGTAGATTGCTCCGTTGAATGTATTTTATGATTCCCGACAACTTTCGTATTTGCTCCGTTCCCTTTCGAGACCTCTAAACCCTACTTTGCCATTGATAGGGGTAAAACAGTCTTTTTACACAAAATCTGGACACAATTTTCAATGTCTCCGAAACTTGTAAAATGTATACTCGTTGGAAAGTAGAAATTTCGACGATCAATTCTTCCTTCTTCGTCGAATCCGTCCGAAGCCCGTAGAATGATGTTCTAGCCCATTTTAGACCTTTAAGTTGTGGGACCCTTACCACTATCTATATAAGGAGGAGTTCTTTTCTCTTCTCCTCTTCTTGCAACTTCTTGAGAACCAGAAATCCCAGCCCAGCCCTAGAGTGTTTCTTCTTCTTCTTTGCTCATTGCTCCTTCTTCTCTCAATCGCTCTCAAATCCCTTGCTAAAGGAGGATTGGACGCTTCAATCTTCTTCCCCTCCTTGAGAGCTTCCTCTTGATATCTTTCTTTGAGAGAAAGCCCCATTCCAAGCTGTCTTTTGAACAAGCCTTGTGTATTTGAAGAACCTCCATGTAAGCTCTTCTTCTTATCTTTTAGATTTGGATTCTTCTAGTCTTGAAGATGCTTCATTTCCATTATTGGAAGTTATCTCCATCTATTTCTTGATTTTGACCTTCTAGGGTTGTAATGATTGTATTTGGGGATTTTGTGTGTAGATTGTAGATTTGAGCTTGATAGTGGATTAGAGCTTGATTAGCATTCTTGGAGACCAAGGCAAGTGGATGAATGGATTAGATTTGATTGAGTTCTTATTTTGGTTAAAAATGTGAATTTTTACTATTTCCATTTCATTTGATTTAGTATGTTATAATGCTTTTGGAAATGTATTTATTGTTATGGCTTTCTCTTAGTTAATTCTAGGAGAATATATGTATGCATTCATGAAAGCTTATTTTGGTTGGTATGACCTCTTAAATAGTTTTGTACTGGCATTGAATGAAATTGGATTGGTAGGTGAAATTAATACCTTGGTGGAATAGTAGTTGGTAGAAAGAAGTAAATGTTGAAGGGAAGGGAGTAGACCCATTCCACATCAGAAAAGGGTTGGAATGGAGGTGAAATGGTCTGGGAAAGAATTGACGGAAATCTGCACCTGATGTGTAGTTCCCGCAGCTGGGCGGTCAGCGGGCGGTCACCTCGGCGGCTAGCCGACAGGTGACCGGCGGCTAGCCGACCCAGATACGGTTAGAAACACAGAATGCTGCATTTTGACAGGCGAACCGCGGTCAGCCGCGCGGTCACCTCGCGGCTAACCGCCGATCCCAAACCCAGTGACCGCTAGGTAGCCGCGAGGCGCGGTTAGAAACACAGAATGCTACATTTTAGCAGGGTGAGTCGCGGTCAGCTCCGCGGTCATCCAGCGGCTAACCGCCGATCACCTCGGCGGCTAACCGCCATATGACCGACAGGTGACCGAAATTTACCCAGAATTCCTGAGTCTTTTCCATTGGTTTCAGATAGGGTATTGAAAGGTTTGGATGGGTTGTTCTGATGCCCTACCACCTTGGAAAGACCCAGGGGATGACATAAGGAGATTGACATAGATAGAAACACCATTTCGGAAAAGGTATTGGGACTTTTAGATTCATCAACGCGCATAAGGAAACTCAGTATGTCCTCTATCATTCGAGTACCATAATTAGGGTAATATAGACATACAAGATCCTTATACATGTTGCTTGAATATGGAAGCCTCAATATTTAGTCCCTAATGATATTAGAAATTATTGTTTTGTTTTACTCGAACTATATATATAATTACCCGATCTTAATGGTTTTGTCTCAAATTCCGATTTGTACACCCGATATGTCCTGCCAGCCCGTGTATACTTGAACTGTTAATGATATGAAATGTGTGCCTACGAGCACCATGCCCCGCCTGTCCGTATGTTTATATTGATATAGTTTTGTAAATGTTTTGATTCATCATGTAACCTAAGAGTCGGCACCACTAAGCTTGGACATCCTTGTCAGTCTGATCAACTGACTTGGGTCTCCCCCTGTGCTCCCGCCAGTTGCAACTTGGATCCCGTACTGTCCCGTTACCCGGTCCGCGGCCGTGGTCTTGCCTAGCTATATGTATAAGTATATGTATATGTATATGTTTATAATATTGGTTCTCGTCACTTCGTGTGATTGAGCCCAATGCACGCAATGTGCTCTCATCACTTTAGTGATAGAGAGGATGTAGCTTTAGTGTGGTTGCCACCTAGTCAGTTCCTGCACCTTGGTTACCCCGCCTGATTTGTATTGCATCTTTACTTTAAATGAACTATGCATCCTGTTTTATGACAGTTTTCGTTATAACTATGATATACTTTGATTTCTTTCTTGGTATTATCTATTCACCCGCCTGCCAGACCGTCGTGTCTGACCCAATTTTTTTGTGGTACTCAGGTCCAGCTCCTGTCTTTGCCCTTGAGGAGGAGCCAGAGGAGGCGGTTGGTGAACCGCAACGATTAGTAGAATGGCAAGCTGACGATGTCATGTAGACATTCGGTTTAGCTCGGAGCTGAGAACATTTTGGGAATTTTGAGAATGATATTGTTTTATACTTTTGGGTTGTATTGGCCTTTGTTGGCCTTTATTTTTGGGGAATGTTAATTAACTTGTTCTTTTGTTTAAACTTTAACTTAACATTGTGGGAATGCTAATGAGATCATTGCTCACTCTGACATCATGCTATACTTGTTTATTAACAGTCTTATTTGATGTGATTGGATTAAAAGTTTGATTTGCTACACGCTTCCGCACCAATATAAATGTTCTATGAGTGTATGAGGAATCCTCACCGCGGAAACCTGTGGGAAATTAAAGAAACTTACAATCATTACAAGGGGTGGTTCATCATCTATACCACCCCCGTCGCGGTCCCGGGGCCCCCGGTCTGGGGTCGCGACAGGAAGGATATCAGAACAATGATGAATACAGCTACAAGAAGACCAAATTCCTATATTTGGGGAAATTTCTCCCGTTGACGTTCCTACATGGGGACGTTCATGGTGTCATGGTTGGTGCCGTGAAATTCAGGGGGTCCTTTTTCCCAAGAAGCCCCCCACCTCTTAAAACATCCAGATGGGAATGTCCATGTAGGAGAAAATTATGCTCCTCTATTATTCTCACTGGTTGTAAGTCTTAGAAGCATCAACCTTTGAGGACTCTTAATGCAGACAAAATTGATTAAGAATTCCCATAAAGTAGTTTCCTGTCAACTTCTATTTATATTGAGAAATTTGAGAAACAATTCGGTTTATTTGTACGTCATTGGGTTTATTTGTAATTTTGGAAGTTAGTTTAAAAATTAAGACTAGCTTACATTTGAGTTATTTTAGACTAGAGTTATGATGTTATTAGAGTTTCCTATTGTTATGGGATTAGGTTTGCTATTATGGTTATGAATAGGTTTCCGAGTTTAGTTAATGTCTTTGGTTATAATCTATGAATAGCCTTCGGCTATTATTAATAATACAGGTCAATCAATTCATTTGATAAGGAGTTCAATCAATTTAGTTAACATGTAGCACCAAAATTTCAACTTGATAGCAAAACAAGTTCCTTAAGGTTCCTTGCTATATCTTTCGTCTTTTATATTTTAGTTTCCTTTCCCCAAAAAGCATTGCATCAGAGGGCCGCAGCCCACGGGTCATTGGGTCTGTATTTGTAATGCAGAGAAACCAGAGAAGAAGAAAGTAGGGTGCCCCTTGGTTTTATTTCAAGAAGAGAGGATTAACTGGAAAACACGCGCGCGCGCGCGCGCGCGTGCGCACACAAAAAAAAAAGAAGGGAAAGGCAGCAAGTGCTGCAACAGGCCCTTGCTTCTTCAGTTGCAAAAAAGGTGAGACAGAGAGAGAGAGAGAACATAAACTTTCGCAGTGATGTGTGAAAAAGAACAATGAAGAGGTCGGTGATTGGCATGAATCTATAAAGGGCCATATCGAATTTCAGTAACAAGGACTCCGACAGGAAAAAGAAAGGAACATGTTATTTTTTAATCATCTGCATATTCATCAAAACCATCATTCTCGAATTGTTCTTCAACTCCATGATCCATATGCTTTTGGGAGAGATCAATACATATCTGATCTAGTGGTCCACTAGTTCCAATAGACTTAAAAAAAAAAGTGGAAAATAGCAAAGACGGACCTACAGACAGATGGTGGCCACCAGCAAAGCACAATGGACATTTTTTGCAACACATCAAAAGAGAAGAGATTATATTTATTGCGAACTACCAAGAGTAGCGCAACAAAGATTATTTAGGACTTTGATATTAGGTGTTCTTTTCACCACAAAAGTTTATGATATCATTCAAGTCAGGGAGAAAACTTTATAAAGACTTTACAGTTATTTGGTTGTGTGAATCCAAGCAATCGTTATGGGTGAGAATCCATCCTTAGTTTTGTGTGAAAAAGTTGTGTGGCATTCAAACTCATCAACTATGCTATGTAGCATAAATGGGTCAATTTAATCAGTATTGTTGTTGAGAAAGAGTTTGTAGAGGGGATGAAGCTTTTTTCACCTTCATCAATCAAGTTGCAAGCAGATAGAAGATCCATCATCCTCAATCGCACAGAAAATGAATCAATCATTGCAGGGTTCTCAGGCAAGATAAATCCCACTAACCGTTGCATTCAGAGCTTATAGCCCTACGAGCTAGGTTACAATTATGCCTCTTCAGGAATATCAACAATGTTGTAATTAAAGGAGACAATCTCAGTGTCATAGAGTCCCTTCAGAATGATGGGGATTTTAAAGGGACCTAATAATCTCTTGGAGGAAATTTTCTCAATGTTTATAGCATATTGGGACGTCGAGAGCCCAATTTTGTAAGTGAACTACTAATACTCCTGCAAATGCCCTTGTGAAGTGGGCTACCCAAATGTTCACAACAGTTTATAATCTGCCTCTTCATATCCTCAACATTCATTTACAAGATGTGAAGACGTAGGTGTGATGCCTATCAAAGGTCAAACTGAAGTGGAAGGTCGTCAGTCAGGTCTGCTGATGCAAGCCCTAGGGTTAGGGTTTGCGTGGAAAGTGCTAAAAGCACAATGGGTGCCGAAGCATGTGTCCGAAAACACAATCGATCTCCGAAGAGACAATAAACGAGGACACACCTCAATGGGAAAACCCAATTTCATTAATCAACTCTGCATAATTCTTTACTACAATGCCATATAAATAAGAAAGATAATGACTTAAGGCCTAAGAAATCTAGTTAATCTAGGAAACTAAATAAAATGGAAACCTAATCCTAATTACAATATTTAAAGAAACTAATGACATAAGAAATAAATTCCTAAATCTACGTGGGCCCTCCACATGTGGCCATGAGGTCTATGCTGCATCATCGGCTCATTGGAAATGATGTTTGCTTTTAGCTCTGTAACGTTTTAGGTGTTTTGTGTTTTTGGCTTTTTTGTGTTTGTTTTGGTGATCTGAATTGCTTTTCCATAATAAAAAGAAAAGAAAAGGAGGAAGCGTACATATGGTGTTTAGCATGGTTCAAAATCGCAATCATGGTCGCCGCATCGTAGTTCGCGGTCAATTGCAGTGTGAATTTCTATTTTACACCAACAAATTTTGAAAAAATATCCAAAAAATCCAGAATATTATAAAATTTTAAAAAACAATGCCTTTTCCATTAGTACACACTATAAAAAAATAATGGTCCTCCTAAGTAATAACATTATGTATTGCTGCTATTTGATTTTTTATTATTAAATATGCTATTTTAGTGTTTAATATTTCCCCCCATCCTTATAATTTATAGATCCATCAATGTAATTCATGTTTAAAAGCCATAGCATTTCAAGAATTATGAAAAATAATTTCCATTTCACTCTAACCATAGTTGGGCCCATGATCAAATTAAGCATGCCACATTATTAGAATCATTAGCCTATTTGAATGAGACTTCAGGAATCTAGTCTTTTACAAGAAATTATGTGTATCAAAAGGGGAAGAGAACTTTAACAAGAATGCAACAGCAACAACACTACCTCCTAATAATAACTTAATGTGCAGTCCAATCATATTGCAACTACTGCTACATCAACAGAAGTTATACTTGAAAAAGAGATGTTTTAATTTATTAACATAAGAAAACAAAAAATGTACAGCTATATCATTATTCTCCATTCAGCGAAACAAATATAAGTTACAAGTACATTACCCTTTGTAAAGGACAGTTCGACAACCATTAATTAGTAAAATAAAAAATGCAACCATAACAGAATGTGAACACTAAACAGTCAAAGTTCTAATGACGTGCAATATTGCATATATTCCATGCAGATTAGTTCAATTATACATCATCATGAAACTTCTTTGACCATGCAAATGTTTCTCATCCTATGTGGCATCCATGAAATTCCTCCATAGGAGCTACCAGATGTTAGTCATGCTACTAAACTGTCCATAAATGTCAAGAATTGCTAAATTACATTCGTGAAATTCATTCTTACAAGCTACAAAATCATTGATATTCATATTAGTTGTTCCACTGTCATGTCCATATTGGTCAAAAATCACATCCGAAAGTTTACATATTTTTCTACAAAATATGGCATAGAATATATATAATAATCACATTCATCAAGGTTCGTCCCTATGATATGTAATCCATTCTTCAAAAGTTCTTCTATTCTGCTCTGAAATATGACATAGAATATACATTGATCACATCAATCAAGATCCATATCTAAGAAATGTAATCCATTCTTCAACACACTCCACCCACTCCCCAACCCCTCCCTTCTCTCTCCCCAACCCGAAGGTCCAATCACTCCTGGTAAAGCCTATACAGATTTACAAAGGATATAGTAGCCTGTGAGACCAATGGAAAGGCCTCTTCTACTAGCTTTTGTGAATTCTAACCAAATAATTTCAATATTATGATGTCCACGAATGTGTGCGCAAATCACATTGAGTGAGAACAGTCATCTAATGTATCCGTACCATTAAAAAACAATATCATTCACCAGAACAAAAGAGTTGTACAAAGTCATTGTATTTTACCCTGGGCTGGCAAAATTCATAATGGGCTGCATCACCACGCAAGTTAAAAACTCCCAGCCAAGGCTTTGTACCAGTGGGCATTCAACCTCTCTTGGTCTTAAGACAGCAGCCAAGACCCCTGCCATAAGCCTCTGAAGGACCGGAAACCAAAATGAAAGCTCAAAAATGCATGTGTACTGCAGCATAAAGAGCAAATGTTATCAATCAGAAGACTCACTCACACCTTCTACTCACACTCAGAAGAAAATAGAGCAGGATGAAGCTCCTTAGAAGCAATCAGATGATACCGTAACCTTTCATCTCTTTCTTCAGAAGATAATGTACCCATAACATCCACACCAATAGAAGACTGATTCCTTTTGTAAATGTCTAGGTGGTCACCTATTAAATCAACCATATCCCCAAAGCAATTTGATTTGGATTGTAAAATGAAATATACCCAATAAATAGAAATGATTGTCCATGAGTTGCAATAGTAATATAAAAGCACCTTGTCAGCAAGTCGACAAGGTTGATCTGTTTAATCCTTCCAGATATCTCACCAATAACATCTTTGATAAGCATGTGTACCTGATCAGGGGCCTCTTTGTCAGGAGTAATTGCTGAATACCACAAATCAACCAAGAAGTCCTGCAAGATCTTATTAATAAAATCGTCTACAGCAGCCTCAACAAGAGGCGAATCAGTTTTTCTCCTCCATCTTGGTGCAGTCGGTAGAGGTGAGATGCGGGGATCATCCAATGACAACTGCTTTTTCTGCAATTGAGACAGATATGTTGGTCGACGAACTGGCCGAACCTTCCAGCGGAATTCCACTTCATGAGTAGAAGGCGTAACGCAGAGAGCATAAGAAATGCTATCAGGATATTAGTCTACACCGATTTACTTGTGTCTGCAATAAACATGTAAAGGCATTTCGAAGTGCAGTATTAATGGGTGGCTAATATGGATCAATGTGGGAGAAAATACCAATAAGATGAAAGAAGAGAGACCAAATTCAATGTTCCAAGATACAAACTTAGTACCAAACATTTAATTGCTTTATAACCTACGAAGAAAAGGAAAAATGGCATTTATAATTCGAACTATTCAAGACATTTGGAAACCAGAATTTTCAGCTCACAATACAAAAGAACCATCACTAGGACTCACGTTAGGTATTGACATGTGAGATATAAGCCAATGAAGGATGTGCAATGAGTTAAACCTTAAGATATCAAGGCCCAGAAGATTTTGACAGTGACATTTTTACTAGTTAATAAAGAAGATGAAAATCCTATTTTTAAATTAACTTTAGCAGTTCATAAAAGAACAAAATATGGAAGAAAGCATATAGACAATTAGGGTACAAATTCTACCTAAAGAATAGTATACAAAAATGCAAAATGATTTTTTTCTTTTTGAAGTAAAAGTAACATGAACTCATCTTCCAATGATTAAATGAATGTTAAGATTGTAAAATCAGTGATTTTTGACAAGCTGGGCGGAATCTCCAATGCAGCGTACACCATGAAAAGGTGGTTAGGTGGATCCCCTCCATCTGGTACGCTCAAAATTAAAGTGGACAGAGTAGAGAGAGGAAAGCTAGACCCATTAAGAACAGGTGGTGTTAGTGTTATGAGAAAAGGGTGAGTACAATGGTGTCTTTTACTATAACAGGGACCAAAGATTCTAGTGAGGTAGATATATGCACAACTAAGGGTTGGAAATTTTCAAAGCACAATTTTTTTTAATGGTAAAAAACAAAAAGAGGTAGACAGCTCTCAAAAAGTGAACACTATGATGCTATTATTAGAAGGAAAAAAGGTAGACAGCTTTCAGAAAGTTCATGTCTTGAGAGAAGCTAATGAGGTCGTAAATATTTTTTCTGAAAAGGGAGCGCCAATAGCGACTCTATTTCATGATCTCAAGACTCTAAAAATACTCTCTTCTTTTTCAATATGAAACCCTAGAATTTCTCTTGTTCCTTCTCGCTTTCGTGTTCTTTGGAGCAGAATTTGACTCTTCTTTGAGAGAAAACGAATCGGATTTTCCACGAAAACGAGATTCCTCTACTCCTTTTTCTAGATTCTATGTCGCAGAGTAATAAATGTATCTTCATATTGACAGATCGTAACGAGAAAACGCTAGAAATTGGGATTTCTCTCTCTCTGTGGGTCCAGTCCAACTTAGAGTTGTTAAATTTGTTTCGGATGCCGATTCGGTTTGGCCTCCAAACTGAAATATTTCGGCCTATTCGGAATTTCGGTGAAACGTTTCGGATTTATGTTTCGGAAAAATATAAAACTTAAAAATAATATAATACATATAGAAAAATATAATATTAATATCAAATTTCAAAATTTTGGTTTCATACATGTGTACAACTACTATATAAATTCAACAGCAATACCAAATAAATTCAACATAACATGTGCACAAGTGTGAAGAAATGAAAAGCTCACATTTAACCAAGGCCAACTGTTCTTTTAGGGGCCCTTCAGAAATTTCAGAATTTACATATTACCGGATGAGTCATTGAATAAATGGTTTGGTTATTATGTGTCACAGTTGATGGACCTATTGTGTTGCACAACAATGAACCACATAAAAAAATAGCCCAGCAACCCTCCACAAGCTTTGAAAAAATAAAATAAAATAAGGCAGCCCAGCCCAACAGCCCTCCACAAACTTTAAAAAAAGTGAAAAAAAAGAAGCCCTGCCCAGCAGCCCTCCACAAACTTTGAAAAAAAGCAGCCTAGCCCCGCCCAGCCCAGCAGCCCTACACAAAATTTGAGAAAAAGAAAAAAGCACCACAGGCTAGCCGAGCTCTGCAGTCCAAATGGGACAGAAAGGAAAAACAAAAAAGTACAGCTACACTTTAAAAGGGCAGCTGTCGAAGTAAAGAGGAAAGAACGGAACAAAAAAGATGAGAGTAGCTGAGTTGAGCTCTAGAAGAAGAAATAGAGGGAAAAAAAAGGCAGCAGCTGGCAGTCGATGAAGCACAACAGCAGTAGAGTCGAGTCGAGTCGACGAAGAAACAACAGCCCTCTTTCAGCTGGAGCAGCAGCTGCTTCATCTCTTCATCTTGTGTCAGCAGGATCAGGAATAACAGCAGCAGCTAGAGCAGGTGCTTCGTTTCTTCTTCTCTCTTCCTTTTTCTTTCTTTCTTCTATTTTTCTTTTGTTTTTTTGGTTGATGAAGAGAGAGAGCAAACGAGGAAAGCAGAAGAGTCGAGCGGGCAAAAGCTTGAAGAAGAAAAAAAAAATACAGCAGCTGGGTTGAGAAGCAGTACCTGGTAGCAGCTGGGTTGAGTGAGCAAACGACCAGAAGGTGGAGAGAACGACCATATCAGGTACGCCGCCTCCTCTTCTTCTTTGTCTTGTTTCTTCTTCGTCTTCTGCTTCTTCTTCTTCTTCGTCTTCTGCTTCTTCTTCTTCTTCCTCTCCACTTCTTCTTTTCTTCTTCACTTCTTCTTGTGCTGCTTCTTCTTCTTCTGCTTCTTCCTTCTTCTCGTTCCTTCCTTTTGTCAACGACAATGAAAAGCCCTTCGTCGAAGGAAAATGGGATGGGATATGGGTTAGGGCATTTTATTTTTTTACTTTAACCTTTCCGGTTAACAAAAAATTATCTTTTAACCCCTTTCAGTATTTTTATTTTTCAGTTTTAAGTTGAAAAATTATATTTAAGACCCTTAGGTTTTATTTTTTCTAATTTTAAGTCAATAAACAAAATTTGGCCAAAACTAAGGATTTCGCCCAATTCGGGCGAATAACCGAAATTCGGTGCGAAATTCTGAAATTCGTCCGATAAGTCCGAATTCTGGAACGAATTTCTGCAAGGGGGTTGTTCGGTTCGGTAGAGGGACCGAACCGAAATTATTAGGAAAATTCATCCAAAACGAACCAAATTTAACAACACTGGTCAACTACGTGGGAAGGAAAGATGGTGCTCGTCCGTTTGTAAATTAACATATTTACATACCAAGCTCTCTTTGTTTTTTTAGTAGAAAATGAAACATGAAGAGTCCTCTGAAATTTGTGAGGTTAAAATCCAAACTGTTCATGTGCTGTAGGTGCTCAAGGGTCGGACTTAGTATATATAATCTTGGCTAATTTAAGTTTGGATTAAGTGATAGAAAGCCTAAAGCCTGGCCTGGTCCGTGGGTCAAGTACACGTAATGTAATGATATCTCCAAACAATTACTGGAAAGTCTGTAGGGCTAATAAAACCCTGGTTTGGCCCAACCCAGTTCGGCTTGTGTCAAGATTGGGCTGAATATGGGTCTATATCTCTAAAATTGGGCCAAGCCTAAAGACTCGAGCCATGAAAACCCCTAATTGGATGGGTTATTTAGAATTTTCCCCCTAAAAAAGAAGATATATAAGATAGGGCTCATAGCGACAATGATTGGTAAAGAATATTTAACTTATGTATTTCATAATTTTGATCAATTGTGCAATAAAGTCATCTAGTGTTGGAATGAAATTTTGGATCAAGGACCCACTTAAGGGTATGAAGTTTTCAAGAGTAGGCTCACTGACTAGCCTTACAAATTTAGGATAATAAGTTATGGGCCCCAAAAACTTGTCTTTTGTGCTTTCGGCCTGATGGAGGATCATCTGTGGGCCATATTTAATAGATGTGGTTTAGCATTAGCTTAAGAAATAAAACATAACTCTTCGGAACGGATTATCCTCCATAGTAATATGGTAATGAGTAACTAACACAACAACCCATGCTCAGCATGGCTATGCCCATGCATTATAAATTTAATATGCATACATTAAAAAGGTTACGTGGAGTGCCTCTTTCCATTGAGCAAGTTGCATAAATGGAAATAAGAAAACTCAGGTATAAATGAGTCGAGGAGATGTGGTGGAAATATAAGATGTTTAAAAAAAAATTGAAGAAGTAGAACTAAAGTGGAGAGTAGTGAGTGGTTTGATGAGATAAGAATGAGTAGTGAGTGAACGAGAACTTTCAATTGTTAAATGTTGGCAAAGGGAATCCCAGATCACATGTGTCAATAACACTATAAAGAAAATTAATTATACCTTTTTTTTTCTTGTATTTTGGTATCAATTACATATTACTTGTATAGCTTTTTTGAGCTGAAATCAACTTGAATAGTTTTTTTTTTCTTTTTCTTTTTTTCTTTTTGAAGTAAAAGTAACATAAACTCATCTTTCAATGTTTATATGAATGTTCAGATTGTAAAATCAGTTATTTTTGACAAGCTGGGTGGCATCTCCAATGCAGCATACACAAGGAAAAGAAGGTAGTTAGGTGGATCCCCTCCAGCTGGTGCTCTCAAAATTAATGTGGACAGAGTAGAGAGAGGAAAGCTAGACCCATTAAGAACAGGTGGTGTTAGTGTTATGAGAAAAGGGTGAGTACAAATGGTGTTTTTTAGTATGA
The DNA here is from genome assembly GCA_029852735.1 of Persea americana. Lineage (NCBI taxonomy): Eukaryota > Viridiplantae > Streptophyta > Magnoliopsida > Laurales > Lauraceae > Persea > Persea americana. The sequence continues at coordinate 57,390,937 of CM056810.1, forward strand.
CCAGGACCAAAGATTCTAGTGAGGTAGATATATGGACAAGGGTTGGAAATTTTCAAAGCACATTTTTTTTATTGGTAAAAGAAAAAAAAAAAGAAGAGGTAAGACAGCTTTCAGAAAGTTCATGTCTTGAGAGAAGCTAACGAGGTCACAAATATTTTTGCTGAAAAGGGAGCAGATAGCGACTCTATTTTGTAGGCTTTTTCTCATAATTTCTTCATCCAAGTGTTGTCCTAACTCCTAATTGTGCTGTTGGTATAATTCTCTAATATGATTTTGTACTTTTTTGGTTTATGTCTTCTCCTAATGATGTTGGTTGGTAGAAACCAAATTGTCCTCATCATCGATTCCAATCTAGTAACGCCTTTTGATCAACCGATTTTAACTTGTAACTACCTTCGATTGTTTTGGATCTCATCCCTCCAGGGCAATGATGGCTCAGAGTCTCAACGAATCAATGGCAGAACACAATTCTCTAAAGTTTCAGAAGGATACTTTGGGAGAGGAAAAGAATGAATTTGTTTCTATCCCAATTCTGATCTGAGGCACGAGCAAATATGGGTTCTAATCTGGGTTGGCTAAGGGATTGTTGGTCTCTGTGACAAATCTTTCTCCGGTGGTGACGATAAAGGATTTGTTCGAAGTTTTCCGGGAGGTGGGTCAAGTTTTCGATGTGTTTTTGCCAAAAGATAGGCTTAATGGGAGAGGCAGAGGGTTTGGATTTGTGCGGTTTAAAACCGAATGGCATGCAAATAGGGCAATTAGGAGTTTGAATGGACGAATGGTTGGTGGAAGAAGGATTGGGGTGCAGAAAGCTAAATATGTTGACAGGAATTCTAAGAAGACCTGCTATAGTCTTGCTGTTAAAAGTACAAGGAAAGTTTTCAGTGCTGTTAGTCTGCAAAATCAAGGAGTGAACTCAACATATCCACCAAAGGCAAGTCATGGTACCAATCAGGCTTGGACCGAAGTTGTGGGTAATTTCAAGGTGGTACAGGTAGCGGCATCGTTGGCTTTGGCTTTGAAAAAAGAAGTGATTAATTCTTTTCTGGGAACTGCTTATTGTCTGGATGTAACTGAGGGAGATATTCTTCGCTGGTGGACTTTGGAGGTGAAAGTGCAAGACGAAGTGAAAAAATTCCACTCATGTCTATTCTGGATTCATCCAGGGACGGGAGGATTTCTCACAGTTGGTGAAAATGGGACCAGTTCTGATTGAAAAACCTTTTCGGAGGCTGGATCGTTGGACGGAGGTGATTGGACCTGTTCTGCAACCTATTTGGGTTCAGTTCGTTGGCGTTCCTTTACATACCGGGACAAAAAGGTGTTTCAATGTCTTGGTGAGTGTTTGGGTGTAGTTATGGAGATCGATGATGAAGCCAATACCAAACAGAGACGTGACAGGGTACGCTTAATGGTTATGTGTGATCCTCAGCGACGATTGCCAGAAATCATTCCCCTGGAAGTCAAAGGTGTCAGGTTTCTTATGTCTGTTATTGTGGAGGATAGTTGCAAATGCTGCGGAAAGATGGGGCTGTCGGAATTATGCTGTCGGGAGAAACCCACGTCGGAGGAACAAGATGCGATTTTTCTGGAGGGTGATGCACTGATTGATGGCGGATTTCAAGGTGATTTAAATTTAAAATCTCACATCCCATCTGTTAGCGATCCTCTCGCAAGAGTTTTAGAGCCGGCACAAGAGAGATTGCAAGGGTGGTAGGAAACGGAAGTTTTGCTTGCTCCAATCACAGCGACGAAGGTGTTTACGTTGCAGAATCAGAGCGACCATCCCCCTTTTTGTGGAACGCCAGGGAAATCAAATGATAGGGATGTGTCGAGCTGCCCTCCCTTAAAAGGTGTTCTTAGGAAATTGCGTGATGACCTTTCTTCCCCTTCTATAAATCATATATTACAAGAGAACATGGCATGCCCAGGTATTGCCGATATGGATGGTTTGGCGACCCCAAAAGACGCCCAGGTGCCTTCGGGTAAGGGAAGTGACCCTTCTATTGATGGAGCTAGCTCTCATATATAGGTTTTGGATCATTGTTCAAACCCTGTTGGGCATGATTCTCAGGAAATTATTAGGATGAATGAGGATCGCTGTTGGGGAGATCATTCTTCAGACACTGACGGTATTTCCTACGACAGTGAGCATGATGCGAATCCTAGTATTCTAGAGAATCAAGCTTTATTGATGGTGGATTTGACAGATAATGTTGAAGCTCTAGCTATAGATGTGCCTAATAATGATTGTGTGGTAGAAAAAACAAGTAGATTTATTGAAGAAAAAATGATTGAAACAGCCAATGTGTTGGGAATTTCGATGGATGACCGGTTAGGTGGGCTGAGAAGCTTAATTCGTGATATGATGAAGGTGAAGGGAAGAAGTACGGGAGGCCACAAAACCAAAAAGAAATCCAAAGCACAGAGAGAGTTCGAGCAATTAGCTTTCTCTGTTAATTATGATCATGCAGATAAGCATATGGGTGTGGCATTGTTGGGACTAAGAAGCTTTTATCTTGGAATGTTCGTGGGAGGAACTCTGTTTCCAAAAGGGTGGTGTTGAAAAGCGTGGTTCAGTCATTTAAGGGAGAATGTCTGTTTCTTCAGGAGACTAAGATGAAGGTTATTGATATTCAAATTATTAGATCTATTTGCCCCTGGTCAGATAGTCAATTTGCTATGCGTCCTTCTATTGGTGCTTCAGGGGGCATTTTATTAGTCTGGAATGCGGCTTATTGGCAAAAGACGGATGAGTTTGTGGGAAGGTTTATTGTTTCTGTCTTATTAAAAGATGTCTGACGTAATACAGAATGGGTAGCAACATCTGTGTATGGGCCATCTTCTTCTAATGATAGGGTGGAGTTTTGGACAGAACTTTCTCGGGTAGCTGGTTTATGGAAGCGCCCATGGGTGGTAGGAGGGGATTTCAATTGCATCAGGTTTCCGTCGGAAAAAAAAGGAGGTTCTGTCATTACTTCAGCTTTGAGGGATTTCAGTGATTGGATCAGGAGAAATTATCTTGTAGATTTACCTTTCCAAGGAGCTGATTTTACATGGTCTAATATGCAGAGGGATCCGATTGTGCGTCGGCTGGATTGGTTTCTAGTGTGTTCCGAATGGCTGGATATTTTTCCGGATTGTATTGAACGAGCGTTGGCTAGACCAATTTCAGTTCATTGTCCTATCCTTGTTGAGACTGATTTGGAAGATTGGGGTCCTCCGCTTTTTTTGTTTGAATTAATGTGGATCTCAAAGACAAGTATTGTGTTAGAAAATGGAGGGCTGTCAAAGAGGTGAGTGGGTGGATGGGTTTTCACTTAGCTCCAAAGTTGAAATTCCTTAAAAAGCAAATTCAAGTCTAGCGTAGGGAGGTCTTCGGCCACATATCAGAAAAGAAGCATTATCTTTTATCTGACATTCAGAGCATTAATGGGAGGGTAGAACATAGGAAGAATGAAGAAGAGAGTTGGAATAGAAGAATTTCTCTTAAAGAGCAATTTCGAAGGCTGATTTTTCAAGAGATCAGTTGGAAGCAACGTTCTCGAAATAAATGGTTGGTTGCAGGAGATCATAATACCTAGTTCTTCCATGCTGTCACTAGTGCCTGTCATCGTGTGAATCGGATAAATGCTATTGAAGTTGGGGGAAGATTATGGGAGGAAAAATCTGATATAGAAACAGAAATTGTTCAGTTTTTTCATAGGCTTTATTCTAGTGACTATAAGTTAAGTCCTCGGATGGATGGGATTTCTGTTAGTCAGCTTTCTACTTCTACTGCTTCTTCTCTTGAAGATCAATATTCTGAAGAAGAGATTAGAGAAGCCATGTTTGGTATGGGGGGAGATCGCGCTCCGGGCCTTGATGATTTTCCAATAGCATCTTTCCACTATTTTTGGGATAAGTTAGAAGATAAAATGCTAGTGTTCTTTAATGAATTCCAATAAGTTTGATTGGGAGTCGTTATAAGATTTTAGCCAAAGTTATTGCTAATCGTCTGCGAAAGGTACTTCCTGGAGTAATATACTTATATCTGATAAACAAGCTACATTTGTTGATGGACTCCAAATTCTTGATAGTGTCATTGTTGCTCATGAACGTATGAATTCTCATAATCGACAAAATCTCCCAGGACTGATTTGTAAGTTGGATTTCGAAAAAGCTTATGATAGATTGGGGATTCCTTCAATATATGATGGAAATAATGGGGTTTGGATATAAATGAAGTAAATGGGTTCAAAGTTGTGTATCTTTAGCTCATTTTTCCATAATGGTGAATGGTTTTTCTAAAGGTTATTTCAAGAGTTCTCGCGGCATCCGACAAGGTGATCCTTTGTCTCCTATGCTGTTTGTTCTTGTTGTGGAAGCCTTGAATGAGAAAGCTAGACGGACGGGGTTATTTACAGGATTTGCTATTGATGATTCTGGTTTGGAGGTAACTCACTTGCAATTTGCAGATAATTCTATTATATTCTGTAATGCTTCACTAGATGAGGTTAACAATTTGAAACTGATTTTGAAATGGTTTGAACTTTTGTCAGGGCTTCGAATCAAGTATGGCAAATGTGAGTTTATAGGTGTTCGGTTGGCAGCTAGTCAGGTTGCTACTTTGGCTAATGCTTTTGGTTGCAAATTTGGCAAACTGCCTTCTAATTATCTGGGGATACCCTTATGTTTGGGGATTCCCAAGAGTTCTATGTGAAGTTCAGTTTTGGAGCGTGTAGATAAAAGACTGAGTTCTTGGAAAGGTAAGATGTTATCTTTGGGAGGGAGAATCACTTTGATTAAGTCTGTTATGTCATGCAGAGCATTCCTATTTATTATTTCTCTTTTGTCAAGTGCCCTAAAAGTGTGGTGCGTCGGATTGAAAAGCTCCAAAAAGATTTTCTCTGGAATGATCATGCTGACAAAAGGAAGTATCACTTGGTTAGGTGGGATTTGGTTTGCAAGCCTACTGAGCAAGTAGGGTTGGGGATCCGATCTATTGAGAAAGTTAATAAAGCTCTATTGGGAAAGTGGTTATGGAGGATTGGGGAATCATATCAAGGGTTGTGGAGACAAATCCTTATTTCTAAGTATAAGTTGGATAATGATGGGTGGTGTGTACCAGGTCAAATGCTCAAGGCCACTGGATTTTGGAAATCAATTCTATCAGGGAAGGATGATTTCTTTCCATGGATTCGCTTTCGAGTGCGTGATGGGCGTCAGGTTCGGTTTTGGCATGATGAATGGTGGTGTGGGCAGTCGACATTTCTTACTCTTTTTCCTAACCTTTACTTGTTAGATAGGAGATGGCAGGCTATTGCTGCAGATAATTTCCTTATTACTAGTGGTGAAGTGGTGTGGGATTTTAATTTTCATGGCACGATGGCCTTATTAGACAATGTTTATGTTCATGGTGGAGGATGTGATGTTAGAGTGTGGAAGCCGGCGGCCAAAGGTAATTTCTCAGTTAAATCGTTTTACAATGCTTTGCTTGATTCATCTAATCCTATTCAAGTGGGGAAAAGGTTTTGGGACTCCACAATACCTCATCAAGTATTGGGTGGCAAGGTCTCATAAAATTCTTACTTTAGACAAGTTGAAGAGGTGTAAGCATATTACTGGCAATGGGTGCCCTATGTGTCAGGATGAGGAATCAGTGCATCATTTGCTTATCCATTGTGTTCTTTCTCGTAAAGTGTGGTCTGCAATTCTTAAAGTGTTTGATATGCAATGGGTCATGCCCTTGAAAGTTGCGTATCTTTTTCATCAATGGCGTCTGCGAATCAAATATGTTCGCATGAGAATTCTTTAGAAGGTGGTGTTGTACGCGGTTTGTTGGAAAATTTGGCTGGCAAGGAATAATCATGTTTTCAAGAATAAGAGTAACTTGGTGGAGGATGTTGTTGCATCTATTATCTGGTCTGCTTCAGAGTGGGTGCTTTCAAGAATTGAGTTTAAAGGGGTGTGTTTGGAGGATTTAAGTAGATCATGGGCAGCTCATTTTCAAGGTGGATGGGTCTCTAAATCTTTAAACAGTGTTTCTTGCGAATGTCCTACTACGAGTTTTCTCAAATTAAGCTTTGATGGAAGTTATGTTCAAGCCATTGGAAGAGGTGGTATTGGAGGTGTCATTAGAGACTGGAATGGCATAACTATAAGGAATTTCTCTGGGCTGGTGGATTCTTTAGATGCTAATGAATCTGAAATGAAGGCTCTTTTGGTTGGTTGCAGCGAGTTGCGTAAGTTGGAAAGTTCTAAAGTTATCATTGAAGGAGATTCCTTTTCTACCATTCAGTGGAGTTTAGGCAACTGTTCCTATCCTTGGACGTTGGCTGACATGGTGGAGGAAGTGCAAGACATCGTGAGTCAATTGGATGCTGCCCTTCATCATGTGTTACGTGAGGCCAATGTTTCGACGGACAACCCCGCTAAGGAAGGGGTGCTTCGTTCTTCTTTATCCTTTGATGTATAGTTTGTTTTGAGTATTCTCCTTTTTTTTTTTTTTTTTTTGTTCTTTTGGGTTTTCCCCTCTTGTTAATAAATTTTACTGTTTTAAAAAAAAAAAAAAAATTTGATGTTGGTTGGTTGTGGCAGTTGGTGTTGTCAAATTGCTTTGGTTTTCTTGAATGAAACTCCATTCAATTATGGAAAAACTGAAGTGTTGAAACTGACCTTCAGCATTACGATTGTACCTAGTACAATATATGCCATATAGTACTCACAATATGCTATATATTAGTCATACATAACACATTATGAGTGCTTGTCATGCAAATCCCTTTCCATTTTATACTTTTACTAAGTACAGTTCTAAAAATTCATTGTAGCTTATAAAATGCCAACCACCCCCGCCCCCACCCCAAAAAAAAAAAAAAACCGTTATGTCTTCTCTTCTCCCGACTTGACTGAGTCAACTTGGATTGGTCTCTCCATCAGACTCGCCTAAGCCATTCGCTCACATTGCAAGTTTTGAAAGTCCTGTGCAGAGATTTGCAGCTAAATATCTTTTACTTTTCACAGTTGGCATTAGAAGAACAAAATAAAAATAAAATTGATTTATGGCACCACACTTTGAACATGAGAGATGCAATCGATTTATTCCAGTATGCATTTAGGTCTGCATAAAAATCTACAAAAGTATCTACCAAGGTATCACTTTTCCTCCATCCCACCCCGAATCATTGGTCATTTCATTGCACATGAAATCAGAAACATATCAGAGGTTATTTTGATATGTTCTTCTCACTACCCTTGGCAAGGAACATCCAAAAGGACACCAGAATTCTCACATTATGCCGCGTTTCCTCAGACAAACAGTTAAACGAATTGATTTAACTTAGAGAAATCCTTCTTTTATGGCTTCGCTCGTCAAAATCCTACTCCTATCACATTGAAAACTACGAGATACAGATTCCTCCCAAACACATCAAATGCAGAACTAAAACAACCCTAATTACCGAAAAATTGCCATGAACAGATAAAATTGCTATAGGGATATATCAAAGAACCTCGTTTTCTTATGCGACAAGAAGTAGGCGATGCCGAAGATGCAGATCGCCCACCATAGCGTCTGAACTTTCGCTTCCTCAATCAGATCCTGCAGCGTCTCCATCGCCTTCATGATCTCAAGACTCTAAAAATACTCTTTTTTTTTTCAATATGTAACCCTAGAATTCCTCTTGTTCCTTCTCGCTTTCGTGTTCTTTGGAGCAGAATTCGACTCTTCTTTGAGAGAGAACGAATCGGATTTTCCATGAAAACGAGATTCCTCTGCTCCTTTTTCTAGATTCTATTTTGCAAAGTAATAAACGTATCTTAAGATTGATAGATCGTAACGAGAAAACCCTAGAAATTGGGATTTCCCTCTTTTTCTCTCTGGGTCCAGTCCGTGGGAAGTAAAGATGGTGCTCGTCCGTTCGTAAATTAACAAATTTACTTACCCAGTGGAAAACGGAACATGAGGTGTCCTCTGAAATTTGTGAGGTTAAAATCCAAACCGTTCTTGTGTTGTAGGGGTGCGACTCAAGGTGCTCATGGGTCGGGCTTGGTATATATAATACTGGCAAGCAGGGCCTAAAATAAAAATATATTAAAATTTAGATATGGGTGTGTATTTTTCTTTTTATTGCAATGAGGATAGGAATAGTCCATTAAAATAGCTAATTCGAGAGAATCTAGAGATTTTTTACTTTTAATTGATTCTATATGAAAGAGATATATATATTAGAAAAAGGTATAAAATCTAGAAAAAATTAATTTTCTCAATTTTAGATGGCGGGCCAAACTTCAAGGAGAATAAAATTTGACCAATGATGGTAATGTAATGGTGATTTTGAGCAGTTTAGATATATATATATATATAGCCCCATAAATAGACCTCATATGGTTTGCTTTCGAGAATCTTAGGATAATTATCATTAGTTGAGGTTTTCATAAATTCAAAAAAAGACGTGAGACAAGATCCCGGAATTCTAGCATTAGAAAGAAATCCTTAAAAAGATAATTTGGAAAGAGATACTCGTTGGATGCAACTTGGGTCCAGATCACGACAATGCAATTTGGGGCAGGGCGGTTTGGATTTGGGCTTAGGATCTGGCCTGAGTTTTGTGTGCACGCAGAGTTCAAGCCTAACTTGGGCTCAGATATCTAAATATTAGGCCATAGTTGGGCCTTGAGTAGCACGCCTCTTGCTCCATTACACTATTAACTCTGTGCCTGAGCTATGCAGTGTTGTCCATTGGTTTAAAAAGTCCAAACTTTGAATAGATCAAGGGTTGAAGCCTTGCCTGATCAATTTGAAATCCAGGATTAACTGGCTCATTTGAATAGTCTGAATGGGTTGAGTCAAACCCAAGACCCAACCTAAAAAAAAAATACCAAGTATAGGGTATAGACTCAATGGGCCAGGTCTAGCCCAGAGTATTGGATCTGATGACACAAATTCGACCTCTATTACGATAAGATTATGTTGATATTAGTAGGATCCATATTATGTTGTAGCTTCCAAATAGGAATTACACTTCTGCTTTTCAAAAATAAAGGACATGAAATGTTTACTACCTACTGGCCTAACAAATACAAGAGGGTTTTGGGGCTAAACGACTACAAATCATATCCATCGTTTGTTGCTAGATGGGGGCCGATCAAGGACAGTGTGCTTTAGAAAGAATATAAAAGAAAAGGAAAAGGGGGAGAGAAGTGTGATGAGATTTTTTAGGGATAGTAATGAGGAAAGAAGTAGAGAAAGGATAGGTTTGATAGGGATGGACGAGGTTGTTTAAGAGAAATTGTAGGAGATATGATAAAGATGTGAGTTTGTTATCTTTATAAAATTGAATTAAATGAAGAGATTTAGGGAGGTGATTTGGAGTAGATAATTGAAATGGAGATTTAGGGAGGAGATTTGTTTTGGATGAGTGCAGTCGCCCACATCAAAGCCTGAGGCTGTGCATTTTTTTCTTCTATATTTTTTTGAAAGGAGAGATTTTTCAGGGCTAATGTGGCACCCCTCACAGCCCACCTCCCCCCGTACTTTAATATATATAATTGGCCAATTGAGTAATTGGACAAGTTTGGATTAAGTGATAGAAAGCCTAAAGCCCAGCTTGGCCCATGGGACAAGTGCATGTGTTGTATGGGTGCGATCCAAGGTGCTTGTTGAAAATTAGACCCCTGGGTTATTTACTAACCTGTCAAACTATGAAATTAAAGGGAGGGCTAAAAATCAACGATAATTTACCTTTTTGTTTTATGTTAGATGGCTAATAAAGACGGATCCGATTGAATTTTTAATAGATGTCTTATCTATAAAAAGTGTTATCTATGTGCGGCCATGTATGTACCCGCAGGGAATAGTCTTTGCTTGTTAGATTCGGGTATCCCCCGGGGCCGGAGCCCAAAGGTCCAAAGGCTGGACTGGATAGAGATACCATGGATCATAAAAATAAATAAATAAATAAATAAATAAAAAGTGCTACCTAATGCAGCAGTGGGACCTACATTTGTACTACGGCTCCCTTGTTTATTGGCCATAGACATTGTTGTCACAATTGTGTTGACACTTTGTTGCCAAAGGCCCTACAAATGACCTTTAGGAATTCTTGGAATTCCAACCTCTTTGATTTTGTTGAGATTTATGCTCCATCGAAGAGGAGGATTTTGGAATTCCACCTAAGAGGACAACTTTCAAATAATTTAAAACTCTCCAAATAAGAATTCTATGAATTTTTGTAAAGAAACGGGCCATAAGTCTAGCAGAAAACCATTAAATCTAGTCGGTCAGATTGAATAACCAAATCGAGTCAACTCGGCCAAGTTCAAGCAAGCAACTCCTCAAGCAAAAAAAAGCGTTTTAACTATTAAAATGTCAAGTCAAATTTGTTCTAAGCTATTAAAAACAAATTTAGTGATGAGCTATACAACAAATCTAATAATGATTAGATTTTTTGTCCAACGTGATTTTAATATTTTAAAATTAGTGCGAAGGTCCCCAAGAGTCTCAAAGATACTCTCATGGCATGAATTAGAGGAAGAAATTTGTTTTGGATCATTTTTTTAGATAACTTAATTTAAACTGAGACTTTGATGGACTAGCTAATCTTTAAATCTATGGTTCCATTAGCAGATGTAATTCAAAATGAAATATTTTGGCTATCCCACCTAGGGTAAAACTAAAAACTAACCAGAATAATCTTTAGTACTAAATGGTTCTTATCGCTCATGTTTTCCCCCTTAAAATAAGAAAAAAATACAGTTTGCTCTTAATTTTTTTATTTATTTTTGTTGAAAGGCAAATTTTATTGCAAGAGAAACATGTTACAAATTACATAATCTTGCTGAGCTCATTGAACTTCCACATTGGAACCTAATCATAAAGGTTTGTAATTTCTTGGAAAACTCATATTTCTGGCATTTGTATGGAATGTATTGGGTGAGAGGAATGTCACCTAATCTTTCGTAAATATAATTTCACTAGTTCATAGTCTGAATTGTCTATATTGTATTGATCTGCCAAATCAGTTTGCAAGTCATTGGAATCTTCCTAGGTCAGGTCATTATAAAGGACGACTATTGTTGTTTACCCTTCATCTCATTGTTGGCGATTTTGTAATCAGATCAGGTTGTGCTGAGACCGAGTTGTGCCAAGACTATACTCAGCAAAACTTATTTGGCAACATTATATAAAATTACTTTAGTGAGAATTTGATGTATGGAACTTGTTTGGTAACATTATAGAAGTGTTGCTCTAAGGAGTGGACATAGGATTTATAATGTGGGACCCACTTTTTTTGTTTGAAACACTCCATTATCATAGTACATGGAACCCACTTGTAGAAATCACAGTGTGGTACCCACCTTTAAAAATTAAAATATGGGGCTCACATTCATAGGATTTATAATGTGGGTCCGCCCTTTGTGATGGTGACCATATGACCCACATTTATGAATTACAAAGTGGAACCACATTTTTTGTGGTTGTGGATACAGGATCCACCTTTAGAAATTACAAAATGTGGTGCCCCACCTTTTGAAATTAAGAAAATGCAGGCAGCGCATTCATAGGATTTACAATGTGGGCCCACTGTTATAGGCATTATAACGTGGGGCCATCTTTTTTATTAATTGTGAACACTGGGCCCACCTTTAAAAAATTACAATGTGGTACACACATCTAGAAATCCGAACATGGAGACACACTTTCATAGGATTCACAATGTGGGCCCACATTCATAGGATCTACAATGTGGCTCTGCCTTTTGCAATTGTGACCATATGACCCACCTTTAAGAATTATAAAGTGGGATTACCTTTTCTGTGGTTGTGGAAACGGGACCCATCTTTAGAAATTACAACGTGATGTCCACCTTTATAAATTATAAGACAAGACCCACATTCATAGGATTTATAATGTGGTCTCACCATTATAATTTTATAATATGGGCCCACCTTTTGTGATTATGGCCATGTGACCCTGGGTTGGGCCAAGCTATGGTGTACTGACTGTTATGCCAATAGCAGTGTCCGGCAGCTAAGTTGGTATGGAGCTTGAGCGGGCGCCTTTGGGAATTATAAAGTGGGGCCACCTTATTTGGGATCGTGAATATGGGCCTACCTTTAGGATAAGTGATAAGATTTAGAGTATTTAAATGACATTATTTAAAAGGCAAGAGATAAGTAAAAACCAATTGTGCCAATTTATTGTTTCTTAAAAAAATAAAAAATTTTCGTTCCAACTTTCTTATGCCATCGGGTTAAGATTTTGAGATTCCTTCCCGTGAGATCAAAATTTGGAACAATGATTTATACGTACCAAACATGTTTTTCACAACCTTATCTCGTGGGAACATGAGAACATCCGAATGGCATGATTTCTAGGAATTGAATGGAATGAAAGATGAATGCCTCATATGGGTGCACAACTCCATTTCCAAAAGAACGGCTCCTTACCGAGCATCAAGTCTTACCTAGCTGTCTAGGATTTGAACCCCGGGTACGTCACCTCTTCCCACTTGTATGGGCTTTCTTTCCGCGTGTGTGGGCTTCCTTTCCACTTGAGTGGGTTTCTTTCCCTTATGTATGTGGGCTCTCTCTTGGATCCAAAATTCTCTCTTTCATTAAGGATTACTCTGCATATTTAAGAGATATATTGAAATGGACTCCTCTAAAAGTTGCTTTATTGGATCTGCGATTGCCCACGTTGTGGTTTGCACAAGCTGTCGGTTAATAAGTTGCTTTGCCTGATTGGGAAACCCAAGGGATCTATCTTCTTTGTTAAACTCTAGAGCACTGTAGGGTGCTATATACTTTAGCATAGCTGATTCAACCATCTTGTTTATTGTTAGGCATAAAGGATTGATGAGCAACAATGGTGAAATGTACAATTTCCTTGAAAAAATTACACCAACAAACGGTTGGAAGGGCTCAATCATTTCATCTTAACTTGGGACCATGCCCGATCCAATTTCCCTTTTGAACATAATCCTTGAGTTTTTAGTTTGTATGTCTAGAACTCGTGATTTGATCACCTAAACCTTTAAAAAGTGAGATACCAGAAAAGACATACAAAGTAGAAATCCGTTTCCCTTTAATTGAGAAAAAGAAGAGAGTTGGAAGCCATTGGTAATGGATTATTGTACTTCCTTTCTTTTCACATTATGATAGAAGATGATCAAAGGGTTATTTGTATCAATGGTGTAGGCCCTGTGGCTCATTATATCAGTTGTGTTTACTAAAATCTGTTCACTTATTGGATGAACCATGTCTTACTTTTCAACCCACTTGTAAATTGGTTTTGGTAAGCTGGGAAATCGAATTAGTACAGCATTTACTCCAGTTACGACTGATATCATCATCTATTTAGTTTTCACTATTTAAAAAGCCAAAAAGCTAAAATTTGGTTCATGAATCATGATATGACCCAACAATCTATATAGTTGCTAAATGTTAGGTCATCTCATTGAAGTAGTTCAATCATGCCATTCCGCTAATAACTCAATGGTCACGCATCTATCTTTTCACAAAAACAATCACGGAACTATCCTTGGCTGTGTTGGTGAGTGACTTTGGCCTGTGTCTGCGAATGCATGAGCATTTATCAAAAGTAAAATAAAATAAAAAGTTCAATTATTTGCTCTGATTATCAATATCAGACCATGTATCACTAGAGAAAGTTGATAGGCGCGAACAATATAATGATAAATTTAAGTGGAGCATATGAGTTGCAACAACATTATGTTATTGGTATATATTGATATTAATAACTAAAGCAAGATTCTAATAAATTTATCCGGCGGTATTAAAAACTTGGGTTGAATTCAAATAAATGTAGTAGTTTTTTCTTTTCTTTTATGGTAGAAGATGCAGTTGAGATGAGCTGCCTTTCTTTTTTGTTTTTCTAAAAGAAAATGTGATTCAACCATTTTGCAAAGTAGAATGATCAAATGATTATTAAAATAATTGTTAGATTATTTGTCCTCAATCCAGTGGATGATGTAAATAAATTGGTTTATTTTATTAATTAATTTATATTTTCATGCTCTATTCATGTGATGGATGGTATTTTATTGTTTGATTGCACATAACTAATACAAAATGCAATGATGATTCATGAGATGGACCGGAGCCCACAAGTGTGTTAAATGCAATCCATGTGTGTGGATGAGATTCACATACAGGAGACATTGATTACAAATCTTATACTTCAAGTATTTTCACAACCATTGATGAAGCACTGTAATTACTATGAGATAGTGTGATTTGTCTCAATCATCAGAGTGTAGGACTCTGAATTGTTGTGCTAGTATATTGGATGTACTAAAGGACCATGGATCGCACCTTATGCGAATCTATGTTTGATTTAAAGACTACTCTCATAACTCTAAAGCAATAGGCTTTTAATCCTGAGAGATTATTGGACTCAAGTTTCTACTATGCATTTACTTTGAGTCACCAATGAGTGATGCCAACTGTAGGTGAACACCTCGGTGTCTTGGGTACATGGTAGTGGGGCTGTGGGATCAAATTAAGACTCTTAGTATGAACTCGAATTAGATTGTTTAAAATTTTCAGTTTTGTCACTATGAGTATTATCGTACAGTAGTTTACTTTGCAAGTTTGGTTTTGCTTCAAATTATTTAGAAAAGGAAAAATGGGAGTCACTTCTTTAGTTCATGATGATATAGTTTATGCTATCTTTGCAAATCATGTTTCATTTTACCTTGATAAGCGCATTTTCCCATTCTTGATAAGTTTTGTACGAATATCGACATGCTTTGTGCATACATGAACATCATGGAATATCGCTGAGCTTGGACTGCCCTCTCAGTTTGATCCACTAGTTAGGGGGTCCTTAAGCATAAGGACAATCTACAGATTAGTCGTGTAATTATATACATTCTTGTTTTGTCCAGTTCCGCGGCCGGTTTTCCCACTCACCTTGTGTGACTGGGCTTTTGCTTCGTTTCGTTTTGTTTTGTTTCGTTTTGCTTGCTCTTGTCATTGAGTGTGACAGAGAAAGGATGAGCTCAATGTGGATTCATTAATCATGATATTTTCTTGAAATTATATTAGTTTTGCTTTGTACAGTTTATATATGTTTTGCTCAGAACTCATGTCAAGTTTTAAGTATTAATCATTCCAAATATTGATCGATTTGTTTTATGTCTAAATTGATCACCTGCCAGACCGTCGTGTCTGACTTTTTTTGCTTTGGTGTTTAGATGCAGGAGCAGCTGCCCCTGAGGAGGAGTGCCCGGAGGAGGCTTTCGAGCCACCCCCAGCCCGTGAGTGGCAACTCGATGACGTCCTCTAGACGTCGGGTGGGGTCTTGAGCACGATACATGATGGGAATGGTCGTTTGTTTTCTTTTGGGTTGTAAGGCCTTTGTTGGCCGTTGATACTTTGGGAATGTGTAAACTTAACTTCACTTACTTTTGTTTTTTTGAAACTTGAAAGTTAAAAATGATGGTAATGCCATGTTATGTTTCCTCCTCTGATTATTGTCTTCTTGATGATTTAATTTATGTAAGTGGATGTTATGTCACATGTAAAGAATAGATAAGATTACTTGCACGCTTCCGCAAATCATTGTTCGTGTGAGATAAAATTCCATGTTTGTTTTGGGAATCCTTACTGCGGAATCATGTGGGTTAATCATAGATAGTTGGTAGAGCCCAACAAGCACGCCGCGGGCATTGGTCCGGGGTCGCGACAACGGAGGACTTCTCTGTCGGTTCTTATAGAATATAAGTTTTTGTTCACAATCTAGATGGACTTGGACACACCATCGGTACGATTGTAGCATGATATTTCAGCAGGCTTGTCTTGGCTGCGGGAAAAGGTATAGTTTCGACTCATCATGCTAGTACGCTTTGTGTGTATTGAACATGACCGCTTTTGAGTTTATTATCTTTATACTGACTATATAAGATGATTAACATCCAAATGGTTATTATGAGTGCTTGTACTCCTAATCCTTATATAAATAATAGACACATACATTTAGTCTTTGCCATTTTGATTTACAAAGGAGTGAGATCTTTTATGGGTCAATAATCTCAGTAAATTATATGACTACACTACGTGTATGGTGCATATTAGTTTATTGACGGAATCCACGTCCCAAAATTGGGA
Organism: Persea americana; assembly: GCA_029852735.1. Taxonomy (NCBI): domain Eukaryota; kingdom Viridiplantae; phylum Streptophyta; class Magnoliopsida; order Laurales; family Lauraceae; genus Persea; species Persea americana. Next base: position 57,407,053 of record CM056810.1, read on the forward strand.
TCGATGATATCCCCTTGATGAAGCTTTTAAGTTTTGATTATGTCAAACCCTGCAGGTGGACTTTGTGTCCGACATATCAAATAAGTTAAGTGTAAGGTCTCAAGGAATTATAAAGATATCGATTAAATATAGATGTCGGTAATTATTTAATCGATGGATATCTGAAATCTTAACATGGGGAGATTAATAAGCATTTAATGACATGAAGCTCGAAATATTAATTTTGAGAATAAGGGCAGGAGTGCAATTATAATTCTCTAGTGGACTGAATTGTAATTTATGGAACTAGGATTCTAATTTGGGTCGAATTAAGGTTTCCTGCTTCCATAAGAAGCCTATCCTTATTTACTTCTTAAGGTCCCTATTGTAGCCTATAAATATGCGCTACTGCTCTCTAGGTCAAAAAGAAGAAAAATCTCGTTTTAGAGAGCAGGGAGAATTCGCAGAAGAGGCCCACTCTCTGGTGCGAATTCGAGCATAGAGGAATACAGTAGAAGATCTTGAGATTTTCGGGCTGCTGCAAGACCGAGATCAGATCAGAAAGACCGAGATAAAATCAGAGAGATTCTCGAAGGTATGGTCTTTCATCATCTTTGTTTAAAGCTATTTCCGCATTGATCTATAAGCAATATCTAGGGTTCTTGGCGGAAACTCTTTTCTAACAATGGTATCAGAGCCAATCCTGATACTGCATATGAATTGAAGAAAACATAGTAAGATTATAGGTTGCTGTAAAAGAGTTGGTTTGCCTTTGCTGTCTGTAACTCTTGTTTTGTAGCGAACTATCTGATCTCTGTTTTGCTGCGATTGATCTGGTTATCATGGTCACCATGTGTGTATGTTATGTGAATGGATCCCACGAATCAGATTCGTGGTTATTGTTTTACGTATTTTACAAGTTTTATGGTGATGTAATTATATTGACATAGCGTGTGAACTCCGTTTGTCAGGAGACTTGGGTTTAATGTAATTTTTCATGGAGATGTAATTATATTGAGATAGCATGTGAACTCCGTTCGTAAGGAGGCTTAGGATTCAATGTAATTTTTCATGGAGAGGCGCAGGTTCTGAAGGCAGAAATTCGATTTCAAAGGAAGAACTTGATAAAAAAAAAATTGGTCCGCTGACCGGGCAGCTCGATCCCCACCGGGGACACCCCCGGACCCCCTCTTCGAAGCGCATGTTTTAAAGAAGTGGCAATCATGAAGACAAAAGGACCCTACTTGACCATGATAGCTAGGTTCCTTATGCTGGTTGTCTTTCCTTTTATGTGCTTGGATGTCTATTATTATCATAACTTGCTACATATGATATTATACTTGTTTAATTATGTTTGGAATGGTATAGTAGTATAGATATGGTTACCTATTACTACTGGATTTTAAACTGGTATTAATTAAATTGTTTTATAAGAACCCTCATTGTTAAATAACTAAGTGGGAGAGGGAACTTCGTTAGCTCCCACGGTTTACATCATAGTTTTGTAGGAGATGTAATGGATTTATATGTTGACCTTAGAGTCTTCCTCCTAATCGGATGAGTTAATTATGGAATCTCCAATACAAACTCCCATATGGATGATTTAGGGTAATTATTAGTATAGGTCTCTTCTCCATCTGATGGGACTGAATACAGAATAATGAACCCTAACTTAAATGATGGTATACACTTAGCTATAAATAACAATATGCTCTTCATCTGAGCCTCTTCTATTATTTATAGGACCAAAGTCATGGCAGCTGTTTGGTTTTACTTGGCATGGTTGTTGCCTTGACAGTAGAACTAAAAGGTTATGTCCTATATGAACAATATAAGTATGGTACTTGTCCTCACATCGAGGCATACTATGCATTGGTGTTTTAGATTGCTATCGGACTCTTTTGTTAATTGGCAGAGGGAGCCAATTTTCCTTTTATTTGAATCCAAAGATTTAATTTTGCCCATCATAATTTGTTAATTATGTAAATATCAGGTTTTAAGATGGGTGCTTTCAATCCACTTGGTGTTATTCTCAAAGAACACAAACTCACTGGACCTAATTACATTGATTGGAAAAGAAATTTGGATATTGTGCTAACTGCTGAAGAGTACAAATATGTGCTCACTGAGGTGTACCCAGAGAAACCTGTGGATGGATGTATTGATGCGGTAGCCATCGAGGCATACAAAAAATGGAACAAGGCTGATGAGATGGCACGATGTTACATTTTAGCATCCATGTCAAATGTTTTGCAACAGCAACATCAGCCTTATGCTACTGCCTATGACATCATGTACGGTCTCAAGGAGATGTTTGGTGATCAGGATCGGGCAGCTAAACAGGTTGCTATGAAAGAACTGAAGTCCGACATATCAAATAAGTTAAGTGTTAAGGTCTCAAGGAATTATAAAGATATCGATTAAATATAGATGTCGGTAATTATTTAATCGATGGATATCTGAAATCTTAACATGGGGAGATTAATAAGCATTTAATGACATGAAGCTCGAAATATTAATTTTGAAAATAAGGACAGGAGTGCAATTATAATTCTCTAGTGGACTGAATTGTAATTTATGGAACTAGGATTCTAATTTGGGTCGAATTAAGGTTTCCTGCTTCCATAAGAAGCCTATCCTTATTTACTTCTTAAGGTCCCTATTGTAGCCTATAAATATGCGCTATTGCTCTCTAGGTCAAAAAGAAGAAAAATCTCGTTTTAGAGAGCAGGGAGAATTCGCAGAAGAGGCCCACTCCCTGGTGCGAATTCGAACATAGAGGAATACAGTAAAAGATCTTGAGATTTTCGGACTGCTGCAAGACCGAGATCAGATCAGAGAGATCTCGCAGGTATGGTCTTTGATCATCTTCGTTTAAAGCTATTTCCGCATCGATCTGTACGCAATATCTAGGGTTCCTGGCGGAAACTCTTTTCTAACAATATATAGTAAAGCAGCAGGTGAAGTTATTGAAGTATTTGATGTATTTTTTTGAATTATGCTTTCCTTTCATATGCTTGATATTGCTTTGATATTTGGTTTGATTAAATTTGGTTAACATATATAATTTTTTTCGTTATACGCTTAGAAAAAAAAAATATATATATATATATTCTATTATATTTTGGTTATTTTAATTCAATTACGCCTTCAAACCAATTTGAGGTACTCTTTTTTTTTTTTTTTGCTCCAAAACCATTCAGTAGAATTCTACACTTCTATGCACCTATTTGTATGGATAAATAATTTTTGTTATTATTAACCATTAATATCTTATTATTATGGCTTATTCTTTTTCATTTCTAGCTCGGGTTGGGCCCGGGCCTTTTTCAACAAATATTGCATCTCATATGCATTACATTATGATAGAAGTCAGAAATTGCCAACCCAAACGTGGGTGAAGAATTCTGAAATTTTATTTGAAGCATCATTTTTAAATATTGTAAACCATATACTAGAATTAAAGCCCAAAAAATTCGATGCCCTTAAATAACCCATAACCACAGGTAGAATAACAGAATGTCACTAGCATGGCATGAAAGGAAAACATTGGCAAATGTACTCAAACCTACCCTATATCCAATATCACATAAAAATAAGGAAATGACCACAGACACCACATAGGAAATCCGCTAAGATAAAAAAATAATAATAAAAAAAAAAAAAAGAACCCCAAATGGGTACTTTAATTTGGGCACCAGTAACCAAGGCACAAGCAATTTGTAGTTTGTACAGTAAACTGCACAACAAAACCATGAGTGCAAAAAGTATATCGCCAATGCCAACATGATGCTTGAATAATTTTAATCCACCCATCATCAAAGGAACCAACTTAGAAGGGGATGATTCTGAGTAAATAGCAACCGGCAATGTGAGATCACAAATCCCAAATCAGTAAAATTGCAGAAAGATACAAGAATTACAAGCCAATAGATGAAATCACTACAACAAATCACAGAAACAAGCAAATGAAAAATGCAGGAATGAGAAAAAGGAGCAGAAATGAATCAAAACCCTTGGGGCTGGTTTGCATTTACAAACCTCAAGCGTAAGTAGCTTTAGTTACATGTGAGCCTACAGATCTCGTGTTTGGATGGTCTGGTTACACAATGTCACTTTGTTCTTTGCAACAAAAAAACACATTTGATCAGATTTCCAGGTACAGGTAACTTGAGTACAAGGTGAATGAAATGAATTTCAAGGATCCAAACGACGCCTTGGTATGCATTTTCTAAATTTGACCAGGACAGGCTGCACTCTTCCAACTGATGATTGATGGACTAAGGGGAAACCCAGTTCAGCCTGAGTAACACCACCACACTCCTGCAGTAAATTTTAGGGAAAACCATCAGCTGAATGGTATGAATGAGTGAATACTTGAAAGATAGGCATCTATTTTCCCGTCTAAGCCCTGTTTGGATCCCCGAAACTCAGTTGCCTTGCACTCTGTTTACCTGCAAATTTAGCAGCAAAAGTTAATCAAAGCATCTGTCACTTCCAGGCTACTCAGGTTAACTGAACACATAATTGCAGGCCACCTTTACTTAAAAATGTTAAATGGGTCAAAAAATTCTTTCTTTGTGAATTGTCAAAGAATAAATAATAAACCTTGCAAATTTTAGTAACTTAAAATTTAATTGCCACTTCCGAAACAACAAAAAAAATTACATTTGGTCTCCGTGGAGAAGGAACAATAAATAACTCATGCAGCCACAGCATCATTGGCACATTCGAAGATGTGCGAAATCAGACCCTGAAAGGCATTCTTGGGGTTCAGAAATGCTTCTGTGGTCAACTAGCTCCCACTATTTCCAAGAAGTCAAGACAGGAATAACTGTATTGCAATCATGCAAGAAAAAATCAACCAATTCAAATTTGAAGCTAGCTTTCTGTATAACATTAGTTTTTCTAGGTTTAATTGAGTCTGAAATGATTGTATTGATCTAAACAAAACTGCTGGGATTGTGACAAGATATAATTCCATTCACTGCTCTGAGACTCTCTGTTGAACTAGGCTAGATATATTAGACCTCAACGCAACCACTGTTTAGGGAGTTAGCCATGGATTTCCAAGAATTACTGACTGCAATAGCGAAGTTTTCAGATAGGAAAAGGGAGACTAGAAATGCAAGGACCAAAAGATTAGAACTGGAAAATACCACAACACTAATCTTAAAAAAAAAAAACACCCTCCAAAAGTCTGAGGACTTGTTCAGCCATAAGGATGTATGGAATTCCAGGTGAAATTATGGTTAAGATAACTTATAGGCTTGAAGGATTGAATCTTAGCACCACGAATTTTTCCAGTTGTACCAAAATAAATTTCTGTTGGCTTCCGCCGTACCACACCAAGAAAACACAAGTTAAACTGCCAAACCATGTGTTTATTATCAAGCTGAATTTTTGTACAAATAGAAAATAGGATGAACAAAAGATCATAGTAAAACGAAAAGCTTAATACTATTCAAGGATCCTACTTAAATCCAACAACTAAAACCAACTCAAAACAAAAGACTTAATCAAAATAATCAATGATGCCCACATAGTGCACAATGAGAAACAATATGATGCAATTCCATGGATTAATCACACCCTCCAACCAACATTTTACTAGTCCCTAGCAAAAGATGTGAAAAGGTGAAGTTAACTAACCTAACCTGATCTAACCTAAAAAAACAAAAGACTAATGAAGAAAAAAAAAAAAAAAAGCCACTTTCGATGGCACTCTTGACTACATTTAGCATATGGAGTAAGCCCTTATACCCCTAAGGTTATCCTAATGGACGAATTGTGCCCGATGAGGTTTAGTTGTGAATATCTCCGCAAAACTCAAAAACAAAATAAAAAATTAACAAAATCAAAAAATACTCTCCAAAAGAAAATTTATAAACATTGGATACTCTCGATTCTCATAATAGTCAAAGTAAAGACAAAGTCAAAATACGATTCACCAATCCCATCTTTGGAAAGAAATTTTCAAAAGCATGCTAAATATGATCGTGCACAATGAGAAAGTACGTATACATCAAAAAATAAGTGTTAAATGTTCCGCTAGAACCTCCGTGAAAACGACTCAATCAAATAATCCGGTCCACCTAGACTTAGCAAAAAAAAACAAAAAAGATTTCCTCTCAAGGCAACCATGATGGCTTTCGCACTATTGTTTTTCAAAAGGCAATTCTCTCTTTCTTCTTTTTTCTTTTCTCTTGATTGTTTTTCCTTTTCAATGGTCCCCAACAATATGCAGCCCTTTTCGTGTACTCAAATTAAGGGTGTACCCAAATTAAGACAACCATGATGGCTTTCGCACTATTGCTTTTCAAAAGACCGTGATTTTTTTTCTTTTTCAACGGTCCCCAACAATAGGCAGCCCTTTTCATGTACCCAAATTAACGCAGTCATGATGGCTTTCGCACTACTATTTTTCAAAAGGCCGTGGATTTTTTTTTCTTTTTCAACGGTCCCCAACAATAGGCAGCCCTTTTCATGTACCCGAATTAAGGGTGTACCCGAATTAGGGCAACCATGATGGCTTTCGCACTATTGTTTTTCAAAAGGCCGTGAAATTTAAGGGACAAGTTTCTCTCTTCTTTTTTCTTCTCTTGATATTTTTTCCTTTTCAACTGTCCCCAACAATAGGCAGCCCTTTTCATGTACCCGAATTAAGGCAACCATGATGGCTTTCGCACTATTGTTTTTCAAAAGCCCGTGATTTTTTTTCCTTTTCAACGGTCCCCAACAATAGGCAGCCATTTTCATGTACCCGAATAAAGGCAATCATGATGGCTTTCGCACTATTATTTTTCAAAAGGCCGTGAATTTTTTTTTTCTTTTTCAACAGTCCCCAACAATAGGCAGCCCTTTTCATGTACCCGAATTAAGGGTGTACCCGAATTAAGGCAACCATGATGGCTTTCGCACTATTGTTTTTCAAAAGCCCGTGAAATTTCAGCGATAAGCTTCTCTCTTTCTTCTTTTTTCTTCTCTTAATTTTTTTTCCTTTTCAACGGTCCCCAACAATAGGCAGCCCTTTTCATGTACCCAAATTAAGGGTGTACCCGAATTAAGGCAACCATGATGGCTTTCGCACTATTGTTTTTCAAAAGCCCGTGATTTTTTTTCCTTTTCAACGGTCCCCAACAATAGGCAGCCATTTTCATGTATCCGAATAAAGGCAACCATGATGGCTTTCGCACTATTGTTTTTTAAAAGGCCATGAAATTTTTATTCATTTTCAACGGTCCCCAACAATAGGCAGCCATTTTTATGTACCCGAATTAAGGGTGTACCCAAATTAAGGCAACCATAATGGCTTTCGCACTATTGCTTTTCAAAAGGCCGTGAAATTTCAGCGACAAGCTTCTCTCTTGCTTCGTTTTTCTTTTCTCTCAATTTTTTTATTTTCCTTTTCAACGGTCCCCAACAATAGGCAGCCCTTTTCATGTACTCGAATTAAGACAATCATGATGGCTTTCGTACTATTGTTTTTCAAAAGGCAGTGAAATTTCAGTGACAAGCTTTTCTTTCTTCTTTCTTCTTTTCTCTTGATTTTTTTTCCTTTTCAACGGTCCCCAACAATAGGTAGCCCTTTTCATGTACCCGACTTAATTCACTAATTTGTGGAAAAATCCACCCAGATGAACCAGGAAACCTATAAAACTATGGTTTGGTTTTCCTTCATATATTCAATCAAGTCGTAAAAAGAATGGAAATCATAATTTCACATTTAAAGGTTTTGCAAATGTATACGAACTGTGTAATGTGAAAGGATCAAAATTTAGCACTTTTTCAAAAAGATTTCCGCAAACAAAAACTCTCCTTTCTCTAAATTTTGAAAATTCTAAAATTCAAGCTATCTTCCGTTTATTGAAAATTCACTCAAAAATTTTCTCTTCAAAAAAAATCTAAAAAGCCAAAGATAAACAACAAAAATTCTGAAAAGAAATTTAAAAAACTTCCTAAATATAGAAAATAAAGCAAAAGGTGTGTGAAAATTGTCTAAAAATAGACAAGTGTGCTTGTCCCCACCCCCCCACCCCCAACCTATGATGAACATCTTCATGTAATGCATGCAAGGCAAAAGAATATAAAAACATGAGAAACAAAAGTACAAGAGGGTAAAGTGAAGACACCGGATAATGTGAAGCTTTTTCGAACCTTGTCAATGGTTAGACAAAACCCACAAAAATTAAAAAAAAAAAAAGAAGTTACCCTACTGGCAACACAACTTGGAATCCACCCGAATCCCAAAAAAAATTTAGCTGCATGCCCATAGTTACAAAGTTTTGCCGGCTATTTGCCATGCCCATACCTATCCAAACTGGGCAATTACCCGATTAAATTAAATAATTCAACTTGAATTGCGATTTTTTTTTTCAAATGGTGATATTTGCATTAAGTAGAGAGCTGATGTACATCAAAGGGCGTAAAAGCTCGACATCAAAAGGACAATATTACAAAAGTACGATCAATCTGGTCTAAAAAAAAGATTCATACTTAAGAGTTTTCAGGTTAGGTCCTTTAAGTAACCGGGAAATGAAGGGGCTGGTTGGTCATTCAATCTCATTACATATGTTATGGTACCTTATGTCTTCAGTCAGTTTCTTGTTTTTGCATAATAAAAACAAAGAAAATATAAATAATAACTTGAAAATGAAAACAATGCTCCATGATGAGAAACAATGATCCGTCACAAAATAATGTTCACACAAGACCCTATAGCAAACATAATTCCCAATAACCTTACAGATTTTCCATGGAAGATATTAACTTAATGGACCATAAAAGAAAATGCATGATACAAGTGAAACAGTCAAAGAACAAATAGTAGTCCATAAATCAAAGAGGATCTCGGATATTCAAAGACATGAAATATAATAGGAGCACATTCGATACTAGAATGTCAGTATCGCGAGGGAGAACATCAAAATGAAGCCCAATCAAACGATAAACCACCAGGCGCCAGGCAGACATTTGGGAGCATGCATAGGCAGTCTTTAAATGAGACATGGTAGTACAAGAGTGCTTGGATCAGAAATTTTCAAGGAAAAAAAAAACTTGGTAGGATCACAAAAGTTTTCTCCAAGTGAAGACATTATTTCACCAACGTGTTCTACTACGTATCAATCATTTAAAATCAATGTGAACTATATGTCTTTTATTTTAGAATGTTTTAAAGCTAACAAATGAAGAATATCCTCTGTAGACAGATGGCATGAGGAGACACCTATTGTAGAGTTCCCTCCAACATCTAGTTTGTCATTCACTCATCCGTCAAGTAAGTCACAAAGGAAGCAAAAGAAAAAAAGAAAGAAAGAATTACACAGTTCAAGGTAGTTTCTTTAGATAATATTTAGCTAGAATATACATTAAAATCATTGAAGCCTTACCGCTGCCGCTTGTACCAACAATAGAAACACTACTACCTGCTGATATAAAAAAAGATATTCCATTAAGTATCTTTCACTCTGTTCGGTATCTGAAATAAGAAAAGAAACAAAGGAAATTATGCTACAAATCAATAAAACTCGAAACAGGGATAGAAATGGCAATGGAAGCATAATAAAAGCCTGAAATAAAGCCAAGAAAAAAAAATACACTAAAGACTTTTAATTTACAGAAGATGCCCAAAATATAATGATCTACCAATATAAGATGAACTTTAGCAATAATACATAAAGCATCTAAACCAAAATAACAAATGCTTTTAAAAACAATCATGTTAGAAAAATTTATAAACGAGAATGAACATAAAGATCTCAAAGTAAGAACATAAGAAATTAAGAAAATAGAAACTGTTAAATACCAAAATACAGGTTAGGAGAACTGATGCAGCAATTGGTTTGTGCCAAACAACACCCTTACAAAAAAAGAAAAAAAAAACTGATGCAGCCTCAACTCTTAGAACAGTCTGGCAGCATACACAAATCTTAGGTTTATACTACTAGGATTTAGTCTCCTAAAAGCAAAAACACATAAACAGCAGTAAGCAAAGACATGAAGGAAAAAAAAAATAAACAAGAGCATGCGGCACCATTGGAAAATGCCCAGCCACTAGGCCATAGGTGCTAGTTAAGCTACCAATTAAAAAGAAGATATGATGATCCCAACCATGGACGTTTTCCACCTATGCACAGCTTGCACGCTATGATGATCCCAAGTTCTGTTCCAATCCCCAAAGTTGTGAAATGCCTGTTCTTCATTAGTTCTATTCCTATTAGAGAGAATTTTAGAAAAAAAAAAAAGAAAATAAAAGACACCTGCTGTTTAAGTGCTACTATCAATCAATAGTCCATACGTATTACATGAAGTGCCCCCTCACTTAACACACTAACAGGGGAAGGGGAAAACAAATACAAATGTGCTCCTAATGTGTCACCCTTTCCAATCCAAGTATCAAAGTTCTATGAACTTGGTACATAAGCAGGCATTCCTCCACTTTTTTTTTTTTTTTTTTTGAATGGTTACTTTCATTAAAAAATTAAGACATAACAAGAGATGGGAATGTTACTATCAGATTTTAGCAAAAAATGTATTTAGTAAATTTAAGTGAAACCAACATTAGAATGTATTAGTAAATTTATGTCAAAGACATCCAGTCTGAACCAAGCTCAATAAAAAGCAAATAGCAAAGGCATTCAAAGCTTCATATGATATATAGCTCAAAACTGGAACATTTGTTACTACTGAGTACATGATCAAGTGTTAAAAACTGTGTATGACTGTCATCTCCTGAAAAACTACGATGTCCAACAATTGAGTTTACCACTTGCAATGGAAAGATTTACTGATAGGTCATGGGAGAAAACTTAATTTATCTTTTACTATCAGATTTATTAATGCTTGTATGCTTTTGCTATAGGTCTAACGTGTTTTTCTTTTTATACTTTTTGTATAGTTCTGATGCTGCTGCATTTTTATTGAAAAAATTATGTGCTTCTAAACTTGTTTTATGTGTATATTACATCATCCCAAATCAAGTTCAACCAAAATCAAATTGCAAAGAAAAGCATATTTTCATTTTTACAGCATTCAACACTAGTTTCTAGTAATTACTCAATCTGAGTTTCCAAACAAAATTAGGACCTATTTATAATAGCATCCAATGTTCAACACTGGCTTCTCGTAATTATTCAATCTAAGTTTCCAAACAAACTTAGGACCTATAAACTATAAAAGCATCCAATGCCCAGGTGTTCTTAGTTTCTAGTAATTACTCAATCTGAGTTTCCATACGAAATTAGGACCTATTTATAATAGCATCCAATGTTCAACACTAGCTCATCGTAATTATTCAATCCAAACTTAGGACCTATAAACTATAAAGGCATCCAATGTCCAGGTGTTCAAATGTTCAATAAAATGCTAGTTACCAAAGAGGTCCAGCTTTTCATTTTATACTCAGCAGTTCGCATACCATTCATGCACACTTGTTCTACACAATACTCAAACCAAATATCCAAACAAGGCAACCCACCAATAGCTCAATTGGTGAGGCACCTCCCTTTCACATAAACAACCAGGAATCCACCAATAGCTCAATTGGTGAGGCACCTCCCTGGCTGTAGCGCTGCTGGTGAGGATATTGGGTGAGTGTGTCAATACTTACCTTTAAAAGAAAATAAATAATAAATAAAAAGTATCCAAAAAAAACATAGAGAAAATAATGTAAGGCATCCACTCTTAATCAAGTTGAAAATGAAATTCAATAGAAAAATCATCCACATTTCAACTTCATATTTCGCACTATATCAGCATATAATGTGTAAGTTTTGTATTATTGGAATCAAGAGAACTCATGGGAAGAACAATTCACACGAACAAAGTGAAACCAATGCGAACCCATCAGCCCCAAAATTTCATGTTTCGTAAGTATATGTTCGACTTTATCAGTCTTATCGGGTCATATAAATAAATAAACAATAAAGAATTCATAAATTCAAAATAGTTCAAAACCAAAAAATAATTAAAACCACTGCCACTTACTTGTGTGATTCCATTTTGCCGAATTCACATGGAATCCAGGTGAACGAGAGTAGCTTAGCATACACAGATCACTGCCCGTGTCCTCTGAAACATCAAAAAGCTTCACGCAGTCGCCTCCACAGCCAGGCAAAAGGCATGTTGATGGATCCGCAAAGTTCATCTGATTCCAGCTATCTTTTTTCCTTATACACAAATTTCTGCCCTGCAATGCAACCGACCAATATAACCTAAATGATTTATCTTTAAGCTAAACCCAACAGACCATTTACTTGTTAAGGAAATGAGGTAGAGAAACACTGAAAAAACGAGTCGATAGTACAAAAATCAAGTGTGGGCACTGGGCAGTACAAAAGTAATGATGAGAAATGCTTCATTAGTAGTTTCCGACATGTGGAATGCACCAAATAAGTTTATGTAGAAGCATGTAACTTAAAATGCCAAAAACTATAATAAAATTTGAAAAAAAATATATTAGCAAAGAAAAAAAACACTGGTATATATTTTATTAAAAATGATTTTGCTGAATTTCATGCGAAGGGGACTCATTTTATTGGAGGAGCCAGATGAGCTTTGGAGCCCAACATTCTAAAACATACTTGATAAATGGAACTTCTGATTCAACAGTGAATGTTCTGCTCTTCTACATTGTGATTTAACATATTACACTTATATTGTTCACACACTCAAAGTTAGGCCAACATACAACCACGAGCAGTATATATTCAACATCTTTGATGAAAGCAAAGTTGAGAAGTGAATGAACACATATTTAGTTTAGTGTTATTTTAGATATATATATATATATGAGTATGGATTTTAAAAACATATTTCGTTATATTTTCTTTCATTGTATTGTTTACCATTTTCATTTTGGAATCTCATTTCCAAACTGTATATCAGACATTATAAGAAAGAAATAATAATTCTAATGGAATAAAATTATGAGCTAGAAAGAAATAATGAGCATAGATTTTACAACTGCTATCCCTCTGAAAAACCAAGAACAAGATCAGTGTTGTTCAGTTAAATATTACAAACCAAATATGATTTCTACAGGCTTTTTGGGTAAAATTCAGCAGAAGTAGTATATATCAAGTATAATTACTTGCAAGTAGAGAAACCAAATCACTAAATATGAATCATACAAAAGTTTCCAAAATCTAGGAGACATGAAGCAAACAAAAATCTCCAAAACTGAAAAAGATAACATTAATCGATTCCTAGATTTCTCACGGTGTCAAAAAAGCAAGTTCACCCAAAAAAATTGCTCTTAGATTTTCCACCATCACAACCGTTAATTAGAAAAGAAAAATAAGGGAAAAAATAAAGCAACAAATGTGTGTGTGTGTGTGTGTGAGAGAGAGAGAGAGAGAGAGAGAGAGAGAGAGAGAGATGGTGGAAAAAAATCATGGATATTGATTTTTCAAAATCATGAGAACTGAGTGAGTGTTCTCTTAAATGGGATCTTAAACCCATTTCTTTTCTATTTCTCTTCTTTTCCCCATACTTGATAAAAATATTAAAATTAACTTAAAGGATCTTACTGACGACCAATAATAAAAAACTGTGCTGAAGAATTGTGTATGAAGCTATATATCTGCTAGGTGAACTATCATAGTATACTCCAACATTTTGACATACAGTTGGTACGCATTAAACCATTATATCATTGCAGTACAAGATACAGTTGGTATACATGTGTGTGTGTGTGTGTGTGTGTGTGAGAGAGAGAGAGAGAGAGAGAGATGGTGGAAAAAAATCATGGATATTGATTTTTCAAAATCATTCTCTTAAATGGGATGTTAAACCCATTTCTTTTCTATTTCTCTTCTTTTCCCCATACTTGATAACAAATATTAAAATTAACTTAAATGACCTTAATGACAACCAATAATAAAAAACTGTGCTGAAGAATTGTGTATGAAGCTATATATCTGCTAGGTGAACTATCATAGTATATTCCAACATTTTGACATAAAGTTGGTACGCATTAAACCATTATATTATCGCAGTACAAGATTCAGTTGGTATAAATAATGTTCTTCACCACCATTGAGATTAAGATTTACAAAAAGAAACAAAAATTCAAGATCTTAAAAGAAAAAAAAAATGGATGGCTCCAACATGACATATAGTTGGTAATGGTATACATTACAAATGGATGGGAAAGAAGATGATTTCGATTAGGAAAGCGGCTGGGTCGATCAAGTGGAAATTTCTCTTCTGGGCATTTATCCCAAATTAAGTACGTGAGTTGCACGTAATTGTTAGTGAAAGCCTTGGTATCGTAGTGACATGTTTACTGCCATAAAAAAAGGGTTGAACATACAGGTGAATAATTCTTATTATGTATGTTCAAGTTCATTAAAACATAGAACAAAACTTTCATTCAATGTTATCAGAAAAAAAAAAAAAAAGAAAAAAAAAAGAAACTTTCATTCTACTGTGATCAAATGACAAGTTTCCAGCTATGATAACACTTTGTAAGATGCTAATATATGCTTTAATATAATCTTCAACAGATATCTAACATCAAAATTCTAAAGAATGTGAAAGCATAATCATAACCTACAATCAACAAGATGGAAACAAAAGCTACAGAAATCACATAAGTTCTGTTGTCTAGTTCATTTTATAGGACAAAAAAGACTAAGTATGCACATTTTGCATATGCTATACAAAAACATCAAGACTACTATCAAGAAATCAGTATGAAAACAAATTGAATCGTTGACAACACTACATCCAAGACTCTTGGCAAAATTTGAAGAAGTTCGTTAATTTCAACCCGAGTCAGCTTTGAGGCAGGTTGCCTTGACCCAATCCATGCCCTATTTACCACCTATTTTTGTATATTGAATAAAAAATATCTGGATACATCAAAATGGAGAAATGCAATTCATATAGCGCACCCCAACATAAGTTGGGACAAGGGTTTGATGATATTGATTTAAATCAAACAGGTACTGAGCAATACATGGATGTAGCTGGAGAATTTCCACATATGTTCTTAACCTATTATGTTATTCATACATTTTCAGATTCTTTCGGTTTTATCTGTTTTCCATGCAAATAATGCATTGATATTCATACATTTTGAAAGAGGGAAATTGAGAAAGTTCGGTAGTAATACATACCCTAATTAAAACATAATCCAAATAATAAGAATTTTAATAGTAATAATAACAGGGTTATGCCCTACCAAGAAAACAAAAAAGAATGTGTATTTTCATCATCATTGAAGCCCTATCCCATCCATATGGGATACAATAATACAGAATATATATTTGAATCAAAAGATGTTGAATGCTGAACAAACAATGGCTCAAAAACAGAAAAGAGATTATCAAATTGAAGGAAAATAAAGAACCCATAAAGAAGGTGGCAAATCAAAATCAACAGAATCCATAATTCATAAGACATTGAATAAAAACCACCTACAAATTAATTCAAGATTGATAAAAGAAGCAACTAAAAAAACCTAATTACACAGACAGACAATATCTAATAGCAAAACAAAGCACAGGAAAATCAAAGAATGCAAAACCCCAACAACATACAACCTAAAGATAATTCAGCATATTCAATTTATAAGCAGTAGTCACATATTTAACCTAAAGACATTTGGTGAATACCCATTCTTCCAAAATCACTAGAACCGTCACCAAAAATGATATACGAACCAAACAAACTATCAAAAACAGAGATTTCTTAGATAAATGAAGAGAACACCCTAATCAAGTTAGTTCAATCTCACATCAAACACTGCAGAAAAAGGAAATCTAAATCTTAGCCAAGTGAAAAAAAAAAAAAAAAAACACCCAAACGAATCCAAAATCGTATGAAACTAAAAAAAACCCAGATAGAATTTCAACCATAGATTCAAGAAAAAAGTGGGGGTGTGGGGATCAGACCCATTAATCCAGTGATCGTGTGAAGGAGGAAAGAACCGACCTTTCTTGAAGAAATGCAAGGGCAGAGTTCATATGGAGGCCTGATTGTGTAAGATATGTCTGGACATCATCTGAGAACGAAGCTCCTGGAATCCCCCCCTTCTTTCCGATACGGCTGAGGAGGAAGAAGAAGAAGCAGCAGCAGCGGCCATGGCCGCTGTGGGAGAGAATGGTAGGTCTCCGCAGTGTAGTTTTGCAAACGGTGAATGCTGGAGTCCGGATCCTCTTGAGCCTTTGACTCACAAATTCCAGGTTGTTTATGGTGGTCCGGTTCAGGAAAGAAACAGATAAAAGAAAAGGAGAGGACAAGGACAGAGAAGGTGGACGAAGGATAAGAAGAATGAATAAGAGGGAAGACGAAGAAGACGCTGCGGCTGACTGAGGAGACGGCTCCAGCGATCAATGGCTCGGGCTCCGGCTGTGGATCGAGGAGAAAAGGAAGAGCAGCGAGAAGGGTTTCCTGGTTGCGACAAACGGGAAACCCTAAAAACGGAATGTAAAAGGAGGAAGATAAAAAATCAATGAAACTGAGAGAATCCATCCGTTGGGCTAATCAATGAAAAGGATAGAATTTATCCGTTGGGCCAGAGGGACGGTGTGGACTTGGGCTGGTTTTATTTCTCTTTTTAAGTTTGTGCTGTGTTTATAAGATCCGATCCCAATGATCAAGGTGGGCCTCACCATATGCATGTTTGTTTGATGGGCTGGCCCTCTAAATCCATAACAATGGTGGCCCACCATTTTAGAACTCTCGAGTACCAGTCCCGATCCATCACCAAAACCGATCTTTTTAATTCAAATCCATCAACTACAAGGACGATGGATCTGTGCACATCTTCCCCCATCTTTATTAATTAATAATTGGTCCTTTAAGTAAATGATCTACGACCATATTTTTAATGAAAGAAAGGTCTTTTGATGATGAAATAGAGAAGCCTCTTATTGACGTGTGGTTACAGAATTCAAAGCTTCTATTATCATTGCTTAACAATTTCGTTTTGCATAAATACTCTTATATTTGGCTTGAGAAAATCCAAAACCCTATCACATTAGCCGATATAAAATAATTGAGCCAATCAATATTTTATGCTCCATGGTGGGCTTTTCGCTACACTTCATTAATTGTTGCATCTGCATAATTAATTCAAGGCATTAGAGTAACTGACACACGAATGCCCTCTAAAGTTGGTATGTTGCAAAATTTCCCTAGCTTACTTGTATACCTATTACCTAATAATGAACACAATATGTTATACCACATGTTTTGTTGTCATCAACCTTATCCTAATTACATGGTGAAGCTACCCGCAATCCGGTTGTGCTGAGGCAGGATTCAAGACCAAGAGTTCTAGTGTAAAATATCTATGCCCCATGCAGCCAACATTCTCATTATTCATACATATACAACCTAGTGGGCAATGGAGAAAATCCGAATTTTTCTCTGGGAGCCCATTGTTCATTATCAGGCTATGACTGGCTGATTGGAAGATCACTGTTAGGTTATATCTTTGCTATCATGAAGGATTTTGAGAGATATGTTATTATGATAAAATCATCATAATTTTTTATGTGGAAATGAAACCAATTTATAGATATACAATACATAAGAAATTCCAAGCTCAAACTCAAGGAATGTTTGGACATTAGTCTGACAAATAAGTGCTAATTAGATTAAGATAAAAAATAAAAGGTCGAATTTTTAAATTTTAATTTACCATAGTTATAGTTATACAAACATTTGTGATTTTGTATTATCCACCTCCATCCACTTTAGCTGTAAAATCTCTAAAAAGAAAGTATAACAGGGTATTTCTTTCTTAGGCAAAAATTCTAACTTATAAGCTCTAAAAACAAAAAAATTATAATCAAGGGTTTACCAAAAGCTCTAATGTGTAAATAAACACTTAATTATAAAATAAGAGCTTTTTTTTTTTTTTTTTGAGTTACCAAATGCCCAAAATAATTATTTCTAAGGAAAAGTAATCCTTATTGTGGGCCCCACAATGCAATATAAACTATCCATCAGATTCAAAAAGGTCAACTACGGCTATGGGACCAATTTTAAGCCATTTATTTGTCCTAAATCTTAAGATTTTTTTTTTTTTTACAAAAAAGGTTTAAATGTGAAAACTTGCCATTCTAGGAATCCATGGGCCCCATTTTCATGATTCAAACAGTACAAACTCTTTAGAAGGCCAATTGTGGCTATGGGGTCAAAATTTATACATTAACTCATTATGATTTTTGACGTATGTTTTAAAAGTGTGCAACTAATGGATTGAGCACTACTCAATTACACGCTCAAAAAGTGACTTAGGAGCAGTCCTCTTTTAGTTTTTGAGTTTTTAAGCTTCTATGGGTCCAATTTTAACCATCCATCCTTTGCACAAGATTAAAAAGAATTATGAGACCAATTTTCAATCATTAATTCATCCTAAATTTTGAGAATTTATATAAAAAAAGGTCCAAAGTGAAAATTGGCCATTTTGGGATCCTGTGGGCCTTATTTTCATGATTCAAAGATACTGCTCATCTTTAGAAGGCCAAAAATAGTTGTGGGTCAAATTCTAACTCTTAAAACTTCATAGATTTTGAAGAAATTGTAAAAGACTTTGCATAGTTAGATTGATCATGGACACACATGTGAAATGGTGTGGATATGATAAATGTAAATGATTCACATGTGTGTCATTTACACAAGTGAATAATTTTTAATGCAAACAAACGACCCCTAAGAACAAGGGTTCTGGAGCTATAAACTCACCAAAACCAACATATGAATCATTATATATATAAAGCATTACGAAACGTTTTGCCACGTAGGCAGGTTCCATCCTCAATGTGCCATGTCAGCACCTACTTTGTGAGAAAAATACTATTTCTAAAACCATATAAAAATTTTTGGGCCCCACGTCGTATAGATTGCATGCCAGAGGTTTCTAAACCAACGAAATATCTATTCAAATTCAAATATTCTTATAGATTGCATGTGCAGGATAAGAAAGAATGAGATAAATGTCACGATCCTGAACCCGCCGCAGCGGCCCGACCTTGGGGAGCGTGAAATTGGGATTTAAGTAACAATTATATTTCTCCCATGATCCGCGTATGTGACGATGACAATTTCAACACACTCTGAATATTTTTGGGGAAGCTTACATGGCGTTGCAACTCGGATTCCATGACCATCGGATTCTGCGTCACACTAGACCGCTAGTATATATCTATCATATCAAGGATCATATCAAACTGGGACAGACTATCACATTAAAATACAGAGTTGACGGTAACAGGATATTTCATTCCCACATATGTTCAAGTTACAAGTATCAATGTGCATTAATTAAAATCCCGAATAAGTGGCTAATAACAGCCATACAAATATCAAGCTAAATAAACACCACCCCACATGTGACGTAGCTCCGATGTCAGGCTAAATGTCTACATGACATAGCCGACATAATAATCTATAAACTTATGGCTCCACAGCCAACACAAGCGCTTAGTTCGGGGCGAAGAAGTCTAGACCTGAATACCAAAAGAGTGGGTCAGACACGACGGTCTGACAAGTGGGTGAAAAGATATAAACAATATTCTGAATAATAAAACATATGATAAATCATGGCATTTGATCAAAAGTTGCATAGATTTAAAACTAGTGTAAAACGTGTATACCTGACAAAACATGTATCCATTTTGAAGCATGTGTAAAACATATATATTTGGAATAACATGTATTCATTTGGAACAAGTGTAAAACATGGATATCTAGCAAAACAGGTATTCATTTGAAACAAGTGTAAAACATGGATAATTGGCAAAACACGTATCCATTTAAAGCATCCGTAAAATATGGATATCTGGCAAAACATGTATTCCTCACATTGCAAATCCAGTCCATAAGCAGACCATGCAAATTGCCCTTCTTCGAGGGAGCCACAATCGTGGGGAGCAGATTGGCAACCACACTTAAGCTGAATCTTCCATCACTAATGTGGCGAGAGTACACTAAAGGCGTTGGTCTTGGAGCACACGAGGTGGCGAGAAACAACTATATACATATATAAATATACTGAGCAAAACCACAGCCACGAAACCGGGTGACAAGACAGAACAGAATTCATACTGTAGCTGACAGAAGCTAAAGGGGGACCCCATGTTGGTGGATCAAACCGACAAGGTCATCCAAGCTTAGTGGTGCCGACTTGTAAGTCAAAATGCATTCAAAACATATACGTATTTGAAGGGGTGTATAACACCCAAAACAAACTGAACTAAAGGCTCGTAAGCGCATTTAACACAATAATATCTTATCAAAATGCATAAGGCTGATCAAATATTCAAATTACAGATTTTAGTGGTTTTGAAATGCCACTTGTACTAATACACGAAAACTGTCGAAAACGTATGAAATTCAGTAAAAACAGACACTATGGACCCCCGCATATTTCCGGACCATACATTGAGGTTTCAAAATTTAAACAATAGGTATAAGGGTCTCGTATGTCGGTTAAAGCTCATGGCTTGGTACTCCAGAAGATTTCAGACATCCCGAGTTCCCTATACAAATTGATAAGCCCATTATCCTCAATAAATCTTCGAATTTGGGGTTCTTTTCCAAATCAATTTCCATATAACTCCTTTTATTCCTCCACATCATATTGGGGCTCCAAACCAACCTCACTGGACCTTAAAACACCCTTTTGATCATGTTTTGAAACAGCCCAGTAATTATGTGCAGTTCGCTCTAGCGAACTAGAGGATCGCTCGGGCGAATAGCATTCTGGGAGGGTTCGCTCAAGCGAATACAAGTTCGCTCGAGAGAACTGGTCCGAGTCAAGAAGGGTCGAGCGAGCCGGGAGAGTGGCTCGAGCGGACAAGTCTCTGGAAGGGGTTCGCTTGAGCGAATTGGGGTTTGCTCAAGCGAATTAGCTTCTGGGAGGGGTTGGCTCGAGCGAACAGGAAGTTGGCTCGAGCTAATCATGTTCTGTAAGGATTCGCTGGAGCAAACGTAGGTTCACTCGAGCGAATTGCTTCAGAAACTCTCCGTTTCAACAATCCGGACATCATCTTCTCTTCTCTTCAAAGTCCCATTTAAGCCATTACTTTAACAATACATTTATGGCTCTTCTATATACTCAAACCATCATCACTTCCTCCAATAACCATCCATTAAAACACCAATTCTCCTTTCATTCTCAATCTCATTTAATACAAGAACACCCACATTAATGGCAAACCACATGTGTTCCAAAAACAAACTTTTAAAAAGCATTTTATACACACATTCTCCAAAAGTTCAAAAAAGAAGAATAACTTAACAAGATGCATATTTCTAAAATCATTATAAACTACGGTAATAAGAGAAGATGAATAGTGAGAAATCCACAAATCCTCATTAAAGCATGAAATCATTCAAGAAAACTATTCATCTACTTGCCTTGGTCTCCAAAGCTTCCAAATAGGTCTCTAATCCAACCAATTAGACCATAGCACACCTTATACAAGAAACCCCCAAAATAGACCCATCACAAACCCTAAACTGGGCAAACTAAGAAATAAGAAGAGAGAGCTCCCAATAACGAAGATGGGGCTTCTCTAAGGCTAGAAGAACACAAATATAAGAAATTGGAAGGGTTGCTTACTTGGAAGTGCTTCAAATGAACAAGACTAGCTCAAGGATAACCTCAATGTAGCTAGATTTCTCTTCTAATGACATCAATAGAGAGCTTGAGATGAGGGGAAGAAGAAGATGGGCACAAATATCTCATTTTGGCAAGCTTGGAGTTGGGTTTTGTGAGAAAACAAGAAGAAGAAGAGTAAAGGGGAAAAACCCTAAGGAGCTGAAGCTCCTATCTCTCTCTCTCTTTCTCTCATTCTGTTGGAACCAAATGGGGAAGAAGGAAGGGGGCTGGCCCTTTTATAGAAGGGTGGGTGTGGGTCCCATCATCACTTAAACTTATTGGGATTAAAACATCAATTTTCGGGCCCCGGATACGATCGACGAAGAAGCGAAAAATGTTTCTCAAAAAATCTATTTTTCAAAAAGTATAATTTTGGCATGGTTATGAGATCTTGAAATTTGGGTCTAGATTCAATGTGAAAAGACCAGTTTACTCCCAATGCTGGAAAAACTGATTTTCGGAGCTTCAAATGAGTACGAAGTGCACACGAAAGTTGTAGGGAATGATGAGACTAGTCAAACAAAGCCGTAATGGAAAACTTTTTTTGGGAATCACAAAGAAACTCCCCATGCTGACCACGCAAAACAAATAGGGCTTTACGATCACTAACTGGGTTCACTGGCTTTCAAAACTTCCCAAAGCTAATAATGAAAGGTCTTTCTAACCCCCAAACTCAACCAAACAACCACTAATCTCACTTTAGAAAACTAACCCACAAATAAGTAAACACTAATCCCGAAAATTTGGGGTCGAGGTCTCATAATAAAGTTTGAAGATTTGACTTTACCATGATCAAACTTCTAGTTAAACCTTAATGCAGATTGAGGTCCTTTCTCATATTATAATATGATATTCAAACCCAATTGTTAATTATCCTAAATCCGAAACAATCACCACAAAAGAGAAAAGGCTCAAGATTTTTTACCTGGAAACCCCTACTCGGGAAAAAACTACGGGTGACAGAGACCACCGAAAACAATGCACTATAAAACGAAGATTACAAGGGAACTCACAAGACCATTGACCCAGTTGAAACTCAACCTAAGGGGCTTTGAAGTACTTGTCGACCCGCCATTCACCTTCCACGTGCTCGCTTGAAACCCACCTTGAATGCCCTTTCAAGGTGCTTGAGAGAATGAAGAAAAGGATTAAAGCTTCAGCACAGTCTTCCTTGTAGGATTAGCCCACAAAAACTCTCTTAGACGTATGCTCAATGCTTGAGAAATTTAGATAGCTCTGGTAAATCCATTAGTGGTTGCAAGGGGTCATTATATAACCCAAGGTTCGTGCACAAGTCTCTTTGAAGGAAGGAAGGACTCTTAGAGGAAGTAAACACCATCAGCATGCAAGAGTCCTAAAAGGACAGAAAACTATGCGAGCCCATGTTCTGTCTGTGCACCACTAGTGAGCTCCAGTCTCGCCATAGCGAGACCATCTTCTGTTGTGGATATTTGTAGGCGCTGAACTACTTCGGGAGGACTCTATTTATGTCTTCAAACCCGACTAAAGGACTTCAAGGCTTGTCTAAGTAGTCCACGAGATGTCTTCCACTGTCAAAGGTTACTCGACACTCCTTTTCTAAACGAAATAAAAATTAAAACTCAATTAGGACTTAAGTTTTGTTCAAACTATGAGAATTAGCCAATCTAAAATTCTAACAATCTCCCCCTTTGGCAATTCGTGAACAAAGCTCCTAAAATAAAGAAGATCTACTAAAACTAAAGAAAAGGAGGAAATCCTCAAAGACTTGCGAAGGGATTCAAAACGATTGGGTTCCAAGGGTTTGGTAAAAATATCGGCCAATTGATGTTCGGTGTGAACTTTTTCTAGAACAATGATCTTGCCTTCAACTGACTCACGGATAAAGTGGTGCCTAATATCAATGTGTTTGGTTAGGGAATGCTGGACTAGATTTTTGGATATGTCAATGGTACTTAGATTGTCGCAATAAACAAACATAGTATCTTGATCAATCCCATAGTTTGCCAACATTTGTTTCATCCAAAGAAGTTGAATGCAACAACTTCCAACAGTGATATATTCAGCTTTAGCAGTCGACAAAGAAGTCGAAGTTTGCTTTTTACTGTGCTAAGTGACCAAATTATTCCCAATGAAGAAACACCCTCTAGTAGTACTTTTCCGATCATCTGCACAACCTGCCCAATCAGCATCTGAACACCTAACCAGAGTTGTATTAGTGTCTTTGCTTAGCCAAATACCAAACTCAATAGTACCACTCACATATTTCATGATTCTTTTTACCGAATAAATGTGAGATTCATTTGGCTTAGATTGATAACGGGCACAGACTCCAACACTGTAAGCAATATCCGGTCTACTTGTAGTGAGATAGAAAAGACCCCCAATCATACTTCTGTACAGTGTTTCATTCACATCTTTCCCATTCAAATTGATTCTCAATTTAACAGATTGACCCATTGGTGTTCTGGAATGTTTAGCAGAAGTCATTCCAAATTTTTCCAGAAGTTTTCAAGAATATTTTGATTGAGAAATAAATATACCATTGTCACACTGCTTGATTTGTAAGCCTAGGAAAAAGGAGAGTTCTCCAACCAAACTCATTTCAAATTCATTAGACATGCTTTCGGAAAACTGATCAACTAACATAGAAGAGGTAGAACTGAAGACAATATCATCCACACAAGTTTGTGAAATTAATATGTGATGAGTGTCTTCTTTGATGAATAGTGTCTTGTGTACACATGAGATCCAATGCAGATCCATATATACGCCGATATATATTTCTTGCTGCTAATACTTTCAGATTTTGTTGGACTCATGAGATCCATATGCAGTAATTTAAGTGGCCATTTGGTTGTTAAGGCATCAACTTTCTTATGTGAGGACCTTATTTGTTTGCCAATTTGACATGGACCACAAACAGCATGAGGAGTTTTTAAACGTTTAGGTAACCCAAGAATGATTTCATTTTTCGCCAAGCTATCTAGGTCTGTGTGATTAACATGGCCTAAACATTGATGCCACAAATCCATATCAATAATCATAGTTGTGTGACATGTCATCTTGCTTTCCGTAGCAACTACGTAACAATTGTCAGCAGTCCGCACTCCATGAAGTACATTATTACCCTTTTTATCAATAATAGCACAGTCATTAAAAGAAAAATGGACTTCATGGTGTGAATCACATAGTTGGTTGATGCTTAACAGATTTCTCTTTCAGACCATTGACTAGGAAAACATTTAAAAGATTGGACATACTTGGTATTGAAACTGTACCTTTTTCTATTATATTTGATTTGCTTCCATCACCAAATTTGACACTACCTCCATCACAGCTTTTTAAAGAGATAAACAGGGACTTATTACCAGTCATATGTCTGGAGCATCCCCTATCCAAGTACCAAACATGAGAATCTTTTGTAGTTAGTGTGGTGAGGACCACATTACAGCTAAGATAAGACTTTATAACCCAGACATATTTAGTCTTAATCTTTTGAGGAGATAAGGTACCTTTCCTTTGCTACCTTTGCCTTTGATTCCACATTTTGTGACAATGTGGCCGAATGTGCTCTTTTATATCACAAAAATGACAAATCAGGGTAGATCTAGGCTTAGGCACATTCTTATATGGTATTGAGTCCCTAGGTTTAGCATTTGGAGTAGCCAGAATACCAAAATATAAAGCTGGTCCTTTAGCAAAAATAGATTTACCTGATTTCATAGAAGATGATGACTCTAGGTTGAATCCAAGTTCAGTCTTTTGTTTTTCACTCCTTTGTTGCATCAAAATTTCATCTAGAGTTATGGACCCTTTATTCATTCTATCAAGCTAAGATTTGGTTGAAACTAATTTTAATAGTGCCATTCGAAGTTTCCCGCACACATCGTTCTTTTCAGTTTACAGCACGTTGTACTCAGTTTACAAAGAATTCAGTTCTTTTCTAACCTCCTCTAGCTGTGCATTAATCAGATCCTTTTCTTTCCCTGCATTAATAATGGTGTCAGATAAAATTGCACGTTGGGATTCTAATTGGCTTACCTTTACACGAGCATCATCAAGTTCAGAAGAGAAGGTTAAGTTTTGACATTCAGAAACTTTGAGCCCGTGAGAAAGCTTGTCATTTATGCAAGACATACGCTACGAATCTTTCAGAAGTTTTTTATAAGCAATTACTAAATCTTGTTCCTCATCAGAAAGATCATCACACTTTGACTTATCAGATGACCCCTGCTCAAAGGATAAGTTAGTAGAAGACATAAAAGCAACAAATTTAGCATATTCAAATTGTGACTTAGATTCACTATTTTCATTCTCAGAATCTTCTTCCCAAGAAACATTCAAAGCCTTTCCTTTGTTTCTTTCCAATCGGTTTGCACATTTAGAAGCTGGGTGTCCAAACCCTTGACATTCAAAGCATTGAATAGGTTTATTAGCATTCTTCGATGAATTCTTATAATTTTCGGCGCAATTTTTGGCTTGTTAAAGCTCTTATTCTTAGGAAACTCCTTTTTGAGGTTCTTTTTATTGTTATTCAGATATTTTTTTGAATTTTTTGACAAACAGAGCCTCAAGTTCTACATCATCAAAATCATTATCAAATTCATCATCATTATTGTCCCTGGATGACAGTAGAGCAATTCCCTTGGATTTCTTATCAGAATAGTGATTTGCTTCAAAAGTTTATAAGCTTCCAACCAATTCTTCAATAGTGAGTTCATTAAGGTTCGTATGTTCCTCAATACCAATTACTTTTGACCGAAATCTCTTGGGCAAAGACTGAAGAATTTTCTTTACCACGTTTTGGTTTGGAATGGGTTCTCCTAAATTGAAACTGGAATTGACAATATGACCCAGTTTGGCATTGAACTCATCAAAGGTCTCTTCATCTTTCATACGAATAGTCTAAAAGGCAGTTGTCAAATTTTGAAGTTTATTCTGCCTAACTATGTCAATGCCTTCATGCACTGCTCTCAAGAGATCCTAAGCCGCTTTCGCAATGGTACAAGTAGAAATTTTGCAAAATTCTGAGTGAGTAATGCCATTATATATAGCATTCATGGCTCTATTATTCCAATGGGTCAGATTCTTTTCTCCTTGGTTCCAGTTAGCCACTGGTTTGGGAACACTTTTCCCATCAACCACTACAGTTGCAGATTTATAACCATTTATGGCTGTTTGCCAAACATCATGATCAAGAGAACCGAGAAACGCAGTCATCCTTACCTTCCAATAAGCATAATTGCCACTACCCCTCAAGCAAAGGAGGCTTAGTGGTAGAAGTGCCTTCCCTAGTGAATTCCATAGAATAAATATGAGAGGATCGCACTTTTAGAAAAGTGAAACTGCTTTAATACCACGTGAAGATTTGACTTTACCAAGATCAAACTTCTAGTTAAGCCTTAATGCAGACTAAGGTCCTTTCTCATATTATAATATGGTATTCAAACCCAATTATTAATTATCCTAAATCTGAAACAATCACCACAAAAGAGAAGAGGCTCAAGATTTTTTATGTGGAAAACCCTACTCGGGAAAAAACTACGGGTGGCAGAGACCACCGAAAACAATTCACTATAAAACGAAGATTAGTGAACTCACAAGACCATTGACCCAGTTGAAACTCAACCTAAGGGACTTTGAAGTATTTGTCGATCCGCCGTTCACCTTCCACGTGCTCGCTTGAAACCCACCTTGAATGCCCTTTCAAGGTGCCTGAGAGAATGAGGAAAAGGAATAAAGCTTCAGCACAGTTTCCTTTGTAGGATTAGCCCACAAAAACTCTCTTAGACGAATGCTCATTGCTTGAGAAATTTAGATAGCTCTGGTAAATCCATTTGTGGTTGCAAGGGGTCATTATATAGCCCAAGGTTCGTGCACAAGTCTCTTTGAAGGAAGGAAAGACTCTTAGAGGAAGTAAACATCATCAGCATGCAAGAGTCATGAAAGGACAGAAAAACATAGCTCACTATAGCGAGCCCATGTTCTGTCTGCACACCACTGTAGCTCGCTGCAGCGAGCTCCATTCTCGCTATAGTGAGACCATCTTCTGTTGTGGATATCTGTAGCGCTGAACTACTTCGAGAGGGTTCTATTTATGTCTTTAAACCTGACTAAAAAACTTCAAGGCTTATCTAAGTAATCCACAAGATGTCTTCTACCGTCAAAGGTTACTCCACAGTCCTTTTCTAAACGAAATAAAAATTACAACTCAATTAGAACTTGAATTTTGTTCAAACTAGAAGAATTAGCCAATCTAAAATTCTAACAAAGTTTCTTATTGAAGAGTGAGATACAATTCCTTCTTATTTAAAAAGAAAGTGTTTCCCATCCGGAATCTCATTAAAAGGTTATCTACTTCAAGAAAAGTCCTTTCTATATATCCACTCTTAATTTTTTAAAAGCATCCTCTTTCATTTCTTCTTTTTCTAAGTGAATCTGCATTGGGAGACACACCATCCTTCGTCTCTTCTCTTACATGTGGATCTGCATTGCGAGAGTCGGAGTCCGGATCCCCTGTTTCGTCCAAACAGGGGAGCCCTGTTTGGACGAATCAGGGGCCGACAGGTGCGGGAGCGAAGGGGGGCGGAGGAAAGAGAAAAAGCACTTTTCTCTTTCCTCCGCCCCCCTTCGCTCCCGCACCTGTCGGCCCCTGATTCGTCCAAACAGGGCTCCCCTGTTTGGACGAAACAGGGGATTCGGTTCTCGAGAGTCGACACCCAAGTCTGGAAAAAGACAAGTATGAAAGACCCACCTCTCTCTTTCACTCTCTTGAGTCAATGGGTATTAAATGTGATAAGACAAGCCTCTCTCTCTCTCTCTTGAAAAGAAGGCAATAAAAATATAATATTCTTATTCTCTCTCCCTATTTCTCTCTATTCAATCATTCATTGTACCGTCCCTGACTCAATTTGCTACCTATGCAATCTTCCACGTTGAGGGTTAATATCCAGTGTAGCATAATGTTTTTCTTTCAACCTTTTTCTGGGTATTAAATGTGATAAGACAAGCCTCTCTCTTTCTTTCGAAATCACCTTTTCTTTTTTTTTATTTTAACAACTTTTAGTTAGAATTCCTATCATTCTATTTTATGTGATCGAACAATTGGGCCCTTAAAAAGGAAATGGGATAAGAATAACAAGTACATGAGATATATATGATTAGCCTTTTTCCATTGATCTAAGGTTACTACTCAAGTAATTAAGACCAAATATCCTTATCTATTTAAAGAACCATTGGAGTAATTTTTGTGGGTATTGAAACCATCACAAACCATGGAACAGTTTGTTTGTGGGGCCCATCTGAAAGCATGAACACTTGGAGGATAGGATTTTAAGAGTTTCTTATTAGCATATATTT
Organism: Persea americana; assembly: GCA_029852735.1. Lineage (NCBI taxonomy): Eukaryota > Viridiplantae > Streptophyta > Magnoliopsida > Laurales > Lauraceae > Persea > Persea americana. Next base: position 57,435,995 of record CM056810.1, read on the forward strand.
CTTCTCAAAGAAAAAGGATCTATTTGATTATAGGGGCGCTGTTTCCGAGGCCTCAAAGTAGTCCAAAATCAAGTTGTTACATGATGTGGGATGACTATTAGTTTTGCGTAGTCAACGAAAGGGCCTATAAAACTCAGATGTGTGAAGTTTGATGAATGCCAAATTTTTTCTTTCATTTATTTATTTATTTATTTTTATTTTCTGCTTGGAACGTACTCATACACCCTTATACACTATCACAATCTCTATTCATTGGATCGACAGGTTTATCCATTGACCTTTTTAGAATTTGAATTACTAGAGTGATGGCTGGATATTTATTTCCCATCTTCCTTTATTCAGTTTCAATTTTTTAAGGGAGGTTATTAAGTGGTCATTTGGATATTCACTTTTTTTTAATTTAAATCACTTTAGAAATACGAGTCTTAGAATACCTAAGAATTTAATTTCACAAAACAAGCAAACCCTTTTATGGTCTCTTTCTTTGTTTTTTTTTTTTTTTTCATTTTCACGTAGGGCTTACCTATGTTCAATCCATTCCCTTCACATAGGCCTACACAACTTGACATATCAACCTAATTGCTCCGTACACACCTTTCAAACTTGGATCATCACTGGACCTAATTTTCATACTAACTAAACATTGATCCTTGGACTTGCGCTTATTTATGAAGATACTAGCAACAGTCTAGAGGCAAGCACAAAATACCAATAGGCTACAACACCAAAATGCAACAGTACAAGCGTTCATATCCGATCAGTAATTCTAATGGTGCTTCCTGAAGCTTGAGAGTCAGAACTACTTGGGAGCCACAAAGAAGCTTTGTAATTTACTTGTCACAACCTCTTGTCAACTTTGAAGAAGTTAAAGAATAGGAGCCTTTTGTAACCGAACAGTACTTTGCCCCCCTTATTAATCCATGTAATGATATCTAAAAATGTAAATGAGCAATCCAAGCATTTTGTTTGCATGAATGCAGCAAAGCATGAGAACCCCATCTACAGATTTTAGCTTGATCCTTCGTCTGTCTTCTTGCTTGCTTGTTCTTGAAGCTTTTTTGTCCAGTATTCCTCAAGTAGGGGTCCAAATATTGCCTTGCCAGAAACCACTCCAATCCTGCATGCATCAGTTATATAGAAGCACTGTAGATAGTACCCTTATTTTTAACATAATCAACAAGCACTTTGAGTAAGTGTGCAAGTGTACATGCATGGGTACTACAATGTAAACAACATGCATAGTCGGTCAAAATTTTGTTGGTTCTCACACTTCATGTTTGTCTTGACCTTTGTCATACACTTCATATATCACACATGCAGATTTTCCCTCTTTTTTTTTTTTTTTGTTTTTTTTGTTTTTTAGGATTACATATTGATTCCACTCTCTTAAAAGAAATTTAGCTTTATAAATGTATAATTTTGATATTTCATATAATTTATTAATGTGTTAAGAATATTGGTGCTTCTATTACTGCATTGATGTTTTTTAATAGTCATTCTGTGTACAATTTCCAATTTAATCATTCCTACATTTTCAGATTTTCATAATTATTAAGGATTTTTCTCATCTATTTACATTTAAGGAGAGTTTTTTACACATCAGGTATGCATTTACACTTCTCTTCATTATACATATATATTTATATTGTTTTTTAAAAAAATTTATGAATATATACCCTCACAATTGCTTAATATTTGTTGTAAATGATCTCAACATTAGTTGTCCCAGCATGATTAACTTAAATGTACAATTTTGATTTATCATATCATTTAATAATATGTTAAGAATATTGGTGCTTCAATAATTACATTTACGTGTTTCTTAATAGTCTTTCACTGTATGCCTATATTGATATGTAAATATCACTTTTTTTTTCTAGAAATTATGGTACATAAAAAAGAAACCAATATATGCAAAATTGCAAGGATGCATCGCATTTTAACGTTATGACTAAAAAGAAAATGTCAATTTGATGGTATTAACATATTTATATATTTGTGGTTTTTTATATTTTAAATATTATATATTAATTAGCTCCCTGACTAGGCACTAAAAGTCATTCAAAATTAGCTCGACAAAGAGGATTAATAGCAATGCAAAATCATTGTATGATGCTCACAACATCGATCAAGTCGAGTAATGGATCTTTATCCTCACTTAGAAGTACTATAGGTATTACAAACAATTGCTCTATTAAAGAAAATCTAATCATAATGTGTGTGTATAACTTATTTTAGAAAATCTGATTATTTGCTCCTGCAACTCAAAACCAATTGGTGATTGGAAGAGGCACAACTCAATGTTTTCTATGGCATTCGACATTGTGCCTGCTGGTCTGTTTTTAAAGCGGTTGTAGGTGTAGACACCGCATTTGACCCTCTATGATAGCCTTAAATATCTGTCATATATAGCGGTGCCCCCATTTCACCTATGATTGAATGATTAATGGCATAATTCATATTAATTAACGATGATGGAAATGCTTGTTGATAATTCTAGACTTAGTTCGACGATCTCTAGAAGTTCGTGAGAGAAAAAGGCAAATCGCGTCAAGATCTCGAGTCCAACCCATTATCACACAAGGAGCAGACCGTGACACTATTCAAACCTTTTCCGGACCACTTAAGACATGCTTAGTTTGCAAAAATGTCACCCGATTAACCTAAGTTAGGAAACTGGATCCATTGGTCCAGAGGTTCCCTTTTTTTACCCCCTAATCATCAAGACACTTAGACCCTTGGATTCCTCACTTTGACAGCTTTCCGACGATATATAGAACGTCCAAATCAGATGAGCGGGTCAAAAGTTATGAGCTTCAGAAGTTTGTCCCAAAAGGAGATGAAAATCACCTAGGCACCACCCATGTGGTGCCCACCCTGTTGAAATTCATCTAGGCGGTGTTGGGCACCCACACAGTCCAGGACCACCTAGGCACCCCATGGTGGGCGCCCACCCTCCAGATTCCACTAAGATGGCCTAAAAGTAGCCCCGGACCACTTAACGTAGGGACCAAACTCCGGAAATGAATTGACTCCATCTAGGCACCACCCTAGTGGCGCCTTCCCTATTAAATTCCACATAGGCACCAGTCCTGCGGCGTCCACACTGCCCAGGACCACCTAGGCACCCCATGGTGGGCGCACACCCTTCAAATTCCACTAGTTGGCCTAAAAACAAACCGGGACCACTCAACATAGGGACCAAACTCCGAAAATGAATCGACTCCATCTAGGCCCACCTAAGCGGCGCCCACCCTACTAAATTCCACATAGGCACTAGCCTTGTGGTGCCCACACTTCCCAGAACCATGTAGGCACCACCTCATGGGTGTTCACCTCCAAATTTACTTGTTCGGCTTAAGAGTAGCTCGGGACCACTCAAATATAGGGACCAAGCTCCGAAGACGAACCGAACCACCTAGGCACCACACATGTGGCGCCTAGCCTTGAAATTCACCTAGGCTCCACCCATGTGGCACCCAGCTTTGAAATCCACCTAGTTACCGACATTGTGCTACCCAATTAGTTAAATGCTAGTGTAGGGTCCCCCCAGTTGAAGATCTATCCGTTCGATTCAGACTCTAAATGGGACCAAGTTCCAAAAGCGAAACCCAAACCATTTGGGCACCACCCTGTGGGCGCCTACACTCTCTAAGACCACCTGGGCGCCACCCTGTGGGCGCCCAAACTGCGCATGCCATGTAGGCGCCACCCCATGGGTGCCCATCCTCTCTCAAACCTTAATTCGCCCTAAAACAACTTAAGTTACCCTGGGATGCGTGAGACCTTCTAGAAACACGAAATAATGAAGCCCTAGCCCTCCTAAACTCGTCCCAAACCTCTATATAAGGATCTCTTAACTTCATTTACAAAGGGAGCTACCCTAAAACAGAGAAAAAAAAGGGATTATAAACAAAAATAAGAAAGGTAGTCACCATCAGAGAGAAAACTTCAGATCTAGAGAAGAAGAAGAGGAAATAGAGGAGGAGGCTCCCACGTCTTCAACTATAGCTATGGGTCTTCACGAAAGCTTCGTTCTAGGAATTTGAGAAACGTGTCATATACTTGTATTCCTAGATCTCTCCCTTCTTTTATTGCATTTCATTGCCATATGTACTTAGAAACATTCTTAGGACCATTTGAGCATCGTAGATCTACATCAGCTTGTGATAAAAATGGTATTAGTGCATTATCATGTTAGTAACATGCTTAGGTTCATACTAATAGAGTAGATCTGCATTGATTTCATAGTTTTGATTGCGTAACTAAATTAGATCTCGCATTAACAACATCATCATCATCATTTATATCGAAAAAATCGCAAAAAGCCCTTGGCAGAAAGGCTGGGTACCACCCACTGGCCGCCTACCCTCTCCCGGATAGGCTGGACGCCTACCCTTCTGAGATAGGGTCCGGGTTCTAGGTCTTCACCCATTGCATCATTCTCTTGTAGATTTGTTAGCTACATCATTAGTAGTTCGCATTAGGACGTTCGCATCAGTCGCTGAACATCGGAAATTGTGTTGAAAATACTAAGGCTCTTGTGCATTCATTGTGATTCGTTGAGAACCCTGACTGAACAAGGTAGGCACCATAGGTGTGGCGCCCAAGTGGATTTCTCCACCTTCGTGCACAACTTTCGATCTTCCGCATTTAGTTCATTTAGAAAGTGCATGAAAATGATGTGTTTGGTTGTTTGACGTGTTCTGAACTTCGAATTATCATTTTTTTACCACACTTCACATCATTTCATTTGAATCGTACAATATAGAAAAACCTAAAAAAAATCATAAAACATAAAACTCACTTCTTCTCTTTCCTTACTGTCTACTAAATTAGAGAAGAAACAAAAAAAAAATAAAAAAATAAAAAAAATTAAAAGATATCCAGAAAATCCAAAAATAATAGTTAGATAGTCTAGGTTATTGAATTTAGCGCCTAAGTAGGATAAATCCTAAGACTAATAAAATGCCATAATTAATTAACTCAACAACCATCAAATCATTAACCACACCTTTAATCCCATTAAGACACAAATTAACTCGGATCTAAAAGTAATTAAGAACTTTAGAAACACAAAAAACTTAAAACCCTAAAACACGGCCACCTGGGAGCCACCCCTGGGCGCCCATCCTTCCAAGACCACCTGGGCACCACCCCCTAGGCGCCTAGCCTATTCATTCCCTAAGACACCCCGGTTAAAGCTTAAGCTAATTAATTAAAACCTTAGACCAATCCAAATTAATAGATTAAAATATTTTAAACCTGAAATAACTGAAATCTCAATCAATTTAGACTTGAATCAACCCAACAAAACGCAAAACCAAAAAATCTCCAAAACAGCTCACCTGGGTGCCCAGCCTGCCAAGTCCACCTAGGCACCACCCTCTTGGCGTCCATCCCATCCCATCACTAAGGAACCCCTAATCAAAATTTCTATTTAATCACAACCCGAATTTAATCCTAATCAACATAATAAAACACTTTTAGATTTAAGAAACCTGAAACCCTAATCAATTCGACCCTGAATAAACCTAAAGATTACCAAAACAACGCGAAACCGCAAGACGAACACCTGGGCGCCCAGCCTATCAACCCACTTAGGCACCACCCCCTGGGTGCCTATCTTGTCCCATTCCTTTGGAAACCACCACTTAATTAAACTTAACTGATTAAACCCGAATTAATACATTAAAACATTTTGAACCTGAAATAACTGAAACCTCAATCAATTTAGACTTGAATTCACCTAAAAAACCAAAATCAATTCGAACAACAAAAATATCCACCTGGGAGCCACCCCCTAGGTGCTTATCCTGCCGTATCCGCCTGGGCACCACCCTCTGGGCGCTTAGCCTACCCAATCACTAGGAAACCCCAATTGAAATTAAACCCAAATTCAATCCTAATCAACACACCAGAACACCCTTGAAATTTAAAACAACTAAAACCAGAAGTCCGAATTAACCTAAAACGTCGAGCCAACTCAAACCACAAAAAACAGTCATCTAGGTGCCCGTCCTACCAAGTCTACCTAGGCGCCACCTCCTAGGCGCCCAGTTCGTTTAGTCCCCAAGGAACTCCAATTAAACTTAATCTAATTAGCTAAGACCTCAAACCAATCCTAAAGCACATGATAAAATATTTTTAACTTGAAAGACCTGAGACCCTAAATCAATCTAAACTTAAATTAACCTAAAGAGAACAAAAAAAGCCAAAACCAAAAAATAGCCACCTAGGCGCCACCCCTGCCCTGGGTGCCCATCTTGCCACATCCACTTGGGCACCACCCTCTGGTTGTCCAGCCTATCCAATCACTAAGAAACTCAAATTTAAACTTAATCTAATTAAGACCTTAATTTAATCCTAAATAACACAACAAAAACACCTTTAACTGAAAAGACCCTGAAACCTTAATCAATTTGGACTTGAATTAACTCAAAAACACAAAACCAACAAAAACTAAAAAAAATAGCCACCTGCCCCATCGATCTGGGCACCAACCTCTAGGCGCCCAGCCTCTCCAATCACTATAACTTAACTAATTGAACCTAACTTAATCCTAATCAAAACAACACAATAAAGAACTTTTAATTTAAAGTACATTAAACCATAAAGGTTCAACCTTAAATCAACCTAAAAAACACGAAACCGACTCGAACCACAAAACAACTCACCTGGGCGCCACCCCTTGGGCGCACGTCTACCAAAATCCACCTGGGCACCACACCCTGGGCACCCAGCTTCCCTGCTTTCAAAAAAACCCAATTCACGACTTAGCCTAAGTGATTGACTTTCAAACGAACTCCAACTACGAAAAGACATTTCCAACTGAAATACATCCAACCCCTTAAACATCCAAACCCTTACGAACAAACAAACAACCACCTAGGCACCACCGCTATGGCGCCTAGCCTACACTCTGACCCTAATCCACTACTTCAACTAAACACAAATAACTAAACACCTTATCACTTTAATTAATTAATACCAGAACCTAAAATAATCCCTGGACCCAAAGACCAATAATCAAGCCCCTTCCGGAATACTTGAAAATCACAGCCAATCCACCTGGGCACCACCCCCTTGGTGCCTATCCTCTCATTCGCACTAAAACGTGAGTTCTTGATTTTGTTTCAAAATCCGGATCCAAATCACTTCGACATTTGAACATCAGAGACTTGAAACAATTTTAAATATTAAAATTCACCAATCAAAGCCCATTGGAATCTGAAATATAAGCGAATTATCCCAAAATCACAAAAACCATAAACTGTCAGGATAGGCATCACCCCCTGGGCGCCTACCCTACCTTTAAACACCGAATCGTGACTTTCAATTACATTTCAAATTCTGATTTAGAATTGACTTTAAGAGAATACCATAGAACCTTAAAACATTCCTAGACCAAAACATAGTTCTCAAAACCCCCCGGAATTCTAAGAATAATGTCGATACCATCACCACTAGCCAAAACACTCTGAATAAGTCAAAGTCACCAGAGTGACCTAGGCGCCACCCCCTGGGCGCCCAAGTCCTTTGTCAACCCTGTTTCGCCGATTTCGACATTATGTCACCTCCCAAATTAAAACCTTAAATCTTAAGCAACTTAAACAGAATGCTAAAATACCTCTAATCCACTTCTTAATTAATCTTCAACTTAAAACAAACCAAACCAACATAAACCTTACCCAGCCAACTGCTTAGGCGCAAGAACTACCTGACTTAGGCTATTTATATCCTAGGTTTAGATCGGGTTACCTGATTAGGTAGCTTAGAGCGTTAGGCTTTGCCCCACCACTTTTTCCTGTTTCGTTAGGGACTAGGAGAGCTGATGTGGGCGGTGTAGGACCTTAGTTTAAGGTTAATCCGATGATCAGTAATAAAGCATTAATCACGTAAATCCAAGTAAAATCCCTTAGTTAGGCCCTTCTAGCCCCATATCAAAAAAGCCATAAAAACTATAAAACTAACAAAATAAACCCAAAAAGATTTTCTTTTATTTCTTCCTCCACCTCAGGTGCCAGATATTTAATCGAACTTAACGATAAAAGGGAATAAAGAACTGACTCCTAAAATTGAATAAATGAGAACAACGAGATGGGATGAGTGATTTCGTACATACTTTTAAACAATCACGGCCCATCGGTCACCCTAAAACAAGCACTGGCCCATCGGCCACCTCCAATCAATTACAACCCATCGGCCTTTCACTTTTATCACTCGTGTATCACACACGAAAAAGATAGAAATCACAAGTCAAAGCCTCATTTGCATCATCATTTTGGTTTGAAAAATCAGCCTTTAAACCCTATTTTGCCAAGGGATTTGCAGGGGGTACCCGGGAACGGGTCCGATCATCTTCTTAAATATTTGGCACCTCCCTCCGTTTTATTTTCTTTATTTTAGTTATTTTATTTTACTTGGATATTTTATGATTGTGCTATGTGAGGATTAACCTTTATTCAGACTTTAACTCATGACCCTGAATTGACTCAAAATTAAAGAGACCCAAAGAGACCCAAATTAACGTGACAGGACAACAGTCGTGTGTTGCTGGCAGTACATTAGACAAGACGAAGAACCCACCCATTTATTTTCTCCCATTTTTTTCTTTGGCTTTTGTCGGAGAATGATGTTACGGCCGAACCGTAGCTGGCGATCGTCATCCGTTGATTTTGAGGGTAGTCGGAATCCTCATTTTCGATGTAAAATTTAAATAGCATATATAGATGAATGGAGATTTCCCTAAGCCATGCCATTCCTTTTTGGGGGGCGGGGGGGGGGGGGGGTCAAAATTTACATCTGACAGCAGGGAATGGCATTGTGGCATGCCTTTGCCTAACAACTTGCATTCTATTTGTGTTGATAAGAAATGTATGGTTTGAGTCTAGGTCCAAGTCTCGATGGACCCCAGCGCCTAATTCTGCGTCTGCACAAGTAGAAATGAAAGGCCTACACCTAAATTGCACATGTAAGGACCAAATTGCAATGGAATCCAGATACGGGCTTTGGATGTTAGTCCAAATTCATCAGGGACAAACCCTAATTGCTGTTTTAAAAAGTGAAGGAGAGTTCAGAGTCCTAACCACCTCATTGGAAGTGTGGGTTCAATCTTTTCTTGATCCAATCCATTTAAACACATGTCCCTCTCTTTTGTAGGAACAAGCCCAAAATTTCACTGGTTTGAGTGATTTTCATGGTTGGTAAATGTTTGGTATTGCTGTATATTCAAATGTGAACAAATCAACTGTGCAGATAACTTCGGTTGATATGAAATTACATTTCACACTAGTTTCACATGAAATAGGATTTCACACTATATGATGCCAAATGTGATATAAACATAGATATAGAAATCGGGTGCACAACTCTGTGCTTTTTGAAATCTTGGATATGGATGCAACTATCCTATCTATCACATGAAACTTAATATCTCATTTAAGAATCCTATATAGAGTTCATTTGGGCACACTTGTGGAATGTTGATTCTAAACGTGCGATGGAGAATCTTTCCATAGAGGGCAGCATCCTCGTTCCAACTCCTCCCCTCAGAAATTAGAATTCTATTGAATAAAGATAATTTTGCACCTTGTCACCAAAATTCCTTTACTTTTCCAATTCTTTGAAGCACCCCAAATGGCATACGTAAGAAAAATTTCTGCTTTTGTATTTCCATGGCATACTGCCTTTTCATTTCCACGACATATGCAAAGAAGCTTACAAAGTATTTCGCCTTGTCTTCTATTCATCATTTCTAAATTCATTAAATGTCATGCAGACCTTTATAATGTGTGTTTATGTCTAGTTTCTCTTTTATATCTAATAAAACTATATGAACCAAGAACTTGGCATAGTAAGATAAGCTAAGAAAGTATACCTTCAATTATCAATACGACATCTTGTTCTAGTGTCATATTGTTTAGATATGGATATCCATATGTAGTGCCTGGTATGTGGGCCTTTCTTCAGGTACGGTGTTATTCTTTGGAGGATCACCCCTTTCCTATCCCTTGGTTTATTTGGAAGGAACAAACCAACAGAACTTGAAGTGACTTTTCTTTAATGGAGGATCTTTGTAGAGCAATTCCAAAGTGGGCCTTATCAAGGAAATAACTCTCTAACTTCAGTATGAATGACATTCTTTCTAATTGGGAGGCTTGTATGTCATGTGGCTTGGCCAAGGATAGAAGGATGGTTGCTTGGTCTTCTCCCTCGATGGTAATGTTGAAGTTGGACGTTGATAGGGCCGTTGGAGGAAAGCCAGGGCCAACGGGTACTGGGGAAGCATTGTGCGATGAAAAAGGGGATATCTTATGTATGTTCTTCAAAAGTGTTGGTGCGAGGGACTCTAATGAAGCATAGGTGTTGGCTATTTTGGAGGCTCTAAGGATCTATTTCACTCTTCACAAGGTCTTATGATGGTGGAAAGTGACTCATTTAACGCTATCTCTTGCGTTACTCGGAGAGGGGTTAACCCTTGGGAATCCTAGTTTTCCCCTAATGAGATTTAAGGAGCTGGCTTCTACTCGGTGTAGTTTTCTCTCATGTTATTAGATTGACTAATGGATTGGTGAATTCCTTAGATAAATACGGGGTCCTTGGGTCTTCTCCTTAGGAGGTTTAGCTCATGTATTTTTTATTGTTTTAGTTATAAATAATCCTTTTATACCCTTGTTTATGTTGCGCGCTTTGGTGGTCTTTCTTATACACACAGGCTCGTTATTAGGTGCATGGTGCGCCCCTGTTGTGGGGCTCATTGGGGTCCACTATTGGTCCGTCTAAATGGATGGCAACCCCCTCAATTACATCGAATCCATGGGACTAACACCCATCCAAATGGACAGGGTTAGTAGATCGATTGCACACTGAACCAAATGGATTATGAAGCCATTAAACTTATGGGTTTTGGTTAAAGATGATAGGATGATCAAATGAGCCTTAAACATCATAGGTAGATAGGGCCCACCAAAATCTGGGAATCCCCCCCATCCCCCGGTCCCATCCCTAAGCGGGTCCCACAGCCCGATGCGCATGAATGCCCAATGCACGCATCACGCATTGGATGAGCCCCATATATGATAAGACTTACCTATGTTTAAAATTCTCAGCTACATTAGATCATCCTAACACCTTGATCTTTGGCCCTATTGTTTAATGGATTTAAAGGCATCATTTTCTTAGGATTTCTATCCAACGGTGAGCAAAAGTTGAATGGGTATCAAATTTGGGCTTGTGACAATTCATGGGGGTGGGCAGTGTGTGTAAAACTCCATGGCCTAAAAAAGTTGGGGAACAAAAAAGGGGAGTTTACACACACACCCCTTTGATGAGAAATTTCTTTCTTGAGTCATGTAAATTGGAAACAAGCTTCGATGCATGGGCAAACTAAAACTAGAATGGCCCATGCAAACAATGAGATCACGATGTTTCCATCAAATGATGTAATTTGGTTGTATCACATGCCTTGTAGATTGCAATATGACTCAATCTGTTGATGGCAATTTTGGTAATGTCCACCTTATGATGCAACTATGAGCAAGACCCATCTAGTGTTATAACCAAGGCGTGTCTCTCCAATGAAGTCATATGGAGTGTGCTCATCAAATGAAAAAAAAATCACAAGATATAATGTTAGGTGAGTTTTTAGTGACCATAGGTTTGCATTAGGGGTTGGCGTTAAGCCCTCGTCTATTTACAAAGAGATGGAGTGCATGTGAAACTTGAGAGATGGTCGGAGGCTTTAGAATCCAAGAGCTTTAAAAATAAGTTGTAGAAAGATTGAATACGTGAATTGCAACTTCAATGGGGATGTACAAAGAACTGAAATCACTGTCAGCTCAAGAGATACCACAAAAAATTTCATTTCGATACCTTGACTTGATAATCAGTGAGGATAGAGAGATTAAGGAAGATGTCAAATGTATGATAAGATTGAGATGGTTGAAGTGGAGACTTGCTTTTCAAGTTCTTAGTGATTGGTGCATGTCAACAAGACTGAATGGAGGATTTTTGTAAGACCCCGCTCCGAGAGTTTCCTTTTAGTGTTAATTAAGACGTCCTTTAGCTATAAGTGAGATTAGTGGAAATGAGTTAAATCTGGATTAGAATAGCTTTTTATAGCTTTGAATTATTTTGGGAACTCTTTTGATTTAGTGGGGCCCTTTGGGGGTTCCTTTTATTGTGTCTTGATTAGTTTTGGGATTTATTTAATAATTCTGGAAATCTGTAATTTGCTTCGTTTAATGTATTTTATGATTCCCGACAACATTTGTATTTGCTCCGTTCTCGTTTGAAACCTCTAAACCCTACTTTGCCAATGATAGGGGTAAAACAGTCTTTTTACACAAAATCTGGACACTATTTTCAATGTCTCCGAAACTCGTAAAATATATACTTTTTGGAAAGTAGAAATTTCGACGATCGATTCTTCCTTCTTCGTTGAGTCCGTCCGAAGCCCGTAGAGAGATGTTTTAGCCCAATTTAGACTTTTAAGTTGTGGGACCCATTGCCATTGTCTATATAAGGAGGAGCCCTTTTTCCTCTTCCTCTTCTTGCAACTTTCTTTGAAAAAAAGAAATTCCAACCCAACCCTAGGGTTTTCTTCAAGCCACCTTGCTTCCTGCTTCTCCATCTCCCAATCTCTCTCAAATCTATTGCTAAAGGTAAAATGGAGGTGATAATCTTCTTCCCTCCATGAGAGCTTCATCTTGATACCTTTTTTAGAGAGAGCCTTCCATTCTAAGCTACATTTTGAGCAAGCTCTTGCCATTAGAGGACTTTCCATGTAAGCTCTTCTTCTCATCTCTTGGTTGTGTGTTCTTCTAGTCCTTGAGATGCTCCATCTTGGTTATTGGGAGTTATCCCTTTCTATTTCATAGCTTTGCTATTTTAGGTCTTGATATGTATGCTATTTTGGGGGTTTTGTGTAGATTGTGGGATTTGAGCTTGGGAGAAGTGATTAGAGCTTATTAGCTTATTTGGAGACCAAGGCAAGTGAATGAATGGATTTGATTTGAATGAGTTCTTGTTTTATTGAAAATGTGGATTTTACTATTCATATTCCTTTAGTTTACTATGTGTCATAAAGCTTTTGGAAATGTACTTATTGATATGATTTTTCTCCTAGTTAGTTTATGAGAATGTATGCATTCATTCATTAAAGCTTATTTTGGCCATTATGGACTTCTTAAATGATATTTGTACTTGCATTGAATGGGATTTGTGTTGGAAGGAGAATTAAATGCATTGATGGAATGGTGGTTGGGGGAAAGGATTAGATGTGGAATGGAAGGGAATAGACCCATTTCATGTTAGAAAATGGATGAAGCTGAGGTGAAAGGGTTTGGAAAAGAAAGAGTTGAAATCTGCACCTGATGTGTAGTTCCTGCAGTTGGGCGGTCAGCGGGCGGTCACCTTGGCGGCTAGCCGACAGGTGACCGGCGGCTAGCCGACCCAGATTCGGTTACAAACACAGAATACTATGTTTTGACAGGTGAACCGCGGTCAGCCCCGCGGTTATCTCTCGGCTAACTGCCACCCAAAAACCCTATGGCCGCTAGGTAGCCGAAATGCGCGGTCAGAAACACAAAATGTTGTATTTTAACAGGGTGAACCGCGGTCAGCCCCGCTGTCATCCAGTGGCTAACCGCCTAACACCTCGGCGGCTAACCGCCAGCTAACCGACTGGTGACCGAATTTCACCCAGAATTCCTGAGTCTTTTCTATTGTTTTCAGATATGGTATTTAAAGGTTTGGATGGGTTGTTCTGATGCCCTACCACCTTGGAAAGACCCCGGGGATGACATAAGGAGATTAACTTATAAAGAAACTCCATTTCGGAAAAGTATTGGGAATTTTGGATTCATCAACTGGTATAAGGAAACTTGTTATGTCCTCTATCATTCGAGTACCATACTAAGGGCAATAATAGACATACAAGATCTTTATACATGTTGTCTGAATATGGAAGCCCCAATATATAGTCTGTAACTGTATAAGAATTTATTTCATGGTTGTAACTCTAATTTATGCACCTGACATGTCTTGCCCGCCCCGTCTATGCATGAAAAAAGATAATGATATGAAATGTATGCCTATGAGCACCATGCCCCGCCTGCCCGAGTGTTTTACACCGATATAGTCTCGTACATGTTTCGATCTCTCATGTAACCTATGAGTCGGCACCACTAAGCTTGGACGTCCTTGTCAGTCTGATCAACTGACTTGGGCCTCCCCCTTGTGCTCCCGCCGTTGCAACTTGGATCCTGTCATATCCCGTTACCCGGTTCCACGGCCGTGGTCTTGCCTAGCTATATGTATATGTATATAATGTTGGTTCTCGTCACTTCCTGTGCTCGAGCCCAACGCACTGATTGTGCTCTCATCACATTAGTGATAGAAAGGATTTAGCTTTAGTGTGGTTGCCATCTATTCAGTTCCTGTACCTTGAATATCCCACATGATTTATATTGCATCTGTACTTTACATGAACCATGCATCCGGTTTTAAGACAGTTATCGTTTAATAAGATTTTGTTATGTTTAAGATGTGCTTGGATCTCTCTCTTGGTATTATCTATTCATCCACCTGCCAGACCGTCGTGTCTGACCCAAATTTTGTGGTATTCAGGTCCAGCCCCCGTTATTGCCTTTGAGGAGGAGCCAGAGGAGGCGGTCGGCGAACCGCAACGATTAGTGGAGTGGCAAGCTGACAATGTCACTTAGACATTTGGTTTAGCTTTGAGCTACGTAACATTTTGGAGGAGTTTATAGAATGATACTTGATTTATACTTTTGGTTGTACTGACCTTTGTTGGCCATTATTTTTGGGGAATGTTAATTTAACTTGATCTTTTGTTTAAACTTTAACTTCATATTTTGGGAATGCTAATGAGATCATTGCTTACTCTGACATCATGTCATACTTATGTATTAACAGTCTTATATGATGATAATGGATTAAGAGTTTGATTTGCTACACGCTTCCGCACAAATGTAAATGTTCTATGAGTGTGTGTGAAATCCTCACCGCGGAAACCTGTGGGAGATTAAATGTGTATATTCATATAATCATTCATCCACCACCGTCGCGGGCCCGGATCCCGGTCCGGGGTCGCAACAATTTTATAGGGCATCAATTAGACTAGTTATGACCTATTGAGCCTAATGTTGGCCCATTAAGAATCAACACTTGCACAAAATGAGTGCAACATAGATGACAGCGTTGAGGTAGAGGGTGAAATTGGGAAAGATGGAATCAGAAATGAGAGCTTTTGAGCGCATATAGGGGTAATTGTAGTAGGTGATAAAATAAGAAAAACTTATTTGAGATGGTTTGAACATGTTTAATGTAGCTCGGCAACAACATTGATGAGAATTTATTTATTTATTTTACTGGTTCATGACCAGCCAATGGAAGGTGTAACATGGGTCAAGTCTAAATCAGTCGGGTCTTCTAGAATTTAGGTTTAGTTCGGTAAGTTCAGTGGAGTCAATTTGGATAAGGTTGGGGCTGGCTGAAAACCTGTTGCAACCACACCAAATTGCATCTCTAATGCTCGCTTTTTAATTGTTAAAGAACTTTAAATCTTTATCCCATCTATTTTCTAACTTGTCAAGTTCTATTCATTTGGCTGAGTTTTATTTTTCACCTTGCTTTTCTACAGAAAAACATGAAAGAGACAAGGCATGTGTTCTTGTTCATTGCATGTCAGGAAAAAATAGGTCAGTACGAACATTTGTAAACACATTTGTTCGTGTGTAATCAAATAATAAATAACCGTATGTGCATGACGTCTATAAATAGACAGTGGCAAGTATGGGTCGAACCCACAAAGAGCGATTAAGGATAAAAGTAAAAAATGTCACAAACTCACAATGCATAAAATTTAAAGCAACTAGAATAAAGATGTTGATGATAATAAAGAGATAAACAATATTAATAATCAGATCAAGGCACTAGAACCCATTAAGCATTCCAAAACAACCCTTTTTTTAATGAAAACACAAATTGATTAACTTTTCTACTTCAGATCTGAACCCAATCAAGGCATCTAGATCTGGGTAATATGTCTTTAAAATTATTTTTTCTCAAAAGAGATGGTTTTTCTAGAAAAAATTATCAATGCGCCCAAGACCACCTCCTTCCCTTTATAAAAGTATTAAAATTACCCAATAATCACCTATCAACCTAAGCATAGACTATAAAAAAGAACCGATTCCCAAGCACAATCTATCAAAAGAAGCTTGGATGATAATAGTTTAACATGGAGAACTACAAAAAGAAAGGTGCCCACTTGGCATGAAGACTAGCCTATTCTAACATTCAAAAACATATGACAACTAATCAACAAGCACTCTTATGAAATAAAGAAAAAGTTACGACATACTTATCATCATCTAGTAGCCCTGATCACAAAGTTACTCACTCATTGCACATAAGAAAAAGATGATTGTTGACACAAAAAATGTTACTTTGCCTCTTTATACACTTTCAACATCAAGAAACTATATGAAGCCGCATCCTTCGACAAACAGGCAATGCTACTTCATGCATCAAATCTTGTCAGAATCAAACAAAAACTGCAAGGTTATTCAAAACAACCAAAAGAAGAGTATACATGAAGTTTCAGGCCATTTTGACACTATTTGGCCTAACTTCACTCTTCCAGCAATTGAACAGGTGTTCCCCGTGGCTGTAAAGTTAGAGACCCTGATTCACAAAACAGAGCACACAGTTGGCCTCAAAATATCACTAGAAGGCTCTACATCAAATTCCAAGCAATTCTGATATCGTTTCGCCCAAAAAGAAAACAGCCGCAACAAAGTTAGCTCTTCTGGCAGCGATAGCAACGAAGACATCAGATCTTCAATCAGAGCCTCTGGATCCACCATCAAAATCAGGGGATCGTCACCAGACACTCCAAAATCGCCAACCGGCCAACCAAGAAAGGACACCTTCTGCCTAACCGATCAAGAAATCGACAAGACAGATGGTATCGGCCCACTGGTAACAATTAATATCTGAAATTACATGATCATCTGACATCAATCGGCTTGAAAATCCATCGGCAATCAAGGCTTCCTACATCGCGGGTAGAATCCCAAAAGAAGCGGGCTGGCCCAACCTGCGACTCTTCAAATGCTTTGGCGGCCACTAAATGTAGTTAATGACCCGTTTTATGAGAAATTAATGTGGTCATTTACTCATTATTGTTGATGGCCCAATCAGAAGCCAATAAATGAGAGTTACAAGTAAAGTGCAATCATGGCATAAACCATGTAACTCCTCCCATCATGGAGCTTTAAGGCAATTAAAAGCCATTTATTCTTCAACGGCCAATCAAAAGCAAAGAAAAAAGAGTTACAAAAATATAAATTAAAAAACTTGTAACTCCTCTCATCATGGAGCATTAATGTAATTAATGCATTTAAAGCCCATAAACTCCCCTCATGGCCATCAAAAGCCTATAAAGGGAGGCCATTTCCACCATTTCAAGGATCGATCGATCGAAGGATGAAAAATCAGGAAAATACACAAGAAAAAACCTACAAAAGTTGCTACAGCGACCTCTCCTCCGTTGAAGAATATCTGCAGCGACCACCAATAGAAGGTGACCAAATTCCCTTAGGGGGCCAACCCCCCCCCCCCCCCCCCCCCCCCCCAGGCCCTCTCCTCCTGTCTCCATGGCTTAGACGTGACTTTTCAGCCCGTCCACTTAGCTTTTTATTGGATATAGAACCTCCTCTTGGTCTTTATCCTCTAAAAATCTGAGGTTCAAGTTGAACCAAGCGAATCAAAAGCATCATCTGTTCTCATCTGAAGGATGATGGCGAAGTCCATACATCACTTGCAACCTTCAATTTGAACAAGTCCCCACAATCTCCTGAGAAGTTAGATCATATTTTCTTATTTTTCATTGTAGTTTGTTTTTTTTACAGAGACATAAAAAAAATCGCAACTCTTTTCTTTCCCTTTTGATAAGAATTGTAAATCACCTTTCATGGCATTCAAAACAAAAGATGTTTCTTTTATTAAATATGTGCAATAAAAACTAGAAAAAAGTTAATTTTCTTTTCTACTTGTGAAGGTGAATCTATGGACCACCACTTGTCAATTCCAAGTAGAGTAGAAAATCTAGCATACCCATGCAAAAAAATTGATGTTTGCTTTGTCTCCGGTCATGAAAGGGTTGGGCCCCAAGGACTCTCACGTCTGCTGACCCCGGTAGTCCCGCTAGCGAAAAAGCGAACCCATCAAGTTGGTACACCTGGTGGGACTTGTTCATTTGAGAACATGATACTTAGAAAAGAAACATTTGCATATCATATCTTTTGCTCTATGTTTATGCTTCTTTTCTAGATTCCTTGGCTCCTTTCTAGTTGGTGGCCTATGTTGGATTTTGCATCAAAAAAAAAAAAAAAAAACATGAGAAGGGGTTTATGGGAATTTTAAATTCTATCTTTGAGTTTAAATTCCACCCTTTCTTAAAATAAAATAAAAAAAATCAGATTTCTTGCTTTTGGGATTCAAATTTGATAAACTTTGATCCTTTCCCTTTCGGAAAAAAGCTTGTAGAAATGTTTGAGTTTGAATTCGAATCGGGGATGAGCCACTTTTTCTCTTTGATGAGTCCAGTAGAGATCTTTAAAAAAAAAAAAAAAATTCAGATTTCTTACTTTTGGGATTCAAATTTGATAAACTTTGATCATTTTCCTTTCGGATAAAGCTCGCAGAAATGTTTGAGTTTGCATTCGGATCGGGGATGGGCCACTTTTTCTCTTTGATGAGTCCATTAAATATCTTTCAACAAAAAAAAAAAAAAAAAAAAACCAGATTTCTTACTTTTGAATTCAAATTTGAGAAACTTTGATCCTTTCCCTTTCGAATAAAAGCTTGCAAAAAGGTTTGAGTTTGCATTTGGATCGGGGGTGGGCCACTTTTTCTCTTTGATGAGTCCATTAGAGATCTTTTAAAAAAAAAAAAAATTTCAAAAAAGAAAAAAAAACCTTCCATCACTTTTGGGTTCAGTTCAAGAAATCTTGGTTCCCTCCCTTTCGGATAAAATCTCGCAGAAATGTTTGAGTTTTCACTCGGATTGGAATATCATTTGCTCTTTTTGATGAATTCGATCTTGACCTTTCAAAAAAAAAAAAAAAAAACACCTTTCGTCACTTTTGGGTTCAGATTCGAGAAATTTTGGTTCCTTCCTTTTCGGATAAAAGCTCGCAGAAATGTTTGAGTTTTCTTTTGGATTGGAATACCATTTGCTCTCTTTTATGAATCCAATCTTGGCCTTTCAAAAATCCCATCTTGTATCCATTCTAAGGATGCAATTTCCAACATTTGTGCCTAGTGATGCTAGTATGTCCTTTTGGGTCTACTGTATTCGCGATCGACACACTTGTTTTCTCCAACATTTGTACCTAGCGGTGCTAGTATGCCCTTTCGGGTCTACTGTATTCGCGAATGACACATTTATGCCTCCAACCTTATATTCATCTTACCTTGAGTGAGCCTTGCTTCTTGGCAATTTGAATTAAGGTTTATAATTGTTTCGAGCAGTCATTAGAGCGCTCATTCTGAGCTTACAATTGTTTTGAGTAGTCATTAGAACGCTCGTTCTGAGCTTACCATACTTGCGATCAGAACAATTATACCTTTTATGGCTTTCTGTCTTCTTTATCTCGCTTGAGTCGGGCCATGTCCCCTAGAGCTATTTGAGTAGACAAACCATAGTTCTTCCATTTATGTTTATTATATTTTTGTGATTACTAATGGATGTGGTCTTGTTTCATAAACTTTTTCGAAACTAACAATGGCAACTTCTTTGACCATTACCTTCAATGAAAACAAGTACCAACTCATGCTTTAAGGGAAGCAAAACATGAGCATCATCTTTCTCAGCAACTCTCTGAACACTGGGTCGACCTTTGCTCCCAGGACCAGTCTTTGGGACGCTGGGTCCATTCCCACTTCTCGTAAAAGAAACCGCACCTGCCAAGAAGCAGAAAACTGCCTCTGGACGTGTCACTGCCCTGACACCAAAGCCGACCACCAAGAAGCCTAAAGCTTGCGGCACTCCCACAAAAGCTTCAACCTACAAGAAGCCAGGTCTATCCAAAGACTAGGTCCCCAAAACCTTCACCAAAGCAAAGAAGGTTCCAGGCATCCATAAGGCTAGCATACCTGGCCCCTCTCAAGGAGAACCGGTTCTATCCTCTCGCTTACACGAAGGAGGATAGACCCGCATTCCGCCAGACAATGAAGTCAACTCAGCACGAGCCAGCTTGCTCCTACAATCCCAAAATCAAATTGTGCATTACAAGGCCCTTAGAAGAACCTGCTAAGGCCTGCACTCCTTCGGTTCATCCCTTCATCTCAACCTTTCCCCCTTTGCATGCCTCATCTATGGACTTCAAAATGAAGATCTAACCACACCATTCCCTTCTCCTTCCTTCAAGCTTCAGCTGGATGCTTCTTGTGCAAAAATCCTGCAACTTTTCCACCTCCATCCAGCTGTTTCCTTCTTGTTTGGATAGTTTCAGGTGAGGGCTTCTTCCCATCTCTTTAATGGAGCTTTATTAGCTCCTATAGAACCCATTTTCCTTACATGCAAACCCATTTCGAAATGGGGTTTTGGTTTTGAAAATTTGTTTGGTTTTGAGGTGTTTTCTTAGGGCTTTGTAGATTTCTTGGTTCAGCTCTTGAGTGGGATCTTTGAGGAAGTCTTTGGATTGCAATTTTGACCCAGGCAAGTGAATAAAATGATCTTGGGATGCATGCAACTCAATTTGTGTTTCTTTTCCAAGATTTGATATGAAATAGCTGTCATTTGATTCATTTTCTTTGGCTATGTAAGGTTGATTTCAAAAAGGTTTTGAGTGTTCAGCTGGGTTCAGATTTCTGCAGGGTTTTAGTGTTCAGATTTTGTTCAACTTTCTGCAGGGTTTTGTGTCCATGATAACATGGGAAAATTCTGGCCATTGGTTTGTTTTACTAGGCTGGAAATTTGATCTGAAAGTTCTGGTTCATTTATGTTAATGTCAGAATTTTGGGGTTGTTTTACTAGGCTGGAAATCTAATTTGAAATTCCTGGTTCATTTATGTTAATATCAGAATTTTTGGGTTGTTTTACCAGGCTGGAAATCTGAATTGAAATTCCTGGTTCATTTATGTTAATATCAGAATTTTTGGGTTGTTTTACTAGGCTGGAAATCTGATATGAAATTTCTAGTTCATTTATGTTAATATCAGAATTTTTGGGTGGGTTGTTTTACTAGGCTGGAAATCTGATTTGAAATTCCTGGTTCATTTATGTCAATATCAGAATTTTTGGGTTGTTTTACTAGGCTGGAAATCTGAATTGAAATTCCTGGTTCATTTATGTTAATATCAGAATTTTTGGGTTGTTTTACTAGGCTGGAAATCTGATATGAGATTTCTAGTTCATTTATGTTAATATCAGAATTTTTGGGTTGTTTTACTAGGCTGGAAATCTGATTTGAAATTCCTGGTTCGTTTATGTTAATATCAGAATTTTTGGTTTGTTTTACGAGGCTGGAAATCTGATTTGAAATTTCTGGTTCACTTATGTTAATATCAGAATCTTTCATTTAATCTGGTCATGGAATGAGATGGTTTGTTTGGTGTTGTTTGGAGGTTGAAAAAAGGCCAGGGAAATCCTATTTAAGTGTTGAAGAAATATTGGATTGAGAAGGAAGGAGGGGAGGTCCAAAAAAAAAAAAAAAGTGGAAAAAGAGACCCCCAGGACTCGCATTTCAGCACATCACAAAGGGTCATCTCGCTATTGCAAGACGCACTCTTTCAAAAACTTAAAGAACCGATCGAAAGAGTGAGACAATTACAAAGAATTAGTAAAAAGGTCAGTGCTTAGGAAAAGGTTAAGAAGAGAAATGTGCTTTCACAACATCTATAGTAGATCACGGAATTAGTCCTCTTTTAAATTTAGAAATCTACCTCGAGCAGCATATGTACTAGCTTTATGTTAGGGCATTTTAAATTTATTTACCCCGCACAACTTCCCAATTCGGATCACGAATGCTCACAAATATACACACACCACCTCATCCGTGCTTTAGTACTAATGATTTTCAGGTGAGTCTTGGAAAAGTAGTTTTCACTAAGGTTTCATTTCTATCATTTTCTTTTAAAGCTTGAATGCTAAAATGGCCCCCCGACACTTCTACCGAGAAAGAAAACCGTGCACAAGCCAACACTATGCAGTGGGGGCTAAAAATACTACAGCAACAAATCACCCCTTTAGAGACCTTATAGGAAAACAACCCCGGGTTGCATGCATGACACCCCACACATTGGGGCATATATTTTTTAGGAACCAACCCATGGGTATAATCTTGTTCACTACTTCCCGTAATGAAATAATGTTTTAGTATGAATCAGTGAACTGTGGGTAGTGTCTATTATGCTATTTTGACTAATCATAGTATAATATCAATGTCTACGCAAAATTGTGAACTTCCTGTCTTTATAATTTTCTCTTAATATTTGAAGAAATGTATTTCTTCTATTGCTGTTTTAACTTCAGTTGTATATACCATTCATTATTGGTACACAAAATATTAAAATGAAAAGAAAGAAAATTATAAACTTATATGTTGTATATGGTCACTTTGCAGTGGTTTTTTTTTTTTCATACAAACATTATTTTATGTTTTGCATATTTCTTTATGAAATTTGATGGTTATCAAAGATGGATGGTTAGATTACATTTTCTTCATTGTGGTTAGATTCTTGTCTTGTTTTTACTAAGTGGCAGAGTTCTATTGGTTACACTAGTGAAATCATAACATTGTGTTGCATTTGAGTTGGTTAGGTGAGATTGAAAGGTTTTTATTTTGAAACTACTACTTAGCCGCTGCAATCTGTACATTTCGTCAATTTCCAGCATTTGTTTATATTATCTCTATGTTATCATCCTTGAAATGGTTTTTTTTTTTTTTAAATCTCGTATTCATTATTTTTTGTATTTATTGGTTTCATCAAATATTGAAATAGTCTATTACTTACATTTTAGTTCCTAATGATATTTGACTCGGGTGTATTAGTAAAAGTAGACAGCTTGTAAGCATCGGATGATTCTTTTTCCCACTTTCAATTTGATGTCAATGGAGCAGGACGTTAGTCCAGGTCTATATAGGGATAACTATACCTGTTCACTTATTAGATAGTAAGCCTCTTACTCTTTCTTAAATGCAATATATGGATAAATGACATGGGTTGATTTGGGTGTTCTATACTTTTCGTATTACCTTGTCCTGTATGGTTGTTGCATTCTTTATAAAGCATAGGGTGACACATACCATGGATATTATTTAGATTCTCTTCTTATTATGTCCAGTTATTTTTTTATGTTCTTACGTACCAGCTAATTAGTCAGTTTATAATAGACACTTGTCTCAATTCCTTTGAATTATAATAAGAGCATTGTGTTCATCACAAGAGGTGGCCTTGTTGGCATGTAGATGCTGTAGGCGATAAAAATATCACCCACTTAGATTAGGATGTAGAATTTATGGATTTGGGAAGACCGAACGCCGAGGATCTGAAAATGGAAGGAAAATAGCTTGGGTCAGAGCTCCTGGCTGCTGTAAGCCGAAGGCACTCTGATGGTTGAGTTAGTCCTGGAAAAACTAAGCAGGAGGAGGAAGAAGAGAATGAGAGTTTGAGTAAGAGTTCACGTATTGTGAGTTTGCGTACCTCCATAGGGCTGATCCCATGTGTATTTGTAGATGATTCCTCGTTCATTCTTCTTTGTGAGTGGGGGTAGGTGGGGTAAGGTCCCATCGGGCGACATTCGGCGGTAGGTAAAAAGGGCACATCCCATCAGAAACTTTCAAGCTTTTAGATAGTTGATGTGAATGGATGATAAAACCAACTTCTTATCGCCATAAATGAGCGACCCTATCTATCAGGGCTCGCCCGTACTTTTCATAGGAGCGTGATGGCCCACTCTTTGCCTTCAGTACTTTTACCGGGACTAGGAATGGTCTGGTTGGGCTAGCACTTAGCTGGCACTTACTACGAGCTGCCGAGCTGATAAACGCTCAGCTGACACTCTTAACCGAGCTGGGGAGCCTCTTGAGCCGACGTTTCTTACCGAGCCGCCGAACTGTTGGGCTGTGATTACCGAGACCGAGGTGAACAGCTAGTGCATCACCGTGGTCCTCACTTAATCTCGTCATTACGGTATTTTATCCACACAGATGCCCTGGCCAATGTGGGAGTGCCTTTTGACTCTTTGAGAATTGAAAGTCATTTGTGTTTTTTGTAATGGGTCCAAAACAGAGTTTGAAGTTCTCTTTTGCATGATACGCTTATGAGAAATATCTACCACAATATGATTTTAATTGTACCAGCATTTTGATGATTTTATCTACAGCTATATTGGTTATATATCCGAGTTCTCGACTCATGTGGTTTATAATGCAGATTTCTACGAACAAGTCCTCACACAAGACTATGCTTAAGGAGTTGAAACATTGGATGGAACCTGAACTGATTAGTATTACAACTATTTATTAACTGGAATTGAATCACTGTTAGGGTTTGTACAATGATTGTCTTATTTATCTTATTATTTTCATTTATTTTTTTATTTTCCTGGTGATGTTTGATATTTGATAATGATCATTGCTTTGGTGCAATGGTAAAAGTCTCGGGTACCATGCGTGATAACGCAAGCGCGAGCAGCCACTTTTTAAAAAGTTGCCAAAGGTTAGGTCTTTATGACATGTGTAGGCCAAAACTATGGTGAAAGCATGAACTGTATAGACAATGGATGACATCATCTCATTAGTTAAAGGAAAACGGTATTGTATTGCATGCAAGAATACCATTCACAACTTTTCTTAATGGATTCTCAAATTGTTTTAATCTACTTAATGTTATTATTGTTGCTAATTTATTTTTTTTGAGAGATGACAAAAAATTTGCAGCTGATTGATAAGCTATTCGAGTGCTTGTTGTGTGGTATCCTTGCTTTTCAGATGTTTGTTATCATATTCATTGTAGGTCCTTCATAAATGTATATTTTCTTTTCGGAGTTTGAAACTATCTTTGGTTGTGTTAGTGGAGACAAAGGTAAAGCAGGCTTCTTACACTTACATTGCAAACTCAATTCTGCCAAATGGTTGGAAAGAATCTTCAACTATGGAAGATGGGTCCACTGCTAGAATATGGATGATGTGGGATCCTCGATTGGTTCAGGTTACAATTGCTTCTCGGAATCCTCAATATATGCATTGTGATGTTAAGTATGGGACTATGGCCTTCTTACTCTCGGTTTGTTATGGGTATAACAACTACATACAGCGAAGAGATCTTTGGACATCTATTACTGATAGGTCCAAAAATAGTGGGCTACCAAGGATTGTTGTGGGAGATTTTAACGCTATTAGATGGACTCAAGAAAATGAGGGGGGTGCAATTCCAAGAGCTGCTGGACTTATTGAATTTAATGATTGTATTCAAGAAGCGGGGCTAATAGATCTCAAGTTGTCAGAGGTTTCTTTCACTTGGTCAAATTCCAGCATTGGTGATTCGCGAATTCAATGCAAGCTGGATAGAGTACTTGTTAATGCTTCTTTCCTTCATTCAAGTCCATTCAAAGGAGATATTCTATTGCCATGTATATCTGATCATTCTCCAATGTTACTTTCCTTATCTGAAAAGAATCACATCAAAACTCCTTTTCGATATTATAACTATTGGGCAAAAATGCCGGGGTTCTTTAAAACAGTGAAAGATGCTTGGGATACCAATATTATTGGCACTCCACTCTTTATTGAGGTCCATAAGCTCTCAATAGTTAAAAAGAAACTCATTGAATGGAAAAGGTTTCAGAATTTCCTTCCATTGAAGATTTCAGAGGCAACCCTACAGTTGGACAATTTTCAGAAATATTTGGTAGAAAATCCAATGGATAGTGATATTCAAGAGCAAGAACGTATTTCAAGAGTTGAACTCCAACATCTGCTACAGGCTGAAGAAAGTATGTACAAGTAGCGTTCTAGGAACTTGGCAGTGAATTTGGGGGATAGTAATTCCAAGTATTTTTATCGTCTTATGAAAAAGCGGCAGACCCAATCTTATATTTCTCAGATTACAGATGAGGAAGGCAGTAACTACACCGAACCTTCAGGTATTGCTGCAGCCTTTGTGGATCATTTTCAAAATATATTAGGTCCTGCCATCACTATTCATTACCCTGATCTATCTCATGTCACCCCTCATGGTTTAGTCACTAACAAGGATGCCTTAAATATTTTGAAACCAGTTACTCAATCTGAAATTGAAAATGTGATCAAGAATGCTAACCCAAATAAAGCTCCTGGGCCTGATGGTTTCAATGCGCATTTTTTTAAGGTGTGCTGGCCAATTATTGGCAAAGATGTGTGTGCAGGTATCAAGGATTTCTTCCAGTATGGATCTATGTTAAAACAACTAAAAAAGACTTTTATAGTGTTGGTGCCAAAGACTGAGAATGCAAACTCTCCAGATAAATTCCGGCCAATATCTTTGACAAATGAACTGTACAAAATTATTAGTCATATTTTGGTGAATCGACTTAAGTTGATCATTGCCAAGATTGTAGGCCCAATGCAATTAGCCTTTGTGCCAGGGAGAAGCATAACTGGTAATATTCTACTTGCTCAAGATCTCATCCATAACTATCATTTGAATCAAGGTAGTCCTCGAATGTGTATCAAACTTGATCTTGCCAAAGCCTATGATAGTGTAAGATGGGACTTTCTGGAGGCTGCTCTTCGGCGTCTTCATTTTCCAGACCATGTTATTAAACTGCTCATGGAGTGTGTCTCAGGCGCCCAATTCTTTGTGTTGGTAAATGGTGGGGCAGAGGGTTACTTTAAAGCTACTCGTGGATTGCGACAAGGCTGCCCATTATCTCCATTCCGATTTGCTATAGTTATGGAATTTTTCTCTATCATGATGGTTCAATATGCTAAGGCCAAGCTGATTTCCTCATCCTTTGTGAAACGAGATGTCACCATCTCTCATTTGATGTTTGTTGATGATTTGATAGTTTTTAGCAAGGCTTCCACAGGTGCAACGGTAAACCTCAGGCATTTCCTTCTTCATTTTATAAAGTTTATAGGTTTGGGTGTAAATTGGCTCAAAAGTGCTATATTTTTTACAAAGTGCAAGGAGGATGACCGAACTGCTATTTCGTCCATCCTTAATGTTCCTCAAGCACAATTTCCAGTTAGATATTTGGGCATTCCTCTCTCCTCAAAGAAGCTAAATTTTAATGATTGTCAAGCTCTTTTGGCTAAAGTTCAGCAGTGATTATCAGGGTGGAAGGCTAAAGTTCTTTCTTACGCCAGTCGTCTGGAGCTGATTAAATCCACTTTATCATCATTCCATTTATTCTAGGCTACTGCTTTCATCCTCCCTCAAGCAACTCTAAATGCATTGGATCGTCATATTCGAGATTTTTTTTGAAATTGCTGGTCTACTCACTACATTCACCCCATTGCTTGGAGCTCCATTTGTCAACCGATTTCTATGGGTGGGCTTGGCATTTGATATCTTTATGGTGTTGCCAAGGCTGCATTACTTTGACAAGTTTGGAATGTTGTCATTAACAAAAAAACTTGTTCTAATATATGGGTTCATGCAAAGTACTTGAAAGAGGGTTCCTTTTGGGATGCTTCAAATCCAAAACCTGCTTCTTGGGGTTGGAAAGGCATTTTAGCCCTTAGACAGATAGCCTTACCACATATAAAATTCCTAATTGGAAATGTTCATCTCACAAAGTTTTGGACTGACCCTTGGCTCAATGGTGGGCAATTAAAGGACTGTTATGGAGATCGACCAATTTATAACACAAGATTGAGCACTAATATCATGGTTAGTTTGTTCATGCAGAATGATGGGTGAAATTTTCCAATTCCAACTACAAATGCGTTGACGGAGATTTACCAGGTCATTCCTAGTGAGGTCATTCCATGGAGGGAGTTCGAAGCTGAAATTGTGTGGACCCTAGAAGATCATGGTTAGTTCTCTTTGAAATCTTCCTACAATTTAATTTGTAACATCTCTAACCAGACCTTGCAGTGGACTACTTCAATTTGGTTTAAAGGATGTATTAAAAAGCTTTCAATTTGTGCTTGGATGCTTCTTCTAGGAAGACTCAAAACGAAGGATTTCCTTCTTCAGAAAAATGTTGATTGTGATACCTATTGTGTTCTTTGTGATTGTACATGGGAAACAACCTCACATCTCATGATTCATTGCCCATTCTCCTGAGATATTTGGAAGGCTTTACTACTTAAATTGAACTTGATGCCAGCAAGTTGTAACGATGTTTATGAATTGCTTGATTCAATTATTTCTCGCATAGACTAGCAAAGTGAAGGAGCTATCACTCTTAGCAAACTTTTGTTCAATGCTTATGTATGGAACAAATGGGCTGAGAGAAATTGTAGGATTTTCAGGGCAAAAGCACATTCTATTGTGACTGTAGTGCATAGAATCAGTCAAGTGATTACCACTCACCTCCTCTATCTTAGTATCAGCTTACCAACAAACATCCAATGCCATTAGAATGTGCCTCCAAATGTGTCTCTACACACCCATTAGAACAACTCAAAGCTAATCTGTGAGAGAAACCATGGCTAGCGCCTATCTATTGTTCAAACTAGACAGGATTTAGTTGGTGTTCTTTGGTTGGATCTTCATCAACCAGTACAGGTTCGAATAGAGTCGGTTCTAAACTATTATGCAAGGATATTTCGCATCTTGGAGATTGCTCAACACAATGTATCATCCCTTAATATTGAAACGGAAAACTCTATTTAGTAAGCTATCCTTAATCTAGATCACTCTGAATGGAACATGAGATTTCAAGCCAGAAGACTTTCTAAGGAGGTTAAACGATTCGAGCAGGTGCAATTCTCGTTCCTACACCCTCACACAGTGCGGTTCAGCAAATTCATCATGTCCACTTCTGGTACAACTCCAAGGGATGTGAATAATATTGAGCTGATGTATAACTTCACCTATATTTCATGATTGTGTTAGTTTGATTTTAGTTGTTTTGGTTTCTTTTCTGGGCTATGCCCCATTGGGAGGTTCTAAGATCCCTATTGGGTGACTTGGACTCCCCCTTTCTTTATTTTATTTTTTGAGAAAATGAAGACCTAACTTAATCTTAAAAAAAGATGTATTTGATAGATGATATTTTATTTTTCATCCTTTTTATACTAATTTCTGTGTATTTAGCAATAGAGTGGTCTTGAAAGTCCTTTTTTGTGGATTTGAGTATGACCTTTTATTTGGTCTTGAAAGAAATTGTTATCAAGTGTAATAGCCTAAGGCTACAGGATCTGGATCCTTCACCAATGTGTTGGCCAGGAATCCTTTGTTGTGAAGAAAAATAAATGTATATGACCGCAATCCTGTCATTGACTGTTCGACCACTTCAGAAATCATTGATATACATAGAATTAAGTGGAATTAATCTTTCAAAACACAGTGTGGTTGCATGAAATATATTGCATTGCCTCACCAATCCAAAACAACAGTAAAAAACCAAAATCCAAACACCCAATTAAGATAACTGAAGAAAAAGCCACTTCAATCCATTGGGAGCTTTTAGATGGGGACGATGCGAGGTTTCCTACTTTGATTTTTTTAAAAATGAGTTTGAGTTTTTTCATCATTTTTTATATACTTTGTCATCAACTTTCTCATAGTGGCAATGATTTTCAAATGCATCCATCAGATTCAGGTTTTTCATATGTATGGGTTACTTCTAATGGCATATGTTTTCCTATTTGTTATGAAACAAGAACTTTTATAGTCAAAGAGATTCCTCCTTTAAAAGGTTCATGTAAAAACGATGGCGGTTGTGATGGGTCTGTGGGATTCCATTTTCACTCGAAATTTTAGTGGTGCTTTGAGGCTTTCTTAGTTAGAAAGGTTTTAGTTTTGGAAAAAAAAAATTCTCTATAAAACCATTTTAACTTCCATGTGATAGTACTAAACATTCTCCTTCTTCATTGGATGACTTTTTCTTACCTTTTGTGGCCAAATTATCACTGACCAGTGGTTCGGCTATTTGGTTCATTACCCGCCCAACCCTCTTCATGAGAACATGGTTGGTATATAGAATCCCTTATGTAGGTGAGGACTCAAAGTGTGTGTGCGCGCTCTTGGAGCATGGATTAGCTAACAACTCTTACTGCATAGCATCTACTTTGTCAAGTGATTGGGAACTGCACCATGTCTTTTTTGTGTTATCTGCATATTGGTTGGCATTATTTTTATTATTCTTGAGTTGGATTTTCTTCCTTCAGATTTTCTTGTGTTTTCTTTTCTTTATTATTATATGCAAAAGGGCTCATTGTCTTGGTAATTTCCAAAGTTATTTATATTATCGCTTGTCAAGGGCTTGGTGGAGACCGGAACTTACATGGATTTTTTGTTATTCTTTTTAATGTTCAATTTAAATGCTTGATAATTTTGTTTTTACAATCATGTTACAAAAAAAAAAGAGTGCTATAGCTTAATGGGTTGATTTTATTTTTATTTTTCTAACATATAAAAGGCATATGTTTCAGATGGCATCTTAGGGTGCAACTGTTGTGGGCATGTTCCACCAAGCAGTTTGGTGGTAGTCATCGGATGTGATCTTGACCATGTGACAAACTTGAACATAGATCTTATGTTTTTGTATATTAAAAATTCTTCATTTTATTAAATTTATGTTGTTTACAAACACATCAATACACAAGTAATTTGAGATCCCCTTCCACTCAGTTCATACTGATCACTTGGATTTTGACATTCGTGGCTGAAAGCATGGATTAAAATATCGACTATGCCCTAAGTGAGTTGGGTCCTATGGGTCTTGGACTCGAATTTTGGGACTCGGCCATGAGACTTAGCCAACTATTTATATTTTAAATTGGGACATGGCCCAACTTGGTTGAGTCCCCTGCAACTAGCCCAAGTCGACTCAGACTCGGCCCTGATTGAGTTGGGACTCGAGTCCGAGTTTTTTTCCTTAGCAAAGAGGCACATCACTAGTGATTTTGAGGACTAGCCTCCTTTATTTTATATAGATTTGAACTTGATAAACTTTATTTTATTTCAGCTGGACTTGTTTAGTTTTATATAAGAGCAGGGCTCTCCTAAGCTGAAGCTTAGCTTATCCTAAGCTCGAATAGTGCTGGTCCCACAAATTAAAGTTGATTATATCAGTTTTTTGCATGATGGAACTAGAAAATCCAATTCTAATTGGATTTATCTTGATTTTGGAGACGATCATCATGCAAAAAATAATAAAAATCGATTTTGATTTATGGGACCAGCACTGTTTTAGCTTAGGATAAGTTAAGCTTCAGCTTATGAGAGCTGGCCCCTTTAAAATATAATGTTTGTACTTGTGAACTTTAGAAGTTTTCCTTTACTTGTGAACAAGAATAATGGTTACTATTTATTTCAAATAAAATGTGCGGAATAATCCTCATGTGTCATGTACTTAACTTAAGTTAGTTTATGATGCTTATTAGGCATGGTCCGGAACCCGAATGGGCCACGGTTTTGGGACATGACAAAGGTAGTGGAGATCTTGAAGTAATTGTCGGTATTTATCATCTTTTGCAGCCCATAAGTGTATAGATCTATTAGCTTCATATTGGAATCCATATTTTGATGTATTTTTTATGAAATAATGTCATGGAAAACCCATATGGAGACTAGATCTCTATAGGAGAACCTAAGAATTTGGTTTTATGGGTTGGCTGAACCCTAAATACTGAATTTTTTCCTGATCAAAACCCATATCAAGGTTATGATTGTAAACAGAACTTCGCCGAACCTAAATCTATGCGTGTAGGTTGGCCAAATCTATGGCTTTAGTTTTCAGGTGTATATGCTTGAATATGCCTTCTCTAGGCTGTTGTTTTCTTTGTTAGATTGTATGACCTCAATCTAGTGGATAATCCAGATAACTTGATTTGTTTCATAAATTAATTTATATTTTCATGCTTTATTCATGAGACGAATGGTATTTTATTCTATGTTTGCACATGGCTAATACAAAATGACATGATGGTTCATGAGATGAACAGGAGCCCACAAGTATATTAGATGTGATCCATGTGTTTGGATGAGATCTACATACAGGAGACATAGATCACAAATCTTATACTTAAATTGATTCATAGCTAGTGATGAGATTGGGTATCTCATCTAATAAGGTTGCAACGCTATGACACTATGAGATAGTGTGAGATGTCTCGATCATCAGAGTGTAAGACTCTGGATCATTGTGCTGGTACATTAGATGTACTGAAGGACCATGAGTAGCACCATGTACAAATCTGTCTTTGATTAAATGACTGCTTTCATAATTCCCAAGCAATAAGCTTTTAATCTTGAGAGATTAATGGACTCAAGTTTCTACTATACATTTACTTTGAGTCATCAATGAGTGAGGCCAATTGTAGGTCAACACCTCGATGTTTTGAGTACGTGGTAGTCGGGCTGTGGGAACATATAATTTTCAAGATGAAATCTATCCTCTTAAATATCTCCTTTTGCCAATTAATGGATTTTATCATTAGTGAGTGCGCACCCATCTCAATTAAGAGTTAATTGGATGGTACTGATGATTACTGTGATTAATTGGGTCACAATGATAATAAGAGATGAATCCAATTTGGTTGGACAGATTTATTCCAATAGATCCATGGGTATAATTGATGGAGGGGCCTACTTGTAGTAATTGGGAAGTTTAGGGTCTTCTTGTAATTATTCATACGACTGGAGTGCAATTGCATTTATTTAGTAGACTTATTTACAATTAACTGTGGGTCCAGAATTCACATGAGATGTGGGGTCCAAATTCCTAGTTGGAGCCAGATTCTAAGGAATCCCTAGTGGTCCCCATGCTAGCCCTAAAAAGAGAAGGTTACTAATCTAATTAGAACTCTTAAGAAAAGGAGGAGTATGATACATACTAAGAATAGAAGTGAGACTTCTAATCTTGGTCTAAGAGGAGGTGTTCCATAAACTATAAATAAGATGTGAGGGTTAGAGATCTCTACACACAACAATCTCTCAAGTTCCTCTCTCTCTTCCTCCTCTCTCTCCTCTGGTTTCCTACTAGAGTGCTAGGGTTTTCTTCTACTTGGAGATCCCACCATTCTCCTTTAGAAGTTCTTTAAGAGGGTTATAGTGTGGAAGAATACAAAGATGAAGGAAGATCAAAGTTTGCGAAAAGAGTTTTTCATAGAGATCAAGTTCTTGATTAGAGCACAACCTAGCTTTGAATACTGCATTAAGTGGGTCAAAAGTTTTGAATACTTATCCATGAGGCCCACCTACTTCCAACATTCTTTTCTATCATCTTCCATTTGTTTTTCTATTCCTTTCTTGATAGATCATTAGATGAAACTACCCACCAAAGGTAGATGATGTTTTATTTCCATTGGTAATAGGTGCAGAGCTTCTATTTTGGCATTCGTTTCCTATTTACCAAGATTATGTTGTATGGACCGTACAGATCGTGTCAGCATGGATGTTCTGTTGGCTAAGAATGATGTGCCGAGGAGTAATGATTCATCTTCATCTTTTGAGCACTGTCCTATCTAACTGCAGTGTGTTGATTGAATGCTACTTTTCTCAACCTAGGTTTCTAGTCAAATGTGGATCTAATTTAGTTAAATTTGATTTGATCCTCCTTTTATCTGAGCTTGGGTATAGCACGTGTGAAGGATGACATGTGGTGGGGAAAACTGAAATAGGTTGGCAAAACTTGTCATCGAGAGTGGGTCAGTTTTCCTTGAGCTGCGCCTTCTGTGCCATCCAACCATTGTGGGATTCCTGTAAGTTTCCTAATTGAAAGTAATTACAACTAATCTCTCTTCCTACAAGTGTAAATCTAATTTAAACTAGGATTCTTAGGAACTTTCTACATTAGGACTCTTAGGAATCTGAAAGAAATAGAATAAAAACTTAAGAACTTAAATCATGTGGTCTCAACACGTCTAGTTAAAGTAGCATTGAAATTTAAGGCTTAAACCATGGGCACAAACTAGCTCGTAGATAGAGGTCTTCTTATGGGGCCTTCCTCTTGGGCTGCCTTGTGTACATGTGAGACCCAGATGGACGATCGGCCTATCCTTCGTCGGTGATGGACCATAATCTCCATTATGTGCTCTTGTTTTTTCTTGCATATTGAAGTTCTTAGGGATGATGGCATCCCATTATTTCTAATAGCTCAGCATTATAGAGTTATGGTGTTATTATTGATAGACATGGAAGGTGTAGGATACGGATACTTCATTAGTGCATTTAACTGAAATTAATCCTTTCCTTTAATTTTTTATGTGTTTCTAGAAATGTTTCTTTATAACTCACGAATTTTCAAGACGCTCCTCTATTTTATATTCCTTGAAATAATTATTTTATTTTTGTTAGTTTGGTCAATTGAGTTTTGAATTTTATGTGGTTTTTGCATTGCTATTAGAAGTAAAAATGAACTTCAACATTTTAATTTTTTATGCAGTTTCATGGCTTTGAGGCAGAAACTTCTTCTTTGGGTAAACTTGAACAGTTGCTTCATGCATTCCAGATTATACAGCACATAAATTGATTGGAGTAAGCTTCGGCCAATGATTCTTAAAAGAATAAAAGAGAGGGCTAAGGACTATCCGGTGAGATGCATGGTACCCATCACATATGATGTCCTTAATGCTATAGAACTTTTTATTGAAGGTGTCTCTACACTTCTTAATATTATTCCAATCAAGGCATGCAAGTAAGTAAAAATTGACATTAACCTTGAATTACACATTCACATGCACATAAGCACACGAAGACACACCCAAACACATGACATTGTTACCATGAGAGATATTGCTCATATGAACTAAATTGCGCTACATTCTCATGGGGCCACCAGGGCCTCCTATGTATGGTCAGGCAAACCTTGACAGTCACTACATCATACTTATATACCAAGCATAGGACTTCCCTTCCGACTGATTAGTGGTGGCCTAAAGGTGCACCCCGGAAAGTGTCACACAAGTGTTTCTCATAGAATTGTTGAGCAGGACACAATTATGCATTAAAATACATACATATATACATTTGTATGTATGTGTGTTAATAAAGGAAAGATGATGCAAACTCATGGTTATACAATATAACACATACAGTTTCTTTCTAGTGAGAGGCACCTCTCTGGGCTTGCGTGAGAGGCACCTCTCTGGGCTTGCATGAGAGGTAATAATCTTAGAACCACGTGGGACCCACCTATTTTCAATACAACCCCTCTCACTTGGTATAACCCCATATGAGTGGCACCCACGCTAATTTGACACTAATATGAATTATACTATTGGATTGTATTTCACAAAAGTTATCACCGGAGACACTGTTAACTTTAAATCCCTCTAAATCGATGGTCGGGATGATCTGATTGAGATGGTCTTTCACCCAAATCACATCCACAGTTAGACCATTCCATCACACTCTTTACTTAGGACTGGCATGCATCCAAGTGGGTCCTACAAGGGCCTTAGATTTTTACCTCTTATGCAATCCATGAGAGATACCCCTTAACAGAAGGAAACCTTATATATGTGGGCCAAAGCATGCGGTTTTTAAAATATGCACCCCATTTTTATTCTATACAAGTGGTCCATGCTATGATTGATCCCAAGCCCTCACATTCCTACTTGTCCATGTATTGTCACTCACCCCAATGTGACATAGTGATGTAAACCCATTAATCATCTCCCAGATTCACTAAAGCAGTCGCAGAGAAAACAAATTCTGCAGAACTCATTCTCAATGCATTTTTTGACAGAGCAACTGGTAAATATACAATGGAAGATAAATTAGCATACTTCAGATCACACAGAAATGAGAATCTCGTTCACATCAAAGATAGATTGACAGAAAAAAAAAGTCGCAGGAAAAAATGAGAAATCTTGTTCTACAAAGAAATCCAAGATGGTGAAAACACTTAAAATCTAACCTCAAGACAACCACATTTATAGAGGTTGTGAAAACTCACATCTATTTAATTTCATTATTCAGTTATGGTTTTCGGAGAAGGGTGGCAATGAAGAATGACTGCAACCAACAACTTCACAAAGGGGAATGGCGAAAAGACTAGTAGGAGGAGGAAGATGGCTCTAAACAAGTAGCTTACCTTTTTCAGTGAGCGAATAGAAAGGTGACAGCCAGCGATGGTAACAGACGAGAGTAGAGAAGAAGGAAGAAGAGAAAAGACGGGGATCGGCAGGGTCTTAAAATTATATCATTAAGGCAAATTGGTAACGATATCATTAGG
Source organism: Persea americana (assembly GCA_029852735.1). NCBI lineage: Eukaryota > Viridiplantae > Streptophyta > Magnoliopsida > Laurales > Lauraceae > Persea > Persea americana. Next base: position 57,472,374 of record CM056810.1, read on the forward strand.
GGACAAATTGGCCCAAAAAATGCATGAACACCCAATTCGTGGTTTTTATGTAATTGTTAATAAATCAGTATAATCAGGGTTTAAAGCTATTTTGCAATGTGATTCATCATGGATCATGAGAAGAAGGCCAAAACCTCCTTGCCATTGATTTCACGCTATACACAAAACTGGATGAAAGGTAGTCCCTTTTTCCAATTTTTTTAAATTATTGTGGGCCCCAAAACAATGATCCAAATTGTGAATTAATTAAGGCAGGCCAAACGCGACTTTTAGCTCAAATTTCTACCGTTGATCTTTCTTGCGTGTTAAGATATTTTTTTTTAAAATCCCGTCCCTAACATATTTTTTTACTCCTATGGGTTCCCTTTGGATGATCCAAACCATTCACATCTCTAGATGGACAAAATAAATGTTATGGGATGAAAGATGAGATCTTGGCTTTTTATGGATTTTGAGAAATCTGAAAAACATCACAATCGTTAGATCACACATCCATAGATGGTCGGAATCCTCTATGTCTTACCAAACCTGGAACTCTCTTATAGAAAATCTCCATGAGGAGATCTTGGTTCCAGCAGACTGGGGGAAACCTCTAAATAGAGGATACCTTTTGTTTAACATACGCGCCCTTAGTAATTGTTGTAACTCCCCGCCGATTTGCCGTCTTCAGAATCATCGTGATGTAGTCCTGGCGAAGCATTTGGCCTTCCAGCTTGGCCCACCATGTCATCAGCAACAAGGGTTCTCTTCACTTCAACTAAACTCAATTTCTTTGAGAGGTTAATTGGGTCAGTGGAAAAAAGAATTATAGAAAGTTATAGAAAAAAGCTTATTGGTGGAAGCTACAATGACCAAGTTCATAGGAAACACTAGATTCAAACATTTTTGCAATCCAAGACTTATCTGGGTTGAGAGCTTGGTTTGGTCACTTGGTGGAAAAAACAATCGCAAAAATAAAGACAAAACAGAAACCTTCCCAGCAGAAGCTTCAAATGACCCGTGAGTTCATGGCAAACGCCATATTCAGGCAAGCAACCCTTGCACAGTAGGTTTCGTGCCAACAAGAGAACTTAAACTTTAATGACAAATCAACCCCCAATCTTTTCCTGATGAAATGTTTTAACATATTATTCATTATTTAAAGAACATTCAATTGACCATTTGCTCAGCAACTAACTGTACGAGTGAGAGCCACCTTTTGGTTTTACAAATTGTTCATATAATATGTAACATCCCGAAATTCCAAGGTTATAGTTAGTCTAGTTAATTGTACATTTAGCTAATTAAGCTTGTTTATAAGCCAAACAGATTCGATTAATCAGTAGGATAGCGCGTGCGAAGTTGGGTTGAGACTCGAGCCCGTTTGGGTATAGTAGGGGGTAGTTAGCAATTCTTCAAAGAATTTAGGGGGCTTTTTTGTAATTCTAGATTTTCTAGATTTTATTTCCTAAACTTTAGTCTTCTGCATCATCTTGATTCGGATCCCAAAAACCCTTCTAAAACCATGCCCGACCCAAACCCATTTAAACTCATTTCTCTCTCTCCGAATTCCTTTCTCTCTTCACTCATTTCTTTCCCCACCTTTGACCCACGTGAGACCCACCTTCATGTCCCCACGCACCCTTTCCTTTATCCACGTGCAGAAACCCCCTTCCCCCATCTCATCTCACTTTACCCCTTTTTCCTTTATTAGGTCACCAAACCCCAAACCCCCGCCCCCCCTCCCCATTCCACAACACAGCAGTCCACTCCCTCTTTTCTCTCATCCCTCTCGATCTCTCTCCCTCCCTCATGGTTGCTACCTCACCGTCGCCAGACGTGGTCGCCGCCAGCGATCACCACAACCACGGGACTCTTCTCCCTTCTCCCTCTCTTATCTCATCTCCCATCCATCTCTCTCCCTCCTCCCAGCTCACTGCCGCCCCACCCTTCTCTCTTTTCCCCCTTTCTCCTTTCTTCCTCCCTTCTCCCTCTCTAACTTTCTTTCTCTCTTTCTCTCACTCCTCCCTGCCACGTGATCAACCCCACCCATCCCACCATTTCTCTCTCACTATTTCTTTCTCTCTCCCTCACTCCTCACTGTCAACGTGAGTTGATCCTCACCCATCTCTCCCACATATCACTCTCTCTCTCTCTCTCTGTTCTTTCTCTTTCTTTCTCCATTCTTTCTTTTTTCTGTCTCCTTCCTTTTTCTTGTTAATGGGCCACCAAGACCCTCCATCACCACTAATCAAGTGGGCCACATACCAAGTGGGCCCCGCAACCTCCGATCATCACAATCTTCTCGTGGATCCCGCGAGCTCAACCATCTTCAATTTGCAAGCCACCACTCCATCCACCCGTCTAATTCGTAAGCTCTTCTCCCCTTAGGTTAGGATTAATATACTTTGGGTGCAAAAATGTATTTGATAGCTTAGGGCTTCCCCTATTTTGATTTTATATTTAATTTAGTTTTATTTAGCTATTTATCCCTTAGGTTTGGTTTGTTGGGCTATGGAGCTACGATTTATGGATTTGGGCAATTTCAACGAAAGGCAAGTAGATATTTATATGTATGCTTTGATATGTTTGTCTCTCCTTGATTTGTATGGAAATATGATGGTTTAGATGTCATTTGCTCATTTGTTGTATTAGAGGATTGAAAACATAATAAAAGGCTTTTTAGCTTAATGGAATGGATGGAAATGTTAATGACTTGATTAAATGGATTTGGGGGTTGAGGGTGGGATGTATTTCTATTTGGTTTTGTTTGTCTATCAGGTTCAGGGAAGAGAGGATAGGCTTTGGACCCATTTCACTGCAGAAACAAAACCCAGGTTTTGTTTCCGAAGTGTATGCGGTCGACCGGCCATGCGGCTCGGTCGACCGGCGACATAGGGTCAGGTTCTCCGGAACCTGATCAAACCATTGTTCGGGCATACAAGGAGGATGTCGATCGGCCAAGGCTCGGTCGACCGGGCTCGCTGTGTAAGGGGTCGACCGGCCAAGGGCCAGGTCGACCGGGACAACTGTGAAGACCCTTTTTCAGGGGTTCTGTTTACGTTCTTTTGGAGGACTTTAGGTGGAACTTTGGTTACCCTTTTTGGACTCATTTGACTATACGTGAGAATGTTTTGAGCCGACGTTCTTCACGGTTATTCCGGTTGCATCGGATACTAATCTTATTCAATTTTGAGCGGTACGGGACAACGGAATACCCCCTTTTATATCTATGCACGAGGACTATTCGTTCGGATATCGCGAACCTTATTCCTTTCATTGACTAAGTAGATTGTACGATGCTTCAGGTTTAACATTTGACTTAGGTTTGGATTGTTTGTCGCATCTGATTTCGAATCGTACCGTCTGGTACTATCTACATGTAATGTTCATGGTCTTTAGCTTCGTTTATTTTGCTTTGTATTGGGATCACATGGAGAACTTAGATGATGAACTTAGGATCCCCTTTGATGTTCCGTTTATTCTGAAATTTGTTTGAAGTGTTGAGACTAGGTGGCTGTGATTGTAAGGCTTGAAGAGAACTACTATTGAAGTCTGAGATTTGTTTGAAGTCTAATCTAATTAGAAGTAAAGTAGTTTCTCTATTGTTTGATGAATCTTGTTCTCACAAGAAAGCTTAGTCCCTCACTGATGTCTATTTAGGATTCTGTGTGTCAGGCACCACTCAGCTGTTAATGTCCAACACAGATGGGGCACCACTTGTGTGAGGGCTCCAAATTCTGGACCATCTGCAGATCGGGTTGGTGTAATGGACACCGATTGATGCCAATGGGGTATCGTTCTGAACATTCTGATTGAAGGAGTATGATCCCAAACTATTTATATCTCCACCATAACTCAATGGGAGTAGGGAGGGTAATGACACTATCCCGTGGTAATTAGCACATGTGGACTGCCTATTTTGTTAGTTGATTATTGATTCGAATGCTGTACACTTCTCACGATCAGGATGCTATGCATGTTTTATGATCTTGCCTATTGTTTACTCTGATTCGTTCTGCATATCTATTGATGTTTTATATTTATATCTGCATGCCGATCGTCGTGTCTGCTACTGCACTTGGTGCATAGGTACCAGATACATTTACCTTTGGGAAAGTAGAGGCGTCGCTTCAGGTAGTTTAGCCTGATGGTGAGTACGAGTTGTGTGTTGATGGTATTGTCGTCGTGACCAGCACACGAGTGCCTTCATACTTTGGTTAGTTCGTATTTATTCTCTTTTGGCTTAGGTTTTGATGGAAGCCATTAATTAATATACGTTTGATATCTTTTCCTAAACTTAAACTATAGAAAATGAAGATGTGCATACTCTGAAATGTTATATTGTACCATTTTTTTATTATGATGTTCCATTGTGTTTTATTGAAAAAATATTTATACCTCACCGCGGACTTTGATCCTATGGGACATGATTTGGCCACGTTGTATTGGTTTAATGTTGGAAAATTTTTAATTAGCCCTAATCTCACGCATAATCCCCGGTTTCACTTCTGGGGGCGTGACATAATAGGCCCATCTGTGGATTGAACGCGCCCCAGGAAACTCTCATTCTGTGATTCTAATTATTTGGCCGGTCCCTAATAAATATGTAACATTAGATGTAATCTTCCATTTTCATGGATGGCCGGAATCAATTGATATGGGAGATATTGGAATCACAAACATGTTCGTTTTAATGAAACCAAATGTTTTAATTGACTATCGCTCAAAAAAATAATAGAATTAACTATCCATCGAACTCACTTAATGATTTGAAACTTGTGTTTTACATAAAACAAAAGGGAAAAAGCATGTGTTTCACATATGGAAGTGTATGGGAAGACACGCCATTCCATGAAATTGGTAAGAAAGCCTAGATTTGAAAATGGACACTGTGGAAAGCCCCTAGATTTGAAAATGGTCACTGAAGCATCTATCATTTACCGACCGAAAACGAGAAAACCATCACTAAATCAATCCGTCACAACATCTAACCCCTAAAAGGGCATTCCCCTTCTCCCTCCACTTCTACACACTAACTCCCATTACCCAATCATATTCTAAGGTCAAGGATCATTTATTATTTCTCCTGCTACCTTATACACTAATATCCTACTACCTTATACACTAGTATACCTACATCCCCTGTAGATTGAGAACATATCGATCAACTCAATGTTAATGGACCTTGATAGCTAAATCTGAAATGAAACTTTTTTTTTTCTTTTTTTTATAGTGGCATGTGCCAACACTAACTAGTTGACTCAGGTTGGATTTTAATAAAACTGGTGACTTCTTCAACGACATGGCCTAGTAAAACTCAGAGTATGCTTTCTGACTCTTAACATATAATGAATATCTGTGTAAACTATAAAGATACTATTCAAGGAAAAAAAGAAAGAACAAAGCAATTCATGAACTACTCTCAACACTTAGAAATACCAATGGACATATGTTGAGGTCACCAGAATTAATTCTAAACCGACCCAGAATATATGAGACAGTTGTATATATTAAATGAAACAAAAGAAACTCATAGGTACTATGGCATTTTGAATACGAACTTACACTGCTGCCTCCATTTGTAAGACCCCGCCCCGAGAGTTTCCGATTAGTGCTAATTAAGATGTGTTTTAGATTTAAGTAAGATTAGTGGATTTTGGTTAATATTGGATTAGAATAGCTTTTACATAGCTTTGGATCATTTTTAGAACATTTTGATTTAATGGGGCCCTTTGGGGGTTCCTTTATTGTGTTTTGAGTGACTTTGGGGTTTATTTAATAATTCTGGAAATCGGTTTTTTGCTCCGTTTGATTTATTTTATTATTCCCTAGAATTTTTGTGTTTGCCCCGTTTCCGCTCGAGACCTTTAGACCCTACTTTGCTTTATAGGGGTAAAACAGTCTTTTTACACAAAATCTGGACACTATTTTCAATGTCCCCGAAACCCGGAAAATATATACTTTTTGGAAACTAGAAATTTCGTTGAACATTTATTCCTTCTTCGTCGAATTCATCCGAGACCCGGAAACCCAAGTTTTAAACCCGACTAACTTGTTAAGTTGTGGGACCCAACCCCATTTCCTAAAAAAGGAGAAGCCTCCTTCACTTTCCCTTTCCTTTGCAACTTTTCATTGAGAAGAGACTTTGGCTCTTGCACTCTAGGGTTTCAACCTTGTTCTTGTTCTTCTTGCTTGTTCTTCTCCAACTCACTCCAAAGCTCATGCTAAAAGGAAAACGGAGATCACCATCATCTCCCTCTCTATGAAAGCTATCCATTGATGCCATTTGTGAAGGAAACAACACATTGCAAGAATCTCTTTGAACAAACCTTGCATTTTTGAGGGTCTTCCATGTAAGTGATTCTCTCCATCTCCTAGATTAGTGTTCTTCTTGTCCTAGAGGAGCCCCATCTTCATTATTGGGTGCTTTCTCATTCTATTTCTTGGTTTACCCATTTTAGGGTTGGTAATGAGTGTATTTTGGGGATTTTTGTGTAGATTGTGATTTGGGCTTGAGAGAAGTGTTGAGAACATGATTAATCACCTTTGGAGACCAAGGCAAGTGGATGAATGAGTTTGATTTGAATGAGTTCTTGTTTTATTGAAAATGTGGATTTTCACTATTCATCTTCTTTTAATGCTTTAGAAATGTGAATATTAATGAGTCTCCTCTCTTAATTGTTCCTTCAAGATATTGTGCATTAAAGTTAGTATTTATGCCAAATGATGAATCTTCATTAATGATGGGTACTTTGTAATAAATGAAGTGGAAATGAATGTGTTTTAATGCCTTGATGGAGTGGTTGTTGGAGGAAATGAATGAATGTGAATAGAAGGGGGTATAGACCTGTTTCATATCAGGAAAATGGATGAAGTAGAAGTAGAATGGTTTAGAGAAAGAAAGAGGAGAAATCTGCACCTGATGTGTATTTCCAGCAGCTGGGTGGTCAGCTGGCAGTCACCTGGCGGCTAGCCGACTGGTGACCTGCGGTTAGCCAACCCAGGTTCGGTTACAATTCCAGAATGCTCTAAATCTTGGGTGAGCACAGGCGGCTAGCCGACCTTGGCTGCGGCTAACCGCCATGTGACCGTCAGGTAACCGAAATGCGCGTTCAGAAATACAGAATGCTGTTTTTTAACAGGGCGAACCACGGTCAGCTCCGCGGTCAGCCAGCGGCTAACCGCCGAACCCCTCGGCGGCTAACCGCCAGCTAACCGACAGGTGACCGAATTTCACCCAAAATTCCTAAGTCTTTTCTATTGTTTTCAGAAACGGTATTCTAAGGTTTGGATGAGTTGTTCTGATGCACTGCTACCTTGGAAAGTTTTAGGGGATGACATAAGGAGATCGACTTAGAAAGAAACCCCACTTCGGAAATGTATTGGGAATTGTGGATTTATCAAACTGTATAAGGAAACTTGGGACGCCTACCATCATTCGAGTACCATGCCAAGAACAATAATAGACATACAAGACCTTTATACATATTGTGTGAATACGGAAGCCCCAATACATAGTCCGTAATTGTATAAGGATTCATCGTACTGTTTTACTCGGATTATACTCGTCCTAACCCGATTTCACTCGATATCATTAGTTTTATCTCAAACTATGGATTTATGCACCTGACATGTCCTACCAGCCCCGTATATGCATGAAAAGATAATGATGTGAAATGTGTGCCTATGAGCACCATGCCCCGCCTGCCTGAGTGTTTTACACCGATATAGTTTTGTATATATTTTGATTTCTCATGTAACCTATGAGTCGGCACCACTAGGCTTGGACGTCCTTGTCAGTTTGATCAACTGACTTGGGCCTCCCCCTCGTGCTCCCGCCAGTTGCGACTTGGATCCAGTCCTGCCCCGTTACCCGGTTCCGCGGCCGTGGTCTTGTCTAGCTATATGTATATGTATATATTGTTGGTTCTCGTCACTTCGCGTGTTCGAGCCCAACGCACTGAATGTGCTCTCATCACATTAGTGATAGAGAGGATTTAGCTTTAGTGTGGTTGCCGTCTTGCTAGTTCCCTATTCTTTGATATCCTGCATGTTTTATCTTATATATGCATTTTGATAAATGATATATCTTGTTTTATGGAAATAATCGTTTGGACAGATTTTAATGTCTTTTCAATTTATCTTTTGATTTCTCTTATTGTGATATCTATTCACCCACCTGCCAGACCGTCGTGTCTGACCCATTTTTGTGGTACTCAGGTCCAGTCCCTGTTATTGTCTTTGAGGAGGAGCCAGAGGAGGCGGTTGGAGAACCGCAGTGCTTAGTAGAAAGGCAAGCCGACAATGTCGTTTAGACATTGGGTCGAGCTAAGAGTTGCGTAACATTTTGGGAGTTTATAGAATGACATTTGATTTACTCCTTTGGTTGTATTAGTCTTTGTTGGCCATTATTTTTTAGGATGTTTAAATCAACTTACATTTGCATTTTTAAACTTCTAACATTTTATTTTGGGAATGCCAAAGAGACCATTGCTCACTCTGACGTCATGACATTTAAATGTGTTTATCAGTCTTGTATTATGGAATGAGTTACGAATTTGGTTTGCTACATGTTTTCGCACCAATGTAAATGTTTTGTGACCAATGGAATGAGTTACGAATTTGGTTTGCTAAATATTTTTGAGGATGTTTAAATCAACTTACATTTGCATTTAAATTTCTAACTTTTTATTTTGGGAATGCCAAAGAGACCATTGCTCACTCTGGCGTCATGACATTTAAATGTGTTTATCAATCTTGTATTATGGAATGAGTTACGAATTTGGTTTGCTACATGTTTTCGCACCAATGTAAATGTTTTGTGAGTGCGTGTGAAATCATCACCGTGGAAACCTGTGGAAAATTAAATGAGTGTATATTTTTATGTTCACTGTTGTAACCGCACATCAACACTATGTATGATTATTATTATTACCGCTCGCGGGCCCGGATCCCAGTCCGGGGTCACGACACCATATGCGGCAACCCAAGTTTGACAAACAGTTTGGCCCTCCAAATCTGGATCCTTAATACGAAATAACATCAACCTTTAACAATCATAAAAGTATCAAATCTTATTATAGTTTTTAAAAAATGTACTTAAAAAGACATATTTAAGTTGCATGATCAAGGACTTCCTACTTACTTAGAGAACCAATTGAATTTTATTTTTAAATAAAGTGTACATACTTTTACCTCCTATAATGAAGCCAATCATTTATGCCACAAATGCACATTTCTATGGAATATCTTCCATATGGAAAGGAAAGGAAAGGAAATCCTATACTATAAAACCTAAATGGTAATTACTTTATTATCAAAGGCTATAAAAGCACCCTTGTGAACTACACACTATTTCCCTCCAATAGTTAGACCTTTACTCGCTAACATATCAGATCTGGAATAAACCTTAAGAGCAATTTTACATTGTTTTACATTCTTTGTAACTTCAACACGGACACTATCTAGTTGGGCAGTAGCTCTGGCAAAGAAACCACACCCTTCGATTGCACAGTCAAAATTAAGGTAGGCAATACCTTTCGAGCCTAAATTCTCCAGGTTTTGCTAAACCTACTAACTAGATCCAATCTAAAATGAAAGCCAACACCAATTGCCATCCACTTATCTCCGTGTGTGTGGACATAACTGTATTTAAAAAAAAAAGTTATTGATAAAAAATGCAAGCATGTGAACAAGTACACATTGTTTTTTAGAGAAGTGTCGTCTTTAGCTAGTATTTGAAAATGGCTATTGAAGCATCATAACATCAGAAACACACACAATAGAATTCATGTCTAAACCGAAGACTCTTTTTTTTTTGAATGGTTACTTTGATTTATAAAAGCAAATAGTACAAGAGATGAGTACTCACAAGCAAAAAAAATAAAAAAATAATAACATAACCCAAAACCAACCGCCTAAGGCCCTGCTTAAGATCAGGCCAGCTCTTTCCATTGATATGTTATTTAATCGATGGAGTACCCTTTAAAAGACAGGTTGATACTTGAATCAAAGACAGTTTGATTATTCTTCACAAAGAATAGAAATTCAAGAAACACAATAAACCGATGCTCAAATCTCAACAAAATAGAATCGGAAAAAGCTGGCTTTTCCTCTTTTTCTTCTTATCTGATCGGAGATTCAAAGGAGACACTGTTTTCGAGAGAGCCATGAACAACAACCTAGTTCGTCTCAGCCCAGCTATTCTTCTGCCATTGTAGCTTGTGCTGACTGAGCGCTGGTGTGATATCTCTATTTTCAAAGTAATGAAGAGAAATGAAGGGAGAAAGATATTAGAGCATTTGGAGAAATGTTCACAGAAAAGTATTGGATGAGTTACTATTCTTAAGTAACGCTTGTGAGTAGACGATTCATAATGTGGGCAAAAAGAGGGGGAACGTGGAGAGAAGATTCTCTAATGAAGGGGGAATACGAGAAGTTGCTTAACGAAGCTAAAAAGAGAAAAATAAATGGGGCATTCGGCGACAAGTCTTGAACATTTCACTTTCTGGCCTTCGATCCATAATCTTTTTTCACTGTGGTAGGTCCTTTTTCCAAATTTGAAAAACTAAAATGTCCAAGTTACCATTTCTTTAAATCATATCCCATGATTAGTGGGATATGCCATTAATAATGGTAAACTACCATGTAATTTACAATGATTAATGAAATCCCATTAATGAGATTTTCAAATAAAATCTAAAAAAAACAAATAAATTTAAAAAAAACGCACATAAATTTTAAAAGAACGCAAATAAATTTCAAAAAATGCAATAAATTTTAAAAGCACTCAGAGAAATTTAAAAAGATGCAAATAAATTTAAAAAGATAAAAATAAATTTCAAAAAATATAAATAAATTTCAAAAGACACAAATAAATATCAAAAGATCCAAATAAAATTAAAAAAATGTAAATAAGTTTCAAAAGACGCCAATAAATTTCAAAAGACGTAAATAAAATTTAAATGCCCAAATAAATTTCAAAAAATGCAAATACATTTGCCAATACTAAGATAAACCAATTTTCCAATTTTTAGAAATTTTTTTCGAAACTCAGTTAAATTTATTTAAAAAAAACGCAAACAAATTTGAAAAGACGAAAATAAATTTCAAAAGACACAAATAAAATTAAAAAACAAAAATAGATTTCAAAAAATGCAAATACATGTGCCAATAGATTTTCCAAAAACTCAGATAAATTTACAAAAAATACAGATAAATTTGAGAAAAACATAGATAAATTTGATAAAAACTCAGTTAAATTTCACCAAAACTCAAATAAATTTGATAAAAATTTAGATAAATTTCACAAAAACTCAAATCGCCTGAGTTCTGCAAACTGGGTCGAGTTGAACATGACCCACAAACTGGCTTGAACCTGGAACTAACCCAAAACTAGGTTTTCTTCTTTGATTGGTTATGGTACAGAACCTTGCTACTCTGATTCTGCCGATCCTTCTTCCTCTTCGATGGCGGTGCACGGCCAGACAGTGTGCTGGTGTTGGCTAGTCTCCGGCGATGATGAGTGCGGCAGCAATGGCATGGACTCCGGCTTTCTGGTTCGGCAACGATTGCGTTATAAGTCCGGATCTCTACTGCAAATTTCTTCTCTAAGAGTGGCTAACCCACACAAATATATTTTAACCTCAAATTCTCCACTTGTCAAAACAAGATGAGTTCCAAAACAAAACTCTTGTTGGTTTTCCGCTGTGGGCTGCCTTTGCATGAACCAATGGAAACTGAGATGAGATGGCGTAGAAAATCAAGATACTCCACCCTTCAGCCATAGAAAATGAGAACCTTTGCTTCGGATTCCTACAACAAGACCCGTTCCACATCGACTGGTCTTCTCGATCCATACTGAAATGGGGAGAAGAAGACCGAAGGGGGTCTCTTGCCTTAGGAATATGAGGGAGGGGGAATGGAAGATTTGAAATTTTGATATTCAAAATTTAATACCTAAATAGTTGAAAGGGCAAATCAGTCGTGAAAATGTCTGATGTGGCGTATCTAGGGACCTCTCGCCAAAATATGTTCAGCTGCGTGGACTACAACCCTTAGACGAAACTTCTGTGGATCAAAACCTTTAAACGTTCCATTTCAGGGACCTTTCGATAATTTACTCAAAATAAATTTGGCCAAGACAAATCCAATTGAGGGCTAATTGCTCAATGAGAGACTAGGAAAGGCATTGATGGAGAGCCAAAATCAATTGATCAGTCAAAACTAATTTGAACAGTCAAAATTAATTGAACAAGCAAAATGTGCCCATGCTTAGCATTGGCAATATAATACAAATTTGTAAAATATATACAAAAAATTATAAAATGTATAAGAAATTAAAATATGAAAATATCGTTATAAATTATATTGAGATAGAAAAATTAAAAATAACCTATCATTTACCAAATTAAGTTATTGATAGTAAAACTTTATTTAGGATGAAAATGATTGGTCATAGCAAAGAACTGAAACTCAAATCCAAAACCACAGGACAACCCCCTCACCCCCAACAAAAATAAAAAAGATAAACAAACTGATCCGTAGAGGCCCAAATCAGAGCATTTAACAAAAGTAAACATTAAAAAAAAAAAAAAAAAAATCACATTGGCAAAGAGCTCTAATTTATATGCTAACAATTAAATCACAAACCAATTGAAACAACTCAACAGAAAAAAGAAATTAATGGATAGCAAAAGAAAATATTGAGAATGAATGTCAAAGAAAAATGATAAACCACAAGAAAAATATAATCCAGATCCAAAACCACAGACAAACACATACGCATAAACAAAATCAATGTTTGATCTCTAGAGACCCGAGCCAGCTAACAATTATTATCTTTTAATTTTCAACTTTTTTATTGTTAAAATGCAAAGATTAGGAGTTTAATGATATGATTGCTTCTGTAAATGCTTTGCATATGGTTTTTATCACCATAAACCTGAAGAGACTTACCATCGAGGGCTGGCAGCTAAACACATAAACAATAAATATAAATAATCCAATCTCCAGGCAGAGGTATTAAACAAATGTATACACATTTTTTGACAAGAACTTGATTACATGTAAAAGGATATGGGGGATTCTTGCTATGATCAAACACGGTCTTATGCTACTCTCACGGAGGATTATTGATATAAATAAAGAAAGAATATAAATACGACAGCTTACCAAAGGAAAACATATAGTTGTTGCATTAGTTGTCTTGTAGGCCTTTACCAAGAAAATAAAAATGACAAAGACATTGATATTATTCCTATACTATTTTCATCAAACATACTACCCAATCCATTCTATCTCACTATTCCATCGAACTCAAAACCAATGCTTAAAAGAAAATCAACCAAAGGGCTACTGATGATGTCAAACTAAATAAAAATCATAATCGATTCTCCGCTTATGTCCTTGAATACAATATATAGAAAATCATACCTTAAAAGAAAATCATAGATACTCAAATAAAAATAATAATTGAACCCGAATGGTGTAAAAAACCAAACAAATGATTTAAAGAAACTCAAAAGCCCACCACCTGAAAAGGTTATTTTAGAGAGTTTTGGAGTCAAAATAGTTAGTTTCTAGCAACAATTATTTTCTCCATAGGCTCCAATACGACCAAACAAGACGTACAAGAAAATCAATAGAAAAAAAAACCCTTTTGCAACTGTCACGACCCCAAAATTAGGGTAGCATTAAGGGGTCGTGATTATGGGATTTTCTGTAGCATAATCTTTATTTTCTTCTCCATGATCTGCACGGGTGAGAATACAGGATCCATCACCGTTATGGAACATTTAACGGAAGCTTGCATTGCGGTGCAACCTGAATTCCAGAGCTCATCGGATTTTGTGTTGCATCACTAATGGGAAGCTTGTCACAACAAAATCACAAAACCCCACCACTTTCTTGAATTATAAGAACCCATTATAAAATAACAAAAATCTGATAAATTGTCCTAATATTCTAACTTGGCTTTCTTTCAGTCAGGTGCCTAGAAACACTAAAACCCTTGCAAAAAATACCTTTGAAATGTCACCTTCTGGATGGCCTAATTGGGAAACCTTTGGATTTCAGAAAGAGAGAGTTGCAAAGGGTGGGAGAGAGATATGACGATGGATAAAGAGAGAGAGAGTCGATTAGCACCATAGGAGATCAGGTTGTGTGAGAAGGGAAGGTAGAGGTAGTCGATTAGCACTATTTTAGACGAGAGGGATTCCTCTAAGTGTCTTGTTGCATCCAAAGATTGTAGAGAACATTCGGGATGATCTCTCAAAATCTTATAAAATTATTGAGGTGTAGAGAAAAAGAGAAGCCAAAGAACTGAAGATCAAGAGATATGCAGAGGTTTTGTGGAAACGTAAAATATAATGAAAATTTAAAAATATCAAACTATAGAGAAAAATGTGCCTGTAATTATAAAAGACAGAAAGTAGTTTAGTAGGTTAAAAAGTTACTTTTCTTAGAAAGAATTATACTTTAAAATCTTAAAAACTTTATTCATGAATAAAACAATTTTAACTAAAAATAATAATGGTAGACTATTTTCTTTTTTAAACTATTTTTATCAAAGATATTTTATTTAGTACGAATGATAATCAAAGAAGAAGAATTTGTTAGAAATCTCAAATGATATGAATGGTCACATGTAGGCTCCTGCCGATTAAGACATGCATTATTCTTCTTAAATTCAATTTTTGGATGAAATAGACTTTAAGAATAGAAAACTTTCACATTTCACTAAAAATTAGAATGCTAGAGTATTTTTCTTTATTTTTAATTTTTTTTATTTAAGAGATTTTATTTCATCTATACATACATTTAGTCTATATACAAAAACCACTGATAATTATATTCACCTGTATATAAATTTCAGAGAGAACAAGCATTCATCTAAGACGGTCTACGAATCCAACATCTAAAATGGAACGGACATCAATCCCATCCAAAAAAAGAAACTTAACAATAAAAATAGTTTTTGATTCAAATATCCACATCACAGTTTGGGTTTTCAATGTGACACAATATGCAACCAAATCAAACGTATCAAGAAAAATTACCCAAAAACCAATGCAAAAACAATTATATAAAGAACATATTTTGATCCAGCCAAAAGAATACAAAAAATCAATCATTAAACAAACAATCACGGGGTCACTGATTGTAATAACTAGGTATTTTTTGTTGATGTCAACACAATTTTATGTTGATGTTGACGAATGTTTTGTTGATGTCAATAAATATTATTCATGACAAAATAGGGAACTGGTCATGCTGATATCAACAAGAAAAGGGAAAAACGGAAAAAACAAAGATGATTTGGGCTAAAGGTTCTTGGCCGTCATTATAAAAGTTTATGGTCCTCAACTGTGGTTACCTTATTTAAGGGGATTTTTATGGTAAATGTCCCTTTTCATCTGATTGCTAATGTTCTCTCTCCTGTCTCTGTCTCCGTCTCTGCTGCTTCTACTTAATATAGGTTGTTTCTCCTTTTTCGACCTTCGCCCTCAGATCATTAGAATCTGGAATTTTCTACTGTGTGTGTAGAACTGTTTATACTAATAAAACCTAAGTTATAATTCAATTTTGGAAATGTAGCTTGCTTCTGACTGATAAAACCTGCCCCTTCTTCGTGGTGAAAATGCTAATGATTTAGTCCGTTTGAATAACGAAGTATAGCTGATCTGTGCCATTAATTGGGTCAAAATGGAGTTTTGGGGCTTTGTGGTCAAACACGCAGGCCAACATGGACACAAATTTATTAGTCAGATTTTAAGCAAGATGGGATGATGCTTACATGATGATGTTGTCCGGTTTTAAAATTATGCTCAGTACCCAATTCAATGCGACTGAACCTTGATAGATGTGATATTGCCTGCATCCATGGTTAGTTTTATTGTTTAGAGCATGTTTGGATGTACAAAAGAGTTCCATTTGTTTCTTGTTCAATGGTGGAGCAGAAAAAGTTGTGTTTCCCCAACTAAATTGCGGTGCATCTTTTCCACCTGAAATAGTTGTATTTGTTTGTGTTTGGAAATTAGAAAATCATACTATCAATTATTAAATATTAGTACTACCAAAAGAGGCCCCCACATATTGTTTTGTGTGCAACCCCAAAGGATAGCTCACCTGGCATAGGACCAACGATGATAAGTGCGACAGCAGCTACTTGGACTCTGGCCTTTTGGTCCGGCGACGATCGCCTTACAAGTCCGGACCTCTACTTAAGATTTCTTCTCTAAGAATGGCTAACCCACATAAATATATTTTAACCTCAAATTCTCCACTTGTCAAAACAAGACAAGTTCCAAAACAAAACTCTTATTGATTTCCTGCTGTGGGTTGCCTTTGCATGAACCAATGGAAACCGAGACGAGATGGAGTAGAAAATCAAGATACTCCACCGTTCAGCCACAAAAAACGAGAACCTTTGCTTTAGATTCCTACAAAGAGACCCGTTCCACAGCGACTGGTCTTCTCAATCCATACCGAAATAGGGAGAAGAAGACCCAAGGGGGGTCTCTTGCCCTAGGAACAAGGGAGGGGGAATGGAAGATTTGAAATTTTGATATTCAAAATTTTATGCCTAAACAGTTGAAAGGGCAAATCAATAGTGAAAATGTCTGATGTGGCGTATCTAGGGACCTCTCGCCAAAATATGTTCAAATGCGTGGACTACAACCCTTAGACGAAACTGGGTGGATCAGAACCTTTAAACGTTCCATTTCAGGTCAAATCCAATTGAGGGCTAATTTCTCAATGAGAGACTTGGAGAGGCATTGATGGAGAGCCAAAATCAATTGATTAGTCGAAACAAATTTGAACAGTCAAAATTAATTGAACAAGCAAAATGTGCCCATGCTTAGCATTGGCAATATAATACATATTTATAAAATATATACAAAAAATTATAAAATGTATAAGAAATTAAAATACAAAAATCTCGTTATAAATTATATTGAGATATAAAAATTAAAAATAACCTATCATTTACCAAATGAAGTTATTAAAACTTTATTGAGAATGAAAATGATTGGTCATAGCAAAGAACGGAATCTCAAATCCAAAACCACGGGACAACCCCCTCAGCCCCAACAAAAATAAAAATGATAAACAAACTGATTCGTAGTGGCCCAAATCAGAGCATTTAACAAATGTTAAAATTAAAATAAAAAAAAAAACTTTTGCAGAGAGCTCTAATTTATATGCTAACAATTTAATCACAAACATATATAAAATCTTGACAACTCGAGTTAACACAGTAAATATACATATAGCAACTACAAACCAATTGAAACAACCCAACAGAAAAAGAAGTTAATGGATAGCAAAAGAAAATATTGAGAATGAATGTCAAAGAAAAATGATAAAATATAAGAAAAATATTAATCCAGATCCAAAACCACAGACAAACACATACGCATAAACAGAATCAATGTTTGATCTGTAGAGACCCGAGCCAGCTAACAATTACTATCTTTCAACTTTCAACTTTTTTTTTTTTTTTGTTAAAATGCAAAGATTAGGAGTTTATGATATGACTGCTTCTGTAAATGCTTTGCTTATGATTTTTATCACCCTAAACCTGAGGAGACTTGCCATGGGGGGCTGGCAGCTAAACACATCAACAAGAAATATAAATAATCAAAGGTAGAAGTATTAAATGAATGTATACACATTTTTTGACAGGAACTTGATTACATGTAAAAAGATATGGGGGATTCGTGCTATGATCAAACACGGTCTTATGCTACTCTCATGGAGGATTATTGATATAAATAAAGAAAGAATATAAATATGACAAAGCTTACCAAAGGAAAACATATAGTTGTTGCATTAGTTGTCTTGTAGGCCTTTACCAAGAAAAAAAATGACAAAGACATTGATATTATTCCTATACTATTTTCATCAAACATACTACCCAATCCATTCTATCTCATTATTCCATCGAACTCAAAACCAACGCTCAAAAGAAAATCAACCAAAGGGCTACTGATGATGTCAAACTAAATAAAAATCATAATCGATTCTCCGCTTATGTCCTTGAATACAATATATAGAAAATCATACCTTAAAAGAAAATCATAGATACTCAAATAAAAATAATAATTGAACCTGAATGGTGTAAAAAACCAAACAAATGATTTAAAGAAACTCAAAAGCCCACCACCTGAAAAGGTTATTTTAGAGAGTTTTGGAGTCAAAATAGTTAGTTTCTAGCAACAATTATTTTCTCCAATATAGGCTCCAATACGAGCAAACAAGACCTACAAGAAAATGAATGAAAAAAAAAACCCCTTTGCAACTGTCACGACCCCAAAATTAGGGTAGGATTCAGGGGCCGTGATTATGGGATTCACTATAGCATAATCTTTATTTTCTTCCCTACAATCCGAAAGGGTGAGAATATAGGACCCATTACCATTATGGAACATTTAGCAGAAGCTTGCAATGTGGTGCAAACCCGAATTCCGGAGCTCATCGGATTCCGTGTTGCATCACTAATGTCTTATTAGTTGCATCATACTATATCATACCTCATCAGATTGGTATAACATAAACAGAATATAAGTAGAGTTAGACAAGTAAACGGGAGATTATATTTCCATAATTAAAGTTAGAGAGTTACAAAATATGCATTAATTACATTCCCAATATAAAAGGCCAATAGAGGCTCGTACGATGTGATTCAAAACCCATGCTATATGATGAGAATGCAAAATGTCATATTTTTCTCCCTTAATGTTTAGTGCTTTATACTTATTTGATGCCTAAATGTACTCATTATTCTTTTATTTTTATTTAGGTGCAAATGGAGGCATTAAGTGCAAAATGAAGCTAATTGGGCGATTCTGGATAGTTTGGACATCGCTTCATAATCTGGGCATAACTCTCTCATCTGAGCTCCAATTGAGGTGATTCAAGATACTATGGAACGCCAAGAAAAAGATCTACAACTTTCATGTTTTAAGTTTTGAGAGATACTGGCTATATCAAGGTCAAAATCGGGCTTGAAATTACTGCTCGTACTAGATGCTAAATGGATGAAAAATCAAGCAGAATGGCATTATGGTAAATTTGAAGAAATCAGGAGTTCGTCGAAACATATCCAATATTGGGCTCATATTTTGTAGAATGGAAAATTGTGCAACTTTAATTCTTGAGCTGAGTCCAACCGGAGCCAAGATGAAAAGATAAAGGCGAATAAAGAATTTTCAATAACTTTAATTCCAAACCCAAAATTCCATCTATATCCCCACATGCATACACTCCTCTCTCACGTTTTCATCCTATCAGAACTCATTATTTCTCTCTTTCCTCTTTAACCACCCACGTATCACACTCCTAGTGGATCTCTCTCTCATCCCTAATAGTTCTCACAAAGACCTCTTTTCTCTACATAAACCCACCGATCTGAAGGCGAGAGGGGGATCTCTGCACTGCATGTTCTCTGTCTTTCTGCATCTTTTTCTCCTCTGACGAATTCTCTCTCTCGGTCTCTTTCTTTTCTTCTTTTCTTTTTATTTTAATTTTGCAAGTTAGCATGGCCCTGCGTGGCTAATTCTTTGTAATTGGTCAAAGGAGACTGAAGCCTCGGAACAAATATTGTGAGATCTAATTTATTTTCATTGTTCAATTTATGCTTTGAATATGGGTTGTTCTTCTATGCTTAATTTGTTATCATGATTGTTTCGTTTAATTGCTAGGATGCATACTAGTATATTTTTCGTTGCAATCTACTGCTAAATTAGAAATCAAATCCGTAATTGTTTGATCTCTCTAATTTGCGAAGCAACTGATATTTAATAAATTACTGCGTCAGTGATTGTTAGATATTAGGAAGAACACTTGGCTAAATTAAATGCAACTGCGTGTGCTTGTGTTATTTGGGTTCATCGATCTCTCTAATTTTAATGCTATTACTAAATTAAATCTATAGCGCTTGTCTTAGGTTGTTTAGTAATTAGGGTTAATTAGAGCGCGTGTTTTCTAATTAACTAATTAAGGAGGTAGGAATTTAATTCCAACGATGAATATTCAAAGTGTTTGTTAATTTATTTTTGCATCAATGATCAGTTCTGAATTTCCGATGGTGGATGTTAACTTTGACCAATGCTTGCTCATTTAATTGAATTCGTTACTTTGTTGCTCTTTGTTTGCTTTTATTTATTTTTTTCTTTCAACATAAAAAAAAAAAATACCCCCTCATCTTTAATCACATAGCATGAAATTTGACTAAACACTCTCCGTGGGAACGATCTTTACTCGCACTACTACATATATTTTTAGGAGTAAAGGTTTTATTATTTTTGGGTGCCTGCGACAGCACGACCACTATACTTAAAACCAACTCATGCATGCGACATATGTGGAGTAAATGAACCTCTAGATCATGAAAACAATTAAAGGAGAAGGAGCTCTTCGCTTTAAGAAGCTCAAACAAGAAGGTAGGAGCTAAAGGGGCTGCCAGTCATGAAATCACACCAAAACGAACTATGTTGCAAAGGAGATGATGTAGTATCCCTTGGTGGGGTCGGAACCTCTCAAAACTCTTCAAAACTAACCCAAACCAAGTTCTGACCCTCAATACACATGATTGGCTTCTAATCCCACTGAGTAATCCTAACCATTGAATTAATTAGTGCTAATCATAGGATTAAGAGGTCGGGTTATTACAGCAACCATCGCTAAAGTTAGCATCCAGGACAACCAGGTCATTTATAAGACATCTATCCTTTCTCAACATGACTATTATGAAGCTTCCACTCCTATCACTCGCCCATAATACGTTGGTGCTGGGTTTGTTTTGTGCATGTGTGTGTGCGCGCGCACGCCTTATCTCTATCCTTTTGTATGTTTTTTCTTAAGTAATGAACTCATCTTTTAAAAAAAATGAAGAGAAAAGACCACGTGAAAAAGATTTGGAGGAGAATACTTATTTCCAACAACAGTAATAGTCCGCGAAATGGGTTAAATCGAATTAACAAAAAAAAAGAAGCACAAATTAAATTCAATGCAAGAAAACAACACCTAAACAGAGATTGCACATCTAAAACCATATTGTTTTATTGAGAAGTAACACAAACACTTATAAAAAGTAGTATTAGAGTAAACAGGGAAGCTTGTCACAACAAAATCACAACAATTCACCAAATTCTTGAATTATAAGAACCCATTATAAAATAACGAAAATCTGATAAATTGTCATAATATTCTAACTTGGCTTTCTTTCAGTCAAGTGCCTAGAAACCACTAAAACGCTTGCAAAAAATACCTTTGAAATGTCACCTTCTGTACGGCCTAATTGGGAAACCTTCGGATTTCAGAAAGAGAGAGTTGCAAAGGGTGGGAGAGAGATATGATGACGGATAGAGACTTGAAGGAGAGAGAGTCGATTAGCACCATAGGAGATCAGGTTGCGTGAGAAGGGAAGGTAGAGGTATATCGGACGAGAGGGATTCCTCCACGTGTCTTGTTGCATCCAAATATTGTAGAGAACATTTGGGATGATCTCTCAAAATCTTATAAAATTATTGAGGTGCAGAGAAAAAGAGAAGCCAAAGACTTGAAGATTGAGAGATATGCAGAGGTTTTGCGGAAACGTAAAATATAATGAAAATTTAAAAATATCAAACTATACAGAAAAATGTTCCTGTAATTATAAAAGACAGAAAGTAGTTTAGTAGGTTAAAAAAGTTACTTTTCTTAGAAAGACTTATACTTTAAAATTTTAAAAACTTTATTCATGAATAAAACAATTTTAACTAAAAATAATAATGGTAGACTATTTTCTTTTTTAAACTATCGTTATCAAAGATATTTTCTTTAGTACGAACGATAATTAAAGAAGAAGAATTTGTTAGAAATCTTTAATGATATGAATGGTCACATGTAGGGCTCCTGCCGATTAAAACATACATTAACAATTTTAACTAAAAATAATAATGGTAGACTATTTTCTTTTTTAAACTATCATTATCAAAGATATTTTATTTTGGTACGAATAATAATCAAAGAAGAAGAATTTGTTAGAAATCTCAAATTATATGAATGGTCACGTGTAGGCTCTTGCCGATTAAGACATGCATTATTCTTCTTAAATTCGATTTTTGGATTAAATAGACTTTAAGAATAGAAAACTTTCACATTTCACTAAAAATTAGAATGCTATAGTATTTTTCTTTATTCTAATTTTTCTTATTTAAGAGATTTTATTTCATCTATATATACATACATTTAATCTATATACAAAAACCACAGATAATTATATTCATCTATATATAAATTTCAAAGAGAACAAGCATTCATCTAAGACGGTCTGAGAATCTAACATCTAAAATGGAACAGACATCAGTCCCATCCAAAAAAAGAAACTTAACAATAAAAATAGTTTCCGATTCAAATATCCACATCACAATTTGGGTTTTCAATGTGACACAATATGCAGTCAAATAAAATGTATCAAGAAAAGTTACCCAAAAACCAATGCAAAAACAATCATATAAAGAACATTTTTTTATCCAGCCAAAAGAATACAAAAAATCAATCATTAAACAAACAAACAAATGTGAAATATAATAAAAAGAATGATCATTAATAACAAAAAAATAACTATTTCAAAAGCAATAAACTTGGGAAAGTTGATGTTACAGAAGCCCAAAAGGCCAATACACCATATATTTTGATGAAAGTGCTCTATGGTTAAGGTTTTGGAGGGAAGAGAGGAGAGATACCGTTGGTGAGATTTTTTCCCAAAGAGGGTTTCAATAGATGCGACAGGCAACAAGGGCGAGGATTTCCCTAAGACATTGACCAACCAGGTCAACAACCCAATCAGTAACACCAAACCAATGGATTCATGGGCTCAACTATGGGTTTGGTCTGCATCAATTCCACAATTTATCTGTTCAAACAAGTTTTTATCTTCATAGACGGGGCACATTCAACAAAAACCAGATCAACGACCTTATGGGAGCAACCAAAGACAATGGGTGCAACCAACGACCTTCTAAGAACTTTCTTAAAAAAAATTAAAAACAAAAAGGGTTTTAGGTAACTAGATTTACTGGCAAACTAAGTTCAAAGCAAGTCATGAGCCAAATGGGAAAAACTAAACAAACCACAGTCCCAAGAACAAAATAAAATAAAAAGAAAAAGAAGATGAATAAATAGAGTTCGAACAAACTACATTTACAACGAACTCTACATACCGAAAAGGGTCGTAAAAGAAAGAAATCAGCAAACCCCATATAAAAAACCAACTACAGACAAACAACAAAGATAAAGAAATGAAGAGATAATAAAAAAAAAGCCCATGAATTCCAAATACTACAAATATTCTGGGGACTTTTACCACAATAATCCCCTTAAATAGGGTAACCCTAAACTTTTATAATGACCCAAATATATGCAACTATTTATAATCTATCATACACTTTTTTTCCACCTTTTTTATAGAATGAGAATTCCATGTACTATAGAGAAAAGGAGCCAGCAGAGAGACGAGAAAGACAAAACAAACAACCCCCAAAGCCTATCATACACTTAAAAATAGAAAAGTAATGAGAGAGCAACCAAGATTTGGCGGAAGTCCATTATTGCAAGGTATGAGAATGGTTTTTACTTCCTCTTTTTTTTTTTTTTTTTCCATAAAGGACAAATACAAGAGCTATACCCAAATAATCAAACAATAAAACTTAGGGACATTTACTTCAAAAATCCCATTAAATAGGGTAATTACAACTGAGGACCCTATACTTTTATAATGACGGCCAAGGACCTTTCACTCAAAATCCAATATTTCATTCCGTTTTTGCTCTTGGTTGGTTGATGTCAACATAACCCTAAAAAAAAAAAGGTTCTTCGCCCCCAAATCAATAGCAACAGTAGAATAGAAGAAAGAGATGAAGGAGAGAAGAAGGAGATCAATGCCCTACCCCTTTTTTTCTCAATCACAGTGTGAGAGAAATTGCTCGATGTCAACAAAACCCTAAACAACGGAAAACTCAATTTTTGTTGACGCTAACTGGGTATTTTTGTTGACGTCAACATAATTTTATGTTGATAGCGATGAATCTTTTGTCGACGTCAACAAATTCACAGGGTCACTCATGCTGTTAACTGAGCATTTTTGTTGATGTCAACACAATTTTATGTTGATGTCGACGAATCTTCTATCAACGTCAAAAAATTCACGGGGTCACTAATTGTAATAACTAGGTATTTTTGTTGATGTCAACACAATTTTATGTTAATGTTGACGAATGTTTTATTGATGTCAATAAATTTTACTCATGATAAAATAGGAAACTGGTAATGTTGACATCAACAAAAAAAGGGCAAAA
The DNA here is from genome assembly GCA_029852735.1 of Persea americana. Lineage (NCBI taxonomy): Eukaryota > Viridiplantae > Streptophyta > Magnoliopsida > Laurales > Lauraceae > Persea > Persea americana. The sequence goes on from CM056810.1 coordinate 57,496,700, forward strand.
CGGAAAAAAAAAAAGATGAATTGGTTTAGAGGTCCTTAGCCGTCATTAAAAAAGTTAAGGGGATTTTTGTGGTATATGTCCCTTGTTTTTTTTTTTTTTGTACCTTTCCATATGATTGCTAATGTTCTTGCTTACTTGCAACCCAATTGGATATTTTGATCTTAAGGCGCCCATCCTCTCTCCTGTCTCCGTCTCCGTCTCCGTCACTGCTGCTTTTACTTAATATAGGTTGTTTCTCCTTTTTCGACCTTCGCCCTCAGATCATTAGAATATGGAATTTTCTACTGTGTGTGTAGAACTGTTTATACTGATAAAACCTAAGTTATTCAATTTTGGAAATGTAGGTTTCTTCTGACTGATAAAACCCTCCCCTTCTTCCTGGTGAAAATGCTAATGATCTAGTCTGTTTGAATAACAGAGTACAGCTGATCTGTGCTGTTAATTTGGTAAAAATGGAGTTTTGGGGCTCCGTGGTCATACACGCGAGCCAACATGGACTCAAATTTATCAGTGAAATTTTAAGCAAGATGGGATGATGCTTACATGATGATGTTGTCAGGTTTTAAAATTATGCTCAGTGCCCAATTCAATGCGACTGAACCTTGATAGATGGGATATTGCCTGCATCCATGGTTAGTTTTATTGTTTAGAGCATGTTTGGATGTACAAAACACTTCCATTTGTTTCTTGTTCAATGGTGGAGCAGAAAAAGTTGTGTTTCCCCAACTGAATTGTGGTGCATCTTTTCCACCCGAAATAGTTGCATTTGTTTGTGTTTGGAAATTAAAATGCCATACTATCAATTATTAAATATGAGTACTGTCAAAAGAGGCCCCCGCATATTGTGTGCAACCCCAATGGATAGCTCACTTGGCCTAGGACCACGGTTTAATGGGGCAGCTCAGTCGGCTTACGACCACGGTTTGCACCCGAAGGTTGAGGGTTTGAAACTGCGCTACCACACTAGGCCCACAAAGGGTTTACCTGGTTCAGACGGGGCCCGAAGGGATTAGTCCGGCCTATAGGGTAGGGACACCCTCCATTGTCAAAAAAATATATAAACATGTAGTCTTTTGTGCTCCTTACATCTCCTGTGATAATTTGCAGCACTCACATACTAGCATTGTGAAAAGAATTGCAAATTTTTATACCACTTTCTCAGTCATTGGTAATATTTTGTTTTCATTTTTATTGTTGCAGATTAATGTTCTACCCTTGAAGCTGATGAGTCATACAAATGTTGGAAAGCCTACTTAGTTTGAGCTGAAAGGTCTTAAAGTTAAAACCCTTCTGTTCAAGTTTTTTTGACTTGCTAGATAATGTATTTGAATTTGGATCTCTTACCTTTATCCCCTTCACGACTTTAACCTCAGCGGGAGAATTCTATAGAGGACGTGGGCGTCACTTTCTTCCTAGCCCCCTTCCCAAACAAACGGCCAACCCTCTCTCTCTAATTCCATTCCTGTATGGATAACACGAACCTTAAATATACAATGTTTTCAATCATCTCAACCTCTTTGAGTAAAATCTCTTATGAATATCCATCGTCATTATCAACACATTTTCTTTCCATTTCAAGGCATCCCATCTTTCATTTTTCTTAAATGTTTACATCTTTTCATCTCTCTCTTTGACCTTTTTTTTTTTTTAATACGTTTCAAGTTAGCCTGACAAAACCCGGCAATGGATACTATCCATCTATCCAAGGGCACTTCAATGCATAGTTTGCAGGATTGTTGTTTGAGTCTTGAAGAAATGTTTGCTCAATGTATGAGTATGGTGGCTGTCGTATGGAATTGTAATGGATTGTGGTTGCTGTAATGTCATGTTTTTGTTGGCCATCGTAATGGGATGTTATTTCAGTCCATAATTTAGCAAATTGTTGATTTCAAGGAATGAAACCATAGATCTGCTCCCATTTCTCTCTGTGTTATAGTATTTTCATGTTTTTGCTGTGCTTAATGATATGAAATATCATTCATTCATTCAAATTTATCAATTGAGTTTACCCTTTGAAGAAAATGGGTACTCTACCTAGATGCTAAAGAAGTTTCCTTATACCAATTACAAGATGATTATGGTGCAGAGCCAAGGCAACTCCAGTCATTTTGTTGGAAAGTGGTGGTGATCGGTTCTTGGAATAAGATGGGGTTATTCTTCTAGAAATGGCAACCTGTATGCATTTATGAACTCAAGTTTGAATGAGAAATGTAGTTCTGGAAACACAAACCGATCCTCTTCAAACTGCTGTCCACGTGTTCTTCCATTCCAAAGGAGACTTAGTTGTAAACATCTTGTGAATGTTACACTTGTGTTCGGGATGAAAATTTATGTTGTTTCTACCATGACGAGATTCTTGAATGGGGCATGCGGGAAATATTGTTGTTGCTCGGATCAAGGACCTGCAGCTGCAAGGATCTTACTTCCCATATTCAACAAGACAAACTACCCAGTTTCCTTAAGCTAGGAATTGCATTCCACTTATAATATGAACAGAGGAGTTCGAATTCTCATTGGATTTAGACTGAGTACATTTTTAAAAGCTTGTAACCGTTAAATTCCAATATTCCACTCCATTCACTTGACAACCCATTAATATCAACTCCAACCCATCAAAGTTTCAATGATCCATTCATTTGACAACTTTATAAAATCAACTTAACACCTGTCAATGACCATTCAATAGTGCAGAAACCTGTAACCATCAACTTTCATGATATCTTAATCCCATTCATTTTACAACATGAAAACATGAAAACGTTTACTTATAAATAATGTAATCATCAACTTTGAACATGACAGTCTCCATTCATTCTACAAATTTATAACATCAAAGCATTCAAATAGTAGCAACCATAACATTAAACTCTGAAATTTAAACAAGACAATCTCCATTCAAATTAGAACCCGATTACAACATGTTTACACATGCAAAGAACCATTAAAATTACTTCACATCACAGATCCACCTTAAGTCAAGCCTATTACATTCCCATATAAACACACTATCCTTTGCAGTACAACCAACATCACAAATAACAGCCAATATCTACAATATAAACTTCCATTACAGCAGTCAATAGCCAATAGTTTAGTTACTCTACTATGCAAATATAGATGGTTAAGAACAAAAAATCAAGCAACCATTTATGGTGTTCCAAAGAACTTGGTCTAAAGCTAGAGTAAATGAACAAATGGTATAGACCAAGTGAACCAAATCTATGAAATATAAATTACGACTCGAGTGTGACATCAAAGCTTGACTATCACTCTTCCCCTTCTAAAGGGTGCCACTCACTGCCACATCAATGTTCCTTCTTTCGACATGGCCACTCTCATATACTCTTAAGGCAACAAGATCATCTAGGCTTGCTTCACTCACACCTCTTTCTTTCCAAGCATCATAACAACCTGTGGCAAAAAAAAATTCAAGATCTATTTTTAAAAAAATCTCATAAATGAACAAAAGTTCCTCTTAAAACCTAGCTTTTCAATCTTAGAACATCTCTTCTTTATTCATTGTTGGTTCCTCACACAATTTTAACCTTTTGCTCTATTCGCACCATATCGGCGTATTGGTGGAGTGTTGGGAAGAAATGAGCCATAACATGATATTCACAAGGCTTGAAGCCTTCAAAGTCTTCACCAACAGAGTCATCACCAGTGGAGGGTGTATAGATCACCAAAAAGATCATAAAAGATAGAATTTTGTATTTTCATCAAGTTCAATTGTAAGAGAAAACATTAATATAAAGGGTGGCTCAGACATCTGATGCTTATAGTATCAATTGGGTTTTCTTTGCTTTTCTCAATACTCACTTTCTAGGTATGACTTTTGACTCCTACTAGCAACATGACTTGGAAATAATAACTCCTACCATCCATATGTAACATAAATAAAAATGAAAACAAACTAAAAATACTTGATATAAGATTTGTTGCAAGGAGACTCTTGAGTAAATGTGTCATTTTGGGGGAAGATGCCAACTATCACAATATGGAGTCAGCATTTCAGATTGCCTTCGGCAAACAGAATACAAATCCAGACTCACCACAAAATTCATATCCAGTAACCAAACATTTTCTTGTATTAACAATTGTGTATCAAAATATATGAAAATTAACAGGAATGCAGAATTGCATAAACCAAAATGAAGGATTGACCATGAAGAACAAAAACATAAGCAACAAGAAATTCCTTAAGTAAAATCATATGCAACACAAAAGGGTTAAAAATTCAGCATGCAGCATCCCACATTTATGAATGAACTGATTGAAGAGCTTTACTGATGTAGATAGCGGCCAAGAAGAACAAGTAGGTCATGATACATGCAACCAAATATTAAGAATTTAAGATGGGGCATCCCCTCTTATTTTCCTTAGCTTTTGATTAGTTTGATTTTTTATATTTTACTCTTTTAGGACACATTTCAACTACTGTCAATGATACTTCAGTCATCGTCTACTTCCATTTGGTAAGGCTTACAGCAAATCCATTAATTAAATGAATCACTAAGATTAATTCAATTTTCCTTTCTCGTGTACTGTGTTTATTAACTTGTGTACAGGGCACCTTTAATAGCCACTAGAATGAGAATAAACTTGTATATGAAAACTCTCTTGGGGAAAAACCTTGCAAGAGGTCTTTGTGGTAGTTATTTTGGAGCACGTAAGCATTAGCTAAGGGTTTCCTGAAATATGAGGCATTGGCCCAGTATAAACCTAGATCTAGGCATAATGATTTAGTACCAATCTTGGGATGAACCTTGCGTTTATTTCAGATTGGATCACCACCTATTTGCAACTGTTATTACAGGTCAGATTTTGCTCTTCTCAATCTTACACATGATTTATAAAGTGTTTTGATTTTCTTCTTCAAATGTGCATATAGTAAAACCTAATATTTGAGAGTTAAAAGGTTAATCTAATGGGCCCATGAAAATTAGCTTTTTGGGCATACAATGGCAGCGGTTGAGGGCTCTATTCTGACCCCAGTCTACATAATTTATAGTTTCTATACTAAGAGCAACAAGTACGTAAATGTAGTAATAAATTAATAATCTAGTTCCACCAAAAATGTAGAATGACAGAAGAAATTTTCTCAGTTCTTACATCTTGAACCCAATGAATCCCTTGAGCAATAATATCATCTCTCTGAAGCCAATTTATTTGCCACAAAAGCCAGTCATCGATAGCATCTTCCATCATTAACTGCAGATTTTGTTTGGAAATCCAGAAAACCTATCTTCTGCAGATAAAGAAGAAAATGCAATCAAATTTATGAAGGAATTCAAGCAGCATTTTACAATATGAAATTCATCCCCTATCAAGTATCCATAAAGTGCTATAGCAGTTACAGAGGTCAAGAAATTTAATTCCAAACTTACCATAAAAATATCACTTAGTACATTCTTAGAAATAAAATGAGACCCGCAAAGCTATGTTGATAGTTAAGACATTCTCCCACCAGGGGAGATGTCCCGGGATAGACACAGGAAAGCCTCCTACATAACCTGGCAAAAGAAAGGGACACTCAAATGCTGCACAGTATAGTTTCTACAAACAGTATAGATCATAGGACAACAAAGGTAAGAATCCAGTCAAGGCTGGAGTTGCATCATTGTTATTAAAAAAAGACACATTCATGATATTGCAATCTCTTTTTTTTTTTTTTTTTTTTTTGGGCTGAAGTGCTGATATATTTATAAAAGTAAATTGTTACAGAATTCACAACGAAAACAACTTTTTACAGTCCTGAAACCTGGAAACAGAGCCTATAAACAAACTGAGAGTTTACAAGCCTACACATAAATATTTAAATGTACCGTGTTTCATTGTCAAAATAATATAATACTGAGATATTATAAATTAGAGTTCTATTATTTTCTTATTGTGTATGACGAGACTTGAAAGAATATACCAAATTATTCCATTATTAAAACATTTGTATAAACGCATTCTGCTGCTAACATGTTAAAATAATTCCAATACACAATGAAACGTTTTCTTGATTGGTAATATCTTAAAAAATTATATTTTGTACAATTTTTTTAACTTATGGAAACACTGAGTCGAGAACCGATAAAGTAATATTAACATGATACAGCACTGCCATTGTAGAAAAGAGCCCACAGCATGATTGGAAGGTGCTCAGAGTTGCAACTTGTGGTTGGAGGATCGAGTAATGTTAACTTTTAAAGTACAGAGAGAGAAAGAGGAGGTATTGCAATATTGGATTGAGAAACATCTAGAAGCAGACCGTAGGATAGACAAACAAATTAATGTAAAAATAGAATGAAAATTACACTAGAAAAAGAACATACTTTGTACAACTTGTTTTAACTCATCAAAAAACAAGTAGCTGAGGCTGAGATGCCAATAAAGTACTATTAACATGTCACAGCTGTTAGATGAGAAATTGCAGTTCTAATCTCAAACCACAAATGACATAAGATAGATCTGCTGAAAAATGTTGTAATTATAAGAGACAGAATTATAGAGTTCAAGGGGGGAGGTGTTTGACAAGGGGGGGCTCTGTTTTAAAACTGGGGAAAGGCGGTACATAAGGTTTGGACCGATGATTGGTTGGGGGCGGGCTATTGGTTGGTCTTTTCCCTGTTTTAAGGTAGTTTCAGATAACAATAATTCAGAGAGAATCTTATGTTCAGTCAGGGAGTAGTGTCTTGTGTTATCTCTTTTAGGAGAGCTTTGCATCAGCGTGAAGCAGTTGGGTCTGAGTCTATATTGGGTCTTTTGTCACTTCCATTTGCAAAAGTGAGAACGATTTTTGCATTTGGAAGTACTTCTGGAATGTTTTCTGCCAAGTCTTTCTTCATGTAGAGGTTTTTTGTTGGTTAACAATCACTGGAAAGGTCTTTGACCGTAGATAATCTTCAAAGGCAAGGCTTGACTTTATAGAATATTGTCGATAAGTGTTCTATATATGGAAGACCAGGGTGTGGTTGCGATCAACCATTTATTTCATCATGATTTTGCGTCACATCTATATGGATTTTAAGGTTTGTGGGATTTCATGGTGTATTCCTAAATCGCTTGTCGCCTTCATTCAGTCTTGGAGGTTGGGTTCATTTTTATGGCCGTGGTTTGCTGATATGGAGGCATATATCCCTTTTGCAATTATATGGTCTATTTGGAAAGAAGTAATGACAATTTTTAAGGGGGGACTACATTGCCAGTTGATGCTATAGTTCCATTGGTGGGACTTAGGTCAGTAAGGTGGTTATGCAGGAAGAAATTCAAGGAAGTAAAGGTGTAAGCTTGATGACATCTTCTGAAATTGGACGCTTGCACCATTTGTCATCCAAGGAGAAGAAATATGTCTCTTGGAGGCTTCCTTCCATTGGATCCTCGAAATTCAATGTGGATGGTGCGGCGAGAGGTAAACCAAGTTCGGCGAGGATAGGAGTTCTTTGTAATTGCAAGAGGGACGCTTTCTTCATGTTCTCCAAGAATGTGGGGGTGAAGAATTCTAACGAGGCTAAGGTTTTAGCAATTCTTGAAGCTCTGCATTTATCCTAGAGAAGTTTGTTGTGGGAAGTGATTCCCTTAGCACATTTCGTGGGTTAATTCAATGGAGATGAGTCTGTGGAAATTTCAGTTCTACTTCAATGAGATAGCATTTCTATCTTCATCTTCTTGGGTAGTCTTTTAACATATTAGCTGATTAACCAATGGGATGGCAAATGCATTAGCCAAACAAGGGGTTGATAGGATCCTTTCTATGGAGGCATCTATTTTGTAATTGTTGTTTGCATCTAAGAGTAATGCTCTTATCCTGATACTTTGCTTTCTTTTATTAATTTTGTTTTGTTGTATGATCCCTGATCTTGCAATATGATATCTGTAATTTCCCAAGAGGCCGACAGCACAAAGTCGCACACCAAACAGCACATAACATTCTACAAGAAGAGGGATTTTCCCAAGAAAATGGCCCCCAACAAGCCTAGATGAAGTACCATTAGTTCCGAGGCATTGACAGTACGCTGATGCATGGGGCCAGAACAAAACCATGCTGACGAATGATCCAATAGCTTTGATTAGACCAACCACCATGAGCTGGACACTCATCAAGTTGAGCTTGAAACATAGCCATCATCCACACACTCACGCTGTCTTGTGAGAAAGAATCTCACAATCTTGAATAAAGTCTTCCAGTAGCAACCAAATATAATCCTACTGCAAAGAGTCTTAAATGCTTCTGCAAATCAAGATTGTTAAGTTCATGGTTCAAATTACCTTTTGACAAGGGCCCACACAAAAGAGACAATAAATGTGGCTCTGAAACCGTATTATGAAACAGATTCCCATGACATAGAACTAGGCCTGTCAATCCAGCCCTTTGACAAGGGGGCCCTGCCCTGCCCTTTTTTTTTTTCTTGTTGTTTCTTTATATATGGGAGGTGCTCCTATGAGAGGCACTCTCACCAAGTTGGTGAGAAATGGGTGGGGGCCCTCACTTCCATATCCACTCTCACCAACTTAAATGCAAGGGCCCCCAACTTAAATGTGAGGGCCCCCACCCATCTCTCACCAACTTGGTGAGAGTGCCTCTCATAGGAGCACCTCCCTATATATATAGCCTATAAAACGCTGCTAATAATAGAATAACAGGAAGAAAATGGGGATAACGGTAGACAGCAATGATGCAATGATATTCATCAATAGTGGTAAAAAACCCAAAATAAAAATAATAAGAAAGAACCAATAATTGTGATTGGTGTCTATTTCCATTGTTTCTATTTTCTAAATATCTAACATCAACGGCACCAATAATTGTTGATCTTTATTTTTTTTTCTTTACCATTTATTCAACTACAGCCGGCAAACGATTTTGAAATTTTCAATTTTCCTAAGGATATCTAAATGTGCCATTACGATTATTTTTAAATTTTATGCCTATTAATCTATTTGCAATCTTTGAAAGTCTCGGCACCTGTCTTCATTGGTAGGTGTACACTTTTGTGTTCTCCTTGTTCCAAGTTTTGGGTAGTATCAAGTACAATTGTATGAACAACCTATCGATGCTCGACGGTAGTGTATAAAAAATAAAAAATAATAATAATAAAAAATGGTTTTCTTGTTTTCAGGCTGTGGGCCCAGGCCCTTGAGGGTAAGGTAAGGGCCTTGGCCCACCCGGGCCCACCCTTCATATACTAAGGGTAGGTAAGGGCACCCCAGCCCCAACCTGGCCCGGCCCTTAGAGAGAGAGAGAGAGAGAGATGATTTTTGGGAGTAAAAGCTCCTCCCTTGCTTGAAGGTCTCCTTTATACATTTGTACCTTCTGTACCAACCAGATTATTTAGCATATTTTAGGCCAGTTACATCTCAAATAGTGTAAATATACAATAAGTCTTACGTTTATGGTGGTCTTTGAGAGCATGAGCACAGTGTAGTCCGTTGCATAAGAATCTATGCCTACCTTTCCTAGGCACCACTTGGATGCTTTCACGGATAAGGCATATGGAGCTTTTCTAGAAGTTGGGACTTGGGGCTCGTGTCCAACAACCTCCATGTCCACTCTTACATCTAACTATCCTGAAAGATGGGCAACTTTTTTAAAGATAGAACAGTTCTAATTATCTACTTGTATATTCCGTCTACCGGCTTGATGAGCATTAGTAGGAGGAAGATAATAACAAGATAAAGAAAATTTTAAATGAGAACAAATCACAGAAATAAACTATGAACTAAGAAACTTGCTTTAAGAACATGTTCCTACTTGCATAATAAATTTAACATGAAGTATATGACCTGCAATTTGAATATCAAAGGATATGATGACGACTTCATTTTTAAAAGTTAATTCCAACAACCGAATAGCTGTTAAAAATAATGGATAACTTAAACATAATGTTAGATCCTCACCTCAGCCACCCTCTTCTATTAAGTCGAAATATCTTATCGACTAAATTCAACAGCGGCACTTAAATTAGGTGGCGTCCACTGCAGAGGAATCAGGATGGAAGGATATCAGAACAATGATGAATACAGCTACAAGAAGACCAAATTCCTATATTTGGGGAAATTTCTCCCGTTGACGTTCCTACATGGGGACGTTCATGGTGTCATGGTTGGTGCCGTGAAATTCAGGGGGTCCTTTTTTCCAAGAAGCCCCCCACCTCTTAAAACATCCAGATGGGAATGTCCATGTAGGAGAAAATTCTGGTCCTCTATTATTCTCACTGGTTGTAAGTCTTAGAAGCATCAACCTTTGAGGACTCTTAATGCAGACAAAATTGATTAAGAATTCCCATAAAGTAGTTTCTTGTCAACTTCTATTTATATTGAGAAATTTGAGAAACAATTCGGTTTATTTGTACGTCATTGGGTTTATTTGTAATTTTGGAAGTTAGTTTAAAAATTAAGACTAGCTTACATTTGAGTTATTTTAGACTAGAGTTATGATGTTATTAGAGTTTCCTATTGTTATGGGATTAGGTTTGCTATTATGGTTATGAATAGGTTTCCGAGTTTAGTTAATGTCTTTGGTTATAATCTATGAATAGCCTTCGGCTATTATTAATAATACAGGTCAATCAATTCATTTGATAAGGAGTTCAATCAATTTAGTTAACATGTAGCACCAAAATTTCAACTTGATAGCAAAACAAGTTCCTTAAGGTTCCTTGCTATATCTTTCGTCTTTTATATTTTAGTTTCCTTTCCCCAAAAAGCATTGCATCAGAGGGCCGTAGCCCACGGGTCATTGGGTCTGTATTTGTAATGCAGAGAAACCAGAGAAGAAGAAAGTAGGGTGCCCCTTGGTTTTATTTCAAGAAGAGAGGATTAACTGGAAAACACACGCGCGCGCGCGCGCACACAAAAAAAAAAAGGGAAAGGCAGCAAGTGCTGCAACAGGCCCTTGCTTCTTCAGTTGCAAAAAAGGTGAGACAGAGAGAGAGAGAGAGAGAGAGAGAGAGAGAGAGAGAGAACATAAACTCTCGCAGTGATGTGTGAAAAAGAACAATGAAGAGGTCGGTGATTGGCATGAATCTATAAAGGGCCATATCGAATTTCAGTAACAAGGACTCCGACAGGAAAAAGAAAGGAACATGTTATTTTTTAATCATCTGCATATTCATCAAAACCATCATTCTCGTATTGTTCTTCAACTCCATGATCCATATGCTTTTGGGAGAGATCAATACATATCTGATCTAGTGGTCCACTAGTTCCAATAGACTTAAAAAAAAAAGTGGAAAATAGCAAAGACGGACCTACAGACAGATGGTGGCCACCAGCAAAGCACAATGGACATTTTTTGCAGCACATCAAAAGAGAAGAGATTATATTTATTGCGAACTACCAAGAGTAGCGCAACAAAGATTATTTAGGACTTTGATATTAGGTGTTCTTTTCACCACAAAAGTTTATGATATCATTCAAGTCAGGGAGAAAACTTTATAAAGACTTTACAGTTATTTGGTTGTGTGAATCCAAGCAATCGTTATGGGTGAGAATCCATCCTTAGTTTTGTGTGAAAAAGTTGTGTGGCATTCAAACTCATCAACTATGCTATGTAGCATAAATGGGTCAATTTAATCAGTATTGTTGTTGAGAAAGAGTTTGTAGAGGGGATGAAGCTTTTTTCACCTTCATCAATCAAGTTGCAAGCAAATAGAAGATCCATCATCCTCAATCGCAAAGAAAATGAATCAATCATTGCAGGGTTCTCAGGCAAGATAAATCCCACTAACCGTTGCATTCAGAGCTTATAGCCCTACGAGCTAGGTTACAATTATGCCTCTTCAGGAATATCAACAATGTTGTAATTAAAGGAGACAATCTCAGTGTCATAGAGTCCCTTCAGAATGATGGGGATTTTAAAGGGACCTAATAATCTCTTGGAGGAAATTTTCTCAATGTTTATAGCATATTGGGATGTCGAGAGCCCAATTTTGTAAGTGAACTACTAATACTCCTGCAAATGCCCTTGTGAAGTGGGCTACCCAAATGTTCACAACAGTTTATAATCTGCCTCTTCATATCCTCAACATTCATTTACAAGATGTGAAGACGTAGTTGTGATGCCTATCAAAGGTCAAACTGAAGTGGAAGGTCGTCAGTCAGGTCTGCTGATGCAAGCCCTAGGGTTAGGGTTTGCGTGGAAAGTGCTAAAAGCACAATGGGTGCCGAAGCATGTGTCCGAAAACACAATCGATCTCCGAAGAGACAATAAACGAGGACACACCTCAATGGGAAAACCCAATTTCATTAATCAACTCTGCATAATTCTTTACTACAATGCCATATAAATAAGAAAGATAATGACTTAAGGCCTAAGAAATCTAATTAATCTAGGAAACTAAATAAAATGGAAACCTAATCCTAATTACAATATTTAAAGAAACTAATGACATAAGAAATAAATTCCTAAATCTACGTGGGCCCTCCACATGTGGCCATGAGGTCTATGCTGCATCATCGGCTCATTGGAAATGATGTTTGCTTTTAGCTCTGTAACGTTTTAGGTGTTTTGTGTTTTTGGCTTTTTTGTGTTTGTTTTGGTGATCTGAAATGCTTTTCCATAATAAAAAGAAAAGAAAAGGAGGAAGCGTACATATGGTGTTTAGCATGGTTCAAAATCGCAATCATGGTCGCCACATCGCAGTTCGCGGTCAATTGCAGTGTGAATTTCTATTTTACACCAACAAATTTTGAAAAAATATCCAAAAAATCCAGAATATTATAAAATTTTAAAAAACAATGCCTTTTCCATTAGTACACACTATAAAAAAATAATGGTCCTCCTAAGTAATAACATTATGTATTGCTGCTATTTGATTTTTTATTATTAAATATGCTATTTTAGTGTTTAATATTTCCCCCCATCCTTATAATTTATAGATCCATCAATGTAATTCATGTTTAAAAGCCATAGCATTTCAAGAATTATGAAAAATAATTTCTATTTCACTCTAACCATAGTTGGGCCCATGATCAAATTAAGCATGCCACATTATTAGAATCATTAGCCTATTTGAATGAGACTTCAGGAATCTAGTCTTTTACAAGAAATTATGTGTATCAAAAGGGGAAGAGAACTTTAACAAGAATGCAACAGCAACAACACTACCTCCTAATAATAACTTAATGTGTAGTCCAATCATATTGCAACTACTGCTACATCAACAAAGTTTTACTTGAAAAAGAGATGTTTTAATTTCTTAACATAAGAAAACAAAAAATGTACAGCTATATCATTATTCTCCATTCAGCGAAACAAATATAAGTTACAAGTACATTACCCTTTGTAAAGGACAGTTCGATAACCATTAATTAGTAAAATAAAAAATGCAACCATAACAGAATGTGAACACTAAACAGTCAAAGTTCTAATGACGTGCAATATTGCATATATTCCATGCAGATTAGTTCAATTATACATCATCATGAAACTTCTTTGACCATGCAAATGTTTCTCATCCTATGTGGCATCCATGAAATTCCTCCATAGGAGCTACCAAATGTTAGTCATGCTACTAAACTGTCCATAAATGTCAAGAATTGCTAAATTACATTCGTGAAATTCATTCTTACAAGCTACAAAATCATTGATATTCATATTAGTTGTTCCACTGTCATGTCCATATTGGTCAAAAATCACATCCGAAAGCTTACATATTTTTCTACAAAATATGGCATAGAATATATATAATAATCACATTCATCAAGGTTCGTCCCTATGATATGTAATCCATTCTTCAAAAGTTCTTCTATTCTGCTCTGAAATATGACATAGAATATACATTGATCACATCAATCAAGATCCATATCTAAGAAATGTAATCCATTCTTCAACACACTCCACCCACTCCCCAACCCCTCCCTTCTCTCTCCCCAACCCGAAGGTCCAATCACTCCTGGTAAAGCCTATACAGATTTACAAAGGATATACTAGCCTGTGAGACCAATGAAAAGGCCTCTTCTACTAGCTTTTGTGAATTCTAACCAAATAATTTCAATATTATGATGTCCACGAATGTGTGCACAAATCACATTGAGTGAGAACAGTCATATAATGTATCCGTACCATTAAAAAACAATATCATTCACCAGAACAAAAGAGTTGTACAAAGTCATTGTATTTTACCCTGGGCTGGCAAAATTCATAATGGGCTGTATCACCACGCAAGTTAAAAACTCCCAGCCAAGGCTTTGTACCAGTGGGCATTCAGCCTCTCTTGGTCTTAAGACAGCAGCCAAGACCCCTGCCATAAGCCTCTGAAGGACCTGAAACCAAAATGAAAGCTCAAAAATGCATGTGTACTGCAGCATAAAGAGCAAATGTTATCAATCAGAAGACTCACTCACACCTTCTACTCACACTCAGAAGAAAATAGAGCAGGATGAAGCTCCTTAGAAGCAATCAGATGATACCGTAACCTTTCATCTCTTTCTTCAGAAGATAATGTACCCATAACATCCACACCAATAGAAGACTGATTCCTTTTGTAAATGTCTAGGTGGTCACCTATTAAATCAACCATATCCCTGAAACGAACAAAGCAATTTGATTTGGATTGTAAAATGAAAAATACCCAATAAATAGAAATGATTGTCCATGAGTTGCAATAGTAATATAAAAGCACCTTGTCAGCAAGTCGACAAGGTTGATCTGTTTAATCCTTCCAGATATCTCACCAATAACATCTTTGATAAGCATGTGTACCTGATCAGGGGCCTCTTTGTCAGGAGTAATTGCTGAATACCACAAATCAAACAAGAAGTCCTGCAAGATCAAATTAATAAAATCGTCTACAGCAGCCTCAACAAGAGGCGAATCAGTTTTTCTCCTCCATCTTGGTGCAGTCGGTAGAGGTGAGATGCGGGGATCATCCAATGACAACTGCTTTTTCTGCAATTGAGACAGATATGTTGGTCGACGAACTGGCCGAACCTTCCAGCGGAATTCCACTTCATGAGTAGAAGGCGTAACGCAGAGAGCATAAGAAATGCTATCAGGATATTAGTCTACACCGATTTACTTGTGTCTGCAATAAACATGTAAAGGCATTTAGAAGTGCAGTATTAATGGGTGGCTAATATGGATCAATGTGGGAGAAAATACCAATAAGATGAAAGAAGAGAGACCAAATTCAATGTTCCAAGATACAAACTTAGTACCAAACAATTAGTTGCTTTATAACCTACGAAGAAAAGGAAAAATGGCATTTATAATTCGAACTATTCAAGACATATGGAAACCAGAATTTTCAGCTCACAATACAAAAGAACCATCACTAGGACTCACGTTAGGTATTGACATGTGAGATATAAGCCAATGAAGGATGTGCAATGAGTTAAACCTTAAGATATCAAGGCCCAGAAGATTTTGACAGTGACATTTTTACTAGTTAATAAAGAAGATGAAAATCCTATTTTTAAATTAACTTTAGCAGTTCATAAAAGAACAAAATATGGAAGAAAGCATATAGACAATTAGGGTACAAATTCTACCTAAAGAATAGTATACAAAAATGCAAAATGATTTTTTTCTTTTTGAAGTAAAAGTAACATGAACTCATCTTCCAATGATTAAATGAATGTTAAGATTGTAAAATCAGTGATTTTTGACAAGCTGGGCGGAATCTCCAATGCAGCGTACACCATGAAAAGGTTGTTAGGTGGATCCCCTCCATCTGGTACGCTCAAAATTAAAGTGGACAGAGTAGAGAGAGGAAAGCTAGACCCATTAAGAACAGGTGGTGTTAGTGTTATGAGAAAAGGGTGAGTACAATGGTGTCTTTTACTATAACAGGGACCAAAGATTCTAGTGAGGTAGATATATGCACAACTAAGGGTTGGAAATTTTCAAAGCACAATTTTTTTTAATGGTAAAAAACAAAAAGAGGTAGACAGCTCTCAAAAAGTGAACACTATGATGCTATTATTAGAAGGAAAAAAGGTAGACAGCTTTCAGAAAGTTCATGTCTTGAGAGAAGCTAATGAGGTCGTAAATATTTTTTCCGAAAAGGGAGCGCCGATAGCGACTCTATTTCATGATCTCAAGACTCTAAAAATACTCTCTTCTTTTTCAATAGGAAACCCTAGAATTTCTCTTGTTCCTTCTCGCTTTCGTGTTCTTTGGAGCAGAATTTGACTCTTCTTTGAGAGAAAACGAATCGGATTTTCCACGAAAACGAGATTCCTCTGCTCCTTTTTCTAGATTCTATGTCGCAGAGTAATAAATGTATCTTCATATTGACAGATCGTAACGAGAAAAAGCTAGAAATTGGGATTTCTCTCTCTCTCTGTGGGTCCAGTCCAACTCAGAGTTGTTAAATTTGTTTCGGATGCCGATTCGGTTTGGCCTCCAAACTGAAATATTTCGGCCTATTCGGAATTTCGGTGAAACGTTTCGGATTTTTGTTTCGGAAAAATATAAAACTTAAAAATAATATAATACATATAGAAAAATATAATATTAATATCAAATTTCAAAATTTTGGTTTCATACATGTGTACAACTACTATATAAATTCAACAGCAATACCAAATAAATTCAACATAACATGTGCACAAGTGTGAAGAAATGAAAAGTTCACATTTAACCAAGGCCAACTGTTCTTTTAGGGGCCCTTCAGAAATTTCAGAATTTACATATTACTGGATGAGTCATTGAATAAATGGTTTGGTTATTATGTGTCACAGTTGATGGACCTATTGTGTTGCACAACAATGAACCACATAAAAAAATAGCCCAGCAACCCTCCAGAAGCTTTGAAAAAATAAAATAAAATAAGGCAGCCCAGCCCAACAGCCCTCCACAAACTTTAAAAAAAGTGAAAAAAAAGAAGCCCTGCCCAGCAGCCCTCCACAAACTTTGAAAAAAAGCAACCTAGCCTCGCCCAGCCCAGCAGCCCTACACAAAATTTGAGAAAAAGAAAAAAGCACCACAGGCTAGCCCAGCTCTGCAGTCCAAATGGGACAGAAAGGAAAAACAAAAAAGTACAGCTACACTTTAAAAGGGCAGCTGTCGAAGTAAAGAGGAAAGAACGGAAAAAAAAAAGATGAGAGTAGCTGAGTTGAGCTCTAGAAGAAGAAATAGAGGGGCAAAAGCTTGAAGAAGAAAAAAAAATACAGCAGCTGGGTTGAGAAGCAGTACCTGGCAGCAGCTGGGTTGAGTGAGCAAACGACCAGAAGGTGGAGAGAACGACCATATCAGGTACGCCGCCTCCTCTTCTTCTTTGTCTTGCTTCTTCTTCGTCTTCTGCTTCTTCTTCTTCTTCGTCTTCTGCTTCTTCTTCTTCTTCCTCTTCACTTCTTCTTGTGCTGCTTCTTCTTCTTCACTTCTTCTTGTGCTACTTCTTCTTCTTCTGCTTCTTCCTTCTTCTCGTTCCTTCGTCAACGACAATGAAAAGCCCTTCGTCGAAGGAAAATGGGATGGGATATGGGTTAGGGCATTTTATTTTTTTACTTTAACCTTTCCGGTTAACAAAAAATTATCTTTTAACCCCTTTCAGTATTTTTATTTTTAGTTTTAAGTTGAAAAATTATATTTAACACCCTTAGGTTTTATTTTTTCTAATTTTAAGTCAATAAACAAAATTTGGCCAAAACTAAGGATTTCGCCCAATTCGGGCGAATAACCGAAATTCGGTGCGAAATTCTGAAATTCGTCCGATAAGTCCGAATTCTGGAACGAATTTCTGCAAGGGGGTTGTTCGGTTCGGTAGAGGGACCGAACCGAAATTATTAGGAAAATTCATCCAAAACGAACCAAATTTAACAACACTGGTCAACTACGTGGGAAGGAAAGATGGTGCTCGTCCGTTTGTAAATGAACATATTTACATACCAAGCTCTCTTTGTTTTTTTAGTAGAAAATGAAACATGAGGAGTCCTCTGAAATTTGTGAGGTTAAAATCCAAACTGTTCATGTGCTGTAGGTGCTCAAGGGTCGGACTTAGTATATATAATCTTGGCTAATTTAAGTTTGGATTAAGTGATAGAAAGCCTAAAGCCTGGCCTGGTCCGTGGGTCAAGTACACGTAATGTAATGATATCTCCAAACAATTACTGGAAAGTCTGTAGGGATAATAAAACCCTGGTTTGGCCCAACCCAGTTCGGCTTGTGTCAAGATTGGGCTGAATATGGGTCTATATCTCTAAAATTGGGCCAAGCCTAAAGACTCGAGCCATGAAAACCCCTAATTGGATGGGTTATTTAGAATTTTCCCCCTAAAAAAGAAGATATATAAGATAGGGCTCATAGCGACAATGATTGGTAAAGAATATTTAACTTATGTATTTCATAATTTTGATCAATTGTGCAATAAAGTCATCTAGTGTTGGAATGAAATTTTGGATCAAGGACCCACTTAAGGGTATGAAGTTTTCAAGAGTAGGCTCACTGACTAGCCTTACAAATTTAGGATAATAAGTTATGGGCCCCAAAAACTTATCTTTTGTGCTTTCGGCCTGATGGAGGATCATCTGTGGGCCATATTTAATAGATGTGGTTTAGCATTAGCTTAAGAAATAAAACATAACTCTTCGGAACGGATTATCCTCCATAGTAATATGGTAATGAGTAACTAACACAACAACCCATGCTCAGCATGGCTATGCCCATGCATTATAAATTTAATATGCATACATTAAAAAGGTTACGTGGAGTGCCTCTTTCCATTGAGCAAGTTGCATAAATGGAAATAAGAAAACTCAGGTATAAATGAGTCGAGGAGATGTGGTGGAAATATAAGATGTTTAAAAAAAAAATTGAAGAAGTAGAACTAAAGTGGAGAGTAGTGAGTGGTTTGATGAGATAAGAATGAGTAGTGAGTGAACGAGAACTTTCAATTGTTAAATGTTGGCAAAGGGAATCCCAGATCACATGTGTCAATAACACTATAAAGAAAATTAATTATACCTTTTTTTTTCTTGTATTTTGGTATCAATTACATATTACTTGTATAGCTTTTTTGAGCTGAAATCAACTTGAATAGTTTTTTTTTTCTTTTTCTTTTTTTCTTTTTGAAGTAAAAGTAACATAAACTCATCTTTCAATGTTTATATGAATGTTCAGATTGTAAAATCAGTTATTTTTGACAAGCTGGGTGGCATCTCCAATGCAGCATACACAAGGAAAAGAAGGTAGTTAGGTGGATCCCCTCCAGCTGGTGCTCTCAAAATTAATGTGGACAGAGTAGAGAGAGGAAAGCTAGACCCATTAAGAACAGGTGGTGTTAGTGTTATGAGAAAAGGGTGAGTACAAATGGTGTTTTTTAGTATGACCAGGACCAAAGATTCTAGTGAGGTAGATATATGGACAAGGGTTGGAAATTTTCAAAGCACATTTTTTTTATTGGTAAAAGAAAAAAAAAAAAAGAAGAGGTAAGACAGCTTTCAGAAAGTTCATGTCTTGAGAGAAGCTAACGAGGTCACAAATATTTTTGCTGAAAAGGGAGCAGATAGCGACTCTATTTTGTAGGCTTTTTCTCATAATTTCTTCATCCAAGTGTTGTCCTAACTCCTAATTGTGCTGTTGGTATAATTCTCTAATATGATTTTGTACTTTTTTGGTTTATGTCTTCTCCTAATGATGTTGGTTGGTAGAAACCAAATTGTCCTCATCATCGATTCCAATCTAGTAACGCCTTTTGATCAACCGATTTTAACTTGTAACTACCTTCGATTGTTTTGGATCTCATCCCTCCAGGGCAATGATGGCTCAGAGTCTCAACGAATCAATGGCAGAACACAATTCTCTAAAGTTTCAGAAGGATACTTTGGGAGAGGAAAAGAATGAATTTGTTTCTATCCCAATTCTGATCTGAGGCACGAGCAAATATGGGTTCTAATCTGGGTTGGCTAAGGGATTGTTGGTCTCTGTGACAAATCTTTCTCCGGTGGTGACGATAAAGGATTTGTTCGAAGTTTTCCGGGAGGTGGGTCAAGTTTTCGATGTGTTTTTGCCAAAAGATAGGCTTAATGGGAGAGGCAGAGGGTTTGGATTTGTGCGGTTTAAAACCGAATGGCATGCAAATAGGGCAATTAGGAGTTTGAATGGACGAATGGTTGGTGGAAGAAGGATTGGGGTGCAGAAAGCTAAATATGTTGACAGGAATTCTAAGAAGACCTGCTATAGTCTTGCTGTTAAAAGTACAAGGAAAGCTTTCAGTGCTGTTAGTCTGCAAAATCAAGGAGTGAACTCAACATATCCACCAAAGGCAAGTCATGGTACCAATCAGGCTTGGACCGAAGTTGTGGGTAATTTCAAGGTGGTACAGGTAGCGGCATCGTTGGCTTTGGCTTTGAAAAAAGAAGTGATTAATTCTTTTGTGGGAACTGCTTCTTGTCTGGATGTAACTGAGGGAGATATTCTTCGCTGGTTGACTTTGGAGGTGAAAGTGCAAGACGAAGTGAAAAAATTCCACTCATGTCTATTCTGGATTCATCCAGGGACGGGAGGATTTCTCACAGTTGGTGAAAATGGGACCAGTTCTGATTGAAAAACCTTTTTGGAGGCTGGATCGTTGGACGGAGGTGATTGGACCTGTTCTGCAACCTATTTGGGTTCAGTTCGTTGGCGTTCCTTTACATACCGGGACAAAAAGGTGTTTCAATGTCTTGGTGAGTGTTTGGGTGTAGTTATGGAGATCGATGATGAAGCCAATACCAAACACAGACGTGACAGGGTACGCTTAATGGTTATGTGTGATCCTCAGCGACGATTGCCAGAAATCATTCCCCTGGAAGTCAAAGGTGTCAGGTTTCTTATGTTTGTTATTGTGGAGGATAGTTGCAGATGCTGCGGAAAGATGGGGCTGCCGGAATTATGCTGTCGGGAGAAACCTACGTCGGAGGAACAAGATGCGATTTTTCTGGAGGGTGATGCACTGATTGATGGCGGATTTCAAGGTGATTTAAATTTCAAATCTCACATCCCATCTGTTAGCGATCCTCTCGCAAGAGTTTTAGAGCCGGCACAAGAGAGATTGCAAGGGTGGTAGGAAACGGAAGTTTTGCTTGCTCCAATCACAACGACGAAGGTGTTTACGTTGCAGAATCAGAGCGACCATCCCCCTTTTCGTGGAACGCCAGGGAAATCAAATGATAGGGATGTGTCGAGCTGCCCTCCCTTAAAAGGTGTTCTTAGGAAATTGCGTGATGACCTTTCTTCCCCTTCTATAAATCATATATTACAAGAGAACATGGCATGCCCAGGTATTGCCGATATGGATGGTTTGGCGACCCCAAAAGACGCCCAAGTGCCTTCGGGTAAGGGAAGTGACCCTTCTATTGATGGAGCTAGCTCTCATATATAGGTTTTGGATCATTGTTCAAACCCTGTTGGGCATGATTCTCAGGAAATTATTAGGATGAATGAGGATCGCTGTTGGGGAGATCGTTCTTCAGACACTGACGGTATTTCCTACGACAGTGAGCATGATGCGAATCCTAGTATTCTAGAGAATCAAGCTTTATTGATGGTGGATTTGACAGATAATGTTGAAGCTCTAGCTATAGATGTGCCTAATAATGATTGTGTGGTAGAAAAAACAAGTAGATTTATTGAAGAAAAAATGATTGAAATAGCCAATGTGTTGGGAATTTCGATGGATGACCGGTTAGGTGGGCTGAGAAGCTTAATTCGTGATATGATGAAGGTGAAGGGAAGAAGTACGGGAGGCCACAAAACCAAAAAGAAATCCAAAGCACAGAGGGAGTTCGAGCAATTAGCTTTCTCTGTTAATTATGATCATGCAGATAAGCATATGGGTGTGGCATTGTTGGGACTAAGAAGCTTTTATCTTGGAATGTTCGTGGGATGAACTCTGTTTCCAAAAGGGTGGTGTTGAAAAGCGCGGTTCAGTCATTTAAGGGAGAATGTCTGTTTCTTCAGGAGACTAAGATGAAGGTTATTGATATTCAAATTATTAGATCTATTTGCCCCTAGTCAGATAGTCAATTTGCTATGCGTCCTTCTATTGGTGCTTCAGGGGGCATTTTATTAGTCTGGAATGCGGCTTATTGGCAAAAGACGGATGAGTTTGTGGGAAGGTTTACTGTTTCTGTCTTATTAAAAGATGTCTGACGTAATACAGAATGGGTAGCAACATCTGTGTATGGGCCATCTTCTTCTAATGATAGGGTGGAGTTTTGGACAGAACTTTCTCGGGTAGCTGGTTTATGGAAGCGCCCATGGGTGGTAGGAGGGGATTTCAATTGCATCAGGTTTCCGTCGGAAAAAAAAGGAGGTTCTGTCATTACTTCAGCTTTGAGGGATTTCAGTGATTGGATCAGGAGAAATTATCTTGTAGATTTACCTTTCCAAGGAGCTGATTTTACATGGTCTAATATGCAGAGGGATCCGATTGTGCGTCGGCTGGATCGGTTTCTAGTGTGTTCCGAATGGCTGGATATTTTTCCGGATTGTATTGAACGAGCGTTGGCTAGACCAATTTCAGTTCATTGTCCTATCCTTGTTGAGACTGATATGGAAGATTGGGGTCCTCCGCTTTTTTTGTTTGAATTAATGTGGATCTCAAAGACAGGTATTGTGTTAGAAAATGGAGGGCTGTCAAAGAGGTGAGTGGGTGGATGGGTCTTCACTTAGCTCCAAAGTTGAAATTCCTTAAAAAGAAAATTCAAGTCTAGCGTAGGGAGGTCTTCGGCCACATATCAGAAAAGAAGCATTATCTTTTATCTGACATTCAGAGCATTAATGGGAGGGTAGAACATGGGAAGAATGAAGAAGAGAGTTGGAATAGAAGAATTTCTCTTAAAGAGCAATTTCGAAGGCTGATTTTTCAAGAGATCAGTTGGAAGCAACGTTCTCGAAATAAATGGTTGGTTGCGGGAGATCATAATACCAAGTTCTTCCATGCTGTCGCTAGTGCCTGTCATCGTGTGAATCGGATAAATGCTATTGAAGTTGGGGGAAGATTATGGGAGGAAAAATCTGATATAGAAACAGAAATTGTTCAGTTTTTTCATAGGCTTTATTCTAGTGACTATAAGTTAAGTCCTCGGATGGATGGGATTTCTGTTAGTCAGCTTTCTACTTCTACTGCTTCTTCTCTTGAAGATCAATATTCTGAAGAAGAGATTAGAGAAGCCATGTTTGGTATGGGGGGAGATCGCGCTCCGGGCCTTGATGATTTTCCAATAGCATCTTTCCACTATTTTTGGGATAAGTTAGAAGATAAAATGCTAGTGTTCTTTAATGAATTCCAATAAGTTTGATTGGGAGTCGTTATAAGATTTTAGCCAAAGTTATTGCTAATCGTCTGCGAAAGGTACTTCCAGGAGTAATATACTTATATCTGATAAACAAGCTACATTTGTTGATGGACTCCAAATTCTTGATAGTGTCATTGTTGCTCATGAACGTATGAATTCTCATAATCGACAAAATCTCCCAGGACTGATTTGTAAGTTGGATTTCGAAAAAGCTTATGGTAGATTGGGGATTCCTTCAATATATGATGGAAATAATGGGGTTTGGATATAAATGAAGTAAATGGGTTCAGAGTTGTGTATCTTTAGCTCATTTTTCCATAATGGTGAATGGTTTTTCTAAAGGTTATTTCAAGAGTTCTCGCGGCATCCGACAAGGTGATCCTTTGTCTCCTATGCTGTTTGTTCTTGTTGTGGAAGCCTTGAATGAGAAAGCTAGACGGACGGGGTTATTTACAGGATTTGCTATTGATGATTCTGGTTTGGAGGTAACTCACTTGCAATTTGCAGATAATTCTATTATATTCTGTAATGCTTCACTAGATGAGGTTAACAATTTGAAATTGATTTTGCAATGGTTTGAACTTTTGTCAGGGCTTCGAATCAAGTATGGCAAATGTGAGTTTATAGGTGTCCGGTTGGCAGCTAGTCAGGTTGCTACTTTGGCTAATGCTTTTGGTTGCAAATTTGGCAAACTGCCTTCTAATTATCTGGGGATACCCTTATGTTTGGGGATTCCCAAGAGTTCTATGTGAAGTTCAGTTTTGGAGCGTGTAGATAAAAGACTGAGTTCTTGGAAAGGTAAGATGTTATCTTTGGGAGGGAGAATCACTTTGATTAAGTCTGTTATGTCATGCAGAGCATTCCTATTTATTATTTCTCTTTTGTCAAGTGCCCTTAAAGTGTGGTGCGTCGGATTGAAAAGCTCCAAAAAGATTTTCTCTGGAATGATCATGTTGACAAAAGGAAGTATCACTTGGTTAGGTGGGATTTGATTTGCAAGCCTACTGAGCAAGTAGGGTTGGGGATCCGATCTATTGAGAAAGTTAATAAAGCTCTATTGGGAAAGTGGTTATGGAGGATTGGGGAATCATATCAAGGGTTGTGGAGACAAATTCTTATTTCTAAGTATAAGTTGGATAATGATGGGTGGTGTGTACCAGGTCAAATGTTCAAGGCCACTGGATTTTGGAAATCAATTCTATCAGGGAAGGATGATTTCTTTCCATGGATTCGCTTTCGAGTGCGTGATGGGCGTCAGGTTCGGTTTTGGCATGATGAATGGTGGTGTGGGCAGTCGACATTTCTTACTCTTTTTCCTAACCTTTACTTGTTAGATAGGAGATGGCAGGCTATTGCTGCAGATAATTTCCTTATTACTAGTGGTGAAGTGGTGTGGGATTTTAATTTTCATGGCACGATGGCCTTATTAGACAATGTTTATGTTCATGGTGGAGGATGTGATGTTAGAGTGTGGAAGCCGGCGGCCAAAGGTAATTTCTCAGTTAAATTGTTTTACAATGCTTTGCTTGATTCATCTAATCCTATTCAAGTGTGGAAAAGGTTTTGGGACTCCACAATACCTCATCAAGTATTGGGTGGCAAGGTCTCATAAAATTCTTACTTTAGACAAGTTGAAGAGGTGTAAGCATATTACTGTCAATGGGTGCCCTATGTGTCAGGATGAGGAATCAGTGCATCATTTGCTTATCCATTGTGTTCTTTCTCGTAAAGTGTGGTCTGCAATTCTTAAAGTGTTTGATATGCAATGGGTCATGCCCTTGAAAGTTGCGTATCTTTTTCATCAATGGCGTCTGCGAATCAAATATGTTCGCATGAGAATTCTTTGGAAGGTGGTGTTGTACGCGGTTTGTTGGAAAATTTGGCTGGCAAGGAATAATCATGTTTTCAAGAATAAGAGTAACTTGGTGGAGGATGTTGTTGCATCTATTATCTGGTCTGCTTCAGAGTGGGTGCTTTCAAGAATTGAGTTTAAAGGGGTGTGTTTGGAGGATTTAAGTAGATCATGGGCAGCTCATTTTCAAGGTGGATGGGTCTCTAAATCTTTAAACAGTGTTTCTTGCGAATGTCCTACTACGAGTTTTCTCAAATTAAGCTTTGATGGAAGTTATGTTCAAGCCATTGGAAGAGGTGGTATTGGAGGTGTCATTAGAGACTGGAATGGCATAACTATAAGGAATTTCTCTGGGCTGGTGGATTCTTTAGATGCTAATGAATCTGAAATGAAGGCTCTTTTGGTTGGTTGCAGCGAGTTGCGTAAGTTGGAAAGTTCTAAAGTTATCATTGAAGGAGATTCCTTTTCTACCATTCAGTGGAGTTTAGGCAACTGTTCCTATCCTTGGACGTTGGCTAACATGGTGGAGGAAGTGCAAGACATCGTGAGTCAATTGGATGCTGCCCTTCATCATGTGTTACGTGAGGCCAATGTTTCGACGGACAACCCCGCTAAGGAAGGGGTGCTTCGTTCTTCTTTATCCTTTGATGTATAGTTTGTTTTGAGTATTCTCCTTTTTCTTTTTCTTTTTTGTTCTTTTGGGTTTTCCCCTCTTGTTAATAAATTTTACTGTTTTAAAAAAAAAGAAAAATTTGATGTTGGTTGGTTGTGGCAGTTGGTGTTGTCAAATTGCTTTGCTTTTCTTGAATGAAACTCCATTCAATTATGGAAGAACTGAAGTGTTGAAACTGACCTTCAGCATTACGATTGTACCTAGTACAATATATGCCATATAGTACTCACAATATGCTATATATTAGTCATACATAACACATTATGAGTGCTTGTCATGCAAATCCCTTTCCATTTTATACTTTTACTAAGTACAGTTCTAAAAATTCATTGTAGCTTATAAAATGCCAACCACCCCCGCCCCCGCCCCAAAAAAAAAAAAACCGTTATGTCTTCTCTTTTCCCGACTTGACTGAGTCAACTTGGATTGGTCTCTCCATCAGACTCGCCTAAGCCATTCGCTCACATTGCAAGTTTTGAAAGTCCTGTGCAGAGATTTGCAGCTAAATATCTTTTACTTTTCACAGTTGGCATCAGAAGAACAAAATAAAAATAAAATTGATTTATGGCACCACACTTTGAACATGAGAGATGCAATCGATTTATTCCAGTATGCATTTAGGTCTGCATAAAAATCTACAAAAGTATCTACCAAGGTATCACTTTTCCTCCATCCCACCCCGAATCATTGGTCATTTCATTGCACATGAAATCAGAAACATATCAGAGGTTATTTTGATATGTTCTTCTCACTACCCTTGGCAAGGAACATCCAAAAGGACACCAGAATTCTCACATTATGCCGCGTTTCCTCAGACAAACAGTTAAAAGAATTGATTTAACTTAGAAAAATCCTTCTTTTATGGCTTCGCTCGTCAAAATCCTACTCCTATCACATTGAAAACTACGAGATACAGATTCCTCCCAAACACATCAAATGCAGAACTAAAACAACCCTAATTACCGAAAAATCGCCATGAACAGATAAAATTGCTATAGGGATATATCAAAGAACCTCATTTTCTTATGCGACAAGAAGTAGGCGATGCCGAAGATGCAGATCGCCCACCATAGCGTCCGAACTTTCGCTTCCTCAATCAGATCCTGCAGCGTCTCCATCGCCTTCATGATCTCAAGACTCTAAAAATACTCTCTTTTTTTTCAATATGTAACCCTAGAATTCCTCTTGTTCCTTCTCGCTTTCGTGTTCTTTGGAGCAGAATTCGACTCTTCTTTGAGAGAGAACGAATCGGATTTTCCACGAAAACGAGATTCCTCTGCTCCTTTTTCTAGATTCTATTTTGCAGAGTAATAAACGTATCTTAAGATTGACAGATCGTAACGAGAAAACCCTAGAAATTGGGATTTCCCTCTTTCTCTCTCTGGGTCCAGTCCGTGGGAAGTAAAGATGGTGCTTGTCCGTTCGTAAATTAACAAATTTACTTACCCAGTGGAAAACGGAACATGAGGTGTCCTCTGAAATTTGTGAGGTTAAAATCCAAACCGTTCTTGTGTTGTAGGGGTGCGACTCAAGGTGCTCATGGGTCGGGCTTGGTATATATAATACTGGCAAGCAAGGCCTAAAATAAAAATATATTAAAATTTAGATATGGGTGTGTATTTTTCTTTTTATTGCAATGAGGATAGGAATAGTCCATTAAAATAGCTAATTCGAGAGAATCTAGAGATTTTTTACTTTTAATTGATTCTATATGAAAGAGATATATATTAGAAAAAGGTATAAAATCTAGAAAAAATTAAGTTTCTCAATTTTAGATGGCGGGCCAAACTTCAAGGAGAATAAAATTTGACCAATGATGGTAATGTAATGGTGATTTTGAGCAGTTTAGATATATATATATAGCCCCATAAATAGACCTCGTATGGTTTGCTTTCGAGAATCTTAGGATAATTATCATTAGTTGAAGTTTTCATAAATTCAAAAAAAGACGTGAGACAAGATCCCGGAATTCTAGCATTAGAAAGAAATCCTTAAAAAGATAATTTGGAAAGAGATACTCGTTGGATGCAACTTGGGTCCAGATCACGACAATGCAATTTGGGGCAGGGCGGTTTGGATTTGGGCTTAGGATCTGGCCTGAGTTTTGTGTGCACGCAGAGTTCAAGCCCAACTTGGGCTCAGATATCTAAATATTAGGCCATAGTTGGGCCTTGAGTAGCACGCCTCTTGCTCCATTACACTATTAACTCTGTGCCTGAGCTATGCAGTGTTGTCCATTGGTTTAAAAAGTCCAAACTTTGAATAGATCAAGGGTTGAAGCCTTGCCTGATCAATTTGAAATCCAGGATTAACTGGCTCATTTGAATAGTCTGAATGGGTTGAGTCAAACCCAAGACCCAACCTAAAAAAAAAATACCAAGTATAGGGTATAGACTCAATGGGCCAGGTCTAGCCCAGAGTATTGGATCTGATGACACAAATTCGACCTCTATTACGATAAGATTATGTTGATATTAGTAGGATCCATATCATGTTGTAGCTTCCAAAAAGGAATTACACTTCTGCTTTTCAAAAATAAAGGACATGAAATGTTTACTACCTACTGGCCTACCAAATACAAGAGGGTTTTGGGGCTAAACGACTACAAATCATATCCATCGTTTGTTGCTAGATGGGGGCCGATCAAGGACAGTGTGCTTTAGAAAGAATATAAAAGAAAAGGAAAAGGGGGAGAGAAGTGTGATGAGATTTTTTAGGGATAGTAATGAGGAAAGAAGTGGAGAAAGGATAGGTTTGATAGGGATGGACGGGGTTGTTTAAGAGAAATTGTAGGAGATATGATAAAGATGTGAGTTTGTTATCTTTATAAAATTGAATTAAATGAAGAGATTTAGGGAGGTGATTTGGAGTAGATAATTGAAATGGAGATTTAGGGAGGAGATTTGTTTTGGATGAGTGCAGTCGCCCACATCAAAGCTTGAGGCTGTGCATTTTTTTCTTCTATATTTTTTTGAAAGGAGAGATTTTTCAGGGCTAATGTGGCACCCCTCACAGCCCACCTCCCCCCGTACTTTAATATATATAATTGGCCAATTGAGTAACTGGACAAGTTTGGATTAAGTGATAGAAAGCCTAAAGCCCAGCTTGGCCCATGGGACAAGTGCATGTGTTGTATGGGTGCGATCCAAGGTGCTTGTTGAAAATTAGACCCCTGGGTTATTTACTAACCTGTCAAACTATGAAATTAAAGGGAGGGCTAAAAATCAACGATAATTTACCTTTTTTTTTTTATGTTAGATGGCTAATAAAGACGGATCCGATTGAATTTTTAATAGATGTCTTATCTATAAAAAGTGTTATCTGTGTGCGGCCATGTATGTACCCGCAGGGAATAGTCTTTGCTTGTTAGATTCGGGTATCCCCCGGGGCCGGAGGCCAAAGGTCCAAAGGCTGGACTGGATAGAGATACCATGGGTCATAAAAATAAATAAATAAATAAATAAAAAGCGCTACCTAATGCAGCAGTGGGACCTACATTTGTACTACGGCTCCCTTGTTTATTGGCCATAGACATTGTTGTCACAATTGTGTTGACTCTTTGTTGCCAAAGGCCCTACAAATGACCTTTAGGAATTCTTGGAATTCCATCCTCTTTGATTTTGTTGAAATTTATGCTCCATCGAAGAGGAGGATTTTGGAATTCCACCTAAGAGGACAACTTTCAAATAATTTAAAACTCTCCAAATAAGAATTCTATGAATTTTTGTAAAGAAACGGGCCATAAGTCTAGCAGAAAACCATTAAATCTAGTCGGTCGGATTGAATAACCAAATCGAGTCAACTCGGCCAAGTTCAAGCAAGCAACTCCTCAAGCAAAAAAAAGCGTTTTAACTATTAAAATGTCAAGTCAAATTTGTTCTAAGCTATTAAAAACAAATTTAGTGATGAGCTATACAACAAATCTAATAATGATTAGATTTTTTGTCCAACGTGATTTTAATATTTTAAAATTAGTGCGAAGGTCCCCAAGAGTCTCAAAGATACTCTCATGGCATGAATTAGAGGAAGAAATTTGTTTTGGATCATTTTTTTAGATAACTTAATTTAAACTGAGACTTTGATGGACTAGCTAATCTTTAAATCTATGGTTCCATTAGCAGATGTAATTCAAAATGAAATATTTTGGCTATCCCACCTAGGGTAAAACTAAAAACTAACCAGAATAATCTTTAGTACTAAATGGTTCTTATCGCTCATGTTTTCCCCCTTAAAATAAGAAAAAAATACAGTTTGCTCTTAATTTTTTTATTTATTTTTGTTGAAAGGCAAATTTTATTGCAAGAGAAACATGTTACAAATTACATAATCTTGCTGAGCTCATTGAACTTCCACATTGGAACCTAATCATAAAGGTTTGTAATTTCTTGGAAAACTCATATTTCTGGCATTTGTATGGAATGTATTGGGTGAGAGGAATGTCACCTAATCTTTCGTAAATATAATTTCACTAGTTCATAGTCTGAATTGTCTATATTGTATTGATCTGCCAAATCAGTTTGCAAGTCATTGGAATCTTCCTAGGTCAAATCATCATAAAGGACGACTATTGTTGTTTACCCTTCATCTCATTGTTGGCGATTTTGTAATCAGATCAGGTTGTGCTGAGACCGAGTTGTGCCAAGACTATACTCAGCAAAACTTATTTGGCAACATTATATAAAATTACTTTAGTGAGAATTTGATGTATGGAACTTGTTTGGTAACATTATAGAAGTGTTGCTCTAAGGAGTGGACATAGGATTTATAATGTGGGACCCACTTTTTTTGTTTGAAGTACTCTATTATCATAGTACATGGAACCCACTTGTAGAAATCACAGTGTGGTACCCGCCTTTAAAAATTAAAATATGGGGCTCACATTCATAGGATTTATAATGTCGGTCCGCCCTTTGTGATGGTGACCATATGACCCACATTTATGAATTACAAAGTGGAACCACATTTTTTGTGGTTGTGGATACAGGATCCACCTTTAGAAATTACAAAATGTGGTGCCCCACCTTTTGAAATTAAGAAAATGCAGGCAGCGCATTCATAGGATTTACAATGTGGGCCCACTGTTATAGGCATTATAACGTGGGGCCATCTTTTTTATTAATTGTGAACACTGGGCCCACCTTTAAAAAATTACAATGTGGTACACACATTTAGAAATCCGAACATGGAGACACTTTCATAGGATTCACAATGTGGGCCCACATTCATAGGATTTACAATGTGGCTCTGCCTTTTGCAATTGTGACCATATGACCCACCTTTAAGAATTATAAAGTGGGATTACCTTTTCTGTGGTTGTGGAAACGGGACCCATCTTTAGAAATTACAACGTGATGTCCACCTTTATAAATTATAAGACAAGACCCACATTCATAGGATTTATAATGTGGTCTCACCATTATAATTTTATAATATGGGCCCACCTTTTGTGATTATGGCCATGTGACCCTGGGTTGGGCCAAGCTATGGTGTACTGACTGTTATGCCAATAGCAGTGTCCGGCAGCTAAGTTGGTATGGAGCTTGAGCGGGCGCCTTTGGGAATTATAAAGTGGGGCCACCTTATTTGGGATCGTGAATATGGGCCTACCTTTAGGATAAGTGATAAGATTTAGAGTATTTAAATGACATTATTTAAAAGGCAAGAGATAAGTAAAAACCAATTGTGCCAGTTTATTGTTTCTTAAAAAAATAAAAAAGTTTCGTTCCAACTTTCTTATGCCATCGGGTTAAGATTTTGAGATTCCTTCCCGTGAGATCAAAATTTGGAACAATGATTTATACGTACCAAACATGTTTTTTGTCGCGACCCCGGACCGGGGGCCCCGGGACCGCGACGGGGTGGTGTGGATAATGAACCACCCCTTGATGATGATTATTGATTGATTATACATTTCTTAATTTCCCACAGGTTTCCGCGGTTAGGAATCCACATTCACTCGTAGAACATTTATATAGGTGCGGAAGCGTGTAGCAAATCAAACTCTTAATCCAATCACATCAAATAAGACTGTTAATAAACAAGTATAGCATGATGTCAGAGTGAGCAATGATCTCATTAGCATTCCCAAAATATTAAGTTAAAGTTTAAACAAAAGAACAAGTTAATTAACATTCCCCAAAAATAATGGCCAACAGAGGCCAGTACAACCAAAGTATAAAATCAGTAATCAGTCTACAATCTCCCAAAATGTTCGCAGCTCGAAGCTAGACCGAATGTCTACATGACATCGTCAGCTTGCCACTCTACTAATCGTTGCGGTTCACTGACCGCCTCCTCTGGCTCCTCCTCAAGGGCAAAGACGGGAGCTGGACCTGAGTACCACAAAAATGGGTCAGACACGACGGTCTGGCAGGTGGGTGAATAGATATACCAAGAAAGAAATCAAAGAATTTCCTAGACATAACGAAAACTATCATAAAACAGGATGCATAGTTCATTTAAAGTACAGATGCAATATAAATCATGCGGGGTATTCAAGGTACAGGAACTGACTAGATGGCAACCACACTAGAGCTAAATCCTCTCCATCACTAAGGTGATGAGAGCACATTCAGTACGTTGGGCTCGAGCACACGAAGTGACGAGAACCAACATTATAACATATACATATACATATAGCTAGGCAAGACCACGGCCGCGGAGCCGGGTAACGGGACAGAACGGGATCCAAGTTGCAACTGGCGGGAGCACAGGGGGAGACCCAAGTCAGTTGATCAGACTGACAAGGATGTCCAAGCTTAGTGGTGCCAACTCATAGGTTACATGATAAATCAAAACATATACAAAAACTATATCAATATAAAACATACGGGCAGGCGGGGCATGGTGCTCGAAGGCACACATTTCATATTATTAACAGTTCATGCCTAAACGAGGCTGGCGGGACATATTCAGAGTATGAATCAGAATTTGAAATCAAACTAGTAGGGTCGGGTAATTATACATGTGATCGGAGTAAAACAATGCAATGAGTCCTTATATCATTAGGGACTATGTATTGGGGCGTCCATATTCAAACGACATGTATAAGGATCTTGTATGTCTAAATTACCCTTAGTATGGTACTCGAATGATAGAGGACATACTACGTTTCCTTATGCACGTTGATGAATATAAAAGTCTCAATGCCTTTTCCGAAATGATGTTTCTTTCTATGTCAATCTCCTTATGTCATCCCCTGGGTCTTTCCAAGGTGGTAGGGCATCAGAACAACCCATCCAAACCTTTAACTACCATAACTGAAACCAATAGAAAAGACTCAGGAATTCTGGGTTAAACTCGGTCACCTGTCGGTCAGCTGGCGGTTAGCCGCCGAGGTGATCGGCGGTTAGCCGCTGGCTGACCGCGGGGCTGACCGCGGTTCACCCTGCTAAAATGTAGCATTCTGTGTTTCTAACCGCGCCTCTCGGCTACCTAGCGGTCACTGGGGTTTTTGATTGGCGGTTAGCCGCGAGCTGACCGCGCGGCTGACCGCGGTTCGCCTGTCAAAATGCAACATTCTGTGTTTCTAACCGCATCTGGGTCGGCTAGCCGCCGGTCACCTGTCGGCTAGCAGCCGAGGTGACCGCCCGCTGACCGCCCAGCTGCGGGAACTACACATCAGGTGCAGATTTCAGTCTATTCTTTCCCAAACCATTTCACCTCAACTCCAACCCTTTCCTAACATGAAATAGATCCATTCCCTTCCATTCAAAATTTAATTCTTTCCACCAACCACCCTATCATCAATGCATTTATTTCTTCTACCCATGCAAATCTCATTCAATGCAAATACAAATCTCATTTAAGAAGTCATACTAACCCAAAATAAACTTTCATGAATGCATGCATATATTCTCATAGAACTAACTAAGAGAAAACCATGACAATAAATACATTTCCAAAAGCATTATAAACATAATGAATCAAATGAAATAGGAATAGTAAAAATCCACATTTTCAACAAAATAAGAACTTATTCAAATCGAATCCATTCATCCACTTGCCTTGGTCTCCAAAGTATGCTAATCAAGCTCTAATCCACTATCAAGCTCAAAATCTACAATCTACACAAAAATCCCCAAAATACAATCATTACAACCCTAGAATGTCAAAATCAAGAAATAGATGGAGATAGCTTCCAATAATCAAGGTGAAGCACCTCCTAGGCTAGATGAACACACAATCAAGAGATGAGAAGAAGAACTTACATGGAAAGTCCTCTAATGGCAAGAGCTTGCTCAAAGGCTAGCTTGGAATGGAAGGCTCTCTCTACAAAGGGTATCAAGATGAAGCTCTCATGGAGGGGAAGAAGACTACTACCTCCATTTTGCCTTTAGCAATAGATTTGAGAGAGATTGAGAGAAGAAGAAGCAAGAAGCAATGGAAGTTGAAGAGAACCCTAGGCTGGGCTGGGATTTCTGGTTCTCAAGAAAATGCAAGAAGAGGAGGAGGGAAAAGAACTCCTCCTTATATAGACAATGGCTATGGGTCCCACAACTTAAGAATCCAATCGAGCAATACATCGTTCTACGGGCTTCGGACGGATTCGACGAAGAAGGAAGAATTGATCGTCGAAATTTCTACTTTCCAAAAAGTATATATTTTACGAGTTTCGGAGACATTGAAAATAGTGTCCAGATTTTGTGTAAAAAGACTGTTTTACCCCTATCAATGGCAAAGTAGGGTTTAGAGGTCTCGAATGGAAACGGAGCAAATACAAAAGTTGTCGGGAATCATAAAACATATTGAACGGAGTAAATTACCGATTTCCAGAATTATAACTAAATCCCCAAAACTAATCAAGACACTAAAAAGGAACCCCCAAAGGGCCCCACTAGATCAAAAGAATTCTCAAAATTATTCAAAGCTATAAAAAGCTATTCTAATCCAGATTTAACCCATCTCCACTAATCTCACTTATAGCTCAAACGCGTCTTAATTAACACTA
This sequence comes from Persea americana, assembly GCA_029852735.1. NCBI lineage: Eukaryota > Viridiplantae > Streptophyta > Magnoliopsida > Laurales > Lauraceae > Persea > Persea americana. Next base: position 57,531,386 of record CM056810.1, read on the forward strand.
ATCGGAAACTCTCGGGGCGGGGTCTTACATTTTTCACAACCTTATCTCGTGGGAACATGGGAACATCCGAATGGCATGATTTCTGGGAATTGAATGGAATGAAAGATGAATGCCTCATATGGGTGCACAACTCCATTTCCAAAAGAACGGCTCCTTACCGAGCATCAAGTCTTACCTAGCTGTCTAGGATTTGAACCCCGGGTACGTCACCTCTTCCCACTTGTAAGGGCTTTCTTTCCGCGTGTGTGGGCTTCCTTTCCACTTGAGTGGGTTTCTTTCCCTTACGTATGTGGGCTCTCTCTTGGATCCAAAATTGTCTCTTTCATTAAGGATTAATCTGCATATTTAAGAGATATATTGAAATGGACTCCTCTAAAAGTTGCTTTATTGGATCTGCGATTGCCCACGTTGTGGTTTGCACAAGCTGTCGGTTAATAAGTTGCTTTGCCTGATTGGGAAACCCAAGGGATCTATCTTCTTTGTTAAACTCTAGAGCACTGTAGGGTGCTATATACTTTAGCATAGCTGATTCAACCATCTTGTTTATTGTTAGGCATAAAGGATTGTTGAGCAACAAGGGTGAAATGTACAATTTCCTTGAAAAAATTACACCAACAAACGGTTGGAAGGGCTCAATCATTTCATCTTAACTTGGGACCATGCCCGATCCAATTTCCCTTTTGAACATAATCCTTGAGTTTTTAGTTTGTATGTCTAGAACTCACGATTTGATCACCTAAACCTTTAAAAAGTGAGATACCAGAAAAGACATACAAAGTAGAAATCCGTTTCCCTTTAATTGAGAAAAAGAAGAGAGTTGGAAGCCATTGGTAATGGATTATTGTACTTCCTTTCTTTTCACATTATGATAGAAGATGATCAAAGGGTTATTTGTATCAATGGTGTAGGCCCTGTGGCTCATTATATCAGTTGTGTTTACTAAAATCTATTCACTTATTGGATGAACCATGTCTTACTTTTCAACCCACTTGTAAATTGGTTTTGGTAAGCTAGGAAATCGAATTAGTACAGCATTTACTCCAGTTACGACTGATATCATCATCTATTTAGTTTTCACTATTTAAAAAGCCAAAAAGCTAAAATTTGGTTCATGAATCATGATATGACCCAACAATCTATATAGTTGCTAAATGTTAGGTCATCTCATTGAAGTAGTTCAATCATGCCATTCCGCTAATAACTCAATGGTCACGCATCTATCTTTTCACAAAAACAATCACGGAACTATCCTTGGCTGTGTTGGTGAGTGACTTTGGCCTGTGTCTGCGAATGCATGAGCATTTATCAAAAGTAAAATAAAATAAAAAGTTCAATTATTTGCTCTGATTATCAATATCAGACCATGTATCACTAGAGAAAGTTGATAGGCACGAACAATATAATGATAAATTTAAGTGGAGCATATGAGTTGCAACAACATTATGTTATTGGTATATATTGATATTAATAACTAAAGCAAGATTCTAATAAATTTATCCGGCGGTATTAAAAACTTGGGTTGAATTCAAATAAATGTAGTAGTTTTTTCTTTTCTTTTATGGTAGAAGATGCAGTTGAGATGAGCTGCCTTTCTTTTTTGTTTTTCTACAAGAAAATGTGATTCAACCATTTTGCAAAGTAGAATGATCAAATGATTATTAAAATAATTGTTAGATTATTTGTCCTCAATCCAGTGGATGATGTAAATAAATTGGTTTATTTTATTAATTAATTTATATTTTCATGCTCTATTCATGTGATGGATGGTATTTTATTGTTTGATTGCACATAACTAATACAAAATGCAATGATGATTCATGAGATGGACCGGAGCCCACAAGTGTGTTAAATGCAATCCATGTGTGTGGATGAGATTCACATACAGGAGACATTGATTACAAATCTTATACTTCAAGTATTTTCACAACCATTGATGAAGCACTGTAATTACTATGAGATAGTGTGATTTGTCTCAATCATCAGAGTCTAGGACTCTGAATTGTTGTGCTAGTATATTGGATGTACTAAAGGACCATGGATCGCACCTTATGCAAATCTATGTTTGATTTAAAGACTACTCTCATAACTCTAAAGCAATAGGCTTTTAATCCTGAGAGATTAATGGACTCAAATTTCTACTATGCATTTACTTTGAGTCACCAATGAGTGATGCCAACTGTAGTTGAACACCTCGGTGTCTTGGGTACATGGTAGTGGGGCTGTGGGAACACATAATTCTCAAGATGGAATCTATCCTCTAAGAGAGACATATTCCTTTGTGCCAATTAATAGATTTATCATTGGTAAGTGCACACCCATCTCAATTAAGAGTTAATTGGATGATACTGATGATTACTGTAATTAATTGGGTCACAAGGATACTAAGATATGGATCTAATTTGGTTGGGTAGATTTATTCCAATGGATCCATGGATATAATTGATGGAGGGGCTTACTTGCAGTAATTGAGAAGTTTAGGGTCTTCTTATAAATATTTCTAAGACCGGAATGCAATTGCATTAACTTAATGGTGTTATTTGCAATTAACTATGGGTCTGGAGTTCACATGATATGTGGAGTCAAAGCTTTTTAGTTGGAACCAGTTTCTAAGGAATCCTTAGTGGTCCCCATGCTAGCCCTAATAAGAGAAGGTTACTAATCCAATTGGAATTCTTAAGGAAATGAGGAGCATGTCACATACTAAGAATAGAAGTGAGACTTATAATATTGGACAACGAGGAGGTGCTCCATAAACTATAAATAGGAGGAGATGGTTAGAGATCTCTACACACAATCTCATAAGCTTCTCTCTATCCTCTGGTTTCCTTCTCAAGTGCTTAGGGTTTCTTCTCCTTAGAGATCTCACCATTCTCTTGGGGAAGTTCTCTACAAGTGGGTCACGGCGTGGAAGAACACGAAGGCAAAGGAGAACAAATCTGTAAAAAGGGTTTTCGTAGAGATCAAGTATTCAAGTTCTTGATTTGAGCACAACCAAGCTCTAAAGGTATAGATCTACAACGTATTTATTTTAGTAGATCTTTTATGCATGTTTGTTTATTGATCTATCTTTTTTATCGATCTTTGATCTTAATGAATGAAATTAGGGTTTTAGATCTTGAGATTGAGTTTTTGGCCTCATGGGTATTTGATCCCTGCTTTAAGTGTGTTAAAAGTTTTGAATAGCTATCCACGAGGCCCACCTACTTCCAACAATAATGTGATGCATGTGATTTGCTAGCTAGCCTCTGAATATTAGACTTTTGATGTGAAACATTGATGATGATAAATGGGACATGGATTGCTATGTTTGGACTCTGTAAGTGCAACTGGAAAATCTTAATCTAGAGAGGGATGATGTGGCATTTCACTATTTTACTGTTCCATTTGGGACAAGCTATCTCATTGCTGGGCATCCATCATTATACCACTCTGTCAAAATGAGAATAAAGGTGTTTGTGTATACTATTAGCCAAAAGGCCTAGAAAGGTATAAGGTGTTTGTGTGTGCTTATGCTCTGATAGAGCATCATAGTCTCATAGGAAGATTTTCTCCCATGGGAACCTCGCCAGTCGCCATGGCTAAGAGTGCTTATGGGCCGGCCAGGCTGAATCTGGCCAACCCAGTCTGCTTTGGGCCAAGTTTGTACCATAGCCTAAGTCGAGCGAGGCTAAGTTTAATATTGAGGTCAGAACTCATATCTAATCTAAAATCTGGCCCCGTTTAGCATATGGGCCAGGCTTAGATTAAGTGCTTGAAAATCCAAAGTCTGACCCCGACAAGCAGTGCTTGTAGTTTAGTACTGACTTGTTTGCTCTAACTAACAAGTGATAGAAAGCTCGGTTGGGCCTTATATATTTCAGGCAAGCTAGGTGCAGACCAAGCACTTATGCCCCCTTTCAAGCTTGAGCCGGTTACAAGCATATGTTTCTAAAGTCCTTAGTTTCTAGTGCATTGATGGGATCTTCCGGGATAGAAGTGGCTAACCATGTTTGGCATATAGTGGCCAAATCTCGGCCACCAATGCACTAGAAACTGGCTACCCATGTTTCTAAAGTCCTCAGTTTCTTGTTTGCACAACCTCCACCCATTACCCATTGAAGGTGATTCTCTCCTCCTCATCAAAATTGTCCAACAAGAAGGCACACTCTCTTGGCACCTATTGTCTATATGGAAAAAAATCCAACAAACTCTCAAACAGATCCCACGATGGTAGGTTTAACTTTGCCGATGCACTTCTAATCGGGTGGCCCATGAATTAGTTCACATGTATTTACCTAGCATCACTATCTTCACTAATTCAGTTCCAGATCATATCCATGCAGTGTGCAGGAAGGACATCATTGCTAGCAGCTCAGTGGTGCAAAATGCAGCAAGGATATTAGTAGTGGAAGAAGTTGACGATAGGGTCCCTTATTAGGTACTACTATGGGCCCCAATTTTGCAGTTCGACTACTATTAGTTGTTTTTTTTTTTCCTTTTCTGTTTTAGCTCAACCTTTCTCGGACTTTCTTTCTCTCTACCTCCTTCATTTCTTTATGTTTTGTACTCTTCTTTATGTACTTTTGGCTTTAATCTATGTTATTCCTTACTAGCAAATTAAAAAAAAAAAAGTCTTGGATAAGCCTCATCCAGCACCACCCTTGGACTTGTGGTAAGGCCCATAGGTCCTACGCCTCATTCAATACAATACCTTTGTTGCAAGCTGAATCAAGGACATGTAATTGGGTTTGTCGGTCCTAATATTTAAACGAGAATTTGATGGATTAACTATTATATATATTAAAGCAGCAGGTGATTATCTAGGAGGATGACACGTGGCGCATCCTCATACTTTTTACAATGCCACATTATGGAATTGCCCTTCTTATCTAATCTTACAAAAAGACCCTCTTTGAGTACCACGTCACCTCTATATAGATAAGTGAGGGTGATTCGTGATTTCAAAATTTTAATGGAACCCTAAAAAATCTCTACAAACTAAATCTATCCCTGAAATATCATAACCCGTCCTTATCTCAATACATTTGAAACGTTTCTGCACCCAAACAAGAACGTGTTTGTGGCTCTTAAGAGTCTTCTAAAGAAGAAGAAATCAAAGAAAGTGCAGAAATCATCAAAGGGACATGTGTCAAACACGAATGTGTTTGCGGCTCTTGAGAGTCTTATAAAGAAGAAGAAATCAAAGAGAGTGCATAAATCATCAAAGGGACATGTGTCTAACAAGAACCAGGAGCAACGGGAGAATTCTAAGGTGTTCTGGGCACCGGCGTCTGACTGGGAAGCCTTGGGCTGATGTGTATGACAGCAGCAGAGGTGCAGCAACCCCCAGTAGAGGTAAAAGGATCTTAGAAATCTTTCCTTCTGAAATTGATAGATCATCATTGATTGCTACACTTCCTGTTAATATCAAGAGTTTGAGTGACCTTGGTGCGCTTTTGATTGGAAAATATTTCTATTAGGGGTGATCATAAGAGCTATTAGATTGTGAGGGGTGATATATTGTGGGAATGTTTGGATTTGTGATAGCTATGTTAGATCTCTCCGATCACATTTGTGTCTATTCTTGATTCTTGCAAAGGAAGTCGTGTGGAATTGGTCTTGGGTCATATGAATGGATTTGGATTAATTGAATCTAATAGTGCGTCTTTGAATATGTAGCTGATTTAATCATTTTGATTGATTTGTTCCATAGTTAATTCCCTGTGACCCGATTTTTGTGGGTTTTTTTTTTTTGGTTTTCTTTTTGACATATATGCTGATTTTGTATGCCTTGCTCTCCAATTGTTTGGTTTTGTTCTGTCTGCGTGAGGAGCATGGGGTCAGTTTAATTCACTTGAGTCATATTGAGGACGAGCATGTGTGGCTCATAAGTTCAGACGGTCTGCCTAGAATGGCCTTGAAGGTGGTAAGATGCTAAATTAGTTTCATGCTTTGGCTTAGAAATGTGTAACAAAACTCTGTTGATTAATTGATGGATAGAAATATATGACCGGAAAGGTAAGCAAGGCCAGTCTTATTTATTTGTTTGTATTTTACAAGGTTCTAAAGATGTAGTCTTCCTCTTTCTTTTCATTGAGTACCTCCTTTTTAGTTTGAAGGATCTTGGGCACATGGATATATATGCTGTCTGAAATTGGGAAGGACTTTTGGATATATATTCTACAGGGTCTTTTCATTGAGTACCTCCTTCTACAAATGCTAGGGGCTTTCCAAATGGCTCACCACGCCATATTCCATGGCCTCAAAAGGAGGATAATGCTTATAGTGTATCAGATGCATGTAAGCAGTCGTGCTAATGGATCATCATCAATTTATTATCATTAATTTCTTTTTAACTACTATTCCTTATTGCCCATGTTATCATCGGTTTATTATCATTAATTTCTTTTTAAATACTATTCCTTATTATCATATGGTTGTTTCAATGTCTTCTTTGTTTTTTGTGTTGAAATAAAAAAAATAAGCTTTATTTATTTTTTATTTCTTCTTCAATGGTGTTTATATATTCATTTAAACATTGGGTAAATCTAAACCGTTCATATTGGGTAAATCTAAAATGTTCATTTGAGACATTTTAGAAGCATTGATCTTATTAGAAGAAACTGTGATAGCTTACTTTTATACAATTTATAATTTTATTTATCGCTTTATTTTTATTTTTGGATATTCTTATGTTTGCTTTACAGTTTTTGCATGTCTTTATTTCATATGTCACTTCTTGTCACTTTTCAACCCATTCTTAGAATTTTTCTTGTTAGTGTTTTTAATTTGAGAGAGAGGGAGTAAAAAATATAGTCCCATTTAATAATTATTCAACAGAGGGTTTCCTTTCTAATAATAAAGAAGTGATTTCTAAGTGTATCCATTGTAATTAATATTGCGATAAGATCTAAAAGAAGGAGGAAATTGAATGGAGGGAAGCTATCGGTATGTTTTTAGATAGATGTATATTCATTGAATCATTTTTCTTCTTTTTAATAGATCTTGACATGGATCATTTTAAAAGTTTAAATAATATATTATAGACGTATATGGGGCTCCAAAGGATGGTCACCAATCTTGAACTTCTTATATAATTGTTTTAAATGTAGTTTGTTTGTTTACTCAGTGTCTACTTTCAATTGAAATTGGATGTTCGTTCGATGAATTAAAGGCTCACGTTGAGCGCGGGCCCTAAAACGCTAGTTATATTATTGGAAATTTATACTAAAAGCAAACTTGTATGTATTTGTCTTCGACTAATTAGTATATTTTGTCTTTTCATCTAAATGAGATTTTGTATGGGCAAATGGTTGCATTATTTATGATTATGCATGTGTGTCTTTTATTCTATAAAGTAGACAAGTTGGTGTATAGGGTTCTACTTATACACAGATGTTAAACCCCAATCCAAGTTTAGCGCGATTAGTGGTAATTAAGTGCGTGGTTAGTTATTAAGTGGGTTTGGAGTTCGTGGGTTAGAAATTGGTTCGATTTAGTCTAGAATTAGCTTTGGGGAATTTTGAGAGCGTTTTATGCTATTCAGTCACACTCAGGGATGCCTTGAGTGTACGCGTAAGCTCAGGAGGAAATCCTAGTTTTTCTGATCTTAATCGTGATTTCGACCTCATTTGAATGGTTTTATTTTATTGTTTAACTTTTGGGTTCAACCTGTTTTTGTTAAGACCCAAAATTCCAAGTTTTGGTTGAAAGGGGTAAAATGGTCATTTCACATCAAACCTGGACCCAAATTTCGAAATCTCAAAACTATGCCAAATTTGTACTTTTTGGAAACTAGATTTTTCGGTGATCGATTTTGTCTTCTTCGTCGATTTCATCCGAGGCCCACAAATCGGTGTTTTATCCATCTCAAATTTTGAAGTCAATGGGGCCCACAACCCATTTGACTTAAGTGACCTTCTCCCTCATGTGCACTACGTTCAGAACCCATTCCCTCATTTCCTGCAACTCTCATTCTCAAGAGCCAGCTGAGAAGAACTCTTTCTTCCTCTCCCTTGTTCTCCTTGCATGCCCAAGTTAGGAAGTCTCAAATCAAAATCCGAGCACACCATCTTCTTCCTCTCATCTTGAGCTTTCCATTGCTGTCATTTTCTTGAGGATTCCAGCTGAAAAGCCCCTTCTTCCTCCTTGTTTCTCTTCGTTTGGATAGCTACAGGTAAGAGACCTTTTTCATCTTTTCAATGTGGTCTTTTGAGCTAATTAGGAACTCATTCCTCTAACATGCAAACCCATTTTCGAAATGGGGATTTTGTTTGCCCAAAATGATGATTTTTGGAATGGTTTTCTTGGGACTTTGGTGTAGATTTCGTGGTTCTTCTTGGGGTAGGAGTTTGAGAGATCTTGGATAGCACTTTGGTGTAGGTAAGTGATCAATCTAGTCTTCTTTGAATGCATGCTATAGTTTTATTTCTCTAAGCTACAAATGAATTGTTTTCTTGTTTTAGTATTGAAAGGGATTGCTTTTCTCATGATGAATGTTTTGGAAATGTTATTTGAATTGAAATGTATATGTTGTTTGAATTATCTTGAGGCATTCTCATTCAATTAAGTATTGGTGGTTGTTCAAATGTTTTAGGATGGATGAATGATGGGAAGAGTTGAGGTGTGAGTTGTTGAAGGAGATTGAGTGATTGAATGTGAAGTTGGAAGGTTCAACATGGCAAGAGAAGCTTTGAAAAATGTTGGAATTGTGTAAGGCATTGCTAAGGAGAAGGAGCCAGAAATGTCCAAGGAGAATGCAGTTTTCTGCATTGCACGGATTCAGGCAGAAGCCTGTCCGCTCGAGCGAAGTTCGTGGTCGCTCGAGTGAGCAAGCTTCTGTCTGGGAGAAACGCTGCTAGAAACCTGTCCGCTTGAGCGAACATTGGGTGAGCTCGAGCGAACAAGTCTCTAGTTGCGACCGCTCGACCGAACCCGGTGGAGGCTCGAGCGAACAAAGTTCTGGATGGGTCCGCCGAGCGAACGTATCATCGCTCGAGCGAACCTGATGCTGTTTGATTTCTAAATGTGAATGAGAAAAAGGAGGAGATTGTTAGAAGGAAGAAAACTTGATCATGTCAAGTGTCTTAAATTTGTTATTGTGCCATTGAAACTCATAATATCTAATAACATCAGAACACCAAATTATACAAAGGAGTGAGATCTTTTATGGGTCAATAATCTCAGTAAATTGGATGACTACACTACGTGTATGGTGCATATTAGTTTATTGACGGAATCCAGTCCCAAAATTGGGATCGATGATATCCCCTTGATGAAGCTTTTAAGTTTTGATTATGTCAAACCCTGCAGGTGGACTTTGTGTCCGACATATCAAATAAGTTAAGTGTAAGGTCTCAAGAAATTATAAAGATATCGATTAAATATAGATGTCGGTAATTATTTAATCGATGGATATCTGAAATCTTAACATGGGGAGATTAATAAGCATTTAATGACATGAAGCTCGAAATATTAATTTTGAGAATAAGGGCAGGAGTGCAATTATAATTCTCTAGTGGACTGAATTGTAATTTATGGAACTAGGATTCTAATTTGGGTCGAATTAAGGTTTCCTGCTTCCATAAGAAGCCTATCCTTATTTACTTCTTAAGGTCCCTATTGTAGCCTATAAATATGCGCTACTGCTCTCTAGGTCAAAAAGAAGAAGAATCTCGTTTTAGAGAGCAGGGAGAATTCGCAGAAGAGGCCCACTCCCTGGTGCGAATTCGAGCATAGAGGAATACAGTAGAAGATCTTAAGATTTTCGGGCTGCTGCAAGACCGAGATCAGATCAGAAAGACCGAGATAAAATCAGAGAGATTCTCGAAGGTATGGTCTTTGATCATCTTTGTTTAAAGCTATTTCCGCATTGATCTATAAGCAATATCTAGGGTTCTTGGCGGAAACTCTTTTCTAACAATGGTATCAGAGCCAATCCTGATACTGCATATGAATTGAAGAAAACATAGTAAGATTATAGGTTGCTGTAAAAGAGTTGGTTTGCCTTTGCTGTCTGTAACCCTTGTTTTGTAGCGAACTATCTGATCTCTGTTTTGCTGCGATTGATCTGGTTATCATGGTCACCATGTGTGTATGTTATGTGAATGGATCCCACGAATCAGATTCGTGGTTACTGTTTTACGTATTTTACAAGTTTTATGGTGATGTAATTATATTGACATAGCGTGTGAACTCCGTTTGTCAGGAGGCTTAGGTTTAATGTAATTTTTCATGGAGATGTAATTATATTGAGATAGCATGTGAACTCCGTTCGTAAGGAGGCTTAGGATTCAATGTAATTTTTCATGGAGAGGCGCAGGTTTTGAAGGCAGAAATTCGATTTCAAAGGAAGAACTTGAAAAAAAAAAATTTGGTCCGCTGACCGGGCAGCTCGATCCCCACCGGGGGACACCCCCGGACCCCCTCTTCGAAGCGCATGTTTTAAAGAAGTGGCAATCATGAAGACAAAAGGATCCTACTTGACCATGATAGCTAGGTTCCTTATGCTGGTTGTCTTTCCTTTTATGTGCTTGGATGTCTATTATTATCATAACTTGCTACATATGATATTATACTTGTTTAATTATGTTTGGAATGGTATAGTAGTATAGATATGGTTACCTATTACTACTGGATTTTAAACTGGTATTAATTAAACTGTTTTATAAGAACCCTCATTGTTAAATAACTAAGTGGGAGAGGGAACTTCGTTAGCTCCCACGGTCTACATCATAGTTTTGTAGGAGATGTAATGGATTTATATGTTGACCTTAGAGTCTTCCTCCTAATCGGATGAGTTAATTATGGAATCTCCAATACAAACTCTCATATGGATGATTTAGGGTAATTATTAGTATAGGTCTCTTCTCCATCTGATGGGACTGAATACAGAATAATGAACCCTAACTTAAATGATGGTATACACTTAGCTATAAATAACAGTATGCTCTCCATCTGAGCCTCTTCTATTATTTATAGGACCAAAGTCATGGCAGCTGTTTGGTTTTACTTGGCATGGTTGTTGCCTTGACAGTAGAACTAAAAGGTTATGTCCTATATGAACAATATAAGTATGGTACTTGTCCTCACATCGAGGCATACTATTTAGATTGCTATCGGACTCTTTTGTTAATTGGCAGAGGGAGCCAATTTTCCTTTTATTTGAATCCAAAGATTTAATTTTGCCCATCATAATTTGTTAATTTTGTAAATATCAGGTTTTAAGATGGGTGCTTTCAATCCACTTGGTGTTATTCTCAAAGAACACAAACTCACTGGACCTAATTACATTGATTGGAAAAGAAATTTGGATATTGTGCTAATTGTTGAAGAGTACAAATATGTGCTCACTGAGGTGTACCCAGATAAACCTGTGGATGGATGTATTGATGCGGTAGCCATCGAGGCATACAAAAAATGGAACAAGGTTGATGAGATGGCACGATGTTACATTTTGGCATCCATGTCAAATGTTTTGCAACAGCAACATCAGCCTTATGCTACTGCCTATGACATCATGTACAGTCTCAAGGAGATGTTTGGTGATCAGGATCGGGCAGCTAGACAGGTTGCTATGAAAGAACTGTTTAACAGATGGCTGAAGGTACCCCTGTGAGGGATCATGTTCTGAAAATGATGGGACACCTCAATGAACTTCAAATCCTTGGAGCTGAAATTGATGGGGAGACCAAGATCGATATCATTCTCCAATCCTTGACTGATTCCTTTGAGAATTTTTGCCTAAATTACAACATGAACAAGCTCAATTTTTCCCTGGCGGAATTACACTAGGAACTTCAGGCTGTTGAGGGCCTTTTTAAAAAGCCACCTAGTGTTCACGTTGCTGAAAAAGGTACTGCTTCTAAGCCGAAAGGCAAGGAGAAACAGAAAAAGGGTCAGAATCGTAATACAGTTCCTAAAGGGGGCAATGGACCTCAAGGAGGAGTGAAAAAGCCCAAGGGCAAGTGTTTTCATTGCAAGGAAGTAGGGCACTGGAAAAAGCAATGTCCAACTTATCTCAACAAAGTGAACAATAAAGGTAAATTTCATTCACTAGTTGTTGAATCATGTTTGGCGGTTATATCTACCGGTATCTGGTGTGTAGATACGGAAGCCACTAATCATGTTTGCAATTCTTTGCAGAGGTTCCAGGAAACTAGGCAGCTAAGTGATGGGGAGATTTATTTGCTTATGGGTGATGCTACGAGAGTGGCAGCAGTTGCAGTAAGAGATGTTAGTCTAAGTTTTAGTAGAGATAGGAATTTAATTTTAAGAGATTGTCTTTATGTTCCCTCCATTAGGAGGAATTTAATTTATGTTTCCAAATTGGTTAAAGACAGCTATTCCGTTTATTTTAATAAATTTGTGGTTATTAAGTACAATAAGCATTTTATCTGTTCTGGTTCATTGGTGGATGATCTTTATATTATTAATCCTATCTCTCCTAAACTGCAATTGACTGAATTGAATAACACAATTACCGTACCATGTAAGAGAAAGGAACCATCGCAAATGAACCAAACGTATCTTTGGCATTTACGCCTGGGTCATATTAATCTACACCGGATATCAAGACTGGTTGCAAATGGACCATTACAGTCATTGGCGGTCGAGGCCCTTCCAGTCTGCGAATCTTGTTTAGAGGGGAAAATGACCAAGCGCCCTTTTTCGGCAAAAGGCTATAGGGCCAAAGAACCGTTGGCATTGGTTCGCTCTGACCTGTGTGGGCCCATAAATGTCCAGGCAAGTGGTGGCTTTGAATATTTCATTACTTTCATTGATGACTATTCAAGGTATGGGTGCATTTACTTAATGCGCCGTAAGTCCAAATGCTTTGAGAAATTCAAGGAGTATAGGGCGGAAATGGAGAAGCGTTTAAGTAAGAGTATCAAGACACTACGATCTAATCATGGTGGCGAGTACCTCTTTGGAGAATTTAGGGATTACTTAGCACAAGAGGGGATTACATCCCAGCTGCTGCACCAGGTACACCTCAACAAAATGGTGTCGCAGAAAGAAGAAATAGGACTCTTATAAATATGGTAAGGTCAATGATGAGTTATTTGGAGTTACCTAATTCGTTCTGGGGGCATGCTCTAGAAACAGCTACATATATTCTTAACTTAGTTCCATCTAAGTCAGTAGTTACTACACCCACATAACTATGGACTGAGCGCAAACCTAGTTTAAAGCATGTTCAGATTGGGGGCAGTCCAACACATGTGCTGAAAGGGAACACAGATAAGTTGGAACCAAGAACAGAAGTTTGTATTTTCGTTGGCTGTCCCAGAGGAACAAAAGGTGGTCTGTTCTATAACTCTCAAGATCGAAAGGTCATTGTTAGCACCAATGCTCGATTCTTAGAAGATGACTATATCATGAACCACAAACCCAAAAGCAAAATTGTTCTAGAGGAATTGAGAGGAGAAAGTCCTACCCAAACTTTTCCATCGCCAATAGCACAGGAAGAGGCACCAAAAGATGGAGAACTTGGCGTTCCATTACCTCATCGTAGTGGGAGGATTGCCGAGTCTTCAACTAATGATATTCCAGGTGAAACCATCAACATGATGGGTGATGAGCCGGATCAGCATGTCAATGATGGCACACCAGGATTAGTTTTGGCACAACGTGACACTACTCATACACAGACACAGGATGTGCCTCGTCATAGTGGGAGGGTTGTTCGTCCACCCGAGAGGTATATGTTCTTGGGAGAGTCATACGACAGAGTCCTTGATGAGCTAGATACCAAACCCTGTAACTATAATGAAGCAATCCAAGACAAATATGCAGAACTATGACAATAAGCTATGCAATCAGAAATGGATTCTATGTACCATAATCAAGTATGGGATCTTGTAGAACCACTAGAGGGGATAAAACCTATCGGTTGTAAGTAGGTCTACAAGAAGAAAAGAGGGGTGGATGGAAAGGTTGAAACCTTCAAAGCTAGGCTTGTTGCGAAAGGGTTTACTCAGAAAGAAGGTATCGATTATGAGGAGACTTTCTCGCCAGTAGCCATGCTGAAATCCATCCAGATTCTTTTATCCATTGCGGCTTATTTTGATTACGAAATTTGGCAAATGGATGTCAAGACAACATTCCCTAATGGAAATCTTGATGAATGTATCTACATGGTACAACCAGATGGATTCATAGCTGAAGGTCGTGAGCACATGTTGTGCAAGCTTAAGAAGTCCATTTATGGACTTAAGCAAGCATCTAGATCTTGGAACATTCGTTTTGATCAAGCCATTAAATCTTATGGTTTCGAGCAGAATCTAGATGAATCTTGTGTGTATAAGAGGTGCAACGGCAATGTAGTAATTTTCTTAGTACTTTATGTAGATGACATCCTACTCATTGGAAACGATGTTGGGGTGTTGTCTTCGGTCAAAGTATGGTTGAGCATTCAGTTCGATATGAAAGACTTAGGAGAAGCTAGTAGGGATTAAGCTATTGTGAAATTGGAAACAAAGAATGTTGGGCTTGTCTCAAGCGGTCTATATTGATGTGATTCTTGCCCGTTTTAGCATGCTAGATTCCAAGAAAGGATTTCTTCCTTTCAGGCATGGAATCACTTTATCCAAGGATCAGTGTCCTAAGACACCTGATGAGATAGAAAAAATGAAGGAAGTACCTTATGCTTCGGCGGTGGGAAGCCTCATGTATGCAATGCTATGTACTAGACCTGATATTTGTTTTGCCGTTGGCATGGTTAGCAGATATCGGTCTAATCTAGGGAGAGAACATTGGACTGCGGTTAAGCATATACTTAAGTACCTTAAGAGGACTAGAAATTATATGCTGATTTATTAGGCAGAGAGTTTGATACCCACTAGGTACACAGACTCGGACTTCCAGTCAGATAATGATGCCAGAAAGTCGACCTCAGGATTTGTATTTACATTGGGAGGTGGAGCTATAAGTTGGAGGAGTGTCAAGCAATCATATACTGCTAACTCTACCATGGAAGCCGAATATGTGGCAGCTTCTGAAGCAGCCAAGGAGGTAGTTTGGCTCAGAAACTTCTTGATGGAGCTAGAAGTGGTACATTCGGTAAAATCACCTATAATACTTTATTGTGATAATACCGGTGCGGTTGCTAATGCAAAGAGCCCAGGATGCATAAGAAGAGTAAGCACATCCAGCGTAAGTATCATCTCATACGAGAAATCGTACAGAAGGGTGATTAATTGTGACCAAGATTGCATCAGCGGACAACCTGGCAGATCCTTTTACAGAGAGCTTACCAGCAAAGAGCTTTGATAGACATGTGGAAGGCATGGGGTCGAAATACATGTTAGCATGGCTTTGAGTCTAAGTGGGAGATTGTTGGAAATTTATACTAAAAGCATACTTTTATGTATTTGTCTTCGACTAATTAGTATATTTTTTCTTTTCATCTAAATGAGATTTTGTATGGGCAAATGGTTAAATTATTTATGATTATGCATGTGTGTCTTTTATTCTATAAAATAAACAAGTTGGTGTATACAGTTCTACTTATACACGGAGGACTTATCTGTCGGTTCTTATAGAATATAAGTTTTTGTTCACAATCTAGATGGACTTGGATACACCATCGGTACGATTGTAGCATGATGTTTCAGCAGGCTTGTCTTGGCTGCGGGAAAAGGTATAGTTTCGACTCATCATGCTAGTACGCTTTGTGTGTATTGAACATGACTGCTTTTGAGTTTATTATCTTTATACTGACTATATAAGATGATTAACATCCAAATGGTTATTATGAGTGCTTGTACTCCTAATCCTTACATAAATAATAGACACATACATTTAGTCTTTGCCATTTTGATTTACAAAGGAGTGAGATCTTTTATGGGTCAATAATCTCAGTAAATTGGATGACTACACTACGTGTATGGTGCATATTAGTTTATTGACGGAATCCACGTCCCAAAATTGGGATCGATGATATCCCCTTGATGAAGCTTTTAAGTTTTGATTATGTCAAACCCTACAGGTGGACTTTGTGTCCGACATATCAAATAAGTTAAGTGTTAAGGTCTCAAGGAATTATAAAGATATCGATTAAATATAGATGTCGGTAATTATTTAATCGATGGATATCTGAAATCTTAACATGGGGAGATTAATAAGCATTTAATGACATGAAGCTCGAAATATTAATTTTGAAAATAAGGACAGGAGTGCAATTATAATTCTCTAGTGGACTGAATTGTAATTTATGGAACTAGGATTCTAATTTGGGTCGAATTAAGGTTTCCTGCTTCCATAAGAAGCCTATCCTTATTTACTTCTTAAGGTCCCTATTGTAGCCTATAAATATGCGCTATTGCTCTCTAGGTCAAAAAGAAGAAAAATCTCGTTTTAGAGAGCAGGGAGAATTCGCAGAAGAGGCCCACTCGCTGGTGCGAATTCGAACATAGAGGAATACAGTAGAAGATCTTGAGATTTTCGAGCTGCTGCAAGACCGAGATCAGATCAGAGAGATCTCGCAGGTATGGTCTTTGATCATCTTCGTTTAAAGCTATTTCCGCATCGATCTGTACGCAATATCTAGGGTTCCTGGCAGAAACTCTTTTCTAACAATATATAGTAAAGCAGCAGGTGAAGTTATTGAAGTATTTGATGTATTTTTTTGAATTATGCTTTCCTTTCATATGCTTGATATTGCTTTGATATTTGGTTTGATTAAATTTGGTTAACATATATAATTTTTTTCGTTATACGCTTAGAAAAAAATATATATATATATATTCTATTATATTTTGGTTATTTTAATTCAATTACGCCTTCAAACCAATTTGAGGTACTCTTTTTTTTTTTTGCTCCAAAACCATTCAATAGAATTCTACACTTCTATGCACTTATTTGTATGGATAAATAATTTTTGTTATTATTAACCATTAATATCTTATTATTATGGCTTATTCTTTTTCATTTCTAGCTCGGGTTGGGCCCGGGCCTTTTTCAACAAACATTGCATCTCATATGCATTACATTATGATAGAAGTCAGAAATTGCCAACCCAAACGTGGGTGAAGAATTCTGAAATTTTATTTGAAGCATCATTTTTAAATATTGTTAGTAGCTTCTCATCTATATGATTATTAATGATATTAATAACAATTATATATATATAATTACATGCACATGTGAGATGACCAAACAAGATCATTATGTACATCAAAATTTATTTCTTCATTATATGTTTGTTTTTCTTTGAGATTTTAATACATTCGAAGTTCATTTTTAATTGTGTTTGTATTATAAATTATCTATTAATTTTTATTTAAAACTTATTTAAAATTGATAAAAACCTCTAATTAAAATATTATTTACTTTTTATCATCGCCTTAATTGGGCGTCTTGAGATCTAATTAAAATATCTTCTTACACTAAAGATCTTCTTACCATGACTTTTTTGTAGGTGTCTTGACACATTGCTTGGATCTGCCCCAAATCAAGCATCATCAGGTATGTAGTTGGTATAACATTACTTTTCTATATCTGGTTTAGGTTTTTTTTTTTTTTTTTCGTTCGTTTGTTTGTAACATTATTGATTACCAGTGAAAAAATATATTATTACCATTGAAAAAACTAAATTGGTTGGTCTGCTTATGGCTCTAACTACGACATTGTCAAACTTTTAATCTGGCAGATATTAATGGGCAAGCTTTGTAATTTTAATGGCATCGATTGCTTTTAATAATATGTTCTACTATCCATTGTTGTATATTTCTTACTGTATATTTTTAAAATTTTCATTTCATGCTTATGTTTAAGAAATCTAAAATTTTATATTTATTTTTCTATTTTAAATTTGTAATGATCACATATTAATCCCTTTTTGTTTTGCATGAATTCTATAGGTGTTTGTTATATAATACTAAGAAACAACTATCTTCGTCTCGTATATTTAATTAAGAATGGAACATCAAGAAGATATGAATCCTTCCAAGATTGAAAGGCAACGTCGAACTCAACTTTTACGGATGAAAAGACTACGTCAAAATGAAAAAACAATAACATCTACAGGTGAAAACATATTCAATAAAAAATATTTTAAGTTTATATTAAATAGATTTAGTTTATTGAATTCGTGGGGGAGCAACACGTGGCGCAACCTCAAGCTTTTTGCATCACTTAATACAGGAATTGCCCTTCTCATCTAATCTCACCAAACCACTATTTCATAATTTTCCTACATAATAGGAGATCCTTGAAGAAGATTGATTCCTACATAAAAATAGGAGCAATTTCATCAAACCACTAGTTGATAATTCAGATTCTATAACCACGATATAGAACTTAATCCGGAATGTAGATTCTATGTAGATTCTATAACCACGATAGATTCCATTAGTTGACTAGCTTATACAAAATTGTTTTGAGTAGTTAAGGTTTTAGAGATGGCCCTTTGATGGATTAATAGGAGAGTTGACCTGTTTATGCGGAATTATTTTAAGTAGTTATGTTTTAGAGATGGCCCTCTGGTGGATTAATAGGGGAGTTGGCCTACTTATACAAAATTGTTTTATGTATTTAAGAGATGGCCTCTGATGGATTAATAGGAGTGGATTAGGCCCAAGCCTGTGAGTGGGGCAAGTTGAGAAAAGAGTCCACCATGTTTGTGTCATATGTCGCATGAGAATGATTTCATATGTGATTGGTGGGACCCATCTATTAGTGTCATATGTCGCATGAGAATGATTTCATATGTGAGTGGTAGGACCCATCTATTAAACTCAAATGAATAAAAAAAAAAGAAGCTTTAGTTATGAGATGAAGGGGCGCACCATTCTACAAGTCCTCTTGATTATCAAAACCGTAATCAATCCCCTTCCACTTAAAGAAACTCCACACGGACCTTTCTATTTTATTTTATAAGAACTCCCCCATTAAAATACTTACTTGGATACCCAATCATATCCATAAAATCTCAAAATTTTCAACTAATTTTAAGTTTCAAATAAAACTGATTTCTTTTCCCAAATTTCCTCTCATGATCGCATCAGTGTGAGCATAGTAATTTTATTTTCTAAATCTGACATCAAACAATGTGACAATTATTAAATAAGTGGAAATTTGAAATTTAGTGCAATTGTTTTTTACATTGAAACGAATGTGTGTTTATCTTTTCATTGATACAGTATAATTGATGCATGGATATCTGCTTTAAATATGAGTTATATTAGATCAATTTTGAAATTGTTTTATGCTATGTAAAGACAATTGGTTCTTTATCTTGATAATGACTCAGGCATTCAGCTGTCAAATTTAGAGTCACCCTTTTCATTGCAACAATTGCTATGTGTCTGCATTCCATTGCCAGGTCTTTAGTAAATGTAGATAAGATCATCTTCAGTTTGTAGACATGTTTCATGTCAGTACTCCACTTTTCGTTTCTACTTTGCGTTAGGTAAGGCTACAAAGGGGTCGGGTTTTACAGGCTCCAATTATGTTTAAACGGTTCTGGACCTAAATCCAAATTGTAGGATTCTTGTATATATTTTTTATTATTCATATAAATTTGTTTTAGCACATCTTTGAAATACGAGTTGAAACACTAGTTGGAGAAAAACAACAGCATGATTCGAATGATGGAGTTTTTAAAACTTTATTCCCATCTTTTTTATTAATTGACTCTTCGTACCATAATACTTTTATATGTTTCATTCTTCATAAATATCCTACACCTTTTTCATTATCCAACTGCAAAATAATGTTCATTTTGGTTATTTAATCCTTTAAATAATTGCTTTTAAATTATTTATTTTAACTATGATTGTGTAATGAATTATATGTTAATAGTCATTTACATTTCATTTAAATGAAATGAATACTACTATTTAAAATTTTAACAACTCTTTAAATAAGCCAACGTGGGCCCTCAAGCGCTAGTTATATTTATTAAAGCAGCAGGTGATTCTATGGGAGAGCGGCATGTGGCGGCATGGGAATCCCTTGAAAAGCGACACGTGGCGGCATGGGAGTCTATCCCTTTAGGAGATAAACTAGGGATGTGGACGTCGGTAGAGAGGAGAGAAATAAGGGGAGAAAATTACGAGAGAAGAGAAAAAATAGGAGATTTAGAATTTATTTAAATTTTCTTGATTGTTACTTAGGACTGTAGTGTGGGGTTGA
The DNA here is from genome assembly GCA_029852735.1 of Persea americana. Lineage (NCBI taxonomy): Eukaryota > Viridiplantae > Streptophyta > Magnoliopsida > Laurales > Lauraceae > Persea > Persea americana. Next base: position 57,551,504 of record CM056810.1, read on the forward strand.
CCCAGGTCCACAGACCTGGTCCAATAACAGAAAGACTGGTCCAAATCCTCATTTAGATTCGGCAGGTCAGGGCCGAGTCCAAAGGTAAAGACATTATGGACCTTCCTCAAGCCCATACCAACATTGGTGTATGATCCATCTATCCGTTTCTTTTTTCAAAAACAAAACAAAATAAGATGGCCTTCATAGTCCTTGCATGCATCCAAGACGGCAAGACCTAGCCAAATGATGGCTCATTAACTACAAATGTGTGGAGCCCACTTTACCTACATACAAACAACCACCTAGTCCCATCCTGAAAGTGAAAAATTTAGTAACTTTTTCATTACTGACTTTTTATCTCTATTTGTTAATATTAACATCTTTGTGAAATGTTGAATTATATTAATGAGCTTTCATTTAAATAATGTCATTGTTTAAACATTGAATTACAGTAATGAGCTTTCTTGAGTCATAGAAAGTCATTTTAAAGCAAAACGCGACTCGGAATATCTTAAAATGCGTGTTTCAGCCTAGAATCGTATGAAATGCATTTGAAACCAAAAGTGTGTCGGATGTGAATTTTGATCCCCCCCGAGAGGGGAATCGCCATTCAGCAGTGTGAGATAAAAAAATACATCGAAAATGAGGATTTCGACTACCCTCAAAATCGACGGATCACGATCGCCAGTTACGGATTCGGCCGTAACACCATCCTTCGACGAAAACCGAAAGAATGCGTGAGGAAAATAGGGTGGGTTCTTCTCTCGTCTAATGTGCCGCTGGCGACACACGACGGTTGTCTTGTCACTTAATTTGGGTCTTTCAATTCGGGTCAAACTTGGGTGAAGGGTCAAATTATGGGCTTCAAGATGGGACCATAATGAACTAGGCAAGGGAAATCAACATCCAGGGTTGAACAGACTAATTAAAGTTAAATCCAAGTATTCTAGGAGATAAGCGAATTAAAATGAAAATAAACTAAGAAAATAAGGGGAAAGGTGCCAAATATTTAGAAGATGATCAACCCCATTCCTGGGTACCCCCTTCAATGTCCTTTGACGACCTAGGGTTTAAAGGTTGATTCTTCGAATCGAAAGAATGATGCAGACGAAACTTCGAGTTGTGATTTCTGTGGGTTTGCGTGCGATACGCAGGTGATAAAAGTGCATGGCCGATGATGGGCCAGAAGTAAGATAAAAATGGCCGATGTTAAGCCGGGATTGATTGAGGGTGGCCGATGATGGGCCGGTAGTAAATAAACTGATATTGGGGTGTGTGAAATCACTCGTCTCGTTTCGTCATTCTCATTAATTCAGGTTCTCGGAATCAGCCTCTATTCCCTTTAATCATTGAGTTCAGATAAATATTTGGCACTGGAGGTGGAGGAAAAGAGAAGAAAATATTTTTGGGATTGGTTTTGTTGGTTTTATAGTTTTTTTTGGATTTTAATAATTGGGGCTAGAAGGGCCTAACTAGGGAAGTTCCTACTTGGATTCAATCTAACCGTTCCATTTCCCTAATGGATCTCTATCCTATCCGAAGGTCCTAACAACCCACATCCGCCCTCCAGGTCCCTTAGCGGGGGCTGGAGAGCGAGTGGGACCTAATCAGTTAGGATTATCGAAACTAGGGTAGTCTAAGCTAGCTAGGGGTAGACCTAGATCTAAGTCCGGGGTCTGACCTAATCAGTTAGGCTATAGTCTAATTTCTAACTCCAATTTATTAATATTTTGGTTTTTTTTAATATCTTTTACTTTGTTTTTGGTCTTTTTGATTTTTATGGTTTTTATTTTCTTTTTATGTATTTATTTATTAAGCCTTAAATCCTAAATTGATTTAGCCTAATGAAATGGGGTGAGGAGGGAGTAATAAGTTTCTAATTTTTATTTAATAATTTATTTGAAATTTCCTAAATGAGATCTCCTAATCCTAATGACATGGGGGAAAAGAAGAGAAGTCAATTATTGGATTTAGCCTAATTATTTCTAATTAGTAGGGTAGCTAAAATTCTATTTTTAATCTTTACTTTTAATTTTATTATTTGGTTTTGTTTTTGTTTTGGGGTTTTTGTTTGTTTTTTTATTTTTTATTTAATATTTTTTAATAAATTATGCAGTCTTAAATTGCACCTAAAAGAATATGAAATAAAAATGCAACTAAGTTATAATACATGGGCAGGTTGAATGCATGAGCATATTTTAATACATGAATCAAGAACAAATTAAAACAAGCCATGATAGAAGGAAAGAAAAATGTCAATCTAAATGAATGAGCATATTAAATGCATGCGCAAAATTTATGCATAAAAGATGATGAAATGACTAAAAAAAAAAAAGATTAAACTAGGTGCATGGACGGGCTTGCTGCTAGCTAGGAATGATTTAAAATAAACAATGAAACTGAAAATTCACCACATGCATGGGCATATTAAGATGCATGAAATCATAAAAAGAAACAATAAACAAATATGCAAGAAAATAAAATAGGCATGTTCGGTTTAAATGAATGGGCTAGTCAGGTGGGCGCAACAGTTGGGTGAGCGGCACAGGGAAAAGTGGTGCAGTAGTGAGGGTGTGTGCAGTGCAGTGGTGGCAAGGAAGGAGTGTCCAGTGGAGATGGGTGGGAGGAAGCAAGGTGTGCCGCAGGTGGGTGCAAGGTCCCGGAATGAGGAAGAGAAGGAGAGGAAGGAGAAGAAAGAAGAAGGGAAAGAAAGAAAGAAAGAAAAAAGAAAAACAAGGTGGCTTGGTGGGGTGTGCAGGCGGAGTGCAGTGGAGGAAGAAGGGTGCTGTGGTGCTGCGTGCGGGTGAGGGAGAAGAAGATGGGGAAGAAGAGGAAGAGAAGAAAGAAGAAAAGAAAGAAAGAAAATGAGAGGTGCAGTGGGCGCGCAGGTGGCGGAGTGTAAGGAGGGTGCAGGGAATGGCGTAGGGGAGAGAAGGTGGCTGTGAAGGGGTCTAAAGGAGAGGTGAGGGTTGCGCAGGGAAGAGACGAAGAAGGAGCAGGGGAGACAGAGAGGATGAGCAGGTGGGTGCGGGGAGAGACAAAGCAGGGGGAGAGGGAGATAGAGAGGGAATAGGGATGGAGAAAAGAAAAGGCGGGCAGAGCAGAGAGGGAGAGAGAGTGGGGGGGAGAAATCGAGAGCGAGAAAGAAGGGTGCGAAGTGGGAGAGAGGGTGCAGAGATGGAGAGAAAGTGACAGAGAGTAGAGAGGCGGGGAGAGAGGGAATGGAGAGAACGAGAAAACGAGAAGGGAGAGAGGGGCGAACGAGAGGGAGAGGAGTGAGTGAGGTGCTATGGAAAACGAAGATGGGTGCTAGTAAAAGGGAGCGGAGAGAGGAGAAGAATGAGAGAGAGATAGTAAGGAGAGAGAGAGGGAGAGGGACATGTGTGCAGAGCGATACAGAGAAGGGGAGAGGAGCATACCTACGCAGGGGAAGAGGGAGAGATGCTGTGGAAGACGAAGATGGAAGACGAAGGGCTGCTGTGGCTGCGAGGGGGTTGCTACGCGCGTCTGGCAGGGAGTGTTGCGTGAGATGGGTTCCAGGCGGACGTGCTACTGCGACTGGGAGAAGGAGAGGTGGAGAGAGCGAGGAAAGGGAGAACAAGAGAGGAGACAGAGGGCGAGGAAGACCAGGGAGAGAGACCGAGAGAGAGAACTGAGGTGCGTGATATGGAGGATCCGGGATCTGGAATGGGTGGGATCAGGAGATATGCGCATGGGTGAGAGGGATAAGGCCTGGGAGTTTGAAATTGAGAGGGATAAGGCCTGGGTGTTAAAGATTGAGAGGGATAAGGCCTGGGTGTTAAGAGATTGAGAGCCAAAGACGAGGTTTAAAGGGGAGGGGAGAGTTCAGATCTCAAGGACTGTCCTCTCCCATGCAGCTAATGGACCTCGTGGGACGGGTCAAGTTCGGGTCAGGAGGTTTGGATCAGGCTCGGGTTGTGTTTGGGTCAAGTGAGGTCTGGACCTAGCCTAATGAGTGGGATCGGGTCAGGTTCAGCTTGGGCTGGAGTTCATTGGGCCAGGCCTCGTGGGTTTGGATTTAAAAGAAACAGGTTTGGGTCGAGAAGGTGGGGTCCGGTGTTGATTAGCCGAGTTATTATTAATGGGCCCATGTTTCATAGATTTCGATCTGCTCGTCGGATTTTGACATTCCACATATCGACGAAAAGTTCTCAGCGAGTAGGTCACGATGAACAAATTTTTAGGGAAATCAAAGGTCCAGAAATGATAGGTGATTTTTCACGCGGGCGCCCCAGGGGTGTGGGACCTGCTGTCATGATTTTTGATCCGCCCGTCAGATCTTGGAGTTCTATATATGGGCGGGAAGCTCTCGACGAGTAGATCACGATGAGCCAATTCCCGAGACGATCAGAGGCCTAGAGACAACAATTGAATTTTTCCCGAAATCGTTGTAAACACATTTCGAAAATAAGACTCGGAATGACCACATTCATCCGTCACGCCCTTTATCCAAATGCGGGTGATTAACCGCACAAGATTCTTTCGTCGGTCCGAAATGAAATAGAATCTCACGAGACTGGCTCTTAGGCCCTAATTTTCCCGAAACCAGTTTAAAGTAAAAGACATCACAGAATTTCCCAGAGTGCGTCTCCAAACTATGAATTACGTGGAATGGGGTTTGCAGCCTACAGTTTCGGAGATCCTCCTAGAATCACGAACGAACTGCCCGAAGCAGGGGTCTCGGTCTTAAGCGAAGTTGAAACCCCTGCAATGCATATCTAACCCAGGCATCACTTGAAACACATTCCGAAGAAAAACGTGTCTCAGAATATCCTAAAATGTGCTTTACAGCCTAAAGTCGTATCAAACGCTTTGCAAACAAATAAACCAAATAGTAACACCCAGAAACGCCTAAGAATCTCCCAACACGTGCTTTTATCCAAATATAGGCTACTGATTGCACGATACGATTTTTAGACGGAAACGGAGCTGAATCGCACGGGATTTATTCGTAAGCCCTAATTTGCCATAAACCCAATTTAAAGTAAAAAAACAACCACAGTTTTTTCCAGAGCGCGTCATTCAACCGTGGGTTGCTTGAAACGCAGTTTACAACAACCATCTTCCCAGAGCCGCCTTAAATCCCAAACAACCTGTCCAAAGTACGGGTTTCATTCTAAAAAAACCTTGAATCCAAAGCAATTTGTTCCCAATCATAGGATCACGTGAAACTCATTTTAAAGCAAAACGCAGCTCGAAATATCTTAAAATGCTTGTTTCAACCTATTATCGTATGAAATGCATTTCAAACCAAAAGTGTAGACAACACAACACACGCATGGAATGCCCTAGAATCATCCATGACGCGTTTTTACCAAAACGAACGCTATTAATTGCAACAAATACGTGTTTCATTCAAAAACGGCTCCAAACGCCAGGAGATTACTTCTCAAGCCCGAATTTGCCCGAGTCACGTCTTAAAGGAAAAGGGATTCCCATAACTTCCATGAGCCCTTCTTTCAACCGTGGACTTTGCGAAACGCGGTTCATAGCCAGCGTTTTCCTAGACCCACCTAAAACATGATTTCAAAATAAAATAAATAAGGAACTGCCCGAAGCACGTGTTACAGACCGAGAAAGCGCTGAAGCCCATGTAAAGCTTTCCCTGCCCGTGAATCGCCCGAAACCCTTTTTGAAGCGAAAAGTATCTCAGATTATCATGAAATGCATATTTGGGCAAGGAATCGTTGTCAACGCATTTCGACGCAAAATGCTGTACTATAATGCCTATGAATGACCACAATTATCCGGCACGCGCTTTTACCCAAAAGCAGGCTATTGATTGCACAACATTCTTTAGTCGGTCAGATAGTAGAATCTTACGAGATCAGCTCCTAGGCCCTAACTTTCCCGAAACGAGTTTTAAAGTACACGGCATCTCAGGATTTTCCAAAGCGCATCTCCAAACTATGAATTGCGTGAAATGAGGTTTGCAGCCTATAGTTTTGTAGATCCGCCCAGAATCACGAACGAACTGCCCAAAGCACGGGTCTAGGTCATAAACGACTTTGAAACCCCTGCAATGCATTCCTAACCCAAGCATCACTTGAAACACATTTCGAAGCAAAACTTGTCACAGAATAACCTAAAATGTGTTTTTCAGCCTAGAGTCGTATCAAATGCTTTGCAAACCAATAGACTTAGTAACACCCCGAAACGCCTAAGAATCTCCCAACACGTGCTTTTACCCAAATTTGGGCTACTGATTACACGAGATATGGTTTTTAGACGGAAACGGAGATGAATCGCACGGGATTAGTTCTTAAGCACTAATGTGCCAGAAACCCAATTTAAGGAAAAAAGTACAACCACAGTTTTTTCCAGAGTGCGTCATTCAACCGCGGGTTGCGTGAAACGCGGTTTGCAACAATCATCTTCCCAGAGCCGCCTAAAATCCCAAACAACCTGTCCGAAGTACGGGTTTCACTCTAAAAAAACCTTGAATCCCACGCAATTTGTTCCCAATCATTGAATCTGGTTTCGAAATAAAATAAATTAGGAACTGCCCGAAGCATTTATTACAGACCGAGAAAACCCTGAAGCCAATGTAAAGCATTCGTTGCCCGTGAATCGCCCGAAACCCTTTTTCAAGCGAATAGCATCTCAGATTATCGTGAAATGCGTATTTCGGCATGGAATCGTTGTAAACGCATTTCGAAACCCCTGCAATGCATATCTAACCCAGGCATCACTTGAAACACATTTCGAAGAAAAACGTGTCTCAGAATGTCCTAAAATGTGTTTTACAGCCTAAAGTCGTATTAAAGGCTTTGCAAACAAATAAACCAAATAGTAACACCAAGAAACGCCTAAGAATCTTCCAACACGTGCTTTTATCCAAATATAGGCTACTGATTGCACGATACGGCTTTTAAACGGAAACGGAGCTGTATCGCACGGGATTTATTCGTAAGCCCTAATTTGCCAAAATGAACGCTATTAATTGCAACAAATACGTGTTTCATTCAAAAACGGCTCCAAACTAAAACATGATTTCAAAATAAAATAAATAAGGAATTGCCCGAAGCACGTGTTACAGACCGAGAAAGCGCTGAAGCCCATGTAAAGCTTTCCCTGCCCGTGAATCGCCCGAAACCCTTTTTGAAGCGAAAAGTATCTCAGATTATCATGAAATGCATATTTGGGCAAGGAATCGTTGTAAACGCATTGGGGCAGAAATAAGCAAATGAAAAATGCAGGAATGAGAAAAAGGAGCAGAAATGAATCAAAACCCTTGGGGCTGGTTTGCATTTACAAACCTCAAGCGTAAGTAGCTTTAGTTACATGTGAGCCTACAGATCTCGTGTTTGGATGGTCTGGTTACACAATGTCACTTTGTTCTTTGCAACAAAAAAACACATTTGATCAGATTTCCAGGTACAGGTAACTTGAGTACAAGGTGAATGAAATGAATTTCAAGGATCCAAACGACGCCTTGGTATGCATTTTCTTAATTTGACCAGGACAGGCTGCACTCTTCCAACTGATGATTGATGGACTAAGGGGAAACCCAGTTCAGCCTGAGTAACACCACCACACTCCTGCAGTAAATTTTAGGGAAAACCATCAGCTGAATGGTATGAATGAGTGAATACTTGAAAGATAGGCATCTATTTTCCCGTCTAAGCCCTGTTTGGATCCCCGAAACTCAGTTGCCTTGCACTCTGTTTACCTGCAAATTTAGCAGCAAAAGTTAACAAAGCATCTGTCACTTCCAGGCTACTCAGGTTAACTGAACACATAATTGTAGGCCACCTTTACTTAAAAATGTTAAATGGGTCAAAAAATTCTTTCTTTGTGAATTGTCAAAGAATAAATAATAAACCTTGCAAATTTTAGTAACTTAAAATTTAATTGCCACTTCCGAAACAACAAAAAAATTTACATTTGGTCTCCGTGGAGAAGGAACAATAAATAACTCATGCAGCCAGCATCATTGGCACATTAGAAGATGTGCGAAATCAGACCCTGAAAGGCATTCTTAGGGTTCAGAAATGCTTCTGTGGTCAACTAGCTCCCACTATTTCCAAGAACTCAAGACAGGAATAACTGTATTGCAATCATGCAAGAAAAAATCAACCAATTCAAATTTGAAGCTTGCTTTCTGTATAACATTAGTTTTTCTAGGTTTAATTGAGTCTGAAATGATTGTATTGATCTAAACAAAACTGTTGGGATTGTGACAAGATATAATTCCATTCACTGCTCTGAGACTCTCTGTTGAACTAGGCTAGATATATTAGACCTCAACGCAACCATTGTTTAGGGAGTTAGCCATGGATTTCCAAGAATTACTGACTGCAATAGCGAAGTTTTCAGATAGGAAAAGGGAGACTAGAAATGCAAGGACCAAAAGATTAGAACTGGAAAATACCACAACACTAATCTTAAAAAAAAAAAAACACCCTCCAAAAGTCTGAGGACTTGTTTAGCCATAAGGATGTATGGAATTCCAGGTGAAATTATGGTTAAGATAACTTATAGGCTTGAAGGATTGAATCTTAGCACCACGAATTTTTCCAATTGTACCAAAATAAATTTCTGTTGGCTTCCGCCGTACCACACCAAGAAAACACAAGTTAAACTGCCAAACCATGTGTTTATTATCAAGCTGAATTTTTGTACAAATAGAAAATAGGATGAACAAAAGATCATAGTAAAACGAAAAGCTTAATACTATTCAAGGATCCTACTTAAATCCAACAACTAAAACCAACTCAAAACAAAAGACTTAATCAAAATAATCAATGATGCCCACATAGTTTTAAATAAATAAATAAAAAGTCACATTAAATAAAATCCAGGAGCAAATAACAATTAAAATTCAAAGCCCTACTCTAAATTCAGGTATACCATGCAATCACCTAATCATCAAAAATTCAAGAAATAAGAAAGCAAATACATACTAATAAATATTATTAATATTACCAATAATATAATGTACAAGTACGTAAATGACTCAAATCAGCATTATAAATTGCTTATGCAAACACCTAATCATCTAAAATTCAGGAAATAAGAAAATCAAATATATAATAATATATATAATTATGACTTGAATTCCAAGATTGAATGCTCAAATGCATGAATTTATAAAATTCAATGAAATCAATGCAAGTTATCCCAAGTCCATGAAATAAATCTACATGAAATAAAAACAATATGATCGTGCACAATGAGAAACAATATGATGCAATTCCATGGATTAATCACACCCTCCAACCAACATTTTACTAGTCCCTAGCAAAAGATGTGAAAAGGTGAAGTTAACTAACCTAACCTGATCTAACCTAAAAAAACAAAAGACTAATGAAGAAAAAAAAAAAAAAAGCCACTTCCGATGGCACTCTTGACTACATTTAGCATATGGAGTAAGCCCTTATACCCCTAAGGTTATCCTAATGGACGAATTGTGCCCGATGAGGTTTAGTTGTGAATATCTCCGCAAAACTCAAAAACAAAATAAAAAATTAACAAAATAAAAAAATACTCTCCAAAAGAAAATTTATAAACATTGGATACTCTCGATTCTCATAATAGTCAAAGTAAAGACAAAGTCAAAATACGATTCACCAATCCCATCTTTGGAAAGAAATTTTCAAAAGCATGCTAAATATGATCGTGCACAATGAGAAAGTACGTATACATCAAAAAATAAGTGTTAAATGTTCCGCTAGAACCTCCGTGAAAACGACTCAATCAAATAATCCGGTCCACCTAGACTTAGCCAAAAAAAACAAAAAAGATTTCCTCTCAAGGCAACCATGATGGCTTTCGCACTATTGTTTTTCAAAAGGCCGTGAAATTTCAGCAACAAGCTTCTCTCTTTCTTCTTTTTTCTTTTCTCTTGATTGTTTTTCCTTTTCAACGGTCCCCAACAATATGCAGCCCTTTTCGTGTACTCAAATTAAGGGTGTACCCAAATTAAGACAACCATGATGGCTTTCGCACTATTGCTTTTCAAAAGACCGTGATTTTTTTTCTTTTTCAACGGTCCCCAACAATAGGCAGCCCTTTTCATGTACCCAAATTAACGCAGTTATGATGGCTTTCGCACTACTATTTTTCAAAAGGCCGTGGATTTTTTTTTCTTTTTCAACGGTCCCCAACAATAGGCAGCCATTTTCATGTACCCGAATTAAGGGTGTACCCGAATTAGGGCAATCATGATGGCTTTCGCACTATTGTTTTTCAAAAGGCCGTGAAATTTCAGCGACAAGTTTCTCTCTTCTTTTTTCTTCTCTTGATATTTTTTTCCTTTTCAACTGTCCCCAACAATAGGCAGCCCTTTTCATGTACCCGAATTAAGACAACCATGATGGCTTTCGCACTATTGTTTTTCAAAAGCCCGTGATTTTTTTTCCTTTTCAACGGTCCCCAACAATAGGCAGCCATTTTTATGTACCCGAATAAAGGCAATCATGATGGCTTTCGCACTATTATTTTTCAAAAGGCCGTGAATTTTTTTTTTCTTCTTCAACGGTCCCCAACAATAAGCAGCCCTTTTCATGTACCCGAATTAAGGGTGTACCCGAATTAAGGCAACCATGATGGCTTTCGCACTATTGTTTTTCAAAAGGCAGTGAAATTTCAGCGACAAGCTTCTCTCTTTCTTCTTTTTTCTTCTCTTAATGTTTTTTCTTTTTCAACGGTCCCCAACAATAGGCAGCCCTTTTCATGTACCCAAATTAAGGGTGTACCCGAATTAAGGCAACCATGATGGCTTTCGCACTATTGTTTTTCAAAAGCCCGTGATTTTTTTTCCTTTTCAACGGTCCCCAACAATAGGCAGCCATTTTCATGTATCCGAATAAAGGCAACCATGATGGATTTCGCACTATTGTTTTTTAAAAGGCCATGAAATTTTTATTCATTTTCAACGGTCCCCAACAATAGGCAGCCATTTTCATGTACCCGAATTAAGGGTGTACCCAAATTAAGGCAACCATGATGGCTTTCGCACTATTGCTTTTCAAAAGGCCGTGAAATTTCAGCGACAAGCTTCTCTCTTGCTTCGTTTTTCTTTTCTCTCAATTTTTTTATTTTCCTTTTCAACGGTCCCCAACAATAGGCAACCCTTTTCATGTACTCGAATTAAGACAACCATGATGGCTTTCGTACTATTGTTTTTCAAAAGGCAGTGAAATTTCAGTGACAAGCTTTTCTTTCTTCTTTCTTCTTTTCTCTTGATTTTTTTTCCTTTTCAAGGGTCTCCAACAATAGGTAGCCCTTTTCATGTACCCGACTTAATTCACTAATTTGTGGAAAAATCCACCCAGATGAACCAGGAAACCTATAAAACTATGGTTTGGTTTTCCTTCATATATTCAATCAAGTCGTAAAAAGAATGGAAATCATAATTTCACATTTCAAGGTTTTGCAAATGTATACGAACTGTGTAATGTGAAAGGATCAAAATTTAGCACTTTTTCAAAAAGATTTCCGCAAACAAAAACTCTCCTTTCTCTAAATTTTGAAAATTCTAAAATTCAAGCTATCTTCCGTTTATTGAAAATTCACTCAAAAATTTTCTCTTCAAAAAAAATCTAAAAAGCCAAAGATAAACAACAAAACTTCTGAAAAGAAATTTAAAAAACTTCCTAAATATAGAAAATAAAGCAAAAGGTGTGTGAAAATTGTCTAAAAATAGACAAGTGTGCTTGTCCCCACCCCCCCCCACCCCCAACCTATGATGAACATCCTCATGTAATGCATGCAAGGCAAAAGAATATAAAAACATGAGAAACAAAAGTACAGGAGGGTAAAGTGAAGACACCGGATAATGTGAAGCTTTTTCGAACCTTGTCAATGGTTAGACAAAACCCACAAAAATTAAATAAAAAAAAAGAAGTTACCCTACTGGCAACACAACTTGGAATCCACCCGAATCCCAGAAAAAATTTAGCTGCATGCCCATAGTTACAAAGTTTTGCCGGCTATTTGCCATGCCCATACCTATCCAAACTAGGCAATTACCCGATTAAATTAAATAATTCAACTTGAATTGCGATTTTTTTTTTCAAATGGTGATATTTGCATTAAGTAGAGAGCTGATGTACATCAAAGGGCGTAAAAGCTCGACATCAAAAGGACAATATTACAAAAGTACGATCAATCTGGTCTAAAAAAAAGATTCATACTTAAGAGTTTTCAGGTTAGGTCCTTTAAGTAACCGGGAAATGAAGGGGCTGGTTGGTCATTCAATCTCATTACATATGTTATGGTACCTTATGTCTTCAGTCAGTTTCTTGTTTTTGCATAATAAAAACAAAGAAAATATAAATAATAACTTGAAAATGAAAACAATGCTCCATGATGAGAAACAATGATCCGTCACAAAATAATGTTCACACAAGACCCTATAGCAAACATAATTCCCAATAACCTTACAGATTTTCCATGGAAGATATTAACTTAATGGGCCATAAAAGAAAATGCATGATACAAGTGAAACAGTCAAAGAACAAATAGTAGTCCATAAATCAAAGAGATCTCGGATATTCAAAGACATGAAATATAATAGGAGCACATTCGATACTAGAATGTCAGTATCGCGAGAGAGAACATCAAAATGAAGCCCAATCAAACGATAAACCACCAGGCTCCAGGCAGACATTTGGGAGCATGCATAGGCAGTCTTTAAATGAGACATGGTAGTACAAGAGTGCTTGGATCAGAAATTTTCAAGGAAAAAAAAAACTAGGTAGGATCACAAAAGTTTTCTCCAAGTGAAGACATTATTTCACCAACGTGTTCTACTACGTATCAATCATTTAAAATCAATGTGAACTATATGTCTTTTATTTTAGAATGTTTTAAAGCTAACAAATGAAGAATATCCTCTGTAGACAGATGGCATGAGGAGACACCTATTGTAGAGTTCCCTCCAACATCTAGTTTGTCATTCACTCATCCGTCAAGTAAGTCACAAAGGAAGCAAAAGAAAAAAAGAAAGAAAGAATTACACAGTTCAAGGTAGTTTCTTTAGATAATATTTAGCTAGAATATACATTAAAATCATTGAAGCCTTACCGCCGCCGCTTGTACCAACAATAGAAACACTACTACCTGCTGATATAAAAAAAGATATTCCATTAAGTATCTTTCACTCTGTTCGGTATCTGAAATAAGAAAAGAAACAAAGGAAATTATGCTACAAATCAATAAAACACGAAACAGGGATAGAAATGGCAATGGAAGCATAATAAAAGCCTGAAATAAAGCCAAGAAAAAAAAATACACTAAAGACTTTTAATTTACAGAAGATGCCCAAAATATAATGATCTACCAATATAAGATGAACTTTAGCAATAATACATAAAGCATCTAAACCAAAATAACAAATGCTTTTAAAAACAATCATGTTAGAAAAATTTATAAACGAGAATGAACATAAAGATCTCAAAGTAAGAACATAAGAAATTAAGAAAATAGAAACTGTTAAATACCAAAATACAGGTTAGGAGAACTGATGCAGCAATTGGTTTGTGCCAAACAACACCCTTACAAAAAAAGAAAAAAAAAACTAATGCAGCCTCAACTCTTAGAACAGTCTGGCAGCATACACAAATCTTAGGTTTATACTACTAGGATTTAGTCTCCTAAAAGCAAAAACACATAAACAACAGTAAGCAAAGACATGAAGGAAAAAAAAAATAAACAAGAGGAGCATGCGGCACCGTTGGAAAATGCCCAGCCACTAGGCCATAGGTGCTAGTTAAGCTACCAATTAAAAAGAAGATATGATGATCCCAACCATGGACGTTTTCCACCTATGCACAGCTTGCACGCTATGATGATCCCAAGTTCTGTTCCAATCCCCAAAGTTGTGAAATGCCTGTTCTTCATTAGTTCTATTCCTATCAGAGAGAATTTTAGAAAAAAAAAAAAGAAAATAAAAGACACCTGCTGTTTAAGTGCTACTATCAATCAATAGTCCATACGTATTACATGAAGTGCCCCCTCACTTAACACACTAACAGGGGAAGGGGAAAACAAATACAAATGTGCTCCTAATGTGTCACCCTTTCCAATCCAAGTATCAAAGTTCTATGAACTCGGTACATAAGCAGGCATTCCTCCACTTTTTTTTTTTTTTTTTTTGAATGGTTACTTTCATTAAAAAATTAAGACATAACAAGAGATGGGAATGTTACTATCAGATTTTAGTAAAAAATGTATTTAGTAAATTTAAGTGAAACCAACATTAGAATGTATTAGTAAATTTATGTCAAAGACATCCAGTCTGAACCAAGCTCAATAAAAAGCAAATAGCAAAGGCATTCAAAGCTTCATATGATATATAGCTCAAAACTGGAACATTTGTTACTACTGAGTACATGATCAAGTGTTAAAAACTGTGTATGACTGTCGCATTCCATCTCCTGAAAAACTACGATGTCCAACAATTGAGTTTACCACTTGCAATGGAAAGATTTACTGATAGGTCATGGGAGAAAACTTAATTTATCTTTTACTATCAGATTTATTAATGCTTGTATGCTTTTGCTATAGGTCTAACGTGTTTTTCTTTTTATACTTTTTGTATAGTTCTGATGCTGCTGCATTTTTTATTGAAAAAATTATGTGCTTCTAAACTTGTTTTATGTGTATATTACATCATCCCAAATCAAGTTCAACCAAAATCAAATTGCAAAGAAAAGCATATTTTCATTTTTACAGCATTCAACACTAGTTTCTAGTAATTACTCAATCTGAGTTTCCAAACAAAATTAGGATCTATTTATAATAGCATCCAATGTTCAACACTGGCTTCTCGTAATTATTCAATCTAAGTTTCCAAACAAACTTAGGACCTATAAACTATAAAAGCATCCAATGTCCAGGTGTTCTTAGTTTCTAGTAATTACTCAATCTGAGTTTCCATACGAAATTAGGACCTATTTATAATAGCATCCAATGTTCAACACTAGCTCATCGTAATTATTCAATCCAAACTTAGGACCTATAAACTATAAAGGCATCCAATGTCCAGGTGTTCAAATGTTCAATAAAATGCTAGTTACCAAAGAGGTCCAGCTTTTCATTTTATACTCAGCAGTTCGCATACCATTCATGCACACTTGTTCTACACAATACTCAAACCAAATATCCAAACAAGGCAACCCACCAATAGCTCAATTGGTGAGGCACCTCCCTTTCACATAAACAACCAGGAATCCACCAATAGCTCAATTGGTGAGGCACCTCCCTGGCTGTAGCGCTGCTGGTGAGGATATTGGGTGAGTGTGTCAATACTTACCTTTAAATGAAAATAAATAATAAATAAAAAGTATCCAAAAAAAACATAGAGAAAATAATGTAAGGCATCCACTCTTAATCAAGTTGAAAATGAAATTCAATAGAAAAATCATCCACATTTCAACTTCATATTTCGCACTATATCAGCATATAATGTGTAAGTTTTGTATTATTGGAATCAAGAGAACTCATGGGAAGAACAATTCACACGAACAAAGTGAAACCAATGCGAACCCATCAGCCCCAAAATTTCATGTTTCGTAAGTATATGTTCGACTTTATCAGTCTTATCGGGTCATATAAATAAATAAACAATAAAGAATTCATAAATTCAAAATAGTTCAAAACCAAAAAATAATTAAAACCACTGCCACTTACTTGTGTGATTCCATTTCGCCGAATTCACATGGAATCCAGGTGAACGAGAGTAGCTTAGCATACACAGATCACTGCCCGTGTCCTCTGAAACATCAAAAAGCTTCACGCAGTCGCCTCCACAGCCAGGCAAAAGGCATGTTGATGGATCCGCAAAGTTCATCTGATTCCAGCTATCTTTTTTCCTTATACACAAATTTCTGCCCTGCAATGCAACCGACCAATATAACCTAAATGATTTATCTTTAAGCTAAACCCAACAGACCATTTACTTGTTAAGGAAATGAGGTAGAGAAACACTGAAAAAACGAGTCGATAGTACAAAAATCAAGTGTGGGCACTGGGCAGTACAAAAGTAATGATGAGAAATGCTTCATTAGTAGTTTCCGACATGTGGAATGCACCAAATAAGTTTATGTAGAAGCATGTAACTTAAAATGCCAAAAACTATAATAAAATTTGAAAAAAAATATATTAGCAAAGAAAAAAAACACTGGTATATATTTTATTAAAAATGATTTTGCTGAATTTCATGCGAAGGGGACTCATTTTATTGGAGGAGCCAGATGAGCTTTGGAGCCCAACATTCTAAAACATACTTGATAAATGGAACTTCTGATTCAACAGTGAATGTTCTGCTCTTCTACATTGTGATTTAACAAATTACACTTATATTGTTCACACACTCAAAGTTAGGCCAACATACAACCACGAGCAGTATATATTCAACATCTTTGATGAAAGCAAAGTTGAGAAGTGAATGAACACATATTTAGTTTAGTGTTATTTTAGATATATATATATATATATGAGTATGGATTTTAAAAACATATTTCGTTATATTTTCTTTCATTCTATTGTTTACCATTTTCATTTTGGAATCTCATTTCCAAACTGTATATCAGACATTATAAGAAAGAAATAATAATTCTAATGGAATAAAATTATGAGCTAGAAAGAAATAATGAGCATAGATTTTACAACTGCTATCCCTCTGAAAAACCAAGAACAAGATCAGTGTTGTTTAGTTAAATATTACAAACCAAATATGATTTCTACAGGCTTTTTGGGTAAAATTCAGCAGAAGTAGTATATATCAAGTATAATTACTTGCAAGTAGAGAAACCAAATCACTAAATATGAATCAAACAAAAGTTTCCAAAATTCAGGAGACATAAAGCAAACAAAAATCTCCAAAACTGAAAAAGATAACATTAATCGATTCCTAGATTTCTCACGGTGTCAAAAAAGCAAGTTCACCCAAAAAAATTGCTCTTAGATTTTCCACCATCACAACCGTTAATTAGAAAAGAAAAATAAGGGAAAAAATAAAGCAACAAATGTGTGTGTGTGTGTGTGTGTGTGTGTGTGTGAGAGAGAGAGAGAGAGAGAGAGAGAGAGATGGTGGAAAAAAATCATGGATATTGATTTTTCAAAATCATGAGAACTGAGTGAGTGTTCTCTTAAATGGGATCTTAAACCCATTTCTTTTCTATTTCTCTTCTTTTCCCCATACTTGATAAAAATATTAAAATTAACTTAAAGGATCTTACTGACGACCAATAATAAAAAACTGTGCTGAAGAATTGTGTATGAAGCTATATATCTGGTAGGTGAACTATCATAGTATACTCCAACATTTTGACATACAGTTGGTACGCATTAAACCATTATATTATTGCAGTACAAGATACAGTTGGTATACATGTGTGTGTGTGTGTGTGTGTGTGTGCGCGTGTGTGTGTGTGTGTGAGAGAGAGAGAGAGAGAGAGAGAGAGAGAGAGAGAGAGAGAGAGATGGTGGAAAAAAATCATGGATATTGATTTTTCAAAATCATTCTCTTAAATGGGATGTTAAACCCATTTCTTTTCTATTTCTCTTCTTTTCCCCATACTTGATAACAAATATTAAAATTAACTTAAATGACCTTAATGACAACCAATAATAAAAAACTGTGCTGAAGAATTCTGTATGAAGCTATATATCTGCTAGGTGAACTATCATAGTATACTCCAACATTTTGACATACAGTTGGTACGCATTAAACCATTATATTATCGCAGTACAAGATTCAGTTGGTATACATAATGTTCTTCACCACCATTGAGATTAAGATTTACAAAAAGAAACAAAAATTCAAGATCTTAAAAGAAAAAAAAAAATGGATGGCTCCAACATGACATATAGTTGGTAATGGTATACATTACAAATGGATGGGAAAGAAGATGATTTCGATTAGGAAAGCGGCTGGGTCGATCAAGTGGAAATTTCTCTTCTGGGCATTTATCCCAAATTAAGTACGTGAGTTGCACGTAATTGTTAGTGAAAGCCTTGGTATCGTAGTGACATGTTTACTGCCATAAAAAAAGGGTTGAACATACAGGTGAATAATCCTTATTATGTATGTTCAAGTTCATTAAAACATAGAACAAAACTTTCATTCAATGTTATCAGAAAAAAAAAATAAAAAAAAAAGAAACTTTCATTCTACTGTGATCAAATAACAAGTTTCCAGCTATGATAACACTTTGTAAGATGCTAATATATGCTTTAATATAATCTTCAACAGATATCTAACATCAAAATTCTAAAGAATGTGAAAGCATAATCATAACCTACAATCAACAAGATGGAAACAAAAGCTACAGAAATCACATAAGTTCTGTTGTCTAGTTCATTTTATAGGACAAAAAAGACTAAGTATGCACATTTTGCATATGCTATACAAAAACATCAAGACTACTATCAAGAAATCAGTATGAAAACAAATTGAATCGTTGACAACACTACATCCAAGACTCTTGGCAAAATTTGAAGAAGTTCGTTAATTTCAACCCGAGTCAGCTTTAAGTTTGGTTGCCTTGACCCAATCCATGCCCTATTTACCACCTATTTTTGTATATTGAATAAAAAATATCTGGATACATCAAAATGGAGAAATGCAATTCATATAGCGCACCCCAACATAAGTTGGGACAAGGGTTTGATGATAATGATTTAAATCAAACAGGTACTGAGCAATACATGGATGTAGCTGGAGAATTTCCACATATGTTCTTAACCTATTATGTTATTCATACATTTTCAGATTCTTTCGGTTTTATCTGTTTTCCATGCAAATAATGCATTGATATTCATACATTTTGAAAGAGGGAAATTGAGAAAGTTCGGTAGTAATACATACCCTAATTAAAACATAATCCAAATAATAAGAATTTTAATAGTAATAATAACAGGGTTATGCCCTACCAAGAAAACAAAAAAGAATGTGTATTTTCATCATCATTGAAGCCCTATCCCATCCATATGGGATACAATAATACAGAATATATATTTGAATCAAAAGATGTTGAATGCTGAACAAACAATGGCTCAAAAACAGAAAAGAGATTATCAAATTGAAGGAAAATAAAGAACCCATAAAGAAGGTGGCAAATCAAAATCAACGGAATCCATAATTCATAAGACATTGAATAAAAACCACCTACAAATTAATTCAAGATTGATAAAAGAAGCAACTAAAAAAACCTAATTACACAGACAGACAATATCTAATAGCAAAACAAAGCACAGGAAAATCAAAGAATGCAAAACCCCAACAACATACAACCTAAAGATAATTCAGCATATTCAATTTATAAGCAGTAGTCACATATTTAACCTAAAGACATTTGGTGAATACCCATTCTTCCAAAATCACTAGAACCGTCACCAAAAATGATATACGAACCAAACAAACTATCAAAAATAGAGATTTCTTAGATAAATGAAGAGAACACCCTAATCAAGTTAGTTCAATCTCACATCAAACACTGCAGAAAAAGGAAATCTAAATCTTAGCCAAGTGAAAAAAAAAAAAAAAAAAACACCCAAACGAATCTAAAATCGTATGAAACTAAAAAAAACCCAGATAGAATTTCAACCATAGATTCAAGAAAAAAGTGGGGGTGTGGGGATCAGACCCATTAATCCAGTGATCATGTGAAGGAGGAAAGAACCGACCTTTCTTGAAGAAATGCAAGGGCAGAGTTCATATGGAGGCCTGATTGTGTAAGATATGTCTGGACATCATCTGAGAACGAAGCTCCTGGAATCCCCCCCTTCTTTCCGATACGGCTGAGGAGGAAGAAGAAGAAGCAGCAGCAGCAGCGGCCATGGCCGCTGTGGGAGAGAATGGTAGGTCTCCGCAGTGTAGTTTTGCAAACGGTGAATGCTGGAGTCCGGATCCTCTTGAGTCTTTGACTCACAAATTCCAGGTTGTTTATGGTGGTCCGGTTCAGGAAAGAAACAGATAAAAGAAAAGGAGAGGACAAGGACAGAGAAGGTGGACGAAGGATAAGAAGAATGAATAAGAGGGAAGACGAAGAAGACGCTGCGGCTGACTGAGGAGACGGCTCCAGCGATCAATGGCTCGGGCTCCGGCTGTGGATCGAGGAGAAAAGGAAGAGCAGCGAGAAGGGTTTCCTGGTTGCGACAAACGGGAAACCCTAAAAACGGAATGTAAAAGGAGGAAGATAAAAAATCAATGAAACTGAGAGAATCCATCCGTTGGGCTAATCAATGAAAAGGATAGAATTTATCCGTTGGGCCAGAGGGACGGTGTGGACTTGGGCTGGTTTTATTTCTCTTTTTAAGTTTGTGCTGTGTTTATAAGATCCGATCCCAATGATCAAGGTGGGCCTCACCATATGCATGTTTGTTTGATGGGCTGGCCCTCTAAATCCATAACAATGGTGGCCCACCATTTTAGAACTCTCGAGTACCAGTCCCGATCCATCACCAAAACCGATCTTTTTAATTCAAATCCATCAACTACAAGGACGATGGATCTGTACACATCTTCCCCCATCTTTATTAATTAATAATTGGTCCTTTAAGTAAATGATCTACGACCATATTTTTAATGAAAGAAAGGTCTTTTGATGATGAAATAGAGAAGCCTCTTATTGACGTGTGGTTACAGAATTCAAAGCTTCTATTATCATTGCTTAACAATTTCGTTTTGCATAAATACTCTTATATTTGGCTTGAGAAAATCCAAAACCCTATCACATTAGCCGATATAAAATAATTGAGCCAATCAATATTTTATGCTCCATGGTGGGCTTTTCGCTACACTTCATTAACTGTTGCATCTGCATAATTAATTCAAGGCATTAGAGTAACTGACACACGAATGCCCTCTAAAGTTGGTATGTTGCAAAATTTCCCTAGCTTACTTGTATACCTATTACCTAATAATGAACACAATATGTTATACCACATGTTTTGTTGTCATCAACCTTATCCTAATTACATGGTGAAGCTACCCGCAATCCGGTTGTGCTGAGGCAGGATTCAAGACCAAGAGTTCTAGTGTAAAATATCTATGCCCCATGCAGCCAACATTCTCATTATTCATACATATACAACCTAGTGGGCAATGGAGAAAATCCGAATTTTTCTCTGGGAGCCCATTGTTCATTATCAGGCTATGACTGGCTCATTGGAAGATCACTATTAGGTTATATCTTTGCTATCATGAAGGATTTTGAGAGATATGTTATTATGATAAAATCATCATAATTTTTTATGGGGAAATGAAACCAATTTATAGATATACAATACATAAGAAATTCCAAGCTCAAACTCAAGGAATGTTTGGACATTAGTCTGACAAATAAGTGCTAATTAGATTAAGATAAAAAATAAAAGGTCGAATTTTTAAATTTTAATTTACCATAGTTATAGTTATACAAACATTTGTGATTTTGTATTATCCACCTCCATCCACTTTAGCTGTAAAATCTCTAAAAAGAAAGTAGCCCCCTTAGCGTATTTCTTTCTTAGGCAAAAATTCTAACTTATAAGCTCTAAAAACAAAAAAATTATAATCAAGGGTTTACCAAAAGCTCTAATGTGTAAATAAACACTTAATTATAAAATAAGAGCTTTTTTTTTTTTTTTTTTGAGTTACCAAATGCCCAAAATAATTATTTCTAAGGAAAAGTAATCCTTATTGTGGGCCCCACAATGCAATATAAACTATCTATCAGATTCAAAAAGGTCAACTACGGCTATGGGACCAATTTTAAGCCATTTATTTGTCCTAAATCTTAAGATTTTTTTTTTTTTTTTTTACAAAAAAGGTTTAAATGTGAAAACTTGCCATTCTAGGAATCCATGGGCCCCATTTTCATGATTCAAACAGTACAAACTCTTTAGAAGGCCAATTGTGGCTATGGGGTCAAATTTTATACATTAACTCATTATGATTTTTGACGTATGTTTTAAAAGCGTGCAACTAATGGATTGAACACCGCTCAATTACACGCTCAAAAAGTGACTTAGGAGCAGTCCTCTTTTAGTTTTTGAGTTTTTAAGCTTCTATGGGTCCAATTTTAACCATCCATCCTTTGCACAAGATTAAAAAGAATTATGAGACCAATTTTCAATCATTAATTCATCCTAAATTTTGAGAATTTATATAAAAAAAGGTCCAAAGTGAAAATTGGCCATTTTGGGATCCTGTGGGCCTTATTTTCATGATTCAAAGATACTGCTAATCTTTAGAAGGCCAAAAATAGTTGTGGGTCAAATTCTAACTCTTAAAACATCATAGATTTTGAAGAAATTGTAAAAGACTTTGCATAGTTAGATTGATCATGGACACACATGTGAAATGGTGTGGATATGATAAATGTAAATGATTCACATGTGTGTCATTTACACAAGTGAATCATTTTTAATGCAAACAAACGACCCCTAAGAACAAGGGTTCTGGAGCTATAAACTCACCAAAACCAACATATGAATCATTATATATATATATATATAAAGCATTACGAAACGTTTTGCCACGTAGGCAGGTTCCGTCCTCAATGTGCCATGTCAGCACCTACTTTGTGAGAAAAATACTATTTCTAAAACCATATAAAAATTTTTGGGCCCCACGTCGTATAGATTGCATGCCAGAGGTTTCTAAACCAACGAAATATCTATTCAAATTCAAATATTCTTATAGATTGCATGTGCAGGATAAGAAAGAATGAGATAAATGTCACGATCCTGAACCCGCCGCAGCGGCCCGACCTTGGGGAGCGTGAAATTGGGATTTAAGTAACAATTATATTTCTCCCATGATCCGCGTATGTGAGGATGACAATTTCAACACACTCTGAATATTTTTGCAGAAGCTTACATGGCGTTGCAACTCGGATTCCATGACCATCGGATTCTGCGTCACACTAGACCGCTAGTATATATCTATCATATCAAGGATCATATCAAACTGGGACAGACTATCACATTAAAATACAGAGTTGACGGTAACAGGATATTTCATTCCCATATATGTTCAAGTTACAAGTATCAATGTGCATTAATTAAAATCCCGAATAAGTGGCTAATAACAGCCATACAAATATCAAGCTAAATAAACACCACCCCACATGTGACGTAGCTCCGATGTCAGGCTAAATGTCTACATGACATAGCCGACATAATAATCTAAAAACTTATGGCTCCACAGCCAACACAAGCGCTTAGTTCGGGGCGAAGAAGTCTAGACCTGAATACCAAAAGAGTGGGTCAGACACGACGGTCTGACAAGTGGGTGAAAAGATATAAACAATATTCTGAATAATAAAACATATGATAAATCATGGCATTTGATCAAAAGTTGCATAGATTTAAAACTAGTGTAAAACGTGTATACCTGACAAAACATATATCCATTTTGAAGCATGTGTAAAACATATATATTTGGAATAACATGTATTCATTTGGAACAAGTGTAAAACATGGATATCTGGCAAAACAGGTATTCATTTGAAACAAGTGTAAAACATGGATAATTGGCAAAACACGTATCCATTTAAAGCATGCGTAAAATATGGATATCTGGCAAAACATGTATTCCTCACATTGCAAATCCAGTCCATAAGCAGACCATGCAAATTGCCCTTCTTCAAGGGAGCCACAATCGTGGGGAGCAGGTTGGCAACCACACTTAAGCTGAATCTTCCATCACTAATGTGGCGAGAGCACACTAAAGGCGTTGGTCTCGGAGCACACGAGGTGGCGAGAAACAACTATATACATATATAAATATACTGAGCAAAACCACAGCCACGAAACCGGGTGACAAGATAGAACAGAATTCATACTGTAGCTGACAGAAGCTAAAGGGGGACCCCATGTTGGTGGATCAAACCGACAAGGTCATCCAAGCTTAGTAGTGCCGACTCGTAAGTCAAAATGCATTCAAAACATATACGCATTTGAAGGGGTGTATAACACCCAAAACAAACTGAACTAAAGGCTCGTAAGCGCATTTAACACAATAATATCTTATCAAAATGCATAAGGCTGATCAAATATTCAAATTACAGATTTTAGTGGTTTTGAAATGCCACTTGTACTAATACACGAAAACTGTCGAAAACGTATGAAATTCAGTAAAAACAGACACTATGGACCCCCGCATATTTCCGGACATACATTGAGGTTTCAAAATTTAAACAATAGGTATAAGGGTCTCGTATGTCGGTTAAAGCTCATGGCTTGGTACTCCAGAAGATTTCAGACATCCCGAGTTCCCTATACAAATTGATAAGCCCATTATCCTCAATAAATCTCCGAATTTGGGGTTCTTTTCCAAATCAATTTCCATATAACTCCTTTTATTCCTCCACATCATATTGGGGCTCCAAACCAACCTCACTGGACCTTAAAACACCCTTTTGATCATGTTTTGAAACAGCCCAGTAATTATGTGCAGTTCGCTCTAGCGAACTAGAGGATCGCTCGGGCGAATAGCATTCTGGGAGGGTTCGCTCAAGCGAATACAAGTTCACTCGAGAGAACTGGTCCGAGTCAAGAAGGGTCGAGCGAGCTGGGAGAGTGGCTCGAGCGGACAAGTCTCTGGAAGGGGTTCGCTTGAGCGAATTGGGGTTTGCTCAATCGAATTAGCTTCTGGGAGGGGTTGGCTCGAGCGAACAGGAAGTTGGCTCGAGCTAATCATGTTCTGTAAGGATTCGCTTGAGCAAACGTAGGTTCACTCGAGCGAATTGCTTCAGAAACTCTCCGTTTCAACAATCCGGACCTCATCTTCTCTTCTCTTCAAAGTCCCATTTAAGCCATTACTTTAACAATACATTTATGGCTCTTCTATATACTCAAACCATCATCACTTCCTCCAATAATCATCCATTAAAACACCAATTCTCCTTTCATTCTCAATCTCATTTAATACAAGAACACCCACATTAATGGCAAACCACATGTGTTCCAAAAACAAACTTTTAAAAAGCATTTTATACACACATTCTCCAAAAGTTCAAAAAAGAAGAATAACTTAACAAGATGCATATTTCTAAAATCATTATAAACTACGGTAATAAGAGAAGATGAATAGTGAGAAATCCACAAATCCTCATTAAAGCATGAAATCATTCAAGAAAACTATTCATCTACTTGCCTTGGTCTCCAAAGCTTCCAAATAGGTCTCTAATCCAACCAATTAGACCATAGCACACCTTATACAAGAAACCCCCAAAATAGACCCATCACAAACCCTAAACTGGGCAAACTAAGAAATAAGAAGAGAGAGCTCCCAATAACGAAGATGGGGCTTCTCTAAGGCTAGAAGAACACAAATATAAGAAATTGGAAGGGTTGCTTACTTGGAAGTGCTTCAAATGAACAAGACTAGCTCAAGGATAACCTCAATGTAGCTAGATTTCTCTTCAAATGACATCAATAGAGAGCTTGAGATGAGGGGAAGAAGAAGATGGGCACAAATATCTCATTTTGGCAAGCTTGGAGGTGGGTTTTGTGAGAAAACAAGAAGAAGAAGAGTAAAGGGGAAAAACCCTAAGGAGCTGAAGCTCCTATCTCTCTCTCTCTCTCATTCTGTTGGAACCAAATGGGGAAGAAGGAAGGGGGCTGGCCCTTTTATAGAAGGGTGGGTGTGGGTCCCATCATCACTTAAACTTATCGGGATTAAAACATCAATTTCCGGGCCCCGGATACGATCGATGAAGAAGCGAAAAATGTTTCTCAAAAAATCTATTTTTCAAAAAGTATAATTTTGGCATGGTTCTGAGATCTTGAAATTTGGGTCTAGATTCAATGTGAAAAGACCAGTTTACTCCCAATGCTGGAAAAACTGATTTTCGGAGCTTCAAATGAGTACGAAGTGCACACGAAAGTTGTAGGGAATGATGAGACTAGTCAAACAAAGCCGTAATGGAAAAAATTTTTTGGGAATCACAAAGAAACTCCCCATGCTGACCACGCAAAACAAATAGGGCTATACGGTCACTAAATGGGTTCACTGGCTTTCAAAACTTCCCAAAGCTAATAATGAAAGGTCTTTCTAACCTCCAAACTCAACCAAACAACCACTAATCTCACTTTAGAAAACTAACCCACAAATAAGTAAACACTAATCCCGGAAATTTGGGGTCGAGGTCTCATAATAAAGTTTGAAGATTTGACTTTACCATGATCAAACTTCTAGTTAAACCTTAATGCAGACTGAGGTCCTTTCTCATATTATAATATGATATTCAAACCCAATTGTTAATTATCCTAAATCCGAAACAATCACCACAAAAGAGAAAAGGCTCAAGATTTTTTACCTGGAAACCCCTACTCGGGAAAAAACTACGGGTGACAGACACCACCGAAAACAATGCACTATAAAACGAAGATTACAAGGGAACTCACAAGACCATTGACCCAGTTGAAACTCAACCTAAGGGGCTTTGAAGTACTTGTCGACCCGCCATTCACCTTCCACGTGCTCGCTTGAAACCCACCTTGAATGCCCTTTCAAGGTGCTTGAGAGAATGAAGAAAAGGATTAAAGCTTCAGCACAGTCTTCCTTGTAGGATTAGCCCACAAAAACTCTCTTAGACGTATGCTCAATGCTTGAGAAATTTAGATAGCTCTGGTAAATCCATTAGTGGTTGCAAGGGGTCATTATATAACCCAAGGTTCGTGCACAAGTCTCTTTGAAGGAAGGAAGGACTCTTAGAGGAAGTAAACACCATCAGCATGCAAGAGTCCTAAAAGGACAGAAAACTATGCGAGCCCATGTTCTGTCTGTGCACCACTAGTGAGCTCCAGTCTCGCCATAGCGAGACCATCTTCTGTTGTGGATATTTGTAGGCGCTGAACTACTTCGGGAGGACTCTATTTATGTCTTCAAACCCGACTAAAGGACTTCAAGGCTTGTCTAAGTAGTCCACGAGATGTCTTCCACTGTCAAAGGTTACTCGACACTCCTTTTCTAAATGAAATAAAAATTAAAACTCAATTAGGACTTAAGTTTTGTTCAAACTATGAGAATTAGCCAATCTAAAATTCTAACAATCTCCCCCTTTGGCAATTCGTGAACAAAGCTCCTAAAACAAAGAAGATCTACTAAAACTAAAGAAAAGGAGGAAATCCTCAAAGACTTGCGAAGGGATTCAAAACGATTGGGTTCCAAGGGTTTGGTAAAAATATCGGCCAATTGATGTTCGGTGTGAACTTTTTCTAGAACAATGATCTTGCCTTCAACTGACTCACGGATAAAGTGGTGCCTAATATCAATGTGTTTGGTTAGGGAATGCTGGACTAGATTTTTGGATATGTCAATGGTACTTAGATTGTCGCAATAAACAAACATAGTATCTTGATCAATCCCATAGTTTGCCAACATTTGTTTCATCCAAAGAAGTTGAATGCAACAACTTCCAACAGTGATATATTCAGCTTTAGCAGTCGACAAAGAAGTCGAAGTTTGCTTTTTACTGTGCTAAGTGACCAAATTATTCCCAATGAAGAAACACCCTCTAGTAGTACTTTTCCGATCATCTGCACAACCTGCCCAATCAGCATCTGAACACCTAACCAAAGTTGTATTAGTGTCTTTGCTTAGCCAAATACCAAACTCAATAGTACCACTCACATATTTCATGATTCTTTTTACCGAATGAATGTGAGATTCATTTGGCTTAGATTGATAACGGGCACAGACTCCAACACTGTAAGCAATATCCGGTCTACTTGTAGTGAGATAGAAAAGACTCCCAATCATACTTCTGTACAGTGTTTCATTCACATCTTTCCCATTCAAATTGATTCTCAATTTAACAGATTGACCCATTGGTGTTCTGGAATGTTTAGCAGAAGTCATTCCAAATTTTTCCAGAAGTTTTCAAGAATATTTTGATTGAGAAATAAATATACCATTGTCACACTGCTTGATTTGTAAGCCTAGGAAAAAGGAGAGTTCTCCAACCAAACTCATTTCAAATTCATTAGACATGCTTTCGGAAAACTGATCAACTAACATAGAAGAGGTAGAACTGAAGACAATATCATCCACACAAGTTTGTAAAATTAATATGTGATGAGTGTCTTCTTTGATGAATAGTGTCTTGTGTACACATGAGATCCAATGCAGATCCATATATACGCCGATATATATTTCTTGCTGCTAATACTTTCAGATTTTGTTGGACTCATGAGATCCATATGCAGTAATTTAAGTGGCCATTTGGTTGTTAAGGCATCAACTTTCTTATGTGAGGACCTTATTTGTTTGCCAATTTGACATGGACCACAAACAGCATGAGGAGTTTTTAAACGTTTAGGTAACCCAAGAATGATTTCATTTTTCGCCAAGCTATCTAGGTCCGTGTGATTAACATGGCCTAAACATTGATGCCACAAATCCATATCAATAATCATAGTTGTGTGACATGTCATCTTGCTTTCCGTAGCAACTACGTAACAATTGTCAGCAGTCCGCACTCCACGAAGTACATTATTACCCTTTTTATCAATAATAGCACAGTCATTAAAAGAAAAATGGACTTCATGGTGTGAATCACATAGTTGGTTGATGCTTAACAGATTTCTCTTTCAGACCATTGACCAGGAAAACATTTAAAAGATTGGACATACTTGGTATTGAAACTGTACCTTTTTCTATTATATTTGATTTGCTTCCATCACCAAATTTGACACTACCTCCATCACAGCTTTTTAGAGAGATAAACAGGGACTTATTACCAGTCATATGTCTGGAGCATCCCCTATCCAAGTACCAAACATGAGAATCTTTTGTAGTTAGTGTGGTGAGGACCACATTACAGCTAAGATAAGACTTTATAACCCAGACATATTTAGTCTTAATCTTTTGAGGAGATAAGGTACCTTTCCTTTGCTACCTTTGCCTTTGATTCCACATTTTGTGACAATGTGGCCGAATGTGCTCTTTTATATCACAAAAATGACAAATCAAGGTAGATCTAGGCTTAGGCACATTCTTATATGGTATTGAGTCCCTAGGTTTAGCATTTGGAGTAGCCAGAATACCAGAATATAAGGCTGGTCCTTTAGCAAAAATAGATTTACCTGATTTCATAGAAGATGATGACTCTAGGTTGAATCCAAGTCCAGTCTTTTGTTTTTCACTCCTTTGTTGCATCAAAATTTCATCTAGAGTTATGGACCCTTTATTCATTCTATCAAGCTAAGATTTGGTTGAAACTAATTTTAATAGTGCCATTCGGAGTTTCCCGCACACATCGTTCTTTTCAGTTTACAGCACGTTGTACTCAGTTTACAAAGAATTCAGTTCTTTTCTAACCTCCTCTAGCTGTGCATTAATCAGATCCTTTTCTTTCCCTGCATTAATAATGGTGTCAGATAAAATTGCACGTTGGGATTCTAATTGGCTTACCTTTACACGAGCATCATCAAGTTCAGAAGAGAAGGTTAAGTTTTGACATTCAGAAACTTTGAGCCCGTGAGAAAGCTTGTCATTTATGCAAGACATACGCTACGAATCTTTTAGAAGTTTTTTATAAGCAATTTCTAAATCTTGTTCCTCATCAGAAAGATCATCACACTTTGACTTATCAGATGACCCCTGCTCAAAGGATAAGTTAGTAGAAGACATAAAAGCAACAAATTTAGCATATTCAAATTGTGACTTAGATTCACTATTTTCATTCTCAGAATCTTCTTCCCAAGAAACATTCAAAGCGTTTCGTTTGTTTCTTTCCAATCGGTTTGCACATTTAGAAGCTGGGTGTCCAAACCCTTGACATTCAAAGCATTGAATAGGTTTATTGGCATTCTTCGATGAATTCTTATAATTTTTCGGCGCAATTTTTGGCTTGTTAAAGCTCTTATTCTTAGGAAACTCCTTTTTGAGGTTCTTTTTATTGTTATTCAGATATTTTTTTGAATTTTTTGACAAACAGAGCCTCAAGTTCTACATCATCAAAATCATTATCAAATTCATCATCATTATTGTCCCTGGATGACAGTAGAGCAATTCCCTTGGATTTCTTATCAGAATAGTGATTTGCTTCAAAAGTTTATAAGCTTCCAACCAATTCTTCAATAGTGAGTTCATTAAGGTTCGTATGTTCCTCAATACCAATTACTTTTGACCGAAATCTCTTGGGCAAAGACTGAAGAATTTTCTTTACCACGTTTTGGTTTGGAATGGGTTCTCCTAAATTGAAACTGGAATTGACAATATGACCCAGTTTGGCATTGAACTCATCAAAGGTCTCTTCATCTTTCATACGAATAGTCTAAAAGGCAGTTGTCAAATTTTGAAGTTTATTCTGCCTAACTATGTCAATGCCTTCATGCACTGTTCTCAAGAGATCCTAAGCCGCTTTCGCAATGGTACAAGTAGAAATTTTGCAAAATTCTGAGTGAGTAATGCCATTATATATAGCATTCATGGCTCTATTATTCCAATGGGTCAGATTCTTTTCTCCTTGGTTCCAGTTAGCCACTGGTTTGGGAACACTTTTCCCATCAACCACTACAGTTGCAGATTTATAACCATTTACGGCTGTTTGCCAAACATCATGATCAAGAGAACCGAGAAACGCAGTCATCCTTACCTTCCAATAAGCATAATTGCCACTACCCCTCAAGCAAAGGAGGCTTAGTGGTAGAAGTGCCTTCCCTAGTGAATTCCATAGAATAAATATGAGAGGATCGCACTTTTAGAAAAGTGAAACTGCTTTAATACCACGTGAAGATTTGACTTTACCAAGATCAAACTTCTAGTTAAGCCTTAATGCAGACTAAGGTCCTTTCTCATATTATAATATGGTATTCAAACCCAATTATTAATTATCCTAAATCCGAAACAATCACCACAAAAGAGAAGAGGCTCAAGATTTTTTACGTGGAAAACCCTACTCGGGAAAAAACTACGGGTGGCAGAGACCACCGAAAACAATGCACTATAAAACGAAGATTAGTGAACTCACAAGACCATTGACCCAGTTGAAACTCAACCTAAGGGACTTTGAAGTATTTGTCGATCCGCCGTTCACCTTCCACGTGCTCGCTTGAAACCCACCTTGAATGCCCTTTCAAGGTGCTTGAGAGAATGAGGAAAAGGAATAAAGCTTCAGCGCAGTTTCCCTTGTAGGATTAGCCCACAAAAACTCTCTTAGACGAATGCTCATTGCTTGAGAAATTTAGATAGCTCTGGTAAATCCATTTGTGGTTGCAAGGGGTCATTATATAGCCCAAGGTTCGTGCACAAGTCTCTTTGAAGGAAGGAAAGACTTTTAGAGGAAGTAAACATCGTCAGCATGCAAGAGTCATGAAAGGACAGAAAAACATAGCTCACTATAGCGAGCCCATGTTCTGTCTGCACACCATTGTAGCTCGCTGCAGCGAGCTCCATTCTCGCTATAGTGAGACCATCTTCTGTTGTGGATATCTGTAGCGCTGAACTACTTCGAGAGGGTTCTATTTATGTCTTTAAACCTGACTAAAAGACTTCAAGGCTTATCTAAGTAATCCACAAGATGTCTTCTACCGTCAAAGGTTACTCCACAGTCCTTTTCTAAACGAAATAAAAATTACAACTCAATTAGAACTTGAATTTTGTTCAAACTAGAAGAATTAGCCAATCTAAAATTCTAACAAAGTTTCTTATTGAAGAGTGAGATACAATTCCTTCTTATTTAAAAAGAAAGTGTTTCCCATCCGGAATCTCATTAAAAGGTTATCTACTTCAAGAAAAGTCCTTTCTATATATCCACTCTTAATTTTTTAAACGCATCCTCTTTCATTTCTTCTTTTTCTAAGTGAATCTGCATTGGGAGACACACCATCCTTCGTCTCTTCTCTTACATGTGGATCTGTATTGCGAGAGTCGGAGTCCGGATCCCCTGTTTCGTCCAAACAGGGGAGCCCTGTTTGGACGAATCAGGGGATTCGGTTCCCGAGAGTCGACACCCAAGTCTGGAAAAAGACAAGTATGAAAGACCCACCTCTCTCTTTCACTCTCTTGAGTCAATGGGTATTAAATGTGATAAGACAAGCCTCTCTCTCTCTCTCTCTTGAAAAGAAGGCAATAAAAATATAATATTTTTATTCTCTCTCCCTATTTCTCTCTATTCAATCATTCATTGTACCGTCCCTGACTCAATTTGCTACCTATGCAATCTTCCACGTTGAGGGTTAATATCCAGTGTAGCATAATGTTTTTCTTTCAACCTTTTTCTGGGTATTAAATGTGATAAGACAAGCCTCTCTCTTTCTTTCGAAATCACCTTTTCTTTTTTTTATTTTAACAACTTTTAGTTAGAATTCCTATCATTCTATTTTATGTGATCGAACAATTGGGCCCTTAAAAAGGAAATGGGATAAGAATAACAAGTACATGAGATATATATGATTAGCCTTTTTCCATTGATCTAAGGTTACTACTCAAGTAATTAAGACCAAATATCCTTATCTATTTAAAGAACCATTGGAGTAATTTTTGTGGGTATTGAAACCATCACAAACCATGGAACAGTTTGTTTGTGGGGCCCATCTGAAAGCATGAACACTTGGAGGATAGGATTTTAAGAGTTTCTTATTAGCACATATTTCTTCTCAAAGAAAAAGGATCTATTTGATTATAGGGGCGCTGTTTCCGAGGCCTCAAAGTAGTCCAAAATCAAGTTGTTACATGATGTGGGATGACTATTAGTTTTGCGTAGTCAACGAAAGGGCCTATAAAACTCA
This sequence comes from Persea americana, assembly GCA_029852735.1. Classification (NCBI taxonomy): domain Eukaryota; kingdom Viridiplantae; phylum Streptophyta; class Magnoliopsida; order Laurales; family Lauraceae; genus Persea; species Persea americana. The sequence goes on from CM056810.1 coordinate 57,584,186, forward strand.
GATGTGTGAAGTTTGATGAATGCCAAATTTTTTCTTTCATTTATTTATTTATTTATTTTTATTTTCTGCTTGGAACGTACTCATACACCCTTATACACTATCACAATCTCTATTCATTGGATCGACAGGTTTATCCATTGACCTTTTTAGAATTTGAATTACTAGAGTGATGGCTGGATATTTATTTCCCATCTTCCTTTATTCAGTTTCAATTTTTTAAGGGAGGTTATTAAGTGGTCATTTGGATATTCACTTTTTTTTTTATTTAAATCACTTTAGAAATACGAGTCTTAGAATACCTAAGAATTTAATTTCACAAAACAAGCAAACCCTTTTATGGTCTCTTTCTTTGTTTTTTTTTTTTTTTTTTTCATTTTCACGTAGGGCTTACCTATGTTCAATCCATTCCCTCCACATAGGCCTACACAACTTGACATATCAACCTAATTGCTCCGTACACACCTTTCAAACTTGGATCATCACTGGACCTAATTTTCATACTAACTAAACATTGATCCTTGGACTTGCACTTATTTATGAAGATACTAGCAACAGTCTAGAGGCAGGCACAAAATACCAATAGGCTACAACACCAAAATGCAATAGTACAAGCGTTCATATCCGATCAGTAATTCTAATGGTGCTTCCTGAAGCTTGAGAGTCAGAACTACTTGGGAGCCACAAAGAAGCTTTGTAATTTACCTGTCACAACCTCTTGTCAACTTTGAAGAAGTTAAAGAATAGGAGCCTTTTGTAACCGAACAGTACTTTGCCCCCCTTATTAATCCATGTAATGATATCTAAAAATGTAAATGAGCAATCCAAGCATTTTGTTTGCATGAATGCAGCAAAGCATGAGAACCCCATCTACAGATTTTAGCTTGATCCTTCGTCTGTCTTCTTGCTTGCTTGTTCTTGAAGCTTTTTTGTCCAGTATTCCTCAAGTAGGGGTCCAAATATTGCCTTGCCAGAAACCACTCCAATCCTGCATGCATCAGTTATATAGAAGCACTGTAGATAGTACCCTTATTTTTAACATAATCAACAAGCACTTTGAGTAAGTGTGCAAGTGTACATGCATGGGTACTACAATGTAAACAACATGCATAGTCGGTCAAAATTTTGTTGGTTCTCACACTTCATGTTTGTCTTGACCTTTGTCATACACTTCATATATCACACATGCAGATTTTCCCTCTTTTTTTTTTTTTTTTTTTTTTGATTTTTAGGATTACATATTGATTCCACTCTCTTAAAAGAAATGTAGCTTTATAAATGTACAATTTTGATATTTCATATAATTTATTAATGTGTTAAGAATATTGGTGCTTCTATTACTGCATTGATGTTTTTTAATAGTCATTCTGTGTACAATTTCCAATTTAATCATTCCTACATTTTCAGATTTTCATAATTATTAAGGATTTTTCTCATCTATTTACATTTAAGGAGAGTTTTTTACACATCAGGTATGCATTTACACTTCTCTTCATTATACATATATATTTATATTGTTTTTAAAAAAAAATTATGAATATATACCCTCACAATTGCTTAATATTTGTTGTAAATGATCTCAACATTAGTTGTCCCAGCATGATTAACTCAAATGTACAATTTTGATTTATCATATCATTTAATAATATGTTAAGAATATTGGTGCTTCAATAATTACATTTACGTGTTTCTTAATAGTCTTTCACTGTATGCCTATATTGATATGTAAATATCACTTTTTTTTCTAGAAATTATGGTACATAAAAAAGAAACCAATATATGCAAAATTGCAAGGATGCATCACATTTTAACGTTACGGCTGAAAAGAAAATGTCAATTTGATGGTATTAACATATTTATATATTTGTGGTTTTTTATATTTTAAATATTATATATTAATTAGCTCCCTGACTAGGCACTAAAAGTCATTCAAAATTAGCTCGACAAAGAGGATTAATAGCAATGCAAAATCATTGTATGATGCTCACAACATCGATCAAGTCGAGTAATGGATCTTTATCCTCACTTAGAAGTACTATAGGTATTACAAACAATTGCTCTATTAAAGAAAATCTAATCATAATGTGTGTGTATAACTTATTTTAGAAAATCTGATTATTTGCTCCTACAACTCAAAACCAATTGGTGGTTGGAAGAGGCACAACTCAATGTTTTCTATGGCATTCGACATTGTGCCTGCTGGTCTGTTTTTAAAGCGGTTGTAGGTGTAGACACCGCATTTGACCCTCTATGATAGCCATAAATACCTGTCATATATAGCGGTGCCCCCATTTCACCTATGATTGAATGATTAATGGCATAATTCATATTAATTAACGATGATGAAGATGCTTGTTGATAATTCTAGACTTAGTTCGACGATCTCTAGAAGTTCGTGAGAGAAAAAGGCAAATCGCGTCAAGATCTCGAGTCCAACCCATTATCACACAACGAGCAGACCGTGACACTATTCAAACCTTTTCCGGACCACTTAAGACATGCTTAGTTTGCAAAAATGTCACCCGATTAACCTAAGTTAGGAAACTGGATCCATTGGTCCAGAGGTTCCCTTTTTTTCACCCCCTAATCATCAGGACACTTAGACCCTTGGATTCCTCACTTCGACAGCTTTCCGACGATATATAGAACGTCCAAATCAGATGAGCGGGTCAAAAGTTATGAGCTTCAGAAGTTTGTCCCAAAAGGAGATGAAAATCACCTAGGCACCACCCATGTGGCGCCCACCCTATTGAAATTCATCTAGGCGGTGTTGGGCACCCACACAGTCCAGGACCACCTAGGCACCCCATGGTGGGCGCCCACCCTCCAGATTCCACTAAGATGGCCTAAAAGTAGCCCGGGACCACTTAACGTAGGGACCAAACTCCGGAAATGAATTGACTCCATCTAGGCACCACCCTAGTGGCGCCTTCCCTATTAAATTCCACATAGGCACCAGTCCTGCGGCATCCACACTGCCCAGGACCACCTAGGCACCCCATGGTGGGCGCACACCCTTCAAATTCCACTAGTTGGCCTAAAAACAAACCGGGACCACTCAACATAGGGACCAAACTCCGAAAATGAATCGACTCCATCTAGGCCCACCTAAGCGGCGCCCACCCTACTAAGTTCCACATAGGCACTAGCCTTGTGGTGCCCACACTTCCCAGAACCATGTAGGCACCACCTCATGGGCGTTCACCTCCAAATTTACTTGTTCGGCTTGAGAGTAGTCCGGGACCACTCAAATATAGGGACCAAGCTCCGAAGACGAACCGAACCACCTAGGCACCACACATGTGGCGCCTAGCCTTGAAATTCACCTAGGCTCCACCCATGTGGCACCCAGCTTTGAAATCCACCTAGTTACCAACATTGTGCTACCCAATTAGTTAAATGCTAGTGTAGGGTCCCCCCAGTTGAAGATCTATCCGTTCGATTCAGACTCTAAATGGGACCAAGTTCCAAAAGCGAAACCCAAACCATTTGGGCACCACCCTGTGGGCGCCTACACTCTCTAAGGACCACCTGGGCGCCACCCTGTGGGCGCCCAAACTACGCAGGCCATGTAGGCGCCACCCCATGGGTGCCCATCCTCTCTCAAACCTTAATTCGCCCTAAAACAATTTAAGTTACCCTGGGATGCGTGAGACCTTCTAGAAACACGAAATAATGAAGCCCTAGCCCTCCTAAACTCGTCCCAAACCTCTATATAAGGATCTCTTAACTTCACTTACAAAGGGAGCTACCCTAAAACAGAGAAAAAAAAGGGATTATAAACAAAAATAAGAAAGGTAGTCACCATCAGAGAGAGAACTTCAGATCTAGAGAAGAAGAAGAGGAAATAGAGGAGGAGGCTCCCATGTCTTCAACTATAGCTATGGGTCTTCACGAAAGCTTCGTTCTAGGAATTTGAGAAACGTGTCATATACTGGTATTCCTAGATCTCTCCTTTCTTTTATTGCATTTCATTCCCATATGTACTTAGTGTCGCGACCCCGGACCGGGGGCCCCGGGACCGCGACGGGGGTGGTGTGGTGTGGATAACGAACCACCCCTTGGTGATAATTAATTACACATTTATTTATTTAATTTCCCACAGGTTTCCGCGGTGAGGATTCCTCATACACTCATAGAACATTTATATAGGTGCGGAAGCGTGTAGCGAATCAAACGCTTAATCCAATCACATCAAATAAGACTGTTAATAAACAAGTATAGCATGATGTCACAGTGAGCAATGATCTCATTAGCATTCCCAAAATATTAAGTTAAAGTTTAAACAAAAGAACAAGTTAATTTACATTCCCCAAAAATAATGGCCAACAAAGGCCAGTACAACCAAAGATATAAATCAATAACATCCCAAAATGTCCGCAGCTCAAAGCTAGACCCAATGTCTACATGACATCGTCAGCTTGCCACTCCACTAAACGTTGCGGTTCACCGACCGCCTCCTCTGGCTCCTCCTCAAGGGCAAGGACGGGAGCTGGACCTGAGTACCACAAAAATGGGTCAGACACGACGGTCTGGCAGGTGGGTGAATAGATATACCAAGAAAGAAATCAAAACACTTTCTAAACATGATGAAATCTTGTTAAAACAATAACTGTCATAAAACAGGGTGCACAGTTCATTTAAAGTACAGATACAATATAAATCATGCGGGGTATCCAAGGTACAGGAACTGACTAGATGGCAACCACACTAAAGCTAAATCCTCTCCATCACTAAGGTGATGAGAGCACATTCAGTGCGTTGGGCTCGAACACACGAAGTGACGAGAACCAACATTATAAACATATACATATACATATAGCTAGGCAAGACCACGGCCGCGGAACCGGGTAACGGGACAGAGCGGGATCCAAGTTGCAACTGGCGGGAGCACAGGGGGAGACCCAAGTCAGTTGATCAGACTGACAAGGATGTCCAAGCTTAGTGGTGCCGACTCTTAGGTTACATGATAAATCAAAACATATACAAAACTATATCAATATAAAACATACGGGCAGGCGGGGCATGGTGCTCGAAGGCACACACTTCATATCATTAACAGTTCAGGCATAAATGAGGCTGGCGGGACATATCCAGAGTATAAATCAGAATTTGAAATAAAACCAGTAGGATCGGGAATTATACATGTATTCGGGGTAAAACAATGCGATGAGTCCTTATATCATTAGGGACTATGTATTGGGGTCTCCATATTCAAACGACATGTATAAGGACCTTGTATGTCTAACTTACCCTTAGTATGGTACTCGTATGATAGAGGACATACTAAGTTTCCTTATGCACATTGATGAATCTAAAAGTCCCAATACCTTTTTCCGAAATGATGTTTCTTTCTATGTCAATCTCCTTATGTCATCCCCTGGGTCTTTCCAAGGTGGTAGGGCATCAGAAAAACCCATCCAAACCTTTAGATACCATAACTGAAACCAATAGGAAAGACTCAGGAATTCTGGGTTAAACTCGGTCACCTGTCGGTCAGCTGGCGGTTAGCCGCCGAGGTGATCGGCGGTTAGCCGCTGTCTGACCGCGGTTCACCCTGCTAAAATGTAGCATTCTGTGTTTCTAACCGCGCCTCTCGGCTACCTAGCGGTCACTGGGGTCTTTGGGGTGGCGGTTAGCCGCGAGGTGACCGCGCGGCTGACCGCGGTTCGCCTGTCAAAATGCAGCATTCTGTGTTTCTAACCGCATCTGGGTCGGCTAGCCGCCGGTCACCTGTCGGCTAGCCGCCAAGGTGACCGCCCAGCTGCGGGGACTACACATCAGGTGCAGATTTCTGTGCTTTCTTTCCCAAACCATTTCACCTCAACTCCAACCCTTTCCTAACCTGAAATGGGTCCATTCCCTTCCATTGAACATTTGATTCTTTCCACCAACCATCAATTCATCCATGCATTTATTTCTCCTACCAATGCAAATCTCATTCAATGCAAATACAAATCTCATTTAAGAAGTCATACTAACCCAAAATAAACTTTCATGAATGCATGCATAAATTCTCATAAAACTAACTAAGAGAAAACCATGACAATGAATACATTTCCAAAAGCATTATGAGACATAATGAACCAAATGAAATAGGAATAGTAAAAATCCATATTTTTAATAAAACAAGAACTTATTTAAATCAAATCCATTCATCCACTTGCCTTGGTCTCCAAGTATGCTAATCAAGCTCTAATCCACTATCAAGCTCAAACTCTACAATCTACACAAAAATCCCCAAATACAATCATTACAACCCTAGAATGTCAAAATCAAGCAATAGATGGAAATAGCTCCCAATAATCAAGGTGAAGTACCTCCTAGGCTAGATGAACACACAATCAAGAGATGAGAAGAAGAACTTACATGAAGAGTCCTCTAATGGCAAGAGTTAGCTCAAAAGATAGCTTGGAATGGGACTCTCTCTCAAAAAAAGGATATCAAGAGAAAGCTCTCATGGAGGGGAAGAAGACTACCACCTCCATTTTGCCTTTAGCGAAAGATTTGAGAGAGGTTGAGAGATGGAGGAGCAAGGAGCAAGAAGAAGAGTCTAGGGCTAGGCTGGGCTGGAACACCTTGTTCTTCAGAAATTGCAAGAAGAGGAGGAGGGAAAAGAACTCCTCCTTATATAGACAATGGCTATGGGTCCCACAACTTAAAAGTCCAATATGGCTAAAACGTCGCTCTATGGGCTTCGGACGGATTCGACGAAGAAGGAAGAATTGATCGTCGAAATTTCTACTTTCCAAAAAGTATATATTTTACGAGTTTCGGAGACATTGAAAATAGTGTCCAGATTTTGTGTAAAAAGACTGTTTTACCCCTATCAATGGCAAAGTAGGGTTTAGAGGTCTCGAATGGAAACGGAGCAAATACGAAAGTTGTCGGGAATCATAAAATACATTCAACGGGGCAATTTACCGATTTCCAGAATTATAACTAAATCTCCAAAACTAATCAAGACACAATAAAAGGAACCCCCAAAAGGCCCCACTAGATCAAAAGAATTCTCAAAATCAATCAAAGCTATGAAAAGCTATTCTAATCCAGATTTAACCAATTTCCACTAATCTCACTTATAACTAAATCACGTCTTAATTGACACTAATCGGAAACTCTCGGGGCGGGGTCTTACACTTAGAAACATGCTTAGGACCATTTGAGCATCGTAGATCTACATCAGCTAGTGATAAAAATGGTATTAGTGCATTATCATGTTAGTAACATGCTTAGGTTCATACTAATAGAGTAGATCTGCATTGATTTCATAGTTTTGATTGCGTAACTAAATTAGATCTCGCATTAACAACATCATCATCATCATTTATATCGAAAAAATCGCAAAAAGCCCTTGGCAGAAAGGCTGGGTACCACCCACTGGCCGCCTACCCTCTCCCGGATAGGCTGGATGCCTACCCTTCTGAGATAGGGTCCGGGTTCTAGGTCTTCACCCATTGCATCATTCTCTTGTAGATTTGTTAGCTACATCATTAGTAGTTCGCATTAGGACGTTCGCATCAGTCGCTGAACATCGGAAATTGTGTTGAAAATACTAAGGCTCTTGTGCATTCATTGTGATTCGTTGAAAACCCTGACTGAACAAGGTAGGCACCATAGGTGTGGCGCCCAAGTGGATTTCTCCACCTTCGTGCACAACTTTCGATCTTCCGCATTTAGTTCATTTAGAAAGTGCATGAAAATGATGTGTTTGGTTGTTTGACGTGTTCTGAACTTCGAATTATCATTTTTTTACCACACTTCACATCATTTCATTTGAATCGTACAATATAGAAAAACCTAAAAAAAATCATAAAACATAAAACTCACTTCTTCTCTTTCCTTACTGTCTACTAAATTAGAGAAGAAACAAAAAAAATAAAAATAAATAAATAAATAAATAAAATTAAAAGATATCCAGAAAATCCAAAAATAATAGTTAGATAGTCTAGGTTATTGAATTTAGCGCCTAAGTAGGATAAATCCTAAGACTAATAAAATGCCATAATTAATTAACTCAACAACCATCAAATCATTAACCACACCTTTAATCCCATTAAGACACAAATTAACTCGGATCTAAAAGTAATTAAGAACTTTAGAAACACAAAAAACTTAAAACCCTAAAACACGGAAACCTGGGAGACACCCCTGGGCGCCCATCCTTCCAAGACCACCTGGGCACCACCCCCTAGGCGCCTAGCCTATTCATTCCCTAAGACACCCCGGTTAAAGCTTAAGCTAATTAATTAAAACCTTAGACCAATCCAAATTAATAGATTAAAATATTTTAAACCTGAAATAACTGAAATCTCAATCAATTTAGACTTGAATCAACCCAAAAAAACGCAAAACCAAAAAATCTCCAAAACAGTTCACCTGGGTGCCCAGCCTGCCAAGTCCACCTAGGCACCACCCTCTTGGCGTCCATCCCATCCCATCACTAAGGAACCCCTAATCAAAATTTCTATTTAATCACAACCCGAATTTAATCCTAATCAACATAATAAAACACTTTTAGATTTAAGAAACCTGAAACCCTAATCAATTCGACCCTGAATAAACCTAAAGATTACCAAACCAACGCGAAACCGCAAGACGAACACCTGGGCGCCCAGCCTATCAACCCACTTAGGCACCACCCCCTGGGTGCCTATCTTGTCCCATTCCTTTGGAAACCACCACTTAATTAAACTTAACTGATTAAACCTGAATTAATACATTAAAACATTTTGAACCTGAAATAACTGAAACCTCAATCAATTTAGACTTGAATTCACCTAAAAAACCAAAATCAATTCGAACAACAAAAATATCCACCTGGGAGCCACCCCCTAGGTGCTTATCCTGCCGTATCCGCCTGGGCACCACCCTCTGGGCGCTTAGCCTACCCAATCACTAGGAAACCCCAATTGAAATTAAACCCAAATTCAATCCTAATCAACACACTAGAACACGCTTGAAATTTAAAACAACTAAAACCAGAAGTCCGAATTAACCTAAAACGTCGAGCCAACTCAAACCACAAAAAACAGTCATCTAGGTGCCCGTCCTACCAAGTCTACCTAGGCGCCACCTCCTAGGCGCCCAGTTCGTTTAGTCCCCAAGGAACTCCAATTAAACTTAATCTAATTAGCTAAGACCTCAAACCAATCCTAAAGCACATGATAAAATATTTTTAACTTGAAAGACCTGAGACCCTAAATCAATCTAAACTTAAATTAACCTAAAGAGAACAAAAAAAGCCAAAACCAAAAAATAGCCACCTGGGCGCCACCCCTGCCCTGGGTGCCCATCTTGCCACATCCACTTGGGCACCACCCTCTGGTTGTCCAGCCTATCCAATCACTAAGAAACTCAAATTTAAACTTAATCTAATTAAGACCTTAATTTAATCCTAAATAACACAACAAAAACACCTTTAACTGAAAAGACCCTGAAACCTTAATCAATTTGGACTTGAATTAACTCAAAAACGCAAAACCAACAAAAACTTAAAAAAATAGCCACCTGCCCCATCGATCTGGGCACCAACCTCTAGGCGCCCAGCCTCTCCAATCACTATAACTTAACTAATTGAACCTAACTTAATCCTAATCAAAACAACACAATAAAGAACTTTTAATTTAAAGTACATTAAACCATAAAGGTTCAACCTTAAATCAACCTAAAAAACGCGAAACCGACTCGAACCACAAAACAACTCACCTGGGCGCCACCCCTTGGGCGCACGTCTACCAAAATCCACCTGGGCACCACACCCTGGGCACCCAGCTTCCCTGCTTTCAGAAAAACCCAATTCACGACTTAGCCTAAGTGATTGACGTTCAAACGAACTCCAACTACGAAAAGACAATTCCAACTGAAATACATCCAACCCCTTAAACATCCAAACCCTTACGAACAAACAAACAACCACCTAGGCACCACCGCTATGGCGCCTAGCCTACACTCTGACCCTAATCCACTACTTCAACTAAACACAAATAACTAAACACCTTATTACTTTAATTAATTAATACCAGAACCTAAAATAATCCCTGGACCCAAAGACCAATAATCAAGCCCCTTCCGGAATACTTGAAAATCACAGCCAATCCACCTGGGCACCACCCCCTTGGTGCCTATCCTCTCATTCGCACTAAAACGTGAATTCTTGATTTTGTTTCAAAATCCGGATCCAAATCACTTCGACATTTGAACATCAGAGACTTGAAACAATTTTAAATATTAAAATTCACCAATCAAAGCCCATTGGAATCTGAAATATAAGCGAATTATCCCAAAATCACAAAAACCATAAACTGTCAGGATAGGCATCACCCCCTGGGCGTCTACCCTACCTTTAAACACCGAATCGTGACTTTCAATTACATTTCAAATTTCGATTTAGAATTGACTTTAAGAGAATACCATAGAACCTTAAAACATTCCTAGACCAAAACATAGTTCTCAAAACCCCCCGGAATTCTAAGAATAATGTCGATACCATCACCACTAGCCAAAACACTCTGAATAAGTCAAAGTCACCAGAGTGACCTAGGCGCCACCCCCTGGGCGCCCAAGTCCTTTGTCAACCCTGTTTCGCCGATTTCGACATTATGTCACCTCCCAAATTAAAACCTTAAATCTTAAGCAACTTAAACAGAATGCTAAAATACCTCTACTCCACTTCTTAATTAATCTTCAACTTAAAACAAACCAAACCAACATAAACCTTACCCAGCCAACTGCTTAGGCGCAAGAACTACCTGACTTAGGCTATTTATATCCTAGGTTTAGATCGGGTTACCTGATTAGGTAGCTTAGAGCGTTAGGCTTTGCCCCACCACTTTTTCCTATTTCGTTAGGGACTGGGAGAGCTGATGTGGGCGGTGTAGGACCTTAGTTTAGGGTTAATCCGATGATCAGTAATAAAGCATTAATCACGTAAATCCAAGTAAAATCCCTTAGTTAGGCCCTTCTAGCCCCATATCAAAAAAGCCATAAAAACTATAAAACTAACAAAATAAACCCAAAAAGATTTTCTTTTATTTCTTCCTCCACCTCAGGTGCCAGATATTTAATCGAACTTAACGATAAAAGGGAATAAAGAACTGACTCCTAAAATTGAATAAATGAGAACAACGAGATGAGATGAGTGATTTCGTACATACTTTTAAACAATCACGGCCCATCGGTCACCCTAAAACAAGCACTGGCCCATCGGCCACCTCCAATCAATTACAACCCATCGGCTTTTCACTTTTATCACTCGTGTATCACACACGAAAAAGATAGAAATCACAAGTCAAAGCCTCATTTGCATCATCATTTTGGTTTGAAAAATCAGCCTTTAAACCCTATTTTGCCAAGGGATTTGCAGGGGGTACCCGGGAACGGGTCCGATCATCTTCTTAAATATTTGGCACCTCCCTCCGTTTTATTTTCTTTATTTTAGTTATTTTATTTTACTTGGATATATTATGATTGTGCTATGTGAGGATTAACCTTTATTCAGACTTTAACTCATGACCCTGAATTGACTCAAAATTAAAGAGACCCAAAGAGACCCAAATTAACGTGACAGGACAACAGTCGTGTGTTGCTGGCAGCACATTAGACAAGAGGAAGAACCCACCCATTTATTTTCTCCCATTTTTTTCTTTGGCTTTTGTCGGAGAATGATGTTACGGCCGAACCGTAGCTGGCGATCGTCATCCGTTGATTTTGAGGGTAGTCGGAATCCTCATTTTCGATGTAAAATTTAAATCGCATATATAGATGAATGGAGATTTCCCTAAGCCATGCCATTCCTTTGGGGGGGGGGTCAAAATTTACATCTGACAGCAGGGAACGGCATTGTGGCATGCCTTTGCCTAACAACTTGCGTTCTATTTGTGTTGATAAGAAATGTATGGTTTGAGTCTAGGTCCAAGTCTCGATGGACCCCAGCGCCTAATTCTGCGTCTGCACAAGTAGAAATGAAAGGCCTACACCTAAATTGCACATGTAAGGACCAAATTGCAATGGAATCCAGATACGGGCTTTGGATGTTAGTCCAAATTCATCAGGGACAAACCCTAATTGCTGTTTTAAAAAGTGAAGGAGAGTTCAGAGTCCTAACCACCTCATTGGAAGTGTGGGTTCAATCTTTTCTTGATCCAATCCATTTAAACACATGTCCCTCTCTTTTGTAGGAACAAGCCCAAAATTTCACTGGTTTGAGTGATTTTCATGGTTGGTAAATGTTTGGTATTGCTGTATATTCAAATGTGAACAAATCAACCGTGTAGATAACTTCGGTTGATATGAAATTACATTTCACACTAGTTTCACATGAAATAGGATTTCACACTATATGATGCCAAATGTGATATAAACATAGATATAGAAATCGGGTGCACAACTCTGTGCTTTTTGAAATCTTGGATATGGATGCAACTATCCTATCTATCACATGAAACTTAATATCTCATTTAAGAATCCTATATAGAGTTCATTTGGGCACACTTGTGGAATGTTGATTCTAAAAGTGCGATGGAGAATCTTTCCATAGAGGGCAGCATCCTCGTTCCAACTCCTCCCCTCAGAAATTAGAATTCTATTGAATAAAGATAATTTTGCACCTTGTCACCAAAATTCCTTTACTTTTCCAATTCTTTGAAGCACCCCAAATGGCATACGTAAGAAAAATTTCTGCTTTTGCATTTCCATGGCATACTGCCTTTTCATTTCCACGACATATGCAAAGAAGCTTACAAAGTATTTCGCCTTGTCTTCTATTCATCATTTCTAAATTCATTAAATGTCATGCAGACCTTTATAATGTGTGTTTATGTCTAGTTTCTCTTTTATATCTAATAAAACTATATGAACCAAGAACTTGGCATAGTAAGATAAGCTAAGAAAGTATACCTTCAATTATCAATACGACATCTTGTTCTAGTGTCATATTGTTTAGATATGGATATCCATATGTAGTGCCTGGTATGTGGGCCTTTCTTTAGGTACGGTGTTATTCTTTGGAGGATCACCCCTTTCCTATCCCTTGGTTTATTTGGAAGGAACAAACCAACAGAACTTGAAGTGACTTTTCTTTAATGGAGGATCTTTGTAGAGCAATTCCAAAGTGGGCCTTATCAAGGAAATAACTCTCTAACTTCAGTATGAATGACATTCTTTCTAATTGGGAGGCTTGTATGTCATGTGGCTTGGCCAAGGATAGAAGGATGGTTGCTTGGTCTTCTCCCTCGATGGTAATGTTGAAGTTGGACGTTGATAGGGCCGTTGGAGGAAAGCCAGGGCCAACGGGTACTGGGGAAGCATTGTGCGATGAAAAAGGGGATATCTTATGTATGTTCTTCAAAAGTGTTGGTGCGAGGGACTCTAATGAAGCATAGGTGTTGGCTATTTTGGAGGCTCTAAGGATCTATTTCACTCTTCACAAGGTCTTATGATGGTGGAAAGTGACTCATTTAACGCTATCTCTTGCGTTACTCGGAGAGGGGTTAACCCTTGGGAATCCTAGTTTTCCCCTAATGAGATTAAGGAGCTGGCTTCTACTCGGTGTAGTTTTCTCTCATGTTATTAGATTGACTAATGGATTGGCGAATTCCTTAGATAAATACGGGGTCCTTGGGTCTTCTCCTTAGGAGGTTTAGCTCATGTATTTTTTATTGTTTTAGTTATAAATAATCCTTTTATACCCTTGTTTATGTTGCGCGCTTTGGTGGTCTTTCTTATACACACAGGCTCGTTATTAGGTGCATGGTGCGCCCCTGTTGTGGGGCTCATTGGGGTCCACTATTGGTCCGTCTAAATGGATGGCAACCCCCTCAATTACATCGAATCCATGGGACTAACACCCATCCAAATGGACAGAGTTAGTAGATCGATTGCACACTAAACCAAATGGATTATGAAGCCGTTAAACTTATGGGTTTTGGTTAAAGATGATAGGATGATCAAATGAGCCTTAAACATCATAGGTAGATAGGGCCCACCAAAATCAAGGAATCCCCCCCATCCCCCGGTCCATCCCTAAGCGGGTCCCACAGCCCGATGCGCATGAATGCCCAATGCACGCATCACGCATTGGATGAGCCCCATATATGATAAGACTTACCTATGTTTAAAATTCTCAGCTACATTAGATCATCCTAACACCTTGATCTTTGGCCCTATTGTTTAATGGATTTAAAGGCATCATTTTCTTAGGATTTCTATCCAACGGTGAGCAAAAGTTGGATGGGTATCAAATTTGGGCTTGTGACAATTCATGGGGGTGGGCAGTGTGTGTAAAACTCCATGGCCTAAAAAAGTTGGGGAACAAAAAAGGGGAGTTTACACACACACCCCTTTGATGAGAAATTTCTTTCTTGAGTCATGTAAATTGGAAACAAGCTTCGATGCATGGGCAAACTAAAACTAGAATGGGCCATGCAAACAATGAGATCACGATGTTTCCATCAAATGATGTAATTTGGTTGTATCACATGCCTTGTAGATTGCAATATGACTCAATCTGTTGATGGCAATTTTGGTAATGTCCACCTTATGATGCAACTATGAGCAAGACCCATCTAGTGTTATAACCAAGGCGTGTCTCTCCAATGAAGTCATATGGAGTGTGCTCATCAAATGAAAAAAAATCACAAGATATAATGTTAGGTGAGTTTTTAGTGACCATAGGTTTGCATTAGGGGTTGGCGTTAAGCCCTCGTCTATTTACAAAGAGATGGAGTGCATGTGAAACTTGAGAGATGGTCGGAGGCTTTAGAATCCAAGAGCTTTAAAAATAAGTTGTAGAAAGATTGAATACGTGAATTGCAACTTCAATGGGGATGTACAAAGAACTGAAATCACTGTCAGCTCAAGAGATACCACAAAAAATTTCATTTCGATACCTTGACTTGATAATCAGTGAGGATAGAGAGATTAAGGAAGATGTCAAATGTATGATAAGATTGAGATGGTTGAAGTGGAGACTTGCTTTTCAAGTTCTTAGTGATTGGTGCATGTCAACAAGACTGAAGGGAGGATTTTTGTAAGACCCCGCTCCGAGAGTTTCCTTTTAGTGTTAATTAAGACGTGCTTTAGCTATAAGTGAGATTAGTGGAAATGAGTTAAATCTGGATTAGAATAGCTTTTTATAGCTTTGAATTATTTTGGGAACTCTTTTGATTTAGTGGGGCCCTTTGGGGGTTCCTTTTATTGTGTCTTGATTAGTTTTGGGATTTATTTAATAATTCTGGAAATCTGTAATTTGCTTCGTTTAATGTATTTTATGATTCCCGACAACTTTTGTATTTGCTCCGTTCTCGTTTGAAACCTCTAAACCCTACTTTGCCAATGATAGGGGTAAAACAGTCTTTTTACACAAAATCTGGACACTATTTTCAATGTCTCCGAAACTCGTAAAATATATACTTTTTGGAAAGTAGAAATTTCGATGATCGATTCTTCCTTCTTCGTTGAGTCCGTCCGAAGCCCGTAGAGAGATGTTTTAGCCCAATTTGGACTTTTAAGTTGTGGGACCCATTGCCATTGTCTATATAAGGAGGAGCCCTTTTTCCTCTTCCTCTTCTTGCAACTTTCTTTGAAAAAAAGGAATTCCAACCCAACCCTAGGGTTTTCTTCAAGCTACCTTGCTTCCTGCTTCTCCATCTCTCAATCTCTCTCAAATCTATTGCTAAAGGTAAAATGGAGGTGATAATCTTCTTCCCCTCCATGAGAGCTTCATCTTAATACCGTTTTTATAGAGAGCCTTCCATTCTAAGCTACATTTTGAGCAAGCTCTTGCCATTAGAGGACTTTCCATGTAAGCTCTTCTTCTCATCTCTTGGTTGTGTGTTCTTTTAGTCCTTGAGATGCTCCATCTTGGTTATTGGGAGTTATCCCTTTCTATTTCATAGCTTTGCTATTTTAGGTCTTGATATGTATGCTATTTTGGGGGTTTTGTGTAGATTGTGGGATTTGAGCTTGGGAGAAGTGATTAGAGCTTATTAGCTTATTTGGAGACCAAGGCAAGTGAATGAATGGATTTGATTTGAATGAGTTCTTGTTTTATTGAAAATGTGGATTTTACTATTCATATTCCTTTAGTTTACTATGTGTCATAAAGCTTTTGGAAATGTACTTATTGATATGATTTTTCTCCTAGTTAGTTTATGAGAATGTATGCATTCATTCATTAAAGCTTATTTTGGCCATTATGGACTTCTTAAATGATATTTGTACTTGCATTGAATGGGATTTGTGTTGGAAGGAGAATTAAATGCATTGATGGAATGGTGGTTGGGGGAAAGGATTAGATGTGGAATGGAAGGGAATAGACCCATTTCATGTTAGAAAATGGATGAAGCTGAGGTGAAAGGGTTTGGAAAAGAAAGAGTTGAAATCTGCACCTGATGTGTAGTTCCCGCAGTTGGGCGGTCAGCGGGCGGTCACCTTGGCGGCTAGCCGACAGGTGACCGGCGGCTAGCCGACCCAGATTCGGTTTCAAACACAGAATGCTATGTTTTGACAGGTGAACCGCGGTCAGCCCCGCGGTTATCTCGCGGCTAACTGCCACCCAAAAACCCTATGGCCGCTAGGTAGCCGAAATGCGCAGTCAGAAACACAGAATGCTGTATTTTAACAGGGTGAACCGCGGTCAGCCCCGCTGTCATCCAGCGGCTAACCGCCTAACACCTCGGCGGCTAACCGCCAACTAACCGACTGGTGACCGAATTTCACCCATAATTCCTGAATCTTTTCTATTGTTTTCAGATATGGTATTTAAAGGTTTGGATGGGTTGTTCTGATGCCCTACCACCTTGGAAAGACCCAGGGGATGACATAAGGAGATTAACTTATAAAGAAACTCCATTTCGGAAAAGTATTGGGAATTTTGGATTTATCAACTGGTATAAGGAAACTTGTTATGTCCTCCATCATTCGAGTACCATACTAAGGGCAATAATAGACATACAAGATCTTTATACATGTTGTCAGAATACGGAAGCCCCAATATATAGTCGTAACTGTATAAGAATTTATTTCATGGTTTTAACTCTGATTTATGCACCTGACATGTCTTGCCCGCCCCGTCTATGCATGAAAAGATAATGATATGAAATGTGTGCCTATGAGCACCATGCCCCGCCTGCCCGAGTGTTTTACACCGATATAGTCTCGTACATGTTTCGATTTCTCATGTAACCTATGAGTCGGCACCACTAAGCTTGGACGTCCTTGTCAGTCTGATCAACTGACTTGGGCCTCCCCCTTGTGCTCCCGCCGTTGCAACTTGGATCCTGTCCTATCCTGTTACCCGGTTCCACGGCCGTGGTCTTGCCTAGCTATATGTATATGTATATAATGTTGGTTCTCGTCACTTCCTGTGCTCGATCCCAACGCACTGATTGTGCTCTCATCACATTAGTGATAGAGAGGATTTAGCTTTAGTGTGGTTGCCATCTATTCAGTTCCTGTACCTTGAATATCCCACATGATTTATATTGCATCTGTACTTTACATTAACCATGCATCCGGTTTTAAGACAGTTATCGTTTAATAAGATTTTGTTATGTTTAAGATGTGCTTTGATCTCTTTCTTGGTATTATCTATTCATCCACCTGCCAGACCGTCGTGTCTGACCCAAATTTTGTGGTATTCAGGTCCAGCCCCCGTTATTGCCTTCGAGGAGGAGCCAGAGGAGGCGGTCGGCGAACCGCAACGATTAGTGGAGTGGCAAGCTGACAATGTCACTTAGACATTTGGTTTAGCTTTGAGCTACGTAACATTTTGGAGGAGTTTATAGAATGATACTTGATTTATACTTTTGGTTGTACTGACCTTTGTTGGCCATTATTTTTGGGGAATGTTAATTTAACTTGATCTTTTGTTTAAACTTTAACTTCATATTTTGGGAATGCTAATGAGATCATTGCTTACTCTGACATTATGTCATACTTATGTATTAACAGTCTTATATGATGAGAATGGATTAAGAGTTTGATTTGCTACACGCTTCCGCACCAATGTAAATGTTCTATGAGTGTGTGTGAAATCCTCACCGCGGAAACCTGTGGGAGATTAAATGTGTATATTCATATAATCATTCATCCACCACCGTCGCGGGCCCGGATCCCGGTCCGGGGTCGCGACAATTTTATAGGGCATCAATTAGACTAGTTATGACCTATTGAGCCTAATGTTGGCCCATTAAGAATCAACACTTGCACAAAATGAGTGCAACATAGATGACAGCGTTGAGGTAGAGGGTGAAATTGGGAAAGATGGAATCTGAAATGAGAGCTTTCGAGCGCATATAGGGGTAATTGTAGTAGGTGATAAAATAAGAAAAACTTATTTGAGATGGTTTGAACATGTTTAATGTAGCTCGGCAACAACATTGATGAGAATTTATTTATTTATTTTACTGGTTCATGACCAGCCAATGGAAGGTGTAACATGGGTCAAGTCTAAATCAGTCGGGTCTTCTAGAATTTAGGTTTAGTTCGGTAAGTTCAGTGGAGTCAATTTGGATAAGGTTGGGGCTGGCTGAAAACCTGTTGCAACCACACCAAATTGCATCTCTAATGCTCGGTTTTTAATTGTTAAAGAACTTTAAATCTTTATCCCATCTATTTTCTAACTTGTCAAGTTCTATTCATTTGGCTGAGTTTTATTTTTCACCTTGCTTTTCTACAGAAAAACATGAAAGAGACAAGGCATGTGTTCTTGTTCATTGCATGTCAGGAAAAAATAGGTCAGTACGAACATTTGTAAACACATTTGTTCATGTGTAATCAAATAATAAATAACCGTATGTGCATGACGTCTATAAATAGACAGTGGCAAGTATGGGTCGAACCCACAAAGAGCGATTAAGGATAAAAGTAAAAAATGTCACAAACTCACAATGCATAAAATTTAAAGCAACTAGAATAAAGATGTTGATGATAATAAAGAGATAAACAATATTAATAATCAGATCAAGGCACTAGAACCCATTAAGCATTCCAAAACAACCCTTTTTTTAATGAAAACACAAATTGATTAACTTTTCTACTTCAGATCTGAACCCAATCAAGGCATCTAGATCCGGGTAATATGTCTTTAAAATTATTTTTTCTCAAAAGAGATGGTTTTTCTAGAAAAAATTATCAATGCGCCCAAGACCACCTCCTTCCCTTTATAAAAGTATTAAAATTACCCAATAATCACCTATCAACCTAAGCATAGACTATAAAAAAGAACCGATTCCCAAGCACAATCTATCAAAAGAAGCTTGGATGATAATAGTTTAACATGGAGAACTACAAAAAGAAAGGTGCCCACTTGGCATGAAGACTAGCCTATTCTAACATTCAAAAACATATGACAACTAATCAACAAGCACTCTTATGAAATAAAGAAAAAGTTACGACATACTTATCATCATCTAGTAGCCCTGATCACAAAGTTACTCACTCATTGCACATAAGAAAAAGATGATTGTTGACACAAAAAATGTTACTTTGCCTCTTTATACACTTTCAACATCAAGAAACTATATGAAGCCGCATCCTTCCACAAACAGGCAATGCTACTTCATGCATCAAATCTTGTCAGAATCAAACAAAAACTGCAAGGTTCTTCAAAACAACCAAAAGAAGAGTATACATGAAGTTTCAGGCCATTTTGACACTATTTGGCCTAACTTCACTCTTCCAGCAATTGAACAGGTGTTCCCCGTGGCTGTAAAGTTAGAGACCCTGATTCACAAAATAGAGCACACAGTTGGCCTCAAAATATCACTAGAAGGCTCTACATCAAATTCCAAGCAATTCTGATATCGTTTCGCCCAAAAAGAAAACAGCCGCAACAAAGTTAGCTCTTCCGGCAGCGATAGCAACGAAGACATCAGATCTTCAATCAGAGCCTCTGGATCCACCATCAAAATCAGGGGATCGTCACTAGACACTCCAAAATCGCCAACCGGCCAACCAAGAAAGGACACCTTCTGCCTAACCGATCAAGAAATCGACAAGACAGATGGTATCGGCCCACTGGTAACAATTAATATCTGAAATTACATGATCATCTGACATCAATCGGCTTGAAAATCCATCGGCAATCAAGGCTTCCTACATCGCGGGTAGAATCCCAAAAGAAGCGGCCTGGCCCAACCTGCGACTCTTCAAATGCTTTGGCGGCCACTAAATGTAGTTAATGACCCGTTTTATGAGAAATTAATGTAGTCATTTACTCATTATTGTAGATGGCCCAATCAGAAGCCAAGAAATGAGAGTTACAAGTAAAGTGCAATCATGGCATAAACCATGTAACTCCTCCCATCATGGAGCTTTAAGGCAATTAAAAGCCATTTATTCTTCAACGGCCAATCAAAAGCAAAGAAAAAAGAGTTACAAAAATATAAATTAAAAAACTTGTAACTCCTCTCATCATGGAGCATTAATGCAATTAATGCATTTAAAGCCCATAAACTCCCCTCATGGCCATCAAAAGCCTATAAAGGGAGGCCATTTCCACCATTTCAAGGATCGATCGATCGAAGGATGAAAAATCAGGAAAATACACAAGAAAAAACCTACAAAAGTTGCTACAACGACCTCTCCTCCGTTGAAGAATATATGCAGCGACCACCAATAGAAGGTGACCAAATTCCCTTAGGGGGCCACCCCCCCCCCCCCCTCCAGGCCCTCTCCTCCTGTCTCCATGGCTTAGACGTGACTTTTCAGCCCGTCAACTTAGCTTTTTATTGGATATAGAACCTCCTCTTGGTCTTTATCCTCTAAAAATCTGAGGTTCAAGTTGAACCAAGCGAATCAAAAGCATCATCTGTTCTCATTTGAAGGATGATGGCGAAGTCCATACATCACTTGCGACCTTCAATCTGAACAAGTCCCCACAATCTCCTGAGAAGTTAGATCATATTTTCTTATTTTTCATTGTAGTTTGTATTTTTTACAGAGACATAAAAAAAAATCGCAACTCTTTTCTTTCCCTTTTGATAAGAATTGTAAATCACCTTTCACGGCATTCAAAACAAAAGATGTTTCTTTTATTAAATATGTGCAATAAAAACTAGAAAAAAGTTAATTTTCTTTTCTACTTGTGAAGGTGAATCTATGGACCACCACTTGTCAATTCCAAGTAGAGTAGAAAATCTAGCATACCCATGCAAAAAAATTGATGTTTGCTTTGTCTCCGGTCATGAAAGGGTTGGGCCCCAAGGACTCTCACGTCTGCTGACCCCGGTAGTCCCGCTAGCGAAAAAGCGAACCCATCAAGTTGGTACACCTGGTGGGACTTGTTCATTTGAGAACATGATACTTAGAAAAGAAACATTTGCATATCATATCTTTTGCTCTATGTTTATGCTTCTTTTCTAGATTCCTTGGCTCCTTTCTAGTTGGTGGCCTATGTTGGATTTTGCATCAAAAAAAAAAAAAAAAAACATGAGACGGGATTTATGGGAATTTTAAATTCTATCTTTGAGTTTAAATTCCACCCTTTCTTAAAATGAAATAAAAAAAAATCAGATTTCTTGCTTTTGGGATTCAAATTTGATAAACTTTGATCCTTTCCCTTTCGGAAAAAAGCTTGTAGAAATGTTTGAGTTTGAATTCGAATCGGGGATGAGCCACTTTTTCTCTTTGATGAGTCCAGTAGAGATCTTTAAAAAAAAAAAAAAAAAAATCAGATTTCTTACTTTTGGGATTCAAATTTGAGAAACTTTGATCATTTTCCTTTCGGATAAAGCTCGCAGAAATGTTTGAGTTTGCATTCAGATCGGGGATGGGCCACTTTTTCTCTTTGATGAGTCCATTAAATATCTTTCAACAAAAAAAAAAAAAAAACCAGATTTCTTACTTTTGAATTCAAATTTGAGAAACTTTGATCCTTTCCCTTTCGAATAAAAGCTTGCAAAAAGGTTTGAGTTTGCATTTGGATCGGGGGTGGGCCACTTTTTCTCTTTGATGAGTCCATTAGAGATCTTTTTAAAAAAAAAAAAAATTTCAAAAAAGAAAAAAAAACCTTCCGTCACTTTTGGGTTCAGTTCAAGAAATCTTGGTTCCCTCCCTTTCGGATAAAATCTCGCAGAAATGTTTGAGTTTTCACTCGGATTGGAATATCATTTGCTCTTTTTGATGAATTCGATCTTGACCTTTCAAAAAAAAAAAAAAAAAAACACCTTTCGTCACTTTTGGGTTCAGATTCGAGAAATTTTGGTTCCTTCCTTTTCGGATAAAAGCTCGCAGAAATGTTTGAGTTTTCTTTTGGATTGAAATACCATTTGCTCTCTTTTATGAATCCAATCTTGGCCTTTCAAAAATCCCATCTTGTATCCATTCTAAGGATGCAATTTCCAACATTTGTGCCTAGTGATGCTAGTATGTCCTTTTGGGTCTATTGTATTCGCAATCGACACACTTGTTTTCTCCAACATTTGTACCTAGCGGTGCTAGTATGCCCTTTCGGGTCTACTGTATTCGCGAATGACACATTTATGCCTCCAACCTTATATTCATCTTACCTTGAGTGAGCCTTGCTTCTTGGCAATTTGAATTAAGGTTTATAATTGTTTCGAGCAGTCATTAGAGCGCTCATTCTGAGCTTACAATTATTTTGAGTAGTCATTAGAACGCTCGTTCTGAGCTTACCATACTTGCGATCAGAACAATTATACCTTTTATGGCTTTCTGTCTTCTTTATCTCGCTTGAGTCGGGCCATGTCCCCTAGAGCTATTTGAGTAGACAAACCATAGTTCTTCCATTTATGTTTATTATATTTTTGTGATTACTAATGGATGTGGTCTTGTTTCATAAACTTTTTCGAAACTAACAATGGCAACTTCTTTGACCATTACCTTCAATGAAAACAAGTACCAACTCATGCTTTAAGGGAAGCAAAACATGAGCATCATCTTTCTCAGCAACTCTCTGAACACTGGGTCGACCTTTGCTCCCAGGACCAGTCTTTGGGACGCTGGGTCCATTCCCACTTCTCGTAAAAGAAACCGCACCTGCCAAGAAGCAGAAAACTGCCTCTGGACGTGTCACTGCCCTGACACCAAAGCCGACCACCAAGAAGCCTAAAGCTTGCGGCACTCCCACAAAAGCTTCAACCTACAAGAAGCCAGGTCTATCCAAAGACTAGGTCCCCAAAACCTTCACCAAAGCAAAGAAGGTTCCAGGCATCCATAAGGCTAGCATACCTGGCCCCTCTCAAGGAGAACCGGTTCTATCCTCTCGCTTACACGAAGGAGGATAGACCCGCCTTCCGCCAGACAATGAAGTCAACTCAGCACGAACCAGCTTGCTCCTACAATCCCAAAATCAAATTGTGCATTACAAGGCCCTTAGAAGAACCTGCTAAGGCCTGCACTCCTTCGGTTCATCCCTTCATCTCAACCTTTCCCCCTTTGCATGCCTCATCTATGGACTTCAAAATGAAGATCTAACCACACCATTCCCTTCTCCTTCCTTCAAGCTTCAGCTGGATGCTTCTTGTGCAAAAATCCTGCAACTTTTCCACCTCCATCCAGCTGTTTCCTTCTTGTTTGGATAGTTTCAGGTGAGGGCTTCTTCCCATCTCTTTAATGGAGCTTTATTAGCTCCTATAGAACCCATTTTCCTTACATGCAAACCCATTTCGAAATGGGGTTTTGGTTTTGAAAATTTGTTTGGTTTTGAGGTGTTTTCTTAGGGCTTTGTAGATTTCTTGGTTCAGCTGTTGAGTGGCATCTTTGAGGAAGTCTTTGGATTGCAATTTTGACCCAGGCAAGTGAATAAAATGATCTTGGGATGCATGCAACTCAATTTGTGTTTCTTTTCCAAGATTTGATATGAAATAGCTGTCATTTGATTCATTTTCTTTGGCTATGTAAGGTTGATTTCATAAAGGTTTTGAGTGTTCAGCTGGGTTCAGATTTCTGCAGGGTTTTAGTGTTCAGATTTTGTTCAACTTTCTGCAGGGTTTTGTGTCCATGATAACATGGGAAAATTCTGGCCATTGGTTTGTTTTACTAGGCTGGAAATTTGATCTGAAAGTTCTGGTTCATTTATGTTAATGTCAGAATTTTGGGGTTGTTTTACTAGGCTGGAAATCTGATTTGAAATTCCTGGTTCATTTATGTTAATATCAGAATTTTTGGGTTGTTTTACCAGGCTGGAAATCTGAATTGAAATTCCTGGTTCATTTATGTTAATATCAGAATTTTTGGGTTGTTTTACTAGGCTGGAAATCTGATATGAAATTTCTAGTTCATTTATGTTAATATCAGAATTTTTGGGTGGGTTGTTTTACTAGGCTGGAAATCTGATTTGAAATTCCTGGTTCATTTATGTCAATATCAGAATTTTTGGGTTGTTTTACTAGGCTGGAAATCTGAATTGAAATTCCTGGTTCATTTATGTTAATATCAGGATTTTTGGGTTGTTTTACTAGGCTGGAAATCTGATATGAGATTTCTAGTTCATTTATGTTAATATCAGAATTTTTGGGTTGTTTTACTAGGCTGGAAATCTGATTTGAAATTCCTGGTTCGTTTATGTTAATATCAGAATTTTTGGTTTGTTTTACGAGGCTGGAAATCTGATTTGAAATTTCTGGTTCACTTATGTTAATATCAGAATCTTTCATTTAATCTGGTCATGGAATGAGATGGTTTGTTTGGTGTTGTTTGGAGGTTGAAAAAAGGCCAGGGAAATCCTATTTAAGTGTTGAAGAAATATTGGATTGAGAAGGAAGGAGGGGAGGTCCAAAAAAAAAAAAGTGGAAAAAGAGACCCCCAGGACTCGCATTTCAGCACATCACAAAGGGTCATCTCGCTATTGCGAGACGCACTCTTTCAAAAACTGAAAGAACCGATCGAAAGAGTGAGACAATTACAAAGAATTAGTAAAAAGGTCAGTGCTTAGGAAAAGGTTAAGAAGAGAAATGTAGCTTTCACAACATCTATAGTAGATCACGGAATTAGTCCTCTTTTAAATTTAGAAATCTACCTCGAGCAGCATATGTACTAGCTTTATGTTAGGGCATTTTAAATTTATTTACCCCGCACAACTTCCCAATTCGGATCACGAATGCTCACAAATATACACACACCACCTCATCCGTGCTTTAGTACTAATGATTTTCAGGTGAGTCTTGGAAAAGTAGTTTTCACTAAGGTTTCATTTCTATCATTTTCTTTTAAAGCTTGAATGCTAAAATGGCCCCCCGACACTTCTACCGAGAAAGAAAACCGTGCACAAGCCAACACTATGCAGTGGGGGCTAAAAATACTACAGCAACAAATCACCCCTTTAGAGACCTTATAGGAAAACAACCCCGGGTTGCATGCATGACACCCCACACATTGGGGCATATATTTTTTAGGAACCAACCCATGGGTATAATCTTGTTCACTACTTCCCGTAATGAAATAATGTTTTAGTATGAATCAGTGAACTGTGGGTAGTGTCTATTATGCTATTTTGACTAATCATAGTATAATATCAATGTCTACGCAAAATTGTGAACTTCCTGTCTTTATTATTTTCTCTTAATATTTGAAGAAATGTATTTCTTCTATTGCTGTTTTAACTTCCGTTGTATATACCATTCATTATTGGTACACAAAATATTAAAATGAAAAGAAAGAAAATTATAAACTTATATGTTGTATATGGTCACTTTGCAGTGGTTTTTTTTTTTTTTTTCATACAAACATTATTTTATGTTTTGCATATTTCTTTATGAAATTTGATGGTTATCAAAGATGGATGGTTAGATTACATTTTCTTCATTGTGGTTAGATTCTTGTCTTGTTTTTACTAAGTGGCAGAGTTCTATTGGTTACACTAGTGAAATCATAACATTGTGTTGCATTTGAGTTGGTTAGGTGAGATTGAAAGGTTTTTATTTTGAAACTACTACTTAGCCGCTGCAATCTGTACATTTCGTCAATTTCCAGCATTTGTTTATATTATCTCTATGTTATCATCCTTGAAATGGTTTTTTTTTTTTTAAATCTCGTATTCATTATTTTTTGTATTTATTGGTTTCAACAAATATTGAAATAGTCTATTACTTACATTTTAGTTCCTAATGATATTTGACTCGGGTGTATTAGTAAAAGTAGACAGCTTGTAAGCATCGGATGATCCTTTTTCCCACTTTCAATTTGATGTCAATGGAGCAGGACGTTAGTCCAGGTCTATATAGGGATAACTATACCTGTTCACTTATTAGATAGTAAGCCTCTTACTCTTTCTTAAATGCAATATATGGATAAATGACATGGGTTGATTTGGGTGTTCTATACTTTTCGTATTACCTTGTCCTGTATGGTTGTTGCATTCTTTATAAAGCATAGGGTGACACATACCATGGATATTATTTAGATTCTCTTCTTATTATGTCCAGTTATTTTTTTATTTTCTTACGTACTAGCTAATTAGTCAGTTTATAATAGACACTTGTCTCAATTCCTTTGAATTATAATAAGAGCATTGTGTTCATCACAAGAGGTGGCCTTGTTGGCATGTAGATGCTGTAGGCGATAAAAATATCACCCACTTAGATTAGGATGTAGAATTTATGGATTTGGGAAGACCGAACGCCGAGGATCTGAAAATGGAAGGAAAATAGCTTGGGTCAGAGCCCCTAGCTGCTGTAAGCCGAAGGCACTCTGATGGCTGAGTTAGTCCTGGAAAAACTAAGCAGGAGGAGGAAGAAGAGAATGAGAGTTTGAGTAAGAGTTCACGTATTGTGAGTTTGCGTACCTCCATAGGGCTGATCCCATGTGTATTTGTAGATGATTCCTCGTTCATTCTTCTTTGTGAGTGGGGGTAGGTGGGGTAAGGTCCCATCGGGCGACATTCGGCGGTAGGTAAAAAGGGTACATCCCATCAGAAACTTTCATGCTTTTAGATAGTTGATGTGAATGGATGATAAAACCAACTTCTTATCGCCATAAATGAGCGACCCTATCTATCAGGGCTCGCCCGTACTTTTCATAGGAGCGTGATGGCCCACTCTTTGCCTTCAGTACTTTTACCGGGACTAGGAATGGTCTGGTTGGGCTAGCACTTAGCTGGCACTTACTACGAGCTGCCGAGCTGATAAACGCTCAGCTGACACTCTTAACCGAGCTGGGGAGCCTCTTGAGCCGACGCTTCTTACCGAGCCGCCGAACTGTTGGGCTGTGATTACCGAGACCGAGGTGAACAGCTAGTGCATCACCGTGGTCCTCACTTAATCTCGTCATTACGGTATTTTATCCACACAGATGCCCTGGCCAATGTGGGAGTGCCTTTTGACTCTTTGAGAATTGAAAGTCATTTGTGTTTTTTGTAATGGGTCCAAAACAGAGTTTGAAGTTCTCTTTTGCATGATACGCTTATGAGAAATATCTACCACAATATGATTTTAATTGTACCAGCGTTTTGATGATTTTATCTACAGCTATATTGGTTATATATCCGAGTTTTCGACTCATGTGGTTCATAATGCAGATTTCTACGAACAAGTCCTCACACAAGACTATGCTTAAGGAGTTGAAACATTGGATGGAACCTGAACTGATTAGTATTACAACTATTTATTAACTGGAATTGAATCATTGTTAGGGTTTGTACAATGATTGTCTTATTTATCTTATTATTTTCATTTATTTTTTTATTTTCCTGGTGATGTTTGATATTTGATAATGATCATTGCTTTGGTGCAATGGTAAAAGTCTCGGGTACCATGCGTGATAACGCAAGCGCGAGCAGCCACTTTTTAAAAAGTTGCCAAAGGTTAGGTCTTTATGACATGTGTAGGCCAAAACTATGGTGAAAGCATGAACTGTATAAACAATGGATGACATCATCTCATTAGTTAAAGGAAAAAGGTATTGTATTGCATGCAAGAATACCATTCACAACTTTTCTTAATGGATTCTCAAATTGTTTTAATCTACTTAATGTTATTATTGTTGCTAATTTATTTTTTTGAGAGATGACAAAAAATTTGCAGCTGATTGATAAGCTATTCGAGTGCTTGTTGTGTGGTATCCTTGCTTTTCAGATGTTTGTTATCATATTCATTGTAGGTCCTTCATAAATGTATATTTGCTTTTCGGAGTTTGAAACTATCTCTGGTTGTGTTAGTGGAGACAAAGGTAAAGCAGGCTTCTTACACTTACATTGCAAACTCAATTCTACCAAATGGTTGGAAAGAATCTTCAACTATGGAAGATGGGTCCACTGCTAGAATATGGATGATGTGGGATCCTCGACTGGTTCAGGTTACAATTGCTTCTCGGAATCCTCAATATATGCATTGTGATGTTAAGTATGGGACTATGGCCTTCTTACTCTCGGTTTGTTATGGGTATAACAACTACATACAGCGAAGAGATCTTTGGACATCTATTACTGATAGGTCCAAAAATAGTGGGCTACCAAGGATTGTTGTGGGAGATTTTAACACTATTAGATGGACTCATGAAAACGAGGGGGGTGCAATTCCAAGAGCTGCTGGACTTATTGAATTTAATGATTGTATTCAAGAAGCGGGGCTAATAGATCTCAAGTTGTCAGAGGCTTCTTTCACTTGGTCAAATTCCAGCATTGGTGATTCGCGAATTCAATGCAAGCTGGATAGAGTACTTGTTAATGCTTCTTTCCTTCATTCAAGTCCATTCAAAGGAGATATTCTATTGCCATGTATATCTGATCATTCTCCAATGTTACTTTCCTTATCTGAAAAGAATCACATCAAAACTCCTTTTCGATATTATAACTATTGGGCAAAAATGCCGGGGTTCTTTAAAACAGTGAAAGATGCTTGGGATACCAATATTATTGGCACTCCACTCTTTATTGAGGTCCATAAGCTCTCAATAGTTAAAAAGAAACTCATTGAATGGAAAAGGTTTCAGAATTTCCTTCCATTGAAGATTTCAGAGGCAACCCTACAGTTGGACAATTTTCAGAAATATTTGGCAGAAAATCCAATGGATAGTGATATTCAAGAGCAAGAACGTATTTCAAGAGTTGAACTCCAACATCTGCTACAGGCTGAAGAAAGTATGTACAAGTAGCGTTCTAGGAACTTGGCAGTGAATTTGGGGGATAGTAATTCCAAGTATTTTTATCGTCTTATGAAAAAGCGGCAGACCCAATCTTATATTTCTCAGATTACAGATGAGGAAGGCAGTAACTACACCGAACCTTCAGGTATTGCTGCAGCCTTTGTGGATCATTTTCAAAATATATTAGGTCCTGCCATCACTATTCATTACCCTGATCTATCTCATGTCACCCCTCATGGTTTAGTCACTAACAAGGATGCCTTAAATATTTTGAAACCAGTTACTCAATCTGAAATTGAAAATGTGATCAAGAATGCTAACCAAAATAAAGCTCCTGGGCCTGATGGTTTCAATGCGCATTTTTTTAAGGTGTGCTGGCCAATTATTGGCAAAGATGTGTGTGCAGGTATCAAGGATTTCTTCCAGTATGGATCTATGTTAAAACAACTAAAAAAGACTTTTATAGTGTTGGTGCCAAAGACTGAGAATGCAAACTCTCCAGATAAATTCCGGCCAATATCTTTGACAAATGAACTGTACAAAATTATTAGTCATATTCTGGTGAATCGACTTAAGTTGATCATTGCCAAGATTGTAGGCCCAATGCAATTAGCCTTTGTGCCAGGGAGAAGCATAACTGGTAATATTCTACTTGCTCAAGATCTCATCCATAACTATCATTTGAATCAAGGTAGTCCTCGAATGTGTATCAAACTTGATCTTGCCAAAGCCTATGATAGTGTAAGATGGGACTTTCTCGAGGCTGCTCTTCGGCGTCTTCATTTTCCAGACCATGTTATTAAACTGCTCATGGAGTGTGTCTCAGGCGCCCAATTCTCTGTGTTGGTAAATGGTGGGGCAGAGGGTTACTTTAAAGCTACTCGTGGATTGCGACAAGGCTGCCCATTATCTCCATTCCGATTTGCTATAGTTATGGAATTTTTCTCTATTATGATGGTTCAATATGCTAAGGCCAAGCCGATTCCCTCACCCTTTGTGAAACGAGATGTCACCATCTCTCATTTGATGTTTGTTGATGATTTGATAGTTTTTAGCAAGGCTTCCACAGGTGCAACGGTAAACCGCAGGCATTTCCTTCTTCATTTTATAAAGTTTATAGGTTTGGGTGTAAATTGGCTCAAAAGTGCTATATTTTTTACAAAGTGCAAGGAGGATGACCGAACTGCTATTTCGTCCATCCCTAATGTTCCTCAAGCACAATTTCCAGTTAGATATTTGGGCATTCCTCTCTCCTCAAAGAAGCTAAATTTTAATGATTGTCAAGCTCTTTTGGCTAAAGTTCAGCAGTGATTATCAGGGTGGAAGGCTAAAGTTCTTTCTTACGCCAGTCGTCTGGAGCTGATTAAATCCACTTTATCTTCATTCCATTTATTCTGGGCTACTGCTTTCATCCTCCCTCAAGCAACTCTAAATGCATTGGATCGTCATATTCGAGATTTTTTTTGAAATTGCTGGTCTACTCACTACATTCACCCCATTGCTTGGAGCTCCATTTGTCAACCAATTTCTATGGGTGGGCTTGGCATTTGATATCTTTATGGTGTTGCCAAGGCTGCATTACTTTGACCAGTTTGGAATGTTGTCATTAACAAAAAAACTTGTTCTAATATATGGGTTCATGCAAAGTACTTGAAAGAGGGTTCCTTTTGGGATGCTTCAAATCCAAAACCTGCTTCTTGGGGTTGGAAAGGCATTTTAGCCCTTAGACAGATAGCCTTACCACATATAAAATTCCTAATTGGAAATGTTCATCTCACAAAGTTTTGGACTGACCCTTGGCTCAATGGTGGGCAATTAAAGGACTGTTATGGAGATCGGCCAATTTATAACACAAGATTGAGCACTAATATCATGGTTAGTTTGTTCATGCAGAATGATGGGTGAAATTTTCCAATTCCAACTACAAATGCGTTGACGGAGATTTACCAGGTCATTCCATGGAGGGAGTTCGAAGCTGAAATTGTGTGGACCCTAGAAGATCATGGTTAGTTCTCTTTGAAATCTTCTACAATTTAATTTGTAACATCTCTAACCAGACCTTGCAGTGGACTACTTCAATTTGGTTTAAAGGATGTATTAAAAAGCATTCAATTTGTGCTTGGATGCTTCTTCGAGGAAGACTCAAAACGAAGGATTTCCTTCTTCAGAAAAATGTTGATTGTGATACCTGTTGTGTTCTTTGTGATTGTACATGGGAAACAACCTCACATCTCATGATTCATTGCCCATTCTCCCGAGATATTTGGAAGGCTTTACTACTTAAATTGAACTTGATGCCAGCAAGTTGTAACGATGTTTATGAATTGCTTGATTCAATTATTTCTCGCATAGACTAGCAAAGTGAAGGAGCTATCACTCTTAGCAAACTTTTGTTCAATGCTTATGTCTGGAACATATGGGCTGAGAGAAATTGTAGGATTTTCAGGGCAAAAGCACATTCTATTGAGACTGTAGTGCATAGAATCAGTCAAGTGATTACCACTCACCTCCTCTATCTTAGTATCAGCTTACCAACAAACATCCAATGCCATTAGAATGTGCCTCCAAATGTGTCTCTACACACCCATTAGAACGATTCAAAGCTAATTTGTGAGAGAAACCATGGCTAGCGCCTATCTATTGTTCAAACTAGACAGGATTTAGTTGGTGTTCTTTGGTTGGATCTTCATCAACCGGTACAGGTTCGAATAGAGTCGGTTCTAAACTATTATGCAAGGATATTTCGCATCTTGGAGATTGTTCAACACAATGTATCATCCCTTAATATTGAAACGGAAAACTCTATTTAGTAAGCTATCCTTAATCTAGATCACTCTGAATGGAACATGAGATATCAAGCCAGAAGACTTTCTAAGGAGGTTAAACGATTCGAGCAAGTGCAATTCTCGTTCCTACACCCTCACACAGTGCGGTTCAGCAAATTCATCATGTCCACTTCTGGTACAACTCCAAGGGATGTGAATAATATTCAGCTGATGTATAACTTCACCTATATTTCATGATTGTTTTAGTTTGATTTTAGTTGTTTTGGTTTCTTTTCTGGGCTATGCCCCATTGGGAGGTTCTAAGATCCCTATTGGGTGACTTGGACTCCCCCTTTCTTTATTTTATTTTTTGAGAAAATGAAGACCTAACTTAATCTAAAAAAAAAATGTATTTGATAGATGATATTTTATTTTTCATCCTTTTTATACTAATTTTTGTGTATTTAGCAATAGAGTGGTCTTGAAAGTCCTTTTTTGTGGATTTGAGTATGACCTTTTATTTGGTCTTGAAAGAAATTGTTATCAAGTGTAATAGCCTAAGGCTACAGGATCTGGATCCTTCACCAATGTGTTGGGCAGGAATCCTTTGTTGTGAAGAAAAATAAATGTATATGACCGCAATCCTGTCATTGACTGTTCGACCACTTTAGAAATCAGTGATATACATAGAATTAAGTGGAATTAATCTTTCAAAACATAGTGTGGTTGCATGAAATATATTGCATTGCCTCACCAATCCAAAACAACAGTAAAAAACCAAAATCCAAACACCCAATTAAGATAACTAAAGAAAAAGCCACTTCAATCCATTGGGAGCTTTTAGATGGGGACGATGCGAGGTTTCCTACTTTGATTTTTTTTAAAATGAGTTTGAGTTTTTTCATCATTTTTTATATACTTTGTCATCAACTTTCTCATAGTGGCAATGATTTTCAAATGCATCCATCAGATTCAGGTTTTTCATATGTATGGGTTACTTCTAATGGCATATGTTTTCCTATTTGTTATGAAACAAGAACTTTTATAGTCAAAGAGATTCCTCCTTTAAAAGGTTCATGTAAAAACGATGGCGGTTGTGATGGGTCTGTGGGATTCCATTTTCACTCGAAATTTTAGTGGTGCTTTGAGGCTTTCTTAGTTAGAAAGGTTTCAGTTTTGGAAAAAAAAAATTCTCTATAAAACCATTTTAACTTCCATGTGATAGTACTAAACATTCTCCTTCTTCATTGGATGACTTTTTCTTACC
The DNA here is from genome assembly GCA_029852735.1 of Persea americana. NCBI lineage: Eukaryota > Viridiplantae > Streptophyta > Magnoliopsida > Laurales > Lauraceae > Persea > Persea americana. The sequence goes on from CM056810.1 coordinate 57,617,258, forward strand.
TTTTATGTGGCCAAATTATCACTGACCAGTGGTTCGGCCATTTGGTTCATTACCCGCCCAACCCTCTTCATGAGAACATGGTTGGTATATAGAATCCCTTATGTAGGTGAGGACTCAAAGTGTGTGTGTGCGCTCTTGGAGCATGGATTAGCTAACAACTCTTACTGCATAGCATCTACTTTGTCAAGTGATTGGGAACTGCACCATGTCTTTTTTGTGTTATCTGCATATTGGTTGGCATTATTTTTATTATTCTTGAGTTGGATTTTCTTCCTTCAGATTTTCTTGTGTTTTCTTTTCTTTATTATTATATGCAAAAGGGCTCATTGTCTTGGTAATTTCCAAAGTTATTTATATTATCGCTTGTCAAGGGCTTGGTGGAGACCGGAACTTACATGGATTTTTTGTTATTCTTTTTAATGTTAAATTTAAATGCTTGATAATTTTGTTTTTACAATCATGTTACAAAGAAAAAGAGTGCTATAGCTTAATGGGTTGATTTTATTTTTATTTTTCTAACATATAAAAGGCATATGTTTCAGATGGCATCTTAGGGTGCAACTGTTGTGGGCATGTTCCACCAAGCAGTTTGGTGGTAGTCATCGGATGTGATCTTGACCATGTGACAAACTTGTACACAGATCTTATGTTTTTGTATATTAAAAATTCTTCATTTTATTAAATTTATGTTGTTTACAAACACATCAATACACAAGTAATTTGAGATCCCCTTCCACTCAGTTCATACTGATCACTTGGATTTTGACATTCGTGGCTGAAAGCATGGATTAAAATATCGACTATGCCCTAAGTGAGTTGGGTCCTATGGGTCTTGGACTCGAATTTTGGGACTCGGCCATGAGACTTAGCCAACTATTTATATTTTAAATTGGGACATGGCCCAACTTGGTTGAGTCCCCTACAACTAGCCCAAGTCGACTCAGACTCGGCCCTGATTGAGTTGGGACTCGAGTCCGAGTTTTTTTCCTTAGCAAAGAGGCACATCACTAGTGATTTTGAGGACTAGCCTCCTTTATTTTATATAGATTTGAACTTGATAAACTTTATTTTATTTCAGCTGGACTTGTTTAGTTTTATATAAGAGCAGGGCTCTCTTAAGCTGAAGCTTAGCTTATCCTAAGCTCGAATAGTGCTGGTCCTACAAATTAAAGTTGATTATATCAGTTTTTTGCATGATGGAACTAGAAAATCCAATTCTAATTGGATTTATCTTGATTTTGGAGACGATCATCATGCAAAAAATAATAAAAATCGATTTTGATTTATGGGACCAGCACTGTTTCAGCTTAGGATAAGTTAAGCTTCAGCTTATGAGAGCTGGCCCCTTTAAAATATAATGTTTGTACTTGTGAACTTTAGAAGTTTTCCTTTACTTGTGAACAACAATAATGGTTACTATTTATTTCAAATAAAATGCGCGGAATAATCCTCATGTGTCATGTACTTAACTTAAGTTAGTTTATGATGCTTATTAGGCATGGTCCGGAACCCGAATGGGCCACGGTTTTGGTACATGACAAAGGTAGTGGAGATCTTGAAGTAATTGTCGGTATTTATCATCTTTTGCAGCCCATAAGTGTATTGATCTATTAGCTTCATATTGGAATCCATATTTTGATGTATTTTTTATGAAATAATGTCATGGAAAACCCATATGGAGACTAGATCTCTATAGGAGAACCTAAGAATTTGGTTTTATGGGTTGGCTGAACCCTAAATACTGAATTTTTTCCTGATCAAAACCCATATCAAGGTTATGATTGTAAACAGAACTTCGCCGAACCTAAATCTATGCGTGTAGGTTGGCCAAATCTATGGCTTTAGTTTTCAGTTGTATATGCTTGAATATGCCTTCTCTAGGCTGTTGTTTTCTTTGTTAGATTGTATGACCTCAATCTAGTGGATAATCCAGATAACTTGATTTGTTTCATAAATTAATTTATATTTTCATGCTTTATTCATGAGACGAATGGTATTTTATTCTATGTTTGCACATGGCTAATACAAAATGACATGATGGTTCATGAGATGAACAGGAGCCCACCAGTATATTAGATGTGATCCATGTGTTTGGATGAGATCTACATACAGGAGACATAGATCACAAATCTTATACTTAAATTGATTCATAGCTAGTGATGAGATTGGGTATCTCATCTGATAAGGTTGCAACGCTATGACACTATGAGATAGTGTGAGATGTCTCGATCATCAGAGTGTAAGACTCTGGATCATTGTGCTGGTACATTAGATGTACTGAAGGACCATGAGTAGCACCATGTACAAATCTGTCTTTGATTAAATGACTGCTTTCATAATTCCCAAGCAATAAGCTTTTAATCTTGAGAGATTAATGGACTCAAGTTTCTACTATACATTTACTTTGAGTCATCAATGAGTGAGGCCAATTGTAGGTCAACACCTCGATGTTTTGAGTACGTGGTAGTGGGGCTGTGGGAACATATAATTTTCAAGATGAAATCTATCCTCTTAAATATCTCCTTTTTCCAATTAATGGATTTTATCATTAGTGAGTGCGCACCCATCTCAATTAAGAGTTAATTGGATGGTACTGATGATTACTATGATTAATTGGGTCACAATGATAATAAGAGATGAATCCAATTTGGTTGGACAGATTTATTCCAATAGATCCATGGGTATAATTGATGGAGGGGCCTACTTGTAGTAATTGGGAAGTTTAGGGTCTTCTTGTAATTATTCATACGACTGGAGTGCAATTGCATTTATTTAGTAGACTTATTTGCAATTAACTGTGAGTCCAGAATTCACATGAGATGTGGGGTCCAAATTCCTAGTTGGAGCCAGATTCTAAGGAATCCCTAGTGGTCCCCATGCTAGCCCTAAAAAGAGAAGGTTACTAATCTAATTAGAACTCTTAAGAAAAGGAGGAGTATGATACATACTAAGAATAGAAGTGAGACTTCTAATCTTGGTCTAAGAGGAGGTGTTTCATAAACTATAAATAAGATGTGAGGGTTAGAGATCTCTACGCACAACAATCTCTCAAGTTCCTCTCTCTCTTCCTCCTCTCTCTCCTCTGGTTTCCTACTAGAGTGCTAGGGTTTTCTTCTACTTGGAGATCCCACCATTCTCCTTTAGAAGTTCTTTAAGAGGGTTATAGTGTGGAAGAATACAAAGATGAAGGAAGATCAAAGTTTGCGAAAAGAGTTTTTCATAGAGATCAAGTTCTTGATTAGAGCACAACCAAGCTTCGAATACTGCATTAAGTGGGTCAAAAGTTTTGAATACTTATCCATGAGGCCCACCTACTTCCAACATTCTTTTCTATCATCTTCCATTTGTTTTTCTATTCCTTTCTTGATAGATCATTAGATGAAACTACCCACCAAAGGTAGATGATGTTTTATTTCCATTGGTAATAGGTGCAGAGCTTCTATTTTGGCATTCGTTTCCTATTTACCAAGATTATGTTGTATGAACCGTACAGATCGTGTCAGCATGGATGTTCTGTTGGCTAAGAATGATGTGCCGAGGAGTAATGATTCATCTTCATCTTCTGAGCACTGTCCTATCTAACTGCAGTGTGTTGATTGAATGCTACTTTTCTCAACCTAGGTTTCTAGTCAAATGCGGATCTAATTTAGTTAAATTTGATTTGATCCTCCTTTTATCTGAGCTTGGGTATAGCACGTGTGAAGGATGACATGTGGTGGGGAAAACTGAAATAGGTTGGCAGGACTTGTCATCGAGAGTGGGTCAGTTTTCCTTGAGCTGCGCCTTCTGTGCCATCCAACCATTGTGGGATTCCTGTAAGTTTCCTAATTGAAAGTAATTACAACTAATCTCTCTTCCTACAAGTGTAAATCTAATTTAAACTAGGATTCTTAGGAACTTTCTACATTAGGACTCTTAGGAATCTGAAAGAAATAGAATAAAAACTTAAGAACTTAAATCATGTGGTCTCAACACGTCTAGTTAAAGTAGCATTGAAATTTAAGGCTTAAACGATGGGCACAAACTAGCTCGTAGATAGAGGTCTTCTTGTGGGGGCCTTCCTCTTGGGCTGCCTTGTGTACATGTGAGACCCAGATGGACGATCGGCCTATCCTTCGTCGGTGATGGACCATAATCTCCATTATGTGCTCTTGTTTTTTCTTGCATATTGAAGTTCTTAGGGATGATGGCATCCCATTATTTCTAATAGCTCAGCATTATAGAGTTATGGTGTTATTATTGATAGACATGGAAGGTGTAGGATACGGATACTTCATTAGTGCATTTAACTGAAATTAATCCTTTCCTTTAATTTTTTATGTGTTTCTAGAAATGTTTCTTTATAACTCACGAATTTTCAAGACGCTCCTCTATTTTATATTCCTTGAAATAATTATTTTATTTTTGTTAGTTTGGTCAATTGAGTTTTGAATTTTATGTGGTTTTTGCATTGCTATTAGAAGTAAAAATGAACTTCAACATTTTAATTTTTTATGCAGTTTCATGGCTTTGAGGCAGAAACTTCTTCTTTGGGTAAACTTGAACAGTTGCTTCATGCATTCCAGATTATACAGCACATAAATTGATTGGAGTAAGCTTCGACCAATGATTCTTAAAAGAATAAAAGAGAGGGCTAAGGACTATCCGGTGAGATGCATGGTACCCATCACATATGATGTCCTGAATGCTATAGAACTTTTTATTGAAGGTGTCTCTACACTTCTTAATATTATTCCAATCAAGGCATGCAAGTAAGTAAAAATTGACATTAACCTTGAATTACACATTCACATGCACATAAGCACACGAAGACACACCCAAACACATGACATTGTTACCATGAGAGCTATTGCTCATATGAACTAAATTGCGCTACATTCTCATGGGGCCACCAGGGCCTCCTATGTATGGTCAGGCAAACCTTGACAGTCACTACATCATACTTATATTTACATTGGATTGTGGCAACCCCTTTTGGGCACTTTTTGCACCATTGATTTTGATTAGGCTGGTTTTTAGTGTTTTCCATAATATATACCAAGCATAGGACTTCCCTTCCGACTGATTAGTGGTGGCCTAAAGGTGCACCCCGAAAAGTGTCACACAAGTGTTTCTCATAGAATTGTTGAGCAGGACACAATTATGCATTAAAATACATACATATATACATTTGTATGTATGTGTGTTAATAAAGGAAAGATGATGCAAACTCATGGTTATACAATATAACACATACAGTTTCTTTCTAGTGAGAGGCACCTCTCTGGGCTTGCATGAGAGGTAATAATCTTAGAACCACGTGGGACCCACCTATTTTCAATACAACCCCTCTCACTTGGTATAACCCCATATGAGTGGCACCCACGCTAATTTGACACTAATATGAATTATACTATTGGATTGTATTTCACAAAAGTTATCACCGGAGACACTGTTAACTTTAAATCCCTCTAAATCGATGGTCGGGATGATCTGATTGAGATGGTCTTTCACCCAAATCACATCCACAGTTAGACCATTCCATCACACTCTTTACTTAGGACTGGCATGCATCCAAGTGGGTCCTACAAGGGCCTTAGATTTTTACCTCTTATGCAAGCCATGAGAGATACCCCTTAACAGAAGGAAACCTTATATATGTGGGCCAAAGCATGCGGTTTTTAAAATATGCACCCCATTTTTATTCTATACAAGTGGTCCATGCTATGATTGATCCCAAGCCCTCACATTCCTACTTGTCCATGTATTGTCACTCACCCCAATGTGACATAGTGATGTAAACCCATTAATCATCTCCCAGATTCACTAAAGCAGTCGCAGAGAAAACAAATTCTGCAGAACTCATTCTCAATGCATTTTTTGACAGAGCAACTGGTAAATATACAATGGAAGATAAATTAGCATACTTCAAATCACACAGAAATGAGAATCTTGTTCACATCAAAGATAGATTGACAGAAAAAAAAAGTCGTAGGAAAAAATGAGAAATCTTGTTCTACAAAGAAATCCAAGATGGTGAAAACACTTAAAATCTAACCTCAAGACAACCACATTTATAGAGGTTGTGAAAACTCACATCTATGTAATTTCATTATTCAGTTATGGTTTTCGGAGAAGGGTGGCAATGAAGAATGACTGCAACCAACAACTTCACAAAGGGGAATGGCGAAAAGACTAGTAGGAGGAGGAAGATGGCTCTAAACAAGTAGCTTACCTTTTTCAGTGAGCGAATAGAAAGGTGACAGCCAGCGATGGTAACAGACGAGAGTAGAGAAGAAGGAAGAAGAGAAAAGAAGGGGATCGGCAGGGTCTTAAAATTATATCATTAAGGCAAATTGGTAACGATATCATTAGGGGACAAATTGGCCCAAAAAATGCATGAACCCCCAATTCGTGGTTTTTATGTAATTGTTAATAAATCAGTATAATTAGGGTTTAAAACTATTTTGCAATGTGATTCATCATGGATCATGAGAAAAAGGCCAAAACCTCCTCGCCATTGATTCCGCGCTATACACAAAACTGGATGAAAGGTAGTCCCTTTTTCCAATTTTTTTAAATTATTGTGGGCCCCAAAACAATGATCCAAATTGTGAATTAATTAAGGCAGGCCAAACGCGACTTTTAGCTCAAATTTCTACCGTTGATCTTTCTTGCGTGTTAAGATATTTTTTTAAAAAATCCCGTCCCTAACATATTTTTTTACTCCTATGGGTTCCCTTTGGATGATCCAAACCATTCACATCTCTAGATGGACAAAATAAATGTTATGGGATGAAAGATGAGATCTTGGCTTTTTATGGATTTTGAGAAATCTGAAAAACATCACAATCGTTAGATCACACATCCATAGATGGTCGGAATCCTCTATGTGTTACCAAACCTGGAACTCTCTTATAGAAAATCTCCATGAGGAGATCTTGGTTCCAGCAGACTGGGGGAAACCTCTAAATAGAGGATACCTTTTGTTTAGCAAACGCGCCCTTAGTAATTGTTGTAACTCCCCGCCGATTTGCCGTCTTCAGAATCATCGTGATGTAGTCCTGGCGAAGCATTTGGCCTTCCAGCTTGGCCCACCATGTCATCAGCAACAAGGGTTCTCTTCACTTCAACTAAACTCAATTTCTTTGAGAGGTTAATTGGGTCAGTGGAAAAAAGAATTATAGAAAGTTATAGAAAAAAACTTATTGGTGGAAGCTACAATGACCAAGTTCATAGGAAACACTAGATTCAAACATTTTTGCAATGCAAGACTTATCTGGGTTGAGAGCTTGGTTTGGTCACTTGGTGGAAAAAACAATCTCAAAAATAAAGACAAAATACAAAACCTTCCCAGCAGAAGCTTCAAATGACCCGTGAGTTCATAGCAAACGCCATATTCAGGCAAGCAACCCTTGCACAGTAGGTTTCGTGCCAACAAGAGAACTTAAACTTTAATGACAAATCAACCCCCAATCTTTTCCTGATGAAATGTTTTAACATATTATTCATTATTTAAAGAACATTCAATTGACCATTTGCTCAGCAACTAACTGTACGAGTGAGAGCCATCTTTTGGTTTTACAAATTGTTCATATAATATGTAACATCCCGAAATTCCAAGGTTATAGTTAGTCTAGTTAATTGTACATTTAGCTAATTAAGCTTGTTTATAAGCCAAACAGATTTGATTAATCAGTAGGATAGCGCGTGCGAAGTTGGGTTGAGATTCGAGCCCGTTTGGGTATAGTAGGGGGTAGTTAGCAATTCTTCAAAGAATTTAGGGGGCTTTTTTGTAATTCTAGATTTTCTAGATTTTATTTCCTAAACTTTAGTCTTCTGCATCATCTTGATTCGGATCCCAAAAACCCTTCTAAAACCATGCCCGACCCAAACCCATTTAAACTCATCTCTCTCTCTCCGAATTCCTTTCTCTCCTCACTCATTTCTTTCCCCCACCTTTGACCCACGTGAGACCCACCTTCATGTCCCCACGCACCCTTTCCTTTATCCACGTGCAGAAACCCCCTTCCCCCATCTCATCTCACTTTACCCCTTTTTCCTTTATTAGGTCACCAAACCCCAAACCCCCGCCCCCCCTCCCCATTCCACAACACAGCAGTCCACTCCCTCTTTTCTCTCATCCCTCTCGATCTCTCTCCCTCCCTCATGGTTGCTACCTCACCGTCGCCAGACGTGGTCGCCGCCAGCGATCACCACCACCACGGGACTCTTCTCCCTTCTCCCTCTCTTATCTCATCTCCCATCCATCTCTCTCCCTCCTCCCAGCTCACTGCCGCCCCACCCTTCTCTCTTTTCCCCCTTTCTCCTTTCTTCCTCCCTTCTCCCTCTCTAACTTTCTTTCTCTCTTTCTCTCACTCCTCCCTGCCATGTGATCAACCCCACCCATCCCACCATTTCTCTCTCACTATTTCTTTCTCTCTCCCTCACTCCTCACTGTCAACGTGAGTTGATCCTCACCCATCTCTCCCACATATCACTCTCTCTCTCTCTCTGTTCTTTCTCTTTCTTTCTCCATTCTTTCTTTTTTCTGTCTCCTTCCTTTTTCTTGTTAATGGGCCACCAAGACCCTCCATCACCACGAATCAAGTGGGCCACATACCAAGTGGGCCCCACAACCTCCGATCATCACAATCTTCTCGTGGATCCCGCGAGCTCAACCATCTTCAATTTGCAAGCCACCACTCCATCCACCCGTCTAATTCGTAAGCTCTTCTCCCCTTAGGTTAGGATTAATATACTTTGGGTGCAAAAATGTATTTGATAGCTTAGGGCTTCCCCTATTTTGATTTTATATTTAATTTAGTTTTATTTAGCTATTTATCCCTTAGGTTTGGTTTGTTGGGCTATGGAGCTAGGATTTATGGATTTGGGCAATTTCAACGAAAGGCAAGTAGATATTTATATGTATGCTTTGATATGTTTGTCTCTCCTTGATTTGTATGGAAATATGATGGTTTAGATGTCATTTGCTCATTTGTTGTATTAGAGGATTGAAAACATAATAAAAGGCTTTTTAGCTTAATGGAATGGATGGAAATGTTAATGACTTGATTAAATGGATTTGGGGGTTGAGGGTGGAATGTATTTCTATTTGGTTTTGTTTGTCTATCAGGTTCAGGGAAGAGAGGTTAGGCTTTGGACCCATTTCACTGCAGAAACAAAACCCAGGTTTTGTTTCCGCAGTGTATGCGGTCGACCGGCCATGCGGCTCGGTCGACCGGCGACATAGGGTCAGGTTCTCCGGAGAACCTGACCAAACCATTGTTCGGGCATACAAGGAGGATGTCGATCGGCCAAGGCTCGGTCGACCGGGCTCGCTGTGTAAGGGGTCGACCGGCTAAGGGCCGGGTCGACCGGGACAACTGTGAAGACCCTTTTTCAGGGGTTCTGTTTACGTTCTTTTGGAGGACTTTAGGTGGAACTTTGGTTACCCTTTTTGGACTCATTTGACTATACGTGAGAATGTTTTGAGCCTATGTTCTTCACGGTTATTCAGGTTGCATCGGACACTAATCTTATTCAATTTTGAGCGGTACGGGACAACGGAATACCCCCTTTTATATCTATGCATGAGGACTATTCGTTCGGATATCGCGAACCTTATTCCTTTCATTGACTGAGTAGATTGTACGATGCTTCAGGTTTAACATTTGACTTAGGTTTGGATTGTTTATCGCATCTGATTTCGAATCGTACCGTCTGGTACTATCTACATGTAATGTTCATGGTCTTTAGCTTCGTTTATTTTGCTTTGTATTGGGATCACATGGAGAACTTAGATGATGAACTTAGGATCCCCTTTGATGTTCCGTTTATTCTAAAATTTGTTTGAAGTGTTGAGACTAGGTGGCTGTGATTGTAAGGCTTGAAGAGAACTACTATTGAAGTCTGAGATTTGTTTGAAGTCTAATCTAATTAGAAGTAAAGTAGTTTCTCTATTGTTTGATGAATCTTATTCTCACAAGAAAGCTTAGTCCCTCACTGATGTCTATTTAGGATTCTGTGTGTCAGGCACCACTCAGCTGTTAATGTCCAACACAGATGGGGCACCACTTGTGTGAGGGCTCCAAATTCTGGACCATCTGCAGATCGGGTTGGTGTAATGGACACCGATTGATGCCAATGGGGTATCGTTCTGAACATTCTGATTGAAGGAGTATGATCCCAAACTATTTATATCTCCACCACAACTCAATGGGAGTAGGGAGGGTAATGACACTATCCCGTGGTAATTAGCACATGTGGACTGCCTATTTTGTTAGTTGATTATTGATTCGAATGCTGTACACTTCTCACGATCAGGATGCTATGCATGTTTTATGATCTTGCCTATTGTTTACTCTGATTCGTTCTGCATATCTATTGATGTTTTATATTTATATCTGCCTGCCGATCGTCGTGTCTGCTACTGCACTTGGTGCATAGGTACCAGATACATTTACCTTTGGGAAAGTAGAGGCGTCGCTTCAGGTAGTTTAGCCTGATGGTGAGTACGAGTTGTGTGTTGATGGTATTGTCGTCGTGACCAGCACACGAGTGCCTTCATACTTTGGTTAGTTCGTATTTATTCTCTTTTGGCTTAGGTTTTGATGGAAGCCATTAATTAATATACGTTTGATATCTTTTGCTAAACTTAAACTATAGAAAATGAAGATGTGCATACTCTGAAATGTTATATTGTACCATTTTTTTATTATGATGTTCCGTTGTGTTTTATTGAAAAAATATTTATACCTCACCGCGGACTTTGATCCTATGGGACATGATTTGGCCACATTGTATTGGTTTAATGTTGGAAAATTTTTAATTAGCCCTAATCTCACGCATAATCCCCGGTTTCACTTCTGGGGGGGTGACATAATAGGCCCATCTGTGGATTGAACGCGCCCCAGGAAACTCTCATTCTGTGATTCTAATTATTTGGCCGGTCCCTAATAAATATGTAACATTAGATGTAATCTTCCATTTTCATGGATGGCCGGAATCAATTGATATGGGAGATATTGGAATCACAAACATGTTCGTTTTAATGAAACCAAATGTTTTAATTGACTATCGCTCAAAAAAATAATAGAATTAACTATCCATCGAACTCACTTAATGATTTGAAACTTGTGTTTTACATAAAACAAAAGGGAAAAAGCATGTGTTTCACATATGGAAGTGTATGGGAAGACACGCCATTCCATGAAATTGGTAAGAAAGCCTAGATTTGAAAATGGACACTGTGGAAAGCCCCTAGATTTGAAAATGGTCACTGAAGCATCTATCATTTACCGACCGAAAACGAGAAAACCATCACCAAATCAATCCGTCACAACATCTAACCCCTAAAAGGGCATTCCCCTTCTCCCTCCACTTCTACACACTAACTCCCATTACCCAATCATATTCTAAGGTCAAGGATCATTTATTATTTCTCCTGCTACCTTATACACTAATATCCTACTACCTTATACACTAGTATACCTACATCCCCTGTAGATTGAGAACATATCGATCAACTCAATGTTAATGGACCTTGATAGCTAAATCTGAAATGAAACTTTTTTTTCCTTTTTTTTATAGTGGCATGTGCCAACACTAACTAGTTGACTCAGGTTCGATTTTAATAAAACTGGTGACTTCTTCAACGACATGGCCTAGTAAAACTCAGAGTATGCTTTCTGACTCTTAACATATAATGAATATCTATGTAAACTATAAAGATACTATTCAAGGAAAAAAAGAAAGAACAAAGCAATTCATGAACTACTCTCAACACTTAGAAATACCAATGGACATATGTTGAGGTCACCAGAATTAATTCTAAACCGACCCAGAATATATGAGACAGTTGTATATATTAAATGAAACAAAAGAAACTCATAGGTACTATGGCATTTTGAATACGAACTTACACTGCTGCCTCCATTTGTAAGACCCCGCCCCGAGAGTTTCCGATTAGTGCTAATTAAGATGCGTTTTAGATTTAAGTAAGATTAGTGGATTTTGGTTAATATTGGATTAGAATAGCTTTTACATAGCTTTGGATCATTTTTAGAACATTTTGATTTAATGGGGCCCTTTGGGGGTTCCTTTATTGTGTTTTGAGTGACTTTGGGGTTTATTTAATAATTCTGGAAATCGGTTTTTTGCTCCGTTTGATTTATTTTATTATTCCCTAGAATTTTTGTGTTTGCCTTGTTTCCGCTCGAGACCTTTAGACCCTACTTTGCTTTATAGGGGTAAAACAGTCTTTTTACACAAAATCTGGACACTATTTTCAATGTCCCCGAAACCCGGAAAATATATACTTTTTGGAAACTAGAAATTTCGTTGAACATTTATTCCTTCTTCGTCGAATTCATCCGAGACCCGGAAACCCAAGTTTTAAACCCGACTAACTTGTTAAGTTGTGGGACCCAACCCCATTTCCTAAAAAAGGAGAAGCCTCCTTCACTTTCCCTTTCCTTTGCAACTTTTCATTGAGAAGAGACTTTGGCTCTAGCACTCTAGGGTTTCAACCTTGTTCTTGTTCTTCTTGCTTGTTCTTCTCCAACTCACTCCAAAGCTCATGCTAAAAGGAAAACGGAGATCACCATCATCTCCCTCTCTATGAAAGCTATCCATTGATGCCATTTGTGAAGGAAACAACACATTGCAAGAATCTCTTTGAACAAACCTTGCATTTTTTAGGGTCTTCCATGTAAGTGATTCTCTCCATCTCCTAGATTAGTGTCCGAGAGGAGCCCCATCTTCATTATTGGGTGCTTTCTCATTCTATTTCTTGGTTTACCCATTTTAGGGTTGGTAATGAGTGTATTTTGGGGATTTTTGTGTAGATTGTGATTTGGGCTTGAGAGAAGTGTTGAGAACATGATTAATCACCTTTGGAGACCAAGGCAAGTGGATGAATGAGTTTGATTTGAATGAGTTCTTGTTTTATTGAAAATGTGGATTTTCACTATTCATCTTCTTTTAATGCTTTAGAAATGTGAATATTAATGAGTCTCCTCTCTTAATTGTTCCTTCAAGATATTGTGCATTAAAGTTAGTATTTATGCCAAATGATGAATCTTCATTAATGATGGGTACTTTGTAATAAATGAAGTGGAAATGAATGTGTTTTAATGCCTTGATGGAGTGGTTGTTGGAGGAAATGAATGAATGTGAATAGAAGGGGGTATAGACCTGTTTCATATCAGGAAAATGGATGAAGTAGAAGTAGAATGGTTTAGAGAAAGAAAGAGGAGAAATTTGCACCTGATGTGTATTTCCAGCAGCTGGGTGGTCAGCTGGCAGTCACCTGGCGGCTAGCCGACTGGTGACCTACGGTTAGCCAACCCAGGTTCGGTTACAATTCCAGAATGCTCTAAATCTTGGGTGAGCACAGGCGGCTAGCCGACCTTGGCTGCGGCTAACCGCCATGTGACCGTCAGGTAACCGAAATGGCGTTCAGAAATACAGAATGCTGTTTTTTAACAGGGTGAACCACGGTCAGCTCCGCGGTCAGTCAGCGGCTAACCGCCAGCTAACCGACAGGTGACCGAATTTCACCCAAAATTCCTGAGTCTTTTCTATTGTTTTCAGAAACGGTATTCTAAGGTTTGGATGAGTTGTTCTGATGCATTGCTACCTTGGAAAGATTTAGGGGATGACATAAGGAGATCGACTTAGAAAGAAACCCCACTTCGGAAATGTATTGGGAATTGTGGATTTATCAAACTGTATAAGGAAACTTGGGATGCCTACCATCATTCGAGTACCATGCCAAGAACAATAATAGACATACAAGACCTTTATACATATTGTGTGAATACGGAAGTCCCAATACATAGTCCGTAATTGTATAAGGATTCATCGTACTGTTTTACTCGGATTATACTTGTCCTAACCCGATTTCACTCGATATCATTAGTTTTATCTCAAACTATGGATTTATGCACCTGACATGTCCTACCAGCCCCGTATATGCATGAAAAGATAATGATGTGAAATGTGTGCCTATGAGCACGATGCCCCGCCTGCCTGAGTGTTTTACACCGATATAGTTTTGTATATATTTTGATTTCTCATGTAACCTATGAGTCGGCACCACTAGGCTTGGACGTCCTTGTCAGTTTGATCAACTGACTTGGGCCTCCCCCTCGTGCTCCCGCCAGTTGCGACTTGGATCCAGTCCTGCCCCGTTACCCGGTTCCGCGGCCGTGGTCTTGTCTAGCTATATGTATATGTATATATTGTTGGTTCTCGTCACTTCGCGTGTTCGAGCCCAACGCACTGAATGTGTTCTCATCACATTAGTGATAGAGAGGATTTAGCTTTAGTGTGGTTGCCGTCTTGCTAGTTCCCTATTCTTTGATATCCTGCATGTTTTATCTTATATATGCATTTTGATAAATGATATATCTTGTTTTATGGAAATAATCGTTTGGACAGATTTTAATGTCTTTTCAATTTATCTTTTGATTTCTCTTATTGTGATATCTATTCACCCACCTGCCAGACCGTCGTGTCTGACCCATTTTTGTGGTACTCAGGTCCAGTCCCTGTTATTGTCTTTGAGGAGGAGCCAGAGGAGGCGGTTGGAGAACCGCAGTGCTTAGTAGAATGGCAAGCCGACAATGTCGTTTAGACATTGGGTCGAGCTAAGAGTTGCGTAACATTTTGGGAGTTTATAGAATGACATTTGATTTACTCCTTTGGTTGTATTAGTCTTTGTTGGCCATTATTTTTGAGGATGTTTAAATCAACTTACATTTGCATTTTTAAACTTCTAACTTTTTATTTTGGGAATGCCAAAGAGACCATTGCTCACTCTGATGTCATGACATTTAAATGTGTTTATCAGTCTTGTATTATGGAATGAGTTACGAATTTGGTTTGCTACATGTTTTCGCACCAATGTAAATGTTTTGTGACCAATGGAATGAGTTACGAATTTGGTTTGCTAAATATTTTTGAGGATGTTTAAATCAACTTACATTTGCATTTAAATTTCTAACTTTTTATTTTGGGAATGTCAAAGAGACCATTGCTCACTCTGGCGTCATGACATTTAAATGTGTTTATCAGTCTTGTATTATGGAATGAGTTACGAATTTGGTTTGCTACATGTTTTCGCACCAATGTAAATGTTTTGTGAGTGCGTGTGAAATCATCACCGTGGAAACCTGTGGAAAATTAAATGAGTGTATATTTTTATGTTCACTGTTGTAACCGCACATCAACACTATGTATGATTATTATTATTACCGCTCGCGGGCCCGGATCCCAGTCCGGGGTCACGACACCATATGCGGCAACCCAAGTTTGACAAACAGTTTGGCCCTCCAAATCTGGATCCTTAATACGAAATAACATCAACCTTTAACAATCATAAAAGTATCAAACCTTATTATAGTTTTTAAAAAATGTACTTAAAAAGACATATTTAAGTTGCATGATCAAGGACTTCCTACTTACTTAGAGAACCAATTGAATTTTATTTTTAAATAAAGTGTACATACTTTTACCTCCTATAATGAAGCCAATCATTTATGCCACAAATGCACATTTCTATGGAATATCTTCCATATGGAAAGGAAAGGAAAGGAAATCCTACACTATAAAACCTAAATGGTAATTACTTTATTATCAAAGGCTATAAAAGCACCCTTGTGAACTACACACTATTTCCCTCCAATAGTTAGACCTTTACTCGCTAACATATCAGATCTGGAATAAACCTTAAGAGCAATTTTACATTGTTTTACATTCTTTGTAACTTCAACACGGACACTATCTAGTTGGGCAGTAGCTCTGGCAAAGAAACCACGCCCTTCGATTGCACAGTCAAAATTAAGGTAGGCAATACCTTTCGAGCCTAAATTCTCCAGGTTTTGCTAAACCTACTAACTAGATCCAATCTAAAATGAAAGGCAACACCAATTGCCATCCACTTATCTCCGTGTGTGTGGACATAACTGTATTTTAAAAAAAAAGTTATTTATAAAAAATGCAAGCATGTGAACAAGTACACATTGTTTTTTAGAGAAGTGTCGTCATTAGCTAGTATTTGAAAATGGCTATTGAAGCATCCTAACATCAGAAACACACACAATAGAATTCATGTCTAAACCGAAGACTTTTTTTTTTTTTGAATGGTTACTTTGATTTATAAAAGCAAATAGTACAAGAGATGAGTACTCACAAGCAAAAAAAATAAAAAAATAATAACATAACCCAAAACCAACCGCCTAAGGCCCTGCTTAAGATCAGGCCAGCTCTTTCCATTGATATGTTATTTAATCGATGGAGTACCCTTTAAAAGACAGGTTGATACTTGAATCAAAGACAGTTTGATTATTCTTCACAAAGAATAGAAATTCAAGAAACACAATAAACCGATGCTCAAATCTCAACAAAATAGAATCGGAAAAAGCTGGCTTTTCCTCTTTTTCTTCTTATCTGATCGGAGATTCAAAGGAGACACTGTTTTCGAGAGAGCCATGAACAACAACCTAGTTCGTCTCAGCCCAGCTATTCTTCTGCCATTGTAGCTTGTGCTGACTGAGCGCTGGTGTGATATCTCTATTTTCAAAGTAATGAAGAGAAATGAAGGGAGAAAGATATTAGAGCATTTGGAGAAATGTTCACAGAAAAGTATTGGATGAGTTACTATTCTTAAGTAACGCTTGTGAGTAGACGATTCGTAATGTGGGCAGAAAGAGGGGGAACGTGGAGAGAAGATTCTCTAATGAAGGGGGAATACGAGAAGTTGCTTAACGAAGCTAAAAAGAGAAAAATAAATGGGGCATTCGGCGACAAGTCTTGAACATTTCACTTTCTGGCCTTCGATCCATAATCTTTTTTCACTGTGGTAGGTCCTTTTTCCAAATTTGAAAAGCTAAAATGTCCAAGTTACCATTTCTTTAAATCATATCCCATGATTAGTGGGATATGCCATTAATAATGGTAAACTACCATTTAATTTACAATGCTTAATGAAATCCCATTAATGAGATTTTCAAATAAAATCTAAAAAAAACAAATAAATTTAAAAAAAAACGCACATAAATTTTAAAAGAACGCAAATAAATTTCAAAAAATGCAATAAATTTTAAAAGCACTCAGAGAAATTTAAAAAGATGCAAATAAATTTCAAAAGATAAAAATAAATTTCAAAAAATATAAATAAATTTCAAAAGACACAAATAAATATCAAAAGATCCAAATAAAATTAAAAAAATGTAAATAAGTTTCAAAAGATGCCAATAAATTTCAAAAGACGTAAATAAAATTTAAATGCCCAAATAAATTTCAAGAAATGCAAATACATTTGCCAATACTAAGATAAACCAATTTTCCAATTTTTAGAAAATTTTTTTCGAAACTTAGTTAAATTTATTTAAAAAAAAACGCAAACAAATTTGAAAAGAAGAAAATAAATTTCAAAAGACACAAATAAAATTAAAAAACAAAAATAGATTTCAAAAAATGCAAATACATTTGCCAATAGATTTTCCAAAAACTCAGATAAATTTACAAAAAATACAAATAAATTTGAGAAAAACATAGATAAATTTGACAAAAACTCAGTTAAATTTCACCAAAACTCAAATAAATCTGATAAAAATTTAGATAAATTTCAAAAAAACTCAAATAGCCTGGGTTCTGCAAACTGGGTCGAGTTGAACATGACCCGCAAACTGGCCTGAACCTGGAACTAACCCAAAACTAGGTTTTCTTCTTTGATTGGTTATGGTACAGAACCTTGCTACTCTGATTCTGCCGATCCTTCTTCCTCTTCGATGGCGGTGAACGGCCAGACAGTGTGCTGGTGTTGGCTAGTCTCCGGCGATGATGAGTGCGGCAGCAATGGCATGGACTCCGGCTTTCTGGTTCGGCAACGATTGCGTTATAAGTCCGGATCTCTATTGCAAATTTCTTCTCTAAGAGTGGCTAACCCACACAAATATATTTTAACCTCAAATTCTCCACTTGTCAAAACAAGATGAGTTCCAAAACAAAACTCTTGTTGGTTTTCCGCTGTGGGCTGCCTTCGCATGAACCAATGGAAACTGAGATGAGATGGCGTAGAAAATCAAGATACTCCAGCCTTCAGCCATAGAAAATGAGAACCTTTGCTTCGGATTCCTACAATAAGACCCGTTCCACAGCGACTGGTCTTCTCGATCCATACTGAAATGGGGAGAAGAAGACCGAAGGGGGTCTCTTGCCTTAGGAATATGAGGGAGGGGGAATGGAAGATTTGAAAATTTGATATTCAAAATTTAATACCTAAATAGTTGAAAGGGCAAATCAGCCGTGAAAATGTCTGATGTGGCGTATCTAGGGACCTCTCGCCAAAATATGTTCAGCTGCGTGGACTACAACCCTTAGACGAAACTTGTGTGGATCAAAACCTTTAAACGTTCCATTTCAGGGACCTTTCGATAATTTACTCAAAATAAATTTGGCCAAGACAAATCCAATTGAGGGCTAATTGCTCAATGAGAGACTAGGAAAGGCATTGATGGAGAGCCAAAATCAATTGATCAGTCAAAACTAATTTTAACAGTCAAAATTAATTGAACAAGCAAAATGTGCCCATGCTTAGCATTGGCAATATAATACAAATTTGTAAAATATATACAAAAAATTATAAAATGTATAAGAAATTAAAATATGAAAATATCGTTATAAATTATATTGAGATAGAAAAATTAAAAATAACCTATCATTTACCAAATTAAGTTATTGATAGTAAAACTTTATTTAGGATGAAAATGATTGGTCATAGCAAAGAACTGAAACTCAAATCCAAAACCACAGGACAACCCCCTCACCCCCAACAAAAATAAAAAAGATAAACAAACTGATCCGTAGAGGCCCAAATCAGAGCATTTAACAAATGTAAAAATTAAAAAAAAAAAAAAAATCACATTGGCAAAGAGCTCTAATTTATATGCTAACAATTAAATCACAAACATATATAAAATCTTGACAACCCGAGTTAACAAAGTAAATATACATATAACAACTACAGACCAATTGAAACAACTCAACAGAAAAAAGAAATTAATGGATAGAAAAAGAAAATATTGAGAATGAATGTCAAAGAAAAATGATAAACCACAAGAAAAATATAATCCAGATCCAAAACCACAGACAAACACATACGCATAAACAAAATCAATGTTTGATCTCTAGAGACCCGAGCCAGCTAACAATTATTATCTTTTAGTTTTCAACTTTTTTATTGTTAAAATGCAAAGATTAGGAGTTTAATGATATGATTGCTTCTGTAAATGCTTTGCATATGGTTTTTATCACCATAAACCTGAGGAGACTTACCATCGAGGGCTGGCAGCTAAACACATAAACAATAAATATAAATAATCCAATCTCCACGCAGAGGTATTAAACAAATGTATACACATTTTTTGACAAGAACTTGATTACATGTAAAAAGATATGGGGAATTCTTGCTATGATCAAACACGGTCTTATGCTACTCTCACGGAGGATTATTGATATAAATAAAGAAAGAATATAAATACGACAGCTTACCAAAGGAAAACATATAGTTGTTGCATTAGTTGTCTTGTAGGCCTTTACCAAGAAAATAAAAATGACAAAGACATTGATAATATTCCTATACTATTTTCATCAAACATACTACCCAATCCATTCTATCTCATTATTCCATCGAACTCAAAACCAACGCTCAAAAGAAAATCAACCAAAGGGCTACTGATGATGTCAAACTAAATAAAAATCACAATCGATTCTCCGCTTATGTCCTTGAATACAATATATAGAAAATCATACCTTAAAAGAAAATCATAGATACTCAAATAAAAATAATAATTGAACCCGAATGGTGTAAAAAACCAAACAAATGATTTAAAGAAACTCAAAAGCCCACCACCTGAAAAGGTTATTTTAGAGAGTTTTGGAGTCAAAATAGTTAGTTTCTAGCAACAATTATTTTCTCCAATATAGGCTCCAATACGAGCAAACAAGACCTACAAGAAAATGAATGAAAAAAAAAAACCCCTTTGCAACTGTCACGACCCCAAAATTAGGGTAGGATTCAGGGGCCGTGATTATGGGATTCACTATAGCATAATCTTTATTTTCTTCTCCATGATCTGCACGGGTGAGAATACAGGATCCATCACCGTTATGGAACATTTAACGGAAGCTTGCATTGCGGTGCAACCTGAATTCCAGAGCTGATCGGATTTTGTGTTGCATCACTAATGGGAAGCTTGTCACAACAAAATCACAAAACCCCACCACTTTCTTGAATTATAAGAACCCATTATAAAATAACAAAAATCTGATAAATTGTCTTAATATTCTAACTTGGCTTTCTTTCAGTCAGGTGCCTAGAAACACTAAAACCCTTGCAAAAAATACCTTTGAAATGTCACCTTCTGGATGGCCTAATTGGGAAACCTTTGGATTTCAGAAAGAGAGAGTTGCAAAGGGTGGGAGAGAGATATGACGACGGATAAAGAGAGAGAGAGTCGATTAGCACCATAGGAGATCAGGTTGTGTGAGAAGGGAAGGTAGAGGTAGTCGATTAGCACTATTTTAGACGAGAGGGATTCCTCCAAGTGTCTTGTTGCATCCAAAGATTGTAGAGAACATTCGGGATGATCTCTCAAAATCTTATAAAATTATTGAGGTGTAGAGAAAAAGAGAAGCCAAAGAACTGAAGATCAAGAGATATGCAGAGGTTTTGTGGAAACGTAAAATATAATGAAAATTTAAAAATATCAAACTATAGAGAAAAATGTGCCTGTAATTATAAAAGACAGAAAGTAGTTTAGTAGGTTAAAAAGTTACTTTTCTTAGAAAGAATTATACTTTAAAATCTTAAAAACTTTATTCATGAATAAAACAATTTTAACTAAAAATAATAATGGTAGACTATTTTCTTTTTTAAACTATTTTTATCAAAGATATTTTATTTAGTACGAATGATAATCAAAGAAGAAGAATTTGTTAGAAATCTCAAATGATATGAATGGTCACATGTAGGCTCCTGCCGATTAAGACATGCATTATTCTTCTTAAATTCAATTTTTGGATGAAATAGACTTTAAGAATAGAAAACTTTCACATTTCACTAAAAATTAGAATGCTAGAGTATTTTTCTTTATTTTTAATTTTTTTTATTTAAGAGATTTTATTTCATCTATACATACATTTAGTCTATATACAAAAACCACTGATAATTATTTTCATCTGTATATAAATTTCAGAGAGAACAAGCATTCATCTAAGACGGTCTACGAATCCAACATCTAAAATGGAACGGACATCAGTCTCATCCAAAAAAAGGAACTTAACAATAAAAGTAGTTTTCGATTCAAATATCCACATCACAGTTTGGGTTTTCAATGTGACATAATATGCAACCAAATCAAACGTATCAAGAAAAATTACCCAAAAACCAATGCAAAAACAATTATATAAAGAACATATTTTGATCCAGCCAAAAGAATACAAAAAATCAATCATTAAACAAACAATCACGGGGTCACTGATTGTAATAACTGGGTATTTTTGTTGATGTCAACACAATTTTATGTTGATGTCGACGAATGTTTTGTTGATGTCAATAAATATTATTCATGACAAAATAGGGAACTGGTCATGCTGATATCAACAAGAAAAGGGAAAAACAGAAAAAACAAAGATGATTTGGGCTAAAGGTTCTTGGCCGTCATTATAAAAGTTTATGGTCCTCAACTGTGGTTACCTTATTTAAGGGGATTTTTATGGTAAATGTCCCTTTTCATCTGATTGCTAATGTTCTCTCTCCTGTCTCTGTCTCCGTCTCTGCTGCTTCTACTTAATATAGGTTGTTTCTCCTTTTTCGACCTTCGCCCTCAGATCATTAGAATCTGGAATTTTCTACTGTGTGTGTAGAACTGTTTATACTGATAAAACCTAAGTTATAATTCAATTTTGGAAATGTAGCTTGCTTCTGACTGATAAAACCTGCCCCTTCTTCGTGGTGAAAATGCTAATGATTTAGTCCGTTTGAATAACGAAGTATAGCTGATCTGTGCCATTAATTGGGTCAAAATGGAGTTTTGGGGCTTTGTGGTCAAACACGCACGCCAACATGGACACAAATTTATTAGTCAGATTTTAAGCAAGATGGGATGATGCTTACATGATGATGTTGTCCGGTTTTAAAATTATGCTCAGTACCCAATTCAATGCGACTGAACCTTGATAGATGTGATATTGCCTGCATCCATGGTTAGTTTTATTGTTTAGAGCATGTTTGGATGTACAAAAGAGTTCCATTTGTTTCTTGTTCAATGGTGGAGCAGAAAAAGTTGTGTTTCCCCAACTAAATTGCGGTGCATCTTTTCCACCTGAAATAGTTGTATTTGTTTGTATTTGGAAATTAGAAAATCATACTATCAATTATTAAATATGAGTACTACCAAAAGAGGCCCCCACATATTGTTTTGTGTGCAACCCCAAAGGATAGCTCACCTGGCATAGGACCAACGATGATAAGTGCGACAGCAGCTACTTGGACTCTGGCCTTTTGGTCCGGCGACGATCGCCTTACAAGTCCGGACCTCTACTTAAGATTTCTTCTCTAAGAATGGCTAACCCACATAAATATATTTTAACCTCAAATTCTCCACTTGTCAAAACAAGACAAGTTCCAAAACAAAACTCTTATTGATTTCCTGCTGTGGGTTGCCTTTGCATGAACCAATGGAAACCGAGACGAGATGGAGTAGAAAATCAAGATACTCCACCGTTCAGCCACAAAAAACGAGAACCTTTGCTTTAGATTCCTACAAAGAGACCCGTTCCACAGCGACTGGTCTTCTCAATCCATACCGAAATAGGGAGAAGAAGACCCAAGGGGGTCTCTTGCCCTAGGAACAAGGGAGGGGGAATGGAAGATTTGAAATTTTGATATTCAAAATTTTATGCCTAAACAGTTGAAAGGGCAAATCAGTAGTGAAAATGTCTGATGTGGCGTATCTAGGGACCTCTCGCCAAAATATGTTCAAATGAGTGGACTACAACCCTTAGACGAAACTGGGTGGATCAGAACCTTTAAACGTTCCATTTCAGGTCAAATCCAATTGAGGGCTAATTTCTCAATGAGAGACTTGGAGAGGCATTGATGGAGAGCCAAAATCAATTGATTAGTCGAAACAAATTTGAACAGTCAAAATTAATTGAACAAGCAAAATGTGCCCATGCTTAGCATTGGCAATATAATACATATTTATAAAATATATACAAAAAATTATAAAATGTATAAGAAATTAAAATACAAAAATCTCGTTATAAATTATATTGAGATATAAAAATTAAAAATAACCTATCATTTACCAAATGAAGTTATTAAAACTTTATTGAGAATGAAAATGATTGGTCATAGCAAAGAACTGAATCTCAAATCCAAAACCACGGGACAACCCCCTCAGCCCCAACAAAAATAAAAATGATAAACAAACTGATTCGTAGTGGCCCAAATCAGAGCATTTAACAAATGTTAAAATTAAAATAAAAAAAAACATTTGCAGAGAGCTCTAATTTATATGCTAACAATTTAATCACAAACATATATAAAATCTTGACAACTCGAGTTAACACAGTAAATATACATATAGCAACTACAAACCAATTGAAACAACCCAACAGAAAAAGAAGTTAATGGATAGCAAAAGAAAATATTGAGAATGAATGTCAAAGAAAAATGATAAAATATAAGAAAAATATTAATCCAGATCCAAAACCACAGACAAACACATACGCATAAACAGAATCAATGTTTGATCTGTAGAGACCCGAGCCAGCTAATAATTACTATCTTTCAACTTTCAACTTTTTTTTTTTTTTTGTTAAAATGCAAAGATTAGGAGTTTATGATATGATTGCTTCTGTAAATGCTTTGCTTATGATTTTTATCACCCTAAACCTGAGGAGACTTGCCATGGGGGGCTGGCAGCTAAACACATCAACAAGAAATATAAATAATCAAAGGTAGAAGTATTAAACGAATGTATACACATTTTTTGACAGGAACTTGATTACATGTAAAAAGATATGGGGGATTCGTGCTATGATCAAACACGGTCTTATGCTACTCTCACGGAGGATTATTGATATAAATAAAGAAAGAATATAAATACGACAAAGCTTACCAAAGGAAAACATATAGTTGTTGCATTAGTTGTCTTGTAGGCCTTTACCAAGAAAAAAAATGACAAAGACATTGATATTATTCCTATACTATTTTCATCAAACATACTACCCAATCCATTCTATCTCATTATTCCATCGAACTCAAAACCAACGCTCAAAAGAAAATCAACCAAAGGGCTACTGATGATGTCAAACTAAATAAAAATCATAATCGATTCTCCGCTTATGTCCTTGAATACAATATATAGAAAATCATACCTTAAAAGAAAATCATAGATACTCAAATAAAAATAATAATTGAACCCGAATGGTGTAAAAAACCAAACAAATGATTTAAAGAAACTCAAAAGCCCACCACCTGAAAAGGTTATTTTAGAGAGTTTTGGAGTCAAAATAGTTAGTTTCTAGCAACAATTATTTTCTCCAATATAGGCTCCAATACGAGCAAACAAGACCTACAAGAAAATGAATGAAAAAAAAAAACCCCTTTGCAACTGTCACGACCCCAAAATTAGGGTAGGATTCAGGGGCCGTGATTATGGGATTCACTATAGCATAATCTTTATTTTCTTCCCTACAATCCGAAAGGGTGAGAATATAGGACCCATTACCGTTATGGAACATTTAGCAGAAGCTTGCAATGTGGTGCAAACCCGAATTCCGGAGCTCATCGGATTCCGTGTTGCATCACTAATGTCTTATTAGTTGCATCATACTATATCATACCTCATCAGATTGGTATAACATAAACAGAATATAAGTAGAGTTAGACAAGTAAACGGGAGATTATATTTCCATAATTAAAGTTAGAGAGTTACAAAATATGCATTAATTACATTCCCAATATAAAAGGCCAATAGAGGCTCGTACGATGTGATTCAAAACCCATGCTATATGATGAGAATGCAAAACGTCATATTTTTCTCCCTTAATGTTTAGTGCTTTATACTTATTTGATGCCTAAATGTACTCATTATTCTTTTATTTTTATTTAGGTGCAAATGGAGGCATTAAGTGCAAAATGAAGCTAATTGGGCGATTCTGGACAGTTTGGACATCGCTTCATAATCTGGGCATAACTCTATCATCCGAGCTCCAATTGAGGTGATTCAAGATACTATGGAACGCCAAGAAAAAGATCTACAACTTTCATGTTTTAAGTTTTGAGAGATACTGGCTATATCAAGGTCAAAATCGGGCTTGAAATTACTGCTCGTACTAGATGCTAAATGGATGAAAAATCAAGCAGAATGGCATTATGGTAAATTTGAAGAAATCAGGAGTTCGTCGAAACATATCCAATATTGGGCTCATATTTTGCAGAATGGAAAATTGTGCAACTTTAATTCTTGAGCTGAGTCCAACCGGAGCCAAGATGAAAAGATAAAGGCGAATAAAGAATTTTCAATAACTTTAATTCCAAACCCAAAATTCCATCTATTTCCCCACATGCATACACTCCTCTCTCACGTTTTCATCCTATCAGAACTCATTATTTCTCTCTTTCCTCTTTAACCACCCACGTATCACACTCCTAGTGGATCTCTCTCTCATCCCTAATAGTACTCACAAAGACCTCTTTTCTCTACATAAACCCACCGATCTGAAGGCGAGAGGGGGATCTCTGCACTGCACGTTCTCTGTCTTTCTGCATCTTTTTCTCCTCTGACGAATTCTCTCTCTCGGTCTCTTTCTTTTCTTCTTTTCTTTTTATTTTAATTTTGCAAGTTAGCATGGCCCTGCGTGGCTAATTCTTTGTAATTGGTCAAAGGAGACTGAAGCCTCGGAACAAATATTGTGAGATCTAATTTATTTTCATTGTTCAATTTATGCTTTGAATATGGGTTGTTCTTCTATGCTTAATTTGTTATCATGATTGTTTCGTTTAATTGCTAGGATGCATACTAGTATATTTTTCGTTGCAATCTACTGCTAAATTAGAAATCAAATCCGTAATTGTTTGATCTCTCTAATTTGCGAAGCAACTGATATTTAATAAATTACTGCGTCAGTGATTGTTAGATATTAGGAAGAACACTTGGCTAAATCAAATGCAACTGCGTGTGCTTGTGTTATTTGGGTTCATCGATCTCTCTAATTTTAATGCTGTTACTAAATTAAATCCATAGCGCTTGTCTTAGGTTGTTTAGTAATTAGGGTTAATTAGAGCGCGTGTTTTCTAATTAACTAATTAAGGAGGTAGGAATTTAATTCCAACGATGAATATTCAAAGTGTTAGTTAATTTATTTTTGCATCAATGATCAGTTCTGAATTTCTGATGGTGGATGTTAACTTTGACCAATGCTTGCTCATTTAATTGAATTCGTTACTTTGTTGCTCTTTGTTTGCTTTTATTTATTTTTTTCTTTCAACATAAAAAAAAAATACCCCCTCATCTTTAATCACATAGCATGAAATTTGACTAAACACTCTCCGTGGGAACGATCTTTACTCGCACTACTACATATATTTTTAGGAGTAAAGGTTTTATTATTTTTGGGTGCCTGCGACAGCACGACCACTATACTTAAAACCAACTCATGCATGTGACATATGTGGAGTAAATGAACCTCTAGATCATGAAAACAATTAAAGGAGAAGGAGCTCTTCGCTTTAAGAAGCTCAAACAAGAAGGTAGGAGCTGAAGGGGCTGCCAGTCATGAAATCACACCAAAACGAACTATGTTGCAAAGGAGATGATGTAGTATCCCTTGGTGGGGTCGGAACCTCTCAAAACTCTTCAAAACTAACCCAAACCAAGTTCTGACCCTCAATACACATGATTGGCTTCTAATCCCACTGAGTAATCCTAACCATTGAATTAATTAGTGCTAATCATAGGATTAAGAGGTCGGGTTATTACAGCAACCATCGCTAAAGTTAGCATCCAGGACAACCAGGTCATTTATAAGACATCTATCCTTTCTCAACATGACTATTATGAAGCTTCCACTCCTATCACTCGCCCATAATACGTTGGTGCTGGGTTTGTTTTGTGCATGTGTGTGTGTGTGTGCGCGCGCACGCCTTATCTCTATCCTTTTGTATGTTTTTTCTTAAGTAATGAACTCATCTTTTAAAAAAAATGAAGAGAAAAGACCACGTGAAAAAGATTTGGAGGAGAATACTTATTTCCAACAACAGTAATAGTCCGCGAAATGGGTTAAATCGAATTAACAAAAAAAAAAAAAGAAGCACAAATTAAATTCAATGCAAGAAAACAACACCTAAACAGTGATTGCACATCTAAAACCATATTGTTTTATTGAGAAGTAACACAAACACTTATAAAAAGTAGTATTAGAGTAAACAGGGAAGCTTGTCACAACAAAATCACAACAATTCACCAAATTCTTGAATTATAAGAACCCATTATAAAATAACGAAAATCTGATAAATTGTCATAATATTCTAACTTGGTTTTCTTTCAGTCAAGTGCCTAGAAACCACTAAAACGCTTGCAAAAAATACCTTTGAAATGTCACCTTCTGTACGGCCTAATTGGGAAACCTTCGGATTTCAGAAAGAGAGAGTTGCAAAGGGTGGGAGAGAGATATGATGACGGATAGAGATTTGAAGGAGAGAGAGTTGATTAGCACCATAGGAGATCAGGTTGCGTGAGAAGGGAAGGTAGAGGTATATCGGACGAGAGGGATTCCTCCACGTGTCTTGTTGCATCCAAATATTGTAGAGAACATTTGGGATGATCTCTCAAAATCTTATAAAATTATTGAGGTGCAGAGAAAAAGAGAAGCCAAAGACTTGAAGATTGAGAGATATGCAGAGGTTTTGCGGAAACGTAAAATATAATGAAAATTTAAAAATATCAAACTATACAGAAAAATGTTCCTGTAATTATAAAAGACAGAAAGTAGTTTAGTAGGTTAAAAAAGTTACTTTTCTTAGAAAGACTTATACTTTAAAATTTTAAAAACTTTATTCATGAATAAAACAATTTTAACTAAAAATAATAATGGTAGACTATTTTCTTTTTTAAACTATCGTTATCAAAGATATTTTCTTTAGTACGAACGATAATTAAAGAAGAAGAATTTGTTAGAAATCTCTAATGATATGAATGGTCACATGTAGGGCTCCTGCCGATTAAAACATACATTAACAATTTTAACTAAAAATAATAATGGTAGACTATTTTCTTTTTTAAACTATCATTATCAAAGATATTTTATTTTGGTACGAATGATAATCAAAGAAGAAGAATTTGTTAGAAATCTCAAATTATATGAATGGTCACGTGTAGGCTCTTGCCGATTAAGACATGCATTATTCTTCTTAAATTCGATTTTTGGATTAAATAGACTTTAAGAATAGAAAACTTTCACATTTCACTAAAAATTAGAATGCTATAGTATTTTTCTTTATTCTAATTTTTTTTATTTAAGAGATTTTATTTCATCTATACATACATTTAATCTATATACAAAAACCACAGATAATTATATTCATCTATATATAAATTTCAAAGAGAACAAGCATTCATCTAAGACGGTCTGAGAATCTAACATCTAAAATGGAACAGACATCAGTCCCATCCAAAAAAAGAAACTTAACAATAAAAATAGTTTCCGATTCAAATATCCACATCACAATTTGGGTTTTCAATGTGACACAATATGCAGTCAAATAAAATGTATCAAGAAAAGTTACCCAAAAACCAATGCAAAAACAATCATATAAAGAACATTTTTTGATCCAGCCAAAAGAATAC
This sequence comes from Persea americana, assembly GCA_029852735.1. NCBI lineage: Eukaryota > Viridiplantae > Streptophyta > Magnoliopsida > Laurales > Lauraceae > Persea > Persea americana. Next base: position 57,646,165 of record CM056810.1, read on the forward strand.
AAAAAATCAATCATTAAACAAACAAACAAATGTGAAATATAATAAAAAGAATGATCATTAATAACAAAAAAATAACTATTTCAAAAGCAATAAACTTGGGAAAGTTGATGTTACAGAAGCCCAAAAGGCCAATACACCATATATTTTGATGAAAGTGCTCTATGGTTAAGGTTTTGGAGGGAAGAGAGGAGAGATACCGTTGGTGAGATTTTTTCCCAAAGAGGGTTTCAATAGATGTGACAGGCAACAAGGGCGAGGATTTCCCTAAGACATTGACCAACCAGGTCAACAACCCAATCAGTAACACCAAACCAATGGATTCATGGGCTCAACTATGGGTTTGGTCTGCATCAATTCCACAATTTATCTGTTCAAACAAGTTTTTATCTTCATAGACGGGGCACATTCAACAAAAACCAGATCAACGACCTTATGGGAGCAACCAAAGACAATGGGTGCAACCAACGACCTTCTAAGAACTTTCTTAAAAAAAATTAAAAACAAAAGGGTTTTAGGTAACTAGATTTACTGGCAAACTAAGTTCAAAGCAAGTCATGAGCCAAATGGGAAAAACTAAACAAACCACAGTCCCAAGAACAAAATAAAATAAAAAGAAAAAGAAGATGAATAAATAGAGTTCGAACAAACTACATTTACAACGAACTCTGCATACCGAAAAGGGTCGTAAAAGAAAGAAATCAGCAAACCCCATATAAAAAACCAACTACAGACAAACAACAAAGATAAAGAAATGAAGAGATAATAAAAAAAAAGCCCATGAATTCCAAATACTACAAATATTCTAGGGACTTTTACCACAATAATCCCCTTAAATAGGGTAACCCTAAACTTTTATAATGACCCAAATATATGCAACTATTTATAATCTATCATACACTTTTTTTCCACCTTTTTTATAGAATGAGAATTCCATGTACTATAGAGAAAAGGAGCCAGTAGAGAGACGAGAAAGACAAAACAAACAACCCCCAAAGCCTATCATACACTTAAAAATAGAAAAGTAATGAGAGAGCAACCAAGATTTGGCGGAAGTCCATTATTGCAAGGTATGAGAATGGTTTTTACTTCCTCTTTTCTTTTTTTTTTCCATAAAGGACAAATACAAGAGCTATACCCAAATAATCAAACAATAAAACTTAGGGACATTTACTTCAAAAATCCCATTAAATAGGGTAATTACAACTGAGGACCCTATACTTTTATAATGACGGCCAAGGACCTTTCGCTCAAAATCCAATATTTCATTCCGTTTTTGCCCTTGGTTGGTTGATGTCAACATAACCCTAAAAAAAAAAAGGTTCTTCGCCCCCAAATCAATAGCAACAGTAGAATAGAAGAAAGAGATGAAGGAGAGAAGAAGGAGATCAATGCCCTACCCCTTTTTTTCTCAATCACAGTGTGAGAGAAATTGCTCGATGTCAACAAAACCCTAAACAACGGAAAACTCAATTTTTGTTGACGCTAACTGGGTATTTTTGTTGACGTCAACATAATTTTATGTTGATAGCGATGAATCTTTTGTCAACGTCAACAAATTCACAGGGTCACTCATGCTGTTAACTGAGCATTTTTGTTGATGTCAACACAATTTTATGTTGATGTCGACGAATCTTCTATCAACGTCAACAAATTCACGGGGTCACTAATTGTAAGAACTAGGTATTTTTGTTGATGTCAACAAAATTTTATGTTAATGTTGACGAATGTTTTATTGATGTCAATAAATTTTACTCATGATAAAATAGGAAACTGGTAATGTTGACATCAACAAAAAAAGGGCAAAATGAAAAAAAAAAAAAAAAAGATGAATTGGTTTAGAGGTCCTTAGCCGTCATTAAAAAAGTTAAGGGGATTTTTGTGGTATATGTCCCTTGTTTTTTTTTTTTTTGTACCTTTCCATATGATTGCTAATGTTCTTACTTACTTGCAACCCAATTGGATATTTTGATCTTAAGGCGCCCATCCTCTCTCCTGTCTCCGTCTCCGTCTCCGTCACTGCTGCTTTTACTTAATATAGGTTGTTTCTCCTTTTTCGACCTTCGCCCTCAGATCATTAGAATATGGAATTTTCTACTGTGTGTGTAGAACTGTTTATACTGATAAAACCTAAGTTATTCAATTTTGGAAATGTAGGTTTCTTCTGATTGATAAAACCCTCCCCTTCTTCCTGGTGAAAATGCTAATGATCTAGTCTATTTGAATAACAGAGTACAGCTGATCTGTGCTGTTAATTTGGTCAAAATGAAGTTTTGGGGCTCCGTGGTCATACACGCGAGCCAACATGGACTCAAATTTATCAGTCAAATTTTAAGCAAGATGGGATGATGCTTACATGATGATGTTGTCAGGTTTTAAAATTATGCTCAGTTCCCAATTCAATGCGACTGAACCTTGATAGATGGGATATTGCCTGCATCCATGGTTAGTTTTATTGTTTAGAGCATGTTTGGATGTACAAAACACTTCCATTTGTTTCTTGTTCAATGGTGGAGCAGAAAAAGTTGTGTTTCCCCAACTGAATTGTGGTGCATCTTTTCCACCCGAAATAGTTGCATTTGTTTGTGTTTGGAAATTAAAATGCCATACTATCAATTATTAAATATGAGTACTGTCAAAAGAGGCCCCCGCATATTGTGTGCAACCCCAATGGATAGCTCACTTGGCCTAGGACCACGGTTTAATGGGCAGCTCAGTCGGCTTACGACCACGGTTTGCACCCGAAGGTTGAGGGTTTGAAACTGCGCTACCACACTAGGCCCACAAAGGGTTTACCTGGTTCAGACGGGGCTCGAAGGGATTAGTCTGGCCTATAGGGTAGGGACACCCTCCATTGTCAAAAAAATATATAAACATGTAGTCTTTTGTGCTCCTTACATCTCCTGTGATAATTTGCAGCACTCACATACTAGCATTATGAAAAGAATTGCAAATTTTTATACCACTTTCTCAGTCATTGGTAATATTTTGTTTTCATTTTTATTGTTGCAGATTAATGTTCTACCCTTGAAGCTGATGAGTCATACAAATGTTGGAAAGCCTACTTAGTTTGAGCTGAAAGGTCTTAAAGTTAAAACCCTTCTGTTCAAGTTTTTTTGACTTGCTAGATAATGTATTTGAATTTGGATCTCTTACCTTTATCCCCTTCACGACTTTAACCTCAGCGGGAGAATTCTATAGAGGACGTGGGCGTCACTTTCTTTCTAGCCCCCTTCCCAAACAAACGGCCAACCCTCTCTCTCTAATTCCATTCCTGTATGGATAACACGAACCTTAAATATACAATGTTTTCAATCATCTCAACCTCTTTGAGTAAAATCTCTTATGAATATCCATCGTCATTATCAACACATTTTCTTTCCATTTCAAGGCATCCCATCTTTCATTTTTCTTAAATGTTTACATCTTTTCATCTCTCTCTTTGACCTTTTTTTTTTTTAATACGTTTCAAGTTAGCCTTTTCCTATGTTCTTTTTTGACAAAACCCGGCAATGGATACTATCCATGTATCCAAGGGCACTTCAATGCATAGTTTGCAGGATTGTTGTTTGAGTCTTGAAGAAATGTTTGCTCAATGTATGAGTATGGTGGCTGTCGTATGGAATTGTAATGGATTGTGGTTGCTGTAATGTCATGTTTTTGTTGGCCATCGTAATGGGATGTTATTTCAGTCCATAATTTAGCAAATTGTTGATTTCAAGGAATGAAACCATAGATCTGTTCCCATTTCTCTCTGTGTTATAGTATTTTCATGTTTTTGTTGTGCTTAATGATATGAAATATCATTCATTCATTCAAATTTATCAATTGAGTTTACCCTTTGAAGAAAATGGGTACTCTACCTAGATGCTAAAGAAGTTTCCTTATACCAATTACAAGATGATTATGGTGCAGAGCCAAGGCAACTCCAGTCATTTTGTTGGAAAGTGGTGGTGATCGGTTCTTGGAATAAGATGGGGTTATTCTTCTAGAAATGGCAACCTGTATGCATTTATGAACTCAAGTTTGAATGAGAAATGTAGTTCTGGAAACACAAACCGATCCTCTTCAAACTGCTGTCCACGTGTTCTTCCATTCCAAAGGAGACTTAGTTGTAAACATCGTGTGAATGTTACACTTGTGTTCGGGATGAAAATTTATGTTGTTTCTACCATGATGAGATTCTTGAATGGGGCATGCGGGAAATATTGTTGTTGCTCGGATCAAGGACCTGCAGCTGCAAGGATCTTACTTCCCATATTCAACAAGACAAACTACCCAGTTTCCTTAAACTAGGAATTGCATTCCACTTATAATATGAACAGAGGAGTTCGAATTCTCATTGGATTTAGACTGAGTACATTTTTAAAAGCTTGTAACCGTTAAATTCCAATATTCCACTCCATTCACTTGACAACTCGTTAATATCAACTCCAACTCATCAAAGTTTCAATGATCCATTCATTTGACAACTTTATAAAATCAACTTAACACCTCTCAATGACCATTCAATAGTGCAGAAACCTGTAACCATCAACTTTCATGATATCTTAATCCCATTCATTTTACAACATGAAAACATGAAAACATGAAAACGTTTACTTATAAATAATGTAATCATCAACTTTGAACATGACAGTCTCCATTCATTCTACAAATTTATAACATCAAAGCATTCAAATAGTAGCAACCATAACATTAAACTCTGAAAATTTAAACAAGACAATCTCCATTCAAATTAGAACCCGATTACAACATGTTTACACATGCAAAGAACCATTAAAATTACTTCACATCACAGATCCACCTTAAGTCAAGCCTATTACATTCCCATATAAACACACTATCCTTTGCAGTACAACCAACATCACAAATAACAGCCAATATCTACAATATAAACTTCCATTACAGCAGTCAATAGCCAATAGTTTAGTTACTCTACTATGCAAATATAGATGGTTAAGAACAAAAAATCAAGCAACCATTTATGGTGTTCCAAAGAAATTGGTCTAAAGCTAGATTAAATGAACAAATGGTATAGACCAAGTGAACCAAATCTATGAAATATAAATTACGACTCGAGTGTGACATCAAAGCTTGACTATCACTCTTCCCCTTCTAAAGGGTGCCACTCACTGCCACATCAATGTTCCTTCTTTTGACATGGCCACTCTCATATACTCTTAAGGCAACAAGATCATCTAGGCTTGCTTCACTCACACCTCTTTCTTTCCAAGCATCATAACAACCTGTGGCAAAAAAAAATTCAAGATCTATTTTTAAAAAAATCTCATAAATGAACAAAAGTTCCTCTTAAAACCTAGCTTTTCAATCTTAGAACATCTCTTCTTTATTCATTGTTGGTTCCTCACACAATTTTAACCTTTTGCTCTATTCGCACCATATCGGCGTATTGGTGGAGTGTTGGGAAGAAATGAGCCATAACATGATATTCACAAGGCTTGAAGCCTTCAAAGTCTTCACCAACAGAGTCATCACCAGTGGAGGGTGTATAAATCACCAAAAAGATCATAAAAGATAGAATTTTGTATTTTCATCAAGTTCAATTGTAAGAGAAAACATTAATATAAAGGGTGGCTCAGACATCTGATGCTTATAGTATCAATTGGGTTTTCTTTGCTTTTCTCAATACTCACTTTCTAGGTATGACTTTTGACTCCTACTAGCAACATGACTTGGAAATAATAACTCCTACCATCCATATGTAACATAAATAAAAATGAAAACAAACTAAAAATACTTGATATAAGATTTGTTGCAAGGAGACTCTTGAGTAAATGTGTCATTTTGGGGGAAGATGCCAACTATCACAATATGGAGTCAGCATTTCAGATTGCCTTCGGCAAACAGAAGACAAATCCAGACTCACCACAAGATTCATATCCAGTAACCAAACATTTTCTTGTATTAACAATTGTGTATCAAAATATATGAAAATTAACAGGAATGCAGAATTGCATAAACCAAAATGAAGGATTGACCATGAAGAACAAAAACATAAGCAACAAGAAATTCCTTAAGTAAAATCATATGCAACACAAAAGGGTTAAAAATTCAGCATGCAGCATCCCACATTTATGAATGAACTGATTGAAGAGCTTTACTGATGTAGATAGCGGCCAAGAAGAACAAGTAGGTCATGATACATGCAACCAAATATTAAGAATTTAAGATGGGGCATCCCCTCTTATTTTCCTTAGCTTTTGATTAGTTTGATTTTTTATATTTTACTCTTTTAGGACACATTTCAACTACTGTCAATGATACTTCAGTCATCGTCTACTTCCATTTGGTAAGGCTTACAGCAAATCCATTAATTAAATGAATCACTAAGATTAATTCAATTTTCCTTCCTCGTGTACTGTGTTTATTAACTCGTGTACAGGGCACCTTTAATAGCCACTGGAATGAGAATAAACTTGTATATGAAAACTCTCTTGGGGAAAAACCTTGCAAGAGGTCTTTGTGGTAGTTATTTTGGAGCACGTAAGCATTAGCTAAGGGTTTCCTGAAATATGAGGCATTGGCCCAGTATAAACCTAGATCTAGGCATAATGATTTAGTACCAATCTTGGGATGAACCTTGCGTTTATTTCAGATTGGATCACCACCTATTTGCAACTGTTATTACAGGTCAATTTTGCTCTTCTCAATCTTACACATGATTTATAAAGTGTTTTGATTTTCTTCTTCAAATGTGCATATAGTAAAACCTAATATTTGAGAGTTAAAAGGTTAATCTAATGGGCCCATGAAAATTAGCTTTTTGGGCATACAATGGCAGCGGTTGAGGGCTCTATTCTGACCCCAGTCTACATAATTTATAGTTTCTATACTAAGAGCAACAAGTACGTAAATGTAGTAATAAATTAATAATCTAGTTCCACCAAAAATGTAGAATGACAGAAGAAATTTTCTCAGTTCTTACATCTTGAACCCAATGAACCCCTTGAGCAATAATATCATCTCTCTTAAGCCAATTTATTTGCCACAAAAGCCAGTCATCGATAGCATCTTCCATCATTAACTGCAAATTTTGTTTGGAAATCCAGAAAACCTATCTTCTGCAGATAAAGAAGAAAATGCAATCAAATTTATGAAGGAATTCAAGCAGCATTTTACAATATGAAATTCATCCCCTATCAAGTATCCATAAAGTGCTATAGCAGTTACAGAGGTCAAGAAATTTAATTCCAAACTTACCATAAAAATATCACTTAGTACATTCTTAGAAATAAAATGAGACCCGCAAAGCTATGTTGATAGTTAAGACAATCTCCCACCAGGGGAGATGTCCCGGGATAGACACAGGAAAGCCTCCTATATAACCCGGCAAAAGAAAGGGACACTCGCATGCTGCACAGTATAGTTTCTACAAACAGTATAGATCATAGGACAACAAAGGTAAGAATCCAGTCAAGGCTGGAGTTGCATCATTGTTATTAAAAAAAGACACATTCATGATATTGCAATCTCTTTTTTTTTTTTTTTTTTTTTGGGCTGAAGTGCTGATATATTTATAAAAGTAAATTGTTACAGAATTCACAACGAAAACAACTTTTTACAGTCCTGAAACCTGGAAACAGAGCCTATAAACAAACTGAGAGTTTACAAGCCTACGCATAAATATTTAAATGTACCGTGTTTCATTGTCAAAATAATATAATACTGAGATATTATAAATTAGAGTTCTATTAATTTCTTATTGTGTATGACGAGACTTGAAAGAATATACCAAATTATTCCATTATTAAAACATTTGTATAAACGCATTCTGCTGCTAACATGTTAAAATAATTCCAATATACAATGAAACTTTTTCTTGATTGGTAATATCTTAAAAAATTATATTTTGTACAATTTTTTTAACTTATGGAAACACTGAGCCGAGAACCGATAAAGTAATATTAACATGATACAGCACTGCCATTGTAGAAAGAGCCCGCAGCATGATTGGAAGGTGCTCAGAGTTGCAACTTGTGGTTGGAGGATCGAGTAATGTTAACTTTTAAAGTACAGAGATAGAAAGAGGAGGTATTGTAATATTGGATTGAGAAACATCTAGAAGCAGACCGTAGGATAGACAAACAAATTAATGTAAAAATAGAATGAAAATTACACTAGAAAAAGAACATACTTTGTACAACTTGTTTTAACTCATCAAAAAACAAGTAGCTGAGGCTGAGATGCCAATAAAGTACTATTAACATGTCACAGCTGTTAGATGAGAAATTACAGTTCTAATCTCAAACCACAAATGACATAAGATAGATTTGCTAAAAAATGTTGTAATTAAAAGAGACAGAATTATAGAGTTCAAGGGGGGAGGTGTTTGACAAGGGGGGGCTCTGTTTTAAAACTGGGGAAAGGCGGTACATAAGGTTTGGACCGATGATTGGTTGGGGGCGGGCTATTGGTTGGTCTTTTCCCTGTTTTAAGGTAGTTTCAGATAACAATAATTCAGAGAGAATCTTATGTTCAGTCAGGGAGTAGTGTCTTGTGTTATCTCTTTTAGGAGAGCTTTGCATCAGCGTGAAGCAGTTGGGTCTGAGTCTATATTGGGTCTTCTGTCACTTCCATTTGCAAAAGTGAGAACGATTTTTGCATTTGGAAGTACTTCTGGAATGTTTTCTGCCAAGTCTTTCTTCATGTAGAGGTTTTTTGTTGGTTAACAATCACTGGAAAGGTCTTTGACCGTAGATAATCTTCAAAGGCAAGGCTTGACTTTATAGAATATTGTCGATAAGTGTTCTATATATGGAAGACCAGGGTGTGGTTGCGATCAACCATTTATTTCATCATGATTTTGCGTCACATCTATATGGATTTTAAGGTTTGTGGGATTTCATGGTGTATTCCTAAATCGCTTGTCGCCTTCATTCAGTCTTGGAGGTTGGGTTCATTTTTATGGCCGTGGTTTGCTGATATGGAGGCATATATCCCTTTTGCAATTATATGGTCTATTTGGAAAGAAGTAATGACAATTTTTAAGGGGGGACTACATTGCCAGTTGATGCTATAGTTCCATTGGTGGGACTTAGGTCAGTAAGGTGGTTATGCAGGAAGAAATTCAAGGAAGCAAAGGTGTAAGCTTGATGACATCTTCTGAAATTGGACGCTTGCACCATTTGTCATCCAAGGAGAAGAAATATGTCTCTTGGAGGCTTCCTTCCATTGGATCCTCGAAATTCAATGTGGATGGTGCGGCGAGAGGTAAACCAAGTTCGGCGAGGATAGGAGTTCTTCGTAATTGCAAGAGGGACGCTTTATTCATGTTCTCCAAGAATGTGGGGGTGAAGAATTCTAACGAGGCTAAGGTTTTAGCAATTCTTGAAGCTCTGCATTTATCCTAGAGAAGTTTGTTGTGGGAAGTGATTCCCTTAGCACATTTCGTGGGTTAATTCAATGGAGATGAGTCTGTGGAAATTTCAGTTCTACTTCAATGAGATAGCATTTCTATCTTCATCTTCTTGGGTAGTCTTTTAACATATTAGCTGATTAACCAATGGGATGGCAAATGCATTAGCCAAACAAGGGGTTGATAGGATCCTTTCTATGGAGGCATCTATTTTGTAATTGTTGTTTGCATCTAAGAGTAATGCTCTTATCCTGATACTTTGCTTTCTTTTATTAATTTTGTTTTGTTGTATGATCCCTGATCTTGCAACATGATATCTGTAATTTCCCAAGAGGCCGACAGCACAAAGTCGCACACCAAACAGCACATAACATTCTACAAGAAGAGGGATTTTCCCAAGAAAATGGCCCCCAACAAGCCTAGATGAAGTACCATTAGTTCCGAGGCATTGACAGTACGCTGATGCATGGGGCCAGAACAAAACCATGCTGACGAATGATCCAATAGCTTTGATTAGACCAACCACCATGAGCTGGACACTCATCAAGTTGAGCTTGAAACATAGCCATCATCCACAACACTCACGCTGTCTTGTGAGAAAGAATCTCACAATCTTGAATAAAGTCTTCCAGTAGCAACCAAATATAATCCTACTGCAAAGAGTCTTAAATGCTTCTGCAAATCAAGATTGTTAAGTTCATGGTTCAAATTACCTTTTGACAAGGGCCCACACAAAAGAGACAATAAATGTGGCTCTGAAACCGTATTATGAAACAGATTCCCATGACATAGAACTAGGCCAGTCAATCCAGCCCTTTGACAAGGGGGCCCTACCCTGCCCTTTTTTTTTCTTTTCTTGTTGTTTCTTTATATATGGGAGGTGCTCCTATGAGAGGCACTCTCACCAAGTTGGTGAGAAATGGGTGGGGGCCTCACTTCCATATCCACTCTCACCAACTTAAATGCAAGGGCCCCCAACTTAAATGTGAGGGCCCCCACCCATCTCTCACCAACTTGGTGAGAGTGCCTCTCATAGGAGCACCTCCCTATATATATAGCCTATAAAACGCTGCTAATAATAGAATAACAGGAAGAAAATGGGGATAACGGTAAACAGCAATGATGCAATGATATTCATCAATAGTGGTAAAAAACCCAAAATAAAAATAATAAGAAAGAACCAATAATTGTGATTGGTGTCTATTTCCATTGTTTCTATTTTCTAAATACCTAACATCAACGGCACCAATGATTGTTGATCTTTATTTTTTTTTCTTTACCATTTATTCAACTACAGCCGGCAAACGATTTTGAAATTTTCAATTTTCCTAAGGATATCTAAATGTGCCATTACGATTATTTTTAAATTTTATGTGTATTAATCTATTTGCAATCTTTGAAAGTCTCGGCACCTATCTTCATTGGTAGGTGTACACTTTTGTGTTCTCTTTGTTCCAAGTTTTGGGTAGTATCAAGTACAATTGTATGAACAACCTATCGATGCTCGACGGTAGTGTATAAAAAATAAAAAATAATAATAAAAAAAAACTGGTTTTCTTGTTTTCAGGCCGTCGGCCCAGGCCCTTGAGGGTAAGGTAAGGGCCTTGGCCCACCCGGGCCCACCCTTCATATACTAAGGGTAGGTAAGGGCACCCCGGCCCCAACCTGGCCCGGCCCTTAGAGAGAGAGAGAGAGAGATGATTTTTGGGAGTAAGATGATTTCTGGGAGTAAAAGCTCCTCCCTTGCTTGAAGGTCTCCTTTATACATTTGTACCTTCTGTACCAACCAGATTATTTAGCATGTTTTAGGCCAGTTACATCTCAAATAGTGTAAATATACAATAAGTCTTACGTTTATGGTGGTCTTTGAGAGCATGAGCACAGTGTAGTCCGTTGCATAAGAATCTATGCCTACCTTTCCTAGGCACCACTTGGATGTTTTCACGGATAAGGCATATGGAGCTTTTCTAGAAGTTGGGACTTGGGGCTCGTGTCCAACAACCTTCATGTCCACTCTTACATCTAACTATCCTGAAAGATGGGCAACTTTTTTAAAGATAGAACAGTTCTAATTATCTACTCGTATATTCCGTCTACCGGCTTGATGAGCATTAGTAGGAGGAAGATAATAACAAGATAAAGAAAATTTCAAATGAGAACAAATCACAGAAATAAACTATGAACTAAGAAACTTGCTTTAAGAACATGTTCCTACTTGCATAATAAATTTAACATGAAGTATATGACCTGCAATTTGAATATCAAAGGATATGATGACGACTTCATTTTTAAAAGTTAATTCCAACAACCGAATAGCTGTTAAAAATAATGGATAACTTAAACATAATGTTAGATCCTCACCTCAGCCACCCTCTTCTATTAAGTCTAAATATCTTATCGACTAAATTCAACAGCGGCACTTAAATTAGGCAGCGTCCACTGCAGAGGAATCAGGATGGAAGGATATCAGAACAATGATGAATACAGCTACAAGAAGACCAAATTCCTATATTTGGGGAAATTTCTCCCGTTGACGTTCCTACATGGGGACGTTCATGGTGTCATGGTTGGTGCCGTGAAATTCAGGGGGTCCTTTTTTCCAAGAAGCCCCCCACCTCTTAAAACATCCAGATGGGAATGTCCATGTGGGAGAAAATTCTGCTCCTCTATTATTCTCACTGGTTGTAAGTCTTAGAAGCATCAACCTTTGAGGACTCTTAATGCAGACAAAATTGATTAAGAATTCCCATAAAGTAGTTTCCTGTCAACTTCTATTTATATTGAGAAATTTGAGAAACAATTCGGTTTATTTGTACGTCATTGGGTTTATTTGTAATTTTGGAAGTTAGTTTAAAAATTAAGACTAGCTTACATTTGAGTTATTTTAGACTAGAGTTATGATGTTATTAGAGTTTCCTATTGTTATGGGATTAGGTTTGCTATTATGGTTATGAATAGGTTTCCGAGTTTAGTTAATGTCTTTGGTTATAATCTATGAATAGCCTTCGGCTATTATTAATAATACAGGTCAATCAATTCATTTGATAAGGAGTTCAATCAATTTAGTTAACATGTAGCACCAAAATTTCAACTTGATAGCAAAACAAGTTCCTTAAGGTTCCTTGCTATATCTTTCGTCTTTTATATTTTAGTTTCCTTTCCCCAAAAAGCATTGCATCAGAGGGCCGCAGCCCACGGGTCATTGGGTCTGTATTTGTAATGCAGAGAAACCAGAGAAGAAGAAAGTAGGGTGCCCCTTGGTTTTATTTCAAGAAGAGAGGATTAACTGGAAAACACACGCGCGCGCGCGCGCGTACACAAAAAAAAAAAGGGAAAGGCAGCAAGTGCTGCAACAGGCCCTTGCTTCTTCAGTTGCAAAAAAGGTGAGACAGAGAGAGAGAGAGAGAACATAAACTCTCGCAGTGATGTGTGAAAAAGAACAATGAAGAGGTCGGTGATTGGCATGAATCTATAAAGGGCCATATCGAATTTCAGTAACAAGGACTCCAACAGGAAAAAGAAAGGAACATGTTATTTTTTAATCATCTGCATATTCATCAAAACCATCATTCTCGTATTGTTCTTCAACTCCATGATCCATATGCTTTTGGGAGAGATCAATACATATCTGATCTAGTGGTCCACTAGTTCCAATAGACTTAAAAAAAAAAGTGGAAAATAGCAAAGACGGACCTACAGACAGATGGTGGCCACCAGCAAAGCACAATGGACATTTTTTGCAACACATCAAAAGAGAAGAGATTATATTTATTGCGAACTACCAAGAGTAGCGCAACAAAGATTATTTAGGACTTTGATATTAGGTGTTCTTTTCACCACAAAAGTTTATGATATCATTCAAGTCAGGGAGAAAACTTTATAAAGACTTTACAGTTATTTGGTTGTGTGAATCCAAGCAATCGTTATGGGTGAGAATCCATCCTTAGTTTTGTGTGAAAAAGTTGTGTGGCATTCAAACTCATCAACTATGCTATGTAGCATAAATGGGTCAATTTAATCAGTATTGTTGTTGAGAAAGAGTTTGTAGAGGGGATGAAGCTTTTTTCACCTTCATCAATCAAGTTGCAAGCAGATAGAAGATCCATCATCCTCAATCGCACAGAAAATGAATCAATCATTGCAGGGTTCTCAGGCAAGATAAATCCCACTAACCGTTGCATTCAGAGCTTACAGCCCTATGAGCTAGGTTACAATTATGCCTCTTCAGGAATATCAACAATGTTGTAATTAAAGGAGACAATCTCAGTGTCATAGAGTCCCTTCAGAATGATGGGGATTTTAAAGGGACCTAATAATCTCTTGGAGGAAATTTTCTCAATGTTTATAGCATATTGGGATGTCGAGAGCCCAATTTTGTAAGTGAACTACTAATACTCCTGCAAATGCCCTTGTGAAGTGGGCTACCCAAATGTTCACAACAGTTTATAATCTGCCTCTTCATATCCTCAACATTCATTTACAAGATGTGAAGACGTAGGTGTGATGCCTATCAAAGGTCAAACTGAAGTGGAAGGTCGTCAGTCAGGTCTGCTGATGCAAGCCCTAGGGTTAGGGTTTGCGTGGAAAGTGCTAAAAGCACAATGGGTGCCGAAGCATGTGTCCGAAAACACAATCGATCTCCGAAGAGACAATAAACGAGGACACACCTCAATGGGAAAACCCAATTTCATTAATCAACTCTGCATAATTCTTTACTACAATGCCATATAAATAAGAAAGATAATGACTTAAGGCCTAAGAAATCTAATTAATCTAGGAAACTAAATAAAATGGAAACCTAATCCTAATTACAATATTTAAAGAAACTAATGACATAAGAAATAAATTCCTAAATCTACGTGGGCCCTCCACATGTGGCCATGAGGTCTATGCTGCATCATCGGCTCATTGGAAATGATGTTTGCTTTTAGCTCTGTAACGTTTTAGGTGTTTTGTGTTTTTGGCTTTTTTGTGTTTGTTTTGGTGATCTAAAATGCTTTTCCATAATAAAAAGAAAAGAAAAGGAGGAAGCGTACATATGGTGTTTAGCATGGTTCAAAATCGCAATCATGGTCACCGCATCGCAGTTCGCGGTCAATTGCAGTGTGAATTTCTATTTTACACCAACAAATTTTGAAAAAATATCCAAAAAATCCAGAATATTATAAAATTTTAAAAAACAATGCCTTTTCCATTAGTACACACAATAAAAAAAATAATGGTCCTCCTAAGTAATAACATTATGTATTGCTGCTATTTGATTTTTTATTATTAAATATGCTATTTTAGTGTTTAATATTTCCCCCCATCCTTATAATTTATAGATCCATCAATGTAATTCATGTTTAAAAGCCATAGCATTTCAAGAATTATGAAAAATAATTTCTATTTCACTCTAACCATAGTTGGGCCCATGATCAAATTAAGCATGCCACATTATTAGAATCATTAGCCTATTTGAATGAGACTTCAGGAATCTAGTCTTTTACAAGAAATTATGTGTATCAAAAGGGGAAGAGAACTTTAACAAGAATGCAACAGCAACAACACTACCTCCTAATAATAACTTAATGTGCAGTCCAATCATATTGCAACTACTGCTACATCAACAGAAGTTTTACTTGAAAAAGAGATGTTTTAATTTCTTAACATAAGAAAACAAAAAATGTACAGCTATATCATTATTCTCCATTCAGCGAAACAAATATAAGTTACAAGTACATTACCCTTTGTAAAGGACAGTTCGATAACCATTAATTAGTAAAATAAAAAATGCAACCATAACAGAATGTGAACACTAAACAGTCAAAGTTCTAATGACGTGCAATATTGCATATATTCCATGCAGATTAGTTCAATTATACATCATCATGAAACTTCTTTGACCATGCAAATGTTTCTCATCCTATGTGGCATCCATGAAATTCCTCCATAGGAGCTACCAAATGTTAGTCATGCTACTAAACTGTCCATAAATGTCAAGAATTGCTAAATTACATTCGTGAAATTCATTCTTACAAGCTACAAAATCATTGATATTCATATTAGTTGTTCCACTGTCATGTCCATATTGGTCAAAAATCACATCCGAAAGTTTACATATTTTTCTACAAAATATGGCATAGAATATATATAATAATCACATTCATCAAGGTTCGTCCCTATGATATGTAATCCATTCTTCAAAAGTTCTTCTATTCTGCTCTGAAATATGACATAGAATATACATTGATCACATCAATCAAGATCCATATCTACGAAATGTAATCCATTCTTCAACACACTCCACCCACTCCCCAACCCCTCCCTTCTCTCTCCCCAATCCGAAGGTCCAATCACTCCTGGTAAAGCCTATACAGATTTACAAAGGATATACTAGCCTGTGAGACCAATGAAAAGGCCTCTTCTACTAGCTTTTGTGAATTCTAACCAAATAATTTCAATATTATGATGTCCACGAATGTGTGTGCAAATCACATTGAGTGAGAACAGTCATATAATGTATCCGTACCATTAAAAAACAATATCATTCACCAGAACAAAAGAGTTGCACAAAGTCATTGTATTTTACCCTGGGCTGGCAAAATTCATAATGGGCTGCATCACCACGTAAGTTAAAAACTCCCAGCCAAGGCTTTGTACCAGTGGGCATTCAGCCTCTCTTGGTCTTAAGACAGCAGCCAAGACCCCTGCCATAAGCCTCTGAAGGACCTGAAACCAAAATGAAAGCTCAAAAATGCATGTGTACTGCAGCATAAAGAGCAAATGTTATCAATCAGAAGACTCACTCACACCTTCTACTCACACTCAGAAGAAAATAGAGTAGGATGAAGCTCCTTAGAAGCAATCAGATGATACCGTAACCTTTCATCTCTTTCTTCAGAAGATAATGTACCCATAACATCCACACCAATAGAAGAGTAATTCCTTTTGTAAATGTCTAGGTGGTCACCTATTAAATCAACCATATCCCTGAAACGAACAAAGCAATTTGATTTGGATTGTAAAATGAAAAATACCCAATAAATAGAAATGATTGTCCATGAGTTGCAATAGTAATATAAAAGCACCTTGTCAGCAAGTCAACAAGGTTGATCTGTTTAATCCTTCCAGATATCTCACCAATAACATCTTTGATAAGCATGTGTACCTGATCAGGGGCCTCTTTGTCAGGAGTAATTGCTGAATACCACAAATCAACCAAGAAGTCCTGCAAGATCTTATTAATAAAATCGTCTACAGCAGCCTCAACAAGAGGCGAATCAGTTTTTCTCCTCCATCTTGGTGCAGTCGGTAGAGGTGAGATGCGGGGATCATCCAATGACAACTGCTTTTTCTGCAATTGAGACAGATATGTTGGTCGACGAACTGGCCGAACCTTCCAGCGGAATTCCACTTCATGAGTAGAAGGCGTAACGCAGAGAGCATAAGAAATGCTATCAGGATATTAGTCTACACCGATTTACTTGTGTCTGCAATAAACATGTAAAGGCATTTAGAAGTGCAGTATTAATGGGAGGCTAATATGGATCAATGTGGGAGAAAATACCAGTAAGATGAAAGAAGAGAGACCAAATTCAATGTTCCAAGATACAAACTTAGTACCAAACATTTAATTGCTTTATAACCTACGAAGAAAAGGAAAAATGGCATTTATAATTCGAACTATTCAAGACATTTGGAAACCAGAATTTTCAGCTCACAATACAAAAGAACCATCACTAGGACTCACGTTAGGTATTGACATGTGAGATATAAGCCAATGAAGGATGTGCAATGAGTTAAACCTTAAGATATCAAGGCCCAGAAGATTTTGACAGTGACATTTTTACTAGTTAATAAAGAAGATGAAAATCCTATTTTTAAATTAACTTTAGCAGTTCATAAAAGAACAAAATATGGAAGAAAGCATATAGACAATTAGGGTACAGATTCTACCTAAAGAATAGTATACAAAAATGCAAAATGATTTTTTTCTTTTTGAAGTAAAAGTAACATGAACTCATCTTCCAATGATTAAATGAATGTTAAGATTGTAAAATCAGTGATTTTTGACAAGCTGGGCGGAATCTCCAATGCAGCGTACACCATGAAAAGGTGGTTAGGTGGATCCCCTCCATCTGGTACGCTCAAAATTAAAGTGGACAGAGTAGAGAGAGGAAAGCTAGACCCATTAAGAACAGGTGGTGTTAGTGTTATGAGAAAAGGGTGAGTACAATGGTGTCTTTTACTATAACAGGGACCAAAGATTCTAGTGAGGTAGATATATGCACAACTAAGGGTTGGAAATTTTCAAAGCACAATTTTTTTTAATGGTAAAAAACAAAAAGAGGTAGACAACTCTCAAAAAGTGAACACTATGATGCTATTATTAGAAGGAAAAAAGGTAGACAGCTTTCAGAAAGTTCATGTCTTGAGAGAAGCTAATGAGGTCGTAAATATTTTTTCCGAAAAGGGAGCGCCGATAGCGACTCTATTTCATGATCTCAAGACTCTAAAAATACTCTCTTCTTTTTCAATATGAAACCCTAGAATTTCTCTTGTTCCTTCTCGCTTTCGTGTTCTTTGGAGCAGAATTTGACTCTTCTTTGAGAGAAAACGAATCGGATTTTCCACGAAAACGAGATTCCTCTGCTCCTTTTTCTAGATTCTATGTCGCAGAGTAATAAATGTATCTTCATATTGACAGATCGTAACGAGAAAACGCTAGAAATTGGGATTTCTCTCTCTCTCTGTGGGTCCAGTCCAACTCAGAGTTGTTAAATTTGTTTCGGATGCCGATTCGGTTTGGCCTCCAAACTGAAATATTTCGGCCTATTCGGAATTTCGGTGAAACGTTTCGGATTTATGTTTCAGAAAAATATAAAACTTAAAAATAATATAATACATATAGAAAAATATAATATTAATATCAAATTTTAAAATTTTGGTTTCATACATGTGTACAACTACTATATAAATTCAACAGCAATACCAAATAAATTCAACATAACATGTGCACAAGTGTGAAGAAATGAAAAGTTCACATTTAACCAAGGTCAACTGTTCTTTTAGGGGCCCTTCAGAAATTTCAGAATTTACATATTACCGGATGAGTCATTGAATAAATGGTTTGGTTATTATGTGTCACAGTTGATGGACCTATTGTGTTGCACAACAATGAACCACATAAAAAAATAGCCCAGCAACCCTCCACAAGCTTTGAAAAAATAAAATAAAATAAGGCAGCCCAGCCCAACAGCCCTCCACAAACTTTAAAAAAAGTGAAAAAAAGAAGCCCTGCCCAGCAGCCCTCCACAAACTTTGAAAAAAAGCAACCTAGCCCCGCCCAGCCCAGCAGCCCTACACAAAATTTGAGAAAAAGAAAAAAGCACCATAGGCTAGCCCAGCTCTGCAGTCCAAATGGGACAGAAAGGAAAAACAAAAAAGTACAGCTACACTTTAAAAGGGCAGCTGTCGAAGTAAAGAGGAAAGAACGGAAAAAAAAAAGATGAGAGTAGCTGAGTTGAGCTCTAGAAGAAGAAATAGAGGGAAAAAAAAGGCAGCAGCTGGCAGTCGATGACGCACAACAGCAGTAGAGTCGAGTCGAGTCGACGAAGAAACAACAGCCCTCTTTCAGCTGGAGCAGCAGCTGCTTCATCTCTTCATCTTGTGTCAGCAGGAACAGGAATAACAGCAGCAGCTAGAGCAGGTGCTTCGTTTCTTCTTCTCTCTTCCTTTTTCTTTCTTTCTTCTATTTTTCTTTTGTTTTTTTGGTTGATGAAGAGAGAGAGCAAACGAGGAAAGTAGAAGAGTCGAGCGGGCAAAAGCTTGAAGAAGAAAAAAAAATACAGCAGCTGGGTTGAGAAGCAGTACCTGGCAGCAGCTGGGTTGAGTGAGCAAACGACCAGAAGGTGGAGAGAACGACCATATCAGGTACGCCGCCTCCTCTTCTTCTTTGTCTTGCTTCTTCTTCTTCTTCGTCTTCTGCTTCTTCTTCTTCTTCCTCTTCACTTCTTCTTGTGCTACTTCTTCTTCTTCTTCTTCTTCTTCTTCTTCACTTCTTCTTGTGCTGCTTCTTCTTCTTCTGCTTCTTCCTTCTTCTCGTTCCTTCCTTTTGTCAATGACAATGAGAAGCCCTTCGTCGAAGGAAAATGGGATGGGATATGGGTTAGGGCATTTTATTTTTTTACTTTAACCTTTCCGGTTAACAAAAAATTATCTTTTAACCCCTTTCAGTATTTTTATTTTCAGTTTTAAGTTGAAAAATTATATTTAACACCCTTAGGTTTTATTTTTTCTAATTTTAAGTCAATAAACAAAATTTGGCCAAAACTAAGGATTTCGCCCAATTCGGGCGAATAACCAAAATTCGGTGCGAAATTCTGAAATTCGTCCGATAAGTCCGAATTCTGGAACGAATTTCTGCAAGGGGGTTGTTCGGTTCGGTAGAGGGACCGAACCGAAATTATTAGGAAAATTCATCCAAAACGAACCAAATTTAACAACACTGGTCAACTACGTG
This sequence comes from Persea americana, assembly GCA_029852735.1. Taxonomy (NCBI): domain Eukaryota; kingdom Viridiplantae; phylum Streptophyta; class Magnoliopsida; order Laurales; family Lauraceae; genus Persea; species Persea americana. The sequence goes on from CM056810.1 coordinate 57,666,045, forward strand.
GGAAGGAAAGATGGTGCTCGTCCGTTTGTAAATTAACATATTTACATACCAAGCTCTCTTTGTTTTTTTAGTAGAAAATGAAACATGAGGAGTCCTCTGAAATTTGTGAGGTTAAAATCCAAACTGTTCATGTGCTGTAGGTGCTCAAGGGTCGGACTTAGTATATATAATCTTGGCTAATTTAAGTTTGGATTAAGTGATAGAAAGCCTAAAGCCTGGCCTCGTCCGTGGGTCAAGTACACGTAATGTAATGATATCTCCAAACAATTACTGGAAAGTCTGTAGGGCTAATAAAACCCTGGTTTGGCCCAACCCAGTTCGGCTTGTGTCAAGATTGGGCTGAATATGGGTCTATATCTCTAAAATTGGGCCAAGCCTAAAGACTCGAGCCATGAAAACCCCTAATTGGATGGGTTATTTAGAATTTTCCCCCTAAAAAAGAAGATATATAAGAGAGGGCTCATAGCGACAATGATTGGTAAAGAATATTTAACTTATGTATTTCATAATTTTGATCAATTGTGCAATAAAGTCATCTAGTGTTGGAATAAAATTTTGGATCAAGGACCCACTTAACGGTATGAAGTTTTCAAGAGTAGGCTCACTGACTAGCCTTACAAATTTAGGATAATAAGTTATGGGCCCCAAAAACTTATCTTTTGTGCTTTCGGCCTGATGGAGGATCATCTGTGGGCCATATTTAATAGATGTGGTTTAGCATTAGCTTAAGAAATAAAACATAACTCTTCGGAACGGATTATCCTCCATAGTAATATGGTAATGAGTAACTAACACAACAACCCATGCTCAGCATGGCTATGCCCATGCATTATAAATTTAATATGCATACATTAAAAAGGTTACGAGGAGTGCCTCTTTCCATTGAGCAAGTTGCATAAATGGAAATAAGAAAACTCAGGTATAAATGAGTCGAGGAGATGTGGTGGAAATATAAGATGTTTAAAAAAAAAAATTGAAGAAGTAGAACTAAAGTGGAGAGTAGTGAGTGGTTTGATGAGATAAGAATGAGTAGTGAGTGAACGAGAACTTTCAATTGTTAAATGTTGGCAAAGGGAATCCCAGATCACATGTGTCAATAACACTATAAAGAAAATTAATTATACCTTTTTTTTTCTTGTATTTTGGTATCAATTACATATTACTTGTATAGCTTTTTTGAGCTGAAATCAACTTGAATAGTTTTTTTTTTCTTTTTCTTTTTTTCTTTTTGAAGTAAAAGTAACATAAACTCATCTTTCAATGTTTATATGAATGTTCAGATTGTAAAATCAGTTATTTTTGACAAGCTGGGTGGCATCTCCAATGCAGCATACACAAGGAAAAGAAGGTAGTTAGGTGGATCCCCTCCAGCTGGTGCTCTCAAAATTAATGTGGACAGAGTAGAGAGAGGAAAGCTAGACCCATTAAGAACAGGTGGTGTTAGTGTTATGAGAAAAGGGTGAGTACAAATGGTGTTTTTTAGTATGACCAGGACCAAAGATTCTAGTGAGGTAGATATATGGACAAGGGTTGGAAATTTTCAAAGCACATTTTTTTTATTGGTAAAAGAAAAAAAAAAAAAAAGAGGTAAGACAGCTTTCAGAAAGTTCATGTCTTGAGAGAAGCTAACGAGGTCACAAATATTTTTGCTGAAAAGGGAGCAGATAGCGACTCTATTTTGTAGGCTTTTTCTCATAATTTCTTCATCCAAGTGTTGTCCTAACTCCTAATTGTGCTGTTGGTATAATTCTCTAATATGATTTTGTACTTTTTTGGTTTATGTCTTCTCCTAATGATGTTGGTTGGTAGAAACCAAATTGTCCTCATCATCGATTCCAATCTAGTAACGCCTTTTGATCAACCGATTTTAACTTGTAACTACCTTCGATTGTTTTGGATCTCATCCCTCCAGGGCAATGATGGCTCAGAGTCTCAACGAATCAATGGCAGAACACAATTCTCTAAAGTTTCAGAAGGATACTTTGGGAGAGGAAAAGAATGAATTTGTTTCTATCCCAATTCTGATCTGAGGCAAGAGCAAATATGGGTTCTAATCTGGGTTGGCTAAGGGATTGTTGGTCTCTGTGACAAATCTTTCTCCGGTGGTGACGATAAAGGATTTGTTCGAAGTTTTCCGGGAGGTGGGTCAAGTTTTCGATGTGTTTTTGCCAAAAGATAGGCTTAATGGGAGAGGCAGAGGGTTTGGATTTGTGCGGTTTAAAACCGAATGGCATGCAAATAGGGCAATTAGGAGTTTGAATGGACGAATGGTTGGTGGAAGAAGGATTGGGGTGCAGAAAGCTAAATATGTTGACAGGAATTCTAAGAAGACCTGCTATAGTCTTGCTATTAAAAGTACAAGGAAAGCTTTCAGTGCTGTTAGTCTGCAAAATCAAGGAGTGAACTCAACATATCCACCAAAGGCAAGTCATGGTACCAATCAGGCTTGGACCGAAGTTGTGGGTAATTTCAAGGTGGTAAAGGTAGCGGCATCGTTGGCTTTGGCTTTGAAAAAAGAAGTGATTAATTCTTTTGTGGGAACTGCTTCTTGTCTGGATGTAACTGAGGGAGATATTCTTCGCTGGTTGACTTTGGAGGTGAAAGTGCAAGACGAAGTGAAAAAATTCCACTCATGTCTATTCTGGATTCATCCAGGGACGGGAGGATTTCTCACAGTTGGTGAAAATGGGACCAGTTCTGATTCAAAAACCTTTTCGGAGGCTGGATCGTTGGACGGAGGTGATTGGACCTGTTCTGCAACCTATTTGGGTTCAGTTCGTTGGCGTTCCTTTACATACCGGGACGAAAAGGTGTTTCAATGTCTTGGTGAGTGTTTGGGTGTAGTTATGGAGATCGATGATGAAGCCAATACCAAACAGAGACGTGACAGGGTACGCTTAATGGTTATGTGTGATCCTCAGCGACGATTGCCAGAAATCATTCCCCTGGAAGTCAAAGGTGTCAGGTTTCTTATGTCTGTTATTGTGGAGGATAGTTGCAAATGCTGCAGAAAGATGGGGCTGCCGGAATTATGCTGTCGGGAGAAACCTACGTCGGAGGAACAAGATGCGATTTTTCTGGAGGGTGATGCACTGATTGATGGCGGATTTCAAGGTGATTTAAATTTCAAATCTCACATCCCATCTGTTAGCGATCCTCTCGCAAGAGTTTTAGAGCCGGCACAAGAGAGATTGCAAGGGTGGTAGGAAACGGAAGTTTTGCTTGCTCCAATCACAGCGACGAAGGTGTTTACGTTGCAAAATCAGAGTGACCATCCCCCTTTTCGTGGAACGCCAGGGAAATCAAATGATAGGGATGTGTCGAGCTGCCCTCCCTTAAAAGGTGTTCTTAGGAAATTGCGTGATGACCTTTCTTCCCCTTCTATAAATCATATATTACAAGAGAACATGGCATGCCCAGGTATTGCCGATATGGATGGTTTGGCGACCCCAAAAGACGCCCAGGTGCCTTCGGGTAAGGGAAGTGACCCTTCTATTGATGGAGCTAGCTCTCATATATAGGTTTTGGATCATTGTTCAAACCCTGTTGGGCATGATTCTCAGGAAATTATTAAGATGAATGAGGATCGCTGTTGAGGAGATCGTTCTTCAGACACTGACGGTATTTCCTACGACAGTGAGCATGATGCGAATCCTAGTATTCTAGAGAATCAAGCTTTATTGATGGTGGATTTGACAGATAATGTTGAAGCTCTAGCTATAGATGTGCCTAATAATGATTGTGTGGTATAAAAAACAAGTAGATTTATTGAAGAAAAAATGATTGAAATAGCCAATGTGTTGGGAATTTCGATGGATGACCGGTTAGGTGGGCTGAGAAGCTTAATTCGTGATATGATGAAGGTGAAGGGAAGAAGTACGGGAGGCCACAAAACCAAAAAGAAATCAAAGCACAGAGAGAGTTCGAGCAATTAGCTTTCTCTGTTAATTATGATCATGCAGATAAGCATATGGGTGTGGCATTGTTGGGACTAAGAAGCTTTTATCTTGGAATGTTCGTGGGATGAACTCTGTTTCCAAAAGGGTGGTGTTGAAAAGCGTGGTTCAGTCATTTAAGGGAGAATGTTTGTTTCTTCAGGAGACTAAGATGAAGGTTATTGATATTCAAATTATTAGATCTATTTGCCCCTGGTCAGATAGTCAATTTGCTATGCGTCCTTCTATTGGTGCTTCAGGGGGCATTTTATTAGTCTGGAATGCGGCTTATTGGCAAAGGACGGATGAGTTTGTGGGAAGGTTTACTGTTTCTGTCTTATTAAAAGATGTCTGACGTAATACAGAATGGGTAGCAACATCTGTGTATGGGCCATCTTCTTCTAATGATAGGGTGGAGTTTTGGACAGAACTTTCTCGGGTAGCTGGTTTATGGAAGCGCCCATGGGTGGTAGGAGGGGATTTCAATTGCATCAGGTTTCCGTCGGAAAAAAAAGGAGGTTCTGTCATTACTTCAGCTTTGAGGGATTTCAGTGATTGGATTAGGAGAAATTATCTTGTAGATTTACCTTTCCAAGGAGCTGATTTTACATGGTCTAATATGCAGAGGGATCCGATTGTGCGTCGGCTGGATCGGTTTCTAGTGTGTTCCGAATGGCTGGATATTTTTCCGGATTGTATTGAACGAGCGTTGGCTAGACCAATTTCAGTTCATTGTCCTATCCTTGTTGAGACTGATTTGGAAGATTGGGGTCCTCCGCTTTTTTTGTTTGAATTAATGTGGATCTCAAAGACAGGTATTGTGTTAGAAAATGGAGGGTTGTCAAAGAGGTGAGTGGGTGGATGGGTTTTCACTTAGCTCCAAAGTTGAAATTCCTTAAAAAGCAAATTCAAGTCTAGCGTAGGGAGGTCTTCGGCCACATATCAGAAAAGAAGCATTATCTTTTATCTGACATTCAGAGCATTAATGGGAGGGTAGAACATGGGAAGAATGAAGAAGAGAGTTGGAATAGAAGAATTTCTCTTAAAGAGCAGTTTCGAAGGCTGATTTTTCAAGAGATCAGTTGGAAGCAACGTTCTCGAAATAAATGTTTGGTTGCGGGAGATCATAATACCGAGTTCTTCCATGCTGTCGCTAGTGCCTGTCATCGTGTGAATCGGATAAATGCTATTGAAGTTGGGGGAAGATTATGGGAGGAAAAATCTGATATAGAAACAGAAATTGTTCAGTTTTTTCATAGGCTTTATTCTAGTGACTATAAGTTAAGTCCTCGGATGGATGGGATTTATGTTAGTCAGCTTTCTACTTCTACTGCTTCTTCTCTTGAAGATCAATATTCTGAAGAAGAGATTAGAGAAGCCATGTTTGGTATGGGGGGAGATCGCGCTCCGGGCCTTGATGATTTTCCAATAGCATCTTTCCACTATTTTTGGGATAAGTTAGAAGATAAAATGCTAGTGTTCTTTAATGAATTCCAATAAGTTTGATTGGGAGTCGTTATAAGATTTTAGCCAAAGTTATTGCTAATCGTCTGCGAAAGGTACTTCCTGGAGTAATATACTTATATCTGATAAACAAGCTACATTTGTTGATGGACTCCAAATTCTTGATAGTGTCATTGTTGCTCATGAACGTATGAATTCTCATAATCGACAAAATCTCCCAGGACTGATTTGTAAGTTGGATTTCGAAAAAGCTTATGGTAGATTGGGGATTCCTTCAATATATGATGGAAATAATGGGGTTTGGATATAAATGAAGTAAATGGGTTCAGAGTTGTGTATCTTTAGCTCATTTTTCCATAATGGTGAATGGTTTTTCTAAAGGTTATTTCAAGAGTTCTCGCGGCATCCGACAAGGTGATCCTTTGTCTCCTATGCTGTTTGTTCTTGTTGTGGAAGCCTTGAATGAGAAAGCTAGACGGACGGGGTTATTTACAGGATTTGCTATTGATGATTCTGGTTTGGAGGTAACTCACTTGCAATTTGCAGATAATTCTATTATATTCTGTAATGCTTCACTAGATGAGGTTAACAATTTGAAACTGATTTTGAAATGGTTTGAACTTTTGTCAGGGCTTCGAATCAAGTATGGCAAATGTGAGTTTATAGGTGTCCGGTTGGCAGCTAGTCAGGTTGCTACTTTGGCTAATGCTTTTGGTTGCAAATTTGGCAAACTGCCTTCTAATTATCTGGGGATACCCTTATGTTTGGGGATTCCCAAGAGTTCTATGTGAAGTTCAGTTTTGGAGCGTGTAGATAAAAGACTGAGTTCTTGGAAAGGTAAGATGTTATCTTTGGGAGGGAGAATCACTTTGATTAAGTCTGTTATGTCATGCAGAGCATTCCTATTTATTATTTCTCTTTTGTCAAGTGCCCTAAAAGTGTGGTGCGTCGGATTGAAAAGCTCCAAAAAGATTTTTTCTGGAATGATCATGTTGACAAAAGGAAGTATCACTTGGTTAGGTGGGATTTGGTTTGCAAGCCTACTGAGCAAGTAGGGTTGGGGATCCAATCTATTGAGGAAGTTAATAAAGCTCTATTGGGAAAGTGGTTATGGAGGATTGGGGAATCATATCAAGGGTTGTGGAGACAAATCCTTATTTCTAAGTATAAGTTGGATGATGATGGGTGGTGTGTACCAGGTCAAATGTTCAAGGCCACTGGATTTTGGAAATCAATTCTATCAGGGAAGGATGATTTCTTTCCATGGATTCGCTTTCGAGTGCGTGATGGGCGTCAGGTTCGGTTTTGGCATGATGAATGGTGGTGTGGGCAGTCGACATTTCTTACTCTTTTTCCTAACCTTTACTTGTTAGATAGGAGATGGCAGGCTATTGCTGCAGATAATTTCCTTATTACTAGTGGTGAAGTGGTGTGGGATTTTAATTTTCATGGCACGATGGCCTTATTAGACAATGTTTATGTTCATGGTGGAGGATGTGATGTTAGAGTGTGGAAGCCGGCGGCCAAAGGTAATTTCTCAGTTAAATCGTTTTACAATGCTTTGCTTGACTCATCTAATCCTATTCAAGTGGGGAAAAGGTTTTGGGACTCCACAATACCTCATCAAGTATTGGGTGGCAAGGTCTCATAAAATTCTTACTTTAGACAAGTTGAAGAGGTGTAAGCATATTACTGTCAATGGGTGCCCTATGTGTCAGGATGAGGAATCAGTGCATCATTTGCTTATCCATTGTGTTCTTTCTCGTAAAGTGTGGTCTGCAATTCTTAAAGTGTTTGATATGCAATGGGTCATGCCCTTGAAAGTTGCGTATCTTTTTCATCAATGGCGTCTGCGAATCAAATACGTTCGCATGAGAATTCTTTGGAAGGTGGTGTTGTACGCGGTTTGTTGGAAAATTTGGCTGGCAAGGAATAATCATGTTTTCAAGAATAAGAGTAACTTGGTGGAGGATGTTGTTGCATCTATTATCTGGTCTGCTTCAGAGTGGGTGCTTTCAAGAATTGAGTTTAAAGGGGTGTGTTTGGAGGATTTAAGTAGATCATGGGCAGCTCATTTTCAAGGTGGATGGGTCTCTAAATCTTTAAACAGGGTTTCTTGCGAATGTCCTACTGCGAGTTTTCTCAAATTAAGCTTTGATGGAAGTTATGTTCAAGCCATTGGAAGAGGTGGTATTGGAGGTGTCATTAGAGACTGGAATGGCATAACTATAAGGAATTTCTCTGGGCCGGTGGATTCTTTAGATGCTAATGAATCTGAAATGAAGGCTCTTTTGGTTGGTTGCAGCGAGTTGCGTAAGTTGGAAAGTTCTAAAGTTATCATTGAAGGAGATTCCTTTTCTACCATTCAGTGGAGTTTAGGCAACTGTTCCTATCCTTGGACGTTGGCTGACATGGTGGAGGAAGTGCAAGACATCGTGAGTCAATTGGATGCTGCCCTTCATCATGTGTTACGTGAGGCCAATGTTTCGACGGACAGCCCCGCTAAGGAAGGGGTGCTTCGTTCTTCTTTATCCTTTGTTGTATAGTTTTTTTTGAGTATTCTCCTTTTTTTTTTTTTTTTTGTTCTTTTGGGTTTTCCCCTCTTGTTAATAAATTTTACTGTTTTAAAAAAAAAAAAATTTTGATGTTGGTTGGTTGTGGCAGTTGGTGTTGTCAAATTGCTTTGGTTTTCTTGAATGAAACTCCATTCAATTATGGAAAAACTGAAGTGTTGAAACTGACCTTCAGCATTACGATTGTACCTAGTACAATATATGCCATATAGTACTCACAATATGCTATATATTAGTCATACATAACACATTATGAGTGCTTGTCATGCAAATCCCTTTCCATTTTATACTTTTACTAAGTACAGTTCTAAAAATTCATTGTAGCTTATAAAATGCCAACCACCCCCGCCCCCGCCCCAAAAAAAAAAAAACCGTTATGTCTTCTCTTCTCCCGACTTGACTGAGTCAACTTGGATTGGTCTCTCCATCAGACTCGCCTAAGCCATTCGCTCACATTGCAAGTTTTGAAAGTCCTGTGCAGAGATTTGCAGCTAAATATCTTTTACTTTTCACAGTTGGCATCAGAAGAACAAAATAAAAATAAAATTGATTTATGGCACCACACTTTGAACATGAGAGATGCAATCGATTTATTCCAGTATGCATTTAGGTCTGCATAAAAATCTACAAAAGTATCTACCAAGGTATCACTTTTCCTCCATCCCACCCCGAATCATTGGTCATTTCATTGCACATGAAATCAGAAACATATCAGAGGTTATTTTGATATGTTCTTCTCACTACCCTTGGCAAGGAACATCCAAAAGGACACCAGAATTCTCACATTATGCCGCGTTTCCTCAGACACAGTTAAACGAATTGATTTAACTTAGAAAAATCCTTCTTTTATGGCTTCGCTCATCAAAATCCTACTCCTATCACATCGAAAACTACGAGATACAGATTCCTCCCAAACACATCAAATGCAGAACTAAAACAACCCTAATTACCGAAAAATCGCCATGAACAGATAAAATTGCTATAGGGATATATCAAAGAACCTCGTTTTCTTATGCGACAAGAAGTAGGCGATGCTGAAGATGCAGATCGCCCACCATAGCGTCCGAACTTTCGCTTCCTCAATCAGATCCTGCAGCGTCTCCATCGCCTTCATGATCTCAAGACTCTAAAAATACTCTCTTTTTTTTCAATATGTAACCCTAGAATTCCTCTTGTTCCTTCTCGCTTTCGTGTTCTTTGGAGCAGAATTCGACTCTTCTTTGAGAGAGAACGAATCGGATTTTCCACGAAAACGAGATTCCTCTGCTCCTTTTTCTAGATTCTATTTTGCAGAGTAATAAACGTATCTTAAGATTGACAGATCGTAACGAGAAAACCCTAGAAATTGGGATTTCCCTCTTTCTCTCTTTGGGTCCAGTCCGTGGGAAGTAAAGATGGTGCTCGTCCGTTCGTAAATTAACAAATTTACTTACCCAGTGGAAAACGGAACATGAGGTGTCCTCTGAAATTTGTGAGGTTAAAATCCAAACCGTTCTTGTGTTGTAGGGGTGCAACTCAAGGTGCTCATGGGTCGGGCTTGGTATATATAATACTGGCAAGCAGGGCCTAAAATAAAAATATATTAAAATTTAGATATGGGTGTGTATTTTTCTTTTTATTGCAATGAGGATAGGAATAGTCCATTAAAATAGCTAATTCGAGAGAATCTAGAGATTTTTTACTTTTAATTGATTCTATATGAAAGAGATATATATATTAGAAAAAGGTATAAAATCTAGAAAAAATTAAGTTTCTCAATTTTAGATGGCGGGCCAAACTTCAAGGAGAATAAAATTTGACCAATGATGGTAATGTAATGGTGATTTTGAGCAGTTTAGATATATATATAGCCCCATAAATAGACCTCGTATGGTTTGCTTTCGAGAATCTTAGGATAATTATCATTAGTTGAAGTTTTCATAAATTCAAAAAAAGACGTGAGACAAGATCCCGGAATTCTAGCATTAGAAAGAAATCCTTAAAAAGATAATTTGGAAAGAGATACTCATTGGATGCAACTTGGGTCCAGATCACGACAATGCAATTTGGGGCAGGGCGGTTTGGATTTGGGCTTAGGATCTGGCCTGAGTTTTGTGTGCACGCAGAGTTCAAGCCCAACTTCGGCTCAGATATCTAAATATTAGGCCATAGTTGGGCCTTGAGTAGCACGCCTCTTGCTCCATTACACTATTAACTCTGTGCCTGAGCTATGCAGTGTTGTCCATTGGTTTAAAAAGTCCAAACTTTGAATAGATCAAGGGTTGAAGCCTTGCCTGATCAATTTGAAATCCAGGATTAACTGGCTCATTTGAATAGTCTGAATGGGTTGAGTCAAACCCAAGACCCAACCTAAAAAAAAAATACCAAGTATAGGGTATAGACTCAATGGGCCAGGTCTAGCCCAGAGTATTGGATCCGATGACACAAATTCGACCTCTATTACGATAAGATTATGTTGATATTAGTAGGATCCATATCATGTTGTAGCTTCCAAATAGGAATTACACTTCTGCTTTTCAAAAATAAAGGACATGAAATGTTTACTACCTACTGGCCTACCAAATACAAGAGGGTTTTGGGGCTAAACGACTACAAATCATATCCATCGTTTGTTGCTAGATGGGGTGTAACACCCCGTACCTTAATTCAGTATTAATACTAATTAATTGCTTGGTTAGTTAATAGTTTAGTTAGTAGGTGTGTTAGAGTCTTAGCGAGTCGGGTTTGGCGTAGGGATCGCGCGTGCGAAGTTTCGTGCGAGTCCGAGTGAGTTTGGATAGAGTAGGGGGCTGGTTTGCAATTTTGGGAAGTTTTCAGGGGTTTTTATGAGATTTTGAGTTTTGTGAGTTTGGGTGCATTGGATAGGTCTCGTCATTTTATGACCTTTAGTCTTCTGTCGCGTTTCGATTCGACGCGCTGAAGAGGCCCAAATAATTCCTTTTAGCTCACCAAGGACTTAACCCAAATTTTGACAAAAACACCCTTTTGAACAAGTCATCAACCGGATGACTCATTCCCACCTTCTTATCTCATTCATCTTCATCTCTTCTTTCCATTTCTCTGTGTCTTCTTCCACCTCTTTCTTCTCTTCACTGTTGCCTTGCCAAATACAATCTTTGGAGCTCATCTTTGAGGGCTAATCCACCCATCTTCTTCATCAACTCTCCAAGACCACAACCATACAATTTTCTAAACTTTTCATTAACACATCACTCCAAGGTAAGCTCTCCAAGCTACTAGACTTAGCTAATCTTCTTCCTTTGGATTAGAAATGGATTAGGGAAACTCATAGCAAGCCTTTGCATTCATTTTTTGTAGTGGAGTTTTGGGTTGGAAACTTTCTTCTTCCCATTTGAGCTTTTGTGGAGTTTTCTTCAACTTCTACTTGAATTTTCCCTAAGCTCTTCATCAAGGCAAGTTAATATGTATATTTATGATTTGATATGTTTGTCTTTCCTTTGATTGATAATTGATGATGTTAGATGACCCTTTGCTCTTTGAGTTGTTTTAAATTGAAACATGATAATGGGATGGAAATTGTTAATGAAATGGATTAGGATTTTAATGAGTTGATGAGATGATAAGATGGGGTTTTTTAGGGACTTGTTGCATCTACCTATATGTGGATATATGTGGGTTTTATTGGCCAAGAGCAGGTGGAGGAAAGTCCCAAAAACCAAGTGGAGAGGATGACCCAGGTGCACTGCCAGTTACAGAACTGTGTTCTGTAACTGCAGTGTACCCGGTCGACCGGCTGTGCACGCGGTCGACCGGGTACACTGAGCCTGGGGTCGACCGGATGGGAACCAGGTCGACCTGGTTCCCTGTGCACGCGGTCGACCGGGTTGGGACCCGGTCGACCGGGTCAACTGCAGGTATGGGTCTTTTTGGTTTTTTTTCCTTTTTCTTTCTTTTGTTTGAGGACCTTAGGGGGGCTCTTGGTGAACCTTTTTGGGACTTGTTTGAGGACCTTAGAGAGGATCTTGGTGAACCTTTTTGGGACTTGTTTGAGGACCTTAGAGAGGATCTTGGTGAACCTTTTTGAGACTTGTTTGAGGACCTTAGGGGGGATCTTGGTAAACCTTGTGAGACTCATTGGACTACATGTGAGGACGTTTTGAGCCCACGTTCTTCACGTTAATCCGGGGGTATCGGGAATCAATGTCACTCAATCTTGAACGGTACGGGACAACGGGATACTTTTCTATATCTATGCACGAAGATCATATTCAGGTATCGCGCACCCTAACCCTTTCGTGGACTGAGTAGAATTGTACGATGCTTCAGGTTAACCATTGACCTAGGAATTGGATCGTTTCTTGCCTTGAATTCCGGAATGTACTGTTTGGTACTGTTTACATGAGACGTTCATGTTCATTAGTTTCGTTTATTTGTTTTGTTTTGGAATCACGTTTGAGAACTTAGAATGATGAATTTAGGATTCCCTTTGATGTTTCGTTCTTTCAAAGTTTGATGGGAGTGCTGAGACTAGACGGCTTTAATTGGAAAGCTTGTTTGAGAACTACCGGTATTGATGGTTTTGACTTTGATTTGATGATGGTAGGGTAGTTCTCTTCGATCAATGAATCTTGTTCACACAAGAAAGTCTAGCTCTTCACGATGGGTTGTTTAGGACTCTGTGTGTCAGGCACCACTCGACTGTTAACGCCCAACACAGATGGGGCACCATTCTGTGTGAGGACTTTGGATTGACCGTCTGCGCAGTACGACTTTTTATATTTTGATGGCTGTACACCATCGGATACATATTGATTGACTTTGATTTCTTAGGCCTTTTGGTATCCATTTTGATTGCTTGCTTGCCGGGGTTCATCCCGTGCTACTCTACCACAGCTCAAATGTTGAGTCGGGAGGGTCATGTGGAACTATCCTGTGGTGTATTAGTTTATGTGGGTTGCCTCTTTGCTAGATGGTTATGTTAGTTAATTTTGATTCAAATGCTATGCACTTTCTACGATCAGGATGCTATGCATTTCATATGATTTTGTTTCTCGTTTACTCTTATTCGTTCTACATATCTGAATGATTCATATATATATGCTTGCCGACCTTCGTGTCTGATGATGCTACTCTTGGTGCATAGGTACCGAGCTCTACTTAGCTGAGGAGGAGTTGACGGAGGAAGTTCAGGCTGATCAGCCTGATGACTTCTTGGAGTATAGTACGGACGGCATTGTATAGCCGTACTGACCCCGTACATGAGAGCCATAATGATATCTTTTGTGTAGTTTCATCTTTTGTTCTTCATCTTTTGATTAGGCCCGAGTTTTGGATGTGGCCTATTGTTGTAATTAATACTTTTGTTTAACTGTTTCAAACTTGAACTCTAGTTAATATATGTGATCAGTCTTTGCTCGTAACTATATACTTCAAGATACCATTTGTCCTATGAAGCTTCCGCTATACGTTTTATGTATTTGAGGAAATGTTTATACCTCACAGCGATCTTCGATCCATATTGGGACATGATTAGGGCACAGTGTTATTAATGCTGAAAATTTTTAATTAGCCCTAATTTCACGCATAAACCCCGGTTTCACGATCGGGGGCGTGACATGGGGGCCGATCAAGGACAGTGTGCTTTAGAAAGAATATAAAAGAAAAGGAAAAGGGGGAGAGAAGTGTGATGAGATTTTTTAGGGATAGTAATGAGGAAAGAAGTGGAGAAAGGATAGGTTTGATAGGGATGGACGAGGTTGTTTAAGAGAAATTGTAGGAGATATGATAAAGATGTGAGTTTGTTATCTTTATAAAATTGAATTAAATGAAGAGATTTAGGGAGGTGATTTGGAGTAGATAATTGAAATGGAGATTTAGGGAGGAGATCTGTTTTGGATGAGTGCAGTCGCCCACATCAAAGCCTGAGGCTGTGCATTTTTTTCTTCTATATTTTTTTGAAAGGAGAGAGTTTTCAGGGCTAATGTGGCACCCCTCACAGCCCACCTCCCCCCGTACTTTAATATATATAATTGGCCAATTGAGTAATTGGACAAGTTTGGATTAAGTGATAGAAAGCCTAAAGCCCAGCTTGGCCCATGGGACAAGTGCATGTGTTGTATGGGTGCGATCCAAGGTGCTTGTTGAAAATTAGACCCCTGGGTTATTTACTAACCTGTCAAACTATGAAATTAAAGGGAGGGCTAAAAATCAACAATAATTTACCTTTTTTTTTATGTTAGATGGCTAATAAAGACGGATCCGATTGAATTTTTAATAGATGTCTTATCTATAAAAAGTGTTATCTGTGTGCGGCCATGTATGTACCCGCAGGGAATAGTCTTTGCTTGTTAGATTCGGGTATCCCCCGGGGCCGGAGCCCAAAGGTCCAAAGGCTGGACTAGATAGAGATACCATGGATCATAAAAATAAATAAATAAATAAATAAAAAGTGCTACCTAATGCAGCAGTGGGACCTACATTTGTACTACGGCTCCCTTGTTTATTGGCCATAGACATTGTTGTCACAATTGTGTTGACTCTTTGTTGCCAAAGGCCCTACAAATGACCTTTAGGAATTCTTGGAATTCCAACCTCTTTGATTTTGTTGAAATTTATGCTCCATCGAAGAGGAGGATTTTGGGATTCCACCTAAGAGGACAACTTTCAAATAATTTAAAACTCTCCAAATAAGAATTCTATGAATTTTTGTAAAGAAACGGGCCATAAGTCTAGCAGAAAACCATTAAATCTAGTCGGTCAGATTGAATAACCAAATCGAGTCAACTCGGCCAAGTTCAAGCAAGCAACTCCTCAAGCAAAAAAAAGCCTTTTAACTATTAAAATGTCAAGTCAAATTTGTTCTAAGCTATTAAAAACAAATTTAGTGATGAGCTATACAACAAATCTAATAATGATTAGATTTTTTGTCCAATGTGATTTTAATATTTTAAAATTAGTGCGAAGGTCCCCAAGAGTCTCAAAGATACTCTCATGGCATGAATTAGAGGAAGAAATTTGTTTTGGATCATTTTTTTAGATAACTTAATTTAAACTGAGACTTTGATGGACTAGCTAATCTTTAAATCTATGGTTCCATTAGCAGATGTAATTCAAAATGAAATATTTTGGCTATCCCACCTAGGGTAAAACTAAAAACTAACCAGAATAATCTTTAGTACTAAATGGTTCTTATCGCTCATGTTTTCCCCCTTAAAATAAGAAAAAAATACAGTTTGCTCTTAATTTTTTTTATTTATTTTTGTTGAAAGGCAAATTTTATTGCAAGAGAAACATGTTACAAATTACATAATCTTGCTGAGCTCATTGAACTTCCACATTGGAACCTAATCATAAAGGTTTGTAATTTCTTGGAAAACTCATATTTCTAGCATTTGTATGGAATGTATTGGGTGAGAGGAATGTCACCTAATCTTTCGTAAATATAATTTCACTAGTTCATAGTCTGAATTGTCTATATTGTATTGATCTGCCAAATCAGTTTGCAAGTCATTGGAATCTTCCTAGGTCAGATCATTATAAAGGACGACTATTGTTGTTTACCCTTCATCTCATTGTTGGCGATTTTGTAATCAGATCAGGTTGTGCTGAGACCGAGTTGTGCCAAGACTATACTCAGCAAAACTTATTTGGCAACATTATATAAAATTACTTTAGTGAGAATTTGATGTATGGAACTTGTTTGGTAACATTATAGAAGTGTTGCTCTAAGGAGTGGACATAGGATTTATAATGTGGGACCCACTTTTTTTGTTTGAAGCACTCTATTATCATAGTACATGGAACCCACTTGTAGAAATCACAGTGTGGTACCCACCTTTAAAAATTAAAATATGGGGCTCACATTCATAGGATTTATAATGTGGGTCCGCCCTTTGTGATGGTGACCATATGACCCACATTTATGAATTACAAAGTGGAACCACATTTTTTGTGGTTGTGGATACAGGATCCACCTTTAGAAATTACAAAATGTGGTGCCCCACCTTTTGAAATTAAGAAAATGCAGGCAGCACATTCATAGGATTTACAATGTGGGCCCACTGTTATAGGCATTATAACGTGGGGCCATCTTTTTTATTAATTGTGAACACTGGGCCCACCTTTAAAAAATTACAATGTGGTACACACATTTAGAAATCCGAACATGGAGACACTTTCATAGGATTCACAATGTGGGCCCACATTCATAGGATTTACAATGTGGCTCTGCCTTTTGCAATTGTGACCATATGACCCACCTTTAAGAATTATAAAGTGGGATTACCTTTTCTGTGGTTGTGGAAACGGGACCCATCTTTAGAAATTACAACGTGATGTCCACCTTTATAAATTATAAGACAAGACCCACATTCATATGATTTATAATGTGGTCTCACCATTATAATTTTATAATATGGGCCAACCTTTTGTGATTATGGCCATGTGACCCTGGGTTGGGCCAAGCTATGGTGTACTGACTGTTATGCCAATAGCAGTGTCCGGCAGCTAAGTTGGTATGGAGCTTGAGCGGGCGCCTTTGGGAATTATAAAGTGGGGCCACCTTATTTGGGATCGTGAATATGGGCCTACCTTTAGGATAAGTGATAAGATTTAGAGTATTTAAATGACATTATTTAAAAGGCAAGAGATAAGTAAAAACCAATTGTGCCAGTTTATTGTTTCTTAAAAAAATAAAAAAATTTCGTTCCAACTTTCTTATGCCATCGGGTTAAGATTTTGAGATTCCTTCCCGTGAGATCAAAATTTGGAACAATGATTTATACGTACCAAACATGTTTTTCACAACCTTATCTCGTGGGAACATGAGAACATCCGAATGGCATGATTTCTGGGAATTGAATGGAATGAAAGATGAAAGCCTCATATGGGTGCACAACTCCATTTCCAAAAGAACGGCTCCTTACCGAGCATCAAGTCTTACCTAGCTGTCTAGGATTTGAACCCCGGGTACGTCACCTCTTCCCACTTGTATGGGCTTTCTTTCCGCGTGTGTGGGCTTCCTTTCCACTCCTCTCTTTCATTAAGGATTACTCTGCATATTTAAGAGATATATTGAAATGGACTCCTCTAAAAGTTGCTTTATTGGATCTGCGATTGCCCACGTTGTGGTTTGCACAAGCTGTCGGTTAATAAGTTGCTTTGCCTGATTGGGAAACCTAAGGGATCTATCTTCTTTGTTAAACTCTAGAGCACTGTAGGGTGCTATATACTTTAGCATAGCTGATTCAACCATCTTGTTTATTGTTAGGCATAAAGGATTGATGAGCAACAATGGTGAAATGTACAATTTCCTTGAAAAAATTACACCAACAAACGGTTGGAAGGGCTCAATCATTTCATCTTAACTTGGGACCATGCCCGATCCAATTTCCCTTTTGAACATAATCCTTGAGTTTTTAGTTTGTATGTCTAGAACTCGCGATTTGATCACCTAAACCTTTAAAAAGTGAGATACCAGAAAAGACATACAAAGTAGAAATCCGTTTCCCTTTAATTGAGAAAAAGAAGAGAGTTGGAAGCCATTGGTAATGGATTATTGTACTTCCTTTCTTTTCACATTATGATAGAAGATGATCAAAGGGTTATTTGTATCAATGGTGTAGGCCCTGTGGCTCATTATATCAGTTGTGTTTACTAAAATCTGTTCACTTATTGGATGAACCATGTCTTACTTTTCAACCCACTTGTAAATTGGTTTTGGTAAGCTGGGAAATCGAATTAGTACAGCATTTACTCCAGTTACGACTGATATCATCATCTATTTAGTTTTCACTATTTAAAAAGCCAAAAAGCTAAAATTTGGTTCATGAATCATGATATGACCCAACAATCTATATAGTTGCTAAATGTTAGGTCATCTCATTGAAGTAGTTCAATCATGCCATTCCGCTAATAACTCAATGGTCACGCATCTATCTTTTCACAAAAACAATCACGGAACTATCCTTGGCTGTGTTGGTGAGTGACTTTGGCCTGTGTCTGCGAATGCATGAGCATTTATCAAAAGTAAAATAAAATAAAAAGTTCAATTATTTGCTCTGATTATCAATATCAGACCATGTATCACTAGAGAAAGTTGATAGGCGCGAACAATATAATGATAAATTTAAGTGGAGCATATGAGTTGCAACAACATTATGTTATTGGTATATATTGATATTAATAACTAAAGCAAGATTCTAATAAATTTATCCGGCGGTATTAAAAACTTGGGTTGAATTCAAATAAATGTAGTAGTTTTTTCTTTTCTTTTATGGTAGAAGATGCAGTTGAGATGAGCTGCCTTTCTTTTTTGTTTTTCTAAAAGAAAATGTGATTCAACCATTTTGCAAAGTAGAATGATCAAATGATTATTAAAATAATTGTTAGATTATTTGTTCTCAATCCAGTGGATGATGTAAATAAACTGGTTTATTTTATTAATTAATTTATATTTTCATGCTCTATTCATGTGATGGGTGGTATTTTATTGTTTGATTGCACATAACTAATACAAAATGCAATGATGATTCATGAGATGGACCGAAGCCCACAAGTGTGTTAAATGCAATCCATGTGTGTGGATGAGATTCACATACAGGAGACATTGATTACAAATCTTATACTTCAAGTATTTTCACAACCATTGATGAAGCACTGTAATTACTATGAGATAGTGTGATTTGTCTCAATCATCAGAGTGTAGGACTCTGAATTGTTGTGCTAGTATATTGGATGTACTAAAGGACCATGGATCGCACCTTATGCGAATCTATGTTTGATTTAAAGACTACTCTCATAACTCTAAAGCAATAGGCTTTTAATCTTGAGAGATTAATGGACTCAAGTTTCTACTATGCATTTACTTTGAGTCACCAATGAGTGATGCCAACTGTAGGTGAACACCTCGGTGTCTTGGGTACATGGTAGTGGGGCTGTGGGAACACATAATTCTCAAGATGGAATCTATCCTCTAAAAGAGACATATTCCTTTGTGCCAATTAATAGATTTATCATTGGTAAGTGCACACCCATCTCAATTAAGAGTTAATTGGATGATACTGATGATTACTGTAATTAATTGGGTCACAAGCATACTAAGATATGGATCTAATTTGGTTGGGTAGATTTATTCCAATGGATCCATGGATATAATTAATGGAGGGGCTTACTTGCAGTAATTGAGAAGTTTAGGGTCTTCTTATAAATATTTCTAAGACCGGAATGCAATTGCATTAACTTAATGGTGTTATTTGCAATTAACTATGGGTCTGGAGTTCACATGATATGTGGAGTCAAAGCTTTTTAGTTGGAACCAGTTTCTAAGGAATCCTTAGTGGTCCCCATGCTAGCCCTAATAAGAGAAGGTTACTAATCCAATTGGAATTCTTAAGGAAATGAGGAGCATGTCACATACTAAGAATAGAAGTGAGACTTATAATATTGGACAACGAGGAGGTGCTCCATAAACTATAAATAGGAGGAGATGGTTAGAGATCTCTACACACAATCTCATAAGCTTCTCTCTATCCTCTGGTTTCCTTCTCAAGTGCTTAGGGTTTCTTCTCCTTAGAGATCTCACCATTCTCTTGGGGAAGTTCTCTACAAGTGGGTCACGGCGTGGAAGAACACGAAGGCACAGGAGAACAAATCTGTAAAAAGGGTTTTCGTAGAGATCAAGTATTCAAATTCTTGATTTGAGCACAACCAAGCTCTAAAGGTATAGATCTACAACGTATTTATTTTAGTAGATCTTTTATGCATATTTGTTTATTGATCTATCTTTTTTATCGATCTTTGATCTTAATGAATGAAATTAGGGTTTTAGATCTTGAGATTGAGTTTTTGGCCTCATGGGTATTTGATCCCTGCTTTAAGTGTGTTAGAAGTTTTGAATAGCTATCCACGAGGCCCACCTACTTCCAACAATAATGTGATGCATGTGATTTGCTAGCTAGCCTCTGAATATTAGACTTTTGATGTGAAACATTGATGATGATAAATGGGACATGGATTGCTATGTTTGGACTCTGTAAGTGCAACTGGAAAATCTTAATCTAGAGAGGGATGATGTGGCATTTCACTATTTTACTGTTCCATTTGGGACAAGCTATCTCATTGCTGGGCATCCATCATTATACCACTCTGTCAAAATGAGAATAAAGGTGTTTGTGTATACTATTAGCCAAAAGGCCTAGAAAGGTATAAGGTGTTTGTGTGTGCTTATGCTCTGATAGAGCATCATAGTCTCATAGGAAGATTTTCTCCCATGGGAACCTCGCCAGTCGCCATGGCTAGGAGTGCTTATGGGCCGGCCAGGCTGAATCTGGCCAGCCCAGTCTGCTTTGGGCCAAGTTTGTACCATAGCCTAAGTCGAGCGAGGCTAAGTTTAATATTGAGGTCAGAACTCATATCTAATCTAAAATCTGGCCCCGTTTAGCATATGGGCCAGGCTTAGATTAAGTGCTTGAAAATCCAAAGTCTGACCCCGACAAGCAGTGCTTGTAGTTTAGTACTGACTTGTTTGCTCTAACTAACAAGTGATAGAAAGCTCGGCTGGGCCTTATATATTTCAGGCAAGCTAGGTGCAGACCAAGCACTTATGCCCCCTTTCAAGCTTGAGCCGGTTACAAGCATATGTTTCTAAAGTCCTTAGTTTCTAGTGCATTGATGGGATCTTCCGGGATAGAAGTGGCTAACCATGTTTGGCATATAGTGGCCAAATCTCGGCCACCAATGCACTAGAAACTGGCTACCCATGTTTCTAAAGTCTTCAGTTTCTTGTTTGCACAACCTCCACCCATTACCCATTGAAGGTGATTCTCTCCTCCTCATCAAAACTGTCCAACAAGAAGGCACACTCTCTTGGCACCTATTGTCTATATGGAAAAAAATCCAACAAACTCTCAAACAGATCCCACGATGGTAGGTTTAACTTTGCCGATGCACTTCTAATCGGGTGGCCCATGAATTAGCTCACATGTATTTACCTAGCATCACTATCTTCACTAATTCAGTTCCAGATCATATCCATGCAGTGTGCAGGAAGGACATCATTGCTAGCAGCTCAGTGGTGCAAAATGCAGCAAGGATATTAGCAGTGGAAGAAGTTGACGATAGGGTCCCTTATTAGGTACTACTATGGGCCCCAATTTTGCAGTTTGACTACTATTAGTTGTTTTTTTTTTTTCCTTTTCTGTTTTAGCTCAACCTTTCTCGGACTTTCTTTCTCTCTACCTCCTTCATTTCTTTATGTTTTGTACTCTTCTTTATGTACTTTTGGCTTTAATCTATGTTATTCCTTACTAGCAAATTAAAAAAAAAAAAGTCTTGGATAAGCCTCATCCAGCACCACCCTTGGACTTGTGGTAAGGCCCATAGGTCCTACACCTCATTCAATACAATACCTTTGTTGCAAGCTGAATCAAGGACATGTAATTGGGTTTGTCGGTCCTAATATTTAAACGAGAATTTGATGGATTAACTATTATATATATTAAAGCAGCAGGTGATTATCTAGGAGGATGACACGTGGCGCATCCTCATACTTTTTACAATGCCACATTATGGAATTGCCCTTCTTATCTGATCTTACAAAAAGACCCTCTTTGAGTACCACGTCACCTCTATATAGATAAGTGAGGGTGATTCGTGATTTCAAAATTTTAATGGAACCCTAAAAAATCTCTACAAACTAAATCTATCCCTGAAATATCATAACCCATCCTTATCTCAATACATTTGAAACGTTTCTGCACCCAAACAAGAACGTGTTTGTGGCTCTTAAGAGTCTTCTAAAGAAGAAGAAATCAAAGAAAGTGCAGAAATCATCAAAGGTTGCACTGAGATCAAATTAAGACTCTTAGTATGAACTCGAATTAGATTGTTTAAAATTTTCAGTTTTTGTCACTATGAGTATTATCGTACAGTAGTTTACTTTGCAAGTTTGGTTTTGCTTCAAATTATTTAGAAAAGGAAAAATGGGAGTCACTTCTTTAGTTCATGATGATATAGTTTATGCTATCTTTGCAAATCATGTTTCATTTTACCTTGATAAGCGCATTTTCCCATTCTTGATAAGTTTTGTACGAATATCGACATGCTTTGTGCATACATGAACATCATGGAATATCGATGAGCTTGGACTGCCCTCTCAGTTTGATCCACTAGTTAGGGGGTCCTTAAGCATAAGGACAATCTACAGATTAGTCGTGTAATTATATACATTCTTGTTTTGTCCAGTTCCGCGGCCGGTTTTCCCACTCACCTTGTGTGACTGGGCTTTTGCTTCGTTTCGTTTTGTTTTGTTTCGTTTTGCTTGCTCTTGTCATTGAGTGTGACAGAGAAAGGATGAGCTCAATGTGGATTCATGAATCATGATATTTTCTTGAAATTATATTAGTTTTGCTTTGTACAGTTTATATATGTTTTGCTCAGAACTCATGTCAATTTTAAGTATTAATCATTCCAAATATTGATCGATTTGTTTTATGTCTAAATTGATCACCTGCCAGACCGTCGTGTCTGACTTTTTTTGCTTTGGTGTTTAGATGCAGGAGCAGCTGCCCCTGAGGAGGAGTGCCCGGAGGAGGCTTTCGAGCCACCCCCAGCCCGTGAGTGGCAACTCGATGACGTCCTCTAGACGTCGGGTGGGGTCTTGAGCACGATACATGATGGGAATGGTCGTTTGTTTTGTTTTGGGTTGTAAGGCCTTTGTTGGCCGTTGATACTTTGGGAATGTGTAAACTTAACTTCACTTACTTTTGTTTTTTTGAAACTTGAAAGTTAAAAATGATGGTAATGCCATGTTATGTTTCCTCCTCTGATTATTGTCTTCTTGATGATTTAATTTATGTAAGTGGATGTTATGTCACATGTAAAGAATAGATAAGATTACTTGCACGCTTCCGCAAATCATTGTTCGTGTGAGATAAAATTCCATGTTTGTTTTGGGAATCCTTACTGCGGAATCATGTGGGTTAATCATAGATAGTTGGTAGAGCCCAACAAGCACGCCGCGGGCATCGGTCTAGGGTCGCGACAACGGAGGACTTCTCTGTCGGTTCTTATAGAATATAAGTTTTTGTTCACAATCTAGATGGACTTGGACATACCATCGGTACGATTGTAGCATGATATTTCAGCAGGCTTGTCTTGGCTGCGGGAAAAGGTATAGTTTTGACTCATCATGCTAGTACGCTTTGTGTGTATTGAACATGACCGCTTTTGAGTTTATTATCTTTATACTGACTATATAAGATGATTAACATCCAGATGGTTATTATGAGTGCTTGTACTCCTAATCCTTACATAAATAATAGACACATACATTTAGTCTTTGCCATTTTGATTTACAAAGGAGTGAGATCTTTTATGGGTCAATAATCTCAGTAAATTGGATGACTACACTACGTGTATGGTGCATATTAGTTTATTGACGGAATCCACGTCCCAAAATTGGGATCGATGATATCCCCTTGATGAAGCTTTTAAGTTTTGATTATGTCAAACCCTGTAGGTGGACTTTGTGTCCGACATATCAAATAAGTTAAGTGTAAGGTCTCAAGGAATTATAAAGATATCGATTAAATATAGATGTCGGTAATTATTTAATCGATGGATATCTGAAATCTTAACATGGGGAGATTAATAAGCATTTAATGACATGAAGCTCGAAATATTAATTTTGAGAATAAGGGCAGGAGTGCAATTATAATTCTCTAGTGGACTGAATTGTAATTTATGAAACTAGGATTTTAATTTGGGTCGAATTAAGGTTTCCTGCTTCCATAAGAAGCCTATCCTTATTTACTTCTTAAGGTCCCTATTGTAGCCTATAAATATGCGCTACTGCTCTCTAGGTCAAAAAGAAGAAAAATCTCATTTTAGAGAGCAGGGAGAATTCGCAGAAGAGGCCCACTCTCTGGTGCGAATTCGAGCATAGAGGAATACAGTAGAAGATCTTGAGATTTTCGTGCTGCTGCAAGACCGAGATCAGATCAGAAAGACCGAGATAAAATCAGAGAGATTCTCAAAGGTATGGTCTTTCATCATCTTTGTTTAAAGCTATTTCCGCATTGATCTATAAGCAATATCTAGGGTTCTTGGCGGAAACTCTTTTCTAACAATGGTATCAGAGCCAATCCTGATACTGCATATGAATTGAAGAAAACATAGTAAGATTATAGGTTGCTGTAAAAGAGTTGGTTTGCCTTTGCTGTCTGTAACCCTTGTTTTGTAGCGAACTATCTGATCTCTGTTTTGCTGCGATTGATCTGGTTATCATGGTCACCATGTGTGTATGTTATGTGAATGGATCCCACGAATCAGATTCGTGGTTACTGTTTTACGTATTTTACAAGTTTTATGGTGATGTAATTATATTGACATAGCGTGTGAACTCCGTTTGTCAGGAGGCTTGGGTTTAATGTAATTTTTCATGGAGATGTAATTATATTGAGATAGCATGTGAACTCCGTTCGTAAGGAGGCTTAGGATTCAATGTAATTTTTCATGGAGAGGCGCAGGTTTTGAAGGCAGAAATTCGATTTCAAAGGAAGAACTTGATAAAAAAAAATTGGTCCGCTGACCGGGCAGCTCGATCCCCACCGGGGGACACCCCCGGACCCCCTCTTCGAAGCGCATGTTTTAAAGAAGTGGCAATCATGAAGACAAAAGGATCCTACTTGACCATGATAGCTAGGTTCCTTATGCTGGTTGTCTTTCCTTTTATGTGCTTGGATGTCTATTATTATCATAACTTGCTACATATGATATTATACTTGTTTAATTATGTTTGGAATGGTATAGTAGTATAGATATGGTTACCTATTACTACTGGATTTTAAACTGGTATTAATTAAACTGTTTTATAAGAACCCTCATTGTTAAATAACTAAGTGGGAGAGGGAACTTCGTTAACTCCCACGGTCTACATCATAGTTTTGTAGGAGATGTAATGGATTTATATGTTGACCTTAGAGTCTTCCTCCTAATCGGATGAGTTAATTATGGAATCTCCAATACAAACTCCCATATGGATGATTTAGGGTAATTATTAGTATAGGTCTCTTCTCCATCTGATGGGACTGAATACAGAATAATGAACCCTAACTTAAATGATGGTATACACTTAGCTATAAATAACAGTATGCTCTCCATCTGAGCCTCTTCTATTATTTATAGGACCAAAGTCATGGCAGCTGTTTGGTTTTACTTGGCATGGTTGTTGCCTTGACAGTAGAACTAAAAGGTTATGTCCTATATGAACAATATAAGTATGGTACTTGTCCTCACATCGAGGCATACTATGCATTGGTGTTTTAGATTGCTATCGGACTCTTTTGTTAATTGGCAGAGGGAGCCAATTTTCCTTTTATTTGAATCCAAAGATTTAATTTTGCCCCTCATAATTTGTTAATTATGTAAATATCAGGTTTTAAGATGGGTGCTTTCAATCCACTTGGTGTTATTCTCAAAGAACACAAACTCACTGGACCTAATTACATTGATTGGAAAAGAAATTTGGATATTGTGCTAACTGCTGAAGAGTACAAATATGTGCTCACTGAGGTGTACCCAGAGAAACCTGTGGATGGATGTATTGATGCGGTAGCCATCGAGGCATACAAAAAATGGAACAAGGCTGATGAGATGGCACGATGTTACATTTTGGCATCCATGTCAAATGTTTTGCAACAGCAACATCAGCCTTATGCTACTGCCTATGACATCATGTACAGTCTCAAGGAGATGTTTGGTGATCAGGATCGGGCAGCTAGACAGGTTGCTATGAAAGAACTGTTTAACACTAAGATGGCTGAAGGTACCCCTGTGAGGGATCATGTTCTGAAAATGATGGGACACCTCAATGAACTTCAAATCCTTGGAGCTGAAATTGATGGGGAGACCTAGATCGATATCATTCTCCAATCCTTGACTGATTCCTTTGAGAATTTTTGCCTAAATTACAACATGAACAAGCTCAATTTTTCCCTGGCGGAATTACACAAGGAACTTCAGGCTGTTGAGGGCCTTTTTAAAAAGCCACCTAGTGTTCACGTTGCTGAAAAAGGTACTGCTTCTAAGCCGAAAGGCAAAGAGAAACAGAAAAAGGGTCAGAATCGTAATACAGTTCCTAAAGGGGGCAATGGACCTCAAGGATGAGTGAAAAAGCCCAAGGGCAAGTGTTTTCATTGCAAGGAAGTAGGGCACTGGAAAAAGCAATGTCCAACTTATCTCAACAAAGTGAACAATAAAGGTAAATTTCATTCACTAGTTGTTGAATCATGTTTGGCGGTTATATCTACCGGTATCTGGTGTGTAGATACGGAAGCCACTAATCATGTTTGCAATTCTTTGCAGAGGTTCCAGGAAACCAGGCAGCTAAGTGATGGGGAGATTTATTTGCTTATGGGTGATGCTACGAGAGTGGCAGCAGTTGCAGTAAGAAATGTTAGTCTAAGTTTTAGTAGAGATAGGAATTTAATTTTAAGAGATTGTCTTTATGTTCCCTCCATTAGGAGGAATTTAATTTATGTTTCCAAATTGGTTAAAGACAGCTATTCCGTTTATTTTAATAAATTTGTGGTTATTAAGTACAATAAGCATTTTATCTGTTCTGGTTCATTGGTGGATGATCTTTATATTATTAATCCTATCTCTCCTAAACCGCAATTGACTGAATTGAATAACACAATTACCGTACCATGTAAGAGAAAGGAACCATTGCAAATGAACCAAACGTATCTTTGGCATTTACGCCTGGGTCATATTAATCTACACCGGATATCAAGACTGGTTGCAAATGGACCATTACAGTCATTGGCAGTCGAGGCCCTTCCAGTCTGCGAATCTTGTTTAGAGGGGAAAATGACCAAGCGCCCTTTTTCGGCAAAAGGCTTATAGGGCCAAAGAACCGTTGGCATTGGTTCGCTCTGACCTATGTGGGCCCATAAATGTCCAGGCAAGTGGTGGCTTTGAATATTTCATTACTTTCATTGATGACTATTCAAGGTATGGGTACATTTACTTAATGCGCCGTAAGTCCAAATGCTTTGAGAAATTCAAGGAGTATAGGGCGGAAATGGAGAAGCGTTTAAGTAAGAGTATCAAGACACTACGATCTGATCATGGTGGCAAGTACCTCTTTGGAGAATTTAGGGATTACTTAGCACAAGAGGGGATTACATCCCAGCTGTCTGCACCAGGTACACCTCAACAAAATGGTGTCGCAGAAAGAAGAAATAGGACTCTTATAAATATGGTAAGGTCAATGATGAGTTATTCGGAGTTACCTAATTCGTTCTGGGGGCATGCTCTAGAAACAGCTACATATATTCTTAACTTAGTTCCATCTAAGTCAGTACTTACTACACCCACATAACTATGGACTGAGCGCAAACCTAGTTTAAAGCATGTTCAGATTTGGGGCAGTCCAACACATGTGCTTAAAGGGAACACAGATAAGTTGGAACCAAGAACAGAAGTTTGCATTTTCGTTGGCTGTCCCAGAGGAACAAAAGGTGGTCTGTTCTATAACTCTCAAGATCGAAAGGTCATTGTTAGCACCAATGCTCGATTCTTAGAAGATGACTATATCATGAACCACAAACCCAAAAGCAAAATTGTTCTAGAGGAATTGAGAGGAGAAAGACCTACCCAAACTTTTCCATCGCCAATAGCACAGGAAGAGGCACCAAAAGATGGAGAACTTGGCGTTCCATTACCTCGTCGTAGTGGGAGGATTGCCGAGTCTTCAACTAATGATATTCCAGGTGAAACCATCAACATGATGGGTGATGAGCCGGATCAGCATGTCAATGATGGCACACCAGGATTAGTTTTGGCACAACGTGACACTACTCATACACAGACACAGGATGTGCCTCGTCATAGTGGGAGGGTTGTTCGTCCACCCGAGAGGTATATGTTCTTGGGAGAGTCATACGACAGAGTCCTTGATGAGCTAGATACCGAACCCTGTAACTATAATGAAGCAATCCAAGACAAATATGCAGAACTATGACAATAAGCTATGCAATCAGAAATGGATTCTATGTACCATAATCAAGTATGGGATCTTGTAGAACCACTAGAGGGGATAAAACCTATCGGTTGTAAGTAGGTCTACAAGAAGAAAAGAGGGGTGGATGGAAAGGTTGAAACCTTCAAAGCTAGGCTTGTTGCGAAAGGGTTTACTCAGAAAGAAGGTATCGATTATGAGGAGACTTTCTCGCCAGTAGCCATGCTGAAATCCATCCAGATTCTTTTATCCATTGCGGCTTATTTTGATTACGAAATTTGGCAAATGGATGTCAAGACAACATTCCCTAATGGAAATCTTGATGAATGTATCTACATGGTACAACCAGATGGATTCATAGCTGAAGGTCGTGAGCACATGTTGTGCAAGCTTAAGAAGTCCATTTATGGACTTAAGCAAGCATCTAGATCTTGGAACATTCGTTTTGATCAAGCCATTAAATCTTATGGTTTCGAGCAGAATCTAGATGAATCTTGTGTGTATAAGAGGTGCAACGGCAATGTAGTAATTTTCTTAGTACTTTATGTAGATGACATCCTACTCATTGGAAACGATGTTGGGGTGTTGTCTTCGGTCAAAGTATGGTTGAGCATTCAATTCGATATGAAAGACTTAGGAGAAGCTAGTCACATTCTAGGGATTAAGCTATTGTGAAATTGGAAACAAAGAATGTTGGGCTTGTCTCAAGCGGTCTATATTGATGTGATTCTTGCCCGTTTTAGCATGCTAGATTCCAAGAAAGGATTTCTTCCTTTCAGGCATGGAATCACTTTATCCAAGGATCAGTGTCCTAAGACACCTGATGAGATAGAAAAAATGAAGGAAGTACCTTATGCTTCGGCGGTGGGAAGCCTCATGTATGCAATGCTATGTACTAGACCTGATATTTGTTTTGCCGTTGGCATGGTTAGCAGATATCGGTCTAATCTAGGGAGAGAACATTGGACTACGGTTAAGCATATACTTAAGTACCTTAAGAGGACTAGAAATTATATGCTGATTTATTAGGCAGAGAGTTTGATACCCACTAGGTACACAGACTCGGACTTCCAGTCAGATAATGATGCCAGAAAGTCGACCTCAGGATTTGTATTTAGATTGGGAGGTGGAGCTATAAGTTGGAGGAGTGTCAAGCAATCATATACTGCTAACTCTACCATGGAAGCCGAATATGTGGCAGCTTCTGAAGCAGCCAAGGAGGTAGTTTGGCTCAGAAACTTCTTGATGGAGCTAGAAGTGGTACATTCGGTAAAATCACCTATAATACTTTATTGTGATAATACCAGTGCGGTTGCTAATGCAAAGAGCCCAGGATGCATAAGAAGAGTAAGCACATCCAGCGTAAGTATCATCTCATACGAGAAATCGTACAGAAGGGTGATTAATTGTGACCAAGATTGCATCAGCGGACAACCTGGCAGATCCTTTTACAGAGAGCTTACCAGCAAAGAGCTTTGATAGACATGTGGAAGGCATGGGGTTGAAATACATGTCAGCATGGCTTTGAGTCTAAGTGGGAGATTGTTGGAAATTTATACTAAAAGCATACTTTTATGTATTTGTCTTCGACTAATTAGTATATTTTGTCTTTTCATCTAAATGAGATTTTGTATGGGCAAATGGTTAAATTATTTATGATTATGCATGTGTGTCTTTTATTCTATAAAATAGACAAGTTGGTGTATAGAGTTTTACTTATACACGGAGGACTTATCTGTCGGTTCTTATAGAATATAAGTTTTTGTTCACAATCTAGATGGACTTGGATACACCTCGGTACGATTGTAGCATGATATTTCAGCAGGCTTGTCTTGGCTGCGGGAAAAGGTATAGTTTCGACTCATCATGCTAGTACGCTTTGTGTGTATTGAACATGACCGCTTTTGAGTTTATTATCTTTATACTGACTATATAAGATGATTAACATCCAGATGGTTATTATGAGTGCTTGTACTCCTAATCCTTACATAAATAATAGACACATACATTTAGTCTTTGCCATTTTGATTTACAAAGGAGTGAGATCTTTTATGGGTCAATAATCTCAGTAAATTGGATGACTACACTACGTGTATGGTGCATATTAGTTTATTGACGGAATCCACGTCCCAAGATTGGGATCGATGATATCCCCTTGATGAAGCTTTTAAGTTTTGATTATGTCAAACCCTGCAGGTGGACTTTGTGTCCGACATATCAAATAAGTTAAGTGTTAAGGTCTCAAGGAATTATAAAGATATCGATTAAATATAGATGTCGGTAATTATTTAATCGATGGATATCTGAAATCTTAACATGGGGAGATTAATAAGCATTTAATGACATGAAGCTCGAAATATTAATTTTGAAAATAAGGACAGGAGTGCAATTATAATTCTCTAGTGGACTGAATTGTAATTTATGGAACTGGGATTCTAATTTGGGTCGAATTAAGGTTTCCTGCTTCCATAAGAAGCCTATCCTTATTTACTTCTTAAGGTCCCTATTGTAGCCTATAAATATGCGCTATTGCTCTCTAGTCAAAAAGAAGAAAAATCTCGTTTTAGAGAGCAGGGAGAATTCGCAGAAGAGGCCCACTCCCTGGTGCGAATTCGAACATAGAGGAATACAGTAGAAGATCTTGAGATTTTCGGGCTGCTGCAAGACCGAGATCAGATCAGAGAGATCTCGCAGGTATGGTCTTTGATCATCTTCGTTTAAAGCTATTTCCGCATCGATCTGTATGCAATATCTAGGGTTCCTGGCGGAAACTCTTTTCTAACAATATATAGTAAAGCAGCAGGTGAAGTTATTGAAGTATTTGATGTATTTTTTTGAATTATGCTTTCCTTTCATATGCTTGATATTGCTTTGATATTTGGTTTGATTAAATTTGGTTAACATATATAATTTTTTTCGTTATACGCTTAGAAAAATATATATATATATATATTCTATTATATTTTGGTTATTTTAATTCAATTACGCCTTCAAACCAATTTGAGGTACTCTGTTTTTTTTTTTGCTCCAAAACCATTCAGTAGAATTCTACACTTCTATGCACCTATTTGTATGGATAAATAATTTTTGTTATTATTAACCATTAAGATAGATTCTATAACCACGATAGATTCCATTAGTTGACTAGCTTATACAAAATTGTTTTGAGTAGTTAAGGTTTTAGAGATGGCCCTTTGATGGATTAATAGGAGAGTTGACCTGTTTATGCGGAATTATTTTAAGTAGTTATGTTTTAGAGATGGCCCTCTGGTGGATTAATAGGGGAGTTGGCCTACTTATACAAAATTGTTTTATGTATTTAAGAGATGGCCTCTGATGGATTAATAGGAGTGGAGGGATGTGGACGTCGGTAGAGAGGAGAGAAATAAGGGGAGAAAATTAGGAGAGAAGAGAAAAAATAGGAGATTTAGAATTTATTTAAATTTTCTTGATTGTTACTTAGGACTGTAGTGTGGGGTTGACCCAGGTCCACAGACCTGGTCCAATAACAGAAAGACTGGTCCAAATCCGCATTTAGATTCGGCAGGTTAGGGCCGAGTCCAAAGGTAAAGACATTATGGCCCTTCCTCAAGCCCATACCAACATTGGTGTATGATCCATCTATCCGTTTCTTTTTTCAAAAACAAAACAAAATAAGATGGCCTTCATAGTCCTTGCATGCATCCAAGACGGCAAGACCTAGCCAAATGATGGCTCATTAACTACAAATGTGTGGAGCCCACTTTACCTACATACAAACAACCACCTAGTCCCATCCTGAAAGTGAAAAATTTAGTAACTTTTTCATTACTGACTTTTTATCTCTATTTGTTAATATTAACATCTTTGTGAAATGTTGAATTATAGTAATGAGCTTTCATTTAAATAATGTCATTGTTTTGAATTATAGTAATGAGCTTTCATTTAAATAATGTCATTGTTTAAACATTGAATTACAGTAATGAGCTTTCTTGAGTCATAGAAAGTCATTTTAAAGCAAAACGCGACTCGGAATATCTTAAAATGCGTGTTTCAGCCTAGAATCGTATGAAATGCATTTGAAACCAAAAGTGTGTCGGATGTGAATTTTGATCCCCCCCCCCCGAGAGGGGAATCGCCATTCAGCAGTGTGAGATAAAAAAATACATCGAAAATGAGGATTTCGACTACCCTCAAAATCGACGGATCACGATCGCCAGTTACGGATTCGGCCGTAACACCGTCCTTCGACGAAAACCGAAAGAATGCGTGAGGAAAATAGGATGGGTTCTTCTCTCGTCTAATGTGCCGCTGGCGACACACGACGGTTGTCTTGTCACTTAATTTGGGTCTTTCAATTCGGGTCAAACTTGGGTGAAGGGTCAAATTATGGGCTTCAAGATGGGACCATAATGAACTAGGCAAGGGAAATCAACATCCAGGGTTGAACAGACTAATTAAAGTTAAATCCAAGTATTCTAGGAGATAAGCGAATTAAAATGAAAATAAACTAAGAAAATAAGGGGAAAGGTGCCAAATATTTAGAAGAGGATCAACCTCATTCCTGGGTACCCCCTTCAATGTCCTTTGACGACCTAGGGTTTAAAGGTTGATTCTTCGAATCGAAAGAATGATGCAGACGAAACTTCGAGTTGTGATTTCTGTGGGTTTGCGTGCGATACGCAGGTGATAAAAGTGCATGGCCGATGATGGGCCAAAAGTAAGATAAAAATGGCCGATGTTAAGCCGGGATTGATTGAGGGTGGCCGATGATGGGCCGGTAGTAAATAAACTAATATTGGGGTGTGTGAAATCACTCGTCTCGTTTCGTCATTCTCATTAATTCAGGTTCTCGGAATCAGCCTCTATTCCCTTTAATCATTGAGTTCAGATAAATATTTGGCACTAGAGGTGGAGGAAAAGAGAAGAAAATATTTTTGGGATTGGTTTTGTTGGTTTTATAGTTTTTTTTGGATTTTAATAATTGGGGCTAGAAGGGCCTAACTAGGGAAGTTCCTACTTGGATTCAATCTAACCGTTCCATTTCCCTAATGGCTCTCTATCCTATCCGAAGGTCCTAACAACCCACATCCGCCCTCCAGGTCCCTTAGCGGGGGCCGGAGAGCGAGTGGGACCTAATCAGTTAGGATTATCGAAACTAGGGTAGTCTAAGCTAGCTAGGGGTAGACCTAGATCTAAGTCCGGGGTCTGACCTAATCAGTTAGGCTATAGTCTAATTTTTAACTCCAATTTATTAATATTTTGGTTTTTTTTAATATCTTTTACTTTGTTTTTGGTCTTTTTGATTTTTATGGTTTTTATTTTCTTTTTATGTATTTATTTATTAAGCCTTAAATCCTAAATTGATTTAGCCTAATGAAATGGGGTGAGGAGGGAGTAATAAGTTTCTAATTTTTATTTAATAATTTATTTGAAATTTCCTAAATGAGATCTCCTAATCCTAATGACATGGGGGAAAAGAAGAGAAGTCAATTATTGGATTTAGCCTAATTATTTCTAATTAGTAGGGTAGCTAAAATTCTATTTTTAATCTTTACTTTTAATTTTATTATTTGGTTTTGTTTTTGTTTTGGGGTTTTTGTTTGTTTTTTTATTTTTTATTTAATTTTTTTTAATAAATCATGCAGTCCTAAATTGCACCTAAAAGAATATGAAATAAAAATGCAACTAAGTTATAATACATGGGCAGGTTGAATGCATGAGCATATTTTAATACATGAATCAAAAACAAATTAAAACAAGCCATGATAGAAGGAAAGAAAAATGTCAATCTAAATGAATGAGCATATTAAATGCGTGCGCAAAATTTATGCATAAAAGATGATGAGATGACTAAAAAACAAAAGATTAAACTAGGTGCATGGACGGGCTTGCTGCTAGCTAGGAATGATTTAAAATAAACAATGAAACTGAAAATTGACCACATGCATGGGCATATTAAGATGCATGAAATCATAAAAAGAAACAAGAAACAAATATGCAAGAAAATAAAATAGGCATGTTCGGTTTAGATGAATGGGCTAGTCAGGTGGGCGCAACAGTTGGGTGAGCAGCACAGGGAAAAGTGGTGCAGTAGTGAGGGTGTGTGCAGTGCAGTGGTGGCAAGGAAGGAGTGTCCAGTGGAGATGGGTGGGAGGAAGCAAGGTGTGCCGCAGGTGGGTGCAAGGTCCCGGAATGAGGAAGAGAAGGAAATGAAGGAGAAGAAAGAAGAAGGGAAAGAAAGAAAGAAAGAAAAAAGAAAAACAAGGTGGCTTGGTGGGGTGTGCAGGCGGAGTGCAGTGGAGGAAGAAGGGTGCTGTGGTGCTGCGTGCGGGTGAGGGAGAAGAAGATGGGGAAGAAGAGGAAGAGAAGAAAGAAGAAAAGAAAGAAAGAAAATGAGAGGTGCAGTGGGCGCGCAGGTGGCGGAGTGTAGGGAGGGTGCAGGGAATGGCGTAGGGGAGAGAAGGTGGCTGTGAAGGGGTCTAAAGGAGAGGTGAGGGTTGCGCAGGGAAGAGACGAAGAAGGAGCAGGGGAGACAGAGAGGATGAGCAGGTGGGTGCGGGGAGAGACAGAGCAGGGGGAGAGGGAGATAGAGAGGGAATAGGGATGGAGAAAGGAAAAGGCGGGCAGAGCAGAGAGGGAGAGAGAGTGGGGGGAGAAATCGAGAGCGAGAAAGAAGGGTGCGAAGTGGGAGAGAGGGTGCAGAGATGGAGAGAAAGTGACAGAGAGTAGAGAGGCAGGGAGAGAGGGAATAGAGAGAACGAGAAAACGAGAAGGGAGAGAGGGGCGAATGAGAGGGAGAGGAGTGAGTGAGGTGCTATGGAAAACGAAGATGGGTGCTAGTAAAAAGGAGCGGAGAGAGGAGAAGAATGAGAGAGAGATAGTAAGGAGAGAGAGAGGGAGAGGGACATGTGTGCAGAGCGATACAGAGAAGGGGAGAGCAGCATACCTACGCAGGGGAAAAGGGAGAGATGCTGTGGAAGACGAAGATGGAAGACGAAGGGCTACTGTGGCTGCGAGGGGGTTGCTACGCGCGTCTGGCAGGGAGTGTTGCGTGAGATGGGTTCCAGGAGGACGTGCTACTGCGACTGGGAGAAGGAGAGGTGGAGAGAGCGAGGAAAGGGAGAACAAGAGAGGAGACAGAGGGCGAGGAAGACCCTGAGAGAGACCGAGAGAGAGAACTGAGGTGCGTGATATGGAGGATCCGGGATCTGGAATGGGTGGGATCAGGAGATATGCGCATGGGTGAGAGGGATAAGGCCTGGGAGTTTGAAATTGAGAGGGATAAGGCCTGGGTGTTAAAGATTGAGAGGGATAAGGCCTGGGTGTTAAGAGATTGAGAGCCAAAGACGAGGTTTAAAGGGGAGGGGAGAGTCCAGATCTCAAGGACTGTCCTCTCCCATGCAGCTAATGGACCTCGTGGGACGGGTCAAGTTCGGGTCAGGAGGTTTGGATCAGGCTAGGGTTGTGTTTGGGTCAAGTGAGGTCTGGACCTGGCCTAATGAGTGGGATCGGGTCAGGTTCAGCTTGGGCTGGAGTTCATTGGGCCAGGCCTCGTGGGTTTGGATTTAAAAGAAACAGGTTTGGGTCGAGAAGGTGGGGTCCGGTGTTGATTAGTCGAGTTATTATTAATGGGCCCATGTTTCATAGATTTCGATCTGCTCGTCGGATTTTGACGTTCAACATATCGACGAAAAGTTCTCAGCGAGTAGGTCACGATGAACAAATTTTTAGGGAAATCAGAGGTCCAGAAATGATAGGTGATTTTTCACGCGGGCGCCCCAGGGGTGTGGGACCTGCTGTCATGATTTTTTATCCGCCCGTCAGATCTTGGAGTTCTATATATGGGCGGGAAGCTCTCGACGAGTAGATCACGATGAGCCAATTCCCGAGACGATCAGAGGCCTAGAGACGACAATTGGCTTTTTCCCGAAATCGTTGTAAACGCATTTCGAAAATAAGACCCGGAATGACCACATTCATCCGTCACGCCCTTTATCCAAATGCGGGTGATTAACCGCACAAGATTCTTTCGTCGGTCCGAAATGAAATAGAATCTCACGAAACTGGCTCTTAGGCCCTAATTTTCCCGATACGTTGAATGGGGTTTGCAGCCTACAGTTTCGGAGATCCTCCTAGAATCACGAACGAACTGCCCGAAGCAGGGGTCTCGGTCTTAAGCGAAGTTGAAACCCCTGCAATGCATATCTAACCCAGGCATCACTTGAAACACATTCCGAAGAAAAACGTGTCTCAGAATATCCTAAAATGTGCTTTACAGCCTAAAGTCGTATCAAACGCTTTGCAAACAAATAAACCAAATAGTAACACCCCGAAACGCCTAAGAATCTCCCAACACGTGCTTTTATCCAAATATAGGCTACTGATTGCACGATACGATTTTTAGACGGAAACGGAGCTGAATCGCACAGGATTTATTCGTAAGCCCTAATTTGCCATAAACCCAATTTAAAGTAAAAAAACAACCACAGTTTTTTCCAGAGCGCGTCATTCAACCGTGGGTTGCTTGAAACGCAGTTTACAACAACCATCTTCCCAGAGCCGCCTTAAATCCCAAACAACCTGTCCAAAGTACGGGTTTCATTCTAAAAAACCTTGAATCCAAAGCAATTTGTTCCCAATCATAGAATTACGTGAAACTCATTTTAAAGCAAAACGCAACTCGGAATATCTTAAAATGCTTGTTTCAACCTATTATCGTATGAAATGCATTTCAAACCAAAAGTGTAGACAACAAAACACACGCATGGAATGCCCTAGAATCATCCATGACGCGTTTTTACCAAAACGAACGCTATTAATTGCAACAAATACGTGTTTCATTCAAAAACGGCTCCAAACGCCAGGAGATTACTTCTCAAGCCCGAATTTGTCCGAGTCACGTCTTAAAGGAAAAGGGATTTCCATAACTTCCATGAGCCCTTCTTTCAACCGTGGACTTTGTGAAACGCGGTTCATAACCAGCGTTTTCCTAGACCCACCTAAAACATGATTTCAAAATAAAATAAATAAGGAACTGCCCGAAGCACGTGTTACAGACCGAGAAAGCGCTGAAGCCCATGTAAAGCTTTCCCTGCCCGTGAATCGCCCGAAACCCTTTTTGAAGCGAAAAGTATCTCAGATTATCATGAAATGCATATTTGGGCAAGGAATCGTTGTAAACGCATTTCGATGCAAAATGAAAGTGCAATTCATCCATAAAAGCAACCATCCATAAAAAGAAAGTGCAAAAATTCCTTTTTCGTCTCGGACATCCCCAGAACTTACAAATTTCAAAAAATTACATAAATTCCTATGCCTCGACGATGAGACTTACATGGTAATCTAATAATGAAATAAAAAGGGCTATAGGGAAACCATCATGCCTTGCCCTTTCACGAGAAACCAAGGAAACCATGATGCCCTTTACATTTAGCCTCAAATAAACCAATTACCACATAAATAGAAAGTAAAAGACTTATGGGCCATATGGAGAAGACAAGATAACCTGCAAGTTAGTATCTCATACAACCAAGCAACTCACAAAATCAGGTTACCAAACAACAATGGAAAAACAAGATGCCAAAAGTTGTCTCTGTTTTAAAGCATGCGCTTCGCAAGGGGGGTCCCGGGGAAAAACATACTCGAAACTGAAATCGCATTCTGCTGTGTTAGTGTACCCAGTTGACCGGGTCGACCGGGTAGAGGGCTCGGTCAACCGCACCTATAGTCACCCAGTCGACCGGGCACGAGGCCAGGTCGACCGAACCAACGAACACCTACGGCATGGGTTTTTCTGTTTCGTGTCCAAATGACTCCAAAACTCTTCTGAAGTCTCCCAAATGGCTTCCTACGAACTTTCCATCATTGTTAAACCCTTTTGTGACATTCCAAACATGAATCTACTTATAAACAAGCAAATCCATTAAAACTTGCTCTCATCCTATTTGCATCTCATGCAAATATTAGAACAAGCTTACTGATCTAACATGATTAGGGATGAGGTATGACTCTGATACCAATTATTGAAAATAAGTGGGCCACTATGATAGATTTCAAAAACTTTTGACCAACTTTTGATCTAGTGATCAACTATCCAAAAGACTATAAAACTCAATCCAGGATGCATGTCCTCAATCTCAACAATTATGATCAGTAAATAATCCTCTCAAGAAGATAAAACATCGACCAACAAGCATCTATAAAGATCTACAACATGCAAGTAGATTATACCTTTGGAGCTCGGTTGTGCTCTAATGGAGAAGTTGCGTCTTTCTTTGATGATGAAACTCTTTCACGTATCAAATAGAAATCTCCAAGACCTTTTGATCTTCCACTATGACCCGTATCAGATTCTCTTTTCTCAAGAAGATGGGTGGGATCTCCAAGAGAAAGAAAGCTTTTAAGGAAACTAGAAGAGAGCTAGAAGAGGGAAGAGAGGAGAAAGAGCATGTGCAACTCTTGCATAAACAAGGCTTGGGCGTGAATCCCTATTTACCGTTTAAAAGCAAGCTCCTCTTTGTTATCTAATTGAAATAGTTACGAGTCTCACTTCAAGTAGAAATAGTAATTCCCTTTTAGAATTCTACTATAATTAGTATCTCTCTAATAACTTGGGCTAGCGTAGGGACCACTAGTGATTCATTAGAAAGCTGACTCCAACTAAGACTCCTGACTCCACATCTCATGTGCAATCCGGGCCCACAGTTAATTGCAATTTGACAATTCAAACTTTAAACATCAGAAACAATTAACCAAATACGGGGCTGTAGGCGTATGCAAAGTCCTAGCAATGGAGGCTGCACTCGTGCCCGGCCCGGCCCAGATCTAATTTCTGGAGCAAGCAATGGTGCCAAAATAAATTGAACACCCCCTTTCTTCTACACTGATCTCAATAAACTCAAAAAAAAAAAAAAAAAAAAAAAAAAGCCTCACAAGATTGCAGTACCGGAGACTGCTAAATGCACAAATAGAAGATTTATGCAACTAAAACACGGATAAATGCACAAAACCCATGCACATGCAAGGGTAGAGAAATAACTAACATCATTTGGGAAGATACGGTTCTGAGCCAGATAAGTTCAATCTGAACATCAGGCTGATTTAAAACCTCCCAGTAACCAAGGCACAAGCAATTTGTAGTTTGTACAGTAAACTGCACAACAAAACCATGAGTGCAAAAAGTATAATATCGCCAATGCCAACATGATGCTTGAATAATTTTAATCCACCCATCATCAAAGGAACCAACTTAGAAGGGGATGATTCTGAGTAAATAGCAACCGGCAATGTGAGATCACAAATCCCAAATCAGTAAAATTGCAGAAAGATACAAGAATTACAACCCAATAGATGAAATCACTACAACAAATCACAGAAACAAGCAAATGAAAAATGCAGGAATGAGAAAAAGGAGCAGAAATGAATCAAAACCCTTGGGGCTGGTTTGCATTTACAAACCTCAAGCGTAAGTAGCTTTAGTTACATGTGAGCCTACAGATCTCGTGTTTGGATGGTCTGGTTACACAATGTCACTTTGTTCTTTGCAACAAAAAAACACATTTGATCAGATTTCCAGGTACAGGTAACTTGAGTACAAGGTGAATGAAATGAATTTCAAGGATCCAAACGACGCCTTGGTATGCATTTTCTAAATTTGACCAGGACAGGCTGCACTCTTCCAACTGATGATTGATGGACTAAGGGGAAACCCAGTTCAGCCTGAGTAACACCACCACACTCCTGCAGTAAATTTTAGGGAAAACCATCAGCTGAATGGTATGAATGAGTGAATACTTGAAAGATAGGCATCTATTTTCCCGTCTAAGCCCTGTTTGGATCCCCGAAACTCAGTTGCCTTGCACTCTGTTTACCTGCAAATTTAGCAGCAAAAGTTAACAAAGCATCTGTCACTTCCAGGCTACTCAGGTTAACTGAACACATAATTGCAGGCCACCTTTACTTAAAAATGTTAAATGGGTCAAAAAATTCTTTCTTTGTGAATTGTCAAAGAATAAATAATAAACCTTGCAAATTTTAGTAACTTAAAATTTAATTGCCACTGCCGAAACAACAAAAAAATTTACATTTGGTCTCCGTGGAGAAGGAACAATAAATAACTCATGCAGCCAGCATCATTGGCACATTCGAAGATGTGCGAAATCAGACCCTGAAAGGCATTCTTGGGGTTCAGAAATGCTTCTGTGGTCAACTAGCTCCCACTATTTCCAAGAACTCAAGACAGGAATAACTGTATTGCAATCATGCAAGAAAAAATCAACCAATTCAAATTTGAAGCTTGCTTTCTGTATAACATTAGTTTTTCTAGGTTTAATTGAGTCTGAAATGATTGTATTGATCTAAACAAAACTGCTGGGATTGTGGCAAGATATAATTCCATTCACTGCTCTGAGACTCTCTGTTGAACTAGGCTAGATATATTAGACCTCAACGCAACCACTGTTTAGGGAGTTAGCCATGGATTTCCAAGAATTACTGACTGCAATAGCGAAGTTTTCAGATAGGAAAAGGGAGACTAGAAATGCAAGGACCAAAAGATTAGAACTGGAAAATACCACAACACTAATCTTAAAAAAAAAAAACACCCTCCAAAAGTCTGAGGACTTGTTCAGCCATAAGGATGTATGGAATTCCAGGTGAAATTATGGTTAAGATAACTTATAGGCTTGAAGGATTGAATCTTAGCACCACGAATTTTTCCAGTTGTACCAAAATAAATTTCTGTTGGCTTCCGCCGTACCACACCAAGAAAACACAAGTTAAACTGCCAAACCATGTGTTTATTATCAAGCTGAATTTTTGTACAAATAGAAAATAGGATGAACAAAAGATCATAGTAAAACGAAAAGCTTAATACTATTCAAGGATCCTACTTAAATCCAACAACTAAAACCAACTCAAAACAAAAGACTTAATCAAAATAATCAATGATGCCCACATAGTTTTAAATAAATAAATAAAAAGTCACATTAAATAAAATCCAGGAGCAAATAACAATTAAAATTCAAAGCCCTACTCTAAATTCAGGTATACCATGCAATCACCTAATCGTCAAAAATTCAAGAAATAAGAAAGCAAATACATACTAATAAATATTATTAATATTACCAATAATATAATGTACAAGTACGTAAATGACTCAAATCAGCATTATAAATTGCTTATGCAAACACCTAATCATCTAAAATTCAGGAAATAAGAAAATCAAATATATAATAATATATATAATTATGACTTGAATTCCAACATTGAATGCTCAAATGCATGAATTTATAAAATTCAATGAAATCAATGCAAGTTATCCCAAGTCCATGAAATAAATCTACATGAAATAAAAACCATATGATCGTGCACAATGAGAAACAATATGATGCAATTCCATGGATTAATCACACCCTCCAACCAACATTTTACTAGTCCCTAGCAAAAGATGTGAAAAGGTGAAGTTAACTAACCTAACCTGATCTAACCTAAAAAAACAAAAGACTACTGAAGAAAAAAAAAAAAAAAAAGCCACTTTCGATGGCACTCTTGACTACATTTAGCATATGGAGTAAGCCCTTATACCCCTAAGGTTATCCTAATGGACGAATTGTGCCCGATGAGGTTTAGTTGTGAATATCTCCGCAAAACTCAAAAACAAAATAAAAAATTAACAAAATCAAAAAATACTCTCCAAAAGAAAATTTATAAACATTGGATACTCTCGATTCTCATAATAGTCAAAGTAAAGACAAAGTCAAAATACGATTCACCAATCCCATCTTTGGAAAGAAATTTTCAAAAGCATGCTAAATATGATCGTGCACAATGAGAAAGTACGTATACATCAAAAAATAAGTGTTAAATGTTCCGCTAGAACCTCCGTGAAAACGACTCAATCAAATAATCCGGTCCACCTAGACTTAGCAAAAAAAAACAAAAAAGATTTCCTCTCAAGGCAACCATGATGGCTTTCGCACTATTGTTTTTCAAAAGGCCGTGAAATTTCAGCAACAAGCTTCTCTCTTTCTTCTTTTTTCTTTTCTCTTGATTGTTTTTCCTTTTCAACGGTCCCCAACAATATGCAGCCCTTTTCGTGTACTCAAATTAAGGATGTACCCAAATTAAGACAACCATGATGGCTTTCGCACTATTGCTTTTCAAAAGACCGTGATTTTTTTTCTTTTTCAACGGTCCCCAACAATAGGCAGCCCTTTTCATGTACCCAAATTAACGCAGTCATGATGGCTTTCGCACTACTATTTTTCAAAAGGCCGTGAATTTTTTTTTCTTTTTCAACAGTCCCCAACAATAGGCAGCCCTTTTCATGTACCCGAATTAAGGGTGTACCCGAATTAGGGCAACCATGATGGCTTTCGCACTATTGTTTTTCAAAAGGCCGTGAAATTTCAGCGACAAGTTTCTCTCTTTCTTCTTTTTTCTTCTCTTGATTTTTTTTCCTTTTCAACTGTCCCCAACAATAGGCAGCCCTTTTCATGTACCCGAATTAAGGCAACCATGATGGCTTTCGCACTATTGTTTTTCAAAGCCCGTGATTTTTTTTCCTTTTCAACGGTCCCCAACAATAGGCAGCCATTTTCATGTACCCGAATAAAGGCAATCATGATGGCTTTCGCACTATTATTTTTCAAAAGGCCGTGAATTTTTTTTTTCTTTTTCAACGGTCCCCAACAATAGGCAGCCATTTTCATGTACCCGAATTAAGGGTGTACCCGAATTAAGGCAACCATGATGGCTTTCGCACTATTGTTTTTCAAAAGGCCGTGAAATTTCAGCGACAAGCTTCTCTCTTTCTTCTTTTTTCTTCTCTTAATTTTTTTTCCTTTTCAACAGTCCCCAACAATAGGCAGCCCTCTTCATGTACCCAAATTAAGGGTGTACCCGAATTAAGGCAACCATGATGGCTTTCGCACTATTGTTTTTCAAAAGGCCGTGATTTTTTTTCCTTTTCAACGGTCCCCAACAATAGGCAGCCATTTTCATGTATCCGAATAAAGGCAACCATGATGGCTTTCGCGATATTGTTTTTTAAAAGGCCATGAAATTTTTATTCATTTTCAACGGTCCCCAACAATAGGCAGCCATTTTCATGTACTCGAATTAAGGGTGTACCCAAATTAAGGCAACCATGATGGCTTTCGCACTATTGCTTTTCAAAAGGCCGTGAAATTTCAGCGACAAGCTTCTCTCTTGCTTCGTTTTTCTTTTCTCTCAATTTTTTTATTTTCCTTTTCAACGGTCCCCAACAATAGGCAGCCCTTTTCATGTACTCGAATTAAGACAACCATAATGGCTTTCGTACTATTGTTTTTCAAAAGGCAGTGAAATTTCAGTGACAAGCTTTTCTTTCTTCTTTCTTCTTTTCTCTTGATTTTTTTTCCTTTTCAACGGTCCCGAACAATAGGTAGCCCTTTTCATGTACCCGACTTAATTCACTAATTTGTGGAAAAATCCACCCAAATGAACCAGGAAACCTATAAAACTATGGTTTGGTTTTCCTTCATATATTCAATCAAGTCGTAAAAAGAATGGAAATCATAATTTCACATTTAAAGGTTTTGCAAATGTATACGAACTGTGTAATGTGAAAGGATCAAAATTTAGCACTTTTTCAAAAAGATTTCCGCAAACAAAAACTCTCCTTTCTCTAAATTTTGAAAATTCTAAAATTCAAGCTATATTCCGTTTATTGAAAATTCACTCAAATTTTCTCTTAAAAAAAAATCTAAAAAGCCAAAGATAAACAACAAAAATTCTGAAAAGAAATTTAAAAAACTTCCTAAATATAGAAAATAAAGCAAAAGGTGTGTGAAAATTGTCTAAAAATAGACAAGTGTGCTTGTCCCCACCCCCCCACCCCCAACCTATGATGAGCATCCTCATGTAATGCATGCAAGGCAAAAGAATATAAAAACATGAGAAACAAAAGTACAGGAGGGTAAAGTGAAGCTTTTTCGAACCTTGTCAATGGTTAGACAAAGCCCACAAAAATTAAAAAAAAAAAAGAAGTTACCCTACTGGCAACACAACTTGGAATCCACCCGAATCCCAGAAAAAATTTAGCTGCATGCCCATAGTTACAAAGTTTTGCCGGCTATTTGCCATGCCCATACCTATCCAAACTGGGCAATTACCCGATTAAATTAAATAATTCAACTTGAATTGCGATTTTTTTTTTCAAATGGTGATATTTGCATTAAGTAGAGAGCTGATGTACATCAAAGGGCGTAAAAGCTCGACATCAAAAGGACAATATTACAAAAGTACGATCAATCTGGTCTAAAAAAAAGATTCATACTTAAGAGTTTTCAGGTTAGGTCCTTTAAGTAACCGGGAAATGAAGGGGCTGGTTGGTCATTCAATCTCATTACATATGTTATGGTACCTTATGTCTTCAGTCAGTTTCTTGTTTTTGCATAATAAAAACAAAGAAAATATAAATAATAACTTGAAAATGAAAACAATGCTCCATGATGAGAAACAATGATCCGTCACAAAATAATGTTCACACAAGACCCTATAGCAAACATAATTCCCAATAACCTTACAGATTTTCCATGGAAGATATTAACTTAATGGACCATAAAAGAAAATGCATGATACAAGTGAAACAGTCAAAGAACAAATAGTAGTCCATAAATCAAAGAGATCTCGGATATTCAAAGACATGAAATATAATAGGAGCACATTTGATACTAGAATGTCAGTATCGCGAGGGAGAACATCAAAATG
This sequence comes from Persea americana, assembly GCA_029852735.1. NCBI lineage: Eukaryota > Viridiplantae > Streptophyta > Magnoliopsida > Laurales > Lauraceae > Persea > Persea americana. The sequence goes on from CM056810.1 coordinate 57,710,735, forward strand.
AAGCCCAATCAAACGATAAACCACCAGGCGCCAGGCAGACATTTGGGAGCATGCATAGGCAGTCTTTAAATGAGACATGGTAGTACAAGAGTGCTTGGATCAGAAATTTTCAAGGAAAAAAAAAACTAGGTAGGATCACAAAAGTTTTCTCCAAGTGAAGACATTATTTCACCAACGTGTTCTACTACGTATCAATCATTTAAAATCAATGTGAACTATATGTCTTTTATTTTAGAATGTTTTAAAGCTAACAAATGAAGAATATCCTCTGTAGACAGATGGCATGAGGAGAAACCTATTGTAGAGTTCCCTCCAACATCTAGTTTGTCATTCACTCATCCGTCAAGTAAGTCACAAAGGAAGCAAAAGAAAAAAAGAAAGAAAGAATTACACAGTTCAAGGTAGTTTCTTTAGATAATATTTAGCTAGAATATACATTAAAATCATTGAAGCCTTACCGCTGCCGCTTGTACCAACAATAGAAACACTACTACCTGCTGATATAAAAAAAGATATTCCATTAAGTATCTTTCACTCTGTTCGGTATCTGAAATAAGCAAAGAAACAAAGGAAATTATGCTACAAATCAATAAAACTCGAAACAGGGATAGAAATGGCAATGGAAGCATAATAAAAGCCTGAAATAAAGCCAAGAAAAAAAAAATACACTAAAGACTTTTAATTTACAGAAGATGCCCAAAATATAATGATCTACCAATATAAGATGAACTTTAGCAATAATACATAAAGCATCTAAACCAAAATAACAAATGCTTTTAAAAACAATCATGTTAGAAAAATTTATAAACGAGAATGAACATAAAGATCTCAAAGTAAGAACATAAGAAATTAAGAAAATAGAAACTGTTAAATACCAAAATACAGGTTAGGAGAACTGATGCAGCAATTGGTTTGTGCCAAACAACACCCTTACAAAAAAAGAAAAAAAAAACTGATGCAGCCTCAACTCTTAGAACAGTCTGGCAGCATACACAAATCTTAGGTTTATACTACTAGGATTTAGTCTCCTAAAAGCAAAAACACATAAACAGCAGTAAGCAAAGACATGAAGGAAAAAAAAAATAAACAAGAGGAGCATGCGGCACCGTTGGAAAATGCCCAGCCACTAGGCCATAGGTGCTAGTTAAGCTACCAATTAAAAAGAAGATATGATGATCCCAACCATGGACGTTTTCCACCTATGCACAGCTTGCATGCTATGATGATCCCAAGTTCTGTTCCAATCCCCAAAGTTGTGAAATGCCTGTTCTTCATTAGTTCTATTCCTATCAGAGAGAATTTTAGAAAAAAAAAAAAGAAAATAAAAGACACCTGCTGTTTAAGTGCTACTATCAATCAATAGTCCATACGTATTACATGAAGTGCCCCCTCACTTAACACACTAACAGGGGAAGGGGAAAACAAATACAAATGTGCTCCTAATGTGTCACCCTTTCCAATCCAAGTATCAAAGTTCTATGAACTCGGTACATAAGCAGGCATTCCTCCACTTTTTTTTTTTTTTTTTTTGAATGGTTACTTTCATTAAAAAATTAAGACATAACAAGAGATGGGAATGTTACTATCAGATTTTAGTAAAAAATGTATTTAGTAAATTTAAGTGAAACCAACATTAGAATGTATTAGTAAATTTATGTCAAAGACATCCAGTCTGAACCAAGCTCAATAAAAAGCAAATAGCAAAGGCATTCAAAGCGTCATATGATATATAGCTCAAAACTGGAACATTTGTTACTACTGAGTACATGATCAAGTGTTAAAAACTGTGTATGACTGTCGCATTCCATCTCCTGAAAAACTACGATGTCCAACAATTGAGTTTACCACTTGCAATGGAAAGATTTACTGATAGGTCATGGGAGAAAACCTAATTTATCTTTTACTATCAGATTTATTAATGCTTGTATGCTTTTGCTATAGGTCTAACGTGTTTTTCTTTTTATACTTTTTGTATAGTTCTGATGCTGCTGCATTTTTTATTGAAAAAATTATGTGCTTCTAAACTTGTTTTATGTGTATATTACATCATCCCAAATCAAGTTCAACCAAAATCAAATTGCAAAGAAAAGCATATTTTCATTTTTACAGCATTCAACACTAGTTTCTAGTAATTACTCAATCTGAGTTTCCAAACAAAATTAGGACCTATTTATAATAGCATCCAATGTTCAACACTGGCTTCTCGTAATTATTCAATCTAAGTTTCCAAACAAACTTAGGACCTATAAACTATAAACGCATCCAATGCCCAGGTGTTCTTAGTTTCTAGTAATTACTCAATCTGAGTTTCCATACGAAATTAGGACCTATTTATAATAGCATCCAATGTTCAACACTAGCTCATCGTAATTATTCAATCCAAACTTAGGACCTATAAACTATAAAGGCATCCAATGTCCAGGTGTTCAAATGTTCAATAAAATGCTAGTTACCAAAGAGGTCCAGCTTTTCATTTTATACTCAGCAGTTCGCATACCATTCATGCACACTTGTTCTACACAATACTCAAACCAAATATCCAAACAAGGCAACCCACCAATAGCTCAATTGGTGAGGCACCTCCCTTTCACATAAACAACCAGGAATCCACCAATAGCTCAATTGGTGAGGCACCTCCCTGGCTGTAGCGCTGCTGGTGAGGATATTGGGTGAGTGTGTCAATACTTACCTTTAAATGAAAATAAATAATAAATAAAAAGTATCCAAAAAAAACATAGAGAAAATAATGTAAGGCATCCACTCTTAATCAAGTTGAAAATGAAATTCAATAGAAAAATCATCCACATTTCAACTTCATATTTCGCACTATATCAGCATATAATGTGTAAGTTTTGTATTATTGGAATCAAGAGAACTCATGGGAAGAACAATTCACACGAACAAAGTGAAACCAATGCGAACCCATCAGCCCCAAAATTTCATGTTTCGTAAGTATATGTTCGACTTTATCAGTCTTATCGGGTCATATAAATAAATAAACAATAAAGAATTCATAAATTCAAAATAGTTCAAAACCAAAAAATAATTAAAACCACTGCCACTTACTTGTGTGATTCCATTTCGCCGAATTCACATGGAATCCAGGTGAACGAGAGTAGCTTAGCATACACAGATCACTGCCCGTGTCTTCTGAAACATCAAAAAGCTTCACACAGTCGCCTCCACAGCCAGGCAAAAGGCATGTTGATGGATCCGCAAAGTTCATCTGATTCCAGCTATCTTTTTTCCTTATACACAAATTTCTGCCCTGCAATGCAACCGACCAATATAACCTAAATGATTTATCTTTAAGCTAAACCCAACAGACCATTTACTTGTTAAGGAAATGAGGTAGAGAAACACTGAAAAAACGAGTCGATAGTACAAAAATCAAGTGTGGGCACTGGGCAGTACAAAAGTAATGATGAGAAATGCTTCATTAGTAGTTTCCGACATGTGGAATGCACCAAATAAGTTTATGTAGAAGCATGTAACTTAAAATGCCAAAAACTATAATAAAATTTGAAAAAAAATATATTAGCAAAGAAAAAAAACACTGGTATATATTTTATTAAAAATGATTTTGCTGAATTTCATGCGAAGGGGACTCATTTTATTGGAGGAGCCAGATGAGCTTTGGAGCCCAACATTCTAAAACATACTTGATAAATGGAACTTCTGATTCAACAGTGAATGTTCTGCTCTTCTACATTGTGATTTAACATATTACACTTATATTGTTCACACACTCAAAGTTAGGCCAACATACAACCACGAGCAGTATATATTCAACATCTTTGATGAAAGCAAAGTTGAGAAGTGAATGAACACATATTTAGTTTAGTGTTATTTTAGATATATATATATATATGAGTATGGATTTTAAAAACATATTTCGTTATATTTTCTTTCATTCTATTGTTTACCATTTTCATTTTGGAATCTCATTTCCAAACTGTATATCAGACATTATAAGAAAGAAATAATAATTCTAATGGAATAAAATTATGAGCTAGAAAGAAATAATGAGCATAGATTTTACAACTGCTATCCCTCTGAAAAACCAAGAACAAGATCAGTGTTGTTCAGTTAAATATTACAAACCAAATATGATTTCTACAGGCTTTTTGGGTAAAATTCAGCAGAAGTAGTATATATCAAGTATAATTACTTGCAAGTAGAGAAACCAAATCACTAAATATGAATCAAACAAAAGTTTCCAAAATTCAGGAGACATAAAGCAAACAAAAATCTCCAAAACTGAAAAAGATAACATTAATCGATTCCTAGATTTCTCACGGTGTCAAAAAAGCAAGTTCACCCAAAAAAATTGCTCTTAGATTTTCCACCATCACAACCGTTAATTAGAAAAGAAAAATAAGGGGAAAAATAAAGCAACAAATGTGTGTGTGTGTGTGTGTGAGAGAGAGAGAGAGAGAGAGAGAGAGAGATGGTGGAAAAAAATCATGGATATTGATTTTTCAAAATCATGAGAACTGAGTGAGTGTTCTCTTAAATGGGATCTTAAACCCATTTCTTTTCTATTTCTCTTCTTTTCCCCATACTTGATAAAAATATTAAAATTAACTTAAAGGATCTTACTGACGACCAATAATAAAAAACTGTGCTGAAGAATTGTGTATGAAGCTATATATCTGCTAGGTGAACTATCATAGTATACTCCAACATTTTGACATACAGTTGGTACGCATTAAACCATTATATTATTGCAGTACAAGATATAGTTGGTATACATGTGTGTGTGTGTGTGCGTGTGTGTGTGAGAGAGAGAGAGAGATGGTGGAAAAAAATCATGGATATTGATTTTTCAAAATCATTCTCTTAAATGGGATGTTAAACCCATTTCTTTTCTATTTCTCTTCTTTTCCCCATACTTGATAACAAATATTAAAATTAACTTAAATGACCTTAATGACAACCAATAATAAAAAACTGTGCTGAAGAATTGTGTATGAAGCTATATATCTGCTAGGTGAACTATCATAGTATACTCCAACATTTTGACATACAGTTGGTACGCATTAAACCATTATATTATCGCAGTACAAGATTCAGTTGGTATACATAATGTTCTTCACCACCATTGAGATTAAGATTTACAAAAAGAAACAAAAATTCAAGATCTTAAAAGAAAAAAAAAATGGATGGCTCCAACATGACATATAGTTGGTAATGGTATACATTACAAATGGATGGGAAAGAAGATGATTTCGATTAGGAAAGCGGCTCGGTCGATCAAGTGGAAATTTCTCTTCTGGGCATTTATCCCAAATTAAGTACGTGAGTTGCACGTAATTGTTAGTGAAAGCCTTGGTATCGTAGTGACATGTTTACTGCCATAAAAAAAGGGTTGAACATACAGGTGAATAATTCTTATTATGTATGTTCAAGTTCATTAAAACATAGAACAAAACTTTCATTCAATGTTATCAGAAAAAAAAAAAAGAAAAAAAAAAGAAACTTTCATTCTACTGTGATCAAATAACAAGTTTCCAGCTATGATAACACTTTGTAAGATGCTAATATATGCTTTAATATAATCTTCAACAGATATCTAACATCAAAATTCTAAAGAATGTGAAAGCATAATCATAACCTACAATCAACGAGATGGAAACAAAAGCTACAGAAATCACATAAGTTCTGTTGTCTAGTTCATTTTATAGGACAAAAAAGACTAAGTATGCACATTTTGCATATGCTATACAAAAACATCAAGACTACTATCAAGAAATCAGTATGAAAACAAATTGAATCGTTGACAACACTACATCCAAGACTCTTGGCAAAATTTGAAGAAGTTCGTTAATTTCAACCCGAGTCAGCTTTAAGTTTGGTTGCCTTGACCCAATCCATGCCCTATTTACCACCTATTTTTGTATATTGAATAAAAAATATCTGGATACATCAAAATGGAGAAATGCAATTCATATAGCGCACCCCAACATAAGTTGGGACAAGGGTTTGATGATAATGATTTAAATCAAACAGGTACTGAGCAATACATGGATGTAGCTGGAGAATTTCCACATATGTTCTTAACCTATTATGTTATTCATACATTTTCAGATTCTTTCGGTTTTATCTGTTTTCCATGCAAATAATGCATTGATATTCATACATTTTGAAAGAGGGAAATTGAGAAAGTTCGGTAGTAATACATACCCTAATTAAAACATAATCCAAATAATAAGAATTTTAATAGTAATAATAACAGGGTTATGCCCTACCAAGAAAACAAAAAAGAATGTGTATTTTCATCATCATTGAAGCCCTATCCCATCCATATGGGATACAATAATACAGAATATATATTTGAATCAAAAGATGTTGAATGCTGAACAAACAATGGCTCAAAAACAGAAAAGAGATTATCAAATTGAAGGAAAATAAAGAACCCATAAAGAAGGTGGCAAATCAAAATCAACAGAATCCATAATTCATAAGACATTGAATAAAAACCACCTACAAATTAATTCAAGATTGATAAAAGAAGCAACTAAAAAAACCTAATTACACAGACAGACAATATCTAATAGCAAAACAAAGCACAGGAAAATCAAAGAATGCAAAGCCCCAACAACATACAACCTAAAGATAATTCAGCATATTCAATTTATAAGCAGTAGTCACATATTTAACCTAAAGACATTTGGTGAATACCCATTCTTCCAAAATCACTAGAACCGTCACCAAAAATGATATACGAACCAAACAAACTATCAAAAACAGAGATTTCTTAGATAAATGAAGAGAACACCCTAATCAAGTTAGTTCAATCTCACATCAAACACTGCAGAAAAAGGAAATCTAAATCTTAGCCAAGTGAAAAAACAAAAAAAAAAAAAACACCCAAACGAATCCAAAATCGTATGAAACTAAAAAAAACCCAGATAGAATTTCAACCATAGATTCAAGAAAAAAGTGGGGGTGTGGGGATCAGACCCATTAATCCAGTGATCATGTGAAGGAGGAAAGAACCGACCTTTCTTGAAGAAATGCAAGGGCAGAGTTCATATGGAGGCCTGATTGTGTAAGATATGTCTGGACATCATCTGAGAACGAAGCTCCTGGAATCCCCCCCTTCTTTCCGATACGGCTGAGGAGGAAGAAGAAGAAGCAGCAGCAGGGGCCATGGCCGCTGTGGGAGAGAATGGTAGGTCTCCGCAGTGTAGTTTTGCAAACGGTGAATGCTGGAGTCCGGATCCTCTTGAGCCTTTGACTCACAAATTCCAGGTTGTTTATGGTGGTCCGGTTCAGGAAAGAAACAGATAAAAGAAAAGGAGAGGACAAGGACAGAGAAGGTGGACGAAGGATAAGAAGAATGAATAAGAGGGAAGACGAAGAAGACGCTGCGGCTGACTGAGGAGACGGCTCCAGCGATCAATGGCTCGGGCTCCGGCTGTGGATCGAGGAGAAAAGGAAGAGCAGCGAGAAGGGTTTCCTGGTTGCGACAAACGGGAAACCCTAAAAACGGAATGTAAAAGGAGGAAGATAAAAAATCAATGAAACTGAGAGAATCCATCCGTTGGGCTAATCAATGAAAAGGATAGAATTTATCCGTTGGGCCAGAGGGACGGTGTGGACTTGGGCTGGTTTTATTTCTCTTTTTAAGTTTGTGCTGTGTTTATAAGATCCGATCCCAATGATCAAGGTGGGCCTCACCATATGCATGTTTGTTTGATGGGCTGGCCCTCTAAATCCATAACAATGGTGGCCCACCATTTTAGAACTCTCGAGTACCAGTCCCGATCCATCACCAAAACCGATCTTTTTAATTCAAATCCATCAACTACAAGGACGATGGATCTGTGCACATCTTCCCCCATCTTTATTAATTAATAATTGGTCCTTTAAGTAAATGATCTACGACCATATTTTTAATGAAAGAAAGGTCTTTTGATGATGAAATAGAGAAGCCTCTTATTGACGTGTGGTTACAGAATTCAAAGCTTCTATTATCATTGCTTAACAATTTCGTTTTGCATAAATACTCTTATATTTGGCTTGAGAAAATCCAAAACCCTATCACATTAGCCGATATAAAATAATTGAGCCAATCAATATTTTATGCTCCATGGTGGGCTTTTCGCTACACTTCATTAACTGTTGCATCTGCATAATTAATTCAAGGCATTAGAGTAACTGACACACGAATGCCCTCTAAAGTTGGTATGTTGCAAAATTTCCCTAGCTTACTTGTATACCTATTACCTAATAATGAACACAATATGTTATACCACATGTTTTGTTGTCATCAACCTTATCCTAATTACATGGTGAAGCTACCCGCAATCCGGTTGTGCTGAGGCAGGATTCAAGACCAAGAGTTCTAGTGTAAAATATCTATGCCCCATGCAGCCAACATTCTCATTATTCATACATATACAACCTAGTGGGCAATGGAGAAAATCCGAATTTTTCTCTGGGAGCCCATTGTTCATTATCAGACTATGACTGGCTGATTGGAAGATCACTGTTAGGTTATATCTTTGCTATCATGAAGGATTTTGAGAGATATGTTATTATGATAAAATCATCATAATTTTTTATGGGGAAATGAAACCAATTTATAGATATACAATACATAAGAAATTCCAAGCTCAAACTCAAGGAATGTTTGGACATTAGTCTGACAAATAAGTGCTAATTAGATTAAGATAAAAAATAAAAGGTCGAATTTTTAAATTTTAATTTACCATAGTTATAGTTATACAAACATTTGTGATTTTATATTATCCACCTCCATCCACTTTAGCTGTAAAATCTCTAAAAAGAAAGTATAACAGGGTATTTCTTTCTTAGGCAAAAATTCTAACTTATAAGCTCTAAAAACAAAAAAATTATAATCAAGGGTTTACCAAAAGCTCTAATGTGTAAATAAACACTTAATTATAAAATAAGAGCTTTTTTTTTTTTTTTTTGAGTTATCAAATGCCCAAAATAATTATTTCTAAGGAAAAGTAATCCTTATTGTGGGCCCCACAATGCAATATAAACTATCCATCAGATTCAAAAAGGTCAACTACGGCTATGGGACCAATTTTAAGCCATTTATTTGTCCTAAATCTTAAGATTTTTTTTTTTTTTACAAAAAAGGTTTAAATGTGAAAACTTGCCATTCTAGGAATCCATGGGCCCCATTTTCATGATTCAAACAGTACAAACTCTTTAGAAGGCCAATTGTGGCTATGGGGTCAAATTTTATACATTAACTCATTATGATTTTTGACGTATGTTTTAAAAGCGTGCAACTAATGGATTGAACACTACTCAATTACACGCTCAAAAAGTGACTTAGGAGCAGTCCTCTTTTAGTTTTTGAGTTTTTAAGCTTCTATGGGTCCAATTTTAACCATCCATCCTTTGCACAAGATTAAAAAGAATTATGAGACCAATTTTCAATCATTAATTCATCCTAAATTTTGAGAATTTATATAAAAAAAGGTCCAAAGTGAAAATTGGCCATTTTGGGATCCTGTGGGCTTTATTTTCATGATTCAAAGATACTGCTCATCTTTAGAAGGCCAAAAATAGTTGTGGGTTAAATTCTAACTCTTAAAACATCATAGATTTTGAAGAAATTGTAAAAGACTTTGCATAGTTAGATTGATCATGGACACACATGTGAAATGGTGTGGATATGATAAATGTAAATGATTCACATGTGTGTCATTTACACAAGTGAATAATTTTTAATGCAAACAAACGACCCCTAAGAACAAGGGTTCTGGAGCTATAAACTCACCAAAACCAACATATGAATCATTATATATATATAAAGCATTACGAAACGTTTTGCCACGTAGGCAGGTTCCATCCTCAATGTGCCATGTCAGCACCTACTTTGTGAGAAAAATACTATTTCTAAAACCATATAAAAAATTTTGGGCCCCACGTCGTATAGATTGCATGCCAGAGGTTTCTAAACCAACGAAATATCTATTCAAATTCAAATATTCTTATAGATTGCATGTGCAGGATAAGAAAGAATGAGATAAATGTCACGATCCTGAACCCGCCGCAGCGGCCCGACCTTGGGGAGCGTGAAATTGGGATTTAAGTAACAATTATATTTCTCCCATGATCCGCATATGTGAGGATGACAATTTCAACACACTCTGAATATTTTTGCGGAAGCTTACATGGCGTTGCAACTCGGATTCCATGACCATCGGATTCTGCATCACACTAGACCGCTAGTATATATCTATCATATCAAGGATCATATCAAACTGGGACAGACTATCACATTAAAATACAGAGTTGACGGTAACAGGATATTTCATTCCCACATATGTTCAAGTTACAAGTATCAATGTGCATTAATTAAAATCCCGAATAAGTGGCTAATAACAGCCATACAAATATCAAGCTAAATAAACACCACCCCACATGTGACGTAGCTCCGATGTCAGGCTAAATGTCTACATGACATAGCCGACATAATAATCTACAAACTTATGGCTCCACAGCCAACACAAGCGCTTAGTTCGGGGCGAAGAAGTCTAGACCTGAATACCAAAAGAGTGGGTCAGACACGACGGTCTGACAAGTGGGTGAAAAGATATAAACAATATTCTGAATAATAAAACATATGATAAATCATGGCATTTGATCAAAAGTTGCATAGATTTAAAACTAGTGTAAAACGTGTATACCTGACAAAACATATATCCATTTTGAAGCATGTGTAAAACATATATATTTGGAATAACATGTATTCATTTGGAATAAGTGTAAAACATGGATATCTGGCAAAACAGGTATTCATTTGAAACAAGTGTAAAACATGGATAATTGGCAAAACACTTATCCATTTAAAGCATGCGTAAAATATGGATATCTGGCAAAACATGTATTCCTCACATTGCAAATCCAGTCCATAAGCAGACCATGCAAATTGCCCTTCTTCAAGGGAGCCACAATCGTGGGGAGCAGATTGGCAACCACACTTAAGCTGAATCTTCCATCACTAATGTGGCGAGAGCACACTAAAGGCGTTGGTCTCGGAGCACACGAGGTGGCGAGAAACAACTATATACATATATAAATATACTGAGCAAAACCACAGCCACGAAACCGGGTGACAAGACAGAACAAAATTCATACTGTAGCTGACAGAAGCTAAAGGGGGACCCCATGTTGATGGATCAAACCGACAAGGTCATCCAAGCTTAGTGGTGCCGACTCGTAAGTCAAAATGCATTCAAAACATATACGTATTTGAAGGGGTGTATAACACCCAAAACAAACTGAACTAAAGGCTTGTAAGCGCATTTAACACAATAATATCTTATCAAAATGCATAAGGCTGATCAAATATTCAAATTACATATTTTAGTGGTTTTGAAATGCCACTTGTACTAATACACGAAAACTGTCGAAAACGTATGAAATTCAGTAAAAACAGACACTATGGACCCCCGCATATTTCCGGACCATACATTGAGGTTTCAAAATTTAAACAATAGGTATAAGGGTCTCGTATGTCGGTTAAAGCTCATGGCTTGGTACTCCAGAAGATTTCAGACATCCCGAGTTCCCTATACAAATTGATAAGCCCATTATCCTCAATAAATCTCCGAATTTGGGGTTCTTTTCCAAATCAATTTCCATATAACTCCTTTTATTCCTCCACATCATATTGGGGCTCCAAACCAACCTCACTGGACCTTAAAACACCCTTTTGATCATGTTTTGAAACAGCCCAGTAATTATGTGCAGTTCGCTCTAGCGAACTAGAGGATCGCTCGGGCGAATAGCATTCTGGGAGGGTTTACTCAAGCGAATACAAGTTCGCTCGAGAGAACTGGTCCGAGTCAAGAAGGGTCGAGCGAGCCGGGAGAGTGGCTCGAGCGGACAAGTCTCTGGAAGGGGTTTGCTTGAGCGAATTGGGGTTTGCTCAAGCGAATTAGCTTCTGGGAGGGGTTGGCTCGAGCGAACAGGAAGTTGGCTCGAGCTAATCATGTTCTGTAAGGATTCGCTTGAGCAAACGTAGGTTCACTCGAGCGAATTGCTTCAGAAACTCTCCGTTTCAACAATCCGGACATCATCTTCTCTTTTCTTCAAAGTCCCATTTAAGCCATTACTTTAACAATACATTTATGGCTCTTCTATATACTCAAACCATCATCACTTCCTCCAATAACCATCCATTAAAACACCAATTCTCCTTTCATTCTCAATCTCATTTAATACAAGAACACCCACATTAATGGCAAACCACATGTGTTCCAAAAACAAACTTTTAAAAAGCATTTTATACACACATTCTCCAAAAGTTCAAAAAAGAAGGATAACTTAACAAGATGCATATTTCTAAAATCATTATAAACTACGGTAATAAGAGAAGATGAATAGTGAGAAATCCACAAATCCTCATTAAAGCATGAAATCATTCAAGAAAACTATTCATCTACTTGCCTTGGTCTCCAAAGCTTCCAAATAGGTCTCTAATCCAACCAATTAGACCATAGCACACCTTATACAAGAAACCCCCAAAATAGACCCATCACAAACCCTAAACTGGGCAAACTAAGAAATAAGAAGAGAGAGCTCCCAATAACGAAGATGGGGCTTCTCTAAGGCTAGAAGAACACAAATATAAGAAATTGGAAGGGTTGCTTACTTGGAAGTGCTTTAAATGAACAAGACTAGCTCAAGGATAACCTCACTGTAGCTAGATTTCTCTTCTAATGACATCAATAGAGAGCTTGAGATGAGGGGAAGAAGAAGATGGGCACAAATATCTCATTTTGGCAAGCTTGGAGGTGGGTTTTGTGAGAAAACAAGAAGAAGAAGAGTAAAGGGGAAAAACCCTAAGGAGCTGAAGCTCCTATCTCTCTCTCTCTCTCATTCTGTTGGAACCAAATGGGGAAGAAGGAAGGGGGCTGGCCCTTTTATAGAAGGGTGGGTGTGGGTCCCATCATCACTTAAACTTATCGGGATTAAAACATCAATTTTCGGGCCCCGGATACGATCGACGAAGAAGCGAAAAATGTTTCTCAAAAAATCTATTTTTCAAAAAGTATAATTTTGGCATGGTTCTGAGATCTTGAAATTTGGGTCTAGATTCAATGTGAAAAGACCAGTTTACTCCCAATGCTGGAAAAACTGATTTTCGGAGCTTCAAATGAGTACGAAGTGCACACGAAAGTTGTAGGGAATGATGAGACTAGTCAAACAAAGCCGTAATGGAAATTTTTTTTTGGGAATCACAAAGAAACTCCCCATGCTGACCACGCAAAACAAATAGGGCTATACGGTCACTAACTGGGTTCACTGGCTTTCAAAACTTCCCAAAGCTAATAATGAAAGGTCTTTCTAACCCCCAAACTCAACCAAACAACCACTAATCTCACTTTAGAAAACTAACCCACAAATAAGTAAACACTAATCCCGGAAATTTGGGGTCGAGGTCTCATAATAAAGTTTGAAGATTTGACTTTACCATGATCAAACTTCTAGTTAAACCTTAATGCAGACTGAGGTCCTTTCTCATATTATAATATGATATTCAAACCCAATTGTTAATTATCCTAAATCCGAAACAATCACCACAAAAGAGAAAAGGCTCAAGATTTTTTACCTGGAAACCCCTACTCGGGAAAAAACTACGGGTGACAGAGACCACCGAAAACAATGCACTATAAAACGAAGATTACAAGGGAACTCACAAGACCATTGACCCAGTTGAAACTCAACCTAAGGGGCTTTGAAGTACTTGTCGACCCGCCATTCACCTTCCACGTGCTCGCTTGAAACCCACCTTGAATGCCCTTTCAAGGTGCTTGAGAGAATGAAGAAAAGGATTAAAGCTTCAGCACAGTCTTCCTTGTAGGATTAGCCCACAAAAACTCTCTTAGACGTATGCTCAATGCTTGAGAAATTTAGATAGCTCTGGTAAATCCATTAGTGGTTGCAAGGGGTCATTATATAACCCAAGGTTCGTGCACAAGTCTCTTTGAAGGAAGGAAGGACTCTTAGAGGAAGTAAACACCATGAGCATTCAAGAGTCCTAAAAGGACAGAAAACTATGCGAGCCCATGTTCTGTCTGTGCACCACTAGTGAGCTCCAGTCTCGCCATAGCGAGACCATCTTCTGTTGTGGATATTTGTAGGCGCTGAACTACTTCGGGAGGACTCTATTTATGTCTTCAAACCCGACTAAAAGACTTCAAGGCTTGTCTAAGTAGTCCACGAGATGTCTTCCACTGTCAAAGGTTACTCGACACTCCTTTTCTAAACGAAATAAAAATTAAAACTCAATTAGGACTTAAGTTTTGTTCAAACTATGAGAATTAGCCAATCTAAAATTCTAACAATCTCCCCCTTTGGCAATTCGTGAACAAAGCTCCTAAAACAAAGAAGATCTACTAAAACTAAAGAAAAGGAGGAAATCCTCAAAGACTTGCGAAGGGATTCAAAACGATTGGGTTCCAAGGGTTTGGTAAAAATATCGGCCAATTGATGTTCGGTGTGAACTTTTTCTAGAACAATGATCTTGCCTTCAACTGACTCACGGATAAAGTGGTGCCTAATATCAATGTGTTTGGTTAGGGAATGCTGGACTAGATTTTTGGATATGTCAATGGTACTTAGATTGTCGCAATAAACAAACATAGTATCTTGATCAATCCCATAGTTTGCCAACATTTGTTTCATCCAAAGAAGTTGAATGCAACAACTTCCAACAGTGATTTATTCAGCTTTAGCAGTCGACAAAGAAGTCGAAGTTTGCTTTTTACTGTGCTAAGTGACCAAATTATTCCCAATGAAGAAACACCCTCTAGTAGTACTTTTCCGATCATCTGCACAACCTGCCCAATCAGCATCTGAACACCTAACCAGAGTTGTATTAGTGTCTTTGCTTAGCCAAATACCAAACTCAATAGTACCAATCACATATTTCATGATTCTTTTTACCGAATGAATGTGAGATTCATTTGGCTTAGATTGATAACGGGCACAGACTCCAACACTGTAAGCAATATCCGGTCTACTTGTAGTGAGATAGAAAAGACTCCCAATCATACTTCTGTACAGTGTTTCATTCACATCTTTCCCATTCAAATTGATTCTCAATTTAACAGATTGACCCATTGGTGTTCTGGAATGTTTAGCAGAAGTCATTCCAAATTTTTCCAGAAGTTTTCAAGAATATTTTGATTGAGAAATAAATATACCATTGTCACACTGCTTGATTTGTAAGCCTAGGAAAAAGGAGAGTTCTCCAACCAAACTCATTTCAAATTCATTAGACATGCTTTCGGAAAACTGATCAACTAACATAGAAGAGGTAGAACTGAAGACAATATCATCCACACAAGTTTGTGAAATTAATATGTGATGAGTGTCTTCTTTGATGAATAGTGTCTTGTGTACACATGAGATCCAATGCAGATCCATATATACGCCGATATATATTTCTTGCTGCTAATACTTTCAGATTTTGTTGGACTCATGAGATCCATATGCAGTAATTTAAGTGGCCATTTGGTTGTTAAGGCATCAACTTTCTTATGTGAGGACCTTATTTGTTTGCCAATTTGACATGGACCGCAAACAGCATGAGGAGTTTTTAAACGTTTAGGTAACCCAAGAATGATTTCATTTTTCGCCAAGCTATCTAGGTCCGTGTGATTAACATGGCCTAAACATTGATGCCACAAATCCATATCAATAATCATAGTTGTGTGACATGTCATCTTGCTTTCCGTAGCAACTACGTAACAATTGTCAGCAGTCCGCACTCCACGAAGTACATTATTACCCTTTTTATCAATAATAGCACAGTCATTAAAAGAAAAATGGACTTCATGGTGTGAATCACATAGTTGGTTGATGCTTAACAGATTTCTCTTTCAGACCATTGACCAGGAAAACATTTAAAAGATTGGACATACTTGGTATTGAAACTGTACCTTTTTCTATTATATTTGATTTGCTTCCATCACCAAATTTGACACTACCTCCATCACAGCTTTTTAGAGAGATAAACAGGGACTTATTACCAGTCATATGTCTGGAGCATCCCCTATCCAAGTACCAAACATGAGAATCTTTTGTAGTTAGTGTGGTGAGGACCACATTACAGCTAAGATAAGACTTTATAACCCAGACATATTTAGTCTTAATCTTTTGAGGAGATAAGGTACCTTTCCTTTGCTACCTTTGCCTTTGATTCCACATTTTGTGACAATGTGGCCGAATGTGCTCTTTTATATCACAAAAATGACAAATCAGGGTAGATCTAGGCTTAGGCACATTCTTATATGGTATTGAGTCCCTAGGTTTAGCATTTGGAGTAGCCAGAATACCAGAATATAAGGCTGGTCCTTTAGCAAAAATAGATTTACCTGATTTCATAGAAGATGATGACTCTAGGTTGAATCCAAGTCCAGTCTTTTGTTTTTCACTCCTTTGTTGCATCAAAATTTCATCTAGAGTTATGGACCCTTTATTCATTCTATCAAGCTAAGATTTGGTTGAAACTAATTTTAATAGTGCCATTCGAAGTTTCCCGCACACATCGTTCTTTTCAGTTTACAGCACGTTGTACTCAGTTTACAAAGAATTCAGTTCTTTTCTAACCTCCTCTAGCTGTGCATTAATCAGATCCTTTTCTTTCCCTGCATTAATAATGGTGTCAGATAAAATTGCACGTTGGGATTCTAATTGGCTTACCTTTACACGAGCATCATCAAGTTCAGAAGAGAAGGTTAAGTTTTGACATTCAGAAACTTTGAGCCCGTGAGAAAGCTTGTCATTTATGCAAGACATACGCTACGAATCTTTCAGAAGTTTTTTATAAGCAATTTCTAAATCTTGTTCCTCATCAGAAAGATCATCACACTTTGACTTATCAGATGACCCCTGCTCAAAGGATAAGTTAGTAGAAGACATAAAAGCAACAAATTTAGCATATTCAAATTGTGACTTAGATTCACTATTTTCATTCTCAGAATCTTCTTCCCAAGAAACATTCAAAGCGTTTCGTTTGTTTCTTTCCAATCGGTTTGCACATTTAGAAGCTGGGTGTCCAAACCCTTGACATTCAAAGCATTGAATAGGTTTATTGGCATTCTTCGATGAATTCTTATAATTTTTTGGCGCAATTTTTGGCTTGTTAAAGCTCTTATTCTTAGGAAACTCCTTTTTGAGGTTCTTTTTATTGTTATTCAGATATTTTTTTGAATTTTTTGACAAACAGAGCCTCAAGTTCTACATCATCAAAATCATTATCAAATTCATCATCATTATTGTCCCTGGATGATAGTAGAGCAATTCCCTTGGATTTCTTATCAGAATAGTGATTTGCTTCAAAAGTTTATAAGCTTCCAACCAATTCTTCAATAGTGAGTTCATTAAGGTTCGTATGTTCCTCAATACCAATTACTTTTGACCGAAATCTCTTGGGCAAAGACTGAAGAATTTTCTTTACCACGTTTTGGTTTGGAATGGGTTCTCCTAAATTGAAACTGGAATTGACAATATGACCCAGTTTGGCATTGAACTCATCAAAGGTCTCTTCATCTTTCATACGAATAGTCTAAAAGGCAGTTGTCAAATTTTGAAGTTTATTCTGCCTAACTATGTCAATGCCTTCATGCACTGTTCTCAAGAGATCCTAAGCCGCTTTCGCAATGGTACAAGTAGAAATTTTGCAAAATTCTGAGTGAGTAATGCCATTATATATAGCATTCATGGCTCTATTATTCCAATGGGTCAGATTCTTTTCTCCTTGGTTCCAGTTAGCCACTGGTTTGGGAACACTTTTCCCATCAACCACTACAGTTGCAGATTTAATAACCATTTACGGCTGTTTGCCAAACATCATGATCAAGAGAACCGAGAAACGCAATCATCCTTACCTTCCAATAAGCATAATTGCCACTACCCCTCAAGCAAAGGAGGCTTAGTGGTAGAAGTGCCTTCCCTAGTGAATTCCATAGAATAAATATGAGAGGATCGCACTTTTAGAAAAGTGAAACTGCTTTAATACCACGTGAAGATTTGACTTTACCAAGATCAAACTTCTAGTTAAGCCTTAATGCAGACTAAGGTCCTTTCTCATATTATAATATGGTATTCAAACCCAATTATTAATTATCCTAAATCCGAAACAATCACCACAAAAGAGAAGAGGCTCAAGATTTTTTACGTGGAAAACCCTACTCGGGAAAAAACTACGGGTGGCAGAGACCACCGAAAACAATGCACTATAAAACGAAGATTAGTGAATTCACAAGACCATTGACCCAGTTGAAACTCAACCTAAGGGACTTTGAAGTATTTGTCGATCCGCCGTTCACCTTCCACGTGCTCGCTTGAAACCCACCTTGAATGCCCTTTCAAGGTGCTTGAGAGAATGAGGAAAAGGAATAAAGCTTCAGCGCAGTTTCCCTTGTAGGATTAGCCCACAAAAACTCTCTTAGACGAATGCTCATTGCTTGAGAAATTTAGATAGCTCTGGTAAATCCATTTGTGGTTGCAAGGGGTCATTATATAGCCCAAGGTTCGTGCACAAGTCTCTTTGAAGGAAGGAAAGACTCTTAGAGGAAGTAAACATCATCAGCATGCAAGAGTCATGAAAGGACAGAAAAACATAGCTCACTATAGCGAGCCCATGTTCTGTCTGCACACCACTGTAGCTCGCTGCAGCGAGCTCCATTCTCGCTATAGTGAGACCATCTTCTGTTGTGGATATCTGTAGCGTTGAACTACTTCGAGAGGGTTCTATTTATGTCTTTAAACCTGACTAAAAGACTTCAAGGCTTATCTAAGTAATCCACAAGATGTCTTCTACCGTCAAAGGTTACTCCACAGTCCTTTTCTAAACGAAATAAAAATTACAACTCAATTAGAACTTGAATTTTGTTCAAACTAGAAGAATTAGCCAATCTAAAATTCTAACAAAGTTTCTTATTGAAGAGTGAGATACAATTCCTTCTTATTTAAAAAGAAAGTGTTTCCCATCCGGAATCTCATTAAAAGGTTATCTACTTCAAGAAAAGTCCTTTCTATATATCCACTCTTAATTTTTTAAACGCATCCTCTTTCATTTCTTCTTTTTCTAAGTGAATCTGCATTGGGAGACACACCATCCTTCGTCTCTTCTCTTACATGTGGATCTGCATTGCGAGAGTCGGAGTCCGGATCCCCTGTTTCGTCCAAACAGGGGAGCCCTGTTTGGACGAATCAGGGGCCGACGGGTGCGGGAGCGAAGGGGGGCGGAGGAAAGAGAAAAAGCACTTTTCTTTCCTCCGCCCCCCTTCGCTCCCGCACCCGTCGGCCCCTGATTCGTCCAAACAGGGCTCCCCTGTTTGGACGAAACAGGGGATTCGGTTCCCGAGAGTCGACACCCAAGTCTGGAAAAAGACAAGTATGAAAGACCCACCTCTCTCTTTCACTCTCTTGAGTCAATGGGTATTAAATGTGATAAGACAAGCCTCTCTCTCTCTCTCTCTTGAAAAGAAGGCAATAAAAATATAATATTTTTATTCTCTCTCCCTATTTCTCTCTATTCAATCATTCATTGTACCGTCCCTGACTCAATTTGCTACCTATGCAATCTTCCACGTTGAGGGTTAATATCCAGTGTAGCATAATGTTTTTCTTTCAACCTTTTTCTGGGTATTAAATGTGATAAGACAAGCCTCTCTCTTTCTTTCAAAATCACCTTTTCTTTTTTTTATTTTAACAACTTTTAGTTAGAATTCCTATCATTCTATTTTATGTGATCGAACAATTGGGCCCTTAAAAAGGAAATGGGATAAGAATAACAAGTACATGAGATATATATGATTAGCCTTTTTCCATTGATCTAAGGTTACTACTCAAGTAATTAAGACCAAATATCCTTATCTATTTAAAGAACCATTGGAGTAATTTTTGTGGGTATTGAAACCATCACAAACCATGGAACAGTTTGTTTGTGGGGCCCATCTGAAAGCATGAACACTTGGAGGATAGGATTTTAAGAGTTTCTTATTAGCATATATTTCTTCTCAAAGAAAAAGGATCTATTTGATTATAGGGGCGCTGTTTCCGAGGCCTCAAAGTAGTCCAAAATCAAGTTGTTACATGATGTGGGATGACTATTAGTTTTGCGTAGTCAACGAAAGGGCCTATAAAACTCAGATGTGTGAAGTTTGATGAATGCCAAATTTTTTCTTTCATTTATTTATTTATTTATTTTTATTTTCTGCTTGGAACGTACTCATACACCCTTATACACTATCACAATCTCTATTCATTGGATCGATAGGTTTATCCATTGACCTTTTTAGAATTTGAATTACTAGAGTGATGGCTGGATATTTATTTCCCATCTTCCTTTATTCAGTTTCAATTTTTTAAGGGAGGTTATTAAGTGGTCATTTGGATATTCACTTTTTTTTAATTTAAATCACTTTAGAAATACGAGTCTTAGAATACCTAAGAATTTAATTTCACAAAACAAGCAAACCCTTTTATGGTCTCTTTCTTTGTTTTTTTTTTTTTTTTTTTCATTTTCACGTAGGGCTTACCTATGTTCAATCCATTCCCTCCACATAGGCCTACACAACTTGACATATCAACCTAATTGCTCCGTACACACCTTTCAAACTTGGATCATCACTGGACCTAATTTTCATACTAACTAAACATTGATCCTTGGACTTGCGCTTATTTATGAAGATACTAGCAACAGTCTAGAGGCAAGCACAAAATACCAATAGGCTACAACACCAAAATGCAACAGTACAAGCGTTCATATCCGATCAGTAATTCTAATGGTGCTTCCTGAAGCTTGAGAGTCAGAACTACTTGGGAGCCACAAAGAAGCTTTGTAATTTACCTGTCACAACCTCTTGTCAACTTTGAAGAAGTTAAAGAATAGGAGCCTTTTGTAACCGAACAGTACTTTGCCCCCCTTATTAATCCATGTAATGATATCTAAAAATGTAAATGAGCAATCCAAGCATTTTGTTTGCATGAATGCAGCAAAGCATGAGAACCCCATCTACAGATTTTAGCTTGATCCTTCGTCTGTCTTCTTGCTTGCTTGTTCTTGAAGCTTTTTTGTCCAGTATTCCTCAAGTAGGGGTCCAAATATTGCCTTGCCAGAAACCACTCCAATCCTGCATGCATCGGTTATATAGAAGCACTGTAGATAGTACCCTTATTTTTAACATAAACAACAAGCACTTTGAGTAAGTGTGCAAGTGTACATGCATGGGTACTACAATGTAAACAACATGTATAGTCGGTCAAAATTTTGTTGGTTCTCACACTTCATGTTTGTCTTGACCTTTGTCATACACTTCATATATCACACATGCAGATTTTCCCTCTTTTTTTTTTTTGTTTTTTTTGTTTTTTAGGATTACATATTGATTCCACTCTCTTAAAAGAAATTTAGCTTTATAAATGTATAATTTTGATATTTCATATAATTTATTAATGTGTTAAGAATATTGGTGCTTCTATTACTGCATTGATGTTTTTTAATAGTCATTCTGTGTACAATTTCCAATTTAATCATTCCTACATTTTCAGATTTTCATAATTATTAAGGATTTTTCTCATCTATTTACATTTAAGGAGAGTTTTTTACACATCAGGTATGCATTTACACTTCTCTTCATTATACATATATATTTATATTGTTTTTTAAAAAAATTTATGAATATATACCCTCACAATTGCTTAATATTTGTTGTAAATGATCTCAACATTAGTTGTCCCAGCATGATTAACTTAAATGTACAATTTTGATTTATCATATCATTTAATAATATGTTAAGAATATTGGTGCTTCAATAATTACATTTACGTGTTTCTTAATAGTCTTTCACTGTATGCCTATATTGATATGTAAATATCACTTTTTTTTTCTAGAAATTATGGTACATAAAAAAGAAACCAATATATGCAAAATTGCAAGGATGCATCGCATTTTAACGTTACGGCTGAAAAGAAAATGTCAATTTGATGGTATTAACATATTTATATATTTGTGGTTTTTTATATTTTAAATATTATATATTAATTAGCTCCCTGACTAGGCACTAAAAGTCATTCAAAATTAGCTCGACAAAGAGGATTAATAGCAATGCAAAATCATTGTATGATGCTCACAACATCGATCAAGTCGAGTAATGGATCTTTATCCTCACTTAGAAGTACTATAGGTATTACAAACAATTGCTCTATTAAAGAAAATCTAATCATAATGTGTGTGTATAACTTATTTTAGAAAATCTGATTATTTGCTCCTGCAACTCAAAACCAATTGGTGATTGGAAGAGGCACAACTCAATGTTTTCTATGGCATTCGACATTGTGCTTCTGGTCTGTTTTTAAAGCGGTTGTAGGTGTAGACACCGCATTTGACCCTCTATGATAGCCTTAAATACCTGTCATATATAGCGGTGCCCCCATTTCACCTATGATTGAATGATTAATGGCATAATTCATATTAATTAACGATGATGGAGATGCTTGTTGATAATTCTAGACTTAGTTCGACGATCTCTAGAAGTTCGTGAGAGAAAAAGGCAAATCGCGTCAAGATCTCGAGTCCAACCCATTATCACACAAGGAGCAGACCGTGACACTATTCAAACCTTTTCCGGACCACTTAAGACATGCTTAGTTTGCAAAAATGTCACCCGATTAACCTAAGTTAGGAAACTGGATCCATTGGTCCAGAGGTTCCCTTTTTTTACCCCCTAATCATCAGGACACTTAGACTCTTGGATTCCTCACTTCGACAGCTTTCCGACGATATATAGAACGTCCAAATCAGATGAGCGGGTCAAAAGTTATGAGCTTCAGAAGTTTGTCCCAAAAGGAGATGAAAATCACCTAGGCACCACCCATGTGGCGCCCACCCTGTTGAAATTCATCTAGGCGGTGTTGGGCACCCACACAGTCCAGGACCACCTAGGCACCCCATGGTGGGCGCCCACCCTCCAGATTCCACTAAGATGGCCTAAAAGTAGCCCGGGACCACTTAACGTAGGGACCAAACTCCGGAAATAAATTGACTCCATCTAGGCATCACCCTAGTGGCGCCTTCCCTATTAAATTCCACATAGGCACCAGTCCTGCGGCGTCCACACTACCCAGGACCACCTAGGCACCCCATGGTGGGCGTACACCCTTCAAATTCCACTAGTTGGCCTAAAAACAAACCGGGACCACTCAACATAGGGACCAAACTCCGAAAAT
This sequence comes from Persea americana, assembly GCA_029852735.1. Classification (NCBI taxonomy): domain Eukaryota; kingdom Viridiplantae; phylum Streptophyta; class Magnoliopsida; order Laurales; family Lauraceae; genus Persea; species Persea americana. Next base: position 57,733,979 of record CM056810.1, read on the forward strand.
GAATCGACTCCATCTAGGCCCACCTAAGCGGCGCCCACCCTACTAAATTCCGCATAGGCACTAGCCTTGTGCTGCCCACACTTCCCAGAACCATGTAGGCACCACCTCATGGGTCTTCACCTCCAAATTTACTTGTTTGGCTTGAGAGTAGTTCGGGACCACTCAAATATAGGGACCAAGCTCCGAAGACGAACCGAACCACCTAGGCACCACACATGTGGCGCCTAGCCTTGAAATTCACCTAGGCTCCACCCATGTGGCACCCAGCTTTGAAATCCACCTAGTTACCAACATTGTGCTACCCAATTAGTTAAATGCTAGTGTAGGGTCCCCCCAGTTGAAGATCTATCCGTTCGATTCAGACTCTAAATGGGACCAAGTTCCAAAAGCGAAACCCAAACCATTTGGGCACCACCCTGTGGGCGCCTACACTCTCTAGGACCACCTGGGCGCCACCCTGTGGGCGCCCAAACTGCGCAGGCCATGTAGGCGCCACCCCATGGGTGCCCATCCTCTCTCAAACCTTAATTCGCCCTAAAACAACTTAAGTTACCCTGGGATGCGTGAGACCTTCTAGAAACACGAAATAATGAAGCCCTAGCCCTCCTAAACTCGTCCCAAACCTCTATATAAGGATCTCTTAACTTCATTTACAAAGGGAGCTACCCTAAAACAGAGAAAAAAAAGGGATTATAAACAAAAATAAGAAAGGTAGTCACCATCAGAGAGAGAACTTCAGATCTAGAGAAGAAGAAGAGGAAATAGAGGAGGAGGCTCCCATGTCTTCAACTATAGCTATGGGTCTTCACGAAAGCTTCGTTCTAGGAATTTGAGAAACGTGTCATATACTGGTATTCCTAGATCTCTCCCTTCTTTTATTGCATTTCATTGCCATATGTACTTAGAAACATGCTTAGGACCATTTGAGCATCGTAGATCTACATCAGCTTGTGATAAAAATGGTATTAGTGCATTATCATGTTAGTAACATGCTTAGGTTCATACTAATAGAGTAGATCTGCATTGATTTCATAGTTTTGATTGCGTAACTAAATTAGATCTCGCATTAACAACATCATCATCATCATTTATATCGAAAAAATCGCAAAAAGCCCTTGGCAGAAAGGCTGGGTACCACCCACTGGCCGCCTACCCTCTCCCGGATAGGCTGGACGCCTACCCTTCTGAGATAGGGTCCGGGTTCTAGGTCTTCACCCATTGCATCATTCTCTTGTAGATTTGTTAGCTACATCATTAGTAGTTCGCATTAGGACGTTCGCATCAGTCGCTGAACATCGGAAATTGTGTTGAAAATACTAAGGCTCTTGTGCATTCATTGTGATTCGTTGAGAACCCTGACTGAACAAGGTAGGCACCATAGGTGTGGCGCCCAAGTGGATTTCTCCACCTTCGTGCACAACTTTCGATCTTCCGCATTTAGTTCATTTAGAAAGTGCATGAAAATGATGTGTTTGGTTGTTTGACGTGTTCTGAACTTCGAATTATCATTTTTTTACCACACTTCACATCATTTCATTTGAATCGTACAATATAGAAAAACCTAAAAAAAATCATAAAACATAAAACTCACTTCTTCTCTTTCCTTACTGTCTACTAAATTAGAGAAGAAACAAAAAAAAAAAAAAAAATAAATAAATAAAAAAAATTAAAAGATATCCAGAAAATCCAAAAATAATAGTTAGATAGTCTAGGTTATTGAATTTAGCGCCTAAGTAGGATAAATCCTAAGACTAATAAAATGCCATAATTAATTAACTCAACAACCATCAAATCATTAACCACACCTTTAATCCCATTAAGACACAAATTAACTCGGATCTAAAAGTAATTAAGAACTTTAGAAACACAAAAAACTTAAAACCCTAAAACACGGCCACCTGGGAGCCACCCCTGGGCGCCCATCCTTCCAAGACCACCTGGGCACCACCCCCTAGGTGCCTAGCCTATTCATTCCCTAAGACACCCCGGTAAAGCTTAAGCTAATTAATTAAAACCTTAGACCAATCCAAATTAATAGATTAAAATATTTTAAACCTGAAATAACTGAAATCTCAATCAATTTAGACTTGAATCAACCCAAAAAAACGCAAAACCAAAAAATCTCCAAAACAGTTCACCTGGGTGCCCAGCCTGCCAAGTCCACCTAGGCACCACCCTCTTGGCGTCCATCCCATCCCATCACTAAGGAACCCCTAATCAAAATTTCTATTTAATCACAACCCGAATTTAATCCTAATCAACATAATAAAACACTTTTAGATTTAAGAAACCTGAAACCCTAATCAATTCGACCCTGAATAAACCTAAAGATTACCAAACCAATGCGAAACCGCAAGACGAACACCTGGGCGCCCAGCCTATCAACCCACTTAGGCACCACCCCCTGGGTGCCTATCTTGTCCCATTCCTTTGGAAACCACCACTTAATTAAACTTAACTGATTAAACCCGAATTAATACATTAAAACATTTTGAACCTGAAATAACTGAAACCTCAATCAATTTAGACTTGAATTCACCTAAAAAACCAAAATCAATTCGAACAACAAAAATATCCACCTGGGAGCCACCCCCTAGGTGCTTATCCTGCCGTATCCGCCTGGGCACCACCCTCTGGGCGCTTAGCCTACCCAATCACTAGGAAACCCCAATTGAAATTAAACCCAAATTCAATCCTAATCAACACACTAGAACACCCTTGAAATTTAAAACAACTAAAACCAGAAGTCCGAATTAACCTAAAACGTCGAGCCAACTCAAACCACAAAAAACAGTCATCTAGGTGCCCGTCCTACCAAGTCTACCTAGGCGCCACCTCCTAGGCGCCCAGTTCGTTTAGTCCCCAAGGAACTCCAATTAAACTTAATCTAATTAGCTAAGACCTCAAACCAATCCTAAAGCACATGATAAAATATTTTTAACTTGAAAGACCTGAGACCCTAAATCAATCTTAACTTAAATTAACCTAAAGAGAACAAAAAAAGCCAAAACCAAAAAATAGCCACCTAGGCGCCACCCCTGCCCTGGGTGCCCATCTTGCCACATCCACTTGGGCACCACCCTCTGGTTGTCCAGCCTATCCAATCACTAAGAAACTCAAATTTAAACTTAATCTAATTAAGACCTTAATTTAATCCTAAATAACACAACAAAAACACCTTTAACTGAAAAGACCCTGAAACCTTAATCAATTTGGACTTGAATTAACTCAAAAACACAAAACCAACAAAAACTAAAAAAAATAGCCACCTGCCCCATCGATCTGGGCACCAACCTCTAGGCGCCCAGCCTCTCCAATCACTATAACTTAACTAATTGAACCTAACTTAATCCTAATCAAAACAACACAATAAAGAACTTTTAATTTAAAGTACATTAAACCATAAAGGTTCAACCTTAAATCAACCTAAAAAACACGAAACCGACTCGAACCACAAAACAACTCACCTGGGCGCCACCCCTTGGGCGCACGTCTACCAAAATCCACCTGGGCACCACACCCTGGGCACCCAGCTTCCCTGCTTTCAGAAAAACCCAATTCACGACTTAGCCTAAGTGATTGACGTTCAAACGAACTCCAACTACGAAAAGACATTTCCAACTGAAATACATCCAACCCCTTAAACATCCAAACCCTTACGAACAAACAAACAACCACCTAGGCACCACCGCTATGGCGCCTAGCCCACACTCTGACCCTAACCCACTACTTCAACTAAACACAAATAACTAAACACCTTATCACTTTAATTAATTAATACCAGAACCTAAAATAATCCCTGGACCCAAAGACCAATAATCAAGCCCCTTCCGGAATACTTGAAAATCACAACCAATCCACCTGGGCACCACCCCCTTGGTGCCTATCCTCTCATTCGCACTAAAACGTGAATTCTTGATTTTGTTTCAAAATCCGGATCCAAATCACTTCGACATTTGAACATCAGAGACTTGAAACAATTTTAAATATTAAAATTCACCAATCAAAGCCCATTGGAATATGAAATATAAGCGAATTATCCCAAAATCACAAAAACCATAAACTGTCAGGATAGGCATCACCCCCTGGGCGCCTACCCTACCTTTAAACACCGAATCGTGACTTTCAATTACATTTCAAATTCCGATTTAGAATTGACTTTAAGAGAATACCATAGAACCTTAAAACATTCCTAGACCAAAACATAGTTCTCAAAACCCCCCGGAATTCTAAGAATAATGTCGATACCATCACCACTAGCCAAAACACTCTGAATAAGTCAAAGTCACCAGAGTGACCTAGGCGCCACCCCCTGGGCGCCCAAGTCCTTTGTCAACCCTGTTTCGCCGATTTCGACATTATGTCACCTCCCAAATTAAAACCTTAAATCTTAAGCAACTTAAACAGAATGCTAAAATACCTCTAATCCACTTCTTAATTAATCTTCAACTTAAAACAAACCAAACCAACATAAACCTTACCCAGCCAACTGCTTCGGCGCAAGAACTACCTGACTTAGGCTATTTATATCCTAGGTTTAGATCGGGTTACCTGATTAGGTAGCTTAGAGCGTTAGGCTTTGCCCCACCACTTTTTCCTGTTTTTATGGCGGTGTAGGACCTTAGTTTAGGGTTAATCCGATGATCAGTAATAAAGCATTAATCACGTAAATCCAAGTAAAATCCCTTAGTTAGGCCCTTCTAGCCCCATATCAAAAAAGCCATAAAAACTATAAAACTAACAAAATAAACCCAAAAAGATTTTCTTTTATTTCTTCCTCCACCTCAGGTGCCAGATATTTAATCGAACTTAACGATAAAAGGGAATAAAGAACTGACTCCTAAAATTGAATAAATGAGAACAACGAGATGGGATGAGTGATTTCGTACATACTTTTAAACAATCACGGCCCATCGGTCACCCTAAAACAAGCACTGGCCCATCGGCCACCTCCAATCAATTACAACCCATCGGCCTTTCACTTTTATCACTCGTGTATCACACACGAAAAAGATAGAAATCACAAGTCAAAGCCTCATTTGCATCATCATTTTGGTTTGAAAAATCAGCCTTTAAACCCTATTTTGCCAAGGGATTTGCAGGGGGTACCCGGGAACGGGTCCGATCATCTTCTTAAATATTTGGCACCTCCCTCCATTTTATTTTCTTTATTTTAGTTATTTTATTTTACTTGGATATATTATGATTGTGCTATGTGAGGATTAACCTTTATTCAGACTTTAACTCATGACCCTGAATTGACTCAAAATTAAAGAGACCCAAAGAGACCCAAATTAACGTGACAGGACAACAGTCGTGTGTTGCTGGCAGCACATTAGACAAGAGGAAGAACCCACCCATTTATTTTCTCCCATTTTTTTCTTTGGCTTTTGTCGGAGAATGATGTTACGGCCGAACCGTAGCTGGCGATCGTCATCCGTTGATTTTGAGGGTAGTCGGAATCCTCATTTTCGATGTAAAATTTAAATAGCATATATAGATGAATGGAGATTTCCCTAAGCCATGCCATTCCTTTGGTGGGGGGGGGGGGGGGGGTCAAAATTTACATTTGACAGCAGGGAACGGCATTGTGGCATGCCTTTGCCTAACAACTTGCGTTCTATTTGTGTTGATAAGAAATGTATGGTTTGAGTCTAGGTCCAAGTCTCGATGGACCCCAGCGCCTAATTCTGCGTCTGCACAAGTAGAAATGAAAGGCCTACACCTAAATTGCACATGTAAGGACCAAATTGCAATGGAATCCAGATACGGGCTTTGGATGTTAGTCCAAATTCATCAGGGACAAACCCTAATTGCTGTTTTAAAAAGTGAAGGAGAGTTCAGAGTCCTAACCACCTCATTGGAAGTGTGGGTTCAATCTTTTCTTGATCCAATCCATTTAAACACATGTCCCTCTCTTTTGTAGGAACAAGCCCAAAATTTCACTGGTTTGAGTGATTTTCATGGTTGGTAAATGTTTGGTATTGCTGTATATTCAAATGTGAACAAATCAACCGTGTAGATAACTTCGGTTGATATGAAATTACATTTCACACTAGTTTCACATGAAATAGGATTTCACACTATATGATGCCAAATGTGATATAAACATAGATATAGAAATCGGGTGCACAACTCTGTGCTTTTTGAAATCTTGGATATGGATGCAACTATCCTATCTATCACATGAAACTTAATATCTCATTTAAGAATCCTATATAGAGTTCATTTGGGCACACTTGTGGAATGTTGATTCTAAACGTGCGATGGAGAATCTTTCCATAGAGGGCAGCATCCTCGTTCCAACTCCTCCCCTCAGAAATTAGAATTCTATTGAATAAAGATAATTTTGCACCTTGTCACCAAAATTCCTTTACTTTTCCAATTCTTTGAAGCACCCCAAATGGCATACGTAAGAAAAATTTCTGCTTTTGCATTTCCATGGCATACTGCCTTTTCATTTCCACGACATATGCAAAGAAGCTTACAAAGTATTTCGCCTTGTCTTCTATTCATCATTTCTAAATTCATTAAATGTCATGCAGACCTTTATAATGTGTGTTTATGTCTAGTTTCTCTTTTATATCTAATAAAACTATATGAACCAAGAACTTGGCATAGTAAGATAAGCTAAGAAAGTATACCTTCAATTATCAATACGACATCTTGTTCTAGTGTCATATTGTTTAGATATGGATATCCATATGTAGTGCCTGGTATGTGGGCCTTTCTTCAGGTACGGTGTTATTCTTTGGAGGATCGCCCCTTTCCTATTCCTTGGTTTATTTGGAAGGAACAAACCAACAGAACTTGAAGTGACTTTTCTTTAATGGAGGATCTTTGTAGAGCAATTCCAAAGTGGGCCTTATCAAGGAAATAACTCTCTAACTTCAGTATGAATGACATTCTTTCTAATTGGGAGGCTTGTATGTCATGTGGCTTGGCCAAGGATAGAAGGATGGTTGCTTGGTCTTCTCCCTCGATGGTAATGTTGAAGTTGGACGTTGATAGGGCATTTGGAGGAAAGCCAGGGCCAACGGGTACTGGGGAAGCATTGTGCGATGAAAAAGGGGATATCTTATGTATGTTCTTCAAAAGTGTTGGTGCGAGGGACTCTAATGAAGCATAGGTGTTGGCTATTTTGGAGGCTCTAAGGATCTATTTCACTCTTCACAAGGTCTTATGATGGTGGAAAGTGACTCATTTAACGCTATCTCTTGCGTTACTCGGAGAGGGGTTAACCCTTGGGAATCCTAGTTTTCCCCTAATGAGATTAAGGAGCTGGCTTCTACTCGGTGTAGTTTTCTCTCATGTTATTAGATTGACTAATGGATTGGCGAATTCCTTAGATAAATACGGGGTCCTTGGGTCTTCTCCTTAGGAGGTTTAGCTCATGTATTTTTTATTGTTTTAGTTATAAATAATCCTTTTATACCCTTGTTTATGTTGCGCGCTTTGGTGGTCTTTCTTATACACACAGGCTCGTTATTAGGTGCATGGTGCGCCCCTGTTGTGGGGCTCATTGGGGTCCACTATTGGTCCGTCTAAATGGATGGCAACCCCCTCAATTACATCGAATCCATGGGACTAACACCCATCCAAATGGACAGGGTTAGTAGATCGATTGCACACTGAACCAAATGGATTATGAAGCCGTTAAACTTATGGGTTTTGGTTAAAGATGATAGGATGATCAAATGAGCCTTAAACATCATAGGTAGATAGGGCCCACCAAAATCTGGGAATCCCCCCCATCCCCCGGTCCCATCCCTAAGCGGGTCCCACAGCCCGATGCGCATGAATGCCCAATGCACGCATCACGCATTGGATGAGCCCCATATATGATAAGACTTACCTATGTTTAAAATTCTCAGCTACATTAGATCATCCTAACACCTTGATCTTTGGCCCTATTGTTCAATGGATTTAAAGGCATCATTTTCTTAGGATTTCTATCCAACGGTGAGCAAAAGTTGGATGGGTATCAAATTTGGGCTTGTGACAATTCATGGGGGTGGGCAGTGTGTGTAAAACTCCATGGCCTAAAAAAGTTGGGGAACAAAAAAGGGGAGTTTACACACACACCCCTTTGATGAGAAATTTCTTTCTTGAGTCATGTAAATTGGAAACAAGCTTCGATGCATGGGCAAACTAAAACTAGAATGGCCCATGCAAACAATGAGATCACGATGTTTCCATCAAATGATGTAATTTGGTTGTATCACATGCCTTGTAGATTGCAATATGACTCAATCTGTTGATGGCAATTTTGGTAATGTCCACCTTATGATGCAACTATGAGCAAGACCCATCTAGTGTTATAACCAAGGCGTGTCTCTCCAATGAAGTCATATGGAGTGTGCTCATCAAATGAAAAAAAATCACAAGATATAATGTTAGGTGAGTTTTTAGTGACCATAGGTTTGCATTAGGGGTTGGCGTTAAGCCCTCGTCTATTTACAGAGAGATGGAGTGCATGTGAAACTTGAGAGATGGTCGGAGGCTTTAGAATCCAAGAGCTTTAAAAATAAGTTGTAGAAAGATTGAATACGTGAATTGCAACTTCAATGGGGATGTACAAAGAACTGAAATCACTGTCAGCTCAAGAGATACCACAAAAAAATTCATTTCGATACCTTGACTTGATAATCAGTGAGGATAGAGAGATTAAGGAAGATGTCAAATGTATGATAAGATTGAGATGGTTGAAGTGGAGACTTGCTTTTCAAGTTCTTAGTGATTGGTGCATGTCAACAAGACTGAAGGGAGGATTTTTGTAAGACCCCGCTCCGAGAGTTTCCTTTTAGTGTTAATTAAGACGTGCTTTAGCTATAAGTGAGATTAGTGGAAATGAGTTAAATCTGGATTAGAATAGCTTTTTATAGCTTTGAATTATTTTGGAAACTCTTTTGATTTAGTGGGGCCCTTTGGGGGTTCCTTTTATTGTGTCTTGATTAGTTTTGGGATTTATTTAATAATTCTGGAAATCTGTAATTTGCTTCGTTTAATGTATTTTATAATTCCCGACAACTTTTGTATTTGCTCCGTTCTCGTTTGAAACCTCTAAACCCTACTTTGCCAATGATAGGGGTAAAACAGTCTTTTTACACAAAATCTGGACACTATTTTCAATGTCTCCGAAACTCGTAAAATATATACTTTTTGGAAAGTAAAAATTTCGACGATCGATTCTTCCTTCTTCGTTGAGTCCGTCCGAAGCCCGTAGAGAGATGTTTTAGCCCAATTTGGACTTTTAAGTTGTGGGACCCATTGCCATTGTCTATATAAGGAGGAGCCCTTTTTCCTCTTCCTCTTCTTGCAACTTTCTTTGAAAAAAAGGAATTCCAACCCAACCCTAGGGTTTTCTTCAAGCTACCTTGCTTCCTGCTTCTCCATCTCTCAATCTCTCTCAAATCTATTGCTAAAGGTAAAATGGAGGTGATAATCTTCTTCCCCTCCATGAGAGCTTCATCTTGATACCTTTTTTAGAGAGAGCCTTCCATTCTAAGCTACATTTTGAGCAAGCTCTTGCCATTAGAGGACTTTCCATGTAAGCTCTTCTTCTCATCTCTTGGCTGTGTGTTCTTCTAGTCCTTGAGATGCTCCATCTTGGTTATTGGGAGTTATCCCTTTCTATTTCATAGCTTTGCTATTTTAGGTCTTGATATGTATGCTATTTTGGGGGTTTTGTGTAGATTGTGGGATTTGAGCTTGGGAGAAGTGATTAGAGCTTATTAGCTTATTTGGAGACCAAGGCAAGTGAATGAATGGATTTGATTTGAATGAGTTCTTGTTTTATTGAAAATGTGGATTTTACTATTCGTATTCCTTTAGTTTACTATGTGTCATAAAGCTTTTGGAAATGTACTTATTGATATGATTTTTCTCCTAGTTAGTTTATGAGAATGTATGCATTCATTCATTAAAGCTTATTTTGACCATTATGGACTTCTTAAATGATATTTGTACTTGCATTGAATGGGATTTGTGTTGGAAGGAGAATTAAATGCATTGATGGAATGGTGGTTGGGGGAAAGGATTAGATGTGGAATGGAAGGGAATAGACCCATTTCATGTTAGAAAATGGATGAAGCTGAGGTGAAAGGGTTTGGAAAAGAAAGAGTTGAAATCTGCACCTGATGTGTAGTTCCCGCAGTTGGGCGGTCAGCGGGCGGTCACCTTGGCGGCTAGCCGACAGGTGACCGGCGGCTAGCCGACCCAGATTCGGTTACAAACACAGAATGCTATGTTTTGACAGGTGAACCGCGGTCAGCCCCGCGGTTATCTCGCGGCTAACTGCCACCCAAAAACCCTATGGCCGCTAGGTAGCCGAAATGCGCGGCCAGAAACACAGAATGCTGTATTTTAACAGGGTGAACCGCGGTCAGCCCCGTTGTCATCCAGCGGCTAACCGCCTAACACCTCGGCGGCTAACCGCCAGCTAACCGACTGGTGACTGAATTTCACCCAGAATTCCTGAGTCTTTTCTATTGTTTTCAGATATGGTATTTAAAGGTTTGGATGGGTTGTTCTGATGCCCTACCACCTTGGAAAGACCCAGGGGATGACATAAGGAGATTAACTTATAAAGAAACTCCATTTCGGAAAAGTATTGGGAATTTTGGATTCATCAACTGGTATAAGGAAACTTGTTATGTCCTCTATCATTCGAGTACCATACTAAGGGCAATAATAGACATACAAGATCTTTATACATGTTGTCTGAATACGGAAGCCCCAATATATAGTCTGTAACTGTATAAGAATTTATTTCATGGTTTTAACTCTGATTTATGCACCTGACATGTCTTGCCCGCCCCGTCTATGCATGAAAAAAGATAATGATATGAAATGTGTGCCTATGAGCACCATGCCCCGCCTGCCCGAGTGTTTTACACCGATATAGTCTCGTACATGTTTCCATTTTCTCATGTAACCTATGAGTCGGCACCACTAAGCTTGGACGTCCTTGTCAGTCTGATCAACTGACTTGGGCCTCCCCCTTGTGCTCCCGCCGTTGCAACTTGGATCCTGTCCTATCCCGTTACCCGGTTCCACGGCCGTGGTCTTGCCTAGCTATATGTATATGTATATAATGTTGGTTCTCGTCACTTCCTGTGCTCGAGTCCAACGCACTGATTGTGCTCTCATCACATTAGTGATAGAGAGGATTTAGCTTTAGTGTGGTTGCCATCTATTCAGTTCATGTACCTTGAATATCCCACATGATTTATATTGCATCTGTACTTTACATGAACCATGCATTCGGTTTTAAGACAGTTATCGTTTAATAAGATTTTGTTATGTTTAAGATGTGCTTTGATCTCTCTCTTGGTATTATCTATTCATCCACCTGCCAGACCGTCGTGTCTCACCCAAATTTTGTGGTATTCAGGTCTAGCCCCCGTTATTGCCTTCGAGGAGGAGCCAGAAGAGGCGGTCGGCGAACCGCAACGATTAGTGGAGTGGCAAGCTGACAATGTCACTTAGACATTTGGTTTAGCTTTGAGCTACGTAACATTTTGGAGGAGTTTATAGAATGACACTTGATTTATACTTTTGGTTGTACTGACCTTTGTTGGCCATTATTTTTGGGGAATGTTAATTTAACTTAATCTTTTGTTTAAACTTTAACTTCATATTTTGGGAATGCTAATGAGATCATTGCTTACTCTGACATCATGTCATACTTATGTATTAACAGTCTTATATGATGATAATGGATTAAGAGTTTGATTTGCTACACGCTTCCGCACAAATGTAAATGTTCTATGAGTGTGTGTGAAATCCTCACCGCGGAAACCTGTGGGAGATTAAATGTGTATATTCATATAATCATTCATCCACCACCGTCGCGGGCCCGGATCCCGGTCCGGGGTCGCGACAATTTTAGAGGGCATCAATTAGACTAGTTATGACCTATTGAGCCTAATGTTGGCCCATTAAGAATCAACACTTGCACAAAATGAGTGCAACATAGATGACAGCGTTGAGGTAGAGGGTGAAATTGGGAAAGATGGAATCAGAAATGAGAGCTTTCGAGCGCATATAGGGGTAATTGTAGTAGGTGATAAAATAAGAAAAACTTATTTGAGATGGTTTGAACATGTTTAATGTAGCTCGGCAACAACATTGATGAGAATTTATTTATTTATTTTACTGGTTCATGACCAGCCAATGGAAGGTGTAACATGGGTCAAGTCTAAATCAGTCGGGTCTTCTAGAATTTAGGTTTAGTTCGGTAAGTTCAGTGGAGTCAATTTGGATAAGGTTGGGGCTGGCTGAAAACATGTTGCAACCACACCAAATTGCATCTCTAATGCTCGCTTTTTAATTGTTAAAGAACTTTAAATCTTTATCCCATCTATTTTCTAACTTGTCAAGTTCTATTCATTTGGCTGAGTTTTATTTTTCACCTTGCTTTTCTACAGAAAAACATGAAAGAGACAAGGCATGTGTTCTTGTTCATTGCATGTCAGGAAAAAATAGGTCAGTACGAACATTTGTAAACACATTTGTTCGTGTGTAATCAAATAATAAATAACCGTATGTGCATGACGTCTATAAATAGACAGTGGCAAGTATGGGTCAAACCCACAAAAAGCGATTAAGGATAAAAGTAAAAAATGTCACAAACTCACAATGCATAAAATTTAAAGCAACTAGAATAAAGATGTTGATGATAATAAAGAGATAAACAATATTAATAATCAGATCAAGGCACTAGAACCCATTAAGCATTCCAAAACAACCCTTTTTTTAATGAAAACACAAATTGATTAACTTTTCTACTTCAGATCTGAACCCAATCAAGACATCTAGATCCGGGTTATATGTCTTTAAAATTATTTTTTCTCAAAAGAGATGGTTTTTCTAGAAAAAAATTATCAATGCGCCCAAGACCACCTCCTTCCCTTTATAAAAGTATTAAAATTACCCAATAATCACCTATCAACCTAAGCATAGACTATAAAAAAGAACCGATTCCCAAGCACAATCTATCAAAAGAAGCTTGGATGATAATAGTTTAACATGGAGAACTACAAAAAGAAAGGTGCCCACTTGGCATGAAGACTAGCCTATTCTAACATTCAAAAACATATGACAACTAATCAACAAGCACTCTTATGAAATAAAGAAAAAGTTACGACATACTTATCATCATCTAGTAACCCTGATTACAAAGTTACTCACTCATTGCACATAAGAAAAAGATGATTGTTGACACAAAAAATGTTACTTTGCCTCTTTATACACTTTCAACATCAAGAAACTATATGAAGCCGCATCCTTCGACAAACAGGCAATGCTACTTCATGCATCAAATCTTGTCAGAATCAAACAAAAACTGCAAGGTTCTTCAAAACAACCAAAAGAAGAGTATACATGAAGTTTCAGGCCATTTTGACACTATTTGGCCTAACTTCACTCTTCCAGCAATTGAACAGGTGTTCCCCGTGGCTGTAAAGTTAGAGACCCTGATTCACAAAACAGAGCACACAGTTGGCCTCAAAATATCACTAGAAGGCTCTACATCAAATTCCAAGCAATTCTGATATCGTTTCGCCCAAAAAGAAAACAGCCGCAACAAAGTTAGCTCTTCCGGCAGCGATAGCAACGAAGACATCAGATCTTCAATCAGAGCCTCTGGATCCACCATCAAAATCAGGGGATCGTCACCAGACACTCCAAAATCACCAACCGGCCAACCAAGAAAGGACACCTTCTGCCTAACCGATCAAGAAATCGACAAGACAGATGGTATCGGCCCACTGGTAACAATTAATATCTGAAATTACATGATCATCTGACATCAATCGGCTTGAAAATCAAGGCTTCCTACATCGCGGGTAGAATCCCAAAAGAAGCGGCCTGGCCCAACCTGCGACTCTTCAAATGCTTTGGCGGCCACTAAATGTAGTTAATGACCCGTTTTATGAGAAATTAATGTGGTCATTTACTCATTATTGTAGATGGCCCAATCAGAAGCCAAGAAATGAGAGTTACAAGTAAAGTGCAATCATGGCATAAACCATGTAACTCCTCCCATCATGGAGCTTTAAGGCAATTAAAAGCCATTTATTCTTCAACGGCCAATCAAAAGCAAAGAAAAAAGAGTTACAAAAATATAAATTAAAAAACTTGTAACTCCTCTCATCATGGAGCATTAATGCAATTAATGCATTTAAAGCCCATAAACTCCCCTCATCGCCATCAAAAGCCTATAAAGAGAGGCCATTTCCACCATTTCAAGGATCGATCGATCGAAGGATGAAAAATCAGGAAAATACACAAGAAAAAACCTACAAAAGTTGCTACAACGACCTCTCCTCCGTTGAAGAATATCTGCAGCGACCACCAATAGAAGGTGACCAAATTCCCTTAGGGGGCCACCCCCACCCCCCCCCCTCGGCCCCCGCCCCCCCCCCCCCCCCCCAGGCCCTCTCCTCCTGTCTCCATGGCTTAGACGTGACTTTTCAGCCCGTCCACTTAGCTTTTTATTGGATATAGAACCTCCTCTTGGTCTTTATCCTCTAAAAATCTGAGGTTCAAGTTGAACCAAGCGAATCAAAAGCATCATCTGTTCTCATCTGAAGGATGATGGCGAAGTCCATACATCACTTGCGACCTTCAATTTGAACAAGTCCCCACAATCTCCTGAGAAGTTAGATCATATTTTCTTATTTTTCATTGTAGTTTGTTTTTTTTACAGAGACATAAAAAAAATCGCAACTCTTTTCTTTCCCTTTTGATAAGAATTGTAAATCACCTTTCACGGCATTCAAAACAAAAGATGTTTCTTTTATTAAATATGTGCAATAAAAACTAGAAAAAAGTTAATTTTCTTTTCTACTTGTGAAGGTGAATCTATGGACCACCACTTGTCAATTCCAAGTAGAGTAGAAAATCTAGCATACCCATGCAAAAAAATTGATGTTTGCTTTGTCTCCGGTCATGAAAGGGTTGGGCCCCAAGGACTCTCACGTCTGCTGACCCCGGTAGTCCCGCTAGCGAAAAAGCGAACCCATCAAGTTGGTACACCTGGTGGGACTTGTTCATTTGAGAACATGATACTTAGAAAAGAAACATTTGCATATCATATCTTTTGCTCTATGTTTATGCTTCTTTTCTAGATTCCTTGGCTCCTTTCTAGTTGGTGGCCTATGTTGGATTTTGCATCAAAAAAAAAAAAAAAAAAACATGAGAAGGGGTTTATGGGAATTTTAAATTCTATCTTTGAGTTTAAATTCCACCCTTTCTTAAAATAAAATAAAAAAAAATCAGATTTCTTGCTTTTGGGATTCAAATTTGATAAACTTTGATCCTTTCCCTTTTGGAAAAAAGCTTGTAGAAATGTTTGAGTTTGAATTCGAATCGGGGATGAGCCACTTTTTCTCTTTGATGAGTCCAGTAGAGATCTTTAAAAAAAAAAAAAAAAATCAGATTTCTTACTTTTGGGATTCAAATTTGATAAACTTTGATCATTTTCCTTTCGGATAAAGCTCGCAGAAATGTTTGAGTTTGCATTCGGATCGGGGATGGGCCACTTTTTCTCTTTGATGAGTCCATTAAATATCTTTCAACAAAAAAAAAAAAAAAAAAACCAGATTTCTTACTTTTGAATTCAAATTTGAGAAACTTTGATCCTTTCCCTTTCGAATAAAAGCTTGCAAAAAGGTTTGAGTTTGCATTTAGATCGGGGGTGGGCCACTTTTTCTCTTTGATGAGTCCATTAGAGATCTTTTAAAAAAAAAAAAATTTTCAAAAAAGAAAAAAAAACCTTCCGTCACTTTTGGGTTCAGTTCAAGAAATCTTGGTTCCCTCCCTTTCGGATAAAATCTCGCAGAAATGTTTGAGTTTTCACTCGGATTGGAATATCATTTGCTCTTTTTGATGAATTCGATCTTGACCTTTCAAAAAAAAAAAAAAAAAAAACACCTTCCGTCACTTTTGGGTTCAGATTCGAGAAATTTTGGTTCCTTCCTTTTCGGATAAAAGCTCGCAGAAATGTTTGAGTTTTCTTTTGGATTGAAATACCATTTGCTCTCTTTTATGAATCCAATCTTGGCCTTTCAAAAATCCCATCTTGTATCCATTCTAAGTATGCAATTTCCAACATTTGTGCCTAGTGATGCTAGTATGTCCTTTTGGGTCTACTGTATTCGCGATCGACACACTTGTTTTCTCCAACATTTGTACCTAGCGGTGCTAGTATGCCCTTTCGGGTCTACTGTATTCGCGAATGACACATTTATGCCTCCAACCTTATATTCATCTTACCTTGAGTGAGCCTTGCTTCTTGGCAATTTGAATTAAGGTTTATAATTGTTTCGAGCAGTCATTAGAGCGCTCATTCTGAGCTTACAATTGTTTTGAGTAGTCATTAGAACGCTCGTTCTGAGCTTACCATACTTGCGATCAGAACAATGATACCTTTTATGGCTTTCTGTCTTCTTTATCTCGCTTGAGTCGGGCCATGTCTCCTAGAGCTATTTGAGTAGACAAACCATAGTTCTTCCATTTATGTTTATTATATTTTTGTGATTACTAATGGATGTGGTCTTGTTTCATAAACTTTTTCGAAACTAACAATGGCAACTTCTTTGACCATTACCTTCAATGAAAACAAGTACCAACTCATGCTTTAAGGGAAGCAAAACATGAGCATCATCTTTCTCAGCAACTCTCTGAACACTGGGTCGACCTTTGCTCCCAGGACCAGTCTTTGGGATGCTGGGTCCATTCCCACTTCTCGTAAAAGAAACCGCACCTGCCAAGAAGCAGAAAACTGCCTCTGGACGTGTCACTGCCCTGACACCAAAGCCGACCACCAAGAAGCCTAAAGCTTGCGGCACTCCCACAAAAGCTTCAACCTACAAGAAGCCAGGTCTATCCAAAGACTAGGTCCCCAAAACCTTCACCAAAGCAAAGAAGGTTCCAGGCATCCATAAGGCTAGCATACCTGGCCCCTCTCAAGGAGAACCGGTTCTATCCTCTCGCTTACACGAAGGAGGATAGACCCGCCTTCCGCCAGACAATGAAGTCAACTCAGCACGAGCCAGCTTGCTCCTACAATCCCAAAATCAAATTGTGCATTACAAGGCCCTTAGAAGAACCTGCTAAGGCCTGCACTCCTTCGGTTCATCCCTTCATCTCAACCTTTCCCCCTTTGCATGCCTCATCTATGGACTTCAAAATGAAGATCTAACCACACCATTCCCTTCTCCTTCCTTCAAGCTTCAGCTGGATGCTTCTTGTGCAAAAATCCTGCAACTTTTCCACCTCCATCCAGCTGTTTCCTTCTTGTTTGGATAGTTTCAGGTGAGGGCTTCTTCCTATCTCTTTAATGGAGCTTTATTAGCTCCTATAGAACCCATTTTCCTTACATGCAAACCCATTTCGAAATGGGGTTTTGGTTTTGAAAATTTGTTTGGTTTTGAGGTGTTTTCTTAGGGCTTTGTAGATTTCTTGGTTCAGCTCTTGAGTGGGATCTTTGAGGAAGTCTTTGGATTGCAATTTTGACCCAGGCAAGTGAATAAAATGATCTTGGGATGCATGCAACTCAGTTTGTGTTTCTTTTCCAAGATTTGATATGAAATAGCTGTCATTTGATTCATTTTCTTTGGCTATGTAAGGTTGATTTCAAAAAGGTTTTGAGTGTTCAGCTGGGTTCAGATTTCTGCAGGGTTTTAGTGTTCAGATTTTGTTCAACTTTCTGCAGGGTTTTGTGTCCATGATAACATGGGAAAATTCTGGCCATTGGTTTGTTTTACTAGGCTGGAAATTTGATCTGAAAGTTCTGGTTCATTTATGTTAATGTCAGAATTTTGGGGTTGTTTTACTAGGCTGGAAATCTAATTTGAAATTCCTGGTTCATTTATGTTAATATCAGAATTTTTGGGTTGTTTTACCAGGCTGGAAATCTGAATTGAAATTCCTGGTTCATTTATGTTAATATCAGAATTTTTGGGTTGTTTTACTAGGCTGGAAATCTGATATGAAATTTCTAGTTCATTTATGTTAATATCAGAATTTTTGGGTGGGTTGTTTTACTAGGCTGGAAATCTGATTTGAAATTCCTGGTTCATTTATGTCAATATCAGAATTTTTGGGTTGTTTTACTAGGCTGGAAATCTGAATTGAAATTCCTGGTTCATTTATGTTAATATCAGAATTTTTGGGTTGTTTTACTAGGCTGGAAATCTGATATGAGATTTCTAGTTCATTTATGTTAATATCAGAATTTTTGGGTTGTTTTACTAGGCTGGAAATCTGATTTGAAATTCCTGGTTCGTTTATGTTAATATCAGAATTTTTGGTTTGTTTTACGAGGCTGGAAATCTGATTTGAAATTTCTGGTTCACTTATGTTAATATCAGAATCTTTCATTTAATCTGGTCATGGAATGAGATGGTTTGTTTGGTGTTGTTTGGAGGTTGAAAAAAGGCCAGGGAAATCCTATTTAAGTGTTGAAGAAATATTGGATTGAGAAGGAAGGAGGGGAGGTCCAAAAAAAAAAAAAAAGTGGAAAAAGAGACCCCCAGGACTCGCATTTCAGCACATCACAAAGGGTCATCTCGCTATTGCAAGACGCACTCTTTCAAAAACTTAAAGAACCGATCGAAAGAGTGAGACAATTACAAAGAATTAGTAAAAAGGTCAGTGCTTAGGAAAAGGTTAAGAAGAGAAATGTGCTTTCACAACATCTATAGTAGATCACGGAATTAGTCCTCTTTTAAATTTAGAAATCTACCTCGAGCAGCATATGTACTAGCTTTATGTTAGGGCATTTTAAATTTATTTACCCCGCACAACTTCCCAATTCGGATCACGAATGCTCACAAATATACACACACCACCTCATCCGTGCTTTAGTACTAATGATTTTCAGGTGAGTCTTGGAAAAGTAGTTTTCACTAAATTTTCATTTCTATCATTTTCTTTTAAAGCTTGAATGCTAAAATGGCCCCCCGACACTTCTACCGAGAAAGAAAACCGTGCACAAGCCAACACTATGCAGTGGGGGCTAAAAATACTACAGCAACAAATCACCCCTTTAGAGACCTTATAGGAAAACAACCCCGGGTTGCATGCATGACACCCCACACATTGGGGCATATATTTTTTAGGAACCAACCCATGGGTATAATCTTGTTCACTACTTCCCGTAATGAAATAATGTTTTAGTATGAATCAGTGAACTGTGGGTAGTGTCTATTATGCTATTTTGACTAATCATAGTATAATATCAATGTCTACGCAAAATTGTGAACTTCCTGTCTTTATTATTTTCTCTTAATATTTGAAGAAATGTATTTCTTCTATTGCTGTTTTAACTTCCGTTGTATATACCATTCATTATTGGTACACAAAATATTAAAATGAAAAGAAAGAAAATTATAAACTTATATGTTGTATATGTTCACTTTGCAGTGGTTTTTTTTTTTTTTTTTTTTTTTTATACAAACATTATTTTATGTTTTGCATATTTCTTTATGAAATTTGATGGTTATCAAAGATGGATGGTTAGATTACATTTTCTTCATTGTGGTTAGATTCTTGTCTTGTTTTTACTAAGTGGCAGAGTTCTATTGGTTACACTAGTGAAATCATAACATTGTGTTGCATTTGAGTTGGTTAGGTGAGATTGAAAGGTTTTTATTTTGAAACTACTACTTAGCCGCTGCAATCTGTACATTTCGTCAATTTCCAGCATTTGTTTATATTATCTCTATGTTATCATCCTTGAAATGGTTTTTTTTTTTTTTTAAATCTCGTATTCATTATTTTTTGTATTTATTGGTTTCAACAAATATTGAAATAGTCTATTACTTACATTTTAGTTCCTAATGATATTTGACTCGGGTGTATTAGTAAAAGTAGACAGCTTGTAAGCATCGGATGATTCTTTTTCCCACTTTCAATTTGATGTCAATGGAGCAGGACGTTAGTCCAGGTCTATATAGGGATAACTATACCTGTTCACTTATTAGATAGTAAGCCTCTTACTCTTTCTTAAATGCAATATATGGATAAATGACATGGGTTGATTTGGGTGTTCTATACTTTTCGTATTACCTTGTCCTGTATGGTTGTTGCATTCTTTATAAAGCATAGGGTGACACATACCATGGATATTATTTAGATTCTCTTCTTATTATGTCCAGTTATTTTTTTATTTTCTTACGTACTAGCTAATTAGTCAGTTTATAATAGACACTTGTCTCAATTCCTTTGAATTATAATAAGAGCATTGTGTTCATCACAAGAGGTGGCCTTGTTGGCATGTAGATGCTGTAGGCGATAAAAATATCACCCACTTAGATTAGGATGTAGAATTTATGGATTTGGGAAGACCGAACGCCGAGGATCTGAAAATGGAAGGAAAATAGCTTGGGTCAGAGCCCCTGGCTGCTGTAAGCCGAAGGCACTCTGATGGCTGAGTTAGTCCTGGAAAAACTAAGTAGGAGGAGGAAGAAGAGAATGAGAGTTTGAGTAAGAGTTCACGTATTGTGAGTTTGCGTACCTCCATAGGGCTGATCCCATGTGTATTTGTAGATGATTCCTCGTTCATTCTTCTTTGTGAGTGGGGGTAGGTGGGGTAAGGTCCCATCGGGCGACATTCGGCGGTAGGTAAAAAGGGCACATCCCATCAGAAACTTTCATGCTTTTAGATAGTTGATGTGAATGGATGATAAAACCAACTTCTTATCGTCATAAATGAGCGACCCTATCTATCAGGGCTCGCCCGTACTTTTCATAGGAGCGTGATGGCCCACTCTTTGCCTTCAGTACTTTTACCGGGACTAGGAATGGTCTGGTTGGGCTAGCACTTAGCTGGCACTTACTACGAGCTGCCGAGCTGATAAACGCTCAGCTGACACTCTTAACCGAGCTGGGGAGCCTCTTGAGCCGACGCTTCTTACCGAGCCACCGAACTGTTGGGCTGTGATTACCGAGACCGAGGTGAACAGCTAGTGCATCACCGTGGTCCTCACTTAATCTCGTCATTACGGTATTTTATCCACATAGATGCCCTGGCCAATGTGGGAGTGCCTTTTGACTCTTTGAGAATTGAAAGTCATTTGTGTTTTTGGTAATGGGTCCAAAACAGAGTTTGAAGTTCTCTTTTGCATGATATGCTTATGAGAAATATCTACCACAATATGATTTTAATTGTACCAGCGTTTTGATGATTTTATCTACAGCTATATTGGTTATATATCCGAGTTCTCGACTCATGTGGTTCATAATGCAGATTTCTACGAACAAGTCCTCACACAAGACTATGCTTAAGGAGTTGAAACATTGGATGGAACCTGAATTGATTAGTATTACAACTATTTATTAACTGGAATTGAATCATTGTTAGGGTTTGTACAATGATTGTCTTATTTATCTTATTATTTTCATTTATTTTTTTATTTTCCTGGTGATGTTTGATATTTGATAATGATCATTGCTTTGGTGCAATGGTAAAAGTCTCGGGTACCATGCGTGATAACGCAAGCGCGAGCAGCCACTTTTTAAAAAGTTGCCAAAGGTTAGGTCTTTATGACATGTGTAGGCCAAAACTATGGTGAAAGCATGAACTGTATAGACAATGGATGACATCATCTCATTAGTTAAAGGAAAAAGGTATTGTATTGCATGCAAGAATACCATTCACAACTTTTCTTAATGGATTCTCAAATTGTTTTAATCTACTTAATGTTATTATTGTTGCTAATTTATTTTTTTGAGAGATGACAAAAAATTTGCAGCTGATTGATAAGCTATTCGAGTGCTTGTTGTGTGGTATCCTTGCTTTTCAGATGTTTGTTATCATATTCATTGTAGGTCCTTCATAAATGTATATTTTCTTTTCGGAGTTTGAAACTATCTTTGGTTGTGTTAGTGGAGACAAAGGTAAAGCAGGCTTCTTACACTTACATTGCAAACTCAATTCTGCCAAATGGTTGGAAAGAATCTTCAACTATGGAAGATGGGTCCACTGCTAGAATATGGATGATGTGGGATCCTCGACTGGTTCAGGTTACAATTGCTTCTCGGAATCCTCAATATATGCATTGTGATGTTAAGTATGGGACTCTGGCCTTCTTACTCTCGGTTTGTTATGGGTATAACAACTACATACAGCGAAGAGATCTTTGGACATCTATTACTGATAGGTCCAAAAATAGTGGGCTACCAAGGATTGTTGTGGGAGATTTTAACACTATTAGATGGACTCAAGAAAACGAGGGGGGTGCAATTCCAAGAGCTGCTGGACTTATTGAATTTAATGATTGTATTCAAGAAGTGGGGCTAATAGATCTCAAGTTGTCAGAGGCTTCTTTCACTTGGTCAAATTCCAGCATTGGTGATTCGCGAATTCAATGCAAGCTGGATAGAGTACTTGTTAATGCTTCTTTCCTTCATTCAAGTCCATTCAAAGGAGATATTCTATTGCCATGTATATTTGATCATTCTCCAATGTTACTTTCCTTATCTGAAAAGAATCACATCAAAACTCCTTTTCGATATTATAACTATTGGGCAAAAATGCCGGGGTTCTTTAAAACAATGAAAGATGCTTGGGATACCAATATTATTGGCACTCCACTCTTTATTGAGGTCCATAAGCTCTCAATAGTTAAAAAGAAACTCATTGAATGGAAAAGGTTTCAGAATTTCCTTCCATTGAAGATTTCAGAGGCAACCCTACAGTTGGACAATTTTCAGAAATATTTGGTAGAAAATCCAATGGATAGTGATATTCAAGAGCAAGAACGTATTTCAAGAGTTGAACTCCAACATCTGCTACAGGCTGAACAAAGTATGTACAAGTAGCGTTCTAGGAACTTGGCAGTGAATTTGGGGGATAGTAATTCCAAGTATTTTTATCGTCTTATGAAAAAGAGGCAGACCCAATCTTATATTTCTCAGATTACAGATGAGGAAGGCAGTAACTACACCGAACCTTCAGGTATTGCTGCAGCCTTTGTGGATCATTTTCAAAATATATTAGGTCCTGCCATCACTATTCATTACCCTGATCTATCTCATGTCACCCCTCATGGTTTAGTCACTAACAAGGATGCCTTAAATATTTTGAAACCAGTTACTCAATTTGAAATTGAAAATGTGATCAAGAATGCTAACCCAAATAAAGCTCCTGGGCCTGATGGTTTCAATGCGCATTTTTTTAAGGTGTGCTGGCCAATTATTGGCAAAGATGTGTGTGCAGGTATCAAGGATTTCTTCCAGTATGGATCTATGTTAAAACAACTAAAAAAGACTTTTATAGTGTTGGTGCCAAAGACTGAGAATGCAAACTCTCCAGATAAATTCCGGCCAATATCTTTGACAAATGAACTGTACAAAATTATTAGTCATATTCTGGTGAATCGACTTAAGTTGATCATTGCCAAGATTGTAGGCCCAATGCAATTAGCCTTTGTGCCAGGGAGAAGCATAACTGGTAATATTCTACTTGCTCAAGATCTCATCTATAACTATCATTTGAATTAAGGTAGTCCTCGAATGTGTATCAAACTTGATCTTGCCAAAGCCTATGATAGTGTAAGATGGGACTTTCTGGAGGCTGCTCTTCGGCGTCTTCATTTTCCAGACCATGTTATTAAACTGCTCATGGAGTGTGTCTCAGGTGCCCAATTCTCTGTGTTGGTAAATGGTGGGGCAGAGGGTTACTTTAAAGCTACTCGTGGATTACGACAAGGCTGCCCATTATCTCCATTCCGATTTGCTATAGTTATGGAATTTTTCTCTATCATGATGGTTCAATATGCTAAGGCCAAGCTGATTCCCTCATCCTTTGTGAAACGAGATGTCACCATCTCTCATTTGATGTTTGTTGATGATTTGATAGTTTTTAGCAAGGCTTCCACAGGTGCAATGGTAAACCTCAGGCATTTCCTTCTTCATTTTATAAAGTTTATAGGTTTGGGTGTAAATTGGCTCAAAAGTGCTATATTTTTTACAAAGTGCAAGGAGGATGACCGAACTGCTATTTCGTCCATCCTTAATGTTCCTCAAGCACAATTTCCAGTTAGATATTTGGGCATTCCTCTCTCCTCAAAGAAGCTAAATTTTAATGATTGTCAAGCTCTTTTGGCTAAAGTTCAGCAGTGATTATCAGGGTGGAAGGCTAAAGTTCTTTCTTACGCCAGTCGTCTGGAGCTGATTAAATCCACTTTATCATCATTCCATTTATTCTGGGCTACTGCTTTCATCCTCCCTCAAGCAACTCTAAATGCATTGGATCGTCATATTCGAGATTTTTTTTGAAATTGCTGCACTCACTACATTCACCCCATTGCTTGGAGCTCCATTTGTCAACCGATTTCTATGGGTGGGCTTGGCATTTGATATCTTTATGGTGTTGCCAAGGCTGCATTACTTTGACAAGTTTGGAATGTTGTCATTAACAAAAAAACTTGTTCTAATATATGGGTTCATGCAAAGTACTTGAAAGAGGGTTCCTTTTGGGATGCTTCAAATCCAAAACCCGCTTCTTGGGGTTGGAAAGGCATTTTAGCCCTTAGACAGATAGCCTTACCACATATAAAATTCCTAATTGGAAATGTTCATCTCACAAAGTTTTGGACTGACCCTTGGCTCAATGGTGGGCAATTAAAGGACTGTTATGGAGATCGACCAATTTATAACACAAGATTGAGCACTAATATCATGGTTAGTTTGTTCATGCAAAATGATGGGTGAAATTTTCCAATTCCAACTACAAATGCGTTGACGGAGATTTACCAGGTCATTCCTAGTGAGGTCATTCCATGGAGGGAGTTCGAAGCTGAAATTGTGTGGACCCTAGAAGATCAAGGTTAGTTCTCTTTGAAATCTTCCTACAATTTAATTTGTAACATCTCTAACAAGACCTTGCAGTGGACTACTTCAATTTGGTTTAAAGGATGTATTAAAAAGCATTCAATTTGTGCTTGGATGCTTCTTCGAGGAAGACTCAAAACGAAGGATTTCCTTCTTCAGAAAAATGTTGATTGTGATACCTGTTGTGTTCTTTGTGATTGTACATGGGAAACAACCTCACATCTCATGATTCATTGCCCATTCTCCCGAGATATTTGGAAGGCTTTACTACTTAAATTGAACTTGATGCCAGCAAGTTTAACGATGTTTATGAATTGCTTGATTCAATTATTTCTCGCATAGACTAGCAAAGTGAAGGAGCTATCACTCTTAGCAAACTTTTGTTCAATGCTTATGTCTGGAACATATGGGCTGAGAGAAATTGTAGGATTTTCAGGGCAAAAGCACATTCTATTGAGACTGTAGTGCATAGAATCAGTCAAGTGATTACCACTCACCTCCTCTATCTTAGTATCAGCTTACCAACAAACATCCAATGCCATTAGAATGTGCCTCCAAATGTGTCTCTACACACCCATTAGAACGACTCAAAGCTAATCTGTGAGAGAAACCATGGCTAGCGCCTATCTATTGTTCAAACTAGACAGGATTTAGTTGGTGTTCTTTGGTTGGATCTTCATCAACCAGTACAGGTTCGAATAGAGTCGGTTCTAAACTATTATGCAAGGATATTTCGCATCTTGGAGATTGTTCAACACAATGTATCATCCCTTAATATTGAAATGGAAAACTCTATTTAGTAAGCTATCCTTAATCTAGATCACTCTGAATGGAACATGAGATTTCAAGCCAGAAGACTTTCTAAGGAGGCTAAACGATTCGAGCAGGTGCAATTCTCGTTCCTACACCCTCACACAGTGCGGTTCAGCAAATTCATCATGTCCACTTCTGGTACAACTCCAAGGGATGTGAATAATATTGAGCTGATGTATAACTTCACCTATATTTCATGATTGTGTTAGTTTGATTTTAGTTGTTTTGGTTTCTTTTCTGGGCTATGCCCCATTGGGAGGTTCTAAGATCCCTATTGGGTGACTTGGACTCCCCCTTTCTTTATTTTATTTTTTGAGAAAATGAAGACCTAACTTAATCTTAAAAAAAAATGTATTTGATAGATGATATTTTATTTTTCATCCTTTTTATACTAATTTTTGTGTATTTAGCAATAGAGTGGTCTTGAAAGTCCTTTTTTGTGGATTTGAGTATGACCTTTTATTTGGTCTTGAAAGAAATTGTTATCAAGTGTAATAGCCTAAGGCTACAGGATCTGGATCCTTCACCAATGTGTTGGGCAGGAATCCTTTGTTGTGAAGAAAAATAAATGTATATGACCGCAATCCTGTCATTGACTGTTCGACCACTTCAGAAATCATTGATATACATAGAATTAAGTGGAATTAATCTTTCAAAACACAGTGTGGTTGCATGAAATATATTGCATTGCCTCACCAATCCAAAACAACAGTAAAAAACCAAAATCCAAACACCCAATTAAGATAACTGAAGAAAAAGCCACTTCAATCCATTGGGAGCTTTTAGATGGGGACGATGCGAGGTTTCCTACTTTGATTTTTTTAAAAATGAGTTTGAGTTTTTTCATCATTTTTTATATACTTTGTCATCAACTTTCTCATAGTGGCAATGATTTTCAAATGCATCCATCAGATTCAGGTTTTTCATATGTATGGGTTACTTCTAATGGCATATGTTTTCCTATTTGTTATGAAACAAGAACTTTTATAGTCAAAGAGATTCCTCCTTTAAAAGGTTCATGTAAAAACGATGGCGGTTGTGATGGATCTATGGGATTCCATTTTCACTCGAAATTTTAGTGGTGCTTTGAGGCTTTCTTAGTTAGAAAGGTTTTAGTTTTGGAAAAAAAAAATTCTCTATAAAACCATTTTAACTTCCATGTGATAGTACTAAACATTCTCCTTCTTCATTGGATGACTTTTTCTTACCTTTTATGTGGCCAAATTATCACTGACCAGTGGTTCGGCCATTTGGTTCATTACCCGCCCAACCCTCTTCATGAGAACATGGTTGGTATATAGAATCCCTTATGTAGGTGAGGACTCAAAGTGTGTGTGTGCGCTCTTGGAGCATGGATTAGCTAACAACTCTTACTGCATAGCATCTACTTTGTCAAGTGATTGGGAACTGCACCATGTCTTTTTTGTGTTATCTGCATATTGGTTGGCATTATTTTTATTATTCTTGAGTTGGATTTTCTTCCTTCAGATTTTCTTGTGTTTTCTTTTCTTTATTATTATATGCAAAAGGGCTCATTGTCTTGGTAATTTCCAAAGTTATTTAGATTATCGCTTGTCAAGGGCTTGGTGGAGACCGGAACTTACATGGATTTTTTGTTATTCTTTTTAATGTTCAATTTAAATGCTTGATAATTTTGTTTTTACAATCATGTTACAAAAAAAAAAGAGTGCTATAGCTTAATGGGTTGATTTTATTTTTATTTTTCTAACATATAAAAGGCATATGTTTCAGATGGCATCTTAGGGTGCAACTGTTGTGGGCATGTTCCACCAAGCAGTTTGGTGGTAGTCATCGGATGTGATCTTGACCATGTGACAAACTTGAACATAGATCTTATGTTTTTGTATATTAAAAATTCTTCATTTTATTAAATTTATGTTGTTTACAAACACATCAATACACAAGTAATTTGAGATCCCCTTCCACTCAGTTCATACTGATCACTTGGATTTTGACATTCGTGGCTGAAAGCATGGATTAAAATATCGACTATGCCCTAAGTGAGTTGGGTCCTATGGGTCTTGGACTCGAATTTTGGGACTCGGCCATGAGACTTAGCCAACTATTTATATTTTAAATTGGGACATGGCCCAACTTGGTTGAGTCCCCTGCAACTAGCCCAAGTCGACTCAGACTCGGCCCTGATTGAGTTGGGACTCGAGTCCGAGTTTTTTTCCTTAGCAAAGAGGCACATCACTAGTGATTTTGAGGACTAGCCTCCTTTATTTTATATAGATTTGAACTTGATAAACTTTATTTTATTTCAGCTGGACTTGTTTAGTTTTATATAAGAGCAGGGCTCTCCTAAGCTGAAGCTTAGCTTATCCTAAGCTCGAATAGTGCTGGTCCCACAAATTAAAGTTGATTATATCAGTTTTTTGCATGATGGAACTAGAAAATCCAATTCTAATTGGATTTATCTTGATTTTGGAGACGATCATCATGCAAAAAATAATAAAAATCGATTTTGATTTATGGGACCAGCACTGTTTCAGCTTAGGATAAGTTAAGCTTCAGCTTATGAGAGCTGGCCCCTTTAAAATATAATGTTTGTACTTGTGAACTTTAGAAGTTTTCCTTTACTTGTGAACAACAATAATGGTTACTATTTATTTCAAATAAAATGCGCGGAATAATCCTCATGTGTCATGTACTTAACTTAAGTTAGTTTATGATGCTTATTAGGCATGGTCCGGAACCCGAATGGGCCACGGTTTTGGGACATGACAAAGGTAGTGGAGATCTTGAAGTAATTGTCGGTATTTATCATCTTTTGCAGCCCATAAGTGTATAGATCTATTAGCTTCATATTGGAATCCATATTTTGATGTATTTTTTATGAAATAATGTCATGGAAAACCCATATGGAGACTAGATCTCTATAGGAGAACCTAAGAATTTGGTTTTATGGGTTGGCTGAACCCTAAATACTGAATTTTTTCCTGATCAAAACCCATATCAAGGTTATGATTGTAAACAGAACTTCGCCGAACCTAAATCTATGCGTGTAGGTTGGCCAAATCTATGGCTTTAGTTTTCAGTTGTATATGCTTGAATATGCCTTCTCTAGGCTGTTGTTTTCTTTGTTAGATTGTATGACCTCAATCTAGTGGATAATCCAGATAACTTGATTTGTTTCATAAATTAATTTATATTTTCATGCTTTATTCATGAGACGAATGGTATTTTATTCTATGTTTGCACATGGCTAATACAAAATGACATGATGGTTCATGAGATGAACAGGAGCCCACAAGTATATTAGATGTGATCCATGTGTTTGGATGAGATCTACATACAGGAGACATAGATCACAAATCTTATACTTAAATTGATTCATAGCTAGTGATGAGATTGGGTATCTCATCTGATAAGGTTGCAACGCTATGACACTATGAGATAGTGTGAGATGTCTCGATCATCAGAGTGTAAGACTCTGGATCATTGTGCTGGTACATTAGATGTACTGAAGGACCATGAGTAGCACCATGTACAAATCTGTCTTTGATTAAATGACTGCTTTCATAATTCCCAAGCAATAAGCTTTTAATCTTGAGAGATTAATGGACTCAAGTTTCTACTATACATTTACTTTGAGTCATCAATGAGTGAGGCCAATTGTAGGTCAACACCTCGATGTTTTGAGTACGTGGTAGTGGGGCTGTGGGAACATATAATTTTCAAGATGAAATCTATCCTCTTAAATATCTCCTTTTGCCAATTAATGGATTTTATCATTAGTGAGTGCGCACCCATCTCAATTAAGAGTTAATTGGATGGTACTGATGATTACTGTGATTAATTGGGTCACAATGATAATAAGAGATGAATCCAATTTGGTTGGACAGATTTATTCCAATAGATCCATGGGTATAATTGATGGAGGGGCCTACTTGTAGTAATTGGGAAGTTTAGGGTCTTCTTGTAATTATTCATACGACTGGAGTGCAATTGCATTTATTTAGTAGACTTATTTGCAATTAACTGTGGGTCCAGAATTCACATGAGATGTGGGGTCCAAATTCCTAGTTGGAGCCAGATTCTAAGGAATCCCTAGTGGTCCCCATGCTAGCCCTAAAAAGAGAAGGTTACTAATCTAATTAGAACTCTTAAGAAAAGGAGGAGTATGATACATACTAAGAATAGAAGTGAGACTTCTAATCTTGGTCTAAGAGGAGGTGTTCCATAAACTATAAATAAGATGTGAGGGTTAGAGATCTCTACACACAACAATCTCTCAAGTTCCTCTCTCTCTTCCTCCTCTCTCTCCTCTGGTTTCCTACTTGAGTGCTAGTGTTTTCTTCTACTTGGAGATCCCACCATTCTCCTTTAGAAGTTCTTTAAGAGGGTTATAGTGTGGAAGAATACAAAGATGAAGGAAGATCAAAGTTTGCGAAAAGAGTTTTTCATAGAGATCAAGTTCTTGATTAGAGCACAACCTAGCTTTGAATACTGCATTAAGTGGGTCAAAAGTTTTGAATACTTATCCATGAGGCCCACCTACTTCCAACATTCTTTTCTATCATCTTCCATTTGTTTTTCTATTCCTTTCTTGATAGATCATTAGATGAAACTACCCACCAAAGGTAGATGATGTTTTATTTCCATTGGTAATAGGTGTAGAGCTTCTATTTTGGCATTCGTTTCCTATTTACCAAGATTATGTTGTATGGACCGTACAGATCGTGTCAGCATGGATGTTCTGTTGGCTAAGAATGATGTGCCGAGGAGTAATGATTCATCTTCATCTTTTGAGCACTGTCCTATCTAACTGCAGTGTGTTGATTGAATGCTACTTTTCTCAACCTAGGTTTCTAGTCAAATGCGGATCTAATTTAGTTAAATTTGATTTGATCCTCCTTTTATCTGAGCTTGGGTATAGCACGTGTGAAGGATGACATGTGGTGGGGAAAACTGAAATAGGTTGGCAGGACTTGTCATCGAGAGTGGGTCAGTTTTCCTTGAGCTGCGCCTTCTGTGCCATCCAACCATTGTGGGATTCCTGTAAGTTTCCTAATTGAAAGTAATTACAACTAATCTCTCTTCCTACAAGTGTAAATCTAATTTAAACTAGGATTCTTAGGAACTTTCTACATTAGGACTCTTAGGAATCTGAAAGAAATAGAATAAAAACTTAAGAACTTAAATCATGTGGTCTCAACACGTCTAGTTAAAGTAGCATTGAAATTTAAGGCTTAAACCATGGGCACAAACTAGCTCGTAGATAGAGGTCTTCTTGTGGGGCCTTCCTCTTGGGCTGCCTTGTGTACATGTGAGACCCAGATGGACGATCGGCCTATCCTTCGTCGGTGATGGACCATAATCTCCATTATGTGCTCTTGTTTTTTCTTGCATATTGAAGTTCTTAGGGATGATGGCATCCCATTATTTCTAATAGCTCAGCATTATAGAGTTATGGTGTTATTATTGATAGACATGGAAGGTGTAGGATACGGATACTTCATTAGTGCATTTAACTGAAATTAATCCTTTCCTTTAATTTTTTATGTGTTTCTAGAAATGTTTCTTTATAACTCACGAATTTTCAAGACGCTCCTCTATTTTATATTCCTTGAAATAATTATTTTATTTTTGTTAGTTTGGTCAATTGAGTTTTGAATTTTATGTGGTTTTTGCATTGCTATTAGAAGTAAAAATGAACTTCAACATTTTAATTTTTTATGCAGTTTCATGGCTTTGAGGCAGAAACTTCTTCTTTGGGTAAACTTGAACAGTTGCTTCATGCATTCCAGATTATACAGCACATAAATTGATTGGAGTAAGCTTCGGCCAATGATTCTTAAAAGAATAAAAGAGAGGGCTAAGGACTATCCGGTGAGATGCATGGTACCCATCACATATGATGTCCTTAATGCTATAGAACTTTTTATTGAAGGTGTCTCTACACTTCTTAATATTATTCCAATCAAGGCATGCAAGTAAGTAAAAATTGACATTAACCTTGAATTACACATTCACATGCACATAAGCACACGAAGACACACCCAAACACATGACATTGTTACCATGAGAGATATTGCTCATATGAACTAAATTGTGCTACATTCTCATGGGGCCACCAGGGCCTCCTATGTATGGTCAGGCAAACCTTGACAGTCACTACATCATACTTATATTTACATTGGATTGTGGCAACCCCTTTTGGGCACTTTTTGCACCATTGATTTTGATTAGGCTGGTTTTTAGTGTTTTCCATAATATATACCAAGCATAGGACTTCCCTTCCGACTGATTAGTGGTGGCCTAAAGGTGCACCCCGGAAAGTGTCACACAAGTGTTTCTCATAGAATTGTTGAGCAGGACACAATTATGCATTAAAATACATACATATATACATTTGTATGTATGTGTGTTAATAAAGGAAAGATGATGCAAACTCATGGTTATACAATATAACACATACAGTTTCTTTCTAGTGAGAGGCACCTCTCTGGGCTTGCGTGAGAGGCACCTCTTTGGGCTTGCATGAGAGGTAATAATCTTAGAACCACGTGGGACCCACCTAT
Source organism: Persea americana (assembly GCA_029852735.1). Classification (NCBI taxonomy): domain Eukaryota; kingdom Viridiplantae; phylum Streptophyta; class Magnoliopsida; order Laurales; family Lauraceae; genus Persea; species Persea americana. The sequence continues at coordinate 57,766,186 of CM056810.1, forward strand.
TTTCAATACAACCCCTCTCACTTGGTATAACCCCATATGAGTGGCACCCACGCTAATTTGACACTAATATGAATTATACTATTGGATTGTATTTCACAAAAGTTATCACCGGAGACACTGTTAACTTTAAATCCCTCTAAATCGATGGTCGGGATGATCTGATTGAGATGGTCTTTCACCCAAATCACATCCACAGTTAGACCATTCCATCACACTCTTTACTTAGGACTGGCATGCATCCAAGTGGGTCCTACAAGGGCCTTAGATTTTTACCTCTTATGCAAGCCATGAGAGATACCCCTTAACAGAAGGAAACCTTATATATGTGGGCCAAAGCATGCGGTTTTTAAAATATGCACCCCATTTTTATTCTATACAAGTGGTCCATGCTATGATTGATCCCAAGCCCTCACATTCCTACTTGTCCATGTATTGTCACTCACCCCAATGTGACATAGTGATGTAAACCCATTAATCATCTCCCAGATTCACTAAAGCAGTCGCAGAGAAAACAAATTCTGCAGAACTCATTCTCAATGCATTTTTTGACAGAGCAACTGGTAAATATACAATGGAAGATAAATTAGCATACTTCAAATCACACAGAAATGAGAATCTCGTTCACATCAAAGATAGATTGACAGAAAAAAAAAGTCGTAGGAAAAAATGAGAAATCTTGTTCTACAAAGAAATCCAAGATGGTGAAAACACTTAAAATCTAACCTCAAGACAACCACATTTATAGAGGTTGTGAAAACTCACATCTATGTAATTTCATTATTCAGTTATGGTTTTCGGAGAAGGGTGGCAATGAAGAATGACTGCAACCAACAACTTCACAAAGGGGAATGGCGAAAAGACTAGTAGGAGGAGGAAGATGGCTCTAAACAAGTAGCTTACCTTTTTCAGTGAGCGAATAGAAAGGTGACAGCCAGCGATGGTAACAGACGAGAGTAGAGGAAAAGGAAGAAGAGAAAAGAAGGGGATCGGCAGGGTCTTAAAATTATATCATTAAGGCAAATTGGTAACGATATCATTAGGGGACAAATTGGCCCAAAAAATGCATGAACCCCCAATTCGTGGTTTTTATGTAATTGTTAATAAATCAGTATAATCAGGGTTTAAAGCTATTTTGCAATGTGATTCATCATGGATCATGAGAAAAAGGCCAAAACCTCCTCGCCATTGATTCCGCGCTATACACAAAACTGGATGAAAGGTAGTCCCTTTTTCCAATTTTTTTAAATTATTGTGGGCCCCAAAACAATGATCCAAATTGTGAATTAATTAAGGCAGGCCAAACGCGACTTTTAGCTCAAATTTCTACCGTTGATCTTTCTTGCGTGTTAAGATATTTTTTTTAAAAATCCCGTCCCTAACATATTTTTTTACTCCTATGGGTTCCCTTTGGATGATCCAAACCATTCACATCTCTAGATGGACAAAATAAATGTTATGGGATGAAAGATGAGATCTTGGCTTTTTATGGATTTTGAGAAATCTGAAAAACATCACAATCGTTAGATCACACATCCATAGATGGTCGGAATCCTCTATGTGTTACCAAACCTGGAACTCTCTTATAGAAAATCTCCATGAGGAGATCTTGGTTCCAGCAGACTGGGGGAAACCTCTAAATAGAGGATACCTTTTGTTTAGCAAATGCGCCCTTAGTAATTGTTGTAACTCCCCGCTGATTTGCCGTCTTCAGAATCATCGTGATGTAGTCCTGGCGAAGCATTTGGCCTTCCAGCTTGGCCCACCATGTCATCAGCAACAAGGGTTCTCTTCACTTCAACTAAACTCAATTTCTTTGAGAGGTTAATTGGGTCAGTGGAAAAAAGAATTATAGAAAGTTATAGAAAAAAGCTTATTGGTGGAAGCTACAATGACCAAGTTCATAGGAAACACTAGATTCAAACATTTTTGCAATGCAAGACTTATCTGGGTTGAGAGCTTGGTTTGGTCACTTGGTGGAAAAAACAATTGCAAAAATAAAGACAAAACAGAAACCTTCCCAGCAGAAGCTTCAAATGACCCGTGAGTTCATAGCAAACGCCATATTCAGGCAAGCAACCCTTGCACAGTAGGTTTCGTGCCAACAAGAGAACTTAAACTTTAATGACAAATCAACCCCCAATCTTTTCCTGATGAAATGTTTTAACATATTATTCATTATTTAAAGAACATTCAATTGACCATTTGCTCAGCAACTAACTGTACGAGTGAGAGCCACCTTTTGGTTTTACAAATTGTTCATATAATATGTAACATCCCGAAATTCCAAGGTTATAGTTAGTCTAGTTAATTGTACATTTAGCTAATTAAGCTTGTTTATAAGCCAAACAGATTCGATTAATCAGTAGGATAGCGCGTGCGAAGTTGGGTTGAGATTCGAGCCCATTTGGGTATAGTAGGGGGTAGTTAGCAATTCTTCAAAGAATTTAGGGGGCTTTTTTGTAATTCTAGATTTTCTAGATTTTATTTCCTAAACTTTAGTCTTCTGCATCATCTTGATTCGGATCCCAAAAACCCTTCTAAAACCATGCCCGACCCAAACCCATTTAAACTCATTTCTCTCTCTCCGAATTCCTTTCTCTCCTCACTCATTTCTTTCCCCACCTTTGACCCACGTGAGACCCATCTTCATGTCCCCACGCACCCTTTCCTTTATCCACGTGCAGAAACCCCCTTCCCCCATCTCATCTCACTTTACCCCTTTTTCCATTATTAGGTCACCAAACCCCAAACCCCCGCCCCCCCTACCCATTCCACAACACAGCAGTCCACTCCCTCTTTTCTCTCATCCCTCTCGATCTCTCTCCCTCCCTCATGGTTGCTACCTCACCGTCGCCAGACGTGGTCGCCGCCAGCGATCACCACCACCACGGGACTCTTCTCCCTTCTCCCTCTCTTATCTCATCTCCCATCCATCTCTCTCCCTCCTCCCAGCTCACTGCCGCCCCACCCTTCTCTCTTTTCCCCCTTTCTCCTTTCTTCCTCCCTTCTCCCTCTCTAACTTTCTTTCTCTCTTTCTCTCACTCCTCCCTGCCACGTGATCAACCACACCCATCCCACCATTTCTCTCTCACTATTTCTTTCTCTCTCCCTCACTCCTCACTGTCAACGTGAGTTGATCCTCACCCATCTCTCCCACATATCACTCTCTCTCTGTTCTTTCTCTTTCTTTCTCCATTCTTTCTTTTTTCTGTCTCCTTCCTTTTTCTTGTTAATGGGCCACCAAGACCCTCCATCACCACTAATCAAGTGGGCCACATACCAAGTGGGCCCCACAACCTCCGATCATCACAATCTTCTCGTGGATCCCGCGAGCTCAACCATCTTCAATTTGCAAGCCACCACTCCATCCACCCGTCTAATTCGTAAGCTCTTCTCCCCTTAGGTTAGGATTAATATACTTTGGGTGCAAAAATGTATTTGATAGCTTAGGGCTTCCCCTATTTTGATTTTATATTTAATTTAGTTTTATTTAGCTATTTATCCCTTAGGTTTGGTTTGTTGGGCTATGGAGCTACGGTTTATGGATTTGGGCAATTTCAACGAAAGGCAAGTAGATATTTATATGTATGCTTTGATATGTTTGTCTCTCCTTGATTTGTATGGAAATATGATGATTTAGATGTCATTTGCTCATTTGTTGTATTAGAGGATTGAAAACATAATAAAAGGCTTTTTAGCTTAATGGAATGGATGGAAATGTTAATGACTTGATTAAATGGATTTGGGGGTTGAGGGTGGAATGTATTTCTATTTGGTTTTGTTTGTCTATCAGGTTCAGGGAAGAGAGGTTAGGCTTTGGACCCATTTCACTGCAGAAACAAAACCCAGGTTTTGTTTCCGCAGTGTATGCGGTCGACCGGCCATGCGGCTCGGTCGACCGGCGACATAGGGTCAGGTTCTCCGGAACCTGACCAAACCATTGTTCGGGCATACAAGGAGGATGTCGATCGGCCAAGGCTCGGTTGACCGGGCTCGCTGTGTAAGGGGTCGACCGGCCAAGGGCCAGGTCTACCGGGACAACTGTGAAGACCCTTTTTCAGGGGTTCTGTTTACGTTCTTTTGGAGGACTTTAGGTGGAACTTTGGTTACCCTTTTTGGACTCATTTGACTATACGTGAGAATGTTTTGAGCCGACGTTCTTCACGGTTATTCCGGTTGCATCGGATACTAATCTTATTCAATTTTGAGTGGTACGGGACAACGGAATACCCCCTTTTATATCTATGCACGAGGACTATTCGTTCGGATATCGCGAACCTTATTCCTTTCATTGACTGAGTAGATTGTACGATGCTTCAGGTTTAACATTTGACTTAGGTTTGGATTGTTTATCGCATCTGATTTCGAATCGTACCGTCTGGTACTATCTACATGTAATGTTCATGGTCTTTAGCTTCGTTTATTTTGCTTTGTATTGGGATCACATGGAGAACTTAGATGATGAACTTAGGATCCCCTTTGATGTTCCGTTTATTCTGAAATTTGTTTGAAGTGTTGAGACTAGGTGGCTGTGATTGTAAGGCTTGAAGAGAACTACTATTGAAGTCTGAGATTTGTTTGAAGTCTAATCTAATTAGAAGTAAAGTAGTTTCTCTATTGTTTGATGAATCTTGTTCTCACAAGAAAGCTTAGTCCCTCACTGATGTCTATTTAGGATTCTGTGTGTCAGGCACCACTCAGCTGTTAATGTCCAACACAGATGGGGCACCACTTGTGTGAGGGCTCCAAATTCTGGACCATCTGCAGATCGGGTTGGTGTAATGGACACCGATTGATGCCAATGGGGTATCGTTCTGAACATTCTGATTGACGGAGTATGATCCCAAACTATTTATATCTCCACCACAACTCAATGGGAGTAGGGAGGGTAATGACACTATCCCGTGGTAATTAGCACATGTGGACTGCCTATTTTGTTAGTTGATTATTGATTCGAATGCTGTACACTTCTCACGATCAGGATGCTATGCATGTTTTATGATCTTGCCTATTGTTTACTCTGATTCGCTCTGCATATCTATTGATGTTTTATATTTATATCTGCATGCCGATCGTCGTGTCTGCTACTGCACTTGGTGCATAGGTACCAGATACATTTACCTTTGGGAAAGTAGAGGCGTCGCTTCAGGTAGTTTAGCCTGATGGTGAGTACGAGTTGTGTGTTGATGGTATTGTCGTCGTGACCAGCACACGAGTGCCTTCATACTTTGGTTAGTTCGTATTTATTCTCTTTTGGCTTAGGTTTTGATGGAAGCCATTAATTAATATACGTTTGATATCTTTTGCTAAACTTAAACTATAGAAAATGAAGATGTGCATACTCTGAAATGTTATATTGTACCATTTTTTTATTATGATGTTCCATTGTGTTTTATTGAAAAAATATTTATACCTCACCGCGGACTTTGATCCTATGGGACATGATTTGGCCACGTTGTATTGGTTTAATGTTGGAAAATTTTTAATTAGCCCTAATCTCACGCATAATCCCCGGTATCACTTCTGGGGGCGTGACATAATAGGCCCATCTGTGGATTGAACGCGCCCCAGGAAACTCTCATTTTGTGATTCTAATTATTTGGCCGGTCCCTAATAAATATGTAACATTAGATGTAATCTTCCATTTTCATGGATGGCCGGAATCAATTGATATGGGAGATATTGGAATCACAAACATGTTCGTTTTAATGAAACCAAATGTTTTAATTGACTATCGCTCAAAAAAATAATAGAATTAACTATCCATCGAACTCACTTAATGATTTGAAACTTGTGTTTTACATAAAACAAAAGGGAAAAAGCATGTGTTTCACATATGGAAGTGTATGGGAAGACACGCCATTCCATGAAATTGGTAAGAAAGCCTAGATTTGAAAATGGACACTGTGGAAAGCCCCTAGATTTGAAAATGGTCACTGAAGCATCTATCATTTACCGACCGAAAACGAGAAAACCATCACCAAATCAATCCGTCACAACATCTAACCCCTAAAAGGGCATTCCCCTTCTCCCTCCACTTCTACACACTAACTCCCATTACCCAATCATATTCTAAGGTCAAGGATCATTTATTATTTCTCCTGCTACCTTATACACTAATATCCTACTACCTTATACACTAGTATACCTACATCCCCTGTAGATTGAGAACATATCGATCAACTCAATGTTAATGGACCTTGATAGCTAAATCTGAAATGAAATTTTTTTTTTCTTTTTTTTATAGTGGCATGTGCCAACACTAACTAGTTGACTCAGGTTGGATTTTAATAAAACTGGTGACTTCTTCAATGACATGGCCTAGTAAAACTCAGAGTATGCTTTCTGACTCTTAACATATAATGAATATCTGTGTAAACTATAAAGATACTATTCAAGGAAAAAAAGAAAGAAGAAAGCAATTCATGAACTACTCTCAACACTTAGAAATACCAATGGACATATGTTGAGGTCACCAGAATTAATTCTAAACCGACCCAGAATATATGAGACAGTTGTATATATTAAATGAAACAAAAGAAACTCATAGGTACTATGGCATTTTGAATACGAACTTACACTGCTGCCTCCATTTGTAAGACCCCGCCCCGAGAGTTTCCGATTAGTGCTAATTAAGATGCATTTTAGATTTAAGTAAGATTAGTGGATTTTGGTTAATATTGGATTAGAATAGCTTTTACATAGCTTTGGATCATTTTTAGAACATTTTGATTTAATGGGGCCCTTTGGGGGTTCCTTTATTGTGTTTTGAGTGACTTTGGGGTTTATTTAATAATTATGGAAATCGGTTTTTTGCTCCGTTTGATTTATTTTATTATTCCCTAGAATTTTTGTGTTTGCCCCGTTTCCGCTCGAGACCTTTAGACCCTACTTTGCTTTATAGGGGTAAAACAGTCTTTTTACACAAAATCTGGACACTATTTTCAATGTCCCCAAAACCCGGAAAATATATACTTTTTGGAAACTAGAAATTTCGTTGAACATTTATTCCTTCTTCGTCGAATTCATCCGAGACCCGGAAACCCAAGTTTTAAACCCGACTAACTTGTTAAGTTGTGGGACCCAACCCCATTTCCTAAAAAAGGAGAAGCCTCCTTCACTTTCCCTTTCCTTTGCAACTTTTCATTGAGAAGAGACTTTGGCTCTAGCACTCTAGGGTTTCAACCTTGTTCTTGTTCTTCTTGCTTGTTCTTCTCCAACTCACTCCAAAGCTCATGCTAAAAGGAAAACGGAGATCACCATCATCTCCCTCTCTATGAAAGCTATCCATTGATGCCATTTGTGAAGGAAACAACACATTGCAAGAATCTCTTTGAACAAACCTTGCATTTTTTAGGGTCTTCCATGTAAGTGATTCTCTCCATCTCCTAGATTAGCGTTCTTCTTGTCCTAGAGGAGCCCCATCTTCATTATTGGGTGCTTTCTCATTCTATTTCTTGGTTTACCCATTTTAGGGTTGGTAATGAGTGTATTTTGGGGATTTTTGTGTAGATTGTGATTTGGGCTTGAGAGAAGTGTTGAGAACATGATTAATCACCTTTGGAGACCAAGGCAAGTGGATGAATGAGTTTGATTTGAATGAGTTCTTGTTTTATTGAAAATGTGGATTTTCACTATTCATCTTCTTTTAATGCTTTAGAAATGTGAATATTAATGAGTCTCCTCTCTTAATTGTTCCTTCAAGATATTGTGCATTAAAGTTAGTATTTATGCCAAATGATGAATCTTCATTAATGATGGGTACTTTGTAATAAATGAAGTGGAAATGAATGTGTTTTAATGCCTTGATGGAGTGGTTGTTGGAGGAAATGAATGAATGTGAATAGAAGGGGGTATAGACCTGTTTCATATCAGGAAAATGGATGAAGTAGAAGTAGAATGGTTTAGAGAAAGAAAGAGGAGAAATCTGCACCTGATGTGTATTTCCAGCAGCTGGGTGGTCAGCTGGCAGTCACCTGGCGGCTAGCCGACTGGTGACCTGCGGTTAGCCAACCCAGGTTCGGTTACAATTCCAGAATGCTCTAAATCTTGGGTGAGCACAGGCGGCTAGCCGACCTTGGCTGCGGCTAACCGCCATGTGACCGTCAGGTAACCGAAATGCACGTTCAGAAATACAGAATGCTGTTTTTTAACAGGGTGAACCACGGTCAGCTCCGCGGTCAGCCAGCGGCTAACCGCCGAACCCCTCGGCGGCTAACCGCCAGCTAACCGACAGGTGACCGAATTTCACCCAAAATTCCTGAGTCTTTTCTATTGTTTTCAGAAACGGTATTCTAAGGTTTGGATGAGTTGTTCTGATGCACTGCTACCTTGGAAAGATTTAGGGGATGACATAAGGAGATCGACTTAGAAAGAAACCCCACTTCGGAAATGTATTGGGAATTGTGGATTTATCAAACTGTATAAGGAAACTTGGGATGCCTACCATCATTCGAGTACCATGCCAAGAACAATAATAGACATACAAGACCTTTATACATATTGTGTGAATACGGAAGCCCCAATACATAGTCCGTAATTGTATAAGGATTCATCGTACTGTTTTACTCGGATTATACTTGTCCTAACCCGATTTCACTCGATATCATTAGTTTTATCTCAAACTATGGATTTATGCACCTGACATGTCCTACCAGCCCCGTATATGCATGAAAAGATAATGATGTGAAATGTGTGCCTATGAGCACCATGCCCCGCCTGCCTGAGTGTTTTACACCGATATAGTTTTGTATATATTTTGATTTCTCATGTAACCTATGAGTCGGCACCACTAGGCTTGGACGTCCTTGTCAGTTTGATCAATTGACTTGGGCCTCCCCCTCGTGCTCCCGCCAGTTGCGACTTGGATCCAGTCCTGCCCCGTTACCCGGTTCCGCGGCCGTGGTCTTGTCTAGCTATATGTATATGTATATATTGTTGGTTCTCGTCACTTCGCGTGTTCGAGCCCAACGCACTGAATGTGCTCTCATCACATTAGTGATAGAGAGGATTTAGCTTTAGTGTGGTTGCCGTCTTGCTAGTTCCCTATTCTTTGATATCCTGCATGTTTTATCTTATATATGCATTTTGATAAATGATATATCTTGTTTTATGGAAATAATCGTTTGGACAGATTTTAATGTCTTTTCAATTTATCTTTTGATTTCTCTTATTGTGATATCTATTCACCCACCTGCCAGACCGTCGTGTCTGACCCATTTTTGTGGTACTCAGGTCCAGTCCCTGTTATTGTCTTTGAGGAGGAGCCAGAGGAGGCGGTTGGAGAACCGCAGTGCTTAGTAGAATGGCAAGCCGACAATGTCGTTTAGACATTGGGTCGAGCTAAGAGTTGCGTAACATTTTGGGAGTTTATAGAATGACATTTGATTTACTCCTTTGGTTTATTAGTCTTTGTTGGCCATTATTTTTTAGGATGTTTAAATCAACTTACATTTGCATTTTTAAACTTCTAACTTTTTATTTTGGGAATGCCAAAGAGACCATTGCTCACTCTGACGTCATGACATTTAAATGTGTTTATCAGTCTTGTATTATGGAATGAGTTACGAATTTGGTTTGCTACATGTTTTCGCACCAATGTAAATGTTTTGTGACCAATGGAATGAGTTACGAATTTGGTTTGCTAAATATTTTTGAGGATGTTTAAATCAACTTACATTTGCATTTAAATTTCTAACTTTTTATTTTGGGAATGCCAAAGAGACCATTGCTCACTCTGGCGTCATGACATTTAAATGTGTTTATCAGTCTTGTATTATGGAATGAGTCACGAATTTGGTTTGCTACATGTTTTCGCACCAATGTAAATGTTTTGTGAGTGCGTGTGAAATCATCACCGTGGAAACCTGTGGAAAATTAAATGAGTGTATATTTTTATGTTCACTGTTGTAACCGCACATCAACACTATGTATGATTATTATTATTACCGCTCGCGGGCCCGGATCCCAGTCCGGGGTCACGACACCATATGCGGCAACCCAAGTTTGACAAACAGTTTGGCCCTCCAAATCTGGATGCTTAATACGAAATAACATCAACCTTTAACAATCATAAAAGTATCAAATCTTATTATAGTTTTTAAAAAATGTACTTAAAAAGACATATTTAAGTTGCATGATCAAGGACTTCCTACTTACTTAGAGAACCAATTGAATTTTATTTTTAAATAAAGTGTACATACTTTTACCTCCTATAATGAAGCCAATCATTTATGCCACAAATGCACATTTCTATGGAATATCTTCCATATGGAAAGGAAAGGAAAGGAAATCCTATACTATAAAACCTAAATGGTAATTACTTTATTATCAAAGGCTATAAAAGCACCCTTGTGAACTACACACTATTTCCCTCCAATAGTTAGACCTTTACTCGCTAACATATCAGATCTGGAATAAACCTTAAGAGCAATTTTACATTGTTTTACATTCTTTGTAACTTCAACACGGACACTATCTAGTTGGGCAGTAGCTCTGGCAAAGAAACCACGCCCTTCGATTGCACAGTCAAAATTAAGGTAGGCAATACCTTTCGAGCCTAAATTCTCCAGGTTTTGCTAAACCTACTAACTAGATCCAATCTAAAATGAAAGGCAACACCAATTGCCATCCACTTATCTTCGTGTGTGTGGACATAACTGTATTTTAAAAAAAAAGTTATTGATAAAAAATGCAAGCATGTGAACAAGTACACATTGTTTTTTAGAGAAGTGTCGTCTTTAGCTAGTATTTGAAAATGGCTATTGAAGCATCATAACATCAGAAACACACACAATAGAATTCATGTCTAAACCGAAGACTTTTTTTTTTTTGAATGGTTACTTTGATTTATAAAAGCAAATAGTACAAGAGATGAGTACTCACAAGCAAAAAAAATAAAAAAATAATAACATAACCCAAAACCAACCGCCTAAGGCCCTGCTTAAGATCAGGCCAGCTCTTTCCATTGATATGTTATTTAATCGATGGAGTACCCTTTAAAAGACAGGTTGATACTTGAATCAAAGACAGTTTGATTATTCTTCACGAAGAATAGAAATTCAAGAAACACAATAAACCGATGCTCAAATCTCAACAAAATAGAATCGGAAAAAGCTGGCTTTTCCTCTTTTTCTTCTTATCTGATCGGAGATTCAAAGGAGACACTGTTTTCGAGAGAGCCATGAACAACAACCTAGTTCGTCTCAGCCCAGCTATTCTTCTGCCATTGTAGCTTGTGCTGACTGAGCGCTGGTGTGATATCTCTATTTTCAAAGTAATGAAGAGAAATGAAGGGAGAAAGATATTAGAGCATTTGGAGAAATGTTCACAGAAAAGTATTGGATGAGTTACTATTCTTAAGTAACGCTTGTGAGTAGACGATTCGTAATGTGGGCAGAAAGAGGGGGAACGTGGAGAGAAGATTCTCTAATGAAGGGGGAATACGAGAAGTTGCTTAACGAAGCTAAAAAGAGAAAAATAAATGGGGCATTCGGCGACAAGTCTTGAACATTTCACTTTCTGGCCTTCGATCCATAATCTTTTTTCACTGTGGTAGGTCCTTTTTCCAAATTTGAAAAACTAAAATGTCCAAGTTACCATTTCTTTAAATCATATCCCATGATTAGTGGGATATGCCATTAATAATGGTAAACTACCATTTAATTTACAATGATTAATGAAATCCCATTAATAAGATTTTCAAATAAAATCTAAAAAAAAAAAATAAATTTAAAAAAAACGCACATAAATTTTAAAAGAACGCAAATAAATTTCAAAAAATGCAATAAATTTTAAAAGCACTCAGAGAAATTTAAAAAGATGCAAATAAATTTAAAAAGATAAAAATAAATTTCAAAAAATATAAATAAATTTCAAAAGACACAAATAAATATCAAAAGATCCAAATAAAATTAAAAAAATGTAAATAAGTTTCAAAAGACGCCAATAAATTTCAAAAGACGTAAATAAAATTTAAATGCCCAAATAAATTTCAAAAAATGCAAATACATTTGCCAATACTAAGATAAACCAATTTTCCAATTTTTAGAAATTTTTTTCGAAACTCAGTTAAATTTATTTTAAAAAAAACGCAAACAAATTTGAAAAGACGAAAATAAATTTCAAAAGACACAAATAAAATTAAAAAACAAAAATAGATTTCAAAAAATGTAAATACATGTGCCAATAGATTTTCCAAAAACTCAGATAAATTTACAAAAAATACAGATAAATTTGAGAAAAACATAGATAAATTTGACAAAAACTCAGTTAAATTTCACCAAAACTCAAATAAATTTGATAAAAATTTAGATAAATTTCACAAAAACTCAAATCGCCTGAGTTCTGCAAACTGGGTCGAGTTGAACATGACCCGCAAACTGGCCTAAACCTGGAACTAACCCAAAACTAGGTTTTCTTCTTTGATTGGTTATGGTACAGAACCTTGCTACTCTGATTCTGCCGATCCTTCTTCCTCTTCGATGGTGGTGAACGGCCAGACAGTGTTCTGGTGTTGGCTAGTCTCCGGCGATGATGAGTGCGGCAGCAATGGCATGGACTCCGGCTTTCTGGTTCGGCAACGATTGCGTTATAAGTCCGGATCTCTACTGCAAATTTCTTCTCTAAGAGTGGCTAACCCACACAAATATATTTTAACCTCAAATTCTCCACTTGTCAAAACAAGATGAGTTCCAAAACAAAACTCTTGTTGGTTTTCCGCTGTGGGCTGCCTTTGCATGAACCAATGGAAACTGAGATGAGATGGCGTAGAAAATCAAGATACTCCACCCTTCAGCCATAGAAAATGAGAACCTTTGCTTCGGATTCCTACAGCAAGACCCGTTCCACAGCGACTGGTCTTCTCGATCCATACTGAAATGGGGAGAAGAAGACTGAAGGGGGTCTCTTGCCTTAGGAATATGAGGGAGGGGGAATGGAAGATTTGAAATTTTGATATTCAAAATTTAATACCTAAATAGTTGAAAGGGAAAATCAGTCGTGAAAATGTCTGATGTGGCGTATCTAGGGACCTCTCGCCAAAATATGTTCAGCTGCGTGGACTACAACCCTTAGACGAAACTTGTGTGGATCAAAACCTTTAAACGTTCCATTTCAGGGACCTTTCGATAATTTACTCAAAATAAATTTGGCCAAGACAAATCCAATTGAGGGCTAATTGCTCAATGAGAGACTAGGAAAGGCATTGATGGAGAGCCAAAATCAATTGATCAGTCAAAACTAATTTGAACAGTCAAAATTAATTGAACAAGCAAAATGTGCCCATGCTTAGCATTGGCAATATAATACAAATTTGTAAAATATATACAAAAAATTATAAAATGTATAAGAAATTAAAATATGAAAATATCGTTATAAATTATATTGAGATAGAAAAATTAAAAATAACCTATCATTTACCAAATTAAGTTATTGATAGTAAAACTTTATTTAGGATGAAAATGATTGGTCATAGCAAAGAACTGAAACTCAAATCCAAAACCACAGGACAACCCCCTCACCCCCAACAAAAATAAAAAAGATAAACAAACTGATCCGTAGAGGCCCAAATCAGAGCATTTAACAAATGTAAACATTAAAAAAAAAAAAACAAAATCACATTGGCAAAGAGCTCTAATTTATATGCTAACAATTAAATCACAAACATATATAAAATCTTGACAACCCGAGTTAACAAAGTAAATATACATATAACAACTACAAACCAATTGAAACAACTCAACAGAAAAAAGAAATTAATGGATAGCAAAAGAAAATATTGAGAATGAATGTCAAAGAAAAATGATAAACCACAAGAAAAATATAATCCAGATCCAAAACCACAGACAAACACATACGCATAAACAAAATCAATGTTTGATCTCTAGAGACCCGAGCCAGCTAACAATTATTATCTTTTAATTTTCAACTTTTTTATTGTTAAAATGCAAAGATTAGGAGTTTAATGATATGATTGCTTCTGTAAATGCTTTGCATATGGTTTTTATCACCATAAACCTGAAGAGACTTACCATCGAGGGCTGGCAGCTAAACACATAAACAATAAATATAAATAATCCAATCTCCAGGCAGAGGTATTAAACAAATGTATACACATTTTTTGACAAGAACTTGATTACATGTAAAAAGATATGGGGGATTCTTGCTATGATCAAACACGGTCTTATGCTACTCTCACGGAGGATTATTGATATAAATAAAGAAAGAATATAAATACGACAGCTTACCAAAGGAAAACATATAGTTGTTGCATTAGTTGTCTTGTAGGCCTTTACCAAGAAAATAAAAATGACAAAGACATTGATAACACTACACCAAAAACGGGAAATTGGAACGAATTTCCGTTCCTGATTCGCCCGTTCCTAATCTGTTAAACCGTTCCAAAACCGTTCCAATTTCCTATTTTTGGAACGGATTAACGGATTAGGAACGGAAAACAGGAAATTGGAACGCATTACCGTTCCTAATCCGTCCGTTCCTAATCCGTTAAACCGTTCCTAAAGCGTTCCAAATTCCCGTTTTTGGTGTAGTGTAATATTCCTATACTATTTTCATCAAACATACTACCCAATCCATTCTATCTCATTATTCCATCGAACTCAAAACCAATGCTTAAAAGAAAATCAACCAAAGGGCTACTGATGATGTCAAACTAAATAAAAATCATAATCGATTCTCCGCTTATGTCCTTGAATACAATATATAGAAAATCATAGATACTCAAATAAAAATAATAATTGAACCCGAATGGTGTAAAAAACCAAACAAATGATTTAAAGAAACTCAAAAGCTCACCACCTGAAAAGGTTATTTTAGAGAGTTTTGGAGTCAAAATAGTTAGTTTCTAGCAACAATTATTTTCTCCATAGGCTCCAATACGACCAAACAAGACGTACAAGAAAATCAATAGAAAAAAAAACCCTTTTGCAAATGTCACGACCCCAAAATTAGGGTAGCATTAAGGGGTCGTGATTATGGGATTTTCTGTAGCATAATCTTTATTTTCTTCTCCATGATCTGCACGGGTGAGAATACAGGATCCATCACCGTTATGGAACATTTAACGGAAGCTTGCATTGCGGTGCAACCTGAATTCCAGAGCTCATCGGATTTTGTGTTGCATCACTAATGGGAAGCTTGTCACAACAAAATCACAAAACCCCACCACTTTCTTGAATTATAAGAACCCATTATAAAATAACAAAAATCTGATAAATTGTCCTAATATTCTAACTTGGCTTTCTTTCAGTTAGGTGCCTAGAAACACTAAAACCCTTGCAAAAAATACCTTTGAAATGTCACCTTCTGGATGGCCTAATTGGGAAACCTTTGGATTTCAGAAAGAGAGAGTTGCAAAGGGTGGGAGAGAGATATGACGATGGATAAAGAGAGAGAGAGTCGATTAGCACCATAGGAGATCAGGTTGTGTGAGAAGGGAAGGTAGAGGTAGTCGATTAGCACTATTTTAGACGAGAGGGATTCCTCCAAGTGTCTTGTTGCATCCAAAGATTGTAGAGAACATTCGGGATGATCTCTCAAAATCTTATAAAATTATTGAGGTGTAGAGAAAAAGAGAAGCCAAAGAACTGAAGATCAAGAGATATGTAGAGGTTTTGTGGAAACGTAAAATATAATGAAAATTTAAAAATATCAAACTATAGAGAAAAATGTGCCTGTAATTATAAAAGACAGAAAGTAGTTTAGTAGGTTAAAAAGTTACTTTTCTTAGAAAGAATTATACTTTAAAATCTTAAAAACTTTATTCATGAATAAAACAATTTTAACTAAAAATAATAATGGTAGACTATTTTCTTTTTTAAACTATTTTTATCAAAGATATTTTATTTAGTACGAATGATAATCAAAGAAGAAGAATTTGTTAGAAATCTCAAATGATATGAATGGTCACATGTAGGCTCCTGCCGATTAAGACATGCATTATTCTTCTTAAATTCAATTTTTGGATGAAATAGACTTTAAGAATAGAAAACTTTCACATTTCACTAAAAATTAGAATGCTAGAGTATTTCTCTTTATTTTTAATTTTTTTTATTTAAGAGATTTTATTTCATCTATACATACATTTAGTCTATATACAAAAACCACTGATAATTATATTCACCTGTATATAAATTTCAGAGAGAACAAGCATTCATCTAAGACGGTCTACGAATCCAACATCTAAAATGGAACGGACATCAATCCCATCCAAAAAAAGAAACTTAACAATAAAAATAGTTTTTGATTCAAATATCCACATCACAGTTTGGGTTTTCAATGTGACACAATATGCAACCAAATCAAACGTATCAAGAAAAATTACCCAAAAACCAATGCAAAAACAATTATATAAAGAACATATTTTGATCCAGCCAAAAGAATACAAAAAATCAATCATTAAACAAACAATCACGGGGTCACTGATTGTAATAACTGGGTATTTTTGTTGATGTCAACACAATTTTATGTTGATGTTGACGAATGTTTTGTTGATGTCAATAAATATTATTCATGACAAAATAGGGAACTGGTCATGCTGATATCAACAAGAAAAGGGAAAAACGGAAAAAACAAAGATGATTTGGGCTAAAGGTTCTTGGCCGTCATTATAAAAGTTTATGGTCCTCAACTGTGGTTACCTTATTTAAGGGGATTTTTATGGTAAATGTCCCTGTCCATCTGATTGCTAATGTTCTCTCTCCTGTCTCTGTCTCCGTCTCTGCTGCTTCTACTTAATATAGGTTGTTTCTCCTTTTTCGACCTTCGCCCTCAGATCATTAGAATCTGGAATTTTCTACTGTGTGTCTAGAACTGTTTATACTGATAAAACCTAAGTTATAATTCAATTTTGGAAATGTAGCTTGCTTCTGACTGATAAAACCTGCCCCTTCTTCGTGGTGAAAATGCTAATGATTTAGTCCGTTTGAATAACGAAGTATAGCTGATCTGTGCCATTAATTGGGTCAAAATGGAGTTTTGGGGCTTTGTGGTCAAACACGCAGGCCAACATGGACACAAATTTATTAGTCAGATTTTAAGCAAGATGGGATGATGCTTACATGATGATGTTGTCCGGTTTTAAAATTATGCTCAGTACCCAATTCAATGCGACTGAACCTTGATAGATGTGATATTGCCTGCATCCATGGTTAGTTTTATTGTTTAGAGCATGTTTGGATGTACAAAAGAGTTCCATTTGTTTCTTGTTCAATGGTGGAGCAGAAAAAGTTGTGTTTCCCCAACTAAATTGCGGTGCATCTTTTCCACCTGAAATAGTTGTATTTGTTTGTGTTTGGAAATTAGAAAATCATACTATCAATTATTAAATATGAGTACTACCAAAAGAGGCCCCCACATATTGTTTTGTGTGCAACCCCAAAGGATAGCTCACCTGGCATAGGACCAACGATGATAAGTGCGACAGCAGCTACTTGGACTCTGGCCTTTTGGTCCGGCGACGATCGCCTTACAAGTCCGGACCTCTACTTAAGATTTCTTCTCTAAGAATGGCTAACCCACATAAATATATTTTAACCTCAAATTCTCCACTTGTCAAAACAAGACAAGTTCCAAAAAAAAACTCTTATTGATTTCCTGCTGTGGGTTGCCTTTGCATGAACCAATGGGAACCGAGACGAGATGGAGTAGAAAATCAAGATACTCCACCGTTCAGCCACAAAAAACGAGAACCTTTGCTTTAGATTCCTACAAAGAGACCCGTTCCACAGCGACTGGTCTTCTCAATCCATACCGAAATAGGGAGAAGAAGACCCAAGGGGGTCTCTTGCCCTAGGAACAAGGGAGGGGGAATGGAAGATTTGAAATTTTGATATTCAAAATTTTATGCCTAAACAGTTGAAAGGGCAAATCAGTTAGTGAAAATGTCTGATGTGGCGTATCTAGGGACCTCTCGCCAAAATATGTTCAAATGCGTGGACTACAACCCTTAGACGAAACTAGGTGGATCAGAACCTTTAAACGTTCCATTTCAGGTCAAATCCAATTGAGGGCTAATTTCTCAATGAGAGACTTGGATAGGCATTGATGGAGAGCCAAAATCAATTGATTAGTCGAAACAAATTTGAACAGTCAAAATTAATTGAACAAGCAAAATGTGCCCATGCTTAGCATTGGCAATATAATACATATTTATAAAATATATACAAAAAATTATAAAATGTATAAGAAATTAAAATACAAAAATCTCATTATAAATTATATTGAGATATAAAAATTAAA
Organism: Persea americana; assembly: GCA_029852735.1. Lineage (NCBI taxonomy): Eukaryota > Viridiplantae > Streptophyta > Magnoliopsida > Laurales > Lauraceae > Persea > Persea americana. The sequence continues at coordinate 57,784,444 of CM056810.1, forward strand.
AATAACCTATCATTTACCAAATGAAGTTATTAAAACTTTATTGAGAATGAAAATGATTGGTCATAGCAAAGAACTGAATCTCAAATCCAAAACCACGGGACAACCCCCTCAGCCCCAACAAAAATAAAAATGATAAACAAACTGATTCGTAGTGGCCCAAATCAGAGCATTTAACAAATGTTAAAATTAAAATAAAAAAAAAACATTTGCAGAGAGCTCTAATTTATATGCTAACAATTTAATCACAAACATATATAAAATCTTGACAACTCGAGTTAACACAGTAAATATACCTATAGCAACTACAAACCAATTGAAACAACCCAACAGAAAAAGAAGTTAATGGATAGCAAAAGAAAATATTAAGAATGAATGTCAAAGAAAAATGATAAAATATAAGAAAAATATTAATCCAGATCCAAAACCACAGACAAACACATACGCATAAACAGAATCAATGTTTGATCTGTAGAGACCCGAGCCAGCTAACAATTACTATCTTTCAACTTTCAACTTTTTTTTTTTTTTGTTAAAATGCAAAGATTAGTAGTTTATGATATGATTGCTTCTGTAAATGCTTTGCTTATGATTTTTATCACCCTAAACCTGAGGAGACTTGCCATGGGGGGCTGGCAGCTAAACACATCAACAAGAAATATAAATAATCAAAGGTAGAAGTATTAAACGAATGTATACACATTTTTTGACAGGAACTTGATTACATGTAAAAAGATATGGGGGATTCGTGCTATGATCAAACACGGTCTTATGCTACTCTCACGGAGGATTATTGATATAAATAAAGAAAGAATATAAATACGACAAAGCTTACCAAAGGAAAACATATAGTTGTTGCATTAGTTGTCTTGTAGGCCTTTACCAAGAAAAAAAATGACAAAGACATTGATATTATTCCTATACTATTTTCATCAAACATACTACCCAATCCATTCTATCTCATTATTCCATCAAACTCAAAACCAACGCTCAAAAGAAAATCAACCAAAGGGCTACTGATGATGTCAAACTAAATAAAAATCATAATCGATTCTCCGCTTATGTCCTTGAATACAATATATAGAAAATCATACCTTAAAAGAAAATCATAGATACTCAAATAAAAATAATAATTGAACCCGAATGGTGTAAAAAACCAAACAAATGATTTAGAGAAACTCAAAAGCCCACCACCTGAAAAGGTTATTTTAGAGAGTTTTGGAGTCAAAATAGTTAGTTTCTAGCAACAATTATTTTCTCCAATATAGGCTCCAATACGAGCAAACAAGACCTACAAGAAAATGAATGAAAAAAAAAAAACCCCTTTGCAACTGTCACGACCCCAGAATTAGGGTAGGATTCAGGGGCTGTGATTATGGGATTCACTATAGCATAATCTTTATTTTCTTCCCTACAATCCGAAAGGGTGAGAATATAGGACCCATTACCGTTATGGAACATTTAGCAGAAGCTTGCAATGTGGTGCAAACCCGAATTCCGGAGCTCATCGGATTCCGTGTTGCATCACTAATGTCTTATTAGTTGCATCATACTACATCATACCTCATCAGATTGGTATAACATAAACAAAATATAAGTAGAGTTAGACAAGTAAACGGGAGATTATATTTCCATAATTAAAGTTAGAGAGTTACAAAATATGCATTAATTACATTCCCAATATAAAAGGCCAATAGAGGCTCGTACGATGTGATTCAAAACCCATGCTATATGATGAGAATGCAAAACGTCATATTTTTCTCCCTTAATGTTTAGTGCTTTATACTTATTTGATGCCTAAATGTACTCATTATTCTTTTATTTTTATTTAGGTGCAAATGGAGGCATTAAGTGCAAAATGAAGCTAATTGGGCGATTCTGGACAGTTTGGACATCGCTTCATAATCTGGGCATAACTCTCTCATCCGAGCTCCAATTGAGGTGATTCAAGATACTATGGAACGCCAAGAAAAAGATCTACAACTTTCATGTTTTAAGTTTTGAGAGATACTGGCTATATCAAGGTCAAAATCGGGCTTGAAATTACTGCTCGTACTAGATGCTAAATGGATGAAAAATCAAGCAGAATGGCATTATGGTAAATTTGAAGAAATCAGGAGTTCGTCGAAACATATCCAATATTGGGCTCATATTTTGCAGAATGGAAAATTGTGCAACTTTATTTCTTGAGCCGAGTCCAACCGGAGCCAAGATGAAAAGATAAAGGCGAATAAAGAATTTTCAATAACTTTAATTCCAAACCCAAAATTCCATCTATATCCCCACATGCATACACTCCTCTCTCACGTTTTCATCCTATCAGAACTCATTATTTCTCTCTTTCCTCTTTAACCACCCACGTATCACACTCCTAGTGGATCTCTCTCTCATCCCTAATAGTTCTCACAAAGACCTCTTTTCTCTACATAAACCCACCGATCTGAAGGCGAGAGGGGGATCTCTGCACTGCACGTTCTCTGTCTTTCTGCATCTTTTTCTCCTCTGACGAATTCTCTCTCTCGGTCTCTTTCTTTTCTTCTTTTCTTTTTATTTTAATTTTGCAAGTTAGCATGGCCCTGCGTGGCTAATTCTTTGTAATTGGTCAAAGGAGACTGAAGCCTCGGAACAAATATTGTGAGATCTAATTTATTTTCATTGTTCAATTTATGCTTTGAATATGGGTTGTTCTTCTATGCTTAATTTGTTATCATGATTGTTTCGTTTAATTGCTAGGATGCATACTAGTATATTTTTCGTTGCAATCTACTGCTAAATTAGAAATCAAATCCGTAATTGTTTGATCTCTCTAATTTGTGAAGCAACTGATATTTAATAAATTACTGCGTCAGTGATTGTTAGATATTAGGAAGAACACTTGGCTAAATTAAATGCAACTGCGTGTGCTTGTGTTATTTGGGTTCATCGATCTCTCTAATTTTAATGCTGTTACTAAATTAAATCTATAGCGCTTGTCTTAGGTTGTTTAGTAATTAGGGTTAATTAGAGCACATGTTTTCTAATTAACTAATTAAGGAGGTAGGAATTTAATTCCAACGATGAATATTCAAAGTGTTTGTTAATTTATTTTTGCATCAATGATCAGTTCTGAATTTCCGATGGTGGATGTTAACTTTGACCAATGCTTGCTCATTTAATTGAATTCGTTACTTTGTTGCTCTTTGTTTTCTTTTATTTATTTTTTTCTTTCAACATAAAAAAAAAAATACCCCCTCATCTTTAATCACATAGCATGAAATTTGACTAAACACTCTCCGTGGGAACGATCTTTACTCGCACTACTACATATATTTTTAGGAGTAAAGGTTTTATTATTTTTGGGTGCCTGCGACAGCACGACCACTATACTTAAAACCAACTCATGCATGTGACATATGTGGAGTAAATGAACCTCTAGATCATGAAAACAATTAAAGGAGAAGGAGCTCTTCGCTTTAAGAAGCACAAACAAGAAGGTAGGAGCTGAAGGGGCTGCCGGTCATGAAATCACACCAAAACGAACTATGTTGCAAAGGAGATGATGTAGTATCCCTTGGTGGGGTCGGAACCTCTCAAAACTCTTCAAAACTAACCCAAACCAAGTTCTGACCCTCAATACACATGATTGGCTTCTAATCCCACTGAGTAATCCTAACCATTGAATTAATTAGTGCTAATCATAGGATTAAGAGGTCGGGTTATTACAGCAACCATCGCTAAAGTTAGCATCCAGGACAACCAGGTCATTTATAAGACATCTATCCTTTCTCAACATGACTATTATGAAGCTTCCACTCCTATCACTCGCCCATAATACGTTGGTGCTGGGTTTGTTTTGTGCATGTGTGTGTGCGCGCGCACGCCTTATCTCTATCCTTTTGTATGTTTTTTCTTAAGTAATGAACTCATCTTTTAAAAAAAATGAAGAGAAAAGACCACGTGAAAAAGATTTGGAGGAGCATACTTATTTCCAACAACAGTAATAGTCCGCGAAATGGGTTAAATCGAATTAACAAAAAAAAAGAAGCACAAATTAAATTCAATGCAAGAAAACAACACCTAAACAGAGATTGCACATCTAAAACCATATTGTTTTATTGAGAAGTAACACAAACACTTATAAAAAGTAGTATTAGAGTAAACAGGGAAGCTTGTCACAACAAAATCACAACAATTCACCAAATTCTTGAATTATAAGAACCCATTATAAAATAACGAAAATCTGATAAACTGTCATAATATTCTAACTTGGCTTTCTTTCAGTCAAGTGCCTAGAAACCACTAAAACGCTTGCAAAAAATACCTTTGAAATGTCACCTTCTGTACGGCCTAATTGGGAAACCTTCGGATTTCAGAAAGAGAGAGTTGCAAAGGGTGGGAGAGAGATATGATGACGGATAGAGATTTGAAGGAGAGAGAGTCGATTAGCACCATAGGAGATCAAATTGCGTGAGAAGGGAAGGTAGAGGTATATCGGACGAGAGGGATTCCTCCACGTGTCTTGTTGCATCCAAATATTGTAGAGAACATTTGGGATGATCTCTCAAAATCTTATAAAATTATTGAGGTGCAGAGAAAAAGAGAAGCCAAAGACTTGAAGATCGAGAGATATGCAGAGGTTTTGCGGAAACGTAAAATATAATGAAAATTTAAAAATATCAAACTATACAGAAAAATGTTCCTGTAATTATAAAAGACAGAAAGTAGTTTAGTAGGTTAAAAAAGTTACTTTTCTTAGAAAGACTTATACTTTAAAATTTTAAAAACTTTATTCATGAATAAAACAATTTTAACTAAAAATAATAATGGTAGACTATTTTCTTTTTTAAACTATCGTTATCAAAGATATTTTCTTTAGTACGAACGATAATTAAAGAAGAAGAATTTGTTAGAAATCTCTAATGATATGAATGGTCACATGTAGGGCTCCTGCCGATTAAAACATACATTAACAATTTTAACTAAAAATAATAATGGTAGACTATTTTCTTTTTTAAACTATCATTATCAAAGATATTTTATTTTGGTACGAATGATAATCAAAGAAGAAGAATTTGTTAGAAATCTCAAATTATATGAATGGTCACGTGTAGGCTCTTGCCGATTAAGACATGCATTATTCTTCTTAAATTCGATTTTTGGATTAAATAGACTTTAAGAATAGAAAACTTTCACATTTCACTAAAAATTAGAATGCTATAGTATTTTTCTTTATTCTAATTTTTTTATTTAAGAGATTTTATTTCATCTATACATACATTTAATCTATATACAAAAACCACAGATAATTATATTCATCTATATATAAATTTCAAAGAGAACAAGCATTCATCTAAGACGGTCTGAGAATCTAACATCTAAAATGGAACAGACATCAGTCCCATCCAAAAAAAGAAACTTAACAATAAAAATAGTTTCCGATTCAAATATCCACATCACAATTTGGGTTTTCAATGTGACACAATATGCAGTCAAATAAAATGTATCAAGAAAAGTTACCCAAAAACGAATGCAAAAACAATCATATAAAGAACATATTTTGATCTAGCCAAAAGAATACAAAAAATCAATCATTAAACAAACAAACAAATGTGAAATATAATAAAAAGAATGATCATTAATAACAAAAAAATAACTATTTCAAAAGCAATAAACTTGGGAAAGTTGATGTTACAGAAGCCCAAAAGGCCAATACACCATATATTTTGATGAAAGTGCTCTATGGTTAAGGTTTTGGAGGGAAGAGAGGAGAGATATCGTTGGTGAGATTTTTTCCCAAAGAGGGTTTCAATAGATGCGACAGGCAACAAGGGCGAGGATTTCCCTAAGACATTGACCAACCAGGTCAACAACCCAATTAGTAACACCAAACCAATGGATTCATGGGCTCAACTATGGGTTTGGTCTGCATCAATTCCACAATTTATCTGTTCAAACAAGTTTTTATCTTCATAGACGGGGCACATTCAACAAAAACCAGATCAATGACCTTATGGGAGCAACCAAAGACAATGGGTGCAACCAACGACCTTCTAAGAACTTTCTTAAAAAAATTAAAAACAAAAAGTGTTTTAGGTAACTAGATTTACTGGCAAACTAAGTTCAAAGCAAGTCATGAGCCAAATGGGAAAAACTAAACAAACCATAGTCCCAAGAACAAAATAAAATAAAAAGAAAAAGAAGATGAATAAATAGAGTTCGAACAAACTACATTTACAACGAACTCTACATACCGAAAAGGGTCGTAAAAGAAAGAAATCAGCAAACCCCATATAAAAAACCAACTACAGACAAACAACAAAGATAAAGAAATGAAGAGATAATAAAAAAAAAGCCCATGAATTCCAAATACTACAAATATTCTAGGGACTTTTACCACAATAATCCCCTTAAATAGGGTAACCCTAAACTTTTATAATGACCCAAATATATGCAACTATTTATAATCTATCATACACTTTTTTTCCACCTTTTTTATAGAATGAGAATTCCATGTACTATAGAGAAAAGGAGCCAGCAGAGAGACGAGAAAGACAAAACAAACAACCCCCAAAGCCTATCATACACTTAAAAATAGAAAAGTAATGAGAGAGCAACCAAGATTTGGCGGAAGTCCATTATTGCAAGGTATGAGAATGGTTTTTACTTCCTCTTTTTTTTTTTTTCCATAAAGGACAAATACAAGAGCTATACCCAAATAATCAAACAATAAAACTTAGGGACATTTACTTCAAAAATCCCATTAAATAGGGTAATTACAACTGAGGACCCTATACTTTTATAATGACGGCCAAGGACCTTTCGCTCAAAATCCAATATTTCATTCCGTTTTTGCCCTTGGTTGGTTGATGTCAACATAACCCTAAAAAAAAAAAGGTTCTTCGCCCCCAAATCAATAGCAACAGTAGAATAGAAGAAAGAGATGAAGGAGAGAAGAAGGAGATCAATGCCCTACCCCTTTTTTTCTCAATCACAGTGTGAGAGAAATTGCTCGATGTCAACAAAACCCTAAACAACGGAAAACTCAATTTTTGTTGACGCTAACTGGGTATTTTTGTTGACGTCAACATAATTTTATGTTGATAGCGATGAATCTTTTGTCGACGTCAACAAATTCACAGGGTCACTCATGCTGTTAACTGAGCATTTTTGTTGATGTCAACACAATTTTATGTTGATGTCGATGAATCTTCTATCAACGTCAACAAATTCACGGGGTCACTAATTGTAATAACTAGGTATTTTTGTTGATGTCAACACAATTTTATGTTAATGTTGACGAATGTTTTATTGATGTCAATAAATTTTACTCATGATAAAATAGGAAACTGGTAATGTTGACATCAACAAAAAAAGGGCAAAACGGAAAAAAAAAAAGATGAATTGGTTTAGAGGTCCTTAGCCGTCATTAAAAAAGTTAAGGGGATTTTTGTGGTATATGTCCCTTGTTTTTTTTTTTTTTTTGTACCTTTCCATATGATTGCTAATGTTCTTGCTTACTTGCAACCCAATTGGATATTTTGATCTTAAGGCGCCCATCCTCTCTCCTGTCTCCGTCTCCGTCTCCGTCACTGCTGCTTTTACTTAATATAGGTTGTTTCTCCTTTTTCGACCTTCGCCCTCAGATCATTAGAATATGGAATTTTCTACTGTGTGTGTAGAACTGTTTATACTGATAAAACCTAAGTTATTCAATTTTGGAAATGTAGGTTTCTTCTGACTGATAAAACCCTCCCCTTCTTCCTGGTGAAAATGCTAATGATCTAGTCTGTTTGAATAACAGAGTACAGCTGATCCGTGCTGTTAATTTGGTCAAAATGGAGTTTTGGGGCTCCGTGGTCATACACGCGAGCCAACATGGACTCAAATTTGTCAGTCAAATTTTAAGCAAGATGGGATGATGCTTACATGATGATGTTGTCAGGTTTTAAAATTATGCTCAGTGCCCAATTCAATGCGACTGAACCTTGATAGATGGGATATTGCCTGCATCCATGGTTAGTTTTATTGTTTAGAGCATGTTTGGATGTACAAAACACTTCCATTTGTTTCTTGTTCAATGGTGGAGCAGAAAAAGTTGTGTTTCCCCAACTGAATTGTGGTGCATCTTTTCCACCCGAAATAGTTGCATTTGTTTGTGTTTGGAAATTAAAATGCCATACTATCAATTATTAAATATGAGTACTGTCAAAAGAGGCCCCCGCATATTGTGTGCAACCCCAATGGATAGCTCACTTGGCCTAGGACCACAGTTTAATGGGCAGCTCAGTCGGCTTACGACCACGGTTTGCACCCGAAGGTTGAGGGTTTGAAACTGCGCTACCACACTAGGCCCACAAAGGGTTTACTTGGTTCAGACGGGGCCCGAAGGGATTAGTCCGGCCTATAGGGTAGGGACACCCTCCATTGTCAAAAAAATATATAAACATGTAGTCTTTTGTGCTCCTTACATCTCCTGTGATAATTTGCAGCACTCACATACTAGCATTGTGAAAAGAATTGCAAACTTTTATACCACTTTCTCAGTCATTGGTAATATTTTGTTTTCATTTTTATTGTTGCAGATTAATGTTCTACCCTTGAAGCTGATGAGTCATACAAATGTTGGAAAGCCTACTTAGTTTGAGCTGAAAGGTCTTAAAGTTAAAACCCTTCTGTTCAAGTTTTTTTGACTTGCTAGATAATGTATTTGAATTTGGATCTCTTACCTTTATCCCCTTCACGACTTTAACCTCAGCGGGAGAATTCTATAGAGGACGTGGGCGTCACTTTCTTTCTAGCCCCTTCCCAAACAAACGGCCAACCCTCTCTCTCTAATTCCATTCCTGTATGGATAACACGAACCTTAAATATACAATGTTTTCAATCATCTCAACCTCTTTGAGTAAAATATCTTATGAATATCCATCGTCATTATCAACACATTTTCTTTCCATTTCAAGGCATCCCATCTTTCATTTTTCTTAAATGTTTACATCTTTTCATCTCTCTCTTTGACCCTTTTTTTTTTTTAATACGTTTCAAGTCAGCCTTTTCCTATGTTCCTTTTTGACAAAACCCGGCAATGGATACTATCCATCTATCCAAGGGCACTTCAATGCATAGTTTGCAGGATTGTTGTTTGAGTCTTGAAGAAATGTTTGCTCAATGTATGAGTATGGTGGCTGTCGTATGGAATTGTAATGGATTGTGGTTGCTGTAATGTCATGTTTTTGTTGGCCATCGTAATGGGATGTTATTTTAGTCCATAATTTAGCAAATTGTTGATTTCAAGGAATGAAACCATAGATCTGCTCCCATTTCTCTCTGTGTTATAGTATTTTCATGTTTTTGCTGTGCTTAATGATATGAAATATCATTCATTCATTCAAATTTATCAATTGAGTTTACCTTTTGAAGAAAATGGGTACTCTACCTAGATGCTAAAGAAGTTTCCTTATACCAATTACAAGATGATTATGGTGCAGAGCCAAGGCAACTCCAGTCATTTTGTTGGAAAGTGGTGGTGATCGGTTCTTGAAATAAGATGGGGTTATTCTTCTAGAAACCTGTATGCATTTATGAACTCAAGTTTGAATGAGAAATGTAGTTCTGGAAACACAAACCGATCCTCTTCAAACTGCTGTCCACGTGTTCTTCCATTCCAAAGGAGACTTAGTTGTAAACATCTTGTGAATGTTACACTTGTGTTCGGGATGAAAATTTATGTTGTTTCTACCATGACGAGATTCTTGAATGGGGCATGCGGGGAATATTGTTGTTGCTCGGATCAAGGACCTGCAGCTGCAAGGATCTTACTTCCCATATTCAACAAGACAAACTACCCAGTTTCCTTAAGCTAGGAATTGCATTCCACTTATAATATGAACAGAGGAGTTCGAATTCTCATTGGATTTAGACTGAGTACATTTTTAAAAGCTTGTAACCGTTAAATTCCAATATTCCACTCCATTCACTTGACAACCCATTAATATCAACTCCAACCCATCAAAGTTTCAATGATCCATTCATTTGACAACTTTATAAAATCAACTTAACACCTGTCAATGACCATTCAATAGTGCAGAAACCTGTAACCATCAACTTTCATGATATCTTAATCCCATTCATTTTACAACATGAAAACATGAAAACGTTTACTTATAAATAATGTAATCATCAACTTTGAACATGACAGTCTCCATTCATTCTACAAATTTATAACATCAAAGCATTGAAATAGTAGCAACCATAACATTAAACTCTGAAATTTAAACAAGACAATCTCCATTCAAATTAGAACCCGATTACAACATGTTTACACATGCAAAGAACCATTAAAATTACTTCACATCACAGATCCACCTTAAGTCAAGCCTATTACATTCCCATATAAACACACTCTCCTTTGCAGTACAACCAACATCACAAATAACAGCCAATATCTACAATATAAACTTCCATTACAGCAGTCAATAGCCAATAGTTTAGTTACTCTACTATGCAAATATAGATGGTTAAGAACAAAAAATCAAGCAACCATTTATGGTGTTCCAAAGAAATTGGTCTAAAGCTAGATTAAATGAACAAATGGTATACACCAAGTGAACCAAATCTATGAAATATAAATTACGACTCGAGTGTGACATCAAAGCTTGACTATCACTCTTCCCCTTCTAAAGGGTGCCACTCACTGCCACATCAATGTTCCTTCTTTCGACATGGCCACTCTCATATACTCTTAAGGCAACAAGATCATCTAGGCTTGCTTCACTCACACCTCTTTCTTTCCAAGCATCATAACAACCTGTGGCAAAAAAAAATTCAAGATCTATTTTTAAAAAAATCTCATAAATGAACAAAAGTTCCCTTAAAACCTAGCTTTTCAATCTTAGAACATCTCTTCTTTATTCATTGTTGGTTCCTCACACAATTTTAACCTTTTGCTCTATTCGCACCATATCGGCGTATTGGTGGAGTGTTGGGAAGAAATGAGCCATAACATGATATTCACAAGGCTTGAAGCCTTCAAAGTCTTCACCAACAGAGTCATCACCAGTGGAGGGTGTATAAATCACCAAAAAGATCATAAAAGATAGAATTTTGTATTTTCATCAAGTTCAATTGTAAGAGAAAACATTAATATAAAGGGTGGCTCAGACATCTGATGCTTATAGTATCAATTGGGTTTTCTTTGCTTTTCTCAATACTCACTTTCTAGGTATGACTTTTGACTCCTACTAGCAACATGACTTGGAAATAATAACTCCTACCATCCATATGTAACATAAATAAAAATGAAAACAAACTAAAAATACTTGATATAAGATTTGTTGCAAGGAGACTCTTGAGTAAATGTGTCATTTTGGGGGAAGATGCCAACTATCACAATATGGAGTCAGCATTTCAGATTGCCTTCGGCAAACAGAATACAAATCCAGACTCACCACAAAATTCATATCCAGTAACCAAACATTTTCTTGTATTAACAATTGTGTATCAAAATATATGAAAATTAACAGGAATGCAGAATTGCATAAACCAAAATGAAGGATTGACCATGAAGAACAAAAACATAAGCAACAAGAAATTCCTTAAGTAAAATCATATGCAACACAAAAGGGTTAAAAATTCAGCATGCAGAATCCCACATTTATGAATGAACTGATTGAAGAGCTTTACTGATGTAGATAGCGGCCAAGAAGAACAAGTAGGTCATGATACATGCAACCAAATATTAAGAATTTAAGATGGGGCATCCCCTCTTATTTTCCTTAGCTTTTGATTAGTTTGATTTTTTATATTTTACTCTTTTAGGACACATTTCAACTACTGTCAATGATACTTCAGTCATCGTCTACTTCCGTTTGGTAAGGCTTACAGCAAATCCATTAATTAAATGAATCACTAAGATTAATTCAATTTTCCTTTCTCGTGTACTGTGTTTATTAACTTGTGTACAGGGCACCTTTAATAGCCACTGGAATGAGAATAAACTTGTATATGAAAACTCTCTTGGGGAAAAACCTTGCAAGAGGTCTTTGTGGTAGTTATTTTGGAGCACGTAAGCATTAGCTAAGGGTTTCCTGAAATATGAGGCATTGGCCCAGTATAAACCTAGATCTAGGCATAATGATTTAGTACCAATCTTGGGATGAACCTTGCATTTATTTCAGATTGGATCACCACCTATTTGCAACTGTTATTACAGGTCAGATTTTGCTCTTCTCAATCTTACACATGATTTATAAAGTGTTTTGATTATCTTCTTCAAATGTGCATATAGTAAAACCTAATATTTGAGAGTTAAAAGGTTAATCTAATGGGCCCATGAAAATTAGCTTTTTGGGCATACAATGGCAGCGGTTGAGGGCTCTATTCTGACCCCAGTCTACATAATTTATAGTTTCTATACTAAGAGCAACAAGTACGTAAATGTAGTAATAAATTAATAATCTAGTTCCACCAAAAATGTAGAATGACAGAAGAAATTTTCTCAGTTCTTACATCTTGAACCCAATGAATCCCTTGAGCAATAATATCATCTCTCTGAAGCCAATTTATTTGCCACAAAAGCCAGTCATCGATAGCATCTTCCATCATTAACTGCAAATTTTGTTTGGAAATCCAGAAAACCTATCTTCTGCAGATAAAGAAGAAAATGCAATCAAATTTATGAAGGAATTCAAGCAGCATTTTACAATATGAAATTCATCCCCTATCAAGTATCCATAAAGTGCTATAGCAGTTACAGAGGTCAAGAAATTTAATTCCAAACTTACCATAAAAATATCACTTACTACATTCTTAGAAATAAAATGAGACCCGCAAAGCTATGTTGATAGTTAAGACATTCTCCCACCAGGGGAGATGTCCCGGGATAGACACAGGAAAGCCTCCTATATAACCCGGCAAAAGAAAGGGACACTCGCATGCTGCACAGTATAGTTTCTACAAACAGTATAGATCATAGGACAACAAAGGTAAGAATCCAGTCAAGGCTGGAGTTGCATCATTGTTATTAAAAAAAGACACATTCATGATATTGCAATCTCTTTTTTTTTTTTTTTGGGCTGAAGTGCTGATATATTTATAAAAGTAAATTGTTACAGAATTCACAACAAAAACAACTTTTTACAGTCCTGAAACCTAGAAACAGAGCCTATAAACAAACTGAGAGTTTACAAGCCTACACATAAATATTTAAATGTACCGTGTTTCATTGTCAAAATAATATAATACTGAGATATTATAAATTAGAGTTCTATTATTTTCTTATTGTGTATGACGAGACTTGAAAGAATATACCAAATTATTCCATTATTAAAACATTTGTATAAACGCATTTTGCTGCTAACATGTTAAAATAATTCCAATATACAATGAAACTTTTTCTTGATTGGTAATATCTTAAAAAATTATATTTTGTACAATTTTTTTAACTTATGGAAACACTGAGTCGAGAACCGATAAAGTAATATTAACATGATACAACACTGCCATTGTAGAAAAGAGCCCGCAGCATGATTGGAAGGTGCTCAGAGTTGCAACTTGTGGTTGGAGGATCGAGTAATGTTAACTTTTAAAGTACAGAGAGAGAAAGAGGAGGTATTGCAATATTGGATTGAGAAACATCTAGAAGCAGACCGTAGGATAGACAAACAAATTAATGTAAAAATAGAATGAAAATTACACTAGAAAAAGAACGTACTTTGTACAACTTGTTTTAACTCATCAAAAAACAAGTAGCTGAGGCTGAGATGCCAATAAAGTACTATTAACATGTCACAGCTGTTAGATGAGAAATTGCAGTTCTAATCTCAAACCACAAATGACATAAGATAGATTTGCTGAAAAATGTTGTAATTAAAAGAGACAGAATTATAGAGTTCAAGGGGGGAGGTGTTTGACAAGGGGGGGCTCTGTTTTAAAACTGGGGAAAGGCGGTACATAAGGTTTGGACCGATGATTGGTTGGGGGCGGGCTATTGGTTGGTCTTTTCCCTGTTTTAAGGTAGTTTCAGATAACAATAATTCAGAGAGAATCTTATGTTCAGTCAGGGAGTAGTGTCTTGTGTTATCTCTTTTAGGAGAGCTTTGCATCAGCATGAAGCAATTGGGTCTGAGTCTATATTGGGTCTTTTGTCACTTCCATTTGCAAAAGTGAGAACGATTTTTGCATTTGGAAGTACTTCTGGAATGTTTTCTGCCAAGTCTTTCTTCATGTAGAGGTTTTTTGTTGGTTAACAATCACTGGAAAGGTCTTTGACCGTAGATAATCTTCAAAGGCAAGGCTTGACTTTATAGAATATTGTCGATAAGTGTTCTATATATGGAAGACCAGGGTGTGGTTGCGATCAACCATTTATTTCATCATGATTTTGCATCACATCTATATGGATTTTAAGGTTTGTGGGATTTCATGGTGTATTCCTAAATCTCTTGTCGCCTTCATTCAGTCTTGGAGGTTGGGTTCATTTTTATGGCCGTGGTTTGCTGATATGGAGGCATATATCCCTTTTGCAATTATATGGTCTATTTGGAAAGAAGTAATGACAATTTTTAAGGGGGGACTACATTGCCAGTTGATGCTATAGTTCCATTGGTGGGACTTAGGTCAGTAAGGTGGTTATGCAGGAAGAAATTCAAGGAAGTAAAGGTGTAAGCTTGATGACATCTTCTGAAATTGGACGCTTGCACCATTTGTCATCCAAGGAGAAGAAATATGTCTCTTGGAGGCTTCCTTCCATTGGATCCTCGAAATTCAATGTGGATGGTGCGGCGAGAGGTAAACCAAGTTCGGCGAGGATAGGAGTTCTTCGTAATTGCAAGAGGGACGCTTTATTCATGTTCTCCAAGAATGTGGGGGTGAAGAATTCTAACGAGGCTAAGGTTTTAGCAATTCTTGAAGCTCTGCATTTATCCTAGAGAAGTTTGTTGTGGGAAGTGATTCCCTTAGCACATTTCGTGGGTTAATTCAATGGAGATGAGTCTGTGGAAATTTCAGTTCTACTTCAATGAGATAGCATTTCTATCTTCATCTTCTTGGGTAGTCTTTTAACATATTAGCTGATTAACCAATGGGATGGCAAATGCATTAGCCAAACAAGGGGTTGATAGGATCCTTTCTATGGAGGCATCTATTTTGTAATTGTTGTTTGCATCTAAGAGTAATGCTCTTATCCTGATACTTTGCTTTCTTTTATTAATTTTGTTTTGTTGTATGATCCCTGATCTTGCAATATGATATCTGTAATTTCCCAAGAGGCCGACAACACAAAGTCTCACACCAAACAGCACATAACATTCTACAAGAAGAGGGATTTTCCCAAGAAAATGGCCCCCAACAAGCCTAGATGAAGTACCATTAGTTCCGAGGCATTGACAGTACGCTGATGCATGGGGCCAGAACAAAACCATGCTGACGAATGATCCAATAGCTTTGATTAGACCAACCACCATGAGCTGGACACTCATCAAGTTGAGCTTGAAACATAGCCATCATCCACAACACTCACGCTGTCTTGTGAGAAAGAATCTCACAATCTTGAATAAAGTCTTCCAGTAGCAACCAGATATAATCCTACTGCAAAGAGTCTTAAATGCTTCTGCAAATCAAGATTGTTAAGTTCATGGTTCAAATTACCTTTTGACAAGGGCCCACACAAAAGAGACAATAAATGTGGCTCTGAAACCGTATTATGAAACAGATTCCCATGACATAGAACTAGGCCTGTCAATCCAGCCCTTTGACAAGGGGGCCCTGCCCTGCCCTTTTTTTTCTTCTTGTTGTTTCTTTATATATGGGAGGTGCTCCTATGAGAGGCACTCTCACCAAGTTGGTGAGAAATGGGTGGGGGCCCTCACTTCCATATCCACTCTCACCAACTTAAATGCAAAGGCCCCCAACTTAAATGTGAGGGCCCCCACCCATCTCTCACCAACTTGGTGAGAGTGCCTCTCATAGGAGCACCTCCCTATATATATAGCCTATAAAACGTTGCTAATAATAGAATAACAGGAATAAAATGGGGATAACGGTAGACAGCAATGATGCAATGATATTCATCAATAGTGGTAAAAAACCCAAAATAAAAATAATAAGAAAGAACCAATAATTGTGATTGGTGTCTATTTCCATTGTTTCTATTTTCTAAATATCTAACATCAACGGCACCAATAATTGTTGATCTTTATTTTTTTTTCTTTACCATTTATTCAACTACAGCCGGCAAATGATTTTGAAATTTTCAATTTTCCTAAGGATATCTAAATGTGCCATTACGATTATTTTTAAATTTTATGCCTATTAATCTATTTGCAATCTTTGAAAGTCTCGGCACCTGTCTTCATTGGTAGGTGTACACTTTTGTGTTCTCTTTGTTCCAAGTTTTGGGTAGTATCAAGTACAATTGTATGAACAACCTATCGATGCTCGACGGTAGTGTATAAAAAATAAAAAATAATAATAAAAAAAAACTGGTTTTCTTGTTTTCAGGCTGTGGGCCCAGGCCCTTGAGGGTAAGGTAAGGGCCTTGGCCCACCCGGGCCCACCCTTCATATACTAAGGGTAGGTAAGGGCACCCCAGCCCCAACCTGGCCCGGCCCTTAGAGAGAGAGAGAGAGAGAGAGAGAGAGAGAGAGAGATGATTTTTGGGAGTAAGATGATTTCTGGGAGTAAAAGCTCCTCCCTTGCTTGAAGGTCTCCTTTATACATTTGTACCTTCTGTACCAACCAGATTATTTAGCATATTTTAGGCCAGTTACATCTCAAATAGTGTAAATATACAATAAGTCTTACGTTTATGGTGGTCTTTGAGAGCATGAACACAGTGTAGTCCGTTGCATAAGAATCTATGCCTACCTTTCCTAGGCACCACTTGGATGCTTTCACGGATAAGGCATATGGAGCTTTTCTAGAAGTTGGGACTTGGGGCTCGTGTCCAACAACCTTCATGTCCACTCTTACATCTAACTATCCTGAAAGATGGGCAACTTTTTTAAAGATAGAACAGTTCTAATTATCTACTCGTATATTCCGTCTACCGGCTTGATGAGCATTAGTAGGAGGAAGATAATAACAAGATAAAGAAAATTTTAAATGAGAACAAATCACAGAAATAAACTATGAACTAAGAAACTTGCTTTAAGAACATGTTCCTACTTGCATAATAAATTTAACATGAAGTATATGACCTGCAATTTGAATATCAAAGGATATGATGACGACTTCATTTTTAAAAGTTAATTCCAACAACCGAATAGCTGTTAAAAATAATGGATAACTTAAACATAATGTTAGATCCTCACCTCAGCCACCCTCTTCTATTAAGTCGAAATATCTTATCGACTAAATTCAACAGCGGCACTTAAATTAGGTGGCGTCCACTGCAGAGGAATCAGGATGGAAGGATATTAGAACAATGATGAATACAGCTACAAGAAGACCAAATTCCTATATTTGGGGAAATTTCTCCCGTTGACGTTCCTACATGGGGACGTTCATGGTGTCATGGTTGGTGCCGTGAAATTCAGGGGGTCCTTTTTTCCAAGAAGCCCCCCACCTCTTAAAACATCCAGATGGGAATGTCCATGTAGGAGAAAATTCTGCTCCTCTATTATTCTCACTGGTTGTAAGTCTTAGAAGCATCAACCTTTGAGGACTCTTAATGCAGACAAAATTGATTAAGAATTCCCATAAAGTAGTTTCCTGTCAACTTCTATTTATATTGAGAAATTTGAGAAACAATTCAGTTTATTTGTACGTCATTGGGTTTATTTGTAATTTTGGAAGTTAGTTTAAAAATTAAGACTAGCTTACATTTGAGTTATTTTAGACTAGAGTTATGATGTTATTAGAGTTTCCTATTGTTATGGGATTAGGTTTGCTATTATGGTTATGAATAGGTTTCCGAGTTTAGTTAATGTCTTTGGTTATAATCTATGAATAGCCTTCGGCTATTATTAATAATACAGGTCAATCAATTCATTTGATAAGGAGTTCAATCAATTTAGTTAACATGTAGCACCAAAATTTCAACTTGATAGCAAAACAAGTTCCTTAAGGTTCCTTGCTATATCTTTCGTCTTTTATATTTTAGTTTCCTTTCCCCAAAAAGCATTGCATCAGAGGGCCGCAGCCCACGGGTCATTGGGTCTGTATTTGTAATGCAGAGAAACCAGAGAAGAAGAAAGTAGGGTGCCCCTTGGTTTTATTTCAAGAAGAGAGGATTAACTGGAAAACACACACACACACACGCGCGCGCGCACGCACACAAAAAAAAAAAGGGAAAGGCAGCAAGTGCTGCAACAGGCCCTTGCTTCTTCAGTTGCAAAAAAGGTGAGACAGAGAGAGAGAGAGAGAACATAAACTCTCGCAGTGATGTGTGAAAAAGAACAATGAAGAGGTCGGTGATTGGCATGAATCTATAAAGGGCCATATCGAATTTCAGTAACAAGGACTCCGACAGGAAAAAGAAAGGAACATGTTATTTTTTAATCATCTGCATATTCATCAAAACCATCATTCTCGTATTGTTCTTCAACTCCATGATCCATATGCTTTTGGGAGAGATCAATACATATCTGATCTAGTGGTCCACTAGTTCCAATAGACTTAAAAAAAAAAGTGGAAAATAGCAAAGACGGACCTACAGACAGATGGTGGCCACCAGCAAAGCACAATGGACATTTTTTGCAACACATCAAAAGAGAAGAGATTATATTTATTGCGAACTACCAAGAGTAGCGCAACAAAGATTATTTAGGACTTTGATATTAGGTGTTCTTTTCACCACAAAAGTTTATGATATCATTCAAGTCAGGGAGAAAACTTTATAAAGACTTTACAGTTATTTGGTTGTGTGAATCCAAGCAATCGTTATGGGTGAGAATCCATCCTTAGTTTTGTGTGAAAAAGTTGTGTGGCATTCAAACTCATCAACTATGCTATGTAGCATAAATGGGTCAATTTAATCAGTATTGTTGTTGAGAAAGAGTTTGTAGAGGGGATGAAGCTTTTTTCACCTTCATCAATCAAGTTGCAAGCAGATAGAAGATCCATCATCCTCAATCGCATAGAAAATGAATCAATCATTGCAGGGTTCTCAGGCAAGATAAATCCCACTAACCGTTGCATTCAGAGCTTACAGCCCTACGAGCTAGGTTACAATTATGCCTCTTCAGGAATATCAACAATGTTGTAATTAAAGGAGACAATCTCAGTGTCATAGAGTCCCTTCAGAATGATGGGGATTTTAAAGGGACCTAATAATCTCTTGGAGGAAATTTTCTCAATGTTTATAGCATATTGGGATGTCGAGAGCCCAATTTTGTAAGTGAACTACTAATACTCCTGCAAATGCCCTTGTGAAGTGGGCTACCCAATGTTCACAACAGTTTATAATCTGCCTCTTCATATCCTCAACATTCATTTACAAGATGTGAAGACGTAGGTGTGATGCCTATCAAAGGTCAAACTGAAGTGGAAGGTCGTCAGTCAGGTCTGCTGATGCAAGCCCTAGGGTTAGGGTTTGCGTGGAAAGTGCTAAAAGCACAATGGGTGCTGAAGCATGTGTCCGAAAACACAATTGATCTCCGAAGAGACAATAAACGAGGACACACCTCAATGGGAAAACCCAATTTCATTAATCAACTCTGCATAATTCTTTACTACAATGCCATATAAATAAGAAAGATAATGACTTAAGGCCTAAGAAATCTAATTAATCTAGGAAACTAAATAAAATGGAAACCTAATCCTAATTACAATATTTAAAGAAACTAATGACATAAGAAATAAATTCCTAAATCTACGTGGGCCCTCCACATGTGGCCATGAGGTCTATGCTGCATCATCGGCTCATTGGAAATGATGTTTACTTTTAGCTCTGTAACGTTTTAGGTGTTTTGTGTTTTTGGCTTTTTTGTGTTTGTTTTGGTGATCTGAAATGCTTTTCCATAATAAAAAGAAAAGAAAAGGAGGAAGCGTACATATGGTGTTTAGCATGGTTCAAAATCGCAATCATGGTCGCCGCATCGCAGTTCGCAGTCAATTGCAGTGTGAATTTCTATTTTACACCAACAAATTTTGAAAAAATATCCAAAAAATCCAGAATATTATAAAATTTTAAAAAACAATGCCTTTTCCATTAGTACACACTATAAAAAAATAATGGTCCTCCTAAGTAATAACATTATGTATTGCTGCTATTTGATTTTTTATTATTAAATATGCTATTTTAGTGTTTAATATTTCCCCCCATCCTTATAATTTATAGATCCATCAATGTAATTCATGTTTAAAAGCCATAGCATTTCAAGAATTATGAAAAATAATTTCTATTTCACTCTAACCATAGTTGGGCCCATGATCAAATTAAGCATGCCACATTATTAGAATCATTAGCCTATTTGAATGAGACTTCAGGAATCTAGTCTTTTACAAGAAATTATGTGTATCAAAAGGGGAAGAGAACTTTAACAAGAATGCAACAGCAACAACACTACCTCCTAATAATAACTTAATGTGCAGTCCAATCATATTGCAACTACTGCTACATCAACAGAAGTTTTACTTGAAAAAGAGATGTTTTAATTTCTTAACATAAGAAAACAAAAAATGTACAGCTATATCATTATTCTCCATTCAGCGAAACAAATATAAGTTACAAGTACATTACCCTTTGTAAAGGACAGTTCGATAACCATTAATTAGTAAAATAAAAAATGCAACCATAACAGAATGTGAACACTAAACAGTCAAAGTTCTAATGACGTGCAATATTGCATATATTCCATGCAGATTAGTTCAATTATACATCATCATGAAACTTCTTTGACCATGCAAATGTTTCTCATCCTATGTGGCATCCATGAAATTCCTCCATAGGAGCTACCAAATGTTAGTCATGCTACTAAACTGTCCATAAATGTCAAGAATTGCTAAATTACATTCGTGAAATTCATTCTTACAAGCTACAAAATCATTGATATTCATATTAGTTGTTCCACTGTCATGTCCATATTGGTCAAAAATCACATCCGAAAGCTTACATATTTTTCTACAAAATATGGCATAGAATATATATAATAATCACATTCATCAAGGTTCGTCCCTATGATATGTAATCCATTCTTCAAAAGTTCTTCTATTCTGCTCTGAAATATGACATAGAATATACATTGATCACATCAATCAAGATCCATATCTAAGAAATGTAATCCATTCTTCAACACACTCCACCCACTCCCCAACCCCTCCCTTCTCTCTCCCCAACCCGAAGGTCCAATCACTCCTGGTAAAGGCTATACAGATTTACAAAGGATATACTAGCCTGTGAGACCAATGAAAAGGCCTCTTCTACTAGCTTTTGTGAATTCTAACCAAATAATTTCAATATTATGATGTCCACGACTGTGTGCACAAATCACATTGAGTGAGAACAGTCATATAATGTATCCGTACCATTAAAAAAAAATATCATTCACCAGAACAAAAGAGTTGTACAAAGTCATTGTATTTTACCCTGGGCTGGCAAAATTCATAATGGGCTGCATCACCACGCAAGTTAAAAACTCCCAGCCAAGGCTTTGTACCAGTGGGCATTCAGCCTCTCTTGGTCTTAAGACAGCAGCCAAGACCCCTGCCATAAACCTCTGAAGGACCTGAAACCAAAATGAAAGCTCAAAAATGCATGTGTACTGCAGCATAAAGAGCAAATGTTATCAATCAGAAGACTCGCTCACACCTTCTACTCACACTCAGAAGAAAATAGAGCAGGATGAAGCTCCTTAGAAGCAATCAGATGATACCGTAACCTTTCATCTCTTTCTTCAGAAGATAATGTACCCATAACATCCACAGCAATAGAAGACTGATTCCTTTTGTAAATGTCTAGGTGGTCACCTATTAAATCAACCATATCCCTGAAACGAACAAAGCAATTTGATTTGGATTGTAAAATGAAAAATACCCAAAAAATAGAAATGATTGTCCATGAGTTGCAATAGTAATATAAAAGCACCTTGTCAGCAAGTCGACAAGGTTGATCTGTTTAATCCTTCCAGATATCTCACCAATAACATCTTTGATAAGCATGTGTACCTGATCAGGGGCCTCTTTGTCAGGAGTAATTGCTGAATACCACAAATCAACCAAGAAGTCCTGCAAGATCTTATTAATAAAATCGTCTACAGCAGCCTCAACAAGAGGCGAATCAGTTTTTCTCCTCCATCTTGGTGCAGTCGGTAGAGGTGAGATGCGGGGATCATCCAATGACAACTGCTTTTTCTGCAATTGAGACAGATATGTTGGTCGACGAACTGGCCGAACCTTCCAGCGGAATTCCACTTCATGAGTAGAAGGCGTAACGCAGAGAGCATAAGAAATGCTATCAGGATATTAGTCTACACCGATTTACTTGTGTCTGCAATAAACATGTAAAGGCATTTAGAAGTGCAGTATTAATGGGTGGCTAATATGGATCAATGTGGGAGAAAATACCAATAAGATGAAAGAAGAGAGACCAAATTCAATGTTCCAAGATACAAACTTAGTACCAAACATTTAATTGCTTTATAACCTACGAAGAAAAGGAAAAATGGCATTTATAATTCGAACTATTCAAGACATATGGAAACCAAAATTTTCAGCTCACAATACAAAAGAACCATCACTAGGACTCACGTTAGGTATTGACATGTGAGATATAAGCCAATGAAGGATGTGCAATGAGTTAAACCTTAAGATATCAAGGCCCAGAAGATTTTGACAGTGACATTTTTACTAGTTAATAAAGAAGATGAAAATCCTATTTTTAAATTAACTTTAGCAGTTCATAAAAGAACAAAATATGGAAGAAAGCATATAGACAATTAGGGTACAAATTCTACCTAAAGAATAGTATACAAAAATGCAAAATGATTTTTTTCTTTTTGAAGTAAAAGTAACATGAACTCATCTTCCAATGATTAAATGAATGTTAAGATTGTAAAATCAGTGATTTTTGACAAGCTGGGTGGAATCTCCAATGCAGCGTACACCATGAAAAGGTTGTTAGGTGGATCCCCTCCATCTGGTACGCTCAAAATTAAAGTGGACAGAGTAGAGAGAGGAAAGCTAGACCCATTAAGAACAGGTGGTGTTAGTGTTATGAGAAAAGGGTGAGTACAATGGTGTCTTTTACTATAACAGGGACCAAAGATTCTAGTGAGGTAGATATATGCACAACTAAGGGTTGGAAATTTTCAAAGCACAATTTTTTTTAATTGTAAAAACAAAAAGAGGTAGACAGCTCTCAAAAAGTGAACACTATGATGCTATTATTAGAAGGAAAAAAGGTAGACAGCTTTCAGAAAGTTCATGTCTTGAGAGAAGCTAATGAGGTCGTAAATATTTTTTCCGAAAAGGGAGCGCCGATAGCGACTCTATTTCATGATCTCAAGACTCTAAAAATACTCTCTTCTTTTTCAATATGAAACCCTAGAATTTCTCTCGTTCCTTCTCGCTTTCGTGTTCTTTGGAGCAGAATTTGACTCTTCTTTGAGAGAAAACGAATCGGATTTTCCACGAAAACAAGATTCCTCTGCTCCTTTTTCTAGATTCTATGTCGCAGAGTAATAAATGTATCTTCATATTGACAGATCGTAACGAGAAAACGCTAGAAATTGGGATTTCTCTCTCTCTCTCTGTGGGTCCAGTCCAACTCAGAGTTGTTAAATTTGTTTCGGATGCCGATTCGGTTTGGCCTCCAAACTGAAATATTTCGGCCTATTCGGAATTTCGGTGAAACGTTTCGGATTTATGTTTTGGAGAAATATAAAACTTAAAAATAATATAATACATATAGAAAAATATAATATTAATATCAAATTTCAAAATTTTGGTTTCATACATGTGTACAACTACTATATAAATTCAACAGCAATACCAAATAAATTCAACATAACATGTGCACAAGTGTGAAGAAATGAAAAGTCCACATTTAACCAAGGCCAACTGTTCTTTTAGGGGCCCTTCAGAAATTTCAGAACTTACATATTACCGGATGAGTCATTGAATAAATGGTTTGGTTATTATGTGTCACAGTTGATGGACCTATTGTGTTGCACAACAATGAACCACATAAAAAAATAGCCCAGCAACCCTCCACAAGCTTTGAAAAAATAAAATAAAATAAGGCAGCCCAGCCCAACAGCCCTCCACAAACTTTAAAAAAAGTGAAAAAAAAGAAGCCCTGCCCAGCAGCCCTTCACAAACTTTGAAAAAAAGCAACCTAGCCCCGCCCAGCCCAGCAGCCCTACACAAAATTTGAGAAAAAGAAAAAAGCACCATAGGCTAGCCCAGCTCTGCAGTCCAAATGGGACAGAAAGGAAAAACAAAAAAGTACAGCTACACTTTAAAAGGGCAGCTGTCGAAGTAAAGAGGAAAGAACGGAAAAAAAAAGATGAGAGTAGCTGAGTTGAGCTCTAGAAGAAGAAATAGAGGGGAAAAAAAGGCAGCAGCTGGCAGTCGATGAAGCACAACAGCAGTAGAGTCGAGTCGAGTCGACGAAGAAACAACAGCCCTCTTTCAGCTGGAGCAGCAGCTGCTTCATCTCTTCATCTTGTGTCAGCAGGAACAGGAATAACAGCAGCAGCTAGAGCAGGTGCTTCGTTTCTTCTTCTCTCTTCCTTTTTCTTTCTTTCTTCTATTTTTCTTTTGTTTTTTTGGTTGATGAAGAGAGAGAGCAAACGAGGAAAGCAGAAGAGTCGAGCGGGCAAAAGCTTGAAGAAGAAAAAAAAAATACAGCAGCTGGGTTGAGAAGCAGTACCTGGCAGCAGCTGGGTTGAGTGAGCAAACGACCAGAAGGTGGAGAGAACGACCATATCAGGTACGCCGCCTCCTCTTCTTCTTTGTCTTGCTTCTTCTTCGTCTTCTTAGGAAATTGCGTGATGACCTTTCTTCCCCTTCTATAAATCATATATTACAAGAGAACATGGCATGCCCAGGTATTGCCGATATGGATGGTTTGGCGACCCCAAAAGACGCCCAGGTGCCTTCGGGTAAGGGAAGTGACCCTTCTATTGATGGAGCTAGCTCTCATATATAGGTTTTGGATCATTGTTCAAACCCTGTTGGGCATGATTCTCAGGAAATTATTAGGATGAATGAGGATCGCTGTTGGGGAGATCGTTCTTCAGACACTGACGGTATTTCCTACGACAGTGAGCATGATGCGAATCCTAGTATTCTAGAGAATCAAGCTTTATTGATGGTGGATTTGATAGATAATGTTGAAGCTCTAGCTATAGATGTGCCTAATAATGATTGTGTGGTAGAAAAAACAAGTAGATTTATTGAAGAAAAAATGATTGAAATAGCCAATGTGTTGGGAATTTCGATGGATGACCGGTTAGGTGGGCTGAGAAGCTTAATTCGTGATATGATGAAGGTGAAGGGAAGAAGTACGGGAGGCCACAAAACCAAAAAGAAATCCAAAGCACAGAGAGAGTTCAAGCAATTAGCTTTCTCTGTTAATTATGATCATGCAGATAAGCATATGGGTGTGGCATTGTTGGGACTAAGAAGCTTTTATCTTGGAATGTTCGTGGGATGAACTCTGTTTCCAAAAGGGTGGTGTTGAAAAGCGTGGTTCAGTCATTTAAGGGAGAATGTCTGTTTCTTCAGGAGACTAAGATGAAGGTTATTGATATTCAAATTATTAGATCTATTTGCCCCTGGTTAGATAGTCAATTTGCTATGCGTCCTTCTATTGGTGCTTCAGGGGGCATTTTATTAGTCTGGAATGCGGCTTATTGGCAAAAGACGGATGAGTTTGTGGGAAGGTTTACTGTTTCTGTCTTATTAAAAGATGTCTGACGTAATACAGAATGGGTAGCAACATCTGTGTATGGGCCATCTTCTTCTAATGATAGGGTGGAGTTTTGGACAGAACTTTCTCGGGTAGCTGGTTTATGGAAGCGCCCATGGGTGGTAGGAGGGGATTTCAATTGCATCAGGTTTCCGTCGGAAAAAAAAGGAGGTTCTGTCATTACTTCAGCTTTGAGGGATTTCAGTGATTGGATCAGGAGAAATTATCTTGTAGATTTACCTTTCCAAGGAGCTGATTTTACATGGTCTAATATGCAGAGGGATCCGATTGTGCGTCGGCTGGATCGGTTTCTAGTGTGTTCCGAATGGCTGGATATTTTTCCGGATTGTATTGAACGAGCGTTGGCTAGACCAATTTCAGTTCATTGTCCTATCCTTGTTGAGACTGATTTGGAAGATTGGGGTCCTCCGCTTTTTTTGTTTGAATTAATGTGGATCTCAAAGACAGGTATTGTGTTAGAAAATGGAGGGCTGTCAAAGAGGTGAGTGGGTGGATGGGTTTTCACTTAGCTCCAAAGTTGAAATTCCTTAAAAAGCAAATTCAAGTCTAGCGTAGGGAGGTCTTCGGCCACATATCAGAAAAGAAGCATTATCTTTTATCTGACATTCAGAGCATTAATGGGAGGGTAGAACATGGGAAGAATGAAGAAGAGAGTTGGAATAGAAGAATTTCTCTTAAAGAGCAATTTCGAAGGCTGATTTTTCAAGAGATCAGTTGGAAGCAACGTTCTCGAATTAAATGGTTGGTTGCGGGAGATCATAATACCAAGTTCTTCCATGCTGTCGCTAGTGCCTGTCATCGTGTGAATCGGATAAATGCTATTGAAGTTGGGGGAAGATTATGGGAGGAAAAATCTGATATAGAAACAAAAATTGTTCAGTTTTTTCATAGGCTTTATTCTAGTGACTATAAGTTAAGTCCTCGGATGGATGGGATTTCTGTTAGTCAGCTTTCTACTTCTACTGCTTCTTCTCTTGAAGATCAATATTTTGAAGAAGAGATTAGAGAAGCCATGTTTGGTATGGGGGGAGATCGCGCTCCGGGCCTTGATGATTTTCCAATAGCATCTTTCCACTATTTTTGGGATAAGTTAGAAGATAAAATGCTAGTGTTCTTTAATGAATTCCAATAAGTTTGATTGGGAGTCGTTATAAGATTTTAGCCAAAGTTATTGCTAATCGTCTGCGAAAGGTACTTCCTGGAGTAATATACTTATATCTGATAAACAAGCTACATTTGTTGATGGACTCCAAATTCTTGATAGTGTCATTGTTGCTCATGAACGTATGAATTCTCATAATCGACAAAATCTCCCAGGACTGATTTGTAAGTTGGATTTCAAAAAAGCTTATGGTAGATTGGGGATTCCTTCAATATATGATGGAAATAATGGGGTTTGGATATAAATGAAGTAAATGGGTTCAGAGTTGTGTATCTTTAGCTCATTTTTCCATAATGGTGAATGGTTTTTCTAAAGGTTATTTCAAGAGTTCTCGCGGCATCTGACAAGGTGATCCTTTGTCTCTTATGCTGTTTGTTCTTGTTGTGGAAGCCTTGAATGAGAAAGCTAGACGGACGGGGTTATTTACAGGATTTGCTATTGATGATTCTGGTTTGGAGGTAACTCACTTGCAATTTGCAGATAATTCTATTATATTCTGTAATGCTTCACTAGATGAGGTTAACAATTTGAAACTGATTTTGAAATGGTTTGAACTTTTGTCAGGGCTTCGAATCAAGTATGGCAAATGTGAGTTTATAGGTGTCCGGTTGGCAGCTAGTCAGGTTGCTACTTTGGCTAATGCTTTTGGTTGCAAATTTGGCAAACTGCCTTCTAATTATCTGGGGATACCCTTATGTTTGGGGATTCCCAAGAGTTCTATGTGAAGTTCAGTTTTGGAGCGTGTAGATAAAAGACTGAGTTCTTGGAAAGGTAAGATGTTATCTTTGGGAGGGAGAATCACTTTGATTAAGTCTGTTATGTCATGCAGAGCATTCCTATTTATTATTTCTCTTTTGTCAAGTGCCCTAAAAGTGTGGTGCGTCGGATTGAAAAGCTCCAAAAAGATTTTCTCTGGAATGATCATGTTGACAAAAGGAAGTATCACTTGGTTAGGTGGGATTTGGTTTGCAAGCCTACTGAGCAAGTAGGGTTGGGGATCCGATCTATTGAGGAAGTTAATAAAGCTCTATTGGGAAAGTGGTTATGGAGGATTGGGGAATCATATCAAGGGTTGTGGAGACAAATCCTTATTTCTAAGTATAAGTTGGATGATGATGGGTGGTGTGTACCAGGTCAAATGTTCAAGGCCACTGGATTTTGGAAATCAATTCTATCAGGGAAGGATGATTTCTTTCCATGGATTCGCTTTCGAGTGCGTGATGGGCGTCAGGTTCGGTTTTGGCATGATGAATGGTGGTGTGGGCAGTCGACATTTCTTACTCTTTTTCCTAACCTTTACTTGTTAGATAGGAGATGGCAGGCTATTGCTGCAGATAATTTCCTTATTACTAGTGGTGAAGTGGTGTGGGATTTTAATTTTCATGGCACGATGGCCTTATTAGACAATGTTTATGTTCATGGTGGAGGATGTGATGTTAGAGTGTGGAAGCCGGCGGCCAAAGGTAATTTCTCAGTTAAATCGTTTTACAATGCTTTGCTTGATTCATCTAATCCTATTCAAGTGGGGAAAAGGTTTTGGGACTCCACAATACCTCATCAAGTATTGGGTGGCAAGGTCTCATAAAATTCTTACTTTAGACAAGTTGAAGAGGTGTAAGCATATTACTGTCAATGGGTGCCCTATGTGTCAGGATGAGGAATCAGTCCATCATTTGCTTATCCATTGTGTTCTTTCTCGTAAAGTGTGGTCTGCAATTCTTGAAGTGTTTGATATGCAATGGGTCATGCCCTTGAAAGTTGCATATCTTTTTCATCAATGGCGTCTGCGAATCAAATATGTTCGCATGAGAATTCTTTGGAAGGTGGTGTTGTACGCGGTTTGTTGGAAAATTTGGCTGGCAAGGAATAATCATGTTTTCAAGAATAAGAGTAACTTAGTGGAGGATGTTGTTGCATCTATTATCTGGTCTGCTTTAGAGTGGGTGCTTTCAAGAATTGAGTTTAAAGGGGTGTGTTTGGAGGATTTAAGTAGATCATGGGCAGCTCATTTTCAAGGTGGATGGGTCTCTAAATCTTTAAACAGTGTTTCTTGCGAATGTCCTACTACGAGTTTTCTCAAATTAAGCTTTGATGGAAGTTATGTTCAAGCCATTGGAAGAGGTGGTATTGGAGGTGTCATTAGAGACTGGAATGGCATAACTATAAGGACTTTCTCTGGGCTGGTGGATTCTTTAGATGCTAATGAATCTGAAATGAAGGCTCTTTTGGTTGGTTGCAGCGAGTTGCGTAAGTTGGAAAGTTCTAAAGTTATCATTGAAGGAGATTCCTTTTCTACCATTCAGTGGAGTTTAGGCAACTGTTCCTATCCTTGGACGTTGGCTGACATGGTGGAGGAAGTGCAAGACATCGTGAGTCAATTGGATGCTGCCCTTCATCATGTGTTACGTGAGGCCAATGTTTCGACGGACAACCCCGCTAAGGAAGGGCTGCTTCGTTCTTCTTTATCCTTTGATGTATAGTTTGTTTTGAGTATTCTCCTTTTTCTTTTTTTTTTTTTTTGTTCTTTTGGGTTTTCCCCTCTTGTTAATAAATTTTACTGTTTAAAAAAAAAAAAAAATTTGATGTTGGTTGGTTGTGGCAGTTGGTGTTGTCAAATTGCTTTGGTTTTCTTGAATGAAACTCCATTCAATTATGGAAGAACTGAAGTGTTGAAACTGACCTTCAGCATTACGATTGTACCTAGTACAATATATGCCATATAGTACTCACAATATGCTATATATTAGTCATACATAACACATTATGAGTGCTTGTCATGCAAATCCCTTTCCATTTTATACTTTTACTAAGTACAGTTCTAAAAATTCATTGTAGCTTATAAAATGCCAACCACCCCCGCCCCCGCCCCAAAAAAAAAAAAAACCGTTATGTCTTCTCTTCTCCCGACTTGACTGAGTCAACTTGGATTGGTCTCTCCATCAGACTCGCCTAAGCCATTCGCTCACATTGCAAGTTTTGAAAGTCCTGTGCAGAGTTTTGCAGCTAAATATCTTTTACTTTTCACAGTTGGCATCAGAAGAACAAAATAAAAATAAAATTGATTTATGGCACCACACTTTGAACATGAGAGATGCAATCGATTTATTCTAGTATGCATTTAGGTCTGCATAAAAATCTACAAAAGTATCTACCAAGGTATCACTTTTCCTCCATCCCACCCCGAATCATTGGTCATTTCATTGCACATGAAATCAGAAACATATCAGAGGTTATTTTGATATGTTCTTCTCACTACCCTTGGCAAGGAACATCCAAAAGGACACCAGAATTCTCACATTATGCCGCGTTTCCTCAGACAAACAGTTAAACAAATTGATTTAACTTAGAAAAATCCTTCTTTTATGGCTTCGCTCGTCAAAATCCTACTCATATCACATTGAAAACTACGAGATACAGATTCCTCCCAAACACATCAAATGCAGAACTAAAACAACCCTAATTACCGAAAAATCGCCATGAACAGATAAAATTGCTATAGGGATATATCAAAGAACCTCATTTTCTTATGCGACAAGAAGTAGGCGATGCCGAAGATGCAGATCGCCCACCATAGCGTTCGAACTTTCGCTTCCTCAATCAGATCCTGCAGCGTCTCCATCGCCTTCATGATCTCAAGACTCTAAAAATACTCTCTTTTTTTTCAATATGTAACCCTAGAATTCCTCTTGTTCCTTCTCGCTTTCGTGTTCTTTGGAGCAGAATTCGACTCTTCTTTGAGAGAGAACGAATCGGATTTTCCACGAAAACGAGATTCCTCTGCTCCTTTTTCTAGATTCTATTTTGCAGAGTAATAAACGTATCTTAAGATTGACAGATCGTAACGAGAAAACCCTAGAAATTGGGATTTCCCTCTTTCTCTCTCTGGGTCCAGTCCGTGGGAAGTAAAGATGGTGCTCGTCCGTTCGTAAATTAACAAATTTACTTACCCAGTGGAAAACGGAACATGAGGTGTCCTCTGAAATTTGTGAGGTTAAAATCCAAACCGTTCTTGTGTTGTAGGGGTGCGACTCAAGGTGCTCATGGGTCGGGCTTGGTATATATAATACTGGCAAGCAGGGCCTAAAATAAAAATATATTAAAATTTAGATATGGGTGTGTATTTTTCTTTTTATTGCAATGAGGATAGGAATAGTCCATTAAAATAGCTAATTCGAGAGAATCTAGAGATTTTTTACTTTTAATTGATTCTATATGAAAGAGATATATATATTAGAAAAAGGTATAAAATCTAGAAAAAATTAAGTTTCTCAATTTTAGATGGCGGGCCAAACTTCAAGGAGAATAAAATTTGACCAATGATGGTAATGTAATGGTGATTTTGAGCAGTTTAGATATATATATAGCCCCATAAATAGACCTCGTATGGTTTGCTTTCGAGAATCTTAGGATAATTATCATTAGTTGAAGTTTTCATAAATTCAAAAAAAGACGTGAGACAAGATCCCAGAATTCTAGCATTAGAAAGAAATCCTTAAAAAGATAATTTGGAAAGAGATACTCGTTGGATGCAACTTGGGTCCAGATCACGACAATGCAATTTGGGGCAGGGCGGTTTGGATTTGGGCTTAGGATCTGGCCTGAGTTTTGTGTGCACGCAGAGTTCAAGCCCAACTTCGGCTCAGATATCTAAATATTAGGCCATAGTTGGGCCTTGAGTAGCACGCCTCTTGCTCCATTACACTATTAACTCTGTGCCTGAGCTATGCAGTGTTGTCCATTGGTTTAAAAAGTCCAAACTTTGAATAGATCAAGGGTTGAAGCCTTGCCTGATCAATTTGAAATCCAGGATTAAATGGCTCATTTGAATAGTCTGAATGGGTTGAGTCAAACCCAAGACCCAACCTAAAAAAAAAATACCAAGTATAGGGTATAGACTCAATGGGCCAGGTCTAGCCCAGAGTATTGGATCTGATGACACAAATTCGACCTCTATTACGATAAGATTATGTTGATATTAGTAGGATCCATATCATGTTGTAGCTTCCAAAAAGGAATTACACTTCTGCTTTTCAAAAATAAAGGACATGAAATGTTTACTACCTACTGGCCTACCAAATACAAGAGGGTTTTGGGGCTAAACGACTACAAATCATATCCATCGTTTGTTGCTAGATGGGGGCCGATCAAGGACAGTGTGCTTTAGAAAGAATATAAAAGAAAAGGAAAAGGGGGAGAGAAGTGTGATGAGATTTTTTAGGGATAGTAATGAGGAAAGAAGTGGAGAAAGGATAGGTTTGATAGGGATGGACGAGGTTGTTTAAGAGAAATTGTAGGAGATATGATAAAGATGTGAGTTTGTTATCTTTATAAAATTGAATTAAATGAAGAGATTTAGGGAGGTGATTTGGAGTAGATAATTGAAATGGAGATTTAGGGAGGAGATTTGTTTTGGATGAGTGCAGTCGCCCACATCAAAGCCTGAGGCTGTGCATTTTTTTCTTCTATATTTTTTTGAAAGGAGAGATTTTTCAGGGCTAATGTGGCACCCCTCACAGCCCACCTCCCCCCGTACTTTAATATATATAATTGGCCAATTGAGTAATTGGACAAGTTTGGATTAAGTGATAGAAAGCCTAAAGCCCAGCTTGGCCCATGGGACAAGTGCATGTGTTGTATGGGTGCGATCCAAGGTGCTTGTTGAAAATTAGACCCCTGGGTTATTTACTAACCTGTCAAACTATGAAATTAAAGGGAGGGCTAAAAATCAAAGATAATTTACCTTTTTTTTTATGTTAGATGGCTAATAAAGACGGATCCGATTGAATTTTTAATAGATGTCTTATCTATAAAAAGTGTTATCTGTGTGCGGCCATGTATGTACCCGCAGGGAATAGTCTTTGCTTGTTAGATTCGGGTATCCCCCGGGGCCGGAGGCCAAAGGTCCAAAGGCTGGACTGGATAGAGATACCATGGGTCATAAAAATAAATAAATAAATAAATAAAAAGCGCTACCTAATGCAGCAGTGGGACCTACATTTGTACTACGGCTCCCTTGTTTATTGGCCATAGACATTGTTGTCACAATTGTGTTGACTCTTTGTTGCCAAAGGCCCTACAAATGACCTTTAGGAATTCTTGGAATTCCAACCTCTTTGATTTTGTTGAAATTTATGCTCCATCGAAGAGGAGGATTTTGGAATTCCACCTAAGAGGACAACTTTCAAATAATTTAAAACTCTCCAAATAAGAATTCTATGAATTTTTGTAAAGAAACGGGCCATAAGTTTAGCAGAAAACCATTAAATCTAGTCGGTCAGATTGAATAACCAAATCGAGTCAACTCGGCCAAGTTCAAGCAAGCAACTCCTCAAGCAAAAAAAAGCGTTTTAACTATTAAAATGTCAAGTCAAATTTGTTCTAAGCTATTAAAAACAAATTTAGTGATGAGCTATACAACAAATCTAATAATGATTAGATTTTTTGTCCAACGTGATTTTAATATTTTAAAATTAGTGCGAAGGTCCCCAAGAGTCTCAAAGATACTCTCATGGCATGAATAAGAGGAAGAAATTTGTTTTGGATCATTTTTTTAGATAACTTAATTTAAACTGAGACTTTGATGGACTAGCTAATCTTTAAATCTATGGTTCCATTAGCAGATGTAATTCAAAATGAAATATTTTGGCTATCCCACCTAGGGTAAAACTAAAAACTAACCAGAATAATCTTTAGTACTAAATGGTTCTTATCGCTTATGTTTTCCCCCTTAAAATAAGAAAAAAATACAGTTTGCTCTTAATTTTTTTATTTATTTTTGTTGAAAGGCAAATTTTATTGCAAGAGAAACATGTTACAAATTACATGGGAACCTCGCCAGTCGCCATGGCTAGGAGTGCTTATGGGCCGGCCAGGCTGAATCTGGCCAGCCCAGTCTGCTTTGGGCCAAGTTTGTACCATAGTGTCGCGACCCCGGACCGAGGTTCCCCCAAGTCCGGGCCCCGCGACGGTTATGTCCATCCAACTATGATTAACCCACAGGTTTCCGCGGTGAGGATTTCCAAAGACGAAGATGTAACAATCTCACTCGAGCAATGATTTGCGGAAGCGTTCAAGTAATCTCATCACAATCAATAACATAAACATTATGATACCGAATTGCATAAGTTAAATCATCATTAAAATAGTAATCAGAGGAGAAAATGTAAGCATAGCATTACCAAATTCAGTTCAAGTTTCAAAATAACAAAGTGTTAAGTTACATAACCCCAAAAGTGAAAAAGGCCAACAAAGGCCATACATTCCCAAAATAGCAAAATAATCCCATCTATGTGCATCGTGCTCAAGACCCCGCCCGACGTCTAGAGGACGTCGTCGGGTTGCCACTCACGGGCTAGGGGTGGCTCAAAAGCCTCCTCCGGGCGCTCCTTTGCAATATCAACGTCGCCTGCATCTAAACACCAAAACAAAGGGATCAGACACGACGGTCTGGCAGGTGAATAGCTTAGACATAATACAAGATAGATACTAGGAAAGTAATCAGTACTTAAAACATTGCATGAGATCTGAACAAAACATGTTTAAGGTGTAATTCAAAACTAATATGCTTTTCAATAAAATAACATGATTCACGGATCCACATTGAGCTCATCCTTTCTCCGTCATACGCAATGACAAGAGCAAGCAAAACGAAACAGAACGAGACAAAACAAAACAGAAGTCCGAGCCACACAAGGTGGGCGGAAAACCGGCCGCGGAACCGGACAGAACAAAGATGTGTATAAATACACGGCTAATCTGCAGATTGCCCTTATGTTTAAGGACCCCCTAACTAGTGGATCAGACTGAGAGGGCAGTCCAAGCTCAGTGGTACTCTATGATATTCATGCATGCATAAAACTGATCAATACTTGTACAAAACTTAGCGAAAAATGGGGAAAAACACTTATCAAAACAATGCCAGACGAGACTAAACAAGAATAGCAAAAGCTATAACATCAAAGCTGGAAAAGTGTCCCCAATATAGTCCTTGAAACAAATCAAAAGTTAAATACATGCTTGTAAATCAAAACAGGTACAGAACGTATTCTTCGTGTCAAAATTCAAGATTTCGAAACAATTATGTCAAGTATATGCTAAGACTCTTTATTTGATTCTTGTGAAGTTGAAACCCAAATGTTGGAGTTTATAATGAATTGGTGTCCCCGAAGCTAGACAACATTCCATGTTTCAATTACACAACATCAAGCCAAAGATCCCTTAACATATTCTAGTTTTTCTTTTCCATCTAAACCCCTTCAAAATTCTACTTCTGTGCACTCGGTCACCTCGCGGCTACCTGGCGGCTGGCCGCCGGGTGCTGGTCGGCTGACCGACCAACCGACCGACCGCTGACCGACTGATCAGGAGAAATACTACTTTCAGATTTCTTGCTTTGAAGCTCTCTAGCTTAGGCATGCAATGAGAAGAAAGGAAGGGAAGAAGGAGAGTCTTCAGCTGGGTTCAGAAGTTGCAGGGAGAGCTTGACTCGTGAGTGAAGAAAAATGAGGGAGAAGGAGATTTGCTTCAAGTGGGTTTTTGTGGGCCCCATTGCTCAGAACTTGCAATGGTTAAAACACTGACTTGTGGGCCCCGGATGAAAACGACGAAGAAGACTAAAATGATCGCCGAAAAATCTAGTTTCCAAAAAGTATAAATTTGGCATAGTTTTGAGATTTCGAAATTTGAGTCCAGATTTGGTGTGAAAAGACTAATTTACCCCTTTGGGCCAAAACTTGGGTTTCTGACCCTAAAACACAAACAAGCTGAACACAAAAGTTTATCAATAAAATAAAACCATTCAGAAGAGATCGAAATCACGATTAAAAATCAGAAAACTAAAATTTCCTCCCAAGCTTACACGTACTCTCAAGGCACCCTGAAGTGTGACAAAATAGCACAACACGCTCTCAAAATTCCCCAAAGCTAATTCTAGACTAAATCGGACCAATTTCTAATCCCACGCACACTAACTCACATTACAACTAAACCCGCACTTAGTTAACACTAATCGCGCTAATCCTGGGTCGGGGTTTGACATCCTCCACCCCTTAGGTTATTTGGTCCTCCAAATAAAAATAAATATACCTCTGGTAATAGTTCAGGATACTTTCTCTGGACTTGCTCTCGTAGTTCCCATGTCGCTTCTTCTGGCTCATGATTTTTCCACTGTATTTTGACCCAGTGAATCGTCCGATTTCTTAATTCTTGTTCTTTGGTGTCCACAATTCTAACCGGCTTCTCCACATACGATGCATCTTCTCGAATTTCCAATGGTTCATGCCGTAAAACATGTGAAGGATTTGGGACGTATTTCTTCAACATAGAGACGTGAAAAACATTGTGTACCCCGGAGAGTTCCGGCGGTAACGCAAGTCTATAGGCAACATCTCCTATCTTGCTCAAAATCTCATACGGTCCGATGTACCTCCTCGCAAGCTTGCCTTTCTGTCCAAATCTTAGAGTTCCTCTAACCGGAGATACTTTCAAAAATACCTTGTCACCTTCTTTAAACTGCAAATCTCTTCTGCGAGTATCAGCATAACCCTTTTGTCTACTCCGAGCAACTTTTAACCGTTCTTGAATCAACTTGATCTTATCACTTGTTTCTCCAACTATTGTCGGTCCGTGAAAGCTACGAACACCGACTTCTTCCCAGCAAACAGGAGTTCTGCATCTCCTACCATAGAGTGCTTCGAAAGGTGCCATCCCAATACTGGAATGGTAGCTGTTGTTATATGCAAACTCACACAGTGGTAAATACTCATCCCATTGAACCTTGAAATCTAGCACACAAGCCCGTAGCATGTCCTCTAAAGTCTGTATAGTTCGCTCTGACTGGCCATCAGTCTGAGGATGGTATGCAGTGCTGAATTGCAACTCAGTGCCCATGGATTCGAATAGGGTCTTCCAAAACCTCGAAACAAATCTGCTATCTCTGTCGGAAGTGATGGAGACGGGCTGTCCATGTCTGCTGACTATCTCAGTCACAAATAAATCTGCAAGTGGTGCCATATGCATCTTACTCCCTGTCTTCATAGGAATGAAGTGAGCAGACTTCGTAAGGCGATCTACTATAACCCATATAGCATTGTTCCCTTTCTTGGTAGTAGGCAAACCGGAGACAAAATCCATAGTGATGTGTTCCCATTTCCACTCCGGAATGTCCAAGGGTTGCAACAACCCTGGAGGTTTTTGGTGTTCTGCCTTAATCTGCTGACACGTGAGGCACCGAGATACAAAAGCTGCAATCTCACGCTTCATGTTATTCCACCAGAATCGGTTCCTCAAATTTTGGTACATCTTTGTACTTCCAGGATGCATGGAGTATCTCGTGTTATGAGCTTCGGTCATAATTTCATTCTTCAAGTCCTCGAGGTTAGGCACACACAAACGGTCACGGAAGTACAACACTCCATCTACAATCCTGAAGTCGGGACGTTCGGAAATGTGTTCCACAATCTTGGCCAAGTCCGGGTCTTGCAATTGACTGTCTTTGATTTTCTGGATGAAAGTAGGTTCAGACGCTATCATACTTGCCAACATCACGCCCTGCCTTAACGGATGTACTTCTACTCCCAGTTCTTCAAATTGATACAAAACACTGACTCCTCGCAAGCTAGCCATAACCACTGATTTTCTGCTCAATGCATCAGCTACTACATTCACCTTACCCGGATGATACTTAATTGGAAAGTCATAGTCTTTGATGTACTCCATCCATCGTCTCTGCCTCATGTTCAACTCTTTCTGCGAAAATAGATACTGTAGACTCCGGTGATCTGAATGTACTTCAAATTTCTCTCCATAGAGGTAATGTCTCCACATTTTCAAAGCAAATACAACCGCTGCTAGTTCCAAATCATGAGTTGCGTAATTCTTTTCATGCTCTTTCAACTGCCTTGAACCATAAGCAACCACTTTGTCATTCTGCATCAACACACAACCCAATCCTACATTTGAAGCATCTGTATAGATAACAAATCCTCCACTTCCCGACGATAAAGTGAGGACCGGAGCTGTAGTCAATCTTTTCTTCAGCTCTTGAAAACTTTCTTCACAATGGTCTGTCCATATAAAAGGCACATTTTTCCTAGTTAACTTTGTCAATGGTGCTGCAATAGATGAAAATCCCTGGACAAACCTCCTGTAGTAACCTGCTAGTCCCAAAAAGCTTCTGATTTCCGTCACACTGCTTGGCCTTTTCCAACTGACAACTGCTTCAACTTTGGACGGATCCACTGCTAAGCCTTTTTTCGAAATAACGTGGCCTAGAAAAGCCACTTGCTCTAACCAAAATTCACATTTACTTAGCTTTGCATAGAGCTGGTTGTCCTTCAAAAGCTGTAATGATGTCCTCAAGTGCTCTTCATGCTCTTCCTTACTCTTGGAATACACGAGAACGTCATCAATAAATACCACTGTAAAGTGATCCAAGTACTCCGCAAAGACTTTGTTCATGAGAGCCATAAATACCGCGGGTGCATTAGTCAACCCAAATGGCATCACCAGAAACTCATAGTGCCTGTATCTTGTTCGAAAAGCTATTTTAGGCACGTCTGTCTCTCTAACTCGTAGCTGATAATACCCAGACCTCAAATCTATCTTGGAAAAATACGCTGCTCCTTGCAATTGATCAAACAATTCATCTATTCTCGGCAACGGATACTTGTTCTTGACAGTCATGTGGTTCAGTCTTCTATAGTCTATGCACATTCTCCAGCTTCCATCCTTCTTTTTCACAAACAACACTGGTGCTCCCCAAGGTGAAACGCTTGGTCTAATGAAACCTTTACTCAATAGTTCTTGCAATTGAAGTTTTAGTTCGCCTAATTCTGCTGGAGCCATCCTGTAAGGTGTAATAGAAATTGGAGCTGTCCCTGGAAGGAGCTCAATCGTGAACTCAACCTCCCGAATTGGTGGTAATCCTGGGATTTCTTCCGGAAAAACATCTGGAAACTCACATACAACGGGGATTTCCTCCACCCCTTGGGACCGTTTATCCTCCGTGATAAACGCTATAAAAGCCTCACAACCACTAGACACCATTCTGCTTGCCTTTAGTGCTGAAATAATCCCCACTTGGCCTTTCTTCCTGTTTCCCTGAACAATCAAATCTGCCTGTTCTCCTTTCAACTTAAAAGTAATAGTTTTATTAAAGCAATCCATGGTTGCATGATACGTCTCTAACCAATCCATGCCTAAAATGACATCAAAATCATGCATGTCTAATATAATAAGATCTGTTGGAAGGTTGACTTCTCCTAATAGAACTGAACAATTTGGGTAATAGAGTCTACAAACGGCCTGCTTGCCTACTGGTGTAGTGACAGTCAAGATATAATCAAGAATTCTAAATGGCATAGCAATCAGCTTCGCAAACACAGGGGATAAAAAGGAATGAGTGCTTCCAGGATCAAATAAAATTTGAGCTTCTACTCCACAGATGAAAAGTTTACCTTCCACTACATCGCCCGCAGCATCGGCATCGACACGATTAAGATTGTATGCCCGCCCTTGCTGCCGTGGTCTATTCTGCCTTCCTTGTGCATTTCTGTTCTGCTACTGCTGCTGAGGTGGACGAGCATTCTGATTTTGAACTTGTTGCCTGCCTTGCTGCTGCTGAGGTGGTCTTGCCTGGTTCTAGGCTGGAGCCTGTGGTGCTGCTTGCCTTTGTGGCTGGTTCCTGTTGGCCTGATTTTGTACTTGTGGGCAATCTCGAATGGCATGATCCATAGCCCCACATCTAAAACAAGCTCCCGTGGCTTTACGACATTGTGCAGTCTCATGATTTTTGCCACAATGTGCACACACGCCTTGCCTAGGAGGGTTTTGTTCTTGTCTTGGCTTCTTGTTCTGTGACCTTTGGTTCTGTTGGTGGTACTGTTGCTTTCTATCCCTGATGATCTGATTGTTGATGTCCTCGAACTTGTATGCTCTCTTGACCGCTTCATCGAAGTTGGCGGGTGGGACTACTCCTGTAGCATCCCTCATGATGATGGGGTTCAGCCCTTCTAAAAAGTTAGTGATCTTCTTCTGTTCGGTGTCTATCAACTCTCGGGCATATCTAGCAAGTCTTTCAAACTTTGTCACATACTCCAAAACTGTCATGTTACCCTGCTTGAGCTGCTGAAACTCTATAGCTTTCTGCCTCTTGACATGAGAAGGGACATACTTATCAGTGAACTGAGTCTTAAAAGTCTCCCATGTAGCCCCATCTGGCATAATCTGATACGGTTCCTTAACCGTTTGCCACCAAGTGTCCGCTAATCCAAAAAATAGAGAAGCTGTGAGGTTAACCCTCTGTATGCCTGTACAAGTGAATACATCAAAGATCTTCTCTACATTAACTAGCCAGTCATCTACAGCCAACTGGTCTTCTTGACCTGAGAACTCCTTGGGTCCTCTCTTCCTGAACCTCTCGAACAAAATGTTAGGGTCTTGTTCTCGATTGTTGATGATGATATTCGGTCCCCCAGGTTGCCTAGGCGGGGGTAGAGGCCTAGTTTGTAAAACTTCCAAAAGCTGTCGTTGAACTTGTGCCATTTCCTCATCCTTCTTAGCTAGCTGTTCTTGGAACCGAGCTTGGTTCTCATTGGCCTCTCTTTGTAGCCTAGCATGGACTTCATTAGCTTCCCTCTGCATTCTTGTCTGACTTTCATTAGCTTGCCTCTGTTGTTCTAACATGGCTTGCATGAGTGCCTGAAACTGAGTCATTGTAGGTGGCTGTTCATGAAGTGTTTCACTGTTATCATTATTGGTATTGCTCCCTGAAGCATTCTGATTTGGAGTTCTTCTTGGAGGCATGATGCTGTAAAACAAATTGTCAGTACATATTAGCAAATTGGGGTTTGGTTTCTAAGTCCACACTACTGATCTAACGTGCTCACGGATCCTCGCCACGTCCCTAAGAGTTTCTAGTTTCTTTTAATTGCCTGAAACATGTCCCGCTCTGATACCAGTCCTGTCGCGACCCCGGACCGAGGTTCCCCCAAGTCCGGGCCCCGCGACGGTTATGTCCATCCAACTATGATTAACCCACAGGTTTCCGCGGTGAGGATTTCCAAAGACGAAGATGTAACAATCTCACTCGAGCAATGATTTGCGGAAGCGTGCAAGTAATCTCATCACAATCAATAACATAAACATTATGATACCGAATTGCATAAGTTAAATCATCATTAAAATAGTAATCAGAGGAGAAAATGTAAGCATAGCATTACCAAATTCAGTTCAAGTTTCAAAATAACAAAGTGTTAAGTTACATAACCCCAAAAGTGAAAAAGGCCAACAAAGGCCATACATTCCCAAAATAGCAAAATAATCCCATCTATGTGCATCGTGCTCAAGACCCCGCCCGACGTCTAGAGGACGTCGTCGGGTTGCCACTCACGGGCTAGGGGTGGCTCAAAAGCCTCCTCCGGGCGCTCCTTTGCAATATCAACGTCGCCTGCATCTAAACACCAAAACAAAGGGATCAGACACGACGGTCTGGCAGGTGAATAGCTTAGACATAATACAAGATAGATACTAGGAAAGTAATCAGTACTTAAAACATTGCATGAGATCTGAACAAAACATGTTTAAGGTGTAATTCAAAACTAATATGCTTTTCAATAAAATAACATGATTCACGGATCCACATTGAGCTCATCCTTTCTCCGTCATACGCAATGACAAGAGCAAGCAAAACGAAACAGAACGAGACAAAACAAAACAGAAGTCCGAGCCACACAAGGTGGGCGGAAAACCGGCCGCGGAACCGGACAGAACAAAGATGTGTATAAATACACGGCTAATCTGCAGATTGCCCTTATGTTTAAGGACCCCCTAACTAGTGGATCAGACTGAGAGGGCAGTCCAAGCTCAGTGGTACTCTATGATATTCATGCATGCATAAAACTGATCAATACTTGTACAAAACTTAGCGAAAAATGGGGAAAAACACTTATCAAAACAATGCCAGACGAGACTAAACAAGAATAGCAAAAGCTATAACATCAAAGCTGGAAAAGTGTCCCCAATATAGTCCTTGAAACAAATCAAAAGTTAAATACATGCTTGTAAATCAAAACAGGTACAGAACGTATTCTTCGTGTCAAAATTCAAGATTTCGAAACAATTATGTCAAGTATATGCTAAGACTCTTTATTTGATTCTTGTGAAGTTGAAACCCAAATGTTGGAGTTTATAATGAATTGGTGTCCCCGAAGCTAGACAACATTCCATGTTTCAATTACACAACATCAAGCCAAAGATCCCTTAACATATTCTAGTTTTTCTTTTCCATCTAAACCCCTTCAAAATTCTACTTCTGTGCACTCGGTCACCTCGCGGCTACCTGGCGGCTGGCCGCCGGGTGCTGGTCGGCTGACCGACCAACCGACCGACCGCTGACCGACTGATCAGGAGAAATACTACTTTCAGATTTCTTGCGCAGGTCGGCTAGCCGCCTGCTGACCGCCCGCGGGCCGACCACGCCCTGTGCAGAAATTGAGTTACTGTAATTCTAACCGACACAGGGTCGGTTAGCCGTGGGTCAACAGTTGGCTAGCCGACTGCTGGCCGACTGCTAACCGCCTGTCTGCGGCAGCTTCAGCTGAATTCAGAATTCACACTCCCTTTTCACCATTTCTTTCCTTTGTCAAATCCCTGCATATCCCCTGAGCCTCATGCTCTCCAAGGGCAATTTCCATTCAATTTATACAATCCACACTTCCAAATCACCTCACAACATTGCCTCCA
This sequence comes from Persea americana, assembly GCA_029852735.1. NCBI lineage: Eukaryota > Viridiplantae > Streptophyta > Magnoliopsida > Laurales > Lauraceae > Persea > Persea americana. The sequence continues at coordinate 57,827,193 of CM056810.1, forward strand.
TTCTTTCATCCATTTATAAAACACATTGGCAAGATAAAAGCAACTTCAAATGAATGAAAAACCATTAACACAAACCATTAGTATATGCATTTCAATTAAAACAAAATTTCAGACTATAACACCTTTGGAAACATACATGCCCAAATTATCATGGAAGAGAAATCAAATCATAAAAGCTAAAGAAATCAAACATTGCATGCATCATGAGTCTAAGTTGTTCACTTGCCTTTACCAAAGTCCTAGCCCAATAATCTCAGAACAAATCCTACCAAATGTACTCCACGAAATCTACAAGAAAACCCATGAAAAGAACCTCAAAAATCCACCAAAAAGAGAAGACAATGACCCATTTCAAAATGGGTGTTGCATGCTTGAAAAATGGGTTCCTAAGGAACTCAAAAGACTACATTGAAGAGGAGGAAGAGATCCATTACCTGAAGCTTGCTAAACAAGAAGAGGAGAAGAAAATGGAGTGAAAACACAGCTGGGATCTCCAAGAAAATGGTAGCAATGGATTCCTCGAGTGGAGAGGAAGAAGATGGTAGGGTTGGTTTGTGCTTTGAAGCTCTCTAGCTTAGGCATGCAATGAGAAGAAAGGAAGGGAAGAAGGAGAGTCTTCAGCTGGGTTCAGAAGTTGCAGGGAGAGCTTGACTCGTGAGTGAAGAAAAATGAGGGAGAAGGAGATTTGCTTCAAGTGGGTTTTTGTGGGCCCCATTGCTCAGAACTTGCAATGGTTAAAACACTGACTTGTGGGCCCCGGATGAAAACGACGAAGAAGACTAAAATGATCGCCGAAAAATCTAGTTTCCAAAAAGTATAAATTTGGCATAGTTTTGAGATTTCAAAATTTGAGTCCAGATTTGGTGTGAAAAGACTAATTTACCCCTTTGGGCCAAAACTTGGGTTTCTGACCCTAAAACACAAACAAGTTGAACACAAAAGTTTATCAATAAAATAAAACCATTCAGAAGAGATCGAAATCACGATTAAAAATCAGAAAACTAAAATTTCCTCCCAAGCTTACACGTACTCTCAAGGCACCCTGAAGTGTGACAAAATAGCACAACACGCTCTCAAAATTCCCCAAAGCTAATTCTAGACTAAATCGGACCAATTTCTAATCCCACGCACACTAACTCACATTACAACTAAACCCGCACTTAGTTAACACTAATCGCGCTAATCCTGGGTCGGGGTTTGACACATAGCCTAAGTCGAGCGAGGCTAAGTTTAATATTGAGGTCAGAACTCATATCTAATCTAAAATCTGGCCCCGTTTAGCATATGGGCCAGGCTTAGATTAAGTGCTTGAAAATCCAAAGTCTGACCCCGACAAGCAGTGCTTGTAGTTTAGTACTGACTTGTTTGCTCTAACTAACAAGTGATAGAAAGCTCGGCTGGGCCTTATATATTTCAGGCAAGCTAGGTGCAGACCAAGCACTTATGCCCCCTTTCAAGCTTGAGCCGGTTACAAGCATATGTTTCTAAAGTCCTTAGTTTCTAGTGCATTGATGGGATCTTCCGGGATAGAAGTGGCTAACCATGTTTGGCATATAGTGGCCAAATCTCGGCCACCAATGCACTAGAAACTGGCTACCCATGTTTCTAAAGTCCTCAGTTTCTTGTTTGCACAACCTCCACCCATTACCCATTGAAGGTGATTCTCTCCTCCTCATCAAAACTGTCCAACAAGAAGGCACACTCTCTTGGCACCTATTGTCTATATGGAAAAAAATCCAACAAACTCTCAAACAGATCCCACGATGGTAGGTTTAACTTTGCCGATGCACTTCTAATCGGGTGGCCCATGAATTAGCTCACATGTATTTACCTAGCATCACTATCTTCACTAATTCAGTTCCAGATCATATCCATGCAGTGTGCAGGAAGGACATCATTGCTAGCAGCTCAGTGGTGCAAAATGCAGCAAGGATATTAGCAGTGGAAGAAGCTGACGATAGGGTCCCTTATTAGGTACTACTATGGGCCCCAATTTTGCAGTTCGACTACTATTAGTTGTTTTATCTTTTCCTTTTCTGTTTTAGCTCAACCTTTCTCAGACTTTCTTTCTCTCTACCTCCTTCATTTCTTTATGTTTTGTACTCTTCTTTATGTACTTTTGGCTTTAATCTATGTTATTCCTTACTAGCAAATTAAAAAAAAAAAGTCTTGGATAAGCCTCATCCAGCACCACCCTTGGACTTGTGGTAAGGCCCATAGATCCTACGCCTCATTCAATACAATACCTTTGTTGCAAGCTGAATCAAGGACATGTAATTGGGTTTGTCGGTCCTAATATTTAAACGAGAATTTGATGGATTAACTATTATATATATTAAAGCAGCAGGTGATTATCTAGGAGGATGACACGTGGCACATCCTCATACTTTTTACAATGCCACATTATGGAATTGCCCTTCTTATCTAATCTTACAAAAAAGACCCTCTTTGAGTACCACATCACCTCTATATAGATAAGTGAGGGTGATTCGTGATTTCAAAATTTTAATGGAACCCTAAAAAATCTCTACAAACTAAATCTATCCCTGAAATATCATAACCCATCCTTATCTCAATACATTTGAAACGTTTCTGCACCCAAACAAGAACGTGTTTGTGGCTCTTAAGAGTCTTCTAAAGAAGAAGAAATCAAAGAAAGTGCGGAAATCATCAAAGGGACATGTGTCAAACACGAACGTGTTTGCGGCTCTTGAGAGTCTTATAAAGAAGAAGAAATCAAAGAGAGTGCATAAATCATCAAAGGGACATGTGTCTAACAAGCAGAGGTGCAGCAACCCCCAGTAGAGGTAAAAGGATCTTAGAAATCTTTCCTTCTGAAATTGATAGATCATCCTTGATTGCTACACTTCCTGTTAATATCAAGAGTTTGAGTGACCTTGGTGCGCTTTTGATTGGAAAATATTTCTATTAGGGGTGATCATAAGAGCTATTAGATTGTGAGGGGTGATATATTGTGGGAATGTTTGGATTTGTGATAGCTATGTTAGATCTCTCCGATCACATTTGTGTCTATTCTTGATTGTTGCAAAGGAAGTCTTGTGGAATTGGTCTTGGGTCATATGAATGGATTTGGATTAATTGAATCTAATAGTGCGTCTTTGAATATGTAGCTGATTTAATCATTTTGATTGATTTGTTCCATAGTTAATTCCCTGTGACCCGATTTTTGTGGGTTTTTTTTTTTTGGTTTTCTTTTTGACATATATGCTGATTTTGTTTGCCTTGCTCTCCAATTGTTTGGTTTTGTTCTGTCTGCGTGAGGAGCATGGGGTCAGTTTAATTCACTTGAGTCATATTGAGGGCGAGCATGTGTGGCTCATAAGTTCAGACGGTCTGCCTAGAATGGCCTTGAAGGTGGTAAGATGCTAAATTAGTTTCATGCTTTGGCTTAGAAATGTGTAACAAAACTCTGTTGATTAATTGATGGATAGAAATATATGACCGGAAAGGTAAGCAAGGCCAGTCTTATTTATTTGTTTGTATTTTACAAGGTTCTAAAGATGTAGTCTTCCTCTTTCTTTTCATTGAGTACCTCCTTTTTAGTTTGAAGGATCTTGGGCACATGGATATATATGCTGTCTGAAATTGGGAAGGACTTTTGGATATATATTCTATAGGGTCTTTTCATTGAGTACCTCCTTCTACAAATGCTAGGGGCTTTCCAAATGGCTCACCACGCCATATTCCATGGCCTCAAAAGGAGGATAATGCTTATAGTGTATCAGATGCATGTAAGCAGTCGTGCTAATGGATCATCATCAATTTATTATCATTAATTTCTTTTTAACTACTATTCCTTATTGCCCATGTTATCATCGGTTTATTATCATTAATTTCTTTTTAAATACTATTCCTTATTATCATATGGCTGTTTCAATGTCTTCTTTGGTTTTTGTGTTGAAATAAAAAAAAAAGTTTTATTTATTTTTTATTTCTTCTTCAATGGTGTTTATATATTCATTTAAACATTGGGTAAATCTAAACCGTTCATATTGGGTAAATCTAAAATGTTCATTTGAGACATTTTAGAAGCATTGATCTTATTAGAAGAAACTGTGATAGCTTACTTTTATACAATTTATAATTTTATTTATCGCTTTATTTTTATTTTTGGATATTCTTATGTTTGCTTTACAGTTTTTGCATGTCTTTATTTCATATGTCACTTCTTGTCACTTTTCAACCCATTCTTAGAATTTTTCTTGTTAGTGTTTTTAATTTGAGAGAGAGGGAGTAAAAAATATAGTCCCATTTAATAATTATTCAACAGAGGGTTTCCTTTCTAATAATAAAGAAGTGATTTCTAAGTGTATCCATTGTAATTAATATTGCGATAAGATCTGAAAGAAGGAGGAAAATGAATGGAGGGAAGCTATCAGTATGTTTTTAGATAGATGTATATTCATTGAATCATTTTTCTTCTTTTTAATAGATCTTGATATGGATCATTTTAAAAGTTTAAATAATATATTATAAACGTATATGGGGCTCCAAAGGATGGTCACCAATCTTGAACTTCTTATATAATTGTTTTAAATGTAGTTTGTTTGTTTACTCAGTGTTTACTTTCAATTGAAATTGGATGTTCGTTCGATGAATTAAAGGCTCACGTTGAGCGCGGGCCCTAAAACGCTAGTTATATTATTGGAAATTTATACTAAAAGCAAACTTTTATGTATTTGTCTTCGACTAATTAGTATATTTTGTCTTTTCATCTAAATGAGATTTTGTATGGGCAAATGGTTGCATTATTTATGATTATGCATGTGTGTCTTTTATTCTATAAAGTAGACAAGTTGGTGTATAGGGTTCTACTTATACACAGATGTTAAACCCCAATCCAGGTTTAGCGCGATTAGTGGTAATTAAGTGCGTGGTTAGTTATTAAGTGGGTTTGGAGTTCGTGGGTTAGAAATTGGTTCGATTTAGTCTAGAATTAGCTTTGGGGAATTTTGAGAGCGTTTTATGCTATTTAGTCACACTCAGGGATGCCTTGAGTGTACGCGTAAGCTCAGGAGGAAATCCTAGTTTTTCTGATCTTAATCGTGATTTCGACCTCATTTGAATGGTTTTATTTTATTGTTTAACTTTTGGGTTCAACCTGTTTTTGTTAAGACCCAAAATTCCAAGTTTTGGTTGAAAGGGGTAAAACGGTCATTTCACATCAAACCTGGACCCAAATTTCGAAATCTCAAAACTATGCCAAATTTGTACTTTTTGGAAACTAGATTTTTCGGTGATCGATTTTGTCTTCTTCGTCGATTTCATCCGAGGCCCACAAATCGGTGTTTTATCCATCTCAAATTTTGAAGTCAATGGGGCCCACAACCCATTTGACTTAAGTGACCTTCTCCCTCATGTGCACTACGTTCAGAACCCATTCCCTCATTTCCTGCAACTCTCATTCTCAAGAGCCAGCTGAGAAGAACTCTTTCTTCCTCTCCCTTGTTCTCCTTGCATGCCCAAGTTAGGAAGTCTCAAATCAAAATCTGAGCACACCATCTTCTTCCTCTCATCTTGAGCTTTCCATTGCTGTCATTTTCTTGAGGATTCCAGCTGAAAAGCCCCTTCTTCCTCCTTGTTTCTCTTCGTTTGGATAGCTACAGGTAAGAGACCTTTTTCATCTTTTCAATGTGGTCTTTTGAGCTAATTAGGAACTCATTCCTCTAACATGCAAACCCATTTTCGAAATAGGGGTTTTGTTTGCCCAAAATGATGATTTTTGGAATGGTTTTCTTGGGACTTTGGTGTAGATTTCGTGGTTCTTCTTGGGGTAGGAGTTTGAGAGATCTTGGATAGCACTTTGGTGTAGGTAAGTGATCAATCTAGTCTTCTTTGAATGCATGCTATAGTTTTATTTCTCTAAGCTACAAATGAATTGTTTTCTTGTTTTAGTATTGAAAGGGATTGCTTTTCTCATGATGAATGTTTTGGAAATGTTATTTGAATTGAAATGTATATGTTGTTTGAATTATCTTGAGGCATTCTCATTCAATTAAGTATTGGTGGTTGTTCAAATGTTTTAGGATGGATGAATGATGGAAAAAGTTGAGGTGTGAGTTGTTGAAGGAGATTGAGTGATTGAATGTGAAGTTGGAAGGTTCAAAATGGCAAGAGAAGCTTTGAAAAATGTTGGAATTGTGTAAGGCATTGCTAAGGAGAAGGAGCCAGAAATGTCCAAGGAGAATGCAGTTTTCTGCACTGCACGGATTCAGGCAGAAGCCTGTCCGCTCGAGCGAAGTTCGTGGTCGCTCGAGTGAGCAAGCTTCTGTCTGGGAGAAACGCTGCTAGAAACCTGTCCGCTTGAGCGAACATTGGGCGAGCTCGAGCGAACAAGTCTCTGGTTGCGACCGCTCGACCGAACCCGGTGGAGGCTCGAGCGAACAAAGTTCTGGATGGGTCCGCCGAGCAAACGTATCATCGCTCGAGCGAACCTGATGCTGTTTGATTTCTAAATGTGAATGAGAAAAAGGAGGAGATTGTTAGAAGGAAGAAAACTTGATCATGTCAAGTTTCTTAAATTTGTTATTGTGCCATTGAAACTCATAATATCTAATAACATCAGAACACCAAATTATTTTGAACACTGATATTTGAATTTCAATTGCACTGAGATCAAATTAAGACTCTTGTATGAACTCGAATTAGATTGTTTAAAATTTTCAGTTTTGTCACTATGAGTATTATCGTACAATAGTTTACTTTGCAAGTTTGGTTTTGCTTCAAATTATTTAGAAAAGGAAAAATGGGAATCACTTCTTTAGTTCAAGATGATATAGTTTATGCTATCTTTGCAAATCATGTTTCATTTTACCTTGATAAGCGCATTTTCCCATTCTTGATAAGTTTTGTATGAATATCGACATGCTTTGTGCATACATGAACATCATGGAATATCGCTGAGCTTGGACTGCCCTCTCAGTTTGATCCACTAGTTAGGGGGTCCTTAAGCATAAGGACAATCTACAGATTAGTCGTGTAATTATATACATTCTTGTTTTGTCCAGTTCCGCGGCCGGTTTTTCCACTCACCTTGTGTGACTGGGCTTTTGCTTCGTTTCATTTTGTTTTGTTTCGTTTTGCTTGCTCTTGTCATTGAGTGTGACAGAGAAAGGATGAGCTCAATGTGGATTCATGAATCATGATATTTTCTTGAAATTATATTAGTTTTGCTTTGTACAGTTTATATATGTTTTGCTCAGAACTCATGTCAGGTTTTTAAGTATTAATCATTCCAAATATTGATCGATTTGTTTTATGTCTAAATTGATCACCTGCCAGACCGTCGTGTCTGACTTTTTTTGCTTTGGTGTTTAGATGCAGGAGCAGCTGCCCCTGAGGAGGAGTGCCCGGAGGAGGCTTTCGAGCCACCCCCAGCCCGTGAGTGGCAACCCGATGACGTCCTCTAGACGTCGGGTGGGGTCTTGAGCACGATACATGATGGGAATGGTCGTTTGTTTTGTTTTGGGTTGTAAGGCCTTTGTTGGCCGTTGATACTTTGGGAATGTGTAAACTTAACTTCACTTACTTTTGTTTTTTTGAAACTTGAAAGTTAAAAATGATGGTAATGCCATGTTATGTTTCCTCCTCTGATTATTGTCTTCTTGATGATTTAATTTATGTAAGTGGATGTTATGTCACATGTAAAGAATAGATAAGATTACTTGCACGCTTCCGCAAATCATTGTTCGTGTGAGATAAAATTCCATGTTTGTTTTGGGAATCCTTACTGCGGAATCATGTGGGTTAATCATAGATAGTTGGTAGAGCCCAACAAGCACGCCGCGGGCATCGGTCCGGGGTCGCGACAACGGAGGACTTCTCTGTCGGTTCTTATAGAATATAAGTTTTTGTTCACAATCTAGATGGACTTGGACACACCATCGGTACGATTGTAGCATGATATTTCAGCAGGCTTGTCTTGGCTGCGGGAAAAGGTATAGTTCCGACTCATCATGCTAGTACGCTTTGTGTGTATTGAACATGACTGCTTTTGAGTTTATTATCTTTATACTGACTATATAAGATGATTAACATCCAAATGGTTATTATGAGTGCTTGTACTCCTAATCCTTACATAAATAATAGACACATACATTTAGTCTTTGCCATTTTGATTTACAAAGGAGTGAGATCTTTTATGGGTCAATAATCTCAGTAAATTGGATGACTACACTACGTGTATGGTGCATATTAGTTTATTGACGGAATCCACGTCCCAAAATTGGGATCGATGATATCCCCTTGATGAAGCTTTTAAGTTTTGATTATGTCAAACCCTGCAGGTGGACTTTGTGTCCGACATATCAAATAAGTTAAGTGTAAGGTCTCAAGGAATTATAAAGATATCGATTAAATATAGATGTCGGTAATTATTTAATCGATGGATATCTGAAATCTTAACATGGGGGGATTAATAAGCATTTAATGACATGAAGCTCGAAATATTAATTTTGAGAATAAGGGCAGGAGTGCAATTATAATTCTCTAGTGGACTGAATTGTAATTTATGGAACTAGGATTCTAATTTGGGTCGAATTAAGGTTTCCTGCTTCCATAAGAAGCCTATCCTTATTTACTTCTTAAGGTCCCTATTGTAGCCTATAAATATGCGCTACTGCTCTCTAGGTCAAAAAGAAGAAAAATCTCGTTTTAGAGAGCAGGGAGAATTCGCAGAAGAGGCCCACTCCCTGGTGCGAATTCGAGCATAGAGGAATACAGTAGAAGATCTTGAGATTTTCGGGCTGCTGCAAGACCGAGATCAGATCAGAAAGACCGAGATAAAATCAGAGAGATTCTCGAAGGTATGGTCTTTGATCATCTTTGTTTAAAGCTATTTCCGCATTGATCTATAAGCAATATCTAGGGTTCTTGGCGGAAACTCTTTTCTAACAATGGTATCAGAGCCAATCCTGATACTGCATATGAATTGAAGAAAACATAGTAAGATTATAGGTTGCTGTAAAAGAGTTGGTTTGCCTTTGCTGTCTGTAACCCTTGTTTTGTAGCGAACTATCTGATCTCTGTTTTGCTGCGATTGATCTGGTTATCATGGTCACCATGTGTGTATGTTATGTGAATGGATCCCACGAATCAGATTCGTGGTTACTGTTTTACGTATTTTACAAGTTTTATGGTGATGTAATTATATTGACATAGCGTGTGAACTCCGTTTGTCAGGAGGCTTGGGTTTAATGTAATTTTTCATGGAGATGTAATTATATTGAGATAGCATGTGAACTCCGTTCGTAAGGAGGCTTAGGATTCAATGTAATTTTTCATGGAGAGGCGCAGGTTTTGAAGGCAGAAATTCGATTTCAAAGGAAGAACTTGATAAAAAAAAATTTGGTCCGTTGACCGGGCAGCTCGATCCCCACCGGGGGACAACCCCCGGACCCCCTCTTCGAAGCACATGTTTTAAAGAAGTGGCAATCATGAAGACAAAAGGATCCTACTTGACCATGATAGCTAGGTTCCTTATGCTAGTTGTCTTTCCTTTTATGTGCTTGGATGTCTATTATTATCATAACTTGCTACATATGATATTATACTTGTTTAATTATGTTTGGAATGGTATAGTAGTATAGATATGGTTACCTATTACTACTGGATTTTAAACTGGTATTAATTAAACTATTTTATAAGAACCCTCATTGTTAAATAACTAAGTGGGAGAGGGAACTTCGTTAGCTCCCACGGTCTACATCATAGTTTTGTAGGAGATGTAATGGATTTATATGTTGACCTTAGAGTCTTCCTCCTAATTGGATGAGTTAATTATGGAATCTCCAATACAAACTCCCATATGGATGATTTAGGGTAATTATTAGTATAGGTCTCTTCTCCATCTGATGGGACTGAATACAGAATAATGAACCCTAACTTAAATGATGGCATACACTTAGCTATAAATAACAGTATGCTCTCCATCTGAGCCTCTTCTATTATTTATAGGACCAAAGTCATGGCAGCTGTTTGGTTTTACTTGGCATGGTTGTTGCCTTGACAGTAGAACTAAAAGGTTATGTCCTATATGAACAATATAAGTATGGTACTTGTCCTCACATCGATGCATACTATGCATTGATGTTTTAGATTGCTATCAGACTCTTTTGTTAATTGGCAGAGGGAGCCAATTTTCCTTTTATTTGAATCCAAAGATTTAATTTTGCCCATCATAATTTGTTAATTATGTAAATATCAGGTTTTAAGATGGGTGCTTTCAATCCACTTGGTGTTATTCTCAAAGAACATAAACTCACTGGACCTAATTACATTGATTGGAAAAGAAATTTGGATATTGTGCTAACTGCTGAAGAGTACAAATATGTGCTCACTGAGGTGTACGCAGAGAAACCTGTGGATGGATGTATTGATGCGGTAGCCATCGAGGCATACAAAAAATGGAACAAGGCTGATGAGATGGCACGATGTTACATTTTGGCATCCATGTCAAATGTTTTGCAACAGCAACATCAGCCTTATGCTACTGCCTATGACATCATGTACAGTCTCAAGGAGATGTTTGGTGATCAGGATCGGGCAGCTAGACAGGTTGCTATGAAAGAACTGTTTAACACTAAGATGGCTGAAGGTACCCCTGTGAGGGATCATGTTCTGAAAATGATGGGACACCTCAATGAACTTCAAATCCTTGGAGCTGAAATTGATGGGGAGACCTAGATCGATATCATTCTCCAATCCTTGACTGATTCCTTTGAGAATTTTTGCCTAAATTACAACATGAACAAGCTCAATTTTTCCCTAGCGGAATTACACAAGGAACTTCAGGCTGTTGAGGGCCTTTTTAAAAAGCCACCTAGTGTTCACGTTGCTGAAAAAGGTACTGCTTCTAAGCCGAAAGGCAAGGAGAAACAGAAAAAGGGTCAGAATCGTAATACAGTTCCTAAAGGGGGCAATGGACCTCAAGGAGGAGTGAAAAAGCCCAAGGGCAAGTGTTTTCATTGCAAGGAAGTAGGGCACTGGAAAAAGCAATGTCCAACTTATCTCAACAAAGTGAACAATAAAGGTAAATTCCATTCACTAGTTGTTGAATCATGTTTGGCGGTTATATCTACCGGTATCTGGTGTGTAGATACGGAAGCCACTAATCATGTTTGCAATTCTTTGCAGAGGTTCCAGGAAACCAGGCAGCTAAGTGATGGGGAGATTTATTTGCTTATGGGTGATGCTACGAGAGTGGCAGCAGTTGCAGTAAGAGATGTTAGTCTAAGTTTTAGTAGAGATAGGAATTTAATTTTAAGAGATTGTCTTTATGTTCCCTCCATTAGGAGGAATTTAATTTATGTTTCCAAATTGGTTAAAGACAGCTATTCCGTTTATTTTAATAAATTTGTGGTTATTAAGTACAATAAGCATTTTATCTGTTCTGGCTCATTGGTGGATGATCTTTATATTATTAATCCTATCTCTCCTAAACTGCAATTGACTGAATTGAATAACACAATTACCGTACCATGTAAGAGAAAGGAACCATCGCAAATGAACCAAACGTATCTTTGGCATTTACGCCTGGGTCATATTAATCTACACCGGATATCAAGACTGGTTGCAAATGGACCATTACAGTCATTGGCGGTCGAGGCCCTTCCAGTCTGTGAATCTTGTTTAGAGGGGAAAATGACCAAGCGCCCTTTTTCGGCAAAAGGCTACAGGGCCAAAGAACCGTTGGCATTGGTTCGCTCTGACCTGTGTGGGCCCATAAATGTCCAGGCAAGTGGTGGCTTTGAATATTTCATTACTTTCATTGATGACTATTCAAGGTATGGGTACATTTACTTAATGCGCCGTAAGTCCAAATGCTTTGAGAAATTCAAGGAGTATAGGGCGGAAATGGAGAAGCGTTTAAGTAAGAGTATCAAGACACTACGATCTGATCATGGTGGCGAGTACCTCTTTGGAGAATTTAGGGATTACTTAGCACAAGAGGGGATTACATCCCAGCTGTCTGCACCAGGTACACCTCAACAAAATGGTGTCGCAGAAAGAAGAAATAGGACTCTTATAAATATGGTAAGGTCAATGATGAGTTATTTGGAGTTACCTAATTCGTTCTGGGGGCATGCTCTAGAAACAGCTACATATATTCTTAACTTAGTTCCATCTAAGTCAGTACTTACTACACCCACATAACTATGGACTGAGCGCTACTCTACCATGGAAGCCGAATATGTGGCAGCTTCTGAAGCAGCCAAGGAGGTAGTTTGGCTCAGAAACTTCTTGATGGAGCTAGAAGTGGTACATTCGGTAAAATCACCTATAATACTTTATTGTGATAATACCGGTGCGGTTGCTAATGCAAAGAGCCCAGGATGCATAAGAAGAGTAAGCACATCCAGCGTAAGTATCATCTCATACGAGAAATCGTACAAAAGGGTGATTAATTGTGACCAAGATTGCATCAGCGGACAACCTGGCAGATCCTTTTACAGAGAGCTTACCAGCAAAGAGCTTTGATAGACATGTGGAAGGCATGGGGTTGAAATACATGTTAGCATGGCTTTGAGTCTAAGTGGGAGATTGTTGGAAATTTATACTAAAAGCATACTTTTATGTATTTGTCTTCGACTAATTAGTATATTTTTTCTTTTCATCTAAATGAGATTTTGTATGGGCAAATGGTTAAATTATTTATGATTATGCATGTGTGTCTTTTATTCTATAAAATAGACAAGTTGGTGTATAGAGTTCTACTTATACACGGAGGACTTATCTGTCGGTTCTTATAGAATATAAGTTTTTGTTCACAATCTAGATGGACTTGGACACACCATCGGTACGATTGTAGCATGATATTTCAGCAGGCTTGTCTTGGCTGCGGGAAAAGGTATAGTTTCGACTCATCATGCTAGTACGCTTTGTGTGTATTGAACATGACTGCTTTTGAGTTTATTATCTTTATACTGACTATATAAGATGATTAACATCCAAATGGTTATTATGAGTGCTTGTACTCCTAATCCTTACATAAATAATAGACACATACATTTAGTCTTTGCCATTTTGATTTACAAAGGAGTGAGATCTTTTACGGGTCAATAATCTCAGTAAATTGGATGACTACACTACATGTATGGTGCATATTAGTTTATTGACGGAATCCACGTCCCAAAATTGGGATCGATGATATCCCCTTGATGAAGCTTTTAAGTTTTGATTATGTCAAACCCTATAGGTGGACTTTGTGTCCGACATATCAAATAAGTTAAGTGTTAAGGTCTCAAGGAATTATAAAGATATCGATTAAATATAGATGTCGGTAATTATTTAATCGATGGATATCTGAAATCTTAACATGGGGAGATTAATAAGCATTTAATGACATGAAGCTCGAAATATTAATTTTGAAAATAAGGACAGGAGTGCAATTATAATTCTCTAGTGGACTGAATTGTAATTTATGGAACTAGGCTTCTAATTTGGGTCGAATTAAGGTTTCCTGCTTCCATAAGAAGCCTATCCTTATTTACTTCTTAAGGTCCCTATTGTAGCCTATAAATATGCGCTATTGCTCTCTAGGTCAAAAAGAAGAAAAATCTCGTTTTAGAGAGCAGGGAGAATTCGTAGAAGAGGCCCACTCCCTGGTGCGAATTCGAGCATAGAGGAATACAGTAGAAGATCTTGAGATTTTCGGGCTGCTGCAAGACCGAGATCAGATCAGAGAGATCTCGCAGGTATGGTCTTTGATCATCTTCGTTTAAAGCTATTTCCGCATCGATCTGTACGCAATATCTAGGGTTCCTGGCGGAAACTCTTTTCTAACAATATATAGTAAAGCAGCAGGTGAAGTTATTGAAGTATTTGATGTATTTTTTTGAATTATGCTTTCCTTTCATATGCTTGATATTGCTTTGATATTTGGTTTGATTAAATTTGGTTAACATATATAATTTTTTTCGTTATACGCTAAGAAAAAAATATATATATATATTCTATTATATTTTGGTTATTTTAATTCAATTACGCCTTCAAACCAATTTGAGGTACTCTTTTTTTTTTTTTTTTCTCCAAAACCATTCAGTAGAATTCTACACTTCTATGCACCTATTTGTATGGATAAATAATTTTTGTTATTATTAACCATTAATATCTTATTATTATGGCTTATTCTTTTTCATTTCTAGCTCGGGTTGGGCCCGGGCCTTTTTCAACAAACATTGCATCTCATATGCATTACATTATGATAGAAGTCAGAAATTGCCAACCCAAACGTGGGTGAAGAATTCTGAAATTTTATTTGAAGCATCATTTTTAAAATTTGTTAGTAGCTTCTCATCTATATGATTATTAATGATATTAATAACAATTATATATATATAATTACATGCACATGTGAGATGACCAAACAAGATCATTATGTACATCAAAATTTATTTCTTCATTATATGTTTGTTTTTCTTTGAGATTTTAATACATTCGAAGTTCATTTTTAATTGTGTTTGTATTATAAATTATCTATTAATTTTTATTTAAAACTTATTTAAAAGTTATAAAAACCTCTAATTAAAATATTATTTACTTTTTATCATCGCCTTAATTGGGCGTCTTGAGATCTAATTAAAATATCTTCTTACACTAAAGATCTTCTTACCATGACTTTTTTGTAGGTGTCTTGACACATTGCTTGGATCTGCCCCAAATCAAGCATCATCAGGTATGTAGTTGGTATAACATTACTTTTCTATATCTGGTTTAGGTTTTTTTTTTTTTTTTCGTTCGTTTGTTTGTAACATTATTGATTACCAGTGAAAAAATATATTATTACCATTGAAAAAACTAAATTGGTTGGTCTGCTTATGGCTCTAACTACGACATTGTCAAACTTTTAATCTGGCAGATATTAATGGGCAAGCTTTGTAATTTTAATGGCATCGATTTCTTTTAATAATATGTTCTACTATCCATTGTTGTATATTTCTTGCTGTATATTTTTAAAATTTTCATTTCATGCTTATGTTTAAGAAATCTAAAATTTTATATTTATTTTTCTATTTTAAATTTGTAATGATCACATATTAATCCCTTTTTGTTTTGCATGAATTCTATAGGTGTTTGTTATATAATACTAAGAAACAACTATCTTCGTCTCGTATATTTAATTAAGAATGGAACATCAAGAAGATATGAATCCTTCCAAGATTGAAAGGCAACGTCGAACTCAACTTTTACGGATGAAAAGACTACGTCAAAATGAAAAAACAATAACATCTACAGGTGAAAACATATTCAATAAAAAATATTTTAAGTTTATATTAAATAGATTTAGTTTATTGAATTCGTAGGGGAGCAACACGTGGCGCAACCTCAAGCTTTTTGCATCACTTAATACAGGAATTGCCCTTCTCATCTAATCTCACCAAACCACTATTTCATAATTTTCCTACATAATAGGAGATCCTTGAAGAAGATTGATTCCTACATAAAAATAGGAGCAATTTCATCAAACCACTAGTTGATAATTCAGATTCTATAACCACGATATAGAACTTAATCCGGAATGTAGATTCTATGTAGATTCTATAACCACGATAGATTCCATTAGTTGACTAGCTTATACAAAATTGTTTTGAGTAGTTAAGGTTTTAGAGATGGCCCTTTGATGGATTAATAGGAGAGTTGACCTGTTTATGCAGAATTATTTTAAGTAGTTATGTTTTAGAGAGCTGTCCCTCTGGTGGATTAATAGGGGAGTTGGCCTACTTATACAAAATTGTTTTATGTATTTAAGAGATGGCCTCTGATGGATTAATAGGAGTGGATTAGGCCCAAGCCTGTGAGTGGGGCGAGTTGAGAAAAGAGTCCACCATGTTTGTGTCATATGTCGCATGAGAATGATTTCATATGTGATTGGTGGGACCCATCTATTAGTGTCATATGTCGCATGAGAATGATTTCATATGTGATTGGTAGGACCCATCTATTAAACTCAAATGAATAAAAAAAAAAGAAGCTTTAGTTATGAGATGAAGGGGCGCACCATTCTACAAGTCCTCTTGATTATCAAAACCGTAATCAATCCCCTTCCACTTAAAGAAACTCCACACGGACCTTTCTATTTTATTTTATAAGAACTCCCCCATTAAAATACTTACTTGGATACCCAATCATATCCATAAAATCTCAAAATTTTCAACTAATTTTAAGTTTCAAATAAAACTGATTTCTTTTCCCAAATTTCCTCTCATGATCGCATCAGTGTGAGCATAGTAATTTTATTTTCTAAATCTGACATCAAACAATGTGACAATTATTAAATAAGTGGAAATTTGAAATTTAGTGCAATTGTTTTTTTCATTGAAACGAATGTGTGTTTATCTTTTCATTGATACAGGTATAATTGATGCATGGATATCTGCTTTAAATATGAGTTATATTAGATCATTTTTGAAATTGTTTTATGCTATGTAAAGACAATTGGTTCTTTATCTTGATAATGACTCAGGCATTCAGCTGTCAAATTTAGAGTCACCCTTTTCATTGCAACAATTGCTATGTGTCTGCATTCCATTGCCAGTTCTTTAGTAAATGTAGATAAGATCATCTTCAGTTTGTAGACATGTTTCATGTCAGTACTCCACTTTTCGTTTCTACTTTGCGTTAGGTAAGGCTACAAAGGGGTCGGGTTTTACAGGCTCCAATTATGTTTAAACGGTTCTGGACCTAAATCCAAATTGTAGGATTCTTGTATATATTTTTTATTATTCATATAAATTTGTTTTAGCACATCTTTGAAATACGAGTTGAAACACTAGTTGGAGAAAAACAATAGCATGATTCGAATGATGGAGTTTTTAAAACTTTATTCCCATCTTTTTTATTAATTGACTCTTCGTACCATAATACTTTTATATGTTTCATTCTTCATAAATATCCTACACCTTTTCCATTATCCAACTGCAAAATAATGTTCATTTTGGTTATTTAATCCTTTAAATAATTGCTTTTAAATTATTTATTTTAACTATGATTGTGTAACATTTCATTTAAATGAAATGAATACTACTATTTAAAATTTTAACAACTCTTTAAATAAGCCAGCGTGGGCCCTCAAGCACTAGTTATATTTATTAAAGCAGCAGGTGATTCTATGGGAGAGCGGCATGTGGCGGCATGGGAATCCCTTGGAAAGCGACACGTGGCGGCATGGGAGTCTATCCCTTTAGGAGATAAACTAGGGATGTGGACGTCGGTAGAGAGGAGAGAAATAAGGGGAGAAAATTAGGAGAGAAGAGAAAAAATAGGAGATTTAGAATTTATTTAAATTTTCTTGATTGTTACTTAGGACTGTAGTGTGGGGTTGACCCAGGTCCACAGACCTGGTCCAATAACAGAAAGACTGGTCCAAATCCGCATTTAGATTCGGCAGGTCAGGGCCGAGTCCAAAGGTAAAGACATTATGGACCTTCCTCAAGCCCATACCAACATTGGTGTATGATCCATCTATCCGTTTCTTTTTTCAAAAACAAAACAAAATAAGATGGCCTTCATAATCCTTGCATGCATCCAAGACGGCAAGACCTAGCCAAATGATGGCTCATTAACTACAAATGTGTGGAGCCCACTTTACCTACATACAAACAACCACCTAGTCCCATCCTGAAAGTGAAAAATTTAGTAACTTTTTCATTACTGACTTTTTATCTCTATTTGTTAATATTAACATCTTTGTGAAATGTTGAATTATATTAATGAGCTTTCATTTAAATAATGTCATTGTTTAAACATTGAATTACAGTAATGAGCTTTCTTGAGTCATAGAAAGTCATTTTAAAGCAAAACGCGACTCGGAATATCTTAAAATGCGTGTTTCAGCCTAGAATCGTATGAAATGCATTTGAAACCAAAAGTGTGTCAGATGTGAATTTTGATCCCCCCCGAGAGGGGAATCGCCATTCAGCAGTGTGAGATAAAAAAATACATCGAAAATGAGGATTTCGACTACCCTCAAAATCGACGGATCACGATCGCCAGTTACGGATTCGGCCGTAACACCGTCCTTCGACGAAAACCGAAAGAATGCGTGAGGAAAATAGGGTGGGTTCTTCTCTCGTCTAATGTGCTGCTGGCGACACACGACGGTTGTCTTGTCACTTAATTTGGGTCTTTCAATTCCGGTCAAACTTGGGTGAATGGTCAAATTATGGGCTTCAAGATGGGACCATAATGAACTAGGCAAGGGAAATCAACATCCAGGGTTGAACAGACTAATTAAAGTTAAATCCAAGTATTCTAGGAGATAAGCGAATTAAAATGAAAATAAACTAAGAAAATAAGGGGAAAGGTGCCAAATATTTAGAAGATGATCAACCCCATTCCTGGGTACCCCCTTCAATGTCCTTTGACGACCTAGGGTTACATGAAATAAAAACAATATGATCGTGCACAATGAGAAACAATATGATGCAATTCCATGGATTAATCACACCCTCCAACCAACATTTTACTAGTCCCTAGCAAAAGATGTGAAAAGGTGAAGTTAACTAACCTAACCTGATCTAACCTAAAAAAACAAAAGACTAATGAAGAAAAAAAAAAAAAAAGCCACTTTCGATGGCACTCTTGACTACATTTAGCATATGGAGTAAGCCCTTATACCCCTAAGGTTATCCTAATGGACGAATTGTGCCCGATGAGGTTTAGTTGTGAATATCTCCGCAAAACTCAAAAACAAAATAAAAAATTAACAAAATAAAAAAATACTCTCCAAAAGAAAATTTATAAACATTGGATACTCTCGATTCTCATAATAGTAAAGTAAAGACAAAGTCAAAATACGATTCACCAATCCCATCTTTGGAAAGAAATTTTCAAAAGCATGCTAAATATGATCGTGCACAATGAGAAAGTACGTATACATCAAAAAATAAGTGTTAAATGTTCCGCTAGAACCTCCGTGAAAACGACTCAATCAAATAATCCGGTCCACCTAGACTTAGCCAAAAAAAACAAAAAAGATTTCCTCTCAAGGCAACCATGATGGCTTTCGCACTATTGTTTTTCAAAAGGCCGTGAAATTTCAGCAACAAGCTTCTCTCTTTCTTCTTTTTTCTTTTCTCTTGATTGTTTTTCCTTTTCAATGGTCCCCAACAATATGTAGCCCTTTTCGTGTACTCAAATTAAGGGTGTACTCAAATTAAGACAACCATGATGGCTTTCGCACTATTGCTTTTCAAAAGACCGTGATTTTTTTTCTTTTTCAACGGTCCCCAACAATAGGCAGCCCTTTTCATGTACCCAAATTAACGCAGTCATGATGGCTTTCGCACTACTATTTTTCAAAAGGCCGTGGATTTTTTTTTCTTTTTCAACGGTGCCTTACCCAAATTAACGCAGTCATGATGGCTTTCGCACTACTATTTTTCAAAAGGCCGTGGATTTTTTTTTCTTTTTCAACGGTCCCCAACAATAGGCAACCCTTTTCATGTACCCGAATTAAGGGTGTACCCGAATTAGGGCAATCATGATGGCTTTCGCACTATTGTTTTTCAAAAGGCCGTGAAATTTCAGCGACAAGTTTCTCTCTTCTTTTTTCTTCTCTTGATATTTTTTCCTTTTCAACTGTCCCCAACAATAGGCAGCCCTTTTCATGTACCCGAATTAAGGCAACCATGATGGCTTTCGCACTATTCTTTTTCAAAAGCCCGTGATTTTTTTTTCCTTTTCAACGGTCCCCAACAATAGGCAGCCATTTTCATGTACCCGAATAAAGGCAATCATGATGGCTTTCGCACTATTACTTTTCAAAAGGCCGTGAATTTTTTTTTTCTTTTTCAACGGTCCCCAACAATAGGCAGCCCTTTTCATGTACCCGAATTAAGGGTGTACCCGAATTAAGGCAACCATGATGGCTTTCGCACTATTGTTTTTCAAAAGGCCGTGAAATTTCAGCGACAAGCTTCTCTCTTTCTTCTTTTTTCTTCTCTTAATTTTTTTTCCTTTTCAACGGTCCCCAACAATAGGCAGCCCTCTTCATGTACCCAAATTAAGGGTGTACCCGAATTAAGGCAACCATGATGGCTTTCGCACTATTGTTTTTCAAAAGGCCGTGATTTTTTTTCCTTTTCAACGGTCCCCAACAATAGGCAGCCATTTTCATGTATCCGAATAAAGGCAACCATGATGGCTTTCGCACTATTGTTTTTTAAAAGGCCATGAAATTTTTATTCATTTTCAACGGTCCCCAACAATAGGCAGCCATTTTCATGTACCCGAATTAAGGGTGTACCCAAATTAAGGCAACCATGATGGCTTTCGCACTATTGCTTTTCAAAAGGCCGTGAAATTTCAGCGACAAGCTTCTCTCTTGCTTCGTTTTTCTATTCTCTCAATTTTTTTATTTTCCTTTTCAACGGTCCCCAACAATAGGCAGCCGTTTTCATGTACTCGAATTAAGACAACCATAATGGCTTTCGTACTATTGTTTTTCAAAAGGCAGTGAAATTTCAGTGACAAGCTTTTCTTTCTTCTTTCTTCTTTTGTCTTGATTTTTTTTCCTTTTCAACGGTCCCCAACAATAGGTAGCCCTTTTCATGTACCCGACTTAATTCACTAATTTGTGGAAAAATCCACCCAGATGAACCAGGAAACCTATAAAACTATGGTTTGGTTTTCCTTCATATATTCAGTCGAGTCGTAAAAAGAATGGAAATCATAATTTCACATTTAAAGGTTTTGCAAATGTATACGAACTGTGTAATGTGAAAGGATCAAAATTTAGCACTTTTTCAAAAAGATTTCCGCAAACAAAAACTCTCCTTTCTCTAAATTTTGAAAATTCTAAAATTCAAGCTATCTTCCGTTTATTGAAAATTCACTCAAAAATTTTCTCTTCAAAAAAAATCTAAAAAGCCAAAGATAAACAACAAAAATTCTGAAAAGAAATTTAAAAAACTTCCTAAATACAGAAAATAAAGCAAAAGGTGTGTGAAAATTGTCTAAAAATAGACAAGTGTGCTTGTCCCCACCCCCCCACCCCCAACCTATGATGAGCATCCTCATGTAATGCATGCAAGGCAAAAGAATATAAAAACATGAGAAACAAAAGTACAGGAGGGTAAAGTGAAGACACCGGATAATGTGAAGCTTTTCCGAACCTTGTCAATGGTTAGACAAAGCCCACAAAAATTAAAGAAAAAAAAGAAGTTACCCTACTGGCAACACAACTTGGAATCCACCCGAATCCCAGAAGAAATTTAGCTGCATGCCCATAGTTACAAAGTTTTGCCGGCTATTTGCCATGCCCATACCTATCCAAACTGGGAAATTACCCGATTAAATTAAATAATTCAACTTGAATTGCAATTTTTTTTTTCAAATGGTGATATTTGCATTAAGTAGAGAGCTGATGTACATCAAAGGGCGTAAAAGCTCGACATCAAAAGGACAATATTACAAAAGTACGATCAATCTGGTCTAAAAAAAAGATTCATACTTAAGAGTTTTCAGGTTAGGTCCTTTAAGTAACCGGGAAATGAAGGGGCTGGTTGGTCATTCAATCTCATTACATATGTTATGGTACCTTATGTCTTCAGTCAGTTTCTTGTTTTTGCATAATAAAAACAAAGAAAATATAAATAATAACTTGAAAATGAAAACAATGCTCCATGATGAGAAACAATGATCCGTCACAAAATAATGTTCACACAAGACCCTATAGCAAACATAATTCCCAATAACCTTACAGATTTTCCATGGAAGATATTAACTTAATGGACCATAAAAGAAAATGCATGATACAAGTGAAACAGTCAAAGAACAAATAGTAGTCCATAAATCAAAGAGATCTCGGATATTCAAAGACATGAAATATAATAGGAGCACATTCGATACTAGAATGTCAGTATCGCGAGGGAGAACATCAAAATGAAGCCCAATCAAACGATAAACCACCAGGCGCCAGGCAGACATTTGGGAGCATGCATAGGCAGTCTTTAAATGAGACATGGTAGTACAAGAGTGCTTGGATCAGAAATTTTCAAGGAAAAAAAAAACTAGGTAGGATCACAAAAGTTTTCTCCAAGTGAAGACATTATTTCACCAACGTGTTCTACTACGTATCAATCATTTAAAATCAATGTGAACTATATGTCTTTTATTTTAGAATGTTTTAAAGCTAACAAATGAAGAATATCCTCTGTAGACAGATGGCATGAGGAGACACCTATTGTAGAGTTCCCTCCAACATCTAGTTTGTCATTCACTCATCCGTCAAGTAAGTCACAAAGGAAGCAAAAGAAAAAAAGAAAGAAAGAATTACACAGTTCAAGGTAGTTTCTTTAGATAATATTTAGCTAGAATATACATTAAAATCATTCAAGCCTTACCGCTGCCGCTTGTACCAACAATAGAAACACTACTACCTGCTGATATAAAAAAAGATATTCCATTAAGTATCTTTCACTCTGTTCGGTATCTGAAATAAGAAAAGAAACAAAGGAAATTATGCTACAAATCAATAAAACTCGAAACAGGGATAGAAATGGCAATGGAAGCATAATAAAAGCCTGAAATAAAGCCAAGAAAAAAAAATACACTAAAGACTTTTAATTTACAGAAGATGCCCAAAATATAATGATCTACCAATACAAGATGAACTTTAGCAATAATACATAAAGCATCTAAACCAAAATAACAAATGCTTTTAAAAACAATCATGTTAGAAAAATTTATAAACGAGAATGAACATAAAGATCTCAAAGTAAGAACATAAGAAATTAAGAAAATAGAAACTGTTAAATACCAAAATACAGGTTAGGAGAACCGATGCAGCAATTGGTTTGTGCCAAACAACACCCTTACAAAAAAAGAAAAAAAAAACTGATGCAGCCTCAACTCTTAGAACAGTCTGGCAGCATACACAAATCTTAGGTTTATACTACTAGGATTTAGTCTCCTAAAAGCAAAAACACATAAACAGCAGTAAGCAAAGACATGAAGGAAAAAAAAAATAAACAAGAGGAGCATGCGGCACCGTTGGAAAATGCCCAGCCACTAGGCCATAGGTGCTAGTTAAGCTACCAATTAAAAAGAAGATATGATGATCCCAACCATGGACGTTTTCCACCTATGCACAGCTTGCACGCTATGATGATCCCAAGTTCTGTTCCAATCCCCAAAGTTGTGAAATGCCTGTTCTTCATTAGTTCTATTCCTATCAGAGAGAATTTTAGAAAACAAAAAAGAAAATAAAAGACACCTGCTGTTTAAGTGCTACTATCAATCAATAGTCCATACGTATTACATGAAGTGCCCCCTCACTTAACACACTAACAGGGGAAGGGGAAAACAAATACAAATGTGCTCCTAATGTGTCACCCTTTCCAATCCAAGTATCAAAGTTCTATGAACTTGGTACATAAGCAGGCATTCCTCCACTTTTTTTTCTTTTTTTTTTGAATGGTTACTTTCATTAAAAAATTAAGACATAACAAGAGATGGGAATGTTACTATCAGATTTTAGTAAAAAATGTATTTAGTAAATTTAAGTGAAACCAACATTAGAATGTATTAGTAAATTTATGTCAAAGACATCCAGTCTGAACCAAGCTCAATAAAAAGCAAATAGCAAAAGCATTCAAAGCTTCATATGATATATAGCTCAAAACTGGAACATTTGTTACTACTGAGTACATGATCAAGTGTTAAAAACTGTGTATGACTGTCGCATTCCATCTCCTGAAAAACTACGATGTCCAACAATTGAGTTTACCACTTGCAATGGAAAGATTTACTGATAGGTCATGGGAGAAAACTTAATTTATCTTTTACTATCAGATTTATTAATGCTTGTATGCTTTTGCTATAGGTCTAACGTGTTTTTCTTTTTATACTTTTTGTATAGTTCTGATGCTGCTGCATTTTTTATTGAAAAAATTATGTGCTTCTAAACTTGTTTTATGTGTATATTACATCATCCCAAATCAAGTTCAACCAAAATCAAATTGCAAAGAAAAGCATATTTTCATTTTTACAGCATTCAACACTAGTTTCTAGTAATTACTCAATCTGAGTTTCCAAACAAAATTAGGACCTATTTATAATAGCATCCAATGTTCAACACTGGCTTCTCGTAATTATTCAATCTAAGTTTCCAAACAAACTTAGGACCTATAAACTATAAAAGCATCCAATGCCCAGGTGTTCTTAGTTTCTAGTAATTACTCAATCTGAGTTTCCATACGAAATTAGGACCTATTTATAATAGCATCCAATGTTCAACACTAGCTCATCGTAATTATTCAATCCAAACTTAGGACCTATAAACTATAAAGGCATCCAATGTCCAGGTGTTCAAATGTTCAATAAAATGCTAGTTACCAAAGAGGTCCAGCTTTTCATTTTATACTCAGCAGTTCGCATACCATTCATGCACACTTGTTCTACACAATACTCAAACCAAATATCCAAACAAGGCAACCCACCAATAGCTCAATTGGCACCTCCCTTTCACATAAACAACCAGGAATCCACCAATAGCTCAATTGGTGAGGCACCTCCCTGGCTGTAGCGCTGCTGGTGAGGATATTGGGTGAGTGTGTCAATACTTACCTTTAAAAGAAAATAAATAATAAATAAAAAGTATCCAAAAAAAACATAGAGAAAATAATGTAAGGCATCCACTCTTAATCAAGTTGAAAATGAAATTCAATAGAAAAATCATCCACATTTCAACTTCATATTTCGCACTATATCAGCATATAATGTGTAAGTTTTGTATTATTGGAATCAAGAGAACTCATGGGAAGAACAATTCACACGAACAAAGTGAAACCAATGCGAACCCATCAGCCCCAAAATTTCATGTTTCGTAAGTATATGTTCGACTTTATCAGTCTTATCGGGTCATATAAATAAATAAACAATAAAGAATTCATAAATTCAAAATAGTTCAAAACCAAAAAATAATTAAAACCACTGCCACTTACTTGTGTGATTCCATTTCGCCGAATTCACATGGAATCCAGGTGAACGAGAGTAGCTTATCATACACAGATCACTGCCCGTGTCCTCTGAAACATCAAAAAGCTTCACGCAGTCGCCTCCACAGCCAGGCAAAAGGCATGTTGATGGATCCACAAAGTTCATCTGATTCCAGCTATCTTTTTTCCTTATACACAAATTTCTGCCCTGCAATGCAACCGACCAATATAACCTAAATGATTTATCTTTAAGCTAAACCCAACAGACCATTTACTTGTTAAGGAAATGAGGTAGAGAAACACTGAAAAAACGAGTCGATAGTACAAAAATCAAGTGTGGGCACTGGGCAGTACAAAAGTAATGATGAGAAATGCTTCATTAGTAGTTTCCGACATGTGGAATGCACCAAATAAGTTTATGTAGAAGCATGTAACTTAAAATGCCAAAAACTATAATAAAATTTGAAAAAAAATATATTAACAAAGAAAAAAAACACTGGTATATATTTTATTAAAAATGATTTTGCTGAATTTCATGCGAAGGGGACTCATTTTATTGGAGGAGCCAGATGAGCTTTGGAGCCCAACATTCTAAAACATACTTGATAAATGGAACTTCTGATTCAACAGTGAATGTTCTGCTCTTCTACATTGTGATTTAACATATTACACTTATATTGTTCACACACTCAAAGTTAGGCCAACATACAACCACGAGCAGTATATATTCAACATCTTTGATGAAAGCAAAGTTGAGAAGCGAATGAACACATATTTAGTTTAGTGTTATTTTAGATATATATATATATATATGAGTATGGATTTTAAAAACATATTTCGTTATATTTTCTTTCATTCTATTGTTTACCATTTTCATTTTGGAATCTCATTTCCAAACTGTATATCAGACATTATAAGAAAGAAATAATAATTCTAATGGAATAAAATTATGAGCTAGAAAGAAATAATGAGCATAGATTTTACAACTGCTATCCCTCTGAAAAACCAAGAACAAGATCAGTGTTGTTCAGTTAAATATTACAAACCAAATATGATTTCTACAGGCTTTTTGGGTAAAATTCAGCAGAAGTAGTATATATCAAGTATAATTACTTGCAAGTAGAGAAACCAAATCACTAAATATGAATCAAACAAAAGTTTCCAAAATTCAGGAGACATAAAGCAAACAAAAATCTCCAAAATTGAAAAAGATAACATTAATCGATTCCTAGATTTCTCACGGTGTCACAAAAGCAAGTTCACCCAAAAAAATTGCTCTTAGATTTTCCACCATCACAACCTTTAATTAGAAAAGAAAAATAAGGGAAAAAATAAAGCAACAAATGTGTGTGTGTGTGTGTGTGTGTGTGTGTGAGAGAGAGAGAGAGAGAGAGAGAGAGAGAGATGGTGGAAAAAAATCATGGATATTGATTTTTCAAAATCATGAGAACTGAGTGAGTGTTCTCTTAAATGGGATCTTAAACCCATTTCTTTTCTATTTCTCTTCTTTTCCCCATACTTGATAAAAATATTAAAATTAACTTAAAGGATCTTACTGACGACCAATAATAAAAAACTGTGCTGAAGAATTGTGTATGAAGCTATATATCTGCTAGGTGAACTATCATAGTATACTCCAACATTTTGACATACAGTTGGTACGCATTAAACCATTATATTATTGCAGTACAAGATACAGTTGGTATACATGTGTGTGTGTGTGTGTGTGAGAGAGAGAGAGAGAGAGAGAGAGAGAGATGGTG
The DNA here is from genome assembly GCA_029852735.1 of Persea americana. Taxonomy (NCBI): domain Eukaryota; kingdom Viridiplantae; phylum Streptophyta; class Magnoliopsida; order Laurales; family Lauraceae; genus Persea; species Persea americana. The sequence continues at coordinate 57,853,915 of CM056810.1, forward strand.
GAAAAAAATCATGGATATTGATTTTTCAAAATCATTCTCTTAAATGGGATGTTAAACCCATTTCTTTTCTATTTCTCTTCTTTTCCCCATACTTGATAACAAATATTAAAATTAACTTAAATGACCTTAATGACAACCAATAATAAAAAACTGTGCTGAAGAATTGTGTATGAAGCTATATATCTGCTAGGTGAACTATCATAGTATACTCCAACATTTTGACATACAGTTGGTACATTAAACCATTATATTATCGCAGTACAAGATTCAGTTGGTGTACATAATGTTCTTCACCACCATTGAGATTAAGATTTACAAAAAGAAACAAAAATTCAAGATCTTAAAAGAAAAAAAAAATGGATGGCTCCAACATGACATATAGTTGGTAATGGTATACATTACAAATGGATGGGAAAGAAGATGATTTCGATTAGGAAAGCGGCTGGGTAGATCAAGTGGAAATTTCTCTTCTGGGCATTTATCCCAAATTAAGTACGTGAGTTGCACGTAATTGTTAGTGAAAGCCTTGGTATCGTAGTGACATGTTTACTGCCATAAAAAAAGGGTTGAACATACAGGTGAATAATTCTTATTATGTATGTTCAAGTTCATTAAAATATAGAACAAAACTTTCATTCAATGTTATCAGAAAAAAAAAAAAGAAAAAAAAAAGAAACTTTCATTCTACTGTGATCAAATAACAAGTTTCCAGCTATGATAACACTTTGTAAGATGCTAATATATGCTTTAATATAATCTTCAACAGATATCTAACATCAAAATTCTAAAGAATGTGAAAGCATAATCATAACCTACAATCAACGAGATGGAAACAAAAGCTACAGAAATCACATAAGTTCTGTTGTCTAGTTCATTTTATAGGACAAAAAGGACTAAGTATGCACATTTTGCATATGCTATACAAAAACATCAAGACTACTATCAAGAAATCAGTATGAAAACAAATTGAATCGTTGACAACACTACATCCAAGACTCTTGGCAAAATTTGAAGAAGTTCGTTAATTTCAACCCGAGTCAGCTTTAAGTTTGGTTGCCTTGACCCAATCCATGCCCTATTTACCACCTATTTTTGTATATTGAATAAAAAATATCTGGATACATCAAAATGGAGAAATGCAATTCATATAGCGCACCCCAACATAAGTTGGGACAAGGGTTTGATGATAATGATTTAAATCAAACAGGTACTGAGCAATACATGGATGTAGCTGGAGAATTTCCACATATGTTCTTAACCTATTATGTTATTCATACATTTTCAGATTCTTTCGGTTTTATCTGTTTTCCATGCAAATAATGCATTGATATTCATACATTTTGAAAGAGGGAAATTGAGAAAGTTCGGTAGTAATACATACCCTAATTAAAACATAATCCAAATAATAAGAATTTTAATAGTAATAATAACAGGGTTATGCCCTACCAAGAAAACAAAAAAGAATGTGTATTTTCATCATCATTGAAGCCCTATCCCATCCATATGGGATACAATAATACAGAATATATATTTGAATCAAAAGATGTTGAATGCTGAACAAACAATGGCTCAAAAACAGAAAAGAGATTATCAAATTGAAGGAAAATAAAGAACCCATAAAGAAGGTGGCAAATCAAAATCAACAGAATCCATAATTCATAAGACATTGAATAAAAACCACCTACAAATTAATTCAAGATTGATAAAAGAAGCAACTAAAAAAACCTAATTACACAGACAGACAATATCTAATAGCAAAACAAAGCACAGGAAAATCAAAGAATGCAAAACCCCAACAACATACAACCTAAAGATAATTCAGCATATTCAATTTATAAGCTGTAGTCACATATTTAACCTAAAGACATTTGGTGAATACCCATTCTTCCAAAATCACTAGAACCGTCACCAAGAATGATATACGAACCAAACAAACTATCAAAAACAGAGATTTCTTAGATAAATGAAGAGAACACCCTAATCAAGTTAGTTCAATCTCACATCAAACACTGCAGAAAAAGGAAATCTAAATCTTAGCCAAGTGAAAAAAAAAAAAAAAAACACCCAAACGAATCTAAAATCGTATGAAACTAAAAAAAAACCCAGATAGAATTTCAACCATAGATTCAAGAAAAAAGTGGGGGTGTGGGGATCAGACCCATTAATCCAGTGATCATGTGAAGGAGGAAAGAACCGACCTTTCTTGAAGAAATGCAAGGGCAGAGTTCATATGGAGGCCTGATTGTGTACGATATGTCTGGACATCATCTGAGAACGAAGCTCCTGGAATCCCCCCCTTCTTTCCGATACGGCTGAGGAGGAAGAAGAAGAAGCAGCAGCAGCGGCCATGGCCGCTGTGGGAGAGAATGGTAGGTCTCCGCAGTGTAGTTTTGCAAACGGTGAATGCTGGAGTCCGGATCCTCTTGAGCCTTTGACTCACAAATTCCAGGTTGTTTATGGTGGTCCGGTTCAGGAAAGAAACAGATAAAAGAAAAGGAGAGGACAAGGACAGAGAAGGTGGACGAAGGATAAGAAGAATGAATAAGAGGGAAGACGAAGAAGACGCTGCGGCTGACTGAGGAGACGGCTCCAGCGATCAATGGCTCGGGCTCCGGCTGTGGATCGAGGAGAAAAGGAAGAGCAGCGAGAAGGGTTTCCTGGTTGCGACAAACGGGAAACCCTAAAAACGGAATGTAAAAGGAGGAAGATAAAAAATCAATGAAACTGAGAGAATCCATCCGTTGGGCTAATCAATGAAAAGGATAGAATTTATCCGTTGGGCCAGAGGGACGGTGTGGACTTGGGCTGGTTTTATTTCTCTTTTTAAGTTTGTGCTGTGTTTATAAGATCTGATCCCAATGATCAAGGTGGGCCTCACCATATGCATGTTTGTTTGATGGGCTGGCCCTCTAAATCCATAACAATGGTGGCCCACCATTTTAGAACTCTCGAGTACCAGTCCCGATCCATCACCAAAACCGATCTTTTTAATTCAAATCCATCAACTACAAGGACGATGGATCTGTGCACATCTTCCCCCCATCTTTATTAATTAATAATTGGTCCTTTAAGTAAATGATCTACGACCATATTTTTAATGAAAGAAAGGTCTTTTGATGATGAAATAGAGAAGCCTCTTATTGACGTGTGGTTATAGAATTCAAAGCTTCTATTATCATTGCTTAACAATTTCGTTTTGCATAAATACTCTTATATTTGGCTTGAGAAAATCCAAAACCCTATCACATTAGCCGATATAAAATAATTGAGCCAATCAATATTTTATGCTCCATGGTGGGCTTTTCGCTACACTTCATTAACTGTTGCATCTGCATAATTAATTCAAGGCATTAGAGTAACTGACACACGAATGCCCTCTAAAGTTGGTATGTTGCAAAATTTCCCTAGCTTACTTGTATACCTATTACCTAATAATGAACACAATATGTTATACCACATGTTTTGTTGTCATCAACCTTATCCTAATTACATGGTGAAGCTACCCGCAATCCGGTTGTGCTGAGGCAGGATTCAAGACCAAGAGTTCTAGTGTAAAATATCTATGCCCCATGCAGCCAACATTCTCATTATTCATACATATACAACCTAGTGGGCAATGGAGAAAATCCGAATTTTTCTCTGGGAGCCCATTGTTCATTATCAGGCTATGACTGGCTCATTGGAAGATCACTGTTAGGTTATATCTTTGCTATCATGAAGGATTTTGAGAGATATGTTATTATGATAAAATCATCATAATTTTTTATGGGGAAATGAAACCAATTTATAGATATACAATACATAAGAAATTCCAAACTCAAACTCAAGGAATGTTTGGACATTAGTCTGACAAATAAGTGCTAATTAGATTAAGATAAAAAATAAAAGGTCGAATTTTTAAATTTTAATTTACCATAGTTATAGTTATACAAACATTTGTGATTTTATATTATCCACCTCCATCCACTTTAGCTGTAAAATCTCTAAAAAGAAAGTAGCCCCCTTAGCGCATTTCTTTCTTAGGCAAAAATTCTAACTTATAAGCTCTAAAAACAAAAAAAATTATAATCAAGGGTTTACCAAAAGCTCTAATGTGTAAATAAACACTTAATTATAAAATAAGAGCTTTTTTTTTTTTTTGAGTTACCAAATGCCCAAAATAATTGTTTCTAAGGAAAAGTAATCCTTATTGTGGGCCCCACAATGCAATATAAACTATCCATCAGATTCAAAAAGGTCAACTACGGCTATGGGACCAATTTTAAGCCATTTATTTGTCCTAAATCTTAAGATTTTTTTTTTTTTTTTTACAAAAAAGGTTTAAATGTGAAAACTTGCCATTCTAGGAATCCATGGGCCCCATTTTCATGATTCAAACAGTACAAACTCTTTAGAAGGCCAATTGTGGCTATGGGGTCAAATTTTGTACATTAACTCATTATGATTTTTGACGTATGTTTTAAAAGCGTGCAACTAATGGATTGAACACTACTCAATTACACGCTCAAAAAGTGACTTAGGAGCAGTCCTCTTTTAGTTTTTGAGTTTTTAAGCTTCTATGGGTCCAATTTTAACCATCCATCCTTTGCACAAGATTAAAAAGAATTATGAGACCAATTTTCAATCATTAATTCATCCTAAATTTTGAGAATTTATATAAAAAAAGGTCCAAAGTGAAAATTGGCCATTTTGGGATCCTGTGGGCCTTGTTTTCATGATTCAAAGATACTACTCATCTTTAGAAGGCCAAAAATAGTTGTGGGTCAAATTCTAACTCTTAAAACATCATAGATTTTGAAGAAATTGTAAAAGACTGTGCATAGTTAGATTGATCATGGACACACATGTGAAATGGTGTGGATATGATAAATGTAAATGATTCACATGTGTGTCATTTACACAAGTGAATCATTTTTAATGCAAACAAACGACCCCTAAGAACAAGGGTTCTGGAGCTATAAACTCACCAAAACCAACATATGAATCATTATATATATATAAAGCATTACGAAACGTTTTGCCACGTAGGCGGGTTCCATCCTCAATGTGCCATGTCAGCACCTACTTTGTGAGAAAAATACTATTTCTAAAACCATATAAAAAATTTTGGGCCCCACGTCGTATAGATTGCATGCCAGAGGTTTCTAAACCAACGAAATATCTATTCAAATTCAAATATTCTTATAGATTGCATGTGCAGGATAAGAAAGAATGAGATAAATGTCACGATCCTGAACCCGCTGCAGCGGTCCGACCTTGGGGAGCGTGAAATTGGGATTTAAGTAACAATTATATTTCTCCCATGATCCGCGTATGTGAGGATGACAATTTCAACACACTCTGAATATTTTTGCGGAAGCTTACATGGCGTTGCAACTCGGATTCCATGACCATCGGATTCTGCGTCACACTAGACCGCTAGTATATATCTATCATATCAAGGATCATATCAAACTGGGACAGACTATCACATTAAAATACAGAGTTGACGGTAACAGGATATTTCATTCCCACATATGTTCAAGTTACAAGTATCAATGTGCATTAATTAAAATCCCGAATAAGTGGCTAATAACAGCCATACAAATATCAAAGCTAAATAAACACCACCCCACATGTGACGTAGCTCCGATGTCAGGCTAAATGTCTACATGACATAGCCGACATAATAATCTACAAACTTATGGCTCCACAGCCAACACAAGCGCTTAGTTCGGGGCGAAGAAGTCTAGACCTGAATACCAAAAGAGTGGGTCAGACACGACGGTCTGACAAGTGGGTGAAAAGATATAAACAATATTCTGAATAATAAAACATATGATAAATCATGGCATTTGATCAAAAGTTGCATAGATTTAAAATTAGTGTAAAACGTGTATACCTGACAAAACATATATCCATTTTGAAGCATGTGTAAAACATATATATTTGGAATAACATGTATTCATTTGGAACAAGTGTAAAACATGGATATCTGGCAAAACAGGTATTCATTTGAAACAAGTGTAAAACATGGATAATTGGCAAAACACGTATCCATTTAAAGCATGCGTAAAATATGGATATCTGGCAAAACATGTATTCCTCACATTGCAAATCCAGTCCATAAGCAGACCATGCAAATTGCCCTTCTTCAAGGGAGCCACAATCGTGGGGAGCAGATTGGCAACCACACTTAAGCTGAATCTTCCATCACTAATGTGGCGAGAGCACACTAAAGGCGTTGGTCTCGGAGCACACGAGGTAGCGAGAAACAACTATATACATATATAAATATACTGAGCAAAACCACAGCCACGAAACCGGGTGACAAGACAGAACAGAATTCATACTGTAGCTGACAGAAGCTAAAGGGGGACCCCATGTTGGTGGATCAAACCGACAAGGTCATCCAAGCTTAGTGGTGCCGACTCGTAAGTCAAAATGCATTCAAAACATATACGTATTTGAAGGGGTGTATAACACCCAAAACAAAATGAACTAAAGGCTCGTAAGCGCATTTAACACAATAATATCTTATCAAAATGCATAAGGCTGATCAAATATTCAAATTACAGATTTTAGTGGTTTTGAAATGCCACTTGTACTAATACACGAAAACTGTCGAAAACGTATGAAATTCAGTAAAAACAGACACTATGGACCCCCGCATATTTCCGGACCATACATTGAGGTTTCAAAATTTAAACAATAGGTATAAGGGTCTCGTATGTCGGTTAAAGCTCATGGCTTGGTACTCCAGAAGATTTCAGACATCCCGAGTTCCCTATACAAATTGATAAGCCCATTATCCTCAATAAATCTCCGAATTTGGGGTTCTTTTCCAAATCAATTTCCATATAACTCCTTTTATTCCTCCACATCATATTGGGGCTCCAAACCAACCTCACTGGACCTTAAAACACCCTTTTGATCATGTTTTGAAACAGCCCAGTAATTATGTACAGTTCGCTCTAGCGAACTAGAGGATCGCTCGGGCGAATAGCATTCTGGGAGGGTTCGCTCAAGCGAATACAAGTTCGCTCGAGAGAACTGGTCCGAGTCAAGAAGGGTCGAGCGAGCTGGGAGAGTGGCTCGAGCGGACAAGTCTCTGGAAGGGGTTCGCTTGAGCGAATTGGGGTTTGCTTAAGCGAATTAGCTTCTGGGAGGGGTTGGCTCGAGCGAACAGGAAGTTGGCTCGAGCTAATCATGTTCTGTAAGGATTCGCTTGAGCAAACGTAGGTTCACTCGAGCGAATTGCTTCAGAAACTCTCCGTTTCAACAATCCGGACCTCATCTTCTCTTCTCTTCAAAGTCCCATTTAAGCCATTACTTTAACAATACATTTATGGCTCTTCTATATACTCAAACCATCATCACTTCCTCCAATAACCATCCATTAAAACACCAATTCTCCTTTCATTCTCAATCTCATTTAATACAAGAACACCCACATTAATGGCAATCCACATGTGTTCCAAAAACAAACTTTTAAAAAGCATTTTATACACACATTCTCCAAAAGTTCAAAAAAGAAGAATAACTTAACAAGATGCATATTTCTAAAATCATTATAAACTACGGTAATAAGAGAAGATGAATAGTGAGAAATCCACAAATCCTCATTAAAGCATGAAATCATTCAAGAAAACTATTCATCTACTTGCCTTGGTCTCCAAAGCTTCCAAATAGGTCTCTAATCCAACCAATTAGACCATAGCACACCTTATACAAGAAACCCCCAAAATAGACCCATCACAAACCCTAAACTGGGCAAACTAAGAAATAAGAAGAGAGAGCTCCCAATAACGAAGATGGGGCTTCTCTAAGGCTAGAAGAACACAAATATAAGAAATTGGAAGGGTTGCTTACTTGGAAGTGCTTCAAATGAACAAGACTAGCTCAAGGATAACCTCAATGTAGCTAGATTTCTCTTCTAATGACATCAATAGAGAGCTTGAGATGAGGGGAAGAAGAAGATGGGCACAAATATCTCATTTTGGCAAGCTTGGAGGTGGGTTTTGTGAGAAAACAAGAAGAAGAAGAGTAAAGGGGAAAAACCCTAAGGAGCTGGAGCTCCTATCTCTCTCTCTCTCTCATTCTGTTGGAACCAAATGGGGAAGAAGGAAGGGGGCTGGCCCTTTTATAGAAGGGTGGGTGTGGGTCCCATCATCACTTAAACTTATCGGGATTAAAACATCAATTTCCGGGCCCCGGATACGATCGACGAAGAAGCGAAAAATGTTTCTCAAAAAATCTATTTTTTAAAAAGTATAATTTTGGCATGGTTCTGAGATCTTGAAATTTGGGTCTAGATTCAATGTGAAAAGACCAGTTTACTCCCAATGCTGGAAAAACTGATTTTCGGAGCTTCAAATGAGTACGAAGTGCACACGAAAGTTGTAGGGAATGATGAGACTAGTCAAACAAAGCCGTAATGGAATTTTTTTTTTGGGAATCACAAAGAAACTCCCCATGCTGACCACGCAAGACAAATAGGGCTATACGGTCACTAACTGGGTTCACTGGCTTTCAAAACTTCCCAAAGCTAATAATGAAAGGTCTTTCTAACCCCCAAACTCAACCAAACAACCACTAATCTCACTTTAGAAAACTAACCCACAAATAAGTAAACACTAATCCCGGAAATTTGGGGTCGAGGTCTCATAATAAAGTTTGAAGACTTGACTTTACCATGATCAAACTTCTAGTTAAGCCTTAATGCAGACTGAGGTCCTTTCTCATATTATAATATGATATTCAAACCCAATTGTTAATTATTCTAAATCCGAAACAATCACCACAAAAGAGAAAAGGCTCAAGATTTTTTACCTGGAAACCCCTACTCGGGAAAAAACTACGGGTGACAGAGACCACCGAAAACAATGCACTATAAAACGAAGATTACAAGGGAACTCACAAGACCATTGACCCAGTTGAAACTCAACCTAAGGGGCTTTGAAGCACTTGTCGACCCGCCATTCACCTTCCACGTGCTCGCTTGAAACCCACCTTGAATGCCCTTTCAAGGTGCTTGAGAGAATGAAGAAAAGGATTAAAGCTTCAGCACAGTCTTCCTTGTAGGATTAGCCCACAAAAACTCTCTTAGACGTATGCTCAATGCTTGAGAAATTTAGATAGCTCTGGTAAATCCATTAGTGGTTGCAAGGGGTCATTATATAACCCAAGGTTCGTGCACAAGTCTCTTTGAAGGAAGGAAGGACTCTTAGAGGAAGTAAACACCATCAGCATGCAAGAGTCCTAAAAGGACAGAAAACTATGCGAGCCCATGTTCTGTCTGTGCACCACTAGTGAGCTCCAGTCTCGCCATAGCGAGACCATCTTCTGTTGTGGATATTTGTAGGCGCTGAACTACTTCGGGAGGACTCTATTTATGTCTTCAAACCCGACTAAAGGACTTCAAGGCTTGTCTAAGTAGTCCACGAGATGTCTTCCACTGTCAAAGGTTACTCGACACTCCTTTTCTAAACGAAATAAAAATTAAAACTCAATTAGGACTTAAGTTTTGTTCAAACTATGAGAATTAGCCAATCTAAAATTCTAACAATCTCCCCCTTTGGCAATTCGTGAACAAAGCTCCTAAAACAAAGAAGATCTACTAAAACTAAAGAAAAGGAGAAAATCCTCAAAGACTTGCGAAGGGATTCAAAACGATTGGGTTCCAAGGGTTTGGTAAAAATATCGGCCAATTGATGTTCGGTGTGAACTTTTTCTAGAACAATGATCTTGCCTTCAACTGACTCACGGATAAAGTGGTGCCTAATATCAATGTGTTTGGTTAGGGAATGCTGGACTAGATTTTTGGATATGTCAATGGCACTTAGATTGTCGCAATAAACAAACATAGTATCTTGATCAATCCCATAGTTTGCCAACATTTGTTTCATCCAAAGAAGTTGAATGCAACAACTTCCAGAAGTGATATATTCAGCTTTAGCAGTCGACAAAGAAGTCGAAGTTTACTTTTTACTGTGCTAAGTGACCAAATTATTCCCAATGAAGAAACACCCTCCAGTAGTACTTTTCCGATCATCTGCACAACCTGCCCAATCAGCATCTGAACACCTAACCAAAGTTGTATTAGTGTCTTTGCTTAGCCAAATACCAAACTCAATAGTACCACTCACATATTTCATGATTCTTTTTACCGAATGAATGTGAGATTCATTTGGCTTAGATTGATAACGGGCACAGACTCCAACACTGTAAGCAATATCCGGTCTACTTGTAGTGAGATAGAAAAGACTCCCAATCATACTTCTGTACAGTGTTTCATTCACATCTTTCCCATTCAAATTGATTCTCAATTTAACAGATTGACCCATTGGTGTTCTGGAATGTTTAGCAGAAGTCATTCCAAATTTTTCCAGAAGTTTTCAAGAATATTTTGATTGAGAAATAAAAAAAAATTGTCACACTGCTTGATTTGTAAGCCTAGGAAAAAGGAGAGTTCTCCAACCAAACTCATTTCAAATTCATTAGACATGCTTTCGGAAAACTGATCAACTAACATAGAAGAGGTAGAACTGAAGACAATATCATCCACACAAGTTTGTGAAATTAATATGTGATGAGTGTCTTCTTTGATGAATAGTGTCTTGTGTACAGATCAGATCCAATGCAGATCCATATATACGCCGATATATATTTCTTGCTACTAATACTTTCAGATTTTGTTGGACTCATGAGATCCATATGCAGTAATTTAAGTGGCCATTTGGTTGTTAAGGCATCAACTTTCTTATGTGAGGACCTTATTTGTTTGCCAATTTGACATGGACCACAAACAGCATGAGGAGTTTTTAAACGTTTAGGTAACCCAAGAATGATTTCATTTTTCGCCAAGCTATCTAGGTCCGTGTGATTAACATGGCCTAAACATTGATGCCACAAATCCATATCAATAATCATAGTTGTGTGACATGTCATCTTGCTTTCCGTAACAACTACGTAACAATTGTCAGCAGTCCGCACTCCACGAAGTACATTATTACCCTTTTTATCAATAATAGCACGGTCATTAAAAGAAAAATGGACTTCATGGTGTGAATCACATAGTTGGTTGATGCTTAACAGATTTCTCTTTCAGACCATTGACCAGGAAAACATTTAAAAGATTGGACATACTTGGTATTGAAACTGTACCTTTTTCTATTATATTTGATTTGCTTCCATCACCAAATTTGACACTACCTCCATCACAGCTTTTTAGAGAGATAAACAGGGACTTATTACCAGTCATATGTCTGGAGCATCCCCTATCCAAGTACCAAACATGAGAATCTTTTGTAGTTAGTGTGGTGAGGACCACATTACAGCTAAGATAAGACTTTATAACCCAGACATATTTAGTCTTAATCTTTTGAGGAGATAAGGTACCTTTCCTTTGCTACCTTTGCCTTTGATTCCACATTTTGTGACAATGTGGCCGAATGTGCTCTTTTATATCACAAAAATGACAAATCAGGGTAGATCTAGGCTTAGGCACATTCTTATATTGTATTGAGTCCCTAGGTTTAGCATTTGGAGTAGCCAGAATACCAGAATATAAAGCTGGTCCTTTAGCAAAAATAGATTTACCTGATTTCATAGAAGATGATGACTCTAGGTTGAATCCAAGTCCAGTCTCTTGTTTTTCACTCCTTTGTTGCATCAAAATTTCATCTAGAGTTATGGACCCTTTATTCATTCTATCAAGCTAAGATTTGGTTGAAACTAATTTTAATAGTGCCATTCGAAGTTTCCCGCACACATCGTTCTTTTCAGTTTACAGCACGTTGTACTCAGTTTACAAAGAATTCAGTTCTTTTCTAACCTCCTCTAGCTGTGCATTAATCAGATCCTTTTCTTTCCCTGCATTAATAATGGTGTCAGATAAAATTGCACGTTGGGATTCTAATTGGCTTACCTTTACACGAGCATCATCAAGTTCAGAAGAGAAGGTTAAGTTTTGACATTCAGAAACTTTGAGCCCGTGAGAAAGCTTGTCATTTATGCAAGACATACGCTACGAATCTTTCAGAAGTTTTTTATAAGCAATTTCTAAATCTTGTTCCTCATCAGAAAGATCATCACACTTTGACTTATCAGATGACCCCTGCTCAAAGGATAAGTTAGTAGAAGACATAAAAGCAACAAATTTAGCATATTCAAATTGTGACTTAGATTCACTATTTTCATTCTCAGAATCTTCTTCCCAAGAAACATTCAAAGCCTTTCCTTTGTTTCTTTCCAATCGGTTTGCACATTTAGAAGCTGGGTGTCCAAACCCTTGACATTCAAAGCATTGAATAGGTTTATTGGCATTCTTCGATGAATTCTTATAATTTTTCGGCGCAATTTTTGGCTTGTTAAAGCTCTTATTCTTAGGAAACTCCTTTTTGAGGTTCTTTTTATTGTTATTCAGATATTTTTTTGAATTTTTTGACAAACAGAGCCTCAAGTTCTGCATCATCAAAATCATTATCAAATTCATCATCATTATTGTCCCTAGATGACAGTAGAGCGATTCCCTTGGATTTCTTATCAGAATAGTGATTTGCTTCAAAAGTTTATAAGCTTCCAACCAATTCTTCAATAGTGAGTTCATTAAGGTTCGTATGTTCCTCAATACCAATTACTTTTGACCGAAATCTCTTGGGCAAAGACTGAAGAATTTTCTTTACCACGTTTTGGTTTGGAATGGGTTCTCCTAAATTGAAACTGGAATTGACAATATGACCCAGTTCGGCATTGAACTCATCAAAGGTCTCTTCATCTTTCATACGAATAGTCTAAAAGGCAGTTGTCAGATTTTGAAGTTTATTCTGCCTAACTATGTCAATGCCTTCATGCACTGTTCTCAAGAGATCCTAAGCCGCTTTCGCAATGGTACAAGTAGAAATTTTGCGAAATTCTGAGTGAGTAATGCCATTATATATAGCATTCATGGCTCTATTATTCCAATGGGTCAGATTCTTTTCTCCTTGGTTCCAGTTAGCCACTGGTTTGGGAACACTTTTCCCATCAACCACTACAGTTGCAGATTTATAACCATTTATGGCTGTTTGCCAAACATCATGATCAAGAGAACCGAGAAACGCAGTCATCCTTACCTTCCAATAAGCATAATTGCCACTACCCCTCAAGCAAAGGAGGCTTAGTGGTAGAAGTGCCTTCCCTAGTGAATTCCATAGAATAAATATGAGAGGATCGCACTTTTAGAAAAGTGAAACTGCTTTAATACCACGTGAAGATTTGACTTTACCAAGATCAAACTTCTAGTTAAGCGTTAATGCAGACTAAGGTCCTTTCTCATATTATAATATGGTATTCAAACCCAATTATTAATTATCCTAAATCCGAAACAATCACCACAAAAGAGAAGAGGCTCAAGATTTTTTACGTGGAAAACCCTACTCGGGAAAAAACTACGGGTGGCAGAGACCACCGAAAACAATGCACTATAAAACGAAGATTAGTGAACTCACAAGACCATTGACCCAGTTGAAACTCAACCTAAGGGACTTTGAAGTATTTGTCGATCCGCCGTTCACCTTCCACGTGCTCGCTTGAAACCCACCTTGAATGCCCTTTCAAGGTGCTTGAGAGAATGAGGAAAAGGAATAAAGCTTCAGCGCAGTTTCCCTTGTAGGATTAGCCCACAAAAACTCTCTTAGACGAATGCTCATTGCTTGAGAAATTTAGATAGCTCTGGTAAATCCATTTGTGGTTGCAAGGGGTCATTATATAGCCCAAGGTTCGTGCACAAGTCTCTTTGAAGGAAGGAAAGACTCTTAGAGGAAGTAAACATCATCAGCATGCAAGAGTCATGAAAGGACAGAAAAACATAGCTCACTATAGCGAGCCCATGTTCTGTCTGCACACCACTGTAGCTCGCTGCAGCGAGCTCCATTCTCGCTATAGTGAGACCATCTTCTGTTGTGGATATCTGTAGGCGCTGAACTACTTCGAGAGGGTTCTATTTATGTCTTTAAACCTGACTAAAAGACTTCAAGGCTTATCTAAGTAATCCACAAGATGTCTTCTACCGTCAAAGGTTACTCCACAGTCCTTTTCTAAACGAAATAAAAATTACAACTCAATTAGAACTTGAATTTTGTTCAAACTAGAAGAATTAGCCAATCTAAAATTCTAACAAAGTTTCTTATTGAAGAGTGAGATACAATTCCTTCTTATTTAAAAAGAAAGTGTTTCCCATCCGGAATCTCATTAAAAGGTTATCTACTTCAAGAAAAGTCCTTTCTATATATCCACTCTTAATTTTTTAAACGCATCCTCTTTCATTTCTTCTTTTTCTAAGTGAATCTGCATTGGGAGACACACCATCCTTCGTCTCTTCTCTTACATGTGGATCTGCATTGCGAGAGTCGGAGTCTGGATCCCCTGTTTCGTCCAAACAGGGGAGCCCTGTTTGGACGAATCAGGGGCCGACAGGTGCAGGAGCGAAGGGGGGCGGAGGAAAGAGAAAAAACACTTTTCTCTTTCCTCCGCCCCCCTTCGCTCCCGCACCTGTCGGCCCCTGATTCGTCCAAACAGGGCTCCCCTGGTTGGACGAAACAGGGGATTCGGTTCCCGAGAGTCGACACCCAAGTCTGGAAAAAGACAAGTATGAAAGACCCACCTCTCTCTTTCACTCTCTTGAGTCAATGAGTATTAAATGTGATAAGACAAGCCTCTCTCTCTCTCTCTCTTGAAAAGAAGGCAATAAAAATATAATATTTTTATTCTCTCTCCCTATTTCTCTCTATTCAATCATTCATTGTACCGTCCCTGACTCAATTTGCTACCTATGCAATCTTCCACGTTGAGGGTTAATATCCAGTGTAGCATAATGTTTTTCTTTCAACCTTTTTCTGGGTATTAAATGTGATAAGACAAGCCTCTCTCTTTCTTTCGAAATCACCTTTTCTTTTTTTTATTTTAACAACTTTTAGTTAGAATTCCTATCATTCTATTTTATGTGATCGAACAATTGGGCCCTTAAAAAGGAAATGGGATAAGAATAACAAGTACATGAGATATATATGATTAGCCTTTTTCCATTGATCTAAGGTTACTACTCAAGTAATTAAGACCAAATATCCTTATCTATTTAAAGAACCATTGGAGTAATTTTTGTGGGTATTGAAACCATCACAAACCATGGAACAGTTTGTTTGTGGGGCCCATCTGAAAGCATGAACACTTGGAGGATAGGATTTTAAGAGTTTCTTATTAGCATATATTTCTTCTCAAAGAAAAAGGATCTATTTGATTATAGGGGCGCTGTTTCCGAGGCCTCAAATTAGTCCAAAATCAAGTTGTTACATGATGTGGGATGACTATTAGTTTTGCATAGTCAACGAAAGGGCCTATAAAACTCAGATGTGTGAAGTTTGATGAATGCCAAATTTTTTCTTTCATTTATTTATTTATTTATTTTTATTTTCTGCTTGGAACGTACTCATACACCCTTATACACTATCACAATCTCTATTCATTGGATCGACAGGTTTATCCATTGACCTTTTTAGAATTTGAATTACTAGAGTGATGGCTGGATATTTATTTCCCATCTTCCTTTATTCAGTTTCAATTTTTTAAGGGAGGTTATTAAGTGGTCATTTGGATATTCAATTTTTTTTTATTTAAATCACTTTAGAAATACGAGTCTTAGAATACCTAAGAATTTAATTTCACAAAACAAGCAAACCCTTTTATGGTCTCTTTCTCTTTTTTTTTTTTTTTTTTCATTTTCACGTAGGGCTTACCTATGTTCAATCCATTCCCTCCACATAGGCCTACAGAACTTGACATATCAACCTAATTGCTCCGTACACACCTTTCAAACTTGGATCATCACTGGACCTAATTTTCATACTAACTAAACATTGATCCTTGGACTTGCGCTTGTTTATGAAGATACTAGCAACAGTCTAGAGGCAGGCACAAAATACCAATAGGCTACAACACCAAAATTCAACAGTACAAGCGTTCATATCCGATCAGTAATTCTAATGGTGCTTCCTGAAGCTTGAGAGTCAGAACTACTTGGGAGCCACAAAGAAGCTTTGTAATTTACCTGTCACAACCTCTTGTCAACTTTGAAGAAGTTAAAGAATAGGAGCCTTTTGTAACAGAACAGTACTTTGCCCCCCTTATTAATCCATGTAATGATATCTAAAAATGTAAATGAGCAATCCAAGCATTTTGTTTGCATGAATGCAGCAAAGCATGAGAACCCCATCTACAGATTTTAGCTTGATCCTTCGTCTGTCTTCTTGCTTGCTTGTTCTTGAAGCTTTTTTGTCCAGTATTCCTCAAGTAGGGGTCCAAATATTGCCTTGCCAGAAACCACTCCAATCCTGCATGCATCAGTTATATAGAAGCACTGTAGATAGTACCCTTATTTTTAACATAATCAACAAGCACTTTGAGTAAGTGTGCAAGTGTACATGCATGGGTACTACAATGTAAACAATATGCATAGTCGGTCAAAATTTTGTTGGTTCTCACACTTCATGTTTGTCTTGACCTTTGTCATACACTTCATATATCACACATGCAGATTTTCCCTCTTTTTTTTTTTTTGTTTTTTTTTTTTTTTAGGATTACATATTGATTCCACTCTCTTAAAAGAAATTTAGCTTTATAAATGTATAATTTTGATATTTCATATAATTTATTAATGTGTTAAGAATATTGGTGCTTCTATTACTGCATTGATGTTTTTTAATAGTCATTCTGTGTACAATTTCCAATTTAATCATTCCTACATTTTCAGATTTTCATAATTATTAAGGATTTTTCTCATCTATTTACATTTAAGGAGAGTTTTTTACACATCAGGTATGCATTTACACTTCTCTTCATTATACATATATATTTATATTGTTTTTTAAAAAAATTTATGAATATATACCCTCACGATTGCTTAATATTTGTTGTAAATGATCTCAACATTAGTTGTCCCAGCATGATTAACTTAAATGTACAATTTTGATTTATCATATCATTTAATAATATGTTAAGAATATTGGTGCTTCAATAATTACATTTACGTGTTTCTTAATAGTCTTTCACTGTATGCCTATATTGATATGTAAATATCACTTTTTTTTCTAGAAATTATGGTACATAAAAAAGAAACCAATATATGCAAAATTGCAAGGATGCATCGCATTTTAACGTTATGGCTGAAAAGAAAATGTCAACTTGATGGTATTAACATATTTATATATTTGTGGTTTTTTATATTTTAAATATTATATATTAATTAGCTCCCTGACTAGGCACTAAAAGTCATTCAAAATTAGCTCGACAAAGAGGATTAATAGCAATGCAAAATCATTGTATGATGCTCACAACATCGATCAAGTCGAGTAATGGATCTTTATCCTCACTTAGAAGTACTATAGGTATTACAAACAATTGCTCTATTAAAGAAAATCTAATCATAATGTGTGTGTGTATAACTTATTTTAGAAAATCTGATTATTTGCTCCTGCAACTCAAAACCAATTGGTGATTGGAAGAGGCACAACTCAATGTTTTCTATGGCATTCGACATTGTGCCTGCTGGTCTGTTTTTAAAGCGGTTGTAGGTGTAGACACCGCATTTGACCCTCTATGATAGCCTTAAATACCTGTCATATATAGCGGTGCCCCCATTTCACCTATGATTGAATGATTAATGGCATAATTCATATTAATTAACGATGATGAAGATGCTTGTTGATAATTCTAGACTTAGTTCGACGATCTCTAGAAGTTCGTGAGAGAAAAACGCAAATCGCGTCAAGATCTCGAGTCCAACCCATTATCACACAAGGAGCAGACCGTGACACTATTCAAACCTTTTCCGGACCACTTAAGACATGCTTAGTTTGCAAAAATGTCACCCGATTAACCTAAGTTAGGAAACTGGATCCATTGGTCCAGAGGTTCCCTTTTTCTCACCCCCTAATCATCAGGACACTTAGACCCTTGGATTCCTCACTTCGACAGCTTTCCGACGATATATAGAACGTCCAAATCAGATGAGCGGGTCAAAAGTTATGAGATTCAGAAGTTTGTCCCAAAAGGAGATGAAAATCACCTAGGCACCACCCATGTGGCGCCCACCCTGTTGAAATTCATCTAGGCGGTGTTGGGCACCCACACAGTCCAGGACCACCTAGGCACCCCATGGTGGGCGCCCACCCTCCAGATTCCACTAAGATGGCCTAAAAGTAGCCCGGGACCACTTAACGTAGGGACCAAACTCCGGAAATGAATTGACTCCATCTAGGCACCACCCTAGTGGCGCCTTCCCTATTAAATTCCACATAAGCACCAGTCCTGCGGCGTCCACACTGCCCAGGACCACCTAGGCACCCCATGGTGGGCGCACACCCTTCAAATTCCACTAGTTGGCCTAAAAACAAACCGGGACCACTCAACATAGGGACCAAACTCCGAAAATGAATCGACTCCATCTAGGCCCACCTAAGCGGCGCCCACCCTACTAAATTCCACGTAGGCACTAGCCTTGTGGTGCCCACACTTCCCAGAACCATGTAGGCACCACCTCATGGGCGTTCACCTCCAAATTTACTTGTTCGGCTTGAGAGTAGTCCGGGACCACTCAAATATAGGGACCAAGCTCCGAAGACGAACCGAACCACCTAGGCACCACACATGTGGCGCCTAGCCTTGAAATTCACCTAGGCTCCACCCATGTGGCACCCAGCTTTGAAATCCACCTAGTTACCAACATTGTGCTACCCAATTAGTTAAATGCTAGTGTAGGGTCCCCCCAGTTGAAGATCTATCCGTTCGATTCAGACTCTAAATGGGACCAAGTTCCAAAAGCGAAACCCAAACCATTTGGGCACCACCCTGTGGGCGCCTACACTCTCTAGGACCACCTGGGCGCCACCCTGTGGGCGCCCAAACTGCGCAGGCCATGTAGGCGCCACCCCATGGGTGCCCATCCTCTCTCAAACCTTAATTCGCCCTAAAACAACTTAAGTTACCCTGGGATGCGTGAGACCTTCTAGAAACACGAAATAATGAAGCCCTAGCCCTCCTAAACTCGTCCCAAACCTCTATATAAGGATCTCTTAACTTCATTTACAAAGGGAGCTACCCTAAAACAGAGAAAAAAAAGGGATTATAAACAAAAATAAGAAAGGTAGTCACCATCAGAGAGAGAACTTCAGATCTAGAGAAGAAGAAGAGGAAATAGAGGAGGAGGCTCCCATGTCTTCAACTATAGCTATGGGTCTTCACGAAAGCTTCGTTCTAGGAATTTGAGAAACGTGTCATATACTGGTATTCCTAGATCTCTCCTTTCTTTTATTGCATTTCATTGCCATATGTACTTAGAAACATGCTTAGGACCATTTGAGCATCGTAGATCTACATCAGCTTGTGATAAAAATGGTATTAGTGCATTATCATGTTAGTAACATGCTTAGGTTCATACTAATAGAGTAGATCTGCATTGATTTCATAGTTTTGATTGCGTAACTAAATTAGATCTCGCATTAACAACATCATCATCATCATTTATATCGAAAAAATCACAAAAAGCCCTTGGCAGAAAGGCTGGGTACCACCCACTGGCCGCCTACCCTCTCCCGGATAGGCTGGACGCCTACCCTTCTGAGATAGGGTCCGGGTTCTAGGTCTTCACCCATTGCATCATTCTCTTGTAGATTTGTTAGCTACATCATTAGTAGTTCGCATTAGGACGTTCGCATCAGTCGCTGAACATCGGAAATTGTGTTGAAAATACTAAGGCTCTTGTGCATTCATTGTGATTCGTTGAGAACCCTGACTGAACAAGGTAGGCACCATAGGTGTGGCGCCCAAGTGGATTTCTCCACCTTCGTGCACAACTTTCGATCTTCCGCATTTAGTTCATTTAGAAAGTGCATGAAAATGATGTGTTTGGTTGTTTGACGTGTTCTGAACTTCGAATTATCATTTTTTTACCACACTTCACATCATTTCATTTGAATCGTACAATATAGAAAAACCTAAAAAAAATCATAAAACATAAAACTCACTTCTTCTCTTTCCTTACTGTCTACTAAATTAGAGAAGAAACAAGAAAAATAAAAATAAATAAATAAATAAATAAAATTAAAAGATATCCAGAAAATCCAAAAATAATAGTTAGATAGTCTAGGTTATTGAATTTAGCACCTAAGTAGGATAAATCCTAAGACTAATAAAATGCCATAATTAATTAACTCAACAATCATCAAATCATTAACCACACCTTTAATCCCATTAAGACACAAATTAACTCGGATCTAAAAGTAATTAAGAACTTTAGAAACACAAAAAACTTAAAACCCTAAAACA
This sequence comes from Persea americana, assembly GCA_029852735.1. Classification (NCBI taxonomy): domain Eukaryota; kingdom Viridiplantae; phylum Streptophyta; class Magnoliopsida; order Laurales; family Lauraceae; genus Persea; species Persea americana. The sequence goes on from CM056810.1 coordinate 57,874,252, forward strand.
CGGCCACCTGGGAGCCACCCCTGGGCGCCCATCCTTCCAAGACCACCTGGGCACCACCCCCTAGGCGCCTAGCCTATTCATTCCCTAAGACACCCCGGTTAAAGCTTAAGCTAATTAATTAAGACCTTAGACCAATCCAAATTAATAGATTAAAATATTTTAAACTTGAAATAACTGAAATCTCAATCAATTTAGACTTGAATCAACCCAAAAAAACGCAAAACCAAAAAATCTCCAAAACAGTTCACCTGGGTGCCCAGCCTGCCAAGTCCACCTAGGCACCACCCTCTTGGCGTCCATCCCATCCCATCACTAAGGAACCCCTAATCAAAATTTCTATTTAATCACAACCCGAATTTAATCCTAATCAACATAATAAAACACTTTTAGATTTAAGAAACCTGAAACCCTAATCAATTCGACCCTGAATAAACCTAAAGATTACCAAACCAAAGCGAAACCGCAAGACGAACACCTGGGCACCCAGCCTATCAACCCACTTAGGCACCACCCCCTGGGTGCCTATCTTGTCCCATTCCTTTGGAAACCACCACTTAATTAAACTTAACTGATTAAACCCGAATTAATACATTAAAACATTTTGAACCTGAAATAACTGAAACCTCAATCAATTTAGATTGAATTCACCTAAAAAACCAAAATCAATTCGAACCACAAAAATATCCACCTGGGAGCCACCCCCTAGGTGCTTATCCTGCCGTATCCGCCTTGGCACCACCCTCTGGGCGCTTAGCCTACCCAATCACTTGGAAACCCCAATTGAAATTAAACCCAAATTCAATCCTAATCAACACACCAGAACACCCTTGAAATTTAAAACAACTAAAACCAGAAGTCCGAATTAACCTAAAACGTCGAGCCAACTCAAACCACAAAAAACAGTCATCTAGGTGCCCATCCTACCAAGTCTACCTAGGCGCCACCTCCTAGGCGCCCAGTTCGTTTAGTCCCCAAGGAACTCCAATTAAACTTAATCTAATTAGCTAAGACCTCAAACCAATCCTAAAGCACATGATAAAATATTTTTAACTTGAAAGACCTGAGACCCTAAACCAATCTAAACTTAAATTAACCTAAAGAGAACAAAAAAAGCCAAAACCAAAAAATAGCCACCTGGGCGCCACCCCTGCCCTGGGTGCCCATCTTGCCACATCCACTTGGGCACCACCCTCTGGTTGTCTAGCCTATCCAATCACTAAGAAACTCAAATTTAAACTTAATCTAATTAAGACCTTAATTTAATCCTAAATAACACAACAAAAACACCTTTAACTGAAAAGACCCTGAAACCTTAATCAATTTGGACTTGAATTAACTCAAAAACACAAAACCAACAAAAACTAAAAAAAATAGCCACCTGCCCCATCGATCTGGGCACCAACCTCTAGGTGCCCGGCCTCTCCAATCACTATAACTTAACTAATTGAACCTAACTTAATCCTAATCAAAACAACACAATAAAGAACTTTTAATTTAAAGTACATTAAACCATAAAGGTTCAACCTTAAATCAACCTGAAAAACACGAAACCGACTCGAACCACAAAACAACTCACCTGGGCGCCACCCCTTGGGCGCACGTCTACCAAAATCCACCTGGGCACCACACCCTGGCCACCCAGCTTCCCTGCTTTCAGAAAAACCTAATTCACGACTTAGCCTAAGTGATTGACGTTCAAACAAACTCCAACTACGAAAAGACATTTCCAACTGAAATACATCCAACCCCTTAAACATCCAAACCCTTACGAACAAACAAACAACCACCTAGGCACCACCGCTATGGCGCCTAGCCTACACTCTGACCCTAATCCACTACTTCAACTAAACACAAATAACTAAACACCTTATCACTTTAATTAATTAATACCAGAACCTAAAATAATCCTTGGACCCAAAGACCAATAATCAAGCCCCTTCCGGAATACTTGAAAATCACAGCCAATCCACCTGGGCACCACCCCCTTGGTGCCTATCCTCTCATTCGCACTAAAACGTGAATTCTTGATTTTGTTTCAAAATCCGGATCCAAATCACTTCGACATTTGAACATCAGAGACTTGAAAAAATTTTAAATATTAAAATTCACCAATCAAAGCCCATTGGAATCTGAAATATAAGCGAATTATCCCAAAATCACAAAAACCATAAACTGTCAGGATAGGCATCACCCCCTCGGCGCCTACCCTACCTTTAAACACCGAATCGTGACTTTCAATTACATTTCAAATTCCGATTTAGAATTGACTTTAAGAGAATACCATAGAACCTTAAAACATTCCTAGACCAAAACATAGTTCTCAAAACCCCCCGGAATTCTAAGAATAATGTCGATACCATCACCACTAGCCAAAACACTCTGAATAAGTCAAAGTCACCAGAGTGACCTAGGCGCCACCCCCTGAGCGCCCAAGTCCTTTGTCAACCCTGTTTCGCCGATTTCGACATTATGTCACCTCCCAAATTAAAACCTTAAATCTTAAGCAACTTAAACAGAATGCTAAAATACCTCTAATCCACTTCTTAATTAATCTTCAACTTAAAACAAACCAAACCAACACAAACCTTACCCAGCCAACTGCTTAGGCGCAAGAACTACCTGACTTAGGCTATTTATATCCTAGGTTTAGATCGGGTTACCTGATTAGGTAGCTTAGAGCGTTAGGCTTTGCCCCACCACTTTTTCCTGTTTCGTTAGGGACTGGGAGAGCTGATGTGGGCGGTGTAGGACCTTAGTTTAGGGTTAATCCGATGATCAGTAATAAAGCATTAATCACGTAAATCCAAGTAAAATCCCTTAGTTAGGCCCTTCTAGCCCCATATCAAAAAAGCCATAAAAACTATAAAACTAACAAAATAAACCCAAAAATACTTTCTTTTATTTCTTCCTCCACCTCAGGTGCCAGATATTTAATCGAACTTAACGATAAAAGGGAATAAAGAACTGACTCCTAAAATTGAATAAATGAGAACAACGAGATGGGATGAGTGATTTCGTACATACTTTTAAACAATCACGGCCCATCGGTCACCCTAAAACAAGCATTGGCCCATCGGCCACCTCCAATCAATTACAACCCATCGGCCTTTCACTTTTATCACTCGTGTATCACACACGAAAAAGATAGAAATCACAAGTCAAAGCCTCATTTGCATCATCATTTTGGTTTGAAAAATCAGCCTTTAAACCCTATTTTGCCAAGGGATTTGCAGGGGGTACCCGGGAACGGGTCCGATCATCTTCTTAAATATTTGGCACCTCCCTCCGTTTTATTTTCTTTATTTTAGTTATTTTATTTTACTTGGATATATTATGATTGTGCTATGTGAGGCTTAACCTTTATTCAGACTTTAACTCATGACCCTGAATTGACTCAAAATTAAAGAGACCCAAAGAGACCCAAATTAACGTGACAGGACAACAGTCGTGTGTTGCTGGCAGCACATTAGACAAGAGGAAGAACCCACCCATTTATTTTCTCCCATTTTTTTCTTTGGCTTTTGTCGGAGAATGATGTTATGGCCGAACCGTAGCTGGCGATCGTCATCCGTTGATTTTGAGGGTAGTCGGAATCCTCATTTTCGATGTAAAATTTAAATAGCATATATAGATGAATGGAGATTTCCCTAAGCCATGCCATTCCTTTCGGGGGGGGGGGGTTTCAAAATTTACATCTGACAGCAGGGAACAGCATTGTGGCATGCCTTTGCCCAACAACTTGCGTTCTATTTGTGTTGATAAGAAATGTATGGTTTGAGTCTAGGTCCAAGTCTCGATGAACCCCAGCGCCTAATTCTGCGTCTGCACAAGTAGAAATGAAAGGCCTACACCTAAATTGCACATGGAAGGACCAAATTGCAATGGAATCTAGATACGGGCTTTGGATGTTAGTCCAAATTCATCAGGGACAAACCCTAATTGCTGTTTTAAAAAGTGAAGGAGAGTTCAGAGTCCTAACCACCTCGTTGGAAGTGTGGGTTCAATCTTTTCTTGATCCAATCCATTTAAACACATGTCCCTCTCTTTTGTAGGAACAAGCCCAAAATTTCACTGGTTTGAGTGATTTTCATGGTTGGTAAATGTTTGGTATTGCTGTATATTCAAATGTGAACAAATCAACCGTGTAGATAACTTCGGTTGATATGAAATTACATTTCACACTAGTTTCACATGAAATAGGATTTCACACTATATGATGCCAAATGTGATATAAACATAGATATAGAAATCGGGTGCACAACTCTGTGCTTTTTGAAATCTTGGATATGGATGCAACTATCCTATCTATCACATGAAACTTAATATCTCATTTAAGAATCCTATATAGAGTTCATTTGGGCACACTTGTGGAATGTTGATTCTAAACGTGCGATGGAGAATCTTTCCATAGAGGGCAGCATCCTCGTTCCAACTCCTCCCCTCAGAAATTAGAATTCTATTGAATAAAGATAATTTTGCACCTTGTCACCAAAATTCCTTTACTTTTCCAATTCTTTGAAGCACCCCAAATGGCATACGTAAGAAAAATTTCTGCTTTTGCATTTCCATGGCATACTGCCTTTTCATTTCCACGACATATGCAAAGAAGCTTACAAAGTATTTCGCCTTGTCTTCTATTCATCATTTCTAAATTCATTAAATGTCATGCAGACCTTTATAATGTGTGTTTATGTCTAGTTTCTCTTTTATATCTAATAAAACTATATGAACCAAGAACTTGGCATAGTAAGATAAGCTAAGAAAGTATACCTTCAATTATCAATACGACATCTTGTTCTAGTGTCATATTGTTTAGATATGGATATCCATATGTAGTGCCTGGTATGTGGGCCTTTCTTCAGGTACGGTGTTATTCATTGGAGGATCGCCCCTTTCCTATTCCTTGGTTTATTTGGAAGGAACAAACCAACAGAACTTGAAGTGACTTTTCTTTAATGGAGGATCTTTGTAGAGCAATTCCAAAGTGGGCTTTATCAAGGAAATAACTCTCTAACTTCAGTATGAATGACATTCTTTCTAATTGGGAGGCTTGTATGTCATGTGGCTTGGCCAAGGATAGAAGGATGGTTGCTTGGTCTTCTCCCTCGATGGTAATGTTGAAGTTGGACGTTGATAGGGCCGTTGGAGGAAAGCCAGGGCCAACGGGTACTGGGGAAGCATTGTGCGATGAAAAAGGGGATATCTTATGTATGTTCTTCAAAAGTGTTGGTGCGAGGGACTCTAATGAAGCATAGGTGTTGGCTATTTTGGAGGCTCTAAGGATCTATTTCACTCTTCACAAGGTCTTATGATGGTGGAAAGTGACTCATTTAACGCTATCTCTTGCGTTACTCGGAGAGGGGTTAACCCTTGGGAATCCTAGTTTTCCCCTAATGAGATTAAGGAGCTGGCTTCTACTCGGTGTAGTTTTCTCTCATGTTATTAGATTGACTAATGGATTGGCGAATTCCTTAGATAAATACGGGGTCCTTGGGTCTTCTCCTTAGGAGGTTTAGCTCATGTATTTTTTATTGTTTTAGTTATAAATAATCCTTTTATACCCTTGTTTATGTTGCGCGCTTTGGTGGTCTTTCTTATACACACAGGCTCGTTATTAGGTGCATGGTGCGCCCCTGTTGTGGGGCTCATTGGGGTCCACTATTGGTCCGTCTAAATGGATGGCAACCCCCTCAATTACATCGAATCCATGGGACTAACACCCATCCAAATGGACAGGGTTAGTAGATCGATTGCACACTGAACCAAATGGATTATGAAGCCGTTAAACTTATGGGTTTTGGTTAAAGATGATAGGATGATCAAATGAGCCTTAAACATCATAGGTAGATAGGGCCCACCAAAATCTGGGAATCCCCCCCATCCCCCGGTCCCATCCCTAAGCGGGTCCCACAGCCCAATGCGCATGAATGCCCAATGCACGCATCACGCATTGGATGAGCCCCATATATGATAAGACTTACCTATGTTTAAAATTCTCAGCTACATTAGATCATCCTAACACCTTGATCTTTGGCCCTATTGTTCAATGGATTTAAAGGCATCATTTTCTTAGGATTTCTATCCAACGGTGAGCAAAAGTTGGATGGGTATCAAATTTGGGCTTGTGACAATTCATGGGGGTGGGCAGTGTGTGTAAAACTCCATGGCCTAAAAAAGTTGGGGAACAAAAAAGGGGAGTTTACACACACACCCCTTTGATGAGAAATTTCTTTCTTGAGTCATGTAAATTGGAAACAAGCTTCGATGCATGGGCAAACTAAAACTAGAATGGCCCATGCAAACAATGAGATCACGATGTTTCCATCAAATGATGTAATTTGGTTGTATCACATGCCTTGTAGATTGCAATATGACTCAATCTGTTGATGGCAATTTTGGTAATGTCCACCTTATGATGCAACTATGAGCAAGACCCATCTAGTGTTATAACCAAGGCGTGTCTCTCCAATGAAGTCATATGGAGTGTGCTCATCAAATGAAAAAAAATCACAAGATATAATGTTAGGTGAGTTTTTAGTGACCATAGGTTTGCATTAGGGGTTGGCGTTAAGCCCTCGTCTATTTACAGAGAGATGGAGTGCATGTGAAACTTGAGAGATGGTCGGAGGCTTTAGAATCCAAGAGCTTTAAAAATAAGTTGTAGAAAGATTGAATACGTGAATTGCAACTTCAATGGGGATGTACAAAGAACTGAAATCACTGTCAGCTCAAGAGATACCACAAAAAAATTCATTTTGATACCTTGACTTGATAATCAGTGAGGATAGAGAGATTAAGGAAGATGTCAAATGTATGATAAGATTGAGATGGTTGAAGTGGAGACTTGCTTTTCAAGTTCTTAGTGATTGGTGCATGTCAACAAGACTGAAGGGAGGATTTTTGTAAGACCCCGCTCCGAGAGTTTCCTTTTAGTGTTAATTAAGACGTGCTTTAGCTATAAGTGAGATTAGTGGAAATGAGTTAAATCTGGATTAGAATAGCTTTTTATAGCTTTGAATTATTTTGGAAACTCTTTTGATTTAGTGGGGCCCTTTGGGGGTTCCTTTTATTGTGTCTTGATTAGTTTTGGGATTTATTTAATAATTCTGGAAATCTGTAATTTGCTTCGTTTAATGTATTTTATAATTCCCGACAACTTTTGTATTTGCTCCGTTCTCGTTTGAAACCTCTAAACCCTACTTTGCCAATGATAGGGGTAAAACAGTCTTTTTACACAAAATCTGGACACTATTTTCAATGTCTCCGAAACTCGTAAAATATATACTTTTTGGAAAGTAAAAATTTCGACGATCGATTCTTCCTTCTTCGTTGAGTCCGTCCGAAGCCCGTAGAGAGATGTTTTAGCCCAATTTGGACTTTTAAGTTGTGGGACCCATTGCCATTGTCTATATAAGGAGGAGCCCTTTTTCCTCTTCCTCTTCTTGCAACTTTCTTTGAAAAAAAGGAATTCCAACCCAACCCTAGGGTTTTCTTCAAGCTACCTTGCTTCCTGCTTCTCCATCTCTCAATCTCTCTCAAATCTATTGCTAAAGGTAAAATGGAGGTGATAATCTTCTTCCCCTCCATGAGAGCTTCATCTTGATACCTTTTTTAGAGAGAGCCTTCCATTCTAAGCTACATTTTGAGCAAGCTCTTGCCATTAGAGGACTTTCCATGTAAGCTCTTCTTCTCATCTCTTGGTTGTGTGTTCTTCTAGTCCTTGAGATGCTCCATCTTGGTTATTGGGAGTTATCCCTTTCTATTTCATAGCTTTGCTATTTTAGGTCTTGATATGTATGCTATTTTGGGGGTTTTGTGTAGATTGTGGGATTTGAGCTTGGGAGAAGTGATTAGAGCTTATTAGCTTATTTGGAGACCAAGGCAAGTGAATGAATGGATTTGATTTGAATGAGTTCTTGTTTTATTGAAAATGTGGATTTTACTATTCGTATTCCTTTAGTTTACTATGTGTCATAAAGCTTTTGGAAATGTACTTATTGATATGATTTTTCTCCTAGTTAGTTTATGAGAATGTATGCATTCATTCATTAAAGCTTATTTTGGCCATTATGGACTTCTTAAATGATATTTGTACTTGCATTGAATGGGATTTGTGTTGGAAGGAGAATTAAATGCATTGATGGAATGGTGGTTGGGGGAAAGGATTAGATGTGGAATGGAAGGGAATAGACCCATTTCATGTTAGAAAATGGATGAAGCTGAGGTGAAAGGGTTTGGAAAAGAAAGAGTTGAAATCTGCACCTGATGTGTAGTTCCCGCAGTTGGGTGGTCAGCGGGCGGTCACCTTGGCGGCTAGCCGACAGGTGACCGGCGGCTAGCCGACCCAGATTCGGTTACAAACACAGAATGCTATGTTTTGACAGGTGAACCGCGGTCAGCCCCGCGGTTATCTCGCGGCTAACTGCCACCCAAAAACCCTATGGCCGCTAGGTAGCCGAAATGCGCGGCCAGAAACACAGAATGCTGTATTTTAACAGGGTGAACCGCGGTCAGCCCCGTTGTCATCCAGCGGCTAACCGCCTAACACCTCGGCGGCTAACCGCCAGCTAACCGACTGGTGACTGAATTTCACCCAGAATTCCTGAGTCTTTTCTATTGTTTTCAGATATGGTATTTAAAGGTTTGGATGGGTTGTTCTGATGCCCTACCACCTTGGAAAGACCCAGGGGATGACATAAGGAGATTAACTTATAAAGAAACTCCATTTCGGAAAAGTATTGGGAATTTTGGATTCATCAACTGGTATAAGGAAACTTGTTATGTCCTCTATCATTCGAGTACCATACTAAGGGCAATAATAGACATACAAGATCTTTATACATGTTGTCTGAATACGGAAGCCCCAATATATAGTCTGTAACTGTATAAGAATTTATTTCATGGTTTTAACTCTGATTTATGCACCTGACATGTCTTGCCCGCCCCGTCTATGCATGAAAAAAGATAATGATATGAAATGTGTGCCTATGAGCACCATGCCCCGCCTGCCCGAGTGTTTTACACCGATATAGTCTCGTACATGTTTCCATTTTCTCATGTAACCTATGAGTCGGCACCACTAAGCTTGGACGTCCTTGTCAGTCTGATCAACTGACTTGGGCCTCCCCCTTGTGCTCCCGCCGTTGCAACTTGGATCCTGTCCTATCCCGTTACCCGGTTCCACGGCCGTGGTCTTGCCTAGCTATATGTATATGTATATAATGTTGGTTCTCGTCACTTCCTGTGCTCGAGTCCAACGCACTGATTGTGCTCTCATCACATTAGTGATAGAGAGGATTTAGCTTTAGTGTGGTTGCCATCTATTCAGTTCATGTACCTTGAATATCCCACATGATTTATATTGCATCTATACTTTACATGAACCATGCATTCGGTTTTAAGACAGTTATCGTTTAATAAGATTTTGTTATGTTTAAGATGTGCTTTGATCTCTCTCTTGGTATTATCTATTCATCCACCTGCCAGACCGTCGTGTCTGACCCAAATTTTGTGGTATTCAGGTCTAGCCCCCGTTATTGCCTTCGAGGAGGAGCCAGAAGAGGCGGTCGGCGAACCGCAACGATTAGTGGAGTGGCAAGCTGACAATGTCACTTAGACATTTGGTTTAGCTTTGAGCTACGTAACATTTTGGAGGAGTTTATAGAATGATACTTGATTTATACTTTTGGTTGTACTGACCTTTGTTGGCCATTATTTTTGGGGAATGTTAATTTAACTTAATCTTTTGTTTAAACTTTAACTTCATATTTTGGGAATGCTAATGAGATCATTGCTTACTCTGACATCATGTCATACTTATGTATTAACAGTCTTATATGATGATAATGGATTAAGAGTTTGATTTGCTACACGCTTCCGCACAAATGTAAATGTTCTATGAGTGTGTGTGAAATCCTCACCGCGGAAACCTGTGGGAGATTAAATGTGTATATTCATATAATCATTCATCCACCACCGTCGCGGGCCCGGATCCCGGTCCGGGGTCGCGACAATTTTAGAGGGCATCAATTAGACTAGTTATGACCTATTGAGCCTAATGTTGGCCCATTAAGAATCAACACTTGCACAAAATGAGTGCAACATAGATGACAGCGTTGAGGTAGAGGGTGAAATTGGGAAAGATGGAATCAGAAATGAGAGCTTTCGAGCGCATATAGGGGTAATTGTAGTAGGTGATAAAATAAGAAAAACTTATTTGAGATGGTTTGAACATGTTTAATGTAGCTCGGCAACAACATTGATGAGAATTTATTTATTTATTTTACTGGTTCATGACCAGCCAATGGAAGGTGTAACATGGGTCAAGTCTAAATCAGTCGGGTCTTCTAGAATTTAGGTTTAGTTCGGTAAGTTCAGTGGAGTCAATTTGGATAAGGTTGGGGCTGGCTGAAAACCTGTTGCAACCACACCAAATTGCATCTCTAATGCTCGCTTTTTAATTGTTAAAGAACTTTAAATCTTTATCCCATCTATTTTCTAACTTGTCAAGTTCTATTCATTTGGCTGAGTTTTATTTTTCACCTTGCTTTTCTACAGAAAAACATGAAAGAGACAAGGCATGTGTTCTTGTTCATTGCATGTCAGGAAAAAATAGGTCAGTACGAACATTTGTAAACACATTTGTTCGTGTGTAATCAAATAATAAATAACCGTATGTGCATGACGTCTATAAATAGACAGTGGCAAGTATGGGTCAAACCCACAAAGAGCGATTAAGGATAAAAGTAAAAAATGTCACAAACTCACAATGCATAAAATTTAAAGCAACTAGAATAAAGATGTTGATGATAATAAAGAGATAAACAATATTAATAATCAGATCAAGGCACTAGAACCCATTAAGCATTCCAAAACAACCCTTTTTTTAATGAAAACACAAATTGATTAACTTTTCTACTTCAGATCTGAACCCAATCAAGGCATCTAGATCCGGGTTATATGTCTTTAAAATTATTTTTTCTCAAAAGAGATGGTTTTTCTAGAAAAAAATTATCAATGCGCCCAAGACCACCTCCTTCCCTTTATAAAAGTATTAAAATTACCCAATAATCACCTATCAACCTAAGCATAGACTATAAAAAAGAACCGATTCCCAAGCACAATCTATCAAAAGAAGCTTGGATGATAATAGTTTAACATGGAGAACTACAAAAAGAAAGGTGCCCACTTGGCATGAAGACTAGCCTATTCTAACATTCAAAAACATATGACAACTAATCAACAAGCACTCTTATGAAATAAAGAAAAAGTTACGACATACTTATCATCATCTAGTAACCCTGATCACAAAGTTACTCACTCATTGCACATAAGAAAAAGATGATTGTTGACACAAAAAATGTTACTTTGCCTCTTTACACTTTCAACATCAAGAAACTATATGAAGCCGCATCCTTCGACAAACAGGCAATGCTACTTCATGCATCAAATCTTGTCAGAATCAAACAAAAACTGCAAGGTTCTTCAAAACAACCAAAAGAAGAGTATACATGAAGTTTCAGGCCATTTTGACACTATTTGGCCTAACTTCACTCTTCCAGCAATTGAACAGGTGTTCCCCGTGGCTGTAAAGTTAGAGACCCTGATTCACAAAACAGAGCACACAGTTGGCCTCAAAATATCACTAGAAGGCTCTACATCAAATTCCAAGCAATTCTGATATCGTTTCGCCCAAAAAGAAAACAGCCGCAACAAAGTTAGCTCTTCCGGCAGCGATAGCAACGAAGACATCAGATCTTCAATCAGAGCCTCTGGATCCACCATCAAAATCAGGGGATCGTCACCAGACACTCCAAAATCACCAACCGGCCAACCAAGAAAGGACACCTTCTGCCTAACCGATCAAGAAATCGACAAAACAGATGATATCGGCCCACTGGTAACAATTAATATCTGAAATTACATGATCATCTGACATCAATCGGCTTGAAAATCAAGGCTTCCTACATCGCGGGTAGAATCCCAAAAGAAGCGGCCTGGCCCAACCTGCGACTCTTCAAATGCTTTGGCGGCCACTAAATGTAGTTAATGACCCGTTTTATGAGAAATTAATGTGGTCATTTACTCATTATTGTAGATGGCCCAATCAGAAGCCAAGAAATGAGAGTTACAAGTAAAGTGCAATCATGGCATAAACCATGTAACTCCTCCCATCATGGAGCTTTAAGGCAATTAAAAGCCATTTATTCTTCAACGGCCAATCAAAAGCAAAGAAAAAAGAGTTACAAAAATATAAATTAAAAAACTTGTAACTCCTCTCATCATGGAGCATTAATGCCATTAATGCATTTAAAGCCCATAAACTCCCCTCATCGCCATCAAAAGCCTATAAAGAGAGGCCATTTCCACCATTTCAAGGATCGATCGATCGAAGGATGAAAAATCAGGAAAATACACAAGAAAAAACCTACAAAAGTTGCTACAACGACCTCTCCTCCGTTGAAGAATATCTGCAGCGACCACCAATAGAAGGTGACCAAATTCCCTTAGGGGGCCACCCCCACCCCCCCCCCACCTCGGCCCCCGCCCCCCCCCCCCCCCCCCCCCCAGGCCCTCTCCTCCTGTCTCCATGGCTTAGACGTGACTTTTCAGCCCGTCCACTTAGCTTTTTATTGGATATAGAACCTCCTCTTGGTCTTTATCCTCTAAAAATCTGAGGTTCAAGTTGAACCAAGCGAATCAAAAGCATCATCTGTTCTCATCTGAAGGATGATGGCGAAGTCCATACATCACTTGCGACCTTCAATTTGAACAAGTCCCCACAATCTCCTGAGAAGTTAGATCATATTTTCTTATTTTTCATTGTAGTTTGTTTTTTTTACAGAGACATAAAAAAAATCGCAACTCTTTTCTTTCCCTTTTGATAAGAATTGTAAATCACCTTTCACGGCATTCAAAACAAAAGATGTTTCTTTTATTAAATATGTGCAATAAAAACTAGAAAAAAGTTAATTTTCTTTTCTACTTGTGAAGGTGAATCTATGGACCACCACTTGTCAATTCCAAGTAGAGTAGAAAATCTAGCATACCCATGCAAAAAAATTGATGTTTGCTTTGTCTCCGGTCATGAAAGGGTTGGGCCCCAAGGACTCTCACGTCTGCTGACCCCGGTAGTCCCGCTAGCGAAAAAGCGAACCCATCAAGTTGGTACACCTGGTGGGACTTGTTCATTTGAGAACATGATACTTAGAAAAGAAACATTTGCATATCATATCTTTTGCTCTATGTTTATGCTTCTTTTCTAGATTCCTTGGCTCCTTTCTAGTTGGTGGCCTATGTTGGATTTTGCATCAAAAAAAAAAAAAAAAAAAAAACATGAGAAGGGGTTTATGGGAATTTTAAATTCTATCTTTGAGTTTAAATTCCACCCTTTCTTAAAATAAAATAAAAAAAAAATCAGATTTCTTGCTTTTGGGATTCAAATTTGATAAACTTTGATCCTTTCCCTTTTGGAAAAAAGCTTGTAGAAATGTTTGAGTTTGAATTCGAATCGGGGATGAGCCACTTTTTCTCTTTGATGAGTCCAGTAGAGATCTTTAAAAAAAAAAAAAAAATCAGATTTCTTACTTTTGGGATTCAAATTTGATAAACTTTGATCATTTTCCTTTCGGATAAAGCTCGCAGAAATGTTTGAGTTTGCATTCGGATCGGGGATGGGCCACTTTTTCTCTTTGATGAGTCCATTAAATATCTTTCAACAAAAAAAAAAAAAAAAAAAAACCAGATTTCTTACTTTTGAATTCAAATTTGAGAAACTTTGATCCTTTCCCTTTCGAATAAAAGCTTGCAAAAAGGTTTGAGTTTGCATTTAGATCGGGGGTGGGCCACTTTTTCTCTTTGATGAGTCCATTAGAGATCTTTTAAAAAAAAAAAAATTTTCAAAAAAGAAAAAAAAACCTTCCGTCACTTTTGGGTTCAGTTCAAGAAATCTTGGTTCCCTCCCTTTCGGATAAAATCTCGCAGAAATTTTTGAGTTTTCACTCGGATTGGAATATCATTTGCTCTTTTTGATGAATTCGATCTTGACCTTTCAAAAAAAAAAAAAAAAAAAACACCTTCCGTCACTTTTGGGTTCAGATTCGAGAAATTTTGGTTCCTTCCTTTTCGGATAAAAGCTCGCAGAAATGTTTGAGTTTTCTTTTGGATTGAAATACCATTTGCTCTCTTTTATGAATCCAATCTTGGCCTTTCAAAAATCCCATCTTGTATCCATTCTAAGGATGCAATTTCCAACATTTGTGCCTAGTGATGCTAGTATGTCCTTTTGGGTCTACTGTATTCGCGATCGACACACTTGTTTTCTCCAACATTTGTACCTAGCGGTGCTAGTATGCCCTTTCGGGTCTACTGTATTCGCGAATGACACATTTATGCCTCCAACCTTATATTCATCTTACCTTGAGTGAGCCTTGCTTCTTGGCAATTTGAATTAAGGTTTATAATTGTTTCGAGCAGTCATTAGAGCGCTCATTCTGAGCTTACAATTGTTTTGAGTAGTCATTAGAACGCTCGTTCTGAGCTTACCATACTTGCGATCAGAACAATGATACCTTTTATGGCTTTCTGTCTTCTTTATCTCGCTTGAGTCGGGCCATGTCTCCTAGAGCTATTTGAGTAGACAAACCATAGTTCTTCCATTTATGTTTATTATATTTTTGTGATTACTAATGGATGTGGTCTTGTTTCATAAACTTTTTCGAAACTAACAATGGCAACTTCTTTGACCATTACCTTCAATGAAAACAAGTACCAACTCATGCTTTAAGGGAAGCAAAACATGAGCATCATCTTTCTCAGCAACTCTCTGAACACTGGGTCGACCTTTGCTCCCAGGACCAGTCTTTGGGATGCTGGGTCCATTCCCACTTCTCGTAAAAGAAACCGCACCTGCCAAGAAGCAGAAAACTGCCTCTGGACGTGTCACTGCCCTGACACCAAAGCCGACCACCAAGAAGCCTAAAGCTTGCGGCACTCCCACAAAAGCTTCAACCTACAAGAAGCCAGGTCTATCCAAAGACTAGGTCCCCAAAACCTTCACCAAAGCAAAGAAGGTTCCAGGCATCCATAAGGCTAGCATACCTGGCCCCTCTCAAGGAGAACCGGTTCTATCCTCTCGCTTACACGAAGGAGGATAGACCCGCCTTCCGCCAGACAATGAAGTCAACTCAGCACGAGCCAGCTTGCTCCTACAATCCCAAAATCAAATTGTGCATTACAAGGCCCTTAGAAGAACCTGCTAAGGCCTGCACTCCTTCGGTTCATCCCTTCATCTCAACCTTTCCCCCTTTGCATGCCTCATCTATGGACTTCAAAATGAAGATCTAACCACACCATTCCCTTCTCCTTCCTTCAAGCTTCAGCTGGATGCTTCTTGTGCAAAAATCCTGCAACTTTTCCACCTCCATCCAGCTGTTTCCTTCTTGTTTGGATAGTTTCAGGTGAGGGCTTCTTCCCATCTCTTTAATGGAGCTTTATTAGCTCCTATAGAACCCATTTTCCTTACATGCATACCCATTTCGAAATGGGGTTTTGGTTTTGAAAATTTCTTTGGTTTTGAGGTGTTTTCTTAGGGCTTTGTAGATTTCTTGGTTCAGCTCTTGAGTGGGATCTTTGAGGAAGTCTTTGGATTGCAATTTTGACCCAGGCAAGTGAATAAAATGATCTTGGGATGCATGCAACTCAATTTGTGTTTCTTTTCCAAGATTTGATATGAAATAGCTGTCATTTGATTCATTTTCTTTGGCTATGTAAGGTTGATTTCATAAAGGTTTTGAGTGTTCAGCTGGGTTCAGATTTCTGCAGGGTTTTAGTGTTCAGATTTTGTTCAACTTTCTGCAGGGTTTTGTGTCCATGATAACATGGGAAAATTCTGGCCATTGGTTTGTTTTACTAGGCTGGAAATTTGATCTGAAAGTTCTGGTTCATTTATGTTAATGTCAGAATTTTGGGGTTGTTTTACTAGGCTGGAAATCTGATTTGAAATTCCTGGTTCATTTATGTTAATATCAGAATTTTTGGGTTGTTTTACCAGGCTGGAAATCTGAATTGAAATTCCTGGTTCATTTATGTTAATATCAGAATTTTTGGGTTGTTTTACTAGGCTGGAAATCTGATATGAAATTTCTAGTTCATTTATGTTAATATCAGAATTTTTGGGTGGGTTGTTTTACTAGGCTGGAAATCTGATTTGAAATTCCTGGTTCATTTATGTCAATATCAGAATTTTTGGGTTGTTTTACTAGGCTGGAAATCTGAATTGAAATTCCTGGTTCATTTATGTTAATATCAGAATTTTTGGGTTGTTTTACTAGGCTGGAAATCTGATATGAGATTTCTAGTTCATTTATGTTAATATCAGAATTTTTGGGTTGTTTTACTAGGCTGGAAATCTGATTTGAAATTCCTGGTTCGTTTATGTTAATATCAGAATTTTTGGTTTGTTTTACGAGGCTGGAAATCTGATTTGAAATTTCTGGTTCACTTATGTTAATATCAGAATCTTTCATTTAATCTGGTCATGGAATGAGATGGTTTGTTTGGTGTTGTTTGGAGGTTGAAAAAAGGCCAGGGAAATCCTATTTAAGTGTTGAAGAAATATTGGATTGAGAAGGAAGGAGGGGAGGTCCAAAAAAAAAAAGTGGAAAAAGAGACCCCCAGGACTCGCATTTCAGCACATCACAAAGGGTCATATCGCTATTGCGAGACGCACTCTTTCAAAAACTGAAAGAACCGATCGAAAGAGTGAGACAATTACAAAGAATTAGTAAAAAGGTCAGTGCTTAGGAAAAGGTTAAGAAGAGAAATGTAGCTTTCACAACATCTATAGTAGATCACGGAATTAGTCCTCTTTTAAATTTAGAAATCTACCTCGAGCAGCATATGTACTAGCTTTATGTTAGGGCATTTTAAATTTATTTACCCCGCACAACTTCCCAATTCGGATCACGAATGCTCACAAATATACACACACCACCTCATCCGTGCTTTAGTACTAATGATTTTCAGGTGAGTCTTGGAAAAGTAGTTTTCACTAAATTTTCATTTCTATCATTTTCTTTTAAAGCTTGAATGCTAAAATGGCCCCCCGACACTTCTACCGAGAAAGAAAACCGTGCACAAGCCAACACTATGCAGTGGGGGCTAAAAATACTACAGCAACAAATCACCCCTTTAGAGACCTTATAGGAAAACAACCCCGGGTTGCATGCATGACACCCCACACATTGGGGCATATATTTTTTAGGAACCAACCCATGGGTATAATCTTGTTCACTACTTCCCGTAATGAAATAATGTTTTAGTATGAATCAGTGAACTGTGGGTAGTGTCTATTATGCTATTTTGACTAATCATAGTATAATATCAATGTCTACGCAAAATTGTGAACTTCCTGTCTTTATTATTTTCTCTTAATATTTGAAGAAATGTATTTCTTCTATTGCTGTTTTAACTTCCGTTGTATATACCATTCATTATTGGTACACAAAATATTAAAATGAAAAGAAAGAAAATTATAAACTTATATGTTGTATATGTTCACTTTGCAGTGGTTTTTTTTTTTTTTTTTTTTTTTATACAAACATTATTTTATGTTTTCCATATTTCTTTATGAAATTTGATGGTTATCAAAGATGGATGGTTAGATTACATTTTCTTCATTGTGGTTAGATTCTTGTCTTGTTTTTACTAAGTGGCAGAGTTCTATTGGTTACACTAGTGAAATCATAACATTGTGTTGCATTTGAGTTGGTTAGGTGAGATTGAAAGGTTTTTATTTTGAAACTACTACTTAGCCGCTGCAATCTGTACATTTCGTCAATTTCCAGCATTTGTTTATATTATCTCTATGTTATCATCCTTGAAATGGTTTTTTTTTTTTTTAAAATCTCGTATTCATTATTTTTTGTATTTATTGGTTTCAACAAATATTGAAATAGTCTATTACTTACATTTTAGTTCCTAATGATATTTGACTCGGGTGTATTAGTAAAAGTAGACAGCTTGTAAGCATCGGATGATTCTTTTTCCCACTTTCAATTTGATGTCAATGGAGCAGGACGTTAGTCCAGGTCTATATAGGGATAACTATACCTGTTCACTTATTAGATAGTAAGCCTCTTACTCTTTCTTAAATGCAATATATGGATAAATGACATGGGTTGATTTGGTTGTTCTATACTTTTCGTATTACCTTGTCCTGTATGGTTGTTGCATTCTTTATAAAGCATAGGGTGACACATACCATGGATATTATTTAGATTCTCTTCTTATTATGTCCAGTTATTTTTTTATTTTCTTACGTACTAGCTAATTAGTCAGTTTATAATAGACACTTGTCTCAATTCCTTTGAATTATAATAAGAGCATTGTGTTCATCACAAGAGGTGGCCTTGTTGGCATGTAGATGCTGTAGGCGATAAAAATATCACCCACTTAGATTAGGATGTAGAATTTATGGATTTGGGAAGACCGAACGCCGAGGATCTGAAAATGGAAGGAAAATAGCTTGGGTCAGAGCCCCTGGCTGCTGTAAGCCGAAGGCACTCTGATGGCTGAGTTAGTCCTGGAAAAACTAAGTAGGAGGAGGAAGAAGAGAATGAGAGTTTGAGTAAGAGTTCACGTATTGTGAGTTTGCGTACCTCCATAGGGCTGATCCCATGTGTATTTGTAGATGATTCCTCGTTCATTCTTCTTTGTGAGTGGGGGTAGGTGGGGTAAGGTCCCATCGGGCGACATTCGGCGGTAGGTAAAAAGGGCACATCCCATCAGAAACTTTCATGCTTTTAGATAGTTGATGTGAATGGATGATAAAACCAACTTCTTATCGTCATAAATGAGCGACCCTATCTATCAGGGCTCGCCCGTACTTTTCATAGGAGCGTGATGGCCCACTCTTTGCCTTCAGTACTTTTACCGGGACTAGGAATGGTCTGGTTGGGCTAGCACTTAGCTGGCACTTACTACGAGCTGCCGAGCTGATAAACGCTCAGCTGACACTCTTAACCGAGCTGGGGAGCCTCTTGAGCCGACGCTTCTTACCGAGCCACCGAACTGTTGGGCTGTGATTACCGAGACCGAGGTGAACAGCTAGTGCATCACCGTGGTCCTCACTTAATCTCGTCATTACGGTATTTTATCCACATAGATGCCCTGGCCAATGTGGGAGTGCCTTTTGACTCTTTGAGAATTGAAAGTCATTTGTGTTTTTGGTAATGGGTCCAAAACAGAGTTTGAAGTTCTCTTTTGCATGATATGCTTATGAGAAATATCTACCACAATATGATTTTAATTGTACCAGCGTTTTGATGATTTTATCTACAGCTATATTGGTTATATATCCGAGTTCTCGACTCATGTGGTTCATAATGCAGATTTCTACGAACAAGTCCTCACACAAGACTATGCTTAAGGAGTTGAAACATTGGATGGAACCTGAATTGATTAGTATTACAACTATTTATTAACTGGAATTGAATCATTGTTAGGGTTTGTACAATGATTGTCTTATTTATCTTATTATTTTCATTTATTTTTTTATTTTCCTGGTGATGTTTGATATTTGATAATGATCATTGCTTTGGTGCAATGGTAAAAGTCTCGGGTACCATGCGTGATAACGCAAGCGCGAGCAGCCACTTTTTAAAAAGTTGCCAAAGGTTAGGTCTTTATGACATGTGTAGGCCAAAACTATGGTGAAAGCATGAACTGTATAGACAATGGATGACATCATCTCATTAGTTAAAGGAAAAAGGTATTGTATTGCATGCAAGAATACCATTCACAACTTTTCTTAATGGATTCTCAAATTGTTTTAATCTACTTAATGTTATTATTGTTGCTAATTTATTTTTTTGAGAGATGACAAAAAATTTGCAGCTGATTGATAAGCTATTCGAGTGCTTGTTGTGTGGTATCCTTGCTTTTCAGATGTTTGTTATCATATTCATTGTAGGTCCTTCATAAATGTATATTTTCTTTTCGGAGTTTGAAACTATCTTTGGTTGTGTTAGTGGAGACAAAGGTAAAGCAGGCTTCTTACACTTACATTGCAAACTCAATTCTGCCAAATGGTTGGAAAGAATCTTCAACTATGGAAGATGGGTCCACTGCTAGAATATGGATGATGTGGGATCCTCGACTGGTTCAGGTTACAATTGCTTCTCGGAATCCTCAATATATGCATTGTGATGTTAAGTATGGGACTCTGGCCTTCTTACTCTCGGTTTGTTATGGGTATAACAACTACATACAGCGAAGAGATCTTTGGACATCTATTACTGATAGGTCCAAAAATAGTGGGCTACCAAGGATTGTTGTGGGAGATTTTAACACTATTAGATGGACTCAAGAAAACGAGGGGGGTGCAATTCCAAGAGCTGCTGGACTTATTGAATTTAATGATTGTATTCAAGAAGTGGGGCTAATAGATCTCAAGTTGTCAGAGGCTTCTTTCACTTGGTCAAATTCCAGCATTGGTGATTCGCGAATTCAATGCAAGCTGGATAGAGTACTTGTTAATGCTTCTTTCCTTCATTCAAGTCCATTCAAAGGAGATATTCTATTGCCATGTATATCTGATCATTCTCCAATGTTACTTTCCTTATCTGAAAAGAATCACATCAAAACTCCTTTTCGATATTATAACTATTGGGCAAAAATGCCGGGGTTCTTTAAAACAATGAAAGATGCTTGGGATACCAATATTATTGGCACTCCACTCTTTATTGAGGTCCATAAGCTCTCAATAGTTAAAAAGAAACTCATTGAATGGAAAAGGTTTCAGAATTTCCTTCCATTGAAGATTTCAGAGGCAACCCTACAGTTGGACAATTTTCAGAAATATTTGGTAGAAAATCCAATGGATAGTGATATTCAAGAGCAAGAACGTATTTCAAGAGTTGAACTCCAACATCTGCTACAGGCTGAACAAAGTATGTACAAGTAGCGTTCTAGGAACTTGGCAGTGAATTTGGGGGATAGTAATTCCAAGTATTTTTATCGTCTTATGAAAAAGAGGCAGACCCAATCTTATATTTCTCATATTACAGATGAGGAAGGCAGTAACTACACCGAACCTTCAGGTATTGCTGCAGCCTTTGTGGATCATTTTCAAAATATATTAGGTCCTGCCATCACTATTCATTGCCCTGATCTATCTCATGTCACCCCTCATGGTTTAGTCACTAACAAGGATGCCTTAAATATTTTGAAACCAGTTACTCAATTTGAAATTGAAAATGTGATCAAGAATGCTAACCCAAATAAAGCTCCTGGGCCTGATGGTTTCAATGCGCATTTTTTTAAGGTGTGCTGGCCAATTATTGGCAAAGATGTGTGTGCAGGTATCAAGGATTTCTTCCAGTATGGATCTATGTTAAAACAACTAAAAAAGACTTTTATAGTGTTGGTGCCAAAGACTGAGAATGCAAACTCTCCAGATAAATTCCGGCCAATATCTTTGACAAATGAACTGTACAAAATTATTAGTCATATTCTGGTGAATCGACTTAAGTTGATCATTGCCAAGATTGTAGGCCCAATGCAATTAGCCTTTGTGCCAGGGAGAAGCATAACTGGTAATATTCTACTTGCTCAAGATCTCATCTATAACTATCATTTGAATTAAGGTAGTCCTCGAATGTGTATCAAACTTGATCTTGCCAAAGCCTATGATAGTGTAAGATGGGACTTTCTGGAGGCTGCTCTTCGGCGTCTTCATTTTCCAGACCATGTTATTAAACTGCTCATGGAGTGTGTCTCAGGTGCCCAATTCTCTGTGTTGGTAAATGGTGGGGCAGAGGGTTACTTTAAAGCTACTCGTGGATTACGACAAGGCTGCCCATTATCTCCATTCCGATTTGCTATAGTTATGGAATTTTTCTCTATCATGATGGTTCAATATGCTAAGGCCAAGCTGATTCCCTCATCCTTTGTGAAACGAGATGTCACCATCTCTCATTTGATGTTTGTTGATGATTTGATAGTTTTTAGCAAGGCTTCCACAGGTGCAACGGTAAACCTCAGGCATTTCCTTCTTCATTTTATAAAGTTTATAGGTTTGGGTGTAAATTGGCTCAAAAGTGCTATATTTTTTACAAAGTGCAAGGAGGATGACCGAACTGCTATTTCGTCCATCCTTAATGTTCCTCAAGCACAATTTCCAGTTAGATATTTGGGCATTCCTCTCTCCTCAAAGAAGCTAAATTTTAATGATTGTCAAGCTCTTTTGGCTAAAGTTCAGCAGTGATTATCAGGGTGGAAGGCTAAAGTTCTTTCTTACGCCAGTCGTCTGGAGCTGATTAAATCCACTTTATCATCATTCCATTTATTCTGGGCTACTGCTTTCATCCTCCCTCAAGCAACTCTAAATGCATTGGATCGTCATATTCGAGATTTTTTTTGAAATTGCTGGTCTACTCACTACATTCACCCCATTGCTTGGAGCTCCATTTGTCAACCGATTTCTATGGGTGGGCTTGGCATTTGATATCTTTATGGTGTTGCCAAGGCTGCATTACTTTGACAAGTTTGGAATGTTGTCATTAACAAAAATGATGGGTGAAATTTTCCAATTCCAACTACAAATGCGTTGACGGAGATTTACCAGGTCATTCCTAGTGAGGTCATTCCATGGAGGGAGTTCGAAGCTGAAATTGTGTGGACCCTAGAAGATCATGGTTAGTTCTCTTTGAAATCTTCCTACAATTTAATTTGTAACATCTCTAACAAGACCTTGCAGTGGACTACTTCAATTTGGTTTAAAGGATGTATTAAAAAGCATTCAATTTGTGCTTGGATGCTTCTTCGAGGAAGACTCAAAACGAAGGATTTCCTTCTTCAGAAAAATGTTGATTGTGATACCTGTTGTGTTCTTTGTGATTGTACATGGGAAACAACCTCACATCTCATGATTCATTGCCCATTCTCCCGAGATATTTGGAAGGCTTTACTACTTAAATTGAACTTGATGCCAGCAAGTTGTAACGATGTTTATGAATTGCTTGATTCAATTATTTCTCGCATAGACTAGCAAAGTGAAGGAGCTATCACTCTTAGCAAACTTTTGTTCAATGCTTATGTCTGGAACATATGGGCTGAGAGAAATTGTAGGATTTTCAGGGCAAAAGCACATTCTATTGAGACTGTAGTGCATAGAATCAGTCAAGTGATTACCACTCACCTCCTCTATCTTAGTATCAGCTTACCAACAAACATCCAATGCCATTAGAATGTGCCTCCAAATGTGTCTCTACACACCCATTAGAACGACTCAAAGCTAATCTGTGAGAGAAACCATGGCTAGCGCCTATCTATTGTTCAAACTAGACAGGATTTAGTTGGTGTTCTTTGGTTGGATCTTCATCAACCAGTACAGGTTCGAATAGAGTCGGTTCTAAACTATTATGCAAGGATATTTCGCATCTTGGAGATTGTTCAACACAATGTATCATCCCTTAATATTGAAATGGAAAACTCTATTTAGTAAGCTATCCTTAATCTAGATCACTCTGAATGGAACATGAGATTTCAAGCCAGAAGACTTTCTAAGGAGGCTAAACGATTCGAGCAGGTGCAATTCTCGTTCCTACACCCTCACACAGTGCGGTTCAGCAAATTCATCATGTCCACTTCTGGTACAACTCCAAGGGATGTGAATAATATTGAGCTGATGTATAACTTCACCTATATTTCATGATTGTGTTAGTTTGATTTTAGTTGTTTTGGTTTCTTTTCTGGGCTATGCCCCATTGGGAGGTTCTAAGATCCCTATTGGGTGACTTGGACTCCCCCTTTCTTTATTTTATTTTTTGAGAAAATGAAGACCTAACTTAATCTTAAAAAAAAATGTATTTGATAGATGATATTTTATTTTTCATCCTTTTTATACTAATTTTTGTGTATTTAGCAATAGAGTGGTCTTGAAAGTCCTTTTTTGTGGATTTGAGTATGACCTTTTATTTGGTCTTGAAAGAAATTGTTATCAAGTGTAATAGCCTAAGGCTACAGGATCTGGATCCTTCACCAATGTGTTGGGCAGGAATCCTTTGTTGTGAAGAAAAATAAATGTATATGACCGCAATCCTGTCATTGACTGTTCGACCACTTCAGAAATCATTGATATACATAGAATTAAGTGGAATTAATCTTTCAAAACACAGTGTGGTTGCATGAAATATATTGCATTGCCTCACCAATCCAAAACAACAGTAAAAAACCAAAATCCAAACACCCAATTAAGATAACTGAAGAAAAAGCCACTTCAATCCATTGGGAGCTTTTAGATGGGGACGATGCGAGGTTTCCTACTTTGATTTCTTTAAAAATGAGTTTGAGTTTTTTCATCATTTTTTATATACTTTGTCATCAACTTTCTCATAGTGGCAATGATTTTCAAATGCATCCATCAGATTCAGGTTTTTCATATGTATGGGTTACTTCTAATGGCATATGTTTTCCTATTTGTTATGAAACAAGAACTTTTATAGTCAAAGAGATTCCTCCTTTAAAAGGTTCATGTAAAAACGATGGCGGTTGTGATGGGTCTATGGGATTCCATTTTCACTCGAAATTTTAGTGGTGCTTTGAGGCTTTCTTAGTTAGAAAGGTTTTAGTTTTGGAAAAAAAAAATTCTCTATAAAACCATTTTAACTTCCATGTGATAGTACTAAACATTCTCCTTCTTCATTGGATGACTTTTTCTTACCTTTTATGTGGCCAAATTATCACTGACCAGTGGTTCGGCCATTTGGTTCATTACCCGCCCAACCCTCTTCATGAGAACATGGTTGGTATATAGAATCCCTTATGTAGGTGAGGACTCAAAGTGTGTGTGTGCGCTCTTGGAGCATGGATTAGCTAACAACTCTTACTGCATAGCATCTACTTTGTCAAGTGATTGGGAACTGCACCATGTCTTTTTTGTGTTATCTGCATATTGGTTGGCATTATTTTTATTATTCTTGAGTTGGATTTTCTTCCTTCAGATTTTCTTGTGTTTTCTTTTCTTTATTATTATATGCAAAAGGGCTCATTGTCTTGGTAATTTCCAAAGTTATTTATATTATCGCTTGTCAAGGGCTTGGTGGAGACCGGAACTTACATGGATTTTTTGTTATTCTTTTTAATGTTCAATTTAAATGCTTGATAATTTTGTTTTTACAATCATGTTACAAAAAAAAAAGAGTGCTATAGCTTAATGGGTTGATTTTATTTTTATTTTTCTAACATATAAAAGGCATATGTTTCAGATGGCATCTTAGGGTGCAACTGTTGTGGGCATGTTCCACCAAGCAGTTTGGTGGTAGTCATCGGATGTGATCTTGACCATGTGACAAACTTGAACATAGATCTTATGTTTTTGTATATTAAAAATTCTTCATTTTATTAAATTTATGTTGTTTACAAACACATCAATACACAAGTAATTTGAGATCCCCTTCCACTCAGTTCATACTGATCACTTGGATTTTGACATTCGTGGCTGAAAGCATGGATTAAAATATCGACTATGCCCTAAGTGAGTTGGGTCCTATGGGTCTTGGACTCGAATTTTGGGACTCGGCCATGAGACTTAGCCAACTATTTATATTTTAAATTGGGACATGGCCCAACTTGGTTGAGTCCCCTGCAACTAGCCCAAGTCGACTCAGACTCGGCCCTGATTGAGTTGGGACTCGAGTCCGAGTTTTTTTCCTTAGCAAAGAGGCACATCACTAGTGATTTTGAGGACTAGCCTCCTTTATTTTATATAGATTTGAACTTGATAAACTTTATTTTATTTCAGCTGGACTTGTTTAGTTTTATATAAGAGCAGGGCTCTCCTAAGCTGAAGCTTAGCTTATCCTAAGCTCGAATAGTGCTGGTCCCACAAATTAAAGTTGATTATATCAGTTTTTTGCATGATGGAACTAGAAAATCCAATTCTAATTGGATTTATCTTGATTTTGGAGACGATCATCATGCAAAAAATAATAAAAATCGATTTTGATTTATGGGACCAGCACTGTTTCAGCTTAGGATAAGTTAAGCTTCAGCTTATGAGAGCTGGCCCCTTTAAAATATAATGTTTGTACTTGTGAACTTTAGAAGTTTTCCTTTACTTGTGAACAACAATAATGGTTACTATTTATTTCAAATAAAATGCGCGGAATAATCCTCATGTGTCATGTACTTAACTTAAGTTAGTTTATGATGCTTATTAGGCATGGTCCGGAACCCGAATGGGCCACGGTTTTGGGACATGACAAAGGTAGTGGAGATCTTGAAGTAATTGTCGGTATTTATCATCTTTTGCAGCCCATAAGTGTATAGATCTATTAGCTTCATATTGGAATCCATATTTTGATGTATTTTTTATGAAATAATGTCATGGAAAACCCATATGGAGACTAGATCTCTATAGGAGAACCTAAGAATTTGGTTTTATGGGTTGGCTGAACCCTAAATACTGAATTTTTTCCTGATCAAAACCCATATCAAGGTTATGATTGTAAACAGAACTTCGCCGAACCTAAATCTATGCGTGTAGGTTGGCCAAATCTATGGCTTTAGTTTTCAGTTGTATATGCTTGAATATGCCTTCTCTAGGCTGTTGTTTTCTTTGTTAGATTGTATGACCTCAATCTAGTGGATAATCCAGATAACTTGATTTGTTTCATAAATTAATTTATATTTTCATGCTTTATTCATGAGACGAATGGTATTTTATTCTATGTTTGCACATGGCTAATACAAAATGACATGATGGTTCATGAGATGAACAGGAGCCCACAAGTATATTAGATGTGATCCATGTGTTTGGATGAGATCTACATACAGGAGACATAGATCACAAATCTTATACTTAAATTGATTCATAGCTAGTGATGAGATTGGGTATCTCATCTGATAAGGTTGCAACGCTATGACACTATGAGATAGTGTGAGATGTCTCGATCATCAGAGTGTAAGACTCTGGATCATTGTGCTGGTACATTAGATGTACTGAAGGACCATGAGTAGCACCATGTACAAATCTGTCTTTGATTAAATGACTGCTTTCATAATTCCCAAGCAATAAGCTTTTAATCTTGAGAGATTAATGGACTCAAGTTTCTACTATACATTTACTTTGAGTCATCAATGAGTGAGGCCAATTGTAGGTCAACACCTCGATGTTTTGAGTACGTGGTAGTGGGGCTGTGGGAACATATAATTTTCAAGATGAAATCTATCCTCTTAAATATCTCCTTTTGCCAATTAATGGATTTTATCATTAGTGAGTGCGCACCCATCTCAATTAAGAGTTAATTGGATGGTACTGATGATTACTGTGATTAATTGGGTCACAATGATAATAAGAGATGAATCCAATTTGGTTGGACAGATTTATTCCAATAGATCCATGGGTATAATTGATGGAGGGGCCTACTTGTAGTAATTGGGAAGTTTAGGGTCTTCTTGTAATTATTCATACGACTGGAGTGCAATTGCATTTATTTAGTAGACTTATTTGCAATTAACTGTGGGTCCAGAATTCACATGAGATGTGGGGTCCAAATTCCTAGTTGGAGCCAGATTCTAAGGAATCCCTAGTGGTCCCCATGCTAGCCCTAAAAAGAGAAGGTTACTAATCTAATTAGAACTCTTAAGAAAAGGAGGAGTATGATACATACTAAGAATAGAAGTGAGACTTCTAATCTTGGTCTAAGAGGAGGTGTTCCATAAACTATAAATAAGATGTGAGGGTTAGAGATCTCTACACACAACAATCTCTCAAGTTCCTCTCTCTCTTCCTCCTCTCTCTCCTCTGGTTTCCTACTTGAGTGCTAGTGTTTTCTTCTACTTGGAGATCCCACCATTCTCCTTTAGAAGTTCTTTAAGAGGGTTATAGTGTGGAAGAATACAAAGATGAAGGAAGATCAAAGTTTGCGAAAAGAGTTTTTCATAGAGATCAAGTTCTTGATTAGAGCACAACCTAGCTTTGAATACTGCATTAAGTGGGTCAAAAGTTTTGAATACTTATCCATGAGGCCCACCTACTTCCAACATTCTTTTCTATCATCTTCCATTTGTTTTTCTATTCCTTTCTTGATAGATCATTAGATGAAACTACCCACCAAAGGTAGATGATGTTTTATTTCCATTGGTAATAGGTGTAGAGCTTCTATTTTGGCATTCGTTTCCTATTTACCAAGATTATGTTGTATGGACCGTACAGATCGTGTCAGCATGGATGTTCTGTTGGCTAAGAATGATGTGCCGAGGAGTAATGATTCATCTTCATCTTTTGAGCACTGTCCTATCTAACTGCAGTGTGTTGATTGAATGCTACTTTTCTCAACCTAGGTTTCTAGTCAAATGCGGATCTAATTTAGTTAAATTTGATTTGATCCTCCTTTTATCTGAGCTTGGGTATAGCACGTGTGAAGGATGACATGTGGTGGGGAAAACTGAAATAGGTTGGCAGGACTTGTCATCGAGAGTGGGTCAGTTTTCCTTGAGCTGCGCCTTCTGTGCCATCCAACCATTGTGGGATTCCTGTAAGTTTCCTAATTGAAAGTAATTACAACTAATCTCTCTTCCTACAAGTGTAAATCTAATTTAAACTAGGATTCTTAGGAACTTTCTACATTAGGACTCTTAGGAATCTGAAAGAAATAGAATAAAAACTTAAGAACTTAAATCATGTGGTCTCAACACGTCTAGTTAAAGTAGCATTGAAATTTAAGGCTTAAACCATGGGCACAAACTAGCTCGTAGATAGAGGTCTTCTTGTGGGGCCTTCCTCTTGGGCTGCCTTGTGTACATGTGAGACCCAGATGGACGATCGGCCTATCCTTCGTCGGTGATGGACCATAATCTCCATTATGTGCTCTTGTTTTTTCTTGCATATTGAAGTTCTTAGGGATGATGGCATCCCATTATTTCTAATAGCTCAGCATTATAGAGTTATGGTGTTATTATTGATAGACATGGAAGGTGTAGGATACGGATACTTCATTAGTGCATTTAACTGAAATTAATCCTTTCCTTTAATTTTTTATGTGTTTCTAGAAATGTTTCTTTATAACTCACGAATTTTCAAGACGCTCCTCTATTTTATATTCCTTGAAATAATTATTTTATTTTTGTTAGTTTGGTCAATTGAGTTTTGAATTTTATGTGGTTTTTGCATTGCTATTAGAAGTAAAAATGAACTTCAACATTTTAATTTTTTATGCAGTTTCATGGCTTTGAGGCAGAAACTTCTTCTTTGGGTAAACTTGAACAGTTGCTTCATGCATTCCAGATTATACAGCACATAAATTGATTGGAGTAAGCTTCGGCCAATGATTCTTAAAAGAATAAAAGAGAGGGCTAAGGACTATCCGGTGAGATGCATGGTACCCATCACATATGATGTCCTTAATGCTATAGAACTTTTTATTGAAGGTGTCTCTACACTTCTTAATATTATTCCAATCAAGGCATGCAAGTAAGTAAAAATTGACATTAACCTTGAATTACACATTCACATGCACATAAGCACACGAAGACACACCCAAACACATGACATTGTTACCATGAGAGATATTGCTCATATGAACTAAATTGTGCTACATTCTCATGGGGCCACCAGGGCCTCCTATGTATGGTCAGGCAAACCTTGACAGTCACTACATCATACTTATATTTACATTGGATTGTGGCAACCCCTTTTGGGCACTTTTTGCACCATTGATTTTGATTAGGCTGGTTTTTAGTGTTTTCCATAATATATACCAAGCATAGGACTTCCCTTCCGACTGATTAGTGGTGGCCTAAAGGTGCACCCCGGAAAGTGTCACACAAGTGTTTCTCATAGAATTGTTGAGCAGGACACAATTATGCATTAAAATACATACATATATACATTTGTATGTATGTGTGTTAATAAAGGAAAGATGATGCAAACTCATGGTTATACAATATAACACATACAGTTTCTTTCTAGTGAGAGGCACCTCTCTGGGCTTGCGTGAGAGGCACCTCTTTGGGCTTGCATGAGAGGTAATAATCTTAGAACCACGTGGGACCCACCTATTTTCAATACAACCCCTCTCACTTGGTATAACCCCATATGAGTGGCACCCACGCTAATTTGACACTAATATGAATTATACTATTGGATTGTATTTCACAAAAGTTATCACCGGAGACACTGTTAACTTTAAATCCCTCTAAATCGATGGTCGGGATGATCTGATTGAGATGGTCTTTCACCCAAATCACATCCACAGTTAGACCATTCCATCACACTCTTTACTTAGGACTGGCATGCATCCAAGTGGGTCCTACAAGGGCCTTAGATTTTTACCTCTTATGCAAGCCATGAGAGATACCCCTTAACAGAAGGAAACCTTATATATGTGGGCCAAAGCATGCGGTTTTTAAAATATGCACCCCATTTTTATTCTATACAAGTGGTCCATGCTATGATTGATCCCAAGCCCTCACATTCCTACTTGTCCATGTATTGTCACTCACCCCAATGTGACATAGTGATGTAAACCCATTAATCATCTCCCAGATTCACTAAAGCAGTCGCAGAGAAAACAAATTCTGCAGAACTCATTCTCAATGCTTTTTTTGACAGAGCAACTGGTAAATATACAATGGAAGATAAATTAGCATACTTCAAATCACACAGAAATGAGAATCTCGTTCACATCAAAGATAGATTGACAGAAAAAAAAAGTCGTAGGAAAAAATGAGAAATCTTGTTCTACAAAGAAATCCAAGATGGTGAAAACACTTAAAATCTAACCTCAAGACAACCACATTTATAGAGGTTGTGAAAACTCACATCTATGTAATTTCATTATTCAGTTATGGTTTTCGGAGAAGGGTGGCAATGAAGAATGACTGCAACCAACAACTTCACAAAGGGGAATGGCGAAAAGACTAGTAGGAGGAGGAAGATGGCTCTAAACAAGTAGCTTACCTTTTTCAGTGAGCGAATAGAAAGGTGACAGCCAGCGATGGTAACAGACGAGAGTAGAGAAAAAGGAAGAAGAGAAAAGAAGGGGATCGGCAGGGTCTTAAAATTATATCATTAAGGCAAATTGGTAACGATATCATTAGGGGACAAATTGGCCCAAAAAATGCATGAACCCCCAATTCGTGGTTTTTATGTAATTGTTAATAAATCAGTATAATCAGGGTTTAAAGCTATTTTGCAATGTGATTCATCATGGATCATGAGAAAAAGGGCAAAACCTCCTCGCCATTGATTCCGCGCTATACACAAAACTGGATGAAAGGTAGTCCCTTTTTCCAATTTTTTTAAATTATTGTGGGCCCCAAAACAATGATCCAAATTGTGAATTAATTAAGGCAGGCCAAACGCGACTTTTAGCTCAAATTTCTACCGTTGATCTTTCTTGCGTGTTAAGATATTTTTTTTAAAAATCCCGTCCCTAACATATTTTTTTACTCCTATGGGTTCCCTTTGGATGATCCAAACCATTCACATCTCTAGATGGACAAAATAAATGTTATGGGATGAAAGATGAGATCTTGGCTTTTTATGGATTTTGAGAAATCTGAAAAACATCACAATCGTTAGATCACACATCCATAGATGGTCGGAATCCTCTATGTGTTACCAAACCTGGAACTCTCTTATAGAAAATCTCCATGAGGAGATCTTGGTTCCAGCAGACTGGGGGAAACCTTTAAATAGAGGATACCTTTTGTTTAGCAAATGCGCCCTTAGTAATTGTTATAACTCCCCGCTGATTTGCCGTCTTCAGAATCATCGTGATGTAGTCCTGGCGAAGCATTTGGCCTTCCAGCTTGGCCCACCATGTCATCAGCAACAAGGGTTCTCTTCACTTCAACTAAACTCAATTTCTTTGAGAGGTTAATTGGGTCAGTGGAAAAAAGAATTATAGAAAGTTATAGAAAAAAGCTTATTGGTGGAAGCTACAATGACCAAGTTCATAGGAAACACTAGATTCAAACATTTTTGCAATGCAAGACTTATCTGGGTTGAGAGCTTGGTTTGGTCACTTGGTGGAAAAAACAATTGCAAAAATAAAGACAAAACAGAAACCTTCCCAGCAGAAGCTTCAAATGACCCGTGAGTTCATAGCAAACGCCATATTCAGGCAAGCAACCCTTGCACAGTAGGTTTCGTGCCAACAGGAGAACTTAAACTTTAATGACAAATCAACCCCCAATCTTTTCCTGATGAAATGTTTTAACATATTATTCATTATTTAAAGAACATTTAATTGACCATTTGCTCAGCAACTAACTGTACGAGTGAGAGCCACCTTTTGGTTTTACAAATTGTTCATATAATATGTAACATCCCGAAATTCCAAGGTTATAGTTAGTCTAGTTAATTGTACATTTAGCTAATTAAGCTTGTTTATAAGCCAAACAGATTCGATTAATCAGTAGGATAGCGCGTGCGAAGTTGGGTTGAGATTCGAGCCCATTTGGGTATAGTAGGGGGTAGTTAGCAATTCTTCAAAGAATTTAGGGGGCTTTTTTGTAATTCTAGATTTTCTAGATTTTATTTCCTAAACTTTAGTCTTCTGCATCATCTTGATTCGGATCCCAAAAACCCTTCTAAAACCATGCCCGACCCAAACCCATTTAAACTCATTTCTCTCTCTCCGAATTCCTTTCTCTCCTCACTCATTTCTTTCCCCACCTTTGACCCACGTGAGACCCATCTTCATGTCCCCACGCACCCTTTCCTTTATCCACGTGCAGAAACCCCCTTCCCCCATCTCATCTCACTTTACCCCTTTTTCCATTATTAGGTCACCAAACCCCAAACCCCCGCCCCCCCTACCCATTCCACAACACAGCAGTCCACTCCCTCTTTTCTCTCATCCCTCTCGATCTCTCTCCCTCCCTCATGGTTGCTACCTCACCGTCGCCAGACGTGGTCGCCGCCAGCGATCACCACCACCACGGGACTCTTCTCCCTTCTCCCTCTCTTATCTCATCTCCCATCCATCTCTCTCCCTCCTCCCAGCTCACTGCCGCCCCACCCTTCTCTCTTTTCCCCCTTTCTCCTTTCTTCCTCCCTTCTCCCTCTCTAACTTTCTTTCTCTCTTTCTCTCACTCCTCCCTGCCACGTGATCAACCACACCCATCCCACCATTTCTCTCTCACTATTTCTTTCTCTCTCCCTCACTCCTCACTGTCAACGTGAGTTGATCCTCACCCATCTCTCCCACATATCACTCTCTCTCTGTTCTTTCTCTTTCTTTCTCCATTCTTTCTTTTTTCTGTCTCCTTCCTTTTTCTTGTTAATGGGCCACCAAGACCCTCCATCACCACTAATCAAGTGGGCCACATACCAAGTGGGCCCCACAACCTCCGATCATCACAATCTTCTCGTGGATCCCGCGAGCTCAACCATCTTCAATTTGCAAGCCACCACTCCATCCACCCGTCTAATTCGTAAGCTCTTCTCCCCTTAGGTTAGGATTAATATACTTTGGGTGCAAAAATGTATTTGATAGCTTAGGGCTTCCCCTATTTTGATTTTATATTTAATTTAGTTTTATTTAGCTATTTATCCCTTAGGTTTGGTTTGTTGGGCTATGGAGCTACGGTTTATGGATTTGGGCAATTTCAACGAAAGGCAAGTAGATATTTATATGTATGCTTTGATATGTTTGTCTCTCCTTGATTTGTATGGAAATATGATGATTTAGATGTCATTTGCTCATTTGTTGTATTAGAGGATTGAAAACATAATAAAAGGCTTTTTAGCTTAATGGAATGGATGGAAATGTTAATGACTTGATTAAATGGATTTGGGGGTTGAGGGTGGAATGTATTTCTATTTGGTTTTGTTTGTCTATCAGGTTCAGGGAAGAGAGGTTAGGCTTTGGACCCATTTCACTGCAGAAACAAAACCCAGGTTTTGTTTCCGCAGTGTATGCGGTCGACCGGCCATGCGGCTCGGTCGACCGGCGACATAGGGTCAGGTTCTCCGGAACCTGACCAAACCATTGTTCGGGCATACAAGGAGGATGTCGATCGGCCAAGGCTCGGTTGACCGGGCTCGCTGTGTAAGGGGTCGACCGGCCAAGGGCCAGGTCTACCGGGACAACTGTGAAGACCCTTTTTCAGGGGTTCTGTTTACGTTCTTTTGGAGGACTTTAGGTGGAACTTTGGTTACCCTTTTTGGACTCATTTGACTATACGTGAGAATGTTTTGAGCCGACGTTCTTCACGGTTATTCCGGTTGCATCGGATACTAATCTTATTCAATTTTGAGTGGTACGGGACAACGGAATACCCCCTTTTATATCTATGCACGAGGACTATTCGTTCGGATATCGCGAACCTTATTCCTTTCATTGACTGAGTAGATTGTACGATGCTTCAGGTTTAACATTTGACTTAGGTTTGGATTGTTTATCGCATCTGATTTCGAATCGTACCGTCTGGTACTATCTACATGTAATGTTCATGGTCTTTAGCTTCGTTTATTTTGCTTTGTATTGGGATCACATGGAGAACTTAGATGATGAACTTAGGATCCCCTTTGATGTTCCGTTTATTCTGAAATTTGTTTGAAGTGTTGAGACTAGGTGGCTGTGATTGTAAGGCTTGAAGAGAACTACTATTGAAGTCTGAGATTTGTTTGAAGTCTAATCTAATTAGAAGTAAAGTAGTTTCTCTATTGTTTGATGAATCTTGTTCTCACAAGAAAGCTTAGTCCCTCACTGATGTCTATTTAGGATTCTGTGTGTCAGGCACCACTCAGCTGTTAATGTCCAACACAGATGGGGCACCACTTGTGTGAGGGCTCCAAATTCTGGACCATCTACAGATCGGGTTGGTGTAATGGACACCGATTGATGCCAATGGGGTATCGTTCTGAACATTCTGATTGACGGAGTATGATCCCAAACTATTTATATCTCCACCACAACTCAATGGGAGTAGGGAGGGTAATGACACTATCCCGTGGTAATTAGCACATGTGGACTGCCTATTTTGTTAGTTGATTATTGATTCGAATGCTGTACACTTCTCACGATCAGGATGCTATGCATGTTTTATGATCTTGCCTATTGTTTACTCTGATTCCCTCTGCATATCTATTGATGTTTTATATTTATATTTGCATGCCGATCGTCGTGTCTGCTACTGCACTTGGTGCATAGGTACCAGATACATTTACCTTTGGGAAAGTAGAGGCGTCGCTTCAGGTAGTTTAGCCTGATGGTGAGTACGAGTTGTGTGTTGATGGTATTGTCGTCGTGACCAGCACACGAGTGCCTTCATACTTTGGTTAGTTCGTATTTATTCTCTTTTGGCTTAGGTTTTGATGGAAGCCATTAATTAATATACGTTTGATATCTTTTGCTAAACTTAAACTATAGAAAATGAAGATGTGCATACTCTGAAATGTTATATTGTACCATTTTTTTATTATGATGTTCCATTGTGTTTTATTGAAAAAATATTTATACCTCACCGCGGACTTTGATCCTATGGGACATGATTTGGCCACGTTGTATTGGTTTAATGTTGGAAAATTTTTAATTAGCCCTAATCTCACGCATAATCCCCGGTATCACTTCTGGGGGCGTGACATAATAGGCCCATCGGTGGATTGAACGCGCCCCAGGAAACTCTCATTTTGTGATTCTAATTATTTGGCCGGTCCCTAATAAATATGTAACATTAGATGTAATCTTCCATTTTCATGGATGGCCGGAATCAATTGATATGGGAGATATTGGAATCACAAACATGTTCGTTTTAATGAAACCAAATGTTTTAATTGACTATCGCTCAAAAAAATAATAGAATTAACTATCCATCGAACTCACTTAATGATTTGAAACTTGTGTTTTACATAAAACAAAAGGGAAAAAGCATGTGTTTCACATATGGAAGTGTATGGGAAGACACGCCATTCCATGAAATTGGTAAGAAAGCCTAGATTTGAAAATGGACACTGTGGAAAGCCCCTAGATTTGAAAATGGTCACTGAAGCATCTATCATTTACCGACCGAAAACGAGAAAACCATCACCAAATCAATCCGTCACAACATCTAACCCCTAAAAGGGCATTCCCCTTCTCCCTCCACTTCTATACACTAACTCCCATTACCCAATCATATTCTAAGGTCAAGGATCATTTATTATTTCTCCTGCTACCTTATACACTAATATCCTACTACCTTATACACTAGTATACCTACATCCCCTGTAGATTGAGAACATATCGATCAACTCAATGTTAATGGACCTTGATAGCTAAATCTGAAATGAAACTTTTTTTTTTCTTTTTTTTATAGTGGCATGTGCCAACACTAACTAGTTGACTCAGGTTGGATTTTAATAAAACTGGTGACTTCTTCAATGACATGGCCTAGTAAAACTCAGAGTATGCTTTCTGACTCTTAACATATAATGAATATCTGTGTAAACTATAAAGATACTATTCAAGGAAAAAAAGAAAGAACAAAGCAATTCATGAACTACTCTCAACACTTAGAAATACCAATGGACATATGTTGAGGTCACCAGAATTAATTCTAAACCGACCCAGAATATATGAGACAGTTGTATATATTAAATGAAACAAAAGAAACTCATAGGTACTATGGCATTTTGAATACGAACTTACACTGCTGCCTCCATTTGTAAGACCCCGCCCCGAGAGTTTCCGATTAGTGCTAATTAAGATGCATTTTAGATTTAAGTAAGATTAGTGGATTTTGGTTAATATTGGATTAGAATAGCTTTTACATAGCTTTGGATCATTTTTAGAACATTTTGATTTAATGGGGCCCTTTGGGGGTTCCTTTATTGTGTTTTGAGTGACTTTGGGGTTTATTTAATAATTATGGAAATCGGTTTTTTGCTCCGTTTGATTTATTTTATTATTCCCTAGAATTTTTGTGTTTGCCCCGTTTCCGCTCGAGACCTTTAGACCCTACTTTGCTTTATAGGGGTAAAACAGTCTTTTTACACAAAATCTGGACACTATTTTCAATGTCCCCAAAACCCGGAAAATATATACTTTTTGGAAACTAGAAATTTCGTTGAACATTTATTCCTTCTTCGTCGAATTCATCCGAGACCCGGAAACCCAAGTTTTAAACCCGACTAACTTGTTAAGTTGTGGGACCCAACCCCATTTCCTAAAAAAGGAGAAGCCTCCTTCACTTTCCCTTTCCTTTGCAACTTTTCATTGAGAAGAGACTTTGGCTCTAGCACTCTAGGGTTTCAACCTTGTTCTTGTTCTTCTTGCTTGTTCTTCTCCAACTCACTCCAAAGCTCATGCTAAAAGGAAAACGGAGATCACCATCATCTCCCTCTCTATGAAAGCTATCCATTGATGCCATTTGTGAAGGAAACAACACATTGCAAGAATCTCTTTGAACAAACCTTGCATTTTTTAGGGTCTTCCATGTAAGTGATTCTCTCCATCTCCTAGATTAGCGTTCCTCTTGTCCTAGAGGAGCCCCATCTTCATTATTGGGTGCTTTCTCATTCTATTTCTTGGTTTACCCATTTTAGGGTTGGTAATGAGTGTATTTTGGGGATTTTTGTGTAGATTGTGATTTGGGCTTGAGAGAAGTGTTGAGAACATGATTAATCACCTTTGGAGACCAAGGCAAGTGGATGAATGAGTTTGATTTGAATGAGTTCTTGTTTTATTGAAAATGTGGATTTTCACTATTCATCTTCTTTTAATGCTTTAGAAATGTGAATATTAATGAGTCTCCTCTCTTAATTGTTCCTTCAAGATATTGTGCATTAAAGTTAGTATTTATGCCAAATGATGAATCTTCATTAATGATGGGTACTTTGTAATAAATGAAGTGGAAATGAATGTGTTTTAATGCCTTGATGGAGTGGTTGTTGGAGGAAATGAATGAATGTGAATAGAAGGGGGTATAGACCTGTTTCATATCAGGAAAATGGATGAAGTAGAAGTAGAATGGTTTAGAGAAAGAAAGAGGAGAAATCTGCACCTGATGTGTATTTCCAGCAGCTGGGTGGTCAGCTGGCAGTCACCTGGCGGCTAGCCGACTGGTGACCTGCGGTTAGCCAACCCAGGTTCGGTTACAATTCCAGAATGCTCTAAATCTTGGGTGAGCACAGGCGGCTAGCCGACCTTGGCTGCGGCTAACCGCCATGTGACCGTCAGGTAACCGAAATGCACGTTCAGAAATACAGAATGCTGTTTTTTAACAGGGTGAACCACGGTCAGCTCCGCGGTCAGCCAGCGGCTAACCGCCGAACCCCTCGGCGGCTAACCGCCAGCTAACCGACAGGTGACCGAATTTCACCCAAAATTCCTGAGTCTTTTCTATTGTTTTCAGAAATGGTATTCTAAGGTTTGGATGAGTTGTTCTGATGCACTGCTACCTTGGAAAGATTTAGGGGATGACATAAGGAGATCGACTTAGAAAGAAACCCCACTTCGGAAATGTATTGGGAATTGTGGATTTATCAAACTGTATAAGGAAACTTGGGATGCCTACCATCATTCGAGTACCATGCCAAGAACAATAATAGACATACAAGACCTTTATACATATTGTGTGAATACGGAAGCCCCAATACATAGTCCGTAATTGTATAAGGATTCATCGTACTGTTTTACTCGGATTATACTTGTCCTAACCCGATTTCACTCGATATCATTAGTTTTATCTCAAACTATGGATTTATGCACCTGACATGTCCTACCAGCCCCGTATATGCATGAAAAGATAATGATGTGAAATGTGTGCCTATGAGCACCATGCCCCGCCTGCCTGAGTGTTTTACACCGATATAGTTTTGTATATATTTTGATTTCTCATGTAACCTATGAGTCGGCACCACTAGGCTTGGACGTCCTTGTCAGTTTGATCAACTGACTTGGGCCTCCCCCTCGTGCTCCCGCCAGTTGCGACTTGGATCCAGTCCTGCCCCGTTACCCGGTTCCGCGGCCGTGGTCTTGTCTAGCTATATGTATATGTATATATTGTTGGTTCTCGTCACTTCGCGTGTTCGAGCCCAACGCACTGAATGTGCTCTCATCACATTAGTGATAGAGAGGATTTAGCTTTAGTGTGGTTGCCGTCTTGCTAGTTCCCTATTCTTTGATATCCTGCATGTTTTATCTTATATATGCATTTTGATAAATGATATATCTTGTTTTATGGAAATAATCGTTTGGACAGATTTTAATGTCTTTTCAATTTATCTTTTGATTTCTCTTATTGTGATATCTATTCACCCACCTGCCAGACCGTCGTGTCTGACCCATTTTTGTGGTACTCAGGTCCAGTCCCTGTTATTGTCTTTGAGGAGGAGCCAGAGGAGGCGGTTGGAGAACCGCAGTGCTTAGTAGAATGGCAAGCCGACAATGTCGTTTAGACATTGGGTCGAGCTAAGAGTTGCGTAACATTTTGGGAGTTTATAGAATGACATTTGATTTACTCCTTTGGTTTATTAGTCTTTGTTGGCCATTATTTTTTAGGATGTTTAAATCAACTTACATTTGCATTTTTAAACTTCTAACTTTTTATTTTGGGAATGCCAAAGAGACCATTGCTCACTCTGACGTCATGACATTTAAATGTGTTTATCAGTCTTGTATTATGGAATGAGTTACGAATTTGGTTTGCTACATGTTTTCGCACCAATGTAAATGTTTTGTGACCAATGGAATGAGTTACGAATTTGGTTTGCTAAATATTTTTGAGGATGTTTAAATCAACTTACATTTGCATTTAAATTTCTAACTTTTTATTTTGGGAATGCCAAAGAGACCATTGCTCACTCTGGCGTCATGACATTTAAATGTGTTTATCAGTCTTGTATTATGGAATGAGTCACGAATTTGGTTTGCTACATGTTTTCGCACCAATGTAAATGTTTTGTGAGTGCGTGTGAAATCATCACCGTGGAAACCTGTGGAAAATTAAATGAGTGTATATTTTTATGTTCACTGTTGTAACCGCACATCAACACTATGTATGATTATTATTATTACCGCTCGCGGGCCCGGATCCCAGTCCGGGGTCACGACACCATATGCGGCAACCCAAGTTTGACAAACAGTTTGGCCCTCCAAATCTGGATGCTTAATACGAAATAACATCAACCTTTAACAA
This sequence comes from Persea americana, assembly GCA_029852735.1. Taxonomy (NCBI): domain Eukaryota; kingdom Viridiplantae; phylum Streptophyta; class Magnoliopsida; order Laurales; family Lauraceae; genus Persea; species Persea americana. The sequence goes on from CM056810.1 coordinate 57,914,386, forward strand.
TCATAAAAGTATCAAATCTTATTATAGTTTTTAAAAAATGTACTTAAAAAGACATATTTAAGTTGCATGATCAAGGACTTCCTACTTACTTAGAGAACCAATTGAATTTTATTTTTAAATAAAGTGTACATACTTTTACCTCCTATAATGAAGCCAATCATTTATGCCACAAATGCACATTTCTATGGAATATCTTCCATATGGAAAGGAAAGGAAAGGAAATCCTATACTATAAAACCTAAATGGTAATTACTTTATTATCAAAGGCTATAAAAGCACCCTTGTGAACTACACACTATTTCCCTCCAATAGTTAGACCTTTACTCGCTAACATATCAGTTCTGGAATAAACCTTAAGAGCAATTTTACATTGTTTTACATTCTTTGTAACTTCAACACGGACACTATCTAGTTGGGCAGTAGCTCTGGCAAAGAAACCACGCCCTTCGATTGCACAGTCAAAATTAAGGTAGGCAATACCTTTCGAGCCTAAATTCTCCAGGTTTTGCTAAACCTACTAACTAGATCCAATCTAAAATGAAAGGCAACACCAATTGCCATCCACTTATCTTCGTGTGTGTGGACATAACTGTATTTTAAAAAAAAAGTTATTGATAAAAAATGCAAGCATGTGAACAAGTACACATTGTTTTTTAGAGAAGTGTCGTCTTTAGCTAGTATTTGAAAATGGCTATTGAAGCATCATAACATCAGAAACACACACAATAGAATTCATGTCTAAACCGAAGACTTTTTTTTTTTTGAATGGTTACTTTGATTTATAAAAGCAAATAGTACAAGAGATGAGTACTCACAAGCAAAAAAAATAAAAAAATAATAACATAACCCAAAACCAACCGCCTAAGGCCCTGCTTAAGATCAGGCCAGCTCTTTCCATTGATATGTTATTTAATCGATGGAGTACCCTTTAAAAGACAGGTTGATACTTGAATCAAAGACAGTTTGATTATTCTTCACGAAGAATAGAAATTCAAGAAACACAATAAACCGATGCTCAAATCTCAACAAAATAGAATCGGAAAAAGCTGGCTTTTCCTCTTTTTCTTCTTATCTGATCGGAGATTCAAAGGAGACACTGTTTTCGAGAGAGCCATGAACAACAACCTAGTTCGTCTCAGCCCAGCTATTCTTCTGCCATTGTAGCTTGTGCTGACTGAGCGCTGGTGTGATATCTCTATTTTCAAAGTAATGAAGAGAAATGAAGGGAGAAAGATATTAGAGCATTTGGAGAAATGTTCACAGAAAAGTATTGGATGAGTTACTATTCTTAAGTAACGCTTGTGAGTAGACGATTCGTAATGTGGGCAGAAAGAGGGGGAACGTGGAGAGAAGATTCTCTAATGAAGGGGGAATACGAGAAGTTGCTTAACGAAGCTAAAAAGAGAAAAATAAATGGGGCATTCGGCGACAAGTCTTGAACATTTCACTTTCTGGCCTTCGATCCATAATCTTTTTTCACTGTGGTAGGTCCTTTTTCCAAATTTGAAAAACTAAAATGTCCAAGTTACCATTTCTTTAAATCATATCCCATGATTAGTGGGATATGCCATTAATAATGGTAAACTACCATTTAATTTACAATGATTAATGAAATCCCATTAATAAGATTTTCAAATAAAATCTAAAAAAAAAAAAAAAATTTTAAAAAAACGCACATAAATTTTAAAAGAACGCAAATAAATTTCAAAAAATGCAATAAATTTTAAAAGCACTCAGAGAAATTTAAAAAGATGCAAATAAATTTAAAAAGATAAAAATAAATTTCAAAAAATATAAATAAATTTCAAAAGACACAAATAAATATCAAAAGATCCAAATAAAATTAAAAAAATGTAAATAAGTTTCAAAAGACGCCAATAAATTTCAAAAGACGTAAATAAAATTTAAATGCCCAAATAAATTTCAAAAAATGCAAATACATTTGCCAATACTAAGATAAACCAATTTTCCAATTTTTAGAAATTTTTTTCGAAACTCAGTTAAATTTATTTTAAAAAAAACGCAAACAAATTTGAAAAGACGAAAATAAATTTCAAAAGACACAAATAAAATTAAAAAACAAAAATAGATTTCAAAAAATGTAAATACATGTGCCAATAGATTTTCCAAAAACTCAGATAAATTTACAAAAAATACAGATAAATTTGAGAAAAACATAGATAAATTTGACAAAAACTCAGTTAAATTTCACCAAAACTCAAATAAATTTGATAAAAATTTAGATAAATTTCACAAAAACTCAAATCGCCTGAGTTCTGCAAACTGGGTCGAGTTGAACATGACCCGCAAACTGGCCTGAACCTGGAACTAACCCAAAACTAGGTTTTCTTCTTTGATTGGTTATGGTACAGAACCTTGCTACTCTGATTCTGCCGATCCTTCTTCCTCTTCGATGGTGGTGAACGGCCAGACAGTGTTCTGGTGTTGGCTAGTCTCCGGCGATGATGAGTGCGGCAGCAATGGCATGGACTCCGGCTTTCTGGTTCGGCAACGATTGCGTTATAAGTCCGGATCTCTACTGCAAATTTCTTCTCTAAGAGTGGCTAACCCACACAAATATATTTTAACCTCAAATTCTCCACTTGTCAAAACAAGATGAGTTCCAAAACAAAACTCTTGTTGGTTTTCCGCTGTGGGCTGCCTTTGCATGAACCAATGGAAACTGAGATGAGATGGCGTAGAAAATCAAGATACTCCACCCTTCAGCCATAGAAAATGAGAACCTTTGCTTCGGATTCCTACAACAAGACCCGTTCCACAGCGACTGGTCTTCTCGATCCATACTGAAATGGGGAGAAGAAGACTGAAGGGGGTCTCTTGCCTTAGGAATATGAGGGAGGGGGAATGGAAGATTTGAAATTTTGATATTCAAAATTTAATACCTAAATAGTTGAAAGGGCAAATCAGTCGTGAAAATGTCTGATGTGGCGTATCTAGGGACCTCTCGCCAAAATATGTTCAGCTGCGTGGACTACAACCCTTAGACGAAACTTGTGTGGATCAAAACCTTTAAACGTTCCATTTCAGGGACCTTTCGATAATTTACTCAAAATAAATTTGGCCAAGACAAATCCAATTGAGGGCTAATTGCTCAATGAGAGACTAGGAAAGGCATTGATGGAGAGCCAAAATCAATTGATCAGTCAAAACTAATTTGAACAGTCAAAATTAATTGAACAAGCAAAATGTGCCCATGCTTAGCATTGGCAATATAATACAAATTTGTAAAATATATACAAAAAATTATAAAATGTATAAGAAATTAAAATATGAAAATATCGTTATAAATTATATTGAGATAGAAAAATTAAAAATAACCTATCATTTACCAAATTAAGTTATTGATAGTAAAACTTTATTTAGGATGAAAATGATTGGTCATAGCAAAGAACTGAAACTCAAATCCAAAACCACAGGACAACCCCCTCACCCCCAACAAAAATAAAAAAGATAAACAAACTGATCCGTAGAGGCCCAAATCAGAGCATTTAACAAATGTAAACATTAAAAAAAAAAAAACAAAATCACATTGGCAAAGAGCTCTAATTTATATGCTAACAATTAAATCACAAACATATATAAAATCTTGACAACCCGAGTTAACAAAGTAAATATACATATAACAACTACAAACCAATTGAAACAACTCAACAGAAAAAAGAAATTAATGGATAGCAAAAGAAAATATTGAGAATGAATGTCAAAGAAAAATGATAAACCACAAGAAAAATATAATCCAGATCCAAAACCACAGACAAACACATACGCATAAACAAAATCAATGTTTGATCTCTAGAGACCCGAGCCAGCTAACAATTATTATCTTTTAATTTTCAACTTTTTTTTTGTTAAAATGCAAAGATTAGGAGTTTAATGATATGATTGCTTCTGTAAATGCTTTGCATATGGTTTTTATCACCATAAACCTGAAGAGACTTACCATCGAGGGCTGGCAGCTAAACACATAAACAATAAATATAAATAATCCAATCTCCAGGCAGAGGTATTAAACAAATGTATACACATTTTTTGACAAGAACTTGATTACATGTAAAAAGATATGGGGGATTCTTGCTATGATCAAACACGGTCTTATGCTACTCTCACGGAGGATTATTGATATAAATAAAGAAAGAATATAAATACGACAGCTTACCAAAGGAAAACATATAGTTGTTGCATTAGTTGTCTTGTAGGCCTTTACCAAGAAAATAAAAATGACAAAGACATTGATAATATTCCTATACTATTTTCATCAAACATACTACCCAATCCATTCTATCTCATTATTCCATCGAACTCAAAACCAATGCTTAAAAGAAAATCAACCAAAGGGCTACTGATGATGTCAAACTAAATAAAAATCATAATCGATTCTCCGCTTATGTCCTTGAATACAATATATAGAAAATCATAGATACTCAAATAAAAATAATAATTGAACCCGAATGGTGTAAAAAACCAAACAAATGATTTAAAGAAACTCAAAAGCTCACCACCTGAAAAGGTTATTTTAGAGAGTTTTGGAGTCAAAATAGTTAGTTTCTAGCAACAATTATTTTCTCCATAGGCTCCAATACGACCAAACAAGACGTACAAGAAAATCAATAGAAAAAAAACCCTTTTGCAAATGTCACGACCCCAAAATTAGGGTAGCATTAAGGGGTCGTGATTATGGGATTTTCTGTAGCATAATCTTTATTTTCTTCTCCATGATCTGCACGGGTGAGAATACAGGATCCATCACCGTTATGGAACATTTAACGGAAGCTTGCATTGCGGTGCAACCTGAATTCCAGAGCTCATCGGATTTTGTGTTGCATCACTAATGGGAAGCTTGTCACAACAAAATCACAAAACCCCACCACTTTCTTGAATTATAAGAACCCATTATAAAATAACAAAAATTTGATAAATTGTCCTAATATTCTAACTTGGCTTTCTTTCAGTTAGGTGCCTAGAAACACTAAAACCCTTGCAAAAAATACCTTTGAAATGTCACCTTCTGGATGGCCTAATTGGGAAACCTTTGGATTTCAGAAAGAGAGAGTTGCAAAGGGTGGGAGAGAGATATGACGATGGATAAAGAGAGAGAGAGTCGATTAGCACCATAGGAGATCAGGTTGTGTGAGAAGGGAAGGTAGAGGTAGTCGATTAGCACTATTTTAGACGAGAGGGATTCCTCCAAGTGTCTTGTTGCATCCAAAGATTGTAGAGAACATTCGGGATGATCTCTCAAAATCTTATAAAATTATTGAGGTGTAGAGAAAAAGAGAAGCCAAAGAACTGAAGATCAAGAGATATGTAGAGGTTTTGTGGAAACGTAAAATATAATGAAAATTTAAAAATATCAAACTATAGAGAAAAATGTGCCTGTAATTATAAAAGACAGAAAGTAGTTTAGTAGGTTAAAAAGTTACTTTTCTTAGAAAGAATTATACTTTAAAATCTTAAAAACTTTATTCATGAATAAAACAATTTTAACTAAAAATAATAATGGTAGACTATTTTCTTTTTTAAACTATTTTTATCAAAGATATTTTATTTAGTACGAATGATAATCAAAGAAGAAGAATTTGTTAGAAATCTCAAATGATATGAATGGTCACATGTAGGCTCCTGCCGATTAAGACATGCATTATTCTTCTTAAATTCAATTTTTGGATGAAATAGACTTTAAGAATAGAAAACTTTCACATTTCACTAAAAATTAGAATGCTAGAGTATTTCTCTTTATTTTTAATTTTTTTTATTTAAGAGATTTTATTTCATCTATACATACATTTAGTCTATATACAAAAACCACTGATAATTATATTCACCTGTATATAAATTTCAGAGAGAACAAGCATTCATCTAAGACGGTCTACGAATCCAACATCTAAAATGGAACGGACATCAATCCCATCCAAAAAAAGAAACTTAACAATAAAAATAGTTTTTGATTCAAATATCCACATCACAGTTTGGGTTTTCAATGTGACACAATATGCAACCAAATCAAACGTATCAAGAAAAATTACCCAAAAACCAATGCAAAAACAATTATATAAAGAACATATTTTGATCCAGCCAAAAGAATACAAAAAATCAATCATTAAACAAACAATCACGGGGTCACTGATTGTAATAACTGGGTATTTTTGTTGATGTCAACACAATTTTATGTTGATGTTGACGAATGTTTTGTTGATGTCAATAAATATTATTCATGACAAAATAGGGAACTGGTCATGCTGATATCAACAAGAAAAGGGAAAAACGGAAAAAACAAAGATGATTTGGGCTAAAGGTTCTTGGCCGTCATTATAAAAGTTTATGGTCCTCAACTGTGGTTACCTTATTTAAGGGGATTTTTATGGTAAATGTCCCTTTTCATCTGATTGCTAATGTTCTCTCTCCTGTCTCTGTCTCCGTCTCTGTTGCTTCTACTTAATATAGGTTGTTTCTCCTTTTTCGACCTTCGCCCTCAGATCATTAGAATCTGGAATTTTCTACTGTGTGTGTAGAACTGTTTATACTGATAAAACCTAAGTTATAATTCAATTTTGGAAATGTAGCTTGCTTCTGACTGATAAAACCTGCCCCTTCTTCGTGGTGAAAATGCTAATGATTTAGTCCGTTTGAATAACGAAGTATAGCTGATCTGTGCCATTAATTGGGTCAAAATGGAGTTTTGGGGCTTTGTGGTCAAACATGCAGGCCAACATGGACACAAATTTATTAGTCAGATTTTAAGCAAGATGGGATGATGCTTACATGATGATGTTGTCCGGTTTTAAAATTATGCTCAGTACCCAATTCAATGCGACTGAACCTTGATAGATGTGATATTGCCTGCATCCATGGTTAGTTTTATTGTTTAGAGCATGTTTGGATGTACAAAAGAGTTCCATTTGTTTCTTGTTCAATGGTGGAGCAGAAAAAGTTGTGTTTCCCCAACTAAATTGCGGTGCATCTTTTCCACCTGAAATAGTTGTATTTGTTTGTGTTTGGAAATTAGAAAATCATACTATCAATTATTAAATATGAGTACTACCAAAAGAGGCCCCCACATATTGTTTTGTGTGCAACCCCAAAGGATAGCTCACCTGGCATAGGACCAACGATGATAAGTGCGACAGCAGCTACTTGGACTCTGGCCTTTTGGTCCGGCGACGATCGCCTTACAAGTCCGGACCTCTACTTAAGATTTCTTCTCTAAGAATGGCTAACCCACATAAATATATTTTAACCTCAAATTCTCCACTTGTCAAAACAAGACAAGTTCCAAAAAAAAACTCTTATTGATTTCCTGCTGTGGGTTGCCTTTGCATGAACCAATGGGAACCGAGACGAGATGGAGTAGAAAATCAAAATACTCCACCGTTCAGCCACAAAAAACGAGAACCTTTGCTTTAGATTCCTACAAAGAGACCCGTTCCACAGCGACTGGTCTTCTCAATCCATACCGAAATAGGGAGAAGAAGACCCAAGGGGGTCTCTTGCCCTAGGAACAAGGGAGGGGGAATGGAAGATTTGAAATTTTGATATTCAAAATTTTATGCCTAAACAGTTGAAAGGGCAAATCAGTAGTGAAAATGTCTGATGTGGCGTATCTAGGGACCTCTCGCCAAAATATGTTCAAATGCGTGGACTACAACCCTTAGACGAAACTAGGTGGATCAGAACCTTTAAACGTTCCATTTCAGGTCAAATCCAATTGAGGGCTAATTTCTCAATGAGAGACTTGGAGAGGCATTGATGGAGAGCCAAAATCAATTGATTAGTCGAAACAAATTTGAACAGTCAAAATTAATTGAACAAGCAAAATGTGCCCATGCTTAGCATTGGCAATATAATACATATTTATAAAATATATACAAAAAATTATAAAATGTATAAGAAATTAAAATACAAAAATCTCATTATAAATTATATTGAGATATAAAAATTAAAAATAACCTATCATTTACCAAATGAAGTTATTAAAACTTTATTGAGAATGAAAATGATTGGTCATAGCAAAGAACTGAATCTCAAATCCAAAACCACGGGACAACCCCCTCAGCCCCAACAAAAATAAAAATGATAAACAAACTGATTCGTAGTGGCCCAAATCAGAGCATTTAACAAATGTTAAAATTAAAATAAAAAAAAAACATTTGCAGAGAGCTCTAATTTATATGCTAACAATTTAATCACAAACATATATAAAATCTTGACAACTCGAGTTAACACAGTAAATATACATATAGCAACTACAAACCAATTGAAACAACCCAACAGAAAAAGAAGTTAATGGATAGCAAAAGAAAATATTAAGAATGAATGTCAAAGAAAAATGATAAAATATAAGAAAAATATTAATCCAGATCCAAAACCACAGACAAACACATACGCATAAACAGAATCAATGTTTGATCTGTAGAGACCCGAGCCAGCTAACAATTACTATCTTTCAACTTTCAACTTTTTTTTTTTTTTGTTAAAATGCAAAGATTAGTAGTTTATGATATGATTGCTTCTGTAAATGCTTTGCTTATGATTTTTATCACCCTAAACCTGAGGAGACTTGCCATGGGGGGCTGGCAGCTAAACACATCAACAAGAAATATAAATAATCAAAGGTAGAAGTATTAAACGAATGTATACACATTTTTTGACAGGAACTTGATTACATGTAAAAAGATATGGGGGATTCGTGCTATGATCAAACACGGTCTTATGCTACTCTCACGGAGGATTATTGATATAAATAAAGAAAGAATATAAATACGACAAAGCTTACCAAAGGAAAACATATAGTTGTTGCATTAGTTGTCTTGTAGGCCTTTACCAAGAAAAAAAATGACAAAGACATTGATATTATTCCTATACTATTTTCATCAAACATACTACCCAATCCATTCTATCTCATTATTCCATCAAACTCAAAACCAACGCTCAAAAGAAAATCAACCAAAGGGCTACTGATGATGTCAAACTAAATAAAAATCATAATCGATTCTCCGCTTATGTCCTTGAATACAATATATAGAAAATCATACCTTAAAAGAAAATCATAGATACTCAAATAAAAATAATAATTGAACCCGAATGGTGTAAAAAACCAAACAAATGATTTAGAGAAACTCAAAAGCCCACCACCTGAAAAGGTTATTTTAGAGAGTTTTGGAGTCAAAATAGTTAGTTTCTAGCAACAATTATTTTCTCCAATATAGGCTCCAATACGAGCAAACAAGACCTACAAGAAAATGAATGAAAAAAAAAAACCCCTTTGCAACTGTCACGACCCCAAAATTAGGGTAGGATTCAGGGGCTGTGATTATGGGATTCACTATAGCATAATCTTTATTTTCTTCCCTACAATCCGAAAGGGTGAGAATATAGGACCCATTACCGTTATGGAACATTTAGCAGAAGCTTGCAATGTGGTGCAAACCCGAATTCCGGAGCTCATCGGATTCCGTGTTGCATCACTAATGTCTTATTAGTTGCATCATACTACATCATACCTCATCAGATTGGTATAACATAAACAAAATATAAGTAGAGTTAGACAAGTAAACGGGAGATTATATTTCCATAATTAAAGTTAGAGAGTTACAAAATATGCATTAATTACATTCCCAATATAAAAGGCCAATAAAGGCTCGTACGATGTGATTCAAAACCCATGCTATATGATGAGAATGCAAAACGTCATATTTTTCTCCCTTAATGTTTAGTGCTTTATACTTATTTGATGCCTAAATGTACTCATTATTCTTTTATTTTTATTTAGGTGCAAATGGAGGCATTAAGTGCAAAATGAAGCTAATTGGGCGATTCTGGACAGTTTGGACATCGCTTCATAATCTGGGCATAACTCTCTCATCCGAGCTCCAATTGAGGTGATTCAAGATACTATGGAACGCCAAGAAAAAGATCTACAACTTTCATGTTTTAAGTTTTGAGAGATACTGGCTATATCAAGGTCAAAATCGGGCTTGAAATTACTGCTCGTACTAGATGCTAAATGGATGAAAAATCAAGCAGAATGGCATTATGGTAAATTTGAAGAAATCAGGAGTTCGTCGAAACATATCCAATATTGGGCTCATATTTTGCAGAATGGAAAATTGTGCAACTTTATTTCTTGAGCCGAGTCCAACCGGAGCCAAGATGAAAAGATAAAGGCGAATAAAGAATTTTCAATAACTTTAATTCCAAACCCAAAATTCCATCTATATCCCCACATGCATACACTCCTCTCTCACGTTTTCATCCTATCAGAACTCATTATTTCTCTCTTTCCTCTTTAACCACCCACGTATCACACTCCTAGTGGATCTCTCTCTCATCCCTAATAGTTCTCACAAAGACCTCTTTTCTCTACATAAACCCACCGATCTGAAGGCGAGAGGGGGATCTCTGCACTGCACGTTCTCTGTCTTTCTGCATCTTTTTCTCCTCTGACGAATTCTCTCTCTCGGTCTCTTTCTTTTCTTCTTTTCTTTTTATTTTAATTTTGCAAGTTAGCATGGCCCTGCGTGGCTAATTCTTTGTAATTGGTCAAAGGAGACTGAAGCCTCGGAACAAATATTGTGAGATCTAATTTATTTTCATTGTTCAATTTATGCTTTGAATATGGGTTGTTCTTCTATGCTTAATTTGTTATCATGATTGTTTCGTTTAATTGCTAGGATGCATACTAGTATATTTTTTGTTGCAATCTACTGCTAAATTAGAAATCAAATCCGTAATTGTTTGATCTCTCTAATTTGTGAAGCAACTGATATTTAATAAATTACTGCGTCAGTGATTGTTAGATATTAGGAAGAACACTTCGCTAAATTAAATGCAACTGCGTGTGCTTGTGTTATTTGGGTTCATCGATCTCTCTAATTTTAATGCTGTTACTAAATTAAATCTATAGCGCTTGTCTTAGGTTGTTTAGTAATTAGGGTTAATTAGAGCACATGTTTTCTAATTAACTAATTAAGGAGGTAGGAATTTAATTCCAACGATGAATATTCAAAGTGTTTGTTAATTTATTTTTGCATCAATGATCAGTTCTGAATTTCCGATGGTGGATGTTAACTTTGACCAATGCTTGCTCATTTAATTGAATTCGTTACTTTGTTGCTCTTTGTTTTCTTTTATTTATTTTTTTCTTTCAACATAAAAAAAAAATACCCCCTCATCTTTAATCACATAGCATGAAATTTGACTAAACACTCTCCGTGGGAACGATCTTTACTCGCACTACTACATATATTTTTAGGAGTAAAGGTTTTATTATTTTTGGGTGCCTGCGACAGCACGACCACTATACTTAAAACCAACTCATGCATGTGACATATGTGGAGTAAATGAACCTCTAGATCATGAAAACAATTAAAGGAGAAGGAGCTCTTCGCTTTAAGAAGCTCAAACAAGAAGGTAGGAGCTGAAGGGGCTGTCGGTCATGAAATCACACCAAAACGAACTATGTTGCAAAGGAGATGATGTAGTATCCCTTGGTGGGGTCGGAACCTCTCAAAACTCTTCAAAACTAACCCAAACCAAGTTCTGACCCTCAATACACATGATTGGCTTCTAATCCCACTGAGTAATCCTAACCATTGAATTAATTAGTGCTAATCATAGGATTAAGAGGTCGGGTTATTACAGCAACCATCGCTAAAGTTAGCATCCAGGACAACCAGGTCATTTATAAGACATCTATCCTTTCTCAACATGACTATTATGAAGCTTCCACTCCTATCACTCGCCCATAATACGTTGGTGCTGGGTTTGTTTTGTGCATGTGTGTGTGCGCGCGCACGCCTTATCTCTATCCTTTTGTATGTTTTTTCTTAAGTAATGAACTCATCTTTTAAAAAAAATGAAGAGAAAAGACCACGTGAAAAAGATTTGGAGGAGAATACTTATTTCCAACAACAGTAATAGTCCGCGAAATGGGTTAAATCGAATTAACAAAAAAAAAGAAGCACAAATTAAATTCAATGCAAGAAAACAACACCTAAACAGAGATTGCACATCTAAAACCATATTGTTTTATTGAGAAGTAACACAAACACTTATAAAAAGTAGTATTAGAGTAAACAGGGAAGCTTGTCACAACAAAATCACAACAATTCACCAAATTCTTGAATTATAAGAACCCATTATAAAATAACGAAAATCTGATAAACTGTCATAATATTCTAACTTGGCTTTCTTTCAGTCAAGTGCCTAGAAACCACTAAAACGCTTGCAAAAAATACCTTTGAAATGTCACCTTCTATACGGCCTAATTGGGAAACCTTCGGATTTCAGAAAGAGAGAGTTGCAAAGGGTGGGAGAGAGATATGATGACGGATAGAGATTTGAAGGAGAGAGAGTCGATTAGCACCATAGGAGATCAGGTTGCGTGAGAAGGGAAGGTAGAGGTATATCGGACAAGAGGGATTCCTCCACGTGTCTTGTTGCATCCAAATATTGTAGAGAACATTTGGGATGATCTCTCAAAATCTTATAAAATTATTGAGGTGCAGAGAAAAAGAGAAGCCAAAGACTTGAAGATCGAGAGATATGCAGAGGTTTTGCGGAAACGTAAAATATAATGAAAATTTAAAAATATCAAACTATACAGAAAAATGTTCCTGTAATTATAAAAGACAGAAAGTAGTTTAGTAGGTTAAAAAAGTTACTTTTCTTAGAAAGACTTATACTTTAAAATTTTAAAAACTTTATTCATGAATAAAACAATTTTAACTAAAAATAATAATGGTAGACTATTTTCTTTTTTAAACTATCGTTATCAAAGATATTTTCTTTAGTACGAACGATAATTAAAGAAGAAGAATTTGTTAGAAATCTCTAATGATATGAATGGTCACATGTAGGGCTCCTGCCGATTAAAACATACATTAACAATTTTAACTAAAAATAATAATGGTAGACTATTTTCTTTTTTAAACTATCATTATCAAAGATATTTTATTTTGGTACGAATGATAATCAAAGAAGAAGAATTTGTTAGAAATCTCAAATTATATGAATGGTCACGTGTAGGCTCTTGCCGATTAAGACATGCATTATTCTTCTTAAATTCGATTTTTGGATTAAATAGACTTTAAGAATAGAAAACTTTCACATTTCACTAAAAATTAGAATGCTATAGTATTTTTCTTTATTCTAATTTTTTTATTTAAGAGATTTTATTTCATCTATACATACATTTAATCTATATACAAAAACCACAGATAATTATATTCATCTATATATAAATTTCAAAGAGAACAAGCATTCATCTAAGACGGTCTGAGAATCTAACATCTAAAATGGAACAGACATCAGTCCCATCCAAAAAAAGAAACTTAACAATAAAAATAGTTTCCGATTCAAATATCCACATCACAATTTGGGTTTTCAATGTGACACAATATGCAGTCAAATAAAATGTATCAAGAAAAGTTACCCAAAAACGAATGCAAAAACAATCATATAAAGAACATATTTTGATCTAGCCAAAAGAATACAAAAAATCAATCATTAAACAAACAAACAAATGTGAAATATAATAAAAAGAATGATCATTAATAACAAAAAAATAACTATTTCAAAAGCAATAAACTTGGGAAAGTTGATGTTACAGAAGCCCAAAAGGCCAATACACCATATATTTTGATGAAAGTGCTCTATGGTTAAGGTTTTGGAGGGAAGAGAGGAGAGATATCGTTGGTGATATTTTTTCCCAAAGAGGGTTTCAATAGATGCGACAGGCAACAAGGGCGAGGATTTCCCTAAGACATTGACCAACCAGGTCAACAACCCAATTAGTAACACCAAACCAATGGATTCATGGGCTCAACTATGGGTTTGGTCTGCATCAATTCCACAATTTATCTGTTCAAACAAGTTTTTATCTTCATAGACGGGGCACATTCAACAAAAACCAGATCAATGACCTTATGGGAGCAACCAAAGACAATGGGTGCAACCAACGACCTTCTAAGAACTTTCTTAAAAAAAATTAAAAACAAAAAGTGTTTTAGGTAACTAGATTTACTGGCAAACTAAGTTCAAAGCAAGTCATGAGCCAAATGGGAAAAACTAAACAAACCACAGTCCCAAGAACAAAATAAAATAAAAAGAAAAAGAAGATGAATAAATAGAGTTCGAACAAACTACATTTACAACGAACTCTACATACCGAAAAGGGTCGTAAAAGAAAGAAATCAGCAAACCCCATATAAAAAACCAACTACAGACAAACAACAAAGATAAAGAAATGAAGAGATAATAAAAAAAAAGCCCATGAATTCCAAATACTACAAATATTCTAGGGACTTTTACCACAATAATCCCCTTAAATAGGGTAACCCTAAACTTTTATAATGACCCAAATATATGCAACTATTTATAATCTATCATACACTTTTTTTCCACCTTTTTTATAGAATGAGAATTCCATGTACTATAGAGAAAAGGAGCCAGCAGAGAGACGAGAAAGACAAAACAAACAACCCCCAAAGCCTATCATACACTTAAAAATAGAAAAGTAATGAGAGAGCAACCAAGATTTGGCGGAAGTCCATTATTGCAAGGTATGAGAATGGTTTTTACTTCCTCTTTTTTTTTTTTCCATAAAGGACAAATACAAGAGCTATACCCAAATAATCAAACAATAAAACTTAGGGACATTTACTTCAAAAATCCCATTAAATAGGGTAATTACAACTGAGGACCCTATACTTTTATAATGACGGCCAAGGACCTTTCGCTCAAAATCCAATATTTCATTCCGTTTTTGCCCTTGGTTGGTTGATGTCAACATAACCCTAAAAAAAAAAAGGTTCTTCGCCCCCAAATCAATAGCAACAGTAGAATAGAAGAAAGAGATGAAGGAGAGAAGAAGGAGATCAATGCCCTACCCCTTTTTTTCTCAATCACAGTGTGAGAGAAATTGCTCGATGTCAACAAAACCCTAAACAACGGAAAACTCAATTTTTGTTGACGCTAACTGGGTATTTTTGTTGACGTCAACATAATTTTATGTTGATAGCGATGAATCTTTTGTCGACGTCAACAAATTCACAGGGTCACTCATGCTGTTAACTGAGCATTTTTGTTGATGTCAACACAATTTTATGTTGATGTCGATGAATCTTCTATCAACGTCAACAAATTCACGGGGTCACTAATTGTAATAACTAGGTATTTTTGTTGATGTCAACACAATTTTATGTTAATGTTGACGAATGTTTTATTGATGTCAATAAATTTTACTCATGATAAAATAGGAAACTGGTAATGTTGACATCAACAAAAAAAGGGCAAAACGGAAAAAAAAAAAGATGAATTGGTTTAGAGGTCCTTAGCCGTCATTAAAAAAGTTAAGGGGATTTTTGTGGTATATGTCCCTTGTTTTTTTTTTTTGTACCTTTCCATATGATTGCTAATGTTCTTGCTTACTTGCAACCCAATTGGATATTTTGATCTTAAGGCGCCCATCCTCTCTCCTGTCTCCGTCTCCGTCTCCGTCACTGCTGCTTTTACTTAATATAGGTTGTTTCTCCTTTTTCGACCTTCGCCCTCAGATCATTAGAATATGGAATTTTCTACTGTGTGTGTAGAACTGTTTATACTGATAAAACCTAAGTTATTCAATTTTGGAAATGTAGGTTTCTTCTGACTGATAAAACCCTCCCCTTCTTCCTGGTGAAAATGCTAATGATCTAGTCTGTTTGAATAACAGAGTACAGCTGATCCGTGCTGTTAATTTGGTCAAAATGGAGTTTTGGGGCTCCGTGGTCATACACGCGAGCCAACATGGACTCAAATTTGTCAGTCAAATTTTAAGCAAGATGGGATGATGCTTACATGATGATGTTGTCAGGTTTTAAAATTATGCTCAGTGCCCAATTCAATGCGACTGAACCTTGATAGATGGGATATTGCCTGCATCCATGGTTAGTTTTATTGTTTAGAGCATGTTTGGATGTACAAAACACTTCCATTTGTTTCTTGTTCAATGGTGGAGCAGAAAAAGTTGTGTTTCCCCAACTGAATTGTGGTGCATCTTTTCCACCCGAAATAGTTGCATTTGTTTGTGTTTGGAAATTAAAATGCCATACTATCAATTATTAAATATGAGTACTGTCAAAAGAGGCCCCCGCATATTGTGTGCAACCCCAATGGATAGCTCACTTGGCCTAGGACCACAGTTTAATGGGCAGCTCAGTCGGCTTACGACCACGGTTTGCACCCGAAGGTTGAGGGTTTGAAACTGCGCTACCACACTAGGCCCACAAAGGGTTTACTTGGTTCAGACGGGGCCCGAAGGGATTAGTCCGGCCTATAGGGTAGGGACACCCTCCATTGTCAAAAAAATATATAAACATGTAGTCTTTTGTGCTCCTTACATCTCCTGTGATAATTTGCAGCACTCACATACTAGCATTGTGAAAAGAATTGCAAACTTTTATACCACTTTCTCAGTCATTGGTAATATTTTGTTTTCATTTTTATTGTTGCAGATTAATGTTCTACCCTTGAAGCTGATGAGTCATACAAATGTTGGAAAGCCTACTTAGTTTGAGCTGAAAGGTCTTAAAGTTAAAACCCTTCTGTTCAAGTTTTTTTGACTTGCTAGATAATGTATTTGAATTTGGATCTCTTACCTTTATCCCCTTCACGACTTTAACCTCAGCGGGAGAATTCTATAGAGGACGTGGGCGTCACTTTCTTTCTAGCCCCTTCCCAAACAAACGGCCAACCCTCTCTCTCTAATTCCATTCCTGTATGGATAACACGAACCTTAAATATACAATGTTTTCAATCATCTCAACCTCTTTGAGTAAAATATCTTATGAATATCCATCGTCATTATCAACACATTTTCTTTCCATTTCAAGGCATCCCATCTTTCATTTTTCTTAAATGTTTACATCTTTTCATCTCTCTCTTTGACCCTTTTTTTTTTTTAATACGTTTCAAGTCAGCCTTTTCCTATGTTCCTTTTTGACAAAACCCGGCAATGGATACTATCCATCTATCCAAGGGCACTTCAATGCATAGTTTGCAGGATTGTTGTTTGAGTCTTGAAGAAATGTTTGCTCAATGTATGAGTATGGTGGCTGTCGTATGGAATTGTAATGGATTGTGGTTGCTGTAATGTCATGTTTTTGTTGGCCATCGTAATGGGATGTTATTTCAGTCCATAATTTAGCAAATTGTTGATTTCAAGGAATGAAACCATAGATCTGCTCCCATTTCTCTCTGTGTTATAGTATTTTCATGTTTTTGCTGTGCTTAATGATATGAAATATCATTCATTCATTCAAATTTATCAATTGAGTTTACCTTTTGAAGAAAATGGGTACTCTACCTAGATGCTAAAGAAGTTTCCTTATACCAATTACAAGATGATTATGGTGCAGAGCCAAGGCAACTCCAGTCATTTTGTTGGAAAGTGGTGGTGATCGGTTCTTGAAATAAGATGGGGTTATTCTTCTAGAAACCTGTATGCATTTATGAACTCAAGTTTGAATGAGAAATGTAGTTCTGGAAACACAAACCGATCCTCTTCAAACTGCTGTCCACGTGTTCTTCCATTCCAAAGGAGACTTAGTTGTAAACATCTTGTGAATGTTACACTTGTGTTCGGGATGAAAATTTATGTTGTTTCTACCATGACGAGATTCTTGAATGGGGCATGCGGGGAATATTGTTGTTGCTCGGATCAAGGACCTGCAGCTGCAAGGATCTTACTTCCCATATTCAACAAGACAAACTACCCAGTTTCCTTAAGCTAGGAATTGCATTCCACTTATAATATGAACAGAGGAGTTCGAATTCTCATTGGATTTAGACTGAGTACATTTTTAAAAGCTTGTAACCGTTAAATTCCAATATTCCACTCCATTCACTTGACAACCCATTAATATCAACTCCAACCCATCAAAGTTTCAATGATCCATTCATTTGACAACTTTATAAAATCAACTTAACACCTGTCAATGACCATTCAATAGTGCAGAAACCTGTAACCATCAACTTTCATGATATCTTAATCCCATTCATTTTACAACATGAAAACATGAAAACGTTTACTTATAAATAATGTAATCATCAACTTTGAACATGACAGTCTCCATTCATTCTACAAATTTATAACATCAAAGCATTGAAATAGTAGCAACCATAACATTAAACTCTGAAATTTAAACAAGACAATCTCCATTCAAATTAGAACCCGATTACAACATGTTTACACATGCAAAGAACCATTAAAATTACTTCACATCACAGATCCACCTTAAGTCAAGCCTATTACATTCCCATATAAACACACTCTCCTTTGCAGTACAACCAACATCACAAATAACAGCCAATATCTACAATATAAACTTCCATTACAGCAGTCAATAGCCAATAGTTTAGTTACTCTACTATGCAAATATAGATGGTTAAGAACAAAAAATCAAGCAACCATTTATGGTGTTCCAAAGAAATTGGTCTAAAGCTAGATTAAATGAACAAATGGTATACACCAAGTGAACCAAATCTATGAAATATAAATTACGACTCGAGTGTGACATCAAAGCTTGACTATCACTCTTCCCCTTCTAAAGGGTGCCACTCACTGCCACATCAATGTTCCTTCTTTCGACATGGCCACTCTCATATACTCTTAAGGCAACAAGATCATCTAGGCTTGCTTCACTCACACCTCTTTCTTTCCAAGCATCATAACAACCTGTGGCAAAAAAAAATTCAAGATCTATTTTTAAAAAAATCTCATAAATGAACAAAAGTTCCCTTAAAACCTAGCTTTTCAATCTTAGAACATCTCTTCTTTATTCATTGTTGGTTCCTCACACAATTTTAACCTTTTGCTCTATTCGCACCATATCGGCGTATTGGTGGAGTGTTGGGAAGAAATGAGCCATAACATGATATTCACAAGGCTTGAAGCCTTCAAAGTCTTCACCAACAGAGTCATCACCAGTGGAGGGTGTATAAATCACCAAAAAGATCATAAAAGATAGAATTTTGTATTTTCATCAAGTTCAATTGTAAGAGAAAACATTAATATAAAGGGTGGCTCAGACATCTGATGCTTATAGTATCAATTGGGTTTTCTTTGCTTTTCTCAATACTCACTTTCTAGGTATGACTTTTGACTCCTACTAGCAACATGACTTGGAAATAATAACTCCTACCATCCATATGTAACATAAATAAAAATGAAAACAAACTAAAAATACTTGATATAAGATTTGTTGCAAGGAGACTCTTGAGTAAATGTGTCATTTTGGGGGAAGATGCCAACTATCACAATATGGAGTCAGCATTTCAGATTGCCTTCGGCAAACAGAATACAAATCCAGACTCACCACAAAATTCATATCCAGTAACCAAACATTTTCTTGTATTAACAATTGTGTATCAAAATATATGAAAATTAACAGGAATGCAGAATTGCATAAACCAAAATGAAGGATTGACCATGAAGAACAAAAACATAAGCAACAAGAAATTCCTTAAGTAAAATCATATGCAACACAAAAGGGTTAAAAATTCAGCATGCAGAATCCCACATTTATGAATGAACTGATTGAAGAGCTTTACTGATGTAGATAGCGGCCAAGAAGAACAAGTAGGTCATGATACATGCAACCAAATATTAAGAATTTAAGATGGGGCATCCCCTCTTATTTTCCTTAGCTTTTGATTAGTTTGATTTTTTATATTTTACTCTTTTAGGACACATTTCAACTACTGTCAATGATACTTCAGTCATCGTCTACTTCCGTTTGGTAAGGCTTACAGCAAATCCATTAATTAAATGAATCACTAAGATTAATTCAATTTTCCTTTCTCGTGTACTGTGTTTATTAACTTGTGTACAGGGCACCTTTAATAGCCACTGGAATGAGAATAAACTTGTATATGAAAACTCTCTTGGGGAAAAACCTTGCAAGAGGTCTTTGTGGTAGTTATTTTGGAGCACGTAAGCATTAGCTAAGGGTTTCCTGAAATATGAGGCATTGGCCCAGTATAAACCTAGATCTAGGCATAATGATTTAGTACCAATCTTGGGATGAACCTTGCATTTATTTCAGATTGGATCACCACCTATTTGCAACTGTTATTACAGGTCAGATTTTGCTCTTCTCAATCTTACACATGATTTATAAAGTGTTTTGATTATCTTCTTCAAATGTGCATATAGTAAAACCTAATATTTGAGAGTTAAAAGGTTAATCTAATGGGCCCATGAAAATTAGCTTTTTGGGCATACAATGGCAGCGGTTGAGGGCTCTATTCTGACCCCAGTCTACATAATTTATAGTTTCTATACTAAGAGCAACAAGTACGTAAATGTAGTAATAAATTAATAATCTAGTTCCACCAAAAATGTAGAATGACAGAAGAAATTTTCTCAGTTCTTACATCTTGAACCCAATGAATCCCTTGAGCAATAATATCATCTCTCTGAAGCCAATTTATTTGCCACAAAAGCCAGTCATCGATAGCATCTTCCATCATTAACTGCAAATTTTGTTTGGAAATCCAGAAAACCTATCTTCTGCAGATAAAGAAGAAAATGCAATCAAATTTATGAAGGAATTCAAGCAGCATTTTACAATATGAAATTCATCCCCTATCAAGTATCCATAAAGTGCTATAGCAGTTACAGAGGTCAAGAAATTTAATTCCAAACTTACCATAAAAATATCACTTAGTACATTCTTAGAAATAAAATGAGACCCGCAAAGCTATGTTGATAGTTAAGACATTCTCCCACCAGGGGAGATGTCCCGGGATAGACACAGGAAAGCCTCCTATATAACCCGGCAAAAGAAAGGGACACTCGCATGCTGCACAGTATAGTTTCTACAAACAGTATAGATCATAGGACAACAAAGGTAAGAATCCAGTCAAGGCTGGAGTTGCATCATTGTTATTAAAAAAAGACACATTCATGATATTGCAATCTCTTTTTTTTTTTTTTTGGGCTGAAGTGCTGATATATTTATAAAAGTAAATTGTTACAGAATTCACAACAAAAACAACTTTTTACAGTCCTGAAACCTAGAAACAGAGCCTATAAACAAACTGAGAGTTTACAAGCCTACACATAAATATTTAAATGTACCGTGTTTCATTGTCAAAATAATATAATACTGAGATATTATAAATTAGAGTTCTATTATTTTCTTATTGTGTATGACGAGACTTGAAAGAATATACCAAATTATTCCATTATTAAAACATTTGTATAAACGCATTTTGCTGCTAACATGTTAAAATAATTCCAATATACAATGAAACTTTTTCTTGATTGGTAATATCTTAAAAAATTATATTTTGTACAATTTTTTTAACTTATGGAAACACTGAGTCGAGAACCGATAAAGTAATATTAACATGATACAACACTGCCATTGTAGAAAAGAGCCCGCAGCATGATTGGAAGGTGCTCAGAGTTGCAACTTGTGGTTGGAGGATCGAGTAATGTTAACTTTTAAAGTACAGAGAGAGAAAGAGGAGGTATTGCAATATTGGATTGAGAAACATCTAGAAGCAGACCGTAGGATAGACAAACAAATTAATGTAAAAATAGAATGAAAATTACACTAGAAAAAGAACGTACTTTGTACAACTTGTTTTAACTCATCAAAAAACAAGTAGCTGAGGCTGAGATGCCAATAAAGTACTATTAACATGTCACAGCTGTTAGATGAGAAATTGCAGTTCTAATCTCAAACCACAAATGACATAAGATAGATTTGCTGAAAAATGTTGTAATTAAAAGAGACAGAATTATAGAGTTCAAGGGGGGAGGTGTTTGACAAGGGGGGGCTCTGTTTTAAAACTGGGGAAAGGCGGTACATAAGGTTTGGACCGATGATTGGTTGGGGGCGGGCTATTGGTTGGTCTTTTCCCTGTTTTAAGGTAGTTTCAGATAACAATAATTCAGAGAGAATCTTATGTTCAGTCAGGGAGTAGTGTCTTGTGTTATCTCTTTTAGGAGAGCTTTGCATCAGCATGAAGCAATTGGGTCTGAGTCTATATTGGGTCTTTTGTCACTTCCATTTGCAAAAGTGAGAACGATTTTTGCATTTGGAAGTACTTCTGGAATGTTTTCTGCCAAGTCTTTCTTCATGTAGAGGTTTTTTGTTGGTTAACAATCACTGGAAAGGTCTTTGACCGTAGATAATCTTCAAAGGCAAGGCTTGACTTTATAGAATATTGTCGATAAGTGTTCTATATATGGAAGACCAGGGTGTGGTTGCGATCAACCATTTATTTCATCATGATTTTGCATCACATCTATATGGATTTTAAGGTTTGTGGGATTTCATGGTGTATTCCTAAATCTCTTGTCGCCTTCATTCAGTCTTGGAGGTTGGGTTCATTTTTATGGCCGTGGTTTGCTGATATGGAGGCATATATCCCTTTTGCAATTATATGGTCTATTTGGAAAGAAGTAATGACAATTTTTAAGGGGGGACTACATTGCCAGTTGATGCTATAGTTCCATTGGTGGGACTTAGGTCAGTAAGGTGGTTATGCAGGAAGAAATTCAAGGAAGTAAAGGTGTAAGCTTGATGACATCTTCTGAAATTGGACGCTTGCACCATTTGTCATCCAAGGAGAAGAAATATGTCTCTTGGAGGCTTCCTTCCATTGGATCCTCGAAATTCAATGTGGATGGTGCGGCGAGAGGTAAACCAAGTTCGGCGAGGATAGGAGTTCTTCGTAATTGCAAGAGGGACGCTTTATTCATGTTCTCCAAGAATGTGGGGGTGAAGAATTCTAACGAGGCTAAGGTTTTAGCAATTCTTGAAGCTCTGCATTTATCCTAGAGAAGTTTGTTGTGGGAAGTGATTCCCTTAGCGCATTTCGTGGGTTAATTCAATGGAGATGAGTCTGTGGAAATTTCAGTTCTACTTCAATGAGATAGCATTTCTATCTTCATCTTCTTGGGTAGTCTTTTAACATATTAGCTGATTAACCAATGGGATGGCAAATGCATTAGCCAAACAAGGGGTTGATAGGATCCTTTCTATGGAGGCATCTATTTTGTAATTGTTGTTTGCATCTAAGAGTAATGCTCTTATCCTGATACTTTGCTTTCTTTTATTAATTTTGTTTTGTTGTATGATCCCTGATCTTGCAATATGATATCTGTAATTTCCCAAGAGGCCGACAACACAAAGTCGCACACCAAACAACACATAACATTCTACAAGAAGAGGGATTTTCCCAAGAAAATGGCCCCCAACAAGCCTAGATGAAGTACCATTAGTTCCGAGGCATTGACAGTACGCTGATGCATGGGGCCAGAACAAAACCATGCTGACGAATGATCCAATAGCTTTGATTAGACCAACCACCATGAGCTGGACACTCATCAAGTTGAGCTTGAAACATAGCCATCATCCACAACACTCACGCTCTCTTGTGAGAAAGAATCTCACAATCTTGAATAAAGTCTTCCAGTAGCAACCAGATATAATCCTACTGCAAAGAGTCTTAAATGCTTCTGCAAATCAAGATTGTTAAGTTCATGGTTCAAATTACCTTTTGACAAGGGCCCACACAAAAGAGACAATAAATGTGGCTCTGAAACCGTATTATGAAACAGATTCCCATGACATAGAACTAGGCCTGTCAATCCAGCCCTTTGACAAGGGGGCCCTGCCCTGCCCTTTTTTTTCTTCTTGTTGTTTCTTTATATATGGGAGGTGCTCCTATGAGAGGCACTCTCACCAAGTTGGTGAGAAATGGGTGGGGGCCCTCACTTCCATATCCACTCTCACCAACTTAAATGCAAAGGCCCCCAACTTAAATGTGAGGGCCCCCACCCATCTCTCACCAACTTGGTGAGAGTGCCTCTCATAGGAGCACCTCCCTATATATATAGCCTATAAAACGTTGCTAATAATAGAATAACAGGAATAAAATGGGGATAACGGTAGACAGCAATGATGCAATGATATTCATCAATAGTGGTAAAAAACCCAAAATAAAAATAATAAGAAAGAACCAATAATTGTGATTGGTGTCTATTTCCATTGTTTCTATTTTCTAAATATCTAACATCAACGGCACCAATAATTGTTGATCTTTATTTTTTTTTCTTTACCATTTATTCAACTACAGCCGGCAAATGATTTTGAAATTTTCAATTTTCCTAAGGATATCTAAATGTGCCATTACGATTATTTTTAAATTTTATGCCTATTAATCTATTTGCAATCTTTGAAAGTCTCGGCACCTGTCTTCATTGGTAGGTGTACACTTTTGTGTTCTCTTTGTTCCAAGTTTTGGGTAGTATCAAGTACAATTGTATGAACAACCTATCGATGCTCGACGGTAGTGTATAAAAAATAAAAAATAATAATAAAAAAAAACTGGTTTTCTTGTTTTCAGGCTGTGGGCCCAGGCCCTTGAGGGTAAGGTAAGGGCCTTGGCCCACCCGGGCCCACCCTTCATATACTAAGGGTAGGTAAGGGCACCCCAGCCCCAACCTGGCCCGGCCCTTAGAGAGAGAGAGAGAGAGAGAGAGAGAGAGAGAGAGAGAGAGATGATTTTTGGGAGTAAGATGATTTCTGGGAGTAAAAGCTCCTCCCTTGCTTGAAGGTCTCCTTTATACATTTGTACCTTCTGTACCAACCAGATTATTTAGCATATTTTAGGCCAGTTACATCTCAAATAGTGTAAATATACAATAAGTCTTACGTTTATGGTGGTCTTTGAGAGCATGAACACAGTGTAGTCCGTTGCATAAGAATCTATGCCTACCTTTCCTAGGCACCACTTGGATGCTTTCACGGATAAGGCATATGGAGCTTTTCTAGAAGTTGGGACTTGGGGCTCGTGTCCAACAACCTTCATGTCCACTCTTACATCTAACTACCCTGAAAGATGGGCAACTTTTTTAAAGATAGAACAGTTCTAATTATCTACTCGTATATTCCGTCTACCGGCTTGATGAGCATTAGTAGGAGGAAGATAATAACAAGATAAAGAAAATTTTAAATGAGAACAAATCACAGAAATAAACTATGAACTAAGAAACTTGCTTTAAGAACATGTTCCTACTTGCATAATAAATTTAACATGAAGTATATGACCTGCAATTTGAATATCAAAGGATATGATGACGACTTCATTTTTAAAAGTTAATTCCAACAACCGAATAGCTGTTAAAAATAATGGATAACTTAAACATAATGTTAGATCCTCACCTCAGCCACCCTCTTCTATTAAGTCGAAATATCTTATCGACTAAATTCAACAGCGGCACTTAAATTAGGTGGCGTCCACTGCAGAGGAATCAGGATGGAAGGATATTAGAACAATGATGAATACAGCTACAAGAAGACCAAATTCCTATATTTGGGGAAATTTCTCCCGTTGACGTTCCTACATGGGGACGTTCATGGTGTCATGGTTGGTGCCGTGAAATTCAGGGGGTCCTTTTTTCCAAGAAGCCCCCCACCTCTTAAAACATCCAGATGGGAATGTCCATGTAGGAGAAAATTCTGCTCCTCTATTATTCTCACTGGTTGTAAGTCTTAGAAGCATCAACCTTTGAGGACTCTTAATGCAGACAAAATTGATTAAGAATTCCCATAAAGTAGTTTCCTGTCAACTTCTATTTATATTGAGAAATTTGAGAAACAATTCAGTTTATTTGTACGTCATTGGGTTTATTTGTAATTTTGGAAGTTAGTTTAAAAATTAAGACTAGCTTACATTTGAGTTATTTTAGACTAGAGTTATGATGTTATTAGAGTTTCCTATTGTTATGGGATTAGGTTTGCTATTATGGTTATGAATAGGTTTCCGAGTTTAGTTAATGTCTTTGGTTATAATCTATGAATAGCCTTCGGCTATTATTAATAATACAGGTCAATCAATTCATTTGATAAGGAGTTCAATCAATTTAGTTAACATGTAGCACCAAAATTTCAACTTGATAGCAAAACAAGTTCCTTAAGGTTCCTTGCTATATCTTTCGTCTTTTATATTTTAGTTTCCTTTCCCCAAAAAGCATTGCATCAGAGGGCCGCAGCCCACGGGTCATTGGGTCTGTATTTGTAATGCAGAGAAACCAGAGAAGAAGAAAGTAGGGTGCCCCTTGGTTTTATTTCAAGAAGAGAGGATTAACTGGAAAACACACACACACACACGCGCGCGCGCGCGCACACAAAAAAAAAAAGGGAAAGGCAGCAAGTGCTGCAACAGGCCCTTGCTTCTTCAGTTGCAAAAAAGGTGAGACAGAGAGAGAGAGAGAGAACATAAACTCTCGCAGTGATGTGTGAAAAAGAACAATGAAGAGGTCGGTGATTGGCATGAATCTATAAAGGGCCATATCGAATTTCAGTAACAAGGACTCCGACAGGAAAAAGAAAGGAACATGTTATTTTTTAATCATCTGCATATTCATCAAAACCATCATTCTCGTATTGTTCTTCAACTCCATGATCCATATGCTTTTGGGAGAGATCAATACATATCTGATCTAGTGGTCCACTAGTTCCAATAGACTTAAAAAAAAAAGTGGAAAATAGCAAAGACGGACCTACAGACAGATGGTGGCCACCAGCAAAGCACAATGGACATTTTTTGCAACACATCAAAAGAGAAGAGATTATATTTATTGCGAACTACCAAGAGTAGCGCAACAAAGATTATTTAGGACTTTGATATTAGGTGTTCTTTTCACCACAAAAGTTTATGATATCATTCAAGTCAGGGAGAAAACTTTATAAAGACTTTACAGTTATTTGGTTGTGTGAATCCAAGCAATCGTTATGGGTGAGAATCCATCCTTAGTTTTGTGTGAAAAAGTTGTGTGGCATTCAAACTCATCAACTATGCTATGTAGCATAAATGGGTCAATTTAATCAGTATTGTTGTTGAGAAAGAGTTTGTAGAGGGGATGAAGCTTTTTTCACCTTCATCAATCAAGTTGCAAGCAGATAGAAGATCCATCATCCTCAATCGCACAGAAAATGAATCAATCATTGCAGGGTTCTCAGGCAAGATAAATCCCACTAACCGTTGCATTCAGAGCTTACAGCCCTACGAGCTAGGTTACAATTATGCCTCTTCAGGAATATCAACAATGTTGTAATTAAAGGAGACAATCTCAGTGTCATAGAGTCCCTTCAGAATGATGGGGATTTTAAAGGGACCTAATAATCTCTTGGAGGAAATTTTCTCAATGTTTATAGCATATTGGGATGTCGAGAGCCCAATTTTGTAAGTGAACTACTAATACTCCTGCAAATGCCCTTGTGAAGTGGGCTACCCAATGTTCACAACAGTTTATAATCTGCCTCTTCATATCCTCAACATTCATTTACAAGATGTGAAGACGTAGGTGTGATGCCTATCAAAGGTCAAACTGAAGTGGAAGGTCGTCAGTCAGGTCTGCTGATGCAAGCCCTAGGGTTAGGGTTTGCGTGGAAAGTGCTAAAAGCACAATGGGTGCTGAAGCATGTGTCCGAAAACACAATTGATCTCCGAAGAGACAATAAACGAGGACACACCTCAATGGGAAAACCCAATTTCATTAATCAACTCTGCATAATTCTTTACTACAATGCCATATAAATAAGAAAGATAATGACTTAAGGCCTAAGAAATCTAATTAATCTAGGAAACTAAATAAAATGGAAACCTAATCCTAATTACAATATTTAAAGAAACTAATGACATAAGAAATAAATTCCTAAATCTACGTGGGCCCTCCACATGTGGCCATGAGGTCTATGCTGCATCATCGGCTCATTGGAAATGATGTTTACTTTTAGCTCTGTAACGTTTTAGGTGTTTTGTGTTTTTGGCTTTTTTGTGTTTGTTTTGGTGATCTGAAATGCTTTTCCATAATAAAAAGAAAAGAAAAGGAGGAAGCGTACATATGGTGTTTAGCATGGTTCAAAATCGCAATCATGGTCGCCGCATCGCAGTTCGCGGTCAATTGCAGTGTGAATTTCTATTTTACACCAACAAATTTTGAAAAAATATCCAAAAAATCCAGAATATTATAAAATTTTAAAAAACAATGCCTTTTCCATTAGTACACACTATAAAAAAATAATGGTCCTCCTAAGTAATAACATTATGTATTGCTGCTATTTGATTTTTTATTATTAAATATGCTATTTTAGTGTTTAATATTTCCCCCCATCCTTATAATTTATAGATCCATCAATGTAATTCATGTTTAAAAGCCATAGCATTTCAAGAATTATGAAAAATAATTTCTATTTCACTCTAACCATAGTTGGGCCCATGATCAAATTAAGCATGCCACATTATTAGAATCATTAGCCTATTTGAATGAGACTTCAGGAATCTAGTCTTTTACAAGAAATTATGTGTATCAAAAGGGGAAGAGAACTTTAACAAGAATGCAACAGCAACAACACTACCTCCTAATAATAACTTAATGTGCAGTCCAATCATATTGCAACTACTGCTACATCAACAGAAGTTTTACTTGAAAAAGAGATGTTTTAATTTCTTAACATAAGAAAACAAAAAATGTACAGCTATATCATTATTCTCCATTCAGCGAAACAAATATAAGTTACAAGTACATTACCCTTTGTAAAGGACAGTTCGATAACCATTAATTAGTAAAATAAAAAATGCAACCATAACAGAATGTGAACACTAAACAGTCAAAGTTCTAATGACGTGCAATATTGCATATATTCCATGCAGATTAGTTCAATTATACATCATCATGAAACTTCTTTGACCATGCAAATGTTTCTCATCCTATGTGGCATCCATGAAATTCCTCCATAGGAGCTACCAAATGTTAGTCATGCTACTAAACTGTCCATAAATGTCAAGAATTGCTAAATTACATTCGTGAAATTCATTCTTACAAGCTACAAAATCATTGATATTCATATTAGTTGTTCCACTGTCATGTCCATATTGGTCAAAAATCACATCCGAAAGCTTACATATTTTTCTACAAAATATGGCATAGAATATATATAATAATCACATTCATCAAGGTTCGTCCCTATGATATGTAATCCATTCTTCAAAAGTTCTTCTATTCTGCTCTGAAATATGACATAGAATATACATTGATCACATCAATCAAGATCCATATCTAAGAAATGTAATCCATTCTTCAACACACTCCACCCACTCCCCAACCCCTCCCTTCTCTCTCCCCAACCCGAAGGTCCAATCACTCCTGGTAAAGGCTATACAGATTTACAAAGGATATACTAGCCTGTGAGACCAATGAAAAGGCCTCTTCTACTAGCTTTTGTGAATTCTAACCAAATAATTTCAATATTATGATGTCCACGACTGTGTGCACAAATCACATTGAGTGAGAACAGTCATATAATGTATCCGTACCATTAAAAAAAAATATCATTCACCAGAACAAAAGAGTTGTACAAAGTCATTGTATTTTACCCTGGGCTGGCAAAATTCATAATGGGCTGCATCACCACGCAAGTTAAAAACTCCCAGCCAAGGCTTTGTACCAGTGGGCATTCAGCCTCTCTTGGTCTTAAGACAGCAGCCAAGACCCCTGCCATAAACCTCTGAAGGACCTGAAACCAAAATGAAAGCTCAAAAATGCATGTGTACTGCAGCATAAAGAGCAAATGTTATCAATCAGAAGACTCGCTCACACCTTCTACTCACACTCAGAAGAAAATAGAGCAGGATGAAGCTCCTTAGAAGCAATCAGATGATACCGTAACCTTTCATCTCTTTCTTCAGAAGATAATGTACCCATAACATCCACAGCAATAGAAGACTGATTCCTTTTGTAAATGTCTAGGTGGTCACCTATTAAATCAACCATATCCCTGAAACGAACAAAGCAATTTGATTTGGATTGTAAAATGAAAAATACCCAAAAAATAGAAATGATTGTCCATGAGTTGCAATAGTAATATAAAAGCACCTTGTCAGCAAGTCGACAAGGTTGATCTGTTTAATCCTTCCAGATATCTCACCAATAACATCTTTGATAAGCATGTGTACCTGATCAGGGGCCTCTTTGTCAGGAGTAATTACTGAATACCACAAATCAACCAAGAAGTCCTGCAAGATCTTATTAATAAAATCGTCTATAGCAGCCTCAACAAGAGGCGAATCAGTTTTTCTCCTCCATCTTGGTGCAGTCGGTAGAGGTGAGATGCGGGGATCATCCAATGACAACTGCTTTTTCTGCAATTGAGACAGATATGTTGGTCGACGAACTGGCCGAACCTTCCAGCGGAATTCCACTTCATGAGTAGAAGGCGTAACGCAGAGAGCATAAGAAATGCTATCAGGATATTAGTCTACACCGATTTACTTGTGTCTGCAATAAACATGTAAAGGCATTTAGAAGTGCAGTATTAATGGGTGGCTAATATGGATCAATGTGGGAGAAAATACCAATAAGATGAAAGAAGAGAGACCAAATTCAATGTTCCAAGATACAAACTTAGTACCAAACATTTAATTGCTTTATAACCTACGAAGAAAAGGAAAAATGGCATTTATAATTCGAACTATTCAAGACATATGGAAACCAAAATTTTCAGCTCACAATACAAAAGAACCATCACTAGGACTCACGTTAGGTATTGACATGTGAGATATAAGCCAATGAAGGATGTGCAATGAGTTAAACCTTAAGATATCAAGGCCCAGAAGATTTTGACAGTGACATTTTTACTAGTTAATAAAGAAGATGAAAATCCTATTTTTAAATTAACTTTAGCAGTTCATAAAAGAACAAAATATGGAAGAAAGCATATAGACAATTAGGGTACAAATTCTACCTAAAGAATAGTATACAAAAATGCAAAATGATTTTTTTCTTTTTGAAGTAAAAGTAACATGAACTCATCTTCCAATGATTAAATGAATGTTAAGATTGTAAAATCAGTGATTTTTGACAAGCTGGGTGGAATCTCCAATGCAGCGTACACCATGAAAAGGTTGTTAGGTGGATCCCCTCCATCTGGTACGCTCAAAATTAAAGTGGACAGAGTAGAGAGAGGAAAGCTAGACCCATTAAGAACAGGTGGTGTTAGTGTTATGAGAAAAGGGTGAGTACAATGGTGTCTTTTACTATAACAGGGACCAAAGATTCTAGTGAGGTAGATATATGCACAACTAAGGGTTGGAAATTTTCAAAGCACAATTTTTTTTAATTGTAAAAACAAAAAGAGGTAGACAGCTCTCAAAAAGTGAACACTATGATGCTATTATTAGAAGGAAAAAAGGTAGACAGCTTTCAGAAAGTTCATGTCTTGAGAGAAGCTAATGAGGTCGTAAATATTTTTTCCGAAAAGGGAGCGCCGATAGCGACTCTATTTCATGATCTCAAGACTCTAAAAATACTCTCTTCTTTTTCAATATGAAACCCTAGAATTTCTCTCGTTCCTTCTCGCTTTCGTGTTCTTTGGAGCAGAATTTGACTCTTCTTTGAGAGAAAACGAATCGGATTTTCCACGAAAACGAGATTCCTCTGCTCCTTTTTCTAGATTCTATGTCGCAGAGTAATAAATGTATCTTCATATTGACAGATCGTAACGAGAAAACGCTAGAAATTGGGATTTCTCTCTCTCTCTGTGGGTCCAGTCCAACTCAGAGTTGTTAAATTTGTTTCGGATGCCGATTCGGTTTGGCCTCCAAACTGAAATATTTCGGCCTATTCGGAATTTCGGTGAAACGTTTCGGATTTATGTTTTGGAAAAATATAAAACTTAAAAATAATATAATACATATAGAAAAATATAATATTAATATCAAATTTCAAAATTTTGGTTTCATACATGTGTACAACTACTATATAAATTCAACAGCAATACCAAATAAATTCAACATAACATGTGCACAAGTGTGAAGAAATGAAAAGTCCACATTTAACCAAGGCCAACTGTTCTTTTAGGGGCCCTTCAGAAATTTCAGAACTTACATATTACCGGATGAGTCATTGAATAAATGGTTTGGTTATTATGTGTCACAGTTGATGGACCTATTGTGTTGCACAACAATGAACCACATAAAAAAATAGCCCAGCAACCCTCCACAAGCTTTGAAAAAATAAAATAAAATAAGGCAGCCCAGCCCAACAGCCCTCCACAAACTTTAAAAAAAGTGAAAAAAAAGAAGCCCTGCCCAGCAGCCCTTCACAAACTTTGAAAAAAAGCAACCTAGCCCCGCCCAGCCCAGCAGCCCTACACAAAATTTGAGAAAAAGAAAAAAGCACCAAAGGCTAGCCCAGCTCTGCAGTCCAAATGGGACAGAAAGGAAAAACAAAAAAGTACAGCTACACTTTAAAAGGGCAGCTGTCGAAGTAAAGAGGAAAGAACGGAAAAAAAAAGATGAGAGTAGCTGAGTTGAGCTCTAGAAGAAGAAATAGAGGGGAAAAAAAGGCAGCAGCTGGCAGTCGATGAAGCACAACAGCAGTAGAGTCGAGTCGAGTCGACGAAGAAACAACAGCCCTCTTTCAGCTGGAGCAGCAGCTGCTTCATCTCTTCATCTTGTGTCAGCAGGAACAGGAATAACAGCAGCAGCTAGAGCAGGTGCTTCGTTTCTTCTTCTCTCTTCCTTTTTCTTTCTTTCTTCTATTTTTCTTTTGTTTTTTTGGTTGATGAAGAGAGAGAGCAAACGAGGAAAGCAGAAGAGTCGAACGGGCAAAAGCTTGAAGAAGAAAAAAAAAATACAGCAGCTGGGTTGAGAAGCAGTACCTGGCAGCAGCTGGGTTGAGTGAGCAAACGACCAGAAGGTGGAGAGAACGACCATATCAGGTACGCCGCCTCCTCTTCTTCTTTGTCTTGCTTCTTCTTCGTCTTCTTAGGAAATTGCGTGATGACCTTTCTTCCCCTTCTATAAATCATATATTACAAGAGAACATGGCATGCCCAGGTATTGCCGATATGGATGGTTTGGCGACCCCAAAAGACGCCCAGGTGCCTTCGGGTAAGGGAAGTGACCCTTCTATTGATGGAGCTAGCTCTCATATATAGGTTTTGGATCATTGTTCAAACCCTGTTGGGCATGATTCTCAGGAAATTATTAGGATGAATGAGGATCGCTGTTGGGGAGATCGTTCTTCAGACACTGACGGTATTTCCTACGACAGTGAGCATGATGCGAATCCTAGTATTCTAGAGAATCAAGCTTTATTGATGGTGGATTTGATAGATAATGTTGAAACTCTAGCTATAGATGTGCCTAATGATGATTGTGTGGTAGAAAAAACAAGTAGATTTATTGAAGAAAAAATGATTGAAATAGCCAATGTGTTGGGAATTTCGATGGATGACCGGTTAGGTGGGCTGAGAAGCTTAATTCGTGATATGATGAAGGTGAAGGGAAGAAGTACGGGAGGCCACAAAACCAAAAAGAAATCCAAAGCACAGAGAGAGTTCAAGCAATTAGCTTTCTCTGTTAATTATGATCATGCAGATAAGCATATGGGTGTGGCATTGTTGGGACTAAGAAGCTTTTATCTTGGAATGTTCGTGGGATGAACTCTGTTTCCAAAAGGGTGGTGTTGAAAAGCGTGGTTCAGTCATTTAAGGGAGAATGTCTGTTTCTTCAGGAGACTAAGATGAAGGTTATTGATATTCAAATTATTAGATCTATTTGCCCCTGGTCAGATAGTCAATTTGCTATGCGTCCTTCTATTGGTGCTTCAGGGGGCATTTTATTAGTCTGGAATGCGGCTTATTGGCAAAAGACGGATGAGTTTGTGGGAAGGTTTACTGTTTCTGTCTTATTAAAAGATGTCTGACGTAATACAGAATGGGTAGCAACATCTGTGTATGGGCCATCTTCTTCTAATGATAGGGTGGAGTTTTGGACAGAACTTTCTCGGGTAGCTGGTTTATGGAAGCGCCCATGGGTGGTAGGAGGGGATTTCAATTGCATCAGGTTTCCGTCGGAAAAAAAAGGAGGTTCTGTCATTACTTCAGCTTTGAGGGATTTCAGTGATTGGATCAGGAGAAATTATCTTGTAGATTTACCTTTCCAAGGAGCTGATTTTACATGGTCTAATATGCAGAGGGATCCGATTGTGCGTCGGCTGGATCGGTTTCTAGTGTGTTCCGAATGGCTGGATATTTTTCCGGATTGTATTGAACGAGCGTTGGCTAGACCAATTTCAGTTCATTGTCCTATCCTTGTTGAGACTGATTTGGAAGATTGGGGTCCTCTGCTTTTTTTGTTTGAATTAATGTGGATCTCAAAGACAGGTATTGTGTTAGAAAATGGAGGGCTGTCAAAGAGGTGAGTGGGTGGATGGGTTTTCACTTAGCTCCAAAGTTGAAATTCCTTAAAAAGCAAATTCAAGTCTAGCGTAGGGAGGTCTTCGGCCACATATCAGAAAAGAAGCATTATCTTTTATCTGACATTCAGAGCATTAATGGGAGGGTAGAACATGGGAAGAATGAAGAAGAGAGTTGGAATAGAAGAATTTCTCTTAAAGAGCAATTTCGAAGGCTGATTTTTCAAGAGATCAGTTGGAAGCAACGTTCTCGAATTAAATGGTTGGTTGCGGGAGATCATAATACCAAGTTCTTCCATGCTGTCGCTAGTGCCTGTCATCGTGTGAATCGGATAAATGCTATTGAAGTTGGGGGAAGATTATGGGAGGAAAAATCTGATATAGAAACAGAAATTGTTCAGTTTTTTCATAGGCTTTATTCTAGTGACTATAAGTTAAGTCCTCGGATGGATGGGATTTCTGTTAGTCAGCTTTCTACTTCTACTGCTTCTTCTCTTGAAGATCAATATTTTGAAGAAGAGATTAGAGAAGCCATGTTTGGTATGGGGGGAGATCGCGCTCCGGGCCTTGATGATTTTCCAATAGCATCTTTCCACTATTTTTGGGATAAGTTAGAAGATAAAATGCTAGTGTTCTTTAATGAATTCCAATAAGTTTGATTGGGAGTCGTTATAAGATTTTAGCCAAAGTTATTGCTAATCGTCTGCGAAAGGTACTTCCTGGAGTAATATACTTATATCTGATAAACAAGCTACATTTGTTGATGGACTCCAAATTCTTGATAGTGTCATTGTTGCTCATGAACGTATGAATTCTCATAATCGACAAAATCTCCCAGGACTGATTTGTAAGTTGGATTTCGAAAAAGCTTATGGTAGATTGGGGATTCCTTCAATATATGATGGAAATAATGGGGTTTGGATATAAATGAAGTAAATGGGTTCAGAGTTGTGTATCTTTAGCTCATTTTTCCATAATGGTGAATGGTTTTTCTAAAGGTTATTTCAAGAGTTCTCGCGGCATCTGACAAGGTGATCCTTTGTCTCTTATGCTGTTTGTTCTTGTTGTGGAAGCCTTGAATGAGAAAGCTAGACGGACGGGGTTATTTACAGGATTTGCTATTGATGATTCTGGTTTGGAGGTAACTCACTTGCAATTTGCAGATAATTCTATTATATTCTGTAATGCTTCACTAGATGAGGTTAACAATTTGAAACTGATTTTGAAATGGTTTGAACTTTTGTCAGGGCTTCGAATCAAGTATGGCAAATGTGAGTTTATAGGTGTCCGGTTGGCAGCTAGTCAGGTTGCTACTTTGGCTAATGCTTTTGGTTGCAAATTTGGCAAACTGCCTTCTAATTATCTGGGGATACCCTTATGTTTGGGGATTCCCAAGAGTTCTATGTGAAGTTCAGTTTTGGAGCGTGTAGATAAAAGACTGAGTTCTTGGAAAGGTAAGATGTTATCTTTGGGAGGGAGAATCACTTTGATTAAGTCTGTTATGTCATGCAGAGCATTCCTATTTATTATTTCTCTTTTGTCAAGTGCCCTAAAAGTGTGGTGCGTCGGATTGAAAAGCTCCAAAAAGATTTTCTCTGGAATGATCATGTTGACAAAAGGAAGTATCACTTGGTTAGGTGGGATTTGGTTTGCAAGCCTACTGAGCAAGTAGGGTTGGGGATCCGATCTATTGAGGAAGTTAATAAAGCTCTATTGGGAAAGTGGTTATGGAGGATTGGGGAATCATATCAAGGGTTGTGGAGACAAATCCTTATTTCTAAGTATAAGTTGGATGATGATGGGTGGTGTGTACCAGGTCAAATGTTCAAGGCCACTGGATTTTGGAAATCAATTCTATCAGGGAAGGATGATTTCTTTCCATGGATTCGCTTTCGAGTGCGTGATGGGCGTCAGGTTCGGTTTTGGCATGATGAATGGTGGTGTGGGCAGTCGACATTTCTTACTCTTTTTCCTAACCTTTACTTGTTAGATAGGAGATGGCAGGCTATTGCTGCAGATAATTTCCTTATTACTAGTGGTGAAGTGGTGTGGGATTTTAATTTTCATGGCACGATGGCCTTATTAGACAATGTTTATGTTCATGGTGGAGGATGTGATGTTAGAGTGTGGAAGCCGGCGGCCAAAGGTAATTTCTCAGTTAAATCGTTTTACAATGCTTTGCTTGATTCATCTAATCCTATTCAAGTGGGGAAAAGGTTTTGGGACTCCACAATACCTCATCAAGTATTGGGTGGCAAGGTCTCATAAAATTCTTACTTTAGACAAGTTGAAGAGGTGTAAGCATATTACTGTCAATGGGTGCCCTATGTGTCAGGATGAGGAATCAGTCCATCATTTGCTTATCCATTGTGTTCTTTCTCGTAAAGTGTGGTCTGCAATTCTTGAAGTGTTTGATATGCAATGGGTCATGCCCTTGAAAGTTGCATATCTTTTTCATCAATGGCGTCTGCGAATCAAATATGTTCGCATGAGAATTCTTTGGAAGGTGGTGTTGTACGCGGTTTGTTGGAAAATTTGGCTGGCAAGGAATAATCATGTTTTCAAGAATAAGAGTAACTTAGTGGAGGATGTTGTTGCATCTATTATCTGGTCTGCTTTAGAGTGGGTGCTTTCAAGAATTGAGTTTAAAGGGGTGTGTTTGGAGGATTTAAGTAGATCATGGGCAGCTCATTTTCAAGGTGGATGGGTCTCTAAATCTTTAAATAGTGTTTCTTGCGAATGTCCTACTACGAGTTTTCTCAAATTAAGCTTTGATGGAAGTTATGTTCAAGCCATTGGAAGAGGTGGTATTGGAGGTGTCATTAGAGACTGGAATGGCATAACTATAAGGAATTTCTCTGGGCTGGTGGATTCTTTAGATGCTAATGAATCTGAAATGAAGGCTCTTTTGGTTGGTTGCAGCGAGTTGCGTAAGTTGGAAAGTTCTAAAGTTATCATTGAAGGAGATTCCTTTTCTACCATTCAGTGGAGTTTAGGCAACTGTTCCTATCCTTGGACGTTGGCTGACATGGTGGAGGAAGTGCAAGACATCGTGAGTCAATTGGATGCTGCCCTTCATCATGTGTTACGTGAGGCCAATGTTTCGACGGACAACCCCGCTAAGGAAGGGGTGCTTCGTTCTTCTTTATCCTTTGATGTATAGTTTGTTTTGAGTATTCTCCTTTTTCTTTTTCTTTTTTGTTCTTTTGGGTTTTCCCCTCTTGTTAATAAATTTTACTGTTTAAAAAAAAAAAAAATTTGATGTTGGTTGGTTGTGGCAGTTGGTGTTGTCAAATTGCTTTGGTTTTCTTGAATGAAACTCCATTCAATTATGGAAGAACTGAAGTGTTGAAACTGACCTTCAGCATTACGATTGTACCTAGTACAATATATGCCATATAGTACTCACAATATGCTATATATTAGTCATACATAACACATTATGAGTGCTTGTCATGCAAATCCCTTTCCATTTTATACTTTTACTAAGTACAGTTCTAAAAATTCATTGTAGCTTATAAAATGCCAACCACCCCCGCCCCCGCCCCAAAAAAAAAAAAAACCGTTATGTCTTCTCTTCTCCCGACTTGACTGAGTCAACTTGGATTGGTCTCTCCATCAGACTCGCCTAAGCCATTCGCTCACATTGCAAGTTTTGAAAGTCCTGTGCAGAGTTTTGCAGCTAAATATCTT
This sequence comes from Persea americana, assembly GCA_029852735.1. Taxonomy (NCBI): domain Eukaryota; kingdom Viridiplantae; phylum Streptophyta; class Magnoliopsida; order Laurales; family Lauraceae; genus Persea; species Persea americana. The sequence continues at coordinate 57,952,361 of CM056810.1, forward strand.
TTACTTTTCACAGTTGGCATCAGAAGAACAAAATAAAAATAAAATTGATTTATGGCACCACACTTTGAACATGAGAGATGCAATCGATTTATTCTAGTATGCATTTAGGTCTGCATAAAAATCTACAAAAGTATCTACCAAGGTATCACTTTTCCTCCATCCCACCCCGAATCATTGGTCATTTCATTGCACATGAAATCAGAAACATATCAGAGGTTATTTTGATATGTTCTTCTCACTACCCTTGGCAAGGAACATCCAAAAGGACACCAGAATTCTCACATTATGCCGCGTTTCCTCAGACAAACAGTTAAACAAATTGATTTAACTTAGAAAAATCCTTCTTTTATGGCTTCGCTCGTCAAAATCCTACTCATATCACATTGAAAACTACGAGATACAGATTCCTCCCAAACACATCAAATGCAGAACTAAAACAACCCTAATTACCGAAAAATCGCCATGAACAGATAAAATTGCTATAGGGATATATCAAAGAACCTCATTTTCTTATGCGACAAGAAGTAGGCGATGCCGAAGATGCAGATCGCCCACCATAGCGTCCGAACTTTCGCTTCCTCAATCAGATCCTGCAGCGTCTCCATCGCCTTCATGATCTCAAGACTCTAAAAATACTCTCTTTTTTTTCAATATGTAACCCTAGAATTCCTCTTGTTCCTTCTCGCTTTCGTGTTCTTTGGAGCAGAATTCGACTCTTCTTTGAGAGAGAACGAATCGGATTTTCCACGAAAACGAGATTCCTCTGCTCCTTTTTCTAGATTCTATTTTGCAGAGTAATAAACGTATCTTAAGATTGACAAATCGTAACGAGAAAACCCTAGAAATTGGGATTTCCCTCTTTCTCTCTCTGGGTCCAGTCCGTGGGAAGTAAAGATGGTGCTCGTCCGTTCGTAAATTAACAAATTTACTTACCCAGTGGAAAACGGAACATGAGGTGTCCTCTGAAATTTGTGAGGTTAAAATCCAAACCGTTCTTGTGTTGTAGGGGTGCGACTCAAGGTGCTCATGGGTCGGGCTTGGTATATATAATACTGGCAAGCAGGGCCTAAAATAAAAATATATTAAAATTTAGATATGGGTGTGTATTTTTCTTTTTATTGCAATGAGGATAGGAATAGTCCATTAAAATAGCTAATTCGAGAGAATCTAGAGATTTTTTACTTTTAATTGATTCTATATGAAAGAGATATATATATTAGAAAAAGGTATAAAATCTAGAAAAAATTAAGTTTCTCAATTTTAGATGGCGGGCCAAACTTCAAGGAGAATAAAATTTGACCAATGATGGTAATGTAATGGTGATTTTGAGCAGTTTAGATATATATATAGCCCCATAAATAGACCTCGTATGGTTTGCTTTCGAGAATCTTAGGATAATTATCATTAGTTGAAGTTTTCATAAATTCAAAAAAAGACGTGAGACAAGATCCCAGAATTCTAGCATTAGAAAGAAATCCTTAAAAAGATAATTTGGAAAGAGATACTCGTTGGATGCAACTTGGGTCCAGATCACGACAATGCAATTTGGGGCAGGGCGGTTTGGATTTGGGCTTAGGATCTGGCCTGAGTTTTGTGTGCACGCAGAGTTCAAGCCCAACTTCGGCTCAGATATCTAAATATTAGGCCATAGTTGGGCCTTGAGTAGCACGCCTCTTGCTCCATTACACTATTAACTCTGTGCCTGAGCTATGCAGTGTTGTCCATTGGTTTAAAAAGTCCAAACTTTGAATAGATCAAGGGTTGAAGCCTTGCCTGATCAATTTGAAATCCAGGATTAAATGGCTCATTTGAATAGTCTGAATGGGTTGAGTCAAACCCAAGACCCAACCTAAAAAAAAAATACCAAGTATAGGGTATAGACTCAATGGGCCAGGTCTAGCCCAGAGTATTGGATCTGATGACACAAATTCGACCTCTATTACGATAAGATTATGTTGATATTAGTAGGATCCATATCATGTTGTAGCTTCCAAAAAGGAATTACACTTCTGCTTTTCAAAAATAAAGGACATGAAATGTTTACTACCTACTGGCCTACCAAATACAAGAGGGTTTTGGGGCTAAACGACTACAAATCATATCCATCGTTTGTTGCTAGATGGGGGCCGATCAAGGACAGTGTGCTTTAGAAAGAATATAAAAGAAAAGGAAAAGGGGGAGAGAAGTGTGATGAGATTTTTTAGGGATAGTAATGAGGAAAGAAGTGGAGAAAGGATAGGTTTGATAGGGATGGACGAGGTTGTTTAAGAGAAATTGTAGGAGATATGATAAAGATGTGAGTTTGTTATCTTTATAAAATTGAATTAAATGAAGAGATTTAGGGAGGTGATTTGGAGTAGATAATTGAAATGGAGATTTAGGGAGGAGATTTGTTTTGGATGAGTGCAGTCGCCCACATCAAAGCCTGAGGCTGTGCATTTTTTTCTTCTATATTTTTTTGAAAGGAGAGATTTTTCAGGGCTAATGTGGCACCCCTCACAGCCCACCTCCCCCCGTACTTTAATATATATAATTGGCCAATTGAGTAATTGGACAAGTTTGGATTAAGTGATAGAAAGCCTAAAGCCCAGCTTGGCCCATGGGACAAGTGCATGTGTTGTATGGGTGCGATCCAAGGTGCTTGTTGAAAATTAGACCCCTGGGTTATTTACTAACCTGTCAAACTATGAAATTAAAGGGAGGGCTAAAAATCAACGATAATTTACCTTTTTTTTTATGTTAGATGGCTAATAAAGACGGATCCGATTGAATTTTTAATAGATGTCTTATCTATAAAAAGTGTTATCTGTGTGCGGCCATGTATGTACCCGCAGGGAATAGTCTTTGCTTGTTAGATTCGGGTATCCCCCGGGGCCGGAGGCCAAAGGTCCAAAGGCTGGACTGGATAGAGATACCATGGGTCATAAAAATAAATAAATAAATAAATAAAAAGCGCTACCTAATGCAGCAGTGGGACCTACATTTGTACTACGGCTCCCTTGTTTATTGGCCATAGACATTGTTGTCACAATTGTGTTGACTCTTTGTTGCCAAAGGCCCTACAAATGACCTTTAGGAATTCTTGGAATTCCAACCTCTTTGATTTTGTTGAAATTTATGCTCCATCGAAGAGGAGGATTTTGGAATTCCACCTAAGAGGACAACTTTCAAATAATTTAAAACTCTCCAAATAAGAATTCTATGAATTTTTGTAAAGAAACGGGCCATAAGTTTAGCAGAAAACCATTAAATCTAGTCGGTCAGATTGAATAACCAAATCGAGTCAACTCGGCCAAGTTCAAGCAAGCAACTCCTCAAGCAAAAAAAAGCGTTTTAACTATTAAAATGTCAAGTCAAATTTGTTCTAAGCTATTAAAAACAAATTTAGTGATGAGCTATACAACAAATCTAATAATGATTAGATTTTTTGTCCAACGTGATTTTAATATTTTAAAATTAGTGCGAAGGTCCCCAAGAGTCTCAAAGATACTCTCATGGCATGAATTAGAGGAAGAAATTTGTTTTGGATCATTTTTTTAGATAACTTAATTTAAACTGAGACTTTGATGGACTAGCTAATCTTTAAATCTATGGTTCCATTAGCAGATGTAATTCAAAATGAAATATTTTGGCTATCCCACCTAGGGTAAAACTAAAAACTAACCAGAATAATCTTTAGTACTAAATGGTTCTTATCGCTTATGTTTTCCCCCTTAAAATAAGAAAAAAATACAGTTTGCTCTTAATTTTTTTATTTATTTTTGTTGAAAGGCAAATTTTATTGCAAGAGAAACATGTTACAAATTACATGGGAACCTCGCCAGTCGCCATGGCTAGGAGTGCTTATGGGCCGGCCAGGCTGAATCTGGCCAGCCCAGTCTGCTTTGGGCCAAGTTTGTACCATAGTGTCGCGACCCCGGACCGAGGTTCCCCCAAGTCCGGGCCCCGCGACGGTTATGTCCATCCAACTATGATTAACCCACAGGTTTCCGCGGTGAGGATTTCCAAAGACGAAGATGTAACAATCTCACTCGAGCAATGATTTGCGGAAGCGTGCAAGTAATCTCATCACAATCAATAACATAAACATTATGATACCGAATTGCATAAGTTAAATCATCATTAAAATAGTAATCAGAGGAGAAAATGTAAGCATAGCATTACCAAATTCAGTTCAAGTTTCAAAATAACAAAGTGTTAAGTTACATAACCCCAAAAGTGAAAAAGGCCAACAAAGGCCATACATTCCCAAAATAGCAAAATAATCCCATCTATGTGCATCGTGCTCAAGACCCCGCCCGACGTCTAGAGGACGTCGTCGGGTTGCCACTCACGGGCTAGGGGTGGCTCAAAAGCCTCCTCCGGGCGCTCCTGTGCAATATCAACGTCGCCTGCATCTAAACACCAAAACAAAGGGATCAGACACGACGGTCTGGCAGGTGAATAGCTTAGACATAATACAAGATAGATACTAGGAAAGTAATCAGTACTTAAAACATTGCATGAGATCTGAACAAAACATGTTTAAGGTGTAATTCAAAACTAATATGCTTTTCAATAAAATAACATGATTCACGGATCCACATTGAGCTCATCCTTTCTCCGTCATACGCAATGACAAGAGCAAGCAAAACGAAACAGAACGAGACAAAACAAAACAGAAGTCCGAGCCACACAAGGTGGGCGGAAAACCGGCCGCAGAACCGGACAGAACAAAGATGTGTATAAATACACGGCTAATCTGCAGATTGCCCTTATGTTTAAGGACCCCCTAACTAGTGGATCAGACTGAGAGGGCAGTCCAAGCTCAGTGGTACTCTATGATATTCATGCATGCATAAAACTGATCAATACTTGTACAAAACTTAGCGAAAAATGGGGAAAAACACTTATCAAAACAATGCCAGACGAGACTAAACAAGAATAGCAAAAGCTATAACATCAAAGCTGGAAAAGTGTCCCCAATATAGTCCTTGAAACAAATCAAAAGTTAAATACATGCTTGTAAATCAAAACAGGTACAGAACGTATTCTTCGTGTCAAAATTCAAGATTTCGAAACAATTATGTCAAGTATATGCTAAGACTCTTTATTTGATTCTTGTGAAGTTGAAACCCAAATGTTGGAGTTTATAATGAATTGGTGTCCCCGAAGCTAGACAACATTCCATGTTTCAATTACACAACATCAAGCCAAAGATCCCTTAACATATTCTAGTTTTTCTTTTCCATCTAAACCCCTTCAAAATTCTACTTCTGTGCACTCGGTCACCTCGCGGCTACCTGGCGGCTGGCCGCCGGGTGCTGGTCGGCTGACCGACCAACCGACCGACCGCTGACCGACTGATCAGGAGAAATACTACTTTCAGATTTCTTGCTTTGAAGCTCTCTAGCTTAGGCATGCAATGAGAAGAAAGGAAGGGAAGAAGGAGAGTCTTCAGCTGGGTTCAGAAGTTGCAGGGAGAGCTTGACTCGTGAGTGAAGAAAAATGAGGGAGAAGGAGATTTGCTTCAAGTGGGTTTTTGTGGGCCCCATTGCTCAGAACTTGCAATGGTTAAAACACTGACTTGTGGGCCCCGGATGAAAACGACGAAGAAGACTAAAATGATCGCCGAAAAATCTAGTTTCCAAAAAGTATAAATTTGGCATAGTTTTGAGATTTCGAAATTTGAGTCCAGATTTGGTGTGAAAAGACTAATTTACCCCTTTGGGCCAAAACTTGGGTTTCTGACCCTAAAACACAAACAAGCTGAACACAAAAGTTTATCAATAAAATAAAACCATTCAGAAGAGATCGAAATCACGATTAAAAATCAGAAAACTAAAATTTCCTCCCAAGCTTACACGTACTCTCAAGGCACCCTGAAGTGTGACAAAATAGCACAACACGCTCTCAAAATTCCCCAAAGCTAATTCTAGACTAAATCGGACCAATTTCTAATCCCACGCACACTAACTCACATTACAACTAAACCCGCACTTAGTTAACACTAATCGCGCTAATCCTGGGTCGGGGTTTGACATCCTCCACCCCTTAGGTTATTTGGTCCTCCAAATAAAAATAAATATACCTCTGGTAATAGTTCAGGATACTTTCTCTGGACTTGCTCTCGTAGTTCCCATGTCGCTTCTTCTGGCTCATGATTTTTCCACTGTATTTTGACCCAGTGAATCGTCCGATTTCTTAATTCTTGTTCTTTGGTGTCCACAATTCTAACCGGCTTCTCCACATACGATGCATCTTCTCGAATTTCCAATGGTTCATGCCGTAAAACATGTGAAGGATTTGGGACGTATTTCTTCAACATAGAGACGTGAAAAACATTGTGTACCCCGGAGAGTTCCGGCGGTAACGCAAGTCTATAGGCAACATCTCCTATCTTGCTCAAAATCTCATACGGTCCGATGTACCTCCTCGCAAGCTTGCCTTTCTGTCCAAATCTTAGAGTTCCTCTAACCGGAGATACTTTCAAAAATACCTTGTCACCTTCTTTAAACTGCAAATCTCTTCTGCGAGTATCAGCATAACCCTTTTGTCTACTCCGAGCAACTTTTAACCGTTCTTGAATCAACTTGATCTTATCACTTGTTTCTCCAACTATTGTCGGTCCGTGAAAGCTACGAACACCGACTTCTTCCCAGCAAACAGGAGTTCTGCATCTCCTACCATAGAGTGCTTCGAAAGGTGCCATCCCAATACTGGAATGGTAGCTGTTGTTATATGCAAACTCACACAGTGGTAAATACTCATCCCATTGAACCTTGAAATCTAGCACACAAGCCCGTAGCATGTCCTCTAAAGTCTGTATAGTTCGCTCTGACTGGCCATCAGTCTGAGGATGGTATGCAGTGCTGAATTGCAACTCAGTGCCCATGGATTCGAATAGGGTCTTCCAAAACCTCGAAACAAATCTGCTATCTCTGTCGGAAGTGATGGAGACGGGCTGTCCATGTCTGCTGACTATCTCAGTCACAAATAAATCTGCAAGTGGTGCCATATGCATCTTACTCCCTGTCTTCATAGGAATGAAGTGAGCAGACTTCGTAAGGCGATCTACTATAACCCATATAGCATTGTTCCCTTTCTTGGTAGTAGGCAAACCGGAGACAAAATCCATAGTGATGTGTTCCCATTTCCACTCCGGAATGTCCAAGGGTTGCAACAACCCTGGAGGTTTTTGGTGTTCTGCCTTAATCTGCTGACACGTGAGGCACCGAGATACAAAAGCTGCAATCTCACGCTTCATGTTATTCCACCAGAATCGGTTCCTCAAATTTTGGTACATCTTTGTACTTCCAGGATGCATGGAGTATCTCGTGTTATGAGCTTCGGTCATAATTTCATTCTTCAAGTCCTCGAGGTTAGGCACACACAAACGGTCACGGAAGTACAACACTCCATCTACAATCCTGAAGTCGGGACGTTCGGAAATGTGTTCCACAATCTTGGCCAAGTCCGGGTCTTGCAATTGACTGTCTTTGATTTTCTGGATGAAAGTAGGTTCAGACGCTATCATACTTGCCAACATCACGCCCTGCCTTAACGGATGTACTTCTACTCCCAGTTCTTCAAATTGATACAAAACACTGACTCCTCGCAAGCTAGCCATAACCACTGATTTTCTGCTCAATGCATCAGCTACTACATTCACCTTACCCGGATGATACTTAATTGGAAAGTCATAGTCTTTGATGTACTCCATCCATCGTCTCTGCCTCATGTTCAACTCTTTCTGCGAAAATAGATACTGTAGACTCCGGTGATCTGAATGTACTTCAAATTTCTCTCCATAGAGGTAATGTCTCCACATTTTCAAAGCAAATACAACCGCTGCTAGTTCCAAATCATGAGTTGCGTAATTCTTTTCATGCTCTTTCAACTGCCTTGAACCATAAGCAACCACTTTGTCATTCTGCATCAACACACAACCCAATCCTACATTTGAAGCATCTGTATAGATAACAAATCCTCCACTTCCCGACGATAAAGTGAGGACCGGAGCTGTAGTCAATCTTTTCTTCAGCTCTTGAAAACTTTCTTCACAATGGTCTGTCCATATAAAAGGCAAATTTTTCCTAGTTAACTTTGTCAATGGTGCTGCAATAGATGAAAATCCCTGGACAAACCTCCTGTAGTAACCTGCTAGTCCCAAAAAGCTTCTGATTTCCGTCACACTGCTTGGCCTTTTCCAACTGACAACTGCTTCAACTTTGGACGGATCCACTGCTAAGCCTTTTTTCGAAATAACGTGGCCTAGAAAAGCCACTTGCTCTAACCAAAATTCACATTTACTTAGCTTTGCATAGAGCTGGTTGTCCTTCAAAAGCTGTAATGATGTCCTCAAGTGCTCTTCATGCTCTTCCTTACTCTTGGAATACACGAGAACGTCATCAATAAATACCACTGTAAAGTGATCCAAGTACTCCGCAAAGACTTTGTTCATGAGAGCCATAAATACCGCGGGTGCATTAGTCAACCCAAATGGCATCACCAGAAACTCATAGTGCCCGTATCTTGTTCGAAAAGCTATTTTAGGCACGTCTGTCTCTCTAACTCGTAGCTGATAATACCCAGACCTCAAATCTATCTTGGAAAAATACGCTGCTCCTTGCAATTGATCAAACAATTCATCTATTCTCGGCAACGGATACTTGTTCTTGACAGTCATGTGGTTCAGTCTTCTATAGTCTATGCACATTCTCCAGCTTCCATCCTTCTTTTTCACAAACAACACTGGTGCTCCCCAAGGTGAAACGCTTGGTCTAATGAAACCTTTACTCAATAGTTCTTGCAATTGAAGTTTTAGTTCGCCTAATTCTGCTGGAGCCATCCTGTAAGGTGCAATAGAAATTGGAGCTGTCCCTGGAAGGAGCTCAATCGTGAACTCAACCTCCCGAATTGGTGGTAATCCTGGGATTTCTTCCGGAAAAACATCTGGAAACTCACATACAACGGGGATTTCCTCCACCCCTTGGGACCGTTTATCCTCCGTGATAAACGCTATAAAAGCCTCACAACCACTAGACACCATTCTGCTTGCCTTTAGTGCTGAAATAATCCCCACTTGGCCTTTCTTCCTGTTTCCCTGAACAATCAAATCTGCCTGTTCTCCTTTCAACTTAAAAGTAATAGTTTTATTAAAGCAATCCATGGTTGCATGATACGTCTCTAACCAATCCATGCCTAAAATGACATCAAAATCATGCATGTCTAATATAATAAGATCTGTTGGAAGGTTGACTTCTCCTAATAGAACTGAACAATTTGGGTAATAGAGTCTACAAACGGCCTGCTTGCCTACTGGTGTAGTGACAGTCAAGATATAATCAAGAATTCTAAATGGCATAGCAATCAGCTTCGCAAACACAGGGGATAAAAAGGAATGAGTGCTTCCAGGATCAAATAAAATTTGAGCTTCTACTCCACAGATGAAAAGTTTACCTTCCACTACATCTCCCGCAGCATCGGCATCGACACGATTAAGATTGTATGCCCGCCCTTGCTGCCGTGGTCTATTCTGCCTTCCTTGTGCATTTCTGTTCTGCTGCTGCTGCTGAGGTGGACGAGCATTCTGATTTTGAACTTGTTGCCTGCCTTGCTGCTGCTGAGGTGGTCTTGCCTGGTTCTAGGCTGGAGCCTGTGGTGCTGCTTGCCTTTGTGGCTAGTTCCTGTTGGCCTGATTTTGTACTTGTGGGCAATCTCGAATGGCATGATCCATAGCCCCACATCTAAAACAAGCTCCCGTGGCTTTACGACATTGTGCAGTCTCATGATTTTTGCCACAATGTGCACACACGCCTTGCCTAGGAGGGTTTTGTTCTTGTCTTGGCTTCTTGTTCTGTGACCTTTGGTTCTGTTGGTGGTACTGTTGCTTTCTATCCCTGATGATCTGATTGTTGATGTCCTCGAACTTGTATGCTCTCTTGACCGCTTCATCGAAGGTGGCGGGTGGGACTACTCCTGTAGCATCCCTCATGATGATGGGGTTCAGCCCTTCTAAAAAGTTAGTGATCTTCTTCTGTTCGGTGTCTATCAACTCTCGGGCATATCTAGCAAGTCTTTCAAACTTTGTCACATACTCCAAAACTGTCATGTTACCCTGCTTGAGCTGCTGAAACTCTATAGCTTTCTGCCTCTTGACATGAGAAGGGACATACTTATCAGTGAACTGAGTCTTAAAAGTCTCCCATGTAGCCCCATCTGGCATAATCTGATACGGTTCCTTAACCGTTTGCCACCAAGTGTCCGCTAATCCAAAAAATAGAGAAGCTGTGAGGTTAACCCTCTGTATGCCTGTACAAGTGAATACATCAAAGATCTTCTCTACATTAACTAGCCAGTCATCTACAGCCAACTGGTCTTCTTGACCTGAGAACTCCTTGGGTCCTCTCTTCCTGAACCTCTCGAACAAAATGTTAGGGTCTTGTTCTCGATTGTTGATGATGATATTCGGTCCCCCAGGTTGCCTAGGCGGGGGTAGAGGCCTAGTTTGTAAAACTTCCAAAAGCTGTCGTTGAACTTGTGCCATTTCCTCATCCTTCTTAGCTAGCTGTTCTTGGAACCGAGCTTGGTTCTCATTGGCCTCTCTTTGTAGCCTAGCATGGACTTCATTAGCTTCCCTCTGCATTCTTGTCTGACTTTCATTAGCTTGCCTCTGTTGTTCTAACATGGCTTGCATGAGTGCCTGAAACTGAGTCATTGTAGGTGGCTGTTCATGAAGTGTTTCACTGTTATCATTATTGGTATTGCTCCCTGAAGCATTCTGATTTGGAGTTCTTCTTGGAGGCATGATGCTGTAAAACAAATTGTCAGTACATATTAGCAAATTGGGGTTTGGTTTCTAAGTCCACACTACTGATCTAACGTGCTCACGGATCCTCGCCACGTCCCTAAGAGTTTCTAGTTTCTTTTAATTGCCTGAAACATGTCCCGCTCTGATACCAGTCCTGTCGCGACCCCGGACCGAGGTTCCCCCAAGTCCGGGCCCCGCGACGGTTATGTCCATCCAACTATGATTAACCCACAGGTTTCCGCGGTGAGGATTTCCAAAGACGAAGATGTAACAATCTCACTCGAGCAATGATTTGCGGAAGCGTGCAAGTAATCTCATCACAATCAATAACATAAACATTATGATACCGAATTGCATAAGTTAAATCATCATTAAAATAGTAATCAGAGGAGAAAATGTAAGCATAGCATTACCAAATTCAGTTCAAGTTTCAAAATAACAAAGTGTTAAGTTACATAACCCCAAAAGTGAAAAAGGCCAACAAAGGCCATACATTCCCAAAATAGCAAAATAATCCCATCTATGTGCATCGTGCTCAAGACCCCGCCCGACGTCTAGAGGACGTCGTCGGGTTGCCACTCACGGGCTAGGGGTGGCTCAAAAGCCTCCTCCGGGCGCTCCTTTGCAATATCAACGTCGCCTGCATCTAAACACCAAAACAAAGGGATCAGACACGACGGTCTGGCAGGTGAATAGCTTAGACATAATACAAGATAGATACTAGGAAAGTAATCAGTACTTAAAACATTGCATGAGATCTGAACAAAACATGTTTAAGGTGTAATTCAAAACTAATATGCTTTTCAATAAAATAACATGATTCACGGATCCACATTGAGCTCATCCTTTCTCCGTCATACGCAATGACAAGAGCAAGCAAAACGAAACAGAACGAGACAAAACAAAACAGAAGTCCGAGCCACACAAGGTGGGCGGAAAACCGGTCGCGGAACCGGACAGAACAAAGATGTGTATAAATACAAGGCTAATCTGCAGATTGCCCTTATGTTTAAGGACCCCCTAACTAGTGGATCAGACTGAGAGGGCAGTCCAAGCTCAGTGGTACTCTATGATATTCATGCATGCATAAAACTGATCAATACTTGTACAAAACTTAGCGAAAAATGGGGAAAAACACTTATCAAAACAATGCCAGACGAGACTAAACAAGAATAGCAAAAGCTATAACATCAAAGCTGGAAAAGTGTCCCCAATATAGTCCTTGAAACAAATCAAAAGTTAAATACATGCTTGTAAATCAAAACAGGTACAGAACGTATTCTTCGTGTCAAAATTCAAGATTTCGAAACAATTATGTCAAGTATATGCTAAGACTCTTTATTTGATTCTTGTGAAGTTGAAACCCAAATGTTGGAGTTTATAATGAATTGGTGTCCCCGAAGCTAGACAACATTCCATGTTTCAATTACACAACATCAAGCCAAAGATCCCTTAACATATTCTAGTTTTTCTTTTCCATCTAAACCCCTTCAAAATTCTACTTCTGTGCACTCAGTCACCTCGCGGCTACCTGGCGGCTGGCCGCCGGGTGCTGGTCGGCTGACCGACCAACCGACCGACCGCTGACCGACTGATCAGGAGAAATACTACTTTCAGATTTCTTGCGCAGGTCGGCTAGCCGCCTGCTGACCGCCCGCGGGCCGACCACGCCCTGTGCAGAAATTGAGTTACTGTAATTCTAACCGACACAGGGTCGGTTAGCCGTGGGTCAACAGTTGGCTAGCCGACTGCTGGCCGACTGCTAACCGCCTGTCTGCGGCAGCTTCAGCTGAATTCAGAATTCACACTCCCTTTTCACCATTTCTTTCCTTTGTCAAATCCCTGCATATCCCCTGAGCCTCATGCTCTCCAAGGGCAATTTCCATTCAATTTATACAATCCACACTTCCAAATCACCTCACAACATTGCCTCCATTCTTTCATCCATTTATAAAACACATTGGCAAGATAAAAGCAACTTCAAATGAATGAAAAACCATTAACACAAACCATTAGTATATGCATTTCAATTAAAACAAAATTTCAGACTATAACACCTTTGGAAACATACATGCCCAAATTATCATGGAAGAGAAATCAAATCATAAAAGCTAAAGAAATCAAACATTGCATGCATCATGAGTCTAAGTTGTTCACTTGCCTTTACCAAAGTCCTAGCCCAATAATCTCAGAACAAATCCTACCAAATGTACTCCACGAAATCTACAAGAAAACCCATGAAAAGAACCTCAAAAATCCACCAAAAAGAGAAGACAATGACCCATTTCAAAATGGGTGTTGCATGCTTGAAAAATGGGTTCCTAAGGAACTCAAAAGACTACATTGAAGAGGAGGAAGAGATCCATTACCTGAAGCTTGCTAAACAAGAAGAGGAGAAGAAAATGGAGTGAAAACACAGCTGGGATCTCCAAGAAAATGGTAGCAATGGATTCCTCGAGTGGAGAGGAAGAAGATGGTAGGGTTGGTTTGTGCTTTGAAGCTCACTAGCTTAGGCATGCAATGAGAAGAAAGGAAGGGAAGAAGGAGAGTCTTCAGCTGGGTTCAGAAGTTGCAGGGAGAGCTTGACTCGTGAGTGAAGAAAAATGAGGGAGAAGGAGATTTGCTTCAAGTGGGTTTTTGTGGGCCCCATTGCTCAGAACTTGCAATGGTTAAAACACTGACTTGTGGGCCCCGGATGAAAACGACGAAGAAGACTAAAATGATCGCCGAAAAATCTAGTTTCCAAAAAGTATAAATTTGGCATAGTTTTGAGATTTCAAAATTTGAGTCCAGATTTGGTGTGAAAAGACTAATTTACCCCTTTGGGCCAAAACTTGGGTTTCTGACCCTAAAACACAAACAAGTTGAACACAAAAGTTTATCAATAAAATAAAACCATTCAGAAGAGATCGAAATCACGATTAAAAATCAGAAAACTAAAATTTCCTCCCAAGCTTACACGTACTCTCAAGGCACCCTGAAGTGTGACAAAATAGCACAACACGCTCTCAAAATTCCCCAAAGCTAATTCTAGACTAAATCGGACCAATTTCTAATCCCACGCACACTAACTCACATTACAACTAAACCCGCACTTAGTTAACACTAATCGCGCTAATCCTGGGTCGGGGTTTGACACATAGCCTAAGTCGAGCGAGGCTAAGTTTAATATTGAGGTCAGAACTCATATCTAATCTAAAATCTGGCCCCGTTTAGCATATGGGCCAGGCTTAGATTAAGTGCTTGAAAATCCAAAGTCTGACCCCGACAAGCAGTGCTTGTAGTTTAGTACTGACTTGTTTGCTCTAACTAACAAGTGATAGAAAGCTCGGCTGGGCCTTATATATTTCAGGCAAGCTAGGTGCAGACCAAGCACTTATGCCCCCTTTCAAGCTTGAGCCGGTTACAAGCATATGTTTCTAAAGTCCTTAGTTTCTAGTGCATTGATGGGATCTTCCGGGATAGAAGTGGCTAACCATGTTTGGCATATAGTGGCCAAATCTCGGCCACCAATGCACTAGAAACTGGCTACCCATGTTTCTAAAGTCCTCAGTTTCTTGTTTGCACAACCTCCACCCATTACCCATTGAAGGTGATTCTCTCCTCCTCATCAAAACTGTCCAACAAGAAGGCACACTCTCTTGGCACCTATTGTCTATATGGAAAAAAATCCAACAAACTCTCAAACAGATCCCACGATGGTAGGTTTAACTTTGCCGATGCACTTCTAATCGGGTGGCCCATGAATTAGCTCACATGTATTTACCTAGCATCACTATCTTCACTAATTCAGTTCCAGATCATATCCATGCAGTGTGCAGGAAGGACATCATTGCTAGCAGCTCAGTGGTGCAAAATGCAGCAAGGATATTAGCAGTGGAAGAAGTTGACGATAGGGTCCCTTATTAGGTACTACTATGGGCCCCAATTTTGCAGTTCGACTACTATTAGTTGTTTTTTCTTTTCCTTTTCTGTTTTAGCTCAACCTTTCTCAGACTTTCTTTCTCTCTACCTCCTTCATTTCTTTATGTTTTGTACTCTTCTTTATGTACTTTTGGCTTTAATCTATGTTATTCCTTACTAGCAAATTAAAAAAAAAAAAGTCTTGGATAAGCCTCATCCAGCACCACCCTTGGACTTGTGGTAAGGCCCATAGATCCTACGCCTCATTCAATACAATACCTTTGTTGCAAGCTGAATCAAGGACATGTAATTGGGTTTGTCGGTCCTAATATTTAAACGAGAATTTGATGGATTAACTATTATATATATTAAAGCAGCAGGTGATTATCTAGGAGGATGACACGTGGCACATCCTCATACTTTTTACAATGCCACATTATGGAATTGCCCTTCTTATCTAATCTTACAAAAAGACCCTCTTTGAGTACCACATCACCTCTATATAGATAAGTGAGGGTGATTCGTGATTTCAAAATTTTAATGGAACCCTAAAAAATCTCTACAAACTAAATCTATCCCTGAAATATCATAACCCATACTTATCTCAATACATTTGAAACGTTTCTGCACCCAAACAAGAACGTGTTTGTGGCTCTTAAGAGTCTTCTAAAGAAGAAGAAATCAAAGAAAGTGCGGAAATCATCAAAGGGACATGTGTCAAACACGAACGTGTTTGCGGCTCTTGAGAGTCTTATAAAGAAGAAGAAATCAAAGAGAGTGCATAAATCATCAAAGGGACATGTGTCTAACAAGCAGAGGTGCAGCAACCCCCAGTAGAGGTAAAAGGATCTTAGAAATCTTTCCTTCTGAAATTGATAGATCATCCTTGATTGCTACACTTCCTGTTAATATCAAGAGTTTGAGTGACCTTGGTGCGCTTTTGATTGGAAAATATTTCTATTAGGGGTGATCATAAGAGCTATTAGATTGTGAGGGGTGATATATTGTGGGAATGTTTGGATTTGTGATAGCTATGTTAGATCTCTCCGATCACATTTGTGTCTATTCTTGATTGTTGCAAAGGAAGTCGTGTGGAATTGGTCTTGGGTCATATGAATGGATTTGGATTAATTGAATCTAATAGTGCGTCTTTGAATATGTAGCTGATTTAATCATTTTGATTGATTTGTTCCATAGTTAATTCCCTGTGACCCGATTTTTGTGGGTTTTTTTTTTTTGGTTTTCTTTTTGACATATATGCTGATTTTGTTTGCCTTGCTCTCCAATTGTTTGGTTTTGTTCTGTCTGCGTGAGGAGCATGGGGTCAGTTTAATTCACTTGAGTCATATTGAGGGCGAGCATGTGTGGCTCATAAGTTCAGACGGTCTGCCTAGAATGGCCTTGAAGGTGGTAAGATGCTAAATTAGTTTCATGCTTTGGCTTAGAAATGTGTAACAAAACTCTGTTGATTAATTGATGGATAGAAATATATGACCGGAAAGGTAAGCAAGGCCAGTCTTATTTATTTGTTTGTATTTTACAAGGTTCTAAAGATGTAGTCTTCCTCTTTCTTTTCATTGAGTACCTCCTTTTTAGTTTGAAGGATCTTGGGCACATGGATATATATGCTGTCTGAAATTGGGAAGGACTTTTGGATATATATTCTATAGGGTCTTTTCATTGAGTACCTCCTTCTACAAATGCTAGGGGCTTTCCAAATGGCTCACCACGCCATATTCCATGGCCTCAAAAGGAGGATAATGCTTATAGTGTATCAGATGCATGTAAGCAGTCGTGCTAATGGATCATCATCAATTTATTATCATTAATTTCTTTTTAACTACTATTCCTTATTGCCCATGTTATCATCGGTTTATTATCATTAATTTCTTTTTAAATACTATTCCTTATTATCATATGGTTGTTTCAATGTCTTCTTTGTTTTTTGTGTTGAAATAAAAAAAAAAAGTTTTATTTATTTTTTATTTCTTCTTCAATGGTGTTTATATATTCATTTAAACATTGGGTAAATCTAAACCGTTCATATTGGGTAAATCTAAAATGTTCATTTGAGACATTTTAGAAGCATTGATCTTATTAGAAGAAACTGTGATAGCTTACTTTTATACAATTTATAATTTTATTTATCGCTTTATTTTTATTTTTGGATATTCTTATGTTTGCTTTACAGTTTTTGCATGTCTTTATTTCATATGTCACTTCTTGTCACTTTTCAACCCATTCTTAGAATTTTTCTTGTTAGTGTTTTTAATTTGAGAGAGAGGGAGTAAAAAATATAGTCCCATTTAATAATTATTCAACAGAGGGTTTCCTTTCTAATAATAAAGAAGTGATTTCTAAGTGTATCCATTGTAATTAATATTGCGATAAGATCTGAAAGAAGGAGGAAAATGAATGGAGGGAAGCTATCAGTATGTTTTTAGATAGATGTATATTCATTGAATCATTTTTCTTCTTTTTAATAGATCTTGATATGGATCATTTTAAAAGTTTAAATAATATATTATAAACGTATATGGGGCTCCAAAGGATGGTCACCAATCTTGAACTTCTTATATAATTGTTTTAAATGTAGTTTGTTTGTTTACTCAGTGTTTACTTTCAATTGAAATTGGATGTTCGTTCGATGAATTAAAGGCTCACGTTGAGCGCGGGCCCTAAAACGCTAGTTATATTATTGGAAATTTATACTAAAAGCAAACTTTTATGTATTTGTCTTCGACTAATTAGTATATTTTGTCTTTTCATCTAAATGAGATTTTGTATGGGCAAATGGTTGCATTATTTATGATTATGCATGTGTGTCTTTTATTCTATAAAGTAGACAAGTTGGTGTATAGGGTTCTACTTATACACAGATGTTAAACCCCAATCCAGGTTTAGCGCGATTAGTGGTAATTAAGTGCGTGGTTAGTTATTAAGTGGGTTTGGAGTTCGTGGGTTAGAAATTGGTTCGATTTAGTCTAGAATTAGCTTTGGGGAATTTTGAGAGCGTTTTATGCTATTCAGTCACACTCAGGGATGCCTTGAGTGTACGCGTAAGCTCAGGAGGAAATCCTAGTTTTTCTGATCTTAATCGTGATTTCGACCTCATTTGAATGGTTTTATTTTATTGTTTAACTTTTGGGTTCAACCTGTTTTTGTTAAGACCCAAAATTCCAAGTTTTGGTTGAAAGGGGTAAAACGGTCATTTCACATCAAACCTGGACCCAAATTTCGAAATCTCAAAACTATGCCAAATTTGTACTTTTTGGAAACTAGATTTTTCGGTGATCGATTTTGTCTTCTTCGTCGATTTCATCCGAGGCCCACAAATCGGTGTTTTATCCATCTCAAATTTTGAAGTCAATGGGGCCCACAACCCATTTGACTTAAGTGACCTTCTCCCTCATGTGCACTACGTTCAGAACCCATTCCCTCATTTCCTGCAACTCTCATTCTCAAGAGCCAGCTGAGAAGAACTCTTTCTTCCTCTCCCTTGTTCTCCTTGCATGCCCAAGTTAGGAAGTCTCAAATCAAAATCTGAGCACACCATCTTCTTCCTCTCATCTTGAGCTTTCCATTGCTGTCATTTTCTTGAGGATTCCAGCTGAAAAGCCCCTTCTTCCTCCTTGTTTCTCTTCGTTTGGATAGCTACAGGTAAGAGACCTTTTTCATCTTTTCAATGTGGTCTTTTGAGCTAATTAGGAACTCATTCCTCTAACATGCAAACCCATTTTCGAAATAGGGGTTTTGTTTGCCCAAAATGATGATTTTTGGAATGGTTTTCTTGGGACTTTGGTGTAGATTTCGTGGTTCTTCTTGGGGTAGGAGTTTGAGAGATCTTGGATAGCACTTTGGTGTAGGTAAGTGATCAATCTAGTCTTCTTTGAATGCATGCTATAGTTTTATTTCTCTAAGCTACAAATGAATTGTTTTCTTGTTTTAGTATTGAAAGGGATTGCTTTTCTCATGATGAATGTTTTGGAAATGTTATTTGAATTGAAATGTATATGTTGTTTGAATTATCTTGAGGCATTCTCATTCAATTAAGTATTGGTGGTTGTTCAAATGTTTTAGGATGGATGAATGATGGAAAAAGTTGAGGTGTGAGTTGTTGAAGGAGATTGAGTGATTGAATGTGAAGTTGGAAGGTTCAAAATGGCAAGAGAAGCTTTGAAAAATGTTGGAATTGTGTAAGGCATTGCTAAGGAGAAGGAGCCAGAAATGTCCAAGGAGAATGCAGTTTTCTGCACTGCACGGATTCAGGCAGAAGCCTGTCCGCTCGAGCGAAGTTCGTGGTCGCTCGAGTGAGCAAGCTTCTGTCTGGGAGAAACGCTGCTAGAAACCTGTCCGCTTGAGCGAACATTGGGCGAGCTCGAGCGAACAAGTCTCTGGTTGCGACCGCTCGACCGAACCCGGTGGAGGCTCGAGCGAACAAAGTTCTGGATGGGTCCGCCGAGCAAACGTATCATCGCTCGAGCGAACCTGATGCTGTTTGATTTCTAAATGTGAATGAGAAAAAGGAGGAGATTGTTAGAAGGAAGAAAACTTGATCATGTCAAGTTTCTTAAATTTGTTATTGTGCCATTGAAACTCATAATATCTAATAACATCAGAACACCAAATTATTTTGAACACTGATATTTGAATTTCAATTGCACTGAGATCAAATTAAGACTCTTAGTATGAACTCGAATTAGATTGTTTAAAATTTTCAGTTTTGTCACTATGAGTATTATCGTACAATAGTTTACTTTGCAAGTTTGGTTTTGCTTCAAATTATTTAGAAAAGGAAAAATGGGAATCACTTCTTTAGTTCATGATGATATAGTTTATGCTATCTTTGCAAATCATGTTTCATTTTACCTTGATAAGCGCATTTTCCCATTCTTGATAAGTTTTGTACGAATATCGACATGCTTTGTGCATACATGAACATCATGGAATATCGCTGAGCTTGGACTGCCCTCTCAGTTTGATCCACTAGTTAGGGGGTCCTTAAGCATAAGGACAATCTACAGATTAGTCGTGTAATTATATACATTCTTGTTTTGTCCAGTTCCGCGGCCGGTTTTTCCACTCACCTTGTGTGACTGGGCTTTTGCTTCGTTTCATTTTGTTTTGTTTCATTTTGCTTGCTCTTGTCATTGAGTGTGACAGAGAAAGGATGAGCTCAATGTGGATTCATGAATCATGATATTTTCTTGAAATTATATTAGTTTTGCTTTGTACAGTTTATATATGTTTTGCTCAGAACTCATGTCAGGTTTTTAAGTATTAATCATTCCAAATATTGATCGATTTGTTTTATGTCTAAATTGATCACCTGCCAGACCGTCGTGTCTGACTTTTTTTGCTTTGGTGTTTAGATGCAGGAGCAGCTGCCCCTGAGGAGGAGTGCCCGGAGGAGGCTTTCGAGCCACCCCCAGCCCGTGAGTGGCAACCCGATGACGTCCTCTAGACGTCGGGTGGGGTCTTGAGCACGATACATGATGGGAATGGTCGTTTGTTTTGTTTTGGGTTGTAAGGCCTTTGTTGGCCGTTGATACTTTGGGAATGTGTAAACTTAACTTCACTTACTTTTGTTTTTTTGAAACTTGAAAGTTAAAAATGATGGTAATGCCATGTTATGTTTCCTCCTCTGATTATTGTCTTCTTGATGATTTAATTTATGTAAGTGGATGTTATGTCACATGTAAAGAATAGATAAGATTACTTGCACGCTTCCGCAAATCATTGTTCGTGTGAGATAAAATTCCATGTTTGTTTTGGGAATCCTTACTGCGGAATCATGTGGGTTAATCATAGATAGTTGGTAGAGCCCAACAAGCACGCCGCGGGCATCGGTCCGGGGTCGCGACAACGGAGGACTTCTCTGTCGGTTCTTATAGAATATAAGTTTTTGTTCACAATCTAGATGGACTTGGACACACCATCGGTACGATTGTAGCATGATATTTCAGCAGGCTTGTCTTGGCTGCGGGAAAAGGTATAGTTCCGACTCATCATGCTAGTACGCTTTGTGTGTATTGAACATGACTGCTTTTGAGTTTATTATCTTTATACTGACTATATAAGATGATTAACATCCAAATGGTTATTATGAGTGCTTGTACTCCTAATCCTTACATAAATAATAGACACATACATTTAGTCTTTGCCATTTTGATTTACAAAGGAGTGAGATCTTTTATGGGTCAATAATCTCAGTAAATTGGATGACTACACTACGTGTATGGTGCATATTAGTTTATTGACGGAATCCACGTCCCAAAATTGGGATCGATGATATCCCCTTGATGAAGCTTTTAAGTTTTGATTATGTCAAACCCTGCAGGTGGACTTTGTGTCCGACATATCAAATAAGTTAAGTGTAAGGTCTCAAGGAATTATAAAGATATCGATTAAATATAGATGTCGGTAATTATTTAATCGATGGATATCTGAAATCTTAACATGGGGGGATTAATAAGCATTTAATGACATGAAGCTCGAAATATTAATTTTGAGAATAAGGGCAGGAGTGCAATTATAATTCTCTAGTGGACTGAATTGTAATTTATGGAACTAGGATTCTAATTTGGGTCGAATTAAGGTTTCCTGCTTCCATAAGAAGCCTATCCTTATTTACTTCTTAAGGTCCCTATTGTAGCCTATAAATATGCGCTACTGCTCTCTAGGTCAAAAAGAAGAAAAATCTCGTTTTAGAGAGTAGGGAGAATTCGCAGAAGAGGCCCACTCCCTGGTGCGAATTCGAGCATAGAGGAATACAGTAGAAGATCTTGAGATTTTCGGGCTGCTACAAGACTGAGATCAGATCAGAAAGACCGAGATAAAATCAGAGAGATTCTCGAAGGTATGGTCTTTGATCATCTTTGTTTAAAGCTATTTCCGCATTGATCTATAAGCAATATCTAGGGTTCTTGGCGGAAACTCTTTTCTAACAATGGTATCAGAGCCAATCCTGATACTGCATATGAATTGAAGAAAACATAGTAAGATTATAGGTTGCTGTAAAAGAGTTGGTTTGCCTTTGCTGTCTGTAACCCTTGTTTTGTAGCGAACTATCTGATCTCTGTTTTGCTGCGATTGATCTGGTTATCATGGTCACCATGTGTGTATGTTATGTGAATGGATCCCACGAATCAGATTCGTGGTTACTGTTTTACGTATTTTACAAGTTTTATGGTGATGTAATTATATTGACATAGCGTGTGAACTCCGTTTGTCAGGAGGCTTGGGTTTAATGTAATTTTTCATGGAGATGTAATTATATTGAGATAGCATGTGAACTCCGTTCGTAAGGAGGCTTAGGATTCAATGTAATTTTTCATGGAGAGGCGCAGGTTTTGAAGGCAGAAATTCGATTTCAAAGGAAGAACTTGATAAAAAAAAATTTGGTCCGTTGACCGGGCAGCTCGATCCCCACCGGGGGACAACCCCCGGACCCCCTCTTCGAAGCGCATGTTTTAAAGAAGTGGCAATCATGAAGACAAAAGGATCCTACTTGACCATGATAGCTAGGTTCCTTATGCTAGTTGTCTTTCCTTTTATGTGCTTGGATGTCTATTATTATCATAACTTGCTACATATGATATTATACTTGTTTAATTATGTTTGGAATGGTATAGTAGTATAGATATGGTTACCTATTACTACTGGATTTTAAACTGGTATTAATTAAACTATTTTATAAGAACCCTCATTGTTAAATAACTAAGTGGGAGAGGGAACTTCGTTAGCTCCCACGGTCTACATCATAGTTTTGTAGGAGATGTAATGGATTTATATGTTGACCTTAGAGTCTTCCTCCTAATTGGATGAGTTAATTATGGAATCTCCAATACAAACTCCCATATGGATGATTTAGGGTAATTATTAGTATAGGTCTCTTCTCCATCTGATGGGACTGAATACAGAATAATGAACCCTAACTTAAATGATGGCATACACTTAGCTATAAATAACAGTATGCTCTCCATCTGAGCCTCTTCTATTATTTATAGGACCAAAGTCATGGCAGCTGTTTGGTTTTACTTGGCATGGTTGTTGCCTTGACAGTAGAACTAAAAGGTTATGTCCTATATGAACAATATAAGTATGGTACTTGTCCTCACATCGATGCATACTATGCATTGATGTTTTAGATTGCTATCGGACTCTTTTGTTAATTGGCAGAGGGAGCCAATTTTCCTTTTATTTGAATCCAAAGATTTAATTTTGCCCATCATAATTTGTTAATTATGTAAATATCAGGTTTTAAGATGGGTGCTTTCAATCCACTTGGTGTTATTCTCAAAGAACATAAACTCACTGGACCTAATTACATTGATTGGAAAAGAAATTTGGATATTGTGCTAACTGCTGAAGAGTACAAATATGTGCTCACTGAGGTGTACGCAGAGAAACCTGTGGATGGATGTATTGATGCGGTAGCCATCGAGGCATACAAAAAATGGAACAAGGCTGATGAGATGGCATGATGTTACATTTTGGCATCCATGTCAAATGTTTTGCAACAGCAACATCAGCCTTATGCTACTGCCTATGACATCATGTACAGTCTCAAGGAGATGTTTGGTGATCAGGATCGGGCAGCTAGACAGGTTGCTATGAAAGAACTGTTTAACACTAAGATGGCTGAAGGTACCCCTGTGAGGGATCATGTTCTGAAAATGATGGGACACCTCAATGAACTTCAAATCCTTGGAGCTGAAATTGATGGGGAGACCTAGATCGATATCATTCTCCAATCCTTGACTGATTCCTTTGAGAATTTTTGCCTAAATTACAACATGAACAAGCTCAATTTTTCCCTAGCGGAATTACACAAGGAACTTCAGGCTGTTGAGGGCCTTTTTAAAAAGCCACCTAGTGTTCACGTTGCTGAAAAAGGTACTGCTTCTAAGCCGAAAGGCAAGGAGAAACAGAAAAAGGGTCAGAATCGTAATACAGTTCCTAAAGGGGGCAATGGACCTCAAGGAGGAGTGAAAAAGCCCAAGGGCAAGTGTTTTCATTGCAAGGAAGTAGGGCACTGGAAAAAGCAATGTCCAACTTATCTCAACAAAGTGAACAATAAAGGTAAATTCCATTCACTAGTTGTTGAATCATGTTTGGCGGTTATATCTACCGGTATCTGGTGTGTAGATACGGAAGCCACTAATCATGTTTGCAATTCTTTGCAGAGGTTCCAGGAAACCAGGCAGCTAAGTGATGGGGAGATTTATTTGCTTATGGGTGATGCTACGAGAGTGGCAGCAGTTGCAGTAAGAGATGTTAGTCTAAGTTTTAGTAGAGATAGGAATTTAATTTTAAGAGATTGTCTTTATGTTCCCTCCATTAGGAGGAATTTAATTTATGTTTCCAAATTGGTTAAAGACAGCTATTCCGTTTATTTTAATAAATTTGTGGTTATTAAGTACAATAAGCATTTTATCTGTTCTGGCTCATTGGTGGATGATCTTTATATTATTAATCCTATCTCTCCTAAACTGCAATTGACTGAATTGAATAACACAATTACCGTACCATGTAAGAGAAAGGAACCATCGCAAATGAACCAAACGTATCTTTGGCATTTACGCCTGGGTCATATTAATCTACACCGGATATCAAGACTGGTTGCAAATGGACCATTACAGTCATTGGCGGTCGAGGCCCTTCCAGTCTGTGAATCTTGTTTAGAGGGGAAAATGACCAAGCGCCCTTTTTCGGCAAAAGGCTATAGGGCCAAAGAACCGTTGGCATTGGTTCGCTCTGACCTGTGTGGGCCCATAAATGTCCAGGCAAGTGGTGGCTTTGAATATTTCATTACTTTCATTGATGACTATTCAAGGTATGGGTACATTTACTTAATGCGCCGTAAGTCCAAATGCTTTGAGAAATTCAAGGAGTATAGGGCGGAAATGGAGAAGCGTTTAAGTAAGAGTATCAAGACACTACGATCTGATCATGGTGGCGAGTACCTCTTTGGAGAATTTAGGGATTACTTAGCACAAGAGGGGATTACATCCCAGCTGTCTGCACCAGGTACACCTCAACAAAATGGTGTCGCAGAAAGAAGAAATAGGACTCTTATAAATATGGTAAGGTCAATGATGAGTTATTTGGAGTTACCTAATTCGTTCTGGGGGCATGCTCTAGAAACAGCTACATATATTCTTAACTTAGTTCCATCTAAGTCAGTACTTACTACACCCACATAACTATGGACTGAGCGCTACTCTACCATGGAAGCCGAATATGTGGCAGCTTCTGAAGCAGCCAAGGAGGTAGTTTGGCTCAGAAACTTCTTGATGGAGCTAGAAGTGGTACATTCGGTAAAATCACCTATAATACTTTATTGTGATAATACCGGTGCGGTTGCTAATGCAAAGAGCCCAGGATGCATAAGAAGAGTAAGCACATCCAGCGTAAGTATCATCTCATACGAGAAATCGTACAAAAGGGTGATTAATTGTGACCAAGATTGCATCAGCGGACAACCTGGCAGATCCTTTTACAGAGAGCTTACCAGCAAAGAGCTTTGATAGACATGTGGAAGGCATGGGGTTGAAATACATGTTAGCATGGCTTTGAGTCTAAGTGGGAGATTGTTGGAAATTTATACTAAAAGCATACTTTTATGTATTTGTCTTCGACTAATTAGTATATTTTGTCTTTTCATCTAAATGAGATTTTGTATGGGCAAATGGTTAAATTATTTATGATTATGCATGTGTGTCTTTTATTCTATAAAATAGACAAGTTGGTGTATAGAGTTCTACTTATACACGGAGGACTTATCTGTCGGTTCTTATAGAATATAAGTTTTTGTTCACAATCTAGATGGACTTGGACACACCATCGGTACGATTGTAGCATGATATTTCAGCAGGCTTGTCTTGGCTGCGGGAAAAGGTATAGTTTCGACTCATCATGCTAGTACGCTTTGTGTGTATTGAACATGATTGCTTTTGAGTTTATTATCTTTATACTGACTATATAAGATGATTAACATCCAAATGGTTATTATGAGTGCTTGTACTCCTAATCCTTACATAAATAATAGACACATACATTTAGTCTTTGCCATTTTGATTTACAAAGGAGTGAGATCTTTTACGGGTCAATAATCTCAGTAAATTGGATGACTACACTACATGTATGGTGCATATTAGTTTATTGACGGAATCCACGTCCCAAAATTGGGATCGATGATATCCCCTTGATGAAGCTTTTAAGTTTTGATTATGTCAAACCCTATAGGTGGACTTTGTGTCCGACATATCAAATAAGTTAAGTGTTAAGGTCTTAAGGAATTATAAAGATATCGATTAAATATAGATGTCGGTAATTATTTAATCGATGGATATCTGAAATCTTAACATGGGGAGATTAATAAGCATTTAATGACATGAAGCTCGAAATATTAATTTTGAAAATAAGGACAGGAGTGCAATTATAATTCTCTAGTGGACTGAATTGTAATTTATGGAACTAGGCTTCTAATTTGGGTCGAATTAAGGTTTCCTGCTTCCATAAGAAGCCTATCCTTATTTACTTCTTAAGGTCCCTATTGTAGCCTATAAATATGCGCTATTGCTCTCTAGGTCAAAAAGAAGAAAAATCTCGTTTTAGAGAGCAGGGAGAATTCGTAGAAGAGGCCCACTCCCTGGTGCGAATTCGAGCATAGAGGAATACAGTAGAAGATCTTGAGATTTTCGGGCTGCTGCAAGACCGAGATCAGATCAGAGAGATCTCGCAGGTATGGTCTTTGATCATCTTCGTTTAAAGCTATTTCCGCATCGATCTGTACGCAATATCTAGGGTTCCTGGCGGAAACTCTTTTCTAACAATATATAGTAAAGCAGCAGGTGAAGTTATTGAAGTATTTGATGTATTTTTTTGAATTATGCTTTCCTTTCATATGCTTGATATTGCTTTGATATTTGGTTTGATTAAATTTGGTTAACATATATAATTTTTTTCGTTATACGCTAAGAAAAAAATATATATATATTCTATTATATTTTGGTTATTTTAATTCAATTACGCCTTCAAACCAATTTGAGGTACTCTTTTTTTTTTTTTTTTCTCCAAAACCATTCAGTAGAATTCTACACTTCTATGCACCTATTTGTATGGATAAATAATTTTTGTTATTATTAACCATTAATATCTTATTATTATGGCTTATTCTTTTTCATTTCTAGCTCGGGTTGGGCCCGGGCCTTTTTCAACAAACATTGCATCTCATATGCATTACATTATGATAGAAGTCAGAAATTGCCAACCCAAACGTGGGTGAAGAATTCTGAAATTTTATTTGAAGCATCATTTTTAAAATTTGTTAGTAGCTTCTCATCTATATGATTATTAATGATATTAATAACAATTATATATATATAATTACATGCACATGTGAGATGACCAAACAAGATCATTATGTACATCAAAATTTATTTCTTCATTATATGTTTGTTTTTCTTTGAGATTTTAATACATTCGAAGTTCATTTTTAATTGTGTTTGTATTATAAATTATCTATTAATTTTTATTTAAAACTTATTTAAAAGTTATAAAAACCTCTAATTAAAATATTATTTACTTTTTATCATCGCCTTAATTGGGCGTCTTGAGATCTAATTAAAATATCTTCTTACACTAAAGATCTTCTTACCATGACTTTTTTGTAGGTGTCTTGACACATTGCTTGGATCTGCCCCAAATCAAGCATCATCAGGTATGTAGTTGGTATAACATTACTTTTCTATATCTGGTTTAGGTTTTTTTTTTTTTTTTTTTCGTTCGTTTGTTTGTAACATTATTGATTACCAGTGAAAAAATATATTATTACCATTGAAAAAACTAAATTGGTTGGTCTGCTTATGGCTCTAACTACGACATTGTCAAACTTTTAATCTGGCAGATATTAATGGGCAAGCTTTGTAATTTTAATGGCATCGATTGCTTTTAATAATATGTTCTACTATCCATTGTTGTATATTTCTTACTGTATATTTTTAAAATTTTCATTTCATGCTTATGTTTAAGAAATCTAAAATTTTATATTTATTTTTCTATTTTAAATTTGTAATGATCACATATTAATCCCTTTTTGTTTTGCATGAATTCTATAGGTGTTTGTTATATAATACTAAGAAACAACTATCTTCGTCTCGTATATTTAATTAAGAATGGAACATCAAGAAGATATGAATCCTTCCAAGATTGAAAGGCAACGTCGAACTCAACTTTTACGGATGAAAAGACTACGTCAAAATGAAAAAACAATAACATCTACAGGTGAAAACATATTCAATAAAAAATATTTTAAGTTTATATTAAATAGATTTAGTTTATTGAATTCGTAGGGGAGCAACACGTGGCGCAACCTCAAGCTTTTTGCATCACTTAATACAGGAATTGCCCTTCTCATCTAATCTCACCAAACCACTATTTCATAATTTTCCTACATAATAGGAGATCCTTGAAGAAGATTGATTCCTACATAAAAATAGGAGCAATTTCATCAAACCACTAGTTGATAATTCAGATTCTATAACCACGATATAGAACTTAATCCGGAATGTAGATTCTATGTAGATTCTATAACCACGATAGATTCCATTAGTTGACTAGCTTATACAAAATTGTTTTGAGTAGTTAAGGTTTTAGAGATGGCCCTTTGATGGATTAATAGGAGAGTTGACCTGTTTATGCAGAATTATTTTAAGTATTTATGTTTTAGAGATGGCCCTCTGGTGGATTAATAGGGGAGTTGGCCTACTTATACAAAATTGTTTTATGTATTTAAGAGATGGCCTCTGATGGATTAATAGGAGTGGATTAGGCCCAAGCCTGTGAGTGGGGCGAGTTGAGAAAAGAGTCCACCATGTTTGTGTCATATGTCGCATGAGAATGATTTCATATGTGATTGGTGGGACCCATCTATTAGTGTCATATGTCGCATGAGAATGATTTCATATGTGATTGGTAGGACCCATCTATTAAACTCAAATGAATAAAAAAAAAAGAAGCTTTAGTTATGAGATGAAGGGGCGCACCATTCTACAAGTCCTCTTGATTATCAAAACCGTAATCAATCCCCTTCCACTTAAAGAAACTCCACACGGACCTTTCTATTTTATTTTATAAGAACTCCCCCATTAAAATACTTACTTGGATACCCAATCATATCCATAAAATCTCAAAATTTTCAACTAATTTTAAGTTTCAAATAAAACTGATTTCTTTTCCCAAATTTCGTCTCATGATCGCATCAGTGTGAGCATAGTAATTTTATTTTCTAAATCTGACATCAAACAATGTGACAATTATTAAATAAGTGGAAATTTGAAATTTAGTGCAATTGTTTTTTTCATTGAAACGAATGTGTGTTTATCTTTTCATTGATACAGGTATAATTGATGCATGGATATCTGCTTTAAATATGAGTTATATTAGATCATTTTTGAAATTGTTTTATGCTATGTAAAGACAATTGGTTCTTTATCTTGATAATGACTCAGGCATTCAGCTGTCAAATTTAGAGTCACCCTTTTCATTGCAACAATTGCTATGTGTCTGCATTCCATTGCCAGTTCTTTAGTAAATGTAGATAAGATCATCTTCAGTTTGTAGACATGTTTCATGTCAGTACTCCACTTTTCGTTTCTACTTTGCGTTAGGTAAGGCTACAAAGGGGTCGGGTTTTACAGGCTCCAATTATGTTTAAACGGTTCTGGACCTAAATCCAAATTGTAGGATTCTTGTATATATTTTTTATTATTCATATAAATTTGTTTTAGCACATCTTTGAAATACGAGTTGAAACACTAGTTGGAGAAAAACAATAGCATGATTCGAATGATGGAGTTTTTAAAACTTTATTCCCATCTTTTTTATTAATTGACTCTTCGTACCATAATACTTTTATATGTTTCATTCTTCATAAATATCCTACACCTTTTCCATTATCCAACTGCAAAATAATGTTCATTTTGGTTATTTAATCCTTTAAATAATTGCTTTTAAATTATTTATTTTAACTATGATTGTGTAACATTTCATTTAAATGAAATGAATACTACTATTTAAAATTTTAACAACTCTTTAAATAAGCCAGCGTGGGCCCTCAAGCACTAGTTATATTTATTAAAGCAGCAGGTGATTCTATGGGAGAGCGGCATGTGGCGGCATGGGAATCCCTTGGAAAGCGACACGTGGCGGCATGGGAGTCTATCCCTTTAGGAGATAAACTAGGGATGTGGACGTCGGTAGAGAGGAGAGAAATAAGGGGAGAAAATTAGGAGAGAAGAGAAAAAATAGGAGATTTAGAATTTATTTAAATTTTCTTGATTGTTACTTAGGACTGTAGTGTGGGGTTGACCCAGGTCCACAGACCTGGTCCAATAACAGAAAGACTGGTCCAAATCCGCATTTAGATTCGGCAGGTCAGGGCCGAGTCCAAAGGTAAAGACATTATGGACCTTCCTCAAGCCCATACCAACATTGGTGTATGATCCATCTATCCGTTTCTTTTTTCAAAAACAAAACAAAATAAGATGGCCTTCATAATCCTTGCATGCATCCAAGACGGCAAGACCTAGCCAAATGATGGCTCATTAACTACAAATGTGTGGAGCCCACTTTACCTACATACAAACAACCACCTAGTCCCATCCTGAAAGTGAAAAATTTAGTAACTTTTTCATTACTGACTTTTTATCTCTATTTGTTAATATTAACATCTTTGTGAAATGTTGAATTATATTAATGAGCTTTCATTTAAATAATGTCATTGTTTAAACATTGAATTACAGTAATGAGCTTTCTTGAGTCATAGAAAGTCATTTTAAAGCAAAACGCGACTCGGAATATCTTAAAATGCGTGTTTCAGCCTAGAATCGTATGAAATGCATTTGAAACCAAAAGTGTGTCAGATGTGAATTTTGATCCCCCCCGAGAGGGGAATCGCCATTCAGCAGTGTGAGATAAAAAAATACATCGAAAATGAGGATTTCGACTACCCTCAAAATCGACGGATCACGATCGCCAGTTACGGATTCGGCCGTAACACCGTCCTTCGACGAAAACCGAAAGAATGCGTGAGGAAAATAGGGTGGGTTCTTCTCTCGTCTAATGTGCCGCTGGCGACACACGACGGTTGTCTTGTCACTTAATTTGGGTCTTTCAATTCCGGTCAAACTTGGGTGAATGGTCAAATTATGGGCTTCAAGATGGGACCATAATGAACTAGGCAAGGGAAATCAACATCCAGGGTTGAACAGACTAATTAAAGTTAAATCCAAGTATTCTAGGAGATAAGCGAATTAAAATGAAAATAAACTAAGAAAATAAGGGGAAAGGTGCCAAATATTTAGAAGATGATCAACCCCATTCCTGGGTACCCCCTTCAATGTCCTTTGACGACCTAGGGTTACATGAAATAAAAACAATATGATCGTGCACAATGAGAAACAATATGATGCAATTCCATGGATTAATCACACCCTCCAACCAACATTTTACTAGTCCCTAGCAAAAGATGTGAAAAGGTGAAGTTAACTAACCTAACCTGATCTAACCTAAAAAAACAAAAGACTAATGAAGAAAAAAAAAAAAAAAGCCACTTTCGATGGCACTCTTGACTACATTTAGCATATGGAGTAAGCCCTTATACCCCTAAGGTTATCCTAATGGACGAATTGTGCCCGATGAGGTTTAGTTGTGAATATCTCCGCAAAACTCAAAAACAAAATAAAAAATTAACAAAATAAAAAAATACTCTCCAAAAGAAAATTTATAAACATTGGATACTCTCGATTCTCATAATAGTCAAAGTAAAGACAAAGTCAAAATACGATTCACCAATCCCATCTTTGGAAAGAAATTTTCAAAAGCATGCTAAATATGATCGTGCACAATGAGAAAGTACGTATACATCAAAAAATAAGTGTTAAATGTTCCGCTAGAACCTCCGTGAAAACGACTCAATCAAATAATCCGGTCCACCTAGACTTAGCCAAAAAAAACAAAAAAAGATTTCCTCTCAAGGCAACCATGATGGCTTTCGCACTATTGTTTTTCAAAAGGCCGTGAAATTTCAGCAACAAGCTTCTCTCTTTCTTCTTTTTTCTTTTCTCTTGATTGTTTTTCCTTTTCAATGGTCCCCAACAATATGTAGCCCTTTTCGTGTACTCAAATTAAGGGTGTACTCAAATTAAGACAACCATGATGGCTTTCGCACTATTGCTTTTCAAAAGACCGTGATTTTTTTTCTTTTTCAACGGTCCCCAACAATAGGCAGCCCTTTTCATGTACCCAAATTAACGCAGTCATGATGGCTTTCGCACTACTATTTTTCAAAAGGCCGTGGATTTTTTTTTCTTTTTCAACGGTGCCTTACCCAAATTAACGCAGTCATGATGGCTTTCGCACTACTATTTTTCAAAAGGCCGTGGATTTTTTTTTCTTTTTCAACGGTCCCCAACAATAGGCAACCCTTTTCATGTACCCGAATTAAGGGTGTACCCGAATTAGGGCAATCATGATGGCTTTCGCACTATTGTTTTTCAAAAGGCCGTGAAATTTCAGCGACAAGTTTCTCTCTTCTTTTTTCTTCTCTTGATATTTTTTCCTTTTCAACTGTCCCCAACAATAGGCAGCCCTTTTCATGTACCCGAATTAAGGCAACCATGATGGCTTTCGCACTATTCTTTTTCAAAAGCCCGTGATTTTTTTTTCCTTTTCAACGGTCCCCAACAATAGGCAGCCATTTTCATGTACCCGAATAAAGGCAATCATGATGGCTTTCGCACTATTACTTTTCAAAAGGCCGTGAATTTTTTTTTCTTTTTCAACGGTCCCCAACAATAGGCAGCCCTTTTCATGTACCCGAATTAAGGGTGTACCCGAATTAAGGCAACCATGATGGCTTTCGCACTATTGTTTTTCAAAAGGCCGTGAAATTTCAGCGACAAGCTTCTCTCTTTCTTCTTTTTTCTTCTCTTAATTTTTTTTCCTTTTCAACGGTCCCCAACAATAGGCAGCCCTCTTCATGTACCCAAATTAAGGGTGTACCCGAATTAAGGCAACCATGATGGCTTTCGCACTATTGTTTTTCAAAAGGCCGTGATTTTTTTTCCTTTTCAACGGTCCCCAACAATAGGCAGCCATTTTCATGTATCCGAATAAAGGCAACCATGATGGCTTTCGCACTATTGTTTTTTAAAAGGCCATGAAATTTTTATTCATTTTCAACGGTCCCCAACAATAGGCAGCCATTTTCATGTACCCGAATTAAGGGTGTACCCAAATTAAGGCAACCATGATGGCTTTCGCACTATTGCTTTTCAAAAGGCCGTGAAATTTCAGCGACAAGATTCTCTCTTGCTTCGTTTTTCTATTCTCTCAATTTTTTTATTTTCCTTTTCAACGGTCCCCAACAATAGGCAGCCGTTTTCATGTACTCGAATTAAGACAACCATAATGGCTTTCGTACTATTGTTTTTCAAAAGGCAGTGAAATTTCAGTGACAAGCTTTTCTTTCTTCTTTCTTCTTTTGTATTGATTTTTTTTCCTTTTCAACGGTCCCCAACAATAGGTAGCCCTTTTCATGTACCCGACTTAATTCACTAATTTGTGGAAAAATCCACCCAGATGAACCAGGAAACCTATAAAACTATGGTTTGGTTTTCCTTCATATATTTAGTCAAGTCGTAAAAAGAATGGAAATCATAATTTCACATTTAAAGGTTTTGCAAATGTATACGAACTGTGTAATGTGAAAGGATCAAAATTTAGCACTTTTTCAAAAAGATTTCCGCAAACAAAAACTCTCCTTTCTCTAAATTTTGAAAATTCTAAAATTCAAGCTATCTTCCGTTTATTGAAAATTCACTCAAAAATTTTCTCTTCAAAAAAAATCTAAAAAGCCAAAGATAAACAACAAAAATTCTGAAAAGAAATTTAAAAAACTTCCTAAATATAGAAAATAAAGCAAAAGGTGTGTGAAAATTGTCTAAAAATAGACAAGTGTGCTTGTCCCCACCCCCCCACCCCCAACCTATGATGAGCATCCTCATGTAATGCATGCAAGGCAAAAGAATATAAAACATGAGAAACAAAAGTACAGGAGGGTAAAGTGAAGACACCGGATAATGTGAAGCTTTTCCGAACCTTGTCAATGGTTAGACAAAGCCCACAAAAATTAAAGAAAAAAAAGAAGTTACCCTACTGGCAACACAACTTGGAATCCACCCGAATCCCAGAAGAAATTTAGCTGCATGCCCATAGTTACAAAGTTTTGCCGGCTATTTGCCATGCCCATACCTATCCAAACTGGGAAATTACCCGATTAAATTAAATAATTCAACTTGAATTGCAATTTTTTTTTTCAAATGGTGATATTTGCATTAAGTAGAGAGCTGATGTACATCAAAGGGCGTAAAAGCTCGACATCAAAAGGACAATATTACAAAAGTACGATCAATCTGGTCTAAAAAAAAGATTCATACTTAAGAGTTTTCAGGTTAGGTCCTTTAAGTAACCGGGAAATGAAGGGGCTGGTTGGTCATTCAATCTCATTACATATGTTATGGTACCTTATGTCTTCAGTCAGTTTCTTGTTTTTGCATAATAAAAACAAAGAAAATATAAATAATAACTTGAAAATGAAAACAATGCTCCATGATGAGAAACAATGATCCGTCACAAAATAATGTTCACACAAGACCCTATAGCAAACATAATTCCCAATAACCTTACAGATTTTCCATGGAAGATATTAACTTAATGGACCATAAAAGAAAATGCATGATACAAGTGAAACAGTCAAAGAACAAATAGTAGTCCATAAATCAAAGAGATCTCGGATATTCAAAGACATGAAATATAATAGGAGCACATTCGATACTAGAATGTCAGTATCGCGAGGGAGAACATCAAAATGAAGCCCAATCAAACGATAAACCACCAGGCGCCAGGCAGACATTTGGGAGCATGCATAGGCAGTCTTTAAATGAGACATGGTAGTACAAGAGTGCTTGGATCAGAAATTTTCAAGGAAAAAAAAAACTAGGTAGGATCACAAAAGTTTTCTCCAAGTGAAGACATTATTTCACCAACGTGTTCTACTACGTATCAATCATTTAAAATCAATGTGAACTATATGTCTTTTATTTTAGAATGTTTTAAAGCTAACAAATGAAGAATATCCTCTGTAGACAGATGGCATGAGGAGACACCTATTGTAGAGTTCCCTCCAACATCTAGTTTGTCATTCACTCATCCGTCAAGTAAGTCACAAAGGAAGCAAAAGAAAAAAAGAAAGAAAGAATTACACAGTTCAAGGTAGTTTCTTTAGATAATATTTAGCTAGAATATACATTAAAATCATTCAAGCCTTACCGCTGCCGCTTGTACCAACAATAGAAACACTACTACCTGCTGATATAAAAAAAGATATTCCATTAAGTATCTTTCACTCTGTTCGGTATCTGAAATAAGAAAAGAAACAAAGGAAATTATGCTACAAATCAATAAAACTCGAAACAGGGATAGAAATGGCAATGGAAGCATAATAAAAGCCTGAAATAAAGCCAAGAAAAAAAAATACACTAAAGACTTTTAATTTACAGAAGATGCCCAAAATATAATGATCTACCAATACAAGATGAACTTTAGCAATAATACATAAAGCATCTAAACCAAAATAACAAATGCTTTTAAAAACAATCATGTTAGAAAAATTTATAAACGAGAATGAACATAAAGATCTCAAAGTAAGAACATAAGAAATTAAGAAAATAGAAACTGTTAAATACCAAAATACAGGTTAGGAGAACCGATGCAGCAATTGGTTTGTGCCAAACAACACCCTTACAAAAAAAGAAAAAAAAAAACTGATGCAGCCTCAACTCTTAGAACAGTCTGGCAGCATACACAAATCTTAGGTTTATACTACTAGGATTTAGTCTCCTAAAAGCAAAAACACATAAACAGCAGTAAGCAAAGACATGAAGGAAAAAAAAAATAAACAAGAGGAGCATGCGGCACCGTTGGAAAATGCCCAGCCACTAGGCCATAGGTGCTAGTTAAGCTACCAATTAAAAAGAAGATATGATGATCCCAACCATTGACGTTTTCCACCTATGCACAGCTTGCACGCTATGATGATCCCAAGTTCTGTTCCAATCCCCAAAGTTGTGAAATGCCTGTTCTTCATTAGTTCTATTCCTATCAGAGAGAATTTTAGAAAAAAAAAAAAGAAAATAAAAGACACCTGCTGTTTAAGTGCTACTATCAATCAATAGTCCATACGTATTACATGAAGTGCCCCCTCACTTAACACACTAACAGGGGAAGGGGAAAACAAATACAAATGTGCTCCTAATGTGTCACCCTTTCCAATCCAAGTATCAAAGTTCTATGAACTTGGTACATAAGCAGGCATTCCTCCACTTTTTTTTTTTTTTTTTTGAATGGTTACTTTCATTAAAAAATTAAGACATAACAAGAGATGGGAATGTTACTATCAGATTTTAGTAAAAAATGTATTTAGTAAATTTAAGTGAAACCAACATTAGAATGTATTAGTAAATTTATGTCAAAGACATCCAGTCTGAACCAAGCTCAATAAAAAGCAAATAGCAAAAGCATTCAAAGCTTCATATGATATATAGCTCAAAACTGGAACATTTGTTACTACTGAGTACATGATCAAGTGTTAAAAACTGTGTATGACTGTCGCATTCCATCTCCTGAAAAACTACGATGTCCAACAATTGAGTTTACCACTTGCAATGGAAAGATTTACTGATAGGTCATGGGAGAAAACTTAATTTATCTTTTACTATCAGATTTATTAATGCTTGTATGCTTTTGCTATAGGTCTAACGTGTTTTTCTTTTTATACTTTTTGTATAGTTCTGATGCTGCTGCATTTTTTATTGAAAAAATTATGTGCTTCTAAACTTGTTTTATGTGTATATTACATCATCCCAAATCAAGTTCAACCAAAATCAAATTGCAAAGAAAAGCATATTTTCATTTTTACAGCATTCAACACTAGTTTCTAGTAATTACTCAATCTGAGTTTCCAAACAAAATTAGGACCTATTTATAATAGCATCCAATGTTCAACACTGGCTTCTCGTAATTATTCAATCTAAGTTTCCAAACAAACTTAGGACCTATAAACTATAAAAGCATCCAATGCCCAGGTGTTCTTAGTTTCTAGTAATTACTCAATCTGAGTTTCCATACGAAATTAGGACCTATTTATAATAGCATCCAATGTTCAACACTAGCTCATCGTAATTATTCAATCCAAACTTAGGACCTATAAACTATAAAGGCATCCAATGTCCAGGTGTTCAAATGTTCAATAAAATGCTAGTTACCAAAGAGGTCCAGCTTTTCATTTTATACTCAGCAGTTCGCATACCATTCATGCACACTTGTTCTACACAATACTCAAACCAAATATCCAAACAAGGCAACCCACCAATAGCTCAATTGGCACCTCCCTTTCACATAAACAACCAGGAATCCACCAATAGCTCAATTGGTGAGGCACCTCCCTGGCTGTAGCGCTGCTGGTGAGGATATTGGGTGAGTGTGTCAATACTTACCTTTAAAAGAAAATAAATAATAAATAAAAAGTATCCAAAAAAAACATAGAGAAAATAATGTAAGGCATCCACTCTTAATCAAGTTGAAAATGAAATTCAATAGAAAAATCATCCACATTTCAACTTCATATTTCGCACTATATCAGCATATAATGTGTAAGTTTTGTATTATTGGAATCAAGAGAACTCATGGGAAGAACAATTCACACGAACAAAGTGAAACCAATGCGAACCCATCAGCCCCAAAATTTCATGTTTCGTAAGTATATGTTCGACTTTATCAGTCTTATCGGGTCATATAAATAAATAAACAATAAAGAATTCATAAATTCAAAATAGTTCAAAACCAAAAAATAATTAAAACCACTGCCACTTACTTGTGTGATTCCATTTCGCCGAATTCACATGGAATCCAGGTGAACGAGAGTAGCTTATCATACACAGATCACTGCCCGTGTCCTCTGAAACATCAAAAAGCTTCACGCAGTCGCCTCCACAGCCAGGCAAAAGGCATGTTGATGGATCCGCAAAGTTCATCTGATTCCAGCTATCTTTTTTCCTTATACACAAATTTCTGCCCTGCAATGCAACCGACCAATATAACCTAAATGATTTATCTTTAAGCTAAACCCAACAGACCATTTACTTGTTAAGGAAATGAGGTAGAGAAACACTGAAAAAACGAGTCGATAGTACAAAAATCAAGTGTGGGCACTGGGCAGTACAAAAGTAATGATGAGAAATGCTTCATTAGTAGTTTCCGACATGTGGAATGCACCAAATAAGTTTATGTAGAAGCATGTAACTTAAAATGCCAAAAACTATAATAAAATTTGAAAAAAAATATATTAACAAAGAAAAAAAACACTGGTATATATTTTATTAAAAATGATTTTGCTGAATTTCATGCGAAGGGGACTCATTTTATTGGAGGAGCCAGATGAGCTTTGGAGCCCAACATTCTAAAACATACTTGATAAATGGAACTTCTGATTCAACAGTGAATGTTCTGCTCTTCTACATTGTGATTTAACATATTACACTTATATTGTTCACACACTCAAAGTTAGGCCAACATACAACCACGAGCAGTATATATTCAACGTCTTTGATGAAAGCAAAGTTGAGAAGCGAATGAACACATATTTAGTTTAGTGTTATTTTAGATATATATATATATGAGTATGGATTTTAAAAACATATTTCGTTATATTTTCTTTCATTCTATTGTTTACCATTTTCATTTTGGAATCTCATTTCCAAACTGTATATCAGACATTATAAGAAAGAAATAATAATTCTAATGGAATAAAATTATGAGCTAGAAAGAAATAATGAGCATAGATTTTACAACTGCTATCCCTCTGAAAAACCAAGAACAAGATCAGTGTTGTTCAGTTAAATATTACAAACCAAATATGATTTCTACAGGCTTTTTGGGTAAAATTCAGCAGAAGTAGTATATATCAAGTATAATTACTTGCAAGTAGAGAAACCAAATCACTAAATATGAATCAAACAAAAGTTTCCAAAATTCAGGAGACATAAAGCAAACAAAAATCTCCAAAATTGAAAAAGATAACATTAATCGATTCCTAGATTTCTCACGGTGTCACAAAAGCAAGTTCACCCAAAAAAATTGCTCTTAGATTTTCCACCATCACAACCTTTAATTAGAAAAGAAAAATAAGGGAAAAAATAAAGCAACAAATGTGTGTGTGTATGTGTGTGTGTGTGTGTGTGTGAGAGAGAGAGAGAGAGAGAGAGAGAGAGAGAGAGAGAGAGATGGTGGAAAAAAATCATGGATATTGATTTTTCAAAATCATGAGAACTGAGTGAGTGTTCTCTTAAATGGGATCTTAAACCCATTTCTTTTCTATTTCTCTTCTTTTCCCCATACTTGATAAAAATATTAAAATTAACTTAAAGGATCTTACTGACGACCAATAATAAAAAACTGTGCTGAAGAATTGTGTATGAAGCTATATATCTGCTAGGTGAACTATCATAGTATACTCCAACATTTTGACATACAGTTGGTACGCATTAAACCATTATATTATTGCAGTACAAGATACAGTTGGTATACATGTGTGTGTGTGTGTGTGTGTGTGTGAGAGAGAGAGAGAGAGAGAGAGAGAGATGGTGGAAAAAAATCATGGATATTGATTTTTCAAAATCATTCTCTTAAATGGGATGTTAAACCCATTTCTTTTCTATTTCTCTTCTTTTCCCCATACTTGATAACAAATATTAAAATTAACTTAAATGACCTTAATGACAACCAATAATAAAAAACTGTGCTGAAGAATTGTGTATGAAGCTATATATCTGCTAGGTGAACTATCATAGTATACTCCAACATTTTGACATACAGTTGGTACATTAAACCATTATATTATCGCAGTACAAGATTCAGTTGGTGTACATAATGTTCTTCACCACCATTGAGATTAAGATTTACAAAAAGAAACAAAAATTCAAGATCTTAAAAGAAAAAAAAAAATGGATGGCTCCAACATGACATATAGTTGGTAATGGTATACATTACAAATGGATGGGAAAGAAGATGATTTCGATTAGGAAAGCGGCTGGGTAGATCAAGTGGAAATTTCTCTTCTGGGCATTTATCCCAAATTAAGTACGTGAGTTGCACGTAATTGTTAGTGAAAGCCTTGGTATCGTAGTGACATGTTTACTGCCATAAAAAAAGGGTTGAACATACAGGTGAATAATTCTTATTATGTATGTTCAAGTTCATTAAAATATAGAACAAAACTTTCATTCAATGTTATCAGAAAAAAAAAAAAGAAAAAAAAAAGAAACTTTCATTCTACTGTGATCAAATAACAAGTTTCCAGCTATGATAACACTTTGTAAGATGCTAATATATGCTTTAATATAATCTTCAACAGATATCTAACATCAAAATTCTAAAGAATGTGAAAGCATAATCATAACCTACAATCAACGAGATGGAAACAAAAGCTACAGAAATCACATAAGTTCTGTTGTCTAGTTCATTTTATAGGACAAAAAGGACTAAGTATGCACATTTTGCATATGCTATACAAAAACATCAAGACTACTATCAAGAAATCAGTATGAAAACAAATTGAATCGTTGACAACACTACATCCAAGACTCTTGGCAAAATTTGAAGAAGTTCGTTAATTTCAACCCGAGTCAGCTTTAAGTTTGGTTGCCTTGACCCAATCCATGCCCTATTTACCACCTATTTTTGTATATTGAATAAAAAATATCTGGATACATCAAAATGGAGAAATGCAATTCATATAGCGCACCCCAACATAAGTTGGGACAAGGGTTTGATGATAATGATTTAAATCAAACAGGTACTGAGCAATACATGGATGTAGCTGGAGAATTTCCACATATGTTCTTAACCTATTATGTTATTCATACATTTTCAGATTCTTTCGGTTTTATCTATTTTCCATGCAAATAATGCATTGATATTCATACATTTTGAAAGAGGGAAATTGAGAAAGTTCGGTAGTAATACATACCCTAATTAAAACATAATCCAAATAATAAGAATTTTAATAGTAATAATAACAGGGTTATGCCCTACCAAGAAAACAAAAAAGAATGTGTATTTTCATCATCATTGAAGCCCTATCCCATCCATATGGGATACAATAATACAGAATATATATTTGAATCAAAAGATGTTGAATGCTGAACAAACAATGGCTCAAAAACAGAAAAGAGATTATCAAATTGAAGGAAAATAAAGAACCCATAAAGAAGGTGGCAAATCAAAATCAACAGAATCCATAATTCATAAGACATTGAATAAAAACCACCTACAAATTAATTCAAGATTGATAAAAGAAGCAACTAAAAAAACCTAATTACACAGACAGACAATATCTAATAGCAAAACAAAGCACAGGAAAATCAAAGAATGCAAAACCCCAACAACATACAACCTAAAGATAATTCAGCATATTCAATTTATAAGCTGTAGTCACATATTTAACCTAAAGACATTTGGTGAATACCCATTCTTCCAAAATCACTAGAACCGTCACCAAGAATGATATACGAACCAAACAAACTATCAAAAACAGAGATTTCTTAGATAAATGAAGAGAACACCCTAATCAAGTTAGTTCAATCTCACATCAAACACTGCAGAAAAAGGAAATCTAAATCTTAGCCAAGTGAAAAAAAAAAAAAAAAAAACACCCAAACGAATCTAAAATCGTATGAAACTAAAAAAAAACCCAGATAGAATTTCAACCATAGATTCAAGAAAAAAGTGGGGGTGTGGGGATCAGACCCATTAATCCAGTGATCATGTGAAGGAGGAAAGAACCGACCTTTCTTGAAGAAATGCAAGGGCAGAGTTCATATGGAGGCCTGATTGTGTAAGATATGTCTGGACATCATCTGAGAACGAAGCTCCTGGAATCCCCCCCTTCTTTCCGATACGGCTGAGGAGGAAGAAGAAGAAGCAGCAGCAGCGGCCATGGCCGCTGTGGGAGAGAATGGTAGGTCTCCGCAGTGTAGTTTTGCAAACGGTGAATGCTGGAGTCCGGATCCTCTTGAGCCTTTGACTCACAAATTCCAGGTTGTTTATGGTGGTCCGGTTCAGGAAAGAAACAGATAAAAGAAAAGGAGAGGACAAGGACAGAGAAGGTGGACGAAGGATAAGAAGAATGAATAAGAGGGAAGACGAAGAAGACGCTGCGGCTGACTGAGGAGACGGCTCCAGCGATCAATGGCTCGGGCTCCGGCTGTGGATCGAGGAGAAAAGGAAGAGCAGCGAGAAGGGTTTCCTGGTTGCGACAAACGGGAAACCCTAAAAACGGAATGTAAAAGGAGGAAGATAAAAAATCAATGAAACTGAGAGAATCCATCCGTTGGGCTAATCAATGAAAAGGATAGAATTTATCCGTTGGGCCAGAGGGACGGTGTGGACTTGGGCTGGTTTTATTTCTCTTTTTAAGTTTGTGCTGTGTTTATAAGATCCGATCCCAATGATCAAGGTGGGCCTCACCATATGCATGTTTGTTTGATGGGCTGGCCCTCTAAATCCATAACAATGGTGGCCCACCATTTTAGAACTCTCGAGTACCAGTCCCGATCCATCACCAAAACCGATCTTTTTAATTCAAATCCATCAACTACAAGGACGATGGATCTGTGCACATCTTCCCCCCATCTTTATTAA
Organism: Persea americana; assembly: GCA_029852735.1. Taxonomy (NCBI): domain Eukaryota; kingdom Viridiplantae; phylum Streptophyta; class Magnoliopsida; order Laurales; family Lauraceae; genus Persea; species Persea americana. The sequence goes on from CM056810.1 coordinate 57,994,881, forward strand.
TTAATAATTGGTCCTTTAAGTAAATGATCTACGACCATATTTTTAATGAAAGAAAGGTCTTTTGATGATGAAATAGAGAAGCCTCTTATTGACGTGTGGTTACAGAATTCAAAGCTTCTATTATCATTGCTTAACAATTTCGTTTTGCATAAATACTCTTATATTTGGCTTGAGAAAATCCAAAACCCTATCACATTAGCCGATATAAAATAATTGAGCCAATCAATATTTTATGCTCCATGGTGGGCTTTTCGCTACACTTCATTAACTGTTGCATCTGCATAATTAATTCAAGGCATTAGAGTAACTGACACACGAATGCCCTCTAAAGTTGGTATGTTGCAAAATTTCCCTAGCTTACTTGTATACCTATTACCTAATAATGAACACAATATGTTATACCACATGTTTTGTTGTCATCAACCTTATCCTAATTACATGGTGAAGCTACCCGCAATCCGGTTGTGCTGAGGCAGGATTCAAGACCAAGAGTTCTAGTGTAAAATATCTATGCCCCATGCAGCCAACATTCTCATTATTCATACATATACAACCTAGTGGGCAATGGAGAAAATCCGAATTTTTCTCTGGGAGCCCATTGTTCATTATCAGGCTATGACTGGCTCATTGGAAGATCACTGTTAGGTTATATCTTTGCTATCATGAAGGATTTTGAGAGATATGTTATTATGATAAAATCATCATAATTTTTTATGGGGAAATGAAACCAATTTATAGATATACAATACATAAGAAATTCCAAACTCAAACTCAAGGAATGTTTGGACATTAGTCTGACAAATAAGTGCTAATTAGATTAAGATAAAAAATAAAAGGTCGAATTTTTAAATTTTAATTTACCATAGTTATAGTTATACAAACATTTGTGATTTTATATTATCCACCTCCATCCACTTTAGCTGTAAAATCTCTAAAAAGAAAGTAGCCCCCTTAGCGCATTTCTTTCTTAGGCAAAAATTCTAACTTATAAGCTCTAAAAACAAAAAAATTATAATCAAGGGTTTACCAAAAGCTCTAATGTGTAAATAAACACTTAATTATAAAATAAGAGCTTTTTTTTTTTTTTTGAGTTACCAAATGCCCAAAATAATTGTTTCTAAGGAAAAGTAATCCTTATTGTGGGCCCCACAATGCAATATAAACTATCCATCAGATTCAAAAAGGTCAACTACGGCTATGGGACCAATTTTAAGCCATTTATTTGTCCTAAATCTTAAGATTTTTTTTTTTTTTTTTACAAAAAAGGTTTAAATGTGAAAACTTGCCATTCTAGGAATCCATGGGCCCCATTTTCATGATTCAAACAGTACAAACTCTTTAGAAGGCCAATTGTGGCTATGGGGTCAAATTTTGTACATTAACTCATTATGATTTTTGACGTATGTTTTAAAAGCGTGCAACTAATGGATTGAACACTACTCAATTACACGCTCAAAAAGTGACTTAGGAGCAGTCCTCTTTTAGTTTTTGAGTTTTTAAGCTTCTATGGGTCCAATTTTAACCATCCATCCTTTGCACAAGATTAAAAAGAATTATGAGACCAATTTTCAATCATTAATTCATCCTAAATTTTGAGAATTTATATAAAAAAAGGTCCAAAGTGAAAATTGGCCATTTTGGGATCCTGTGGGCCTTGTTTTCATGATTCAAAGATACTGCTCATCTTTAGAAGGCCAAAAATAGTTGTGGGTCAAATTCTAACTCTTAAAACATCATAGATTTTGAAGAAATTGTAAAAGACTGTGCATAGTTAGATTGATCATGGACACACATGTGAAATGGTGTGGATATGATAAATGTAAATGATTCACATGTGTGTCATTTACACAAGTGAATCATTTTTAATGCAAACAAACGACCCCTAAGAACAAGGGTTCTGGAGCTATAAACTCACCAAAACCAACATATGAATCATTATATATATATAAAGCATTACGAAACGTTTTGCCACGTAGGCGGGTTCCATCCTCAATGTGCCATGTCAGCACCTACTTTGTGAGAAAAATACTATTTCTAAAACCATATAAAAAATTTTGGGCCCCACGTCGTATAGATTGCATGCCAGAGGTTTCTAAACCAACGAAATATCTATTCAAATTCAAATATTCTTATAGATTGCATGTGCAGGATAAGAAAGAATGAGATAAATGTCACGATCCTGAACCCGCTGCAGCGGCCCAACCTTGGGGAGCGTGAAATTGGGATTTAAGTAACAATTATATTTCTCCCATGATCCGCGTATGTGAGGATGACAATTTCAACACACTCTGAATATTTTTGCGGAAGCTTACATGGCGTTGCAACTCGGATTCCATGACCATCGGATTCTGCGTCACACTAGACCGCTAGTATATATCTATCATATCAAGGATCATATCAAACTGGGACAGACTATCACATTAAAATACAGAGTTGACGGTAACAGGATATTTCATTCCCACATATGTTCAAGTTACAAGTATCAATGTGCATTAATTAAAATCCCGAATAAGTGGCTAATAACAGCCATACAAATATCAAAGCTAAATAAACACCACCCCACATGTGACGTAGCTCCGATGTCAGGCTAAATGTCTACATGACATAGCCGACATAATAATCTACAAACTTATGGCTCCACAGCCAACGCAAACGCTTAGTTCGGGGCGAAGAAGTCTAGACCTGAATACCAAAAGAGTGGGTCAGACACGACGGTCTGACAAGTGGGTGAAAAGATATAAACAATATTCTGAATAATAAAACATATGATAAATCATGGCATTTGATCAAAAGTTGCATAGATTTAAAATTAGTGTAAAACGTGTATACCTGACAAAACATATATCCATTTTGAAGCATGTGTAAAACATATATATTTGGAATAACATGTATTCATTTGGAACAAGTGTAAAACATGGATATCTGGCAAAACAGGTATTCATTTGAAACAAGTGTAAAACATGGATAATTGGCAAAACACGTATCCATTTAAAGCATGCGTAAAATATGGATATCTGGCAAAACATGTATTCCTCACATTGCAAATCCAGTCCATAAGCAGACCATGCAAATTGCCCTTCTTCAAGGGAGCCACAATCGTGGGGAGCAGATTGGCAACCACACTTAAGCTGAATCTTCCATCACTAATGTGGCGAGAGCACACTAAAGGCGTTGGTCTCGGAGCACACGAGGTAGCGAGAAACAACTATATACATATATAAATATACTGAGCAAAACCACAGCCACGAAACCGGGTGACAAGACAGAACAGAATTCATACTGTAGCTGACAGAAGCTAAAGGGGGACCCCATGTTGGTGGATCAAACCGACAAGGTCATCCAAGCTTAGTGGTGCCGACTCGTAAGTCAAAATGCATTCAAAACATATACGTATTTGAAGGGGTGTATAACACCCAAAACAAACTGAACTAAAGGCTCGTAAGCGCATTTAACACAATAATATCTTATCAAAATGCATAAGGCTGATCAAATATTCAAATTACAGATTTTAGTGGTTTTGAAATGCCACTTGTACTAATACACGAAAACTGTCGAAAACGTATGAAATTCAGTAAAAACAGACACTATGGACCCCCGCATATTTCCGGACCATACATTGAGGTTTCAAAATTTAAACAATAGGTATAAGGGTCTCGTATGTCGGTTAAAGCTCATGGCTTGGTACTCCAGAAGATTTCAGACATCCCGAGTTCCCTATACAAATTGATAAGCCCATTATCCTCAATAAATCTCCGAATTTGGGGTTCTTTTCCAAATCAATTTCCATATAACTCCTTTTATTCCTCCACATCATATTGGGGCTCCAAACCAACCTCACTGGACCTTAAAACACCCTTTTGATCATGTTTTGAAACAGCCTAGTAATTATGTACAGTTCGCTCTAGCGAACTAGAGGATCGCTCGGGCGAATAGCATTCTGGGAGGGTTCGCTCAAGCGAATACAAGTTCGCTCGAGAGAACTGGTCCGAGTCAAGAAGGGTCGAGCGAGCTGGGAGAGTGGCTCGAGCGGACAAGTCTCTGGAAGGGGTTCGCTTGAGCGAATTGGGGTTTGCTTAAGCGAATTAGCTTCTGGGAGGGGTTGGCTCGAGCGAACAGGAAGTTGGCTCGAGCTAATCATGTTCTGTAAGGATTCGCTCGAGCAAACGTAGGTTCACTCGAGCGAATTGCTTCAGAAACTCTCCGTTTCAACAATCCGGACCTCATCTTCTCTTCTCTTCAAAGTCCCATTTAAGCCATTACTTTAACAATACATTTATGGCTCTTCTATATACTCAAACCATCATCACTTCCTCCAATAACCATCCATTAAAACACCAATTCTCCTTTCATTCTCAATCTCATTTAATACAAGAACACCCACATTAATGGCAATCCACATGTGTTCCAAAAACAAACTTTTAAAAAGCATTTTATACACACATTCTCCAAAAGTTCAAAAAAGAAGAATAACTTAACAAGATGCATATTTCTAAAATCATTATAAACTACGGTAATAAGAGAAGATGAATAGTGAGAAATCCACAAATCCTCATTAAAGCATGAAATCATTCAAGAAAACTATTCATCTACTTGCCTTGGTCTCCAAAGCTTCCAAATAGGTCTCTAATCCAACCAATTAGACCATAGCACACCTTATACAAGAAACCCCCAAAATAGACCCATCACAAACCCTAAACTGGGCAAACTAAGAAATAAGAAGAGAGAGCTCCCAATAACGAAGATGGGGCTTCTCTAAGGCTAGAAGAACACAAATATAAGAAATTGGAAGGGTTGCTTACTTGGAAGTGCTTCAAATGAACAAGACTAGCTCAAGGATAACCTCAATGTAGCTAGATTTCTCTTCTAATGACATCAATAGAGAGCTTGAGATGAGGGGAAGAAGAAGATGGGCACAAATATCTCATTTTGGCAAGCTTGGAGGTGGGTTTTGTGAGAAAACAAGAAGAAGAAGAGTAAAGGGGAAAAACCCTAAGGAGCTGGAGCTCCTATCTCTCTCTCTCTCTCATTCTGTTGGAACCAAATGGGGAAGAAGGAAGGGGGCTGGCCCTTTTATAGAAGGGTGGGTGTGGGTCCCATCATCACTTAAACTTATCGGGATTAAAACATCAATTTCCGGGCCCCGGATACGATCGACGAAGAAGCGAAAAATGTTTCTCAAAAAATCTATTTTTCAAAAAGTATAATTTTGGCATGGTTCTGAGATCTTGAAATTTGGGTCTAGATTCAATGTGAAAAGACCAGTTTACTCCCAATGCTGGAAAAACTGATTTTCGGAGCTTCAAATGAGTACGAAGTGCACACGAAAGTTGTAGGGAATGATGAGACTAGTCAAACAAAGCCGTAATGGAATTTTTTTTTTGGGAATCACAAAGAAACTCCCCATGCTGACCACGCAAGACAAATAGGGCTATACGGTCACTAACTGGGTTCACTGGCTTTCAAAACTTCCCAAAGCTAATAATGAAAGGTCTTTCTAACCCCCAAACTCAACCAAACAACCACTAATCTCACTTTAGAAAACTAACCCACAAATAAGTAAACACTAATCCCGGAAATTTGGGGTCGAGGTCTCATAATAAAGTTTGAAGACTTGACTTTACCATGATCAAACTTCTAGTTAAGCCTTAATGCAGACTGAGGTCCTTTCTCATATTATAATATGATATTCAAACCCAATTGTTAATTATTCTAAATCCGAAACAATCACCACAAAAGAGAAAAGGCTCAAGATTTTTTACCTGGAAACCCCTACTCGGGAAAAAACTACGGGTGACAGAGACCACCGAAAACAATGCACTATAAAACGAAGATTACAAGGGAACTCACAAGACCATTGACCCAGTTGAAACTCAACCTAAGGGGCTTTGAAGCACTTGTCGACCCGCCATTCACCTTCCACGTGCTCGCTTGAAACCCACCTTGAATGCCCTTTCAAGGTGCTTGAGAGAATGAAGAAAAGGATTAAAGCTTCAGCACAGTCTTCCTTGTAGGATTAGCCCACAAAAACTCTCTTAGACGTATGCTCAATGCTTGAGAAATTTAGATAGCTCTGGTAAATCCATTAGTGGTTGCAAGGGGTCATTATATAACCCAAGGTTCGTGCACAAGTCTCTTTGAAGGAAGGAAGGACTCTTAGAGGAAGTAAACACCATCAGCATGCAAGAGTCCTAAAAGGACAGAAAACTATGCGAGCCCATGTTCTGTCTGTGCACCACTAGTGAGCTCCAGTCTCGCCATAGCGAGACCATCTTCTGTTGTGGATATTTGTAGGCGCTGAACTACTTTGGGAGGACTCTATTTATGTCTTCAAACCCGACTAAAGGACTTCAAAGCTTGTCTAAGTAGTCCACGAGATGTCTTCCACTGTCAAAGGTTACTCGACACTCCTTTTCTAAACGAAATAAAAATTAAAACTCAATTAGGACTTAAGTTTTGTTCAAACTATGAGAATTAGCCAATCTAAAATTCTAACAATCTCCCCCTTTGGCAATTCGTGAACAAAGCTCCTAAAACAAAGAAGATCTACTAAAACTAAAGAAAAGGAGAAAATCCTCAAAGACTTGCGAAGGGATTCAAAACGATTGGGTTCCAAGGGTTTGGTAAAAATATCGGCCAATTGATGTTCGGTGTGAACTTTTTCTAGAACAATGATCTTGCCTTCAACTGACTCACGGATAAAGTGGTGCCTAATATCAATGTGTTTGGTTAGGGAATGCTGGACTAGATTTTTGGATATGTCAATGGCACTTAGATTGTCGCAATAAACAAACATAGTATCTTGATCAATCCCATAGTTTGCCAACATTTGTTTCATCCAAAGAAGTTGAATGCAACAACTTCCAGAAGTGATATATTCAGCTTTAGCAGTCGACAAAGAAGTCGAAGTTTACTTTTTACTGTGCTAAGTGACCAAATTATTCCCAATGAAGAAACACCCTCCAGTAGTACTTTTCCGATCATCTGCACAACCTGCCCAATCAGCATCTGAACACCTAACCAAAGTTGTATTAGTGTCTTTGCTTAGCCAAATACCAAACTCAATAGTACCACTCACATATTTCATGATTCTTTTTACCGAATGAATGTGAGATTCATTTGGCTTAGATTGATAACGGGCACAGACTCCAACACTGTAAGCAATATCCGGTCTACTTGTAGTGAGATAGAAAAGACTCCCAATCATACTTCTGTACAGTGTTTCATTCACATCTTTCCCATTCAAATTGATTCTCAATTTAACAGATTGACCCATTGGTGTTCTGGAATGTTTAGCAGAAGTCATTCCAAATTTTTCCAGAAGTTTTCAAGAATATTTTGATTGAGAAATAAAAAAAAATTGTCACACTGCTTGATTTGTAAGCCTAGGAAAAAGGAGAGTTCTCCAACCAAACTCATTTCAAATTCATTAGACATGCTTTCGAAAAACTGATCAACTAACATAGAAGAGGTAGAACTGAAGACAATATCATCCACACAAGTTTTTGAAATTAATATGTGATGAGTGTCTTCTTTGATGAATAGTGTCTTGTGTACAGATCAGATCCAATGCAGATCCATATATACGCCGATATATATTTCTTGCTACTAATACTTTCAGATTTTGTTGGACTCATGAGATCCATATGCAGTAATTTAAGTGGCCATTTGGTTGTTAAGGCATCAACTTTCTTATGTGAGGACCTTATTTGTTTGCCAATTTGACATGGACCACAAACAACATGAGGAGTTTTTAAACGTTTAGGTAACCCAAGAATGATTTCATTTTTCGCCAAGCTATCTAGGTCCGTGTGATTAACATGGCCTAAACATTGATGCCACAAATCCATATCAATAATCATAGTTGTGTGACATGTCATCTTGCTTTCCGTAACAACTACGTAACAATTGTCAGCAGTCCGCACTCCACGAAGTACATTATTACCCTTTTTATCAATAATAGCACGGTCATTAAAAGAAAAATGGACTTCATGGTGTGAATCACATAGTTGGTTGATGCTTAACAGATTTCTCTTTCAGACCATTGACCAGGAAAACATTTAAAAGATTGGACATACTTGGTATTGAAACTGTACCTTTTTCTATTATATTTGATTTGCTTCCATCACCAAATTTGACACTACCTCCATCACAGCTTTTTAGAGAGATAAACAGGGACTTATTACCAGTCATATGTCTGGAGCATCCCCTATCCAAGTACCAAACATGAGAATCTTTTGTAGTTAGTGTGGTGAGGACCACATTACAGCTAAGATAAGACTTTATAACCCAGACATATTTAGTCTTAATCTTTTGAGGAGATAAGGTACCTTTCCTTTGCTACCTTTGCCTTTGATTCCACATTTTGTGACAATGTGGCCGAATGTGCTCTTTTATATCACAAAAATGACAAATCAGGGTAGATCTAGGCTTAGGCACATTCTTATATTGTATTGAGTCCCTAGGTTTAGCATTTGGAGTAGCCAGAATACCAGAATATAAAGTTGGTCCTTTAGCAAAAATAGATTTACCTGATTTCATAGAAGATGATGACTCTAGGTTGAATCCAAGTCCAGTCTCTTGTTTTTCACTCCTTTGTTGCATCAAAATTTCATCTAGAGTTATGGACCCTTTATTCATTCTATCAAGCTAAGATTTGGTTGAAACTAATTTTAATAGTGCCATTCGAAGTTTCCCGCACACATCGTTCTTTTCAGTTTACAGCACGTTGTACTCAGTTTACAAAGAATTCAGTTCTTTTCTAACCTCCTCTAGCTGTGCATTAATCAGATCCTTTTCTTTCCCTGCATTAATAATGGTGTCAGATAAAATTGCACGTTGGGATTCTAATTGGCTTACCTTTACACGAGCATCATCAAGTTCAGAAGAGAAGGTTAAGTTTTGACATTCAGAAACTTTGAGCCCGTGAGAAAGCTTGTCATTTATGCAAGACATACGCTACGAATCTTTCAGAAGTTTTTTATAAGCAATTTCTAAATCTTGTTCCTCATCAGAAAGATCATCACACTTTGACTTATCAGATGACCCCTGCTCAAAGGATAAGTTAGTAGAAGACATAAAAGCAACAAATTTAGCATATTCAAATTGTGACTTAGATTCACTATTTTCATTCTCAGAATCTTCTTCCCAAGAAACATTCAAAGCCTTTCCTTTGTTTCTTTCCAATCGGTTTGCACATTTAGAAGCTGGGTGTCCAAACCCTTGACATTCAAAGCATTGAATAGGTTTATTGGCATTCTTCGATGAATTCTTATAATTTTTCGGCGCAATTTTTGGCTTGTTAAAGCTCTTATTCTTAGGAAAATCCTTTTTGAGGTTCTTTTTATTGTTATTCAGATATTTTTTTGAATTTTTTGACAAACAGAGCCTCAAGTTCTGCATCATCAAAATCATTATCAAATTCATCATCATTATTGTCCCTGGATGACAGTAGAGCGATTCCCTTGGATTTCTTATCAGAATAGTGATTTGCTTCAAAAGTTTATAAGCTTCCAACCAATTCTTCAATAGTGAGTTCATTAAGGTTCGTATGTTCCTCAATACCAATTACTTTTGACCGAAATCTCTTGGGCAAAGACTGAAGAATTTTCTTTACCACGTTTTGGTTTGGAATGGGTTCTCCTAAATTGAAACTGGAATTGACAATATGACCCAGTTCGGCATTGAACTCATCAAAGGTCTCTTCATCTTTCATACGAATAGTCTAAAAGGCAGTTGTCAGATTTTGAAGTTTATTCTGCCTAACTATGTCAATGCCTTCATGCACTGTTCTCAAGAGATCCTAAGCCGCTTTCGCAATGGTACAAGTAGAAATTTTGCGAAATTCTGAGTGAGTAATGCCATTATATATAGCATTCATGGCTCTATTATTCCAATGGATCAGATTCTTTTCTCCTTGGTTCCAGTTAGCCACTGGTTTGGGAACACTTTTCCCATCAACCACTACAGTTGCAGATTTATAACCATTTATGGCTGTTTGCCAAACATCATGATCAAGAGAACCGAGAAACGCAGTCATCCTTACCTTCCAATAAGCATAATTGCCACTACCCCTCAAGCAAAGGAGGCTTAGTGGTAGAAGTGCCTTCCCTAGTGAATTCCATAGAATAAATATGAGAGGATCGCACTTTTAGAAAAGTGAAACTGCTTTAATACCACGTGAAGATTTGACTTTACCAAGATCAAACTTCTAGTTAAGCGTTAATGCAGACTAAGGTCCTTTCTCATATTATAATATGGTATTCAAACCCAATTATTAATTATCCTAAATCCGAAACAATCACCACAAAAGAGAAGAGGCTCAAGATTTTTTACGTGGAAAACCCTACTCGGGAAAAAACTACGGGTGGCAGAGACCACCGAAAACAATGCACTATAAAACGAAGATTAGTGAACTCACAAGACCATTGACCCAGTTGAAACTCAACCTAAGGGACTTTGAAGTATTTGTCGATCCGCCGTTCACCTTCCACGTGCTCGCTTGAAACCCACCTTGAATGCCCTTTCAAGGTGCTTGAGAGAATGAGGAAAAGGAATAAAGCTTCAGCGCAGTTTCCCTTGTAGGATTAGCCCACAAAAACTCTCTTAGACGAATGCTCATTGCTTGAGAAATTTAGATAGCTCTGGTAAATCCATTTGTGGTTGCAAGGGGTCATTATATAGCCCAAGGTTCGTGCACAAGTCTCTTTGAAGGAAGGAAAGACTCTTAGAGGAAGTAAACATCATCAGCATGCAAGAGTCATGAAAGGACAGAAAAACATAGCTCACTATAGCGAGCCCATGTTCTGTCTGCACACCACTGTAGCTCGCTGCAGCGAGCTCCATTCTCGCTATAGTGAGACCATCTTCTGTTGTGGATATCTGTAGGCGCTGAACTACTTCGAGAGGGTTCTATTTATGTCTTTAAACCTGACTAAAAGACTTCAAGGCTTATCTAAGTAATCCACAAGATGTCTTCTACCGTCAAAGGTTACTCCACAGTCCTTTTCTAAACGAAATAAAAATTACAACTCAATTAGAACTTGAATTTTGTTCAAACTAGAAGAATTAGCCAATCTAAAATTCTAACAAAGTTTCTTATTGAAGAGTGAGATACAATTCCTTCTTATTTAAAAAGAAAGTGTTTCCCATCCGGAATCTCATTAAAAGGTTATCTACTTCAAGAAAAATCCTTTCTATATATCCACTCTTAATTTTTTAAACGCATCCTCTTTCATTTCTTCTTTTTCTAAGTGAATCTGCATTGGGAGACACACCATCCTTCGTCTCTTCTCTTACATGTGGATCTGCATTGCGAGAGTCGGAGTCTGGATCCCCTGTTTCGTCCAAACAGGGGAGCCCTGTTTGGACGAATCAGGGGCCGACAGGTGCAGGAGCGAAGGGGGGCGGAGGAAAGAGAAAAAACACTTTTCTCTTTCCTCCGCCCCCCTTCGCTCCCGCACCTGTCGGCCCCTGATTCGTCCAAACAGGGCTCCCCTGTTTGGACGAAACAGGGGATTCGGTTCCCGAGAGTCGACACCCAAGTCTGGAAAAAGACAAGTATGAAAGACCCACCTCTCTCTTTCACTCTCTTGAGTCAATGAGTATTAAATGTGATAAGACAAGCCTCTCTCTCTCTCTCTCTTGAAAAGAAGGCAATAAAAATATAATATTTTTATTCTCTCTCCCTATTTCTCTCTATTCAATCATTCATTGTACCGTCCCTGACTCAATTTGCTACCTATGCAATCTTCCACGTTGAGGGTTAATATCCAGTGTAGCATAATGTTTTTCTTTCAACCTTTTTCTGGGTATTAAATGTGATAAGACAAGCCTCTCTCTTTCTTTCGAAATCACCTTTTCTTTTTTTTATTTTAACAACTTTTAGTTAGAATTCCTATCATTCTATTTTATGTGATCGAACAATTGGGCCCTTAAAAAGGAAATGGGATAAGAATAACAAGTACATGAGATATATATGATTAGCCTTTTTCCATTGATCTAAGGTTACTACTCAAGTAATTAAGACCAAATATCCTTATCTATTTAAAGAACCATTGGAGTAATTTTTGTGGGTATTGAAACCATCACAAACCATGGAACAGTTTGTTTGTGGGGCCCATCTGAAAGCATGAACACTTGCAGGATAGGATTTTAAGAGTTTCTTATTAGCATATATTTCTTCTCAAAGAAAAAGGATCTATTTGATTATAGGGGCGCTGTTTCCGAGGCCTCAAATTAGTCCAAAATCAAGTTGTTACATGATGTGGGATGACTATTAGTTTTGCATAGTCAACGAAAGGGCCTATAAAACTCAGATGTGTGAAGTTTGATGAATGCCAAATTTTTTCTTTCATTTATTTATTTATTTATTTTTATTTTCTGCTTGGAACATACTCATACACCCTTATACACTATCACAATCTCTATTCATTGGATCGACAGGTTTATCCATTGACCTTTTTAGAATTTGAATTACTAGAGTGATGGCTGGATATTTATTTCCCATCTTCCTTTATTCAGTTTCAATTTTTTAAGGGAGGTTATTAAGTGGTCATTTGGATATTCAATTTTTTTTTATTTAAATCACTTTAGAAATACGAGTCTTAGAATACCTAAGAATTTAATTTCACAAAACAAGCAAACCCTTTTATGGTCTCTTTCTCTTTTTTTTTTTTTTTTTTCATTTTCACGTAGGGCTTACCTATGTTCAATCCATTCCCTCCACATAGGCCTACAGAACTTGACATATCAACCTAATTGCTCCGTACACACCTTTCAAACTTGGATCATCACTGGACCTAATTTTCATACTAACTAAACATTGATCCTTGGACTTGCGCTTGTTTATGAAGATACTAGCAACAGTCTAGAGGCAGGCACAAAATACCAATAGGCTACAACACCAAAATTCAACAGTACAAGCGTTCATATCCGATCAGTAATTCTAATGGTGCTTCTTGAAGCTTGAGAGTCAGAACTACTTGGGAGCCACAAAGAAGCTTTGTAATTTACCTGTCACAACCTCTTGTCAACTTTGAAGAAGTTAAAGAATAGGAGCCTTTTGTAACAGAACAGTACTTTGCCCCCCTTATTAATCCATGTAATGATATCTAAAAATGTAAATGAGCAATCCAAGCATTTTGTTTGCATGAATGCAGCAAAGCATGAGAACCCCATCTACAGATTTTAGCTTGATCCTTCGTCTGTCTTCTTGCTTGCTTGTTCTTGAAGCTTTTTTGTCCAGTATTCCTCAAGTAGGGGTCCAAATATTGCCTTGCCAGAAACCACTCCAATCCTGCATGCATCAGTTATATAGAAGCACTGTAGATAGTACCCTTATTTTTAACATAATCAACAAGCACTTTGAGTAAGTGTGCAAGTGTACATGCATGGGTACTACAATGTAAACAATATGCATAGTCGGTCAAAATTTTGTTGGTTCTCACACTTCATGTTTGTCTTGACCTTTGTCATACACTTCATATATCACACATGCAGATTTTCCCTCTTCTTTTTTTTGTTTTTTTTTTTTTTTAGGATTACATATTGATTCCACTCTCTTAAAAGAAATTTAGCTTTATAAATGTATAATTTTGATATTTCATATAATTTATTAATGTGTTAAGAATATTGGTGCTTCTATTACTGCATTGATGTTTTTTAATAGTCATTCTGTGTACAATTTCCAATTTAATCATTCCTACATTTTCAGATTTTCATAATTATTAAGGATTTTTCTCATCTATTTACATTTAAGGAGAGTTTTTTACACATCAGGTATGCATTTACACTTCTCTTCATTATACATATATATTTATATTGTTTTTTAAAAAAATTTATGAATATATACCCTCACGATTGCTTAATATTTGTTGTAAATGATCTCAACATTAGTTGTCCCAGCATGATTAACTTAAATGTACAATTTTGATTTATCATATCATTTAATAATATGTTAAGAATATTGGTGCTTCAATAATTACATTTACGTGTTTCTTAATAGTCTTTCACTGTATGCCTATATTGATATGTAAATATCACTTTTTTTTCTAGAAATTATGGTACATAAAAAAGAAACCAATATATGCAAAATTGCAAGGATGCATCGCATTTTAACGTTATGGCTGAAAAGAAAATGTCAACTTGATGGTATTAACATATTTATATATTTGTGGTTTTTTATATTTTAAATATTATATATTAATTAGCTCCCTGACTAGGCACTAAAAGTCATTCAAAATTAGCTCGACAAAGAGGATTAATAGCAATGCAAAATCATTGTATGATGCTCACAACATCGATCAAGTCGAGTAATGGATCTTTATCCTCACTTAGAAGTACTATAGGTATTACAAACAATTGCTCTATTAAAGAAAATCTAATCATAATGTGTGTGTGTATAACTTATTTTAGAAAATCTGATTATTTGCTCCTGCAACTCAAAACCAATTGGTGATTGGAAGAGGCACAACTCAATGTTTTCTATGGCATTCGACATTGTGCCTGCTGGTCTGTTTTTAAAGCGGTTGTAGGTGTAGACACCGCATTTGACCCTCTATGATAGCCTTAAATACCTGTCATATATAGCGGTGCCCCCATTTCACCTATGATTGAATGATTAATGGCATAATTCATATTAATTAACGATGATGAAGATGCTTGTTGATAATTCTAGACTTAGTTCGACGATCTCTAGAAGTTCGTGAGAGAAAAAGGCAAATCGCGTCAAGATCTCAAGTCCAACCCATTATCACACAAGGAGCAGACCGTGACACTATTCAAACCTTTTCCGGACCACTTAAGACATGCTTAGTTTGCAAAAATGTCACCCGATTAACCTAAGTTAGGAAACTGGATCCATTGGTCCAGAGGTTCCCTTTTTCTCACCCCCTAATCATCAGGACACTTAGACCCTTGGATTCCTCACTTCGACAGCTTTCCGACGATATATAGAACGTCCAAATCAGATGAGCGGGTCAAAAGTTATGAGATTCAGAAGTTTGTCCCAAAAGGAGATGAAAATCACCTAGGCACCACCCATGTGGCGCCCACCCTGTTGAAATTCATCTAGGCGGTGTTGGGCACCCACACAGTCCAGGACCACCTAGGCACCCCATGGTGGGCGCCCACCCTCCAGATTCCACTAAGATGGCCTAAAAGTAGCCCGGGACCACTTAACGTAGGGACCAAACTCCGGAAATGAATTGACTCCATCTAGGCACCACCCTAGTGGCGCCTTCCCTATTAAATTCCACATAAGCACCAGTCCTGCGGCGTCCACACTGCCCAGGACCACCTAGGCACCCCATGGTGGGCGCACACCCTTCAAATTCCACTAGTTGGCCTAAAAACAAACCGGGACCACTCAACATAGGGACCAAACTCCGAAAATGAATCGACTCCATCTAGGCCCACCTAAGCGGCGCCCACCCTACTAAATTCCACATAGGCACTAGCCTTGTGGTGCCCACACTTCCCAGAACCATGTAGGCACCACCTCATGGGCGTTCACCTCCAAATTTACTTGTTCGGCTTGAGAGTAGTCCGGGACCACTCAAATATAGGGACCAAGCTCCGAAGACGAACCGAACCACCTAGGCACCACACATGTGGCGCCTAGCCTTGAAATTCACCTAGGCTCCACCCATGTGGCACCCAGCTTTGAAATCCACCTAGTTACCAACATTGTGCTACCCAATTAGTTAAATGCTAGTGTAGGGTCCCCCCAGTTGAAGATCTATCCGTTCGATTCAGACTCTAAATGGGACCAAGTTCCAAAAGCGAAACCCAAACCATTTGGGCACCACCCTGTGGGCGCCTACACTCTCTAGGACCACCTGGGCGCCACCCTGTGGGCGCCCAAACTGCGCAGGCCATGTAGGCGCCACCCCATGGGTGCCCATCCTCTCTCAAACCTTAATTCGCCCTAAAACAACTTAAGTTACCCTTGGATGCGTGAGACCTTCTAGAAACACGAAATAATGAAGCCCTAGCCCTCCTAAACTCGTCCCAAACCTCTATATAAGGATCTCTTAACTTCATTTACAAAGGGAGCTACCCTAAAACAGAGAAAAAAAAGGGATTATAAACAAAAATAAGAAAGGTAGTCACCATCAGAGAGAGAACTTCAGATCTAGAGAAGAAGAAGAGGAAATAGAGGAGGAGGCTCCCATGTCTTCAACTATAGCTATGGGTCTTCACGAAAGCTTCGTTCTAGGAATTTGAGAAACGTGTCATATACTGGTATTCCTAGATCTCTCCTTTCTTTTATTGCATTTCATTGCCATATGTACTTAGAAACATGCTTAGGACCATTTGAGCATCGTAGATCTACATCAGCTTGTGATATAAATGGTATTAGTGCATTATCATGTTAGTAACATGCTTAGGTTCATACTAATAGAGTAGATCTGCATTCATTTCATAGTTTTGATTGCGTAACTAAATTAGATCTCGCATTAACAACATCATCATCATCATTTATATCGAAAAAATCACAAAAAGCCCTTGGCAGAAAGGCTGGGTACCACCCACTGGCCGCCTACCCTCTCCCGGATAGGCTGGACGCCTACCCTTCTGAGATAGGGTCCGGGTTCTAGGTCTTCACCCATTGCATCATTCTCTTGTAGATTTGTTAGCTACATCATTAGTAGTTCGCATTAGGACGTTCGCATCAGTCGCTGAACATCGGAAATTGTGTTGAAAATACTAAGGCTCTTGTGCATTCATTGTGATTCGTTGAGAACCCTGACTGAACAAGGTAGGCACCATAGGTGTGGCGCCCAAGTGGATTTCTCCACCTTCGTGCACAACTTTCGATCTTCCGCATTTAGTTCATTTAGAAAGTGCATGAAAATGATGTGTTTGGTTGTTTGACGTGTTCTGAACTTCGAATTATCATTTTTTTACCACACTTCACATCATTTCATTTGAATCGTACAATATAGAAAAACCTAAAAAAAATCATAAAACATAAAACTCACTTCTTCTCTTTCCTTACTGTCTACTAAATTAGAGAAGAAACAAGAAAAATAAAAATAAATAAATAAATAAAAAAAATTAAAAGATATCCAGAAAATCCAAAAATAATAGTTAGATAGTCTAGGTTATTGAATTTAGCACCTAAGTAGGATAAATCCTAAGACTAATAAAATGCCATAATTAATTAACTCAACAATCATCAAATCATTAACCACACCTTTAATCCCATTAAGACACAAATTAACTCGGATCTAAAAGTAATTAAGAACTTTAGAAACACAAAAAACTTAAAACCCTAAAACACGGCCACCTGGGAGCCACCCCTGGGCGCCCATCCTTCCAAGACCACCTGGGCACCACCCCCTAGACGCCTAGCCTATTCATTCCCTAAGACACCCCGGTTAAAGCTTAAGCTAATTAATTAAGACCTTAGACCAATCCAAATTAATAGATTAAAATATTTTAAACCTGAAATAACTGAAATCTCAATCAATTTAGACTTGAATCAACCCAAAAAAACGCAAAACCAAAAAATCTCCAAAACAGTTCACCTGGGTGCCCAGCCTGCCAAGTCCACCTAGGCACCACCCTCTTGGCGTCCATCCCATCCCATCACTAAGGAACCCCTAATCAAAATTTCTATTTAATCACAACCCGAATTTAATCCTAATCAACATAATAAAACACTTTTAGATTTAAGAAACCTGAAACCCTAATCAATTCGACCCTGAATAAACCTAAAGATTACCAAACCAAAGCGAAACCGCAAGACGAACACCTGGGCACCCAGCCTATCAACCCACTTAGGCACCACCCCCTGGGTGCCTATCTTGTCCCATTCCTTTGGAAACCACCACTTAATTAAACTTAACTGATTAAACCAGAATTAATACATTAAAACATTTTGAACCTGAAATAACTGAAACCTCAATCAATTTAGACTTGAATTCACCTAAAAAACCAAAATCAATTCGAACCACAAAAATATCCACCTGGGAGCCACCCCCTAGGTGCTTATCCTGCCGTATCCGCCTTGGCACCACCCTCTGGGCGCTTAGCCTACCCAATCACTTGGAAACCCCAATTGAAATTAAACCCAAATTCAATCCTAATCAACACACCAAAACACCCTTGAAATTTAAAACAACTAAAACCAGAAGTCCGAATTAACCTAAAACGTCGAGCCAACTCAAACCACAAAAAACAGTCATCTAGGTGCCCATCCTACCAAGTCTACCTAGGCGCCACCTCCTAGGCGCCCAGTTCGTTTAGTCCCCAAGGAACTCCAATTAAACTTAATCTAATTAGCTAAGACCTCAAACCAATCCTAAAGCACATGATAAAATATTTTTAACTTGAAAGACCTGAGACCCTAAACCAATCTAAACTTAAATTAACCTAAAGAGAACAAAAAAAGCCAAAACCAAAAAATAGCCACCTGGGCGCCACCCCTGCCCTGGGTGCCCATCTTGCCACATCCACTTGGGCACCACCCTCTGGTTGTCTAGCCTATCCAATCACTAAGAAACTCAAATTTAAACTTAATCTAATTAAGACCTTAATTTAATCCTAAATAACACAACAAAAACACCTTTAACTGAAAAGACCCTGAAACCTTAATCAATTTGGACTTGAATTAACTCAAAAACACAAAACCAACAAAAACTAAAAAAAATAGCCACCTGCCCCATCGATCTGGGCACCAACCTCTAGGCGCCCGGCCTCTCCAATCACTATAACTTAACTAATTGAACCTAACTTAATCCTAATCAAAACAACACAATAAAGAACTTTTAATTTAAAGTACATTAAACCATAAAGGTTCAACCTTAAATCAACCTAAAAAACACGAAACCGACTCGAACCACAAAACAACTCACCTGGGCGCCACCCCTTGGGCGCACGTCTACCAAAATCCACCTGGGCACCACACCCTGGCCACCCAGCTTCCCTGCTTTCAGAAAAACCCAATTCACGACTTAGCCTAAGTGATTGACGTTCAAACAAACTCCAACTACGAAAAGACATTTCCAACTGAAATACATCCAACCCCTTAAACATCCAAACCCTTACGAACAAACAAACAACCACCTAGGCACCACCGCTATGGCGCCTAGCCTACACTCTGACCCTAATCCACTACTTCAACTAAACACAAATAACTAAACACCTTATCACTTTAATTAATTAATACCAGAACCTAAAATAATCCTTGGACCCAAAGACCAATAATCAAGCCCCTTCCGGAATACTTGAAAATCACAGCCAATCCACCTGGGCACCACCCCCTTGGTGCCTATCCTCTCATTCGCACTAAAACGTGAATTCTTGATTTTGTTTCAAAATCCGGATCCAAATCACTTCGACATTTGAACATCAGAGACTTGAAAAAATTTTAAATATTAAAATTCACCAATCAAAGCCCATTGGAATCTGAAATATAAGCGAATTATCCCAAAATCACAAAAACCATAAACTGTCAGGATAGGCATCACCCCCTCGGCGCCTACCCTACCTTTAAACACCGAATCGTGACTTTCAATTACATTTCAAATTCCGATTTAGAATTGACTTTAAGAGAATACCATAGAACCTTAAAACATTCCTAGACCAAAACATAGTTCTCAAAACCCCCCGGAATTCTAAGAATAATGTCGATACCATCACCACTAGCCAAAACACTCTGAATAAGTCAAAGTCACCAGAGTGACCTAGGCGCCACCCCCTGAGCGCCCAAGTCCTTTGTCAACCCTGTTTCGCCGATTTCGACATTATGTCACCTCCCAAATTAAAACCTTAAATCTTAAGCAACTTAAACAGAATGCTAAAATACCTCTAATCCACTTCTTAATTAATCTTCAACTTAAAACAAACCAAACCAACACAAACCTTACCCAGCCAACTGCTTAGGCGCAAGAACTACCTGACTTAGGCTATTTATATCCTAGGTTTAGATCGGGTTACCTAATTAGGTAGCTTAGAGCGTTAGGCTTTGCCCCACCACTTTTTCCTGTTTCGTTAGGGACTGGGAGAGCTGATGTGGGCAGTGTAGGACCTTAGTTTAGGGTTAATCCGATGATCAGTAATAAAGCATTAATCACGTAAATCCAAGTAAAATCCCTTAGTTAGGCCCTTCTAGCCCCATATCAAAAAAGCCATAAAAACTATAAAACTAACAAAATAAACCCAAAAAGACTTTCTTTTATTTCTTCCTCCACCTCAGGTGCCAGATATTTAATCGAACTTAACGATAAAAGGGAATAAAGAACTGACTCCTAAAATTGAATAAATGAGAACAACGAGATGGGATGAGTGATTTCGTACATACTTTTAAACAATCACGGCCCATCGGTCACCCTAAAACAAGCATTGGCCCATCGGCCACCTCCAATCAATTACAACCCATCGGCCTTTCACTTTTATCACTCGTGTATCACACACGAAAAAGATAGAAATCACAAGTCAAAGCCTCATTTGCATCATCATTTTGGTTTGAAAAATCAGCCTTTAAACCCTATTTTGCCAAGGGATTTGCAGGGGGTACCCGGGAACGGGTCCGATCATCTTCTTAAATATTTGGCACCTCCCTCCGTTTTATTTTCTTTATTTTAGTTATTTTATTTTACTTGGATATATTATGATTGTGCTATGTGAGGCTTAACCTTTATTCAGACTTTAACTCATGACCCTGAATTGACTCAAAATTAAAGAGACCCAAAGAGACCCAAATTAACGTGACAGGACAACAGTCGTGTGTTGCTGGCAGCACATTAGACAAGAGGAAGAACCCACCCATTTATTTTCTCCCATTTTTTTCTTTGGCTTTTGTCGGAGAATGATGTTATGGCCGAACCGTAGCTGGCGATCGTCATCCGTTGATTTTGAGGGTAGTCGGAATCCTCATTTTCGATGTAAAATTTAAATAGCATATATAGATGAATGGAGATTTCCCTAAGCCATGCCATTCCTTTCGGGGGGGGGGGGGGGTTTCAAAATTTACATCTGACAGCAGGGAACAGCATTGTGGCATGCCTTTGCCCAACAACTTGCGTTCTATTTGTGTTGATAAGAAATGTATGGTTTGAGTCTAGGTCCAAGTCTCGATGAACCCCAGCGCCTAATTCTGCGTCTGCACAAGTAGAAATGAAAGGCCTACACCTAAATTGCACATGGAAGGACCAAATTGCAATGGAATCTAGATACGGGCTTTGGATGTTAGTCCAAATTCATCAGGGACAAACCCTAATTGCTGTTTTAAAAAGTGAAGGAGAGTTCAGAGTCCTAACCACCTCGTTGGAAGTGTGGGTTCAATCTTTTCTTGATCCAATCCATTTAAACACATGTCCCTCTCTTTTGTAGGAACAAGCCCAAAATTTCACTGGTTTGAGTGATTTTCATGGTTGGTAAATGTTTGGTATTGCTGTATATTCAAATGTGAACAAATCAACCGTGTAGATAACTTCGGTTGATATGAAATTACATTTCACACTAGTTTCACATGAAATAGGATTTCACACTATATGATGCCAAATGTGATATAAACATAGATATAGAAATCGGGTGCACAACTCTGTGCTTTTTGAAATCTTGGATATGGATGCAACTATCCTATCTATCACATGAAACTTAATATCTCATTTAAGAATCCTATATAGAGTTCATTTGGGCACACTTGTGGAATGTTGATTCTAAACGTGCGATGGAGAATCTTTCCATAGAGGGCAGCATCCTCATTCCAACTCCTCCCCTCAGAAATTAGAATTCTATTGAATAAAGATAATTTTGCACCTTGTCACCAAAATTCCTTTACTTTTCCAATTCTTTGAAGCACCCCAAATGGCATACGTAAGAAAAATTTCTGCTTTTGCATTTCCATGGCATACTGCCTTTTCATTTCCACGACATATGCAAAGAAGCTTACAAAGTATTTCGCCTTGTCTTCTATTCATCATTTCTAAATTCATTAAATGTCATGCAGACCTTTATAATGTGTGTTTATGTCTAGTTTCTCTTTTATATCTAATAAAACTATATGAACCAAGAACTTGGCATAGTAAGATAAGCTAAGAAAGTATACCTTCAATTATCAATACGACATCTTGTTCTAGTGTCATATTGTTTAGATATGGATATCCATATGTAGTGCCTGGTATGTGGGCCTTTCTTCAGGTACGGTGTTATTCTTTGGAGGATCACCCCTTTCCTATTCCTTGGTTTATTTGGAAGGAACAAACCAACAGAACTTGAAGTGACTTTTCTTTAATGGAGGATCTTTGTAGAGCAATTCCAAAGTGGGCCTTATCAAGGAAATAACTCTCTAACTTCAGTATGAATGACATTCTTTCTAATTGGGAGGCTTGTATGTCATGTGGCTTGGCCAAGGATAGAAGGATGGTTGCTTGGTCTTCTCCCTCGATGGTAATGTTGAAGTTGGACGTTGATAGGGCCGTTGGAGGAAAGCCAGGGCCAACGGGTACTGGGGAAGCATTGTGCGATGAAAAAGGGGATATCTTATGTATGTTCTTCAAAAGTGTTGGTGCGAGGGACTCTAATGAAGCATAGGTGTTGGCTATTTTGGAGGCTCTAAGGATCTATTTCACTCTTCACAAGGTCTTATGATGGTGGAAAGTGACTCATTTAACGCTATCTCTTGCGTTACTCGGAGAGGGGTTAACCCTTGGGAATCCTAGTTTTCCCCTAATGAGATTAAGGAGCTGGCTTCTACTCGGTGTAGTTTTCTCTCATGTTATTAGATTGACTAATGGATTGGCGAATTCCTTAGATAAATACGGGGTCCTTGGGTCTTCTCCTTAGGAGGTTTAGCTCATGTATTTTTTATTGTTTTAGTTATAAATAATCCTTTTATACCCTTGATTATGTTGCGCGCTTTGGTGGTCTTTCTTATACACACAGGCTCGTTATTAGGTGCATGGTGCGCCCTTGTTGTGGGGCTCATTGGGGTCCACTATTGGTCCGTCTAAATGGATGGCAACCCCCTCAATTACATCGAATCCATGGGACTAACACCCATCCAAATGGACAGGGTTAGTAGATCGATTGCACGATTATGAAGCCGTTAAACTTATGGGTTTTGGTTAAAGATGATAGGATGATCAAATGAGCCTTAAACATCATAGGTAGATAGGGCCCACCAAAATTTGGGAATCCCCCCCATCCCCCGGTCCCATCCCTAAGCGGGTCCCACAGCCCGATGCGCATGAATGCCCAATGCACGCATCACGCATTGGATGAGCCCCATATATGATAAGACTTACCTATGTTTAAAATTCTCAGCTACATTAGATCATCCTAACACCTTGATCTTTGGCCCTAATGTTTAATGGATTTAAAGGCATCATTTTCTTAGGATTTCTATCCAACGGTGAGCAAAAGTTGGATGGGTATCAAATTTGGGCTTGTGACAATTCATGGGGGTGGGCAGTGTGTGTAAAACTCCATGGCCTAAAAAAGTTGGGGAACAAAAAAGGGGAGTTTACACACACACCCCTTTGATGAGAAATTTCTTTCTTGAGTCATGTAAATTGGAAACAAGCTTCGATGCATGGGCAAACTAAAACTAGAATGGCCCATGCAAACAATGAGATCACGATGTTTCCATCAAATGATGTAATTTGGTTGTATCACATGCCTTGTAGATTGCAATATGACTCAATCTGTTGATGGCAATTTTGGTAATGTCCACCTTATGATGCAACTATGAGCAAGACCCATCTAGTGTTATAACCAAGGCGTGTCTTTCCAATGAAGTCATATGGAGTGTGCTCATCAAATGAAAAAAAATCACAAGATATAATGTTAGGTGAGTTTTTAGTGACCATAGGTTTGCATTAGGGGTTGGTGTTAAGCCCTCGTCTATTTACAGAGAGATGGAGTGCATGTGAAACTTGAGAGATGGTCGGAGGCTTTAGAATCCAAGAGCTTTAAAAATAAGTTGTAGAAAGATTGAATACGTGAATTGCAACTTCAATGGGGATGTACAAAGAACTGAAATCACTGTCAGCTCAAGAGATACCACAAAAAATTTCATTTCGATACCTTGACTTGATAATCAGTGAGGATAGAGAGATTAAGGAAGATGTCAAATGTATGATAAGATTGAGATGGTTGAAGTGGAGACTTGCTTTTCAAGTTCTTAGTGATTGGTGCATGTCAACAAGACTGAAGGGAGGATTTTTGTAAGACCCCGCTCCAAGAGTTTCCTTTTAGTGTTAATTAAGACGTGCTTTAGCTATAAGTGAGATTAGTGGAAATGAGTTAAATCTGGATTAGAATAGCTTTTTATAGCTTTGAATTATTTTGGGAACTCTTTTGATTTAGTGGGGCCCTTTGGGGGTTCCTTTTATTGTGTCTTGATTAGTTTTGGGATTTATTTAATAATTCTGGAAATCTGTAATTTGCTTCGTTTAATGTATTTTATGATTCCCGACAACTTTTGTATTTGCTCCGTTCTCGTTTGAAACCTCTAAACCCTACTTTGCCAATGATAGGGGTAAAACAGTCTTTTTACACAAAATCTGGACACTATTTTCAATGTCTCCGAAACTCGTAAAATATATACTTTTTGGAAAGTAGAAATTTCGACGATCGATTCTTCCTTCTTCGTTGAGTCCGTCCGAAGCCCGTAGAGAGATGTTTTAGCCCAATTTGGACTTTTAAGTTGTGGGACCCATTGCCATTGTCTATATAAGGAGGAGCCCTTTTTCCTCTTCCTCTTCTTGCAACTTTCTTTGAAAAAAAGGAATTCCAACCCAACCCTAGGGTTTTCTTCAAGCCACCTTGCTTCCTGCTTCTCCATCTCCCAATCTCTCTCAAATCTATTGCTAAAGGTAAAATGGAGGTGATAATCTTCTTCCCTCCATGAGAGCTTCATCTTGATACCTTTTTTAGAGAGAGCCTTCCATTCTAAGCTACATTTTGAGCAAGCTCTTGCCATTAGAGGACTTTCCATGTAAGCTCTTCTTCTCATCTCTTGGTTGTGTGTTCTTCTAGTCCTTGAGATGCTCCATCTTGGTTGTTGGGAGTTATCCCTTTCTATTTCATAGCTTTGCTATTTTAGGTCTTGATATGTATTCTATTTTGGGGGTTTTGTGTAGATTGTGGGATTTGAGCTTGGGAGAAGTGATTAGAGCTTATTAGCTTATTTGGAGACCAAGGCAAGTGAATGAATGGATTTGATTTGAATGAGTTCTTGTTTTATTGAAAATGTGGATTTTACTATTCATATTCCTTTAGTTTACTATGTGTCATAAAGCTTTTGGAAATGTACTTATTGATATGATTTTTCTCCTAGTTAGTTTATGAGAATGTATGCATTCATTCATTAAAGCTTATTTTGGCCATTATGGACTTCTTAAATGATATTTGTACTTGCATTGAATGGGATTTGTGTTGGAAGGAGAATTAAATGCATTGATGGAATGGTGGTTGGGGGAAAGGATTAGATGTGGAATGGAAGGGAATAGACCCATTTCATGTTAGAAAATGGATGAAGCTGAGGTGAAAGGGTTTGGAAAAGAAAGAGTTGAAATCTACACCTGATGTGTAGTTCCCGCAGTTGGGCGATCAGCGGGCGGTCACCTTGGCGGCTAGCCGACAGGTGACCGGCGGCTAGCCGACCCAGATTCGGTTACAAACACAGAATGCTGTGTTTTGACAGGTGAACCGCGGTCAGCCCTGCGGTTATCTCGCGGCTAACTGCCACCCAAAAACCCTATGGCCGCTAGGTAGCCGAAATGCGCGGTCAGAAACACAGAATGCTGTATTTTAACAGGGTGAACCGCAGTCAGCCCCGCTGTCATCCAGCGGCTAACCGCCTAACACCTCGGCGGCTAACCGCCAGCTAACCGACTGGTGACCGAATTTCACCTAGAATTCCTGAGTCTTTTCTATTGTTTTCAGATATGGTATTTAAAGGTTTGGATGGGTTGTTCTGATGCCCTACCACCTTGGAAAGACCCAGGGGATGACATAAGGAGATTAACTTATAAAGAAACTCCATTTCGGAAAAGTATTGGGAATTTTGGATTCATCAACTGGTATAAGGAAACTTGTTATGTCCTCTATCATTCGAGTACCATACTAAGGGCAATAATAGACATACAAGATCTTTATACATGTTGTCTGAATACGGAAGCCCCAATATATAGTCTGTAACTGTATAAGAATTTATTTCATGGTTTTAACTCTGATTTATGCACCTGACATGTCTTGCCCGCCCCGTCTATGCATGAAAAGATAATGATATGAAATGTGTGCCTATGAGCACCATGCCCCGCCTGCCCGAGTGTTTTACACCGATATAGTCTCGTACATGTTTCGATTTCTCATGTAACCTATGAGTCGGCACCACTAAGCTTGGACGTCCTTGTCAGTCTGATCAACTGACTTGGGCCTCCCCCTTGTGCTCCCGCCGTTGCAACTTGGATCCTGTCCTATCCCGTTACCCGGTTCCACGGCCGTGGTCTTGCCTAGCTATATGTATATGTATATAATGTTGGTTCTCGTCACTTCCTGTGCTCGAGCCCAACGCACTGATTGTGCTCTCATCGCATTAGTGATAGAGAGGATTTAGCTTTAGTGTGGTTGCCATCTATTCAGTTCCTGTACCTTGAATATCCCACATGATTTATATTGCATTTGTACTTTACATGAACCATGCATCTGGTTTTAAGACAGTTATCGTTTAATAAGATTTTGTTATGTTTAAGATGTGCTTTGATCTCTCTCTTGGTATTATCTATTCATCCACCTGCCAGACCGTTGTGTCTGACCCAAATTTTGTGGTACTCAGGTCCAGCCCCCGTCATTGCCTTTGAGGAGGAGCCAGAGGAGGCGGTCGGCGAACCGCAACGATTAGTGGAGTGGCAAGTTGACAATGTCACTTAGACATTTGGTTTAGCTTTGAGCTACGTAACATTTTGGAGGTGTTTATAGAATGATACTTGATTTATACTTTTGGTTGTACTGACCTTTGTTGGCCATTACTTTTGGGGAATGTTAATTTAACTTGATCTTTTGTTTAAACTTTAACTTCATACTTTGGGAATGCTAATGAGATCATTGCTTACTCTGACATCATGTCATACTTATGTATTAACAGTCTTATATGATGAAAATGGATTAAGAGTTTGATTTGCTACACGCTTCCGCACCAATGTAAATGTTCTATGAGTGTGTGTGAAATCCTCACCGCGGAAACCTGCGGGAGATTAAATGTGTATATTCATATAATCATTCATCCACCACCGTCGCGGGCCCGGATCCCGGTCCGGGGTCGCGACAATTTTATAGGGCATCAATTAGACTAGTTATGACCTATTGAGCCTAATGTTGGCCCATTAAGAATCAACACTTGCACAAAATGAGTGCAACATAGATGACAGCGTTGAGGTAGAGGGTGAAATTGGGAAAGATGGAATCAGAAATGAGAGCTTTCGAGCGCATATAGGGGTAATTGTAGTAGGTGATAAAATAAGAAAAACTTATTTGAGATGGTTTGAACATGTTTAATGTAGCCCGGCAACAACATTGATGAGAATTTATTTATTGATTTTACTGGTTCATGACCAGCCAATGGAAGTTGTAACATGGGTCAAGTCTAAATCAGTCGGGTCTTCTAGAATTTAGGTTTAGTTCGATAAGTTCAGTGGAGTCAATTTGGATAAGGTTGGGGCTGGCTGAAAACCTGCTGCAACCACACCAAATTGCATCTCTAATGCTCGCTTTTTAATTGTTAAAGAACTTTAAATCTTTATCCCATCTATTTTCTAACTTGTCAAGTTCTATTCATTTGGCTGAGTTTTATTTTTCACCTTGCTTTTCTATAGAAAAACATGAAAGAGACAAGGCATGTGTTCTTGTTCATTGCATGTCAGGAAAAAATAGGTCAGTACGAACATTTGTAAACACATTTGTTCGTGTGTAATCAAATAATAAATAACCGTATGTGCATGACGTCTATAAATAGACAGTGGCAAGTATGGGTCGAACCCACAAAGAGCGATTAAGGATAAAAGTAAAAAATGTCACAAACTCACAATGCATAAAATTTAAAGCAACTAGAATAAAGATGTTGATGATAATAAAGAGATAAACAATATTAATAATCAGATCAAGGCACTAGAACCCATTAAGCATTCCAAAACAACCCTTTTTTTAATGAAAACACAAATTGATTAACTTTTCTACTTCAGATCTGAACCCAATCAAGGCATATAGATCCGGGTAATATGTCTTTAAAATTATTTTTTCTCAAAAGAGATGGTTTTTCTAGAAAAAATTATCAATGCGCCCAAGACCACCTCCTTCCCTTTATAAAAGTATTAAAATTACCCAATAATCACCTATCAACCTAAGCATAGACTATAAAAAAGAATCGATTCCCAAGCACAATCTATCAAAAGAAGCTTGGATGATAATAGTTTAACATGGAGAACTACAAAAAGAAAGGTGCCCACTTGGCATGAAGACTAGCCTATTCTAACATTCAAAAACATATGACAACTAATCAACAAGCACTCTTATGAAATAAAGAAAAAGTTACGACATACTTATCATCATCTAGTAGCCCTGATCACAAAGTTACTCACTCATTGCACATAAGAAAAAGATGATTGTTGACACAAAAAATGTTACTTTGCCTCTTTATACACTTTCAACATCAAGAAACTATATGAAGCCGCATCCTACGACAAACAGGCAATGCTACTTCATGCATCAAATCTTGTCAGAATCAAACAAAAACTGCAAAGTTCTTCAAAACAGCCAAAAGAAGAGTATACATGAAGTTTCAGGCCATTTTGACACTATTTGGCCTAACTTCACTCTTCCAGCAATTGAACAGGTGTTCCCCGTGGCTGTAAAGTTAGAGACCCTGATTCACAAAACAGAGCACACAGTTGGCCTCAAAATATCACTAGAAGGCTCTACATCAAATTCCAAGCAATTCTGATATCGTTTCGTCCAAAAAGAAAATAGCCGCAACAAAGTTAGCTCTTCCGGCAGCGATAGCAATGAAGACATCAGATCTTCAATCAGAGCCTCTGTATCCACCATCAAAATCAGGGGATCGTCACCAGACACTCCAAAATCGCCAACCGGCCAACCAAGAAAGGACACCTTCTGCCTAACCGATCAAGAAATCGACAAGACAGATGGTATCGGCCCACTGGTAACAATTAATATATGAAATTACATGATCATCTGACATCAATCGGCTTGAAAATCCATCGGCAATCAAGGCTTCCTACATCGCGGGTAGAATCCCAAAAGAAGCGGCCTGGCCCAACCTGCGACTCTTCAAATGCTTTGGCGGCCACTAAATGTAGTTAATGACCCGTTTTATGAGAAATTAATGTGGTCATTTACTCATTATTGTAGATGGCCCAATCAGAAGCCAAGAAATGAGAGTTACAAGTAAAGTGCAATCATGGCATAAACCATGTAACTCCTCCCATCATGGAGCTTTAAGGCAATTAAAAGCCATTTATTCTTCAACGGCCAATCAAAAGCAAAGAAAAAAGAGTTACAAAAATATAAATTAAAAAACTTGTAACTCCTCTCATCATGGAGCATTAATGCAATTAATGCATTTAAAGCCCATAAACTCCCCTCATGGCCATCAAAAGCCTATAAAGGGAGGCCATTTCCACCATTTCAAGGATCGATCGATCGAAGGATGAAAAATCAGGAAAATACACAAGAAAAATCCTACAAAGGTTGCTACAACGACCTCTCCTCCATTGAAGAATATCTGCAGCGACCACCAATACAAGGTGACCAAATTCCCTTAGGGGGCCACCCCCCTCCCCCCCTCCCCCCCCCCCAGGCCCTCTCCTCCTGTCTCCATGGCTTAGACGTGACTTTTCAGCCCGTCCACTTAGCTTTTTATTGGATATAGAACCTCCTCTTGGTCTTTATCCTCTAAAAATCTGAGGTTCAAGTTGAACCAAGCGAATCAAAAGCATCATCTGTTCTCATCTGAAGGATGATGGCGAAGTCCATACATCACTTGCGACCTTCAATCTGAATAAGTCCCCACAATCTCCTGAGAAGTTAGATCATATTTTCTTATTTTTCATTGTAGTTTGTATTTTTTACAGAGACATAAAAAAATCGCAACTCTTTTCTTTCCCTTTTGATAAGAATTGTAAATCACCTTTCACGGCATTCAAAACAAAAGATGTTTCTTTTATTAAATATGTGCAATAAAAACTAGAAAAAAGTTAATTTTCTTTTCTACTTGTGAAGGTGAATCTATGGACCACCACTTGTCAATTCCAAGTAGAGTAGAAAATCTAGCATACCCATGCAAAAAAATTGATGTTTGCCTTGTCTCCGGTCATGAAAGGGTTGGGCCCCAAGGACTCTCACGTCTGCTGACCCCGGTAGTCCCGCTAGCGAAAAAGCGAACCCATCAAGTTGGTACACCTGGTGGGACTTGTTCTTTTGAGAACATGATACTTAGAAAAGAAACATTTGCATATCATATCTTTTGCTCTATGTTTATGCTTCTTTTCTAGATTCCTTGGCTCCTTTCTAGTTGGTGGCCTATGTTGGATTTTGCATCAAAAAAAAAAAAAAAAAAACATGAGAAGGGATTTATGGGAATTTTAAATTCTATCTTTGAGTTTAAATTCCACCCTTTCTTAAAATAAAATAAAATAAAATCAGATTTCTTGCTTTTGGGATTCAAATTTGATAAACTTTGATCCTTTCCCTTTCGGAAAAAAGCTTGTAGAAATGTTTGAGTTTGAATTCGAATCGGGGATGAGCCACTTTTTCTCTTTGATGAGTCCAGTAGAGATCTTTAAAAAAAAAAAAAAAAAAAAAAAAAACAGATTTCTTACTTTTGGGATTCAAATTTGAGAAACTTTGATCATTTTCCTTTCGGATAAAGCTCGCAGAAATGTTTGAGTTTGCATTTGGATCGGGGATGGGCCACTTTTTCTCTTTGATGAGTCCATTAAATATCTTTCAACAAAAAAAAAAACCAGATTTCTTACTTTTGAATTCAAATTTGAGAAACTTTGATCCTTTCCCTTTCGAATAAAAGCTTGCAACAAGGTTTGAGTTTGCATTCAGATCGGGGGTGGGCCACTTTTTCTCTTTGATGAGTCCATTAGAGATCTTTTTAAAAAAACAAAAATTTTCAAAAAAGAAAAAAAAACCTTCCGTCACTTTTGGGTTTAGTTCAAGAAATCTTGGTTCCCTCCCTTTCAGATAAAATCTCGCAGAAATGTTTGAGTTTTCACTCGGATTGGAATATCATTTGCTCTTTTTGATGAATTCGATCTTGACCTTTCAAAAACAAAAAAAAAAAACACCTTCCGTTACTTTTGGGTTCAGATTCGAGAAATTTTGGTTCCTTCCTTTTCGGATAAAAGCTCGCAGAAATGTTTGAGTTTTCTTTTGGATTGAAATACCATTTGCTCTCTTTTATGAATCCAATCTTGGCCATTCTAAGGATGCAATTTCCAACATTTGTGCCTAGTGATGCTAGTATGTCCTTTTGGGTCTACTGTATTCGCGATCGACACACTTGTTTTCTCCAACATTTGTACCTAGCGGTGCTAGTATGCCCTTTCGGGTCTACTGTATTCGCGACTGACACATTTATGCGTCCAACCTTATATTCATCTTACCTTGAGTGAGCCTTGCTTCTTGGCAATTTGAATTAAGGTTTATAATTGTTTCGAGCAGTCATTAGAGAGCTCATTCTGAGCTTACAATTGTTTTGAGTAGTCATTAGAACGCTCGTTATGAGCTTACCATACTTGCGATCAGAACAATTATACCTTTTATGGCTTTCTGTCTTCTTTATCTCGCTTGAGTCGGGCCATGTCCCCTAGAGCTATTTGAGAAGACAAACCATAGTTCTTCCATTTATGTTTAATATATTTTTGTGATTACTAATGGATGTGGTCTTGTTTCATAAACTTTTTCGAAACTAACAATGGCAACTTCTTTGACCATTACCTTCAATGAAAACAAGTACCAACTCATGCTTTAAGGGAAGCAAAACATGAGCATCATCTTTCTCAGCAACTCTCTAAACACTGGGTCGACCTTTGCTCCCAGGACCAGTCTTTGGGACGCTGGGTCCATTCCCACTTCTCGTAAAAGAAACCGCACCTGCCAAGAAGCAGAAAACTGCCTCTGGACGTGTCACTGCCCTGACACCAAAGCCGACCACCAAGAAGCCTAAAGCTTGCGGCACTCCCACAAAAGCTTCAACCTACAAGAAGCCAGGTCTATCCAAAGACTAGGTCCCCAAAACCTTCACCAAAGCAAAGAAGGTTCCAGGCATCCATAAGGCTAGCATACCTGGCCCCTCTCAAGGAGAACCGGTTCTATCCTCTCGTTTACACGAAGGAGGATAGACCCGCCTTCCGCCAGACAATGAAGTCAACTCAGCACGAGCCAGCTTGCTCCTACAATCCCAAAATCAAATTATGCATTACAAGGCCCTTAGAAGAACCTGCTAAGGCCTGCACTCCTTCGGTTCATCCCTTCATCTCAACCTTTCCCCCTTTGCATGCCTCATCTATGGACTTCAAAATGAAGATCTAACCACACCATTCCCTTCTCCTTCCTTCAAGCTTCAGCTGGATGCTTCTTGTGCAAAAATCCTGCAACTTTTCCACCTCCATCCAGCTGTTTCCTTCTTGTTTGGATAGTTTCAGGTGAGGGCTTCTTCCCATCTCTTTAATGGAGCTTTATTAGCTCCTCTAGAACCCATTTTCCTTACATGCAAACCCATTTCGAAATGGGGTTTTGGTTTTGGAAATTTGTTTGGTTTTGAGGTGTTTTCTTAGGGCTTTGTAGATTTCTTGGTTCAGCTCTTGAGTGGGATCTTTGAGGAAGTCTTTGGATTGCAATTTTGACCCAGGCAAGTGAATAAAATGATCTTGGGATGCATGCAACTCAATTTGTGTTTCTTTTCCAAGATTTGATATGAAATAGCTGTCATTTGATTCATTTTCTTTGGCTATGTAAGGTTGATTTCATAAAGGTTTTGAGTGTTCAGCTGGGTTCAGATTTCTGCAGGG
Organism: Persea americana; assembly: GCA_029852735.1. NCBI lineage: Eukaryota > Viridiplantae > Streptophyta > Magnoliopsida > Laurales > Lauraceae > Persea > Persea americana. The sequence goes on from CM056810.1 coordinate 58,027,931, forward strand.
TTTTAGTGTTCAGATTTTGTTCAACTTTCTGCAGGGTTTTGTGTCCATGATAACATGGGAAAATTCTGGCCATTGGTTTGTTTTACTAGGCTGGAAATTTGATCTGAAAGTTCTGGTTCATTTATGTTAATGTCAGAATTTTGGGGTTGTTTTACTAGGCTGGAAATCTGATTTGAAATTCCTGGTTCATTTATGTTAATATCAGAACTTTTGGGTTGTTTTACCAGGCTGGAAATCTGAATTGAAATTCCTGGTTCATTTATGTTAATATCAGAATTTTTGGGTTGTTTTACTAGGCTGGAAATCTGATATGAAATTTCTAGTTCATTTATGTTAATATCAGAGTTTTTGGGTGGGTTGTTTTACTAGGCTGGAAATCTGATTTGAAATTCCTGGTTCATTTATGTCAATATCAGAATTTTTGGGTTGTTTTACTAGGCTGGAAATCTGAATTGAAATTCCTGGTTCATTTATGTTAATATCAGAATTTTTGGGTTGTTTTACTAGGCTGGAAATCTGAAATGAGATTTCTAGTTCATTTATGTTAATATCAGAATTTTTGGGTTGTTTTACTAGGCTGGAAATCTGATTTGAAATTCCTGGTTCGTTTATGTTAATATCAGAATTTTTGGTTTGTTTTACGAGGCTGGAAATCTGATTTGAAATGTCTGGTTCACTTATGTTAATATCAGAACCTTTCATTTAATCTGGTCATGGAATGAGATGGTTTGTTTGGTGTTGTTTGGAGGTTGAAAAAAGGCCAGGGAAATCCTATTTAAGTGTTGAAGAAATATTGGATTGAGAAGGAAGGAGGGGAGGTCCAAAAAAAAAAAAAAGTGGAAAAAGAGACCCCCAGGACTCGCATTTCAGCACATCACAAAGGGTCATCTCGCTATTGCGAGACGCACTCTTTCAAAAACTGAAAGAACCGATCGAAAGAGTGAGACAATTACAAAGAATTAGTAAAAAGGTCAGTGCTTAGGAAAAGGTTAAGAAGAGAAATGTAGCTTTCACAACATCTATAGTAGATCACGGAATTAGTCCTCTTTTAAATTTAGAAATCTACCTCGAGCAGCATATGTACTAGCTTTATGTTAGGGCATTTTAAATTTATTTACCCCGCACAACTTCCCAATTCGGATCACGAATGCTCACAAATATACACACACCACCTCATCCGTGCTTTAGTACTAATGATTTTCAGGTGAGTCTTGGAAAAGTAGTTTTCACTAAGGTTTCATTTCTATCATTTTCTTTTAAAGCTTGAATGCTAAAATGGCCCCCCGACACTTCTACCGAGAAAGAAAACCGTGCACAAGCCAACACTATGCAGTGGGGGCTAAAAATACTACAGCAACAAATCACCCCTTTAGAGACCTTATAGGAAAACAACCCCGGGTTGCATGCATGACACCCCACACATTGGGGCATATATTTTTTAGGAACCAACCCATGGGTATAATCTTGTTCACTACTTCCCGTAATGAAATAATGTTTTAGTATGAATCAGTGAACTGTGGATAGTGTCTATTATGCTATTTTGACTAATCATAGTATAATATCAATGTCTACGCAAAATTGTGAACTTCCTGTCTTTATTATTTTCTCTTAATATTTGAAGAAATGTATTTCTTCTATTGCTGTTTTAACTTCCGTTGTATATACCATTCATTATTGGTAAACAAAATATTAAAATGAAAAGAAAGAAAATTATAAACTTATATGTTGTATATGGTCACTTTGCAGTGGATTTTTTTTTTCATACAAACATTATTTTATGTTTTGCATATTTCTTTATGAAATTTGATGGTTATCAAAGATGGATGGTTAGATTACATTTTCTTCATTGTGGTTAGATTCTTGTCTTGTTTTTACTAAGTGGCAGAGTTCTATTGGTTACACTAGTGAAATCATAACATTGTGTTGCATTTGAGTTGGTTAGGTGAGATTGAAAGGTTTTTATTTTGAAACTACTACTTAGCCGCTGCAATCTGTACATTTCGTCAATTTCCAGCATTTGTTTATATTATCTCTATGTTATCATCCTTGAAATGGTTTTTTTTTTTTAAATCTCGTATTCATTATTTTTTGTATTTATTGGTTTCAACAAATATTGAAATAGTCTATTACTTACATTTTAGTTCTTAATGATATTTGACTCGGGTGTATTAGTAAAAGTAGACAGCTTGTAAGCATCGGATGATTCTTTTTCCCACTTTCAATTTGATGTCAATGGAGCAGGACGTTAGTCCAGGTCTATATAGGGATAACTATACCTGTTCACTTATTAGATAGTAAGCCTCTTACTCTTTCTTAAATGCAATATATGGATAAATGACATGGGTTGATTTGGGTGTTCTATACTTTTCGTATTACCTTGTCCTGTATGGTTGTTGCATTCTTTATAAAGCATAGGGTGACACATACCATGGATATTATTTAGATTCTCTTCTTATTATGTCCAGTTATTTTTTTTTTCTTACGTACTAGCTAATTAGTCAGTTTATAATAGACACTTGTCTCAATTCCTTTGAATTATAATAAGAGCATTGTGTTCATCACAAGAGGTGGCCTTGTTGGCATGTAGATGCTGTAGGCGATAAAAATATCACCCACTTAGATTAGGATGTAGAATTTATGGATTTGGGAAGACCGAACGCCGAGGATCTGAAAATGGAAGGAAAATAGCTTGGGTCAAAGCCCCTGGCTGCTGTAAGCCGAAGGCACTCTGATGGCTGAGTTAGTCTTGGAAAAACTAAGCAGGAGGAGGAAGAAGAGAATGAGAGTTTGAGTAAGAGTTCACGTATTGTGAGTTTGCGTACCTCCATAGGGCTGATCCCATGTGTATTTGTAGATGATTCCTCGTTCATTCTTCTTTGTGAGTGGGGGTAGGTGGGGTAAGGTCCCATCGGGCGACATTCGGCGGTAGGTAAAAAGGGCACATCCCATCAGAAACTTTCATGCTTTTAGATAGTTGATGTGAATGGATGATAAAACCAACTTCTTATCGCCATAAATGAGAGACCCTATCTATCAGGGCTCGCCTGTACTTTTCATAGGAGCGTGATGGCCCACTCTTTGCCTTCAGTACTTTTACCGGGACTAGGAATGGTCTTGTTGGGCTGGCACTTACTACGAGCTGCCGAGCTGATAAACGCTCAGCTGACACTCTTAACCGAGCTGGGGAGCCTCTTGAGCCGACGCTTCTTACCGAGCCGCCGAACTGTTGGGCTGTGATTACCGAGACCAAGGTGAACAGTTAGTGCATCACCGTGGTCCTCACTTAATCTCGTCATTACGGTATTTTATCCACATAGATGCCCTGGCCAATGTGGGAGTGCCTTTTGACTCTTTGAGAATTGAAAGTCATTTGTGTTTTTTGTAATGGGTCCAAAACAGAGTTTGAAGTTCTCTTTTGCATGATACGCTTATGAGAAATATCTACCACAATATGATTTTAATTGTACCAGCGTTTTGATGATTTTATCTACAGCTATATTGGTTATATATCCGAGTTTTCGACTCATGTGGTTCATAATGCAGATTTCTACGAACAAGTCCTCACACAAGACTATGCTTAAGGAGTTGAAACATTGGATGGAACCTGAACTGATTAGTATTACAACTATTTATTAACTGGAATTGAATCATTGTTAGGGTTTGTACAATGATTGTCTTATTTATCTTATTATTTTCATTTATTTTTTTATTTTCCTGGTGATGTTTGATATTTGATAATGATCATTGCTTTGGTGCAATGGTAAAAGTCTCGGGTACCATGCGTGATAACGCAAGCGCGAGCAGCCACTTTTTAAAAAGTTGCCAAAGGTTAGGTCTTTATGACATGTGTAGGCCAAAACTATGGTGAAAGCATGAACTGTATAGACAATGGATGACATCATCTCATTAGTTAAAGGAAAAAGGTATTGTATTGCATGCAAGAATACCATTCATAACTTTTCTTAATGGATTCTCAAATTGTTTTAATCTACTTAATGTTATTATTGTTGCTAATTTATTTTTTTGAGAGATGACAAAAAATTTGTAGCTGATTGATAAGCTATTCGAGTGCTTGTTGTGTGGTATCCTTGCTTTTCAGATGTTTGTTATCATATTCATTGTAGGTCCTTCATAAATGTATATTTGCTTTTCGGAGTTTGAAACTATCTTTGGTTGTGTTAGTGGAGACAAAGGTAAAGCAGGCTTCTTACACTTACATTGCAAACTCAATTCTACCAAATGGTTGGAAAGAATCTTCAACTATGGAAGATGGGTCCACTGCTAGAATATGGATGATGTGGGATCCTCGACTGGTTCAGGTTACAATTGCTTCTCGGAATCCTCAATATATGCATTGTGATGTTAAGTATGGGACTATGGCCTTCTTACTCTCGGTTTGTTATGGGTATAACAACTACATACAGCGAAGAGATCTTTGGACATCTATTACTGATAGGTCCAAAAATAGTGGGCTACCAAGGATTGTTGTGGGAGATTTTAACACTATTAGATGGACTCAAGAAAACGAGGGGGGTGCAATTCCAAGAGCTGCTGGACTTATTGATTTAATGATTGTATTCAAGAAGCGGGGCTAATAGATCTCAAGTTGTCAGAGGCTTCTTTCACTTGGTCAAATTCCAGCATTGGTGATTCGCGAATTCAATGCAAGCTGGATAGAGTACTTGTTAATGCTTCTTTCCTTCATTCAAGTCCATTCAAAGGAGATATTGCCATGTATATCTGATCATTCTCCAATGTTACTTTCCTTATCTGAAAAGAATCACATCAAAACTCCTTTTCGATATTATAACTATTGGGCAAAAATGTCGGGGTTCTTTAAAACAGTGAAAGATGCTTGGGATACCAATATTATTGGCACTCCACTCTTTATTGAGGTCCATAAGCTCTCAATAGTTAAAAAGAAACTCATTGAATGGAAAAGGTTTCAGAATTTCCTTCCATTGAAGATTTCAGAGGCAACCCTACAGTTGGACAATTTTCAGAAATATTTGGTAGAAAATCCAATGGATAGTGATATTCAAGAGCAAGAACGTATTTCAAGAGTTGAACTCCAACATCTGCTACAGGCTGAAGAAAGTATGTACAAGTAGCGTTCTAGGAACTTGGCAGTGAATTTGGGGGATAGTAATTCCAAGTATTTTTATCGTCTTATGAAAAAGCGGCAGACCCAATCTTATATTTCTCAGATTACAGATGAGGAAGGCAGTAACTACACCGAACCTTCAGGTATTGCTGCAGCCTTTGTGGATCATTTTCAAAATATATTAGGTCCTGCCATCACTATTCATTACCCTGATCTATCTCATGTCACCCCTCATGGTTTAGTCACTAACGAGGATGCCTTAAATATTTTGAAACCAGTTACTCAATCTGAAATTGAAAATGTGATCAAGAATGCTAACCCAAATAAAGCTCCTGGGCCTGATGGTTTCAATGCGCATTTTTTTAAGGTGTGCTGGCCAATTATTGGCAAAGATGTGTGTGCAGGTATCAAGGATTTCTTCCAGTATGGATCTATGTTAAAACAACTAAAAAAGACTTTTATAGTGTTGGTGCCAAAGACTGAGAATGCAAACTCTCCAGATAAATTCCGGCCAATATCTTTGACAAATGAACTGTACAAAATTATTAGTCATATTTTGGTGAATCGACTTAAGTTGATCATTGCCAAGATTGTAGGCCCAATGCAATTAGCCTTTGTGCCAGGGAGAAGCATAACTGGTAATATTCTACTTGCTCAAGATCTCATCCATAACTATCATTTGAATCAAGGTAGTCCTCGAATGTGTATCAAACTTGATCTTGCCAAAGCCTATGATAGTGTAAGATGAGACTTTCTGGAGGCTGCTCTTCGGCGTCTTCATTTTCCAGACCATGTTATTAAACTGCTCATGGAGTGTGTCTCAGGCGCCCAATTCTCTGTGTTGGTAAATGGTGGGGCAGAGGGTTACTTTAAAGCTACTCGTGGATTGCGACAAGGCTGCCCATTATCTCCATTCCGATTTGCTATAGTTATGGAATTTTTCTCTATCATGATGGTTCAATATGCTAAGGCCAAGCTGATTCCCTCATCCTTTGTGAAACGAGATGTCACCATCTCTCATTTGATGTTTGTTGATGATTTGATAGTTTTTAGCAAGGCTTCCACAGGTGCAACGGTAAACCTCAGGCATTTCCTTCTTCATTTTATAAAGTTTATAGGTTTGGGTGTAAATTGGCTCAAAAGTGCTATATTTTTTACAAAGTGCAAGGAGGATGACCGAACTGCTATTTCGTCCATCCTTAATGTTCCTCAAGCACAATTTCCAGTTAGATATTTGGGCATTCCTCTCTCCTCAAAGAAGCTAAATTTTAATGATTGTCAAGCTCTTTTGGCTAAAGTTCAGCAATGATTATCAGGGTGGAAGGCTAAAGTTCTTTCTTACGCCAGTCGTCTTGAGCTGATTAAATCCACTTTATCATCATTCCATTTATTCTGGGCTACTGCTTTCATCCTCCCTCAAGCAACTCTAAATGCATTAGATCGTCATATTCGAGATTTTTTTTGAAATTGCTGGTCTACTCACTACATTCACCCCATTGCTTGGAGCTCCATTTGTCAACCGATTTCTATGGGTGGGCTTGGCATTTGATATCTTTATGGTGTTGCCAAGGCTGCATTACTTTGACAAGTTTGGAATGTTGTCATTAACAAAAAAACTTGTTCTAATATATGGGTTCATGCAAAGTACTTGAAAGAGGGTTCCTTTTGGGATGCTTCAAATCCAAAACCTGCTTCTTGGGGTTGGAAAGGCATTTTAGCCCTTAGACAGATAGCCTTACCACATATAAAATTCCTAATTGGAAATGTTCATCTCACAAAGTTTTGGACTGACCCTTGGCTCAATGGTGGGCAATTAAAGGACTGTTATGGAGATCGACCAATTTATAACACAAGATTGAGCACTAATATCATGGTTAGTTTGTTCATGCAGAATGATGGGTGAAATTTTCCAATTCCAACTACAAATGCGTTGACGGAGATTTACCAGGTCATTCCTAGTGAGGTCATTCCATGGAGGGAGTTCGAAGCTGAAATTGTGTGGACCCTAGAAGATCATGGTTAGTTCTCTTTGAAATCTTCCTACAATTTAATTTGTAACATCTCTAACCAGACCTTGCAGTGGACTGCTTCAATTTGGTTTAAAGGATGTATTAAAAAGCTTTCAATTTGTGCTTGGATGCTTCTTCGAGGAAGACTCAAAACGAAGGATTTCCTTCTTCAGAAAAATGTTGATTGTGATACCTGTTGTGTTCTTTGTGATTGTACATGGGAAACAACCTCACACCTCATGATTCATTGCCCATTCTCCCGAGATATTTGGAAGGCTTTACTACTTAAATTGAACTTGATGCCAGCAAGTTGTAACGATGTTTATGAATTGCTTGATTCAATTATTTCTCGCATAGACTAGCAAAGTGAAGGAGCTATCACTCTTAGCAAACTTTTGTTCAATGCTTATGTATGGAACATATGGGCTGAGAGAAATTGTAGGATTTTCAGGGCAAAAGCACATTCTATTGAGACTGTAGTGCATAGAATCAGTCAAGTGATTACCACTCACCTCCTCTATCTTAGTATCAGCTTACCAACAAACATCCAATGCCATTAGAATGTGCCTCCAAATGTGTCTCTACACACCCATTAGAACGACTCAAAGCTAATCTGTGAGAGAAACCATGGCTAGCGCCTATCTATTGTTCAAACTAGACAGGATTTAGTTGGTGTTCTTTGGTTGGATCTTCATCAACCAGTACAGGTTCGAATAGAGTCGGTTCTAAACTATTATGCAAGGATATTTCGCATCTTGGAGATTGCTCAACACAATGTATCATCCCTTAATATTGAAACGGAAAACTCTATTTAGTAAGCTATCCTTAATCTAGATCACTCTGAATGGAACATGAGATTTCAAGCCAGAAGACTTTCTAAGGAGGTTAAACGATTCGAGCAGGTGCAATTCTCGTTCCTACACCCTCACACAGTGCGGTTCAGCAAATTCATCATGTCCACTTCTGGTACAACTCCAAGGGATGTGAATAATATTGAGCTGATGTATAACTTCACCTATATTTCATGATTGTGTTAGTTTGATTTTAGTTGTTTTGGTTTCTTTTCTGGGCTATGCCCCATTGGGAGGTTCTAAGATCCCTATTGGGTGACTTGGACTCCCCCTTTCTTTATTTTATTTTTTGAGAAAATGAAGACCTAACTTAATCTTAAAAAAAAAATGTATTTGATAGATGATATTTTATTTTTCATCCTTTTTATACTAATTTTTGTGTATTTAGCAATAGAGTAGTCTTGAAAGTCCTTTTTTGTGGATTTGAGTATGACCTTTTATTTGGTCTTGAAAGAAATTGTTATCAAGTGTAATAGCCTAAGGCTACAGGATCTGGATCCTTCACCAATGTGTTGGGCAGGAATCCTTTGTTGTGAAGAAAAATAAATGTATATGACCGCAATCCTGTCATTGACTGTTCGACCACTTCAGAAATCATTGATATACATAGAATTAAGTGGAATTAATCTTTCAAAACACAGTGTGGTTGCATGAAATATATTGCATTGCCTCACCAATCCAAAACAACAGTAAAAAAACCAAAATCCAAACACCCAATTAAGATAATTGAAGAAAAAGCCACTTCAATCCATTGGGAGCTTTTAGATGGGGACGATGCGAGGTTTCCTACTTTGATTTTTTTTTAAATGAGTTTGAGTTTTTTCATCATTTTTTATATACTTTGTCATCAACTTTCTCATAGTGGCAATGATTTTCAAATGCATCCATCAGATTCAGGTTTTTCATATGTATGGGTTACTTCTAATGGCATATGTTTTCCTATTTGTTATGAAACAAGAACTTTTATAGTCAAAGAGATTCCTCCTTTAAAAGGTTCATGTAAAAACGATGGCGGTTGTGATGGGTCTGTGGGATTCCATTTTCACTCGAAATTTTAGTGGTGCTTTGAGGCTTTCTTAGTTAGAAAGGTTTCAGTTTTGGAAAAAAAAAATTCTCTATAAAACCATTTTAACTTCCATGTGATAGTACTAAACATTCTCCTTCTTCATTGGATGACTTTTTCTTACCTTTTATGTGGCCAAATTATCACTGACCAGTGGTTCGGCCATTTGGTTCATTACCCGTCCAACCCTTTTCATGAGAACATGGTTGGTATATAGAATCCCTTATGTAGGTGAGGACTCAAAGTGTGTGTGTGCGCTCTTGGAGCATGGATTAGCTAACAACTCTTACTGCATAGCATCTACTTTGTCAAGTGATTGGGAACTGCACCATGTCTTTTTTGTGTTATCTGCATATTGGTTGGCATTATTTTTATTATTCTTGAGTTGGATTTTCTTCCTTCAGATTTTCTTGTGTTTTCTTTTCTTTATTATTATATGCAAAAGGGCTCATTGTCTTGGTAATTTCCAAAGTTATTTATATTATCGCTTGTCAAGGGCTTGGTGGAGACCGGAACTTACATGGATTTTTTGTTATTCTTTTTAATGTTCAATTTAAATGCTTGATAATTTTGTTTTTACAATCATGTTACAAAAAAAAAAGAGTGCTATAGCTTAATGGGTTGATTTTATTTTTATTTTTCTAACATATAAAAGGCATATGTTTCAGATGGCATCTTAGGGTGCAACTGTTGTGGGCATGTTCCACCAAGCAGTTTGGTGGTAGTCATCGGATGTGATCTGGACCATGTGACAAACTTGAACATAGATCTTATGTTTTTGTATATTAAAAATTCTTCATTTTATTAAATTTATGTTGTTTACAAACACATCAATACACAAGCAATTTGAGATCCCCTTCCACTCAGTTCATACTGATCACTTGGATTTTGACATTCGTGGCTGAAAGCATGGATTAAAATATCGACTATGCCCTAAGTGAGTTGGGTCCTATGGGTCTTGGACTCGAATTTTGGGACTCGGCCATGAGACTTAGCCAACTATTTATATTTTAAATTGGGACATGGCCCAACTCGGTTGAGTCCCCTGCAACTAGCCCAAGTCGACTCAGACTCGGCCCTGATTGAGTTGGGACTCGAGTCCGAGTTTTTTTCCTTAGCAAAGAGGCACATCACTAGTGATTTTGAGGACTAGCCTCCTTTATTTTATATAGATTTGAACTTGATAAACTTTATTTTATTTCAGTTGGACTTGTTTAGTTTTATATAAGAGCAGGGCTCTCCTAAGCTGAAGCTTAGCTTATCCTAAGCTCGAATAGTGCTGGTCCCACAAATTAAAGTTGATTATATCAGTTTTTTGCATGATGGAACTAGAAAATCCAATTCTAATTGGATTTATCTTGATTTTGGAGACGATCATCATGCAAAAAATAATAAAAATCGATTTTGATTTATGGGACCAGCACTGTTTCAGCTTAGGATAAGTTAAGCTTCAGCTTATGAGAGCTAGCCCCTTTAAAATATAATGTTTGTACTTGTGAACTTTAGAAGTTTTCCTTTACTTGTGAACAACAATAATGGTTACTATTTATTTCAAATAAAATGCGCGGAATAATCCTCATGTGTCATGTACTTAACTTAAGTTAGTTTATGATGCTTATTAGGCATGGTCTGGAACCCGAATGGGCCACGGTTTTGGGACATGACAAAGGTAGTGGAGATCTTGAAGTAATTGTCGGTATTTATCATCTTTTGCAGCCCATAAGTGTATAGATCTATTAGCTTCATATTGGAATCCATATTTTGATGTATTTTTTTATGAAATAATGTCATGGAAAACCCATATGGAGACTAGATCTCTATAGGAGAACCTAAGAATTTGGTTTTATGGGTTGGCTGAACCCTAAATACTGAATTTTTTCCTGATCAAAACCCATATCAAGGTTATGATTGTAAACAGAACTTCGCCGAACCTAAATCTATGCGTGTAGGTTGGCCAAATCTATGGCTTTAGTTTTCAATTGTATATGCTTGAATATGCCTTCTCTAGGCTGTTGTTTTCTTTGTTAGATTGTATGACCTCAATCTAGTGGATAATCCAGATAACTTGATTTGTTTCATAAATTAATTTATATTTTCATGCTTTATTCATGAGACAAATGGTATTTTATTCTATGTTTGCACATGGCTAATACAAAATGACATGATGGTTCATGAGATGAACAGGAGCCCACAAGTATATTAGATGTGATCCATGTGTTTGGATGAGATCTACATACAGGAGACATAGATCACAAATCTTATACTTAAATTGATTCATAGCTAGTGATGAGATTGGGTATCTCATCTGATAAGGTTGCAACGCTATGACACTATGAGATAGTGTGAGATGTCTCGATCATCAGAGTGTAAGACTCTGGATCATTGTGCTGGTACATTAGATGTACTGAAGGACCGTGAGTAGCACCATGTACAAATCTGTCTTTGATTAAATGACTGCTTTCATAATTCCCAAGCAATAAGCTTTTAATCTTGAGAGATTAATGGACTCAAGTTTCTACTATACATTTACTTTGAGTCATCAATGAGTGAGGCCAATTGTAGGTCAACACCTCGATGTTTTGAGTACGTGGTAATGGGGCTGTGGGAACATATAATTTTCAAGATGAAATCTATCCTCTTAAATATCTCCTTTTGCCAATTAATGGATTTTATCATTAGTGAGTGCGCACCCATCTCAATTAAGAGTTAATTGGATGGTACTGATGATTACTGTGATTAATTGGGTCACAATGATAATAAGAGATGAATCCAATTTGGTTGGACAGATTTATTCCAATAGATCCATGGGTATAATTGATGGAGGGGCCTACTTGTAGTAATTGGGAAGTTTAGGGTCTTCTTGTAATTATTCATACGACTGGAGTGCAATTGCATTTATTTAGTAGACTTATTTGCAATTAACTGTGGGTCCAGAATTCACATGAGATGTGGGGTCCAAATTCCTAGTTGGAGCTAGATTCTAAGGAATCCCTAGTGGTCCCCATGCTAGCCATAAAAAGAGAAGGTTACTAATCTAATTAGAACTCTTAAGAAAAGGAGGAGTATGATACATACTAAGAATAGAAGTGAGACTTCTAATCTTAGTCTAAGAGGAGGTGTTCCATAAACTATAAATAAGATGTGAGGGTTAGAGATCTCTACACACAACAATCTCTCAAGTTCCTCTCTCTCTTCCTCCTCTCTCTCCTCTGGTTTCCTACTAGAGTGCTAGGGTTTTCTTCTACTTGGAGATCCCACCATTCTCCTTTAGAAGTTCTTTAAGAGGGTTATAGTGTGGAAGAATACAAAGATGAAGGAAGATCAAAGTTTGCGAAAAGAGTTTTTCATAGAGATCAAGTTCTTGATTAGAGCACAACCAAGCTTTGAATACTGCATTAAGTGGGTCAAAAGTTTTGAATACTTATCCATGAGGCCCACCTACTTCCAACATTCTTTTCTATCATCTTCCATTTGTTTTTCTATTCCTTTCTTGATAGATCATTAGATGAAACTACCCACCAAAGGTAGATGATGTTTTATTTCCATTGGTAATAGGTGCAGAGCTTCTATTTCGGCATTCGTTTCCTATTTACCAAGATTATGTTGTATGAACCGTACAGATCGTGTCAGCATGGATGTTCTGTTGGCTAAGAATGATGTGCCGAGGAGTAATGATTCATCTTCATCTTCTGAGCACTGTCCTATCTAACTGCAGTGTGTTGATTGAATGCTACTTTTCTCAACCTAGGTTTCTAGTCAAATGCGGATCTAATTTAGTCAAATTTGATTTGATCCTCCTTTTATCTGAGCTTGGGTATAGCACGTGTGAAGGATGACATGTGGTGGGGAAAACTGAAATAGGTTGGCAGAACTTGTCATCGAGAGTGGGTCAGTTTTCCTTGAGCTGCGCCTTTTGTGCCATCCAACCATTGTGGGATTCCTGTAAGTTTCCTAATTGAAAGTAATTACAACTAATCTCTCTTCCTACAAGTGTAAATCTAATTTAAACTAAGATTCTTAGGAACTTTCTACATTAGGACTCTTAGGAATCTGAAAGAAATAGAATAAAAACTTAAGAACTTAAATCATGTGGTCTCAACACGTCTAGTTAAAGTAGCATTGAAATTTAAGGCTTAAACCATGGGCACAAACTGGCTCGTAGATAGAGGTCTTCTTGTGGGGCCTTCCTCTTGGGCTGCCTTGTGTACATGTGAGACCCAGATGGACGATCGGCCTATCCTTCGTCGGTGATGGACCATAATCTCCATTATGTGCTCTTGTTTTTTCTTGCATATTGAAGTTCTTAGGGATGATGGCATCCCATTATTTCTAAAAGCTCAGCATTATAGAGTTATGGTGTTATTATTGATAGACATGGAAGGTGTAGGATACGGATACTTCATTAGTGCATTTAACTGAAATTAATCCTTTCCTTTAATTTTTTATGTGTTTCTAGAAATGTTTCTTTATAACTCACGAATTTTCAAGACGCTCCTCTATTTTATATTCCTTGAAATAATTATTTTATTTTTGTTAGTTTGGTCAATTGAGTTTTGAATTTTATGTGGTTTTTGCATTGCTATTAGAAGTAAAAATGAACTTCAACATTTTAATTTTTTATGCAGTTTCATGGCTTTGAGGCAGAAACTTCTTCTTTGGGTAAACTTGAACAGTTGCTTCATGCATTCCAGATTATACAGCACATAAATTGATTGGAGTAAGCTTCGGCCAATGATTCTTAAAAGAATAAAAGAGAGGGCTAAGGACTATCCGGTGAGATGTATGGTACCCATCACATATGATGTCCTTAATGCTATAGAACTTTTTATTGAAGGTGTCTCTACACTTCTTAATATTATTCCAATCAAGGCATGCAAGTAAGTAAAAATTGACATTAACCTTGAATTACACATTCACATGCACATAAGCACACGAAGACACACCCAAACACATGACATTGTTACCATGAGAGATATTGCTCATATGAACTAAATTGCGCTACATTCTCATGGGGCCACCAGGGCCTCCTATGTATGGTCAGGCAAACCTTGACAGTCACTACATCATACTTATATTTACATTGGATTGTGGCAACCCCTTTTGGGCACTTTTTGCACCATTGATTTTGATTAGGCTGGTTTTTAGTGTTTTCCATAATATATACCAAGCATAGGACTTCCCTTCCGACTGATTAGTGGTGGCCTAAAGGTGCACCCCGGAAAGTGTCACACAAGTGTTTCTCATAGAATTGTTGAGCAGGACACAATTATGCATTAAAATACATACATATATACATTTGTATGTATGTGTGTTAACAAAGGAAAGATGATGCAAACTCATGATTATACAATATAACACATACAGTTTCTTTCTAGTGAGAGGCACCTCTCTGGGCTTGCATGAGAGGTAATAATCTTAGAACCACGTGGGACCCACCTATTTTCAATACAACCCCTCTCACTTGGTATAACCCCATATGAGTGGCACCCACGCTAATTTGACACTAATATGAATTATACTATTGGATTGTATTTCACAAAAGTTATCACCGGAGACACTGTTAACTTTAAATCCCTCTAAATCGATGGTCGGGATGATCTGATTGAGATGGTCTTTCACCCAAATCACATCCACAGTTAGACCATTCCATCACACTCTTTACTCAGGACTGGCATGCATCCAAGTGGGACCTACAAGGGCCTTAGATTTTTACCTCTTATGCAAGCCATGAGAGATACCCCTTAACAGAAGGAAACCTTATATATGTGGGCCAAAGCATGCGGTTTTTAAAATATGCACCCCATTTTTATTCTATACAAGTGGTCCATTCTATGATTGATCCCAAGCCCTCACATTCCTACTTGTCCATGTATTGTCACTCACCCCAATGTGACATAGTGATGTAAACCCATTAATCATCTCCCAGATTCACTAAAGCAGTTGCAGAGAAAACAAATTCTGTAGAACTCATTCTCAATGCATTTTTTGACAGAGCAACTGGTAAATATACAATGGAAGATAAATTAGCATACTTCAAATCACACAGAAATGAGAATCTCGTTCACATCAAAGATAGATTGACAGAAAAAAAAGTCGCAGGAAAAAATGAGAAATCTTGTTCTACAAAGAAATCCAAGATGGTGAAAACACTTAAAATCTAACCTCAAGACAACCACATTTATAGAGGTTGTGAAAACTCACATCTATGTAATTTCATTATTCAGTTATGGTTTTCGGAGAAGGGTGGCAATGAAGAATGACTGCAACCAACAACTTCACAAAGGGGAATGGCGAAAAGACTAGTAGGAGGAGGAAGATGGCTCTAAACAAGTAGCTTACCTTTTTCAGTGAGCGAATAGAAAGGTGACAACCAGCGATGGTAACAGACGAGAGTAGAGAAGAAGGAAGAAGAGAAAAGATGGGGATCGGCAGGGTCTTAAAATTATATCATTAAGGCAAATTGGTAACGATATCATTAGGGGACAAATTGGCCCAAAAAATGCATGAACCCCCAATTCGTGGTTTTTATGTAATTGTTAATAAATCAGTATAATCAGGGTTTAAAGCTATTTTGCAATGTGATTCATCATGGATCATGAGAAAAAGGCCAAAACCTCCTCGCCATTGATTTCGCGCTATACACAAAACTGGATGAAAGGTAGTCCCTTTTTCCAATTTTTTTAAATTATTGTGGGCCCCAAAACAATGATCCAAATTGTGAATTAATTAAGGCAGGCCAAACGCGACTTTTAGCTCAAATTTCTACCGTTGATCTTTCTTGCGTGTTAAGATATTTTTTTTAAAAATCCCGTCCCTAACATATTTTTTTACTCCTATGGGTTCCCTTTGGATGATCCAAACCATTGACATCTCTAGATGGACAAAATAAATGTTATGGGATGAAAGATGAGAACTTGGCTTTTTATGGATTTTGAGAAATCTGAAAAACATCACAATCGTTAGATCACACATCCATAGATGGTCGGAATCCTCTCTGTGTTACCAAACCTGGAACTCTCTTATAGAAAATCTCCATGAGGAGATCTTGGTTCCAGCAGACTGGGGGAAACCTCTAAATAGAGGATACCTTTTGTTTAGCAAACGCGCCCTTAGTAATTGTTGTAACTCCCCGCCGATTTGCCGTCTTCAGAATCATCGTGATGTAGTCCTGGCGAAGCATTTGGCCTTCCAGCTTGGCCCACCATGTCATCAGCAACAAGGGTTCTCTTCACTTCAACTAAACTCAATTTCTTTGAGAGGTTAATTGGGTCAGTGGAAAAAAGAATTATAGAAAGTTATAGAAAAAAGCTTATTGGTGGAAGCTACAATGACCAAGTTCATAGGAAACACTAGATTCAAACATTTTTGCAATGCAAGACTTATCTGGGTTGAGAGCTTGGTTTGGTCACTTGGTGGAAAAAACAATCGCAAAAATAAAGACAAAACAGAAACCTTCCCAGTAGAAGCTTCAAATGACCCGTGAGTTCATAGCAAACGCCATATTCAGGCAAGCAACCCTTGCATAGTAGGTTTCGTGCCAACAAGAGAACTTAAACTTTAATGACAAATCAACCCCCAATCTTTTCCTGATGAAATGTTTTAACATATTATTCATTATTTAAAGAACATTCAATCGACCATTTGCTCAGCAACTAACTGTACGAGTGAGAGCCACCTTTTGGTTTTACAAATTGTTCATATAATATGTAACATCCCGAAATTCCAAGGTTATAGTTAGTCTAGTTAATTGTACATTTAGCTAATTAAGCTTGTTTATAAGCCAAACAGATTCGATTAATCAGTAGGATAGTGCGTGCGAAGTTGGGTTGAGATTCGAGCCCGTTTGGGTATAGTAGGGGGTAGTTAGCAATTCTTCAAAGAATTTAGGGGGCTTTTTTGTAATTCTAGATTTTCTAGATTTTATTTCCTAAACTTTAGTCTTCTGCATCATCTTGATTCGGATCTCAAAAACCCTTCTAAAACCATGCCCGACCCAAACCCATTTAAACTCATTTCTCTCTCTCCGAATTCCTTTCTCTCCTCACTCATTTCTTTCCCCACCTTTGACCCACGTGAGACCCACCTTCATGTCCCCACGCACCCTTTCCTTTATCCACGTGCAGAAACCCCCTTCCCCCATCTCATCTCACTTTACCCCTTTTTCCTTTATTAGGTCACCAAACCCCAAACCCCCGCCCCCCCTCCCCATTCCACAACACAGCAGTCCACTCCCTCTTTTCTCTCATCCCTCTCGATCTCTCTCCCTCCCTCATGGTTGCTACCTCACCGTCGCCAGACGTGGTCGCCGCCAGCGATCACCACCACCACGGGACTCTTCTCCCTTCTCCCTCTCTTATCTCATCTCCCATCCATCTCTCTCCCTCCTCCCAGCTCACTGCCGCCCCACCCTTCTCTCTTTTCCCCCTTTCTCCTTTCTCCCTCCCTTCTCCCTCTCTAACTTTCTTTCTCTCTTTCTCTCACTCCTCCCTGCCACGTGATCAACCCCACCCATCCCACCATTTCTCTCTCACTATTTCTTTCTCTCTCCCTCACTCCTCACTGTCAACGTGAGTTGATCCTCACCCATCTCTCCCACATATCACTCTCTCTCTCTCTCTGTTCTTTCTCTTTCTTTCTCCATTCTTTCTTTTTTCTGTCTCCTTCCTTTATCTTGTTAATGGGCCACCAAGACCCTCCATCACCACTAATCAAGTGGGCCACATACCAAGTGGGCCCCACAACCTCCGATCATCACAATCTTCTCGTGGATCCCGCGAGCTCAACCATCTTCAATTTGCAAGCCACCACTCCATCCACCCGTCTAATTCGTAAGCTCTTCTCCCCTTAGGTTAGGATTAATATACTTTGGGTGCAAAAATGTATTTGATAGCTTAGGGCTTCCCCTATTTTGATTTTATATTTAATTTAGTTTTATTTAGCTATTTATCCCTTAGGTTTGGTTTGTTGGGCTATGGAGCTAGGATTTATGGATTTGGGCAATTTCAACGAAAGGCAAGTAGATATTTATATGTATTCTTTGATATGTTTGTCTCTCCTTGATTTGTATGGAAATATGATGGTTTAGATGTCATTTGCTCATTTGTTGTATTAGAGGATTGAAAACATAATAAAAGGCTTTTTAGCTTAATGGAATGGATGGAAATGTTAATGACTTGATTAAATGGATTTGGGGGTTGAGGGTGGAATGTATTTCTATTTGGTTTTGTTTGTCTATCAGGTTCAGGGAAGAGAGGCTAGGCTTTGGACCCATTTCACTGCAGAAACAAGACCCAGGTTTTGTTTCCGCAGTGTATGCGGTCGACCGGCCATGCGGCTTGGTCGACCGGCGACATAGGGTCAGGTTCTTCGGAACCGGACCAAACCATTGTTCGGGCATACAAGGAGGATGTCAATCGGCCAAGGCTCGGTCGACCGGGCTCGCTGTGTAAGGGGTCGACCGGGACAACTGTGAAGACCCTTTTTCAGGGGTTCTATTTACGTTCTTTTGGAGGACTTTAGGTGGAACTTTGGTTACCCTTTTTGGACTCATTTGACTATACGTGAGAATGTTTTGAGCCGACGTTCTTCACGGTTATTCCGGTTGCATCGGATACTAATCTTATTCAATTTTGAGCGGTACGGGACAACGGAATACCCCCTTTTATATCTATGCACGAGGACTGTTTGTTCGGATATCGCGAACCTTATTCCTTTCATTGACTGAGTAGATTGTACGATGCTTCAGGTTTAACATTTGACTTAGGTTTGGATTGTTTATCGCATCTGATTTCGAATCGTACCGTCTGGTACTATCTACATGTAATGTTCATGGTCTTTAGCTTCGTTTATTTTGCTTTGTATTGGGATCACGTGGAGAACTTAGATGATGAACTTAGGATCCCCTCTGATGTTCCGTTTATTCTGAAATTTGTTTGAAGTGTTGAGACTAGGTGGTTGTGATTGTAAGGCTTGAAGAGAACTACTATTGAAGTCTGAGATTTGTTTGAAGTCTAATCTAATTAGAAGTAAAGTAGTTTCTCTAATGTTTGATGAATCTTGTTCTCACAAGAAAGCTTAGTCCCTCATTGATGTCTATTTAGGATTCTGTGTGTCAGGCACCACTCAGCTGTTAATGTCCAACACAGATGGGGCACCACTTGTGTGAGGGCTCCAAATTCTGGACCATCTGCAGATCGGGTTGGTGTAATGGACACCGATTGATGCCAATGGGGTATCGTTCTGAACATTCTGATTGAAGGAGTATGATCCCAAACTATTTATATCTCCACCACAACTCAATGGGAGTAGGGAGGGTAATGACACTATCCCGTGGTAATTAGCACATGTGGACTGCCTATTTTGTTAGTTGATTATTGATTCGAATGCTGTACACTTCTCACGATCAGGATGCTATGCATGTTTTATGATCTTGCCTATTGTTTACTCTGATTCATTCTGCATATCTATTGATGTTTTTTTATTTATATCTGCCTGCCGATCGTCGTGTCTGCTACTGCACTTGGTGCATAGGTACCAGATACATTTACCTTTGGGAAAGTAGAGGCATCGCTTCAGGCAGTTTAGCCTGATGGTGAGTACGAGTTGTGTGTTGATGGTATTGTCGTCGTGACCAGCACACGAGTGCCTTCATACTTTGGTTAGTTCGTATTTATTCTCTTTTGGCTTAGGTTTTGATGGAAGCCATTAATTAATATACGTTTGATATCTTTTGCTAAACTTAAACTATAGAAAATGAAGATGTGCATACTTTGAAATGTTATATTGTACCATTTTTTTTATTATGATGTTCCGTTGTGTTTTATTGAAAAAATATTTATACCTCACCGCGGACTTTGATCCTATGGGACATGATTTGGCCACGTTGTATTGGTTTAATGTTGGAAAATTTTTAATTAGCCCTAATCTCACGCATAATCCCCGGTTTCACTTCTGGGGGCGTGACATAATAGGCCCATCTGTGGATTGAACGCGCCCCAGGAAACTCTCATTCTGTGATTCTAATTATTTGGCCGGTCCCTAATAAATATGTAACATTAGATGTAATCTTCCATTTTCATGGATGGCCGGAATCAATTGATATGGGAGATATTGGAATCACAAACATGTTCATTTTAATGAAACCAAATGTTTTAATTGACTATCGCTCAAAAAAATAATAGAATTAACTATCCATCGAACTCACTTAATGATTTGAAAATTGTGTTTTACATAAAACAAAAGGGAAAAAGCATGTGTTTCACATATGGAAGTGTATGGGAAGACACGCCATTCCATGAAATTGGTAAGAAAGCCTAGATTTGAAAATGGACACTGTGGAAAGCCCCTAGATTTGAAAATGGTCACTGAAGCATCTATCATTTACCGACCGAAAACGAGAAAACCATCACCAAATCAATCCGTCACAACATCTAACCCCTAAAAGGGCATTCCACTTCTCCCTCCACTTCTACACACTAACTCCCATTACCCAATCATATTCTAAGGTCAAGGATCATTTATTATTTCTCCTGCTACCTTATACACTAATATCCTACTACCTTATACACTAGTATACCTACATCCCCTATAGATTGAGAACATATCGATCAACTCAATGTTAATGGACCTTGATAGCTAAATCTGAAATGAAACTTTTTTTTTCTTTTTTTTATAGTGGCATGTGCCAACACTAACTAGTTGACTCAGGTTGGATTTTAATAAAACTGGTGACTTCTTCAACAACATGGCCTAGTAAAACTCAGAGTATGCTTTCTGACTCTTAACATATAATGAATATCTGTGTAAACTATAAAGATACTATTCAAGGAAAAAAAGAAAGAACAAAGCAATTCATGAACTACTCTCAACACTTAGAAATACCAATGGACATATGTTGAGGTCACCAGAATTAATTCTAAACCGACCCAGAATATATGAGACAGTTGTATATATTAAATGAAACAAAAGAAACTCATAGGTACTATGGCATTTTGAATACGAACTTACACTGCTGCCTCCATTTGTAAGACCCCGCCCCGAGAGTTTTCGATTAGTGCTAATTAAGATGTGTTTTAGATTTAAGTAAGATTAGTGGATTTTGGTTAATATTGGATTAGAATAGCTTTTACATAGCTTTGGATCATTTTTAGAACATTTTGATTTAATGGGGCCCTTTGGGGGTTCCTTTATTGTGTTTTGAGTGACTTTGGGGTTTATTTAATAATTCTGGAAATCGGTTTTTTGCTCCGTTTGATTTATTTTATTATTCCCTAGAATTTTTGTGTTTGCCCCGTTTCCGCTCGAGACCTTTAGACCCTTCTTTGCTTTATAGGGGTAAAACAGTCTTTTTACACAAAATCTGGACACTATTTTCAATGTCCCCGAAACCCGGAAAATATATACTTTTTGGAAACTAGAAATTTCGTTGAACATTTATTCCTTCTTCGTCGAATTCATCCGAGACCCGAAAACCCAAGTTTTAAACCCGACTAACTTGTTAAGTTGTGGGACCCAACCCCATTTCCTAAAAAAGGAGAAGCCTCCTTCACTTTCCCTTTCCTTTGCAACTTTTCATTGAGAAGAGACTTTGGCTCTAGCACTCTAGGGTTTCAACCTTGTTCTTGTTCTTCTTGCTTGTTCTTCTCCAACTCACTCCAAAGCTCATGCTAAAAGGAAAACGGAGATCACCATCATCTCCCTCTCTATGAAAGCTATCCATTGATGCCATTTGTGAAGGAAACAACACATTGCAAGAATCTCTTTGAACAAACCTTGCATTTTTTAGGGTCTTCCATGTAAGTGATTCTCTCCATCTCCTAGATTAGTGTTCTTCTTGTCCTAGAAGAGCCCCATCTTCATTATTGGGTGCTTTCTCATTCTATTTCTTGGTTTACCCATTTTAGGGTTGGTAATGAGTGTATTTTGGGGATTTTTGTGTAGATTGTGATTTGGGCTTGAGAGAAGTGTTGAGAACATGATTAATCACCTTTGGAGACCAAGGCAAGTGGATGAATGAGTTTGATTTGAATGAGTTCTTGTTTTATTGAAAATGTGGATTTTCACTATTCATCTTCTTTTAATGCTTTAGAAATGTGAATATTAATGAGTCTCCTCTCTTAATTGTTCCTTCAAGATATTGTGCATTAAAGTTAGTATTTATGCCAAATGATGAATCTTCATTAATGATGGGTACTTTGTAATAAATGAAGTGGAAATGAATATGTTTTAATGCCTTGATGGAGTGGTTGTTGGAGGAAATGAATGAATGTGAATAGAAGGGGGTATAGACCTGTTTCATATCAGGAAAGTGGATGAAGTAGAAGTAGAATGGTTTAGAGAAAGAAAGAGGAGAAATCTGCACCTGATGTGTATTTCCAGCAGCTGGGTGGTCAGCTGGCAGTCACCTGGCGGCTAGCCGACTGGTGACCTACGGTTAGCCAACCCAGGTTCGGTTACAATTCCAGAATGCTCTAAATCTTGGGTGAGCACAGGCGGCTAGCCGACCTTGGCTGCAGCTAACCGCCATGTGACCGTCAGGTAACCGAAATGCGCGTTCAGAAATACAGAATGCTGTTTTTTAACAGGGTGAACCACGGTCAGCTCCGCGGTCAGCCAGCGGCTAACCGCCGAACCCCTCGGCGGCTAACCGACAGGTGACCGAATTTCACCCAAAATTCCCGAGTCTTTTCTATTGTTTTCAGAAACGGTATTCTAAGGTTTGGATGAGTTGTTCTGATGCACTGCTACCTTGGAAAGATTTAGGGGATGGCATAAGGAGATCGACTTAGAAAGAAACCCCACTTCAGAAATGTATTGGGAATTGTGGATTTATCAAACTGTATAAGGAAACTTGGGATGCCTACCATCATTCGAGTACCATGCCAAGAACAATAATAGACATACAAGACCTTTATACATATTGTGTGAATACGGAAGCCCCAATACATAGTCCGTAATTGTATAAGGATTCATCGTACTGTTTTACTCGGATTATACTTGTCCTAACACGATTTCACTCGATATCATTAGTTTTATCTCAAACTATGGATTTATGCACCTGACATGTCCTACCAGCCCCGTATATGCATGAAAAGATAATGATGTGAAATGTGTGCCTATGAGCACCATGCCCCGCCTGCCTGAGTGTTTTACACCGATATAGTTTTGTATATATTTTGATTTCTCATGTAACCTATGAGTCGGCACCACTAGGCTTGGATGTCCTTGTCAGTTTGATCAACTGACTTGGGCCTCCCCCTCGTGCTCCCGCCAGTTGCGACTTGGATCCAGTCCTGCCCCGTAACCCGGTTCCGCGGCCGTGGTCTTGTCTAGCTATATGTATATGTATATATATTGTTGGTTCTCGTCACTTCGCGTGTTCGAGCCCAACGCACTGAATGTGCTCTCATCACATTAGTGATAGAGAGGATTTAGCTTTAGTGTGGTTGCCGTCTTGCTAGTTCCCTATTCTTTGATGTCCTGCATGTTTTATCTTATATATGCATTTTGATAAATGATATATCTTGTTTTATGGAAATAATCGTTTGGACAGATTTTAATGTCTTTTCAATTTATCTTTTGATTTCTCTTATTGTGATATCTATTCACCCACCTGCCAGACCGTCGTGTCTGACCCATTTTTGTGGTACTCAGGTCCAGTCCCTGTTATTGTCTTTGAGGAGGAGCCAGAGGAGGCGGTTGGAGAACCGCAGTGCTTAGTAGAATGGCAAGCCGACAATGTCGTTTAGACATTGGGTCGAGCTAAGAGTTGCGTAACATTTTGGGAGTTTATAGAATGACATTTGATTTACTCCTTTGGTTGTATTAGTCTTTGTTGGCCATTATTTTTTAGGATGTTTAAATCAACTTACATTTGCATTTTTAAACTTCTAACCTTTTATTTTGGGAATGCCAAAGAGACCATTGCTCACTCTGACGTCATGACATTTAAATGTGTTTATCAGTCTTGTATTATGGAATGAGTTACGAATTTGGTTTGCTACATGTTTTCGCACCAATGTAAATGTTTTGTGACCAATGGAATGAGTTACGAATTTGGTTTGCTAAATATTTTTGAGGATGTTTAAATCAACTTACATTTGCATTTAAATTTCTAACTTTTTATTTTGGGAATGCCAAAGAGACCATTGCTCACTCTGGCGTCATGACATTTAAATGTGTTTATCAGTCTTGTATTATGGAATGAGTTACGAATTTGGTTTGCTACATGTTTTCGCACCAATGTAAATGTTTTGTGAGTGCGTGTGAAATCATCACCGTGGAAACCTGTGGAAAATTAAATGAGTGTATATTTTTATGTTCACTGTTGTAACCGCACATCAACACTATGTATGATTATTATTATTACCGCTCGCGGGCCCGGATCCCAGTCCGGGGTCACGACACCATATGCGGCAACCCAAGTTTGACAAACAGTTTGGCCCTCCAAATCTGGATCCTTAATACGAAATAACATCAACCTTTAACAATCATAAAAGTATCAAACCTTATTATAGTTTTTAAAAAATGTACTTAAAAAGACATATTTAAGTTGCATGATCAAGGACTTCCTACTTACTTAGAGAACCAATTGAATTTTATTTTTAAATAAAGTGTACATACTTTTACCTCCAATAATGAAGCCAATCATTTATGCCACAAATGCACATTTCTATGGAATATCTTCCATATGGAAAGGAAAGGAAAGGAAATCCTACACTATAAAACCTAAATGGTAATTACTTTATTATCAAAGGCTATAAAAGCACCCTTGTGAACTACACACTATTTCCCTCCAATAGTTAGACCTTTACTCGCTAACATATCAGATCTGGAATAAACCTTAAGAGCAATTTTACATTGTTTTACATTCTTTGTAACTTCAACACGGACACTATCTAGTTGGGCAGTAGCTCTGGCAAAGAAACCACGCCCTTCGATTGCACAGTCAAAATTAAGGTAGGCAATACCTTTCGAGCCTAAATTCTCCAGGTTTTGCTAAACCTACTAACTAGATCCAATCTAAAATGAAAGGCAACACCAATTGCCATCCACTTATCTCCGTGTGTGTGGACATAACTGTATTTTAAAAAAAAAAAGTTATTGATAAAAAATGCAAGCATGTGAACAAGTACACATTGTTTTTTAGAGAAGTGTCATCTTTAGCTAGTATTTGAAAATGGCTATTGAAGCATCATAACATCAGAAACACACACAATAGAATTCATGTCTAAACCAAAGACTTTTTTTTTTTTTTTTTTGAATGGTTACTTTGATTTATAAAAGCAAATAGTACAAGAGATGAGTACTCACAAGCAAAAAAAATAAAAAAATAATAACATAACCCAAAACCAACCGCCTAAGGCCCTGCTTAAGATCAGGCCAGCTCTTTCCATTGATATGTTATTTAATCGATGGAGTACCCTTTAAAAGACAGGTTGATACTTGAATCAAAGACAGTTTGATTATTCTTCACAAAGAATAGAAATTCAAGAAACACAATAAATCGATGCTCAAATCTCAACAAAATAGAATCGGAAAAAGCTGGCTTTTCCTCTTTTTCTTCTTATCTGATCGGAGATTCAAAGGAGACACTGTTTTCGAGAGAGCCATGAACAACAACCTAGTTCGTCTCAGCCCAGCTATTCTTCTGCCATTGTAGCTTGTGCTGACTGAGTGTTGGTGTGATATCTCTATTTTCAAAGTAATGAAGAGAAATGAAGGGAGAAAGATATTAGAGCATTTGGAGAAATGTTCACAGAAAAGTATTGGATGAGTTACTATTCTTAAGTAACGCTTGTGAGTAGACGATTCGTAATGTGGGCAGAAAGAGGGGGAACGTGGAGAGAAGATTCTCTAATGAAGGGGGAATACGAGAAGTTGCTTAACGAAGCTAAAAAGAGAAAAATAAATGGGGCATTCGGCGACAAGTCTTGAACATTTCACTTTCTGGCCTTCGATCCATAATCTTTTTTCACTGTGGTAGGTCCTTTTTCCAAATTTGAAAAACTCAAAATGTCCAAGTTACCATTTCTTTAAATCATATCCCATGACTAGTGGGATATGCCATTAATAATGGTAAACTACCATTTAATTTACAATGATTAATGAAATCCCATTAATGAGATTTTCAAATAAAATCTAAAAAAAAACAAATAAATTTAAAAAAAACGCACATAAATTTTAAAAGAACGCAAATAAATTTAAAAAAATGCAATAAATTTTAAAAGCACTCAGAGAAATTTAAAAAGATGCAAATAAATTTAAAAAGATAAAAATAAATTTCAAAAAATATAAATAAATTTCAAAAGACACAAATAAATATCAAAAGATCCAAATAAAATTAAAAAAATGTAAATAAGTTTCAAAAGACGCCAATAAATTTCAAAAGACGTAAATAAAATTTAAATGCCCAAATAAATTTCAAAAAATGCAAATACATTTGCCAATACTAAGATAAACCAATTTTCCAATTTTTAGAAATTTTTTTCGAAACTCAGTTAAATTTATTTTAAAAAAAAACGCAAACAAATTTGAAAAGACGAAAATAAATTTCAAAAGACACAAATAAAATTAAAAAACAAAAATAGATTTCAAAAAATGCAAATACATTTGCCAATAGATTTTCCAAAAACTCAGATAAATTTACAAAAAATACAGATAAATTTGAGAAAAACATAGATAAATTTGACAAAAACTCAGTTAAATTTCACCAAAACTCAAATAAATTTGATAAAAATTTAGATAAATTTCACAAAAACTCAAATAGCCTGAGTTCTGCAAACTGGGTCGAGTTGAACATGACCCGCAAACTGGCCTGAACCTGGAACTAACCCAAAACTAGGTTTTCTTCTTTGATTGGTTATAGTACAGAACCTTGCTACTCTGATTCTGCCGATCCTTCTTCCTCTTCGATGGCGGTGAACAGCCAGACAGTGTGCTGGTGTTGGCTAGTCTCCGGCGATGATGAGTGCGGCAGCAATGGCATGGACTCCGGCTTTCTGGTTCGGCAACGATTGCGTTATAAGTCCGGATCTCTACTGCAAATTTCTTCTCTAAGAGTGGCTAACCCACACAAATATATTTTAACCTTAAATTCTCCACTTGTCAAAACAAGATGAGTTCCAAAACAAAACTCTTGTTGGTTTTCCGCTGTGGGCTGCCTTTGCATGAACCAATGGAAACTGAGACGAGATGGCGTAGAAAATCAAGATACTCCACCTTCAGCCATAGAAAATGAGAACCTTTGCTTCGGATTCCTACAACAAGACCCGTTCCACAGCGACTGGTCTTCTCGATCCATACTGAAATGGGGAGAAGAAGACCGAAGGGGGTCTCTTGCCTTAGGAATATGAGGGAGGGGGAATGGAAGATTTGAAATTTTGATATTCAAAATTTAATACCTAAATAGTTGAAAGGGCAAATCAGTCGTGAAAATGTCTGATGTGGCGTATCTAGGGACCTCTCGCCAAAATATGTTCAACTGCGTGGACTACAACCCTTAGACGAAACTTGTGTGGATCAAAACCTTTAAACGTTCCATTTCAGGGACCTTTCGATAATTTACTCAAAATAAATTTGCCCAAGACAAATCCAATTGAGGGCTAATTGCTCAATGAGAGACTAGGAAAGGCATTGATGGAGAGCCAAAATCAATTGATCAGTCAAAACTAATTTGAACAGTCAAAATTAATTGAACAAGCAAAATGTGCCCATGCTTAGCATTGGCAATATGATACAAATTTGTAAAATATATACAAAAAATTATAAAATGTATAAGAAATTAAAATATGAAGATATCGTTATAAATTATATTGAGATAGAAAAATTAAAAATAACCTATCATTTACCAAATTAAGTTATTGATAGTAAAACTTTATTTAGGATGAAAATGATTGGTCATAGCAAAGAACTGAAACTCAAATCCAAAACCACAGGACAACCCCCTCAGCCCCAACAAAAGTAAAAAAGATAAACAAACTGTGATCCGTAGAGGCCCAAATCAGAGCATTTAACAAATGTAAAAATAAAAAAAAAAAAAACAAAATCACATTGGCAAAGAGCTCTAATTTATATGCTAACAATTAAATCACAAACATATATAAAATCTTGACAACCCGAGTTAACAAAGTAAATATACATATAACAACTACAAACCAATTGAAACAACTCAACAAAAAAAAGAAATTAATGGATAGCAAAAGAAAATATTGAGAATGAATGTCAAAGAAAAATGATAAACCACAAGAAAAATATAATCTAGATCCAAAACCACAGACAAACACATACGCATAAACAAAATCAATGTTTGATCCCTAGAGACCCGAGCCAGCTAACAATTATTATCTTTTAATTTTCAACTTTTTTATTGTTAAAATGCAAAGACTAGGAGTTTAATGATATGATTGCTTCTGTAAATGCTTTGCATATGGTTTTTATCACCATAAACCTGAAGAGACTTACCATCGAGGGCTGGCAGCTAAACACATAAACAATAAATATAAATAATCCAATCTCCAGGCAGAGGTATTAAACAAATGTATACACATTTTTTGACAAGAACTTGATTACATGTAAAAAGATATGGGGGATTGTTGCTATGATCAAACACGGTCTTATGCTACTCTCACGGAGGATTATTGATATAAATAAAGAAAGAATATAAATACGACAGCTTACCAAAGGAAAACATATAGTTGTTGCATTAGTTGTCTTGTAGGCCTTTACCAAGAAAATAAAAATGACAAAGACATTGATAATATTCCTATACTATTTTCATCAAACATACTACCCAATCCATTCTGTCTCATTATTCCATCGAACTCAAAACCAACGCTTAAAAGAAAATCAACCAAAGGGCTACTGATGATGTCAAACTAAATAAAAATCATAATCGATTCTCCGCTTATGTCCTTGAATACAATATATAGAAAATCATACCTTAAAAGAAAATCATAGATACTCAAATAAAAATAATAATTGAACCCGAATGGTGTAAAAAACCAAACAAATGATTTAAAGAAACTCAAAAGCCCACCACCTGAAAAGGTTATTTTAGAGAGTTTTGGAGTCAAAATAGTTAGTTTCTAGCAACAATTATTTTCTCCATAGGCTCCAATACGACCAAACAAGACGTACAAGAAAATCAATAGAAAAAAAAACCCTTTTGCAACTGTCACGACCCCAAAATTAGGGTAGCATTAAGGGGTCGTGATTATGGGATTTTCTGTAGCATAATCTTTATTTTCTTCTCCATGATCTGCACGGGTGAGAATACAGGATCCATCACCGTTATGGAACATTTAACGGAAGCTTGCATTGCGGTGCAACCTGAATTCCAGAGCTCATCGGATTTTGTGTTGCATCACTAATGGGAAGCTTGTCACAACAAAATCACAAAACCCCACCACTTTCTTGAATTATAAGAACCCATTATAAAATAACAAAAATCTGATAAATTGTCCTAATATTCTAACTTGGCTTTCTTTCAGTCAGGTGCCTAGAAACACTAAAACCCTTGCAAAAAATACCTTTGAAATGTCACCTTCTGGATGGCCTAATTGGGAAACCTTTGGATTTCAGAAAGAGAGAGTTGCAAAGGGTGGGAGAGAGATATGACGATGGATAAAGAGAGAGAGAGTCGATTAGCACCATAGGAGATCAGGTTGTGTGAGAAGGGAAGGTAGAGGTAGTCGATTAGCACTATTTTAGACGAGAGGGATTCCTCCAAGTGTCTTGTTGCATCCAAAGATTGTAGAGAACATTCGGGATGATCTCTCAAAATCTTATAAAATTATTGAGGTGTAGAGAAAAAGAGAAGCCAAAGAACTAAAGATCAAGAGATATGCAGAGGTTTTGTGGAAACGTAAAATATAATGAAAATTTAAAAATATCAAACTATAGAGAAAAATGTGCTTGTAATTATAAAAGACAGAAAGTAGTTTAGTAGGTTAAAAAGTCACTTTTCTTAGAAAGAATTATACTTTAAAATCTTAAAAACTTTATTCATGAATAAAACAATTTTAACTAAAAATAATAATGGTAGACTATTTTCTTTTTTAAACTATTTTTATCAAAGATATTTTATTTAGTACGAATGATAATCAAAGAAGAAGAATTTGTTAGAAATCTCAAATGATATGAATGGTCACATGTAGGCTCCTGCCGATCAAGACATGCATTATTCTTCTTAAATTCAATTTTTGGATGAAATAGACTTTAAGAATAGAAAACTTTCACATTTCACTAAAAATTAGAATGCTAGAGTATTTTTCTTTATTTTTAATTTTTTTTATTTAAGAGATTTTATTTCATCTATACATACATTTAGTCTATATACAAAAACCACTGATAATTATATTCATCTGTATATAAATTTCAGAGAGAACAAGCATTCATCTAAGACAGTCTACGAATCCAACATCTAAAATGGAACGGACATCAGTCCCATCCAAAAAAAGAAACTTAACAATAAAAATAGTTTTCGATTCAAATATCCACATCACAGTTTGGGTTTTCAATGTGACACAATATGCAACCAAATCAAACGTATCAAGAAAAATTACCCAAAAACCAATGCAAAAACAATTATATAAAGAACATATTTTGATCCAGCCAAAAGAATACAAAAAATCAATCATTAAACAAACAATCACGGGGTCACTGATTGTAATAACTGGGTATTTTTGTTGATGTCAACACAATTTTATGTTGATGTTGACGAATGTTTTGTTGATGTCAATAAATATTATTCATGACAAAATAGGGAATTGGTCATGCTGATATCAACAAGAAAAGGGAAAAATGGAAAAAACAAAGATGATTTGGGCTAAAGGTTCTTGGCCGTCAACTGTGGTTACCTTATTTAAGGGGATTTTTATGGTAAATGTCCCTTTTCATCTGATTGCTAATGTTCTCTCTCCTGTCTCTGTCTCCGTCTCTGCTGCTTCTACTTAATATAGGTTGTTTCTCCTTTTTCGACCTTCGCCCTCAGATCATTAGAATCTGGAATTTTCTACTGTGTGTGTAGAACTGTTTATACTGATAAAACCTAAGTTATAATTCAATTTTGGAAATGTAGCTTGCTTCTGACTGATAAAACCTGCCCCTTCTTCGTGGTGAAAATGCTAATGATTTAGTCCGTTTGAATAACGAAGTATAGCTGATCTGTGCCATTAATTGGGTCAAAATGGAGTTTTGGGGCTTTGTGGTCAAACACGCAAGCCAACATGGACACAAATTTATTAGTCAGATTTTAAGCAAGATGGGATGATGCTTACATGATGATGTTGTCCGGTTTTAAAATTATGCTCAGTACCCAATTCAATGCGACTGAACCTTGATAGATGTGATATTGCCTGCATCCATGGTTAGTTTTATTGTTTAGAGCATGTTTGGATGTACAAAAGAGTTCCATTTGTTTCTTGTTCAATGGTGGAGCAGAAAAAGTTGTGTTTCCCCAACTAAGTTGCGGTGCATCTTTTCCACCTGAAATAGTTGTATTTGTTTGTGTTTGGAAATTAGAAAATCATACTATCAATTATTAAATATGAGTACTACCAAAAGAGGCCCCCACATATTGTTTTGTGTGCAACCCCAAAGGATAGCTCACCTGGCATAGGACCAACGATGATAAGTGCGACAGCGGCTACTTGGACTCTGGCCTTTTGGTCCGGCGACGATCGCCTTACAAGTCCGGACCTCTACTTAAGATTTCTTCTCTAAGAATGGCTAACCCACATAAATATATTTTAACCTCAAATTCTCCACTTGTCAAAACAAGACAAGTTCCAAAACAAAACTCTTATTGATTTCCTGCTGTGGGTTGCCTTTGCATGAACCAATGGAAACCGAGATGAGATGGAGTAGAAAATCAAGATACTCCACCGTTCAGCCACAAAAAACGAGAACCTTTGCTTTAGATTCCTACAAAGAGACCCGTTCCACAGCGACTGGTCTTCTCAATCCATACCGAAATAGGGAGAAGAAGACCCAAGGGGGTCTCTTGCCCTAGGAACAAGGGAGGGGGAATGGAAGATTTGAAATTTTGATATTCAAAATTTTATGCCTAAACAGTTGAAAGGGCAAATCAGTAGTGAAAATGTCTGATGTGGCGTATCTAGGGACCTCTCGCCAAAATATGTTCAAATGCGTGGACTACAACCCTTAGACGAAACTGGGTGGATCAGAACCTTTAAACGTTCCATTTCAGGTCAAATCCAATTGAGGGCTAATTTCTCAATGAGAGACTTGGAGAGGCATTGATGGAGAGCCAAAATCAATTGATTAGTCGAAACAAATTTGAACAGTCAAAATTAATTGAACAAGCAAAATGTGCCCATGCTTAGCATTGGCAATATAATACATATTTATAAAATATATACAAAAAATTATAAAATGTATAAGAAATTAAAATACAAAAATCTCGTTATAAATTATATTGAGATATAAAAATTAAAAATAACCTATCATTTACCAAATGAAGTTATTAAAACTTTATTGAGAATGAAAATGATTGGTCATAGCAAAGAACTGAATCTCAAATCCAAAACCGCGGGACAACCCCCTCAGCCCCAACAAAAATAAAAATGATAAACAAACTGATTCGTAGTGGCCCAAATCAGAGCATTTAACAAATGTTAAAATTAAAAAAAAAAAAAAAAAACATTTGCAGAGAGCTCTAATTTATATGCTAACAATTTAATCACAAACATATATAAAATCTTGACAACTCGAGTTAACACAGTAAATATACATATAGCAACTACAAACCAATTGAAACAACCCAACAGAAAAAGAAGTTAATGGATAGCAAAAGAAAATATTGAGAATGAATGTCAAAGAAAAATGATAAAATATAAGAAAACTATTAATCCAGATCCAAAACCACAGACAAACACATACGCATAAACAGAATCAATGTTTGATCTGTAGAGACCCGAGCCAGCTAACAATTACTATCTTTCAACTTTCAACTTTTTTTTTTTTTTTTGTTAAAATGCAAAGATTAGGAGTTTATGATATGACTGCTTCTGTAAATGCTTTGCTTATGATTTTTATCACCCTAAACCTGAGGAGACTTGCCATGGGGGGCTGGCAGCTAAACACATCAACAAGAAATATAAATAATCAAAGGTAGAAGTATTAAACGAATGTATACACATTTTTTGACAGGCACTTGATTACATGTAAAAAGATATGGGGGATTCGTGCTATGATCAAACACGGTCTTATGCTACTCTCACGGAGGATTATTGATATAAATAAAGAAAGAATATAAATACGACAAAGCTTACCAAAGGAAAACATATAGTTGTTGCATTAGTTGTCTTGTAGGCCTTTACCAAGAAAAAAAATGAAAAAGACATTGATATTATTCCTATACTATTTTCATCAAACATACTACCCAATCCATTCTATCTCATTATTCCATCGAACTCAAAACCAACGCTCAAAAGAAAATCAACCAAAGGGCTACTGATGATGTCAAACTAAATAAAAATCATAATCGATTCTCCGCTTATGTCCTTGAATACAATATATAGAAAATCATACCTTAAAAGAAAATCATAGATACTCAAATAAAAATAATAATTGAACCCGAATGGTGTAAAAAACCAAACAAATGATTTAAAGAAACTCAAAAGCCCACCACCTGAAAAGGTTATTTTAGAGAGTTTTGGAGTCAAAATAGTTAGTTTCTAGCAACAATTATTTTCTCCAATATAGGCTCCAATACGAGCAAACAAGACCTACAAGAAAATGAATGAAAAAAAAAAAACCCCTTTGCAACTGTCACGACCCCAAAATTAGGGTAGGATTCAGGGGCCGTGATTATGGTATTCACTATAGCATAATCTTTATTTTCTTCCCTACAATCCGAAAGGGTGAGAATATAGGACCCATTACCATTATGGAACATTTAGCAGAAGCTTGCAATGTGGTGCAAACCCGAATTCCGGAGCTCATCGGATTCCGTGTTGCATCACTAATGTCTTATTAGTTGCATCATAATATATCATACCTCATCAGATTGGTATAACATAAACAGAATATAAGTAGAGTTAGACAAGTAAACGGGAGATTATATTTCCATAATTAAAGTTAGAGAGTTACAAAATATGCATTAATTACATTCCCAATATAAAAGGCCAATAGAGGCTCGTACGATGTGATTCAAAACCCATGCTATATGATGAGAATGCAAAACGTCATATTTTTCTCCCTTAATGTTTAGTGCTTTATACTTATTTGATGCCTAAATGTACTCATTATTCTTTTTTTTTTTTTATTTAGGTGCAAATGGAGGCATTAAGTGCAAAACGAAGCTAATTGGGCGATTCTGGACAGTTTGGACATCGCTTCATAATCTGGGCATAACTCTCTCATCCGAGCTCCAATTGAGGTGATTCAAGATACTATGGAACTCCAAGAAAAAGATCTACAACTTTCATGTTTTAAGTTTTGAGAGATACTGGCTATATCAAGGTCAAAATCGGGCTTGAAATTACTACTCGTACTAGATGCTAAATGGATGAAAAATCAAGCAGAATGGCATTATGGTAAATTTGAAGAAATCAGGAGTTCGTCGAAACATATCCAATATTGGGCTCATATTTTGCAGAATGGAAAATTGTGCAACTTTAATTGTTGACCTGAGTCCAACCGGAGCCAAGATGAAAAGATAAAGGCGAATAAAGAATTTTCAATAACTTTAATTCCAAACCCGAAATTCCATCTATATCCCCACATGCATACACTCCTCTCTCACGTTTTCATCCTATCAGAACTCATTATTTCTCTCTTTCCTCTTTAACCACCCACGTATTACACTCCTAGTGGATCTCTCTCTCATCCCTAATAGTTCTCAGAAAGACCTCTTTTCTCTACATAAACCCACCGATCTGAAGGTGAGATGGGGATCTCTGCACTGCACGTTCTCTGTCTTTCTGCATCTTTTTCTCCTCTGACGAATTCTCTCTCTCGGTCTCTTTCTTTTCTTCTTTTCTTTTTATTTTAATTTTGCAAGTTAGCATGGCCCTGCGTGGCTAATTCTTTGTAATTGGTCAAAGGAGACTGAAGCCTCGGAACAAATATTGTGAGATCTAATTTATTTTCATTGTTCAATTTATGCTTTGAATATGGGTTGTTCTTCTATGCTTAATTTGTTATCATGATTGTTTCGTTTAATTGCTAGGATGCATACTAGTATATTTTTCGTTGCAATCTACTGCTAAATTAGAAATCAAATCCGTAATTATTTGATCTCTCTAATTTGCGAAGCAACTGATATTTAATAAATTACTGCGTCAGTGATTGTTAGATATTAGGAAGAACACTTGGCTAAATTAAATGCAACTGCGTGTGCTTGTGTTATTTGGGTTCATCGATCTCTCTAATTTTAATGCTGTTACTAAATTAAATCTATAGCGCTTGTCTTAGGTTGTTTAGTAATTAGGGTTAATTAGAGCGCGTGTTTTCTAATTAACTAATTAAGGAGGTAGGAATTTAATTCCAACGATGAATATTCAAAGTGTTAGTTAATTTATTTTTGCATCAATGATCAGTTCTGAATTTCCGATGGTGGATGTTAACTTTGACCAATGCTTGCTCATTTAATTGAATTCGTTACTTTGTTGCTCTTTGTTTGCTTTTATTTATTTTTTTCTTTCAACATAAAAAAAAAAATACCCCCTCATCTTTAATCACATAGCATGAAATTTGACTAAACACTCTCCGTGGGAACGATCTTTACTCGCACTACTACATATATTTTTAGGAGTAAAGGTTTTATTATTTTTGGGTGCCTGCGACAGCACGACCACTATACTTAAGACCAACTCATGCATGTGACATATGTGGAGTAAATGAACCTCTAGATCATGAAAACAATTAAAGGAGAAGGAGCTCTTCGCTTTAAGAAGCTCAAACAAGAAGGTAGGAGCTGAAGGGGCTGCCAGTCATGAAATCACACCAAAACGAACTATGTTGCAAAGGAGATGATGTAGTATCCCTTGGTGGGGTCGGAACCTCTCAAAACTCTTCAAAACTAACCCAAACCAAGTTCTGACCCTCAATACACATGATTGGCTTCTAATCCCACTGAGTAATCCTAACCATTGAATTAATTAGTGCTAATCATAGGATTAAGAGGTCAGGTTATTACAGCAACCATCGCTAAAGTTAGCATCCAGGACAACCAGGTCATTTATAAGACATCTATCCTTTCTCAACATGACTATTATGAAGCTTCCACTCCTTTCACTCGCCCATAATACGTTGGTGCTGGGTTTGTTTTGTGCATGTGTGTGTGCGCGCGCACGCCTTATCTCTATCCTTTTTGTATGTTTTTTCTTAAGTAATGAACTCATCTTTTAAAAAAAATGAAGAGAAAAAAGACCACGTGAAAAAGATTTGGAGGAGAATACTTATTTCCAACAACAGTAATAGTTCGCGAAATGGGTTAAATCGAATTAACAAAAAAAAAAGAAGCACAAATTAAATTCAATGCAAGAAAACAACACCTAAACAGAGATTGCACATCTAAAACCATATTGTTTTATTGAGAAGTAACACAAACACTTATAAAAAGTAGTATTAGAGTAAACAGGGAAGCTTGTCACAACAAAATCACAACAATTCACCAAATTCTTGAATTATAAGAACCCATTATAAAATAACGAAAATCTGATAAATTGTCATAATATTCTAACTTGGCTTTCTTTCAGTCAAGTGCCTAGAAACCACTAAAACGCTTGCAAAAAATACCTTTGAAATGTCACCTTCTGTACGGCCTAATTGGGAAACCTTTGGATTTCAGAAAGAGAGAGTTGCAAAGGGTGGGAGAGAGATATGATGACGGATAGAGATTTGAAGGAGAGAGAGTCGATTAGCACCATAGGAGATCAGGTTGCGTGAGAAGGGAAGGTAGAGGTATATCGGACGAGAGGGATTCCTCCACGTGTCTTGTTGCATCCAAATATTGTAGAGAACATTTGGGATGATCTCTCAAAATCTTATGAAATTATTGAGGTGCAGAGAAAAAGAGAAGCCAAAGACTTGAAGATCGAGAGATATGCAGAGGTTTTGCGGAAACGTAAAATATAATGAAAATTTAAAAATATCAAACTATACAGAAAAATGTTCCTGTAATTATAAAAGACAGAAAGTAGTTTAGTAGGTTAAAAAAGTTACTTTTCTTAGAAAGACTTATACTTTAAAATTTTAAAAACTTTATTCATGAATAAAACAATTTTAACTAAAAATAATAATGGTAGACTATTTTCTTTTTTAAACTATCGTTATCAAAGATATTTTCTTTAGTACGAATGATAATTAAAGAAGAAGAATTTGTTAGAAATCTCTAATGATATGAATGGTCACATGTAGGGCTCCTGCCGATTAAAACATACGTTAACAATTTTAACTAAAAATAATAATGGTAGACTATTTTCTTTTTTAAACTATCATTATCAAAGATATTTTATTTTGGTACGAATGATAATCAAAGAAGAAGAATTTGTTAGAAATCTCAAATTATATGAATGGTCACGTGTAGGCTCTTGCCGATTAAGACATGCATTATTCTTCTTAAATTCGATTTTTGGATTAAATAGACTTTAAGAATAGAAAACTTTCACA
The DNA here is from genome assembly GCA_029852735.1 of Persea americana. NCBI lineage: Eukaryota > Viridiplantae > Streptophyta > Magnoliopsida > Laurales > Lauraceae > Persea > Persea americana. The sequence goes on from CM056810.1 coordinate 58,065,596, forward strand.
TTTCACTAAAAATTAGAATGCTATAGTATTTTTCTTTATTCTAATTTTTTTTATTTAAGAGATTTTATTTCATCTATACATACATTTAATCTATATACAAAAACCACAGATAATTATATTCATCTATATATAAATTTCAAAGAGAACAAGCATTCATCTAAGATGGTCTGAGAATCTAACATCTAAAATGGAACAGACATCAGTCCCATCCAAAAAAAGAAACTTAACAATAAAAATAGTTTCCGATTCAAATATCCACATCACAATTTGGGTTTTCAATGTGACACAATATGCAGTCAAATAAAATGTATCAAGAAAAGTTACCCAAAAACCAATGCAAAAACAATCATATAAAGAACATAGTTTGATCCAGCCAAAAGAATACAAAAAATCAATCATTAAACAAACAAACAAATGTGAAATATAATAAAAAGAATGATCATTAATAACAAAAAAATAACTATTTCAAAAGCAATAAACTTGGGAAAGTTGATGTTACAGAAGCCCAAAAGGCCAATACACCATATATTTTGATGAAAGTGCTCTATGGTTAAGGTTTTGGAGGGAAGAGAGGAGAGATACCGTTGGTGAGCTTTTTTCCCAAAGAGGGTTTCAATAGATGCGACAGGCAACAAGGGCGAGGATTTCCCTAAGACATTGACCAACCAGGTCAACAACCCAATTAGTAACACCAAACCAATGGATTCATGGGCTCAACTATGGGTTTGGTCTGCATAAATTCCATAATTTATCTATTCAAACAAGTTTTTATCTTCATAGACGGGGCACATTCAACAAAAACCAGATCAACGACCTTATGGGAGCAACCAAAGACAATGGGTGCAACCAACGACCTTCTAAGAACTTTCTTAAAAAAAATTAAAAACAAAAAGGGTTTTAGGTAACTAGATTTACTGGCAAACTAAGTTCAAAGCAAGTCATGAGCCAAATGGGAAAAACTAAACAAACCACAGTCCCAAGAACAAAATAAAATAAAAAGAAAAAGAAGATGAATAAATAGAGTTCGAACAAACTACATTTACAACGAACTCTGCATACCGAAAAGGGTCGTAAAAGAAAGAAATCAGCAAACCCCATATAAAAAACCAACTACAGACAAACAACAAAGATAAAGAAATGAAGAGATAATAAAAAAAAAGCCCATGAATTCCAAATACTACAAATATTCTAGGGACTTTTACCACAATAATCCCCTTAAATAGGGTAACCCTAAACTTTTATAATGACCCAAATATATGCAACTATTTATAATCTATCATACACTTTTTTTCCACCTTTTTTATAGAATGAGAATTCCATGTACTATAGAGAAAAGGAGCCAGCAGAGAGACGAGAAAGACAAAACAAACAACCCCTAAAGCCTATCATACACTTAAAAATAGAAAAGTAATGAGAGAGCAACCAAGATTTGGCAGAAGTCCATTATTGCAAGGTATGAGAATGGTTTTTACTTCCTCTTTTTTTTTTTCCATAAAGGACAAATACAAGAGCTATACCCAAATAATCAAACAATAAAACTTAGGGACATTTACTTCAAAAATCCCATTAAATAGGGTAATTACAACTGAGGACCCTATACTTTTATAATGACGGCCAAGGACCTTTCGCTCAAAATCCAATATTTCATTCCGTTTTGCCCCTTGGTTGGTTGATGTCAACATAACCCTAAAAAAAAAAAAGGTTCTTCGCCCCCAAATCAATAGCAACAGTAGAATAGAAGAAAGAGATGAAGGAGAGAAGAAGGAGATCAATGCCCTACCCCTTTTTTTCTTAATCACAGTGTGAGAGAAATTGCTCGATGTCAACAAAACCCTAAACAACGGAAAACTCAATTTTTGTTGACGCTAACTGGGTATTTTTGTTGACGTCAACATAATTTTATGTTGATAGCGATGAATCTGTTGTCGACGTCAACAAATTCACAGGGTCACTCATGCTATTAACTGAGCATTTTTGTTGATGTCAACACAATTTTATGTTGATGTCGACGAATCTTCTATCAACGTCAACAAATTCACGGGGTCACTAATTGTAATAACTAGGTATTTTTGTTGATGTCAACACAATTTTATGTTAATGTTGACGAATGTTTTATTGATGTCAATAAATTTTACTCATGATAAAATAGGAAATTGGTTATGTTGACATCAACAAAAAAAGGGCAAAACGAAAAAAAAAAAAAAAAGATGAATTGGTTTAGAGGTCCTTAGCCGTCATTAAAAAAGTTAAGGGGATTTTTGTGGTATATGTCCCTTGTTTTTTTTTTTTTTTTTGTACCTTTCCATATGATTGCTAATGTTCTTGCTTACTTGCAACCCAATTGGATATTTTGATCTTAAGGCGCCCATCCTCTCTCCTGTCTCCGTCTCCGTCTCCGTCTCCGTCTCCGTCACTGCTGCTTTTACTTAATATAGGTTGTTTCTCCTTTTTCAACCTTCGCCCTCAGATCATTAGAATATGGAATTTTCTACTGTGTGTGTAGAACTGTTTATACTGATAAAACCTAAGTTATTCAATTTTGGAAATGTAGGTTTCTTCTGACTGATAAAACCCTCCCCTTCTTCCTGGTGAAAATGCTAATGATCTAGTCTGTTTGAATAACAGAGTACAGCTGATCTGTGCTGTTAATTTGGTCAAAATGGAGTTTTGGGGCTCCGTGGTCATACACGCGAGCCAACATGGACTCAAATTTATCAGTCAAATTTTAAGCAAGATGGGATGATGCTTACATGACGATGTTGTCAGGTTTTAAAATTATGCTCAGTGCCCAATTCAATGCGACTGAACCTTGATAGATGGGATATTGCCTGCATCCATGGTTAGTTTTATTGTTTAGAGCATGTTTGGATGTACAAAACACTTCCATTTGTTTCTTGTTCAATGGTGGAGCAGAAAAAGTTGTGTTTCCCCAACTGAATTGTGGTGCATCTTTTCCACCCGAAATAGTTGCATTTGTTTGTGTTTGGAAATTAAAATGCCATACTATCAATTATTAAATATGAGTACTGTCAAAAGAGGCCCCCGCATATTGTGTGCAACCCCAATGGATAGCTCACTTGGCCTAGGACCACGGTTTAATGGGCAGCTCAGTCGGCTTACGACCACGGTTTGCACCCGAAGGTTGAGGGTTTGAAACTGCGCTACCACACTAGGCCCACAAAGGGTTTACCTGGTTCAGACGGGCCCGAAGGGATTAGTCCGGCCTATAGGGTAGGGACACCCTCCATTGTCAAAAAAATATATAAACATGTAGTCTTTTGTGCTCCTTACATCTCCTGTGATAATTTGCAGCACTCACATACTAGCATTGTGAAAAGAATTGCAAATTTTTATACCACTTTCTCAGTCATTGGTAATATTTTGTTTTCATTTTTATTGTTGCAGATTAATGTTCTACCCTTGAAGCTGATGAGTCATACAAATGTTGGAAAGCCTACTTAGTTTGAGCTGAAAGGTCTTAAAGTTAAAACCCTTCTGTTCAAGTTTTTTTGACTTGCTAGATAATGTATTTGAATTTGGATCTCTTACCTTTATCCCCTTCACGACTTTAACCTCAGCGGGAGAATTCTATAGAGGATGTGGGCGTCACTTTCTTTCTAGCCCCCTTCCCAAACAAACGGCCAACCCTCTCTCTCTAATTCCATTCCTGTATGGATAACACGAACCTTAAATATAAAATGTTTTCAATCATCTCAACCTCTTTGAGTAAAATCTCTTATGAATATCCATCGTCATTATCAACACATTTTCTTTCCATTTCAAGGCATCCCATCTTTCATTTTTCTTAAATGTTTACATCTTTTCATCTCTCTCTTTGACCTTTTTTTTTTTTTAATACGTTTCAAGTTAGCCTTTTCCTATGTTCTTTTTTGACAAAACCCGGCAATGGATACTATCCATCTATCCAAGGGCACTTCAATGCATAGTTTGCAGGATTGTTGTTTGAGTCTTGAAGAAATGTTTGCTCAATGTATGAGTATGGTGGCTGTCGTATGGAATTGTAATGGATTGTGGTTGCTGTAATGTCATGTTTTTGTTGGCCATCGTAATGGGATGTTATTTCAGTCCATAATTTAGCAAATTGTTGATTTCAAGGAATGAAACCATAGATCTGCTCCCATTTCTCTCTGTGTTATAGTATTTTCATGTTTTTGCTGTGCTTAATGATATGAAATATCATTCATTCATTCAAATTTATCAATTGAGTTTACCCTTTGAAGAAAATGGGTACTCTACCTAGATGCTAAAGAAGTTTCCTTATACCAATTACAAGATGATTATGGTGCAGAGCCAAGGCGACTCTAGTCATTTTGTTGGAAAGTGGTGGTGATCGGTTCTTGGAATAAGATGGGGTTATTCTTCTAGAAATGGCAACCTGTATGCATTTATGAACTCAAGTTTGAATGAGAAATGTAGTTCTGGAAACACAAACCGATCCTCTTCAAACTGCTGTCCACGTGTTCTTCCATTCCAAAGGAGACTTAGTTGTAAACATCTTGTGAATGTTACACTTGTGTTCGGGATGAAAATTTATGTTGTTTCTACCATGACGAGATTCTTGAATGGGGCATGCGGGAAATATTGTTGTTGCTCGGATCAAGGACCTGCAGCTGCAAGGATCTTACTTCCCATATTCAACAAGACAAACTACCCAGTTTCCTTAAACTAGGAATTGCATTCCACTTATAATATGAACAGAGGAGTTCGAATTCTCATTGGATTTAGACTGAGTACATTTTTAAAAGCTTGTAACCGTTAAATTCCAATATTCCACTCCATTCACTTGACAACCCGTTAATATCAACTCCAACCCATCAAAGTTTCAATGATCCATTCATTTGACAACTTTATAAAATCAACTTAACACCTGTCAATGACCATTCAATAGTGCAGAAACCTGTAACCATCAACTTTCATGATATCTTAATCCCATTCATTTTACAACATGAAAACATGAAAACGTTTACTTATAAATAATGTAATCATCAACTTTGAACATGACAGTCTCCATTCATTCTACAAATTTATAACATCAAAGCATTCAAATAGTAGCAACCATAACATTAAACTCTGAAATTTAAACAAGACAATCTCCATTCAAATTAGAACCCGATTACAACATGTTTACACATGCAAAGAACCATTAAAATTACTTCACATCACAGATCCACCTTAAGTCAAGCCTATTACATTCCCATATAAACACACTATCCTTTGCAGTACAACCAACATCACAAATAACAGCCAATATCTACAATATAAACTTCCATTACAGCAGTCAATAGCCAATAGTTTAGTTACTCTACTATGCAAATATAGATGGTTAATGTCGCGACCCCGGACCGATACCCGGGACCGCGACGGTGTGGTGTGGATAATGAACTACTCCTTAATAATAATTAAACATTTCCTTAATTTCCCACAGGTTTCCGCGGTGAGGATTCCACATACACTCATAGAACATTTATATTGGTGCGGAAGCGTGTAGCAAATCAAACTCTTAATCCATTCTCATCAAATAAGACTGATGATACACAATTATGACATGATGTCAGAGTGAGCAATGATCTCATTAGCATTCCTAAAATAAGAAGTTAAAGTTTAAACAAAAGATCAAGTTAAATTAACATTCCCCAAAAATAATGGCCAACAAAGGCCAGTACAACCAAAAGTAAAATCAGTAATCAGTCTATAATCTCCCAAAATGTTCGGAGCTTAAAGCTAAACCGAATGTCTATATGACATCGTCAGCTTGCCACTCTACTAATCGTTGCGGTTCATCAACCGCCCCCTCTGGCTCCTCCTCAAAGGCAATAACGGGAGCTGGACCTGAGTACCACAAAAATGGGTCAGACACGACGGTCTGGCAGGTGGGTGAACAGATAATACCAAGAAAGAAATCAAGCACATCTTAGACATAACGAAAGCTTATTAAAACGATAACTGTCATGAAACAAGATGCATGGTTCATTTAAAGTACAGATGCAATATAAATCATGTGGGGTATTCAAGGTACAGGAACTGACTAGATGGCAACCACACTAAAGCTAAATCCTCTCCATCACTAAGGTGATGAGAGCACATTCAGTGCGTTGGGCTCGAGCACACGAAGTGACGAGAACCAACATTATATACATATACATATACATATAGCTAGGTAAGACCACGGCCGCGGAACCGGGTAACGGGACAGGACAGGATCCAAGTTGCAACTGGCGGGAGCACAAGGGGGAGGCCCAAGTCAGTTGATCAGACTGACAAGGACGTCCAAGCTTAGTGGTGCCGACTCATAGGTTACATGAGAAATCAAAACGTATACAAAACATATCAGTATAAAACATTCGGGTAAGCGGGGCATGGTGCTCGTAGGCACACATTTCATATTATAAAACATTCGCATAAACGGGGCTGGCAGGACATATCAGGCGTATAAATCAAAATTTGAGTAAAACAATGCAATGAATCCTTATATCATTAGGGATTATATATTGGGGCATCCATATTCAAACGACATGTATAAGGATCTTGTATGTCTATATTACCCTTAGTATGGTACTCGAATGATAGAGGACATACTAAGTTTCCTTATGCACGTTGATGAATCTAAAAGTCCCAATACCTTTTCCGAAATGGTGTTTCTTTCTATGTCAATCTCCTTATGTCATCCCCTGGGTCTTTCCAAGGTGGTAGGGCATCAGAACAACCCATCCAACCCTTTAAATACCATATCTGAAACTAATAGAAAAGACTCAGGAATTCTGGGTAAAACTCGGTCACCTGTCGGTCAGCTGGCGGTTAGCCGCCGATGTGATCGGCGGTTAGCCGCTGTCTGACCGCGGGGCTGACCGCGGTTCACCCTGCTAAAATGTAGCATTCTGTGTTTCTAACCGCGCATCTCGGCTACCTTGCGGTCACAGGGTTTTTGATTGGCGGTTAGCCGCGAGCTGACCGCGAGGCTGACCGCGGTTCGCCTGACAAACCACAGCATTCTGTGTTTCTAACCGCATCTGGGTCGGCTAGCCGCCGGTCACCTGTCGGCTAGCCGCCAAGGTGACCGCCCAGCTGCGGGAACTACACATCAGGTGCAGATTTCAGTCCTTTCTTTCCCAAACCATTACACCTCAACTCAAACCATTTTCTAGCATGAAATGGGTCTATTCCCTTCCATTTAACATTTAATTCTTTCCACCAACCACCATTCCATCTATGCATTTAATTCTCCTACCAATACAAATCTCATTCAATGCAAGTACAAATATCATTTAAGAGGTTTATAATGACCAAAATAAACTTGATGATGAATGCATATATTCTCATAAAACTAACTAAGGGAGAAACCATGTCAATAAGTACATTTCCAAAAGCATTATGAAACATAATGAACCAATGAGATAGGAATAGTAAAAATCCACATTTTCAACAAAATAAGAACTTATTCAAATCGAATCCATTCATCCACTTGCCTTGGTCTCCAAAGTATGCTAGTCAAGCTCTAATCCACTATCAAGCTCAAAATCTACAATCTACACAAAAATCCCCAAAATACAATCATTACAACCCTAGAATGTCAAAATCAAGAAATAGATGGAGATAGCTTCCAATAATCATGGTGAAGCACCTCCATGGCTAGAAGACTACACAACCAAGAGATGAGAAGAAGAACTTACATGAAGAGTCCTCTAATGGCAAGAGTTTGCTCAAAAGATAGCTTGGAATGGAAGGTTCTCTAAAAAAAAAATATCAAGAGGAAGCTCTCATGGAGGGGAAGAAGATTACCACCTCCATTTTGCCTTTAGCAGTAGATTTGAAAGAGATTGAGAGATGGAGAATCAAGGAGCAAGGTAAGTTGAAGAGAACCCTAGGGCTGGGCTGGGATTTCTTGTTCTCAAGAAAGTTGCAAGAAGAGGAAGAGAGGGAAAAGGACTCCTCCTTATATAGATAATGGCAAGGGGTCCCACAACTTAAAAGTCCAATCGAGCTAAAACATCAATCTACGGGCTTCGGATGGATTCGACGAAGAAGGAAGAATTGATCGTCGAAATTTCTACTTTCCAAAATGTATATATTTTACGAGTTTCGGGGACATTGAAAATAGTGTCCAGATTTCGTGTAAAAAGACTGTTTTACCCCTATCAATGGCAAAGTAGGGTTTCGAGGTCTCGAATAGAAACGGAACAAATATGAAAGTTGTTGGGAATCATAAAATACATTAAACAGAGTAATTTACAGATTTCCAGAATTATAACTAAATCCCAAAACTAATCAAGACACAATAAAAAGGAACCCCCAAAGGGCTCCACTAGATCAAAAGAGTTCCCAAAATTATTCAAAGCTATAAAAAGCTATTCTAATCCAAATTTAACCCATTTCCACTAATCTCACTTATAGCTCAAACGCGTCTTAATTAATACTAAAAGGAAACTCTCAGGGCGGGGTCTTACATCCTCCACCCCTTAGGGCATTTGGTCCACCAAATGAAATAAAATAACTAACCTCGGGTAGTAGATGCGGATACTTCTTCTGAACTTGATCCCGTAATTCCCACGTTGCCTCTTCAGGTCCGTGATTTTCCCAAAGCACTTTCACCCATTGTATAGTCCTTGTCCTCAGTTCCTGTTCTTTCGTATCGATGATCTGAATAGGCTTCTCGACATAGGTGGCATCTTCTCTGATCTCTAATGGTTCATGACGGAGTACATGTGACGGGTCGGGGACGTACTTTTTCAACATAGACACATGGAACACATTGTGTACAGCGGAAAGCTCAGGTGGTAAGGCCAATCTGTAAGCCACGTCACCAATCTTGCTCACGATATCATAGGGTCCAATGTATCTCCGAGATAATTTGCCTCTCTGTCCGAATCTCAAAGTTCCTCTAGTAGGTGACACCTTTAAGAAAACCTTATCTCCTTCCTTAAAATGTAAGTCCCTTCGATGAGAGTCTGCACAACTCTTCTGTCTACTCCGGGCTACTTTCAGACGTTCTTGGATCAACTTGACTTTGTCACTGGTTTCACTCACCATAGTCGGTCCATGAAAACTGCGAATACCTACTTCTTCCCAACAAACTGGAGTTCTACATCTCCTACCATACAATGCCTCAAAAGGCGCCATCCCAATGCTCGAATGATAACTGTTGTTGTAGGCGAATTCGCAAAGCGGTAGGGTCTCATCCCATTGAGTCTTGAAATCTAGTACACACGCTCGAAGCATATCTTCAAGGGTCTGAATTGTTCTTTCCGACTGACCATCTGTTTGTGGGTGATACGCTGTGCTGAACTGAAGCTTCGTTCCCATAGACTCATGCAAAATCTTCCAAAATCTCGAGACGAATCTGCTATCTCTGTCCGAAGTAATGGAGACTGGCTGCCCATGACGGCTGACAATCTCGTTGACAAACAACTCTGCGAGAGGTAACATATGCATTTTCTCTCCGGTCTTCATAGGAATAAAATGAGCTGATTTGGTAAGACGGTCCATAATGACCCATATGGAGTTGTTCCCTTTTCTGGTCCTTGGCAATCTCGAGATGAAATCCATGGTGATATGTTCCCACTTCCATTCTGGGATCTCTAATGGCTGCAATAACCCTGGAGGTCTCTGATGCTCTGCCTTCACCAACTGACACGTCAAACATCGGGAAACGAAAGCTGCTATTTCCCTCTTCATGTTGTTCCACCAAAATCTGCCCTTCAAGTTCTGATACATCTTCGTGCTACCCGGATGCATAGAGTACTTCGTACTGTGCGCCTCTGTCATAATATCATTCTTCAAATCTTCAATGTTGGGCACGCATAGACGATCACGATAGAATAAGACTCCATCCACAATACGAAAATCAGGACGTTCTGCTATATGCTCTGAAATCTTGGCCAACTCCGGATCTTGCAATTGGTTGTCCTTGATCTTCCGAATGAATGAGGGTTCAGACACTGACATGTTGGCTAACATCACTCCCTCGCTTAGGGGCTGAAAATCTACCCCCAACTCTTCAGATTGCTGAAAGAAGCACGTAACTCTTAGGCTTGCCACACTTGCTGACTTCCTACTCAAGGCATCGGCTACTACATTTGCCTTTCCCGGGTGGTATTTGATCGGAAAATCATAATCTTTGATATATTCCATCCATCTTCTTTGTCTCATATTCAACTCCTTCTGAGAGAACAAATACTGTAAGCTGCGGTGATCGGAGTGGACTTCGAATTTCTCTCCGTAGAGGTAATGTCTCCACATCTTTAGTGCAAAAACGACCACCGCTAATTCCAGATCATGCGTTGCATAGTTCTTCTCGTGGTCCTTCAACTGACGGGATCCATAAGCAACGACCTTTCTATCTTGCATCAACACACAACCGAGTCCTATATTCGACGCATCTGTAAAAATGGTGTAACCGCCGCTCCCGGATGGTAAAGTGAGGATGGGTGCCGATGTTAATCTCTTTTTCAACTCTTGGAAGCCGGCCTCGCATTGGTCTGTCCACACATAAGGTGCATTCTTCTTGGTCAACTTCGTCAATGAAGCTGCAATCGACGAAAATCCTTGCACAAATCTTCGATAGTAACCCACCAATCCAAGAAAACTCCTGATTTCTAACGCGTTCTTCGGTCTTTCCCACTTCACAACTGCATCTATCTTGGCTGGGTCCACAGATAATCCTTCTTTGGAAATGATATGACCTAAAAATGCGACTTCTTCAAGCCAAAAATCGCACGTAGAGAGCTTCGCATACAATTGATTGTCTCTTAGGAGTTGCAATGCTATCCTCAAATGCTCTTCATGTTCTTCTCTAGACTTAGAGTACACCAAAATGTCATCAATAAACACCACTGTGAATTGGTCTAAGTACTCAGCGAATATTTTGTTCATCAAAGCCATGAATACTGCTGGTGCATTCGTCAGTCCAAATGGCATCACTAGAAACTCATAGTGTCCATATCTCGTCCGGAATGCTGTCTTCAATACATCTGAATCTCTAACTCTCAGCTGATGATAACCGAATCTTAGATCGATCTTCGAAAAGTAAGCAGCACCTTGCAATTGGTCAAACAATTCATCTATCCTTGGCAATGGATACTTGTTCTTGATGGTAGCTTGGTTCAATTTCCGATAATCAATACACATTCTCATGGAACCGTCTTTCTTCTTGACGAATAACACTGGAGCTCCCCAAGGTGAGACGCTCGGTCTAATAAAACCTTTATCCAACAATTCTTGCAACTGAATCTTCAACTCTCCTAATTCAGCTGGAGCCATTCTGTATGGTGCGATAGATATTGGAGCGGTCCCCGGTAACAATTCGATGGTGAAGTCAATCTCCCTAACAGGTGGTAAACCTGGGATTTCTTTTGGAAAAATGTCTGGGAATTCGCAAACAATTGGGATCTCCTCCACCCCTTGGGACCGTTTATCCTCCGTGATAAACGCTAAATAGCATTCACATCCACTTCTCAGTAGTCTATCAGCCTTCAATGATGAGACGAATCTTGGACAAGAATTCCTCCTCTCCCCATGGAACAATACGCCTGCTGGGGTCTCCTCTAATTTGAACGTGAGGGTCTTATGGAAACAGTCCATCGTAGCATGGTACTCTGCTAACCAATCCATTCCTAGAATGACATCAAAATCATACATCTCCAACAAAATAAGATTCGCCGGTAACACCACATCTCCCATCTTAATAGCACATCTAGGATAATATTTCCTACACACAACTTGTTTGCCTACGGGGGTGGACACCGTCAATACATACTCAAGTTCTCTAGCAGGCATATCAATCAACTTAGAAAATTTTGGAGACAAGAAGGAGTGCGTAGAGCCAGGGTCAAACAAAATCTTAGCTTCAAATCCACAAACTAGGAGTGTACCTTCCACCACGTTATCTGCCGCCTCTGCATCAGCTTGGTTAATTGCATACACTTGTCCTCGCTGCTGAGGCCTGTTCTGAGCCTGCTGCTGCATTCCTTACTGTACATTCCTATGCTGCTGAGGAGGACGCTGATTCTGATTCTGTCCTTGCTGACGAGCTGGATGCTGCTGTGGAGGTCTATATTGTTGCTGTGGAGCCTGCTGCTGGAGTGGCCTGGGCTGGTTCTGTACGGCTAGTGTATTCTGAGGTGGTGCCTGGCGCTGTGTTCCTTGTTGTTGCTGATTCTGTCTGTTGTTACCTTGTCCAGCTTGTCTTGGGCAGTCTTTGAGCTGGTGTGCCATGGATCCACATCTGAAACATGCTCCCGTAATCGTACGGCATTGAGCACTCTCGTGGTTCTTACCACAGTGAACGCAAACTAGAGCATTCTGCACGTTTTGTTCATGCCTCGGTCGTTTGTTCTGATGGTTCCTTGGTTGGTGATTCTGTTGGTGAGCTGGTGCCTTTCCTTGGATCTTGAGGATCTTGTTGTTCAGGTTCTCGAATTTGTAGGCCCTTCTCACAGCCTCTTCAAAAGTGATAGGTGGTACAACACCCGTGGCATCCCTCTCAATGATCGGGTTAAGTCCTTCAAGGAACTTCGCTATCTTTTTCTCCACAGTGTCAATCGACTCGAGGGCATATCGAGACAACCTTTCGAACTTCGTGAGGTACTCTTGAACGGTCGTGTTACCTTGTACGAGCTGCTGGAATTCAATGGCCTTCTGCCTCTTCACATGTGTCGGTACATACTTGTCACCGAATTGTCTCTTGAAACTTATCCAAGCCTCTGCGTCTGCTATGGTCCTATACTCAGCCTTGATTGTTTTCCACCATATATCCGCTAGGCCGGTGAACATGGAAGCGTTGAGTTGCACTTGCTGTCTACCGGTACATCTAAATATCTCGAAGATGTTCTCTGTATACTCCAACCAGTCGTCTGCAGCTAATGGGTCCTCATGTCCAGTGAACTCCTTGGGACCCCTCTTCCTAAACTTTTCATACAACGCATTGGGATCATGTTCCCTATTGTTAATGACAATCTGAGTGCCTAGAGGTTGCGCTGGTGCCGGTTCAGGTCTCCTTTCTAACACTTCTAACAACTGCCTTTGCATTGTAGCCATCTCCCTAGCATGCTCCTCATCCTTCCTGGCCATTTGCTCTTGCAATCTGGCTTGATTTTCATTGGCTTGGCGTTGCTGGTCAAGCATGGCTTGCATCATCTGTTGAAATTGATTCTGCATGTTTGTATCCGGAGTACCGTTTCCTAGTGGCCCGGTGTGTTCACTATTGCTTGCGGTGGGATTGTCGGTTACGGGTCTTTTTCGAGGTGGCATATCACTGTAAAACAAATTGTTAGCACATAAAGTCATATAAGGGTTGCACATTGCTCACACGAGTCTAACTAACGAAAAGACTAACGAAAAGTCTAACGGATCCTCGCCACGTCCTTAGGATTTCTAGTTTCTTTTAATTGCCTGAAACACGTCTGGCTCTGATACCAGTCTGTCGCGACCCCTGACCGATACCCGGGACCGCGACGGTGTGGTGTGGATAATGAACTACTGCTTAATAATAATTAAACATTTCCTTAATTTCCCACAGGTTTCCGCGGTGAGGATTCCACATACACTCATAGAACATTTATATTGGCGGAAGCGTGTAGTAAATCAAACTCTTAATCCATTCTCATCAAATAAGACTGCTGATACACAATTATGACATGATGTCAGAGTGAGCAATGATCTCATTAGCATTCCCAAAATAAGAAGTTAAAGTTTAAACAAAAGATCAAGTTAAATTAACATTCCCCAAAAATAATGGCCAACAAAGGCCAGTACAACCAAAAGTAAAATCAGTAATCAGTCTATAATCTCCCAAAATGTTCGCAGCTCAAAGCTAAACCGAATGTCTATATGACATCGTCAGCTTGCCACTCTACTAATCGTTGCGGTTCATCAACCGCCCCCTCTGGCTCCTCCTCAAAGGCAATAACGGGAGCTGGACCTGAGTACCACAAAAATGGGTCAAACACGACGGTCTGGCAGGTGGGTGAACAGATAATACCAAGAAAGAAATCAAGCACATCTTAGACATAACGAAAGCTTATTAAAACGATAACTGTCATGAAACAAGATGCATGGTTCATTTAAAGTACAGATGCAATATAAATCATGTGGGGTATTCAAGGTACAGGAACTGACTAGATGGCAACCACACTAAAGCTAAATCCTCTCCATCACTAAGGTGATGAGAGCACATTCAGTGCGTTGGGCTCGAGCACACGAAGTGACGAGAACCAACATTATATACATATACATGTACATATAGCTAGGCAAGACCACGGCCGCGGAACCGGGTAACGGGACAGGACAGGATCCAAGTTGCAACTGGCGGGAGCACAAGGGGAAGGCCCAAGTCAGTTGATCAGACTGACAAGGACGTCCAAGCTTAGTGGTGCCGACTCATAGGTTACATGAGAAATCAAAACGTATACAAAACATATCAGTATAAAACATTCGGGTAAGCGGGGCATGGTGCTCGTAGGCACACATTTCATATTAAAAACATTCGCATAAACGGGGCTGGCAGAACATATCAGGCGTATAAATCAAAATTTGAGTAAAACAATGCAATGAATCCTTATATCATTAGGGATTATATATTGGGGCATCCATATTCAAACGACATGTATAAGGATCTTGTATGTCTATATTACCCTTAGTATGGTACTCGAATGATAGAGGACATACTAAGTTTCCTTATGCACGTTGATGAATCTAAAAGTCCCAATACCTTTTCCGAAATGGTGTTTCTTTCTATGTCAATCTCCTTATGTCATCCCCTGGGTCTTTCCAAGGTGGTAGGGCATCAGAACAACCCATCCAACCCTTTAAATACCATATCTGAAACTAATAGAAAAGACTCAGGAATTCTGGGTAAAACTCGGTCACCTGTCGGTCAGCTGGCGGTTAGCCGCCGATGTGATCGGCGGTTAACCGCCGATGTGATCGGCGGTTAGCCGCTGTCTGACCGCGGGGCTGACCGCGGTTCACCCTGCTAAAATGTAGCATTCTGTGTTTCTAACCGCGCATCTCGGCTACCTTGCGGTCACAGGGTTTTTGATTGGCGGTTAGCCGCGAGCTGACCGCGAGGCTGACCGCGGTTCGCCTGACAAACCACAGCATTCTGTGTTTCTAACCGCATCTGGGTCGGCTAGCCGCCGGTCACCTGTCTGCTAGCCGCCAAGGTGACCGCCCGCTGACCGCCCAGCTGCGGGAACTACACATCAGGTGCAGATTTCAGTCCTTTTTTTCCCAAACCATTACACCTCAACTCAAACCATTTTCTAGCATGAAATGGGTCTATTCCCTTCCATTTAACATTTAATTCTTTCCACCAACCACCATTCCATCTATGCATTTAATTCTCCTACCAATACAAATCTCATTCAATGCAAGTACAAATATCATTTAAGAGGTTTATAATGACCAAAATAAACATGATGATGAATGCATATATTCTCATAAAACTAAGGGAGAAACCATGTCAATAAGTACATTTCCAAAAGCATTATGAAACATAATGAACCAATGAGATAGGAATAGTAAAAATCAACATTTTTAACAAAATAAGAACTTATTCAAATCGAATCCATTCATCCACTTGCCTTGGTCTCCAAAGTATGCTAGTCAAGCTCTAATACACTATCAAGCTCAAAATCTACAATCTACACAAAAATCCCCAAAATACAATCATTACAACCCTAGAATGTCAAAATCAAGAAATAGATGGAGATAGCTTCCAATAATCATGGTGAAGCACCTCCATGGCTAGAAGACTACACAACCAAGAGATGAGAAGAAGAACTTACATGAAGAGTCCTCTAATGGCAAGAGTTTGCTCAAAAGATAGCTTGGAATGGAAGGTTCTCTAAAAAAAAAATATCAAGAGGAAGCTCTCATGGAGGGGAAGAAGATTACCACCTCCATTTTGCCTTTAGCAATAGATTTGAAAGAGATTGAGAGATGGAGAAGCAAGGAGCAAGGTAAGTTGAAGAGAACCCTAGGGCTGGGCTGGGATTTCTTGTTCTCAAGAAAGTTGCAAGAAGAGGAAGAGAGGGAAAATGACTCCTCCTTATATAGATAATGGTAAGGGGTCCCACAACTTAAAAGTCCAATCGAGCTAAAACATCAATCTACGGGCTTCGGATGGATTCGACGAAGAAGGAAGAATTGATCGTCAAAATTTCTACTTTCCAAAAAGTATATATTTTACGAGTTTCGGGGACATTGAAAATAGTGTCCAGATTTCGTGTAAAAAGACTGTTTTACCCCTATCAATGAGAAAGTAGGGTTTTGAGGTCTCGAATAGAAACGGAACAAATATGAAAGTTGTTGGGAATCATAAAATACATTAAACGGAGTAATTTACAGATTTCCAGAATTATAACTAAATCCCAAAACTAATCAAGACACAATAAAAAGGAACCCCCAAAGGGCCCCACTAGATCAAAAGAGTTCCCAAAATTATTCAAAGCTATAAAAAGCTATTCTAATCCAAATTTAACCCATTTCCACTAATCTCACTTATAGCTCAAACGCGTCTTAATTAACACTAAAAGGAAACTCTCGGGGCGGGGTCTTACAGTTAAGAACAAAAAATAAAGCAACCATTTATGGTGTTCCAAAGAAATTGGTCTAAAGCTAGATTAAATGAACAAATGGTATAGACCAAGTGAACCAAATCTATGAAATATAAATTACGACTCGAGTGTGACATCAAAGCTTGACTATCACTCTTCCCCTTCTAAAGGGTGCCACTCACTGCCACATCAATGTTCCTTCTTTCGACATGGCCACTCTTATATACTCTTAAGGCAACAAGATCATCTAGGCTTGCTTCACTCACACCTCTTTCTTTCCAAGCATCATAACAACCTGTGGCAAAAAAAAATTCAAGATCTATTTTAAAAAAAATCTCATAAATGAACAAAAGTTCCTCTTAAAACCTAGCTTTTCAATCTTAGAACATCTCTTCTTTATTCATTGTTGGTTCCTCACACAATTTTAACCTTTTTCTCTATTCGCACCATATCGGCGTATTGGTGGAGTGTTGGGAAGAAATGAGCCATAACATGATATTCACAAGGCTTGAAGCCTTCAAAGTCTTCACCAACAGAGTCATCACCAGTGGAGGGTGTATAAATCACCAAAAAGATAAAAAAGGATAGAATTTTGTATTTTCATCAAGTTCAATTGTAAGAGAAAACATTAATATAAAGGGTGGCTTAGACATCTGATGCTTATAGTATCAATTGGGTTTTCTTTGCTTTTCTCAATACTCACTTTCTAGGTATGACTTTTGACTCCTACTAGCAACATGACTTGGAAATAATAACTCCTACCATCCATATGTAACATAAATAAAAATGAAAACAAACTAAAAATACTTGATATAAGATTTGTTGCAAGGAGACTCTTGAGTAAATGTGTCATTTTGGGGGAAGATGCCAATTATCACAATATGGAGTCAGCATTTCAGATTGCCTTCGGCAAACAGAATACAAATCCAGACTCACCACAAAATTCATATCCAGTAACCAAACATTTTCTTGTATTAACAATTGTGTATCAAAATATATGAAAATTAACAGGAATGCAGAATTGCATAAACCAAAATGAAGGATTGACCATGAAGAACAAAAACATAAGCAACAAGAAATTCCTTAAGTAAAATCATATGCAACACAAAAGGGTTAAAAATTCAGCATGCAGCATCCCACATTTATGAATGAACTGATTGAAGAGCTTTACTGATGTAGATAGCGGCCAAGAAGAACAAGTAGGTCATGATACATGCAACCAAATATTAAGAATTTAAGATGGGGCATCCCCTCTTATTTTCCTTAGCTTTTGATTAGTTTGATTTTTTATATTTTACTCTTTTAGGACACATTTCAACTACTGTCAATGATACTTCAGTCATCGTCTACTTCCATTTGGTAAGGCTTACAGCAAATCCATTAATTAAATGAATCACTAAGATTAATTCAATTTTCCTTTCTCGTGTACTGTGTTTATTAACTTGTGTACAGGGCACCTTTAATAGCCACTAGAATGAGAATAAACTTGTATATGAAAACTCTCTTGGGGAAAAACCTTGCAAGAGGTCTTTGTGGTAGGTATTTTGGAGCACGTAAGCATTAGCTAAGGGTTTCCTGAAATATGAGGCATTGGCCCAGTATAAACCTAGATCTAGGCATAATGATTTAGTACCAATCTTGGGATGAACCTTGCGTTTATTTCAGATTGGATCACCACCTATTTGCAACTGTTATTACAGGTCAGATTTTGCTCTTCTCAATCTTACACATGATTTATAAAGTGTTTTGATTTTCTTCTTCAAATGTGCATATAGTAAAACCTAATATTTGAGAGTTAAAAGGTTAATCTAATGGGCCCATGAAAATTAGCTTTTTGGGCATACAATGGCAGCGGTTGAGGGCTCTATTCTGACCCCAGTCTACATAATTTATAGTTTCTATACTAAGAGCAACAAGTACGTAAATGTAGTAATAAATTAATAATCTAGTTCCACCAAAAATGTAGAATGACAGAAGAAATTTTCTCAGTTCTTACATCTTGAACCCAATGAATCCCTTGAGCAATAATATCATCTCTCTGAAGCCAATTTATTTGCCACAAAAGCCAGTCATCGATAGCATCTTCCATCATTAACTGCAAATTTTATTTGGAAATCCAGAAAACCTATCTTCTGCAGATAAAGAAGAAAATGCAATCAAATTTATGAAGGAATTCAAGCAGCATTTTACAATATGAAATTCATCCCCTATCAAGTATCCATAAAGTGCTATAGCAGTTACAGAGGTCAAGAAATTTAATTCCAAACTTACCATAAAAATATCACTTAGTACATTCTTAGAAATAAAATGAGACCCGCAAAACTATGTTGATAGTTAAGACATTCTCCCACCAGGGGAGATGTCCCGGGATAGACACAGGAAAGCCTCCTATATAACCCGGCAAAAGAAAGGGACACTCGCATGCTGCACATTATAGTTTCTACAAACAGTATAGATCATAGGACAACAAAGGTAAGAATCCAGTCAAGGCTGGAGTTGCATCATTGTTATTAAAAAAAGACACATTCATGATATTGCAATCTCTTTTTTTTTTTTTTTTTTTTTGGGCTGAAGTGCTGATATATTTATAAAAGTAAATTGTTACAGAATTCACAACGAAAACAACTTTTTACAGTCCTGAAACCTGGAAACAGAGCCTATAAACAAACTGAGAGTTTACAAGCCTACACATAAATATTTAAATGTACCGTGTTTCATTGTCAAAATAATATAATACTGAGATATTATAAATTAGAGTTCTATTATTTTCTTATTGTGTATGACGAGACTTGAAAGAATATACCAAATTATTCCATTATTAAAACATTTGTATAAACGCATTCTGCTGCTAACATGTTAAAATAATTCCAATATACAATGAAACTTTTTCTTGATTGGTAATATCTTAAAAAATTATATTTTGTACAATTTTTTTAACTTATGGAAACACTGAGTCGAGAACCGATAAAGTAATATTAACATGATACAGCACTGCCATTGTAGAAAAGAGCCCGTAGCATGATTGGAAGGTGCTCAGAGTTGCAACTTGTGGTTGGAGGATCGAGTAATGTTAACTTTTAAAGTACAGAGAGAGAAAGAGGAGGTATTGCAATATTGGATTGAGAAACATCTAGAAGCAGACCGTAGGATAGACAAACAAATTAATGTAAAAATAGAATGAAAATTACACTAGAAAAAGAACGTACTTTGTACAACTTGTTTTAACTCATCAAAAAACAAGTAGCTGAGGCTGAGATGCCAATAAAGTACTATTAACATGTCACAGCTGTTAGATGAGAAATTGCAGTTCTAATCTCAAACCACAAATGACATAAGATAGATTTGCTGAAAAATGTTGTAATTAAAAGAGACAGAATTATAGAGTTCAAGGGGGGAGGTGTTTGACAAGGGGGGGGCTCTGTTTTAAAACTGGGGAAAGGCGGTACATAAGGTTTGGACCGATGATTGGTTGGGGGCGGGCTATTGGTTGGTCTTTTCCCTGTTTTAAGGTAGTTTCAGATAACAGTAATTCAGAGAGAATCTTATGTTCAGTCAGGGAGTAGTGTCTTGTGTTATCTCTTTTAGGAGAGCTTTGCATCAGCGTGAAGCAGTTGGGTCTGAGTCTATATTGGGTCTTTTGTCACTTCCATTTGCAAAAGTGAGAACGATTTTTGCATTTGGAAGTACTTCTGGAATGTTTTCTGCCAAGTCTTTCTGCATGTAGAGGTTTTTTGTTGGTTAACAATCACTGGAAAGGTCTTTGACCGTAGATAATCTTCAAAGGCAAGGCTTGACTTTATAGAATATTGTCGATAAGTGTTCTATATATGGAAGACCAGGGTGTGGTTGCGATCAACCATTTATTTCATCATGATTTTGCGTCACATCTATATGGATTTTAAGGTTTGTGGGATTTCATGGTGTATTCCTAAATCGCTTGTCGCCTTCATTCAGTCTTGGAGGTTGGGTTCATTTTTATGGCCATGGTTTGCTGATATGGAGGCATATATCCCTTTTGCAATTATATGGTCTATTTGGAAAGAAGTAATGACAATTTTTAAGGGGGGACTACATTGCCAGTTGATGCTATAGTTCCATTGGTGGGACTTAGGTCAGTAAGGTGGTTATGCAGGAAGAAATTCAAGGAAGTAAAGGTGTAAGCTTGATGACATCTTCTGAAATTGGACGCTTGCACCATTTGTCATCCAAGGAGAAGAAATATGTCTCTTGGAGGCTTCCTTCCATTGGATCCTCGAAATTCAATGTGGATGGTGCGGCGAGAGGTAAACCAAGTTCGGCGAGGATAGGAGTTCTTCGTAATTGCAAGAGGGACGCTTTATTCATGTTCTCCAAGAATGTGGGGGTGAAGAATTCTAACGAGGCTAAGGTTTTAGCAATTCTTGAAGCTCTGCATTTATCCTAGAGAAGTTTGTTGTGGGAAGTGATTCCCTTAGCACATTTCGTGGGTTAATTCAATGGAGATGAGTCTGTGGAAATTTCAGTTCTACTTCAATGAGATAGCATTTCTATCTTCATCTTCTTGGGTAGTCTTTTAACATATTAGCTGATTAACCAATGGGATGGCAAATGCATTAGCCAAACAAGGGGTTGATAGGATCCTTTCTATGGAGGCATCTATTTTGTAATTGTTGTTTGCATCTAAGAGTAATGCTCTTATCCTGATACTTTGCTTTCTTTTATTAATTTTGTTTTGTTGTATGATCCCTGATCTTGCAACATGATATCTGTAATTTCCCAAGAGGCCGACAGCACAAAGTCGCACACCAAACAGCACATAACATTCTACAAGAAGAGGGATTTTCCCAAGAAAATGGCCCCCAACAAGCCTAGATGAAGTACCATTAGTTCCGAGGCATTGACAGTACGCTGATGCATGGGGCCAGAACAAAACCATGCTGACGAATGATCCAATAGCTTTGATTAGACCAACCACCATGAGCTGGACACTCATCAAGTTGAGCTTGAAACATAGCCATCATCCACAACACTCACGCTGTCTTGTGAGAAAGAATCTCACAATCTTGAATAAAGTCTTCCAGTAGCAACCAAATATAATCCTACTGCAAAGAGTCTTAAATGCTTCTGCAAATCAAGATTGTTAAGTTCATGGTTCAAATTACCTTTTGACAAGGGCCCACACAAAAGAGACAATAAATGTGGCTCTGAAACCGTATTATGAAACAGATTCCCATGACATAGAACTAGGCCTGTCAATCCAGCCCTTTGACAAGGGGGCCCTGCCCTGCCCTTTTTTTTTTTTCTTGTTGTTTCTTTATATATGGGAGGTGCTCCTATGAGAGGCACTCTCACCAAGTTGGTGAGAAATGGGTGGGGGCCCTCACTTCCATATCCACTCTCGCCAACTTAAATGCAAGGGCCCCCAACTTAAATGTGAGGGCCCCCACCCATCTCTCACCAACTTGGTGAGAGTGCCTCTCATAGGAGCACCTCCCTATATATATAGCCTATAAAACGCTGCTAATAATAGAATAACAGGAAGAAAATGGGGATAATGGTAGACAGCAATGATGCAATGATATTCATCAATAGTGGTAAAAAACCCAAAATAAAAATAATAAGAAAGAACCAATAATTGTGATTGGTGTCTATTTCCATTGTTTCTATTTTCTAAATATCTAACATCAACGGCACCAATAATTGTTGATCTTTATTTTTTTTTCTTTACCATTTATTCAACTACAGCCGGCAAACGATTTTGAAATTTTCAATTTTCCTAAGGATATCTAAATGTGCCATTACGATTATTTTTAAATTTTATGCGTATTAATCTATTTGCAATCTTTGAAAGTCTCGGCACCTGTCTTCATTGGTAGGTGTACACTTTTGTGTTCTCTTTGTTCCAAGTTTTGGGTAGTATCAAGTACAATTGTATGAACAACCTATCGATGCTCGACGGTAGTGTATAAAAAATAAAAAATAATAATAAAAAAAAACTGGTTTTCTTGTTTTCAGGCTGTGGGCCCAGGCCCTTGAGGGTAAGGTAAGGGCCTTGGCCCACCCGGGCCCACCCTTCATATACTAAGGGTAGGTAAGGGCACCCCGGCCCCAACCTGGCCCGGCCCTTAGAGAGAGAGAGAGAGAGAGAGAGAGAGATGATTTTTGGGAGTAAGATGATTTCTGGGAGTAAAAGCTCCTCCCTTGCTTGAAGGTCTCCTTTATACATTTGTACCTTCTGTACCAACCAGATTATTTAGCATATTTTAGGCCAGTTACATCTCAAATAGTGTAAATATACAATAAGTCTTACGTTTATGGTGGTCTTTGAGAGCATGAGCACAGTGTAGTCCGTTGCATAAGAATCTATGCCTACCTTTCCTAGGCACCACTTGGATGCTTTCACGGATAAGGCATATGGAGCTTTTCTAGAAGTTGGGACTTGGGGCTCTTGTCCAACAACCTTCATGTCCACTCTTACATCTAACTATCCTGAAAGATGGGCAACTTTTTTAAAGATAGAACAGTTCTAATTATCTACTCGTATATTCCGTCTACCGGCTTGATGAGCATTCGTAGGAGGAAGATAATAACAAGATAAAGAAAATTTTAAATGAGAACAAATCACAGAAATAAACTATGAACTAAGAAACCTGCTTTAAGAACATGTTCCTACTTGCATAATAAATTTAACATGAAGTATATGACCTGCAATTTGAATATCAAAGGATATGATGACGACTTCATTTTTAAAAGTTAATTCCAACAACCGAATAGCTGTTAAAAATAATGGATAACTTAAACATAATGTTAGATCCTCACCTCAGCCACCCTCTTCTATTAAGTCGAAATATCTTATCGACTAAATTCAACAGCGGCACTTAAATTAGGCGGCGTCCACTGCAGAGGAATCAGGATGGAAGGATATCAGAACAATGATGAATATAGCTACAAGAAGACCAAATTCCTATATTTGGGGAAATTTCTCCCGTTGACGTTCCTACATGGGGACGTTCATGGTGTCATGGTTGGTGCCGTGAAATTCAGGGGGTCCTTTTTTCCAAGAAGCCCCCCACCTCTTAAAACATCCAGATGGGAATGTCCATGTAGGAGAAAATTCTGCTCCTCTATTATTCTCACTGGTTGTAAGTCTTAGAAGCATCAACCTTTGAGGACTCTTAATGCAGACAAAATTGATTAAGAATTCCCATAAAGTAGTTTCCTGTCAACTTCTATTTATATTGAGAAATTTGAGAAACAATTCGGTTTATTTGTACGTCATTGGGTTTATTTGTAATTTTGGAAGTTAGTTTAAAAATTAAGACTAGCTTACATTTGAGTTATTTTAGACTAGAGTTATGATGTTATTAGAGTTTCCTATTGTTATGGGATTAGGTCTGCTATTATGGTTATGAATAGGTTTCTGAGTTTAGTTAATGTCTTTGGTTATAATCTATGAATAGCCTTCGGCTATTATTAATAATACAGGTCAATCAATTCATTTGATAAGGAGTTCAATCAATTTAGTTAACATGTAGCACCAAAATTTCAACTTGATAGCAAAACAAGTTCCTTAAGGTTCCTTGCTATATCTTTCGTCTTTTATATTTTAGTTTCCTTTCCCCAAAAAGCATTGCACCAGAGGGCCGCAGCCCACGGGTCATTGGGTCTGTATTTGTAATGCAGAGAAACCAGAGAAGAAGAAAGTAGGGTGCCCCTTGGTTTTATTTCAAGAAGAGAGGATTAATTGGAAAACACGCGCGCGCGCGCGCGCGTGCGCACACAAAAAAAAAAGAAGGGAAAGGCAGCAAGTGCTGCAACAGGCCCTTGCTTCTTCAGTTGCAAAAAAGGTGAGACAGAGAGAGAGAGAGAACATAAACTTTAGCAGTGATGTGTGAAAAAGAACAATGAAGAGGTCGGTGATTGGCATGAATCTATAAAGGGCCATATCGAATTTCAGTAACAAGGACTCCGACAGGAAAAAGAAAGGAACATGTTATTTTTTAATCATCTGCATATTCATCAAAACCATCATTCTCGAATTGTTCTTCAACTCCATGATCCATATGCTTTTGGGAGAGATCAATACATGTCGCGACCCCGGACCGAGGTTTCCCCAAGTCCGGGCCCCGCGACGGTTATGTCCATCCAACTATGATTAACCCACAGGTTTCCGCGGTGAGGATTTCCAAAGACGAAGATGTAACAATCTCACTCGAGCAATGATTGGCGGAAGCGTGCAAGTAATCTCATCACAACTTAATCACATAAACCTTGTGATTCCGAATTGCATAAGTTAAGTCATCATTAAGACAATAATCAGAGGAGAAAATGTAAGCATAGCATTACCAAATTCAGTTCAAGTTTCAAAATAACAAAGTGTTAAGTTACATAACCCCAAAAGTGAAAAAGGCCAACAAAGGCCATACATTCCCAAAATAGCAAAATAATCCCATCTATGTGCTTCGTGCTCAAGACTCCGCCCGACGTCTAGAGGACGTCGTCGGGTTGCCACTCACGGGCTGGGGGTGGCTCAAAAGCCTCCTCCGGGCGCTCCTCCGCAATGGCATCGGCGCCTGCATCTAAACACCAAACAAAGGGGTCAGACACGACGGTCTGGCAGGTGAACAGTTTAGACAAAATACAAGTCAGTCAATATGAAAGTAATCAGCACTTAAAACATGGCATGAGTTCTGAACAAAACATATTTAAAGTGTAATTCGAAACTAATATGCTTTTCAATAAAATAACATGATTCACGAATCCACATTGAGCTCATCCTTTCTCCATCATACGCAATGACAAGAGCAAGCAAAACGAAACAGAACGAGACAAAACAAAACAGAAGTCCGAGCCACACAAGGTGGGCGGAAAACCGGCCGCGGAACCGGACAGAACAAAGATGTGTATAAATACACGGCTAATCTGCAAATTGCCCTTATGTTTAAGGACCCCCTAACTAGTGGATCAGACTGAGAGGGCAGTCCAAGCTCAGTGGTACTCTATGATATTCATGCATGCATAAAACTGATCAATACTTGTACAAAACTTAGCGAAAAATGGGGAAAAACACTTATCAAAACAATGCCAGACGAGACTAAACAAGAATAGCAAAAGCTATAACATCAAAGCTGGAAAAGTGTCCCCAATATAGTCCTTGAAACAAATCAAAAGTTAAATACATGCTTGTAAATCAAAATAGGTACAGAACGTATTCTTCGTGTCAAAATTCAAGATTTCGAAACAATTATGTCAAGTATATGCTAAGACTCTTTATTTGATTCTTGTGAAGTTGAAACCCAAATGTTGGAGTTTATAATGAATTGGTGTCCCCGAAGCTAGACAACATTCCATGTTTCAATTACACAACATCAAGCCAAAGATCCCTTAACATATTCTAGTTTTTCTTTTCCATCTAAACCCCTTCAAAATTCTACTTCTGTGCACTCGGTCACCTCGCGGCTACCTGGCGGCTGGCCGCCGGGTGCTGGTCGGCTGACCGACCAACCGACCGACCGCTGACCGACTGATCAGGAGAAATACTACTTTCAGATTTCTTGAGCAGGTCGGCTAGCCGCCTGCTGACCGCCCACGGGCCGACCATGCCCTGTGCAGAAATTGAGTTACTGTAATTCTAACCGACACAGGGTCGGTTAGCCGTGGGTCAACAGTCAGCTAGCCGACTGCTAACCGCCTGTCTGCGGCAGCTTCAGCTGAATTCAGAATTCACACTCCCTTTTCACCATTTCTTTCCTTTGTCAAATCCCTGCATATCCCCTGAGCCTCATGCTCTCCAAGGGCAATTTCCATTCAATTTATACAATCCACACTTCCAAATCACCTCACAACATTGCCTCCATTCTTTCATCCATTTATAAAACGCATTGGCAAGATAAAAGCAACTTCAAAGGAATGAAAAACCACTAACACAAACCATTAGTATATGCATTTCAATTAAAACCAAAATTTCAGACTATAACACCTTTGGAAACATACATGCCCAAATTATCATGGAAGAGAAATCAAATCATAAAAAAGCTAAAGAAATCAAACATTGCATGCATCATGAGTCTAAGTTGTTCACTTGCCTTTACCAAGATCCTAGCCCAACAATCTCAGAAACAAATCCTATCAAAAGTACTCCACGAAATCTACAAGAAAACCCATGAAAAGAACTTCAAAAATCCACCAAAAAGAGAAGACAATGACCCATTTCGAAATGGGTGTTGCATGCTTGAAAAATGGGTTCCTAAGGAACTCAAAAGACTACATTGAAGAGGAGGAAGAGATCCATTACCTGAAGCTTGCTAAACAAGAAGAGGAGAAGAAAACGGAGTGAAAACACAGCTGGGATCTCCAAGAAAATGGTAGCAATGGATTCCTAAAGTTGAGAGGAAGAAGATGGTAGGGTTGGTTTGTGCTTTGAAACTCTCTAGCTTAGGCATGCAATGAGAAGAAAGGAAGGGAAGAAGAAGAGTCTCCAGCTGGGTTCAGAAGTTGCAGGGAGAGCTTAGAACCGTGAGTGAAGAAAAATGAGGGAGAAGGAGATTTGCTTCAAGTGGGTTCTTGTGGGCCCCATTGCTCAGAGCTTGCAATGGTTAAAACACTGACTTGTGGGCCCCGGATGAAAACGACGAAGAAGACTAAAATGATCGCCGAAAAATCTAGTTTCCAAAAAGTATAAATTTGGCATAGTTTTGAGATTTCAAAATTTGAGTCCAGATTTGGTGTGAAAAGACTGATTTACCCCTTTGGGCCAAAACTTGGGTTTCTGAGCCTAAAACACAAACAAGCTGAACACAAAAGTTTATCAATAAAATAAAACCATTCAAAAGAGATCGAAATCACGATTAAAATCAGAAAACTAGAATTTTCTCCCAAGCTTACACGTACTCTCAAGGCACCCTAAGTGTGACCAAATAGCACAAAACGCTCTCAAAATTCCCCAAAGCTAATTCTCGACTAACTTGGACCAATTTCTAATCCCACGCACACTAAACTCACATTACAACTAAACACGCACTTAGTTAACACTAATCGCGTTAATCCTGGGTCGGGGTTTGACAATACATATCTGATCTAGTGGTCCACTAGTTCCAATAGACTTAAAAAAAAAAAGTGGAAAATAGCAAAGACGGACCTACAGACAGATGGTAGCCACCAGCAAAGCACAATGGACATTTTTTGCAACACATCAAAAGAGAAGAGATTATATTTATTGCGAACTACCAAGAGTAGCGCAACAAAGATTATTTAGGACTTTGATATTAGGTGTTCTTTTCACCACAAAAGTTTATGATATCATTCAAGTCAGGGAGAAAACTTTATAAAGACTTTACAGTTATTTGGTTGTGTGAATCCAAGCAATCGTTATGGGTGAGAATCCATCCTTAGTTTTGTGTGAAAAAGTTGTGTGGCATTCAAACTCATCAACTATGCTATGTAGCATAAATGGGTCAATTTAATCAGTATTGTTGTTGAGAAAGAGTTTGTAGAGGGGATGAAGCTTTTTTCACCTTCATCAATCAAGTTGCAAGCAGATAGAAGATCCATCATCCTCAATCGCACAGAAAATGAATCAATCATTGCAGGGTTCTCAGGCAAGATAAATCCCACTAACCGTTGCATTCAGAGCTTACAGCCCTACGAGCTAGGTTACAATTATGCCTCTTCAGGAATATCAACAATGTTGTAATTAAAGGAGACAATCTCAGTGTCATAGAGTCCCTTCAGAATGATGGGGATTTTAAAGGGACCTAATAATCTCTTGGAGGAAATTTTCTCAATGTTTATAGCATATTGGGATGTCGAGAGCCCAATTTTGTAAGTGAACTACTAATACTCCTGCAAATGCCCTTGTGAAGTGGGCTACCCAAATGTTCACAACAGTTTATAATCTGCCTCTTCATATCCTCAACATTCATTTACAAGATGTGAAGACGTAGGTGTGATGCCTATCAAAGGTCAAACTGAAGTGGAAGGTCGTCAGTCAGGTCTGCTGATGCAAGCCCTAGGGTTAGGGTTTGCGTGGAAAGTGCTAAAAGCACAATGGGTGCCGAAGCATGTGTCCGAAAACACAATCGATCTCCGAAGAGACAATAAACGAGGACACACCTCAATGGGAAAACCCAATTTCATTAATCAACTCTGCATAATTCTTTACTACAATGCCATATAAATAAGAAAGATAATGACTTAAGGCCTAAGAAATCTAGTTAATCTAGGAAACTAAATAAAATGGAAACCTAATCCTAATTACAATATTTAAAGAAACTAATGACATAAGAAATAAATTCCTAAATCTACGTGGGCCCTCCACATGTGGCCATGAGGTCTATGCTGCATCATCGGCTCATTGGAAATGATGTTTGCTTTTAGCTCTGTAACGTTTTAGGTGTTTTGTGTTTTTGGCTTTTTTGTGTTTGTTTTGGTGATCTGAATTGCTTTTCCATAATAAAAAGAAAAGAAAAGGAGGAAGCGTACATATGGTGTTTAGCATGGTTCAAAATCGCAATCATGGTCGCCGCATCGCAGTTCGCGGTCAATTGCAGTGTGAATTTCTATTTTACACCAACAGATTTTGAAAAAATATCCAAAAAATCCAGAATATTATAAAATTTTAAAAAACAATGCCTTTTCCATTAGTACACACTATAAAAAAATAATGGTCCTCCTAAGTAATAACATTATGTATTGCTGCTATTTGATTTTTTATTATTAAATATGCTATTTTAGTGTTTAATATTTCCCCCCATCCTTATAATTTATAGATCCATCAATGTAATTCATGTTTAAAAGCCATAGCATTTCAAGAATTATGAAAAATAATTTCTATTTCACTCTAACCATAGTTGGGCCCATGATCAAATTAAGCATGCCACATTATTAGAATCATTAGCCTATTTGAATGAGACTTCAGGAATCTAGTCTTTTACAAGAAATTATGTGTATCAAAAGGGGAAGAGAACTTTAACAAGAATGCAACAGCAACAACACTACCTCCTAATAATAACTTAATGTGCAGTCCAATCATATTGCAACTACTGCTACATCAACAGAAGTTTTACTTGAAAAAGAGATGTTTTAATTTCTTAACATAAGAAAACAAAAAATGTACAGCTATATCATTATTCTCCATTCAGCGAAACAAATATAAGTTACAAGTACATTACCCTTTGTAAAGGACAGTTCGACAACCATTAATTAGTAAAATAAAAAATGCAACCATAACAGAATGTGAACACTAAACAGTCAAAGTTCTAATGACGTGCAATATTGCATATATTCCATGCAGATTAGTTCAATTATACATCATCATGAAACTTCTTTGACCATGCAAATGTTTCTCATCCTATGTGGCATCCATGAAATTCCTCCATAGGAGCTACCAGATGTTAGTCATGCTACTAAACTGTCCATAAATGTCAAGAATTGCTAAATTACATTCGTGAAATTCATTCTTACAAGCTACAAAATCATTGATATTCATATTAGTTGTTCCACTGTCATGTCCATATTGGTCAAAAATCACATCCGAAAGTTTACATATTTTTCTACAAAATATGGCATAGAATATATATATAATAATCACATTCATCAAGGTTCGTCCCTATGATATGTAATCCATTCTTCAAAAGTTCTTCTATTCTGCTCTGAAATATGACATAGAATATACATTGATCACATCAATCAAGATCCATATCTAAGAAATGTAATCCATTCTTCAACACACTCCACCCACTCCCCAACCCGTCCCTTCTCTCTCCCCAACCCGAAGGTCCAATCACTCCTGGTAAAGCCTATACAGATTTACAAAGGATATACTAGCCTGTGAGACCAATGGAAAGGCCTCTTCTACTAGCTTTTGTGAATTCTAACCAAATAATTTCAATATTATGATGTCCACGAATGTGTGCGCAAATCACATTGAGTGAGAACAATCATATAATGTATCCGTACCATTAAAAAACAATATCATTCACCAGAACAAAAGAGTTGTACAAAGTCATTGTATTTTACCCTGGGCTGGCAAAATTCATAATGGGCTGCATCACCACGCAAGTTAAAAACTCCCAGCCAAGGCTTTGTACCAGTGGGCATTCAACCTCTCTTGGTCTTATGACAGCAGCCAAGACCCCTGCCATAAGCCTCTGAAGGACCTGAAACCAAAATGAAAGCTCAAAAATGCATGTGTACTGCAGCATAAAGAGCAAATGTTATCAATCAGAAGACTCACTCACACCTTCTACTCACACTCAGAAGAAAATAGAGCAGGATGAAGCTCCTTAGAAGCAATCAGATGATACCGTAACCTTTCATCTCTTTCTTCAGAAGATAATGTACCCATAACATCCACACCAATAGAAGACTGATTCCTTTTGTAAATGTGTAGGTGGTCACCTATTAAATCAACCATATCCCCAAAGCAATTTGATTTGGATTGTAAAATGAAAAATACCCAATAAATAGAAATGATTGTCCATGAGTTGCAATAGTAATATAAAAGCACCTTGTCAGCAAGTCGACAAGGTTGATCTGTTTAATCCTTCCAGATATCTCACCAATAACATCTTTGATAAGCATGTGTACCTGATCAGGGGCCTCTTTGTCAGGAGTAATTGCTGAATACCACAAATCAACCAAGAAGTCCTGCAAGATCTTATTAATAAAATCGTCTACAGCAGCCTCAACAAGAGGCGAATCAGTTTTTCTCCTCCATCTTGGTGCAGTCGGTAGAGGTGAGATG
The DNA here is from genome assembly GCA_029852735.1 of Persea americana. Taxonomy (NCBI): domain Eukaryota; kingdom Viridiplantae; phylum Streptophyta; class Magnoliopsida; order Laurales; family Lauraceae; genus Persea; species Persea americana. The sequence goes on from CM056810.1 coordinate 58,096,889, forward strand.
CGGGGATCATCCAATGACAACTGTTTTTTCTGCAATTGAGACAGATATGTTGGTCGACGAACTGGCCGAACCTTCCAGCGGAATTCCACTTCATGAGTAGAAGGCGTAACGCAGAGAGCATAAGAAATGCTATCAGGATATTAGTCTACACCGATTTACTTGTGTCTGCAATAAACATGTAAAGGCATTTAGAAGTGCAGTATTAATGGGTGGCTAATATGGATCAATGTGGGAGAAAATACCAATAAGATGAAAGAAGAGAGACCAAATTCAATGTTCCAAGATACAAACTTAGTACCAAACATTTAATTGCTTTATAACCTGCGAAGAAAAGGAAAAATGGCATTTATAATTCGAACTATTCAAGACATTTGGAAACCAGAATTTTCAGTTCACAATACAAAAGAACCATCACTAGGACTCACGTTAGGTATTGACATGTGAGATATAAGCCAATGAAGGATGTGCAATGAGTTAAACCTTAAGATATCAAGGCCCAGAAGATTTTGATAGTGACATTTTTACTAGTTAATAAAGAAGATGAAAATCCTATTTTTAAATTAACTTTAGCAGTTCATAAAAGAACAAAATATGGAAGAAAGCATATAGACAATTAGGGTACAAATTCTACCTAAAGAATAGTATACAAAAATGCAAAATGATTTTTTTCTTTTTGAAGTAAAAGTAACATGAACTCATCTTCCAATGATTAAATGAATGTTAAGATTGTAAAATCAGTGATTTTTGACAAGCTGGGCGGAATCTCCAATGCAGCGTACACCATGAAAAGGTGGTTAGGTGGATCCCCTCCATCTGGTACGCTCAAAATTAAAGTGGACAGAGTAGAGAGAGGAAAGCTAGACCCATTAAGAACAGGTGGTGTTAGTGTTATGAGAAAAGGGTGAGTACAATGGTGTCTTTTACTATAACAGGGACCAAAGATTCTAGTGAGGTAGATATATGCACAACTAAGGGTTGGAAATTTTCAAAGCACAATTTTTTTTAATGGTAAAAAACAAAAAGAGGTAGACAGCTCTCAAAAAGTGAACACTATGATGCTATTATTAGAAGGAAAAAAGGTAGACAGCTTTCAGAAAGTTCATGTCTTGAGAGAAGCTAATGAGGTCGTAAATATTTTTTCCGAAAAGGGAGTGCCAATAGCGACTCTATTTCATGATCTCAAGACTCTAAAAATACTCTCTTCTTTTTCAATATGAAACCCTAGAATTTCTCTTGTTCCTTCTCGCTTTCGTGTTCTTTGGAGTAGAATTTGACTCTTCTTTGAGAGAAAACGAATCGGATTTTCCACGAAAACGAGATTCCTCTGCTCCTTTTTCTAGATTCTATGTCGCAGAGTAATAAATGTATCTTCATATTGACAGATCGTAACGAGAAAACGCTAGAAATTGGGATTTCTCTCTCTCTGTGGGTCCAGTCCAACTCAGAGTTGTTAAATTTGTTTCGGATGCCGATTCGGTTTGGCCTCCAAACTGAAATATTTCGGCCTATTCAGAATTTCGGTGAAACGTTTCGGATTTATGTTTCGGAAAAATATAAAACTTAAAAATAATATAATACATATAGAAAAATATAATATTAATATCAAATTTCAAAATTTTGGTTTCATACATGTGTACAACTACTATATAAATTCAACAGCAATACCAAATAAATTCAACATAACATGTGCACAAGTGTGAAGAAATGAAAAGTTCACATTTAACCAAGGCCAACTGTTCTTTTAGGGGCCCTTCAGAAATTTCAGAATTTACATATTACCGGATGAGTCATTGAATAAATGGTTTGGTTATTATGTGTCACAGTTGATGGACCTATTGTGTTGCACAACAATGAACCACATAAAAAAATAGCCCAGCAACCCTCCACAAGCTTTGAAAAAATAAAATAAAATAAGGCAGCCCAGCCCAACAGCCCTCCACAAACTTTAAAAAAAGTGAAAAAAAAGAAGCCCTGCCCAGCAGCCCTCCACAAACTTTGAAAAAAAGCAGCCTAGCCCCGCCCAGCCCAGCAGCCCTACACAAAATTTGAGAAAAAGAAAAAAGCACCACAGGCTAGCCAAGCTCTGCAGTCCAAATGGGACAGAAAGGAAAAACAAAAAAGTATAGCTACACTTTAAAAGGGCAGCTGTCGAAGTAAAGAGGAAAGAACGGAAAAAAAAAGATGAGAGTAGCTGAGTTGAGCTCTAGAAGAAGAAATAGAAGGAAAAAAAAGGCAGCAGCTGGCAGTCGATGAAGCACAACAGCAGTAGAGTCGAGTCGAGTCGACGAAGAAACAATAGCCCTCTTTCAGCTGGAGCAGCAGCTGCTTCATCTCTTCATCTTGTGTCAGCAGGATCAGGAATAACAGCAGCAGCTAGAGCAGGTGCTTCGTTTCTTCTTCTCTCTTCCTTTTTCTTTCTTTCTTCTATTTTTCTTTTGTTTTTTTGGTTGATGAAGAGAGAGAGCAAACGAGGAAAGCAGAAGAGTCGAGCGGGCAAAAGCTTGAAGAAGAAAAAAAAAATACAGCAGCTGGGTTGAGAAGCAGTACCTGGCAGCAGCTGGGTTGAGTGAGCAAACGACCAGAAGGTGGAGAGAACGACCATATCAGGTACGCCGCCTCCTCTTCTTCTTTGTCTTGTTTCTTCTTCGTCTTCTGCTTCTTCTTCTTCTTCGTCTTCTGCTTCTTCTTCTTCTTCCTCTCCACTTCTTCTTGTGCTGCTTCTTCTTCTTCTTCTTCTTCACTTCTTCTTCTTCTTCTTCTTCACTTCTTCTTGTGCTGCTTCTTCTTCTTCTGCTTCTTCCTTCTTCTCGTTCCTTGCTTTTGTCAACGACAATGAAAAGCCCTTCGTCGAAGGAAAATGGGATGGGATATGGGTTAGGGCATTTTATTTTTTTACTTTAACCTTTCCGGTTAACAAAAAATTATCTTTTAACCCCTTTCAGTATTTTTATTTTTCAGTTTTAAGTTGAAAAATTATATTTAAGACCCTTAGGTTTTATTTTTTCTAATTTTAAGTCAATAAACAAAATTTGGCCAAAACTAAGGATTTCGCCCAATTCGGGCGAATAACCGAAATTCGGTGCGAAATTCTGAAATTCGTCCGATAAGTCCGAATTCTGGAACGAATTTCTGCAAGGGGGTTGTTCGGTTCGGTAGAGGGACCGAACTGAAATTATTAGGAAAATTCATCCAAAACGAACCAAATTTAACAACACTGGTCAACTACGTGGGAAGGAAAGATGGTGCTCGTCCGTTTGTAAATTAACATATTTACATACCAAGCTCTCTTTGTTTTTTTAGTAGAAAATGAAACATGAGGAGTCCTCTGAAATTTGTGAGGTTAAAATCCAAACTGTTCATGTGCTGTAGGTGCTCAAGGGTCGGACTTAGTATATATAATCTTGGCTAATTTAAGTTTGGATTAAGTGATAGAAAGCCTAAAGCCTGGCCTGGTCCGTGGGTCAAGTACACGTAATGTAATGATATCTCCAAACAATTACTGGAAAGTCTGTAGGGCTAATAAGACCCTGGTTTGGCCCAACCCAGTTCGGCTTGTGTCAAGATTGGGCTGAATATGGGTCTATATCTCTAAAATTGGGCCAAGCCTAAAGACTCGAGCCATGAAAACCCCTAATTGGATGGGTTATTTAGAATTTTCCCCCTAAAAAAGAAGATATATAAGATAGGGCTCATAGCGACAATGATTGGTAAAGAATATTTAACTTATGTATTTCATAATTTTGATCAATTGTGCAATAAAGTCATCTAGTGTTGGAATGAAATTTTGGATCAAGGACCCACTTAAGGGTATGAAGTTTTCAAGAGTAGGCTCACTGACTAGCCTTACAAATTTAGGATAATAAGTTATGGGCCCCAAAAACTTGTCTTTTGTGCTTTCGGCCTGATGGAGGATCATCTGTGGGCCATATTTAATAGATGTGGTTTAGCATTAGCTTAAGAAATAAAACATAACTCTTCGGAACGGATTATCCTCCATAGTAATATGGTAATGAGTAACTAACACAACAACCCATGCTCAGCATGGCTATGCCCATGCATTATAAATTTAATATGCATACATTAAAAAGGTTACGTGGAGTGCCTCTTTCCATTGAGCAAGTTGCATAAATGGAAATAAGAAAACTCAGGTATAAATGAGTCGAGGAGATGTGGTGGAAATATAAGATGTTTAAAAAAAAAAATTGAAGAAGTAGAACTAAAGTGGAGAGTAGTGAGTGGTTTGATGAGATAAGAATGAGTAGTGAGTGAACGAGAACTTTCAATTGTTAAATGTTGGCAAAGGGAATCCCAGATCACATGTGTCAATAACACTATAAAGAAAATTAATTATACCTTTTTTTTTCTTGTATTTTGGTATCAATTACATATTACTTGTATAGCTTTTTTGAGCTGAAATCAACTTGAATAGTTTTTTTTTTCTTTTTCTTTTTTTCTTTTTGAAGTAAAAGTAACATAAACTCATCTTTCAATGTTTATATGAATGTTCAGATTGTAAAATCAGTTATTTTTGACAAGCTGGGTGGCATCTCCAATGCAGCATACACAAGGAAAAGAAGGTAGTTAGGTGGATCCCCTCCAGCTGGTGCTCTCAAAATTAATGTGGACAGAGTAGAGAGAGGAAAGCTAGACCCATTAAGAACAGGTGGTGTTAGTGTTATGAGAAAAGGGTGAGTACAAATGGTCTTTTTTAGTATGACCAGGACCAAAGATTCTAGTGAGGTAGATATATGGACAAGGGTTGGAAATTTTCAAAGCACATTTTTTTTATTGGTAAAAGAAAAAAAAAAAAGAAGAGGTAAGACAGCTTTCAGAAAGTTCATGTCTTGAGAGAAGCTAACGAGGTCACAAATATTTTTGCTGAAAAGGGAGCAGATAGCGACTCTATTTTGTAGGCTTTTTCTCATAATTTCTTCATCCAAGTGTTGTCCTAACTCCTAATTGTGCTGTTGGTATAATTCTCTAATATGATTTTGTACTTTTTTGGTTTATGTCTTCTCCTAATGATGTTGGTTGGTAGAAACCAAATTGTCCTCATCATCGATTCCAATCTAGTAACGCCTTTTGATCAACCGATTTTAACTTGTAACTACCTTCGATTGTTTTGGATCTCATCCCTCCAGGGCAATGATGGCTCAGAGTCTCAACGAATCAATGGCAGAACACAATTCTCTAAAGTTTCAGAAGGATACTTTGGGAGAGGAAAAGAATGAATTTGTTTCTATCCCAATTCTGATCTGAGGCACGAGCAAATATGGGTTCTAATCTGGGTTGGCTAAGGGATTGTTGGTCTCTGTGACAAATCTTTCTCCGGTGGTGACGATAAAGGATTTGTTCGAAGTTTTCCGGGAGGTGGGTCAAGTTTTCGATGTGTTTTTGCCAAAAGATAGGCTTAATGGGAGAGGCAGAGGGTTTGGATTTGTGCGGTTTAAAACCGAATGGCATGCAAATAGGGCAATTAGGAGTTTGAATGGACGAATGGTTGGTGGAAGAAGGATTGGGGTGCAGAAAGCTAAATATGTTGACAGGAATTCTAAGAAGACCTGCTATAGTCTTGCTGTTAAAAGTACAAGGAAAGCTTTCAGTGCTGTTAGTCTGCAAAATCAAGGAGTGAACTCAACATATCCACCAAAGGCAAGTCATGGTACCAATCAGGCTTGGACCGAAGTTGTGGGTAATTTCAAGGTGGTACAGGTAGCGGCATCGTTGGCTTTGGCTTTGAAAAAAGAAGTGATTAATTCTTTTGTGGGAACTGCTTCTTGTCTGGATGTAACTGAGGGAGATATTCTTCGCTGGTGGACTTTGGAGGTGAAAGTGCAAGACGAAGTGAAAAAATTCCACTCATGTCTATTCTGGATTCATCCAGGGACGGGAGGATTTCTCACAGTTGGTGAAAATGGGACCAGTTCTGATTGAAAAACCTTTTCGGAGGCTGGATCGTTGGACGGAGGTGATTGGACCTGTTCTGCAACCTATTTGGGTTCAGTTCGTTGGCGTTCCTTTACATACCGGGACAAAAAGGTGTTTCAATGTCTTGGTGAGTGTTTGGGTGTAGTTATGGAGATCGATGATGAAGCCAATACCAAACAGAGACGTGACAGGGTACGCTTAATGGTTATGTGTGATCCTCAGCGACGATTGCCAGAAATCATTCCCCTGGAAGTCAAAGGTGTCAGGTTTCTTATGTCTGTTATTGTGGAGGATAGTTGCAAATGCTGCGGAAAGATGGGGCTGCCGGAATTATGCTGTCGGGAGAAACCCACGTCGGAGGAACAAGATGCGATTTTTCTGGAGGGTGATGCACTGATTGATGGCGGATTTCAAGGTGATTTAAATTTAAAATCTCACATCCCATCTGTTAGCGATCCTCTCGCAAGAGTTTTAGAGCCGGCACAAGAGAGATTGCAAGGGTGGTAGGAAACGGAAGTTTTGCTTGCTCCAATCACAGCGACGAAGGTGTTTACGTTGTAGAATCAGAGCGACCATCCCCCTTTTCGTGGAACGCCAGGGAAATCAAATGATAGGGATGTGTCGAGCTGCCCTCCCTTAAAAGGTGTTCTTAGGAAATTGCGTGATGACCTTTCTTCCCCTTCTATAAATCATATATTACAAGAGAACATGGCATGCCCAGGTATTGCCGATATGGATGGTTTGGCGACCCCAAAAGACGCCCAGGTGCCTTCGGGTAAGGGAAGTGACCCTTCTATTGATGGAGCTAGCTCTCATATATAGGTTTTGGATCATTGTTCAAACCCTGTTGGGCATGATTCTCAGGAAATTATTAGGATGAAAGAGGATCGCTGTTGGGGAGATCATTCTTCAGACACTGACGGTATTTCCTACGACAGTGAGCATGATGCGAATCCTAGTATTCTAGAGAATCAAGCTTTATTGATGGTGGATTTGACAGATAATGTTGAAGCTCTAGCTATAGATGTGCCTAATAATGATTGTGTGGTAGAAAAAACAAGTAGATTTATTGAAGAGAAAATGATTGAAACAGCCAATGTGTTGGGAATTTCGATGGATGACCGGTTAGGTGGGCTGAGAAGCTTAATTCGTGATATGATGAAGGTGAAGGGAAGAAGTACGGGAGGCCACAAAACCAAAAAGAAATCCAAAGCACAGAGAGAGTTCGAGCAATTAGCTTTCTCTGTTAATTATGATCATGCAGATAAGCATATGGGTGTGGCATTGTTGGGACTAAGAAGCTTTTATCTTGGAATGTTCGTGGGAGGAACTCTATTTCCAAAAGGGTGGTGTTGAAAAGCGTGGTTCAGTCATTTAAGGGAGAATGTCTGTTTCTTTAGGAGACTAAGATGAAGGTTATTGATATTCAAATTATTAGATCTATTTGCCCCTGGTCAGATAGTCAATTTGCTATGCGTCCTTCTATTGGTGCTTCAGGGGGCATTTTATTAGTCTGGAATGCGGCTTATTGGCAAAAGACGGATGAGTTTGTGGGAAGGTTTATTGTTTCTGTCTTATTAAAAGATGTCTGACGTAATACAGAATGGGTAGCAACATCTGTGTATGGGCCATCTTCTTCTAATGATAGGGTGGAGTTTTGGACAGAACTTTCTCGGGTAGCTGGTTTATGGAAGCGCCCATGGGTGGTAGGAGGGGATTTCAATTGCATCAGGTTTCCGTCGGAAAAAAAAGGAGGTTCTGTCATTACTTCAGCTTTGAGGGATTTCAGTGATTGGATAAGGAGAAATTATCTTGTAGATTTACCTTTCCAAGGAGCTGATTTTACATGGTCTAATATGCAGAGGGATCCGATTGTGCGTCGGCTGGATCGGTTTCTAGTGTGTTCCGAATGGCTGGATATTTTTCCGGATTGTATTGAACGAGCGTTGGCTAGACCAATTTCAGTTCATTGTCCTATCCTTGTTGAGACTGATTTGGAAGATTGGGGTTCTCCGCTTTTTTTGTTTGAATTAATGTGGATCTCAAAGACAAGTATTGTGTTAGAAAATGGAGGGCTGTCAAAGAGGTGAGTGGGTGGATGGGTTTTCACTTAGCTCCAAAGTTGAAATTCCTTAAAAAGCAAATTCAAGTCTAGCGTAGGGAGGTCTTCGGCCACATATCAGAAAAGAAGCATTATCTTTTATCTGACATTCAAAGCATTAATGGGAGGGTAGAACATAGGAAGAATGAAGAAGAGAGTTGGAATAGAAGAATTTCTCTTAAAGAGCAATTTCGAAGGCTGATTTTTCAAGAGATCAGTTGGAAGCAACGTTCTCGAAATAAATGGTTGGTTGCAGGAGATCATAATACCAAGTTCTTCCATGCTGTCACTAGTGCCTGTCATCGTGTGAATCGGATAAATGCTATTGAAGTTGGGGGAAGATTATGGGAGGAAAAATCTGATATAGAAACAGAAATTGTTCAGTTTTTTCATAGGCTTTATTCTAGTGACTATAAGTTAAGTCCTCGGATGGATGGGATTTCTGTTAGTCAGCTTTCTACTTCTACTGCTTCTTCTCTTGAAGATCAATATTCTGAAGAAGAGATTAGAGAAGCCATGTTTGGTATGGGGGGAGATCGCGCTCCGGGCCTTGATGATTTTCCAATAGCATCTTTCCACTATTTTTGGGATAAGTTAGAAGATAAAATGCTAGTGTTCTTTAATGAATTCCAATAAGTTTGATTGGGAGTCGTTATAAGATTTTAGCCAAAGTTATTGCTAATCGTCTGCGAAAGGTACTTCCTAGAGTAATATACTTATATCTGATAAACAAGCTACATTTGTTGATGGACTCCAAATTCTTGATAGTGTCATTGTTGCTCATGAACGTATGAATTCTCATAATCGACAAAATCTCCCAGGACTGATTTGTAAGTTGGATTTCGAAAAAGCTTATGATAGATTGGGGATTCCTTCAATATATGATGGAAATAATGGGGTTTGGATATAAATGAAGTAAATGGGTTCAGAGTTGTGTATCTTTAGCTCATTTTTCCATAATGGTGAATGGTTTTTCTAAAGGTTATTTCAAGAGTTCTCGCGGCATCCGACAAGGTGATCCTTTGTCTCCTATGCTATTTGTTCTTGTTGTGGAAGCCTTGAATGAGAAAGCTAGACGGACGGGGTTATTTACAGGATTTGCTATTGATGATTCTGGTTTGGAGGTAACTCACTTGCAATTTGCAGATAATTCTATTATATTCTGTAATGCTTCACTAGATGAGGTTAACAATTTGAAACTGATTTTGAAATGGTTTGAACTTTTGTCAGGGCTTCGAATCAAGTATGGCAAATGTGAGTTTATAGGTGTCCGGTTGGCAGCTAGTCAGGTTGCTACTTTGGCTAATGCTTTTGGTTGCAAATTTGGCAAACTGCCTTCTAATTATCTGGGGATACCCTTATGTTTGGGGATTCCCAAGAGTTCTATGTGAAGTTCAGTTTTGGAGCGTGTAGATAAAAGACTGAGTTCTTGGAAAGGTAAGATGTTATCTTTGGGAGGGAGAATCACTTTGATTAAGTCTGTTATGTCATGCAGAGCATTCCTATTTATTATTTCTCTTTTGTCAAGTGCCCTAAAAGTGTGGTGCGTCGGATTGAAAAGCTCCAAAAAGATTTCTCTGGAATGATCATGCTGACAAAAGGAAGTATCACTTGGTTAGGTGGGATTTGGTTTGCAAGCCTACTGAGCAAGTAGGGTTGGGGATCCGATCTATTGAGAAAGTTAATAAAGCTCTATTGGGAAAGTGGTTATGGAGGATTGGGGAATCATATCAAGGGTTGTGGAGACAAATCCTTATTTCTAAGTATAAGTTGGATAATGATGGGTGGTGTGTACCAGGTCAAATGCTCAAAGCCACTGGATTTTGGAAATCAATTCTATCAGGGAAGGATGAATTCTTTCCATGGATTCGCTTTCGAGTGCGTGATGGGCGTCAGGTTCGGTTTTGGCATGATGAATGGTGGTGTGGGCAGTCGACATTTCTTACTCTTTTTCCTAACCTTTACTTGTTAGATAGGAGATGGCAGGCTATTGCTGCAGATAATTTCCTTATTACTAGTGGTGAAGTGGTGTGGGATTTTAATTTTCATGGCACGATGGCCTTATTAGACAATGTTTATGTTCATGGTGGAGGATGTGATGTTAGAGTGTGGAAGCCGGCGGCCAAAGGTAATTTCTCAGTTAAATCGTTTTACAATGCTTTGCTTGATTCATCTAATCCTATTTAAGTGGGGAAAAGGTTTTGGGACTCCACAATACCTCATCAAGTATTGGGTGGCAAGGTCTCATAAAATTCTTACTTTAGACAAGTTGAAGAGGTGTAAGCATATTACTAGCAATGGGTGCCCTATGTGTCAGGATGAGGAATCAGTGCATCATTTGCTTATCCATTGTGTTCTTTCTCATAAAGTGTGGTCTGCAATTCTTAAAGTGTTTGATATGCAATGGGTCATGCCCTTGAAAGTTGCGTATCTTTTTGATCAATGGCGTCTGCGAATCAAATATGTTCGCATGAGAATTCTTTGGAAGGTGGTGTTGTACGCGGTTTGTTGGAAAATTTGGCTGGCAAGGAATAATCATGTTTTCAAGAATAAGAGTAACTTGGTGGAGGATGTTGTTGCATCTATTATCTGGTCTGCTTCAGAGTGGGTGCTTTCAAGAATTGAGTTTAAAGGGGTGTGTTTGGAGGATTTAAGTAGATCATGGGCAGCTCATTTTCAAGGTGGATGGGTCTCTAAATCTTTAAACAGTGTTTCTTGCGAATGTCCTACTACGAGTTTTCTCAAATTAAGCTTTGATGGAAGTTATGTTCAAGCCATTGGAAGAGGTGGTATTGGAGGTGTCATTAGAGACTAGAATGGCATAACTATAAGGAATTTCTCTGGGCTGGTGGATTCTTTAGATGCTAATGAATCTGAAATGAAGGCTCTTTTGGTTGGTTGCAGCGAGTTGCGTAAGTTGGAAAGTTCTAAAGTTATCATTGAAGGAGATTCCTTTTCTACCATTCAGTGGAGTTTAGGCAACTGTTCCTATCCTTGGACGTTGGCTGACATGGTGGAGGAAGTGCAAGACATCGTGAGTCAATTGGATGCTGCCCTTCATCATGTGTTACGTGAGGCCAATGTTTCGACGGACAACCCCGCTAAGGAAGGGGTGCTTCGTTCTTCTTTATCCTTTGATGTATAGTTTGTTTTGAGTATTCTCCTTTTTTTTTTTTTTTTTTTTTGTTCTTTTGGGTTTTCCCCTCTTGTTAATAAATTTTACTGTTTTAAAAAAAAAAAAAAAATTTGATGTTGGTTGGTTGTGGCAGTTGGTGTTGTCAAATTGCTTTGGTTTTCTTGAATGAAACTCCATTCAATTATGGAAAAACTAAAGTGTTGAAACTGACCTTCAGCATTACGATTGTACCTAGTACAATATATGCCATATAGTACTCACAATATGCTATATATTAGTCATACATAACACATTATGAGTGCTTGTCATGCAAATCCCTTTCCATTTTATACTTTTACTAAGTACAGTTCTAAAAATTCATTGTAGCTTATAAAATGCCAACCACCCCCGCCCCCACCCCAAAAAAAAAAAAAAACCGTTATGTCTTCTCTTCTCCCGACTTGACTGAGTCAACTTGGATTGGTCTCTCCATCAGACTCGCCTAAGCCATTCGCTCACATTGCAAGTTTTGAAAGTCCTGTGCAGAGATTTGCAGCTAAATATCTTTTACTTTTCACAGTTGGCATCAGAAGAACAAAATAAAAATAAAATTGATTTATGGCACCACACTTTGAACATGAGAGATGCAATCGATTTATTCCAGTATGCATTTAGGTCTGCATAAAAATCTACAAAAGTATCTACCAAGGTATCACTTTTCCTCCATCCCACCCCGAATCATTGGTCATTTCATTGCACATGAAATCAGAAACATATCAGAGGTTATTTTGATATGTTCTTCTCACTACCCTTGGCAAGGAACATCCAAAAGGACACCAGAATTCTCACATTATGCCGCGTTTCCTCAGACAAACAGTTAAACGAATTGATTTAACTTAGAAAAATCCTTCTTTTATGGCTTCGCTCGTCAAAATCCTACTCCTATCACATTGAAAACTACGAGATACAGATTCCTCCCAAACACATCAAATGCAGAACTAAAACAACCCTAATTACCGAAAAATCGCCATGAACAGATAAAATTGCTATAGGGATATATCAAAGAACCTCGTTTTCTTATGCGACAAGAAGTAGGCGATGCCGAAGATGCAGATCGCCCACCATAGCGTCTGAACTTTCGCTTCCTCAATCAGATCCTGCAGCGTCTCCATCGCCTTCATGATCTCAAGACTCTAAAAATACTCTTTTTTTTTTCAATATGTAACCCTAGAATTCCTCTTGTTCCTTCTCGCTTTCGTGTTCTTTGGAGCAGAATTCGACTCTTCTTTGAGAGAGAACGAATCGGATTTTCCATGAAAACGAGATTCCTCTGCTCCTTTTTCTAGATTCTATTTTGCAAAGTAATAAACGTATCTTAAGATTGATAGATCGTAACGAGAAAACCCTAGAAATTGGGATTTCCCTCTTTTTCTCTCTGGGTCCAATCCGTGGGAAGTAAAGATGGTGCTCGTCCGTTCGTAAATTAAGAAATTTACTTACCCAGTGGAAAACGGAACATGAGGTGTCCTCTGAAATTTGTGAGGTTAAAATCCAAACCGTTCTTGTGTTGTAGGGGTGCGACTCAAGGTGCTCATGGGTCGGGCTTGGTATATATAATACTGGCAAGCAGGGCCTAAAATAAAAATATATTAAAATTTAGATATGGGTGTGTATTTTTCTTTTTATTGCAATGAGGATAGGAATAGTCCATTAAAATAGCTAATTCGAGAGAATCTAGAGATTTTTTACTTTTAATTGATTCTATATGAAAGAGATATATATATTAGAAAAAGGTATAAAATCTAGAAAAAATTAATTTTCTCAATTTTAGATGGCGGGCCAAACTTCAAGGAGAATAAAATTTGACCAATGATGGTAATGTAATGGTGATTTTGAGCAGTTTAGATATATATATATATATAGCCCCATAAATAGACCTCATATGGTTTGCTTTCGAGAATCTTAGGATAATTATCATTAGTTGAGGTTTTCATAAATTCAAAAAAAGACGTGAGACAAGATCCCGGAATTCTAGCATTAGAAAGAAATCCTTAAAAAGATAATTTGGAAAGAGATACTCGTTGGATGCAACTTGGGTCCAGATCACGACAATGCAATTTGGGGCAGGGCGGTTTGGATTTGGGCTTAGGATCTGGCCTGAGTTTTGTGTGCACGCAGAGTTCAAGCCTAACTTGGGCTCAGATATCTAAATATTAGGCCATAGTTGGGCCTTGAGTAGCACGCCTCTTGCTCCATTACACTATTAACTCTGTGCCTGAGCTATGCAGTGTTGTCCATTGGTTTAAAAAGTCCAAACTTTGAATAGATCAAGGGTTGAAGCCTTGCCTGATCAATTTGAAATCCAGGATTAACTGGCTCATTTGAATAGTCTGAATGGGTTGAGTCAAACCCAAGACCCAACCTAAAAAAAAAATACCAAGTATAGGGTATAGACTCAATGGGCCAGGTCTAGCCCAGAGTATTGGATCTGATGACACAAATTCGACCTCTATTACGATAAGATTATGTTGATATTAGTAGGATCCATATTATGTTGTAGCTTCCAAATAGGAATTACACTTCTGCTTTTCAAAAATAAAGGACATGAAATGTTTACTACCTACTGGCCTACCAAATACAAGAGGGTTTTGGGGCTAAACGACTACAAATCATATCCATCGTTTGTTGCTAGATGGGGGCCGATCAAGGACAGTGTGCTTTAGAAAGAATATAAAAGAAAAGGAAAAGAGGGAGAGAAGTGTGATGAGATTTTTTAGGGATAGTAATGAGGAAAGAAGTGGAGAAAGGATAGGTTTGATAGGGATGGACGAGGTTGTTTAAGAGAAATTGTAGGAGATATGATAAAGATGTGAGTTTGTTATCTTTATAAAATTGAATTAAATGAAGAGATTTAGGGAGGTGATTTGGAGTAGATAATTGAAATGGAGATTTAGGGAGGAGATTTGTTTTGGATGAGTGCAGTCGCCCACATCAAAGCCTGAGGCTGTGCATTTTTTTCTTCTATATTTTTTTGAAAGGAGAGATTTTTCAGGGGCTAATGTGGCACCCCTCACAGCCCACCTCCCCCCGTACTTTAATATATATAATTGGCCAATTGAGTAATTGGACAAGTTTGGATTAAGTGATCGAAAGCCTAAAGCCCAGCTTGGCCCATGGGACAAGTGCATGTGTTGTATGGGTGCAATCCAAGGTGCTTGTTGAAAATTAGACCCCTGGGTTATTTACTAACCTGTCAAACTATGAAATTAAAGGGAGGGCTAAAAATCAACAATAATTTACCTTTTTTTTTTATGTTAGATGGCTAATAAAGACGGATCCGATTGAATTTTTAATAGATGTCTTATCTATAAAAAGTGTTATCTATGTGCGGCCATGTATGTACCCGCAGGGAATAGTCTTTGCTTGTTAGATTCGGGTATCCCCCGGGGCCGGAGCCCAAAGGTCCAAAGGCTGGACTGGATAGAGATACCATGGATCATAAAAATAAATAAATAAATAAATAAAAAGTGCTACCTAATGCAGCAGTGGGACCTACATTTGTACTACGGCTCCCTTGTTTATTGGCCATAGACATTGTTGTCACAATTGTGTTGACACTTTGTTGCCAAAGGCCCTACAAATGACCTTTAGGAATTCTTGGAATTCCAACCTCTTTGATTTTGTTGAAATTTATGCTCCATCGAAGAGGAGGATTTTGGAATTCCACCTAAGAGGACAACTTTCAAATAATTTAAAACTCTCCAAATAAGAATTCTATGAATTTTTGTAAAGAAACGGGCCATAAGTCTAGCAGAAAACCATTAAATCTAGTCGGTCAGATTGAATAACCAAATCGAGTCAACTCGGCCAAGTTCAAGCAAGCAACTCCTCAAGCAAAAAAAAGCGTTTTAACTATTAAAATGTCAAGTCAAATTTGTTCTAAGCTATTAAAAACAAATTTAGTGATGAGCTATACAACAAATCTAATAATGATTAGATTTTTTGTCCAACGTGATTTTAATATTTTAAAATTAGTGCGAAGGTCCCCAAGAGTCTCAAAGATACTCTCATGGCATGAATTAGAGGAAGAAATTTGTTTTGGATCATTTTTTTAGATAACTTAATTTAAACTGAGACTTTGATGGACTAGCTAATCTTTAAATCTATGGTTCCATTAGCAGATGTAATTCAAAATGAAATATTTTGGCTATCCCACCTAGGGTAAAACTAAAAACTAACCAGAATAATCTTTAGTACTAAATGGTTCTTATCGCTCATGTTTTCCCCCTTAAAAAAAGAAAAAAATACAGTTTGCTCTTAATTTTTTTATTTATTTTTGTTGAAAGGCAAATTTTATTGCAAGAGAAACATGTTACAAATTACATAATCTTGCTGAGCTCATTGAACTTCCACATTGGAACCTAATCATAAAGGTTTGTAATTTCTTGGAAAACTCATATTTCTGGCATTTGTATGGAATGTATTGGGTGAGAGGAATGTCACCTAATCTTTCGTAAATATAATTTCACTAGTTCATAGTCTGAATTGTCTATATTGTATTGATCTGCCAAATCAGTTTGCAAGTCATTGGAATCTTCCTAGGTCAGATCATTATAAAGGACGACTATTGTTGTTTACCCTTCATCTCATTGTTGGCGATTTTGTAATCAGATCAGGTTGTGCTGAGACCGAGTTGTGCCAAGACTATACTCAGCAAAACTTATTTGGCAACATTATATAAAATTACTTTAGTGAGAATTTGATGTATGGAACTTGTTTGGTAACATTATAGAAGTGTTGCTCTAAGGAGTGGACATAGGATTTATAATGTGGGACCC
Source organism: Persea americana (assembly GCA_029852735.1). Taxonomy (NCBI): domain Eukaryota; kingdom Viridiplantae; phylum Streptophyta; class Magnoliopsida; order Laurales; family Lauraceae; genus Persea; species Persea americana. Next base: position 58,112,871 of record CM056810.1, read on the forward strand.
ACTTTTTTTGTTTGAAACACTCTATTATCATAGTACATGGAACCCACTTGTAGAAATCACAGTGTGGTACCCACCTTTAAAAATTAAAATATGGGGCTCACATTCATAGGATTTATAATGTGGGTCCGCCCTTTGTGATGGTGACCATATGACCCACATTTATGAATTACAAAGTGGAACCACATTTTTTGTGGTTGTGGATACAGGATCCACCTTTAGAAATTACAAAATGTGGTGCCCCACCTTTTGAAATTAAGAAAATGCAGGCAGCGCATTCATAGGATTTACAATGTGGGCCCACTGTTATAGGCATTATAACGTGGGGCCATCTTTTTTATTAATTGTGAACACTGGGCCCACCTTTAAAAAATTACAATGTGGTACACACATTTAGAAATCCGAACATGGAGACACTTTCATAGGATTCACAATGTGGGCCCACATTCATAGGATCTACAATGTGGCTCTGCCTTTTGCAATTGTGACCATATGACCCACCTTTAAGAATTATAAAGTGGGATTACCTTTTCTGTGGTTGTGGAAACGGGACCCATCTTTAGAAATTACAACGTGATGTCCACCTTTATAAATTATAAGACAAGACCCACATTCATAGGATTTATAATGTGGTCTCACCATTATAATTTTATAATATGGGCCCACCTTTTGTGATTATGGCCATGTGACCCTGGGTTGGGCCAAGCTATGGTGTACTGACTGTTATGCCAATAGCAGTGTCCGGCAGCTAAGTTGGTATGGAGCTTGAGCGGGCGCCTTTGGGAATTATAAAGTGGGGCCACCTTATTTGGGATCGTGAATATGGGCCTACCTTTAGGATAAGTGATAAGATTTAGAGTATTTAAATGAAATTATTTAAAAGGCAAGAGATAAGTAAAAACCAATTGTGCCAGTTTATTGTTTCTTAAAAAAATAAAAAATTTTCGTTCCAACTTTCTTATGCCATCGGGTTAAGATTTTGAGATTCCTTCCCGTGAGATCAAAATTTGGAACAATGATTTATACGTACCAAACATGTTTTTCACAACCTTATCTCGTGGGAACATGAGAACATCCGAATGGCATGATTTCTGGGAATTGAATGGAATGAAAGATGAATGCCTCATATGGGTGCACAACTCCATTTCCAAAAGAACGGCTCCTTACCGAGCATCAAGTCTTACCTAGCTGTCTAGGATTTGAACCCCGGGTACGTCACCTCTTCCCACTTGTATGGGCTTTCTTTCCGCGTGTGTGGGCTTCCTTTCCACTTGAGTGGGTTTCTTTCCCTTATGTATGTGGGCTCTCTCTTGGATCCAAAATTCTCTCTTTCATTAAGGATTACTCTGCATATTTAAGAGATATATTGAAATGGACTCCTCTAAAAGTTGCTTTATTGGATCTGCGATTGCCCACGTTGTGGTTTGCACAAGCTGTCGGTTAATAAGTTGCTTTGCCTGATTGGGAAACCCAAGGGATCTATCTTCTTTGTTAAACTCTAGAGCACTGTAGGGTGCTATATACTTTAGCATAGCTGATTCAACCATCTTGTTTATTGTTAGGCATAAAGGATTGATGAGCAACAATGGTGAAATGTACAATTTCCTTGAAAAAATTACACCAACAAACGGTTGGAAGGGCTCAATCATTTCATCTTAACTTGGGACCATGCCCGATCCAATTTCCCTTTTGAACATAATCCTTGAGTTTTTAGTTTGTATGTCTAGAACTCGTGATTTGATCACCTAAACCTTTAAAAAGTGAGATACCAGAAAAGACATACAAAGTAGAAATCCGTTTCCCTTTAATTGAGAAAAAGAAGAGAGTTGGAAGCCATTGGTAATGGATTATTGTACTTCCTTTCTTTTCACATTATGATAGAAGATGATCAAAGGGTTATTTGTATCAATGGTGTAGGCCCTGTGGCTCATTATATCAGTTGTGTTTACTAAAATCTGTTCACTTATTGGATGAACCATGTCTTACTTTTCAACCCACTTGTAAATTGGTTTTGGTAAGCTGGGAAATCGAATTAGTACAGCATTTACTCCAGTTACGACTGATATCATCATCTATTTAGTTTTCACTATTTAAAAAGCCAAAAAGCTAAAATTTGGTTCATGAATCATGATATGACCCAACAATCTATATAGTTGCTAAATGTTAGGTCATCTCATTGAAGTAGTTCAATCATGCCATTCCGCTAATAACTCAATGGTCACGCATCTATCTTTTCACAAAAACAATCACGGAACTATCCTTGGCTGTGTTGGTGAGTGACTTTGGCCTGTGTCTGCGAATGCATGAGCATTTATCAAAAGTAAAATAAAATAAAAAGTTCAATTATTTGCTCTGATTATCAATATCAGACCATGTATCACTAGAGAAAGTTGATAGGCGCGAACAATATAATGATAAATTTAAGTGGAGCATATGAGTTGCAACAACATTATGTTATTGGTATATATTGATATTAATAACTAAAGCAAGATTCTAATAAATTTATCCGGCGGTATTAAAAACTTGGGTTGAATTCAAATAAATGTAGTAGTTTTTTCTTTTCTTTTATGGTAGAAGATGCAGTTGAGATGAGCTGCCTTTCTTTTTTGTTTTTCTAAAAGAAAATGTGATTCAACCATTTTGCAAAGTAGAATGATCAAATGATTATTAAAATAATTGTTAGATTATTTGTCCTCAATCCAGTGGATGATGTAAATAAATTGGTTTATTTTATTAATTAATTTATATTTTCATGCTCTATTCATGTGATGGATGGTATTTTATTGTTTGATTGCACATAACTAATACAAAATACAATGATGATTCATGAGATGGACCGGAGCCCACAAGTGTGTTAAATGCAATCCATGTGTGTGGATGAGATTCACATACAGGAGACATTGATTACAAATCTTATACTTCAAGTATTTTCACAACCATTGATGAAGCACTGTAATTACTATGAGATAGTGTGATTTGTCTCAATCATCAGAGTGTAGGACTCTGAATTGTTGTGCTAGTATATTGGATGTACTAAAGGACCATGGATCGCACCTTATGCGAATCTATGTTTGATTTAAAGACTACTCTCATAACTCTAAAGCAATAGGCTTTTAATCCTGAGAGATTATTGGACTCAAGTTTCTACTATGCATTTACTTTGAGTCACCAATGAGTGATGCCAACTGTAGGTGAACACCTCAGTGTCTTGGGTACATGGTAGTGGGGCTGTGGGAACACATAATTCTCAAGATGGAATCTATCCTCTAAGAGAGACATATTCCTTTGTACCAATTAATAGATTTATCATTGGTAAGTGTACACCCATCTCAATTAAGAGTTAATTGGATGATACTGATGATTACTGTAATTAATTGGGTCACAAGGATACTAAGATATGGATCTAATTTGGTTGGGTAGATTTATTCCAATGGATCCATGGATATAATTGATGGAGGGGCTTACTTGCAGTAATTGAGAAGTTTAGGGTCTTCTTATAAATATTTCTAAGACCGGAATGCAATTGCATTAACTTAATGGTGTTATTTGCAATTAACTATGGGTCTGGAGTTCACATGATATGTGGAGTCAAAGCTTTTTAGTTGGAACCAGTTTCTAAGGAATCCTTAGTGGTCCCCATGCTAGCCCTAATAAGAGAAGGTTACTAATCCAATTGGAATTCTTAAGGAAATGAGGAGCATGTCACATACTAAGAATAGAAGTGAGACTTATAATATTGGACAACGAGGAGGTGCTCCATAAACTATAAATAGGAGGAGATGGTTAGAGATCTCTACACACAATCTCATAAGCTTCTCTCTATCCTCTGGTTTCCTTCTCAAGTGCTTTGGGTTTCTTCTCCTTAGAGATCTCACCATTCTCTTGGGGAAGTTCTCTACAAGTGGGTCACGGCGTGGAAGAACACGAAGGCAAAGGAGAACAAATCTGTAAAAAGGGTTTTCGTAGAGATCAAGTATTCAAGTTCTTGATTTGAGCACAACCAAGCTCTAAAGGTATAGATCTACAACGTATTTATTTTAGTAGATCTTTTATGCATGTTTGTTTATTGATCTATCTTTTTTATCGATCTTTGATCTTAATGAATGAAATTAGGGTTTTAGATCTTGAGATTGAGTTTTTGGCCTCATGGGTATTTGATCCCTGCTTTAAGTGTGTTAAAAGTTTTGAATAGCTATCCACGAGGCCCACCTACTTCCAACAATAATGTGATGCATGTGATTTGCTAGCTAGCCTCTGAATATTAGACTTTTGATGTGAAACATTGATGATGATAAATGGGACATGGATTGCTATGTTTGGACTCTGTAAGTGCAACTGGAAAATCTTAATCTAGAGAGGGATGATGTGGCATTTCACTATTTTACTGTTCCATTTGGGACAAGCTATCTCATTGCTGGGCATCCATCATTATACCACTCTGTCAAAATGAGAATAAAGGTGTTTGTGTATACTATTAGCCAAAAGGCCTAGAAAGGTATAAGGTGTTTGTGTGTGCTTATGCTCTGATAGAGCATCATAGTCTCATAGGAAGATTTTCTCCCATGGGAACCTCGCCAGTCGCCATGGCTAGGAGTGCTTATGGGCCGGCTAGGCTGAATCTGGCCAGCCCAGTCTGCTTTGGGCCAAGTTTGTACCATAGCCTAAGTCGAGCGAGGCTAAGTTTAATATTGAGGTCAGAACTCATATCTAATCTAAAATCTGGCCCCGTTTAGCATATGGGCCAGGCTTAGATTAAGTGCTTGAAAATCCAAAGTCTGACCCCGACAAGCAGTGCTTGTAGTTTAGTACTGACTTGTTTGCTCTAACTAACAAGTGATAGAAAGCTCGGCTGGGCCTTATATATTTCAGGCAAGCTAGGTGCAGACCAAGCACTTATGCCCCCTTTCAAGCTTGAGCCGGTTACAAGCATATGTTTCTAAAGTCCTTAGTTTCTAGTGCATTGATGGGATCTTCCAGGATAGAAGTGGCTAACCATGTTTGGCATATAGTGGCCAAATCTCGGCCACCAATGCACTAGAAACTGGCTACCCATGTTTCTAAAGTCCTCAGTTTCTTGTTTGCACAACCTCCACCCATTACCCATTGAAGGTGATTCTCTCCTCCTCATCAAAACTGTCCAACAAGAAGGCACACTCTCTTGGCACCTATTGTCTATATGGAAAAAAATCCAACAAACTCTCAAACAGATCCCACGATGGTAGGTTTAACTTTGCCGATGCACTTCTAATCGGGTAGCCCATGAATTAGCTCACATGTATTTACCTAGCATCACTATCTTCACTAATTCAGTTCCAGATCATATCCATGCAGTGTGCAGGAAGGACATCATTGCTAGCAGCTCAGTGGTGCAAAATGCAGCAAGGATATTAGCAGTGGAAGAAGTTGACGATAGGGTCCCTTATTAGGTACTACTATGGGCCCCAATTTTGCAGTTCGACTACTATTAGTTGTTTTTTTTTTTCCTTTTCTGTTTTAGCTCAACCTTTCTCGGACTTTCTTTCTCTCTACCTCCTTCATTTCTTTATGTTTTGTACTCTTCTTTATGTACTTTTGGCTTTAATCTATGTTATTCCTTACTAGCAAATTAAAAAAAAAAGTCTTGGATAAGCCTCATCCAGCACCACCCTTGGACTTGTGGTAAGGCCCATAGGTCCTACGCCTCATTCAATACAATACCTTTGTTGCAAGCTGAATCAAGGACATGTAATTGGGTTTGTCGGTCCTAATATTTAAATGAGAATTTGATGGATTAACTATTATATATATTAAAGCAGCAGGTGATTATCTAGGAGGATGACACGTGGCGCATCCTCATACTTTTTACAATGCCACATTATGGAATTGCCCTTCTTATCTAATCTTACAAAAAGACCCTCTTTGAGTACCACGTCACCTCTATATAGATAAGTGAGGGTGATTCGTGATTTCAAAATTTTAATGGAACCCTAAAAAATCTCTACAAACTAAATCTATCCCTGAAATATCATAACCCATCCTTATCTCAATACATTTGAAACGTTTCTGCACCCAAACAAGAACGTGTTTGTGGCTCTTAAGAGTCTTCTAAAGAAGAAGAAATCAAAGAAAGTGCAGAAATCATCAAAGGGACATGTGTCAAACACGAACGTGTTTGCGGCTCTTGAGAGTCTTATAAAGAAGAAGAAATCAAAGAGAGTGCATAAATCATCAAAGGGACATGTGTCTAACAAGAACCAGGAGCAACGGGAGAATTCTAAGGTGTTCTGGGCACCGGCGTCTGACTGGGAAGCCTTGGGCTGATGTGTATGACAGCAGCAGAGGTGCAGCAACCCCCGGTAGAGGTAAAAGGATCTTAGAAATCTTTCCTTCTGAAATTGATAGATCATCATTGATTGCTACACTTCCTGTTAATATCAAGAGTTTGAGTGACCTTGGTGCGCTTTTGATTGGAAAATATTTCTATTAGGGGTGATCATAAGAGCTATTAGATTGTGAGGGGTGATATATTGTGGGAATGTTTGGATTTGTGATAGCTATGTTAGATCTCTCCGATCACATTTGTGTCTATTCTTGATTGTTGCAAAGGAAGTCATGTGGAATTGGTCTTGGGTCATATGAATGGATTTGGATTAATTGAATCTAATAGTGCGTCTTTGAATATGTAGCTGATTTAATCATTTTGATTGATTTGTTCCATAGTTAATTCCCCGTGACCCGATTTTTGTGGGTTTTTTTTTTTGGTTTTCTTTTTGACATATATGCTGATTTTGTATGCCTTGCTCTCCAATTGTTTGGTTTTGTTCTGTCTGCGTGAGGAGCATGGGGTCAGTTTAATTCACTTGAGTCATATTGAGGGCGAGCATGTGTGGCTCATAAGTTCAGACGGTCTGCCTAGAATGGCCTTGAAGGTGGTAAGATGCTAAATTAGTTTCATGCTTTGGCTTAGAAATGTGTAACAAAACTCTGTTGATTAATTGATGGATAGAAATATATGACCGGAAAGGTAAGCAAGGCCAGTCTTATTTATTTGTTTGTATTTTACAAGGTTCTAAAGATGTAGTCTTCCTCTTTCTTTTCATTGAGTACCTCCTTTTTAGTTTGAAGGATCTTGGGCACATGGATATATATGCTGTCTGAAATTGGGAAGGACTTTTGGATATATATTCTACAGGGTCTTTTCATTGAGTACCTCCTTCTACAAATGCTAGGGGCTTTCCAAATGGCTCACCACGCCATATTCCATGGCCTCAAAAGGAGGATAATGCTTATAGTGTATCAGATGCATGTAAGCAGTCGTGCTAATGGATCATCATCAATTTATTATCATTAATTTCTTTTTAACTACTATTCCTTATTGCCCATGTTATCATCGGTTTATTATCATTAATTTCTTTTTAAATACTATTCCTTATTATCATATGGTTGTTTCAATGTCTTCTTTGTTTTTTGTGTTGAAATAAAAAAAATAAGTTTTATTTATTTTTTATTTCTTCTTCAATGGTGTTTATATATTCATTTAAACATTGGGTAAATCTAAACCGTTCATATTGGGTAAATCTAAAATGTTCATTTGAGACATTTTAGAAGCATTGATCTTATTAGAAGAAACTGTGATAGCTTACTTTTATACAATTTATAATTTTATTTATCGCTTTATTTTTATTTTTGGATATTCTTATGTTTGCTTTATAGTTTTTGCATGTCTTTATTTCATATGTCACTTCTTGTCACTTTTCAACCCATTCTTAGAATTTTTCTTGTTAGTGTTTTTAATTTGAGAGAGAGGGAGTAAAAAATATAGTCCCATTTAATAATTATTCAACAGAGGGTTTCCTTTCTAATAATAAAGAAGTGATTTCTAAGTGTATCCATTGTAATTAATATTGCGATAAGATCTGAAAGAAGGAGGAAATTGAATGGAGGGAAGCTATCAGTATGATTTTAGATAGATGTATATTCATTGAATCATTTTTCTTCTTTTTAATAGATCTTGACATGGATCATTTTAAAAGTTTAAATAATATATTATAAACGTATATGGGGCTCCAAAGGATGGTGACCAATCTTGAACTTCTTATATAATTGTTTTAAATGTAGTTTGTTTGTTTACTCAGTGTCTACTTTCAATTGAAATTGGATGTTCGTTCGATGAATTAAAGGCTCACGTTGAGCGCGGGCCCTAAAACGGTAGTTATATTATTGGAAATTTATACTAAAAGCAAACTTTTATGTATTTGTCTTCGACTAATTAGTATATTTTGTCTTTTCATCTAAATGAGATTTTGTATGGGCAAATGGTTGCATTATTTATGATTATGCATGTGTGTCTTTTATTCTATAAAGTAGACAAGTTGGTGTATAGGGTTCTACTTATACACAGATGTTAAACCCCAATCCAGGTTTAGCGCGATTAGTGGTAATTAAGTGCGTGGTTAGTTATTAAGTGGGTTTGGAGTTCGTGGGTTAGAAATTGGTTCGATTTAGTCTAGAATTAGCTTTGGGGAATTTTGAGAGCGTTTTATGCTATTCAGTCACACTCAGGGATGCCTTGAGTGTACGCGTAAGCTCAGGAGGAAATCCTAGTTTTTCTGATCTTAATCGTGATTTCGACCTCATTTGAATGGTTTTATTTTATTGTTTAACTTTTGGGTTCAACCTGTTTTTGTTAAGACCCAAAATTCCAAGTTTTGGTTGAAAGGGGTAAAACGGTCATTTCACATCAAACCTGGACCCAAATTTCGAAATCTCAAAACTATGCCAAATTTGTACTTTTTGGAAACTAGATTTTTCGGTGATCGATTTTGTCTTCTTCGTCGATTTCATCCGAGGCCCACAAATCGGTGTTTTATCCATCTCAAATTTTGAAGTCAATGGGGCCCACAACCCATTTGACTTAAGTGACCTTCTCCCTCATGTGCACTACGTTCAGAACCCATTCCCTCATTTCCTGCAACTCTCATTCTCAAGAGCCAGCTGAGAAGAACTCTTTCTTCCTCTCCCTTGTTCTCCTTGCATGCCCAAGTTAGGAAGTCTCAAATCAAAATCTGAGCACACCATCTTCTTCCTCTCATCTTGAGCTTTCCATTGCTGTCATTTTCTTGAGGATTCCAGCTGAAAAGCCCCTTCTTCCTCCTTGTTTCTCTTCGTTTGGATAGCTACAGGTAAGAGACATTTTTCATCTTTTCAATGTGGTCTTTTGAGCTAATTAGGAACTCATTCCTCTAACATGCAAACCCATTTTCGAAATGGGGGTTTTGTTTGCCCAAAATGATGATTTTTGGAATGGTTTTCTTGGGACTTTGGTGTAGATTTCGTGGTTCTTCTTGGGGTAGGAGTTTGAGAGATCTTGGATAGCACTTTGGTGTAGGTAAGTGATCAATCTAGTCTTCTTTGAATGCATGCTATAGTTTTATTTCTCTAAGCTACAAATGAATTGTTTTCTTGTTTTAGTATTGAAAGGGATTGCTTTTCTCATGATGAATGTTTTGGAAATGTTATTTGAATTGAAATGTATATGTTGTTTGAATTATCTTGAGGCATTCTCATTCAATTAAGTATTGGTGGTTGTTCAAATGTTTTAGGATGGATGAATGATGGGAAGAGTTGAGGTGTGAGTTGTTGAAGGAGATTGAGTGATTGAATGTGAAGTTGGAAGGTTCAAAATGGCAAGAGAAGCTTTGAAAAATGTTGGAATTGTGTAAGGCATTGCTAAGGAGAAGGAGCCAGAAATGTCCAAGGAGAATGCAGTTTTCTGCACTGCACGGATTCAGGCAGAAGCCTGTCCGCTCGAGCGAAGTTCGTGGTCGCTCGAGTGAGCAAGCTTCTGTCTGGGAGAAACGCTGCTAGAAACCTGTCCGCTTGAGCGAACATTGGGTGAGCTCGAGTGAACAAGTCTCTAGTTGCGACCGCTCGACCGAACCCGGTGGAGGCTCGAGCGAACAAAGTTCTGGATGGGTCCGCCGAGCGAACGTATCATCGCTCGAGCGAACCTTATGCTGTTTGATTTCTAAATGTGAATGAGAAAAAGGAGGAGATTGTTAGAAGGAAGAAAACTTGATCATGTCAAGTGTCTTAAATTTGTTATTGTGCCATTGAAACTCATAATATCTAATAACATTAGAACACCAAATTATTTTGAACACTGATATTTGAATTTCAATTGCACTGAGATCAAATTAAGACTCTTAGTATGAACTCGAATTAGATTGTTTAAAATTTTCAGTTTTGTCACTGAGTATTATCGTACAGTAGTTTACTTTGCAAGTTTGGTTTTGCTTCAAATTATTTAGCAAAGGAAAAATGGGAGTCACTTCTTTAGTTCATGATGATATAGTTTATGCTATCTTTGCAAATCATGTTTCATTTTACCTTGATAAGCGCATTTTCCCATTCTTGATAAGTTTTGTACGAATATCGACATGCTTTGTGCATACATGAACATCATGGAATATCGCTGAGCTTGGACTGCCCTCTCAGTTTGATCCACTAGTTAGGGGGTCCTTAAGCATAAGGACAATCTACAGATTAGTCGTGTAATTATATACATTCTTGTTTTGTCCAGTTCCGCGGCCGGTTTTCCCGCTCACCTTGTGTGACTGGGCTTTTGCTTCGTTTCGTTTTGTTTTGTTTCGTTTTGCTTGCTCTTGTCATTGAGTGTGACAGAGAAATGATGAGCTCAATGTGGATTCATTAATCATGATATTTTCTTGAAATTATATTAGTTTTGCTTTGTACAGTTTATATATGTTTTGCTCAGAACTCATGTCAAGTTTTAAGTATTAATCATTCCAAATATTGATCGATTTGTTTTATGTCTAAATTGATCACCTGCCAGACCGTCGTGTCTGACTTTTTTTGCTTTGGTGTTTAGATGCAGGAGCAGCTGCCCCTGAGGAGGAGTGCCCGGAGGAGGCTTTCGAGCCACCCCCAGCCCGTGAGTGGCAACTCGATGACGTCCTCTAGACGTCGGGTGGGGTCTTGAGCACGATACATGATGGGAATGGTCGTTTGTTTTGTTTTGGGTTGTAAGGCCTTTGTTGGCCGTTGATACTTTGGGAATGTGTAAACTTAACTTCACTTACTTTTGTTTTTTTGAAACTTGAAAGTTAAAAATGATGGTAATGCCATGTTATGTTTCCTCCTCTGATTATTGTCTTCTTGATGATTTAATTTATGTAAGTGGATGTTATGTCACATGTAAAGAATAGATAAGATTACTTGCACGCTTCCGCAAATCATTGTTCGTGTGAGATAAAATTCCATGTTTGTTTTGGGAATCCTTACTGCGGAATCATGTGGGTTAATCATAGATAGTTGGTAGAGCCCAACAAGCACGCCGCGGGCATCGGTCCGGGGTCGCGACAACGGAGGACTTCTCTGTCGGTTCTTATAGAATATAAGTTTTTGTTCACAATCTAGATGGACTTGGACACACCATCGGTACGATTGTAGCATGATATTTCAGCAGGCTTGTCTTGGCTGCGGGAAAAGGTATAGTTTCGACTCATCATGCTAGTACGCTTTGTGTGTATTGAACATGACCGCTTTTGAGTTTATTATCTTTATACTGACTATATAAGATGATTAACATCCAAATGGTTATTATGAGTGCTTGTACTCCTAATCCTTACATAAATAATAGACACATACATTTAGTCTTTGCCATTTTGATTTACAAAGGAGTGAGATCTTTTATGGGTCAATAATCTCAGTAAATTATATGACTACACTACATGTATGGTGCATATTAGTTTATTGACGGAATCCACGTCCCAAAATTGGGATCGATGATATCCCCTTGATGAAGCTTTTAAGTTTTGATTATGTCAAACCCTGCAGGTGGACTTTGTGTCCGACATATCAAATAAGTTAAGTGTAAGGTCTCAAGGAATTATAAAGATATCGATTAAATATAGATGTCGGTAATTATTTAATCGATGGATATCTGAAATCTTAACATGGGGAGATTAATAAGCATTTAATGACATGAAGCTCGAAATATTAATTTTGAGAATAAGGGCAGGAGTGCAATTATAATTCTCTAGTGGACTGAATTGTAATTTATGGAACTAGGATTCTAATTTGGGTCGAATTAAGGTTTCCTGCTTCCATAAGAAGCCTATCCTTATTTACTTCTTAAGGTCCCTATTGTAGCCTATAAATATGCGCTACTGCTCTCTAGGTCAAAAAGAAGAAAAATCTCATTTTAGAGAGCAGGGAGAATTCGCAGAAGAGGCCCACTCTCTGGTGCGAATTCGAGCATAGAGGAATACAGTAGAAGATCTTGAGATTTTCGGGCTGCTGCAAGACCGAGATCAGATCAGAAAGACCGAGATAAAATCAAAGAGATTCTCGAAGGTATGGTCTTTCATCATCTTTGTTTAAAGCTATTTCCGCATTGATCTATAAGCAATATCTAGGGTTCTTGGCGGAAACTCTTTTCTAACAATGGTATCAGAGCCAATCCTGATACTGCATATGAATTGAAGAAAACATAGTAAGATTATAGGTTGCTGTAAAAGAGTTGGTTTGCCTTTGCTGTCTGTAACTCTTGTTTTGTAGCGAACTATCTGATCTCTGTTTTGCTGCGATTGATCTGGTTATCATGGTCACCATGTGTGTATGTTATGTGAATGGATCCCACGAATCAGATTCGTGGTTACTGTTTTACGTATTTTACAAGTTTTATGGTGATGTAATTATATTGACATAGCGTGTGAACTCCGTTTGTCAGGAGACTTGGGTTTAATGTAATTTTTCATGGAGATGTAATTATATTGAGATAGCATGTGAACTCCGTTCGTAAGGAGGCTTAGGATTCAATGTAATTTTTCATGGAGAGGCGCAGGTCTTGAAGGCAGAAATTCGATTTCAAAGGAAGAACTTGATAAAAAAAAAATTGGTCCGCTGACCGGGCAGCTCGATCCCCACCGGGGGACACCCCCGGACCCCCTCTTCGAAGCGCATGTTTTAAAGAAGTGGCAATCATGAAGACAAAAGGACCCTACTTGACCATGATAGCTAGGTTCCTTATGCTGGTTGTCTTTCCTTTTATGTGCTTGGATGTCTATTATTATCATAACTTGCTACATATGATATTATACTTGTTTAATTATGTTTGGAATGGTATAGTAGTATAGATATGGTTACCTATTACTACTGGATTTTAAACTGGTATTAATTAAATTGTTTTATAAGAACCCTCATTGTTAAATAACTAAGTGGGAGAGGGAACTTCGTTAGCTCCCACGGTCTACATCATAGTTTTGTAGGAGATGTAATGGATTTATATGTTGACCTTAGAGTCTTCCTCCTAATCGGATGAGTTAATTATGGAATCTCCAATACAAACTCCCATATGGATGATTTAGGGTAATTATTAGTATAGGTCTCTTCTCCATCTGATGGGACTGAATACAGAATAATGAACCCTAACTTAAATGATGGTATACACTTAGCTATAAATAACAGTATGCTCTCCATCTGAGCCTCTTCTATTATTTATAGGACCAAAGTCATGGCAGCTGTTTGGTTTTACTTGGCATGGTTGTTGCCTTGATAGTAGAACTAAAAGGTTATGTCCTATATGAACAATATAAGTATGGTACTTGTCCTCACATCGAGGCATACTATGCATTGGTGTTTTAGATTGCTATCGGACTCTTTTGTTAATTGGCAGAGGGAGCCAATTTTCCTTTTATTTGAATCCAAAGATTTAATTTTGCCCATCATAATTTGTTAATTATGTAAATATCAGGTTTTAAGATGGGTGCTTTCAATCCACTTGGTGTTATTCTCAAAGAACACAAACTCACTGGACCTAATTACATTGATTGGAAAAGAAATTTGGATATTGTGCTAACTGCTGAAGAGTACAAATATGTGCTCACTGAGGTGTACCCAGAGAAACCTGTGGATGGATGTATTGATGCGGTAGCCATCGAGGCATACAAAAAATGGAACAAGGCTGATGAGATGGCACGATGTTACATTTTGGCATCCATGTCAAATGTTTTGCAACAGCAACATCAGCCTTATGCTACTGCCTATGACATCATGTACAGTCTCAAGGAGATGTTTGGTGATCAGGATCGGGCAGCTAAACAGGTTGCTATGAAAGAACTGAAGTCCGACATATCAAATAAGTTAAGTGCTAAGGTCTCAAGGAATTATAAAGATATCGATTAAATATAGATGTCGGTAATTATTTAATCGATGGATATCTGAAATCTTAACATGGGGAGATTAATAAGCATTTAATGACATGAAGCTCGAAATATTAATTTTGAAAATAAGGACAGGAGTGCAATTATAATTCTCTAGTGGACTGAATTGTAATTTATGGAACTAGGATTCTAATTTGGGTCGAATTAAGGTTTCCTGCTTCCATAAGAAGCCTATCCTTATTTACTTCTTAAGGTCCCTATTGTAGCCTATAAATATGCGCTATTGCTCTCTAGGTCAAAAAGAAGAAAAATCTCGTTTTAGAGAGCAGGGAGAATTCGCAGAAGAGGCCCACTCCCTGGTGCGAATTCGAACATAGAGGAATACAGTAAAAGATCTTGAGATTTTCGGGCTGCTGCAAGACCGAGATCAGATCAGAGAGATCTCGCAGGTATGGTCTTTGATCATCTTCGTTTAAAGCTATTTCCGCATCGATCTGTACGCAATATCTAGGGTTCCTGGCGGAAAGTATTTTCTAACAATATATAGTAAAGCAGCAGGTGAAGTTATTGAAGTATTTGATGTATTTTTTTGAATTATGCTTTCCTTTCATATGCTTGATATTGCTTTGATATTTGGTTTGATTAAATTTGGTTAACATATATAATTTTTTTCGTTATACGCTTAGAAAAAAAAAAATATATATATATATATATATTCTATTATATTTTGGTTATTTTAATTCAATTACGCCTTCAAACCAATTTGAGGTACTCTTTTTTTTTTTTGCTCCAAAACCATTCAGTAGAATTCTACACTTCTATGCACCTATTTGTATGGATAAATAATTTTTGTTATTATTAACCATTAATATCTTATTATTATGGCTTATTCTTTTTCATTTCTAGCTCGGGTTGGGCCCGGGCCTTTTTCAACAAACATTGCATCTCATATGCATTACATTATGATAGAAGTCAGAAATTGCCAACCCAAACGTGGGTGAAGAATTCTGAAATTTTATTTGAAGCATCATTTTTAAATATTGTTAGTAGCTTCTCATCTATATGATTATTAATGATATTAATAACAATTATATATATATAATTACATGCACATGTGAGATGACCAAACAAGATCATTATGTACATCAAAATTTATTTCTTCATTATATGTTTGTTTTTCTTTGAGATTTTAATACATTCGAAGTTCATTTTTAATTGTGTTTGTATTATAAATTATCTATTAATTTTTATTTAAAACTTATTTAAAAGTTATAAAAACCTCTAATTAAAATATTATTTACTTTTTATCATCGCCTTAATTGGGCGTCTTGAGATCTAATTAAAATATCTTCTTACACTAAAGATCTTCTTACCATGACTTTTTTGTAGGTGTCTTGACACATTGCTTGGATCTGCCCCAAATCAAGCATCATCAGGTATGTAGTTGGTATAACATTACTTTTCTATATCTGGTTTAGGTTTTTTTTTTTTTTTTCGTTTGTTTGTTTGTAACATTATTGATTACCAGTGAAAAAATATATTATTACCATTGAAAAAACTAAATTGGTTGGTCTGCTTATGGCTCTAACTACGACATTGTCAAACTTTTAATCTGGCAGATATTAATGGGCAAGCTTTGTAATTTTAATGGCATCGATTGCTTTTAATAATATGTTCTACTATCCATTGTTGTATATTTCTTACTGTATATTTTTAAAATTTTCATTTCATGCTTATGTTTAAGAAATCTAAAATTTTATATTTATTTTTCTATTTTAAATTTGTAATGATCACATATTAATCCCTTTTTGTTTTGCATGAATTCTATAGGTGTTTGTTATATAATACTAAGAAACAACTATCTTCGTCTCGTATATTTAATTAAGAATGGAACATCAAGAAGATATGAATCCTTCCAAGATTGAAAGGCAACGTCGAACTCAACTTTTACGGATGAAAAGACTACGTCAAAATGAAAAAACAATAACATCTACAGGTGAAAACATATTCAATAAAAAAATATTTTAAGTTTATATTAAATAGATTTAGTTTATTGAATTCGTAGGGGAGCAACACGTGGCGCAACCTCAAGCTTTTTGCATCACTTAATACAGGAATTGCCCTTCTCATCTAATCTCACCAAACCACTATTTCATAATTTTCCTACATAATAGGAGATCCTTGAAGAAGATTGATTCCTACATAAAAATAGGAGCAATTTCATCAAACCACTAGTTGATAATTCAGATTCTATAACCACGATATAGAATTTAATCCGGAATGTAGATTCTATGTAGATTCTATAACCACGATAGATTCCATTAGTTGACTAGCTTATACAAAATTGTTTTGAGTAGTTAAGGTTTTAGAGATGGCCCTTTGATGGATTAATAGGAGAGTTGACCTGTTTATGCGGAATTATTTTAAGTAGTTATGTTTTAGAGATGGCCCTCTGGTGGATTAATAGGGGAGTTGGCCTACTTATACAAAATTGTTTTATGTATTTAAGAGATGACCTCTGATGGATTAATAGGAGTGGATTAGGCCCAAGCCTGTGAGTGGGGCGAGTTGAGAAAAGAGTCCACCATGTTTGTGTCATATGTCGCATGAGAATGATTTCATATGTGATTGGTGGGACCCATCTATTAGTGTCATATGTCGCATGAGAATGATTTCATATGTGATTGGTAGGACCCATCTATTAAACTCAAATGAATAAAAAAAAAAAAAGAAGCTTTAGTTATGAGATGAAGGGGCGCACCATTCTACAAGTCCTCTTGATTATCAAAACCGTAATCAATCCCCTTCCACTTAAAGAAACTCCACACGGACCTTTCTATTTTATTTTATAAGAACTCCCCCATTAAAATACTTACTTGGATACCCAATCATATCCATAAAATCTCAAAATTTTCAACTAATTTTAAGTTTCAAATAAAACTGATTTCTTTTCCCAAATTTCCTCTCATGATCGCATCAGTGTGAGCATAGTAATTTTATTTTCTAAATCTGACATCAAACAATGTGACAATTATTAAATAAGTGGAAATTTGAAATTTAGTGCAATTGTTTTTTTCATTGAAACGAATGTGTGTTTATCTTTTCATTGATACAGTATAATTGATGCATGGATATCTGCTTTAAATATGAGTTATATTAGATCAATTTTGAAATTGTTTTATGCTATGTAAAGACAATTGGTTCTTTATCTTGATAATGACTCAGGCATTCAGCTGTCAAATTTAGAGTCACCCTTTTCATTGCAACAATTGCTATGTGTCTGCATTCCATTGCCAGTTCTTTAGTAAATGTAGATAAGATCATCTTCAGTTTGTAGACATGCTTCATGTCAGTACTCCACTTTTCGTTTCTACTTTGCGTTAGGTAAGGCTACAAAGGGGTCGGGTTTTACAGGCTCCAATTATGTTTAAACGGTTCTGGACCTAAATCCAAATTGTAGGATTCTTGTATATATTTTTTATTATTCATATAAATTTGTTTTAGCACATCTTTGAAATACGAGTTGAAACACTAGTTGGAGAAAAACAATAGCATGATTCGAATGATGGAGTTTTTAAAACTTTATTCCCATCTTTTTTATTAATTGACTCTTCGTACCATAATACTTTTATATGTTTCATTCTTCATAAATATCCTACACCTTTTCCATTATCCAACTGCAAAATAATGTTCATTTTGGTTATTTAATCCTTTAAATAATTGCTTTTAAATTATTTATTTTAACTATGATTGTGTAACATTTCATTTAAATGAAATGAATACTACTATTTAAAATTTTAACAACTCCTTAAATAAGCCAGCGTGGGCCCTCAAACGCTAGTTATATTTATTAAAGCAGCAGGTGATTCTATGGGAGAGCGGCATGTGGCGGCATGGGAATCCCTTGGAAAGCGACACGTGGCGGCATGGGAGTCTATCCCTTTAGGAGATAAACTAGGGATGTGGACGTCGGTAGAGAGGAGAGAAATAAGGGGAGAAAATTAGGAGAGAAGAGAAAAAATAGGAGATTTAGAATTTATTTAAATTTTCTTGATTGTTACTTAGGACTGTAGTGTGGGGTTGACCCAGGTCCACAGACCTGGTCCAATAACAGAAAGACTGGTCCAAATCCGCATTTAGATTCGGCAGGTTAGGGCCGAATCCAAAGGTAAAGACATTATGGACCTTCCTCAAGCCCATACCAACATTGGTGTATGATCCATCTATCCGTTTCTTTTTTCAAAAACAAAACAAAATAAGATGGCCTTCATAGTCCTTGCATGCATCCAAGACGGCAAGACCTAGCCAAATGATGGCTCATTAACTACAAATGTGTGGAGCCCACTTTACCTACATACAAACAACCACCTAGTCCCATCCTGAAAGTGAAAAATTTAGTAACTTTTTCATTACCGACTTTTTATCTCTATTTGTTAATATTAACATCTTTGTGAAATGTTGAATTATAGTAATGAGCTTTCATTTAAATAATGTCATTGTTTAAACATTGAATTACAGTAATGAGCTTTCTTGAGTCATAGAAAGTCATTTTAAAGCAAAACGCGACTCGGAATATCTTAAAATGCGTGTTTCAGCCTAGAATCGTATGAAATGCATTTGAAACCAAAAGTGTGTCGGATGTGAATTTTGATCCCCCCCGAGAGGGGAATCGCCATTCAGCAGTGTGAGATAAAAAAATACATCGAAAATGAGGATTTCGATTACCCTCAAAATCGACGGATCACGATCGCCAGTTACGGATTCGGCCGTAACACCGTCCTTCGACGAAAACCGAAAGAATGCGTGAGGAAAATAGGGTGGGTTCTTCTCCCGTCTAATGTGCCGCTGGCGACACACGACGGTTGTCTTGTCACTTAATTTGGGTCTTTCAATTCGGGTCAAACTTGGGTGAAGGGTCAAATTATGGGCTTCAAGATGGGACCATAATGAACTAGGCAAGGGAAATCAACATCCAGGGTTGAACAGACTAATTAAAGTTAAATCCAAGTATTCTAGGAGATAAGCAAATTAAAATGAAAATAAACTAAGAAAATAAGGGGAAAGGTGCCAAATATTTAGAAGATGATCAACCCCATTCCTGGGTACCCCCTTCAATGTCCTTTGACGACCTAGGGTTTAAAGGTTGATTCTTCGAATCGAAAGAATGATGCAGATGAAACTTTGAGTTGTGATTTCTGTGGGTTTGCGTGCGATACGCAGGTGATAAAAGTGCATGGCCGATGATGGGCCGGTAGTAAATAAACTGATATTGGGGTGTGTGAAATCACTCGTCTCGTTTCGTCATTCTCATTAATTCAGGTTCTCGGAATCAGCCTCTATTCCCTTTAATCATTGAGTTCAGATAAATATTTGGCACTGGAGGTGGAGGAAAAGAGAAGAAAATATTTTTGGGATTGGTTTTGTTGGTTTTATAGTTTTTTTTGGATTTTAATAATTGGGGCTAGAAGGGCCTAACTAGGGAAGTTCCTACTTGGATTCAATCTAACCGTTCCATTTCCCTAATGGCTCTCTATCCTATCCGAAGGTCCTAACAACCCACATCCGCCCTCCAGGTCCCTTAGCGGGGGCCGGAGAGCGAGTGGGACCTAATCAGTTAGGATTATCGAAACTAGGGTAGTCTAAGCTAGCTAGGGGTAGACCTAGATCTAAGTCCGGGGTCTGACCTAATCAGTTAGGCTATAGTCTAATTTCTAACTCCAATTTATTAATATTTTTATTTTTTTTAATATCTTTTACTTTGTTTTTGGTCTTTTTGATTTTTATGGTTTTTATTTTCTTTTTATGTATTTATTTATTAAGCCTTAAATCCTAAATTGATTTAGCCTAATGAAATGGGGTGAGGAGGGAGTAATAAGTTTCTAATTTTTATTTAATAATTTATTTGAAATTTCCTAAATGAGATCTCCTAATCCTAATGACATGGGGGAAAAGAAGAGAAGTCAATTATTGGATTTAGCCTAATTATTTCTAATTAGTAGGGTAGCTAAAATTCTATTTTTAATCTTTACTTTTAATTGTATTATTTGGTTTTGTTTTTGTTTTGGGGTTTTTGTTTGTTTTTTTATTTTTTATTTAATTTTTTTTAATAAATTATGCAGTCCCAAATTGCACCTAAAAGAATATGAAATAAAAATGCAACTAAGTTATAATACATGGGCAGGTTGAATGCATGAGCATATTTTAATACATGAATCAAGAACAAATTAAAACAAGCCATGATAGAAGGAAAGAAAAATGTCAATCTAAATGAATGAGCATATTAAATGCGTGCGCAAAATTTATGCATAAAAGATGATGAAATGAATAAAAAAAAAAAAGATTAAACTAGGTGCATGGACGGGCTTGCTGCTAGCTAGGAATGATTTAAAATAAACAATGAAACTGAAAATTGACCACATGCATGGGCATATTAAGATGCATGAAATCATAAAAAGAAACAATAAACAAATATGCAAGAAAATAAAATAGGCATGTTCGGTTTAGATGAATGGGCTAGTCAGGTGGGCGCAACAGTTGGGTGAGCGGCACAGGGAAAAGTGGTGCAGTAGTGAGGGTGTGTGCAGTGCAGTGGTGGCAAGGAAGGAGTGTCCAGTGGAGATGGGTGGGAGGAAGCAAGGTGTGCCGCAGGTGGGTGCAAGGTCCTGGAATGAGGAAGAGAAGGAGATGAAGGAGAAGAAAGAAGAAGGGAAAGAAAGAAAGAAAGAAAAAAGAAAAACAAGGTGGCTTGGTGGGGTGTGCAGGCGGAGTGCAGTGGAGGAAGAAGGGTGCTGTGGTGCTGCGTGCGGGTGAGGGAGAAGAAGATGGGGAAGAAGAGGAAGAGAAGAAAGAAGAAAAGAAAGAAAGAAAATGAGAGGTGCAGTGGGCGCGCAGGTGGCGGAGTGTAGGGAGGGTGCAGGGAATGGCGTAGGGGAGAGAAGGTGGCTGTGAAGGGGTCTAAAGGAGAGGTGAGGGTTGCGCAGGGAAGAGACGAAGAAGGAGCAGGGGAGACAGAGAGGATGAGCAGGTGGGTGCGGGGAGAGACAGAGCAGGGGGAGAGGGAGATAGAGAGGGAATAGGGATGGAGAAAAGAAAAGGCGGGCAGAGCAGAGAGGGAGAGAGAATGGGGGGAGAAATCGAGAGCGAGAAAGAAGGGTGCGAAGTGGGAGAGAGGGTGCAGAGATCGAGAGAAAGTGACAGAGAGTAGAGAGGCGGGGAGAGAGGGAATGGAGAGACCGAGAAAACGAGAAGGGAGAGAGGGGCGAACGAGAGGGAGAGGAGTGAGTGAGGTGCTATGGAAAACGAAGATGGGTGCTAGTAAAAAGGAGCGGAGAGAGGAGAAGAATGAGAGAGAGATAGTAAGGAGAGAGAGAGGGAGAGGGACATGTGTGCAGAGCGATACAGAGAAGGGGAGAGGAGCATACCTACGCAGGGGAAGAGGGAGAGATGCTGTGGAAGACGAAGATGGAAGACGAAGGGCTACTGTGGCTGCGAGGGGGTTGCTACGCGTGTCTGGCAGGGAGTGTTGCGTGAGATGGGTTCCAGGCGGACGTGCTACTGCGACTGGGAGAAGGAGAGGTGGAGAGAGCGAGGAAAGGGAGAACAAGAGAGGAGACAGAGGGCGAGGAAGACCAGGGAGAGAGACCGAGAGAGAGAACTGAGGTGCGTGATATGGAGGATCCGGGATCTGTAATGGGTGGGATCAGGAGATATGCGCATGGGTGAGAGGGATAAGGCCTGGGAGTTTGAAATTGAGAGGGATAAGGCCTGGGTGTTAAAGATTGAGAGGGATAAGGCCTGGGTGTTAAGAGATTGAGAGCCAAAGACGAGGTTTAAAGGGGAGGGGAGAGTCCAGATCTCAAGGACTGTCCTCTCCCATGCAGCTAATGGACCTCGTGGGACGGGTCAAGTTCGGGTCAGGAGGTTTGGATCAGGCTCGGGTTGTGTTTGGGTCAAGTGAGGTCTGGACCTGGCCTAATGAGTGGGATCGGGTCAGGTTCAGCTTGGGCTGGAGTTCATTGGGCCAGGCCTCGTGGGTTTGGATTTAAAAGAAACAGGTTTGGGTCGAGAAGGTGGGGTCCGGTGTTGATTAGTCGAGTTATTATTAATGGGCCCATGTTTCATAGATTTCGATCTGCTCGTCGGATTTTGACGTTCCACATATCGACGAAAAGTTCTCAGCGAGTAGGTCACGAAGAACAAATTTTTAGGGAAATCAGAGGTCCAGAAATGATAGGTGATTTTTCACGCGGGCGCCCCAGGGGTGTGGGACCTGCTGTCATGATTTTTGATCCGCCCGTCAGATCTTGGAGTTCTATATATGGGCGGGAAGCTCTCGACGAGTAGATCACGATGAGCCAATTCCCGAGACGATCAGAGGCCTAGAGACGACAATTGACTTTTTCCCGAAATCGTTGTAAACGCATTTCGAAAATAAGACTCGGAATGACCACATTCATCCGTCACGCCCTTTATCCAAATGCGGGTGATTAACCGCACAAGATTCTTTCGTCGGTCCGAAATGAAATAGAATCTCACGAGACTAGCTCTTAGGCCCTAATTTTCCCGAAACCAGTTTAAAGTAAAAGACATCACAGAATTTCCCAGAGTGCGTCTCCAAACTATGAATTACGTGGAATGGGGTTTGCAGCCTACAGTTTCGGAGATCCTCCTAGAATCACGAACGAACTGCCCGAAGCAGGGGTCTCGGTCTTAAGCGAAGTTGAAACCCCTGCAATGCATATCTAACCCAGGCATCACTTGAAACACATTCCGAAGAAAAACGTGATCCGCCCAGAATCACGAACGAACTGCCCGAAGCACGGGTCTAGGTCATAAACGACTTTGAAACCCCTGCAATGCGTTCCTAACCCAAGCATCACTTGAAACACATTTCGAAGCAAAACTTGTCACAGAATAACCTAAAATGTGTTTTTCAGCCTAGAGTCGTATCAAATGCTTTGCAAACCAATAGACTTAGTAACACCCCGAAACGCCTAAGAATCTCCCAACACGTGCTTTTACCCAAATTTGGGCTACTGATTACACGAGATATGGTTTTTAGACGGAAACGGAGATGAATCGCACGGGATTAATTCTTAAGCACTAATGTGCCAGAAACCTAATTTAAGGAAAAAAGTACAACCACAGTTTTTTCCAGAGTGCGTCATTCAACCGCGGGTTACGTGAAACGCGGTTTACAACAATCATCTTCCCAGAGCCGCCTAAAATCCCAAACAACCTGTCCGAAGTACGGGTTTCACTCTAAAAAAACCTTGAATCCCACGCAATTTGTTCCCAATCATTGAATCACGTGAAACTCATTTTTAAGCAAAACGCAGCTCGTAATATCTTAAAATGCTTGTTTCAGCCTATAATCGTATGAAATGCATTACGAACCAAAAGCGGAGACAACACACGCATGGAATGCCCTAAAATCATCCGTGACGCGTCTTTTTAAAAACGTACGCAAGTGATTGCAAAAAATACGTGTTAAATTCAAAAACGGCTCCAAATGCCACGAGATTACTTCTCAAGCCCGAATTTGCGCGAATCCTGTCTCATTGGAAAATGGATTCCTAGAACTTCCATGAGCCCTTCTTTCAACCGTGGTCTTCGAGAAACGTGATTCGGAATGAGCGTTTTCCTATACCCACCTAGGAATTGCCCGAAGCATTTATTACAGACCGAGAAAACCCTGAAGCCAATGTAAAGCATTCGTTGCCCGTGAATCGCCCGAAACCCTTTTTCAAGCGAATAGCATCTCAGATTATCGTGAAATGCGTATAATCACATCAATATAGACCGCTTGAGACAAGCCCAACATTCTTTGTTTCCAATTTCACAATAGCTTAATCCCTAGAATGTGACTAGCTTCTCCTAAGTCTTTCATATCGAACTGAATGCTCAACCATACTTTGACCGAAGACAACACCCCAACATCGTTTCCAATGAGTAGGATGTCATCTACATAAAGTACTAAGAAAATTACTACATTGCCGTTGCACCTCTTATACACACAAGATTCATCTAGATTCTGCTCGAAACCATAAGATTTAATGGCTTGATCAAAACGAATGTTCCAAGATCTAGATGCTTGCTTAAGTCCATAAATGGACTTCTTAAGCTTGCACAACATGTGCTCACGACCTTCAGCTATGAATCCATCTGGTTAGATCAGATAGTTCGCTACAAAACAAGGGTTACAGACAGCAAAGGCAAACCAACTCTTTTACAGCAACCTATAATCTTACTATGTTTTCTTCAATTCATATGCAGTATCAGGATTGGCTCTGATACCATTGTTAGAAAAGAATTTCCGCCAAGAACCCTAGATATTGCTTATAGATCAATGCGGAAATAGCTTTCATCGGTCCGAAACGTAATAGAATCTCACGAGACTGGCTCTTAGGCCCTAATTTTCCCGAAACCAGTTTAAAGTAAAAGACATCACAGAATTTCCCAGAGTGCGTCTCCAAACTATGAATTGCGTGGAATGGGGTCTCGGAGATCCTCCTAGAATCACGAACGAACTGCCCGAAGCAGGGGTCTCGGTCTTAAGCGAAGTTGAAACCCCTGCAATGCATATCTAACCCAGGCATCACTTGAAACACATTTCGAAGAAAAACGTGTCTCAGAATATCCTAAAATGTGTTTTACGGCCTAAAGTCGTATTAAAGGCTTTGCAAACAAATAAACCAAATAGTAACACCCCGAAACGCCTAAGAATCTCCCAACACGTGCTTTTATCCAAATATAGGCTACTGATTGCACGATACGGCTTTTAAACGGAAACGGAGCTGTATCGCACGGGATTTATTCGTAAGCCCTAATTTGCCATAAACCCAATTTAAAGTAAAAAAAACAACCACAGTTTTTCCAGAGCGCGTCATTCAACCGTGGGCTGCTTGAAACGCAGTTTACAACAACCATCTTCTCAGAGCCGCCTTAAATCCCAAACAACCTGTCCAAGGTACGGGTTTCATTCTAAAAAACCTTGAATCCAAAGCAATTTGTTCCCAATCATAGAATTACGTGAAACTCATTTTAAAGCAAAACGCAGCTCGGAATATCTTAAAATGCTTGTTTCAACCTATTATCGTATGAAATGCATTTCAAACCAAAAGTGTAGACAACACAACACACGCATGGAATGCCCTAGAATCATCCATGACGCGTTTTTACCAAAACGAACGCTATTAATTGCAACAAATACGTGTTTCATTCAAAAACGGCTCCAAACGCCAGGAGATTACTTCTCAAGCCCGAATTTGCCCGAGTCACGTCTTAAAGGAAAAGGGATTCCCATAACTTCCATGAGCCCTTCTTTCAACCGTGGACTTTGTGAAACGCGGTTCATAACCAGCATTTTCCTAGACCCACCTAAAACATGATTTCAAAATAAAATAAATAAGGAACTGCCCGAAGCACGTGTTACAGACCGAGAAAGCGCTGAAGCCCATGTAAAGCTTTCCCTGCCCGTGAGTCGCCCGAAACCCTTTTTGAAGCGAAAAGTATCTCAGATTATCATGAAATGCATATTTGGGCAAGGAATCGTTGTAAACGCATTTCGATGCAAAATGTTGTACTATAATGCCTATGAATGACCACAATTATTTGGCACGCGCTTTTACCCAAAAGCAGGCTATTGATTGCACAACATTCTTTAGTCGGTCAGATAGTAGAATCTTACGAGATTAGCTCTTAGGCCCTAATTTTCCCGAAACCAGTTTTAAAGTAAATGGCAACACATAATTTTCCAGAGCGCTTCTCCAAACTATGTGTGACATGAGGTTTGCAGCCTATAGTTTCATAGATCCGCCTAGAATCAGTTTTTTCTAGAGCGCGTCTTTCAACCGCGAGTTGCTCGAAACGCGGTTTACAACAACCATCTTCCCAAAGCCTCCTAAAATCACAAACAACCTGCCTGAAGTACGAATTTCATTCTAAGAAAACCTTGAATCCCACGCAATTTGTTCTCAATCATAGAATAACGTGAAACTCATTTTAAAGCAAAACGCAGCTCGGAATATCTTAAGTATCTCATACCAAATAATGTATGACTCCCTATTTAGCTTTAGTTTTTAAAATACATGAAGCAAATCCTTTGAGATACTATATTACTATTTTAGTTAAATATGACCCACCAACTAGCATTGCATGACAAACGTTGTGAGCAATGTGGAAAATCATGGGGATTTCTAAATTTAAATGTCCCGCTCCCACTTAATATTACCAATGGGTCCATCTCATGGGTCCACCAACACTAATTAGTATTACCAATGGGTCCATCTCATGGGTCCACCAACACTAATTAAAACTCTTTCCAAAATTAATTTTGATTTGACCAATTTTTAGTAACTGCTATGTTTGGATCAGATTTAGAAACACTCTATAAAAGCAACCATCCATAAAACGAAAGTGCAAAAATAAAAACTAGTCTTCTACTCTATATGGCCCAAGCGGAATAGACTTCTTCAACTTCTTAGACTTTCCAAAACTTTGGGATTCCTCAAACTATCTGGCCATCTCCAAAACACTTTTGGTAATATTCAAACTCTTTGATTAAGAGCTCAACTTCACTTTCCTTTTTCGTCTCGGACATCCCCAGAACTTACAAATTTCAGAAAATTACATAAACTCCTATGCCTCGACGATGAGACTTACATGGTAATCTAATAATGAAATAAAAAGGGCTATAGGGAAACCATCATGCCTTGCCCTTTCACGGGAAACCAAGGTAACCATGATGCCCTTTACATTTAAGCCTCAAATAAACCAATTACCACATAAATAGAAAGTAAAAGACTTATGGGCCATATGGAGAAGACAAGATAACCTGCAAGTTAGTATCTCATACAACCAAGCAACTCACAAAATCGGGTTACCAAACAACAATGGAAAAACAAGATGCCAAAAGTTGTCTCTGTTTTAAATCATGCGCTTCGCAAGGGGGTCCCGGGGAAAAACATACTCGAAACTGAAATCGCATTCTGCTGTGTTAGTGTACCCAGTTGACCGGGTCGACCGGGTAGAGGGCTCGGTCAACCGCACCTATAGTCACCCAGTCGACCGGGCACGAGGCCAGGTCGACCGAACCAACGAACACCTACAGCATGGGTTTTTCTGTTTCGTGTCCAAATGACTCCAAAACTCTTCTGAAGTCTCCCAATGGCTTCCTACAAACTTTTCATCATTGTTAAACCCTTTTGTGACATTCCAAACATGAATCTACTTATAAACAAGCAAATCCATTAAAACTGATCCGTACATAGCACTTGCTCTCATCCTATTTGCATCTCATGCAAAGATTAGAACAAGCTTACTGATCTAACATGATTAGAGATGAGGTATGACTCTGATACCAATTATTGAAAATAAGTGGGCCACTAGGATAGATTTCAAAAACTTTTGACCAACTTTTGATCTAGTGATCAACTATCCAAAAGACTATAAAACTCAATCCAGGATCCATGTCCTCAATCTCAGCAATTATGATCAGTAAATAATCCTCTCAAGAAGATAAAACATCGACCAACAAGCATCTATAAAGATCTACAACATGCAAGTAGATTATATACCTTTGGAGCTCGGTTGTGCTCTAATGGAGAAGTTGCGTCTTTCTTTGATGATGAAACTTTCACGTATCAAATAGAAATCTCCAAGGCCTTTTGATCTTCCACGCTATGACCCGTATCAGATTCTCTTTTCTCAAGAAGATGGGTGGGATCTCCAAGAGAAAGAAAGCTTTTAAGGAAACTAGAAGAGAGCTAGAAGAGGGAAGAGAGAAGAAAGAGCATGTGCAACTCTTGCATAAACAAGGCTTGGGCGTGAATCCCTATTTACCGTTTAAAAGCAAGCTCCTCTTTGTTATCTAATTGAAATAGAAGTTTTACTTCTCTAAAACAATTAGTAACTCTCTTCTTTCTAATTTCTTCTATTAATAACTTACTATTACCACTATTATTAGGAGTCTCACTTCAAGTAGAAATAGTAATTCCCTTTTAGAATTCTACTATAATTAGTATCTCTCTAATAACTTGGGCTAGCGTAGGGACCACTAGGGATTCATTAGAAAGCTGACTCCAACTAAGACTCCTGACTCCACATCTCATGTGCAATCCGGGCCCACAGTTAATTGCAATTTGACAATTCAAACTTTAAACATCAGAAACAATTAATTCACAATTAACCAAATACGGGGCTGTAGGCGTATGCAAAGTCCTAGCAATGGAGGCTGCACTCGTGCCCGGCCCGGCCCAGGTCTAATTTCTGGAGCAAGCAATGGTGCCAAAATAAATTGAACACCCCCTTTCTTCTACACTGATCTCAATAAACTCAAAAAAAAAAAAAAAAAAAAAAAAAAAGCCTCACAAGATTGCAGTACCGGAGACTGCTAAATGCACAAATAGAAGATTTATGCAACTAAAACACGGATAAATGCACAAAACCCATGCACATGCAAGGGTAGAGAAATAACTAACATCATTTGGGAAGATACGGCTCTGAGCCAGATAAGTTCAATCTGAACATCAGGCTGATTTAAAACCTCCCAGAACATTTAACCTTGAACAACCAAAAATCTCGAAATAAAACCATCACCAAAAAAAGAAAACAAGAACCTACCACACCAAGTAAATTTAGGGCTGTTCGAAACACAAGAAATGGGGAGTATATGCCACTCAACCAACTCCATAGGTGATTCTGAGCAATAGCATTGAATGCTGGTTTTTTTTTTTTTTTTTTAAATTAAGCATAGGATGTTATTAAAAATAAATCAGAAACCATATACTAGAATTAAAGCCCAAAAAATTCGATGCCCTTAAATAACCCATAACCACAGGTAGAATAACAGAATGTCACTAGCATGGCATGAAAGGAAAACATTGGCAAATGTACTCAAACCTACCCTATATCCAATATCACATAAAAATAAGGAAATGACCACAGACACCACATAGGAAATCCGCTAAGATAAAAAAATAATAATAAAAAAAAAAAAAAGAACCCCAAATGGGTACTTTAATTTGGGCACCAGTAACCAAGGCACAAGCAATTTGTAGTTTGTACAGTAAACTGCACAACAAAACCATGAGTGCAAAAAGTATATCGCCAATGCCAACATGATGCTTGAATAATTTTAATCCACCCATCATCAAAGGAACCAACTTAGAAGGGGATGATTCTGAGTAAATAGCAACCGGCAATGTGAGATCACAAATCCCAAATCAGTAAAATTGCAGAAAGATACAAGAATTACAAGCCAATAGATGAAATCACTACAACAAATCACAGAAACAAGCAAATGAAAAATGCAGGAATGAGAAAAAGGAGCAGAAATGAATCAAAACCCTTGGGGCTGGTTTGCATTTACAAACCTCAAGCGTAAGTAGCTTTAGTTACATGTGAGCCTACAGATCTCGTGTTTGGATGGTCTGGTTACACAATGTCACTTTGTTCTTTGCAACAAAAAAACACATTTGATCAGATTTCCAGGTACAGGTAACTTGAGTACAAGGTGAATGAAATGAATTTCAAGGATCCAAACGACGCCTTGGTATGCATTTTCTAAATTTGACCAGGACAGGCTGCACTCTTCCAACTGATGATTGATGGACTAAGGGGAAACCCAGTTCAGCCTGAGTAACACCACCACACTCCTGCAGTAAATTTTAGGGAAAACCATCAGCTGAATGGTATGAATGAGTGAATACTTGAAAGATAGGCATCTATTTTCCCGTCTAAGCCCTGTTTGGATCCCCGAAACTCAGTTGCCTTGCACTCTGTTTACCTGCAAATTTAGCAGCAAAAGTTAATCAAAGCATCTGTCACTTCCAGGCTACTCAGGTTAACTGAACACATAATTGCAGGCCACCTTTACTTAAAAACGTTAAATGGGTCAAAAAATTCTTTCTTTGTGAATTGTCAAAGAATAAATAATAAACCTTGCAAATTTTAGTAACTTAAAATTTAATTGCCACTTCCGAAACAACAAAAAAAATTACATTTGGTCTCCGTGGAGAAGGAACAATAAATAACTCATGCAGCCAGCATCATTGGCACATTCGAAGAGGTGCGAAATCAGACCCTGAAAGGCATTCTTGGGGTTCAGAAATGCTTCTGTGGTCAACTAGCTCCCACTATTTCCAAGAAGTCAAGACAGGAATAACTGTATTGCAATCATGCAAGAAAAAATCAACCAATTCAAATTTGAAGCTAGCTTTCTGTATAACATTAGTTTTTCTAGGTTTAATTGAGTCTGAAATGATTGTATTGATCTAAACAAAACTGCTGGGATTGTGACAAGATATAATTCCATTCACTGCTCTGAGACTCTCTGTTGAACTAGGCTAGATATATTAGACCTCAACGCAACCACTGTTTAGGGAGTTAGCCATGGATTTCCAAGAATTACTGACTGCAATAGCGAAGTTTTCAGATAGGAAAAGGGAGACTAGAAATGCAAGGACCAAAAGATTAGAACTGGAAAATACCACAACACTAATCTTAAAAAAAAAAACACCCTCCAAAAGTCTGAGGACTTGTTCAGCCATAAGGATGTATGGAATTCCAGGTGAAATTATGGTTAAGATAACTTATAGGCTTGAAGGATTGAATCTTAGCACCACGAATTTTTCCAGTTGTACCAAAATAAATCTCTGTTGGCTTCCGCCGTACCACACCAAGAAAACACAAGTTAAACTGCCAAACCATGTGTTTATTATCAAGCTGAATTTTTGTACAAATAGAAAATAGGATGAACAAAAGATCATAGTAAAACGAAAAGCTTAATACTATTCAAGGATCCTACTTAAATCCAACAACTAAAACCAACTCAAAACAAAAGACTTAATCAAAATAATCAATGACGCCCACATAGTGCACAATGAGAAACAATATGATGCAATTCCATGGATTAATCACACCCTCCAACCAACATTTTACTAGTCCCTAGCAAAAGATGTGAAAAGGTGAAGTTAACTAACCTAACCTGATCTAACCTAAAAAAACAAAAGACTAATGAAGAAAAAAAAAAAAAAAAAGCCACTTTCGATGGCACTCTTGACTACATTTAGCATATGGAGTAAGCCCTTATACCCCTAAGGTTATCCTAATGGACGAATTGTGCCCGATGAGGTTTAGTTGTGAATATCTCCGCAAAACTCAAAAACAAAATAAAAAATTAACAAAATCAAAAAATACTCTCCAAAAGAAAATTTATAAACATTGGATACTCTCGATTCTCATAATAGTCAAAGTAAAGACAAAGTCAAAATACGATTCACCAATCCCATCTTTGGAAAGAAATTTTCAAAAGCATGCTAAATATGATCGTGCACAATGAGAAAGTACGTATACATCAAAAAATAAGTGTTAAATGTTCCGCTAGAACCTCCGTGAAAACGACTCAATCAAATAATCCGGTCCACCTAGACTTAGCAAAAAAAAACAAAAAAGATTTCCTCTCAAGGCAACCATGATGGCTTTCGCACTATTGTTTTTCAAAAGGCCGTGAAATTTCAGCAACAAGCTTCTCTCTTTCTTCTTTTTTCTTTTCTCTTGATTGTTTTTCCTTTTCAATGGTCCCCAACAATATGCAGCCCTTTTCGTGTACTCAAATTAAGGGTGTACCCAAATTAAGACAACCATGATGGCTTTCGCACTATTGCTTTTCAAAAGACCGTGATTTTTTTTCTTTTTCAACGGTCCCCAACAATAGGCAGCCCTTTTCATGTACCCAAATTAACGCAGTCATGATGGCTTTCGCACTACTATTTTTCAAAAGGACGTGGATTTTTTTTTCTTTTTCAACTGTCCCCAACAATAGGCAGCCCTTTTCATGTACCCGAATTAGGGCAACCATGATGGCTTTCGCACTATTGTTTTTCAAAAGGCCATGAAATTTAAGGGACAAGTTTCTCTCTTCTTTTTTCTTCTCTTGATATTTTTTCCTTTTCAACTGTCCCTAACAATAGGCAGCCCTTTTCATGTACCCGAATTAAGGCAACCATGATGGCTTTCGCACTATTGTTTTTCAAAAGCCCGTGATTTTTTTTCCTTTTCAACGGTCCCCAACAAGAGGCAGCCATTTTCATGTACCCGAATAAAGGCAATCATGATGGCTTTCGCATTATTATTTTTCAAAAGGCCGTGAATTTTTTTTTTCTTTTTCAACGGTCCCCAACAATAGGCAGCCCTTTTCATGTACCCGAATTAAGGGTGTACCCGAATTAAGGCAACCATGATGGCTTTCGCACTATTGTTTTTCAAAAGCCCGTGAAATTTCAGCGACAAGCTTCTCTCTTTCTTCTTTTTTCTTCTCTTAATTTTTTTTCCTTTTCAACGGTCCCCAACAATAGGCAGCCCTTTTCATGTACCCAAATTAAGGGTGTACCCGAATTAAGGCAACCATGATGGCTTTCGCACTATTGTTTTTCAAAAGCCCGTGATTTTTTTTCCTTTTCAACGGTCCCCAACAATAGGCAGCCATTTTCATGTATCCGAATAAAGGCAACCATGATGGCTTTCGCACTATTGTTTTTTAAAAGGCCATGAAATTTTTATTCATTTTCAACGGTCCCCAACAATAGGCAGCCATTTTTATGTACCCGAATTAAGGGTGTACCCAAATTAAGGCAACCATAATGGCTTTCGCACTATTGCTTTTCAAAAGGCCGTGAAATTTCAGCGACAAGCTTCTCTCTTGCTTCGTTTTTCTTTTCTCTCAATTTTTTTATTTTCCTTTTCAACGGTCCCCAACAATAGGCAGCCCTTTTCATGTACTCGAATTAAGACAACCATGATGGCTTTCGTACTATTGTTTTTCAAAAGGCAGTGAAATTTCAGTGACAAGCTTTTCTTTCTTCTTTCTTCTTTTCTCTTGATTTTTTTTCCTTTTCAACGGTCCCCAACAATAGGTAGCCCTTTTCATGTACCCGACTTAATTCACTAATTTGTGGAAAAATTCACCCAGATGAACCAGGAAACCTATAAAACTATGGTTTGGTTTTCCTTCATATATTCAATCAAGTCGTAAAAAGAATGGAAATCATAATTTCACATTTAAAGGTTTTGCAAATGTATACGAACTGTGTAATGTGAAAGGATCAAAATTTAGCACTTTTTCAAAAAGATTTCCGCAAACAAAAACTCTCCTTTCTCTAAATTTTGAAAATTCTAAAATTCAAGCTATCTTCCGTTTATTGAAAATTCACTCAAAAATTTTCTCTTCAAAAAAAATCTAAAAAGCCAAAGATAAACAACAAAAATTCTGAAAAGAAATTTAAAAAACTTCCTAAATATAGAAAATAAAGCAAAAGGTGTGTGAAAATTGTCTAAAAATAGACAAGTGTGCTTGTCCCCACCCCCCCACCCCCAACCTATGATGAACATCCTCATGTAATGCATGCAAGGCAAAAGAATATAAAAACATGAGAAACAAAAGTACAGGAGGGTAAAGTGAAGACACCGGATAATGTGAAGCTTTTTCGAACCTTGTCAATGGTTAGACAAAACCCACAAAAATTAAAAAAAAAAAAAGAAGTTACCCTACTGGCAACACAACTTGGAATCCACCCGAATCCCAGAAAAAATTTAGCTGCATGCCCATAGTTACAAAGTTTTGCCGGCTATTTGCCATGCCCATACCTATCCAAACTGGGCAATTACCCGATTAAATTAAATAATTCAACTTGAATTGCGATTTTTTTTTTCAAATGGTGATATTTGCATTAAGTAGAGAGCTGATGTACATCAAAGGGCGTAAAAGCTCAACATCAAAAGGACAATATTACAAAAGTACGATCAATCTGGTCTAAAAAAAAGATTCATACTTAAGAGTTTTCAGGTTAGGTCCTTTAAGTAACCGGGAAATGAAGGGGCTGGTTGGTCATTCAATCTCATTACATATGTTATGGTACCTTATGTCTTCAGTCAGTTTCTTGTTTTTGCATAATAAAAACAAAGAAAATATAAATAATAACTTGAAAATGAAAACAATGCTCCATGATGAGAAACAATGATCCGTCACAAAATAATGTTCACACAAGACCCTATAGCAAACATAATTCCCAATAACCTTACAGATTTTCCATGGAAGATATTAACTTAATGGACCATAAAAGAAAATGCATGATACAAGTGAAACAGTCAAAGAACAAATAGTAGTCCATAAATCAAAGAGGATCTCGGATATTCAAAGACATGAAATATAATAGGAGCACATTCGATACTAGAATGTCAGTATCGCGAGGGAGAACATCAAAATGAAGCCCAATCAAACGATAAACCACCAGGCGCCAGGCAGACATTTGGGAGCATGCATAGGCAGTCTTTAAATGAGACATGGTAGTACAAGAGTGCTTGGATCAGAAATTTTCAAGGAAAAAAAAAACTTGGTAGGATCACAAAAGTTTTCTCCAAGTGAAGACATTATTTCACCAACGTGTTCTACTACGTATCAATCATTTAAAATCAATGTGAACTATATGTCTTTTATTTTAGAATGTTTTAAAGCTAACAAATGAAGAATATCCTCTGTAGACAGATGGCATGAGGAGACACCTATTGTAGAGTTCCCTCCAACATCTAGTTTGTCATTCACTCATCCGTCAAGTAAGTCACAAAGGAAGCAAAAGAAAAAAAGAAAGAAAGAATTACACAGTTCAAGGTAGTTTCTTTAGATAATATTTAGCTAGAATATACATTAAAATCATTGAAGCCTTACCGCTGCCGCTTGTACCAACAATAGAAACACTACTACCTGCTGATATAAAAAAAGATATTCCATTAAGTATCTTTCACTCTGTTCGGTATCTGAAATAAGAAAAGAAACAAAGGAAATTATGCTACAAATCAATAAAACTCGAAACAGGGATAGAAATGGCAATGGAAGCATAATAAAAGCCTGAAATAAAGCCAAGAAAAAAAAAATACACTAAAGACTTTTAATTTACAGAAGATGCCCAAAATATAATGATCTACCAATATAAGATGAACTTTAGCAATAATACATAAAGCATCTAAACCAAAATAACAAATGCTTTTAAAAACAATCATGTTAGAAAAATTTATAAACGAGAATGAACATAAAGATCTCAAAGTAAGAACATAAGAAATTAAGAAAATAGAAACTGTTAAATACCAAAATACAGGTTAGGAGAACTGATGCAGCAATTGGTTTGTGCCAAACAACACCCTTACAAAAAAAGAAAAAAAAAACTGATGCAGCCTCAACTCTTAGAACAGTCTGGCAGCATACACAAATCTTAGGTTTATACTACTAGGATTTAGTCTCCTAAAAGCAAAAACACATAAACAGCAGTAAGCAAAGACATGAAGGAAAAAAAAAATAAACAAGAGCATGCGGCACCATTGGAAAATGCCCAGCCACTAGGCCATAGGTGCTAGTTAAGCTACCAATTAAAAAGAAGATATGATGATCCCAACCATGGACGTTTTCCACCTATGCACAGCTTGCACGCTATGATGATCCCAAGTTCTGTTCCAATCCCCAAAGTTGTGAAATGCCTGTTCTTCATTAGTTCTATTCCTATTAGAGAGAATTTTAGAAAAAAAAAAAAAGAAAATAAAAGACACCTGCTGTTTAAGTGCTACTATCAATCAATAGTCCATACGTATTACATGAAGTGCCCCCTCACTTAACACACTAACAGGGGAAGGGGAAAACAAATACAAATGTGCTCCTAATGTGTCACCCTTTCCAATCCAAGTATCAAAGTTCTATGAACTTGGTACATAAGCAGGCATTCCTCCACTTTTTTTTTTTTTTTTTTGAATGGTTACTTTCATTAAAAAATTAAGACATAACAAGAGATGGGAATGTTACTATCAGATTTTAGCAAAAAATGTATTTAGTAAATTTAAGTGAAACCAACATTAGAATGTATTAGTAAATTTATGTCAAAGACATCCAGTCTGAACCAAGCTCAATAAAAAGCAAATAGCAAAGGCATTCAAAGCTTCATATGATATATAGCTCAAAACTGGAACATTTGTTACTACTGAGTACATGATCAAGTGTTAAAAACTGTGTATGACTGTCATCTCCTGAAAAACTACGATGTCCAACAATTGAGTTTACCACTTGCAATGGAAAGATTTACTGATAGGTCATGGGAGAAAACTTAATTTATCTTTTACTATCAGATTTATTAATGCTTGTATGCTTTTGCTATAGGTCTAACGTGTTTTTCTTTTTATACTTTTTGTATAGTTCTGATGCTGCTGCATTTTTTATTGAAAAAATTATGTGCTTCTAAACTTGTTTTATGTGTATATTACATCATCCCAAATCAAGTTCAACCAAAATCAAATTGCAAAGAAAAGCATATTTTCATTTTTACAGCATTCAACACTAGTTTCTAGTAATTACTCAATCTGAGTTTCCAAACAAAATTAGGACCTATTTATAATAGCATCCAATGTTCAACACTGGCTTCTCGTAATTATTCAATCTAAGTTTCCAAACAAACTTAGGACCTATAAACTATAAAAGCATCCAATGCCCAGGTGTTCTTAGTTTCTAGTAATTACTCAATCTGAGTTTCCATACGAAATTAGGACCTATTTATAATAGCATCCAATGTTCAACACTAGCTCATCGTAATTATTCAATCCAAACTTAGGACCTATAAACTATAAAGGCATCCAATGTCCAGGTGTTCAAATGTTCAATAAAATGCTAGTTACCAAAGAGGTCCAGCTTTTCATTTTATACTCAGCAGTTCGCATACCATTCATGCACACTTGTTCTACACAATACTCAAACCAAATATCCAAACAAGGCAACCCACCAATAGCTCAATTGGTGAGGCACCTCCCTTTCACATAAACAACCAGGAATCCACCAATAGCTCAATTGGTGAGGCACCTCCCTGGCTGTAGCGCTGCTGGTGAGGATATTGGGTGAGTGTGTCAATACTTACCTTTAAAAGAAAATAAATAATAAATAAAAAGTATCCAAAAAAAACATAGAGAAAATAATGTAAGGCATCCACTCTTAATCAAGTTGAAAATGAAATTCAATAGAAAAATCATCCACATTTCAACTTCATATTTCGCACTATATCAGCATATAATGTGTAAGTTTTGTATTATTGGAATCAAGAGAACTCATGGGAAGAACAATTCACACGAACAAAGTGAAACCAATGCGAACCCATCAGCCCCAAAATTTCATGTTTCGTAAGTATATGTTCGACTTTATTAGTCTTATCGGGTCATATAAATAAATAAACAATAAAGAATTCATAAATTCAAAATAGTTCAAAACCAAAAAATAATTAAAACCACTGCCACTTACTTGTGTGATTCCATTTCGCCGAATTCACATGGAATCCAGGTGAACGAGAGTAGCTTAGCATACACAGATCACTGCCCGTGTCCTCTGAAACATCAAAAAGCTTCACGCAGTCGCCTCCACAGCCAGGCAAAAGGCATGTTGATGGATCCGCAAAGTTCATCTGATTCCAGCTATCTTTTTTCCTTATACACAAATTTCTGCCCTGCAATGCAACCGACCAATATAACCTAAATGATTTATCTTTAAGCTAAACCCAACAGACCATTTACTTGTTAAGGAAATGAGGTAGAGAAACACTGAAAAAACGAGTCGATAGTACAAAAATCAAGTGTGGGCACTGGGCAGTACAAAAGTAATGATGAGAAATGCTTCATTAGTAGTTTCCGACATGTGGAATGCACCAAATAAGTTTATGTAGAAGCATGTAACTTAAAATGCCAAAAACTATAATAAAATTTGAAAAAAAATATATTAGCAAAGAAAAAAAACACTGGTATATATTTTATTAAAAATGATTTTGCTGAATTTCATGCGAAGGGGACTCATTTTATTGGAGGAGCCAGATGAGCTTTGGAGCCCAACATTCTAAAACATACTTGATAAATGGAACTTCTGATTCAACAGTGAATGTTCTGCTCTTCTACATTGTGATTTAACATATTACACTTATATTGTTCACACACTCAAAGTTAGACCAACATACAACCACGAGCAGTATATATTCAACATCTTTGATGAAAGCAAAGTTGAGAAGTGAATGAACACATATTTAGTTTAGTGTTATTTTAGATATATATATATGAGTATGGATTTTAAAAACATATTTCGTTATATTTTCTTTCATTCTATTGTTTACCATTTTCATTTTGGAATCTCATTTCCAAACTGTATATCAGACATTATAAGAAAGAAATAATAATTCTAATGGAATAAAATTATGAGCTAGAAAGAAATAATGAGCATAGATTTTACAACTGCTATCCCTCTGAAAAACCAAGAACAAGATCAGTGTTGTTCAGTTAAATATTACAAACCAAATATGATTTCTACAGGCTTTTTGGGTAAAATTCAGCAGAAGTAGTATATATCAAGTATAATTACTTGCAAGTAGAGAAACCAAATCACTAAATATGAATCAAACAAAAGTTTCCAAAATTCAGGAGACATAAAGCAAACAAAAATCTCCAAAACTGAAAAAGATAACATTAATCGATTCCTAGATTTCTCACGGTGTCAAAAAAGCAAGTTCACCCAAAAAAATTGCTCTTAGATTTTCCACCATCACAACCGTTAATTAGAAAAGAAAAATAAGGGAAAAAATAAAGCAACAAATGTGTGTGTGTGTGTGTGTGAGAGAGAGAGAGAGAGAGAGAGAGAGAGAGATGGTGGAAAAAAATCATGGATATTGATTTTTCAAAATCATGAGAACTGAGTGAGTGTTCTCTTAAATGGGATCTTAAACCCATTTCTTTTCTATTTCTCTTCTTTTCCCCATACTTGATAAAAATATTAAAATTAACTTAAAGGATCTTACTGACGACCAATAATAAAAAACTGTGCTGAAGAATTGTGTATGAAGCTATATATCTGCTAGGTGAACTATCATAGTATACTCCAACATTTTGACATACAGTTGGTACGCATTAAACCATTATATCATTGCAGTACAAGATACAGTTGGTATACATGTGTGTGTGTGTGTGTGTGTGTGTGAGAGAGAGAGAGAGAGAGAGAGAGAGAGAGAGAGAGATGGTGGAAAAAAATCATGGATATTGATTTTTCAAAATCATTCTCTTAAATGGGATGTTAAACCCATTTCTTTTCTATTTCTCTTCTTTTCCCCATACTTGATAACAAATATTAAAATTAACTTAAATGACCTTAATGACAACCAATAATAAAAAACTGTGCTGAAGAATTGTGTATGAAGCTATATATCTGCTAGGTGAACTATCATAGTATATTCCAACATTTTGACATAAAGTTGGTACGCATTAAACCATTATATTATCGCAGTACAAGATTCAGTTGGTATAAATAATGTTCTTCACCACCATTGAGATTAAGATTTACAAAAAGAAACAAAAATTCAAGATCTTAAAAGAAAAAAAAAAATGGATGGCTCCAACATGACATATAGTTGGTAATGGTATACATTACAAATGGATGGGAAAGAAGATGATTTCGATTAGGAAAGCGGCTGGGTCGATCAAGTGGAAATTTCTCTTCTGGGCATTTATCCCAAATTAAGTACGTGAGTTGCACGTAATTGTTAGTGAAAGCCTTGGTATCGTAGTGACATGTTTACTGCCATAAAAAAAGGGTTGAACATACAGGTGAATAATTCTTATTATGTATGTTCAAGTTCATTAAAACATAGAACAAAACTTTCATTCAATGTTATCAGAAAAAAAAAAGAAAAAAAAAAAGAAACTTTCATTCTACTGTGATCAAATGACAAGTTTCCAGCTATGATAACACTTTGTAAGATGCTAATATATGCTTTAATATAATCTTCAACAGATATCTAACATCAAAATTCTAAAGAATGTGAAAGCATAATCATAACCTACAATCAACAAGATGGAAACAAAAGCTACAGAAATCACATAAGTTCTGTTGTCTAGTTCATTTTATAGGACAAAAAAGACTAAGTATGCACATTTTGCATATGCTATACAAAAACATCAAGACTACTATCAAGAAATCAGTATGAAAACAAATTGAATCGTTGACAACACTACATCCAAGACTCTTGGCAAAATTTGAAGAAGTTCGTTAATTTCAACCCGAGTCAGCTTTGAGGCAGGTTGCCTTGACCCAATCCATGCCCTATTTACCACCTATTTTTGTATATTGAATAAAAAATATCTGGATACATCAAAATGGAGAAATGCAATTCATATAGCGCACCCCAACATAAGTTGGGACAAGGGTTTGATGATAATGATTTAAATCAAACAGGTACTGAGCAATACATGGATGTAGCTGGAGAATTTCCACATATGTTCTTAACCTATTATGTTATTCATACATTTTCAGATTCTTTCGGTTTTATCTGTTTTCCATGCAAATAATGCATTGATATTCATACATTTTGAAAGAGGGAAATTGAGAAAGTTCGGTAGTAATACATACCCTAATTAAAACATAATCCAAATAATAAGAATTTTAATAGTAATAATAACAGGGTTATGCCCTACCAAGAAAACAAAAAAGAATGTGTATTTTCATCATCATTGAAGCCCTATCCCATCCATATGGGATACAATAATACAGAATATATATTTGAATCAAAAGATGTTGAATGCTGAACAAACAATGGCTCAAAAACAGAAAAGAGATTATCAAATTGAAGGAAAATAAAGAACCCATAAAGAAGGTGGCAAATCAAAATCAACAGAATCCATAATTCATAAGACATTGAATAAAAACCACCTACAAATTAATTCAAGATTGATAAAAGAAGCAACTAAAAAAACCTAATTACACAGACAGACAATATCTAATAGCAAAACAAAGCACAGGAAAATCAAAGAATGCAAAACCCCAACAACATACAACCTAAAGATAATTCAGCATATTCAATTTATAAGCAGTAGTCACATATTTAACCTAAAGACATTTGGTGAATACCCATTCTTCCAAAATCACTAGAACCGTCACCAAAAATGATATACGAACCAAACAAACTATCAAAAACAGAGATTTCTTAGATAAATGAAGAGAACACCCTAATCAAGTTAGTTCAATCTCACATCAAACACTGCAGAAAAAGGAAATCTAAATCTTAGCCAAGTGAAAAAAAAAAAAAAAAAAACACCCAAACGAATCCAAAATCGTATGAAACTAAAAAAAACCCAGATAGAATTTCAACCATAGATTCAAGAAAAAAGTGGGGGTGTGGGGATCAGACCCATTAATCCAGTGATCATGTGAAGGAGGAAAGAACCGACCTTTCTTGAAGAAATGCAA
This sequence comes from Persea americana, assembly GCA_029852735.1. Taxonomy (NCBI): domain Eukaryota; kingdom Viridiplantae; phylum Streptophyta; class Magnoliopsida; order Laurales; family Lauraceae; genus Persea; species Persea americana. The sequence goes on from CM056810.1 coordinate 58,154,328, forward strand.
GGGCAGAGTTCATATGGAGGCCTGATTGTGTAAGATATGTCTGGACATCATCTGAGAACGAAGCTCCTGGAATCCCCCCCTTCTTTCCGATACGGCTGAGGAGGAAGAAGAAGAAGCAGCAGCAGCGGCCATGGCCGCTGTGGGAGAGAATGGTAGGTCTCCGCAGTGTAGTTTTGCAAACGGTGAATGCTGGAGTCCGGATCCTCTTGAGCCTTTGACTCACAAATTCCAGGTTGTTTATGGTGGTCCGGTTCAGGAAAGAAACAGATAAAAGAAAAGGAGAGGACAAGGACAGAGAAGGTGGACGAAGGATAAGAAGAATGAATAAGAGGGAAGACGAAGAAGACGCTGCGGCTGACTGAGGAGACGGCTCCAGCGATCAATGGCTCGGGCTCCGGCTGTGGATCGAGGAGAAAAGGAAGAGCAGCGAGAAGGGTTTCCTGGTTGCGACAAACGGGAAACCCTAAAAACGGAATGTAAAAGGAGGAAGATAAAAAATCAATGAAACTGAGAGAATCCATCCGTTGGGCTAATCAATGAAAAGGATAGAATTTATCCGTTGGGCCAGAGGGACGGTGTGGACTTGGGCTGGTTTTATTTCTCTTTTTAAGTTTGTGCTGTGTTTATAAGATCCGATCCCAATGATCAAGGTGGGCCTCACCATATGCATGTTTGTTTGATGGGCTGGCCCTCTAAATCCATAACAATGGTGGCCCACCATTTTAGAACTCTCGAGTACCAGTCCCGATCCATCACCAAAACCGATCTTTTTAATTCAAATCCATCAACTACAAGGACGATGGATCTGTGCACATCTTCCCCCATCTTTATTAATTAATAATTGGTCCTTTAAGTAAATGATCTACGACCATATTTTTAATGAAAGAAAGGTCTTTTGATGATGAAATAGAGAAGCCTCTTATTGACGTGTGGTTACAGAATTCAAAGCTTCTATTATCATTGCTTAACAATTTCGTTTTGCATAAATACTCTTATATTTGGCTTGAGAAAATCCAAAACCCTATCACATTAGCCGATATAAAATAATTGAGCCAATCAATATTTTATGCTCCATGGTGGGCTTTTCGCTACACTTCATTAACTGTTGCATCTGCATAATTAATTCAAGGCATTAGAGTAACTGACACACGAATGCCCTCTAAAGTTGGTATGTTGCAAAATTTCCCTAGCTTACTTGTATACCTATTACCTAATAATGAACACAATATGTTATACCACATGTTTTGTTGTCATCAACCTTATCCTAATTACATGGTGAAGCTACCCGCAATCCGGTTGTGCTGAGGCAGGATTCAAGACCAAGAGTTCTAGTGTAAAATATCTATGCCCCATGCAGCCAACATTCTCATTATTCATACATATACAACCTAGTGGGCAATGGAGAAAATCCGAATTTTTCTCTGGGAGCCCATTGTTCATTATCAGGCTATGACTGGCTGATTGGAAGATCACTGTTAGGTTATATCTTTGCTATCATGAAGGATTTTGAGAGATATGTTATTATGATAAAATCATCATAATTTTTTATGTGGAAATGAAACCAATTTATAGATATACAATACATAAGAAATTCCAAGCTCAAACTCAAGGAATGTTTGGACATTAGTCTGACAAATAAGTGCTAATTAGATTAAGATAAAAAATAAAAGGTCGAATTTTTAAATTTTAATTTACCATAGTTATAGTTATACAAACATTTGTGATTTTGTATTATCCACCTCCATCCACTTTAGCTGTAAAATCTCTAAAAAGAAAGTATAACAGGGTATTTCTTTCTTAGGCAAAAATTCTAACTTATAAGCTCTAAAAACAAAAAAATTATAATCAAGGGTTTACCAAAAGCTCTAATGTGTAAATAAACACTTAATTATAAAATAAGAGCTTTTTTTTTTTTTTTTGAGTCACCAAATGCCCAAAATAATTATTTCTAAGGAAAAGTAATCCTTATTGTGGGCCCCACAATGCAATATAAACTATCCATCAGATTCAAAAAGGTCAACTACGGCTATGGGACCAATTTTAAGCCATTTATTTGTCCTAAATCTTTAGATTTTTTTTTTTTTTACAAAAAAGGTTTAAATGTGAAAACTTGCCATTCTAGGAATCCATGGGCCCCATTTTCATGATTCAAACAGTACAAACTCTTTAGAAGGCCAATTGTGGCTATGGGGTCAAATTTTATACATTAACTCATTATGATTTTTGACGTATGTTTTAAAAGCGTGCAACTAATGGATTGAACACTACTCAATTACACGCTCAAAAAGTGACTTAGGAGCAGTCCTCTTTTAGTTTTTGAGTTTTTAAGCTTCTATGGGTCCAATTTTAACCATCCGTCCTTTGCACAAGATTAAAAAGAATTATGAGACCAATTTTCAATCATTAATTCATCCTAAATTTTGAGAATTTATATAAAAAAAGGTCCAAAGTGAAAATTGGCCATTTTGGGATCCTGTGGGCCTTATTTTCATGATTCAAAGATACTGCTCATCTTTAGAAGGCCAAAAATAGTTGTGGGTCAAATTCTAACTCTTAAAACATCATAGATTTTGAAGAAATTGTAAAAGACTTTGCATAGTTAGATTGATCATGGACACACATGTGAAATGGTGTGGATATGATAAATGTAAATGATTCACATGTGTGTCATTTACACAAGTGAATAATTTTTAATGCAAACAAACGACCCCTAAGAACAAGGGTTCTGGAGCTATAAACTCACCAAAACCAACATATGAATCATTATATATATATAAAGCATTACGAAACGTTTTGCCACGTAGGCAGGTTCCATCCTCAATGTGCCATGTCAGCACCTACTTTGTGAGAAAAATACTATTTCTAAAACCATATAAAAATTTTTGGGCCCCACGTCGTATAGATTGCATGCCAGAGGTTTCTAAACCAACGAAATATCTATTCAAATTCAAATATTCTTATAGATTGCATGTGCAGGATAAGAAAGAATGAGATAAATGTCACGATCCTGAACCCGCCGCAGCGGCCCGACCTTGGGGAGCGTGAAATTGGGATTTAAGTAACAATTATATTTCTCCCATGATCCGCGTATGTGAGGATGACAATTTCAACACACTCTGAATATTTTTGCGGAAGCTTACATGGCGTTGCAACTCGGATTCCATGACCATCGGATTCTGCGTCACACTAGACCGCTAGTATATATCTATCATATCAAGGATCATATCAAACTGGGACAGACTATCACATTAAAATACAGAGTTGACGGTAACAGGATATTTCATTCCCACATATGTTCAAGTTACAAGTATCAATGTGCATTAATTAAAATCCCGAATAAGTGGCTAATAACAGCCATACAAATATCAAGCTAAATAAACACCACCCCACATGTGACGTAGCTCCGATGTCAGGCTAAATGTCTACATGACATAGCCGACATAATAATCTATAAACTTATGGCTCCACAGCCAACACAAGCGCTTAGTTCGGGGCGAAGAAGTCTAGACCTGAATACCAAAAGAGTGGGTCAGACACGACGGTCTGACAAGTGGGTGAAAAGATATAAACAATATTCTGAATAATAAAACATATGATAAATCATGGCATTTGATCAAAAGTTGCATAGATTTAAAACTAGTGTAAAACGTGTATACCTGACAAAACATGTATCCATTTTGAAGCATGTGTAAAACATATATATTTGGAATAACATGTATTCATTTGGAACAAGTGTAAAACATGGATATCTGGCAAAACAGGTATTCATTTGAAACAAGTGTAAAACATGGATAATTGGCAAAACACGTATCCATTTAAAGCATGCGTAAAATATGGATATCTGGCAAAACATGTATTCCTCACATTGCAAATCCAGTCCATAAGCAGACCATGCAAATTGCCCTTCTTCGAGGGAGCCACAATCGTGGGGAGCAGATTGGCAACCACACTTAAGCTGAATCTTCCATCACTAATGTGGCGAGAGCACACTAAAGGCGTTGGTCTCGGAGCACAAGAGGTGGCGAGAAACAACTATATACATATATAAATATACTGAGCAAAACCACAGCCACGAAACCGGGTGACAAGACAGAACAGAATTCATACTGTAGCTGACAGAAGCTAAAGGGGGACCCCATGTTGGTGGATCAAACCGACAAGGTCATCCAAGCTTAGTGGTGCCGACTCGTAAGTCAAAATGCATTCAAAACATATACGTATTTGAAGGGGTGTATAACACCCAAAACAAACTGAACTAAAGGCTCGTAAGCGCATTTAACACAATAATATCTTATCAAAATGCATAAGGCTGATCAAATATTCAAATTACAGATTTTAGTGGTTTTGAAATGCCACTTGTACTAATACACGAAAACTGTCGAAAACGTATGAAATTCAGTAAAAACAGACACTATGGGCCCCGCATATTTCCGGACCATACATTGAGGTTTCAAAATTTAAACAATAGGTATAAGGGTCTCGTATGTCGGTTAAAGCTCATGGCTTGGTACTCCAGAAGATTTCAGACATCCCGAGTTCCCTATACAAATTGATAAGCCCATTATCCTCAATAAATCTCCGAATTTGGGGTTCTTTTCCAAATCAATTTCCATATAACTCCTTTTATTCCTCCACATCATATTGGGGCTCCAAACCAACCTCACTGGACCTTAAAACACCCTTTTGATCATGTTTTGAAACAGCCCAGTAATTATGTGCAGTTCGCTCTAGCGAACTAGAGGATCGCTCGGGCGAATAGCATTCTGGGAGGGTTCGCTCAAGCGAATACAAGTTCGCTCGAGAGAACTGGTCCGAGTCAAGAAGGGTCGAGCGAGCCGGGAGAGTGGCTCGAGCGGACAAGTCTCTGGAAGGGGTTCGCTTGAGCGAATTGGGGTTTGCTCAAGCGAATTAGCTTCTGGGAGGGGTTGGCTCGAGCGAACAGGAAGTTGGCTCGAGCTAATCATGTTCTGTAAGGATTCGCTGGAGCAAACGTAGGTTCACTCGAGCGAATTGCTTCAGAAACTCTCCGTTTCAACAATCCGGACATCATCTTCTCTTCTCTTCAAAGTCCCATTTAAGCCATTACTTTAACAATACATTTATGGCTCTTCTATATACTCAAACCATCATCACTTCCTCCAATAACCATCCATTAAAACACCAATTCTCCTTTCATTCTCAATCTCATTTAATACAAGAACACCCACATTAATGGCAAACCACATGTGTTCCAAAAACAAACTTTTAAAAAGCATTTTATACACACATTCTCCAAAAGTGCAAAAAAGAAGAATAACTTAACAAGATGCATATTTCTAAAATCATTATAAACTACGGTAATAAGAGAAGATGAATAGTGAGAAATCCACAAATCCTCATTAAAGCATGAAATCATTCAAGAAAACTATTCATCTACTTGCCTTGGTCTCCAAAGCTTCCAAATAGGTCTCTAATCCAACCAATTAGACCATAGCACACCTTATACAAGAAACCCCCAAAATAGACCCATCACAAACCCTAAGCTGGGCAAACTAAGAAATAAGAAGAGAGAGCTCCCAATAACGAAGATGGGGCTTCTCTAAGGCTAGAAGAACACAAATATAAGAAATTGGAAGGGTTGCTTACTTGGAAGTGCTTCAAATGAACAAGACTAGCTCAAGGATAACCTCAATGTAGCTAGATTTCTCTTCTAATGACATCAATAGAGAGCTTGAGATGAGGGGAAGAAGAAGATGGGCACAAATATCTCATTTTGGCAAGCTTGGAGGTGGGTTTTGTGAGAAAACAAGAAGAAGAAGAGTAAAGGGGAAAAACCCTAAGGAGCCGAAGCTCCTATCTCTCTCTCTCTCTCTCATTCTATTGGAACCAAATGGGGAAGAAGGAAGGGGGCTGGCCCTTTTATAGAAGGGTGGGTGTGGGTCCCATCATCACTTAAACTTATCGGGATTAAAACATCAATTTTCGGGCCCCGGATACGATCGACGAAGAAGCGAAAAATGTTTCTCAAAAAATCTATTCTTCAAAAAGTATAATTTTGGCATGGTTCTGAGATCTTGAAATTTGGGTCTAGATTCAATGTGAAAAGACCAGTTTACTCCCAATGCTGGAAAAACTGATTTTCGGAGCTTCAAATGAGTACGAAGTGCACACGAAAGTTGTAGGGAATGATGAGACTAGTCAAACAAAGCCGTAATGGAAAATTTTTTTTGGGAATCACAAAGAAACTCCCCATGCTGACCACGCAAAACAAATAGGGCTTTACGGTCACTAACTGGGTTCACTGGCTTTCAAAACTTCCCAAAGCTAATAATGAAAGGTCTTTCTAACCCCCAAACTCAACCAAACAACCACTAATCTCACTTTAGAAAACTAACCCACAAATAAGTAAACACTAATCCCGGAAATTTGGGGTCGAGGTCTCATAATAAAGTTTGAAGATTTGACTTTACCATGATCAAACTTCTAGTTAAACCTTAATGCAGACTGAGGTCCTTTCTCATATTATAATATGATATTCAAACCCAATTGTTAATTATCCTAAATCCGAAACAATCACCACAAAAGATAAAAGGCTCAAGATTTTTTACCTGGAAACCCCTACTCGGGAAAAAACTACGGGTGACAGAGACCACCGAAAACAATGCACTATAAAACGAAGATTACAAGGGAACTCACAAGACCATTGACCCAGTTAAAACTCAACCTAAGGGGCTTTGAAGTACTTGTCGACCCGCCATTCACCTTCCACGTGCTCGCTTGAAACCCACCTTGAATGCCCTTTCAAGGTGCTTGAGAGAATGAAGAAAAGGATTAAAGCTTCAGCACAGTCTTCCTTGTAGGATTAGCCCACAAAAACTCTCTTAGACGTATGCTCAATGCTTGAGAAATTTAGATAGCTCTGGTAAATCCATTAGTGGTTGCAAGGGGTCATTATATAACCCAAGGTTCGTGCACAAGTCTCTTTGAAGGAAGGAAGGACTCTTAGAGGAAGTAAACACCATCAGCATGCAAGAGTCCTAAAAGGACAGAAAACTATGCGAGCCCATGTTCTGTCTGTGCACCACTAGTGAGCTCCAGTCTCGCCATAGCGAGACCATCTTCTGTTGTGGATATTTGTAGGCGCTGAACTACTTCGGGAGGACTCTATTTATGTCTTCAAACCCGACTAAAGGACTTCAAGGCTTGTCTAAGTAGTCCACGAGATGTCTTCCACTGTCAAAGGTTACTCGACACTCCTTTTCTAAACGAAATAAAAATTAAAACTCAATTAGGACTTAAGTTTTGTTCAAACTATGAGAATTAGCCAATCTAAAATTCTAACAATCTCCCCCTTTGGCAATTCGTGAACAAAGCTCCTAAAACAAAGAAGATCTACTAAAACTAAAGAAAAGGAGGAAATCCTCAAAGACTTGCGAAGGGATTCAAAACGATTGGGTTCCAAGGGTTTGGTAAAAATATCGGCCAATTGATGTTCGGTGTGAACTTTTTCTAGAACAATGATCTTGCCTTCAACTGACTCACGGATAAAGTGGTGCCTAATATCAATGTGTTTGGTTAGGGAATGCTGGACTAGATTTTTGGATATGTCAATGGTACTTAGATTGTCGCAATAAACAAACATAGTATCTTGATCAATCCCATAGTTTGCCAACATTTGTTTCATCCAAAGAAGTTGAATGCAACAACTTCCAACAGTGATATATTCAGCTTTAGCAGTCGACAAAGAAGTCGAAGTTTGCTTTTTACTGTGCTAAGTGACCAAATTATTCCCAATGAAGAAACACCCTCTAGTAGTACTTTTCCGATCATCTGCACAACCTGCCCAATCAGCATCTGAACACCTAACCAGAGTTGTATTAGTGTCTTTGCTTAGCCAAATACCAAACTCAATAGTACCACTCACATATTTCATGATTCTTTTTACCGAATGAATGTGAGATTCATTTGGCTTAGATTGATAACGCGCACAGACTCCAACACTGTAAGCAATATCCGGTCTACTTGTAGTGAGATAGAAAAGACTCCCAATCATACTTCTGTACAGTGTTTCATTCACATCTTTCCCATTCAAATTGATTCTCAATTTAACAGATTGACCCATTGGTGTTCTGGAATGTTTAGCAGAAGTCATTCCAAATTTTTCCAGAAGTTTTCAAGAATATTTTGATTGAGAAATAAATATACCATTGTCACACTGCTTGATTTGTAGGCCTAGGAAAAAGGAGAGTTCTCCAACCAAACTCATTTCAAATTCATTAGACATGCTTTCGGAAAACTGATCAACTAACATAGAAGAGGTAGAACTGAAGACAATATCATCCACACAAGTTTGTGAAATTAATATGTGATGAGTGTCTTCTTTGATGAATAGTGTCTTGTGTACACATGAGATCCAATGCAGATCCATATATACGCCGATATATATTTCTTGCTGCTAATACTTTCAGATTTTGTTGGACTCATGAGATCCATATGCAGTAATTTAAGTGGCCATTTGGTTGTTAAGGCATCAACTTTCTTATGTGAGGACCTTGTTTGTTTGCCAATTTGACATGGACCACAAACAGCATGAGGAGTTTTTAAACGTTTAGGTAACCCAAGAATGATTTCATTTTTCGCCAAGCTATCTAGGTTCGTGTGATTAACATGGCCTAAACATTGATGCCACAAATCCATATCAATAATCATAGTTGTGTGACATGTCATCTTGCTTTCCGTAGCAACTACGTAACAATTGTCAGCAGTCCGCACTCCATGAAGTACATTATTACCCTTTTTATCAATAATAGCACAGTCATTAAAAGAAAAATGGACTTCATGGTGTGAATCACATAGTTGGTTGATGCTTAACAGATTTCTCTTTCAGACCATTGACCAGGAAAACATTTAAAAGATTGGACATACTTGGTATTGAAACTGTACCTTTTTCTATTATATTTGATTTGCTTCCATCACCAAATTTGACACTACCTCCATCACAGCTTTTTAGAGAGATAAACAGGGACTTATTACCAGTCATATGTCTGGAGCATCCCCTATCCAAGTACCAAACATGAGAATCTTTTGTAGTTAGTGTGGTGAGGACCACATTACAGCTAAGATAAGACTTTATAACCCAGACATATTTAGTCTTAATCTTTTGAGGAGATAAGGTACCTTTCCTTTGCTACCTTTGCCTTTGATTCCACATTTTGTGACAATGTGGCCGAATGTGCTCTTTTATATCACAAAAATGACAAATCAGGGTAGATCTAGGCTTAGGCACATTCTTATATGGTATTGAGTCCCTAGGTTTAGCATTTGGAGTAGCCAGAATACTAGAATATAAAGCTGGTCCTTTAGCAAAAATAGATTTACCTGATTTCATAGAAGATGATGACTCTAGGTTGAATCCAAGTCCAGTCTTTTGTTTTTCACTCCTTTGTTGCATCAAAATTTCATCTAGAGTTATGGACCCTTTATTCATTCTATCAAGCTAAGATTTGGTTGAAACTAATTTTAATAGTGCCATTCGAAGTTTCCCGCACACATCGTTCTTTTCAGTTTACAGCACGTTGTACTCAGTTTACAAAGAATTCAGTTCTTTTCTAACCTCCTCTAGCTGTGCATTAATCAGATCCTTTTCTTTCCCTGCATTAATAATGGTGTCAGATAAAATTGCACGTTGGGATTCTAATTGGCTTACCTTTACACGAGCATCATCAAGTTCAGAAGAGAAGGTTAAGTTTTGACATTCAGAAACTTTGAGCCCGTGAGAAAGCTTGTCATTTATGCAAGACATACGCTACGAATCTTTCAGAAGTTTTTTATAAGCAATTTCTAAATCTTGTTCCTCATCAGAAAGATCATCACACTTTGACTTATCAGATGACCCCTGCTCAAAGGATAAGTTAGTAGAAGACATAAAAGCAACAAATTTAGCATATTCAAATTGTGACTTAGATTCACTATTTTCATTCTCAGAATCTTCTTCCCAAGAAACATTCAAAGCCTTTCCTTTGTTTCTTTCCAATCGGTTTGCACATTTAGAAGCTGGGTGTCCAAACCCTTGACATTCAAAGCATTGAATAGGTTTATTAGCATTCTTCGATGAATTCTTATAATTTTTCGGCGCAATTTTTGGCTTGTTAAAGCTCTTATTCTTAGGAAACTCCTTTTTGAGGTTCTTTTTATTGTTATTCAGATATTTTTTTGAATTTTTTGACAAACAGAGCCTCAAGTTCTACATCATCAAAATCATTATCAAATTCATCATCATTATTGTCCCTGGATGACAGTAGAGCAATTCCCTTGGATTTCTTATCAGAATAGTGATTTGCTTCAAAAGTTTATAAGCTTCCAACCAATTCTTCAATAGTGAGTTCATTAAGGTTCGTATGTTCCTCAATACCAATTACTTTTGACCGAAATCTCTTGGGCAAAGACTGAAGAATTTTCTTTACCACGTTTTGGTTTGGAATGGGTTCTCCTAAATTGAAACTGGAATTGACAATATGACCCAGTTTGGCATTGAACTCATCAAAGGTCTCTTCATCTTTCATACGAATAGTCTAAAAGGCAGTTGTCAAATCTTGAAGTTTATTCTGCCTAACTATGTCAATGCCTTCATGCACTGTTCTCAAGAGATCCTAAGCCGCTTTCGCAATGGTACAAGTAGAAATTTTGCAAAATTCTGAGTGAGTAATGCCATTATATATAGCATTCATGGCTCTATTATTCCAATGGGTCAGATTCTTTTCTCCTTGGTTCCAGTTAGCCACTGGTTTGGGAACACTTTTCCCATCAACCACTACAGTTGCAGATTTATAACCATTTACGGCTGTTTGCCAAACATCATGATCAAGAGAACCGAGAAACGCAGTCATCCTTACCTTCCAATAAGCATAATTGCCACTACCCCTCAAGCAAAGGAGGCTTAGTGGTAGAAGTGCCTTCCCTAGTGAATTCCATAGAATAAATATGAGAGGATCGCACTTTTAGAAAAGTGAAACTGCTTTAATACCACTTGAAGATTTGACTTTACCAAGATCAAACTTCTAGTTAAGCCTTAATGCAGACTAAGGTCCTTTCTCATATTATAATATGGTATTCAAACCCAATTATTAATTATCCTAAATCCGAAACAATCACCACAAAAGAGAAGAGGCTCAAGATTTTTTACGTGGAAAACCCTACTCGGGAAAAAACTACGGGTGGCAGAGACCACCGAAAACAATTCACTATAAAACGAAGATTAGTGAACTCACAAGACCATTGACCCAGTTGAAACTCAACCTAAGGGACTTTGAAGTATTTGTCGATCCGCCGTTCACCTTCCACGTGCTCGCTTGAAACCCACCTTGAATGCCCTTTCAAGGTGCTTGAGAGAATGAGGAAAAGGAATAAAGCTTCAGCACAGTTTCCCTTGTAGGATTAGCCCACAAAAACTCTCTTAGACGAATGCTCATTGCTTGAGAAATTTAGATAGCTCTGGTAAATCCATTTGTGGTTGCAAGGGGTCATTATATAGCCCAAGGTTCGTGCACAAGTCTCTTTGAAGGAAGGAAAGACTCTTAGAGGAAGTAAACATCATCAGCATGCAAGAGTCATGAAAGGACAAAAAAACATAGCTCACTATAGCGAGCCCATGTTCTGTCTGCACACCACTGTAGCTCGCTGCAGCGAGCTCCATTCTCGCTATAGTGAGACCATCTTCTGTTGTGGATATCTGTAGCGCTGAACTACTTCGAGAGGGTTCTATTTATGTCTTTAAACCTGACTAAAAAACTTCAAGGCTTATCTAAGTAATCCACAAGATGTCTTATACCGTCAAAGGTTACTCCACAGTCCTTTTCTAAACGAAATAAAAATTACAACTCAATTAGAACTTGAATTTTGTTCAAACTAGAAGAATTAGCCAATCTAAAATTCTAACAAAGTTTCTTATTGAAGAGTGAGATACAATTCCTTCTTATTTAAAAAGAAAGTGTTTCCCATCCGGAATCTCATTAAAAGGTTATCTACTTCAAGAAAAGTCCTTTCTATATATCCACTCTTAATTTTTTAAACGCATCCTCTTTCATTTCTTCTTTTTCTAAGTGAATCTGCATTGGGAGACACACCATCCTTCGTCTCTTCTCTTACATGTGGATCTGCATTGCGAGAGTCGGAGTCCGGATCCCCTGTTTCGTCCAAACAGGGGAGCCCTGTTTGGACGAATCAGGGGCCGACAGGTGCGGGAGCGAAGGGGGGCGGAGGAAAGAGAAAAAGCACTTTTCTCTTTCCTCCGCCCCCCTTCGCTCCCGCACCTGTCGGCCCCTGATTCGTCCAAACAGGGCTCCCCTGTTTGGACGAAACAGGGGATTCGGTTCCCGAGAGTCGACACCCAAGTCTGGAAAAAGACAAGTATGAAAGGCCCACCTCTCTCTTTCACTCTCTTGAGTCAATGGGTATTAAATGTGATAAGACAAGCCTCTCTCTCTCTCTCTCTTGAAAAGAAGGCAATAAAAATATAATATTTTTATTCTCTCTCCCTATTTCTCTCTATTCAATCATTCATTGTACCGTCCCTGACTCAATTTGCTACCTATGCAATCTTCCACGTTGAGGGTTAATATCCAGGGTAGCATAATGTTTTTCTTTCAACCTTTTTCTGGGTATTAAATGTGATAAGACAAGCCTCTCTCTTTCTTTCGAAATCACCTTTTCTTTTTTTTTATTTTAACAACTTTTAGTTAGAATTCCTATCATTCTATTTTATGTGATCGAACAATTGGGCCCTTAAAAAGGAAATGGGATAAGAATAACAAGTACATGAGATATATATGATTAGCCTTTTTCCATTGATCTAAGGTTACTACTCAAGTAATTAAGACCAAATATCCTTATCTATTTAAAGAACCATTGGAGTAATTTTTGTGGGTATTGAAACCATCACAAACCATGGAACAGTTTGTTTGTGGGGCCCATCTGAAAGCATGAACACTTGGAGGATAGGATTTTAAGAGTTTCTTATTAGCATATATTTCTTCTCAAAGAAAAAGGATCTATTTGATTATAGGGGCGCTGTTTCCGAGGCCTCAAAGTAGTCCAAAATCAAGTTGTTACATGATGTGGGATGACTATTAGTTTTGCGTAGTCAACGAAAGGGCCTATAAAACTCAGATGTGTGAAGTTTGATGAATGCCAAATTTTTTCTTTCATTTATTTATTTATTTATTTTTATTTTCTGCTTGGAACGTACTCATACACCCTTATACACTATCACAATCTCTATTCATTGGATCGACAGGTTTATCCATTGACCTTTTTAGAATTTGAATTACTAGAGTGATGGCTGGATATTTATTTCCCATCTTCCTTTATTCAGTTTCAATTTTTTAAGGGAGGTTATTAAGTGGTCATTTGGATATTCACTTTTTTTTAATTTAAATCACTTTAGAAATACGAGTCTTAGAATACCTAAGAATTTAATTTCACAAAACAAGCAAACCCTTTTATGGTCTCTTTCTTTGTTTTTTTTTTTTTTTCATTTTCACGTAGGGCTTACCTATGTTCAATCCATTCCCTCCACATAGGCCTACACAACTTGACATATCAACCTAATTGCTCCGTACACACCTTTCAAACTTGGATCATCACTGGACCTAATTTTCATACTAACTAAACATTGATCCTTGGACTTGTGCTTATTTATGAAGATACTAGCAACAGTCTAGAGGCAAGCACAAAATACCAATAGGCTACAACACCAAAATGCAACAGTACAAGCGTTCATATCCGATCAGTAATTCTAATGGTGCTTCCTGAAGCTTGAGAGTCAGAACTACTTGGGAGCCACAAAGAAGCTTTGTAATTTACTTGTCACAACCTCTTGTCAACTTTGAAGAAGTTAAAGAATAGGAGCCTTTTGTAACCGAACAGTACTTTGCCCCCCTTATTAATCCATGTAATGATATCTAAAAATGTAAATGAGCAATCCAAGCATTTTGTTTGCATGAATGCAGCAAAGCATGAGAACCCCATCTACAGATTTTAGCTTGATCCTTCGTCTGTCTTCTTGCTTGCTTGTTCTTGAAGCTTTATGTCCAGTATTCCTCAATTAGGGGTCCAAATATTGCCTTGCCAGAAACCACTCCAATCCTGCATGCATCAGTTATATAGAAGCACTGTAGATAGTACCCTTATTTTTAACATAATCAACAAGCACTTTGAGTAAGTGTGCAAGTGTACATGCATGGGTACTACAATGTAAACAACATGCATAGTCGGTCAAAATTTTGTTGGTTCTCACACTTCATGTTTGTCTTGACCTTTGTCATACACTTCATATATCACACATGCAGATTTTCCCTCTTTTTTTTTTTTTTTTTTTGTTTTTTTTGTTTTTTCGGATTACATATTGATTCCACTCTCTTAAAAGAAATTTAGCTTTATAAATGTATAATTTTGATATTTCATATAATTTATTAATGTGTTAAGAATATTGGTGCTTCTATTACTGCATTGATGTTTTTTAATAGTCATTCTGTGTACAATTTCCAATTTAATCATTCCTACATTTTCAGATTTTCATAATTATTAAGGATTTTTCTCATCTATTTACATTTAAGGAGAGTTTTTTACACATCAGGTATGCATTTACACTTCTCTTCATTATACATATATATTTATATTGTTTTTTAAAAAAATTTATGAATATATACCCTCACAATTGCTTAATATTTGTTGTAAATGATCTCAACATTAGTTGTCCCAGCATGATTAACTTAAATGTACAATTTTGATTTATCATATCATTTAATAATATGTTAAGAATATTGGTGCTTCAATAATTACATTTACGTGTTTCTTAATAGTCTTTCACTGTATGCCTATATTGATATGTAAATATCACTTTTTTTTCTAGAAATTATGGTACATAAAAAAGAAACCAATATATGCAAAATTGCAAGGATGCATCGCATTTTAACGTTATGGCTGAAAAGAAAATGTCAATTTGATGGTATTAACATATTTATATATTTGTGGTCTTTTATATTTTAAATATTATATATTAATTAGCTCCCTGACTAGGCACTAAAAGTCATTCAAAATTAGCTCGACAAAGAGGATTAATAGCAATGCAAAATCATTGTATGATGCTCACAACATCGATCAAGTCGAGTAATGGATCTTTATCCTCACTTAGAAGTACTATAGGTATTACAAACAATTGCTCTATTAAAGAAAATCTAATCATAATGTGTGTGTATAACTTATTTTAGAAAATCTGATTATTTGCTCCTGCAACTCAAAACCAATTGGTGATTGGAAGAGGCACAACTCAATGTTTTCTATGGCATTCGACATTGTGCCTGCTGGTCTGTTTTTAAAGCGGTTGTAGGTGTAGACACCGCATTTGACCCTCTATGATAGCCTTAAATATCTGTCATATATAGCGGTGCCCCCATTTCACCTATGATTGAATGATTAATGGCATAATTCATATTAATTAACGATGATGGAAATGCTTGTTGATAATTCTAGACTTAGTTCGACGATCTCTAGAAGTTCGTGAGAGAAAAAGGCAAATCGTGTCAAGATCTCGAGTCCAACCCATTATCACACAAGGAGCAGACCGTGACACTATTCAAACCTTTTCCGGACCACTTAAGACATGCTTAGTTTGCAAAAATGTCACCCGATTAACCTAAGTTAGGAAACTGGATCCATTGGTCCAGAGATTCCCTTTTTTTCACCCCCTAATCATCAGGACACTTAGACCCTTGGATTCCTCACTTCGACAGCTTTCCGACGATATATAGAACGTCCAAATCAGATGAGCGGGTCAAAAGTTATGAGCTTCAGAAGTTTGTCCCAAAAGGAGATGAAAATCACCTAGGCACCACCCATGTGGTGCCCACCCTGTTGAAATTCATCTAGGCGGTGTTGGGCACCCACACACTCCAGGACCACCTAGGCACCCCATGGTGGGCGCCCACCCTCCAGATTCCACTAAGATGGCCTAAAAGTAGCTCGGGACCACTTAACGTAGGGACCAAACTCCGGAAATGAATTGACTCCATCTAGGCACCACCCTAGTGGCGCCTTCCCTATTAAATTCCACATAGGCACCAGTCCTGCGGCGTCCACACTGCCCAGGACCACCTAGGCACCCCATGGTGGGCGCACACCCTTCAAATTCCACTAGTTGGCCTAAAAACAAACCGGGACCACTCAACATAGGGACCAAACTCCGAAAATGAATCGACTCCATCTAGGCCCACCTAAGCGGCGCCCACCCTACTAAATTCCACATAGGCACTAGCCTTGTGGTGCCCACACTTCCCAGAACCATGTAGGCACCACCTCATGGGTGTTCACCTCCAAATTTACTTGTTCGGCTTGAGAGTAGCTCGGGACCACTCAAATATAGGGACCAAGCTCCGAAGACGAACCGAACCACCTAGGCACCACACATGTGGCACCTAGCCTTGAAATTCACCTAGGCTCCACCCATGTGGCACCCAGCTTTGAAATCCACCTAGTTACCGACATTGTGCTACCCAATTAGTTAAATGCTAGTGTAGGGTCCCCCCAGTTGAAGATCTATCCGTTCGATTCAGACTCTAAATGGGACCAAGTTCCAAAAGCGAAACCCAAACCATTTGGGCACCACCTTGTGGGCGCCCAAACTGCGCAGGCCATGTAGGTGCCACCCCATGGGTGCCCATCCTCTCTCAAACCTTAATTCGCCCTAAAACAACTTAAGTTACCCTGGGATGCGTGAGACCTTCTAGAAACACGAAATAATGAAGCCCTAGCCCTCCTAAACTCGTCCCAAACCTCTATATAAGGATCTCTTAACTTCATTTACAAAGGGAGCTACCCTAAAACAGAGAAAAAAAAGGGATTATAAACAAAAATAAGAAAGGTAGTCACCATCAGAGAGAGAACTTCAGATCTAGAGAAGAAGAAGAGGAAATAGAGGAGGAGGCTCCCATGTCTTCAACTATAGCTATGGGTCTTCACGAAAGCTTCGTTCTAGGAATTTGAGAAACGTGTCATATACTGGTATTCCTAGATCTCTCCCTTCTTTTATTGCATTTCATTGCCATATGTACTTAGAAACATTCTTAGGACCATTTGAGCATCGTAGATCTACATCAGCTTGTGATAAAAATGGTATTAGTGCATTATCATGTTAGTAACATGCTTAGGTTCATACTAATAGAGTAGATCTGCATTGATTTCATAGTTTTGATTGCGTAACTAAATTAGATCTCGCATTAACAACATCATCATCATCATTTATATCGAAAAAATCGCAAAAAGCCCTTGGCAGAAAGGCTGGGTACCACCCACTGGCCGCCTACCCTCTCCCGGATAGGCTGGACGCCTACCCTTCTGAGATAGGGTCCGGGTTCTAGGTCTTCACCCATTGCATCATTCTCTTGTAGATTTGTTAGCTACATCATTAGTAGTTCGCATTAGGACGTTCGCATCAGTCGCTGAACATCAGAAATTGTGTTGAAAATACTAAGGCTCTTGTGCATTCATTGTGATTCGTTGAGAACCCTGACTGAACAAGGTAGGCACCATAGGTGTGGCGCCCAAGTGGATTTCTCCACCTTCGTGCACAACTTTCGATCTTTCGCATTTAGTTCATTTAGAAAGTGCATGAAAATGATGTGTTTGGTTGTTTGACGTGTTCTGAACTTCGAATTATCATTTTTTTACCACACTTCACATCATTTCATTTGAATCGTACAATATAGAAAAACCTAAAAAAAATCATAAAACATAAAACTCACTTCTTCTCTTTCCTTACTGTCTACTAAATTAGAGAAGAAACAAAAAAAAATAAATAAATAAATAAAAAAAATTAAAAGATATCCAGAAAATCCAAAAATAATAGTTAGATAGTCTAGGTTATTGAATTTAGCGCCTAAGTAGGATAAATCCTAAGACTAATAAAATGCCATAATTAATTAACTCAACAACCATCAAATCATTAACCACACCTTTAATCCCATTAAGACACAAATTAACTCGGATCTAAAAGTAATTAAGAACTTTAGAAACACAAAAAACTTAAAACCCTAAAACACGGCCACCTGGGAGCCACCCCTGGGCGCCCATCCTTCCAAGACCACCTGGGCACCACCCCCTAGGCGCCTAGCCTATTCATTCCCTAAGACACCCCGGTTAAAGCTTAAGCTAATTAATTAAAACCTTAGACCAATCCAAATTAATAGATTAAAATATTTTAAACCTGAAATAACTGAAATCTCAATCAATTTAGACTTGAATCAACCCAAAAAAACGCAAAACCAAAAAATCTCCAAAACAGCTCACCTGGGTGCCCAGCCTGCCAAGTCCACCTAGGCACCACCCTCTTGGCGTCCATCCCATCCCATCACTAAGGAACCCCTAATCAAAATTTCTATTTAATCACAACCCGAATTTAATCCTAATCAACATAATAAAACACTTTTAGATTTAAGAAACCTGAAACCCTAATCAATTCGACCCTGAATAAACCTAAAGATTACCAAACCAACGCGAAACCGCAAGACGAACACCTGGGCGCCTAGCCTATCAACCCACTTAGGCACCACCCCCTGGGTGCCTATCTTGTCCCATTCCTTTGGAAACCACCACTTAATTAAACTTAACTGATTAAACCCGAATTAATACATTAAAACATTTTGAACCTGAAATAACTGAAACCTCAATCAATTTAGACTTGAATTCACCTAAAAAACCAAAATCAATTCGAACAACAAAAATATCCACCTGGGAGCCACCCCCTAGGTGCTTATCCTGCCGTATCCGCCTGGGCACCACCCTCTAGGCGCTTAGCCTACCCAATCACTAGGAAACCCCAATTGAAATTAAACCCAAATTCAATCCTAATCAACACACCAGAACACCCTTGAAATTTAAAACAACTAAAACCAGAAGTCCGAATTAACCTAAAACGTCGAGCCAACTCAAACCACAAAAAACAGTCATCTAGGTGCCCGTCCTACCAAGTCTACCTAGGCGCCACCTCCTAGGCGCCCAGTTCGTTTAGTCCCCAAGGAACTCCAATTAAACTTAATCTAATTAGCTAAGACCTCAAACCAATCCTAAAGCACATGATAAAATATTTTTAACTTGAAAGACCTGAGACCCTAAATCAATCTAAACTTAAATTAACCTAAAGAGAACAAAAAAAGCCAAAACCAAAAAATAGCCACCTAGACGCCACCCCTGCCCTGGGTGCCCATCTTGCCACATCCACTTGGGCACCACCCTCTGGTTGTCCAACCTATCCAATCACTAAGAAACTCAAATTTAAACTTAATCTAATTAAGACCTTAATTTAATCCTAAATAACACAACAAAAACACCTTTAACTGAAAAGACCCTGAAACCTTAATCAATTTGGACTTGAATTAACTCAAAAACACAAAACCAACAAAAACTAAAAAAAATAGCCACCTGCCCCATCGATCTGGGCACCAACCTCTAGGCGCCCAGCCTCTCCAATCACTGTAACTTAACTAATTGAACCTAACTTAATCCTAATCAAAACAACACAATAAAGAACTTTTAATTTAAAGTACATTAAACCATAAAGGTTCAACCTTAAATCAACCTAAAAAACACGAAACCGACTCGAACCACAAAACAACTCACCTGGGCGCCACCCCTTGGGCGCACGTCTACCAAAATCCACCCGGGCACCACACCCTGGGCACCCAGCTTCCCTGCTTTCAAAAAAACCCAATTCACGACTTAGCCTAAGTGATTGACGTTCAAACGAACTCCAACTACGAAAAGACATTTCCAACTGAAATACATCCAACCCCTTAAACATCCAAACCCTTACGAACAAACAAACAACCACCTAGGCACCACCGCTATGGCGCCTAGCCTACACTCTGACCCTAATCCACTACTTCAACTAAACACAAATAACTAAACACCTTATCACTTTAATTAATTAATACCAGAACCTAAAATAATCCCTGGACCCAAAGACCAATAATCAAGCCCCTTCCGGAATACTTGAAAATCACAGCCAATCCACCTGGGCACCACCCCCTTGGTGCCTATCCTCTCATTCGCACTAAAACGTGAATTCTTGATTTTGTTTCAAAATCCGGATCCAAATCACTTCGACATTTGAACATCAGAGACTTGAAACAATTTTAAATATTAAAATTCACCAATCAAAGCCCATTGGAATCTGAAATATAAGCGAATTATCCCAAAATCACAAAAACCATAAACTGTCAGGATAGGCATCACCCCCTGGGCGCCTACCCTACCTTTAAACACCGAATCGTGACTTTCAATTACATTTCAAATTCCGATTTAGAATTGACTTTAAGAGAATACCATAGAACCTTAAAACATTCCTAGACCAAAACATAGTTCTCAAAACCCCCCGGAATTCTAAGAATAATGTCGATACCATCACCACTAGCCAAAACACTCTGAATAAGTCAAAGTCACCAGAGTGACCTAGGCGCCACCCCCTGGGCGCCCAAGTCCTTTGTCAACCCTGTTTCGCCGATTTCGACATTATGTCACCTCCCAAATTAAAACCTTAAATCTTAAGCAACTTAAACAGAATGCTAAAATACCTCTAATCCACTTCTTAATTAATCTTCAACTTAAAACAAACCAAACCAACATAAACCTTACCCAGCCAACTGCTTAGGCGCAAGAACTACCTGACTTAGGCTATTTATATCCTAGGTTTAGATCGGGTTACCTGATTAGGTAGCTTAGAGCGTTAGGCTTTGCCCCACCACTTTTTCCTGTTTCGTTAGGGACTGGGAGAGCTGATGTGGGCGGTGTAGGACCTTAGTTTAAGGTTAATCCGATGATCAGTAATAAAGCATTAATCACGTAAATCCAAGTAAAATCCCTTAGTTAGGCCCTTCTAGCCCCATATCAAAAAATCCATAAAAACTATAAAACTAACAAACTAAACCCAAAAAGATTTTCTTTTATTTCTTCCTCCACCTCAGGTGCCAGATATTTAATCGAACTTAACGATAAAAGGGAATAAAGAACTGACTCCTAAAATTGAATAAATGAGAACAACGAGATGGGATGAGTGATTTCGTACATACTTTTAAACAATCACGGCCCATCGGTCACCCTAAAACAAGCACTGGCCCATCGGCCACCTCCAATCAATTACAACCCATCGGCCTTTCACTTTTATCACTCGTGTATCACACACGAAAAAGATAGAAATCACAAGTCAAAGCCTCATTTGCATCATCATTTTGGTTTGAAAAATCAGCCTTTAAACCCTATTTTGCCAAGGGATTTGCAGGGGGTACCCGGGAACGGGTCCGATCATCTTCTTAAATATTTGGCACCTCCCTCCATTTTATTTTCTTTATTTTAGTTATTTTATTTTACTTGGATATATTATGATTGTGCTATGTGAGGATTAACCTTTATTCAGACTTTAACTCATGACCCTGAATTGACTCAAAATTAAAGAGACCCAAAGAGACCCAAATTAACGTGACAGGACAACAGTCGTGTGTTGCTGGCAGCACATTAGACAAGAGGAAGAACCCACCCATTTATTTTCTCCCATTTTTTTCTTTGGCTTTTGTCGGAGAATGATGTTACGGCCGAACCGTAGCTGGCGATCGTCATCCGTTGATTTTGAGGGTAGTCGGAATCCTCATTTTCGATGTAAAATTTAAATAGCATATATAGATGAATGGAGATTTCCCTAAGCCATGCCATTCCCTTGGGGGGGGGGGGGGGGGTCAAAATTTACATCTGACAGCAGGGAATGGCATTGTGGCATGCCTTTGCCTAACAACTTGCATTCTATTTGTGTTGATAAGAAATGTATGGTTTGAGTCTAGGTCCAAGTCTCGATGGACCCCAGCGCCTAATTCTGCGTCTGCATAAGTAGAAATGAAAGGCCTACACCTAAATTGCACATGTAAGGACCAAATTGCAATGGAATCCAGATACGGGCTTTGGATGTTAGTCCAAATTCATCAGGGACAAACCCTAATTGCTGTTTTAAAAAGTGAAGGAGAGTTCAGAGTCCTAACCACCTCATTGGAAGTGTGGGTTCAATCTTTTCTTGATCCAATCCATTTAAACACATGTCCCTCTCTTTTGTAGGAACAAGCCCAAAATTTCACTGGTTTGAGTGATTTTCATGGTTGGTAAATGTTTGGTATTGCTGTATATTCAAATGTGAACAAATCAACCGTGCAGATAACTTCGGTTGATATGAAATTACATTTCACACTAGTTTCACATGAAATAGGATTTCACACTATATGATGCCAAATGTGATATAAACATAGATATAGAAATCGGGTGCACAACTCTGTGCTTTTTGAAATCTTGGATATGGATGCAACTATCCTATCTATCACATGAAACTTAATATCTCATTTAAGAATCCTATATAGAGTTCATTTGGGCACACTTGTGGAATGTTGATTCTAAACGTGCGATGGAGAATCTTTCCATAGAGGGCAGCATCCTCGTTCCAACTCCTCCCCTCAGAAATTAGAATTCTATTGAATAAAGATAATTTTGCACCTTGTCACCAAAATTCCTTTACTTTTCCAATTCTTTGAAGCACCCCAAATGGCATACGTAAGAAAAATTTCTGCTTTTGCATTTCCATGGCATACTGCCTTTTCATTTCCACGACATATGCAAAGAAGCTTACAAAGTATTTCGCCTTGTCTTCTATTCATCATTTCTAAATTCATTAAATGTCATGCAGACCTTTATAATGTGTGTTTATGTCTAGTTTCTCTTTTATATCTAATAAAACTATATGAACCAAGAACTTGGCATAGTAAGATAAGCTAAGAAAGTATACCTTCAATTATCAATACGACATCTTGTTCTAGTGTCATATTGTTTAGATATGGATATCCATATGTAGTGCCTGGTATGTGGGCCTTTCTTCAGGTACGGTGTTATTCTTTGGAGGATCACCCCTTTCCTATCCCTTGGTTTATTTGGAAGGAACAAACCAACAGAACTTGAAGTGACTTTTCTTTAATGGAGGATCTTTGTAGAGCAATTCCAAAGTGGGCCTTATCAAGGAAATAACTCTCTAACTTCAGTATGAATGACATTCTTTATAATTGGGAGGCTTGTATGTCATGTGGCTTGGCCAAGGATAGAAGGATGGTTGCTTGGTCTTCTCCCTCGATGGTAATGTTGAAGTTGGACGTTGATAGGTCCGTTGGAGGAAAGCCAGGGCCAACGGGTACTGGGGAAGCATTGTGCGATGAAAAAGGGGATATCTTATGTATGTTCTTCAAAAGTGTTGGTGCGAGGGACTCTAATGAAGCATAGGTGTTGGCTATTTTGGAGGCTCTAAGGATCTATTTCACTCTTCACAAGGTCTTATGATGGTGGAAAGTGACTCATTTAACGCTATCTCTTGCGTTACTCGGAGAGGGGTTAACCCTTGGGAATCCTAGTTTTCCCCTAATGAGATTTAAGGAGCTGGCTTCTACTCGGTGTAGTTTTCTCTCATGTTATTAGATTGACTAATGGATTGGTGAATTCCTTAGATAAATACGGGGTCCTTGGGTCTTCTCCTTAGGAGGTTTAGCTCATGTATTTTTTATTGTTTTAGTTATAAATAATCCTTTTATACCCTTGTTTATGTTGCGCGCTTTGGTGGTCTTTCTTATACACACAGGCTCGTTATTAGGTGCATGGTGCGCCCCTGTTGTGGGGCTCATTGGGGTCCACTATTGGTCCGTCTAAATGGATGGCAACCCCCTCAATTACATCGAATCCATGGGACTAACACCCATCCAAATGGACAGGGTTAGTAGATCGATTGCACACTGAACCAAATGGATTATGAAGCCATTAAACTTATGGGTTTTGGTTAAAGATGATAGGATGATCAAATGAGCCTTAAACATCATAGGTAGATAGGGCCCACCAAAATCTGGGAATCCCCCCCATCCCCCGGTCCCATCCCTAAGCGGGTCCCACAGCTCGATGCGCATGAATGCCCAATGAATGCATCACGCATTGGATAAGCCCCATATATGATAAGACTTACCTATGTTTAAAATTCTCAGCTACATTAGATCATCCTAACACCTTGATCTTTGGCCCTATTGTTTAATGGATTTAAAGGCATCATTTTCTTAGGATTTCTATCCAACGGTGAGCAAAAGTTGGATGGGTATCAAATTTGGGCTTGTGACAATTCATGGGGGTGGGCAGTGTGTGTAAAACTCCATGGCCTAAAAAAGTTGGGGAACAAAAAAGGGGAGTTTACACACACACCCCTTTGATGAGAAATTTCTTTCTTGAGTCATGTAAATTGGAAACAAGCTTCGATGCATGGGCAAACTAAAACTAGAATGGCCCATGCAAACAATGAGATCACGATGTTTCCATCAAATGATGTAATTTGGTTGTATCACATGCCTTGTAGATTGCAATATGACTCAATCTGTTGATGGCAATTTTGGTAATGTCCACCTTATGATGC
Source organism: Persea americana (assembly GCA_029852735.1). Lineage (NCBI taxonomy): Eukaryota > Viridiplantae > Streptophyta > Magnoliopsida > Laurales > Lauraceae > Persea > Persea americana. The sequence continues at coordinate 58,178,821 of CM056810.1, forward strand.
AACTATGAGCAAGACCCATCTAGTGTTATAACCAAGGCGTGTCTCTCCAATGAAGTCATATGGAGTGTGCTCATCAAATGAAAAAAAATCACAAGATATAATGTTAGGTGAGTTTTTAGTGACCATAGGTTTGCATTAGGGGTTGGCGTTAAGCCCTCGTCTATTTACAGAGAGATGGAGTGCATGTGAAACTTGAGAGATGGTCGGAGGCTTTAGAATCCAAGAGCTTTAAAAATAAGTTGTAGAAAGATTGAATACGTGAATTGCAACTTCAATGGGGATGTACAAAGAACTGAAATCACTGTCAGCTCAAGAGATACCACAAAAAATTTCATTTCGATACCTTGACTTGATAATCAGTGAGGATAGAGAGATTAAGGAAGATGTCAAATGTATGATAAGATTGAGATGGTTGAAGTGGAGACTTGCTTTTCAAGTTCTTAGTGATTGGTGCATGTCAACAAGACTGAAGGGAGGATTTTTGTAAGACCCCGCTCCGAGAGTTTCCTTTTAGTGTTAATTAAGACGTGCTTTAGCTATAAGTGAGATTAGTGGAAATGAGTTAAATCTGGATTAGAATAGCTTTTTATAGCTTTGAATTATTTTGGGAACTCTTTTGATTTAGTGGGGCCCTTTGGGGGTTCCTTTTATTGTGTCTTGATTAGTTTTGGGATTTATTTAATAATTCTGGAAATCTGTAATTTGCTTCGTTTAATGTATTTTATGATTCCCGACAACTTTTGTATTTGCTCCGTTCTCGTTTGAAACCTCTAAACCCTACTTTGCCAATGATAGGGGTAAAACAGTCTTTTTACACAAAATCTGGACACTGTTTTCAATGTCTCCGAAACTCGTAAAATATATACTTTTTGGAAAGTAGAAATTTCGACGATCAATTCTTCCTTCTTCGTTGAGTCCGTCCGAAGCCCGTAGAGAGATGTTTTAGCCCAATTTGGACTTTTAAGTTGTGGGACCCATTGCCATTGTCTATATAAGGAGGAGCCCTTTTTCCTCTTCCTCTTCTTGCAACTTTCTTTGAAAAAAAGGAATTCCAACCCAACCCTAGGGTTTTCTTCAAGCCACCTTGCTTCCTGCTTCTCCATCTCTCAATCTCTCTCAAATCTATTGCTAAAGGTAAAATGGAGGTGATAATCTTCTTCCCCTCCATGAGAGCTTCATCTTGATACCTTTTTTAGAGAGAGCCTTCCATTCTAAGCTACATTTTGAGCAAGCTCTTTCCATTAGAGGACTTTCCATGTAAGCTCTTCTTCTCATCTCTTGGTTGTGTGTTCTTCTAGTCCTTGAGATGCTCCATCTTGGTTATTGGGAGTTATCCCTTTCTATTTCATAGCTTTGCTATTTTAGGTCTTGATATGTATGCTATTTTGGGGGTTTTGTGTAGATTGTGGGATTTGAGCTTGGGAGAAGTGATTAGAGCTTATTAGCTTATTTGGAGACCAAGGCAAGTGAATGAATGGATTTGATTTGAATGAGTTCTTGTTTTATTGAAAATGTGGATTTTACTATTCATATTCCTTTAGTTTACTATGTGTCATAAAGCTTTTGGAAATGTACTTATTGATATGATTTTTCTCCTAGTTAGTTTATGAGAATGTATGCATTCATTCATTAAAGCTTATTTTGGCCATTATGGACTTCTTAAATGATATTTGTACTTGCATTGAATGGGATTTGTGTTGGAAGGAGAATTAAATGCATTGATGGAATGGTGGTTGGGGGAAAGGATTAGATGTGGAATGGAAGGGAATAGACCCATTTCATGTTAGAAAATGGATGAAGTCGGTGAAAGGGTTTGGAAAAGAAAGAGTTGAAATCTTCACCTGATGTGTAGTTCCCGCAGTTGGGCGGTCAGCGGGCGGTCACCTTGGCGGCTAGCCGACAGGTGACCGGCGGCTAGCCGACCCAGATTTGGTTACAAACACAGAATGCTATGTTTTGACAGGTGAACCGCGGTCAGCCCCGCGGTTATCTCTCGGCTAACTGCCACCCAAAAACCCTATGGCCGCTAGGTAGCCGAAATGCGCGGTCAGAAACACAAAATGCTGTATTTTAACAGGGTGAACCGCGGTCAGCCCCGCTGTCATCCAGTGGCTAACCGCCTAACACCTCGGCGGCTAACCGCCAGCTAACCGACTGGTGACCGAATTTCACCCAGAATTCCTGAGTCTTTTCTATTGTTTTCAGATATGGTATTTAAAGGTTTGGATGGGTTGTTCTGATGCCCTACCACCTTGGAAAGACCCAGGGGATGACATAAGGAGATTAACTTATAAAGAAACTCCATTTCGGAAAAGTATTGGGAATTTTGGATTCATCAACTGGTATAAGGAAACTTGTTATGTCCTCTATCATTCGAGTACCATACTAAGGGCAATAATAGACATACAAGATCTTTATACATGTTGTCTGAATACGGAAGCCCCAATATATAGTCTGTAACTGTATAAGAATTTATTTCATGGTTGTAACTCTAATTTATGCACCTGACATGTCTTGCCCGCCCCGTCTATGCATGAAAAAAGATAATGATATGAAATGTGTGCCTATGAGCACCATGCCCCGCTTGCCCGAGTGTTTTACACCGATATAGTCTCGTACATGTTTCGATTTCTCATGTAACCTATGAGTCGGCACCACTAAGCTTGGACGTCCTTGTCAGTCTGATCAACTGACTTGGGCCTCCCCCTTGTGCTCCCGCCGTTGCAACTTGGATCCTGTCATATCCCGTTACCCGGTTCCACGGCCGTGGTCTTGCCTAGCTATATGTATATGTATATAATGTTGGTTCTCGTCACTTCCTGTGCTCGAGCCCAACGCACTAATTGTGCTCTCATCACATTAGTGATAGAGAGGATTTAGCTTTAGTGTGGTTGCCATCTATTCAGTTCCTGTACCTTGAATATCCCACATGATTTATATTGCATCTGTACTTTACATGAACCATGCATCCGGTTTTAAGACAGTTATCGTTTAATAAGATTTTGTTATGTTTAAGATGTGCTTGGATCTCTCTCTTGGTATTATCTATTCATCCACCTGCCAGACCGTCGTGTCTGACCCAAATTTTGTGGTATTCAGGTCCAGCCCCTGTTATTGCCTTCGAGGAGGAGCCAGAGGAGGCGGTCGGCGAACCGCAACGATTAGTGGAGTGGCAAGCTGACAATGTCACTTAGACATTTGGTTTAGCTTTGAGCTACGTAACATTTTGGAGGAGTTTATAGAATGATACTTGATTTATAATTTTGGTTGTACTGACCTTTGTTGGCCATTATTTTTGGGGAATGTTAATTTAACTTGATCTTTTGTTTAAACTTTAACTTCATATTTTGGGAATGCTAATGAGATCATTGCTTACTCTGACATCATGTCATACTTATGTATTAACAGTCTTATATGATGATAATGGATTAAGAGTTTGATTTGCTAACCGCTTCCGCACAAATGTAAATGTTCTATGAGTGTGTGTGAAATCCTCACTGCGGAAACGTGTGGGAGATTAAATGTGTATATTCATATAATCATTCATCCACCACCGTCGCGGGCCCAGATCCCGGTCCGGGGTCGCAACAATTTTATAGGGCATCAATTAGACTAGTTATGACCTATTGAGCCTAATGTTGGCCCATTAAGAATCAACACTTGCACAAAATGAGTGCAACATAGATGACAGCGTTGAGGTAGAGGGTGAAATTGGGAAAGATGGAATCAGAAATGAGAGCTTTTGAGCGCATATAGGGGTAATTGTAGTAGGTGATAAAATAAGAAAAACTTATTTGAGATGGTTTGAACATGTTTAATGTAGCTCGGCAACAACATTGATGAGAATTTATTTATTTATTTTACTGGTTCATGACCAGCCAATGGAAGGTGTAACATGGGTCAAGTCTAAATCAGTCGGGTCTTCTAGAATTTAGGTTTAGTTCGGTAAGTTCAGTGGAGTCAATTTGGATAAGGTTGGGGCTGGCTGAAAACCTGTTGCAACCACACCAAATTGCATCTCTAATGCTCGCTTTTTAATTGTTAAAGAACTTTAAATCTTTATCCCATCTATTTTCTAACTTGTCAAGTTCTATTCATTTGGCTGAGTTTTATTTTTCACCTTGCTTTTCTACAGAAAAACATGAAAGAGACAAGGCATGTGTTCTTGTTCATTGCATGTCAGGAAAAAATAGGTCAGTACGAACATTTGTAAACACATTTGTTCGTGTGTAATCAAATAATAAATAACCGTATGTGCATGACGTCTATAAATAGACAGTGGCAAGTATGGGTCGAACCCACAAAGAGCGATTAAGGATAAAAGTAAAAAATGTCACAAACTCACAATGCATAAAATTTAAAGCAACTAGAATAAAGATGTTGATGATAATAAAGAGATAAACAATATTAATAATCAGATCAAGGCACTAGAACCCATTAAGCATTCCAAAACAACCCTTTTTTTAATGAAAACACAAATTGATTAACTTTTCTACTTCAGATCTGAACCCAATCAAGGCATCTAGATCCGGGTAATATGTCTTTAAAATTATTTTTTCTCAAAAGAGATGGTTTTTCTAGAAAAAATTATCAATGCGCCCAAGACCACCTCCTTCCCTTTATAAAAGTATTAAAATTACCCAATAATCACCTATCAACCTAAGCATAGACTATAAAAAAGAACCGATTCCCAAGCACAATCTATCAAAAGAAGCTTGGATGATAATAGTTTAACATGGAGAACTACAAAAAGAAAGGTGCCCACTTGGCATGAAGACTAGCCTATTCTAACATTCAAAAACATATGACAACTAATCAACAAGCACTCTTATGAAATAAAGAAAAAGTTACGACATACTTATCATCATCTAGTAGCCCTGATCACAAAGTTACTCACTCATTGCACATAAGAAAAAGATGATTGTTGACACAAAAAATGTTACTTTGCCTCTTTATACACTTTCAACATCAAGAAACTATATGAAGCCGCATCCTTCGACAAACAGGCAATGCTACTTCATGCATCAAATCTTGTCAGAATCAAACAAAAACTGCAAGGTTATTCAAAACAACCAAAAGAAGAGTATACATGAAGTTTCAGGCCATTTTGACACTATTTGGCCTAACTTCACTCTTCCAGCAATTGAACAGGTGTTCCCCGTGGCTGTAAAGTTAGAGACCCTGATTCACAAAACAGAGCACACAGTTGGCCTCAAAATATCACTAGAAGGCTCTACATCAAATTCCAAGCAATTCTGATATCGTTTCGCCCAAAAAGAAAACAGCCGCAACAAAGTTAGCTCTTCTGGCAGCGATAGCAACGAAGACATCAGATCTTCAATCAGAGCCTCTGGATCCACCATCAAAATCAGGGGATCATCACCAGACACTCCAAAATCGCCAACCGGCCAACCAAGAAAGGACACCTTCTGCCTAACCGATCAAGAAATCGACAAGACAGATGGTATCGGCCCACTGGTAACAATTAATATCTGAAATTACATGATCATCTGACATCAATCGGCTTGAAAATCCATCGGCAATCAAGGCTTCCTACATCGCGGGTAGAATCCCAAAAGAAGCGGCCTGGCCCAACCTGCGACTCTTCAAATGCTTTGGCGGCCACTAAATGTAGTTAATGACCCGTTTTATGAGAAATTAATGTGGTCATTTACTCATTATTGTTGATGGCCCAATCAGAAGCCAAGAAATGAGAGTTACAAGTAAAGTGCAATCATGGCATAAACCATGTAACTCCTCCCATCATGGAGCTTTAAGGCAATTAAAAGCCATTTATTCTTCAACGGCCAATCAAAAGCAAAGAAAAAAGAGTTACAAAAATATAAATTAAAAAACTTGTAACTCCTCTCATCATGGAGCATTAATGCAACTAATGCATTTAAAGCCCATAAACTCCCCTCATGGCCATCAAAAGCCTATAAAGGGAGGCCATTTCCACCATTTCAAGGATCGATCGATCGAAGGATGAAAAATCAGGAAAATACACAAGAAAAAACCTACAAAAGTTGCTACAACGACCTCTCCTCCGTTGAAGAATATCTGCAGCGACCACCAATAGAAGGTGACCAAATTCCCTTAGGGGGCCACCCCCCCCCCCCCAGGCCCTCTCCTCCTGTCTCCATGGCTTAGACGTGACTTTTCAGCCCGTCCACTTAGCTTTTTATTGGATATAGAACCTCCTCTTGGTCTTTATCCTCTAAAAATCTGAGGTTCAAGTTGAACCAAGCAAATCAAAAGCATCATCTGTTCTCATCTGAAGGATGATGGCGAAGTCCATACATCACTTGCGACCTTCAATCTGAACAAGTCCCCACAATCTCCTGAGAAGTTAGATCATATTTTCTTATTTTTCATTGTAGTTTGGTTTTTTTACAGAGACATAAAAAAATCGCAACTCTTTTCTTTCCCTTTTGATAAGAATTGTAAATCACCTTTCACGGCATTCAAAACAAAAGATGTTTCTTTTATTAAATATGTGCAATAAAAACTAGAAAAAAGTTAATTTTCTTTTCTACTTGTGAAGGTGAATCTATGGACCACCACTTGTCAATTCCAAGTAGAGTAGAAAATCTAGCATACCCATGCAAAAAAATTGATGTTTGCTTTGTCTCCGGTCATGAAAGGGTTGGGCCCCAAGGACTCTCACGTCTGCTGACCCCGGTAGTCCCGCTAGCGAAAAAGCGAACCCATCAAGTTGGTACACCTGGTGGGACTTGTTCATTTGAGAACATGATACTTAGAAAAGAAACATTTGCATATCATATCTTTTGCTCTATGTTTATGCTTCTTTTCTAGATTCCTTGGCTCCTTTCTAGTTGGTGGCCTATGTTGGATTTTGCATCAAAAAAAAAAAAAAAAAAAACATGAGAAGGGGTTTATGGGAATTTTAAATTCTATCTTTGAGTTTAAATTCCACCCTTTCTTAAAATAAAATAAAAAAAATCAGATTTCTTGCTTTTGGGATTCAAATTTGATAAACTTTGATCCTTTCCCTTTCGGAAAAAAGCTTGTAGAAATGTTTGAGTTTGAATTCGAATCGGGGATGAGCCACTTTTTCTCTTTGATGAGTCCAGTAGAGATCTTTAAAAAAAAAAAAAAATCAGATTTCTTACTTTTGGGATTCAAATTTGATAAACTTTGATCATTTTCCTTTCGGATAAAGCTCGCAGAAATGTTTGAGTTTGCATTCGGATCGGGGATGGGCCACTTTTTCTCTTTGATGAGTCCATTAAATATCTTTCAACAAAAAAAAAAAAAAAAAAACCAGATTTCTTACTTTTGAATTCAAATTTGAGAAACTTTGATCCTTTCCCTTTCGAATAAAAGCTTGCAAAAAGGTTTGAGTTTGCATTTGGATCGGGGGTGGGCCACTTTTTCTCTTTGATGAGTCCATTAGAGATCTTTTAAAAAAAAAAAAATTTCAAAAAAGAAAAAAAAAACCTTCCATCACTTTTGGGTTCCGTTCAAGAAATCTTGGTTCCCTCCCTTTCGGATAAAATCTCGCAGAAATGTTTGAGTTTTCACTCGGATTGGAATATCATTTGCTCTTTTTGATGAATTCGATCTTGACCTTTCAAAAAAAAAAAAAAAAAAAAACACCTTCCGTCACTTTTGGGTTCAGATTCGAGAAATTTTGGTTCCTTCCTTTTCGGATAAAAGCTCGCAGAAATGTTTGAGTTTTCTTTTGGATTGAAATACCATTTGCTCTCTTTTATGAATCCAATCTTGGCCTTTCAAAAATCCCATCTTGTATCCATTCTAAGGATGCAATTTCCAACATTTGTGCCTAGTGATGCTAGTATGTCCTGTTAGGTCTACTGTATTCGCGATCGACACACTTGTTTTCTCCAACATTTGTACCTAGCGGTGCTAGTATGCCCTTTCGGGTCTACTGTATTCGCGAATGACACATTTATGCCTCCAACCTTATATTCATCTTACCTTGAGTGAGCCTTGCTTCTTGGCAATTTGAATTAAGGTTTATAATTGTTTCGAGCAGTCATTAGAGCGCTCATTCTGAGCTTACAATTGTTTTGAGTAGTCATTAGAACGCTCGTTCTGAGCTTACCATACTTGCGATCAGAACAATTATACCTTTTATGGCTTTCCGTCTTCTTTATCTCGCTTGAGTCGGGCCATGTCCCCTAGAGCTATTTGAGTAGACAAACCATAGTTCTTCCATTTATGTTTATTATATTTTTGTGATTACTAATGGATGTGGTCTTGTTTCATAAACTTTTTCGAAACTAACAATGGCAACTTCTTTGACCATTACCTTCAATGAAAACAAGTACCAACTCATGCTTTAAGGGAAGCAAAACATGAGCATCATCTTTCTCAGCAACTCTCTGAACACCGGGTCGACCTTTGCTCCCAGGACCAGTCTTTGGGACGCTGGGTCCATTCCCACTTCTCGTAAAAGAAACCGCACCTGCCAAGAAGCAGAAAACTGCCTCTGGACGTGTCACTGCCCTGACACCAAAGCCGACCACCAAGAAGCCTAAAGCTTGCGGCACTCCCACAAAAGCTTCAACCTACAAGAAGCCAGGTCTATCCAAAGACTAGGTCCCCAAAACCTTCACCAAAGCAAAGAAGGTTCCAGGCATCCATAAGGCTAGCATACCTGGCCCCTCTCAAGGAGAACCGGTTCTATCCTCTCGCTTACACGAAGGAGGATAGACCCGCCTTCCGCCAGACAATGAAGTCAACTCAGCACGAGCCAGCTTGCTCCTACAATCCCAAAATCAAATTGTGCATTACAAGGCCCTTAGAAGAACCTGCTAAGGCCTGCACTCCTTCGGTTCATCCCTTCATCTCAACCTTTCCCCCTTTGCATGCCTCATCTATGGACTTCAAAATGAAGATCTAACCACACCATTCCCTTCTCCTTCCTTCAAGCTTCAGCTGGATGCTTCTTGTGCAAAAATCCTGCAACTTTTCCACCTCCATCCAGCTGTTTCCTTCTTGTTTGGATAGTTTCAGGTGAGGGCTTCTTCCCATCTCTTTAATGGAGCTTTATTAGCTCCTATAGAACCCATTTTCCTTACATGCAAACCCATTTCGAAATGGGGTTTTGGTTTTGAAAATTTGTTTGGTTTTGAGGTGTTTTCTTAGGGCTTTGTAGATTTCTTGGTTCAGCTCTTGAGTGGGATCTTTGAGGAAGTCTTTGGATTGCAATTTTGACCCAGGCAAGTGAATAAAATGATCTTGGGATGCATGCAACTCAATTTGTGTTTCTTTTCCAAGATTTGATATGAAATAGCTGTCATTTGATTCATTTTCTTTGGCTATGTAAGGTTGATTTCATAAAGGTTTTGAGTGTTCAGCTGGGTTCAGATTTCTGCAGGGTTTTAGTGTTCAGATTTTGTTCAACTTTCTGCAGGGTTTTGTGTCCATGATAACATGGGAAAATTCTGGCCATTGGTTTGTTTTACTAGGCTGGAAATTTGATCTGAAAGTTCTGGTTCATTTATGTTAATGTCAGAATTTTGGGGTTGTTTTACTAGGCTGGAAATCTAATTTGAAATTCCTGGTTCATTTATGTTAATATCAGAATTTTTGGGTTGTTTTACCAGGCTGGAAATCTGAATTGAAATTCCTGGTTCATTTATGTTAATATCAGAATTTTTGGGTTGTTTTACTAGGCTGGAAATCTGATATGAAATTTCTAGTTCATTTATGTTAATATCAGAATTTTTGGGTGGGTTGTTTTACTAGGCTGGAAATCTGATTTGAAATTCCTGGTTCATTTATGTCAATATCAGAATTTTTGGGTTGTTTTACTAGGCTGGAAATCTGAATTGAAATTCCTGGTTCATTTATGTTAATATCAGAATTTTTGGGTTGTTTTACTAGGCTGGAAATCTGATATGAGATTTCTAGTTCATTTATGTTAATATCAGAATTTTTGGGTTGTTTTACTAGGCTGGAAATCTGATTTGAAATTCCTGGTTCGTTTATGTTAATATCAGAATTTTTGGTTTGTTTTACGAGGCTGGAAATCTGATTTGAAATTTCTGGTTCACTTATGTTAATATCAGAATCTTTCATTTAATCTGGTCATGGAATGAGATGGTTTGTTTGGTGTTGTTTGGAGGTTGAAAAAAGGCCAGGGAAATCCTATTTAAGTGTTGAAGAAATATTGGATTGAGAAGGAAGGAGGGGAGGTCCAAAAAAAAAAAAGTGGAAAAAGAGACCCCCAGGACTCGCATTTCAGCACATCACAAAGGGTCATCTCGCTATTGCGAGACGCACTCTTTCAAAAACTGAAAGAACCGATCGAAAGAGTGAGACAATTACAAAGAATTAGTAAAAAGGTCAGTGCTTAGGAAAAGGTTAAGAAGAGAAATGTAGCTTTCACAACATCTATAGTAGATCACGGAATTAGTCCTCTTTTAAATTTAGAAATCTACCTCGAGCAGCATATGTACTAGCTTTATGTTAGGGCATTTTAAATTTATTTACCCCGCACAACTTCCCAATTCGGATCACGAATGCTCACAAATATACACACACCACCTCATCCGTGCTTTAGTACTAATGATTTTCAGGTGAGTCTTGGAAAAGTAGTTTTCACTAAGGTTTCATTTCTATCATTTTCTTTTAAAGCTTGAATGCTAAAATGGCCCCCCGACACTTCTACCGAGAAAGAAAACCGTGCACAAGCCAACACTATGCAGTGGGGGCTAAAAATACTACAGCAACAAATCACCCCTTTAGAGACCTTATAGGAAAACAACCCCGGGTTGCATGCATGACACCCCACACATTGGGGCATATATTTTTTAGGAACCAACCCATGGGTATAATCTTGTTCACTACTTCCCGTAATGAAATAATGTTTTAGTATGAATCAGTGAACTGTGGGTAGTGTCTATTATGCTATTTTGACTAATCATAGTATAATATCAATGTCTACGCAAAATTGTGAACTTCCTGTCTTTATTATTTTCTCTTAATATTTGAAGAAATGTATTTCTTCTATTGCTGTTTTAACTTCAGTTGTATATACCATTCATTATTGGTACACAAAATATTAAAATGAAAAGAAAGAAAATTATAAACTTATATGTTGTATATGGTCACTTTGCAGTGGTTTTTTTTTTTTTTTTTCATACAAACATTATTTTATGTTTTGCATATTTCTTTATGAAATTTGATGGTTATCAAAGATGGATGGTTAGATTACATTTTCTTCATTGTGGTTAGATTCTTGTCTTGTTTTTACTAAGTGGCAGAGTTCTATTGGTTACACTAGTGAAATCATAACATTGTGTTGCATTTGAGTTGGTTAGGTGAGATTGAAAGGTTTTTATTTTGAAACTACTACTTAGCCGCTGCAATCTGTACATTTCGTCAATTTCCAGCATTTGTTTATATTATCTCTATGTTATCATCCTTGAAATGGTTTTTTTTTTTTTTAAATCTCGTATTCATTATTTTTTGTATTTATTGGTTTCAACAAATATTGAAATAGTCTATTACTTACATTTTAGTTCCTAATGATATTTGACTCGGGTGTATTAGTAAAAGTAGACAGCTTGTAAGCATCGGATGATTCTTTTTCCCACTTTCAATTTGATGTCAATGGAGCAGGACGTTAGTCCAGGTCTATATAGGGATAACTATACCTGTTCACTTATTAGATAGTAAGCCTCTTACTCTTTCTTAAATGCAATATATGGATAAATGACATGGGTTGATTTGGGTGTTCTATACTTTTCGTATTACCTTGTCCTGTATGGTTGTTGCATTCTTTATAAAGCATAGGGTGACACATACCATGGATATTATTTAGATTCTCTTCTTATTATGTCCAGTTATTTTTTTATTTTCTTACGTACCAGCTAATTAGTCAGTTTATAATAGACACTTGTCTCAATTCCTTTGAATTATAATAAGAGCATTGTGTTCATCACAAGAGGTGGCCTTGTTGGCATGTAGATGCTGTAGGCGATAAAAATATCACCCACTTAGATTAGGATGTAGAATTTATGGATTTGGGAAGACCGAACGCCGAGGATCTGAAAATGGAAGGAAAATAGCTTGGGTCAGAGCCCCTGGCTGCTGTAAGTCGAAGGCACTCTGATGGCTGAGTTAGTCCTGGAAAAACTAAGCAGGAGGAGGAAGAAGAGAATGAGAGTTTGAGTAAGAGTTCACGTATTGTGAGTTTGCGTACCTCCATAGGGCTGATCCCATGTGTATTTGTAGATGATTCCTCGTTCATTCTTCTTTGTGAGTGGGGGTAGGTGGGGTAAGGTCCCATCGGGCGACATTCGGCGGTAGGTAAAAAGGGCACATCCCATCAGAAACTTTCATGCTTTTAGATAGTTGATGTGAATGGATGATAAAACCAACTTCTTATCGCCATAAATGAGCGACCCTATCTATCAGGGCTCGCCCGTACTTTTCATAGGAGCGTGATGGCCCACTCTTTGCCTTCAGTACTTTTACCGGGACTAGGAATGGTCTGGTTGGGCTAGCACTTAGCTGGCACTTACTACGAGCTGCCGAGCTGATAAACGCTCAGCTGACACTCTTAACCGAGCTGGGGAGCCTCTTGAGCCGACGCTTCTTACCGAGCCGCCGAACTGTTGGGCTGTGATTACCGAGACCGAGGTGAACAGCTAGTGCATCACCATGGTCCTCACTTAATCTCGTCATTACGGTATTTTATCCACACAGATGCCCTGGCCAATGTGGGAGTGCCTTTTGACTCTTTGAGAATTGAAAGTCATTTGTGTTTTTTGTAATGGGTCCAAAACAGAGTTTGAAGTTCTCTTTTGCATGATACGCTTATGAGAAATATCTACCACAATATGATTTTAATTGTACCAGCGTTTTGATGATTTTATCTACAGCTATATTGGTTATATATCCGAGTTCTCGACTCATGTGGTTTATAATGCAGATTTCTACGAACAAGTCCTCACACAAGACTATGCTTAAGGAGTTGAAACATTGGATGGAACCTGAACTGATTAGTATTACAACTATTTATTAACTGGAATTGAATCATTGTTAGGGTTTGTACAATGATTGTCTTATTTATCTTATTATTTTCATTTATTTTTTTATTTTCCTGGTGATGTTTGATATTTGATAATGATCATTGCTTTGGTGCAATGGTAAAAGTCTCGGGTACCATGCGTGATAACGCAAGCGCGAGCAGCCACTTTTTAAAAAGTTGCCAAAGGTTAGGTCTTTATGACATGTGTAGGCCAAAACTATGGTGAAAGCATGAACTGTATAGACAATGGATGACATCATCTCATTAGTTAAAGGAAAAAGGTATTGTATTGCATGCAAGAATACCATTCACAACTTTTCTTAATGGATTCTCAAATTGTTTTAATCTACTTAATGTTATTATTGTTGCTAATTTATTTTTTTGAGAGATGACAAAAAATTTGCAGCTGATTGATAAGCTATTCGAGTGCTTGTTGTGTGGTATCCTTGCTTTTCAGATGTTTGTTATCATATTCATTGTAGGTCCTTCATAAATGTATATTTTCTTTTCGGAGTTTGAAACTATCTTTGGTTGTGTTAGTGGAGACAAAGGTAAAGCAGGCTTCTTACACTTACATTGCAAACTCAATTCTGCCAAATGGTTGGAAAGAATCTTCAACTATGGAAGATGGGTCCACTGCTAGAATATGGATGATGTGGGATCCTCGACTGGTTCAGGTTACAATTGCTTCTCGGAATCCTCAATATATGCATTGTGATGTTAAGTATGGGACTATGGCCTTCTTACTCTCGGTTTGTTATGGGTATAACAACTACATACAGCGAAGAGATCTTTGGACATCTATTACTGATAGGTCCAAAAATAGTGGGCTACCAAGGATTGTTGTGGGAGATTTTAACGCTATTAGATGGACTCAAGAAAATGAGGGGGGTGCAATTCCAAGAGCTGCTGGACTTATTGAATTTAATGATTGTATTCAAGAAGCGGGGCTAATAGATCTCAAGTTGTCAGAGGCTTCTTTCACTTGGTCAAATTCCAGCATTGGTGATTCGCGAATTCAATGCAAGCTGGATAGAGTACTTGTTAATGCTTCTTTCCTTCATTCAAGTCCATTCAAAGGAGATATTCTATTGCCATGTATATCTGATCATTCTCCAATGTTACTTTCCTTATCTGAAAAGAATCACATCAAAACTCCTTTTCGATATTATAACTATTGGGCAAAAATGCCGGGGTTCTTTAAAACAGTGAAAGATGCTTGGGATACCAATATTATTGGCACTCTACTCTTTATTGAGGTCCATAAGCTCTCAATAGTTAAAAAGAAACTCATTGAATGGAAAAGGTTTCAGAATTTCCTTCCATTGAAGATTTCAGAGGCAACCCTACAGTTGGACAATTTTCAGAAACATTTGGTAGAAAATCCAATGGATAGTGATATTCAAGAGCAAGAACGTATTTCAAGAGTTGAACTCCAACATCTGCTACAGGCTGAAGAAAGTATGTACAAGTAGCGTTCTAGGAACTTGGCAGTGAATTTGGGGGATAGTAATTCCAAGTATTTTTATCGTCTTATGAAAAAGCGGCAGACCCAATCTTATATTTCTCAGATTACAGATGAGGAAGGCAGTAACTACACCGAACCTTCAGGTATTGCTGCAGCCTTTGTGGATCATTTTCAAAATATATTAGGTCCTGCCATCACTATTCATTACCCTGATCTATCTCATGTCACCCCTCATGGTTTAGTCACTAACAAGGATGCCTTAAATATTTTGAAACCAGTTACTCAATCTGAAATTGAAAATGTGATCAAGAATGCTAACCCAAATAAAGCTCCTGGGCCTGATGGTTTCAATGCGCATTTTTTTAAGGTGTGCTGGCCAATTATTGGCAAAGATGTGTGTGCAGGTATCAAGGATTTCTTCCAGTATGGATCTATGTTAAAACAACTAAAAAAGACTTTTATAGTGTTGGTGCCAAAGACTGAGAATGCAAACTCTCCAGATAAATTCCGGCCAATATCTTTGACAAATGAACTGTACAAAATTATTAGTCATATTTTGGTGAATCGACTTAAGTTGATCATTGCCAAGATTGTAGGCCCAATGCAATTAGCCTTTGTGCCAGGGAGAAGCATAACTGGTAATATTCTACTTGCTCAAGATCTCATCCATAACTATCATTTGAATCAAGGTAGTCCTCGAATGTGTATCAAACTTGATCTTGCCAAAGCCTATGATAGTGTAAGATGGGACTTTCTGGAGGCTGCTCTTCGGCGTCTTCATTTTCCAGACCATGTTATTAAACTGCTCATGGAGTGTGTCTCAGGCGCCCAATTCTCTGTGTTGGTAAATGGTGGGGCAGAGGGTTACTTTAAAGCTACTCGTGGATTGCGACAAGGCTGCCCATTATCTCCATTCCGATTTGCTATAGTTATGGAATTTTTCTCTATCATGATGGTTCAATATGCTAAGGCCAAGCTGATTCCCTCATCCTTTGTGAAACGAGATGTCACCATCTCTCATTTGATGTTTGTTGATGATTTGATAGTTTTTAGCAAGGCTTCCACAGGTGCAACGGTAAACCTCAGGCATTTCCTTCTTCATTTTATAAAGTTTATAGGTTTGGGTGTAAATTGGCTCAAAAGTGCTATATTTTTTACAAAGTGCAAGGAGGATGACCGAACTGCTATTTCGTCCATCCTTAATGTTCCTCAAGCACAATTTCCAGTTAGATATTTGGGCATTCCTCTCTCCTCAAAGAAGCTAAATTTTAATGATTGTCAAGCTCTTTTGGCTAAAGTTCAGCAGTGATTATCAGGGTGGAAGGCTAAAGTTCTTTCTTACGCCAGTCGTCTGGAGCTGATTAAATCCACTTTATCATCATTCCATTTATTCTGGGCTACTGCTTTCATCCTCCCTCAAGCAACTCTAAATGCATTGGATCGTCATATTCGAGATTTTTTTTGAAATTGCTGGTCTACTCACTACATTCACCCCATTGCTTGGAGCTCCATTTGTCAACCGATTTCTATGGGTGGGCTTGGCATTTGATATCTTTATGGTGTTGCCAAGGCTGCATTACTTTGACAAGTTTGGAATGTTGTCATTAACAAAAAAACTTGTTCTAATATATGGGTTCATGCAAAGTACTTGAAAGAGGGTTCCTTTTGGGATGCTTCAAATCCAAAACCTGCTTCTTGGGGTTGGAAAGGCATTTTAGCCCTTAGACAGATAGCCTTACCACATATAAAATTCCTAATTGGAAATGTTCATCTCACAAAGTTTTGGACTGACCCTTGGCTCAATGGTGGGCAATTAAAGGACTGTTATGGAGATCGACCAATTTATAACACAAGATTGAGCACTAATATCATGGTTAGTTTGTTCATGTAGAATGATGGGTGAAATTTTCCAATTCCAACTACAAATGCGTTGACGGAGATTTACCAGGTCATTCCTAGTGAGGTCATTCCATGGAGGGAGTTCGAAGCTGAAATTGTGTGGACCCTAGAAGATCATGGTTAGTTCTCTTTGAAATCTTCCTACAATTTAATTTGTAACATCTCTAACCAGACCTTGCAGTGGACTACTTCAATTTGGTTTAAAGGATGTATTAAAAAGCTTTCAATTTGTGCTTGGATGCTTCTTCGAGGAAGACTCAAAACGAAGGATTTCCTTCTTCAGAAAAATGTTGATTGTGATACCTATTGTGTTCTTTGTGATTGTACATGGGAAACAACCTCACATCTCATGATTCATTGCCCATTCTCCTGAGATATTTGGAAGGCTTTACTACTTAAATTGAACTTGATGCCAGCAAGTTGTAACGATGTTTATGAATTGCTTGATTCAATTATTTCTCGCATAGACTAGCAAAGTGAAGGAGCTATCACTCTTAGCAAACTTTTGTTCAATGCTTATGTATGGAACATATGGGCTGAGAGAAATTGTAGGATTTTCAGGGCAAAAGCACATTCTATTGAGACTGTAGTGCATAGAATCAGTCAAGTGATTACCACTCACCTCCTCTATCTTAGTATCAGCTTACCAACAAACATCCAATGCCATTAGAATGTGCCTCCAAATGTGTCTCTACACACCCATTAGAACAACTCAAAGCTAATCTGTGAGAGAAACCATGGCTAGCGCCTATCTATTGTTCAAACTAGACAGGATTTAGTTGGTGTTCTTTGGTTGGATCTTCATCAACCAGTACAGGTTCGAATAGAGTCGGTTCTAAACTATTATGCAAGGATATTTCGCATCTTGGAGATTGCTCAACACAATGTATCATCCCTTAATATTGAAACGGAAAACTCTATTTAGTAAGCTATCCTTAATCTAGATCACTCTGAATGGAACATGAGATTTCAAGCCAGAAGACTTTCTAAGGAGGTTAAACGATTCGAGCAGGTGCAATTCTCGTTCCTACACCCTCACACAGTGCGGTTCAGCAAATTCATCATGTCCACTTCTGGTACAACTCCAAGGGATGTGAATAATATTGAGCTGATGTATAACTTCACCTATATTTCATGATTGTGTTAGTTTGATTTTAGTTGTTTTGGTTTCTTTTCTGGGCTATGCCCCATTGGGAGGTTCTAAGATCCCTATTGGGTGACTTGGACTCCCCCTTTCTTTATTTTATTTTTTGAGAAAATGAAGACCTAACTTAATCTTAAAAAAAAATGTATTTGATAGATGATATTTTATTTTTCATCCTTTTTATACTAATTTCTGTGTATTTAGCAATAGAGTGGTCTTGAAAGTCCTTTTTTGTGGATTTGAGTATGACCTTTTATTTGGTCTTGAAAGAAATTGTTATCAAGTGTAATAGCCTAAGGCTACAGGATCTGGATCCTTCACCAATGTGTTGGGCAGGAATCCTTTGTTGTGAAGAAAAATAAATGTATATGACCGCAATCCTGTCATTGACTGTTCGACCACTTCAGAAATCATTGATATACATAGAATTAAGTGGAATTAATCTTTCAAAACACAGTGTGGTTGCATGAAATATATTGCATTGCCTCACCAATCCAAAACAACAGTAAAAAACCAAAATCCAAACACCCAATTAAGATAACTGAAGAAAAAGCCACTTCAATCCATTGGGAGCTTTTAGATGGGGACGATGCGAGGTTTCCTACTTTGATTTTTTTAAAAATGAGTTTGAGTTTTTTCATCATTTTTTATATACTTTGTCATCAACTTTCTCATAGTGGCAATGATTTTCAAATGCATCCATCAGATTCAGGTTTTTCATATGTATGGGTTACTTCTAATGGCATATGTTTTCCTATTTGTTATGAAACAAGAACTTTTATAGTCAAAGAGATTCCTCCTTTAAAAGGTTCATGTAAAAACGATGGCGGTTGTGATGGGTCTGTGGGATTCCATTTTCACTCGAAATTTTAGTGGTGCTTTGAGGCTTTCTTAGTTAGAAAGGTTTTAGTTTTGGAAAAAAAAAAATTCTCTATAAAACCATTTTAACTTCCATGTGATAGTACTAAACATTCTCCTTCTTCATTGGATGACTTTTTCTTGCCTTTTGTGGCCAAATTATCACTGACCAGTGGTTCGGCCATTTGGTTCATTACCCGCCCAACCCTCTTCATGAGAACATGGTTGGTATATAGAATCCCTTATGTAGGTGAGGACTCAAAGTGTGTGTGCGCGCTCTTGGAGCATGGATTAGCTAACAACTCTTACTGCATAGCATCTACTTTGTCAAGTGATTGGGAACTGCACCATGTCTTTTTTGTGTTATCTGCATATTGGTTGGCATTATTTTTATTATTCTTGAGTTGGATTTTCTTCCTTCAGATTTTCTTGTGTTTTCTTTTCTTTATTATTATATGCAAAAGGGCTCATTGTCTTGGTAATTTCCAAAGTTATTTATATTATCGCTTGTCAAGGGCTTGGTGGAGACCGGAACTTACATGGATTTTTTGTTATTCTTTTTAATGTTCAATTTAAATGCTTGATAATTTTGTTTTTACAATCATGTTACAAAAAAAAAGAGTGCTATAGCTTAATGGGTTGATTTTATTTTTATTTTTCTAACATATAAAAGGCATATGTTTCAGATGGCATCTTAGGGTGCAACTGTTGTGGGCATGTTCCACCAAGCAGTTTGGTGGTAGTCATCGGATGTGATCTTGACCATGTGACAAACTTGAACATAGATCTTATGTTTTTGTATATTAAAAATTCTTCATTTTATTAAATTTATGTTGTTTACAAACACATCAATACACAAGCAATTTGAGATCCCCTTCCACTCAGTTCATACTGATCACTTGGATTTTGACATTCGTGGCTGAAAGCATGGATTAAAATATCGACTATGCCCTAAGTGAGTTGGGTCCTATGGGTCTTGGACTCGAATTTTGGGACTCGGCCATGAGACTTAGCCAACTATTTATATTTTAAATTGGGACATGGCCCAACTCGGTTGAGTCCCCTGCAACTAGCCCAAGTCGACTCAGACTCGGCCCTGATTGAGTTGGGACTCGAGTCCGAGTTTTTTTCCTTAGCAAAGAGGCACATCACTAGTGATTTTGAGGACTAGCCTCCTTTATTTTATATAGATTTGAACTTGATAAACTTTATTTTATTTCAGCTGGACTTGTTTAGTTTTATATAAGAGCAGGGCTCTCCTAAGCTGAAGCTTAGCTTATCCTAAGCTCGAATAGTGCTGGTCCCACAAATTAAAGTTGATTATATCAGTTTTTTGCATGATGGAACTAGAAAATCCAATTCTAATTGGATTTATCTTGATTTTGGAGACGATCATCATGCAAAAAATAATAAAAATCGATTTTGATTTATGGGACCAGCACTGTTTCAGCTTAGGATAAGTTAAGCTTCAGCTTATGAGAGCTGGCCCCTTTAAAATATAATGTTTGTACTTGTGAACTTTAGAAGTTTTCCTTTACTTGTGAACAACAATAATGGTTACTATTTATTTCAAATAAAATGTGCGGAATAATCCTCATGTGTCATGTACTTAACTTAAGTTAGTTTATGATGCTTATTAGACATGGTCCGGAACCCGAATGGGCCACGGTTTTGGGACATGACAAAGGTAGTGGAGATCTTGAAGTAATTGTCGGTATTTATCATCTTTTGCAGCCCATAAGTGTATAGATCTATTAGCTTCATATTGGAATCCATATTTTG
The DNA here is from genome assembly GCA_029852735.1 of Persea americana. NCBI lineage: Eukaryota > Viridiplantae > Streptophyta > Magnoliopsida > Laurales > Lauraceae > Persea > Persea americana. The sequence goes on from CM056810.1 coordinate 58,199,002, forward strand.
ATGTATTTTTTATGAAATAATGTCATGGAAAACCCATATGGAGACTAGATCTCTATAGGAGAACCTAAGAATTTGGTTTTATGGGTTGGCTGAACCCTAAATACTGAATTTTTTCCTGATCAAAACCCATATCAAGGTTATGATTGTAAACAGAACTTCGCCGAACCTAAATCTATGCGTGTAGGTTGGCCAAATCTATGGCTTTAGTTTTCAGTTGTATATGCTTGAATATGCCTTCTCTAGGCTGTTGTTTTCTTTGTTAGATTGTATGACCTCAATCTAGTGGATAATCCAGATAACTTGATTTGTTTCATAATTAATTTATATTTTCATGCTTTATTCATGAGACGAATGGTATATTATTCTATGTTTGCACATGGCTAATACAAAATGACATGATGGTTCATGAGATGAACAGGAGCCCACAAGTATATTAGATGTGATCCATGTGTTTGGATGAGATCTACATACAGGAGACATAGATCACAAATCTTATACTTAAATTGATTCATAGCTAGTGATGAGATTGGGTATCTCATCTGATAAGGTTGCAACGCTATGACACTATGAGATAGTGTGAGATGTCTCGATCATCAGAGTGTAAGACTCTGGATCATTGTGCTGGTACATTAGATGTACTGAAGGACCATGAGTAGCATCATGTACAAATCTGTCTTTGATTAAATGATTGCTTTCATAATTCCCAAGCAATAAGCTTTTAATCTTGAGAGATTAATGGACTCAAGTTTCTACTATACATTTACTTTGAGTCATCAATGAGTGAGGCCAATTGTAGGTCAACACCTCGATGTTTTGAGTACGTGGTAGTGGGGCTGTGGGAACATATAATTTTCAAGATGAAATCTATCCTCTTAAATATCTCCTTTTGCCAATTAATGGATTTTATCATTAGTGAGTGCGCACCCATCTCAATTAAGAGTTAATTGGATGGTACTGATGATTACTGTGATTAATTGGGTCACAATGATAATAAGAGATGAATCCAATTTGGTTGGACAGATTTATTCCAATAGATCCATGGGTATAATTGATGGAGGGGCCTACTTGTAGTAATTGGGAAGTTTAGGGTCTTCTTGTAATTATTCATACGACTGGAGTGCAATTGCATTTATTTAGTAGACTTATTTGCAATTAACTGTGGGTCCAGAATTCACATGAGATGTGGGGTCCAAATTCCTAGTTGGAGCCAGATTCTAAGGAATCCCTAGTGGTCCCCATGCTAGCCCTAAAAAGAGAAGGTTACTAATCTAATTAGAACTCTTAAGAAAAGGAGGAGTATGATACATACTAAGAATAGAAGTGAGACTTCTAATCTTGGTCTAAGAGGAGGTGTTCCATAAACTATAAATAAGATGTGAGGGTTAGAGATCTCTACACACAACAATCTCTCAAGTTCCTCTCTCTCTTCCTCCTCTCTCTCCTCTGGTTTCCTACTAGAGTGCTAGGGTTTTCTTCTACTTGGAGATCCCACCATTCTCCTTTAGAAGTTCTTTAAGAGGGTTATAGTGTGGAAGAATACAAAGATGAAGGAAGATCAAAGTTTGCGAAAAGAGTTTTTCATAGAGATCAAGTTCTTGATTAGAGCACAACCTAGCTTTGAATACTGCATTAAGTGGGTCAAAAGTTTTGAATACTTATCCATGAGGCCCACCTACTTCCAACATTCTTTTCTATCATCTTCCATTTGTTTTTCTATTCCTTTCTTGATAGATCATTAGATGAAACTACCCACCAAAGGTAGATGATGTTTTATTTCCATTGGTAATAGGTGCAGAGCTTCTTTTTTGGCATTCGTTTCCTATTTACCAAGATTATGTTGTATGGACCGTACAGATCGTGTCAGCATGGATGTTCTGTTGGCTAAGAATGATGTGCCGAGGAGTAATGATTCATCTTCATCTTTTGAGCACTGTCCTATCTAACTGCAGTGTGTTGATTGAATGCTACTTTTCTCAACCTAGGTTTCTAGTCAAATGTGGATCTAATTTAGTTAAATTTGATTTGATCCTCCTTTTATCTGAGCTTGGGTATAGCACGTGTGAAGGATGACATGTGGTGGGGAAAACTGAAATAGGTTGGCAGAACTTGTCATCGAGAGTGGGTCAGTTTTCCTTGAGCTGCGCCTTCTGTGCCATCCAACCATTGTGGGATTCCTGTAAGTTTCCTAATTGAAAGTAATTACAACTAATCTCTCTTCCTACAAGTGTAAATCTAATTTAAACTAGGATTCTTAGGAACTTTCTACATTAGGACTCTTAGGAATCTGAAAGAAATAGAATAAGAACTTAAGAACTTAAATCATGTGGTCTCAACACGTCTAGTTAAAGTAGCATTGAAATTTAAGGCTTAAACCATGGGCACAAACTAGCTCGTAGATAGAGGTCTTCTTGTGGGGCCTTCCTCTTGGGCTGCCTTGTGTACATGTGAGACCCAGATGGACGATCGGCCTATCCTTCGTCGGTGATGGACCATAATCTCCATTATGTGCTCTTGTTTTTTCTTGCATATTGAAGTTCTTAGGGATGATGGCATCCCATTATTTCTAATAGCTCAGCATTATAGAGTTATGGTGTTATTATTGATAGACATGGAAGGTGTAGGATACGGATACTTCATTAGTGCATTTAACTGAAATTAATCCTTTCCTTTAATTTTTTATGTGTTTCTAGAAATGTTTCTTTATAACTCACGAATTTTCAAGACGCTCCTCTATTTTATATTCCTTGAAATAATTATTTTATTTTTGTTAGTTTGGTCAATTGAGTTTTGAATTTTATGTGGTTTTTGCATTGCTATTAGAAGTAAAAATGAACTTCAACATTTTAATTTTTTATGCAGTTTCATGGCTTTGAGGCAGAAACTTCTTCTTTGGGTAAACTTGAACAGTTGCTTCATGCATTCCAGATTATACAGCACATAAATTGATTGGAGTAAGCTTCGGCCAATGATTCTTAAAAGAATAAAAGAGAGGGCTAAGGACTATCCGGTGAGATGCATGGTACCCATCACATATGATGTCATTAATGCTATAGAACTTTTTATTGAAGGTGTCTCTACACTTCTTAATATTATTCCAATCAAGGCATGCAAGTAAGTAAAAATTGACATTAACCTTGAATTACACATTCACATGCACATAAGCACACGAAGACACACCCAAACACATGACATTGTTACCATGAGAGATATTGCTCATATGAACTAAATTGCGCTACATTCTCATGGGGCTACCAGGGCCTCCTATGTATGGTCAGGCAAACCTTGACAGTCACTACATCATACTTATATTTACATTGGATTGTGGCAACCCCTTTTGGGCACTTTTTGCACCATTGATTTTGATTAGGCTGGTTTTTAGTGTTTTCCATAATATATACCAAGCATAGGACTTCCCTTCCGACTGATTAGTGGTGGCCTAAAGGTGCACCCCGGAAAGTGTCACACAAGTGTTTCTCATAGAATTGTTGAGCAGGACACAATTATGCATTAAAATACATACATATATACATTTGTATGTATGTGTGTTAATAAAGGAAAGATGATGCAAACTCATGGTTATACAATATAACACATACAGTTTCTTTCTAGTGAGAGGCACCTCTCTGGGCTTGCGTGAGAGGCACCTCTCTGGGCTTGCATGAGAGGTAATAATCTTAGAACCACGTGGGACCCACCTATTTTCAATACAACCCCTCTCACTTGGTATAACCCCATATGAGTGGCACCCACGCTAATTTGACACTAATATGAATTATACTATTGGATTGTATTTCACAAAAGTTATCACCGGAGACACTGTTAACTTTAAATCCCTCTAAATCGATGGTCGGGATGATCTGATTGAGATGGTCTTTCACCCAAATCACATCCACAGTTAGACCATTCCATCACACTCTTTACTTAGGACTGGCATGCATCCAAGTGGGTCCTACAAGGGCCTTAGATTTTTACCTCTTATGCAAGCCATGAGAGATACCCCTTAACAGAAGGAAACCTTATATATGTGGGCCAAAGCATGCGGTTTTTAAAATATGCACCCCATTTTTATTCTATACAAGTGGTCCATGCTATGATTGATCCCAAGCCCTCACATTCCTACTTGTCCATGTATTGTCACTCACCCCAATGTGACATAGTGATGTAAACCCATTAATCATCTCCCAGATTCACTAAAGCAGTCGCAGAGAAAACAAATTCTGCAGAACTCATTCTCAATGCATTTTTTGACAGAGCAACTGGTAAATATACAATGGAAGATAAATTAGCATACTTCAAATCACACAGAAATGAGAATCTCGTTCACATCAAAGATAGATTGACAGAAAAAAAAAGTCGCAGGAAAAAATGAGAAATCTTGTTCTACAAAGAAATCCAAGATGGTGAAAACACTTAAAATCTAACCTCAAGACAACCACATTTATAGAGGTTGTGAAAACTCACATCTATGTAATTTCATTATTCAGTTATGGTTTTCGGAGAAGGGTGGCAATGAAGAATGACTGCAAGCAACAACTTCACAAAGGGGAATGGCGAAAAGACTAGTAGGAGGAGGAAGATGGCTCTAAACAAGTAGCTTACCTTTTTCAGTGAGCGAATAGAAAGGTGACAGCCAGCGATGGTAACAGACGAGAGTAGAGAAGAAGGAAGAAGAGAAAAGAAGGGGATCGGCAGGGTCTTAAAATTATATCATTAAGGCAAATTGGTAACGATATCATTAGGGGACAAATTGGCCCAAAAAATGCATGAACCCCCAATTCGTGGTTTTTATGTAATTGTTAATAAATCAGTATAATCAGGGTTTAAAGCTATTTTGCAATGTGATTCATCATGGATCATGAGAAAAAGGCCAAAACCTCCTCGCCATTGATTCCGCGCTATACACAAAACTGGATGAAAGGTAGTCCCTTTTTCCAATTTTTTTAAATTATTGTGGGCCCCAAAACAATGATCCAAATTGTGAATTAATTAAGGCAGGCCAAACGCGACTTTTAGCTCAAATTTCTACCGTTGATCTTTCTTGCGTGTTAAGATATTTTTTTTTAAAATCCCGTCCCTAACATATTTTTTTACTCCTATGGGTTCCCTTTGGATGATCCAAACCATTCACATCTCTAGATGGACAAAATAAATGTTATGGGATGAAAGATGAGATCTTGGCTTTTTATGGATTTTGAGAAATCTGAAAAACATCACAATCGTTAGATCACACATCCATAGATGGTCGGAATCCTCTATGTCTTACCAAACCTGGAACTCTCTTATAGAAAATCTCCATGAGGAGATCTTGGTTCCAGCAGACTGGGGGAAACCTCTAAATAGAGGATACCTTTTGTTTAGCAAACGCGCCCTTAGTAATTGTTGTAACTCCCCGCCGATTTGCCGTCTTCAGAATCATCGTGATGTAGTCTTGGCGAAGCATTTGGCCTTCCAGCTTGGCCCACCATGTCATCAGCAACAAGGGTTCTCTTCACTTCAACTAAACTCAATTTCTTTGAGAGGTTAATTGGGTCAGTGGAAAAAAGAATTATAGAAAGTTATAGAAAAAAGCTTATTGGTGGAAGCTACAATGACCAAGTTCATAGGAAACACTAGATTCAAACATTTTTGCAATGCAAGACTTATCTGGGTTGAGAGCTTGGTTTGGTCACTTGGTGGAAAAAACAATCGCAAAAATAAAGACAAAACAGAAACCTTCCCAGCAGAAGCTTCAAATGACCCGTGAGTTCATAGCAAACGCCATATTCAGGCAAGCAACCCTTGCACAGTAGGTTTCGTGCCAACAAGAGAACTTAAACTTTAATGACAAATCAACCCCCAATCTTTTCCTGATGAAATGTTTTAACATATTATTCATTATTTAAAGAACATTCAATTGACCATTTGCTCAGCAACTAACTGTACGAGTGAGAGCCACCTTTTGGTTTTACAAATTGTTCATATAATATGTAACATCCCGAAATTCCAAGGTTATAGTTAGTCTAGTTAATTGTACATTTAGCTAATTAAGCTTGTTTATAAGCCAAACAGATTCGATTAATCAGTAGGATAGCGCGTGCGAAGTTGGGTTGAGACTCGAGCCCGTTTGGGTATAGTAGGGGGTAGTTAGCAATTCTTCAAAGAATTTAGGGGGCTTTTTTGTAATTCTAGATTTTCTAGATTTTATTTCCTAAACTTCAGTCTTCTGCATCATCTTGATTCGGATCCCAAAAACCCTTCTAAAACCATGCCCGACCCAAACCCATTTAAACTCATTTCTCTCTCTCCGAATTCCTTTCTCTCCTCACTCATTTCTTTCCCCACCTTTGACCCACGTGAGACCCACCTTCATGTCCCCACGCACCCTTTCCTTTATCCACGTGCAGAAACCCCCTTCCCCCATCTCATCTCACTTTACCCCTTTTTCCTTTATTAGGTCACCAAACCCCAAACCCCCTCCCCCCCTCCCCATTCCACAACACAGCAGTCCACTCCCTCTTTTCTCTCATCCCTCTCGATCTCTCTCCCTCCCTCATGGTTGCTACCTCACCGTCGCCAGACGTGGTCGCCGCCAGCGATCACCACCACCACGGGACTCTTCTCCCTTCTCCCTCTCTTATCTCATCTCCCATCCATCTCTCTCCCTCCTCCCAGCTCACTGCCGCCCCACCCTTCTCTCTTTTCCCCCTTTCTCCTTTCTTCCTCCCTTCTCCCTCTCTAACTTTCTTTCTCTCTTTCTCTCACTCCTCCCTGCCACGTGATCAACCCCACCCATCCCACCATTTCTCTCTCACTATTTCTTTCTCTCTCCCTCACTCCTCACTGTCAACGTGAGTTGATCCTCACCCATCTCTACCACATATCACTCACTCTCTCTCTCTGTTCTTTCTCTTTCTTTCTCCATTCTTTCTTTTTTCTGTCTCCTTCCTTTTTCTTGTTAATGGGCCACCAAGACCCTCCATCACCACTAATCAAGTGGGCCACATACCAAGTGGGCCCCACAACCTCCGATCATCACAATCTTCTCGTGGATCCCGCGAGCTCAACCATCTTCAATTTGCAAGCCACCACTCCATCCACCCGTCTAATTCGTAAGCTCTTCTCCCCTTAGGTTAGGATTAATATACTTTGGGTGCAAAAATGTATTTGATAGCTTAGGGCTTCCCCTATTTTGATTTTATATTTAATTTAGTTTTATTTAGCTATTTATCCCTTAGGTTTGGTTTGTTGGGCTATGGACCTACGATTTATGGATTTGGGCAATTTCAACGAAAGGCAAGTAGATATTTATATGTATGCTTTGATATGTTTGTCTCTCCTTGATTTGTATGGAAATATGATGGTTTAGATGTCATTTGCTCATTTGTTGTATTAGAGGATTGAAAACATAATAAAAGGCTTTTTAGCTTAATGGAATGGATGGAAATGTTAATGACTTGATTAAATGGATTTGGGGGTTGAGGGTGGGATGTATTTCTATTTGGTTTTTTTTGTCTATCAGGTTCAGGGAAGAGAGGTTAGGCTTTGGACCCATTTCACTGCAGAAACAAAACCCAGGTTTTGTTTCCGAAGTGTATGCGGTCGACCGGCCATGCGGCTCGGTCGACCGGCGACATAGGGTCAGGTTCTCCGGAACCTGACCAAACCATTGTTCGGGCATACAAGGAGGATGTCGATCGGCCAAGGCTCGGTCGACCGGGCTCGCTGTGTAAGGGGTCGACCGGCCAAGGGCCAGGTCGACCGGGACAACTGTGAAGACCCTTTTTCAGGGGTTCTGTTTATGTTCTTTTGGAGGACTTTAGGTGGAACTTTGGTTACCCTTTTTGGACTCATTTGACTATACGTGAGAATGTTTTGAGCCGACGTTCTTCACGGTTATTCTGGTTGCATCGGATACTAATCTTATTCAATTTTGAGCGGTACGGGACAACGGAATACCCCCTTTTATATCTATGCACGAGGACTATTCGTTCGGATATCGCGAACCTTATTCCTTTCATTGACTAAGTAGATTGTACGATGCTTCAGGTTTAACATTTGACTTAGGTTTGGATTGTTTGTCGCATCTGATTTCGAATCGTACCGTCTGGTACTATCTACATGTAATGTTCATGGTCTTTAGCTTCGTTTATTTTGCTTTGTATTGGGATCACATGGAGAACTTAGATGATGAACTTAGGATCCCCTTTGATGTTCCGTTTATTCTGAAATTTGTTTGAAGTGTTGAGACTAGGTGGCTGTGATTGTAAGGCTTGAAGAGAACTACTATTGAAGTCTGAGATTTGTTTGAAGTCTAATCTAATTAGAAGTAAAGTAGTTTCTCTATTGTTTGATGAATCTTGTTCTCACAAGAAAGCTTAGTCCCTCACTGATGTCTATTTAGGATTCTGTGTGTCAGGCACCACTCAGCTGTTAATGTCCAACACAGATGGGGCACCACTTGTGTGAGGGCTCCAAATTCTGGACCATCTGCAGATCGGGTTGGTGTAATGGACACCGATTGATGCCAATGGGGTATCGTTCTGAACATTCTGATTGAAGGAGTATGATCCCAAACTATTTATATCTCCACCACAACTCAATGGGAGTAGGGAGGGTAATGACACTATCCCGTGGTAATTAGCACATGTGGACTGCCTATTTTGTTAGTTGATTATTGATTCGAATGCTGTACACTTCTCACGATCAGGATGCTATGCATGTTTTATGATCTTGCCTATTGTTTACTCTGATTCGTTCTGCATATCTATTGATGTTTTATATTTATATCTGCATGCCGATCGTCGTGTCTGCTACTGCACTTGGTGCATAGGTACCAGATATATTTACCTTTGGGAAAGTAGAGGCGTCGCTTCAGGTAGTTTAGCCTGATGGTGAGTACGAGTTGTGTGTTGATGGTATTGTCATCGTGACTAGCACACGAGTGCCTTCATACTTTGGTTAGTTCGTATTTATTCTCTTTTGGCTTAGGTTTTGATGGAAGCCATTAATTAATATACGTTTGATATCTTTTGCTAAACTTAAACTATAGAAAATGAAGATGTGCATACTCTGAAATGTTATATTGTACCATTTTTTTATTATGATGTTCCATTGTGTTTTATTGAAAAAATATTTATACCTCACCGCGGACTTTGATCCTATGGGACATGATTTGGCCACGTTGTATTGGTTTAATGTTGGAAATTTTTTAATTATCCCTAATCTCACGCATAATCCCCGGTTTCACTTCTGGGGACGTGACATAATAGGCCCATCTGTGGATTGAACGCGCCCCAGGAAACTCTCATTCTGTGATTCTAATTATTTGGCCGGTCCCTAATAAATATGTAACATTAGATGTAATCTTCCATTTTCATGGATGGCCGCAATCAATTGATATGGGAGATATTGGAATCACAAACATGTTCGTTTTAATGAAACCAAATGTTTTAATTGACTATCGCTCAAAAAAATAATAGAATTAACTATCCATCGAACTCACTTAATGATCTGAAACTTGTGTTTTACATAAAACAAAAGGGAAAAAGCATGTGTTTCACATATGGAAGTGTATGGGAAGACACGACATTCCATGAAATTGATAAGAAAGCCTAGATTTGAAAATGGACACTGTGGAAAGCCCCTAGATTTGAAAATGGTCACTGAAGCATCTATCATTTACCGACCGAAAATGAGAAAACCATCACCAAATCAATCCGTCACAACATCTAACCCCTAAAAGGGCATTCCCCTTCTCCCTCCACTTCTACACACTAACTCCCATTACCCAATCATATTCTAAGGTCAAGGATCATTTATTATTTCTCCTGCTACCTTATACACTAATATCCTACTACCTTATACACTAGTATACCTACATCCCCTGTAGATTGAGAACATATCGATCAACTCAATGTTAATGGACCTTGATAGCTAAATCTGAAATGAAACTTTTTTTTTTCTTTTTTTTATAGTGGCATGTGCCAACACTAACTAGTTGACTCAGGTTGGATTTTAATAAAACTGGTGACTTCTTCAACGACATGGCCTAGTAAAACTCAGAGTATGCTTTCTAACTCTTAACATATAATGAATATCTATGTAAACTATAAAGATACTATTCAAGGAAAAAAAGAAAGAACAAAGCAATTCATGAACTACTCTCAACACTTAGAAATACCAATGGACATATGTTGAGGTCACCAGAATTAATTCTAAACCGACCCAGAATATATGAGACAGTTGTATATATTAAATGAAACAAAAGAAACTCATAGGTACTATGGCATTTTGAATACGAACTTACACTGCTGCCTCCATTTGTAAGACCCCGCCCCGAGAGTTTCCGATTAGTGCTAATTAAGATGCGTTTTAGATTTAAGTAAGATTAGTGGATTTTGGTTAATATTGGATTAGAATAGCTTTTACATAGCTTTGGATCATTTTTAGAACATTTTGATTTAATGGGGCCCTTTGGGGGTTCCTTTATTGTGTTTTGAGTGACTTTGGGGTTTATTTAATAATTCTGGAAATCGGTTTTTTGCTCCGTTTGATTTATTTTATTATTCCCTAGAATTTTTGTGTTTGCCCCGTTTCCGCTCGAGACCTTTAGACCCTACTTTGCTTTATAGGGGTAAAACAGTCTTTTTACACAAAATCTGGACACTATTTTCAATGTCCCCGAAACCCGGAAAATATATACTTTTTGGAAACTAGAAATTTCGTTGAACATTTATTCCTTCTTCGTCGAATTCATCCGAGACCCGGAAACCCAAGTTTTAAACCCGACTAACTTGTTAAGTTGTGGGACCCAACCCCATTTCCTAAAAAAGGAGAAGCCTCCTTCACTTTCCCTTTCCTTTGCAACTTTTCATTGAGAAGAGACTTTGGCTCTAGCACTCTAGGGTTTCAACCTTGTTCTTGTTCTTCTTGCTTGTTCTTCTCCAACTCACTCCAAAGCTCATGCTAAAAGGAAAACGGAGATCACCATCATCTCCCTCTCTATGAAAGCTATCCATTGATGCCATTTGTGAAGGAAACAACACATTGCAAGAATCTCTTTGAACAAACCTTGCAATTTTTAGGGTCTTCCATGTAAGTGATTCTCTCCATCTCCTAGATTAGTGTTCTTCTTGTCCTAGAGGAGCCCCATCTTCATTATTGGGTGCTTTCTCATTCTATTTCTTGGTTTACCCATTTTAGGGTTGGTAATGAGTGTATTTTGGGGATTTTTGTGTAGATTGTGATTTGGGCTTGAGAGAAGTGTTGAGAACATGATTAATCACCTTTGGAGACCAAGGCAAGTGGATGAATGAGTTTGATTTGAATGAGTTCTTGTTTTATTGAAAATGTGGATTTTCACTATTCATCTTCTTTTAATGCTTTAGAAATGTGAATATTAATGAGTCTCCTCTCTTAATTGTTCCTTCAAGATATTGTGCATTAAAGTTAGTATTTATGCCAAATGATGAATCTTCATTAATGATGGGTACTTTGTAATAAATGAAGTGGAAATGAATGTGTTTTAATGCCTTGATGGAGTGGTTGTTGGAGGAAATGAATGAATGTGAATAGAAGGGGGTATAGACCTGTTTCATATCAGGAAAATGGATGAAGTAGAAGTAGAATGGTTTAGAGAAAGAAAGAGGAGAAATCTGCACCTGATGTGTATTTCCAGCAGCTGGGTGGTCAGCTGGCAGTCACCTGGCGGCTAGCCGACTGGTGACCTGCGGTTAGCCAACCCAGGTTCGGTTACAATTCCAGAATGCTCTAAATCTTGGGTGAGCACAGGCGGCTAGCCGACCTTGGCTGCGGCTAACCGCCATGTGACCGTCAGGTAACCGAAATGCGCGTTCAGAAATACAGAATGCTATTTTTTAACAGGGTGAACCACGGTCAGCTCTGCGGTCAGCCAGCGGCTAACCGCCGAACCCCTCGGCGGCTAACCGCCAGCTAACCGACAGGTGACCGAATTTCACCCAAAATTCCTGAGTCTTTTCTATTGTTTTCAGAAACGGTATTCTAAGGTTTGGATGAGTTGTTCTGATGCACTGCTACCTTGGAAAGATTTAGGGGATGACATAAGGAGATCGACTTAGAAAGAAACCCCACTTCGGAAATGTATTGGGAATTGTGGATTTATCAAACTGTATAAGGAAACTTGGGACGCCTACCATCATTCGAGTACCATGCCAAGAACAATAATAGACATACAAGACCTTTATACATATTGTGTGAATACGGAAGCCCCAATACATAGTCCGTAATTGTATAAGGATTCATCGTACTGTTTTACTCGGATTATACTTGTCCTAACCCGATTTCACTCGATATCATTAGTTTTATCTCAAACTATGGATTTATGCACCTGACATGTCCTACCAGCCCCGTATATGCATGAAAAGATAATGATGTGAAATGTGTGCCTATGAGCACCATGCCCCGCCTGCCTGAGTGTTTTACACCGATATAGTTTTGTATATATTTTGATTTCTCATGTAACCTATGAGTCGGCACCACTAGGCTTGGACGTCCTTGTCAGTTTGATCAACTGACTTGGGCCTCCCCCTCGTGCTCCCGCCAGTTGCGACTTGGATCCAGTCCTGCCCCGTTACCCGGTTCCGCGGCCGTGGTCTTGTCTAGCTATATGTATATGTATATATTGTTGGTTCTCGTCACTTCGCGTGTTCGAGCCCAACGCACTGAATGTGCTCTCATCACATTAGTGATAGAGAGGATTTAGCTTTAGTGTGGTTGCCGTCTTGCTAGTTCCCTATTCTTTGATATCCTGCATGTTTTATCTTATATATGCATTTTGATAAATGATATATCTTGTTTTATGGAAATAATCGTTTGGACAGATTTTAATGTCTTTTCAATTTATCTTTTGATTTCTCTTATTGTGATATCTATTCACCCACCTGCCAGACCGTCGTGTCTGACCCATTTTTGTGGTACTCAGGTCCAGTCCCTGTTATTGTCTTTGAGGAGGAGCCAGAGGAGGCGGTTGGAGAACCGCAGTGCTTAGTAGAATGGCAAGCCGACAATGTTGTTTAGACATTGGATCGAGCTAAGAGTTGCGTAACATTTTGGGAGTTTATAGAATGACATTTGATTTACTCCTTTGGTTGTATTAGTCTTTGTTGGCCATTATTTTTTAGGATGTTTAAATCAACTTACATTTGCATTTTTAAACTTCTAACATTTTATTTTGGGAATGCCAAAGAGACCATTGCTCACTCTGACGTCATGACATTTAAATGTGTTTATCGGTCTTGTATTATGGAATGAGTTACGAATTTGGTTTGCTACATGTTTTCGCACCAATGTAAATGTTTTGTGACCAATGGAATGAGTTACGAATTTGGTTTGCTAAATATTTTTGAGGATGTTTAAATCAACTTACATTTGCATTTAAATTTCTAACTTTTTATTTTGGGAATGCCAAAGAGACCATTGCTCACTCTGGCGTCATGACATTTAAATGTGTTTATCAATCTTGTATTATGGAATGAGTTACGAATTTGGTTTGCTACATGTTTTCGCACCAATGTAAATGTTTTGTGAGTGCGTGTGAAATCATCACCGTGGAAACCTGTGGAAAATTAAATGAGTGTATATTTTTATGTTCACTGTTGTAACCGCACATCAACACTATGTATGATTATTATTATTACCGCTCGCGGGCCCGGATCCCAGTCCGGGGTCACGACACCATATGCGGCAACCCAAGTTTGACAAACAGTTTGGCCCTCCAAATCTGGATCCTTAATACGAAATAACATCAACCTTTAACAATCATAAAAGTATCAAATCTTATTATAGTTTTTAAAAAATGTACTTAAAAAGACATATTTAAGTTGCATGATCAAGGACTTCCTACTTAGAGAACCAATTGAATTTTATTTTTAAATAAAGTGTACATACTTTTACCTCCTATAATGAAGCCAATCATTTATGCCACAAATGCACATTTCTATGGAATATCTTCCATATGGAAAGGAAAGGAAAGGAAATCCTATACTATAAAACCTAAATGGTAATTACTTTATTATCAAAGGCTATAAAAGCACCCTTGTGAACTACACACTATTTCCCTCCAATAGTTAGACCTTTACTCGCTAACATATCAGATCTGGAATAAACCTTAAGAGCAATTTTACATTGTTTTACATTCTTTGTAACTTCAACACGGACACTATCTAGTTGGGCAGTAGCTCTGGCAAAGAAACCACGCCCTTCGATTGCACAGTCAAAATTAAGGTAGGCAATACCTTTCGAGCCTAAATTCTCCAGGTTTTGCTAAACCTACTAACTAGATCCAATCTAAAATGAAAGCCAACACCAATTGCCATCCACTTATCTCCGTGTGTGTGGACATAACTGTATTTTAAAAAAAAAGTTATTGATAAAAAATGCAAGCATGTGAACAAGTACACATTGTTTTTTAGAGAAGTGTCGTCTTTAGCTAGTATTTGAAAATGGCTATTGAAGCATCATAACATCAGAAACACACACAATAGAATTCATGTCTAAACCGAAGACTCTTTTTTTTTTGAATGGTTACTTTGATTTATAAAAGCAAATAGTACAAGAGATGAGTACTCACAAGCAAAAAAAATAAAAAAATAATAACATAACCCAAAACCAACCGCCTAAGGCCCTGCTTAAGATCAGGCCAGCTCTTTCCATTGATATGTTATTTAATCGATGGAGTACCCTTTAAAAGACAGGTTGATACTTGAATCAAAGACAGTTTGATTATTCTTCACAAAGAATAGAAATTCAAGAAACACAATAAACCGATGCTCAAATCTCAACAAAATAGAATCGGAAAAAGGCTGGCTTTTCCTCGTTTTCTTCTTATCTGATCGGAGATTCAAAGGAGACACTGTTTTCGAGAGAGCCATGAACAACAACCTAGTTCGTCTCAGCCCAGCTATTCTTCTGCCATTGTAGCTTGTGCTGACTGAGCGCTGGTGTGATATCTCTATTTTCAAAGTAATGAAGAGAAATGAAGGGAGAAAGATATTAGAGCATTTGGAGAAATGTTCACAGAAAAGTATTGGATGAGTTACTATTCTTAAGTAACGCTTGTGAGTAGACGATTCGTAATGTGGGCAGAAAGAGGGGGAACGTGGAGAGAAGATTCTCTAATGAAGGGGGAATACGAGAAGTTGCTTAACGAAGCTAAAAAGAGAAAAATAAATGGGGCATTCGGCGACAAGTCTTGAACATTTCACTTTTTGGCCTTCGATCCATAATCTTTTTTCACTGTGGTAGGTCCTTTTTCCAAATTTGAAAAACTAAAATGTCCAAGTTACCATTTCTTTAAATCATATCCCATGATTAGTGGGATATGCCATTAATAATGGTAAACTACCATTTAATTTACAATGATTAATGAAATCCCATTAATGAGATTTTCAAATAAAATCTAAAAAAAACAAATAAATTTAAAAAAAACGCACATAAATTTTAAAAGAACGCAAATAAATTTCAAAAAATGCAATAAATTTTAAAAGCACTCAGAGAAATTTAAAAAGATGCAAATAAATTTAAAAAGATAAAAATAAATTTCAAAAAATATAAATAAATTTCAAAAGACACAAATAAATATCAAAAGATCCAAATAAAATTAAAAAAATGTAAATAAGTTTCAAAAGACGCCAATAAATTTCAAAAGACGTAAATAAAATCTAAATGCCCAAATAAATTTCAAAAAATGCAAATACATTTGCCAATACTAAGATAAACCAATTTTCCAATTTTTAGAATTTTTTTTCGAAACTCAGTTAAATTTATTTTAAAAAAAACGCAAAAAAATTTGAAAAGACGAAAATAAATTTCAAAAGACACAAATAAAATTAAAAAACAAAAATAGATTTCAAAAAATGCAAATACATGTGCCAATAGATTTTCCAAAAACTCAGATAAATTTACAAAAAATACAGATAAATTTGAGAAAAACATAGATAAATTTGACAAAAACTCAGTTAAATTTCACCAAAACTCAAATAAATTTGATAAAAATTTAGATAAATTTCACAAAAACTCAAATCGCCTGAGTTCTGCAAACTGGGTCGAGTTGAACATGACCCGCAAACTGGCCTGAACCTGGAACTAACCCAAAACTAGGTTTTCTTCTTTGATTGGTTATGGTACAGAACCTTGCTACTCTGATTCTGCCGATCCTTCTTCCTCTTCGATGGCGGTGCACGGCCAGACAGTGTGCTGGTGTTGGCTAGTCTCCGGCGATGATGAGTGCGGCAGCAATGGCATGGACTCCGGCTTTCTGGTTCGGCAACGATTGCGTTATAAGTCCGGATCTCTACTGCAAATTTCTTCTCTAAGAGTGGCTAACCCACACAAATATATTTTAACCTTAAATTCTCCACTTGTCAAAACAAGATGAGTTCCAAAACAAAACTCTTGTTGGTTTTCCACTGTGGGCTGCCTTTGCATGAACCAATGGAAACTGAGATGAGATGGCGTAGAAAATCAAGATACTCCACCCTTCAGCCATAGAAAATGAGAACCTTTGCTTCGGATTCCTACAACAAGACCCGTTCCACAGCGACTGGTCTTCTCGATCCATACTGAAATGGGGAGAAGAAGACCGAAGGGGGTCTCTTGCCTTAGGAATATGAGGGAGGGGGAATGGAAGATTTGAAATTTTGATATTCAAAATTTAATACCTAAATAGTTGAAAGGGCAAATCAGTCGTGAAAATGTCTGATGTGGCGTATCTAGGGACCTCTCGCCAAAATATGTTCAGCTGCGTGGACTACAACCCTTAGACGAAACTTGTGTGGATCAAAACCTTTAAACGTTCCATTTCAGGGACCTTTCGATAATTTACTCAAAATAAATTTGGCCAAGACAAATCCAATTGAGGGCTAATTGCTCAATGAGAGACTAGGAAAGGCATTGATGGAGAGCCAAAATCAATTGATCAGTCAAAACTAATTTGAACAGTCAAAATTAATTGAACAAGCAAAATGTGCCCATGCTTAGCATTGGCAATATAATACAAATTTGTAAAATATATACAAAAAATTATAAAATGTATAAGAAATTAAAATATGAAAATATCGTTATAAATTATATTGAGATAGAAAAATTAAAAATAACCTATCATTTACCAAATTAAGTTATTGATAGTAAAACTTTATTTAGGATGAAAATGATTGGTCATAGCAAAGAACTGAAACTCAAATCCAAAACCACAGGACAACCCCCTCACCCCCAACAAAAATAAAAAAGATAAACAAACTGATCCGTAGAGGCCCAAATCAGAGCATTTAACAAAAGTAAACATTAAAAAAAAAAACAAAATCACATTGGCAAAGAGCTCTAATTTATATGCTAACAATTAAATCACAAACCAATTGAAACAACTCAACAAAAAAAAGAAATTAATGGATAGCAAAAGAAAATATTGAGAATGAATGTCAAAGAAAAATGATAAACCACAAGAAAAATATAATCCAGATCCAAAACCACAGACAAACACATATGCATAAACAAAATCAATGTTTGATCTCTAGAGACCCGAGCCAGCTAACAATTATTATCTTTTAATTTTCAACTTTTTTATTGTTAAAATGCAAAGATTAGGAGTTTAATGATATGATTGCTTCTGTAAATGCTTTGCATATGGTTTTTATCACCATAAACCTGAAGAGACTTACCATCTAGGGCTGGCAGCTAAACACATAAACAATAAATATAAATAATCCAATCTCCAGGCAGAGGTATTAAACAAATGTATACACATTTTTTGACAAGAACTTGATTACATGTAAAAGGATATGGGGGATTCTTGCTTTGATCAAACACGGTCTTATGCTACTCTCACGGAGGATTATTGATATAAATAAAGAAAGAATATAAATACGACAGCTTACCAAAGGAAAACATATAGTTGTTGCATTAGTTGTCTTGTAGGCCTTTACCAAGAAAATAAAAATGACAAAGACATTGATAATATTCCTATACTATTTTCATCAAACATACTACCCAATCCATTCTATCTCACTATTCCATCGAACTCAAAACCAATGCTTAAAAGAAAATCAACCAAAGGGCTACTGATGATGTCAAACTAAATAAAAATCATAATCGATTCTCCGCTTATGTCCTTGAATACAATATATAGAAAATCATACCTTAAAAGAAAATCATAGATACTCAAATAAAAATAATAATTGAACCCGAATGGTGTAAAAAACCAAACAAATGATTTAAAGAAACTCAAAAGCCCACCACCTGAAAAGGTTATTTTAGAGAGTTTTGGAGTCAAAATAGTTAGTTTCTAGCAACAATTATTTTCTCCATAGGCTCCAATACGACCAAACAAGACGTACAAGAAAATCAATAGAAAAAAAAACCCTTTTGCAACTGTCACGACCCCAAAATTAGGGTAGCATTAAGGGGTCGTGATTATGGGATTTTCTGTAGCATAATCTTTATTTTCTTCTCCATGATCTGCACGGGTGAGAATACAGGATCCATCACCGTTATGGAACATTTAACGGAAGCTTGCATTGCGGTGCAACCTGAATTCCAGAGCTCATCGGATTTTGTGTTGCATCACTAATGGGAAGCTTGTCACAACAAAATCACAAAACCCCACCACTTTCTTGAATTATAAGAACCCATTATAAAATAACAAAAATCTGATAAATTGTCCTAATATTCTAACTTGGCTTTCTTTCAGTCAGGTGCCTAGAAACACTAAAACCCTTGCAAAAAATACCTTTGAAATGTCACCTTCTGGATGGCCTAATTGGGAAACCTTTGGATTTCAGAAAGAGAGAGTTGCAAAGGGTGGGAGAGAGATATGATGATGGATAAAGAGAGAGAGAGTCAATTAGCACCATAGGAGATCAGGTTGTGTGAGAAGGGAAGGTAGAGGTAGTCGATTAGCACTATTTTAGACGAGAGGGATTCCTCCAAGTGTCTTGTTGCATCCAAAGATTGTAGAGAACATTTGGGATGATCTCTCAAAATCTTATAAAATTATTGAGGTGTAGAGAAAAAGAGAAGCCAAAGAACTGAAGATCAAGAGATATGCAGAGGTTTTGTGGAAACGTAAAATATAATGAAAATTTAAAAATATCAAACTATAGAGAAAAATGTGCCTGTAATTATAAAAGACAGAAAGTAGTTTAGTAGGTTAAAAAGTTACTTTTCTTAGAAAGAATTATACTTTAAAATCTTAAAAACTTTATTCATGAATAAAACAATTTTAACTAAAAATAATAATGGTAGACTATTTTCTTTTTTAAACTATTTTTATCAAAGATATTTTATTTAGTACGAATGATAATCAAAGAAGAAGAATTTGTTAGAAATCTCAAATGATATGAATGGTCACATGTAGGCTCCTGCCGATTAAGACATGCATTATTCTTCTTAAATTCAATTTTTGGATGAAATAGACTTTAAGAATAGAAAACTTTCACATTTCACTAAAAATTAGAATGCTAGAGTATTTTTCTTTATTTTTAATTTTTTTTATTTAAGAGATTTTATTTCATCTATACATACATTTAGTCTATATACAAAAACCACTGATAATTATATTCACCTGTATATAAATTTCAGAGAGAACAAGCATTCATCTAAGACGGTCTACGAATCCAACATCTAAAACGGAACGGACATCAATCCCATCCAAAAAAAGAAACTTAACAATAAAAATAGTTTTTGATTCAAATATCCACATCACAGTTTGGGTTTTCAATGTGACACAATATGCAACCAAATCAAACGTATCAAGAAAAATTACCCAAAAACCAATGCAAAAACAATTATATAAAGAACATATTTTGATCCAGCCAAAAGAATACAAAAAATCAATCATTAAACAAACAATCACGGGGTCACTGATTGTAATAACTGGGTATTTTTGTTGATGTCAACACAATTTTATGTTGATGTTGACGAATGTTTTGTTGATGTCAATAAATATTATTCATGACAAAATAGGGAACTGGTCATGCTGATATCAACAAGAAAAGGGAAAAACGGAAAAAACAAAGATGATTTGGGCTAAAGGTTCTTGGCCGTCATTATAAAAGTTTATGGTCCTCAACTGTGGTTACCTTATTTAAGGGGATTTTTATGGTAAATGTCCCTTTTCATCTGATTGCTAATGTTCTCTCTCCTGTCTCTGTCTCCGTCTCTGCTGCTTCTACTTAATATAGGTTGTTTCTCCTTTTTCGACCTTCGCCCTCAGATCATTAGAATCTGGAATTTTCTACTGTGTGTGTAGAACTGTTTATACTGATAAAACCTAAGTTATAATTCAATTTTGGAAATGTAGCTTGCTTCTGACTGATAAAACCTGCCCCTTCTTCGTGGTGAAAATGCTAATGATTTAGTCCGTTTGAATAACGAAGTATAGCTGATCTGTGCCATTAATTGGGTCAAAATGGAGTTTTGGGGCTTTGTGGTCAAACACGCAGGCCAACATGGACACAAATTTATTAGTCAGATTTTAAGCAAGATGGGATGATGCTTACATGATGATGTTGTCCGGTTTTAAAATTATGCTCAGTACCCAATTCAATGCGACTGAACCTTGATAGATGTGATATTGCTTGCATCCATGGTTAGTTTTATTGTTTAGAGCATGTTTGGATGTACAAAAGAGTTCCATTTGTTTCTTGTTCAATGGTGGAGCAGAAAAAGTTGTGTTTCCCCAACTAAATTGCGGTGCATCGTTTCCACCTGAAATAGTTGTATTTGTTTGTGTTTGGAAATTAGAAAATCATACTATCAATTATTAAATATGAGTACTACCAAAAGAGGCACCCACATATTGTTTTGTGTGCAACCCCAAAGGATAGCTCACCTGGCATAGGACCAACGATGATAAGTGAGACAGCAGCTACTTGGACTCTGGCCTTTTGGTCTGGCGACGATCGCCTTACAAGTCCGGACCTCTACTTAAGATTTCTTCTCTAAGAATGGCTAACCCACATAAATATATTTTAACCTCAAATTCTCCACTTGTCAAAACAAGACAAGTTCCAAAACAAAACTCTTATTGATTTCCTACTGTGGGTTGCCTTTGCATGAACCAATGGAAACCGAGACGAGATGGAGTAGAAAATCAAGATACTCCACCGTTCAGCCACAAAAAACGAGAACCTTTGCTTTAGATTCCTACAAAGAGACCCGTTCCACAGCGACTGGTCTTCTCAATCCATACCGAAATAGGGAGAAGAAGACCCAAGGGGGGTCTCTTGCCCTAGGAACAAGGGAGGGGGAATGGAAGATTTGAAATTTTGATATTCAAAATTTTATGCCTAAACAGTTGAAAGGGCAAATCAGTAGTGAAAATGTCTGATGTGGCGTATCTAGGGACCTCTCGCCAAAATATGTTCAAATGCGTGGACTACAACCCTTAGACGAAACTGGGTGGATCAGAACCTTTAAACGTTCCATTTCAGGTCAAATCCAATTGAGGGCTAATTTCTCAATGAGAGACTTGGAGAGGCATTGATGGAGAGCCAAAATCAATTGATTAGTCGAAACAAATTTGAACAGTCAAAATTAATTGAACAAGCAAAATGTGCCCATGCTTAGCATTGGCAATATAATACATATTTATAAAATATATACAAAAAATTATAAAATGTATAAGAAATTAAAATACAAAAATCTCGTTATAAATTATATTGAGATATAAAAATTAAAAATAACCTATCATTTACCAAATGAAGTTATTAAAACTTTATTGAGAATGAAAATGATTGGTCATAGCAAAGAACTGAATCTCAAATCCAAAACCACGGGACAACCCCCTCAGCCCCAACAAAAATAAAAATGATAAACAAACTGATTCGTAGTGGCCCAAATCAGAGAATTTAACAAATGTTAAAATTAAAATAAAAAAAAAACATTTGCAGAGAGCTCTAATTTATATGCTAACAATTTAATCACAAACATATATAAAATCTTGACAACTCGAGTTAACACAGTAAATATACATATAGCAACTACAAACCAATTGAAACAACCCAACAGAAAAAGAAGTTAATGGATAGCAAAAGAAAATATTGAGAATGAATGTCAAAGAAAAATGATAAAATATAAGAAAAATATTAATCCAGATCCAAAACCACAGACAAACACATACGCATAAACAGAATCAATGTTTGATCTGTAGAGACCCGTGCCAGCTAACAATTACTATCTTTCAACTTTCAACTTTTTTTTTTTTTTTTTGTTAAAATTCAAAGATTAGTAGTTTATGATATGATTGCTTCTGTAAATGCTTTGCTTATGATTTTTATCACCCTAAACCTGAGGAGACTTGCCATGGGGGGCTGGCAGCTAAACACATCAACAAGAAATATAAATAATCAAAGGTAGAAGTATTAAATGAATGTATACACATTTTTTGACAGGAACTTGATTACATGTAAAAAGATATGGGGGATTCGTGCTATGATCAAACACGGTCTTATGCTACTCTCACGGAGGATTATTGATATAAATAAAGAAAGAATATAAATACGACAAAGCTTACCAAAGGAAAACATATAGTTGTTGCATTAGTTGTCTTGTAGGCCTTTACCAAGAAAAAAAATGACATAGACATTGATATTATTCCTATACTATTTTCATCAAACATACTACCCAATCCATTCTATCTCATTATTCCATCGAACTCAAAACCAACGCTCAAAAGAAAATCAACCAAAGGGCTACTGATGATGTCAAACTAAATAAAAATCATAATCGATTCTCCGCTTATGTCCTTGAATACAATATATAGAAAATCATACCTTAAAAGAAAATCATAGATACTCAAATAAAAATAATAATTGAACCCGAATGGTGTAAAAAACCAAACAAATGATTTAAAGAAACTCAAAAGCCCACCACCTGAAAAGGTTATTTTAGAGAGTTTTGGAGTCAAAATAGTTAGTTTCTAGCAACAATTATTTTGTCCAATATAGGCTCCAATACGAGCAAACAAGACTTACAAGAAAATGAATGAAAAAAAAAACCCCTTTGCAACTGTCACGACCCCAAAATTAGGGTAGGATTCAGGGGCCGTGATTATGGGATTCACTATAGCATAATCTTTATTTTCTTCCCTACAATCCGAAAGGGTGAGAATATAGGACCCATTACCGTTATGGAACATTTAGCAGAAGCTTGCAATGTGGTGCAAACCCGAATTCCGGAGCTCATCGGATTCCGTGTTGCATCACTAATGTCTTATTAGTTGCATCATACTATATCATACCTCATCAGATTGGTATAACATAAACAGAATATAAGTAGAGTTAGACAAGTAAACGGGAGATTATATTTCCATAATTAAAGTTAGAGAGTTACAAAATATGCATTAATTACATTCCCAATATAAAAGGCCAATAGAGGCTCGTACGATGTGATTCAAAACCCATGCTATATGATGAGAATGCAAAATGTCATATTTTTCTCCCTTAATGTTTAGTGCTTTATACTTATTTGATGCCTAAATGTACTCATTATTCTTTTATTTTTATTTAGGTGCAAATGGAGGCATTAAGTGCAAAATGAAGCTAATTGGGCGATTCTGGACAGTTTGGACATCGCTTCATAATCTGGGCATAACTCTCTCATCCGAGCTCCAATTGAGGTGATTCAAGATACTATGGAACGCCAAGAAAAAGATCTACAACTTTCATGTTTTAAGTTTTGAGAGATACTGGCTATATCAAGGTCAAAATCGGGCTTGAAATTACTGCTCGTACTAGATGCTAAATGGATGAAAAATCAAGCAGAATGGCATTATGGTAAATTTGAAGAAATCAGGAGTTCGTCGAAACATATCCAATATTGGGCTCATATTTTGCAGAATGGAAAATTGTGCAACTTTAATTCTTGAGCTGAGTCCAACCGGAGCCAAGATGAAAAGATAAAGGCGAATAAAGAATTTTCAATAACTTTAATTCCAAACCCAAGATTCCATCTATATCCCCACATGCATACACTCCTCTCTCACGTTTTCATCCTATCAGAACTCATTATTTCTCTCTTTCCTCTTTAACCACCCACGTATCACACTCCTAGTGGATCTCTCTCTCATCCCTAATAGTTCCCACAAAGACCTCTTTTCTCTACATAAACCCACCGATCTGAAGGCGAGAGGGGGATCTCTGCACTGCATGTTCTCTGTCTTTCTGCATCTTTTTCTCCTCTGACGAATTCTCTCTCTCGGTCTCTTTCTTTTCTTCTTTTCTTTTTATTTTAATTTTGCAAGTTAGCATGGCCCTGCGTGGCTAATTCTTTGTAATTGGTCAAAGGAGACTGAAGCCTCGGAACAAATATTGTGAGATCTAATTTATTTTCATTGTTCAATTTATGCTTTGAATATGGGTTGTTCTTCTATGCTTAATTTGTTATCATGATTGTTTCGTTTAATTGCTAGGATGCATACTAGTATATTTTTCGTTGCAATCTACTGCTAAATTAGAAATCAAATCCGTAATTGTTTGATCTCTCTAATTTGCGAAGCAACTGATATTTAATAAATTACTGCGTCAGTGATTGTTAGATATTAGGAAGAACACTTGGCTAAATTAAATGCAGCTGCGTGTGCTTGTGTTATTTGGGTTCATCGATCTCTCTAATTTTAATGCTGTTACTAAATTAAATCTATAGCGCTTGTCTTAGGTTGTTTAGTAATTAGGGTTAATTAGAGCGCGTGTTTTCTAATTAACTAATTAAGGAGGTAGGAATTTAATTCCAATGATGAATATTCAAAGTGTTTGTTAATTTATTTTTGCATCAATGATCAGTTCTGAATTTCCGATGGTGGATGTTAACTTTGACCAATGCTTGCTCATTTAATTGAATTCGTTACTTTGTTGCTCTTTGTTTGCTTTTATTTATTTTTTTCTTTCAACATAAAAAAAAAATACCCCCTCATGTTTAATCACATAGCATGAAATTTGACTAAACACTCTCCGTGGGAACGATCTTTACTCGCACTACTACATATATTTTTAGGAGTAAAGGTTTTATTATTTTTGGGTGCCTGCGACAGCACGACCACTATACTTAAAACCAACTCATGCATGCGACATATGTGGAGTAAATGAACCTCTAGATCATGAAAACAATTAAAGGAGAAGGAGCTCTTCGCTTTAAGAAGCTCAAACAAGAAGGTAGGAGCTGAAGGGGCTGCCAGTCATGAAATCACACCAAAACGAACTATGTTGCAAAGGAGATGATGTAGTATCCCTTGGTGGGGTCGGAACCTCTCAAAACTCTTCAAAACTAACCCAAACCAAGTTCTGACCCTCAATACACATGATTGGCTTCTAATCCCACTGAGTAATCCTAACCATTGAATTAATTAGTGCTAATCATAGGATTAAGAGGTCGGGTTATTACAGCAACCATCGCTAAAGTTAGCATCCAGGACAACCAGGTCATTTATAAGACATCTATCCTTTCTCAACATGACTATTATGAAGCTTCCACTCCTATCACTCGCCCATAATACGTTGGTGCTGGGTTTGTTTTGTGCATGTGTGTGCGCGCGCGCACGCCTTATCTCTATCCTTTTGTATGTTTTTTCTTAAGTAATGAACTCATCTTTTAAAAAAAATGAAGAGAAAAGACCACGTGAAAAAGATTTGGAGGAGAATACTTATTTCCAACAACAGTAATAGTCCGCGAAATGGGTTAAATCGAATTAACAAAAAAAAAAGAAGCACAAATTAAATTCAATGCAAGAAAACAACACCTAAACAGAGATGCACATCTAAAACCATATTGTTTTATTGAGAAGTAACACAAACACTTATAAAAAGTAGTATTAGAGTAAACAGGGAAGCTTGTCACAACAAAATCACAACAATTCACCAAATTCTTGAATTATAAGAACCCATTATAAAATAACGAAAATCTGATAAATTGTCATAATATTCTAACTTGGCTTTCTTTCAGTCAAGTGCCTAGAAACCACTAAAACGCTTGCAAAAAATACCTTTGAAATGTCACCTTCTATACGGCCTAATTGGGAAACCTTCGGATTTCAGAAAGAGAGAGTTGCTAAGGGTGGGAGAGAGATATGATGACGGATAGAGACTTGAAGGAGAGAGAGTCGATTAGCACCATAGGAGATCAGGTTGCGTGAGAAGGGAAGGTAGAGGTATATCGGACGAGAGGGATTCCTCCACGTGTCTTGTTGCATCCAAATATTGTAGAGAACATTTGGGATGATCTCTCAAAATCTTATAAAATTATTGAGGTGCAGAGAAAAAGAGAAGCCAAAGACTTGAAGATCGAGAGATATGCAGAGGTTTTGCGGAAATGTAAAATATAATGAAAATTTAAAAATATCAAACTATACAGAAAAATGTTCCTGTAATTATAAAAGACAGAAAGTAGTTTAGTAGGTTAAAAAAGTTACTTTTCTTAGAAAGACTTATACTTTAAAATTTTAAAAACTTTATTCATGAATAAAACAATTTTAACTAAAAATAATAATGGTAGACTATTTTCTTTTTTAAACTATCGTTATCAAAGATATTTTCTTTAGTACGAACGATAATTAAAGAAGAAGAATTTGTTAGAAATCTCTAATGATATGAATGGTCACATGTAGGGCTCCTGCCGATTAAAACATACATTAACAATTTTAACTAAAAATAATAATGGTAGACTATTTTCTTTTTTAAACTATCATTATCAAAGATATTTTATTTTGGTACGAATAATAATCAAAGAAGAAGAATTTGTTAGAAATCTCAAATTATATGAATGGTCACGTGTAGGCTCTTGCCGATTAAGACATGCATTATTCTTCTTAAATTCGATTTTTGGATTAAATAGACTTTAAGAATAGAAAACTTTCACATTTCACTAAAAATTAGAATGCTATAGTATTTTTCTTTATTCTAACTTTTTTTATTTAAGAGATTTTATTTCATCTATACATACATTTAATCTATATACAAAAACCACAGATAATTATATTCATCTATATATAAATTTCAAAGAGAACAAGCATTCATCTAAGACGGTCTGAGAATCTAACATCTAAAATGGAACAGACATCAGTCCCATCCAAAAAAAGAAACTTAACAATAAAAATAGTTTCCGATTCAAATATCCACATCACAATTTGGGTTTTCAATGTGACACAATATGCAGTCAAATAAAATGTATCAAGAAAAGTTACCCAAAAACCAATGCAAAAACAATCATATAAAGAACATATTTTGATCCAGCCAAAAGAATACAAAAAATCAATCATTAAACAAACAAACAAATGTGAAATATAATAAAAAGAATGATCATTAATAACAAAAAAATAACTATTTCAAAAGCAATAAACTTGGGAAAGTTGATGTTACAGAAGCCCAAAAGGCCAATACACCATATATTTTGATGAAAGTGCTCTATGGTTAAGGTTTTGGAGGGAAGAGAGGAGAGATACCGTTGGTGAGATTTTTTCCCAAAGAGGGTTTCAATAGATGCGACAGGCAACAAGGGCGAGGATTTCCCTAAGACATTGACCAACCAGGTCAACAACCCAATCAGTAACACCAAACCAATGGATTCATGGGCTCAACTATGGGTTTGGTCTGCATCAATTCCACAATTTATCTGTTCAAACAAGTTTTTATCTTCATAGACGGGGCACATTCAACAAAAACCAGATCAACGACCTTATGGGAGCAACCAAAGACAATGGGTGCAACCAACGACCTTCTAAGAACTTTCTTAAAAAAAATTAAAAACAAAAAGGGTTTTAGGTAACTAGATTTACTGGCAAACTAAGTTCAAAGCAAGTCATGAGCCAAATGGGAAAAACTAAACAAACCACAGTCCCAAGAACAAAATAAAATATAAAGAAAAAGAAGATGAATAAATAGAGTTCGAACAAACTACATTTACAACGAACTCTACATACCGAAAAGGGTCGTAAAAGAAAGAAATCAGCAAACCCCATATAAAAAACCAACTACAGACAAACAACAAAGATAAAGAAATGAAGAGATAATAAAAAAAAAGCCCATGAATTCCAAATACTACAAATATTCTGGGGACTTTTACCACAATAATCCCCTTAAATAGGGTAACCCTAAACTTTTATAATGACCCAAATATATGCAACTATTTATAATCTATCATACACTTTTTTTCCACCTTTTTTATAGAATGAGAATTCCATGTACTATAGAGAAAAGGAGCCAGCAGAGAGACGAGAAAGACAAAACAAACAACCCCCAAAGCCTATCATACACTTAAAAATAGAAAAGTAATGAGAGAGCAACCAAGATTTGGCGGAAGTCCATTATTGCAAGGTATGAGAATGGTTTTTACTTCCTCTTTTTTTTTTTTTCCATAAAGGACAAATACAAGAGCTATACCCAAATAATCAAACAATAAAACTTAGGGACATTTACTTCAAAAATCCCATTAAATAGGGTAATTACAACTGAGGACCCTATACTTTTATAATGACGGCCAAGGACCTTTCGCTCAAAATCCAATATTTCATTCCGTTTTTGCCCTTGGTTGGTTGATGTCAACATAACCCTAAAAAAAAAAAGGTTCTTCGCCCCCAAATCAATAGAAACAGTAGAATAGAAGAAAGAGATGAAGGAGAGAAGAAGGAGATCAATGCCCTAACCCTTTTTTTCTCAATCACAGTGTGAGAGAAATTGCTCGATGTCAACAAAACCCTAAACAACGGAAAACTCAATTTTTGTTGACGCTAACTGGGTATTTTTGTTGACGTCAACATAATTTTATGTTTATAGCGATGAATCTTTTGTCACTCATGCTGTTAACTGAGCATTTTTGTTGATGTCAACACAATTTTATGTTGATGTCGACGAATCTTCTATCAACGTCAACAAATTCACGGGGTCACTAATTGTAATAACTAGGTATTTTTGTTGATGTCAACACAATTTTATGTTAATGTTGACGAATGTTTTATTGATGTCAATAAATTTTACTCATGATAAAATAGGAAACTGGTAATGTTGACATCAACAAAAAAAGGGCAAAACGGGAAAAAAAAAAGATGAATTGGTTTAGAGGTCCTTAGCCGTCATTAAAAAAGTTAAGGGGATTTTTGTGGTATATGTCCCTTGTTTTTTTTTTTTTTTTGTACCTTTCCATATGATTGCTAATGTTCTTGCTTACTTGCAACCCAATTGGATATTTTGATCTTAAGGCGCCCATCCTCTCTCCTGTCTCCGTCTCCGTCTCCGTCACTGCTGCTTTTACTTAATATAGGCTGTTTCTCCTTTTTCGACCTTCGCCCTCAGATCATTAGAATATGGAATTTTCTACTGTGTGTGTAGAACTGTTTATACTGATAAAACCTAAGTTATTCAATTTTGGAAATGTAGGTTTCTTCTGACTGATAAAACCCTCCCCTTCTTCCTGGTGAAAATGCTAATGATCTAGTCTGTTTGAATAACAGAGTACAGCTGATCTGTGCTGTTAATTTGGTCAAAATGGAGTTTTGGGGCTCCGTGGTCATACACGCGAGCCAACATGGACTCAAATTTATCAGTCAAATTTTAAGCAAGATGGGATGATGCTTACATGATGATGTTGTCAGGTTTTAAAATTATGCTCAGTGCCCAATTCAATGCGACTGAACCTTGATAGATGGGATATTGCCTGCATCCATGGTTAGTTTTATTGTTTAGAGCATGTTTGGATGTACAAAACACTTCCATTTGTTTCTTGTTCAATGGTGGAGCAGAAAAAGTTGTGTTTCCCCAACTGAATTGTGGTGCATCTTTTCCACCCGAAATAGTTGCATTTGTTTGTGTTTGGAAATTAAAATGCCATACTATCAATTATTAAATATGAGTACTGTCAAAAGAGGCCCCCGCATATTGTGTGCAACCCCAATGGATAGCTCACTTGGCCTAGGACCACGGTTTAATGGGCAGCTCAGTCGGCTTACGACCACGGTTTGCACCCGAAGGTTGAGGGTTTGAAACTGCGCTACCACACTAGGCCCACAAAGGGTTTACCTGGTTCAGACGGGGCCCGAAGGGATTAGTCCGGCCTATAGGGTAGGGACACCCTCCATTGTCAAAAAAATATATAAACATGTAGTCTTTTGTGCTCCTTACATCTCCTGTGATAATTTGCAGCACTCACATACTAGCATTGTGAAAAGAATTGCAAATTTTTATACCACTTTCTCAGTCATTGGTAATATTTTGTTTTCATTTTTATTGTTGCAGATTAATGTTCTACCCTTGAAGCTGATGAGTCATACAAATGTTGGAAAGCCTACTTAGTTTGAGCTGAAAGGTCTTAAAGTTAAAACCCTTCTGTTCAAGTTTTTTTGACTTGCTAGATAATGTATTTGAATTTGGATCTCTTACCTTTATCCCCTTCACGACTTTAACCTCAGCGGGAGAATTCTATAGAGGACGTGGGCGTCACTTTCTTCCTAGCCCCCTTCCCAAACAAACAGCCAACCCTCTCTCTCTAATTCCATTCCTGTATGGATAACACGAACCTTAAATATACAATGTTTTCAATCATCTCAACCTCTTTGAGTAAAATCTCTTATGAATATCCATCGTCATTATCAACACATTTTCTTTCCATTTCAAGGCATCCCATCTTTCATTTTTCTTAAATGTTTACATCTTTTCATCTCTCTCTTTGACCTTTTTTTTTTTTAATACGTTTCAAGTTAGCCTTTTCCTATGTTCTTTTTTGACAAAACCCGGCAATGGATACTATCCATCTATCCAAGGGCACTTCAATGCATAGTTTGCAGGATTGTTGTTTGAGTCTTGAAGAAATGTTTGCTCAATGTATGAGTATGGTGGCTGTCGTATGGAATTGTAATGGATTGTGGTTGCTGTAATGTCATGTTTTTGTTGGCCATCGTAATGGGATGTTATTTCAGTCCATAATTTAGCAAATTGTTGATTTCAAGGAATGAAACCATAGATCTGCTCCCATTTCTCTCTGTGTTATAGTATTTTCATGTTTTTGCTGTGCTTAATGATATGAAATATCATTCATTCATTCAAATTTATCAATTGAGTTTACCCTTTGAAGAAAATGGGTACTCTACCTAGATGCTAAAGAAGTTTCCTTATACCAATTACAAGATGATTATGGTGCAGAGCCAAGGCAACTCCAGTCATTTTGTTGGAAAGTGGTGGTGATCGGTTCTTGGAATAAGATGGGGTTATTCTTCTAGAAATGGCAACCTGTATGCATTTATGAACTCAAGTTTGAATGAGAAATGTAGTTCTGGAAACACAAACCGATCCTCTTCAAACTGCTGTCCACGTGTTCTTCCATTCCAAAGGAGACTTAGTTGTAAACATCTTGTGAATGTTACACTTGTGTTCGGGATGAAAATTTATGTTGTTTCTACCATGACGAGATTCTTGAATGGGGCATGCGGGAAATATTGTTGTTGCTCGGATCAAGGACCTGCAGCTGCAAGGATCTTACTTCCCATATTCAACAAGACAAACTACCCAGTTTCCTTAAGCTAGGAATTGCATTCCACTTATAATATGAACAGAGGAGTTCGAATTCTCATTGGATTTAGACTGAGTACATTTTTAAAAGCTTGTAACCGTTAAATTCCAATATTCCACTCCATTCACTTGACAACCCATTAATATCAACTCCAACCCATCAAAGTTTCAATGATCCATTCATTTGACAACTTTATAAAATCAACTTAACACCTGTCAATGACCATTCAATAGTGCAGAAACCTGTAACCATCAACTTTCATGATATCTTAATCCCATTCATTTTACAACATGAAAACATGAAAACGTTTACTTATAAATAATGTAATCATCAACTTTGAACATGACAGTCTCCATTCATTCTACAAATTTATAACATCAAAGCATTCAAATAGTAGCAACCATAACATTAAACTCTGAAATTTAAACAAGACAATCTCCATTCAAATTAGAACCCGATTACAACATGTTTACACATGCAAAGAACCATTAAAATTACTTCACATCACAGATCCACCTTAAGTCAAGCCTATTACATTCCCATATAAACACACTATCCTTTGCAGTACAACCAACATCACAAATAACAGCCAATATCTACAATATAAACTTCCATTACAGCAGTCAATAGCCAATAGTTTAGTTACTCTACTATGCAAATATAGATGGTTAAGAACAAAAAATCAAGCAACCATTTATGGTGTTCCAAAGAAATTGGTCTAAAGCTAGATTAAATGAACAAATGGTATAGACCAAGTGAACCAAATCTATGAAATATAAATTACGACTCGAGTGTGACATCAAAGCTTGACTATCACTCTTCCCCTTCTAAAGGGTGCCACTCACTGCCACATCAATGTTCCTTCTTTCGACATGGCCACTCTCATATACTCTTAAGGCAACAAGATCATCTAGGCTTGCTTCACTCACACCTCTTTCTTTCCAAGCATCATAACAACCTGTGGCAAAAAAAAATTCAAGATCTATTTTTAAAAAAATCTCATAAATGAACAAAAGTTCCTCTTAAAGCCTAGCTTTTCAATCTTAGAACATCTCTTCTTTATTCATTGTTGGTTCCTCACACAATTTTAACCTTTTGCTCTATTCGCACCATATCGGCGTATTGGTGGAGTGTTGGGAAGAAATGAGCCATAACATGATATTCACAAGGCTTGAAGCCTTCAAAGTCTTCACCAACAGAGTCATCACCAGTGGAGGGTGTATAAATCACCAAAAAGATCATAAAAGATAGAATTTTGTATTTTCATCAAGTTCAATTGTAAGAGAAAACATTAATATAAAGGGTGGCTCAGACATCTGATGCTTATAGTATCAATTGGGTTTTCTTTGCTTTTCTCAATACTCACTTTCTAGGTATGACTTTTGACTCCTACTAGCAACATGACTTGGAAATAATAACTCCTACCATCCATATGTAACATAAATAAAAATGAAAACAAACTAAAAATACTTGATATAAGATTTGTTGCAAGGAGACTCTTGAGTAAATGTGTCATTTTGGGGGAAGATGCCAACTATCACAATATGGAGTCAGCATTTCAGATTGCCTTCGGCAAACAGAATACAAATCCAGACTCACCACAAAATTCATATCCAGTGACCAAACATTTTCTTGTATTAACAATTGTGTATCAAAATATATGAAAATTAACAGGAATGCAGAATTGCATAAACCAAAATGAAGGATTGACCATGAAGAACAAAAACATAAGCAACAAGAAATTCCTTAAGTAAAATCATATGCAACACAAAAGGGTTAAAAATTCAGCATGCAGCATCCCACATTTATGAATGAACTGATTGAAGAGCTTTACTGATGTAGATAGCGGCCAAGAAGAACAAGTAGGTCATGATACATGCAACCAAATATTAAGAATTTAAGATGGGGCATCCCCTCTTATTTTCCTTAGCTTTTGATTAGTTTGATTTTTTATATTTTACTCTTTTAGGACACATTTCAACTACTGTCAATGATACTTCAGTCATCGTCTACTTCCATTTGGTAAGGCTTACAGCAAATCCATTAATTAAATGAATCACTAAGATTAATTCAATTTTCCTTTCTCGTGTACTGTGTTTATTAACTTGTGTACAGGGCACCTTTAATAGCCACTAGAATGAGAATAAACTTGTATATGAAAACTCTCTTGGGGAAAAACCTTGCAAGAGGTCTTTGTGGTAGTTATTTTGGAGCACGTAAGCATTAGCTAAGGGTTTCCTGAAATATGAGGCATTGGCCCAGTATAAACCTAGATCTAGGCATAATGATTTAGTACCAATCTTGGGATGAACCTTGCGTTTATTTCAGATTGGATCACCACCTATTTGCAACTGTTATTACAGGTCAGATTTTGCTCTTCTCAATCTTACACATGATTTATAAAGTGTTTTGATTTTCTTCTTCAAATGTGCATATAGTAAAACCTAATATTTGAGAGTTAAAAGGTTAATCTAATGGGCCCATGAAAATTAGCTTTTTGGGCATACAATGGCAGCGGTTGAGGGCTCTATTCTGACCCCAGTCTACATAATTTATAGTTTCTATACTAAGAGCAACAAGTACGTAAATGTAGTAATAAATTAATAATCTAGTTCCACCAAAAATGTAGAATGACAGAAGAAATTTTCTCAGTTCTTACATCTTGAACCCAATGAATCCCTTGAGCAATAATATCATCTCTCTGAAGCCAATTTATTTGCCACAAAAGCCAGTCATCGATAGCATCTTCCATCATTAACTGCAAATTTTGTTTGGAAATCCAGAAAACCTATCTTCTGCAGATAAAGAAGAAAATGCAATCAAATTTATGAAGGAATTCAAGCAGCATTTTACAATATGAAATTCATCCCCTATCAAGTATCCATAAAGTGCTATAGCAGTTACAGAGGTCAAGAAATTTAATTCCAAACTTACCATAAAAATATCACTTAGTACATTCTTAGAAATAAAATGAGACCCGCAAAGCTATGTTGATAGTTAAGACATTCTCCCACCAGGGGAGATGTCCCGGGATAGACACAGGAAAGCCTCCTATATAACCCGGCAAAAGAAAGGGACACTCGCATGCTGCACAGTATAGTTTCTACAAACAGTATAGATCATAGGACAACAAAGGTAAGAATCCAGTCAAGGCTGGAGTTGCATCATTGTTATTAAAAAAAGACACATTCATGATATTGCAATCTCTTTTTTTTTTTTTTTTTGGGCTGAAGTGCTGATATATTTATAAAAGTAAATTGTTACAGAATTCACAACGAAAACAACTTTTTACAGTCCTGAAACCTGGAAACAGAGCCTATAAACAAACTGAGAGTTTACAAGCCTACACATAAATATTTAAATGTACCGTGTTTCATTGTCAAAATAATATAATACTGAGATATTATAAATTAGAGTTCTATTATTTTCTTATTGTGTATGACGAGACTTGAAAGAATATACCAAATTATTCCATTATTAAAACATTTGTATAAACGCATTCTGCTGCTAACATGTTAAAATAATTCCAATACACAATGAAACGTTTTCTTGATTGGTAATATCTTAAAAAATTATATTTTGTACAATTTTTTAAACTTATGGAAACACTGAGTCGAGAACCGATAAAGTAATATTAACATGATACAGCACTGCCATTGTAGAAAAGAGCCCACAGCATGATTGGAAGGTGCTCAGAGTTGCAACTTGTGGTTGGAGGATCGAGTAATGTTAACTTTTAAAGTACAGAGAGAGAAAGAGGAGGTATTGCAATATTGGATTGAGAAACATCTAGAAGCAGACCGTAGGATAGACAAACAAATTAATGTAAAAATAGAATGAAAATTACACTAGAAAAAGAACATACTTTGTACAACTTGTTTTAACTCATCAAAAAACAAGTAGCTGAGGCTGAGATGCCAATAAAGTACTATTAACATGTCACAGCTGTTAGATGAGAAATTGCAGTTCTAATCTCAAACCACAAATGACATAAGATAGATTTGCTGAAAAATGTTGTAATTAAAAGAGACAGAATTATAGAGTTCAAGGGGGGAGGTGTTTGACAAGGGGGGGCTCTATTTTAAAACTGGGGAAAGGCGGTACATAAGGTTTGGACCGATGATTGGTTGGGGGCGGGCTATTGGTTGGTCTTTTCCCTGTTTTAAGGTAGTTTCAGATAACAATAATTCAGAGAGAATCTTATGTTCGGTCAGGGAGTAGTGTCTTGTGTTATCTCTTTTAGGAGAGCTTTGCATCAGCGTGAAGCAGTTGGGTCTGAGTCTATATTGGGTCTTCTGTCACTTCCATTTGCAAAAGTGAGAACGATTTTTGCATTTGGAAGTACTTCTGGAATGTTTTCTGCCAAGTCTTTCTTCATGTAGAGGTTTTTTGTTGGTTAACAATCACTGGAAAGGTCTTTGACCGTAGATAATCTTCAAAGGCAAGGCTTGACTTTATAGAATATTGTCGATAAGTGTTCTATATATGGAAGACCAGGGTGTGGTTGCGATCAACCATTTATTTCATCATGATTTTGCGTCACATCTATATGGATTTTAAGGTTTGTGGGATTTCATGGTGTATTCCTAAATCGCTTGTCGCCTTCATTCAGTCTTGGAGGTTGGGTTCATTTTTATGGCCGTGGTTTGCTGATATGGAGGCATATATCCCTTTTGCAATTATATGGTCTATTTGGAAAGAAGTAATGACAATTTTTAAGGGGGGACTACATTGCCAGTTGATGCTATAGTTCCATTGGTGGGACTTAGGTCAGTAAGGTGGTTATGCAGGAAGAAATTCAAGGAAGTAAAGGTGTAAGCTTGATGACATCTTCTGAAATTGGACGCTTGCACCATTTGTCATCCAAGGAGAAGAAATATGTCTCTTGGAGGCTTCCTTCCATTGGATCCTCGAAATTCAATGTGGATGGTGCGGCGAGAGGTAAACCAAGTTCGGCGAGGATAGGAGTTCTTCGTAATTGCAAGAGGGACGCTTTATTCATGTTCTCCAAGAATGTGGGGGTGAAGAATTCTAACGAGGCTAAGGTTTTAGCAATTCTTGAAGCTCTGCATTTATCCTAGAGAAGTTTGTTGTGGGAAGTGATTCCCTTAGCACATTTCGTGGGTTAATTCAATGGAGATGAGTCTGTGGAAATTTCAGTTCTACTTCAATGAGATAGCATTTCTATCTTCATCTTCTTGGGTAGTCTTTTAACATATTAGCTGATTGACCAATGGGATGGCATATGCATTAGCCAAACAAGGGGTTGATAGGATCCTTTCTATGGAGGCATCTATTTTGTAATTGTTGTTTGCATCTAAGAGTAATGCTCTTATCCTGATACTTTGCTTTCTTTTATTAATTTTGTTTTGTTGTATGATCCCTGATCTTGCAACATGATATCTGTAATTTCCCAAGAGGCCGACAGCACAAAGTCGCACACCAAACAGCACATAACATTCTACAAGAAGAGGGATTTTCCCAAGAAAATGGCCCCCAACAAGCCTAGATGAAGTACCATTAGTTCCGAGGCATTGACAGTACGCTGATGCATGGGGCCAGAACAAAACCATGCTGACGAATGATCCAATAGCTTTGATTAGACCAACCACCATGAGCTGGACACTCATCAAGTTGAGCTTGAAACATAGCCATCATCCACAACACTCACGCTGTCTTGTGAGAAAGAATCTCACAATCTTGAATAAAGTCTTCCAGTAGCAACCAAATATAATCCTACTGCAAAGAGTCTTAAATGCTTCTGCAAATCAAGATTGTTAAGTTCATGGTTCAAATTACCTTTTGACAAGGGCCCACACAAAAGAGACAATAAATGTGGCTCTGAAACCGTATTATGAAACAGATTCCCATGACATAGAACTAGGCCTGTCAATCCAGCCCTTTGACAAGGGGGCCCTGCCCTGCCCTTTTTTTTTTTTCTTGTTGTTTCTTTATATATGGGAGGTGCTCCTATGAGAGGCACTCTCACCAAGTTGGTGAGAAATGGGTGGGGGCCGTCACTTCCATATCCACTCTCACCAACTTAAATGCAAGGGCCCCCAACTTAAATGTGAGGGCCCCCACCCATCTCTCACCAACTTGGTGAGAGTGCCTCTCATAGGAGCACCTCCCTATATATATAGCCTATAAAACGCTGCTAATAATAGAATAACAGGAAGAAAATGGGGATAACGGTAGACAGCAATGATGCAATGATATTCATCAATAGTGGCAAAAAACCCAAAATAAAAATAATAAGAAAGAACCAATAATTGTGATTGGTGTCTATTTCCATTGTTTCTATTTTCTAAATATCTAACATCAACGGCACCAATAATTGTTGATCTTTATTTTTTTTTCTTTACCATTTATTCAACTACAGCCGGCAAACGATTTTGAAATTTTCAATTTTCCTAAGGATATCTAAATGTGCCATTACGATTATTTTTAAATTTTATGCCTATTAATCTATTTGCAATCTTTGAAAGTCTCGGCACCTGTCTTCATTGGTAGGTGTACACTTTTGTGTTCTCCTTGTTCCAAGTTTTGGGTAGTATCAAGTACAATTGTATGAACAACCTATCGATGCTCGACGGTAGTGTATAAAAAATAAAAAATAATAATAAAAAAAATGGTTTTCTTGTTTTCAGGCTGTGGGCCTAGGCCCTTGAGGGTAAGGTAAGGGCCTTGGCCCACCCGGGCCCACCCTTCATATACTAAGGGTAGGTAAGGGCACCCCGGCCCCAACCTGGCCCGGCCCTTAGAGAGAGAGAGAGAGAGAGAGAGAGAGAGATGATTTTTGGGAGTAAGATGATTTCTGGGAGTAAAAGCTCCTCCCTTGCTTGAAGGTCTCCTTTATACATTTGTACCTTCTGTACCAACCAGATTATTTAGCATATTTTAGGCCAGTTACATCTCAAATAGTGTAAATATACAATAAGTCTTACGTTTATGGTGGTCTTTGAGAGCATGAGCACAGTGTAGTCCGTTGCATAAGAATCTATGCCTACCTTTCCTAGGCACCACTTGGATGCTTTCACGGATAAGGCATATGGAGCTTTTCTAGAAGTTGGGACTTGGGGCTCGTGTCCAACAACCTTCATGTCCACTCTTACATCTAACTATCCTGAAAGATGGGCAACTTTTTTAAAGATAGAACAGTTCTAATTATCTACTTGTATATTCCGTCTACCGGCTTGATGAGCATTAGTAGGAGGAAGATAATAACAAGATAAAGAAAATTTTAAATGAGAACAAATCAGAGAAATAAACTATGAACTAAGAAACTTGCTTTAAGAACATGTTCCTACTTTCATAATAAATTTAACATGAAGTATATGACCTGCAATTTGAATATCAAAGGATATGATGACGACTTCATTTTTAAAAGTTAATTCCAACAACCGAATAGCTGTTAAAAATAATGGATAACTTAAACATAATGTTAGATCCTCACCTCAGCCACCCTCTTCTATTAAGTCAAAATATCTTATCGACTAAATTCAACAGCGGCACTTAAATTAGGTGGCGTCCACTGCAGAGGAATCAGGATGGAAGGATATCAGAACAATGATGAATACAGCTACAAGAAGACCAAATTCCTATATTTGGGGAAATTTCTCCCGTTGACGTTCCTACATGGGGACGTTCATGGTGTCATGGTTGGTGCCGTGAAATTCAGGGGGTCCTTTTTTCCAAGAAGCCCCCCACCTCTTAAAACATCCAGATGGGAATGTCCATGTAGGAGAAAATTATGGTCCTCTATTATTCTCACTGGTTGTAAGTCTTAGAAGCATCAACCTTTGAGGACTCTTAATGCAGACAAAATTGATTAAGAATTCCCATAAAGTAGTTTCTTGTCAACTTCTATTTATATTGAGAAATTTGAGAAACAATTCGGTTTATTTGTACGTCATTGGGTTTATTTGTAATTTTGGAAGTTAGTTTAAAAATTAAGACTAGCTTACATTTGAGTTATTTTAGACTAGAGTTATGATGTTATTAGAGTTTCCTATTGTTATGGGATTAGGTTTGCTATTATGGTTATGAATAGGTTTCCGAGTTTAGTTAATGTCTTTGGTTATAATCTATGAATAGCCTTCGGCTATTATTAATAATACAGGTCAATCAATTCATTTGATAAGGAGTTCAATCAATTTAGTTAACATGTAGCACCAAAATTTCAACTTGATAGCAAAACAAGTTCCTTAAGGTTCCTTGCTATATCTTTCGTCTTTTATATTTTAGTTTCCTTTCCCCAAAAAGCATTGCATCAGAGGGCCGTAGCCCACGGGTCATTGGGTCTGTATTTGTAATGCAGAGAAACCAGAGAAGAAGAAAGTAGGGTGCCCCTTGGTTTTATTTCAAGAAGAGAGGATTAACTGGAAAACACACACGCGCGCGCGCGCGCACACAAAAAAAAAAAGGGAAAGGCAGCAAGTGCTGCAACAGGCCCTTGCTTCTTCAGTTGCAAAAAAGGTGAGACAGAGAGAGAGAGAGAGAGAACATAAACTCTCGCAGTGATGTGTGAAAAAGAACAATGAAGAGGTCGGTGATTGGCATGAATCTATAAAGGGCCATATCGAATTTCAGTAACAAGGACTCCGACAGGAAAAAGAAAGGAACATGTTATTTTTTAATCATCTGCATATTCATCAAAACCATCATTCTCGTATTGTTCTTCAACTCCATGATCCATATGCTTTTGGGAGAGATCAATACATATCTGATCTAGTGGTCCACTAGTTCCAATAGACTTAAAAAAAAAAGTGGAAAATAGCAAAGACGGACCTACAGACAGATGGTGGCCACCAGCAAAGCACTATGGACATTTTTTGCAGCACATCAAAAGAGAAGAGATTATATTTATTGCGAACTACCAAGAGTAGCGCAACAAAGATTATTTAGGACTTTGATATTAGGTGTTCTTTTCACCACAAAAGTTTATGATATCATTCAAGTCAGGGAGAAAACTTTATAAAGACTTTACAGTTATTTGGTTGTGTGAATCCAAGCAATCGTTATGGGTGAGAATCCATCCTTAGTTTTGTGTGAAAAAGTTGTGTGGCATTCAAACTCATCAACTATGCTATGTAGCATAAATGGGTCAATTTAATCAGTATTGTTGTTGAGAAAGAGTTTGTAGAGGGGATGAAGCTTTTTTCACCTTCATCAATCAAGTTGCAAGCAGATAGAAGATCCATCATCCTCAATCGCACAGAAAATGAATCAATCATTGCAGGGTTCTCAGGCAAGATAAATCCCACTAACCGTTGCATTCAGAGCTTACAGCCCTACGAGCTAGGTTACAATTATGCCTCTTCAGGAATATCAACAATGTTGTAATTAAAGGAGACAATCTCAGTGTCATAGAGTCCCTTCAGAATGATGGGGATTTTAAAGGGACCTAATAATCTCTTGGAGGAAATTTTCTCAATGTTTATAGCATATTGGGATGTCGAGAGCCCAATTTTGTAAGTGAACTACTAATACTCCAGCAAATGCCCTTGTGAAGTGGGCTACCCAAATGTTCACAACAGTTTATAATCTGCCTCTTCATATCCTCAACATTCATTTACAAGATGTGAAGACATAGTTGTGATGCCTATCAAAGGTCAAACTGAAGTGGAAGGTCGTCAGTCAGGTCTGCTGATGCAAGCCCTAGGGTTAGGGTTTGCGTGGAAAGTGCTAAAAGCACAATAGGTGCCGAAGCATGTGTCCGAAAACACAATCGATCTCCGAAGAGACAATAAACGAGGACACACCTCAATGGGAAAACCCAATTTCATTAATCAACTCTGCATAATTCTTTACTACAATGCCATATAAATAAGAAAGATAATGACTTAAGGCCTAAGAAATCTAATTAATCTAGGAAACTAAATAAAATGGAAACCTAATCCTAATTACAATATTTAAAGAAACTAATGACATAAGAAATAAATTCCTAAATCTACGTGGGCCCTCCACATGTGGCCATGAGGTCTATGCTGCATCATCGGCTCATTGGAAATGATGTTTGCTTTTAGCTCTGTAACGTTTTAGGTGTTTTGTGTTTTTGGCTTTTTTGTGTTTGTTTTGGTGATCTGAAATGCTTTTCCATAATAAAAAGAAAAGAAAAGGAGGAAGCGTACATATGGTGTTTAGCATGGTTCAAAATCGCAATCATGGTCGCCACATCGCAGTTCGCGGTCAATTGCAGTGTGAATTTCTATTTTACACCAACAAATTTTGAAAAAATATCCAAAAAATCTAGAATATTATAAAATTTTAAAAAACAATGCCTTTTCCATTAGTACACACTATAAAAAAATAATGGTCCTCCTAAGTAATAACATTATGTATTGCTGCTATTTGATTTTTTATTATTAAATATGCTATTTTAGTGTTTAATATTTCCCCCATCCTTATAATTTATAGATCCATCAATGTAATTCATGTTTAAAAGCCATAGCATTTCAAGAATTATGAAAAATAATTTCTATTTCACTCTAACCATAGTTGGGCCCATGATCAAATTAAGCATGCCACATTATTAGAATCATTAGCCTATTTGAATGAGACTTCAGGAATCTAGTCTTTTACAAGAAATTATGTGTATCAAAAGGGGAAGAGAACTTTAACAAGAATGCAACAGCAACAACACTACCTCCTAATAATAACTTAATGTGTAGTCCAATCATATTGCAACTACTGCTACATCAACAAAGTTTTACTTGAAAAAGAGATGTTTTAATTTCTTAACATAAGAAAACAAAAAATGTACAGCTATATCATTATTCTCCATTCAGCGAAACAAATATAAGTTACAAGTACATTACCCTTTGTAAAGGACAGTTCGATAACCATTAATTAGTAAAATAAAAAATGCAACCATAACAGAATGTGAACACTAAACAGTCAAAGTTCTAATGACGTGCAATATTGCATATATTCCATGCAGATTAGTTCAATTATACATCATCATGAAACTTCTTTGACCATGCAAATGTTTCTCATCCTATGTGGCATCCATGAAATTCCTCCATAGGAGCTACCAAATGTTAGTCATGCTACTAAACTGTCCATAAATGTCAAGAATTGCTAAATTACATTCGTGAAATTCATTCGTACAAGCTACAAAATCATTGATATTCATATTAGTTGTTCCACTGTCATGTCCATATTGGTCAAAAATCACATCCGAAAGCTTACATATTTTTCTACAAAATATGGCATAGAATATATATAATAATCACATTCATCAAGGTTCGTCCCTATGATATGTAATCCATTCTTCAAAAGTTCTTCTATTCTGCTCTGAAATATGACATAGAATATACATTGATCACATCAATCAAGATCCATATCTAAGAAATGTAATCCATTCTTCAACACACTCCACCCACTCCCCAACCCCTCCCTTCTCTCTCCCCAACCCGAAGGTCCAATCACTCCTGGTAAAGCCTATACAGATTTACAAAGGATATACTAGCCTGTGAGACCAATGAAAAGGCCTCTTCTACTAGCTTTTGTGAATTCTAACCAAATAATTTCAATATTATGATGTCCACGAATGTGTGCACAAATCACATTGAGTGAGAACAGTCATATAATGTATCCGTACCATTAAAAAACAATATCATTCACCAGAACAAAAGAGTTGTACAAAGTCATTGTATTTTACCCTGGGCTGGCAAAATTCATAATGGGCTGCATCACCACGCAAGTTAAAAACTCCCAGCCAAGGCTTTGTACCAGTGGGCATTCAGCCTCTCTTGGTCTTAAGACAGCAGCCAAGACCCCTGCCATAAGCCTCTGAAGGACCTGAAACCAAAATGAAAGCTCAAAAATGCATGTGTACTGCAGCATAAAGAGCAAATGTTATCAATCAGAAGACTCACTCACACCTTCTACTCACACTCAGAAGAAAATAGAGCAGGATGAAGCTCCTTAGAAGCAATCAGATGATACCGTAACCTTTCATCTCTTTCTTCAGAAGATAATGTACCCATAACATCCACACCAATAGAAGACTGATTCCTTTTGTAAATGTCTAGGTGGTCACCTATTAAATCAACCATATCCCTGAAACGAACAAAGCAATTTGATTTGGATTGTAAAATGAAAAATACCCAATAAATAGAAATGATTGTCCATGAGTTGCAATAGTAATATAAAAGCACCTTGTCAGCAAGTCGACAAGGTTGATCTGTTTAATCCTTCCAGATATCTCACCAATAACATCTTTGATAAGCATGTGTACCTGATCAGGGGCCTCTTTGTCAGGAGTAATTGCTGAATACCACAAATCAACCAAGAAGTCCTGCAAGATCTTATTAATAAAATCGTCTACAGCAGCCTCAACAAGAGGCGAATCAGTTTTTCTCCTCCATCTTGGTGCAGTCGGTAGAGGTGAGATGCGGGGATCATCCAATGACAACTGCTTTTTCTGCAATTGAGACAGATATGTTGGTCGACGAACTGGCCGAACCTTCCAGCGGAATTCCACTTCATGAGTAGAAGGCGTAACGCAGAGAGCATAAGAAATGCTATCAGGATATTAGTCTACACCGATTTACTTGTGTCTGCAATAAACATGTAAAGGCATTTAGAAGTGCAGTATTAATGGGTGGCTAATATGGATCAATGTGGGAGAAAATACCAATAAGATGAAAGAAGAGAGACCAAATTCAATGTTCCAAGATACAAACTTAGTACCAAACATTTAGTTGCTTTATAACCTACGAAGAAAAGGAAAAATGGCATTTATAATTCGAACTATTCAAGACATATGGAAACCAGAATTTTCAGCTCACAATACAAAAGAACCATCACTAGGACTCACGTTAGGTATTGACATGTGAGATATAAGCCAATGAAGGATGTGCAATGAGTTAAACCTTAAGATATCAAGGCCCAGAAGATTTTGACAGTGACATTTTTACTAGTTAATAAAGAAGATGAAAATCCTATTTTTAAATTAACTTTAGCAGTTCATAAAAGAACAAAATATGGAAGAAAGCATATAGACAATTAGGGTACAAATTCTACCTAAAGAATAGTATACAAAAATGCAAAATGATTTTTTTCTTTTTGAAGTAAAAGTAACATGAACTCATCTTCCGATGATTAAATGAATGTTAAGATTGTAAAATCAGTGATTTTTGACAAGCTGGGCGGAATCTCCAATGCAGCGTGCACCATGAAAAGGTTGTTAGGTGGATCCCCTCCATCTGGTACGCTCAAAATTAAAGTGGACAGAGTAGAGAGAGGAAAGCTAGACCCATTAAGAACAGGTGGTGTTAGTGTTATGAGAAAAGGGTGAGTACAATGGTGTCTTTTACTATAACAGGGACCAAAGATTCTAGTGAGGTAGATATATGCACAACTAAGGGTTGGAAATTTTCAAAGCACAATTTTTTTTAATGGTAAAAAACAAAAAGAGGTAGACAGCTCTCAAAAAGTGAACACTATGATGCTATTATTAGAAGGAAAAAAGGTAGACAGCTTTCAGAAAGTT
The DNA here is from genome assembly GCA_029852735.1 of Persea americana. Classification (NCBI taxonomy): domain Eukaryota; kingdom Viridiplantae; phylum Streptophyta; class Magnoliopsida; order Laurales; family Lauraceae; genus Persea; species Persea americana. The sequence continues at coordinate 58,244,000 of CM056810.1, forward strand.
CATGTCTTGAGAGAAGCTAATGAGGTCGTAAATATTTTTTCTGAAAAGGGAGCGCCGATAGCGACTCTATTTCATGATCTCAAGACTCTAAAAATACTCTCTTCTTTTTCAATATGAAACCCTAGAATTTCTCTTGTTCCTTCTCGCTTTCGTGTTCTTTGGAGCAGAATTTGACTCTTCTTTGAGAGAAAACGAATCGGATTTTCCACGAAAACGAGATTCCTCTGCTCCTTTTTCTAGATTCTATGTCGCAGAGTAATAAATGTATCTTCATATTGACAGATCGTAACGAGAAAACGCTAGAAATTGGGATTTCTCTCTCTCTCTGTGGGTCCAGTCCAACTCAGAGTTGTTAAATTTGTTTCAGATGCCGATTCGGTTTGGCCTCCAAACTGAAATATTTCGGCCTATTCGGAATTTCGGTGAAACGTTTCGGATTTATGTTTCGGAAAAATATAAAACTTAAAAATAATATAATACATATAGAAAAATATAATATTAATATCAAATTTCAAAATTTTGGTTTCATACATGTGTACAACTACTATATAAATTCAACAGCAATACCAAATAAATTCAACATAACATGTGCACAAGTGTGAAGAAATGAAAAGTTCACATTTAACCAAGGCCAACTGTTCTTTTAGGGGCCCTTCAGAAATTTCAGAATTTACATATTACCGGATGAGTCATTGAATAAATGGTTTGGTTATTATGTGTCACAGTTGATGGACCTATTGTGTTGCACAACAATGAACCACATAAAAAAATAGCCCAGCAACCCTCCAGAAGCTTTGAAAAAATAAAATAAAATAAGGCAGCCCAGCCCAACAGCCCTCCACAAACTTTAAAAAAAGTGAAAAAAAAGAAGCCCTGCCCAGCAGCCCTCCACAAACTTTGAAAAAAAGCAACCTAGCCCCGCCCAGCCCAGCAGCCCTACACAAAATTTGAGAAAAAGAAAAAAGCACCACAGGCTAGCCCAGCTCTGCAGTCCAAATGGGACAGAAAGGAAAAACAAAAAAGTACAGCTACACTTTAAAAGGGCAGCTGTCGAAGTAAAGAGGAAAGAACGGAAAAAAAAAGATGAGAGTAGCTGAGTTGAGCTCTAGAAGAAGAAATAGAGGGAAAAAAAATGTAGCAGCTGGCAGTCGATGAAGCACAACAGCAGTAGAGTCGAGTCGAGTCGACGAAGAAACAACAGCCCTCTTTCAGCTGGAGCAGCAGCTGCTTCATCTCTTCATCTTGTGTCAGCAGGAACAGGAATAACAGCAGTAACTAGAGCAGGTGCTTCGTTTCTTCTTCTCTCTTCCTTTTTCTTTCTTTCTTCTATTTTTCTTTTGTTTTTTTGGTTGATGAAGAGAGAGAGCAAACGAGGAAAGCAGAAGAGTCGAGCGGGCAAAAGCTTGAAGAAGAAAAAAAAAATACAGCAGCTGGGTTGAGAAGCAGTACCTGGCAGCAGCTGGGTTGAGTGAGCAAACGACCAGAAGGTGGAGAGAATGACCATATCAGGTACGCCGCCTCCTCTTCTTCTTTGTCTTGCTTCTTCTTCGTCTTCTGCTTCTTCTTCTTCTTCGTCTTCTGCTTCTTCTTCTTCTTCCTCTTCACTTCTTCTTCTTCTTCTTCTTCACTTCTTCTTGTGCTACTTCTTCTTCTTCTGCTTCTTCCTTCTTCTCGTTCCTTCGTCAACGACAATGAAAAGCCCTTCGTCGAAGGAAAATGGGATGGGATATGGGTTAGGGCATTTTATTTTTTTACTTTAACCTTTCCGGTTAACAAGAAATTATCTTTTAACCCCTTTCAGTATTTTTATTTTCAGTTTTAAGTTGAAAAATTATATTTAACACCCTTAGGTTTTATTTTTTCTAATTTTAAGTCAATAAACAAAATTTGGCCAAAACTAAGGATTTCGCCCAATTCGGGCGAATAACCGAAATTCGGTGCGAAATTCTGAAATTCGTCCGATAAGTCCGAATTCTGGAACGAATTTCTGCAAGGGGGTTGTTCGGTTCGGTAGAGGGACCGAACCGAAATTATTAGGAAAATTCATCCAAAACGAACCAAATTTAACAACACTGGTCAACTACGTGGGAAGGAAAGATGGTGCTCGTCCGTTTGTAAATTAACATATTTACATACCAAGCTCTCTTTGTTTTTTTAGTAGAAAATGAAACATGAGGAGTCCTCTGAAATTTGTGAGGTTAAAATCCAAACTGTTCATGTGCTGTAGGTGCTCAAGGGTCGGACTTAGTATATATAATCTTGGCTAATTTAAGTTTGGATTAAGTGATAGAAAGCCTAAAGCCTGGCCTGGTCCGTGGGTCAAGTACACGTAATGTAATGATATCTCCAAACAATTACTGGAAAGTCTGTAGGGCTAATAAAACCCTGGTTTGGCTCAACCCAGTTCGGCTTGTGTCAAGATTGGGCTGAATATGGGTCTATATCTCTAAAATTGGGCCAAGCCTAAAGACTCGAGCCATGAAAACCCCTAATTGGATGGGTTATTTAGAATTTTCCCCCTAAAAAAGAAGATATATAAGATAGGGCTCATAGCGACAATGATTGGTAAAGAATATTTAACTTATGTATTTCATAATTTTGATCAATTGTGCAATAAAGTCATCTAGTGTTGGAATGAAATTTTGGATCAAGGACCCACTTAAGGGTATGAAGTTTTCAAGAGTAGGCTCACTGACTAGCCTTACAAATTTAGGATAATAAGTTATGGGCCCCAAAAACTTATCTTTTGTGCTTTCGGCCTGATGGAGGATCATCTGTGGGCCATATTTAATAGATGTGGTTTAGCATTAGCTTAAGAAATAAAACATAACTCTTCGGAACGGATTATCCTCCATAGTAATATGGTAATGAGTAACTAACACAACAACCCATGCTCAGCATGGCTATGCCCATGCATTATAAATTTAATATGCATACATTAGAAAGGTTACGTGGAGTGCCTCTTTCCATTGAGCAACTTGCATAAATGGAAATAAGAAAACTCAGGTATAAATGAGTCGAGGAGATGTGGTGGAAATATAAGATGTTTAAAAAAAAAAATTGAAGAAGTAGAACTAAAGTGGAGAGTAGTGAGTGGTTTGATGAGATAAGAATGAGTAGTGAGTGAACGAGAACTTTCAATTGTTAAATGTTGGCAAAGGGAATCCCAGATCACATGTGTCAATAACACTATAAAGAAAATTAATTATACCTTTTTTTTTCTTGTATTTTGGTATCAATTACATATTACTTGTATAGCTTTTTTGAGCTGAAATCAACTTGAGTAGTTTTTTATTTTCTTTTTCTTTTTTTCTTTTTGAAGTAAAAGTAACATAAACTCATCTTTCAATGTTTATATGAATGTTCAGATTGTAAAATCAGTTATTTTTGACAAGCTGGGTGGCATCTCCAATGCAGCATACACAAGGAAAAGAAGGTAGTTAGGTGGATCCCCTCCAGCTGGTGCTCTCAAAATTAATGTGGACAGAGTAGAGAGAGGAAAGCTAGACCCATTAAGAACAGGTGGTGTTAGTGTTATGAGAAAAGGGTGAGTACAAATGGTGTTTTTTAGTATGACCAGGACCAAAGATTCTAGTGAGGTAGATATATGGACAAGGGTTGGAAATTTTCAAAGCACATTTTTTTTATTGGTAAAAGAAAAAAAAAAAAAAAAAAGAGGTAAGACAGCTTTCAGAAAGTTCATGTCTTGAGAGAAGCTAACGAGGTCACAAATATTTTTGCTGAAAAGGGAGCAGATAGCGACTCTATTTTGTAGGCTTTTTCTCATAATTTCTTCATCCAAGTGTTGTCCTAACTCCTAATTGTGCTGTTGGTATAATTCTCTAATATGATTTTGTACTTTTTTGGTTTATGTCTTCTCCTAATGATGTTGGTTGGTAGAAACCAAATTGTCCTCATCATCGATTCCAATCTAGTAACGCCTTTTGATCAACCGATTTTAACTTGTAACTACCTTCGATTGTTTTGGATCTCATCCCTCCAGGGCAATGATGGCTCAGAGTCTCAACGAATCAATGGCAGAACACAATTCTCTAAAGTTTCAGAAGGATACTTTGGGAGAGGAAAAGAATGAATTTGTTTCTATCCCAATTCTGATCTGAGGCACGAGCAAATATGGGTTCTAATCTGGGTTGGCTAAGGGATTGTTGGTCTCTGTGACAAATCTTTCTCCGGTGGCGACGATAAAGGATTTGTTCGAAGTTTTCCGGGAGGTGGGTCAAGTTTTCGATGTGTTTTTGCCAAAAGATAGGCTTAATGGGAGAGGCAGAGGGTTTGGATTTGTGCGGTTTAAAACCGAATGGCATGCAAATAGGGCAATTAGGAGTTTGAATGGACGAATGGTTGGTGGAAGAAGGATTGGGGTGCAGAAAGCTAAATATGTTGACAGGAATTCTAAGAAGACCTGCTATAGTCTTGCTGTTAAAAGTACAAGGAAAGCTTTCAGTGCTGTTAGTCTGCAAAATCAAGGAGTGAACTCAACATATCCACCAAAGGCAAGTCATGGTACCAATCAGGCTTGGACCGAAGTTGTGGGTAATTTCAAGGTGGTACAGGTAGCGGCATCGTTGACTTTGGCTTTGAAAAAAGAAGTGATTAATTCTTTTGTGGGAACTGCTTCTTGTCTGGATGTAACTGAGGGAGATATTCTTCGCTGGTTGACTTTGGAGGTGAAAGTGCAAGACGAAGTGAAAAAATTCCACTCATGTCTATTCTGGATTCATCCAGGGACGGGAGGATTTCTCACAGTTGGTGAAAATGGGACCAGTTCTGATTGAAAAACCTTTTTGGAAGCTGGATCGTTGGACGGAGGTGATTGGACCTGTTCTGCAACCTATTTGGGTTCAGTTCGTTGGCGTTCCTTTACATACCGGGACAAAAAGGTGTTTCAATGTCTTGGTGAGTGTTTGGGTGTAGTTATGGAGATCGATGATGAAGCCAATACCAAACAGAGACGTGACAGGGTACGCTTAATGGTTATGTGTGATCCTCAGCGACGATTGCCAGAAATCATTCCCCTGGAAGTCAAAGGTGTCAGGTTTCTTATGTTTGTTATTGTGGAGGATAGTTGCAAATGCTGCGGAAAGATGGGGCTGCCGGAATTATGCTGTCGGGAGAAACCTACGTCGGAGGAACAAGATGCAATTTTTCTGGAGGGCGATGCACTGATTGATGGCGGATTTCAAGGTGATTTAAATTTCAAATCTCACATCCCATCTGTTAGCGATCCTCTCGCAAGAGTTTTAGAGCCGGCACAAGAGAGATTGCAAGGGTGGTAGGAAACGGAAGTTTTGCTTGCTCCAATCACAGCGACGAAGGTGTTTACGTTGCAGAATCAGAGCGACCATCCCCCTTTTCGTGGAACGCCAGGGAAATCAAATGATAGGGATGTGTCGAGCTGCCCTCCCTTAAAAGGTGTTCTTAGGAAATTGCGTGATGACCTTTCTTCCCCTTCTATAAATCATATATTACAAGAGAACATGGCATGCCCAGGTATTGCCGATATGGATGGTTTGGCGACCCCAAAAGACGCCCAAGTGCCTTCGGGTAAGGGAAGTGACCCTTCTATTGATGGAGCTAGCTCTCATATATAGGTTTTGGATCATTGTTCAAACCCTGTTGGGCATGATTCTCAGGAAATTATTAGGATGAATGAGGATCGCTGTTGGGGAGATCGATCTTCAGACACTGACGGTATTTCCTACGACAGTGAGCATGATGCGAATCCTAGTATTCTAGAGAATCAAGCTTTATTGATGGTGGATTTGACAGATAATGTTGAAGCTCTAGCTATAGATGTGCCTAATAATGATTGTGTGGTAGAAAAAACAAGTAGATTTATTGAAGAAAAAATGATTGAAATAGCCAATGTGTTGGGAATTTCGATGGATGACCGGTTAGGTGGGCTGAGAAGATTAATTCGTGATATGATGAAGGTGAAGGGAAGAAGTACGGGAGGCCACAAAACCAAAAAGAAATCCAAAGCACAGAGAGAGTTCGAGCAATTAGCTTTCTCTGTTAATTATGATCATGCAGATAAGCATATGGGTGTGGCATTGTTGGGACTAAGAAGCTTTTATCTTGGAATGTTCGTGGGATGAACTCTGTTTCCAAAAGGGCGGTGTTGAAAAGCGCGGTTCAGTCATTTAAGGGAGAATGTCTGTTTCTTCAGGAGACTAAGATGAAGGTTATTGATATTCAAATTATTAGATCTATTTGCCCCTGGTCAGATAGTCAATTTGCTATGCGTCCTTCTATTGGTGCTTCAGGGGGCATTTTATTAGTCTGGAATGCGGCTTATTGGCAAAAGACGGATGAGTTTGTGGGAAGGTTTACTATTTCTGTCTTATTAAAAGATGTCTGACGTAATACAGAATGGGTAGCAACATCTGTGTATGGGCCATCTTCTTCTAATGATAGGGTGGAGTTTTGGACAGAACTTTCTCGGGTAGCTGGTTTATGGAAGCGCCCATGGGTGGTAGGAGGGGATTTCAATTGCATCAGGTTTCCGTCGGAAAAAAAAGGAGGTTCTGTCATTACTTCAGCTTTGAGGGATTTCAGTGATTGGATCAGGAGAAATTATCTTGTAGATTTACCTTTCCAAGGAGCTGATTTTACATGGTCTAATATGCAGAGGGATCCGATTGTGCGTCGGCTGGATCGGTTTCTAGTGTGTTCCGAATGGCTGGATATTTTTCCGGATTGTATTGAACGAGCGTTGGCTAGACCAATTTCAGTTCATTGTCCTATCCTTGTTGAGACTGATTTGGAAGATTGGGGTCCTCCACTTTTTTTGTTTGAATTAATGTGGATCTCAAAGACAGGTATTGTGTTAGAAAATGGAGGGCTGTCAAAGAGGTGAGTGGGTGGATGGGTTTTCACTTAGCTCCAAAGTTGAAATTCCTTAAAAAGCAAATTCAAGTCTAGCGTAGGGAGGTCTTCGGCCACATATCAGAAAAGAAGCATTATCTTTTATCTGACATTCAGAGCATTAATGGGAGGGTAGAACATGGGAAGAATGAAGAAGAGAGTTGGAATAGAAGAATTTCTCTTAAAGAGCAATTTCGAAGGCTGATTTTTCAAGAGATCAGTTGGAAGCAACGTTCTTGAAATAAATGGTTGGTTGCGGGAGATCATAATACCAAGTTCTTCCATGCTGTCGCTAGTGCCTGTCATCGTGTGAATCGGATAAATGCTATTGAAGTTGGGGGAAGATTATGGGAGGAAAAATCTGATATAGAAACAAAAATTGTTCAGTTTTTTCATAGGCTTTATTCTAGTGACTATAAGTTAAGTCCTCGGATGGATGGGATTTCTGTTAGTCAGCTTTCTACTTCTACTGCTTCTTCTCTTGAAGATCAATATTCTGAAGAAGAGATTAGAGAAGCCATGTTTGGTATGGGGGGAGATCGCGCTCCGGGCCTTGATGATTTTCCAATAGCATCTTTCCACTATTTTTGGGATAAGTTAGAAGATAAAATGCTAGTGTTCTTTAATGAATTCCAATAAGTTTGATTGGGAGTCGTTATAAGATTTTAGCCAAAGTTATTGCTAATCGTCTGCGAAAGGTACTTCCTGGAGTAATATACTTATATCTGATAAACAAGCTACATTTGTTGATGGACTCCAAATTCTTGATAGTGTCATTGTTGCTCATGAACGTATGAATTCTCATAATCGACAAAATCTCCCAGGACTGATTTGTAAGTTGGATTTCGAAAAAGCTTATGGTAGATTGGGGATTCCTTCAATATATGATGGAAATAATGGGGTTTGGATATAAATGAAGTAAATGGGTTCAGAGTTGTGTATCTTTAGCTCATTTTTCCATAATGGTGAATGGTTTTTCTAAAGGTTATTTCAAGAGTTCTCGCGGCATCCGACAAGGTGATCCTTTGTCTCCTATGCTGTTTGTTCTTGTTGTGGAAGCCTTGAATGAGAAAGCTAGACGGACGGGGTTATTTACAGGATTTGCTATTGATGATTCTGGTTTGGAGGTAACTCACTTGCAATTTGCAGATAATTCTATTATATTCTGTAATGCTTCACTAGATGAGGTTAACAATTTGAAAGTGATTTTGAAATGGTTTGAACTTTTGTCAGGGCTTCGAATCAAGTATGGCAAATGTGAGTTTATAGGTGTCCGGTTGGCAGCTAGTCAGGTTGCTACTTTGGCTAATGCTTTTGGTTGCAAATTTGGCAAACTGCCTTCTAATTATCTGGGGATACCCTTATGTTTGGGGATTCCCAAGAGTTCTATGTGAAGTTCAGTTTTGGAGCGTGTAGATAAAAGACTGAGTTCTTGGAAAGGTAAGATGTTATCTTTGGGAGGGAGAATCACTTTGATTAAGTCTGTTATGTCATGCAGAGCATTCCTATTTATTATTTCTCTTTTGTCAAGTGCCCTAAAAGTGTGGTGCGTCGGATTGAAAAGCTCCAAAAAGATTTTCTCTGGAATGATCATGTTGACAAAAGGAAGTATCACTTGGTTAGGTGGGATTTGATTTGCAAGCCTACTGAGCAAGTAGGGTTGGGGATCCGATCTATTGAGAAAGTTAATAAAGCTCTATTGGGAAAGTGGTTATGGAGGATTGGGGAATCATATCAAGGGTTGTGGAGACAAATTCTTATTTCTAAGTATAAGTTGGATAATGATGGGTGGTGTGTACCAGGTCAAATGTTCAAGGCCACTGGATTTTGGAAATCAATTCTATCAGGGAAGGATGATTTCTTTCCATGGATTCGCTTTTGAGTGCGTGATGGGCGTCAGGTTCGGTTTTGGCATGATGAATGGTGGTGTGGGCAGTCGACATTTCTTACTCTTTTTCCTAACCTTTACTTGTTAGATAGGAGATGGCAGGCTATTGCTGCAGATAATTTCCTTATTACTAGTGGTGAAGTGGTGTGGGATTTTAATTTTCATGGCACGATGGCCTTATTAGACAATGTTTATGTTCATGGTGGAGGATGTGATGTTAGAGTGTGGAAGCCGGCGGCCAAAGGTAATTTCTCAGTTAAATTGTTTTACAATGCTTTGCTTGATTCATCTAATCCTATTCAAGTGGGGAAAAGGTTTTGGGACTCCACAATACCTCATCAAGTATTGGGTGGCAAGGTCTCATAAAATTCTTACTTTAGACAAGTTGAAGAGATGTAAGCATATTACTGTCAATGGGTGCCCTATGTGTCAGGATGAGGAATCAGTGCATCATTTGCTTATCCATTGTGTTCTTTCTCGTAAAGTGTGGTCTGCAATTCTTAAAGTGTTTGATATGCAATGGGTCGTGCCCTTGAAAGTTGCGTATCTTTTTCATCAATGGCGTCTGCGAATCAAATATGTTCGCATGAGAATTCTTTGGAAGGTGGTGTTGTACGCGGTTTGTTGGAAAATTTGGCTGGCAAGGAATAATCATGTTTTCAAGAATAAGAGTAACTTGGTGGAGGATGTTGTTGCATCTATTATCTGGTCTGCTTCAGAGTGGGTGCTTTCAAGAATTGAGTTTAAAGGGGTGTGTTTGGAGGATTTAAGTAGATCATGGGCAGCTCATTTTCAAGGTGGATGGGTCTCTAAATCTTTAAACAGTGTTTCTTGCGAATGTCCTACTACGAGTTTTCTCAAATTAAGCTTTGATGGAAGTTATGTTCAAGCCATTGGAAGAGGTGGTATTGGAGGTGTCATTAGAGACTGGAATGGCATAACTATAAGGAATTTCTCTGGGCTGGTGGATTCTTTAGATGCTAATGAATCTGAAATGAAGGCTCTTTTGGTTGGTTGCAGCGAGTTGCGTAAGTTGGAAAGTTCTAAAGTTATCATTGAAGGAGATTCCTTTTCTACCATTCAGTGGAGTTTAGGCAACTGTTCCTATCCTTGGACGTTGGCTAACATGGTGGAGGAAGTGCAAGACATCGTGAGTCAATTGGATGCTGCCCTTCATCATGTGTTACGTGAGGCCAATGTTTCGACGGACAACCCCGCTAAGGAAGGGGTGCTTCGTTCTTCTTTATCCTTTGATGTATAGTTTGTTTTGCGTATTCTCCTTTTTCTTTTTCTTTTTTGTTCTTTTGGGTTTTCCCCTCTTGTTAATAAATTTTACTGTTTTAAAAAAAAAGAAAAATTTGATGTTGGTTGGTTGTGGCAGTTGGTGTTGTCAAATTGCTTTGGTTTTCTTGAATGAAACTCCATTCAATTATGGAAGAACTGAAGTGTTGAAACTGACCTTCAGCATTACGATTGTACCTAGTACAATATATGCCATATAGTACTCACAATATGCTATATATTAGTCATACATAACACATTATGAGTGCTTGTCATGCAAATCCCTTTCCATTTTATACTTTTACTAAGTACAGTTCTAAAAATTCATTGTAGCTTATAAAATGCCAACCACCCCCGCCCCCGCCCCAAAAAAAAAAAAACCGTTATGTCTTCTCTTCTCCCGACTTGACTGAGTCAACTTGGATTGGTCTCTCCATTAGACTCGCCTAAGCCATTCGCTCACATTGCAAGTTTTGAAAGTCCTGTGCAGAGATTTGCAGCTAAATATCTTTTACTTTTCACAGTTGGCATCAGAAGAACAAAATAAAAATAAAATTGATTTATGGCACCACACTTTGAACATGAGAGATGTAATCGATTTATTCCAGTATGCATTTAGGTCTGCATAAAAATCTACAAAAGTATCTACCAAGGTATCACTTTTCCTCCATCCCACCCCGAATCATTGGTCATTTCATTGCACATGAAATCAGAAACATATCAGAGGTTATTTTGATATGTTCTTCTCACTACCCTTGGCAAGGAACATCCAAAAGGACACCAGAATTCTCACATTATGCCGCGTTTCCTCAGACAAACAGTTAAACGAATTGATTTAACTTAGAAAAATCCTTCTTTTATGGCTTCGTTCGTCAAAATCCTACTCCTATCACATTGAAAACTACGAGATATAGATTCCTCCCAAACACATCAAATGCAGAACTAAAACAACCCTAATTACCGAAAAATCGCCATGAACAGATAAAATTGCTATAGGGATATATCAAAGAACCTCATTTTCTTATGCGACAAGAAGTAGGCGATGCCGAAGATGCAGATCGCCCACCATAGCGTCCGAACTTTCGCTTCCTCAATCAGATCCTGCAGCGTCTCCATCGCCTTCATGATCTCAAGACTCTAAAAATACTCTCTTTTTTTTCAATATGTAACCCTAGAAATCGTCTTGTTCCTTCTCGCTTTCGTGTTCTTTGGAGCAGAATTCGACTCTTCTTTGAGAGAGAACGAATCGGATTTTCCACGAAAACGAGATTCCTCTGCTCCTTTTTCTAGATTCTATTTTGCAGAGTAATAAACGTATCTTAAGATTGACAGATCGTAACGAGAAAACCCTAGAAATTGGGATTTCCCTCTTTCTCTCTCTGGGTCCAGTCCGTGGGAAGTAAAGATGGTGCTTGTCCGTTCGTAAATTAACAAATTTACTTACTTAGTGGAAAACGGAACATGAGGTGTCCTCTGAAATTTGTGAGGTTAAAATCCAAACCGTTCTTGTGTTGTAGGGGTGCGACTCAAGGTGCTCATGGGTCGGGCTTGGTATATATAATACTGGCAAGCAGGGCCTAAAATAAAAATATATTAAAATTTAGATATGGGTGTGTATTTTTCTTTTTATTGCAATGAGGATAGGAATAGTCCATTAAAATAGCTAATTCGAGAGAATCTAGAGATTTTTTACTTTTAATTGATTCTATATGAAAGAGATATATATATTAGAAAAAGGTATAAAATCTAGAAAAAATTAAGTTTCTCAATTTTAGATGGCGGGCCAAACTTCAAGGAGAATAAAATTTGACCAATGATGGTAATGTAATGGTGATTTTGAGCAGTTTAGATATATATATAGCCCCATAAATAGACCTCGTATGGTTTGCTTTCGAGAATCTTAGGATAATTATCATTAGTTGAAGTTTTCATAAATTCAAAAAAAGACGTGAGACAAGATCCCGGAATTCTAGCATTAGAAAGAAATCCTTAAAAAGATAATTTGGAAAGAGATACTCGTTGGATGCAACTTGGGTCCAGATCACGACAATGCAATTTGGGGCAGGGCGGTTTGGATTTGGGCTTAGGATCTGGCCTGAGTTTTGTGTGCACGCAGAGTTCAAGCCCAACTTGGGCTCAGATATCTAAATATTAGGCCATAGTTGGGCCTTGAGTAGCACGCCTCTTGCTCCATTACACTATTAACTCTGTGCCTGAGCTATGCAGTGTTGTCCATTGGTTTAAAAAGTCCAAACTTTGAATAGATCAAGGGTTGAAGCCTTGCCTGATCAATTTGAAATCCAGGATTAACTGGCTCATTTGAATAGTCTGAATGGGTTGAGTCAAACCCAAGACCCAACCTAAAAAAAAAATACCAAGTATAGGGTATAGACTCAATGGGCCAGGTCTAGCCCAGAGTATTGGATCTGATGACACAAATTCGACCTCTATTACGATAAGATTATGTTGATATTAGTAGGATCCATATCATGTTGTAGCTTCCAAAAAGGAATTACACTTCTGCTTTTCAAAAATAAAGGACATGAAATGTTTACTACCTACTGGCCTACCAAATACAAGAGGGTTTTGGGGCTAAACGACTACAAATCATATCCATCGTTTGTTGCTAGATGGGGGCCGATCAAGGACAGTGTGCTTTAGAAAGAATATAAAAGAAAAGGAAAAGGGGGAGAGAAGTGTGATGAGATTTTTTAGGGATAGTAATGAGGAAAGAAGTGGAGAAAGGATAGGTTTGATAGGGATGGACGGGGTTGTTTAAGAGAAATTGTAGGAGATATGATAAAGATGTGAGTTTGTTATCTTTATAAAATTGAATTAAATGAAGAGATTTAGGGAGGTGATTTGGAGTAGATAATTGAAATGGAGATTTAGGGAGGAGATTTGTTTTGGATGAGTGCAGTCGCCCACATCAAAGCTTGAGGCTGTGCATTTTTTTCTTCTATATTTTTTTGAAAGGAGAGATTTTTCAGGGCTAATGTGGCACCCCTCACAGCCCACCTCCCCCCGTACTTTAATATATATAATTGGCCAATTGAGTAATTGGACAAGTTTGGATTAAGTGATAGAAAGCCTAAAGCCCAGCTTGGCCCATGGGACAAGTGCATGTGTTGTATGGGTGCGATCCAAGGTGCTTGTTGAAAATTAGACCCCTGGGTTATTTACTAACCTGTCAAACTATGAAATTAAAGGGAGGGCTAAAAATCAACGATAAGTTACCTTTTTTTTTTTATGTTAGATGGCTAATAAAGACAGATCCGATTGAATTTTTAATAGATGTCTTATCTATAAAAAGTGTTATCTGTGTGCGGCCATGTATGTACCCGCAGGGAATAGTCTTTGCTTGTTAGATTCGGGTATCCCCCGGGGCCGGAGGCCAAAGGTCCAAAGGCTGGACTAGATAGAGATACCATGGGTCATAAAAATAAATAAATAAATAAATAAAAAGCGCTACCTAATGCAGCAGTGGGACCTACATTTGTACTACGGCTCCCTTGTTTATTGGCCATAGACATTGTTGTCACAATTGTGTTGACTCTTTGTTGCCAAAGGCCCTACAAATGACCTTTAGGAATTCTTGGAATTCCAACCTCTTTGATTTTGTTGAAATTTATGCTCCATCGAAGAGGAGGACTTTGGAATTCCACCTAAGAGGACAACTTTCAAATAATTTAAAACTCTCCAAATAAGAATTCTATGAATTTTTGTAAAGAAACGGGCCATAAGTCTAGCAGAAAACCATTAAATCTAGTCGGTCAGATTGAATAACCAAATCGAGTCAACTCGGCCAAGTTCAAGCAAGCAACTCCTCAAGCAAAAAAAAGCGTTTTAACTATTAAAATGTCAAGTCAAATTTGTTCTAAGCTATTAAAAACAAATTTAGTGATGAGCTATACAACAAATCTAATAATGATTAGATTTTTTGTCCAACGTGATTTTAATATTTTAAAATTAGTGCGAAGGTCCCCAAGAGTCTCAAAGATACTCTCATGGCATGAATTAGAGGAAGAAATTTGTTTTGGATCATTTTTTTAGATAACTTAATTTAAACTGAGACTTTGATGGACTAGCTAATCTTTAAATCTATGGTTCCATTAGCAGATGTAATTCAAAATGAAATATTTTGGCTATCCCACCTAGGGTAAAACTAAAAACTAACCAGAATAATCTTTAGTACTAAATGGTTCTTATCGCTCATGTTTTCCCCCTTAAAATAAGAAAAAAATACAGTTTGCTCTTAATTTTTTTATTTATTTTTGTTGAAAGGCAAATTTTATTGCAAGAGAAACATGTTACAAATTACATAATCTTGCTGAGCTCATTGAACTTCCACATTGGAACCTAATCATAAAGGTTTGTAATTTCTTGGAAAACTCATATTTCTGGCATTTGCATGGAATGTATTGGGTGAGAGGAATGTCACCTAATCTTTCGTAAATATAATTTCACTAGTTCATAGTCTGAATTGTCTATATTGTATTGATCTGCCAAATCAGTTTGCAAGTCATTGGAATCTTCCTAGGTCAAATCATCATAAAGGACGACTATTGTTGTTTACCCTTCATCTCATTGTTGGCGATTTTGTAATCAGATCAGGTTGTGCTGAGACCGAGTTGTGCCAAGACTATACTCAGCAAAACTTATTTGGCAACATTATATAAAATTACTTTAGTGAGAATTTGATGTATGGAACTTGTTTGGTAACATTATAGAAGTGTTGCTCTAAGGAGTGGACATAGGATTTATAATGTGGGACCCACTTTTTTTGTTTGAAGCACTCTATTATCATAGTACATGGAACCCACTTGTAGAAATCACAGTGTGGTACCCGCCTTTAAAAATTAAAATATGGGGCTCACATTCATAGGATTTATAATGTCGGTCCGCCCTTTGTGATGGTGACCATATGACCCACATTTATGAATTACAAAGTGGAACCACATTTTTTGTGGTTGTGGATACAGGATCCACCTTTAGAAATTACAAAATGTGGTGCCCCACCTTTTGAAATTAAGAAAATGCAGGCAGCGCATTCATAGGATTTACAATGTGGGCCCACTGTTATAGGCATTATAACCTGGGGCCATCTTTTTTATTAATTGTGAACACTGGGCCCACCTTTAAAAAATTACAATGTGGTACACACATTTAGAAATCCGAACATGGAGACACTTTCATAGGATTCACAATGTGGGCCCACATTCATAGGATTTACAATGTGGCTCTGCCTTTTGCAATTGTGACCATATGACCCACCTTTAAGAATTATAAAGTGGGATTACCTTTTCTGTGGTTGTGGAAACGGGACCCATCTTTAGAAATTACAACGTGATGTCCACCTTTATAAATTATAAGACAAGACCCACATTCATAGGATTTATAATGTGGTCTCACCATTATAATTTTATAATATGGGCCCACCTTCTGTGATTATGGCCATGTGACCCTGGGTTGGGCCAAGCTATGGTGTACTGACTGTTATGCCAATAGCAGTGTCCGGCAGCTAAGTTGGTATGGAGCTTGAGCGGGCGCCTTTGGGAATTATAAAGTGGGGCCACCTTATTTGGGATCGTGAATATGGGCCTACCTTTAGGATAAGTGATAAGATTTAGAGTATTTAAATGACATTATTTAAAAGGCAAGAGATAAGTAAAAACCAATTGTGCCAGTTTATTGTTTCTTAAAAAAATAAAAAAGTTTCGTTCCAACTTTCTTATGCCATCGGGTTAAGATTTTGAGATTCCTTCCCGTGAGATCAAAATTTGGAACAATGATTTATACGTACCAAACATGTTTTTCACAACCTTATCTCGTGGGAACATGGGAACATCCGAATGGCATGATTTCTGGGAATTGAATGGAATGAAAGATGAATGCCTCATATGGGTGCACAACTCCATTTCCAAAAGAACGGCTCCTTACCGAGCATGAAGTCTTACCTAGCTGTCTAGGATTTGAACCCCGGGTACGTCACCTCTTCCCACTTGTAAGGGCTTTCTTTCCGCGTGTGTGGGCTTCCTTTCCACTTGAGTGGGTTTCTTTCCCTTACGTATGTGGGCTCTCTCTTGGATCCAAAATTCTCTCTTTCATTAAGGATTACTCTGCATATTTAAGAGATATATTGAAATGGACTCCTCTAAAAGTTGCTTTATTGGATCTGCGATTGCCCACGTTGTGGTTTGCACAAGCTGTCGGTTAATAAGTTGCTTTGCCTGATTGGGAAACCCAAGGGATCTATCTTCTTTGTTAAACTCTAGAGCACTGTAGGGTGCTATATACTTTAGCATAGCTGATTCAACCATCTTGTTTATTGTTAGGCATAAAGGATTGTTGAGCAACAAGGGTGAAATGTACAATTTCCTTGAAAAAATTACACCAACAAACGGTTGGAAGGGCTCAATCATTTCATCTTAACTTGGGACCATGCCCGATCCAATTTCCCTTTTGAACATAATCCTTGAGTTTTTAGTTTGTATGTCTAGAACTCACGATTTGATCACCTAAACCTTTAAAAAGTGAGATACCAGAAAAGACATACAAAGTAGAAATCCGTTTCCCTTTAATTGAGAAAAAGAAGAGAGTTGGAAGCCATTGGTAATGGATTATTGTACTTCCTTTCTTTTCACATTATGATAGAAGATGATCAAAGGGTTATTTGTATCAATGGTGTAGGCCCTGTGGCTCATTATATCAGTTGTGTTTACTAAAATCTATTCACTTATTGGATGAACCATGTCTTACTTTTCAACCCACTTGTAAATTGGTTTTGGTAAGCTAGGAAATCGAATTAGTACAGCATTTACTCCAGTTACGACTGATATCATCATCTATTTAGTTTTCACTATTTAAAAAGCCAAAAAGCTAAAATTTGGTTCATGAATCATGATATGACCCAACAATCTATATAGTTGCTAAATGTTAGGTCATCTCATTGAAGTAGTTCAATCATGCCATTCCGCTAATAACTCAATGGTCACGCATCTATCTTTTCACAAAAACAATCACGGAACTATCCTTGGCTGTGTTGGTGAGTGACTTTGGCCTGTGTCTGCGAATGCATGAGCATTTATCAAAAGTAAAATAAAATAAAAAGTTCAATTATTTGCTCTGATTATCAATATCAGACCATGTATCACTAGAGAAAGTTGATAGGCGCGAACAATATAATGATAAATTTAAGTGGAGCATATGAGTTGCAACAACATTATGTTATTGGTATATATTGATATTAATAACTAAAGCAAGATTCTAATAAATTTATCCGGCGGTATTAAAAACTTGGGTTGAATTCAAATAAATGTAGTAGTTTTTTCTTTTCTTTTATGGTAGAAGATGCAGTTGAGATGAGCTGCCTTTCTTTTTTGTTTTTCTACAAGAAAATGTGATTCAACCATTTTGCAAAGTAGAATGATCAAATGATTATTAAAATAATTGTTAGATTATTTGTCCTCAATCCAGTGGATGATGTAAATAAATTGGTTTATTTTATTAATTAATTTATATTTTCATGCTCTATTCATGTGATGGATGGTATTTTATTGTTTGATTGCACATAACTAATACAAAATGCAATGATGATTCATGAGATGGACCGGAGCCCACAAGTGTGTTAAATGCAATCCATGTGTGTGGATGAGATTCACATACAGGAGACATTGATTACAAATCTTATACTTCAAGTATTTTCACAACCATTGATGAAGCACTGTAATTACTATGAGATAGTGTGATTTGTCTCAATCATCAGAGTGTAGGACTCTGAATTGTTGTGCTAGTATATTGGATGTACTAAAGGACCATGGATCGCACCTTATGCGAATCTATGTTTGATTTAAAGACTACTCTCATAACTCTAAAGCAATAGGCTTTTAATCCTGAGAGATTAATGGACTCAAGTTTCTACTATGCATTTACTTTGAGTCACCAATGAGTGATGCCAACTGTAGTTGAACACCTCGGTGTCTTGGGTACATGGTAGTGGGGCTGTGGGAACACATAATTCTCAAGATGGAATCTATCCTCTAAGAGAGACATATTCCTTTGTGCCAATTAATAGATTTATCATTGGTAAGTGCACACCCATCTCAATTAAGAGTTAATTGGATGATACTGATGATTACTGTAATTAATTGGGTCACAAGGATACTAAGATATGGATCTAATTTGGTTGGGTAGATTTATTCCAATGGATCCATGGATATAATTGATGGAGGGGCTTACTTGCAGTAATTGAGAAGTTTAGGGTCTTCTTATAAATATTTCTAAGACTGGAATGCAATTGCATTAACTTAATGGTGTTATTTGCAATTAACTATGGGTCTGGAGTTCACATGATATGTGGAGTCAAAGCTTTTTAGTTGGAACCAGTTTCTAAGGAATCCTTAGTGGTCCCCATGCTAGCCCTAATAAGAGAAGGTTACTAATCCAATTGGAATTCTTAAGGAAATGAGGAGCATGTCACATACTAAGAATAGAAGTGAGACTTATAATATTGGACAACGAGGAGGTGCTCCATAAACTATAAATAGGAGGAGATGGTTAGAGATCTCTACACACAATCTCATAAGCTTCTCTCTATCCTCTGGTTTCCTTCTCAAGTGCTTAGGGTTTCTTCTCCTTAGAGATCTCACCATTCTCTTGGGGAAGTTCTCTACAAGTGGGTCACGGCGTGGAAGAACACGAAGGCAAAGGAGAACAAATCTGTAAAAAGGGTTTTCGTAGAGATCAAGTATTCAAGTTCTTGATTTGAGCACAACCAAGCTCTAAAGGTATAGATCCACAACGTATTTATTTTAGTAGATCTTTTATGCATGTTTGTTTATTGATCTATCTTTTTTATCGATCTTTGATCTTAATGAATGAAATTAGGGTTTTAGATCTTGAGATTGAGTTTTTGGCCTCATGGGTATTTGATCCCTGCTTTAAGTGTGTTAAAAGTTTTGAATAGCTATCCACGAGGCCCACCTACTTCCAACAATAATGTGATGCATGTGATTTGCTAGCTAGCCTCTGAATATTAGACTTTTGATGTGAAACATTGATGATGATAAATGGGACATGGATTGCTATGTTTGGACTCTGTAAGTGCAACTGGAAAATCTTAATCTAGAGAGGGATGATGTGGCATTTCACTATTTTACTGTTCCATTTGGGACAAGCTATCTCATTGCTGGGCATCCATCATTATACCACTCTGTCAAAATGAGAATAAAGGTGTTTGTGTATACTATTAGCCAAAAGGCCTAGAAAGGTATAAGGTGTTTGTGTGTGCTTATGCTCTGATAGAGCATCATAGTCTCATAGGAAGATTTTCTCCCATGGGAACCTCGCCAGTCGCCATGGCTAAGAGTGCTTATGGGCCGGCCAGGCTGAATCTGGCCAACCCAGTCTGCTTTGGGCCAAGTTTGTACCATAGCCTAAGTCGAGCGAGGCTAAGTTTAATATTGAGGTCAGAACTCATATCTAATCTAAAATCTGGCCCCGTTTAGCATATGGGCCAGGCTTAGATTAAGTGCTTGAAAATCCAAAGTCTGACCCCGACAAGCAGTGCTTGTAGTTTAGTACTGACTTGTTTGCTCTAACTAACAAGTGATAGAAAGCTCGGCTGGGCCTTATATATTTCAGGCAAGCTAGGTGCAGACCAAGCACTTATGCCCCCTTTCAAGCTTGAGCCGGTTACAAGCATATGTTTCTAAAGTCCTTAGTTTCTAGTGCATTGATGGGATCTTCCGGGATAGAAGTGGCTAACCATGTTTGGCATATAGTGGCCAAATCTCGGCCACCAATGCACTAGAAACTGGCTACCCATGTTTCTAAAGTCCTCAGTTTCTTGTTTGCACGACCTCCACCCATTACCCATTGAAGGTGATTCTCTCCTCCTCATCAAAACTGTCCAACAAGAAGGCACACTCTCTTGGCAAAGGCACACTCTCTTGGCACCTATTGTCTTTATGGAAAAAAATCCAACAAACTCTCAAACAGATCCCACGATGGTAGGTTTAACTTTGCCGATGCACTTCTAATCGGGTGGCCCATGAATTAGTTCACATGTATTTACCTAGCATCACTATCTTCACTAATTCAGTTCCAGATCATATCCATGCAGTGTGCAGGAAGGACATCATTGCTAGCAGCTCAGTGGTGCAAAATGCAGCAAGGATATTAGTAGTGGAAGAAGTTGACGATAGGGTCCCTTATTAGGTACTACTATGGGCCCCAATTTTGCAGTTCGACTACTATTAGTTGTTTTTTTTTTCCTTTTCTGTTTTAGCTCAACCTTTCTCGGACTTTCTTTCTCTCTACCTCCTTCATTTCTTTATGTTTTGTACTCTTCTTTATGTACTTTTGGCTTTAATCTATGTTATTCCTTACTAGCAAATTAAAAAAAAAAAGTCTTGGATAAGCCTCATCCAGCACCACCCTTGGACTTGTGGTAAGGCCCATAGGTCCTACGCCTCATTCATTACAATACCTTTGTTGCAAGCTGAATCAAGGACATGTAATTGGGTTTGTCGGTCCTAATATTTAAACGAGAATTTGATGGATTAACTATTATATATATTAAAGCAGCAGGTGATTATCTAGGAGGATGACACGTGGCGCATCCTCATACTTTTTACAATGCCACATTATGGAATTGCCCTTCTTATCTAATCTTACAAAAAGACCCTCTTTGAGTACCACGTCACCTCTATATAGATAAGTGAGGGTGATTCGTGATTTCAAAATTTTAATGGAACCCTAAAAAATCTCTACAAACTAAATCTATCCCTGAAATATCATAACCCGTCCTTATCTCAATACATTTGAAACGTTTCTGCACCCAAACAAGAACGTGTTTGTGGCTCTTAAGAGTCTTCTAAAGAAGAAGAAATCAAAGAAAGTGCAGAAATCATCAAAGGGACATGTGTCAAACACGAATGTGTTTGCGGCTCTTGAGAGTCTTATAAAGAAGAAGAAATCAAAGAGAGTGCATAAATCATCAAAGGGACATGTGTCTAACAAGAACCAGGAGCAACGGGAGAATTCTAAGGTGTTCTGGGCACCGGCGTCTGACTGGGAAGCCTTGGGCTGATGTGTATGACAGCAGCAGAGGTGCAGCAACCCCCAGTAGAGGTAAAAGGATCTTAGAAATCTTTCCTTCTGAAATTGATAGATCATCATTGATTGCTACACTTCCTGTTAATATCAAGAGTTTGAGTGACCTTGGTGCGCTTTTGATTGGAAAATATTTCTATTAGGGGTGATCATAAGAGCTATTAGATTGTGAGGGGTGATATATTGTGGGAATGTTTGGATTTGTGATAGCTATGTTAGATCTCTCCGATCACATTTGTGTCTATTCTTGATTCTTGCAAAGGAAGTCGTGTGGAATTGGTCTTGGGTCATATGAATGGATTTGGATTAATTGAATCTAATAGTGCGTCTTTGAATATGTAGCTGATTTAATCATTTTGATTGATTTGTTCCATAGTTAATTCCCTGTGACCCGATTTTTGTGGGTTTTTTTTTTTGGTTTTCTTTTTGACATATATGCTGATTTTGTATGCCTTGCTCTCCAATTGTTTGGTTTTGTTCTGTCTGCGTGAGGAGCATGGGGTCAGTTTAATTCACTTGAGTCATATTGAGGGCGAGCATGTGTGGCTCATAAGTTCAGACGGTCTGCCTAGAATGGCCTTGAAGGTGGTAAGATGCTAAATTAGTTTCATGCTTTGGCTTAGAAATGTGTAACAAAACTCTGTTGATTAATTGATGGATAGAAATATATGACCGGAAAGGTAAGCAAGGCCAGTCTTATTTATTTGTTTGTATTTTACAAGGTTCTAAAGATGTAGTCTTCCTCTTTCTTTTCATTGAGTACCTCCTTTTTAGTTTGAAGGATCTTGGGCACATGGATATATATGCTGTCTGAAATTGGGAAGGACTTTTGGATATATATTCTACAGGGTCTTTTCATTGAGTACCTCCTTCTACAAATGCTAGGGGCTTTCCAAATGGCTCACCACGCCATATTCCATGGCCTCAAAAGGAGGATAATGCTTATAGTGTATCAGATGCATGTAAGCAGTCGTGCTAATGGATCATCATCAATTTATTATCATTAATTTCTTTTTAACTACTATTCCTTATTGCCCATGTTATCATCGGTTTATTATCATTAATTTCTTTTTAAATACTATTCCTTATTATCATATGGTTGTTTCAATGTCTTCTTTGTTTTTTGTGTTGAAATAAAAAAAATAAGCTTTATTTATTTTTTATTTCTTCTTCAATGGTGTTTATATATTCATTTAAACATTGGGTAAATCTAAACCGTTCATATTGGGTAAATCTAAAATGTTCATTTGAGACATTTTAGAAGCATTGATCTTATTAGAAGAAACTGTGATAGCTTACTTTTATACAATTTATAATTTTATTTATCGCTTTATTTTTATTTTTGGATATTCTTATGTTTGCTTTACAGTTTTTGCATGTCTTTATTTCATATGTCACTTCTTGTCACTTTTCAACCCATTCTTAGAATTTTTCTTGTTAGTGTTTTTAATTTGAGAGAGAGGGAGTAAAAAATATAGTCCCATTTAATAATTATTCAACAGAGGGTTTCCTTTCTAATAATAAAGAAGTGATTTCTAAGTGTATCCATTGTAATTGATATTGCGATAAGATCTGAAAGAAGGAGGAAATTGAATGGAGGGAAGCTATCAGTATGTTTTTAGATAGATGTATATTCATTGAATCATTTTTCTTCTTTTTAATAGATCTTGACATGGATCATTTTAAAAGTTTAAATAATATATTATAAACGTATACGGGGCTCCAAAGGATGGTCACCAATCTTGAACTTCTTATATAATTGTTTTAAATGTAGTTTGTTTGTTTACTCAGTGTCTACTTTCAATTGAAATTGGATGTTCGTTCGATGAATTAAAGGCTCACGTTGACCGCGGGCCCTAAAACGCTAGTTATATTATTGGAAATTTATACTAAAAGCAAACTTGTATGTATTTGTCTTCGACTAATTAGTATATTTTTTCTTTTCATCTAAATGAGATTTTGTATGGGCAAATGGTTGCATTATTTATGATTATGCATGTGTGTCTTTTATTCTATAAAGTAGACAAGTTGGTGTATAGGGTTCTACTTATACACAGATGTTAAACCCCAATCCAGGTTTAGCGCGATTAGTGGTAATTAAGTGCGTGGTTAGTTATTAAGTGGGTTTGGAGTTCGTGGGTTAGAAATTGGTTCGATTTAGTCTAGAATTAGCTTTGGGGAATTTTGAGAGCGTTTTATGCTATTCAGTCACACTCAGGGATGCCTTGAGTGTACGCGTAAGCTCAGGAGGAAATCCTAGTTTTTCTGATCTTAATCGTGATTTCGACCTCAATTGAATGGTTTTATTTTATTGTTTAACTTTTGGG
Organism: Persea americana; assembly: GCA_029852735.1. NCBI lineage: Eukaryota > Viridiplantae > Streptophyta > Magnoliopsida > Laurales > Lauraceae > Persea > Persea americana. Next base: position 58,267,499 of record CM056810.1, read on the forward strand.
TTCAACCTGTTTTTGTTAAGACCCAAAATTCCAAGTTTTGGTTGAAAGGGGTAAAATGGTCATTTCACATCAAACCTGGACCCAAATTTCGAAATCTCAAAACTATGCCAAATTTGTACTTTTTGGAAACTAGATTTTTCGGTGATCGATTTTGTCTTCTTCGTCGATTTCATCCGAGGCCCACAAATCGGTGTTTTATCCATCTCAAATTTTGAAGTCAATGGGGCCCACAACCCATTTGACTTAAGTGACCTTCTCCCTCATGTGCACTACGTTCAGAACCCATTCCCTCATTTCCTGCAACTCTCATTCTCAAGAGCCAGCTGAGAAGAACTCTTTCTTCCTCTCCCTTGTTCTCCTTGCATGCCCAAGTTAGGAAGTCTCAAATCAAAATCTGAGCACACCATCTTCTTCCTCTCATCTTGAGCTTTCCATTGCTGTCATTTTCTTGAGGATTCCAGCTGAAAAGCCCCTTCTTCCTCCTTGTTTCTCTTCGTTTGGATAGCTACAGGTAAGAGACCTTTTTCATCTTTTCAATGTGGTCTTTTGAGCTAATTAGGAACTCATTCCTCTAACATGCAAACCCATTTTCGAAATGGGGATTTTGTTTGCCCAAAATGATGATTTTTGGAATGGTTTTCTTGGGACTTTGGTGTAGATTTCGTGGTTCTTCTTGGGGTAGGAGTTTGAGAGATCTTGGATAGCACTTTGGTGTAGGTAAGTGATCAATCTAGTCTTCTTTGAATGCATGCTATAGTTTTATTTCTCTAAGCTACAAATGAATTGTTTTCTTGTTTTAGTATTGAAAGGGATTGCTTTTCTCATGATGAATGTTTTGGAAATGTTATTTGAATTGAAATGTATATGTTGTTTGAATTATCTTGAGGCATTCTCATTCAATTAAGTATTGGTGGTTGTTCAAATGTTTTAGGATGGATGAATGATGGGAAGAGTTGAGGTGTGAGTTGTTGAAGGAGATTGAGTGATTGAATGTGAAGTTGGAAGGTTCAAAATGGCAAGAGAAGCTTTGAAAAATGTTGGAATTGTGTAAGGCATTGCTAAGGAGAAGGAGCCAGAAATGTCCAAGGAGAATGCAGTTTTCTGCACTGCACGGATTCAGGCAGAAGCCTGTCCGCTCGAGCGAAGTTCGTGGTCGCTCGAGTGAGCAAGCTTCTGTCTGGGAGAAACGCTGCTAGAAACCTGTCCGCTTGAGCGAACATTGGGTGAGCTCGAGCGAACAAGTCTCTGGTTGCGACCGCTCGACCGAACCCGGTGGAGGCTCGAGCGAACAAAGTTCTGGATGGGTCCGCCGAGCGAACGTATCATCGCTCGAGCGAACCTGATGCTGTTTGATTTCTAAATGTGAATGAGAAAAAGGAGGAGATTGTTAGAAGGAAGAAAACTTGATCATGTCAAGTGTCTTAAATTTGTTATTGTGCCATTGAAACTCATAATATCTAATAACATCAGAACACCAAATTATTTTGAACACTGATATTTGAATTTCAATTGCACTGAGATCAAATTAAGACTCTTAGTATGAACTCGAATTAGATTGTTTAAAATTTTCAGTTTTGTCACTATGAGTATTATCGTACAGTAGTTTACTTTGCAAGTTTGGTTTTGCTTCAAATTATTTAGAAAAGGAAAAATGGGAGTCACTTCTTTAGTTCATGATGATATAGTTTATGCTATCTTTGCAAATCATGTTTCATTTTACCTTGATAAGCGCATTTTCCCATTCTTGATAAGTTTTGTACGAATATCGACATGCTTTGTGCATACATGAACATCATGGAATATCGCTGAGCTTGGACTGCCCTCTCAGTTTGATCCACTAGTTAGGGGGTCCTTAAGCATAAGGACAATCTACAGATTAGTCGTGTAATTATATACATTCTTATTTTGTCCAGTTCCGCGGCCGGTTTTCCCACTCACCTTGTGTGACTGGGCTTTTGCTTCGTTTCGTTTTGTTTTGTTTCGTTTTGCTTGCTCTTGTCATTGAGTGTGACAGAGAAAGGATGAGCTCAATGTGGATTCATGAATCATGTTATTTTCTTGAAATTATATTAGTTTTGCTTTGTACAGTTTATATATGTTTTGCTCAGAAATCATGTCAAGTTTTAAGTATTAATCATTCCAAATATTGATCGATTTGTTTTATGTCTAAATTGATCACCTGCCAGACCGTCGTGTCTGACTTTTTCTGCTTTGGTGTTTAGATGCAGGAGCAGCTGCCCCTGAGGAGGAGTGCCCGGAGGAGGCTTTCGAGCCACCCCCAGCCCGTGAGTGGTAACCCGATGACGTCCTCTAGACGTCGGGTGGGGTCTTGAGCACGATACATGATGGGAATGGTCGTTTGTTTTGTTTTGGGTTGTAAGGCCTTTGTTGGCCGTTGATACTTTGGGAATGTGTAAACTTAACTTAACTTACTTTTGTTTTTTTGAAACTTGAAAGTTAAAAATGATGGTAATGCCATGTTATGTTTCCTCCTCTGATTATTGTCTTCTTGATGATTTAATTTATGTAAGTGGATGTTATGTCACATGTAAAGAATAGATAAGATTACTTGCACGCTTCCGCAAATCATTGTTCGTGTGAGATAAAATTGCATGTTTGTTTTGGGAATCCTTACTGCGGAATCATGTGGGTTAATCATAGATAGTTGGTAGAGCCCAACAAGCACGCCGCGGGCATCGGTTCGGGGTCGCAACAACGGAGGACTTCTCTGTCGGTTCTTATAGAATATAAGTTTTTGTTCACAATCTAGATGGACTTGGACACACCATCGGTACGATTGTAGCATGATATTTCAGCAGGCTTGTCTTGGCTGCGGGAAAAGGTATAGTTTCGACTCATCATGCTAGTACGCTTTGTGTGTATTGAACATGACTGCTTTTGAGTTTATTATCTTTATACTGACTATATAAGATGATTAACATCCAAATGGTTATTATGAGTGCTTGTACTCCTAATCCTTACATAAATAATAGACACATACATTTAGTCTTTGCCATTTTGATTTACAAAGGAGTGAGATCTTTTATGGGTCAATAATCTCAGTAAATTGGATGACTACACTACGTGTATGGTGCATATTAGTTTATTGACGGAATCCAGTCCCAAAATTGGGATCGATGATATCCCCTTGATGAAGCTTTTAAGTTTTGATTATGTCAAACCCTGCAGGTGGACTTTGTGTCCGACATATCAAATAAGTTAAGTGTAAGGTCTCAAGGAATTATAAAGATATCGATTAAATATAGATGTCGGTAATTATTTAATCGATGGATATCTGAAATCTTAACATGGGGAGATTAATAAGCATTTAATGACATGAAGCTCGAAATATTAATTTTGAGAATAAGGGCAGGAGTGCAATTATAATTCTCTAGTGGACTGAATTGTAATTTATGGAACTAGGATTCTAATTTGGGTTGAATTAAGGTTTCCTGCTTCCATAAGAAGCCTATCCTTATTTACTTCTTAAGGTCCCTATTGTAGCCTATAAATATGCGCTACTGCTCTCTAGGTCAAAAAGAAGAAAAATCTCGTTTTAGAGAGCAGGGAGAATTCGTAGAAGAAGCCCACTCCCTGGTGCGAATTCGAGCATAGAGGAATACAGTAGAAGATCTTAAGATTTTCGGGCTGCTGCAAGACCGAGATCAGATCAGAAAGACCGAGATAAAATCAGAGAGATTCTCGAAGGTATGGTCTTTGATCATCTTTGTTTAAAGCTATTTCCGCATTGATCTATAAGCAATATCTAGGGTTCTTGGCGGAAACTCTTTTCTAACAATGGTATCAGAGCCAATCCTGATACTGCATATGAATTGAAGAAAACATAGTAAGATTATAGGTTGCTGTAAAAGAGTTGGTTTGCTTTTGCTGTCTATAACCCTTGTTTTGTAGCGAACTATCTGATCTCTGTTTTGCTGCGATTGATCTGGTTATCATGGTCACCATGTGTGTATGTTATGTGAATGGATCCCACGAATCAGATTCGTGGTTACTGTTTTACGTATTTTACAAGTTTTATGGTGATGTAATTATATTGACATAGCGTGTGAACTCCGTTTGTCAGGAGGCTTAGGTTTAATGTAATTTTTCATGGAGATGTAATTATATTGAGATAGCATGTGAACTCCGTTCGTAAGGAGGCTTAGGATTCAATGTAATTTTTCATGGAGAGGCGCAGGTTTTGAAGGCAGAAATTCGATTTCAAAGGAAGAACTTGAAAAAAAAAAATTTGGTCCGCTGACCGGGCAGCTCGATCCCCACCGGGGGACACCCCCGGACCCCCTCTTCGAAGCGCATGTTTTAAAGAAGTGGCAATCATGAAGACAAAAGGATCCTACTTGACCATGATAGCTAGGTTCCTTATGCTGGTTGTCTTTCCTTTTATGTGCTTGGATGTCTATTATTATCATAACTTGCTACATATGATATTATACTTGTTTAATTATGTTTGGAATGGTATAGTAGTATAGATATGGTTACCTATTACTACTGGATTTTAAACTGGTATTAATTAAACTGTTTTATAAGAACCCTCATTGTTAAATAACTAAGTGGGAGAGGGAACTTCGTTAGCTCCCACGGTCTACATCATAGTTTTGTAGGAGATGTAATGGATTTATATGTTGACCTTAGAGTCTTCCTCCTAATCGGATGAGTTAATTATGGAATCTCCAATACAAACTCTCATATGGATGATTTAGGGTAATTATTAGTATAGGTCTCTTCTCCATCTGATGGGACTGAATACAGAATAATGAACCCTAACTTAAATGATGGTATACACTTAGCTATAAATAACAGTATGCTCTCCATCTGAGCCTCTTCTATTATTTATAGGACCAAAGTCATGGCAGCTGTTTGGTTTTACTTGGCATGCTTGTTGCCTTGACAGTAGAACTAAAAGGTTATGTCCTATATGAACAATATAAGTATGGTACTTGTCCTCACATCGAGGCATACTATGCATTGATGTTTTAGATTGCTATCGGACTCTTTTGTTAATTGGCAGGGGGAGCCAATTTTCCTTTTATTTGAATCCAAAGATTTAATTTTGCCCATCATAATTTGTTAATTATGTAAATATCAGGTTTTAAGATGGGTGCTTTCAATCCACTTGGTGTTATTCTCAAAGAACACAAACTCACTGGACCTAATTACATTGATTGGAAAAGAAATTTGGATATTGTGCTAACTGCTGAAGAGTACAAATATGTGCTCACTGAGGTGTACCCAGATAAACCTGTGGATGGATGTATTGATGCGGTAGCCATCGAGGCATACAAAAAATGGAACAAGGTTGATGAGATGGCACGATGTTACATTTTGGCATCCATGTCAAATGTTTTGCAACAGCAACATCAGCCTTATGCTACTGCCTATGACATCATGTACAGTCTCAAGGAGATGTTTGGTGATCAGGATCGGGCAGCTAGACAGGTTGCTATGAAAGAACTGTTTAACACTAAGATGGCTGAAGGTACCCCTGTGAGGGATCATGTTCTGAAAATGATGGGACACCTCAATGAACTTCAAATCCTTGGAGCTGAAATTGATGGGGAGACCTAGATCGATATCGTTCTCCAATCCTTGACTGATTCCTTTGAGAAATTTTGCCTAAATTACAACATGAACAAGCTCAATTTTTCCCTGGCGGAATTACACAAGGAACTTCAGGCTGTTGAGGGCCTTTTTAAAAAGCCACCTAGTGTTCACGTTGCTGAAAAAGGTACTGCTTCTAAGCCGAAAGGCAAGGAGAAACAGAAAAAGGGTCAGAATCGTAATACAGTTCCTAAAGGGGGCAATGGACCTCAAGGAGGAGTGAAAAAGCCCAAGGGCAAGTGTTTTCATTGCAAGGAAGTAGGGCACTGGAAAAAGCAATGTCCAACTTATCTCAACAAAGTGAACAATAAAGGTAAATTTCATTCACTAGTTGTTGAATCATGTTTGGCGGTTATATCTACCGGTATCTGGTGTGTAGATACGGAAGCCACTAATCATGTTTGCAATTCTTTGCAGAGGTTCCAGGAAACCAGGCAGCTAAGTGATGGGGAGATTTATTTGCTTATGGGTGATGCTACGAGAGTGGCAGCAGTTGTAGTAAGAGATGTTAGTCTAAGTTTTGGTAGAGATAGGAATTTAATTTTAAGAGATTGTCTTTATGTTCCCTCCATTAGGAGGAATTTAATTTATGTTTCCAAATTGGTTAAAGACAGCTATTCCGTTTATTTTAATAAATTTGTGGTTATTAAGTCCAATAAGCATTTTATCTGTTCTGGTTCATTGGTGGATGATCTTTATATTATTAATCCTATCTCTCCTAAACTGCAATTGACTGAATTGAATAACACAATTACCGTACCATGTAAGAGAAAGGAACCATTGCAAATGAACCAAACGTATCTTTGGCATTTACGCCTGGGTCATATTAATCTACACCGGATATCAAGACTGGTTGCAAATGGACCATTACAGTCATTGGCGGTCGAGGCCCTTCCAGTCTGCGAATCTTGTTTAGAGGGGAAAATGACCAAGCACCCTTTTTCGGCAAAAGGCTATAGGGCCAAAGAACCGTTGGCATTGGTTCGCTCTGACCTGTGTGGGCCCATAAATGTCCAGGCAAGTGGTGGCTTTGAATATTTCATTACTTTCATTGATGGCTATTCAAGGTATGGGTACATTTACTTAATGCGCCGTAAGTCCAAATGCTTTGAGAAATTCAAGGAGTATAGGGCGGAAATGGAGAAGCGTTTAAGTAAGAGTATCAAGACACTACGATCTGATCATGGTGGCGAGTACCTCTTTGGAGAATTTAGGGATTACTTAGCACAAGAGGGGATTACATCCCAGCTGCTGCACCAGGTACACCTCAACAAAATGGTGTCGCAGAAAGAAGAAATAGGACTCTTATAAATATGGTAAGGTCAATGATGAGTTATTTGGAGTTACCTAATTCGTTCTGGGGGCATGCTCTAGAAACAGCTACATATATTCTTAACTTAGTTCCATCTAAGTCAGTACTTACTACACCAACATAACTATGGACTGAGCGCAAACCTAGTTTAAAGCATGTTCAGATTGGGGGCAGTCCAACACATGTGCTGAAAGGGAACACAGATAAGTTGGAACCAAGAACAGAAGTTTGCATTTTCGTTGGCTGTCCCAGAGGAACAAAAGGTGGTCTGTTCTATAACTCTCAAGATCGAAAGGTCATTGTTAGCACCAATGCTCGATTCTTAGAAGATGACTATATCATGAACCACAAACCCAAAAGCAAAATTGTTCTAGAGGAATTGAGAGGAGAAAGACCTACCCAAACTTTTCCATCGCCAATAGCACAGGAAGAGGCACCAAAAGATGGAGAACTTGGCGTTCCATTACCTCGTCGTAGTGGGAGGATTGCCGAGTGTTCAACTAATGATATTCCAGGTGAAACCATCAACATGATGGGTGATGAGCCGGATCAGCATGTCAATGATGGCACACCAGGATTAGTTTTGGCACAACGTGACACTACTCATACACAGACACAGGATGTGCCTCGTCATAGTGGGAGGGTTGTTCGTCCACCCGAGAGGTATATGTTCTTGGGAGAGTCATACGACAGAGTCCTTGATGAGCTAGATACCGAACCCTGTAACTATAATGAAGCAATCCAAGACAAATATGCAGAACTATGACAATAAGCTATGCAATCAGAAATGGATTCTATGTACCATAATCAAGTATGGGATCTTGTAGAACCACTAGAGGGGATAAAACCTATCGGTTGTAAGTAGGTCTACAAGAAGAAAAGAGGGGTGGATGGAAAGGTTGAAACCTTCAAAGCTAGGCTTGTTGCGAAAGGGTTTACTCAGAAAGAAGGTATCGATTATGAGGAGACTTTCTCGCCAGTAGCGATGCTGAAATCCATCCAGATTCTTTTATCCATTGCGGCTTATTTTGATTACGAAATTTGGCAAATGGATGTCAAGACAACATTCCCTAATGGAAATCTTGATGAATGTATCTACATGGTACAACCAGATGGATTCATAGCTGAAGGTCGTGAGCACATGTTGTGCAAGCTTAAGAAGTCCATTTATGGACTTAAGCAAGCATCTAGATCTTGGAACATTTGTTTTGATCAAGCCATTAAATCTTATGGTTTCGAGCAGAATCTAGATGAATCTTGTGTGTATAAGAGGTGCAACGACAACGTAGTAATTTTCTTAGTACTTTATGTAGATGACATCCTACTCATTGGAAACGATGTTGGGGTGTTGTCTTCGGCCAAAGTATGGTTGAGCATTCAGTTCGATATGAAAGACTTAGGAGAAGCTAGTAGGGATTAAGCTATTGTGAAATTGGAAACAAAGAATGTTGGGCTTGTCTCAAGCGGTCTATATTGATGTGATTCTTGCCCGTTTTAGCATGCTAGATTCCAAGAAAGGATTTCTTCCTTTCAGGCATGGAATCACTTTATCCAAGGATCAGTGTCCTAAGACACCTGATGAGATAGAAAAAATGAAGGAAGTACCTTATGCTTCGGCGGTGGGAAGCCTCATGTATGCAACGCTATGTACTAGACCTGATATTTGTTTTGCCGTTGGCATGGTTAGCAGATATCGGTCTAATCTAGGGAGAGAACATTGGACTGCGGTTAAGCATATACTTAAGTACCTTAAGAGGACTAGAAATTATATGCTGATTTATTAGGCAGAGAGTTTGATACCCACTAGGTACACAGACTCGGACTTCCAGTCAGATAATGATGCCAGAAAGTCGACCTCAGGATTTGTATTTACATTGGGAGGTGGAGCTATAAGTTGGAGGAGTGTCAAGCAATCATATACTGCTAACTCTACCATGGAAGCCGAATATGTGGCAGCTTCTGAAGCAGCCAAGGAGGTAGTTTGGCTCAGAAACTTCTTGATGGAGCTAGAAGTGGTACATTCGGTAAAATCACCTATAATATTTTATTGTGATAATACCGGTGCGGTTGCTAATGCAAAGAGCCCAGGATGCATAAGAAGAGTAAGCACATCCAGCGTAAGTATCATCTAATACGAGAAATCGTACAGAAGGGTGATTAATTGTGACCAAGATTGCATCAGCGGACAACCTGGCAGATCCTTTTACAGAGAGCTTACCAGCAAAGAGCTTTGATAGACATGTGGAAGGCATGGGGTCGAAATACATGTTAGCATGGCTTTGAGTCTAAGTGGGAGATTGTTGGAAATTTATACTAAAAGCATACTTTTATGTATTTGTCTTCGACTAATTAGTATATTTTGTCTTTTCATCTAAATGAGATTTTGTATGGGCAAATGGTTAAATTATTTATGATTATGCATGTGTGTCTTTTATTCTATAAAATAGACAAGTTGGTGTATACAGTTCTACTTATACACGGAGGACTTATCTGTCGGTTCTTATAGAATATAAGTTTTTGTTCACAATCTAGATGGACTTGGATACACCATCGGTACGATTGTAGAATGATATTTCAGCAGGCTTGTCTTGGCTGCGGGAAAAGGTATAGTTTCGACTCATCATGCTAGTACGCTTTGTGTGTATTGAACATGACTGCTTTTGAGTTTATTATCTTTATACTGACTATATAAGATGATTAACATCCAAATGGTTATTATGAGTGCTTGTACTCCTAATCCTTACGTAAATAATAGACACATACATTTAGTCTTTGCCATTTTGATTTACAAAGGAGTGAGATCCTTTATGGGTCAATAATCTCAGTAAATTGGATGACTACACTACGTGTATGGTGCATATTAGTTTATTGACGGAATCCACGTCCCAAAATTGGGATCGATGATATCCCCTTGATGAAGCTTTTAAGTTTTGATTATGTCAAACCCTACAGGTGGACTTTGTGTCCGACATATCAAATAAGTTAAGTGTTAAGGTCTCAAGGAATTATAAAGATATCGATTAAATATAGATGTCGGTAATTATTTAATCGATGGATATCTGAAATCTTAACATGGGGAGATTAATAAGCATTTAATGACATGAAGCTCGAAATATTAATTTTGAAAATAAGGACAGGAATGCAATTATAATTCTCTAGTGGACTGAATCGTAATTTATGGAACTAGGATTCTAATTTGGGTCGAATTAAGGTTTCCTGCTTCCATAAGAAGCCTATCCTTATTTACTTCTTAAGGTCCCTATTGTAGCCTATAAATATGCGCTATTGCTCTCTAGGTCAAAAAGAAGAAAAATCTCGTTTTAGAGAGCAGGGAGAATTCGCAGAAGAGGCCCACTCGCTGGTGCGAATTCGAACATAGAGGAATACAGTAGAAGATCTTGAGATTTTCGGGCTGCTGCAAGACCGAGATCAGATCAGAGAGATCTCGCAGGTATGGTCTTTGATCATCTTCGTTTAAAGCTATTTCCGCATCGATCTGTACGCAATATCTAGGGTTCCTGGCGGAAACTCTTTTCTAACAATATATAGTAAAGCAGCAGGTGAAGTTATTGAAGTATTTGATGTATTTTTTTGAATTATGCTTTCCTTTCATATGCTTGATATTGCTTTGATATTTGGTTTGATTAAATTTGGTTAACATATATAATTTTTTTCGTTATACGCTTAGAAAAAAAAATATATATATATATTCTATTATATTTTGGTTATTTTAATTCAATTATGCCTTCAAACCAATTTGAGGTACTCTTTTTTTTTTTGCTCCAAAACCATTCAGTAGAATTCTACACTTCTATGCACTTATTTGTATGGATAAATAATTTTTGTTATTATTAACCATTAATATCTTGTTATTAAGGCTTATTCTTTTTCATTTCTAGCTCGGGTTGGGCCCGGGCCTTTTTCAACAAACATTGCATCTCATATGCATTACATTATGATAGAAGTCAGAAATTGCCAACCCAAACGTGGGTGAAGAATTCTGAAATTTTATTTGAAGCATCATTTTTAAATATTGTTAGTAGCTTCTCATCTATATGATTATTAATGATATTAATAACAATTATATATATATAATTACATGCACATGTGAGATGACCAAACAAGATCATTATGTACATCAAAATTTATTTCTTCATTATATGTTTGTTTTTCTTTGAGATTTTAATACATTCGAAGTTCATTTTTAATTGTGTTTGTATTATAAATTATCTATTAATTTTTATTTAAAACTTATTTAAAATTTATTAAAACCTCTAATTAAAATATTATTTACTTTTTATCATCGCCTTAATTGGGCGTCTTGAGATCTAATTAAAATATCTTCTTACACTAAAGATCTTCTTACCATGACTTTTTTGTAGGTGTCTTGACACATTGCTTGGATCTGCCCCAAATCAAGCATCATCAGGTATGTAGTTGGTATAACATTACTTTTCTATATCTGGTTTAGGTTTTTTTTTTTTTTTTCGTTCGTTTGTTTGTAACATTATTGATTACCAGTGAAAATATATATTATTACCATTGAAAAAACTAAATTGGTTGGTCTGCTTATGGCTCTAACTACGACATTGTCAAACTTTTAATCTGGCAGATATTAATGGGCAAGCTTTGTAATTTTAATGGCATCGATTGCTTTTAATAATATGTTCTACTATCCATTGTTGTATATTTCTTACTGTATATTTTTAAAATTTTCATTTCATGCTTATGTTTAAGAAATCTAAAATTTTATATTTATTTTTCTATTTTAAATTTGTAATGATCACATATTAATCCCTTTTTGTTTTGCATGAATTCTATAGGTGTTTGTTATATAATACTAAGAAACAACTATCTTCGTCTCGTATATTTAATTAAGAATGGAACATCAAGAAGATATGAATCCTTCCAAGATTGAAAGGCAACGTCGAACTCAACTTTTACGGATGAAAAGACTACGTCAAAATGAAAAAACAATAACATCTACAGGTGAAAACATATTCAATAAAAAATATTTTAAGTTTATATTAAATAGATTTAGTTTATTGAATTCGTGGGGGAGCAACACGTGGCGCAACCTCAAGCTTTTTGCATCACTTAATACAGGAATTGCCCTTCTCATCTAATCTCACCAAACCACTATTTCATAATTTTCCTACATAATAGGAGATCCTTGAAGAAGATTGATTCCTACATAAAAATAGGAGCAATTTCATCAAACCACTAGTTGATAATTCAGATTCTATAACCACGATATAGAACTTAATCGGGAATGTAGATTCTATGTAGATTCTATAACCACGATAGATTCCATTAGTTGACTAGCTTATACAAAATTGTTTTGAGTAGTTAAGGTTTTAGAGATGGCCCTTTGATGGATTAATAGGAGAGTTGACCTGTTTATGCGGAATTATTTTAAGTAGTTATGTTTTAGAGATGGCCCTCTGGTGGATTAATAGGGGAGTTGGCCTACTTATACAAAATTGTTTTATGTATTTAAGAGATGGCCTCTGATGGATTAATAGGAGTGGATTAGGCCCAAGCCTGTGATTGGGGCAAGTTGAGAAAAGAGTCCACCATGTTTGTGTCATATGTCGCATGAGAATGATTTCATATGTGATTGGTGGGACCCATCTATTAGTGTCATATGTCGCATGAGAATGATTTCATATGTGATTGGTAGGACCCATCTATTAAACTCAAATGAATAAAAAAAAAAGAAGCTTTAGTTATGAGATGAAGGGGCGCACCATTCTACAAGTCCTCTTGATTATCAAAACCGTAATCAATCCCCTTCCACTTAAAGAAACTCCACACGGACCTTTCTATTTTATTTTATAAGAACTCCCCCATTAAAATACTTACTTGGATACCCAATCATATCCATAAAATCTCAAAATTTTCAACTAATTTTAAGTTTCAAATAAAACTGATTTCTTTTCCCAAATTTCCTCTCATGATCGCATCAGTGTGAGCATAGTAATTTTATTTTCTAAATCTGACATCAAACAATGTGACAATTATTAAATAAGTGGAAATTTGAAATTTAGTGCAATTGTTTTTTACATTGAAACGAATGTGTGTTTATCTTTTCATTGATACAGTATAATTGATGCATGGATATCTGCTTTAAATATGAGTTATATTAGATCAATTTTGAAATTGTTTTATGCTATGTAAAGACAATTGGTTCTTTATCTTGATAATGACTCAGGCATTCAGCTGTCAAATTTAGAGTCACCCTTTTCATTGCAACAATTGCTATGTGTCTGCATTCCATTGCCAGTTCTTTAGTAAATGTAGATAAGATCATCTTCAGTTTGTAGACATGTTTCATGTCAGTACTCCACTTTTCGTTTCTACTTTGCGTTAGGTAAGGCTACAAAGGGGTCAGGTTTTACAGGCTCCAATTATGTTTAAACGGTTCTGGACCTAAATCCAAATTGTAGGATTCTTGTATATATTTTTTATTATTCATATAAATTTGTTTTAGCACATCTTTGAAATACGAGTTGAAACACTAGTTGGAGAAAAACAATAGCATGATTCGAATGATGGAGTTTTTAAAACTTTATTCCCATCTTTTTTATTAATTGACTCTTCGTACCATAATACTTTTATATGTTTCATTCTTCATAAATATCCTACACCTTTTTCATTATCCAACTGCAAAATAATGTTCATTTTGGTTATTTAATCCTTTAAATAATTGCTTTTAAATTATTTATTTTAACTATGATTGTGTAATGAATTATATGTTAATAGTCATTTACATTTCATTTAAATGAAATGAATACTACTATTTAAAATTTTAACAACTCTTTAAATAAGCCAGCGTGGGCCCTCAAGCGCTAGTTATATTTATTAAAGCAGCAGGTGATTCTATGGGAGAGCGGCATGTGGCGGCATGGGAATCCCTTGGAAAGCGACACGTGGCGGCATGGGAGTCTATCCCTTTAGGAGATAAACTAGGGATGTGGACGTCGGTAGAGAGGAGAGAAATAAGGGGAGAAAATTAGGAGAGAAGAGAAAAAATAGGAGATTTAGAATTTATTTAAATTTTCTTGATTGTTACTTAGGACTGTAGTGTGGGGTTGACCCAGGTCCACAGACCTGGTCCAATAACAGAAAGACTGGTCCAAATCCGCATTTAGATTCGGCAGGTCAGGGCCGAGTCCAAAGGTAAAGACATTATGGACCTTCCTCAAGCCCATACCAACATTGGTGTATGATCCATCTATCCGTTTCTTTTTTCAAAAACAAAACAAAATAAGATGGCCTTCATAGTCCTTGCATGCATCCAAGACGGCAAGACCTAGCCAAATGATGGCTCATTAACTATAAATGTGTGGAGCCCACTTTACCTACATACAAACAACCACCTAGTCCCATCCTGAAAGTGAAAAATTTAGTAACTTTTTCATTACTGACTTTTTATCTCTATTTGTTAATATTAACATCTTTGTGAAATGTTGAATTATATTAATGAGCTTTCATTTAAATAATGTCATTGTTTAAACATTGAATTACAGTAATGAGCTTTCTTGAGTCATAGAAAGTCATTTTAAAGCAAAACGCGACTCGGAATATCTTAAAATGCGTGTTTCAGCCTAGAATCGTATGAAATGCATTTGAAACCAAAAGTGTGTCGGATGTGAATTTTGATCCCCCCCGAGAGGGGAATCGCCATTCAGCAGTGTGAGATAAAAAAATACATCGAAAATGAGGATTTCGACTACCCTCAAAATCGACGGATCACGATCGCCAGTTACGGATTCGGCCGTAACACCGTCCTTCGACGAAAACCGAAAGAATGCGTGAGGAAAATAGGGTGGGTTCTTCTCTCGTCTAATGTGCCGCTGGCGACACACGACGGTTGTCTTGTCACTTAATTTGGGTCTTTCAATTCGGGTCAAACTTGGGTGAAGGGTCAAATTATGGGCTTCAAGATGGGACCATAATGAACTAGGCAAGGGAAATCAACATCCAGGGTTGAACAGACTAATTAAAGTTAAATCCAAGTATTCTAGGAGATAAGCGAATTAAAATGAAAATAAACTAAGAAAATAAGGGGAAAGGTGCCAAATATTTAGAAGATGATCAACCCCATTCCTGGGTACCCCCTTCAATGTCCTTTGACGACCTAGGGTTTAAAGGTTGATTCTTCGAATCGAAAGAATGATGCAGACGAAACTTCGAGTTGTGATTTCTGTGGGTTTGCGTGCGATACGCAGGTGATAAAAGTGCATGGCCGATGATGGGCCAGAAGTAAGATAAAAATGGCCGATGTTAAGCCGGGATTGATTGAGGGTGGCCGATGATGGGCCGGTAGTAAATAAACTGATATTGGGGTGTGTGAAATCACTCTTCTCGTTTCGTCATTCTCATTAATTCAGGTTCTCGGAATCAGCCTCTATTCCCTTTAATCATTGAGTTCAGATAAATATTTGGCACTGGAGGTGGAGGAAAAGAGAAGAAAATATTTTTGGGATTGGTTTTGTTGGTTTTATAGTTTTTTTTGGATTTTAATAATTGGGGCTAGAAGGGCCTAACTAGGGAAGTTCCTACTTGGATTCAATCTAATCGTTCCATTTCCCTAATGGATCTCTATCCTATCCGAAGGTCCTAACAACCCACATCCGCCCTCCAGGTCCCTTAGCGGGGGCCGGAGAGCGAGTGGGACCTAATCAGTTAGGATTATCGAAACTAGGGTAGTCTAAGCTTGCTAGGGGTAGACCTAGATCTAAGTCCGGGGTCTGACCTAATCAGTTAGGCTATAGTCTAATTTCTAACTCCAATTTATTAATATTTTGGTTTTTTTTAATATCTTTTACTTTGTTTTTGGTCTTTTTGATTTTTATGGTTTTTATTTTTTTATGTATTTATTTATTAAGCCTTAAATCCTAAATTGATTTAGCCTAATGAAATGGGGTGAGGAGGGAGTAATAAGTTTCTAATTTTTATTTAATAATTTATTTGAAATTTCCTAAATGAGATCTCCTAATCCTAATGACATGGGGGAAAAGAAGAGAAGTCAATTATTGGATTTAGCCTAATTATTTCTAATTAGTAGGGTAGCTAAAATTCTATTTTTAATCTTTACTTTTAATTTTATTATTTGGTTTTGTTTTTTTTTTGGGGTTTTTGTTTTTTTTTTTTTTATTTAATTTTTTTTAATAAATGATGCAGTCTTAAATTGCACCTAAAAGAATATGAAATAAAAATGCAACTAAGTTATAATACATGGGCAGGTTGAATGCATGAGCATATTTTAATACATGAATCAAGAACAAATTAAAACAAGCCATGATAGAAGGAAAGAAAAATGTCAATCTAAATGAATGAGCATATTAAATGCATGCGCAAAATTTATGCATAAAAGATGATGAAATGACTAAAAAAAAAAAGATTAAACTAGGTGCATGGACGGGCTTGCTGCTAGCTAGGAATGATTTAAAATAAACAATGAAACTGAAAATTCACCACATGCATGGGCATATTAAGATGCATGAAATCATAAAAAGAAACAATAAACAAATATGCAAGAAAATAAAATAGGCATGTTCGGTTTAAATGAATGGGCTAGTCAGGTGGGCGCAACAGTTGGGTGAGCGGCACAGGGAAAAGTGGTGCAGTAGTGAGGGTGTGTGCAGTGCAGTGGTGGCAAGGAAGGAGTGTCCAGTGGAGATGGGTGGGAGGAAGCAAGGTGTGCCGCAGGTGGGTGCAAGGTCCCGGAATGAGGAAGAGAAGGAGAGGAAGGAGAAGAAAGAAGAAGGGAAAGAAAGAAAGAAAGAAAAAAGAAAAACAAGGTGGATTGGTGGGGTGTGCAGGCGGAGTGCAGTGGAGGAAGAAGGGTGCTGTGGTGCTGCGTGCGGGTGAGGGAGAAGAAGATGGGGAAGAAGAGGAAGAGAAGAAAGAAGAAAAGAAAGAAAGAAAATGAGAGGTGCAGTGGGCGCGCAGGTGGCGGAGTGTAAGGAGGGTGCAGGGAATGGCGTAGGGGAGAGAAGGTGGCTGTGAAGGGGTCTAAAGGAGAGGTGAGGGTTGCGCAGGGAGGAGACGAAGAAGGAGCAGGGGAGACAGAGAGGATGAGCAGGTGGGTGCGGGGAGAGACAGAGCAGGGGGAGAGGGAGATAGAGAGGGAATAAGGATGGAGAAAAGAAAAGGCGGGCAGAGCAGAGAGGGAGAGAGAGTGGGGGGAGAAATCGAGAGCGAGAAAGAAGGGTGCGAAGTGGGAGAGAGGGTGCAGAGATGGAGAGAAAGTGACAGAGAGTAGAGAGGCGGGGAGAGAGGGAATGGAGAGAACGAGAAAACGAGAAGGGAGAGAGGGGCGAACAAGAGGGAGAGGAGTGAGTGAGGTGCTATGGAAAACGAAGATGGGTGCTAGTAAAAGGGAGCGGAGAGAGGAGAAGAATGAGAGAGAGATAGTAAGGAGAGAGAGAGAGGGAGAGGGACATGTGTGCAGAGCGATACAGAGAAGGGGAGAGGAGCATACCTACGCAGGGGAAGAGGGAGAGATGCTGTGGAAGACGAAGATGGAAGACAAAGGGCTGCTGTGGCTGCGAGGGGGTTGCTACGCGCGTCTGGCAGGGAGTGTTGCGTGAGATGGGTTCCAGGCGGACGTGCTACTGCGACTGGGAGAAGGAGAGGTGGAGAGAGCGAGGAAAGGGAGAACAAGAGAGGAGACAGAGGGCGAGGAAGACCAGGGAGAGAGAACTGAGGTGCGTGATATGGAGGATCCGGGATCTGGAATGGGTGGGATCAGGAGATATGCGCATGGGTGAGAGGGATAAGGCCTGGGAGTTTGAAATTGAGAGGGATAAGGCCTGGGTGTTAAAGATTGAGAGGGATAAGGCCTGGGTGTTAAGAGATTGAGAGCCAAAGACGAGGTTTAAAGGGGAGGGGAGAGTTCAGATCTCAAGGACTGTCCTCTCCCATGCAGCTAATGGACCTCGTGGGACGGGTCAAGTTCGGGTCAGGAGGTTTGGATCAGGCTCGGGTTGTGTTTGGGTCAAGTGAGGTCTGGACCTGGCCTAATGAGTGGGATCGGGTCAGGTTCAGCTTGGGCTGGAGTTCATTGGGCCAGGCCTCGTGGGTTTGGATTTAAAAGAAACAGGTTTGGGTCGAGAAGGTGGGGTCCGGTGTTGATTAGCCGAGTTATTATTAATGGGCCCATGTTTCATAGATTTCGATCTGCTCGTCGGATTTTGACATTCCACATATCGACGAAAAGTTCTCAGCGAGTAGGTCACGATGAACAAATTTTTAGGGAAATCAGAGGTCCAGAAATGATAGGTGATTTTTCACGTGGGCGCCCCAGGGGTGTGGGACCTGCTGTCATGATTTTTGATCCGCCCGTCAGATCTTGGAGTTCTATATATGGGCGGGAAGCTCTCGACGAGTAGATCACGATGAGCCAATTCCCGAGACGATCAGAGGCCTAGAGACGACAATTGACTTTTTCCCGAAATCGTTGTAAACACATTTCGAAAATAAGACTCGGAATGACCACATTCATCCGTCACGCCCTTTATCCAAATGCGGGTGATTAACCGCACAAGATTCTTTCGTCGGTCCGAAATGAAATAGAATCTCACGAGACTGGCTCTTAGGCCCTAATTTTCCCGAAACCAGTTTAAAGTAAAAGACATCACAGAATTTCCCAGAGTGCGTCTCCAAACTATGAATTACGTGGAATGGGGTTTGCAGCCTACAGTTTCGGAGATCCTCCTAGAATCACGAACGAACTGCCCGAAGCAGGGGTCTCGGTCTTAAGTGAAGTTGAAACCCCTGCAATGCATATCTAACCCAGGCATCACTTGAAACACATTCCGAAGAAAAACGTGTCTCAGAATATCCTAAAATGTGCTTTACAGCCTAAAGTCGTATCAAACGCTTTGCAAACAAATAAACCAAATAGTAACACCCAGAAACGCCTAAGAATCTCCCAACACGTGCTTTTATCCAAATATAGGCTACTGATTGCACGATACGATTTTTAGACGGAAACGGAGCTGAATCGCACGGGATTTATTCATAAGCCCTAATTTGCCATAAACCCAATTTAAAGTAAAAAAACAACCACAGTTTTTTCCAGAGCGCGTCATTCAACCGTGGGTTGCTTGAAACGCAGTTTACAACAACCATCTTCCCAGAGCCGCCTTAAATCCCAAACAACCTGTCCAAAGTACGGGCTTCATTCTAAAAAAACCTTGAATCCAAAGCAATTTGTTCCCAATCATAGGATCACGTGAAACTCATTTTAAAGCAAAACGCAGCTCGAAATATCTTAAAATGCTTGTTTCAACCTATTATCGTATGAAATGCATTTCAAACCAAAAGTGTAGACAACACAACACACGCATGGAATGCCCTAGAATCATCCATGACGCGTTTTTACCAAAACGAACGCTATTAATTGCAACAAATACGTGTTTCATTCAAAAACGGCTCCAAACGCCAGGAGATTACTTCACAAGCCCGAATTTGCCCGAGTCACGTCTTAAAGGAAAAGGGATTCCCATAACTTCCATGAGCCCTTCTTTCAACCATGGACTTTGCGAAACGCGGTTCATAGCCAGCGTTTTCCTAGACCCACCTAAAACATGATTTCAAAATAAAATAAATAAGGAACTGCCCGAAGCACGTGTTACAGACCGAGAAAGCGCTGAAGCCCATGTAAAGCTTTCCCTGCCCGTGAATCGCCCGAAACCCTTTTTGAAGCGAAAAGTATCTCAGATTATCATGAAATGCATATTTGGGCAAGGAATCGTTGTCAACGCATTTCGACGCAAAATGCTGTACTATAATGCCTATGAATGACCACAATTATCCGGCACGCGCTTTTACCCAAAAGCAGGCTATTGATTGCACAACATTCTTTAGTCGGTCAGATAGTAGAATCTTACGAGATCAGCTCCTAGGCCCTAACTTTCCCGAAACGAGTTTTAAAGTACACGGCATCTCAGGATTTTCCAGAGCGCATCTCCAAACTATGAATTGCGTGAAATGAGGTTTGCAGCCTATAGTTTTGTAGATCCGCCCAGAATCACGAACGAACTGCCCGAAGCACGGGTCTAGGTCATAAACGACTTTGAAACCCCTGCAATGCGTTCCTAACCCAAGCATCACTTGAAACACATTTCGAAGCAAAACTTGTCACAGAATAACCTAAAATGTGTTTTTCAGCCTAGAGTCGTATCAAATGCTTTGCAAACCAATAGACTTAGTAACACCCCGAAACGCCTAAGAATCTCCCAACACGTGCTTTTACCCAAATTTGGGCTACTGATTACACGAGATATGGTTTTTAGACGGAAACGGAGATGAATCGCACGGGATTAGTTCTTAAGCACTAATGTGCCAGAAACCCAATTTAAGGAAAAAAGTACAACCACAGTTTTTTCCAGAGTGCGTCATTCAACCGCGGGTTGCGTGAAACGCGGTTTACAACAATCATCTTCCCAGAGCCGCCTAAAATCCCAAACAACCTGTCCGAAGTACGGGTTTCACTCTAAAAAAACCTTGAATCCCACGCAATTTGTTCCCAATCATTGAATCTGGTTTCGAAATAAAATAAATTAGGAACTGCCCGAAGCATTTATTACAGACCGAGAAAACCCTGAAGCCAATGTAAAGCATTCGTTGCCCGTGAATCGCCCGAAACCCTTTTTCAAGCGAATAGCATCTCAGATTATCGTGAAATGCGTATTTTGGCATGGAATCGTTGTAAACGCATTTCGAAACCCCTGCAATGCATATCTAACCCAGGCATCACTTGAAACACATTTCGAAGAAAAACGTGTCTCAGAATATCCTAAAATGTGTTTTACAGCCTAAAGTCGTATTAAAGGCTTTGCAAACAAATAAACCAAATAGTAACACCCAGAAACGCCTAAGAATCTCCCAACACGTGCTTTTATCCAAATATAGGCTACTGATTGCACGATACGACTTTTAAACGGAAACGGAGCTGTATCGCACGGGATTTATTCGTAAGCCCTAATTTGCCAAAATGAACGCTATTAATTGCAACAAATACGTGTTTCATTCAAAAACGGCTCCAAACTAAAACATGATTTCAAAATAAAATAAATAAGGAACTGCCCGAAGCACGTGTTACAGACCGAGAAAGCGCTGAAGCCCATGTAAAGCTTTCCCTGCCCGTGAATCGCCCGAAACCCTTTTTGAAGCGAAAAGTATCTCAGATTATCATGAAATGCATATTTGGGCAAGGAATCGTTGTAAACGCATTGGGGCAGAAATAAGCAAATGAAAAATGCAGGAATGAGAAAAAGGAGCAGAAATGAATCAAAACCCTTGGGGCTGGTTTGCATTTACAAACCTCAAGCGTAAGTAGCTTTAGTTACATGTGAGCCTACAGATCTCGTGTTTGGATGGTCTGGTTACACAATGTCACTTTGTTCTTTACAACAAAAAAACACATTTGATCAGATTTCCAGGTACAGGTAACTTGAGTACAAGGTGAATGAAATGAATTTCAAGGATCCAAACGACGCCTTGGTATGCATTTTCTAAATTTGACCAGGACAGGCTGCACTCTTCCAACTGATGATTGATGGACTAAGGGGAAACCCAGTTCAGCCTGAGTAACACCACCACACTCCTGCAGTAAATTTTAGGGAAAACCATCAGCTGAATGGTATGAATGAGTGAATACTTGAAAGATAGGCATCTATTTTCCCGTCTAAGCCCTGTTTGGATCCCCGAAACTCAGTTGCCTTGCACTCTGTTTACCTGCAAATTTAGCAGCAAAAGTTAACAAAGCATCTGTCACTTCCAGGCTACTCAGGTTAACTGAACACATAATTGCAGGCCACCTTTACTTAAAAATGTTAAATGGGTCAAAAAATTCTTTCTTTGTGAATTGTCAAAGAATAAATAATAAACCTTGCAAATTTTAGTAACTTAAAATTTAATTGCCACTTCCGAAACAACAAAAAAATTTACATTTGGTCTCCGTGGAGAAGGAACAATAAATAACTCATGCAGCCAGCATCATTGGCACATTAGAAGATGTGCGAAATCAGACCCTGAAAGGCATTCTTGGGGTTCAGAAATGCTTCTGTGGTCAACCAGCTCCCACTATTTCCAAGAACTCAAGACAGGAATAACTGTATTGCAATCATGCAAGAAAAAATCAACCAATTCAAATTTGAAGCTTGCTTTCTGTATAACATTAGTTTTTCTAGGTTTAATTAAGTCTGAAATGATTGTATTGATCTAAACAAAACTGTTGGGATTGTGACAAGATATAATTCCATTCACTGCTCTGAGACTCTCTGTTGAACTAGGCTAGATATATTAGACCTCAACGCAACCATTGTTTAGGGAGTTAGCCATGGATTTCCAAGAATTACTGACTGCAATAGCGAAGTTTTCAGATAGGAAAAGGGAGACTAGAAATGCAAGGACCAAAAGATTAGAACTGGAAAATACCACAACACTAATCTTAAAAAAAAAAAACACCCTCCAAAAGTCTGAGGACTTGTTCAGCCATAAGGATGTATGGAATTCCAGGTGAAATTATGGTTAAGATAACTTATAGGCTTGAAGGATTGAATCTTAGCACCACGAATTTTTCCAATTGTACCAAAATAAATTTTTGTTGGCTTCCGCCATACCACACCAAGAAAACACAAGTTAAACTGCCAAACCATGTGTTTATTATCAAGCTGAATTTTTGTACAAATAGAAAATAGGATGAACAAAAGATCATAGTAAAACGAAAAGCTTAATACTATTCAAGGATCCTACTTAAATCCAACAACTAAAACCAACTTAAAACAAAAGACTTAATCAAAATAATCAATGATGCCCACATAGTTTTAAATAAATAAATAAAAAGTCACATTAAATAAAATCCAGGAGCAAATAACAATTAAAATTCAAAGCCCTACTCTAAATTCAGGTATACCATGCAATCACCTAATCGTCAAAAATTCAAGAAATAAGAAAGCAAATACATACTAATAAATATTATTAATATTACCAATAATATAATGTACAAGTACGTAAATGACTCAAATCAGCATTATAAATTGCTTATGCAAACACCTAATCATCTAAAATTCAGGAAATAAGAAAATCAAATATATAATAATATATATAATTATGACTTGAATTCCAAGATTGAATGCTCAAATGCATGAATTTATAAAATTCAATGAAATCAATGCAAGTTATCCCAAGTCCATGAAATAAATCTACATGAAATAAAAACAATATGATCGTGCACAATGAGAAACAATATGATGCAATTCCATGGATTAATCACACCCTCCAACCAACATTTTACTAGTCCCTAGCAAAAGATGTGAAAAGGTGAAGTTAACTAACCTAACCTGATCTAACCTAAAAAAACAAAAGACTAATGAAGAAAAAAAAAAAAAGCCACTTTCGATGGCACTCTTGACTACATTTAGCATATGGAGTAAGCCCTTATACCCCTAAGGTTATCCTAATGGACGAATTGTGCCCGATGAGGTTTAGTTGTGAATATCTCCGCAAAACTCAAAAACAAAATAAAAAATTAACAAAATAAAAAAATACTCTCCAAAAGAAAATTTATAAACATTGGATACTCTCGATTCTCATAATAGTCAAAGTAAAGACAAAGTCAAAATACGATTCACCAATCCCATCTTTGGAAAGAAATTTTCAAAAGCATGCTAAATATGATCGTGCACAATGAGAAAGTACGTATACATAAAAAAATAAGTGTTAAATGTTCCGCTAGAACCTCCGTGAAAACGACTCAATCAAATAATCCGGTCCACCTAGACTTAGCCAAAAAAAACAAAAAAGATTTCCTCTCAAGGCAACCATGATGGCTTTCGCACTATTGTTTTTCAAAAGGCCGTGAAATTTCAGCAACAAGCTTCTCTCTTTCTTCTTTTTTCTTTTCTCTTGATTGTTTTTCCTTTTCAACGGTCCCCAACAATATGCAGCCCTTTTCGTGTAATCAAATTAAGGGTGTACCCAAATTAAGACAACCATGATGGCTTTCGCACTATTGCTTTTCAAAAGACCGTGATTTTTTTTCTTTTTCAACGGTCCCCAACAATAGGCAGCCCTTTTCATGTACCCAAATTAACGCAGTTATGATGGCTTTCGCACTACTATTTTTCAAAAGGCCGTGGATTTTTTTTTCTTTTTCAACGGTCCCCAACAATAGGCAGCCCTTTTCATGTACCCGAATTAAGGGTGTACCCGAATTAGGGCAATCATGATGGCTTTCGCACTATTGTTTTTCAAAAGGCCGTGAAATTTCAGCGACAAGTTTCTCTCTTCTTTTTTCTTCTCTTGATATTTTTTCCTTTTCAACTGTCCCCAACAATAGGCAGCCCTTTTCATGTACCCGAATTAAGGCAACCATGATGGCTTTCGCACTATTGTTTTTCAAAAGCCTGTGATTTTTTTTCCTTTTCAACGGTCCCCAACAATAGGCAGCCATTTTTATGTACCCGAATAAAGGCAATCATGATGGCTTTCGCACTATTATTTTTCAAAAGGCCGTGAATTTTTTTTTTCTTCTTCAACGGTCCCCAACAATAAGTAGCCCTTTTCATGTACCCGAATTAAGGGTGTACCCGAATTAAGGCAACCATGATGGCTTTCGCACTATTGTTTTTCAAAAGGCCGTGAAATTTCAGCGACAAGCTTCTCTCTTTCTTCTTTTTTCTTCTCTTAATTTTTTTTCTTTTTCAACGGTCCCCAACAATAGGCAGCCCTTTTCATGTACCCAAATTAAGGGTGTACCCGAATTAAGGCAACCATGATGGCTTTCGCACTATTGTTTTTCAAAAGCCCGTGATTTTTTTTCCTTTTCAACGGTCCCCAACAATAGGCAGCCATTTTCATGTATCCGAATAAAGGCAACCATGATGGCTTTCGCACTATTGTTTTTTAAAAGGCCATGAAATTTTTATTCATTTTCAACGGTCCCCAACAATAGGCAGCCATTTTCATGTACCCGAATTAAGGGTGTACCCAAATTAAGGCAACCATGATGGCTTTTGCACTATTGCTTTTCAAAAGGCCGTGAAATTTCAGTGACAAGCTTCTCTCTTGCTTCGTTTTTCTTTTCTCTCAATTTTTTTATTTTCCTTTTCAACGGTCCCCAACAATAGGCAGCCCTTTTCATGTACTCAAATTAAGACAACCATGATGGCTTTCGTACTATTGTTTTTCAAAAGGCAGTGAAATTTCAGTGACAAGCTTTTCTTTCTTCTTTCTTCTTTTCTCTTGATTTTTTTTCCTTTTCAACGGTCCCCAACAATAGGTAGCCCTTTTCATGTACCCGACTTAATTCACTAATTTGTGGAAAAATCCACCCAGATGAACCAGGAAACCTATAAAACTATGGTTTGGTTTTCCTTCATATATTCAATCAAGTCGTAAAAAGAATGGAAATCATAATTTCACATTTCAAGGTTTTGCAAATGTATACGAACTGTGTAATGTGAAAGGATCAAAATTTAGCACTTTTTCAAAAAGATTTCCGCAAACAAAAACTCTCCTTTCTCTAAATTTTGAAAATTCTAAAATTCAAGCTATCTTCCGTTCATTGAAAATTCACTCAAAAATTTTCTCTTCAAAAAAAATCTAAAAATCCAAAGATAAACAACAAAAATTCTGAAAAGAAATTTAAAAAACTTCCTAAATATAGAAAATAAAGCAAAAGGTGTGTGAAAATTGTCTAAAAATAGACAAGTGTGCTTGTCCCCACCCCCCACCCCCAACCTATGATGAGCATCCTCATGTAATGCATGCAAGGCAAAAGAATATAAAAACATGAGAAACAAAAGTACAGGAGGGTAAAGTGAAGACACCGGATAATGTGAAGCTTTTTCGAACCTTGTCAATGGTTAGACAAAGCCCACAAAAATTAAAAAAAAAAAAAGAAGTTACCCTACTGGCAACACAACTTGGAATCCACCCGAATCCCAGAAAAAATTTAGCTGCATGCCCATAGTTACAAAGTTTTGCCGGCTATTTGCCATGCCCATACCTATCCAAACTGGGCAATTACCCGATTAAATTAAATAATTCAACTTGAATTGCGATTTTTTTTTTCAAATGGTGATATTTGCATTAAGTAGAGAGCTGATGTACATCAAAGGGCGTAAAAGCTCGACATCAAAAGGACAATATTACAAAAGTACGATCAATCTGGTCTAAAAAAAAGATTCATACTTAAGAGTTTTCAGGTTAGGTCCTTTAAGTAACCGGGAAATGAAGGGGCTGGTTGGTCATTCAATCTCATTACATATGTTATGGTACCTTATGTCTTCAGTCAGTTTCTTGTTTTTGCATAATAAAAACAAAGAAAATATAAATAATAACTTGAAAATGAAAACAATGCTCCATGATGAGAAACAATGATCCGTCACAAAATAATGTTCACACAAGACCCTATAGCAAACATAATTCCCAATAACCTTACAGATTTTCCATGGAAGATATTAACTTAATGGACCATAAAAGAAAATGCATGATACAAGTGAAACAGTCAAAGAACAAATAGTAGTCCATAAATCAAAGAGATCTCGGATATTCAAAGACATGAAATATAATAGGAGCACATTCGATACTAGAATGTCAGTATCGCGAGAGAGAACATCAAAATGAAGCCCAATCAAACGATAAACCACCAGGCGCCAGGCAGACATTTGGGAGCATGCATAGGCAGTCTTTAAATGAGACATGGTAGTACAAGAGTGCTTGGATCAGAAATTTTCAAGGAAAAAAAAACTAGGTAGGATCACAAAAGTTTTCTCCAAGTGAAGACATTATTTCACCAACGTGTTCTACTACGTATCAATCATTTAAATCAATGTGAACTATATGTCTTTTATTTTAGAATGTTTTAAAGCTAACAAATGAAGAATATCCTCTGTAGACAGATGGCATGAGGAGACACCTATTGTAGAGTTCCCTCCAACATCTAGTTTGTCATTCACTCATCCGTCAAGTAAGTCACAAAGGAAGCAAAAGAAAAAAAGAAAGAAAGAATTACACAGTTCAAGGTAGTTTCTTTAGATAATATTTAGCTAGAATATACATTAAAATCATTGAAGCCTTACCGCTGCCGCTTGTACCAACAATAGAAACACTACTACCTGCTGATATAAAAAAAGATATTCCATTAAGTATCTTTCACTCTGTTCGGTATCTGAAATAAGAAAAGAAACAAAGGAAATTATGCTACAAATCAATAAAACTCGAAACAGGGATAGAAATGGCAATGGAAGCATAATAAAAGCCTGAAATAAAGCCAAGAAAAAAAAATACACTAAAGACTTTTAATTTACAGAAGATGCCCAAAATATAATGATCTACCAATATAAGATGAACTTTACCAATAATACATAAAGCATCTAAACCAAAATAACAAATGCTTTTAAAAACAATCATGTTAGAAAAATTTATAAACGAGAATGAACATAAAGATCTCAAAGTAAGAACATAAGAAATTAAGAAAATAGAAACTGTTAAATACCAAAATACAGGTTAGGAGAACTGATGCAGCAATTGGTTTGTGCTAAACAACACCCTTACAAAAAAAGAAAAAAAAAACTGATGCAGCCTCAACTCTTAGAACAGTCTGGCAGCATACACAAATCTTAGGTTTATACTACTAGGATTTAGTCTCCTAAAAGCAAAAACACATAAACAGCAGTAAGCAAAGACATGAAGGAAAAAAAAATAAACAAGAGGAGCATGCGGCACCGTTGGAAAATGCCCAGCCACTAGGCCATAGGTGCTAGTTAAGCTACCAATTAAAAAGAAGATATGATGATCCCAACCATGGACGTTTTCCACCTATGCACAGCTTGCACGCTATGATGATCCCAAGTTCTGTTCCAATCCCCAAAGTTGTGAAATGCCTGTTCTTCATTAGTTCTATTCCTATCAGAGAGAATTTTAGAAAAAAAAAAAAAGAAAATAAAAGACACCTGCTGTTTAAGTGCTACTATCAATCAATAGTCCATACGTATTACATGAAGTGCCCCCTCACTTAACACACTAACAGGGGAAGGGGAAAACAAATACAAATGTGCTCCTAATGTGTCACCCTTTCCAATCCAAGTATCAAAGTTCTATGAACTTGGTACATAAGCAGGCATTCCTCCACTTTTTTTTTTTTTTTTTTGAATGGTTACTTTCATTAAAAAATTAAGACATAACAAGAGATGGGAATGTTACTATCAGATTTTAGTAAAAAATGTATTTAGTAAATTTAAGTGAAACCAACATTAGAATGTATTAGTAAATTTATGTCAAAGACATCCAGTCTGAACCAAGCTCAATAAAAAGAAAATAGCAAAGGCATTCAAAGCTTCATATGATATATAGCTCAAAACTGGAACATTTGTTACTACTGAGTACATGATCAAGTGTTAAAAACTGTGTATGACTGTCGCATTCCATCTCCTGAAAAACTACGATGTCCAACAATTGAGTTTACCACTTGCAATGGAAAGATTTACTGATAGGTCATGGGAGAAAACTTAATTTATCTTTTACTATCAGATTTATTAATGCTTGTATGCTTTTGCTATAGGTCTAACGTGTTTTTCTTTTTATACTTTTTGTATAGTTCTGATGCTGCTGCATTTTTTATTGAAAAAATTATGTGCTTCTAAACTTGTTTTATGTGTATATTACATCATCCCAAATCAAGTTCAACCAAAATCAAATTGCAAAGAAAAGCATATTTTCATTTTTACAGCATTCAACACTAGTTTCTAGTAATTACTCAATCTGAGTTTCCAAACAAAATTAGGACCTATTTATAATAGCATCCAATGTTCAACACTGGCTTCTCGTAATTATTCAATCTAAGTTTCCAAACAAACTTAGGACCTATAAACTATAAAAGCATCCAATGCCCAGGTGTTCTTAGTTTCTAGTAATTACTCAATCTGAGTTTCCATACGAAATTAGGACCTATTTATAATAGCATCCAATGTTCAACACTAGCTCATCGTAATTATTCAATCCAAACTTAGGACCTATAAACTATAAAGGCATCCAATGTCCAGGTGTTCAAATGTTCAATAAAATGCTAGTTACCAAAGAGGTCCAGCTTTTCATTTTATACTCAGCAGTTCGCATACCATTCATGCACACTTGTTCTACACAATACTCAAACCAAATATCCAAACAAGGCAACCCACCAATAGCTCAATTGGTGAGGCACCTCCCTTTCACATAAACAACCAGGAATCCACCAATAGCTCAATTGGTGAGGCACCTCCCTGGCTGTAGCGCTGCTGGTGAGGATATTGGGTGAGTGTGTCAATACTTACCTTTAAATGAAAATAAATAATAAATAAAAAGTATCCAAAAAAAACATAGAGAAAATAATGTAAGGCATCCACTCTTAATCAAGTTGAAAATGAAATTCAATAGAAAAATCATCCACATTTCAACTTCATATTTCGCACTATATCAGCATATAATGTGTAAGTTTTGTATTATTGGAATCAAGAGAACTCATGGGAAGAACAATTCACACAAACAAAGTGAAACCAATGCGAACCCATCAGCCCCAAAATTTCATGTTTCGTAAGTATATGTTCGACTTTATCAGTCTTATCGGGTCATATAAATAAATAAACAATAAAGAATTCATAAATTCAAAATAGTTCAAAACCAAAAAATAATTAAAACCACTGCCACTTACTTGTGTGATTCTATTTCGCCGAATTCACATGGAATCCAGGTGAACGAGAGTAGCTTAGCATACACAGATCACTGCCCGTGTCCTCTGAAACATCAAAAAGCTTCACGCAGTCGCCTCCACAGCCAGGCAAAAGGCATGTTAATGGATCCGCAAAGTTCATCTGATTCCAGCTATCTTTTTTCCTTATACGCAAATTTCTGCCCTGCAATGCAACCGACCAATATAACCTAAATGATTTATCTTTAAGCTAAACCCAACAGACCATTTACTTGTTAAGGAAATGAGGTAGAGAAACACTGAAAAAACGAGTCGATAGTACAAAAATCAAGTGTGGGCACTGGGCAGTACAAAAGTAATGATGAGAAATGCTTCATTAGTAGTTTCCGACATGTGGAATGCACCAAATAAGTTTATGTAGAAGCATGTAACTTAAAATGCCAAAAACTATAATAAAATTTGAAAAAAAATATATTAGCAAAGAAAAAAAACACTGGTATATATTTTATTAAAAATGATTTTGCTGAATTTCATCCGAAGGGGACTCATTTTATTGGAGGAGCCAGATGAGCTTTGGAGCCCAACATTCTAAAACATACTTGATAAATGGAACTTCTGATTCAACAGTGAATGTTCTGCTCTTCTACATTGTGATTTAACATATTACACTTATATTGTTCACACACTCAAAGTTAGGCCAACATACAACCACGAGCAGTATATATTCAACATCTTTGATGAAAGCAAAGTTGAGAAGTGAATGAACACATATTTAGTTTAGTGTTATTTTAGATATATATATATATATGAGTATGGATTTTAAAAACATATTTCGTTATATTTTCTTTCATTCTATTGTTTACCATTTTCATTTTGGAATCTCATTTCCAAACTGTATATCAGACATTATAAGAAAGAAATAATAATTCTAATGGAATAAAATTATGAGCTAGAAAGAAATAATGAGCATAGATTTTACAACTGCTATCCCTCTGAAAAACCAAGAACAAGATCAGTGTTGTTCAGTTAAATATTACAAACCAAATATGATTTCTACAGGCTTTTTGGGTAAAATTCAGCAGAAGTAGTATATATCAAGTATAATTACTTGCAAGTAGAGAAACCAAATCACTAAATATGAATCAAACAAAAGTTTCCAAAATTCAGGAGACATAAAGCAAACAAAAATCTCCAAAACTGAAAAAGATAACATTAATCGATTCCTAGATTTCTCACGGTGTCAAAAAAGCAAGTTCACCCAAAAAAATTGCTCTTAGATTTTCCACCATCACAACCGTTAATTAGAAAAGAAAAATAAGGGAAAAAATAAAGCAACAAATGTGTGTGTGTGTGTGTGAGAGAGAGAGAGAGAGAGAGAGAGAGAGAGAGAGAGAGATGGTGGAAAAAAATCATGGATATTGAGTTTTCAAAATCATGAGAACTGAGTGAGTGTTCTCTTAAATGGGATCTTAAACCCATTTCTTTTCTATTTCTCTTCTTTTCCCCATACTTGATAAAAATATTAAAATTAACTTAAAGGATCTTACTGACGACCAATAATAAAAAACTATGCTGAAGAATTGTGTATGAAGCTATATATCTGCTAGGTGAACTATCATAGTATACTCCAACATTTTGATATACAGTTGGTACGCATTAAACCATTATATTATTGCAGTACAAGATACAGTTGGTATATGTGTGTGTGTGTGTGTGTGCGTGTGTGTGTGTGTGTGTGTGAGAGAGAGAGAGAGAGAGAGAGAGAGAGAGATATGGTGGAAAAAAATCATGGATATTGATTTTTCAAAATCATTCTCTTAAATGGGATGTTAAACCCATTTCTTTTCTATTTCTCTTCTTTTCCCCATACTTGATAACAAATATTAAAATTAACTTAAATGACCTTAATGACAACCAATAATAAAAAACTGTGCTGAAGAATTGTGTATGAAGCTATATATCTGCTAGGTGAACTATCATAGTATACTCCAACATTTTGACATACAGTTGGTACGCATTAAACCATTATATTATCGCAGTACAAGATTCAGTTGGTATACATAATGTTCTTCACCACCATTGAGATTAAGATTTACAAAAAGAAACAAAAATTCAAGATCTTAAAAGAAAAAAAAAATGGATGGCTCCAACATGACATATAGTTGGTAATGGTATACATTACAAATGGATGGGAAAGAAGATGATTTCGATTAGGAAAGCGGCTGGGTCGATCAAGTGGAAATTTCTCTTCTGGGCATTTATCCCAAATTAAGTACGTGAGTTGCACGTAATTGTTAGTGAAAGCCTTGGTATCGTAGTGACATGTTTACTGCCATGAAAAAAGGGTTGAACATACAGGTGAATAATTCTTATTATGTATGTTCAAGTTCATTAAAACATAGAACAAAACTTTCATTCAATGTTATCAGAAAAAAAAAAAAAGAAAAAAAAAAGAAACTTTCATTCTACTGTGATCAAATAACAAGTTTCCAGCTATGATAACACTTTGTAAGATGCTAATATATGCTTTAATATAATCTTCAACAGATATCTAACATCAAAATTCTAAAGAATGTGAAAGCATAATCATAACCTACAATCAACAAGATGGAAACAAAAGCTACAGAAATCACATAAGTTCTGTTGTCTAGTTCATTTTATAGGACAAAAAAGACTAAGTATGCACATTTTTCATATGCTATACAAAAACATCAAGACTACTATCAAGAAATCAGTATGAAAACAAATTGAATCGTTGACAACACTACATCCAAGACTCTTGGCAAAATTTGAAGAAGTTCGTTAATTTCAACCCGAGTCAGCTTTAAGTTTGGTTGCCTTGACCCAATCCATGCCCTATTTACCACCTATTTTTGTATATTGAATAAAAAATATCTGGATACATCAAAATGGAGAAATGCAATTCATATAGCGCACCCCAACATAAGTTGGGACAAGGGTTTGATGATAATGATTTAAATCAAACAGGTACTGAGCAATACATGGATGTAGCTGGAGAATTTCCACATATGTTCTTAACCTATTATGTTATTCATACATTTTCAGATTCTTTCGGTTTTATCTGTTTTCCATGCAAATAATGCATTGATATTCATACATTTTGAAAGAGGGAAATTGAGAAAGTTCGGTAGTAATACATACCCTAATTAAAACATAATCCAAATAATAAGAATTTTAATAGTAATAATAACAGGGTTATGCCCTACCAAGAAAACAAAAAAGAATGTGTATTTTCATCATCATTGAAGCCCTATCCCATCCATATGGGATACAATAATACAGAATATATATTTGAATCAAAAGATGTTGAATGCTGAACAAACAATGGCTCAAAAACAGAAAAGAGATTATCAAATTAAAGGAAAATAAAGAACCCATAAAGAAGGTGGCAAATCAAAATCAACAGAATCCATAATTCATAAGACATTGAATAAAAACCACCTACAAATTAATTCAAGATTGATAAAAGAAGCAACTAAAAAAACCTAATTACACAGACAGACAATATCTAATAGCAAAACAAAGCACAGGAAAATCAAAGAATACAAAACCCCAACAACATACAACCTAAAGATAATTCAGCATATTCAATTTATAAGCAGTAGTCACATATTTAACCTAAAGACATTTGGTGAATACCCATTCTTCCAAAATCACTAGAACCGTCACCAAAAATGATATACGAACCAAACAAACTATCAAAAACAGAGATTTCTTAGATAAATGAAGAGAACACCCTAATCAAGTTAGTTCAATCTCACATCAAACACTGCAGAAAAAGGAAATCTAAATCTTAGCCAAGTGAAAAAAAAAAAAAAAAAAACACCCAAACGAATCCAAAATCATATGAAACTAAAAAAAACCCAGATAGAATTTCAACCATAGATTCAAGAAAAAAGTGGGGGTGTGGGGATCAGACCCATTAATCCAGTGATCATGTGAAGGAGGAAAGAACCGACCTTTCTTGAAGAAATGCAAGGGCAGAGTTCATATGGAGGCCTGATTGTGTAAGATATGTCTGGACATCATCTGAGAACGAAGCTCCTGGAATCCCCCCCTTCTTTCCGATACGGCTGAGGAGGAAGAAGAAGAAGCAGCAGCAGCGGCCATGGCCGCTGTGGGAGAGAATGGTAGGTCTCCGCAGTGTAGTTTTGCAAACGGTGAATGCTGGAGTCCGGATCCTCTTGAGCCTTTGACTCACAAATTCCAGGTTGTTTATGGTGGTCCGGTTCAGGAAAGAAACAGATAAAAGAAAAGGAGAGGACAAGGACAGAGAAGGTGGACGAAGGATAAGAAGAATGAATAAGAGGGAAGACGAAGAAGACGCTGCGGCTGACTGAGGAGACGGCTCCAGCGATCAATGGCTCGGGCTCCGGCTGTGGATCGAGGAGAAAAGGAAGAGCAGCGAGAAGGGTTTCCTGGTTGCGACAAACGGGAAACCCTAAAAACGGAATGTAAAAGGAGGAAGATAAAAAATCAATGAAACTGAGAGAATCCATCCGTTGGGCTAATCAATGAAAAGGATAGAATTTATCCGTTGGGCCAGAGGGACGGTGTGGACTTGGGCTGGTTTTATTTCTCTTTTTAAGTTTGTGCCGTGTTTATAAGATCCGATCCCAATGATCAAGGTGGGCCTCACCATATGCATGTTTGTTTGATGGGCTGGCCCTCTAAATCCATAACAATGGTGGCCCACCATTTTAGAACTCTCGAGTACCAGTCCCGATCCATCACCAAAACCGATCTTTTTAATTCAAATCCATCAACTACAAGGACGATGGATCTGTGCACATCTTCCCCCCATCTTTATTAATTAATAATTGGTCCTTTAAGTAAATGATCTACGACCATATTTTTAATGAAAGAAAGGTCTTTTGATGATGAAATAGAGAAGCCTCTTATTGACGTGTGGTTACAGAATTCAAAGCTTCTATTATCATTGCTTAACAATTTCGTTTTGCATAAATACTCTTATATTTGGCTTGAGAAAATCCAAAACCCTATCACATTAGCCGATATAAAATAATTGAGCCAATCAATATTTAATGCTCCATGGTGGGCTTTTCGCTACACTTCATTAACTGTTGCATCTGCATAATTAATTCAAGGCATTAGAGTAACTGACACACGAATGCCCTCTAAAGTTGGTATGTTGCAAAATTTCCCTAGCTTACTTGTATACCTATTACCTAATAATGAACACAATATGTTATACCACATGTTTTGTTGTCATCAACCTTATCCTAATTACATGGTGAAGCTACCCGCAATCCGGTTGTGCTGAGGCAGGATTCAAGACCAAGAGTTCTAGTGTAAAATATCTATGCCCCATGCAGCCAACATTCTCATTATTCATACATATACAACCTAGTGGGCAATGGAGAAAATCCGAATTTTTCTCTGGGAGCCCATTGTTCATTATCAGGCTATGACTGGCTCATTGGAAGATCACTGTTAGGTTATATCTTTGCTATCATGAAGGATTTTGAGAGATATGTTATTATGATAAAATCATCATAATTTTTTATGGGGAAATGAAACCAATTTATAGATATACAATACATAAGAAATTCCAAGCTCAAACTCAAGGAATGTTTGGACATTAGTCTGACAAATAAGTGCTAATTAGATTAAGATAAAAAATAAAAGGTCGAATTTTTAAATTTTAATTTACCATAGTTATAGTTATACAAACATTTGTGATTTTGTATTATCCACCTCCATCCACTTTAGCTGTAAAATCTCTAAAAAGAAAGTAGCCCCCTTAGCGTATTTCTTTCTTAGGCAAAAATTCTAACTTATAAGCTCTAAAAACAAAAAACTTATAATCAAGGGTTTACCAAAAGCTCTAATGTGTAAATAAACACTTAATTATAAAATAAGAGCTTTTTTTTTTTTTTTTTGAGTTACCAAATGCCCAAAATAATTATTTCTAAGGAAAAGTAATCCTTATTGTGGGCCCCACAATGCAATATAAACTATCCATCAGATTCAAAAAGGTCAACTACGGCTATGGGACCAATTTTAAGCCATTTATTTGTCCTAAATCTTAAGATTTTTTTTTTTTTTTTACAAAAAAGGTTTAAATGTGAAAACTTGCCATTCTAGGAATCCATGGGCCCCATTTTCATGATTCAAACAGTACAAACTCTTTAGAAGGCCAATTGTGGCTATGGGGTCAAATTTTATACATTAACTCATTATGATTTTTGACGTATGTTTTAAAAGCGTGCAACTAATGGATTGAACACCACTCAATTACACACGCTCAAAAAGTGACTTAGGAGCAGTCCTCTTTTAGTTTTTGAGTTTTTAAGCTTCTATGGGTCCAATTTTAACCATCCATCCTTTGCACAAGATTAAAAAGAATTATGAGACCAATTTTCAATCATTAATTCATCCTAAATTTTGAGAATTTATATAAAAAAAGGTCCAAAGTGAAAATTGGCCATTTTGGGATCCTGTGGGCCTTATTTTCATGATTCAAAGATACTGCTCATCTTTAGAAGGCCAAAAATAGTTGTGGGTCAAATTCTAACTCTTAAAACATCATAGATTTTGAAGAAATTGTAAAAGACTTTGCATAGTTAGATTGATCATGGACACACATGTGAAATGGTGTGGATATGATAAATGTAAATGATTCACATGTGTGTCATTTACACAAGTGAATCATTTTTAATGCAAACAAACGACCCCTAAGAACAAGGGTTCTGGAGCTATAAACTCACCAAAACCAACATATGAATCATTATATATATATATATAAAGCATTACGAAACGTTTTGCCACGTAGGCAGGTTCCATCCTCAATGTGCCATGTCAGCACCTACTTTGTGAGAAAAATACTATTTCTAAAACCATATAAAAATTTTTGGGCCCCACGTCGTATAGATTGCATGCCAGAGGTTTCTAAACCAACGAAATATCTATTCAAATTCAAATATTCTTATAGATTGCATGTGCAGGATAAGAAAGAATGAGATAAATGTCACGATCCTGAACCCGCCGCAGCGGCCCGACCTTGGGGAGCGTGAAATTGGGATTTAAGTAACAATTATATTTCTCCCATGATCCGCGTATGTGAGGATGACAATTTCAACACACTCTGAATATTTTTGCAGAAGCTTACATGGCGTTGCAACTCGGATTCCATGACCATCGGATTCTGCGTCACACTAGACCGCTAGTATATATCTATCATATCAAACTGGGACAGACTATCACATTAAAATACAGAGTTGACGGTAACAGGATATTTCATTCCCATATATGTTCAAGTTACAAGTATCAATGTGCATTAATTAAAATCCCGAATAAGTGGCTAATAACAGCCATACAAATATCAAGCTAAATAAACACCACCCCACATGTGACGTAGCTCCGATGTCAGGCTAAATGTCTACATGACATAGCCGACATAATAATCTACAAACTTATGGCTCCACAACCAACACAAGCGCTTAGTTCGGGGCGAAGAAGTCTAGACCTGAATACCAAAAGAGTGGGTCAGACACGACGGTCTGACAAGTAGGTGAAAAGATATAAACAATATTCTGAATAATAAAACATATGATAAATCATGGCATTTGATCAAAAGTTGCATAGATTTAAAACTAGTGTAAAACGTGTATACCTGACAAAACATATATCCATTTTGAAGCATGTGTAAAACATATATATTTGGAATAACATGTATTCATTTGGAACAAGTGTAAAATATGGATATCTGGCAAAACAGGTATTCATTTGAAACAAGTGTAAAACATGGATAATTGGCAAAACACGTATCCATTTAAAGCATGCGTAAAATATGGATATCTGGCAAAACATGTATTCCTCACATTGCAAATCCAGTCCATAAGCAGACCATGCAAATTGCCCTTCTTCAAGGGAGCCACAATCGTGGGGAGCAGATTGGCAACCACACTTAAGCTGAATCTTCCATCACTAATGTGGCGAGAGCACACTAAAGGCGTTGGTCTCGGAGCACACGAGGTGGCGAGAAACAATTATATACATATATAAATATACTGAGCAAAACCACAGCCACGAAACCGGGTGACAAGATAGAACAGAATTCATACTGTAGCTGACAGAAGCTAAAGGGGGACCCCATGTTGGTGGATCAAACCGACAAGGTCATCCAAGCTTAGTGGTGCCGACTCGTAAGTCAAAATGCATTCAAAACATATACGTATTTGAAGGGGTGTATAACACCCAAAACAAACTGAACTAAAGGCTCGTAAGCGCATTTAACACAATAATATCTTATCAAAATGCATAAGGCTGATCAAATATTCAAATTACAGATTTTAGTGGTTTTGAAATGCCACTTGTACTAATACACGAAAACTGTCGAAAACGTATGAAATTCAGTAAAAACAGACACTATGGACCCCCGCATATTTCCGGACCATACATTGAGGTTTCAAAATTTAAACAATAGGTATAAGGGTCTCGTATGTCGGTTAAAGCTCATGGCTTGGTACTCCAGAAGATTTCAGACATCCCGAGTTCCCTATACAAATTGATAAGCCCATTATCCTCAATAATTCTCCGAATTTGGGGTTCTTTTCCAAATCAATTTCCATATAACTCCTTTTATTCCTCCACATCATATTGGGGCTCCAAACCAACCTCACTGGACCTTAAAACACCCTTTTGATCATGTTTTGAAACAACCCAGTAATTATGTGCAGTTCGCTCTAGCGAACTAGAGGATCGCTCGGGCGAATAGCATTCTGGGAGGGTTCGCTCAAGCGAATACAAGTTCGCTCGAGAGAACTGGCCCGAGTCAAGAAGGGTCGAGCGAGCTGGGAGAGTGGCTCGAGCGGACAAGTCTCTGGAAGGGGTTCGCTTGAGCGAATTGGGGTTTGCTCAAGCGAATTAGCTTCTGGGAGGGGTTGGCTCGAGCGAACAGGAAGTTGGCTCGAGCTAATCATGTTCTGTAAGGATTCGCTTGAGCAAACGTAGGTTCACTCGAGCGAATTGCTTCAGAAACTCTCCGTTTCAACAATCCGGACCTCATCTTCTCTTCTCTTCAAAGTCCCATTTAAGCCATTACTTTAACAATACATTTATGGCTCTTCTATATACTCAAACCATCATCACTTCCTCCAATAACCATCCATTAAAACACCAATTCTCCTTTCATTCTCAATCTCATTTAATACAAGAACACCCACATTAATGGCAAACCACATGTGTTCCAAAAACAAACTTTTAAAAAGCATTTTATACACACATTCTCCAAAAGTTCAAAAAAGAAGAATAACTTAACAAGATGCATATTTCTAAAATCATTATAAACTACGGTAATAAGAGAAGATGAATAGTGAGAAATCCACAAATCCTCATTAAAGCATGAAATCATTCAAGAAAACTATTCATCTACTTGCCTTGGTCTCCAAAGCTTCCAAATAGGTCTCTAATCCAACCAATTAGACCATAGCACACCTTATACAAGAAACCCCCAAAATAGACCCATCACAAACCCTAAACTGGGCAAACTAAGAAATAAGAAGAGAGAGCTCCCAATAACGAAGATGGGGCTTCTCTAAGGCTAGAAGAACACAAATATAAGAAATTGGAAGGGTTGCTTACTTGGAAGTGCTTCAAATGAACAAGACTAGCTCAAGGATAACCTCAATGTAGCTAGATTTCTCTTCTAATGACATCAATAGAGAGCTTGAGATGAGGGGAAAAAGAAGATGGGCACAAATATCTCATTTTGGCAAGCTTGGAGGGGGGTTTTGTGAGAAAACAAGAAGAAGAAGAGTAAAGGGTAAAAACCCTAAGGAGCTGAAGCTCCTATCTCTCTCTCTCTCTCATTCTGTTGGAACCAAATGGGGAAGAAGGAAGGGGGCTAGCCCTTTTATAGAAGGGTGGGTGTGGGTCCCATCATCACTTAAACTTATCGGGATTAAAACATCAATTTCCGGGCCCCGGATACGATCAACGAAGAAGCGAAAAATGTTTCTCAAAAAATCTATTTTTCAAAAAGTATAATTTTGGCATGGTTCTGAGATCTTGAAATTTGGGTCTAGATTCAATGTGAAAAGACCAGTTTACTCCCAATGCTGGAAAAACTAATTTTCGGAGCTTCAAATGAGTACGAAGTGCACACGAAAGTTGTAGGGAATGACGAGACTAGTCAAACAAAGCCGTAATGGAAAAAAAATTTTGGGAATCACAAAGAAACTCCCCATGCTGACCACGCAAAACAAATAGGGCTATACGGTCACTAACTGGGTTCACTGGCTTTCAAAACTTCCCAACGCTAATAATGAAAGGTCTTTCTAACCTCCAAACTCAACCAAACAACCACTAATCTCACTTTAGAAAACTAACCCACAAATAAGTAAACACTAATCCTGGAAATTTGGGGTCGAGGTCTCATAATAAAGTTTGAAGATTTGACTTTACCATGATCAAACTTCTAGTTAAACCTTAATGCAGACTGAGGTCCTTTCTCATATTATAATATGATATTCAAACCCAATTGTTAATTATCCTAAATCCGAAACAATCACCACAAAAGAGAAAAGGCTCAAGATTTTTTACCTGGAAACCCCTACTCGGGAAAAAACTACGGGTGACAGAGACCACCGAAAACAATGCACTATAAAACGAAGATTACAAGGGAACTCACAAGACCATTGACCCAGTTGAAACTCAACCTAAGGGCTTTGAAGTACTTGTCGACCCGCCATTCACCTTCCACGTGCTCGCTTGAAACCCACCTTGAATGCCCTTTCAAGGTGCTTGAGAGAATGAAGAAAAGGATTAAAGCTTCAGCACAGTCTTCCTTGTAGGATTAGCCCACAAAAACTCTCTTAGACGTATGCTCAATGCTTGAGAAATTTAGATAGCTCTGGTAAATCCATTAGTGGTTGCAAGGGGTCATTATATAACCCAAGGTTCGTGCACAAGTCTCTTTGAAGGAAGGAAGGACTCTTAGAGGAAGTAAACACCATCAGCATGCAAGAGTCCTAAAAGGACAGAAAACTATGCGAGCCCATGTTCTGTCG
Source organism: Persea americana (assembly GCA_029852735.1). Taxonomy (NCBI): domain Eukaryota; kingdom Viridiplantae; phylum Streptophyta; class Magnoliopsida; order Laurales; family Lauraceae; genus Persea; species Persea americana. Next base: position 58,308,192 of record CM056810.1, read on the forward strand.
TGCACCACTAGTGAGCTCCAGTCTCGCCATAGCGAGACCATCTTCTGTTGTGGATATTTGTAGGCGCTGAACTACTTCGGGAGGACTCTATTTATGTCTTCAAACCCGACTAAAGGACTTCAAGGCTTGTCTAAGTAGTCCACGAGATGTCTTCCACTGTCAAAGGTTACTCGACACTCCTTTTCTAAACGAAATAAAAATTAAAACTCAATTAGGACTTAAGTTTTGTTCAAACTATGAGAATTAGCCAATCTAAATTCTAACAATCTCCCCCTTTGGCAATTCGTGAACAAAGCTCCTAAAACAAAGAAGATCTACTAAAACTAAAGAAAAGGAGGAAATCCTCAAAGACTTGCGAAGGGATTCAAAACGATTGGGTTCTAAGGGTTTGGTAAAAATATCGGCCAATTGATGTTCGGTGTGAACTTTTTCTAGAACAATGATCTTGCCTTCAACTGACTCACGGATAAAGTGGTGCCTAATATCAATGTGTTTGGTTAGGGAATGCTGGACTAGATTTTTGGATATGTCAATGGTACTTAGATTGTCGCAATAAACAAACATAGTATCTTGATCAATCCCATAGTTTGCCAACATTTGTTTCATCCAAAGAAGTTGAATGCAACAACTTCCAACAGTGATATATTCAGCTTTAGCAGTCGACAAAGAAGTCGAAGTTTGCTTTTTACTGTGCTAAGTGACCAAATTATTCCCAATGAAGAAACACCCTCTAGTAGTACTTTTTCGATCATCTGCACAACCTGCCCAATCAGCATCTGAACACCTAACCAAAGTTGTATTAGTGTCTTTGCTTAGCCAAATACCAAACTCAATAGTACCACTCACATATTTCATGATTCTTTTTACCGAATGAATGTGAGATTCATTTGGCTTAGATTGATAACGGGCACAGACTCCAACACTGTAAGCAATATCCGGTCTACTTGTAGTGAGATAGAAAAGACTCCCAATCATACTTCTGTACAGTGTTTCATTCACATCTTTCCCATTCAAATTGATTCTCAATTTAACAGATTGACCCATTGGTGTTCTGGAATGTTTAGCAGAAGTCATTCCAAATTTTTCCAGAAGTTTTCAAGAATATTTTGATTGAGAAATAAATATACCATTGTCACACTGCTTGATTTGTAAGCCTAGGAAAAAGGAGAGTTCTCCAACCAAACTCATTTCAAATTCATTAGACATGCTTTCGGCAAACTGATCAACTAACATAGAAGAGGTAGAACTGAAGACAATATCATCCACACAAGTTTGTAAAATTAATATGTGATGAGTGTCTTCTTTGATGAATAGTGTCTTGTGTACACATGAGATCCAATGCAGATCCATATATACGCCGATATATATTTCTTGCTGCTAATACTTTCAGATTTTGTTGGACTCATGAGATCCATATGCAGTAATTTAAGTGGCCATTTGGTTGTTAAGGCATCAACTTTCTTATGTGAGGACCTTATTTGTTTGCCAATTTGACATGGACCACAAACAGCATGAGGAGTTTTTAAACGTTTAGGTAACCCAAGAATGATTTCATTTTTCACCAAGCTATCTAGGTCCGTGTGATTAACATGGCCTAAACATTGATGCCACAAATCCATATCAATAATCATAGTTGTGTGACATGTCATCTTGCTTTCCGTAGCAACTACGTAACAATTGTCAGCAGTCCGCACTCCACGAAGTACATTATTACCCTTTTTATCAATAATAGCACAGTCATTAAAAGAAAAATGGACTTCATGGTGTGAATCACATAGTTGGTTGATGCTTAACAGATTTCTCTTTCAGACCATTGACCAGGAAAACATTTAAAAGATTGGACATACTTGGTATTGAAACTGTACCTTTTTCTATTATATTTGATTTGCTTCCATCACCAAATTTGACACTACCTCCATCACAGCTTTTTAGAGAGATAAACAGGGACTTATTACCAGTCATATGTCTGGAGCATCCCCTATCCAAGTACCAAACATGAGAATCTTTTGTAGTTAGTGTGGTGAGGACCACATTACAGCTAAGATAAGACTTTATAACCCAGACATATTTAGTCTTAATCTTTTGAGGAGATAAGGTACCTTTCCTTTGCTACCTTTGCCTTTGATTCCACATTTTGTGACAATGTGGCCGAATGTGCTCTTTTATATCACAAAAATGACAAATCAAGGTAGATCTAGGCTTAGGCACATTCTTATATGGTATTGAGTCCCTAGGTTTAGCATTTGGAGTAGCCAGAATACCAGAATATAAAGCTGGTCCTTTAGCAAAAATAGATTTACCTGATTTCATAGAAGATGATGACTCTAGGTTGAATCCAAGTCCAGTCTTTTGTTTTTCACTCCTTTGTTGCATCAAAATTTCATCTAGAGTTATGGACCCTTTATTCATTCTATCAAGCTAAGATTTGGTTGAAACTAATTTTAATAGTGCCATTCGAAGTTTCCCGCACACATCGTTCTTTTCAGTTTACAGCACGTTGTACTCAGTTTACAAAGAATTCAGTTCTTTTCTAACCTCCTCTAGCTGTGCATTAATCAGATCCTTTTCTTTCCCTGCGTTAATAATGGTGTCAGATAAAATTGCACGTTGGGATTCTAATTGGCTTACCTTTACACGAGCATCATCAAGTTCAGAAGAGAAGGTTAAGTTTTGACATTCAGAAACTTTGAGCCCGTGAGAAAGCTTGTCATTTATGCAAGACATACGCTACGAATCTTTCAGAAGTTTTTTATAAGCAATTTCTAAATCTTGTTCCTCATCAGAAAGATCATCACACTTTGACTTATCAGATGACCCCTGCTCAAAGGATAAGTTAGTAGAAGACATAAAAGCAACAAATTTAGCATATTCAAATTGTGACTTAGATTCACTATTTTCATTCTCAGAATCTTCTTCCCAAGAAACATTCAAAGCGTTTCGTTTGTTTCTTTCCAATCGGTTTGCACATTTAGAAGCTGGGTGTCCAAACCCTTGACATTCAAAGCATTGAATAGGTTTATTGGCATTCTTCGATGAATTCTTATAATTTTTCGGCGCAATTTTTGGCTTGTTAAAGCTCTTATTCTTAGGAAACTCCTTTTTGAGGTTCTTTTTATTGTTATTCAGATATTTTTTTGAATTTTTTGACAAACAGAGCCTCAAGTTCTACATCATCAAAATCATTATCAAATTCATCATCATTATTGTCCCTGGATGACAGTAGAGCAATTCCCTTGGATTTCTTATCAGAATAGTGATTTGCTTCAAAAGTTTATAAGCTTCCAACCAATTCTTCAATAGTGAGTTCATTAAGGTTCGTATGTTCCTCAATACCAATTACTTTTGACCGAAATCTCTTGGGCAAAGACTGAAGAATTTTCTTTACCACGTTTTGGTTTGGAATGGGTTCTCCTAAATTGAAACTGGAATTGACAATATGACCCAGTTTGGCATTGAACTCATCAAAGGTCTCTTCATCTTTCATACGAATAGTCTAAAAGGCAGTTGTCAAATTTTGAAGTTTATTCTGCCTAACTATGTCAATGCCTTCATGCACTGTTCTCAAGAGATCCTAAGCCGCTTTCGCAATGGTACAAGTAGAAATTTTGCAAAATTCTGAGTGAGTAATGCCATTATATATAGCATTCATGGCTCTATTATTCCAATGGGTCAGATTCTTTTCTCCTTGGTTCCAGTTAGCCACTGGTTTGGGAACACTTTTCCCATCAACCACTACAGTTGCAGATTTATAACCATTTACGGCTGTTTGCCAAACATCATGATCAAGAGAACCGAGAAACGCAGTCATCCTTACCTTCCAATAAGCATAATTGCCACTACCCCTCAAGCAAAGGAGGCTTAGTGGTAGAAGTGCCTTCCCTAGTGAATTCCATAGAATAAATATGAGAGGATCGCACTTTTAGAAAAGTGAAACTGCTTTAATACCACGTGAAGATTTGACTTTACCAAGATCAAACTTCTAGTTAAGCCTTAATGCAGACTAAGGTCCTTTCTCATATTATAATATGGTATTCAAACCCAATTATTAATTATCCTAAATCCGAAACAATCACCACAAAAGAGAAGAGGCTCAAGATTTTTTACGTGGAAAACCCTACTCGGGAAAAAACTACGGGTGGCAGAGACCACCGAAAACAATGCACTATAAAACGAAGATTAGTGAACTCACAAGACCATTGACCCAGTTGAAACTCAACCTAAGGGACTTTGAAGTATTTGTCGATCCGCCATTCACCTTCCACGTGCTCGCTTGAAACCCACCTTGAATGCCCTTTCAAGGTGCTTGAGAGAATGAGGAAAAGGAATAAAGCTTCAGCGCAGTTTCCCTTGTAGGATTAGCCCACAAAAACTCTCTTAGACGAATGCTCATTGCTTGAGAAATTTAGATAGCTCTGGTAAATCCATTTGTGGTTGCAAGGGGTCATTATATAGCCCAAGGTTTGTGCACAAGTCTCTTTGAAGGAAGGAAAGACTCTTAGAGGAAGTAAACATCATCAGCATGCAAGAGTCATGAAAGGACAGAAAAACATAGCTCACTATAGCGAGCCCATGTTCTGTCTGCACACCACTGTAGCTCGCTGCAGAGAGCTCCATTCTCGCTATAGTGAGACCATCTTCTGTTGTGGATATCTGTAGGCGCTGAACTACTTCGAGAGGGTTCTATTTATATCTTTAAACCTGACTAAAAGACTTCAAGGTGTAAGACCCCACCCCGAGAGTTTCCGATTAGTGTTAATTAAGACGTGTTTTAGCTATAAGTGTGATTAGTGGAAATTGAGTAAATCTGGATTAGAATAGCTTTTTTTATAGCTTTGAATAATTTTGGGAACTCTTTTGATCTAGTGGGGCCCTTTGGGGGTTCCTTATAGTGTGTCTTGATTAGTTTTGAGATTTATTTAGTTATAATTCTGGAAATCGGTAATTTACTCCGTTTAATGTATTTTATGATTCCCGACAACTTTTGTATTTGCTCCGTTTCCATTCGAGACCTCTAAACCCTACTTTGCCATTGATAGGAGTAAAACAGTCTTTTTACACAAAATCTGGACACTAATTTCAATGTCTCCGAAACTCGTAAAATATATACTTTTTGGAAAGTAGAAATTTCGACGATCAATTCTTCCTTCTTCGTCGAATCCGTCCGAAGCCCGTAGAACGATGTACTAGCTCGATTGGACTTTTAAGTTGTGGGACCCATAGCCTTTTTCTATATAAGGAGGAGTCTTTTCCCTCTCTTCCTCTTCTTGCAACTTCCTTGAGAACCAGAAATCCCAGCCCAGCCTAGGGTTCTCTTCAACTTCCATTGCTTCTTGCTTCTTCTTCTCTCAATCTCTCTCAAATCCATTGCTAAGTGTTTAATGGAGGTAGTAATCTTCTTCCCCTCCATGAGAGCTTCATCTTGATACCCTTTGTAGAGAGAGCCTCCAATTCCAAGCTATCTTTTGAGCAAACTCTTGCCATTGGAGGACTTTCCATGTAAGTTCTTCTTCTCATCTCTTGATTGTGTGTTCATCTAGCCTAGGAGGTGCTTCACCTTGATTATTGGAAGCTATCTCCATCTATTTCTTGATTTTGACATTCTAGGGTTGTAATGTTGTATTTTGGGGATTTTGTGTAGATTGTAGATTTTGAGCTTGATAGTGGATTAGAGCTTGGCTAGCTTACTTTGGAGACCAAGGCAAGTGGATGAATGGATTCAATTTGAATAAGTTCTTACTTTGTCAAAAATGTGGATTTTTACTATTCATATGTCATTTGGTTTATCATGTTCCATAATGTTTTAGAAAGGTATTTATTGACATGGTTTCTCCCTTAGTTAGTTTTATAATAATAAATGCATTCATCATCAAGTTTATTTTGGGCATGATAATCCTCTTAAATGCTAGTTGTACTTGCATTGAATGAGAGTTGAATTGGTAGGTGAATTAGTGCATTGATGGAATGGTGGTTGGTGGAAAGGATTAAATGTTAGATGGAAGGGAATAGACCCATTCCACATCAGAAAATGGTTGGAATGGAGGTGAAATGGTTTGGGAAAGAATTGACTGAATTCTGCACCTGATGTGTAGTTCCCGCAGCTGGGCGGTCAGCGGGCGGTCACCTCGGCGGCTAGCCGACCCAGATGCGGTTAGAAACACAGAATGCTGCATTTTGACAGGCGAACCGCGGTCAGCCGCGCGGTCAGCTCGCGGCTAACCGCCAATCCCAAAACCCCAGTGACTGCTAGGTAGCCGAGAGGCGCGGTTAGAAACACAGAATGCTACATTTTAGCAGGGTGAACCGCGGTCAGCCCCGCGGTCAGCCAGCGGCTAACCGCCGATCACCTCGGCGGCTAACCGCCATCTGACCGACAGGTGACCGAGTTTTACCCAGAATTCCTGAGTCTTTTCCATTGGTTTCAGATATGGTATTTAATGGTTTGGATGGGTTGTTCTGATGCCCTACCACCTTGGAAAGACCCAGGGGATGACATAAGGAGATTGACATAGATAGAAACACCATTTCGGAAAAGGTATTGGGACTTTTAGATTCATCAACGCGCATAAGGAAACTTAGTATGTCCTCTATCATTCGAGTACCATAATTAGGGTAATATGGACATACAAGATCCTTATACATGTTGCTTGAATATGGAAGCCTCAATATTTAGTCCCTAATGATATAAGAAATTATTACTTTGTTTTACTCAAATTATATATGTAATTACCCGATCTTAATGGTTTTGTCTCAGATTCCGATTTATACACCGATATGTTTCCCCAGCCCCGTTTATGCATGTACGGATAATAATATGACATGTGTGCCTACGAGCATCGTGCCCCGTTTGCCCGTATGTTTTATATTGATATAGTTTTGTATATGTTTGGATTTCTCATGTAACCTAAGAGTCGGCACCACTAAGCTTGGACATCCTTGTCAATCTGATCAACTGACTTGGGTCTCCCCCTGTGCTCCCGCCAGTTGCAACTTGGATCCCGTTCTGTCCCGTTACCCGGTTCCGTGGCCGTGGTCTTGCCTAGCTATATGTATATGTATATGTTTATAATGTTGGTTCTCGTCACTTCGTGTGTTCGAGCCCAATGCACTGAATGTGCTCTCATCACCTTAGTGATGGAGAGGATTTAGCTCTAGTGTGGTTGCCATCTAGTCAGTTCCTGTACCTTGAATACCCCGCATGATTTATATTGCATCTGTACTTTAAATGAACTATATGCCCTGTTTTAAGACCGTTATTGTTTTATCAAGATTTCATCATGTTTAGAAAGTGTTTTGATTTCTTTCTTGGTATATCTATTCACCCACCTGCCAGACCGTCGTGTCTGACCCATTTTTGTGGTACTCAGGTCCAGCTCCCGTCTTTGCCCTTGAGGAGGAGCCAGAGGAGGCGGTCGGTGAACCGCAACGATTAGTAGAGTGGCAAGCTGACGATGTCATGTAGACATTGGGTTTAGCTTCGAGCTGCGAACATTTTGGGAGATTGTAGAATGATACTGTTTTGTACTTTGGTTGTACTGGCCTTTGTTGGCCATTATTTTTGGGGAATGTTAATTAACTTGTTCTTTTGTTTAAACTTTAACTTAATATTTTGGGAATGCTAATGAGATCATTGCTCACTCTGACACCATGCTATACTTGTTTATTAACAGTCTTATTTGATGTGATTGGATTAAGAGTTTGATTTGCTACACGCTTCCGCACCTATATAAATGTTCTACGAGTGAATGTGGATTCCTCACCGCAGAAACCTGTGGGAGATTAAATAAATGTACAATCAATAATCTTCACCAAGGGGTGGTTCTTTATCCACACCACCCCGTCGCGGTCCCGGGGCCCCCGGTCCGGGGTCGCGACAGACTGGTATCAGAGCGAGACGTGTTTCAGGCAATTAAAAGAAACTAGAAATCCTAAGGACGTGGCGAGGATCCGTTAGACTTCTTGTTAGACTTTTCGTTAGTTAGACTCGTGTGAGCAATGTGTGACCCTTATATGACTTTATGTGCTAACAATTTGTTTTACAGTGATATGCCACCTCGAAAAAGACCCGTAACCGACAATCCCACCGCAAGCAATAGTGAACACACCGGGCCACTAGGAAACGGTACTCCAGATCCAAACATGCAGAATCAATTTCAACAGATGATGCAAGCCATGCTTGACCAGCAACGTCAAGCCAATGAAAATCAGGCAAGAATGCAAGAACAAATGGCCAGAAAGGATGAAGAGCATGCTAGGGAGATGGCTACAATGCAAAGACAGTTGTTAGAAGTGTTAGAAAGGAGACCTGAACCGGCACCAGCGCAACCTCTAGGCACTCAGATTGTCATTAACAATAGGGAACATGATCCCAATGCGTTGTATGAAAAGTTTAGGAAGAGGGGTCCCAAGGAGTTCACTGGGCATGAGGACCCATTAGCTGCAGATGACTGGTTGGAGCATACAGAGAACATCTTTGAGATATTTAGATGTACCGGTCGACAGCAAGTGCAACTCACCGCTTCCATGTTCACCGGCTTAGCAGATATATGGTGGAAAACAATCAAGGCTGAGTATAGAACCATAGCAGACGCAGAGGCTTGGACAAGTTTCAAGAGACAATTCGGTGACAAGTATGTACCGACACATGTGAAGAGGCAGAAGGCCATTGAATTCCAGCAGCTCATACAAGGTAACACGACCGTGCAAGAGTACCTCACGAAGTTCGAAAGGTTGTCTCGATATGCCCTCGAGTCGATTGACACTGTGGAGAAAAAGATAACGAAGTTCCTTGAAGGACTTAACCCGATCATTGAGAGGGATGCCACGGGTGTTGTACCACCTATCACTTTTGAAGAGGCTGTGAGAAGGGCCTACAAATTCGAGAACCTGAACAACAAGATCCTCAAGATCCAAGGAAAGGCACCAGCTCACCAACAGAATCACCAACCAAGGAACCATCAGAACAAGCGACAGAGGCATGAACAAAACGTGCAGAATGCTCTAGTTTGTGTCCATTGTGGTAAAAACCACGAGAGTGCTCAATGCCGTACGATTACGGGAGCATGCTTCAGATGTGGATCCATGGCACACCAGCTCAAAGACTGCCCAAGGCAAGCTGGACAAGGTAACAACAGACAGAACCAGCAACAACAAGGAACACAGCGCCAGGCACCACCTCAGAATGCATTAGCTGTGCAGAACCAGCCCAGGCCACTCCAGCAGCAGGCTCCACAGCAACAATATAGACCTCCACAGCAGCATCAAGCTCGTCAGCAAGGACAGAATCAGAATCAGCGTCCTCCTCAGCAGAATAGGAATGCACAGCAAGGAAGGCAGCAACAGGCTCAGAATAGGCCTCAGCAGCGAGGACAAGTGTATGCAATTAACCAAGCTGATGCAGAGGCAGCAGATAACGTGGTGGAAGGTACACTCCTAGTTTGTGGATTTGAAGCTAAGATTTTGTTTGACCCTGGCTCTACTCACTCCTTCTTGTCTCCAAAATTTTCTAAGTTGATTGATATGCCTGCTAGAGAACTTGAGTATGTGTTGACAGTGTCCACTCCCGTAGGCAAACAAGTTGTGTGTAGGAAGTATTATCCTAGATGTGCTATTAAGATAGGAGATGTGGTGTTACCGGCGAATCTCATTTTGTTGGAGATGTATGATTTCGATGTTATTCTAGGAATGGATTGGTTAGCAGGGTACCATGCTACGATGGACTGTTTCCATAAGACCCTCACGTTCAAATTAGAGGAGACCCCAGCAGGCGTTTTGTTCCATGGGGAGAGGAAGAATTCTTGTCCAAGATTCGTCTCAGCATTGAAGGCTGATCGACTAGTGAGAAGTGGATGTGAATGCTATTTAGCGTTTATCACGGAGGATAAACAGTCCCAAGGGGTGGAGGAGATCCCAATCGTTTGCGAATTCCCAGACATTTTTCCAGAAGAAATCCCAGGTTTACCACCTGTTAGGGAGATTGACTTCACCATCGAGTTAATACCAGGGACCGCTCCGATATCTATCGCACCATACAGAATGGCTCCAGCGGAATTAGGAGAGTTGAAGATTCAGTTGCAAGAATTGTTGGATAAAGGTTTTATAAGACCGAGCGTCTCACCTTGGGGAGCTCCAGTTTTATTCGTCAAGTAGAAAGACGGTTCCATGAGAATGTGTATTGACTACCGGAAATTGAACCAAGCTACCATCAAGAACAAGTATCCATTGCCAAGGATAGATGAATTGTTTGACCAATTGCAAGGTGCTGCTTATTTTTCGAAGATCGATCTAAGATCCGGTTATCATCAGCTGAGAGTTAGAGATTCAGATGTATCGAAGACAGCGTTCCGGACGAGATATGGACACTATGAGTTTCTAGTGATGCCATTTGGACTGACGAATGCACCAGCAGTATTCATGGCTTTGATGAACAAAATATTCGCTGAGTACTTAGACCAATTCACAGTGGTGTTTATTGATGACATTTTGGTGTACTCTAAGTCTAGAGAAGAACATGAAGAGCATTTGAGGATAGCATTGCAACTCCTAAGAGACAATCAATTGTATGCGAAGCTCTCTAAGTGCGATTTTTGGCTCGAAGAAGTCGCATTTTTAGGTCATATCATTTCCAAAGAAGGATTATCTGTGGACTCGGCCAAGATAGATGCAGTTGTGAAGTGGGAAAGACCGAAGAACGCGTCAGAAATCAGAAGTTTTCTTGGATTGGCGGGTTACTATCGAAGATTTCTGCAAGGATTTTCGTCGATCGCAGCTTCATTGACAAAGTTGACCAAGAAGAATGCACCTTATGTGTGGACAGACCAATGCGAGACCAGCTTCCAAGAGTTGAAAAAGAGATTAACTTCAGCACCCGTCCTCACTTTACCATCCGGGAGCGGCAGTTACACCATTTTTACAGATGCTTCGAATATAGGACTCGGTTGTGTGTTGATGCAAGATAGGAAAGTCGTTGCTTATGGATCCCGTCAGTTGAAGGACCACGAGAAGAACTATGCAACGCATGATCTGGAATTAGCGGCGGTCGTTTTTGCGCTAAAGATGTGGAGACATTACCTCTACGGAGAGAAATTCGAAGTCCACTCCGATCACCGCAGCTTACAGTATTTGTTCTCTCAGAAGGAGTTGAATATGAGACAAAGAAGATGGATGGAATATATCAAAGATTATGATTTTCCGATCAAGTACCACCCGGGAAAGGCAAATGTAGTAGCCGATGCCTTGAGTAGGAAGTCAGCAAGTGTGGCAAGCCTAAGAGTTACGTGCTTCTTTCAGCAATTCGAAGAGTTGGGGGTAGATTTTCAGCCCCTAAGCGAGGGAGTGATGTTAGCCAACATGTCAGTGTCTGAACCCTCGTTCATTCGGAAGATCAAGGACAACCAATTGCAAGATCCAGAGTTGGCCAAGATTTCAGAGCATATAGCAGAACGTCCTGATTTTCGTATTGTGGATGGAGTCTTATTCTATCGTGATCGTCTATGCGTGCCCAACATTGAAGATTTGAAGAATGACATTATGACAGAGGCGCACAGTACGAAGTACTCTATGCATCCGGGTAGCACGAAGATGTATCAGAACTTGAAAGGCAGATTTTGGTGGAACAACATGAAGAGGGAAATAGCAGCTTTCGTTTCACGATGTATGACGTGTCAGTTGGTGAAGGCAGAACATCAGAGACCTCCAGGGTTATTGCAGCCATTAGAGATCCCAGAATGGAAGTGGGAACATATTACCATGGATTTCATCTCGGGATTGCCAAGGACCAGAAAAGGGAACAACTCCATATGGGTTATTGTGGACCGTCTCACCAAATCAGCTCATTTTATTCCTATGAAGACCGGAGAGAAAATGCATATGCTACCTCTCGCAGAGTTGTTTGTTAACGAGATTGTCAGCCGTCATGGGCAGCCAGTCTCCATTACTTCAGACAGAGATAGCAGATTCGTTTCAAGATTCTGGAAGACTTTGTATGAGTCTATGGGAACGAAGCTTCAGTTCAGCACAGCGTATCACCCACAAACAGATGGTCAGTCGGAAAGAACAATTCAGACCCTTGAGGATATGCTTCGAGCGTGTGTACTAGATTTCAAGACTCAATGGGACGAGACCCTACCGCTTTGCGAATTCGCCTACAACAACAGTTATCATTCGAGCATTGGAATGGCGCCTTTTGAGGCATTGTATGGTAGGAGATGTAGAACTCCAGTTTGTTGGGAAGAAGTAGGTATTCGCAGTTTTCATGGACCGACTATGGTGAGTGAAACCAGCGACAAAGTCAAGTTGATCCAAGAACGTCTGAAAGTAGCACGGAGTAGACAGAAGAGTTATGCAGACTCTCATCGAAGGGACTTACATTTTAAGGAAGGAGATAAGGTTTTCTTGAAGGTGTCACCTACTAGAGGAACTTTGAGATTCGGACAGAGAGGCAAATTATCTCGGCGATACATTGGACCCTACGATATCGTGAGCAAGATTGGTGATGTGGCTTATAGATTGGCTTTACCACCTGAGCTTTCCGGCGTACACAATGTGTTCCATGTGTCTATGTTGAAAAAGTACGTCCCCGATCCGTCACATGTACTCCGTCATGAACCATTAGAGATCAGAGAAGATGCCACCTATGTCGAGAAGCCTATTCAGATCATCGATACGAAGGAACAAGAACTGAGGACAAGGACTATACAATGGGTGAAAGTGCTTTGGGAAAATCACGGACCTAAAGAGGCAACGTGGGAATTACGGGATCAAGTTCAGAAGAAGTATCCGCATCTACTACCCGAGGTTAGTTATTTTATTTCATTTGGTGGACCAAATGCCCTAAGGGGTGGAGGATGTAAGACCCCACCCCGAGAGTTTCCGATTAGTGTTAATTAAGACGTGTTTTAGCTATAAGTGTGATTAGTGGAAATTGAGTAAATCTGGATTAGAATAGCTTTTTTTATAGCTTTGAATAATTTTGGGAACTCTTTTGATCTAGTGGGGCCCTTTGGGGGTTCCTTATAGTGTGTCTTGATTAGTTTTGAGATTTATTTAGTTATAATTCTGGAAATCGGTAATTTACTCCGTTTAATGTATTTTATGATTCCCGACAACTTTTGTATTTGCTCCGTTTCCATTCGAGACCTCTAAACCCTACTTTGCCATTGATAGGGGTAAAACAGTCTTTTTACACAAAATCTGGACACTAATTTCAATGTCTCCGAAACTCGTAAAATATATACTTTTTGGAAAGTAGAAATTTCGACGATCAATTCTTCCTTCTTCGTCGAATCCGTCCGAAGCCCGTAGAACGATGTACTAGCTCGATTGGACTTTTAAGTTGTGGGACCCATAGCCTTTTTCTATATAAGGAGGAGTCTTTTCCCTCTCTTCCTCTTCTTGCAACTTCCTTGAGAACCAGAAATCCCAGCCCAGCCTAGGGTTCTCTTCAACTTCCATTGCTTCTTGCTTCTTCTTCTCTCAATCTCTCTCAAATCCATTGCTAAGTGTTTAATGGAGGTAGTAATCTTCTTCCCCTCCATGAGAGCTTCATCTTGATACCCTTTGTAGAGAGAGCCTCCAATTCCAAGCTATCTTTTGAGCAAACTCTTGCCATTGGAGGAATTTCCATGTAAGTTCTTCTTCTCATCTCTTGATTGTGTGTTCATCTAGCCTAGGAGGTGCTTCACCTTGATTATTGGAAGCTATCTCCATCTATTTCTTGATTTTGACATTCTAGGGTTGTAATGTTGTATTTTGGGGATTTTGTGTAGATTGTAGATTTTGAGCTTGATAGTGGATTAGAGCTTGGCTAGCTTACTTTGGAGACCAAGGCAAGTGGATGAATGGATTCAATTTGAATAAGTTCTTACTTTGTCAAAAATGTGGATTTTTACTATTCATATGTCATTTGGTTTATCATGTTCCATAATGTTTTAGAAAGGTATTTATTGACATGGTTTCTCCCTTAGTTAGTTTTATAATAATAAATGCATTCATCATCAAGTTTATTTTGGGCATGATAATCCTCTTAAATGCTAGTTGTACTTGCATTGAATGAGAGTTGAATTGGTAGGTGAATTAGTGCATTGATGGAATGGTGGTTGGTGGAAAGGATTAAATGTTAGATGGAAGGGAATAGACCCATTCCACATCAGAAAATGGTTGGAATGGAGGTGAAATGGTTTGGGAAAGAATTGACTGAATTCTGCACCTGATGTGTAGTTCCCGCAGCTGGGCGGTCAGCGGGCGGTCACCTCGGCGGCTAGCCGACCCAGATGCGGTTAGAAACACAGAATGCTGCATTTTGACAGGCGAACCGCGGTCAGCCGCGCGGTCAGCTCGCGGCTAACCGCCAATCCCAAAACCCCAGTGACTGCTAGGTAGCCGAGAGGCGCGGTTAGAAACACAGAATGCTACATTTTAGCAGGGTGAACCGCGGTCAGCCCCGCGGTCAGCCAGCGGCTAACCGCCGATCACCTCGGCGGCTAACCGCCATCTGACCGACAGGTGACCGAGTTTTACCCAGAACTCCTGAGTCTTTTCCATTGGTTTCAGATATGGTATTTAAAGGTTTGGATGGGTTGTTCTGATGCCCTACCACCTTGGAAAGACCCAGGGGATGACATAAGGAGATTGACATAGATAGAAACACCATTTCGGAAAAGGTATTGGGACTTTTAGATTCATCAACGCGCATAAGGAAACTTAGTATGTCCTCTATCATTCGAGTACCATAATTAGGGTAATATGGACATACAAGATCCTTATACATGTTGCTTGAATATGGAAGCCTCAATATTTAGTCCCTAATGATATAAGAAATTATTGCTTTGTTTTACTCAAATTATATATGTAATTACCCGATCTTAATGGTTTTGTCTCAGATTCCGATTTATACACCGATATGTTTCCCCAGCCCCGTTTATGCATGTATGGATAATAATATGACATGTGTGCCTACGAGCATCGTGCCCCGTTTGCCCGTATGTTTTATATTGATATAGTTTTGTATATGTTTGGATTTCTCATGTAACCTAAGAGTCGGCACCACTAAGCTTGGACATCCTTGTCAGTCTGATCAACTGACTTGGGTCTCCCCCTGTGCTCCCGCCAGTTGCAACTTGGATCCCGTTCTGTCCCGTTACCCGGTTCCGCGGCCGTGGTCTTGCCTAGCTATATGTATATGTATATGTTTATAATGTTGGTTCTCGTCACTTCGTGTGTTCGAGCCCAATGCACTGAATGTGCTCTCATCACCTTAGTGATGGAGAGGATTTAGCTCTAGTGTGGTTGCCATCTAGTCAGTTCCTGTACCTTGAATACCCCGCATGATTTATATTGCATCTGTACTTTAAATGAACTATATGCCCTGTTTTAAGACCGTTATTGTTTTATCAAGATTTCATCATGTTTAGAAAGTGTTTTGATTTCTTTCTTGGTATATCTATTCACCCACCTGCCAGACCGTCGTGTCTGACCCATTTTTGTGGTACTCAGGTCCAGCTCCCGTCTTTGCCCTTGAGGAGGAGCCAGAGGAGGCGGTCGGTGAACCGCAACGATTAGTAGAGTGGCAAGCTGACGATGTCATGTAGACATTGGGTTTAGCTTCGAGCTGCGAACATTTTGGGAGATTGTAGAATGATACTGTTTTGTACTTTGGTTGTACTGGCCTTTGTTGGCCATTATTTTTGGGGAATGTTAATTAACTTGTTCTTTTGTTTAAACTTTAACTTAATATTTTGGGAATGCTAATGAGATCATTGCTCACTCTGACATCATGCTATACTTGTTTATTAACAGTCTTATTTGATGTGATTGGATTAAGAGTTTGATTTGCTACACGCTTCCGCACCTATATAAATGTTCTACGAGTGAATGTGGATTCCTCACCGCGGAAACCTGTGGGAGATTAAATAAATGTACAATCAATAATCTTCACCAAGGGGTGGTTCTTTATCCACACCACCCCGTCGCGGTCCCGGGGCCCCCGGTCCGGGGTCGCGACACAAGGCTTATCTAAGTAATCCACAAGATGTCTTCTACCGTCAAAGGTTACTCCACAGTCCTTTTCTAAACGAAATAAAAATTACAACTCAATTAGAACTTGAATTTTGTTCAAACTAGAAGAATTAGCCAATCTAAAATTCTAACAAAGTTTCTTATTGAAGAGTGAGATACAATTCCTTCTTATTTAAAAAGAAAGTGTTTCCCATCCGGAATCTCATTAAAAGGTTATCTACTTCAAGAAAAGTCCTTTCTATATATCCACTCTTAATTTTTTAAACGCATCCTCTTTCATTTCTTCTTTTTCTAAGTGAATCTGCATTGGGAGACACACCATCCTTTGTCTCTTCTCTTACATGTGGATCTGTATTGCGAGAGTCGGAGTCCGGATCCCCTGTTTCGTCCAAACAGGGGAGCCCTGTTTGGACGAATCAGGGGCCGACAGGTGCGGGAGCGAAGGGGGGCGGAGGAAAGAGAAAAAGCACTTTTCTCTTTCCTCCGCCCCCCTTCGCTCCCGCACCTGTCGGCCCCTGATTCGTCCAAACAGGGCTCCCCTGTTTGGACAAAACAGGGGATTCGGTTCCCGAGAGTCGACACCCAAGTCTGGAAAAAGACAAGTATGAAAGACCCACCTCTCTCTTTCACTCTCTTGAGTCAATGGGTATTAAATGTGATAAGACAAGCCTCTCTCTCTCTCTCTCTTGAAAAGAAGGCAATAAAAATATAATATTTTTATTCTCTCTCCCTATTTCTCTCTATTCAATCATTCATTGTACCGTCCCTGACTCAATTTGCTACCTATGCAATCTTCCACGTTGAGGGTTAATATCCAGTGTAGCATAATGTTTTTCTTTCAACCTTTTTTTGGGTATTAAATGTGATAAGACAAGCCTCTCTCTTTCTTTCGAAATCACCTTTTCTTTATTTTATTTTAACAACTTTTAGTTAGAATTCCTATCATTCTATTTTATGTGATCGAACAATTGGGCCCTTAAAAAGGAAATGGGATAAGAATAACAAGTACATGAGATATATATGATTAGCCTTTTTCCATTGATCTAAGGTTACTACTCAAGTAATTAAGACCAAATATCCTTATCTATTTAAAGAACCATTGGAGTAAGTTTTGTGGGTATTGAAACCATCACAAACCATGGAACAGTTTGTTTGTGGGGCCCATCTGAAAGCATGAACACTTGGAGGATAGGATTTTAAGAGTTTCTTATTAGCACATATTTCTTCTCAAAGAAAAAGGATCTATTTGATTATAGGGGCGCTGTTTCCAAGGCCTCAAAGTAGTCCAAAATCAAGTTGTTACATGATGTGGGATGACTATTAGTTTTGTGTAGTCAACGAAAGGGCCTATAAAACTCAGATGTGTGAAGTTTGATGAATGCCAAATTTTTTCTTTCATTTATTTATTTATTTATTTTTATTTTCTGCTTGGAACGTACTCATACACCCTTATACACTATCACAATCTCTATTCATTGGATCGACAGGTTTATCCATTGACCTTTTTAGAATTTGAATTACTAGAGTGATGGCTGGATATTTATTTCCCATCTTCCTTTATTCAGTTTCAATTTTTTAAGGGAGGTTATTAAGTGGTCATTTGGATATTCACTTTTTTTTTATTTAAATCACTTTAGAAATACGAGTCTTAGAATACCTAAGAATTTAATTTCACAAAACAAGCAAACCCTTTTATGGTCTCTTTCTTTGTTTTTTTTTTTTTTTTTTTTTTTTTCATTTTCACGTAGGGCTTACCTATGTTCAATCCATTCCCTCCACATAGGCCTACACAACTTGACATATCAACCTAATTGCTCCGTACACACCTTTCAAACTTGGATCATCACTGGACCTAATTTTCATACTAACTAAACATTGATCCTTGGACTTGCACTTATTTATGAAGATACTAGCAACAGTCTAGAGGCAGGCACAAAATACCAATAGGCTACAATACCAAAATGCAACAGTACAAGCGTTCATATCCGATCAGTAATTCTAATGGTGCTTCCTGAAGCTTGAGAGTCAGAACTACTTGGGAGCCACAAAGAAGCTTTGTAATTTACCTGTCACAACCTCTTGTCAACTTTGAAGAAGTTAAAGAATAGGAGCCTTTTGTAACCGAACAGTACTTTGCCCCCCTTATTAATCCATGTAATGATATCTAAAAATGTAAATGAGCAATCCAAGCATTTTGTTTGCATGAATGCAGCAAAGCATGAGAACCCCATCTACAGATTTTAGCTTGATCCTTCGTCTGTCTTCTTGTTTGCTTGTTCTTGAAGCTTTTTTGTCCAGTATTCCTCAAGTAGGGGTCCAAATATTGCCTTTCCAGAAACCACTCCAATCCTGCATGCATCAGTTATATAGAAGCACTGTAGATAGTACCCTTATTTTTAACATAATCAACAAGCACTTTGAATAAGTGTGCAAGTGTACATGCATGGGTACTACAATGTAAACAACATGCATAGTCGGTCAAAATTTTGTTGGTTCTCACACTTCATGTTTGTCTTGACCTTTGTCATACACTTCATATATCACACATGCAGATTTTCCCTCTTTTTTTTTTTTTTTTTTTGTTTTTTAGGATTACATATTGATTCCACTCTCTTAAAAGAAATGTAGCTTTATAAATGTACAATTTTGATATTTCATATAATTTATTAATGTGTTAAGAATATTGGTGCTTCTATTACTGCATTGATGTTTTTTAATAGTCATTATGTGTACAATTTCCAATTTAATCATTCCTACATTTTCAGATTTTCATAATTATTAAGGATTTTTCTCATCTATTTACATTTAAGGAGAGTTTTTTACACATCAGGTATGCATTTACACTTCTCTTCATTATACATATATATTTATATTGTTTTTTAAAAAAAATTATGAATATATACCCTCACAATTGCTTAATATTTGTTGTAAATGATCTCAACATTAGTTGTCCCAGCATGATTAACTCAAATGTACAATTTTGATTTATCATATCATTTAATAATATGTTAAGAATATTGGTGCTTCAATAATTACATTTACGTGTTTCTTAATAGTCTTTCACTGTATGCCTATATTGATATGTAAATATCACTTTTTTTTCTAGAAATTATGGTACATAAAAAAGAAACCAATATATGCAAAATTGCAAGGATGCATCACATTTTAACGTTACGGCTGAAAAGAAAATGTCAATTTGATGGTATTAACATATTTATATATTTGTGGTTTTTTATATTTTAAATATTATATATTAATTAGCTCCCTGACTAGGCACTAAAAGTCATTCAAAATTAGCTCGACAAAGAGGATTAATAGCAATGCAAAATCATTGTATGATGCTCACAACATCGATCAAGTCGAGTAATGGATCTTTATCCTCACTTAGAAGTACTATAGGTATTACAAACAATTGCTCTATTAAAGAAAATCTAATCATAATGTGTGTGTATAACTTATTTTAGAAAATCTGATTATTTGCTCCTGCAACTCAAAACCAATTGGTGATTGGAAGAGGCACAACTCAATGTTTTCTACGGCATTCGACATTGTGCCTGCTGGTCTGTTTTTAAAGCAGTTGTAGGTGTAGACACCGCATTTGACCCTCTATGATAGCCTTAAATACCTGTCATATATAGCGGTGCCCCCATTTCACCTATGATTGAATGATTAATGGCATAATTCATATTAATTAACGATGATGAAGATGCTTGTTGATAATTCTAGACTTAGTTCGACGATCTCTAGAAGTTCGTGAGAGAAAAAGGCAAATCGCGTCAAGATCTCGAGTCCAACCCATTATCACACAAGGAGTAGACCGTGACACTATTCAAACCTTTTCCGGACCACTTAAGACATGCTTAGTTTACAAAAATGTCACCCGATTAACCTAAGTTAGGAAACTGGATCCATTGGTCCAGAGGTTCCCTTTTTTTCACCCCCTAATCATCAGGACACTTAGACCCTTGGATTCCTCACTTCGACAGCTTTCCGACGATATATAGAACGTCCAAATCAGATGAGCGGGTCAAAAGTTATGAGCTTCAGAAGTTTGTCCCAAAAGGAGATGAAAATCACCTAGGCACCACCCATGTGGCGCCCACCCTATTGAAATTCATCTAGGCGGTGTTGGGCACCCACACAGTCCAGGACCACCTAGGCACCCCATGGTGGGCGCCCACCCTCCAGATTCCACTAAGATGGCCTAAAAGTAGCCCGGGACCACTTAACGTAGGGACCAAACTCCGGAAATGAATTGACTCCATCTAGGCACCACCCTAGTGGCGCCTTCCCTATTAAATTCCACATAGGCACCAGTCCTGCGGCGTCCACACTGCCTAGGACCACCTAGGCACCCCATGGTGGGCGCACACCCTTCAAATTCCACTAGTTGGCCTAAAAACAAACCGGGACCACTCAACATAGGGACCAAACTCCGAAAATGAATCGACTCCATCTAGGCCCACCTAAGCGGCGCCCACCCTACTAAATTCCACATAGGCACTAGCCTTGTGGTGCCCACACTTCCCAGAACCATGTAGGCACCACCTCATGGGCGTTCACCTCCAAATTTACTTGTTCGGCTTGAGAGTAGTCCGGGACCACTCAAATATAGGGACCAAGCTCCGAAGACGAACCGAACCACCTAGGCACCACACATGTGGCGCCTAGCCTTGAAATTCACCTAGGCTCCACCCATGTGGCACCCAGCTTTGAAATCCACCTAGTTACCAACATTGTGCTACCCAATTAGTTAAATGCTAGTGTAGGGTCCCCCCAGTTGAAGATCTATCCGTTCGATTCAGACTCTAAATGGGACCAAGTTCCAAAAGCGAAACCCAAACCATTTGGGCACCACCCTGTGGGCGCCTACACTCTCTAGGACCACCTGGGCGCCACCCTGTGGGCGCCCAAACTACGCAGGCCATGTAGGCGCCAACCCATGGGTGCCCATCCTCTCTCAAACCTTAATTCGCCCTAAAACAACTTAAGTTACCCTGGGATGCGTGAGACCTTCTAGAAACACGAAATAATGAAGCCCTAGCCCTCCTAAACTCGTCCCAAACCTCTATATAAGGATCTCTTAACTTCATTTACAAAGGGAGCTACCCTAAAACAGAGAAAAAAAAGGGATTATAAACAAAAATAAGAAAGGTAGTCACCATCAGAGAGAGAACTTCAGATCTAGAGAAGAAGAAGAGGAAATAGAGGAGGAGGCTCCCATGTCTTCAACTATAGCTATGGGTCTTCACGAAAGCTTCGTTCTAGGAATTTGAGAAACGTGTCATATACTGGTATTCCTAGATCTCTCCTTTCTTTTATTGCATTTCATTGCCATATGTACTTAGAAACATGCTTAGGACCATTTGAGCATCGTAGATCTACATCAGCTTGTGATAAAAATGGTATTAGTGCATTATCATGTTAGTAACATGCTTAGGTTCATACTAATAGAGTAGATCTGCATTGATTTCATAGTTTTGATTGCGTAACTAAATTAGATCTCGCATTAACAACATCATCATCATCATTTATATCGAAAAAATCGCAAAAAGCCCTTGGCAGAAAGGCTGGGTACCACCCACTGGCCGCCTACCCTCTCCCGGATAGGCTAGACGCCTACCCTTCTGAGATAGGGTCCGGGTTCTAGGTCTTCACCCATTGCATCATTCTCTTGTAGATTTGTTAGCTACATCATTAGTAGTTCGCATTAGGACGTTCGCATCAGTCGCTGAACATCGGAAATTGTGTTGAAAATACTAAGGCTCTTGTGCATTCATTGTGATTCGTTGAGAACCCTGACTGAACAAGGTAGGCACCATAGGTGTGGCGCCCAAGTGGATTTCTCCACCTTCGTGCACAACTTTCGATCTTCCGCATTTAGTTCATTTAGAAAGTGCATGAAAATGATGTGTTTGGTTGTTTGACGTGTTCTGAACTTCGAATTATCATTTTTTTACCACACTTCACGTCATTTCATTTGAATCGTACAATATAGAAAAACCTAAAAAAAATCATAAAACATAAAACTCACTTCTTCTCTTTCCTTACTGTGTACTAAATTAGAGAAGAAACAAAAAAAATAAAAAAAAATAAAAAAATAAAAAAAATTAAAAGATATCCAGAAAATCCAAAAATAATAGTTAGATAGTCTAGGTTATTGAATTTAGCACCTAAGTAGGATAAATCCTAAGACTAATAAAATGCCATAATTAATTAACTCAACAACCATCAAATCATTAACCACACCTTTAATCCCATTAAGACACAAATTAACTCGGATCTAAAAGTAATTAAGAACTTTAGAAACACAAAAAACTTAAAACCCTAAAACACGGCCACCTGGGAGCCACCCCTGGGCTCCCATCCTTCCAAGACCACCTGGGCACCACCCCCTAGGCGCCTAGCCTATTCATTCCCTAAGACACCCCGGTTAAAGCTTAAGCTAATTAATTAAAACCTTAGACCAATCCAAATTAATAGATTAAAATATTTTAAACCTGAAATAACTGAAATCTCAATCAATTTAGACTTGAATCAACCCAAAAAAACGCAAAACCAAAAAATCTCCAAAACAGTTCACCTGGGTGCCCAGCCTGCCAAGTCCACCTAGGCACCACCCTCTTGGCGTCCATCCCATCCCATCACTAAGGAACCCCTAATCAAAATTTCTATTTAATCACAACCCGAATTTAATCCTAATCAACATAATAAAACACTTTTAGATTTAAGAAACCTGAAACCCTAATCAATTCGACCCTGAATAAACCTAAAGATTACCAAACCAACGCGAAACCGCAAGACGAACACCTGGGCGCCCAGCCTATCAACCCACTTAGGCACCACCCCCTGGGTGCCTATCTTGTCCCATTCCTTTGGAAACCACCACGTAATTAAACTTAACTGATTAAACCTAAATTAATACATTAAAACATTTTGAACCTGAAATAACTGAAACCTCAATCAATTTAGACTTGAATTCACCTAAAAAACCAAAATCAATTCGAACAACAAAAATATCCACCTGGGAGCCACCCCCTAGGTGCTTATCCTGCCGTATCCGCCTGGGCACCACCCTCTGGGCGCTTAGCCTACCCAATCACTAGGAAACCCCAATTGAAATTAAACCCAAATTCAATCCTAATCAACACACCAGAACACCCTTGAAATTTAAAACAACTAAAACCAGAAGTCCGAATTAACCTAAAACGTCGAGCCAACTCAAACCACAAAAAATAGTCATCTAGGTGCCCGTCCTACCAAGTCTACCTAGGCGCCACCTCCTAGGCGCCCAGTTCGTTTAGTCCCCAAGGAACTCCAATTAAACTTAATCTAATTAGCTAAGACCTCAAACCAATCCTAAAGCACATGATAAAATATTTTTAACTTGAAAGACCTGAGACCCTAAATCAATCTAAACTTAAATTAACCTAAAGAGAACAAAAAAAGCCAAAACCAAAAAATAGCCACCTGGGCGCCACCCCTGCCCTGGGTGCCCATCTTGCCACATCCACTTGGGCACCACCCTCTGGTTGTCCAGCCTATCCAATCACTAAGAAACTCAAATTTAAACTTAATCTAATTAAGACCTTAATTTAATCCTAAATAACACAACAAAAACACCTTTAACTGAAAAGACCCTGAAACCTTAATCAATTTGGACTTGAATTAACTCAAAAACACAAAACCAACAAAAACTAAAAAAAAATAGCCACCTGCCCCATCGATCTGGGCACCAACCTCTAGGCGCCCAGCCTCTCCAATCACTATAACTTAACTAATTGAACCTAACTTAATCCTAATCAAAACAACACAATAAAGAACTTTTAATTTAAAGTACATTAAACCATAAAGGTTCAACCTTAAATCAACCTAAAAAACACGAAACCGACTCGAACCACAAAACAACTCACCTGGGCGCCACCCCTTGGGCGCACGTCTACCAAAATCCACCTGGGCACCACACCCTGGGCACCCAGCTTCCCTGCTTTCAGAAAAACCCGATTCACGACTTAGCCTAAGTGATTGACGTTCAAACGAACTCCAACTACGAAAAGACAATTCCAACTGAAATACATCCAACCCCTTAAACATCCAAACCCTTACGAACAAACAAACAACCACCTAGGCACCACCGCTATGGCGCCTAGCCTACACTCTGACCCTAATCCACTACTTCAACTAAACACAAATAACTAAACACCTTATCACTTTAATTAATTAATACCAGAACCTAAAATAATCCCTGGACCCAAAGACCAATAATCAAGCCCCTTCCGGAATACTTGAAAATCACAGCCAATCCACCTGGGCACCACCCCCTTGGTGCCTATCCTCTCATTCGCACTAAAACGTGAATTCTTGATTTTGTTTCAAAATCCGGATCCAAATCACTTCGACATTTGAACATCAGAGACTTGAAACAATTTTAAATATTAAAATTCACCAATCAAAGCCCATTGGAATCTGAAATATAAGCGAATTATCCCAAAATCACAAAAACCATAAACTGTCAGGATAGGCATCACCCCCTGGGCGCCTACCCTACCTTTAAACACCGAATCGTGACTTTCAATTACATTTCAAATTCCGATTTAGAATTGACTTTAAGAGAATACCATAGAACCTTAAAACATTCCTAGACCAAAACATAGTTCTCAAAACCCCCCGGAATTCTAAGAATAATGTCGATACCATCACCACTAGCCAAAACACTCTGAATAAGTCAAAGTCACCAGAGTGACCTAGGCGCCACCCCCTGGGCGCCCAAGTCCTTTGTCAACCCTGTTTCGCCGATTTCGACATTATGTCACCTCCCAAATTAAAACCTTAAATCTTAAGCAACTTAAACAGAATGCTAAAATACCTCTAATCCACTTCTTAATTAATCTTCAACTTAAAACAAACCAAACCAACATAAACCTTACCCAGCCAACTGCTTAGGCGCAAGAACTACCTGACTTAGGCTATTTATATCCTAGGTTTAGATCGGGTTACCTGATTAGGTAGCTTAGAGCGTTAGGCTTTGCCCCACCACTTTTTCCTGTTTCGTTAGGGACTGGGAGAGCTGATGTGGGCGGTGTAGGACCTTAGTTTAGGGTTAATCTGATGATCAGTAATAAAGCATTAATCACGTAAATCCAAGTAAAATCCCTTAGTTAGGCCCTTCTAGCCCCATATCAAAAAAGCCATAAAAACTATAAAACTAACAAAATAAACCCAAAAAGATTTTCTTTTATTTCTTCCTCCACCTCAGGTGCCAGATATTTAATCGAACTTAACGATAAAAGGGAATAAAGAACTGACTCCTAAAATTGAATAAATGAGAACAACGAGATGAGATGAGTGATTTCGTACATACTTTTAAACAATCACGGCCCATCGGTCACCCTAAAACAAGCACTGGCCCATCGGCCACCTCCAATCAATTACAACCCATCGGCCTTTCACTTTTATCACTCGTGTATCACACACGAAAAAGATAGAAATCACAAGTCAAAGCCTCATTTGCATCATCATTTTGGTTTGAAAAATCAGCCTTTAAACCCTATTTTGACAAGGGATTTGCAGGGGGTACCCGGGAACGGGTCCGATCATCTTCTTAAATATTTGGCACCTCCCTCCGTTTTATTTTCTTTATTTTAGTTATTTTATTTTACTTGGATATATTATGATTGTGCTATGTGAGGATTAACCTTTATTCAGACTTTAACTCATGACCCTGAATTGACTCAAAATTAAAGAGACCCAAAGAGACCCAAATTAACGTGACAGGACAACAGTCGTGTGTTGCTGGCAGCACATTAGACAAGAGGAAGAACCCACCCATTTATTTTCTCCCATTTTTTTCTTTGGCTTTTGTCGGAGAATGATGTTACGGCCGAACCGTAGCTGGCGATCGTCATCCGTTGATTTTGAGGGTAGTCGGAATCCTCATTTTCGATGTAAAATTTAAATAGCATATATAGATGAATGGAGATTTCCCTAAGCCATGCCATTCCTTTGTGGGGGGGGGGGGTCAAAATTTACATCTGACAGCAGGGAACGACATTGTGGCATGCCTTTGCCTAACAACTTGCGTTCTATTTGTGTTGATAAGAAATGTATGGTTTGAGTCTAGGTCCAAGTCTCGATGGACCCCAGCGCCTAATTCTGCGTCTGCACAAGTAGAAATGAAAGGCCTACACCTAAATTGCACATGTAAGGACCAAATTGCAATGGAATCCAGATACGGGCTTTGGATGTTAGTCCAAATTCATCAGGGACAAACCCTAATTGCTGTTTTAAAAAGTGAAGGAGAGTTCAGAGTCCTAACCACCTCATTGGAAGTGTGGGTTCAATCTTTTCTTGATCCAATCCATTTAAACACATGTCCCTCTCTTTTGTAGGAACAAGCCCAAAATTTCATTGGTTTGAGTGATTTTCATGGTTGGTAAATGTTTGGTATTGCTGTATATTCAAATGTGAACAAATCAACCGTGTAGATAACTTCGGTTGATATGAAATTACATTTCACACTAGTTTCACATGAAATAGGATTTCACACTATATGATGCCAAATGTGATATAAACATAGATATAGAAATCGGGTGCACAACTCTGTGCTTTTTGAAATCTTGGATATGGATGCAACTATCCTATCTATCACATGAAACTTAATATCTCATTTAAGAATCCTATATAGAGTTCATTTGGGCACACTTGTGGAATGTTGATTCTAAACGTGCGATGGAGAATCTTTCCATAGAGGGCAGCATCCTCGTTCCAACTCCTCCCCTCAGAAATTAGAATTCTATTGAATAAAGATAATTTTGCACCTTGTCACCAAAATTCCTTTACTTTTCCAATTCTTTGAAGCACCCCAAATGGCATACGTAAGAAAAATTTCTGCTTTTGCATTTCCATGGCATACTGCCTTTTCATTTCCACGACATATGCAAAGAAGCTTACAAAGTATTTCGCCTTGTCTTCTATTCATCATTTCTAAATTCATTAAATGTCATGCAGACCTTTATAATGTGTGTTTATGTCTAGTTTCTCTTTTATATCTAATAAAACTATATGAACCAAGAACTTGGCATAGTAAGATAAGCTAAGAAAGTATACCTTCAATTATCAATACGACATCTTGTTCTAGTGTCATATTGTTTAGATATGGATATCCATATGTAGTGCCTGGTACGTGGGCCTTTCTTCAGGTACGGTGTTATTCTTTGGAGGATCACCCCTTTCCTATCCCTTGGTTTATTTGGAAGGAACAAACCAACAGAACTTGAAGTGACTTTTCTTTAATGGAGGATCTTTGTAGAGCAATTCCAAAGTGGGCCTTATCAAGGAAATAACTCTCTAGCTTCAGTATGAATGACATTCTTTCTAATTGGGAGGCTTGTATGTCATGTGGCTTGGCCAAGGATAGAAGGATGGTTGCTTGGTCTTCTCCCTCGATGGTAATGTTGAAGTTGGACGTTGATAGGGCCGTTGGAGGAAAGCCAGGGCCAACGGGTACTGGGGAAGCATTGTGCGATGAAAAAGGGGATATCTTATGTATGTTCTTCAAAAGTGTTGGTGCGAGGGACTCTAATGAAGCATAGGTGTTGGCTATTTTGGAGGCTCTAAGGATCTATTTCACTCTTCACAAGGTCTTATGATGGTGGAAAGTGACTCATTTAACGCTATCTCTTGCGTTACTCGGAGAGGGGTTAACCCTTGGGAATCCTAGTTTTCCCCTAATGAGATTAAGGAGCTGGCTTCTACTCGGTGTAGTTTTCTCTCATGTTATTAGATTGACTAATGGATTGGCGAATTCCTTAGATAAATACGGGGTCCTTGGGTCTTCTCCTTAGGAGGTTTAGCTCATGTATTTTTTATTGTTTTAGTTATAAATAATCCTTTTATACCCTTGTTTATGTTGCGCGCTTTGGTGGTCTTTCTTATACACATAGGCTCGTTATTAGGTGCATGGTGCGCCCCTGTTGTGGGGCTCATTGGGGTCCACTATTGGTCCGTCTAAATGGATGGCAACCCCCTCAATTACATCGAATCCATGGGACTAACACCCATCCAAATGGACAGGGTTAGTAGATCGATTGCACACTGAACCAAATGGATTATGAAGCCGTTAAACTTATGGGTTTTGGTTAAAGATGATAGGATGATCAAATGAGCCTTAAACATCATAGGTAGATAGGGCCCACCAAAATCTGGGAATCCCCCCCATCCCCCGGTCCCATCCCTAAGCGGGTCCCACAGCCCGATGCGCATGAATGCCCAATGCATGCATCACGCATTGGATGAGCCCCATATATGATAAGACTTACCTATGTTTAAAATTCTCAGCTACATTAGATCATCCTAACACCTTGATCTTTGGCCCTATTGTTTAATGGATTTAAAGGCATCATTTTCTTAGGATTTCTATCCAACGGTGAGCAAAAGTTGGATGGGTATCAAATTTGGGCTTGTGACAATTCATGGGGGTGGGCAGTGTGTGTAAAACTCCATGGCCTAAAAAAGTTGGGGAACAAAAAAGGGGAGTTTACACACACACCCCTTTGATGAGAAATTTCTTTCTTGAGTCATGTAAATTGGAAACAAGCTTCGATGCATGGGCAAACTAAAACTAGAATGGGCCATGCAAACAATGAGATCACGATGTTTCCATCAAATGATGTAATTTGGTTGTATCACATGCCTTGTAGATTGCAATATGACTCAATCTGTTGATGGCAATTTTGGTAATGTCCACCTTATGATGCAACTATGAGCAAGACCCATCTAGTGTTATAACCAAGGCGTGTCTCTCCAATGAAGTCATATGGAGTGTGCTCATCAAATGAAAAAAAATCACAAGATATGATGTTAGGTGAGTTTTTAGTGACCATAGGTTTGCATTAGGGGTTGGTGTTAAGCCCTCGTCTATTTACAGAGAGATGGAGTGCATGTGAAACTTGAGAGATGGTCGGAGGCTTTAGAATCCAAGAGCTTTAAAAATAAGTTGTAGAAAGATTGAATACGTGAATTGCAACTTCAATGGGGATGTACAAAGAACTGAAATCACTGTCAGCTCAAGAGATACCACAAAAAATTTCATTTCGATACCTTGACTTGATAATCAGTGAGGATAGAGAGATTAAGGAAGATGTCAAATGTATGATAAGATTGAGATGGTTGAAGTGGAGACTTGCTTTTCAAGTTCTTAGTGATTGGTGCATGTCAACAAGACTGAAGGGAAGATTTTTGTAAGACCTCGCTCCGAGAGTTTCCTTTTAGTGTTAATTAAGACGTGCTTTAGCTATAAGTGAGATTAGTGGAAATGAGTTAAATCTGGATTAGAATAGCTTTTTATAGCTTTGAATTATTTTGGGAACTCTTTTGATTTAGTGGGGCCCTTTGGGGGTTCCTTTTATTGTGTCTTGATTAGTTTTGAGATTTATTTAATAATTCTGGAAATCTGTAATTTGCTTCGTTTAATGTATTTTATGATTCCCGACAACTTTTGTATTTGCTCCGTTCTCGTTTGAAACCTCTAAACCCTACTTTGCCAATGATAGGGGTAAAACAGTATTTTTACACAAAATCTGGACACTATTTTCAATGTCTCCGAAACTCATAAAATATATACTTTTTGGAAAGTAGAAATTTCGACGATCGATTCTTCCTTCTTCGTTGAGTCCGTCCGAAGCCCGTAGAGAGATGTTTTAGCCCAATTTGGACTTTTAAGTTGTGGGACCCATTGCCATTGTCTATATAAGGAGGAGCCCTTTTTCCTCTTCCTCTTCTTGCAACTTTCTTTGAAAAAAAGGAATTCCAACCCAACCCTAGGGTTTTCTTCAAGCTACCTTGCTTCCTGCTTCTCCATCTCTCAATCTCTCTCAAATCTATTGCTAAAGGTAAAATGGAGGTGATAATCTTCTTCCCCTCCATGAGAGCTTCATCTTGATACCTTTTTTAGAGAGAGCTTTCCATTCTAAGCTACATTTTGAGCAAGCTCTTGCCATTAGAGGACTTTCCATGTAAGCTCTTCTTCTCATCTCTTGGTTGTGTGTTCTTTTAGTCCTTGAGATGCTCCATCTTGGTTATTGGGAGTTATCCCTTTCTATTTCATAGCTTTGCTATTTTAGGTCTTGATATGTATGCTATTTTGGGGGTTTTGTGTAGATTGTGGGATTTGAGCTTGGGAGAAGTGATTAGAGCTTATTAGCTTATTTGGAGACCAAGGCAAGTGAATGAATGGATTTGATTTGAATGAGTTCTTGTTTTATTGAAAATGTGGATTTTACTATTCATATTCCTTTAGTTTACTATGTGTCATAAAGCTTTTGGAAATGTACTTATTGATATGATTTTTCTCCTAGTTAGTTTATGAGAATGTATGCATTCATTCATTAAAGCTTATTTTGGCCATTATGGACTTCTTAAATGATATTTGTACTTGCATTGAATGGGATTTGTGTTGGAAGGAGAATTAAATGCATTGATGGAATGGTGGTTGGGGGAAAGGATTAGATGTGGAATGGAAGGGAATAGACCCATTTCATGTTAGAAAATGGATGAAGCTGAGGTGAAAGGGTTTGGAAAAGAAAGAGTTGAAATCTGCACCTGATGTGTAGTTCCCGCAGTTGGGCGGTCAGCGGGCGGTCACCTTAGCGGCTAGCCGACAGGTGAACGGCGGCTAGCCGACCCAGATTCGGTTACAAACACAGAATGCTATGTTTTGACAGGTGAACCGCGGTCAGCCCCGCGGTTATCTCGCGGCTAACTGCCACCCAAAAACCCTATGGCCGCTAGGTAGCCGAAATGCGCAGTCAGAAACACAGAATGCTGTATTTTAACAGGGTGAACCGCGGTCAACCCCGCTGTCATCCAGCGGCTAACCGCCTAACACCTCGGCGGCTAACCGCCAGCTAACCGACTGGTGACCAAATTTCACCCAGAATTCCTGAGTCTTTTCTATTGTTTTCAGATATGGTATTTAAAGGTTTGGATGGGTTGTTCTGATGCCCTACCACCTTGGAAAGACCCAGGGGATGACATAAGGAGATTAACTTATAAAGAAACTCCATTTCGGAAAAGTATTGAGAATTTTGGATTTATCAACTGGTATAAGGAAACTTGTTATGTCCTCTATCATTCGAGTACCATACTAAGGGCAATAATAGACATACAAGATCTTTATACATGTTGTCTGAATACGGAAGCCCCAATATATAGTCGTAACTGTATAAGAATTTATTTCATGGTTTTAACTCTGATTTATGCACCTGACATGTCTTGCCCGCCCCGTCTATGCATGAAAAGATAATGATATGAAATGTGTGCCTATGAGCACCATGCCCCGCCTGCCCGAGTGTTTTACACCGATATAGTCTCGTACATGTTTCGATTTCTCATGTAACCTATGAGTCGGCACCACTAAGCTTGGACGTCCTTGTTAGTCTGATCAACTGACTTGGGCTTCCCCCTTGTGCTCCCGTCGTTGCAACTTGGATCCTGTCCTATCCCGTTACCCGGTTCCACGGCCGTGGTCTTGCCTAGCTATATGTATATGTATATAATGTTGGTTCTCGTCACTTCCTGTGCTCGAGCCCAACGCACTGATTGTGCTCTCATCACATTAGTGATAGAGAGGATTTAGCTTTAGTGTGGTTGCCATCTATTCAGTTCCTGTACCTTGAATATCCCACATGATTTATATTGCATCTGTACTTTACATGAACCATGCATCCGGTTTTAAGACAGTTATTGTTTAATAAGATTTTGTTATGTTTAAGATGTGCTTTGATCTCTTTCTTGGTATTATCTATTCATCTACCTGCCAGACCGTCGTGTCTGACCCAAATTTTGTGGTATTCAGGTCCAGCCCCCGTTATTGCCTTCGAGGAGGAGCCAGAGGAGGCGGTCGGCGAACCGCAACGATTAGTGGAGTGGCAAGCTGACAATGTCACTTAGACATTTGGTTTAGCTTTGAGCTACGTAACATTTTGGAGGAGTTTATAGAATGATACTTGATTTATACTTTTGGTTGTACTGACCTTTGTTGGCCATTATTTTTGGGGAATGTTAATTTAACTTGATCTTTTGTTTAAACTTTAACTTCATATTTTGGGAATGCTAATGAGATCATTGCTTACTCTGACATTATGTCATACTTATGTATTAACAGTCTTATATGATGAGAATGGATTAAGAGTTTGATTTGCTACACGCTTCCGCACCAATGTAAATGTTCTATGAGTGTGTGTGAAATCCTCACCGCGGAAACCTGTGGGAGATTAAATGTGTATATTCATATAATCATTCATCCACCACCGTCGCAGGCCCGGATCCCGGTCCGGGGTCGCGACAATTTTATAGGGCATCAATTAGACTAGTTATGACCTATTGAGCCTAATGTTGGCCCATTAAGAATCAACACTTGCACAAAATGAGTGCAACATAGATGACATCGTTGAGGTAGAGGGTGAAATTGGGAAAGATGGAATCAGAAATGAGAGCTTTCGAGCGCATATAGGGGTAATTGTAGTAGGTGATAAAATAAGAAAAACTTATTTGAGATGGTTTGAATATGTTTAATGTAGCTCGGCAACAACATTGATGAGAATTTATTTATTTATTTTACTGGTTCATGACCAGCCAATGGAAGGTGTAACATGGGTCAAGTCTAAATCAGTCGGGTCTTCTAGAATTTAGGTTTAGTTCGGTAAGTTCAGTGGAGTCAATTTGGATAATGTTGGGGCTGGCTGAAAACCTGTTGCAACCACACCAAATTGCATCTCTAATGCTCGGTTTTTAATTGTTAAAGAACTTTAAATCTTTATCCCATCTATTTTCTAACTTGTCAAGTTCTATTCATTTGGCTGAGTTTTATTTTTCACCTTGCTTTTCTACAGAAAAACATGAAAGAGACAAGGCATGTGTTCTTGTTCATTGCATGTCAGGAAAAAATAGGTCAGTACGAACATTTGTAAACACATTTGTTCGTGTGTAATCAAATAATAAATAACCGTATGTGCATGACGTCTATAAATAGACAGTGGCAAGTATGGGTCGAACCCACAAAGAGCGATTAAGGATAAAAGTAAAAAATGTCACAAACTCACAATGCATAAAATTTAAAGCAACTAGAATAAAGATGTTGATGATAATAAAGAGATAAACAATATTAATAATCAGATCAAGGCACTAGAACCCATTAAGCATTCCAAAACAACCCTTTTTTTAATGAAAACACAAATTGATTAACTTTTCTACTTCAGATTTGAACCCAATCAAGGCATCTAGATCCGGGTAATATGTCTTTAAAATTATATTTTTCTCAAAAGAGATGGTTTTTCTAGAAAAAATTATCAATGCGCCCAAGACCACCTCCTTCCCTTTATAAAAGTATTAAAATTACCCAATAATCACCTATCAACCTAAGCATAGACTATAAAAAAGAACCGATTCCCAAGCACAATCTATCAAAAGAAGCTTGGATGATAATAGTTTAACATGGAGAACTACAAAAAGAAAGGTGCCCACTTGGCATGAAGACTAGCCTATTCTAACATTCAAAAACATATGACAACTAATCAACAAGCACTCTTATGAAATAAAGAAAAAGTTACGACATACTTATCATCATCTAGTAGCCCTGATCACAAAGTTACTCACTCATTGCACATAAGAAAAAGATGATTGTTGATACAAAAAATGTTACTTTGCCTCTTTATACACTTTCAACATCAAGAAACTATATGAAGCCGCATCCTTCCACAAACAGGCAATGCTACTTCATGCATCAAATCTTGTCAGAATCAAACAAAAACTGCAAGGTTCTTCAAAACAACCAAAAGAAGAGTATACATGAAGTTTCAGGCCATTTTGATACTATTTGGCCTAACTTCACTCTTCCAGCAATTGAACAGGTGTTCCCCGTGGCTGTAAAGTTAGAGACCCTGATTCACAAAATAGAGCACACAGTTGGCCTCAAAATATCACTAGAAGGCTCTACATCAAATTCCAAGCAATTCTGATATCGTTTCGCCCAAAAAGAAAACAGCCGCAACAAAGTTAGCTCTTCCGGCAGCGATAGCAACGAAGACATCAGATCTTCAATCAGAGCCTCTGGATCCACCATCAAAATCAGGGGATCGTCACCAGACACTCCAAAATCGCCAACCAGCCAACCAAGAAAGGACACCTTCTGCCTAACCGATCAAGAAATCGACAAGACAGATGGTATCGGCCCACTGGTAACAATTAATATCTGAAATTACATGATCATCTGACATCAATCGGCTTGAAAATCCATCGGCAATCAAGGCTTCCTACATCGCGGGTAGAATCCCAAAAGAAGCGGCCTGGCCCAACCTGCGACTCTTCAAATGCTTTGGCGGCCACTAAATGTAGTTAATGACCCGTTTTATGAGAAATTAATGTGGTCATTTACTCATTATTGTAGATGGCCCAATCAGAAGCCAAGAAATGAGAGTTACAAGTAAAGTGCAATCATGGCATAAACCATGTAACTCCTCCCATCGTGGAGCTTTAAGGCAATTAAAAGCCATTTATTCTTCAACGGCCAATCAAAAGCAAAGAAAAAAGAGTTACAAAAATATAAATTAGAAAACTTGTAACTCCTCTCATCATGGAGCATTAATGCAATTAATGCATTTAAAGCCCATAAACTCCCCTCATGGCCATCAAAAGCCTATAAAGGGAGGCCATTTCCACCATTTCAAGGATCGATCGATCGAAGGATGAAAAATCAGGAAAATACACAAGAAAAAACCTACAAAAGTTGCTACAACGACCTCTCCTCCATTGAAGAATATCTGCAGCGACCACCAATAGAAGGTGACCAAATTCCCTTAGGGGGCCACCCCCCCCCCCCCCGCCCCCCCCCCCCCTCCAGGCCCTCTCCTCCTGTCTCCATGGCTTAGACGTGACTTTTCAGCCCGTCCACTTAGCTTTTTATTGGATATAGAACCTCCTCTTGGTCTTTATCTTCTAAAAATCTGAGGTTCAAGTTGAACCAAGCGAATCAAAAGCATCATCTGTTCTCATCTGAAGGATGATGGCGAAGTCCATACATCACTTGCGACCTTCAATCTGAACAAGTCCCCACAATCTCCTGAGAAGTTAGATCATATTTTCTTATTTTTCATTGTAGTTTGTATTTTTTACAGAGACACAAAAAAAAATCGCAACTCTTTTCTTTCCCTTTTGATAACAATTGTAAATCACCTTTCACGGCATTCAAAACAAAAGATGTTTCTTTTATTAAATATGTGCAATAAAAACTAGAAAAAAGTTAATTTTCTTTTCTACTTGTGAAGGTGAATCTATGGACCACCACTTGTCAATTCCAAGTAGAGTAGAAAATCTAGCATACCCATGCAAAGAAATTGATGTTTGCTTTGTCTCCGGTCATGAAAGGGTTGGGCCCCAAGGACTCTCACGTCTGCTGACCCCGGTAGTCCCGCTAGCGAAAAAGCGAACCCATCAAGTTGGTACACCTGGTGGGACTTGTTCATTTGAGAACATGATACTTAGAAAAGAAACATTTGCATATCATATCTTTTGCTCTATGTTTATGCTTCTTTTCTAGATTCCTTGGCTCCTTTCTAGTTGGTGGCCTATGTTGGATTTTGCATCAAAAAAAAATAAATAATAACATGAGAAGGGATTTATGGGAATTTTAAATTCTATCTTTGAGTTTAAATTCCACCCTTTCTTAAAATAAAATAAAATAAAATCAGATTTCTTGCTTTTGGGATTCAAATTTGATAAACTTTGATCCTTTCCCTTTCGGAAAAAAGCTTGTAGAAATGTTTGAGTTTGAATTCGAATCGGGGATGAGCCACTTTTCTCTTTGATGAGTCCAGTAGAGATCTTTAAAAAAAAAAAAAAAAAATCAGATTTCTTACTTTTGGGATTCAAATTTGAGAAACTTTGATCATTTTCCTTTCGGATAAAGCTCGCAGAAATGTTTGAGTTTGCATTCAGATCGGGGATGGGCCACTTTTTCTCTTTGATGAGTCCATTAAATATCTTTCAACAAAAAAAAAAAAAAAAACCAGATTTCTTACTTTTGAATTCAAATTTGAGAAACTTTGATCCTTTCCCTTTCGAATAAAAGCTTGCAAAAAGGTTTGAGTTTGCATTTGGATCGGGGGTGGGCCACTTTTTCTCTTTGATGAGTCCATTAGAGATCTTTTTAAAAAAAAAAAATTCAAAAAAGAAAAAAAAACCTTCCGTCACTTTTGGGTTCAGTTCAAGAAATCTTGGTTCCCTCCCTTTCGGATAAAATCTCGCAGAAATGTTTGAGTTTTCACTCGGATTGGAATATCATTTGCTCTTTTTGATGAATTCGATCTTGACCTTTCAAAAAGAAAAAAAAAAAACACCTTTCGTCACTTTTGGGTTCAGATTCGAGAAATTTTGGTTCCTTCCTTTTCGGATAAAAGCTCGCAGAAATGTTTGAGTTTTCTTTTGGATTGAAATACCATTTGCTCTCTTTTATGAATCCAATCTTGGCCTTTCAAAAATCCCATCTTGTATCCATTCTAAGGATGCAATTTCCAACATTTGTGCCTAGTGATGCTAGTATGTCCTTTTGGGTCTACTGTATTCGCGATCGACACACTTGTTTTCTCCAACATTTGTACCTAGCGGTGCTAGTATGCCCTTTCGGGTCTACTGTATTCGCGAATGACACATTTATGCCTCCAACCTTATATTCATCTTACCTTGAGTGAGCCTTGCTTCTTGGCAATTTGAATTAAGGTTTATAATTGTTTCGAGCAGTCATTAGAGCGCTCATTCTGAGCTTACAATTGTTTTGAGTAGTCATTAGAACGCTCGTTCTGAGCTTACCATACTTGCGATCAGAACAATTATACCTTTTATGGCTTTCTATCTTCTTTATCTCGCTTGAGTCGGGCCATGTCCCCTAGAGCTATTTGAGTAGACAAACCATAGTTCTTCCATTTATGTTTATTATATTTTTGTGATTACTAATGGATGTGGTCTTGTTTCATAAACTTTTTCGAAACTAACAATGGCAACTTCTTTGACCATTACCTTCAATGAAAACAAGTACCAACTCATGCTTTAAGGGAAGCAAAACATGAGCATCATCTTTCTCAGCAACTCTCTGAACACCGGGTCGACCTTTGCTCCCAGGACCAGTCTTTGGGACGTTGGGTCCATTCCCACTTCTCGTAAAAGAAACCGCACCTGCCAAGAAGCAGAAAACTGCCTCTGGACGTGTCACTGCCCTGACACCAAAGCCGACCACCAAGAAACCTAAAGTTTGCGGCAGTCCCACAAAAGCTTCAACCTACAAGAAGCCAGGTCTATCCAAAGACTAGGTCCCCAAAACCTTCACCAAAGCAAAGAAGGTTCCAGGCATCCATAAGGCTAGCATACCTGGCCCCTTTCAAGGAGAACCGGTTCTATCCTCTCGCTTACACGAAGGAGGATAGACCCGCCTTCCGCCAGACAATGAAGTCAACTCAGCACGAGCCAGCTTGCTCCTACAATCCCAAAATCAAATTGTGCATTACAAGGCCCTTAGAAGAACCTGCTAAGGCCTGCACTCCTTCGGTTCATCCCTTCATCTCAACCTTTCCCCCTTTGCATGCCTCATCTATGGACTTCAAAATGAAGATCTAACCACACCATTACCTTCTCCTTCCTTCAAGCTTCAGCTGGATGCTTCTTGTGCAAAAATCCTGCAACTTTTCCACCTCCATCCAGCTGTTTCCTTCTTGTTTGGATAGTTTCAGGTGAGGGCTTCTTCCCATCTCTTTAATGGAGCTTTATTAGCTCCTATAGAACCCATTTTCGTTACATGCAAACCCATTTCGAAATGGGGTTTTGGTTTTGAAAATTTGTTTGGTTTTGAGGTGTTTTCTTAGGGCTTTGTAGATTTCTTGGTTCAGCTCTTGAGTGGGATCTTTGAGGAAGTCTTTGGATTGCAATTTTGACCCAGGCAAGTGAATAAAATGATCTTGGGATGCATGCAACTCAATTTGTGTTTCTTTTCCAAGATTTGATATGAAATAGCTGTCATTTGATTCATTTTCTTTGGCTATGTAAGGTTGATTTCATAAAGGTTTTGAGTGTTCAGCTGGGTTCAGATTTCTGCAGGGTTTTAGTGTTCAGATTTTGTTCAACTTTCTGCAGGGTTTTGTGTCCATGATAACATGGGAAGATTCTGGCCATTGGTTTGTTTTACTAGGCTGGAAATTTGATCTGAAAGTTCTGGTTCATTTATGTTAATGTCAGAATTTTGGGGTTGTTTTACTAGGCTGGAAATCTGATTTGAAATTCCTGGTTCATTTATGTTAATATCAGAATTTTTGGGTTGTTTTACCAGGCTGGAAATCTGAATTGAAATTCCTGGTTCATTTATGTTAATATCAGAATTTTTGGGTTGTTTTACTAGGCTGGAAATCTGATATGAAATTTCTAGTTCATTTATGTTAATATCAGAATTTTTGGGTGGGTTGTTTTACTAGGCTGGAAATCTGATTTGAAATTCCTGGTTCATTTATGTCAATATCAGAATTTTTGGGTTGTTTTACTAGGCTGGAAATCTGAATTGAAATTCCTGGTTCATTTATGTTAATATCAGAATTTTTGGGTTGTTTTACTAGGCTGGAAATCTGATATGAGATTTCTAGTTCATTTATGTTAATATCAGAATTTTTGGGTTGTTTTACTAGGCTGGAAATCTGATTTGAAATTCCTGGTTCATTTATGTTAATATCAGAATTTTTGGTTTGTTTTACGAGGCTGGAAATCTGATTTGAAATTTCTGGTTCACTTATGTTAATATCAGAATCTTTCATTTAATCTGGTCATGGAATGAGATGGTTTGTTTGGTGTTGTTTGGAGGTTGAAAAAAGGCCAGGGAAATCCTATTTAAGTGTTGAAGAAATATTGGATTGAGAAGGAAGGAGGGGAGGTCCAAAAAAAAAAAAAGTGGAAAAAGAGACCCCCAGGACTCGCATTTCAGCACATCACAAAGGGTCATATCGCTATTGCGAGACGCACTCTTTCAAAAACTGAAAGAACCGATCGAAAGAGTGAGACAATTACAAAGAATTAGTAAAAAGGTCAGTGCTTAGGAAAAGGTTAAGAAGAGAAATGTAGCTTTCACAACATCTATAGTAGATCATGGAATTAGTCCTCTTTTAAATTTAGAAATCTACCTCGAGCAGCATATGTACTAGCTTTATGTTAGGGCATTTTAAATTTATTTACCCCGCACAACTTCCCAATTCGGATCACGAATGCTCACACATATACACACACCACCTCATCCGTGCTTTAGTACTAATGATTTTCAGGTGAGTCTTGGAAAAGTAGTTTTCACTAAGGTTTCATTTCTATCATTTTCTTTTAAAGCTTGAATGCTAAAATGGCCCCCCGACACTTCTACCAAGAAAGAAAACCGTGCACAAGCCAACACTATGCAGTGGGGGCTAAAAATACTACAGCAACAAATCACCCCTTTAGAGACCTTATAGGAAAACAACCCCGGGTTGCATGCATGACACCCCACACATTGGGGCATATATTTTTTAGGAACCAACCCATGGGTATAATCTTGTTCACTACTTCCCGTAATGAAATAATGTTTTAGTATGAATCAGTGAACTGTGGGTAGTGTCTATTATGCTATTTTGACTAATCATAGTATAATATCAATGTCTACGCAAAATTGTGAACTTCCTGTCTTTATTATTTTCTCTTAATATTTGAAGAAATGTATTTCTTCTATTGCTGTTTTAACTTCCGTTGTATATACCATTCATTATTGGTACACAAAATATTAAAATGAAAAGAAAGAAAATTATAAACTTATATGTTGTATATGGTCACTTTGCAGTGGTTTTTTTTTTTTTTTCATACAAACATTATTTTATGTTTTGCATATTTCTTTATGAAATTTGATGGTTATCAAAGATGGATGGTTAGATTACATTTTCTTCATTGTGGTTAGATTCTTGTCTTGTTTTTACTAAGTGGCAGAGTTCTATTGGTTACACTAGTGAAATCATAACATTGTGTTGCATTTGAGTTGGTTAGGTGAGATTGAAAGGTTTTTATTTTGAAACTACTACTTAGCCGCTGCAATCTGTACATTTCATCAATTTCCAGCATTTGTTTATATTATCTCTATGTTATCATCCTTGAAATGGTTTTTTTGTTTTTTAAATCTCGTATTCATTATTTTTTGTATTTATTGGTTTCAACAAATATTGAAATAGTCTATTACTTACATTTTAGTTCCTAATGATATTTGACTCGGGTGTATTAGTAAAAGTAGACAGCTTGTAAGCATCGGATGATTCTTTTTCCCACTTTCAATTTGATGTCAATGGAGCAGGACGTTAGTCCAGGTCTATATAGGGATAACTATACCTGTTCACTTATTAGATAGTAAGCCTCTTACTCTTTCTTAAATGCAATATATGGATAAATGACATGGGTTGATTTGGGTGTTCTATACTTTTCGTATTACCTTGTCCTGTATGGTTGTTGCATTCTTTATAAAGCATAGGGTGACACATACCATGGATATTATTTAGATTCTCTTCTTATTATGTCCAGTTATTTTTTTATTTTCTTACGTACTAGCTAATTAGTCAGTTTATAATAGACACTTGTCTCAATTCCTTTGAATTATAATAAGAGCATTGTGTTCATCACAAGAGGTGGCCTTGTTGGCATGTAGATGCTGTAGGCGATAAAAATATCACCCACTTAGGTTAGGATGTAGAATTTATGGATTTGGGAAGACCGAACGCCGAGGATCTGAAAATGGAAGGAAAATAGCTTGGGTCAGAGCCCCTGGCTGCTGTAAGCCGAAGGCACTCTGATGGCTGAGTTAGTCCTGGAAAAACTAAGCAGGAGGAGGAAGAAGAGAATGAGAGTTTGAGTAAGAGTTCACGTATTGTGAGTTTGCGTACCTACATAGGGCTGATCCCATGTGTATTTGTAGATGATTCCTCGTTCATTCTTCTTTGTGAGTGGGGGTAGGTGGGGTAAGGTCCCATCGGGCGACATTCGGCGGTAGGTAAAAAGGGCACATCCCATCAGAAACTTTCATGCTTTTAGATAGTTGATGTGAATGGATGATAAAACCAACTTCTTATCGCCATAAATGAGCGACCCTATCTATCAGGGCTCGCCCGTACTTTTCATAGGAGCGTGATGGCCCACTCTTTGCCTTCAGTACTTTTACCGGGACTAGGAATGGTCTGGTTGGGCTAGCACTTAGCTGGCACTTACTACGAGCTGCCGAGCTGATAAACGCTCAGCTGACACTCTTAACCGAGCTGGGGAGCCTCTTGAGCCGACGCTTCTTACCGAGCCGCCGAACTGTTGGGCTGTGATTACCGAGACCGAGGTGAACAGCTAGTGCATCACCGTGGTCCTCACTTAATCTCGTCATTACGGTATTTTATCCACACAGATGCCCTGGCCAATGTGGGAGTGCCTTTTGACTCTTTGAGAATTGAAAGTCATTTGTGTTTTTTGTAATGGGTCCAAAACAGAGTTTGAAGTTCTCTTTTGCATGATACGCTTATGAGAAATATCTACCACAATATGATTTTAATTGTACCAGCGTTTTGATGATTTTATCTACAGCTATATTGGTTATATATCCGAGTTTTCGACTCATGTGGTTCATAATGCAGATTTCTACGAACAAGTCCTCACACAAGACTATGCTTAAGGAGTTGAAACATTGGATGGAACCTGAACTGATTAGTATTACAACTATTTATTAACTGGAATTGAATCATTGTTAGGGTTTGTACAATGATTGTCTTATTTATCTTATTATTTTCATTTATTTTTTTATTTTCCTGGTGATGTTTGATATTTGATAATGATCATTGCTTTGGTGCAATGGTAAAAGTCTCGGGTACCATGCGTGATAACGCAAGCGCGAGCAGCCACTTTTTAAAAAGTTGCCAAAGGTTAGGTCTTTATGACATGTGTAGGCCAAAACTATGGTGAAAGCATGAACTGTATAGACAATGGATGACATCATCTCATTAGTTAAAGGAAAAAGGTATTGTATTGCATGCAAGAATACCATTCACAACTTTTCTTAATGGATTCTCAAATTGTTTTAATCTACTTAATGTTATTATTGTTGCTAATTTATTTTTTTGAGAGATGACAAAAAATTTGCAGCTGATTGATAAGCTATTCAAGTGCTTGTTGTGTGGTATCCTTGCTTTTTAGATGTTTGTTATCATATTCATTGTAGGTCCTTCATAAATGTATATTTGCTTTTCGGAGTTTGAAACTATCTTTGGTTGTGTTAGTGGAGACAAAGGTAAAGCAGGCTTCTTACACTTAAATTGCAAACTCAATTCCACCAAATGGTTGGAAAGAATCTTCAACTATGGAAGATGGGTCCACTGCTAGAATATGGATGATGTGGGATCCTCGACTGGTTCAGGTTACAATTGCTTCTTGGAATCCTCAATATATGCATTGTGATGTTAAGTATGGGACTATGGCCTTCTTACTCTCGGTTTGTTATGGGTATAACAACTACATACAGCGAAGAGATCTTTGGACATCTATTACTGATAGGTCCAAAAATAGTGGGCTACCAAGGATTGTTGTGGGAGATTTTAACACTATTAGATGGACTCATGAAAACGAGGGGGGTGCAATTCCAAGAGCTGCTGGACTTATTGAATTTAATGATTGTATTCAAGAAGCGAGGCTAATAGATCTCAAGTTGTCAGAGGCTTCTTTCACTTGGTCAAATTCCAGCATTGGTGATTCGCGAATTCAATGCAAGCTGGATAGAGTACTTGTTAATGCTTCTTTCCTTCATTCAAGTCCATTCAAAGGAGATATTCTATTGCCATGTATATCTGATCATTCTCCAATGTTACTTTCCTTATCTGAAAAGAATCACATCAAAACTCCTTTTCGATATTATAACTATTGGGCAAAAATGCTGGGGTTCTTTAAAACAGTGAAAGATGCTTGGGATACGAATATTATTGGCACTCCACTCTTTATTGAGGTCCATAAGCTCTCAATAGTTAAAAAGAAACTCATTGAATGGAAAAGGTTTCAGAATTTCCTTCCATTGAAGATTTCAGAGGCAACCCTACAGTTGGACAATTTTCAGAAATATTTGGCAGAAAATCCAATGGATAGTGATATTCAAGAGCAAGAACGTATTTCAAGAGTTGAACTCCAACATCTGCTACAGGCTGAAGAAAGTATGTACAAGTAGCATTCTAGGAACTTGGCAGTGAATTTGGGGGATAGTAATTCCAAGTATTTTTATCGTCTTATGAAAAAGCGGCAGACCCAATCTTATATTTCTCAGATTACAGATGAGGAAGGCAGTAACTACACCGAACCTTCAGGTATTGCTGCAGCCTTTGTGGATCATTTTCAAAATATATTAGGTCCTGCCATCACTATTCATTACCCTGATCTATCTCATGTCACCCCTCATGGTTTAGTCACTAACAAGGATGCCTTAAATATTTTGAAACCAGTTACTCAATCTGAAATTGAAAATGTGATCAAGAATGCTAACCCAAATAAAGCTCCTGGGCCTGATGGTTTCAATGCGCATTTTTTTAAGGTGTGCTGGCCAATTATTGGCAAAGATGTGTGTGCAGGTATCAAGGATTTCTTCCAGTATGGATCTATGTTAAAACAACTAAAAAAGACTTTTATAGTGTTGGTGCCAAAGACTGAGAATGCAAACTCTCCAGATAAATTCCGGCCAATATCTTTGACAAATGAACTGTACAAAATTATTAGTCATATTCTGGTGAATCGACTTAAGTTGATCA
This sequence comes from Persea americana, assembly GCA_029852735.1. Classification (NCBI taxonomy): domain Eukaryota; kingdom Viridiplantae; phylum Streptophyta; class Magnoliopsida; order Laurales; family Lauraceae; genus Persea; species Persea americana. The sequence goes on from CM056810.1 coordinate 58,352,051, forward strand.
TTGCCAAGATTGTAGGCCCAATGCAATTAGCCTTTGTGCCAGGGAGAAGCATAACTGGTAATATTCTACTTGCTCAAGATCTCATCCATAACTATCATTTGAATCAAGGTAGTCCTCGAATGTGTATCAAACTTGATCTTGCCAAAGCCTATGATAGTGTAAGATGGGCCTTTCTGGAGGCTGCTCTTCGGCGTCTTCATTTTCCAGACCATGTTATTAAACTGTTCATGGAGTGTGTCTCAGGCGCCCAATTCTCTGTGTTGGTAAATGGTGGGGCAGAGGGTTACTTTAAAGCTACTCGTGGATTGCGACAAGGCTGCCCATTATCTCCATTCCGATTTGCTATAGTTATGGAATTTTTCTCTATTATGATGGTTCAATATGCTAAGGCCAAGCTGATTCCCTCACCCTTTGTGAAACGAGATGTCACCATCTCTCATTTGATGTTTGTTGATGATTTGATAGTTTTTAGCAAGGCTTCCACAGGTGCAACGGTAAACCTCAGGCATTTCCTTCTTCATTTTATAAAGTTTATAGGTTTGGGTGTAAATTGGCTCAAAAGTGCTATATTTTTTACAAAGTGCAAGGAGGATGACCGAACTGCTATTTCGTCCATCCTTAATGTTCCTCAAGCACAATTTCCAGTTAGATATTTGGGCATTCCTCTCTCCTCAAAGAAGCTAAATTTTAATGATTGTCAAGCTCTTTTGGCTAAAGTTCAGCAGTGATTATCAGGGTGGAAGGCTAAAGTTCTTTCTTACGCCAGTCGTCTGGAGCTGATTAAATCCACTTTATCATCATTCCATTTATTCTGGGCTACTGCTTTCATCCTCCCTCAAGCAACTCTAAATGCATTGGATCGTCATATTCGAGATTTTTTTTTGAAATTGCTGGTCTACTCACTACATTCACCCCATTGCTTGGAGCTCCATTTGTCAACCAATTTCTATGGGTGGGCTTGGCATTTGATATCTTTATGGTGTTGCCAAGGCTGCATTACTTTGACCAGTTTGGAATGTTGTCATTAACAAAAAAACTTGTTCTAATATATGGGTTCATGCAAAGTACTTGAAAGAGGGTTCCTTTTGGGATGCTTCAAATCCAAAACCTGCTTCTTGGGGTTGGAAAGGCATTTTAGCCCTTAGACAGATAGCCTTACCACATATAAAATTCCTAATTGGAAATGTTCATCTCACAAAGTTTTGGACTGACCCTTGGCTCAATGGTGGGCAATTAAAGGACTGTTATGGAGATCGACCAATTTATAACACAAGATTGAGCACTAATATCATGGTTAGTTTGTTCATGCAGAATGATGGGTGAAATTTTCCAATTCCAACTACAAATGCGTTGACGGAGATTTACCAGGTCATTCCATGGAGGGAGTTCGAAGCTGAAATTGTGTGGACCCTAGAAGATCATGGTTAGTTCTCTTTGAAATCTTCCTACAATTTAATTTGTAACATCTCTAACCAGACCTTGCAGTGGACTACTTCAATTTGGTTTAAAGGATGTATTAAAAAGCATTCAATTTGTGCTTGGATGCTTCTTCGAGGAAGACTCAAAACGAAGGATTTCCTTCTTCAGAAAAATGTTGATTGTGATACCTGTTGTGTTCTTTGTGATTGTACATGGGAAACAACCTCACATCTCATGATTCATTGCCAATTCTCCCGAGATATTTGGAAGGCTTTACTACTTAAATTGAACTTGATGCCAGCAAGTTGTAACGATGTTTATGAATTGCTTGATTCAATTATTTCTCGCATAGACTAGCAAAGTGAAGGAGCTATCACTCTTAGCAAACTTTTGTTCAATGCTTATGTCTGGAACATATGGGCTGAGAGAAATTGTAGGATTTTCAGGGCAAAAGCACATTCTATTGAGACTGTAGTGCATAGAATCAGTCAAGTGATTACCACTCACCTCCTCTATCTTAGTATCAGCTTACCAACAAACATCCAATGCCATTAGAATGTGCCTCCAAATGTGTCTCTACACACCCATTAGAACGACTCAAAGCTAATTTGTGAGAGAAACCATGGCTAGCGCCTATCTATTGTTCAAACTAGACAGGATTTAGTTGGTGTTCTTTGGTTGGATCTTCATCAACCGGTACAGGTTCGAATAGAGTCGGTTCTAAACTATTATGCAAGGATATTTCGCATCTTGGAGATTGTTCAACACAATGTATCATCCCTTAATATTGAAACGGAAAACTCTATTTAGTAAGCTATCCTTAATCTAGATCACTCTGAATGGAACATGAGATTTCAAGCCAGAAGACTTTCTAAGGAGGTTAAACGATTCGAGCAGGTGCAATTCTCGTTCCTACACCCTCACACAGTGCGGTTCAGCAAATTCATCATGTCCACTTTTGGTACAACTCCAAGGGATGTGAATAATATTGAGCTGATGTATAACTTCACCTATATTTCATGATTGTGTTAGTTTGATTTTAGTTGTTTTGGTTTCTTTTCTGGGCTATGCCCCATTGGGAGGTTCTAAGATCCCTATTGGGTGACTTGGACTCCCCCTTTCTTTATTTTATTTTTTGAGAAAATGAAGACCTAACTTAATCTAAAAAAAAAATGTATTTGATAGATGATATTTTATTTTTCATCCTTTTTATACTAACTTTTGTGTATTTAGCAATAGAGTGGTCTTGAAAGTCCTTTTTTGTGGATTTGAGTATGACCTTTTATTTGGTCTTGAAAGAAATTGTTATCAAGTGTAATAGCCTAAGGCTACAGGATCTGGATCCTTCACCAATGTGTTGGGCAGGAATCCTTTGTTGTGAAGAAAAATAAATGTATATGACCGCAATCTTGTCATTGACTGTTCGACCACTTTAGAAATCAGTGATATACATAGAATTAAGTGGAATTAATCTTTCAAAACACAGTGTGGTTGCATGAAATATATTGCATTGCCTCACCAATCCAAAACAACAGTAAAAAACCAAAATCCAAACACCCAATTAAGATAACTGAAGAAAAAGCCACTTCAATCCATTGGGAGCTTTTAGACGGGGACGATGCGAGGTTTCCTACTTTGATTTTTTTAAAAATGAGTTTGAGTTTTTTCATCATTTTTTATATACTTTGTCATCAACTTTCTCATAGTGGCAATGATTTTCAAATGCATCCATCAGATTCAGGTTTTTCATATGTATGGGTTACTTCTAACGGCATATGTTTTCCTATTTGTTATGAAACAAGAACTTTTATAGTCAAAGAGATTCCTCCTTTAAAAGGTTCATGTAAAAACGATGGCGGTTGTGATGGGTCTGTGGGATTCCATTTTCACTCGAAATTTTAGTGGTGCTTTGAGGCTTTCTTAGTTAGAAAGGTTTCAGTTTTGGAAAAAAAAAATTCTCTATAAAACCATTTTAACTTCCATGTGATAGTACTAAACATTCTCCTTCTTCATTGGATGACTTTTTCTTACCTTTTATGTGGCCAAATTATCACTGACCAGTGGTTCGGCCATTTGGTTCATTACCCGCCCAACCCTCTTCATGAGAACATGGTTGGTATATAGAATCCCTTATGTAGGTGAGGACTCAAAGTGTGTGTGCGCGCTCTTGGAGCATGGATTAGCTAACAACTCTTACTGCATAGCATCTACTTTGTCAAGTGATTGGGAACTGCACCATGTCTTTTTTGTGTTATCTGCATATTGGTTGGCATTATTTTTATTATTCTTGAGTTGGATTTTCTTCCTTCAGATTTTCTTGTGTTTTCTTTTCTTTATTATTATATGCAAAAGGGCTCATTGTCTTGGTAATTTCCAAAGTTATTTATATTATCGCTTGTCAAGGGCTTGGTGGAGACCGGAACTTACATGGATTTTTTGTTATTCTTTTTAATGTTCAATTTAAATGCTTGATAATTTTGTTTTTACAATCATGTTACAAAGAAAAAGAGTGCTATAGCTTAATGGGTTGATTTTATTTTTATTTTTCTAACATATAAAAGGCATATGTTTCAGATGGCATCTTAGGGTGCAACTGTTGTGGGCATGTTCCACCAAGCAGTTTGGTGGTAGTCATCGGATGTGATCTTGACCATGTGACAAACTTGTACACAGATCTTATGTTTTTGTATATTAAAAATTCTTCATTTTATTAAATTTATGTTGTTTACAAACACATCAATACACAAGTAATTTGAGATCCCCTTCCACTCAGTTCATACTGATCACTTGGATTTTGACATTCGTGGCTGAAAGCATGGATTAAAATATCGACTATGCCCTAAGTGAGTTGGGTCCTATGGGTCTTGGACTCGAATTTTGGGACTCGGCCATGAGACTTAGCCAACTATTTATATTTTAAATTGGGACATGGCCCAACTTGGTTGAGTCCCCTACAACTAGCCCAAGTCGACTCAGACTCGGCCCTGATTGAGTTGGGACTCGAGTCCGAGTTTTTTTCCTTAGCAAAGAGGCACATCACTAGTGATTTTGAGGACTAGCCTCCTTTATTTTATATAGATTTGAACTTGATAAACTTTATTTTATTTCAGCTGGACTTGTTTAGTTTTATATAAGAGTAGGGCTCTCCTAAGCTAAAGCTTAGCTTATCCTAAGCTCGAATAGTGCTGGTCCCACAAATTAAAGTTGATTATATCAGTTTTTTGCATGATGGAACTAGAAAATCCAATTCTAATTGGATTTATCTTGATTTTGGAGACGATCATCATGCAAAAAATAATAAAAATCGATTTTGATTTATGGGACCAGCACTGTTTCAGCTTAGGATAAGTTAAGCTTCAGCTTATGAGAGCTGGCCCCTTTAAAATATAATGTTTGTACTTGTGAACTTTAGAAGTTTTCCTTTACTTGTGAACAACAATAATGGTTACTATTTATTTCAAATAAAATGCGCGGAATAATCCTCATGTGTCATGTACTTAACTTAAGTTAGTTTATGATGCTTATTAGGCATGGTCCGGAACCCGAATGGGCCACGGTTTTGGGACATGACAAAGGTAGTGGAGATCTTGAAGTAATTGTCGGTATTTATCATCTTTTGCTGCCCATAAGTGTATAGATCTATTAGCTTCATATTGGAATCCATATTTTGATGTATTTTTTATGAAATAATGTCATGGAAAACCCATATGGAGACTAGATCTCTATAGGAGAACCTAAGAATTTGGTTTTATGGGTTGGCTGAACCCTAAATACTGAATTTTTTCCTGATCAAAACCCATATCAAGGTTATGATTGTAAACAGAACTTCGCCGAACCTAAATCTATGCGTGTAGGTTGGCCAAATCTATGGCTTTAGTTTTCAGTTGTATATGCTTGAATATGCCTTCTCTAGGCTGTTGTTTTCTTTGTTAGATTGTATGACCTCAATCTAGTGGATAATCCAGATAACTTGATTTGTTTCATAAATTAATTTATATTTTCATGCTTTATTCATGAGACGAATGGTATTTTATTCTATGTTTGCACATGGCTAATACAAAATGACATGATGGTTCATGAGATGAACAGGAGCCCACAAGTATATTAGATGTGATCCATGTGTTTGGATGAGATCTACATACAGGAGACATAGATCACAAATCTTATACTTAAATTGATTCATAGCTAGTGATGAGATTGGGTATCTCATCTGATAAGGTTGCAACGCTATGACACTATGAGATAGTGTGAGATGTCTCGATCATCAGAGTGTAAGACTCTGGATCATTGTGCTGGTACATTAGATGTACTGAAGGACCATGAGTAGCACCATGTACAAATCTGTCTTTGATTAAATGACTGCTTTCATAATTCCCAAGCAATAAGCTTTTAATCTTGAGAGATTAATGGACTCAAGTTTCTACTATACATTTACTTTGAGTCATCAATGAGTGAGGCCAATTGTAGGTCAACACCTCGATGTTTTGAGTACGTGGTAGTGGGGCTGTGGGAACATATAATTTTCAAGATGAAATCTATCCTCTTAAATATCTCCTTTTGCCAATTAATGGATTTTATCATTAGTGAGTGCGCACCCATCTCAATTAAGAGTTAATTGGATGGTACTGATGATTACTGTGATTAATTGGGTCACAATGATAATAAGAGATGAATCCAATTTGGTTGGACAGATTTATTCCAATAGATCCATGGGTATAATTGATGGAGGGGCCTACTTGTAGTAATTGGGAAGTTTAGGGTCTTCTTGTAATTATTCATACGACTGGAGTGCAATTGCATTTATTTAGTAGACTTATTTGCAATTAACTGTGGGTCCAGAATTCATATGAGATGTGGGGTCCAAATTCCTAGTTGGAGCCAGATTCTAAGGAATCCCTAGTGGTCCCCATGCTAGCCCTAAAAAGAGAAGGTTACTAATCTAATTAGAACTCTTAAGAAAAGGAGGAGTATGATACATACTAAGAATAGAAGTGAGACTTCTAATCTTGGTCTAAGAGGAGGTGTTCCATAAACTATAAATAAGATGTGAGGGTTAGAGATCTCTACACACAACAATCTCTCAAGTTCCTCTCTCTCTTCCTCCTCTCTCTCCTCTGGTTTCCTACTAGAGTGCTAGGGTTTTCTTCTACTTGGAGATCCCACCATTCTCCTTTAGAAGTTCTTTAAGAGGGTTATAGTGTGGAAGAATACAAAGATGAAGGAAGATCAAAGTTTGCGAAAAGAGTTTTTCATAGAGATCAAGTTCTTGATTAGAGCACAACCAAGCTTTGAATACTGCATTAAGTGGGTCAAAAGTTTTGAATACTTATCCATGAGGCCCACCTACTTCCAACATTCTTTTCTATCATCTTCCATTTGTTTTTCTATTCCTTTCTTGATAGATCATTAGATGAAACTACCCACCAAAGGTAGATGATGTTTTATTTCCATTGGTAATAGGTGCAGAGCTTCTATTTTGGCATTCGTTTCCTATTTACCAAGATTATGTTGTATGAACCGTACAGATCGTGTCAGCATGGATGTTCTGTTGGCTAAGAATGATGTGCCGAGGAGTAATGATTCATCTTCATCTTCTGAGCACTGTCCTATCTAACTGCAGTGTGTTGATTGAATGCTACTTTTCTCAACCTAGGTTTCTAGTCAAATGCGGATCTAATTTAGTTAAATTTGATTTGATCCTCCTTTTATCTGAGCTTGGGTATAGCACGTGTGAAGGATGACATGTGGTGGGGAAAACTGAAATAGGTTGGCAGGACTTGTCATCGAGAGTGGGTCAGTTTTCCTTGAGCTGCGCCTTCTGTGCCATCCAACCATTGTGGGATTCCTGTAAGTTTCCTAATTGAAAGTAATTACAACTAATCTCTCTTCCTACAAGTGTAAATCTAATTTAAACTAGGATTCTTAGGAACTTTCTACATTAGGACTCTTAGGAATCTGAAAGAAATAGAATAAAAACTTAAGAACTTAAATTATGTGGTCTCAACACGTCTAGTTAAAGTAGCATTGAAATTTAAGGCTTAAACCATGGGCACAAACTAGCTCGTAGATAGAGGTCTTCTTGTGGGGCCTTCCTCTTGGGCTGCCTTGTGTACATGTGAGACCCAGATGGACGATCGGCCTATCCTTCGTCGGTGATGGACCATAATCTCCATTATGTGCTCTTGTTTTTTCTTGCATATTGAAGTTCTTAGGGATGATGGCATCCCATTATTTCTAATAGCTCAGCATTATAGAGTTATGGTGTTATTATTGATAGACATGGAAGGTGTAGGATACGGATACTTCATTAGTGCATTTAACTGAAATTAATCCTTTCCTTTAATTTTTTATGTGTTTCTAGAAATGTTTCTTTATAACTCACGAATTTTCAAGACGCTCCTCTATCTTATATTCCTTGAAATAATTATTTTATTTTTGTTAGTTTGGTCAATTGAGTTTTGAATTTTATGTGGTTTTTGCATTTCTATTAGAAGTAAAAATGAACTTCAACATTTTAATTTTTTATGCAGTTTCATGGCTTTGAGGCAGAAACTTCTTCTTTGGGTAAACTTGAACAGTTGCTTCATGCATTCCAGATTATACAGCACATAAATTGATTGGAGTAAGCTTCGGCCAATGATTCTTAAAAGAATAAAAGAGAGGGCTAAGGACTATCCGGTGAGATGCATGGTACCCATCACATATGATGTCCTTAATGCTATAGAACTTTTTATTGAAGGTGTCTCTACACTTCTTAATATTATTCCAATCAAGGCATGCAAGTAAGTAAAAATTGACATTAACCTTGAATTACACATTCACATGCACATAAGCACACGAAGACACACCCAAACACATGACATTGTTACCATGAGAGATATTGCTCATATGAACTAAATTGCGCTACATTCTCATGGGGCCACCAGGGCCTCCTATGTATGGTCAGGCAAACCTTGACAGTCACTACATCATACTTATATTTACATTGGATTGTGGCAACCCCTTTTGGGCACTTTTTGCACCATTGATTTTGATTAGGCTGGTTTTTAGTGTTTTCCATAATATATACCAAGCATAGGACTTCCCTTCCGACTGATTAGTGGTGGCCTAAAGGTGCACCCCGAAAAGTGTCACACAAGTGTTTCTCATAGAATTGTTGAGCAGGACACAATTATGCATTAAAATACATACATATATACATTTGTATGTATGTGTGTTAATAAAGGAAAGATGATGCAAACTCATGGTTATACAATATAACACATACAGTTTCTTTCTAGTGAGAGGCACCTCTCTGGGCTTGCATGAGAGGTAATAATCTTAGAACCACGTGGGACCCACCTATTTTCAATACAACCCCTCTCACTTGGTATAACCCCATATGAGTGGCACCCACGCTAATTTGACACTAATATGAATTATACTATTGGATTGTATTTCACAAAAGTTATCACCGGAGACACTGTTAACTTTAAATCCCTCTAAATCGATGGTCGGGATGATCTGATTGAGATGGTCTTTCACCCAAATCACATCCACAGTTAGACCATTCCATCACACTCTTTACTTAAGACTGGCATGCATCCAAGTGGGTCCTACAAGGGCCTTAGATTTTTACCTCTTATGCAAGCCATGAGAGATACCCCTTAACAGAAGGAAACCTTATATATGTGGGCCAAAGCATGCGGTTTTTAAAATATGCACCCCATTTTTATTCTATACAAGTGGTCCATGCTATGATTGATCCCAAGCCCTCACATTCCTACTTGTCCATGTATTGTCACTCACCCCAATGTGACATAGTCATGTAAACCCATTAATCATCTCCCAGATTCACTAAAGCAGTCGCAGAGAAAACAAATTCTGCAGAACTCATTCTCAATGCATTTTTTGACAGAGCAACTGGTAAATATACAATGGAAGATAAATTAGCATACTTCAAATCACACAGAAATGAGAATCTCGTTCACATCAAAGATAGATTGACAGAAAAAAAAAGTCGCAGGAAAAAATGAGAAATCTTGTTCTACAAAGAAATCCAAGATGGTGAAAACACTTAAAATCTAACCTCAAGACAACCACATTTATAGAGGTTGTGAAAACTCACATCTATGTAATTTCATTATTCAGTTATGGTTTTCGGAGAAGGGTGGCAATGAAGAATGACTGCAACCAACAACTTCACAAAGGGGAATGGCGAAAAGACTAGTAGGAGGAGGAAGATGGCTCTAAACAAGTAGCTTACCTTTTTCAGTGAGCGAATAGAAAGGTGACAGCCAGCGATGGTAACAGACGAGAGTAGAGAAGAAGGAAGAAGAGAAAAGAAGGGGATCGGCAGGGTCTTAAAATTATATCATTAAGGCAAATTGGTAACGATATCATTAGGGGACAAATTGGCCCAAAAAATGCATGAACCCCCAATTCGTGGTTTTTATGTAATTGTTAATAAATCAGTATAATTAGGGTTTAAAGCTATTTTGCAATGTTATTCATCATGGATCATGAGAAAAAGGCCAAAACCTCCTCGCCATTGATTCCGTGCTATACACAAAATTGGATGAAAGGTAGTCCCTTTTTCCAATTTTTTTAAATTATTGTGGGCCCCAAAACAATGATCCAAATTGTGAATTAATTAAGGCAGGCCAAACGCGACTTTTAGCTCAAATTTCTACCGTTGATCTTTCTTGCGTGTTAAGATATTTTTTTTAAAAATCCCGTCCCTAACATATTTTTTTACTCCTATGGGTTCCCTTTGGATGATCCAAACCATTCACATCTCTAGATGGACAAAATAAATGTTATGGGATGAAAGATGAGATCTTGGCTTTTATGGATTTTGAGAAATCTGAAAAACATCACAATCGTTAGATCACACATCCATAGATGGTCGGAATCCTCTATGTGTTACCAAACCTGGAACTCTCTTATAGAAAATCTCCATGAGGAGATCTTGGTTCCAGCAGACTGGGGGAAACCTCTAAATAGAGGATACCTTTTGTTTAGCAAACGCGCCCTTAGTAATTGTTGTAACTCCCCGCCGATTTGCCGTCTTCAGAATCATCGTGATGTAGTCCTGGCGAAGCATTTGGCCTTCCAGCTTGGCCCACCATGTCATCAGCAACAAGGGTTCTCTTCACTTCAACTAAACTCAATTTCTTTGAGAGGTTAATTGGGTCAGTGGAAAAAAAAATTATAGAAAGTTATAGAAAAAAGCTTATTGGTGGAAGCTACAATGACCAAGTTCATAGGAAACACTAGATTCAAACATTTTTGCAATGCAAGACTTGTCTAGGTTGAGAGCTTGGTTTGGTCACTTGGTGGAAAAAACAATCGCAAAAATAAAGACAAAACAGAAACCTTCCCAGCAGAAGCTTCAAATGACCCGTGAGTTCATAGCAAACGCCATATTCAGGCAAGCAACCCTTGCACAGTAGGTTTCGTGCCAACAAGAGAACTTAAACTTTAATGACAAATCAACCCCCAATCTTTTCCTGATGAAATGTTTTAACATATTATTCATTATTTAAAGAACATTCAATTGACCATTTGCTCAGCAACTAACTGTACGAGTGAGAGCCATCTTTTGGTTTTACAAATTGTTCATATAATATGTAACATCCCGAAATTCCAAGGTTATAGTTAGTCTAGTTAATTGTACATTTAGCTAATTAAGCTTGTTTATAAGCCAAACATATTCGATTAATCAGTAGGATAGCGCGTGCGAAGTTGGGTTGAGATTCGAGCCCGTTTGGGTATAGTAGGGGGTAGTTAGCAATTCTTCAAAGAATTTAGGGGGCTTTTTTGTAATTCTAGATTTTCTAGATTTTATTTCCTAAACTTTAGTCTTCTGCATCATCTTGATTCGGACCCCAAAAACCCTTCTAAAACCATGCCCGACCCAAACCCATTTAAACTCATCTCTCTCTCTCCAAATTCCTTTCTCTCCTCACTCATTTCTTTCCCCACCTTTGACCCACGTGAGACCCACCTTCATGTCCCCACTCACCCTTTCCTTTATCCACGTGCAGAAACCCCCTTCCCCCATCTCATCTCACTTTACCCCTTTTTCCTTTATTAGGTCACCAAACCCCAAACCCCCGCCCCCCCCTCCCCATTCCACAACACAGCAGTCCACTCCCTCTTTTCTCTCATCCCTCTCGATCTCTCTCCCTCCCTCATGGTTGCTACCTCACCGTCGCCAGACGTGGTCGCCGCTAGCGATCACCACCACCACGGGACTCTTCTCCCTTCTCCCTCTCTTATCTCATCTCCCATCCATCTCTCTCCCTCCTCCCAGCTCACTGCCGCCCCACCCTTCTCTCTTTTCCCCCTTTCTCCTTTCTTCCTCCCTTCTCCCTCTCTAACTTTCTTTCTCTCTTTCTCTCACTCCTCCCTGCCACGTGATCAACCCCACCCATCCCACCATTTCTCTCTCACTATTTCTTTCTCTCTCCCTCACTCCTCACTGTCAACGTGAGTTGATCCTCACCCATCTCTCCCACATATCACTCTCTCTCTCTCTGTTCTTTCTCTTTCTTTCTCCATTCTTTCTTTTTTCTGTCTCCTTCCTTTTTCTTGTTAATGGGCCACCAAGACCCTCCATCACCACTAATCAAGTGGGCCACATACCAAGTGGGCCCCACAACCTCCGATCATCACAATCTTCTCGTGGATCCCGCGAGCTCAACCATCTTCAATTTGCAAGCCACCACTCCATCCACCCGTCTAATTCGTAAGTTCTTCTCCCCTTAGGTTAGGATTAATATACTTTGGGTGCAAAAATGTATTTGATAGCTTAGGGCTTCCCCTATTTTGATTTTATATTTAATTTAGTTTTATTTAGCTATTTATCCCTTAGGTTTGGTTTGTTGGGCTATGGAGCTAGGATTTATGGATTTGGGCAATTTCAACGAAAGGCAAGTAGATATTTATATGTATGCTTTGATATGTTTGTCTCTCCTTGATTTGTATGGAAATATGATGGTTTAGATGTCATTTACTCATTTGTTGTATTAGAGGATTGAAAACATAATAAAAGGCTTTTTAGCTTAATGGAATGGATGGAAATGTTAATGACTTGATTAAATGGATTTGGGGGTTGAGGGTGGAATGTATTTCTATTTGGTTTTGTTTGTCTATCAGGTTCAGGGAAGAGAGGTTAGGCTTTGGACCCATTTCACTGCAGAAACAAAACCCAGGTTTTGTTTCCGCAGTGTATGCGGTCGACCGGCCATGCGGCTCGGTCGACCAGCGACATAGGGTCAGGTTCTCAGGAACCTGACCAAACCATTGTTCGGGCATACAAGGAGGATGTCGATCGGCCAAGGCTCGGTCGACCGGGCTCGCTGTGTAAGGGGTCGACCGGCCAAGGGCCAGGTCGACCGGGACAACTGTGAAGACCCTTTTTCAGGGGTTCTGTTTACGTTCTTTTGGAGGACTTTAGGTGGAACTTTGGTTACCCTTTTTGGACTCATTTGACTATACGTGAGAATGTTTTGAGCCTATGTTCTTCACAGTTATTCCGGTTGCATCGGACACTAATCTTATTCAATTTTGAGCGGTACGGGACAACGGAGTACCCCCTTTTATATCTATGCACGAGGACTATTCGTTTGGATATCGCGAACCTTATTCCTTTCATTGACTGAGTAGATTGTACGATGCTTCAGGTTTAACATTTGACTTAGGTTTGGATTGTTTATCGCATCTGATTTCAAATCGTACCGTCTGGTACTATCTACATGTAATGTTCATGGTCTTTAGCTTCGTTTATTTTGCTTTGTATTGGGATCACATGGAGAACTTAGATGATGAACTTAGGATCCCCTTTGATGTTCCGTTTATTCTGAAATTTGTTTGAAGTGTTGAGACTAGGTGGCTGTGATTGTAAGGCTTGAAGAGAACTACTATTGAAGTCCGAGATTTGTTTGAAGTCTAATCTAATTAGAAGTAAAGTAGTTTCTCTATTGTTTGATGAATCTTGTTCTCACAAGAAAGCTTAGTCCCTCACTGATGTCTATTTAGGATTCTGTGTGTCAGGCACCACTCAGCTGTTAATGTCCAACACAGATGGGGCACCACTTGTGTGAGGGCTCCAAATTCTGGACCATCTGCAGATCGGGTTGGTGTAATGGACACCGATTGATGCCAATGGGGTATCGTTCTGAACATTCTGATTGAAGGAGTATGATCCCAAACTATTTATATCTCCACCACAACTCAATGGGAGTAGGGAGGGTAATGACACTATCCCGTGGTAATTAGCACATGTGGACTGCCTATTTTGTTAGTTGATTATTGATTCGAATGCTGTACACTTCTCACGATCAGGATGCTATGCATGTTTTATGATCTTGCCTATTGTTTACTCTGATTCGTTCTGCATATCTATTGATGTTTTATATTTATATCTGCATGCCGATCGTCGTGTCTGCTACTGCACTTGGTGCATAGGTACCAGATACATTTACCTTTGGGAAAGTAGAGGCGTCGCTTCAGGTAGTTTAGCCTGATGGTGAGTACGAGTTGTGTGTTGATGGTATTGTCGTCGTGACCAGCACACGAGTGCCTTCATACTTTGGTTAGTTCGTATTTATTCTCTTTTGGCTTAGGTTTTGATGGAAGCCATTAATTAATATACGTTTGATATCTTTTGCTAAACTTAAACTATAGAAAATGAAGATGTGCATACTCTGAAATGTTATATTGTACCATTTTTTTATTATGATGTTCCGTTGTGTTTTATTGAAAAAATATTTATACCTCACCGCGGACTTTGATCCTATGGGACATGATTTGGCCACGTTGTATTGGTTTAATGTTGGAAATTTTTTAATTAGCCCTAATCTCACGCATAATCCCCGGTTTCACTTCTGGGGGCGTGACATAATAGGCCCATCTGTGGATTGAACGCGCCCCAGGAAACTCTCATTCTGTGATTCTAATTATTTGGCCGGTCCCTAATAAATATGTAACATTAGATGTAATCTTCCATTTTCATGGATGGCCGGAATCAATTGATATGGGAGATATTGGAATCACAAACATGTTCGTTTTAATGAAACCAAATGTTTTAATTGACTATCGCTCAAAAAAATAATAGAATTAACTATCCATCGAACTCATTTAATGATTTGAAACTTGTGTTTTACATAAAACAAAAGGGAAAAAGCATGTGTTTCACATATGGAAGTGTATGGGAAGACACGCCATTCCATGAAATTGGTAAGAAAGCCTAGATTTGAAAATGGACACTGTGGAAAGCCCCTAGATTTGAAAATGGTCACTGAAGCATCTATCATTTACCGACCGAAAACGAGAAAACCATCACCAAATCAATCCGTCACAACATCTAACCCCTAAAAGGGCATTCCCCTTCTCCCTCCACTTCTACACACTAACTCCCATTACCCAATCATATTCTAAGGTCAAGGATCATTTATTATTTCTCCTGCTACCTTATACACTAATATCCTACTACCTTATACACTAGTATACCTACATCCCCTGTAGATTGAGAACATATCGATCAACTCAATGTTAATGGACCTTGATAGCTAAATCTGAAATGAAACTTTTTTTTTTCTTTTTTTTATAGTGGCATGTGCCAACACTAACTAGTTGACTCAGGTTGGATTTTAATAAAACTGGTGACTTCTTCAACGACATGGCCTAGTAAAACTCAGAGTATGCTTTCTGACTCTTAACATATAATGAATATCTGTGTAAACTATAAAGATACTATTCAAGGAAAAAAAGAAAGAACAAAGCAATTCATGAACTACTCTCAACACTTAGAAATACCAATGGACATATGTTGAGGTCACCAGAATTAATTCTAAACCGACCCAGAATATATGAGACAGTTGTATATATTAAATGAAACAAAAGAAACTCATAGGTACTATGGCATTTTGAATACGAACTTACACTGCTGCCTCCATTTGTAAGACCCCGCCCCGAGAGTTTCCGATTAGTGCTAATTAAGATGCGTTTTAGATTTAAGTAAGATTAGTGGATTTTGGTTAATATTGGATTAGAATAGCTTTTACATAGCTTTGGATCATTTTTAGAACATTTTGATTTAATGGGGCCCTTTGGGGGTTCCTTTATTGTGTTTTGAGTGACTTTGGGGTTTATTTAATAATTATGGAAATCGGTTTTTTGCTCCGTTTGATTATTTTATTATTCCCTAGAATTTTTGTGTTTGCCCCGTTTCCGCTCGAGACCTTTAGACCCTACTTTGCTTTATAGGGGTAAAACAGTCTTTTTACACAAAATCTGGACACTATTTTCAATGTCCCCAAAACCCGGAAAATATATACTTTTTGGAAACTAGAAATTTCGTTGAACATTTATTCCTTCTTCGTCGAATTCATCCGAGACCCGGAAACCCAAGTTTTAAACCCGACTAACTTGTTAAGTTGTGGGACCCAACCCCATTTCCTAAAAAAGGAGAAGCCTCCTTCACTTTCCCTTTCCTTTGCAACTTTTCATTGAGAAGAGACTTTGGCTCTAGCACTCTAGGGTTTCAACCTTGTTCTTGTTCTTCTTGCTTGTTCTTCTCCAACTCACTCCAAAGCTCATGCTAAAAGGAAAACGGAGATCACCATCATCTCCCTCTCTATGAAAGCTATCCATTGATGCCATTTGTGAAGGAAACAACACATTGCAAGAATCTCTTTGAACAAACCTTGCATTTTTTAGGGTCTTCCATGTAAGTGATTCTCTCCATCTCCTAGATTAGTGTTCTTCTTGTCCTAGAGGAGCCCCATCTTCATTATTGGGTGCTTTCTCATTCTATTTCTTGGTTTACCCATTTTAGGGTTGGTAATGAGTGTATTTTGGGGATTTTTGTGTAGATTGTGATTTGGGCTTGAGAGAAGTGTTGAGAACATGATTAATCACCTTTGGAGACCAAGGCAAGTGGATGAATGAGTTTGATTTGAATGAGTTTTTGTTTTATTGAAAATGTGGATTTTCACTATTCATCTTCTTTTAATGCTTTAGAAATGTGAATATTAATGAGTCTCCTCTCTTAATTGTTCCTTCAAGATATTGTGCATTAAAGTTAGTATTTATGCCAAATGATGAATCTTCATTAATGATGGGTACTTTGTAATAAATGAAGTGGAAATGAATGTGTTTTAATGCCTTGATGGAGTGGTTGTTGGAGGAAATGAATGAATGTGAATAGAAGGGGGTATAGACCTGTTTCATATCAGGAAAATGGATGAAGTAGAAGTAGAATGGTTTAGAGAAAGAAAGAGGAGAAATCTGCACCTGATGTGTATTTCCAGCAGCTGGGTGGCCAGCTGGCAGTCACCTGGCGGCTAGCCGACTGGTGACCTGCGGTTAGCCAACCCAGGTTCGGTTACAATTCCAGAATGCTCTAAATCTTGGGTGAGCACAGGCGGCTAGCCGACCTTGGCTGCGGCTAACCGCCATGTGACCGTCAGGTAACCGAAATGCGCGTTCAGAAATACAGAATGCTGTTTTTTAACAGGGTGAACCACGGTCAGCTCCGCGGTCAGCCAGCGGCTAACCGCCGAACCCCTCAGCGGCTAACCGCCAGCTAACCGACAGGTGACCAAATTTCACCCAAAATTCCTGAGTCTTTTCTATTGTTTTCAGAAACGGTATTCTAAGGTTTGGATGAGTTGTTCTGATGCATTGCTACCTTGGAAAGATTTAGGGGATGACATAAGGAGATCGACTTAGAAAGAAACCCCACTTCGGAAATGTATTGGGAATTGTGGATTTATCAAACTGTATAAGGAAACTTGGGATGCCTACCATCATTCGAGTACCATGCCAAGAACAATAATAGACATACAAGACCTTTATACATATTGTGTGAATACGGAAGCCCCAATACATAGTCCGTAATTGTATAAGGATTCATCGTACTGTTTTACTCGGATTATACTTGTCCTAACCCGATTTCACTCGATATCATTATTTTTATCTCAAACTATGGATTTATGCACCTGACATGTCCTACCAGCCCCGTATATGCATGAAAAGATAATGATGTGAAATGTGTGCCTATGAGCACCATGCCCCGCCTGCCTGAGTGTTTTACACCGATATAGTTTTGTATATATTTTGATTTCTCATGTAACCTATGAGTCGGCACCACTAGGCTTGGACGTCCTTGTCAGTTTGATCAACTGACTTGGGCCTCCCCCTCGTGCTCCCGCCAGTTGCGACTTGGATCCAGTCCTGCCCCGTTACCCGGTTCCGCGGCCGTGGTCTTGTCTAGCTATATGTATATGTATATATTGTTGGTTCTCGTCACTTCGCGTGTTCGAGCCCAACGCACTGAATGTGTTCTCATCACATTAGTGATAGAGAGGATTTAGCTTTAGTGTGGTTGCCGTCTTGCTAGTTCCCTATTCTTTGATATCCTGCATGTTTTATCTTATATATGCATTTTGATAAATGATATATCTTGTTTTATGGAAATAATCGTTTGGACAGATTTTAATGTCTTTTCAATTTATCTTTTGATTTCTCTTATTGTGATATCTATTCACCCACCTGCCAGACCGTCGTGTCTGACCCATTTTTGTGGTACTCAGGTCCAGTCCCTGTTATTGTCTTTGAGGAGGAGCCAGAGGAGGCGGTTGGAGAACCGCAGTGCTTAGTAGAATGGCAAGCCGACAATGTCGTTTAGACATTGGGTCGAGCTAAGAGTTGCGTAACATTTTGGGAGTTTATAGAATGACATTTGATTTACTCCTTTGGTTGTATTAGTCTTTGTTGGCCATTATTTTTGAGGATGTTTAAATCAACTTACATTTGCATTTTTAAACTTCTAACTTTTTATTTTGGGAATGCCAAAGAGACCATTGCTCACTCTGACGTCATGACATTTAAATGTGTTTATCAGTCTTGTATTATGGAATGAGTTACGAATTTGGTTTGCTACATGTTTTCGCACCAATGTAAATGTTTTGTGACCAATGGAATGAGTTACGAATTTGGTTTGCTAAATATTTTTGAGGATGTTTAAATCAACTTACATTTGCATTTAAATTTCTAACTTTTTATTTTGGGAATGCCAAAGAGACCATTGCTCACTCTGGCGTCATGACATTTAAATGTGTTTATCAGTCTTGTATTATGGAATGAGTTACGAATTTGGTTTGCTACATGTTTTTGCACCAATGTAAATGTTTTGTGAGTGCGTGTGAAATCATCACCGTGGAAACCTGTGGAAAATTAAATGAGTGTATATTTTTATGTTCACTGTTGTAACCGCACATCAACACTATGTATGATTATTATTATTACCGCTCGCGGGCCCGGATCCCAGTCCGGGGTCACGACACCATATGCGGCAACCCAAGTTTGACAAACAGTTTGGCCCTCCAAATCTGGATCCTTAATACGAAATAACATCAACCTTTAACAATCATAAAAGTATCAAACCTTATTATAGTTTTTAAAAAATGTACTTAAAAAGACATATTTAAGTTGCATGATCAAGGACTTCCTACTTACTTAGAGAACCAATTGAATTTAATTTTTAAATAAAGTGTACATACTTTTACCTCCTATAATGAAGCCAATCATTTATGCCACAAATGCACATTTCTATGGAATATCTTCCATATGGAAAGGAAAGGAAAGGAAATCCTACACTATAAAACCTAAATGGTAATTACTTTATTATCAAAGGCTATAAAAGCACCCTTGTGAACTACACACTATTTCCCTCCAATAGTTAGACCTTTACTCGCTAACATATCAGATCTGGAATAAACCTTAAGAGCAATTTTACATTGTTTTACATTCTTTGTAACTTCAACACGGACACTATCTAGTTGGGCAGTAGCTCTGGCAAAGAAACCACGCCCTTCGATTGCACAGTCAAAATTAAGGTAGGCAATACCTTTCGAGCCTAAATTCTCCAGGTTTTGCTAAACCTACTAACTAGATCCAATCTAAAATGAAAGGCAACACCAATTGCCATCCACTTATCTCCGTGTGTGTGGACATAACTGTATTTTAAAAAAAAAGTTATTGATAAAAAATGCAAGCATGTGAACAAGTACACATTGTTTTTTAGAGAAGTGTCGTCTTTAGCTAGTATTTGAAAATGGCTATTGAAGCATCATAACATCAGAAACACACACAATAGAATTCATGTCTAAACCGAAGACTTTTTTTTTTTGAATGGTTACTTTGATTTATAAAAGCAAATAGTACAAGAGATGAGTACTCACAAGCAAAAAAAATAAAAAAATAATAACATAACCCAAAACCAACCGCCTAAGGCCCTGCTTAAGATCAGGCCAGCTCTTTCCATTGATATGTTATTTAATCGATGGAGTACCCTTTAAAAGACAGGTTGATACTTGAATCAAAGACAGTTTGATTATTCTTCACAAAGAATAGAAATTCAAGAAACACAATAAACCGATGCTCAAATCTCAACAAAATAGAATCGGAAAAAGCTGGCTTTTCCTCTTTTTCTTCTTATCTGATCGGAGATTCAAAGGAGACACTGTTTTCGAGAGAGCCATGAACAACAACCTAGTTCGTCTCAGCCCAGCTATTCTTCTGCCATTGTAGCTTGTGCTGACTGAGCGTTGGTGTGATATCTCTATTTTCAAAGTAATGAAGAGAAATGAAGGGAGAAAGATATTAGAGCATTTGGAGAAATGTTCACAGAAAAGTATTGGATGAGTTACTATTCTTAAGTAACGCTTGTGAGTAGACGATTCGTAATGTGGGCAGAAAGAGGGGGAACGTGGAGAGAAGATTCTCTAATGAAGGGGGAATACGAGAAGTTGCTTAACGAAGCTAAAAAGAGAAAAATAAATGGGGCATTCGGCGACAAGTCTTGAACATTTCACTTTCTGGCCTTCGATCCATAATCTTTTTTCACTGTGGTAGGTCCTTTTTCCAAATTTGAAAAACTAAAATGTCCAAGTTACCATTTCTTTAAATCATATCCCATGATTAGTGGGATATGCCATTAATAATGGTAAACTACCATTTAATTTACAATGATTAATGAAATCCCATTAATGAGATTTTCAAATAAAATCTAAAAAAAAACAAATAAATTTAAAAAAAACGCACATAAATTTTAAAAGAACGCAAATAAATTTCAAAAAATGCAATAAATTTTAAAAGCACTCAGAGAAATTTAAAAAGATGCAAATAAATTTAAAAACATAAAAATAAATTTCAAAAAATATAAATAAATTTCAAAAGACACAAATAAATATCAAAAGATCCAAATAAAATTAAAAAAATGTAAATAAGTTTCAAAAGACGCCAATAAATTTCAAAAGACGTAAATAAAATTTAAATGCCCCAATAAATTTAAAAAAATGCAAATACATTTGCCAATACTAAGATAAACCAATTTTCCAATTTTTAGAATTTTTTTTCAAAACTCAGTTAAATTTATTTTAAAAAAAACGCAAACAAATTTGAGAAGACGAAAATAAATTTCAAAAGACACAAATAAAATTAAAAAACAAAAATAGATTTCAAAAAATGCAAATACATTTGCCAATAGATTTTCCAAAAACTCAGATAAATTTACAAAAAATACAGATAAATTTGAGAAAAACATAGATAAATTTGACAAAAACTCAGTTAAATTTCACCAAAACTCAAATAAATCTGATAAAAATTTAGATAAATTTCACAAAAACTCAAATAGCCTGAGTTCTGCAAACTGGGTCGAGTTGAACATGACCCGCAAACTGGCCTGAACCTGGAACTAACCCAAAACTAGGTTTTCTTCTTTGATTGGTTATGGTACAGAACCTTGCTACTCTGATTCTGCCGATCCTTCTTCCTCTTCGATGGCGGTGAACGGCTAGACAGTGTGCTGGTGTTGGCTAGTCTCCGGCGATGATGAGTATGGCAGCAATGGCATGGACTCCGGCTTTCTGGTTCGGCAACGATTGCGTTATAAGTCCGGATCTCTACTGCAAATTTCTTCTCTAAGAGTGGCTAACCCACACAAATATATTTTAACCTCAAATTCTCCACTTGTCAAAACAAGATGAGTTCCAAAACAAAACTCTTGTTGGTTTTCCGTTGTGGGCTGCCTTTGCATGAACCAATGGAAACTGAGATGAGATGGCGTAGAAAATCAAGATACTCCACCCTTCAGCCATAGAAAATGAGAACCTTTGCTTCGGATTCCTACAACAAGACCCGTTCCACAGCGACTGGTCTTCTCGATCCATACTGAAATGGGGAGAAGAAGACCGAAGGGGGTCTCTTGCCTTAGGAATATGAGGGAGGGGGAATGGAAGATTTGAAATTTTGATATTCAAAATTTAATACCTAAATAGTTGAAAGGGCAAATCAGTCGTGAAAATGTCTGATGTGGCGTATCTAGGGACCTCTCGCCAAAATATGTTCAGCTGCGTGGACTACAACCCTTAGACGAAACTTGTGTGGATCAAAACCTTTAAACGTTCCATTTCAGGGACCTTTCGATAATTTACTCAAAATAAATTTGGCCAAGACAAATCCAATTGAGGGCTAATTGCTCAATGAGAGACTAGGAAAGGCATTGATGGAGAGCCAAAATCAATTGATCAGTCAAAACTAATTTGAACAGTCAAAATTAATTGAACAAGCAAAATGTGCCCATGCTTAGCATTGGCAATATAATACAAATTTGTAAAATATATACAAAAAATTATAAAATGTATAAGAAATTAAAATATGAAAATATCGTTATAAATTATATTGAGATAGAAAAATTAAAAATAACCTATCATTTACCAAATTAAGTTATTGATAGTAAAACTTTATTTAGGATGAAAATGATTGGTCATAGCAAAGAACTGAAACTCAAATCCAAAACCACAGGACAACACCCTCACCCCCAACAAAAATAAAAAAGATAAACAAACTGATCCGTAGAGGCCCAAATCAGAGCATTTAACAAATGTAAAAATTAAAAAAAAAAAAACAAAATCACATTGGCAAAGAGCTCTAATTTATATGCTAACAATTAAATCACAAACATATCTAAAATCTTGACAACCCGAGTTAACAAAGTAAATATACATATAACAACTACAGACCAATTGAAACAACTCAACAGAAAAAAGAAATTAATGGATAGAAAAAGAAAATATTGAGAATGAATGTCAAAGAAAAATGATAAACCACAAGAAAAATATAATCCAGATCCAAAACCACAGACAAACACATACGCATAAACAAAATCAATGTTTGATCTCTAGAGACCCGAGCCAGCTAACAATTATTATCTTTTAATTTTCAACTTTTTTATTGTTAAAATGCAAAGATTAGGAGTTTAATGATATGATTGCTTCTGTAAATGCTTTGCATATGGTTTTTATCACCATAAACCTGAGGAGACTTACCATCGAGGGCTGGCAGCTAAACACATAAACAATAAATATAAATAATCCAATCTCCAAGCAGAGGTATTAAACAAATGTATACACATTTTTTGACAAGAACTTGATTACATGTAAAAAGATATGGGGGATTCTTGCTATGATCAAACACGGTCTTATGCTACTCTCACGGAGGATTATTGATATAAATAAAGAAAGAATATAAATACGACAGCTTACCAAAGGAAAACATATAGTTGTTGCATTAGTTGTCTTGTAGGCCTTTACCAAGAAAATAAAAATGACAAAGACATTGATAATATTCCTATACTATTTTCATCAAACATACTACCCAATCCATTCTATCTCATTATTCCATCGAACTCAAAACCAACGCTCAAAAGAAAATCAACCAAAGGGCTACTGATGATGTCAAACTAAATAAAAATCATAATCGATTCTCCGCTTATGTCCTTGAATACAATATATAGAAAATCATACCTTAAAAGAAAATCATAGATACTCAAATAAAAATAATAATTGAACCCGAATGGTGTAAAAAACCAAACAAATGATTTAAAGAAACTCAAAAGCCCACCACCTGAAAAGGTTATTTTAGAGAGTTTTGGAGTCAAAATAGTTAGTTTCTAGCAACAATTATTTTCTCCAATATAGGCTCCAATACGAGCAAACAAGACCTACAAGAAAATGAATGAAAAAAAAAAACCCCTTTGCAACTGTCACGACCCCAAAATTAGGGTAGGATTCAGGGGCCGTGATTATGGGATTCACTATAGCATAATCTTTATTTTCTTCTCCATGATCTGCACGGGTGAGAATACAGGATCCATCGCCGTTATGGAACATTTAACGGAAGCTTGCATTGCAGTGCAACCTGAATTCCAGAGCTCATCGGATTTTGTGTTGCATCACTAATGGGAAGCTTGTCACAACAAAATCACAAAACCCCACCACTTTCTTGAATTATAAGAACCCATTATAAAATAACAAAAATCTGATAAATTGTCCTAATATTCTAACTTGGCTTTCTTTCAGTCAGGTGCCTAGAAACACTAAAACCCTTGCAAAAAATACCTTTGAAATGTCACCTTCTGGATGGCCTAATTGGGAAACCTTTGGATTTCAGAAAGAGAGAGTTGCAAAGGGTGGGAGAGAGATATGACGACGGATAAAGAGAGAGAGAGTCGATTAGCACCATAGGAGATCAGGTTGTGTGAGAAGGGAAGGTAGAGGTAGTCGATTAGCACTATTTTAGACGAGAGGGATTCCTCCAAGTGTCTTGTTGCATCCAAAGATTGTAGAGAACATTCGGGATGATCTCTCAAAATCTTATAAAATTATTGAGGTGTAGAGAAAAAGAGAAGCCAAAGAACTGAAGATCAAGAGATATGCAGAGGTTTTGTGGAAACGTAAAATATAATGAAAATTTAAAAATATCAAACTATAGAGAAAAATGTGCCTGTAATTATAAAAGACAGAAAGTAGTTTAGTAGGTTAAAAAGTTACTTTTCTTAGAAAGAATTATACTTTAAAATCTTAAAAACTTTATTCATGAATAAAACAATTTTAACTAAAAATAATAATGGTAGACTATTTTCTTTTTTAAACTATTTTTATCAAAGATATTTTATTTAGTACGAATGATAATCAAAGAAGAAGAATTTGTTAGAAATCTCAAATGATACGAATGGTCACATGTAGGCTCCTACCGATTAAGACATGCATTATTCTTCTTAAATTCAATTTTTGGATGAAATAGACTTTAAGAATAGAAAACTTTCACATTTCACTAAAAATTAGAATGCTAGAGTATTTTTCTTTATTTTTAATTTTTTTTATTTAAGAGATTTTATTTCATCTATACATACATTTAGTCTATATACAAAAACCACTGATAATTATATTCATCTGTATATAAATTTCAGAGAGAACAAGCATTCATCTAAGACGGTCTACGAATCCAACATCTAAAATGGAACGGACATCAGTCTCATCCAAAAAAAGAAACTTAACAATAAAAATAGTTTTCGATTCAAATATCCACATCACAGTTTGGGTTTTCAATGTGACATAATATGCAACCAAATCAAACGTATCAAGAAAAATTACCCAAAAACCAATGCAAAAACAATTATATAAAGAACATATTTTGATCCAGCCAAAAGAATACAAAAAATCAATCATTAAACAAACAATCACGGGGTCACTGATTGTAATAACTGGGTATTTTTGTTGATGTCAACACAATTTTATGTTGATGTTGACGAATGTTTTGTTGATGTCAATAAATATTATTCATGACAAAATAGGGAACTGGTCATGCTGATATCAACAAGAAAAGGGAAAAACGGAAAAAACAAAGATGATTTGGGCTAAAGGTTCTTGGCCGTCATTATAAAAGTTTATGGTCCTCAACTGTGGTTACCTTATTTAAGGGGATTTTTATGGTAAATGTCCCTTTTCATCTGATTGCTAATGTTCTCTCTCCTGTCTCTGTCTCCGTCTCTGCTGCTTCTACTTAATATAGGTTGTTTCTCCTTTTTCGACCTTCGCCCTCAGATCATTAGAATCTGGAATTTTCTACTGTGTGTGTAGAACTGTTTATACTGATAAAACCTAAGTTATAATTCAATTTTGGAAATGTAGCTTGCTTCTGACTGATAAAACCTGCCCCTTTCTTCGTGGTGAAAATGCTAATGATTTAGTCCGTTTGAATAACGAAGTATAGCTGATCTGTGCCATTAATTGGGTCAAAATGGAGTTTTGGGGCTTTGTGGTCAAACACGCAAGCCAACATGGACACAAATTTATTAGTCAGATTTTAAGCAAGATGGGATGATGCTTACATGATGATGTTGTCCGGTTTTAAAATTATGCTCAGTACCCAATTCAATGCGACTGAACCTTGATAGATGTGATATTGCCTGCATCGATGGTTAGTTTTATTGTTTAGAGCATGTTTGGATGTACAAAAGAGTTCCATTTGTTTCTTGTTCAATGGTGGAGCAGAAAAAGTTGTGTTTCCCCAACTAAATTGCGGTGCATCTTTTCCACTTGAAATAGTTGTATTTGTTTGTGTTTGGAAATTAGAAAATCATACTATCAATTATTAAATATGAGTACTACCAAAAGAGGCCCCCACATATTGTTTTGTGTGCAACCCCAAAGGATAGCTCACCTGGCATAGGACCAACGATGATAAGTGCGACAGCAGCTACTTGGACTCTGGCGTTTCGGTCCGGCGACGATCGCCTTACAAGTCCAGACCTCTACTTAAGATTTCTTTTCTAAGAATGGCTAACCCACATAAATATATTTTAACCTCAAATTCTCCACTTGTCAAAACAAGACAAGTTCCAAAACAAAACTCTTATTGATTTCCTGCTGTGGGTTGCCTTTGCATGAACCAATGGAAACCAAGACGAGATGGAGTAGAAAATCAAGATACTCCACCGTTCAGCCACAAAAAATGAGAACCTTTGCTTTAGATTCCTACAAAGAGACCCGTTCCACAGCGACTGGTCTTCTCAATCCATACCGAAATAGGGAGAAGAAGACCCAAGGGGGTCTCTTGCCCTTGGAACAAGGGAGGGGGAATGGAAGATTTGAAATTTTGATATTCAAAATTTTATGCCTAAACAATTGAAAGGGCAAATCAGTAGTGAAAATGTCTGATGTGGCGTATCTAGGGACCTATCGCCAAAATATGTTCAAATGCGTGGACTACAACCCTTAGACGAAACTGGGTGGATCAAAACCTTTAAACGTTCCATTTCAGGTCAAATCCAATTGAGGGCTAATTTCTCAATGAGAGACTTGGAGAGGCATTGATGGAGAACCAAAATCAATTGATTAGTCGAAACAAATTTGAACGGTCAAAATTAATTGAACAAGCAAAATGTGCCCATGCTTAGCATTGGCAATATAATACATATTTATAAAATATATACAAAAAATTATAAAATGTATAAGAAATTAAAATACAAAAATCTTGTTATAAATTATATTGAGATATAAAAATTAAAAATAACCTATCATTTACCAAATGAAGTTATTAAAACTTTATTGAGAATGAAAATGATTGGTCATAGCAAAGAACTGAATCTCAAATCCAAAACCACGGGACAACCCCCTCAGCCCCAACAAAAATAAAAATGATAAACAAACTGATTCGTAGTGGCCCAAATCAGAGCATTTAACAAATGTTAAAATTAAAATAAAATTTTTTTTTTTGCAGAGAGCTCTAATTTATATGCTAACAATTTAATCACAAACATATATAAAATCTTGACAACTCGAGTTAACACAGTAAATATACATATAGCAACTACAAACCAATTGAAACAACCCAACAGAAAAAGAAGTTAATGGATAGCAAAAGAAAATATTGAGAATGAATGTCAAAGAAAAATGATAAAATATAAGAAAAATATTAATCCAGATCCAAAACCACAGACAAACACATACGCATAAACAGAATCAATGTTTGATCTGTAGAGACCCGAGCCAGCTAACAATTACTATCTTTCAACTTTCAACTTTTTTTTTTTTTTTTGTTAAAATGCAAAGATTAGGAGTTTATGATATGATTGCTTCTGTAAATGCTTTGCTTATGATTTTTATCACCCTAAACCTGAGGAGACTTGCCATGGGGGGCTGGCAGCTAAACACATCAACAAGAAATATAAATAATCAAAGGTAGAAGTATTAAACGAATGTATACTCATTTTTTGACAGGAACTTGATTACATGTAAAAAGATATGGGGGATTCGTGCTATGATCAAACACGGTCTTATGCTACTCTCACGGGAGATTATTGATATAAATAAAGAAAGAATATAAATACGACAAAGCTTACCAAAGGAAAACATATAGTTGTTGCATTAGTTGTCTTGTAGGCCTTTACCAAGAAAAAAAATGACAAAGACATTGATATTATTCCTATACTATTTTCATCAAACATACTACCCAATCCATTCTATCTCATTATTCCATCGAACTCAAAACCAACGCTCAAAAGAAAATCAACCAAAGGGCTACTGATGATGTCAAACTAAATAAAAATCATAATCGATTCTCCGCTTATGTCCTTGAATACAATATATAGAAAATCATACCTTAAAAGAAAATCATAGATACTCAAATAAAAATAATAATTGAACCCGAATGGTGTAAAAAACCAAACAAATGATTTAAAGAAACTCAAAAGCCCACCACCTGAAAAGGTTATTTTAGAGAGTTTTGGAGTCAAAATAGTTAGTTTCTAGCAACAATTATTTTCTCCAATATAGGCTCCAATACGAGCAAACAAGACCTACAAGAAAATGAATGAAAAAAAAAAACCCCTTTGCAACTGTCACGACCCCAAAATTAGGGTAGGATTCAGGGGCCGTGATTATGGGACTCACTATAGCATAATCTTTATTTTCTTCCCTACAATCCGAAAGGGTGAGAATATAGGACCCATTACCGTTATGGAACATTTAGCAGAAGCTTGCAATGTGGTGCAAACCCGAATTCCGGAGCTCATCGGATTCCGTGTTGCATCACTAATGTCTTATTAGTTGCATCATACTATATCATACCTCATCAGATTGGTATAACATAAACAGAATATAAGTAGAGTTAGACAAGTAAACGGGAGATTATATTTCCATAATTAAAGTTAGAGAGTTACAAAATATGCATTAATTACATTCCCAATATAAAAGGCCAATAGAGGCTCGTAGGATGTGATTCAAAACCCATGCTATATGATGAGAATGCAAAACGTCATATTTTTCTCCCTTAATGTTTAGTGCTTTATACTTATTTGATGCCTAAATGTACTCATTATTCTTTTATTTTTATTTAGGTGCAAATGGAGGCATTAAGTGCAAAATGAAGCTAATTGGGCGATTCTGGACAGTTTGGACATCGCTTCATAATCTGGGCATAACTCTCTCATCCGAGCTCCAATTGAGGTGATTCAAGATACTATGGAACGCCAAGAAAAAGATCTACAACTTTCATGTTTTAAGTTTTGAGAGATACTGGCTATATCAAGGTCAAAATCGGGCTTGAAATTACTGCTCGTACTAGATGCTAAATGGATGAAAAATCAAGCAGAATGGCATTATGGTAAATTTGAAGAAATCAGGAGTTCGTCGAAACATATCCAATATTGGGCTCATATTTTGCAGAATGGAAAATTGTGCAACTTTAATTCTTGAGCTGAGTCCAACCGGAGCCAAGATGAAAAGATAAAGGCGAATAAAGAATTTTCAATAACTTTAATTCCAAACCCAAAATTCCATCTATTTCCCCACATGCATACACTCCTCTCTCACGTTTTCATCCTATCAGAACTCATTATTTCTCTCTTTCCTCTTTAACCACCCACGTATCACACTCCTAGTGGATCTCTCTCTCATCCCTAATAGTTCTCACAAAGACCTCTTTTCTCTACATAAACCCACCGATCTGAAGGCGAGAGGGGGATCTCTGCACTGCACGTTCTCTGTCTTTCTGCATCTTTTTCTCCTCTGACGAATTCTCTCTCTCGGTCTCTTTCTTTTCTTCTTTTCTTTTTATTTTAATTTTGCAAGTTAGCATGGCCCTGCGTGGCTAATTCTTTGTAATTGGTCAAAGGAGACTGAAGCCTCGGAACAAATATTGTGAGATCTAATTTATTTTCATTGTTCAATTTATGCTTTGACTATGGGTTGTTCTTCTATGCTTAATTTGTTATCATGATTGTTTCGTTTAATTGCTAGGATGCATACTAGTATATTTTTCTTTGCAATCTACTGCTAAATTAGAAATCAAATCCGTAATTGTTTGATCTCTCTAATTTGCGAAGCAACTGATATTTAATAAATTACTGCGTCAGTGATTGTTAGATATTAGGAAGAACACTTGGCTAAATTAAATGCAACTGCGTGTGCTTGTGTTATTTGGGTTCATCGATCTCTCTAATTTTAATGCTGTTACTAAATTAAATCTATAGCGCTTGTCTTAGGTTGTTTAGTAATTAGGGTTAATTAGAGCGCGTGTTTTCTAATTAACTAATTAAGGAGGTAGGAATTTAATTCCAACGATGAATATTCAAAGTGTTAGTTAATTTATTTTTGCATCAATGATCAGTTCTGAATTTCCGATGGTGGATGTTAACTTTGACCAATGCTTGCTCATTTAATTGAATTCATTACTTTGTTGCTCTTTGTTTGCTTTTATTTATTTTTTTCTTTCAACATAAAAAAAAAATACCCCCTCATCTTTAATCACATAGCATGAAATTTGACTAAACACTCTCCGTGGGAACGATCTTTACTCGCACTACTACATATATTTTTAGGAGTAAAGGTTTTATTATTTTTGGGTGCCTGCGACAGCACGACCACTATACTTAAAACCAACTCATGCATGTGACATATGTGGAGTAAATGAACCTCTAGATCATGAAAACAATTAAAGGAGAAGGAGCTCTTCGCTTTAAGAAGCTCAAACAAGAAGGTAGGAGCTGAAGGGGCTGCCAGTCATGAAATCACACCAAAATGAACTATGTTGCAAAGGAGATGATGTAGTATCCCTTGGTGGGGTCGGAACCTCTCAAAACTCTTCAAAACTAACCCAAACCAAGTTCTGACCCTCAATACACATGATTGGCTTCTAATCCCACTGAGTAATCCTAACCATTGAATTAATTAGTGCTAATCATAGGATTAAGAGGTCGGGTTATTACAGAAACCATCGCTAAAGTTAGCATCCAGGACAACCAGGTCATTTATAAGACATCTATCCTTTCTCAACATGACTATTATGAAGCTTCCACTCCTATCACTCGCCCATAATACGTTGGTGCTGGGTTTGTTTTGTGCATGTGTGTGTGCGCGCGCACGCCTTATCTCTATCCTTTTGTATGTTTTTTCTTAAGTAATGAACTCATCTTTTAAAAAAAATGAAGAGAAAAGACCACGTGAAAAAGATTTGGAGGAGAATACTTATTTCCAACAACAGTAATAGTCCGCGAAATGGGTTAAATCGAATTAACAAAAAAAAAAAAAGAAGCACAAATTAAATTCAATGCAAGAAAACAACACCTAAACAGAGATTGCACATCTAAAACCATATTGTTTTATTGAGAAGTAACACAAACACTTATAAAAAGTAGTATTAGAGTAAACAGGGAAGCTTGTCACAACAAAATCACAACAATTCACCAAATTCTTGAATTATAAGAACCCATTATAAAATAACGAAAATCTGATAAATTGTCATAATATTCTAACTTGGCTTTCTTTCAGTCAAGTGCCTAGAAACCACTAAAACGCTTGCAAAAAATACCTTTGAAATGTCACCTTCTGTACGGCCTAATTGGGAAACCTTCGGATTTCAGAAAGAGAGAGTTGCAAAGGATGGGAGAGAGATATGATGACGGATAGAGATTTGAAGGAGAGAGAGTCGATTAGCACCATAGGAGATCAGGTTGCGTGAGAAGGGAAGGTAGAGGTATATCGGACGAGAGGGATTCCTCCACGTGTCTTGTTGCATCCAAATATTGTAGAGAACATTTGGGATGATCTCTCAAAATCTTATAAAATTATTGAGGTGCAGAGAAAAAGAGAAGCCAAAGACTTGAAGATCGAGAGATATGCAGAGGTTTTGCGGAAACGTAAAATATAATGAAAATTTAAAAATATCAAACTATACAGAAAAATGTTCCTGTAATTATAAAAGACAGAAAGTAGTTTAGTAGGTTAAAAAAGTTACTTTTCTTAGAAAGACTTATACTTTAAAATTGTAAAAACTTTATTCATGAATAAAACAATTTTAACTAAAAATAATAATGGTAGACTATTTTCTTTTTTAAACTATCGTTATCAAAGATATTTTCTTTAGTACGAACGATAATTAAAGAAGAAGAATTTGTTAGAAATCTCTAATGATATGAATGGTCACATGTAGGGCTCCTGCCGATTAAAACATACATTAACAATTTTAACTAAAAATAATAATGGTAGACTATTTTCTTTTTTAAACTATCATTATCAAAGATATTTTATTTTGGTACGAATGATAATCAAAGAAGAAGAATTTGTTAGAAATCTCAAATTATATGAATGGTCACGTGTAGGCTCTTGCCGATTAAGACATGCATTATTCTTCTTAAATTCGATTTTCGGATTAAATAGACTTTAAGAATAGAAAACTTTCACATTTCACTAAAAATTAGAATGCTATAGTATTTTTCTTTATTCTAATTTTTTTTATTTAAGAGATTTTATTTCATCTATACATACATTTAATCTATATACAAAAACCACAGATAATTATATTCATCTATATATAAATTTCAAAGAGAACAAGCATTCATCTAAGACGGTCTGAGAATCTAACATCTAAAATGGAACAGACATCAGTCCCATCCAAAAAAAGAAACTTAACAATAAAAATAGTTTCCGATTCAAATATCCACATCACAATTTGGGTTTTCAATGTGACACAATATGCAGTCAAATAAAATTTATCAAGAAAAGTTACCCAAAAACCAATGCAAAAACAATCATATAAAGAACATATTTTGATCCAGCCAAAAGAATACAAAAAATCAATCATTAAACAAACAAACAAATGTGAAATATAATAAAAAGAATGATCATTAATAACAAAAAAATAACTATTTCAAAAGCAATAAACTTGGGAAAGTTGATGTTACAGAAGCCCAAAAGGCCAATACACCATATATTTTGATGAAAGTGCTCTATGGTTAAGGTTTTGGAGGGAAGAGAGGAGAGATACCGTTGGTGAGCTTTTTTCCCAAAGAGGGTTTCAATAGATGCGACAGGCAACAAGGGCGAGGATTTCCCTAAGACATTGACCAACCAGGTCAACAACCCAATCAGTAACACCAAACCAATGGATTCATGGGCTCAACTATGGGTTTGGTCTGCATCAATTCCACAATTTATCTGTTCAAACAAGTTTTTATCTTCATAGACGGGGCACATTCAACAAAAACCAGATCAACAACCTTATGGGAGTAACCAAAGACAATGGGTGCAACCAACGACCTTCTAAGAACTTTCTTAAAAAAAATTAAAAACAAAAAGGGTTTTAGGTAACTAGATTTACTGGCAAACTAAGTTCAAAGCAAGTCATGAGCCAAATGGGAAAAACTAAACAAACCACAGTCCCAAGAAAAAAATAAAATAAAAAGAAAAAGAAGATGAATAAATAGAGTTCGAACAAACTACATTTACAACAAACTCTGCATACCGAAAAGGGTCGTAAAAGAAAGAAATCAGCAAACCCCATATAAAAAACCAACTACAGACAAACAACAAAGATAAAGAAATGAAGAGATAATAAAAAAAAAGCCCATGAATTCCAAATACTACAAATATTCTAGGGACTTTTACCACAATAATCCCCTTAAATAGGGTAACCCTAAACTTTTATAATGACCCAAATATATGCAACTATTTATAATCTATCATACACTTTTTTTCCACCTTTTTTATAGAATGAGAATTCCATGTATATAGAGAAAAGGAGCCAGCAGAGAGACGAGAAAGACAAAACAAACAACCCCCAAAGCCTATCATACACTTAAAAATAGAAAAGTAATGAGAGAGCAACCAAGATTTGGCGGAAGTCCATTATTGCAAGGTATGAGAATGGTTTTTACTTCCTCTTTTTTTTTTTTTTCCATAAAGGACAAATACAAGAGCTATACCCAAATAATCAAACAATAAAACTTAGGGACATTTACTTCAAAAATCCCATTAAATAGGGTAATTACAACTGAGGACCCTATACTTTTATAATGACGGCCAAGGACCTTTCGCTCAAAATCCAATATTTCATTCCGTTTTTGCCCTTGGTTGGTTGATGTCAACATAACCCTAAAAAAAAAAAGGTTCTTCGCCCCCAAATCAATAGCAACAGTAGAATAGAAGAAAGAGATGAAGGAGAGAAGAAGGAGATCAATGCCCTACCCCTTTTTTTCTCAATCACAGTGTGAGAGAAATTGCTCGATGTCAACAAAACCCTAAACAACGGAAAACTCAATTTTTGTTGACGCTAACTGGGTATTTTTGTTGACGTCAACATAATTTTATGTTGATAGCGATGAATCTTTTGTCGACGTCAACAAATTCACAGGGTCACTCATGCTGTTAACTGAGCATTTTTGTTGATGTCAACACAATTTTATGTTGATGTCGACGAATCTTCTATCAACGTCAACAAATTCACGGGGTCACTAATTGTAAGAACTAGGTATTTTTGTTGATGTCAACAAAATTTTATGTTAATGTTGACGAATGTTTTATTGATGTCAATAAATTTTACTCATGATAAAATAGGAAACTGGTAATGTTGACATCAACAAAAAAAGGGCAAAACGAAAAAAAAAAAAAAAGATGAATTGGTTTAGAGGTCCTTAGCCGTCATTAAAAAAGTTAAGGGGATTTTTGTGGTATATGTCCCTTGTTTTTTTTTTTTTTGTACCTTTCCATATGATTGCTAATCTTCTTACTTACTTGCAACCCAATTGGATATTTTGATCTTAAGGCGCCCATCCTCTCTCCTGTCTCCGTCTCCGTCTCCGTCACTGCTGCTTTTACTTAATATAGGTTGTTTCTCCTTTTTCGACCTTCGCCCTCAGATCATTAGAATATGGAATTTTCTACTGTGTGTGTAGAACTGTTTATACTGATAAAACCTAAGTTATTCAATTTTGGAAATGTAGGTTTCTTCTGACTGATAAAACTCTCCCCTTCTTCCTGGTGAAAATGCTAATGATCTAGTCTATTTGAATAACAGAGTACAGCTGATCTGTGCTGTTAATTTGGTCAAAATGGAGTTTTGGGGCTCCGTGGTCATACACGCGAGCCAACATGGACTCAAATTTATCAGTCAAATTTTAAGCAAGATGGGATGATGCTTACATGATGATGTTGTCAGGTTTTAAAATTATGCTCAGTGCCCAATTCAATGCGACTGAACCTTGATAGATGGGATATTGCCTGCATCCATGGTTAGTTTTATTGTTTAGAGCATGTTTGGATGTACAAAACACTTCCATTTGTTTCTTGTTCAATGGTGGAGCAGAAAAAGTTGTGTTTCCCCAACTGAATTGTGGTGCATCTTTTCCACCCGAAATAGTTGCATTTGTTTGTGTTTGGAAATTAAAATGCCATACTATCAATTATTAAATATGAGTACTGTCAAAAGAGGCCCCCGCATATTGTGTGCAACCCCAATGGATAGCTCACTTGGCCTAGGACCACGGTTTAATGGGCAGCTCAGTCGGCTTACGACCACGGTTTGCACCCGAAGGTTGAGGGTTTGGAACTGCGCTACCACACTAGGCCCACAAAGGGTTTACCTGGTTCAGACGGGGCCCGAAGGGATTAGTCCGGCCTATAGGGTAGGGACACCCTCCATTGTCAAAAAAATATATAAACATGTAGTCTTTTGTGCTCCTTACATCTCCTGTGATAATTTGCAGCACTCACATACTAGCATTGTGAAAAGAATTGCAAATTTTTATACCACTTTCTCAGTCATTGGTAATATTTTGTTTTCATTTTTATTGTTGCAGATTAATGTTCTACCCTTGAAGCTGATGAGTCATACAAATGTTGGAAAGCCTACTTAGTTTGAGCTGAAAGGTCTTAAAGTTAAAACCCTTCTGTTCAAGTTTTTTTGACTTGCTAGATAATGTATTTGAATTTGGATCTCTTACCTTTATCCCCTTCACGACTTTAACCTCAGCGGGAGAATTCTATAGAGGACGTGGGCGTCACTTTCTTTCTAGCCCCCTTCCCAAACAAACGGCCAACCCTCTCTCTCTAATTCCATTCCTGTATGGATAACACGAACCTTAAATATACAATGTTTTCAATCATCTCAACCTCTTTGAGTAAAATCTCTTATGAATATCCATCGTCATTATCAACACATTTTCTTTCCATTTCAAGGCATCCCATCTTTCATTTTTCTTAAATGTTTACATCTTTTCATCTCTCTCTTTGACCTTTTTTTTTTTAATACGTTTCAAGTTAGCCTTTTCCTATGTTCTTTTTTGACAAAACCCGGCAATGGATACTATCCATCTATCCAAGGGCACTTCAATGCATAGTTTGCAGGATTGTTGTTTGAGTGTTGAAGAAATGTTTGCTCAATGTATGAGTATGGTGGCTGTCGTATGGAATTGTAATGGATTGTGGTTGCTGTAATGTCATGTTTTTGTTGGCCATCGTAATGGGATGTTATTTCAGTCCATAATTTAGCAAATTGTTGATTTCAAGGAATGAAACCATAGATCTGTTCCCATTTCTCTCTGTGTTATAGTATTTTCATGTTTTTGCTGTGCTTAATGATATGAAATATCATTCATTCATTCAAATTTATCAATTGAGTTTACCCTTTGAAGAAAATGGGTACTCTACCTAGATGCTAAAGAAGTTTCCTTATACCAATTACAAGATGATTATGGTGCAGAGCCAAGGCAACTCCAGTCATTTTGTTGGAAAGTGGTGGTGATCGGTTCTTGGAATAAGATGGGGTTATTCTTCTAGAAATGGCAACCTGTATGCATTTATGAACTCAAGTTTGAATGAGAAATGTAGTTCTGGAAACACAAACCGATCCTCTTCAAACTGCTGTCCACGTGTTCTTCCATTCCAAAGGAGACTTAGTTGTAAACATCGTGTGAATGTTACACTTGTGTTCGGGATGAAAATTTATGTTGTTTCTACCATGACGAGATTCTTGAATGGGGCATGCGGGAAACATTGTTGTTGCTCGGATCAAGGACCTGCAGCTGCAAGGATCTTACTTCCCATATTCAACAAGACAAACTACCCAGTTTCCTTAAACTAGGAATTGCATTCCACTTA
This sequence comes from Persea americana, assembly GCA_029852735.1. Classification (NCBI taxonomy): domain Eukaryota; kingdom Viridiplantae; phylum Streptophyta; class Magnoliopsida; order Laurales; family Lauraceae; genus Persea; species Persea americana. The sequence goes on from CM056810.1 coordinate 58,388,737, forward strand.
TAATATGAACAGAGGAGTTCGAATTCTCATTGGATTTAGACTGAGTACATTTTTAAAAGCTTGTAACCGTTAAATTCCAATATTCCACTCCATTCACTTGACAACGCGTTAATATCAACTCCAACTCATCAAAGTTTCAATGATCCATTCATTTGACAACTTTATAAAATCAACTTAACACCTGTCAATGACCATTCAATAGTGCAGAAACCTGTAACCATCAACTTTCATGATATCTTAATCCCATTCATTTTACAACATGAAAACATGAAAACGTTTACTTATAAATAATGTAATCATCAACTTTGAACATGACAGTCTCCATTCATTCTACAAATTTATAACATCAAAGCATTCAAATAGTAGCAACCATAACATTAAACTCTGAAATTTAAACAAGACAATCTCCATTCAAATTAGAACCCGATTACAACATGTTTACACATGCAAAGAACCATTAAAATTACTTCACATCACAGATCCACCTTAAGTCAAGCCTATTACATTCCCATATAAACACACTATCCTTTGCAGTACAACCAACATCACAAATAACAGCCAATATCTACAATATAAACTTCCATTACAGCAGTCAATAGCCAATAGTTTAGTTACTCTACTATGCAAATATAGATGGTTAAGAACAAAAAATCAAGCAACCATTTATGGTGTTCCAAAGAAATTGGTCTAAAGCTAGATTAAATGAACAAATGGTATAGACCAAGTGAACCAAATCTATGAAATATAAATTACGACTCGAGTGTGACATCAAAGCTTGACTATCACTCTTCCCCTTCTAAAGGGTGCCACTCACTGCCACATCAATGTTCCTTCTTTCGACATGGCCACTCTCATATACTCTTAAGGCAACGAGATCATCTAGGCTTGCTTCACTCACACCTCTTTCTTTCCAAGCATCATAACAACCTGTGGCAAAAAAAAATTCAAGATCTATTTTTAAAAAAATCTCATAAATGAACAAAAGTTCCTCTTAAAACCTAGCTTTTCAATCTTAGAACATCTCTTCTTTATTCATTGTTGGTTCCTCACACAATTTTAACCTTTTGCTCTATTCGCACCATATCGGCGTATTGGTGGAGTGTTGGGAAGAAATGAGCCATAACATGATATTCACAAGGCTTGAAGCCTTCAAAGTCTTCACCAACAGAGTCATCACCAGTGGAGGGTGTATAAATCACCAAAAAGATCATAAAAGATAGAATTTTGTATTTTCATCAAGTTCAATTGTAAGAGAAAACATTAATATAAAGGGTGGCTCAGACATCTGATGCTTATAGTATCAATTGGGTTTTCTTTGCTTTTCTCAATACTCACTTTCTAGGTATGACTTTTGACTCCTACTAGCAACATGACTTGGAAATAATAACTCCTACCATCCATATGTAACATAAATAAAAATGAAAACAAACTAAAAATACTTGATATAAGATTTGTTGCAAGGAGACTCTTGAGTAAATGTGTCATTTTGGGGGAAGATGCCAACTATCACAATATGGAGTCAGCATTTCAGATTGCCTTCGGCAAACAGAAGACAAATCCAGACTCACCACAAGATTCATATCCAGTAACCAAACATTTTCTTGTATTAACAATTGTGTATCAAAATATATGAAAATTAACAGGAATGCAGAATTGCATAAACCAAAATGAAGGATTGACCATGAAGAACAAAAACATAAGCAACAAGAAATTCCTTAAGTAAAATCATATGCAACACAAAAGGGTTAAAAATTCAGCATGCAGCATCCCACATTTATGAATGAACTGATTGAAGAGCTTTACTGATGTAGATAGCGGCCAAGAAGAACAAGTAGGTCATGATACATGCAACCAAATATTAAGAATTTAAGATGGGGCATCCCCTCTTATTTTCCTTAGCTTTTGATTAGTTTGATTTTTTATATTTTACTCTTTTAGGACACATTTCAACTACTGTCAATGATACTTCAGTCATCGTCTACTTCCATTTGGTAAGGCTTACAGCAAATCCATTAATTAAATGAATCACTAAGATTAATTCAATTTTCCTTCCTCGTGTACTGTGTTTATTAACTCGTGTACAGGGCACCTTTAATAGCCACTGGAATGAGAATAAACTTGTATATGAAAACTCTCTTGGGGAAAAACCTTGCAAGAGGTCTTTGTGGTAGTTATTTTGGAGCACGTAAGCATTAGCTAAGGGTTTCCTGAAATATGAGGCATTGGCCCAGTATAAACCTAGATCTAGGCATAATGATTTAGTACCAATCTTGGGATGAACCTTGCGTTTATTTCAGATTGGATCACCACCTATTTGCAACTGTTATTACAGGTCAATTTTGCTCTTCTCAATCTTACACATGATTTATAAAGTGTTTTGATTTTCTTCTTCAAATGTGCATATAGTAAAACCTAATATTTGAGAGTTAAAAGGTTAATCTAATGGGCCCATGAAAATTAGCTTTTTGGGCATACAATGGCAGCGGTTGAGGGCTCTATTCTGACCCCAGTCTACATAATTTATAGTTTCTATACTAAGAGCAACAAGTACGTAAATGTAGTAATAAATTAATAATCTAGTTCCACCAAAAATGTAGAATGACAGAAGAAATTTTCTCAGTTCTTACATCTTGAACCCAATGAATCCCTTGAGCAATAATATCATCTCTCTGAAGCCAATTTATTTGCCACAAAAGCCAGTCATCGATAGCATCTTCCATCATTAACTGCAAATTTTGTTTGGAAATCCAGAAAACCTATCTTCTGCAGATAAAGAAGAAAATGCAATCAAATTTATGAAGGAATTCAAGCAGCATTTTACAATATGAAATTCATCCCCTATCAAGTATCCATAATGTGCTATAGCAGTTACAGAGGTCAAGAAATTTAATTCCAAACTTACCATAAAAATATCACTTAGTACATTCTTAGAAATAAAATGAGACCCGCAAAGCTATGTTGATAGTTAAGACAATCTCCCACCAGGGGAGATGTCCCGGGATAGACACAGGAAAGCCTCCTATATAACCCGGCAAAAGAAAGGGACACTCGCATGCTGCACAGTATAGTTTCTACAAACAGTATAGATCATAGGACAACAAAGGTAAGAATCCAGTCAAGGCTGGAGTTGCATCATTGTTATTAAAAAAAGACACATTCATGATATTGCAATCTCTTTTTTTTTTTTTTTTTTTTTTGGGCTGAAGTGCTGATATATTTATAAAAGTAAATTGTTACAGAATTCACAACAAAAGCAACTTTTTACAGTCCTGAAACCTGGAAACAGAGCCTATAAACAAACTGAGAGTTTACAAGCCTACGCATAAATATTTAAATGTACCGTGTTTCATTGTCAAAATAATATAATACTGAGATATTATAAATTAGAGTTCTATTAATTTCTTATTGTGTATGACGAGACTTGAAAGAATATACCAAATTATTCCATTATTAAAACATTTGTATAAACGCATTCTGCTGCTAACATGTTAAAATAATTCCAATATACAGTGAAACTTTTTCTTGATTGGTAATATCTTAAAAAATTATATTTTGTACAATTTTTTTAACTTATGGAAACACTGAGCCGAGAACCGATAAAGTAATATTAACATGATACAGCACTGCCATTGTAGAAAAGAGCCCGCAGCATGATTGGAAGGTGCTCAGAGTTGCAACTTGTGGTTGGAGGATCGAGTAATGTTAACTTTTAAAGTACAGAGATAGAAAGAGGAGGTATTGCAATATTGGATTGAGAAACATCTAGAAGCAGACCGTAGGATAGACAAACAAATTAATGTAAAAATAGAATGAAAATTACACTAGAAAAAGAACATACTTTGTACAACTTGTTTTAACTCATCAAAAAACAAGTAGCTGAGGCTGAGATGCCAATAAAGTACTATTAACATGTCACAGCTGTTAGATGAGAAATTGCAGTTCTAATCTCAAACCACAAATGACATAAGATAGATTTGCTGAAAAATGTTGTAATTAAAAGAGACAGAATTATAGAGTTCAAGGGGGGAGGTGTTTGACAAGGGGGGGCTCTGTTTTAAAACTGGGGAAAGGCGGTACATAAGGTTTGGACCGATGATTGGCTGGGGGCGGGCTATTGGTTGGTCTTTTCCCTGTTTTAAGGTAGTTTCAGATAACAATAATTCAGAGAGAATCTTATGTTCAGTCAGGGAGTAGTGTCTTGTGTTATCTCTTTTAGGAGAGCTTTGCATCAGCGTGAAGCAGTTGGGTCTGAGTCTATATTGGGTCTTCTGTCACTTCCATTTGCAAAAGTGAGAACGATTTTTGCATTTGGAAGTACTTCTGGAATGTTTTCTGCCAAGTCTTTCTTCATGTAGAGGTTTTTTGTTGGTTAACAATCATTGGAAAGGTCTTTGACCGTAGATAATCTTCAAAGGCAAGGCTTGACTTTATAGAATATTGTCGATAAGTGTTCTATATATGGAAGACCAGGGTGTGGTTGCGATCAACCATTTATTTCATCATGATTTTGCGTCACATCTATATGGATTTTAAGGTTTGTGGGATTTCATGGTGTATTCCTAAATCGCTTGTCGCCTTCATTCAATCTTGGAGGTTGGGTTCATTTTTATGGCCGTGGTTTGCTGATATGGAGGCATATATCCCTTTTGCAATGATATGGTCTATTTGGAAAGAAGTAATGACAATTTTTAAGGGGGGACTACATTGCCAGTTGATGCTATAGTTCCATTGGTGGGACTTAGGTCAGTAAGGTGGTTATGCAGGAAGAAATTCAAGGAAGTAAAGGTGTAAGCTTGATGACATCTTCTGAAATTGGACGCTTGCACCATTTGTCATCCAAGGAGAATAAATATGTCTCTTGGAGGCTTCCTTCCATTGGATCCTCGAAATTCAATGTGGATGGTGCAGCGAGAGGTAAACCAAGTTCGGCGAGGATAGGAGTTCTTCGTAATTGCAAGAGGGACGCTTTATTCATGTTCTCCAAGAATGTGGGGGTGAAGAATTCTAACGAGGCTAAGGTTTTAGCAATTCTTGAAGCTCTGCATTTATCCTAGAGAAGTTTGTTGTGGGAAGTGATTCCCTTAGCACATTTCGTGGGTTAATTCAATGGAGATGAGTCTGTGGAAATTTCAGTTCTACTTCAATGAGATAGCATTTCTATCTTCATCTTCTTGGGTAGTCTTTTAACATATTAGCTGATTAAGCAATGGGATGGCAAATGCATTAGCCAAACAAGGGGTTGATAGGATCCTTTCTATGGAGGCATCTATTTTGTAATTGTTGTTTTCATCTAAGAGTAATGCTTTTATCCTGATACTTTGCTTTCTTTTATTAATTTTGTTTTGTTGTATGATCCCTGATCTTGCAACATGAGATTTGTAATTTCCCAAGAGGCCGACAGCACAAAGTCGCACACCAAACAGCACATAACATTCTACAAGAAGAGGGATTTTCCCAAGAAAATGGCCCCCAACAAGCCTAGATGAAGTACCATTAGTTCCGAGGCATTGACAGTACGCTGATGCATGGGGCCAGAACAAAACCATGCTGACGAATGATCCAATAGCTTTGATTAGACCAACCACCATGAGCTGGACACTCATCAAGTTGAGCTTGAAACATAGCCATCATCCACAACACTCACGCTGTCTTGTGAGAAAGAATCTCACAATCTTGAATAAAGTCTTCCAGTAGCAACCAAATATAATCCTACTGCAAAGAGTCTTAAATGCTTCTGCAAATCAAGATTGTTAAGTTCATGGTTCGAATTACCTTTTGACAAGGGCCCACACAAAAGAGACAATAAATGTGGCTCTGAAACCGTATTATGAAACAGATTCCCATGACATAGAACTAGGCCTGTCAATCCAGCCCTTTGACAAGGGGGCCCTGCCCTGCCCTTTTTTTTTTTTCTTGTTGTTTCTTTATATATGGGAGGTGCTCCTATGAGAGGCACTCTCACCAAGTTGGTGAGAAATGGGTGGGGGCCCTCACTTCCATATCCACTCTCACCAACTTAAATGCAAGGGCCCCCAACTTAAATGTGAGGGCCCCCACCCATCTCTCACCAACTTGGTGAGAGTGCCTCTCATAGGAGCACCTCCCTATATATATAGCCTATAAAACGCTGTTAATAATAGAATAACAGGAAGAAAATGGGGATAACGGTAGACAGCAATGATGCAATGATATTCATCAATAGTGGTAAAAAACCCAAAATAAAAATAATAAGAAAGAACCAATAATTGTGATTGGTGTCTATTTCCATTGTTTCTATTTTCTAAATATCTAACATCAACGGCACCAATAATTGTTGATCTTTATTTTTTTTTCTTTACCATTTATTCAACTACAGCCGGCAAACGATTTTGAAATTTTCAATTTTCCTAAGGATATCTAAATGTGCCATTACGATTATTTTTAAATTTTATGCGTATTAATCTATTTGCAATCTTTGAAAGTCTCGGCACCTGTCTTCATTGGTAGGTGTACACTTTTGTGTTCTCTTTGTTCCAAGTTTTGGGTAGTATCAAGTACAATTGTATGAACAACCTATCGATGCTCGACGGTAGTGTATAAAAAATAAAAAATAAAAATAAAAAAAAACTGGTTTTCTTGTTTTCAGGCCGTGGGCCCAGGCCCTTGAGGGTAAGGTAAGGGCCTTGGCCCACCCGGGCCCACCCTTCATATACTAAGGGTAGGGTAAGGGCACCCCGGCCCCAACCTGGCCCGGCCCTTAGAGAGAGAGAGAGAGATGATTTTTGGGAGTAAGATGATTTCTGGGAGTAAAAGCTCCTCCCTTGCTTGAAGGTCTCCTTTATACATTTGTACCTTCTGTACCAACCAGATTATTTAGCATATTTTAGGCCAGTTACATCTCAAATAGTGTAAATATACAATAAGTCTTATGTTTATGGTGGTCTTTGAGAGCATGAGCACAGTGTAGTCCGTTGCATAAGAATCTATGCCTACCTTTCCTAGGCACCACTTGGATGCTTTCACGGATAAGGCATATGGAGCTTTTCTAGAAGTTGGGACTTGGGGCTCGTGTCCAACAACCTTCATGTCCACTCTTACATCTAACTATCCTGAAAGATGGGCAACTTTTTTAAAGATAGAACAGTTCTAATTATCTACTCGTATATTCCGTCTACCGGCTTGATGAGCATTAGTAGGAGGAAGATAATAACAAGATAAAGAAAATTTTAAATGAGAACAAATCACAGAAATAAACTATGAACTAAGAAACTTGCTTTAAGAACATGTTCCTACTTGCATAATAAATTTAACATGAAGTATATGATCTGCAATTTGAATATCAAAGGATATGATGACGACTTCATTTTTAAAAGTTAATTCCAACAACCGAATAGCTGTTAAAAATAATGGATAACTTAAACATAATGTTAGATCCTCACCTCAGCCACCCTCTTCTATTAAGTCGAAATATCTTATCGACTAAATTCAACAGCGGCACTTAAATTAGGCGGCGTCCACTGCAGAGGAATCAGGATGGAAGGATATTAGAACAATGATGAATACAGCTACAAGAAGACCAAATTCCTATATTTGGGGAAATTTCTCCCGTTGACGTTCCTACATGGGGACGTTCATGGTGTCATGGTTGGTGCCGTGAAATTCAGGGGGTCCTTTTTTCCAAGAAGCCCCCCACCTCTTAAAACATCCAGATGGGAATGTCCATGTAGGAGAAAATTCTGCTCCTCTATTATTCTCACTGGTTGTAAGTCTTAGAAGCATCAACCTTTGAGGACTCTTAATGCAGACAAAATTGATTAAAAATTCCCATAAAGTAGTTTCCTATCAACTTCTATTTATATTGAGAAATTTGAGAAACAATTCGGTTTATTTGTACGTCATTGGGTTTATTTGTAATTTTGGAAGTTAGTTTAAAAATTAAGACTAGCTTACATTTGAGTTATTTTAGACTAGAGTTATGATGTTATTAGAGTTTCCTATTGTTATGGGATTAGGTTTGCTATTATGGTTATGAATAGGTTTCCGAGTTTAGTTAATGTCTTTGGTTATAATCTATGAATAGCCTTCGGCTATTATTAATAATACAGGTCAATCAATTCATTTGATAAGGAGTTCAATTAATTTAGTTAACATGTAGCACCAAAATTTCAACTTGATAGCAAAACAAGTTCCTTAAGGTTCCTTGCTATATCTTTCGTCTTTTATATTTTACTTTCCTTTCCCCAAAAAGCATTGCATCAGAGGGCCGCAGCCCACGGGTCATTGGGTCTGTATTTGTAATGCAGAGAAACCAGAGAAGAAGAAAGTAGGGTGCCCCTTGGTTTTATTTCAAGAAGAGAGGATTAACTGGAAAACACACACGCGCGCACGCACACAAAAAAAAAGAGGGAAAGGCAGCAAGTGCTGCAACAGGCCCTTGCTTCTTCAGTTGCAAAAAAGGTGAGACAGAGAGAGAGAGAGAACATAAACTCTCGCAGTGATGTGTGAAAAAGAACAATGAAGAGGTCGGTGATTGGCATGAATCTATAAAGGGCCATATCGAATTTCAGTAACAAGGACTCCGACAGGAAAAAGAAAGGAACATGTTATTTTTTAATCATCTACATATTCATCAAAACCATCATTCTCGTATTGTTCTTCAACTCCATGATCCATATGCTTTTGGGAGAGATCAATACATATCTGATCTAGTGGTCCACTAGTTCCAATAGACTTAAAAAAAAAAGTGGAAAATAGCAAAGACGGACCTACAGACAGATGGTGGCCACCAGCAAAGCACAATGGACATTTTTTGCAACACATCAAAAGAGAAGAGATTATATTTATTGCGAACTACCAAGAGTAGCACAACAAAGATTATTTAGGACTTTGATATTAGGTGTTCTTTTCACCACAAAAGTTTATGATATCATTCAAGTCAGGGAGAAAACTTTATAAAGACTTTACAGTTATTTGGTTGTGTGAATCCAAGCAATCGTTATGGGTGTGAATCCATCCTTAGTTTTGTGTGAAAAAGTTGTGTGGCATTCAAACTCATCAACTATGCTATGTAGCATAAATGGGTCAATTTAATCAGTATTGTTGTTGAGAAAGAGTTTGTAGAGGGGATGAAGCTTTTTTCACCTTCATCAATCAAGTTGCAAGCAGATAGAAGATCCATCATCCTCAATCGCACAGAAAATGAATCAATCATTGCAGGGTTCTCAGGCAAGATAAATCCCACTAACCGTTGCATTCAGAGCTTACAGCCCTACGAGCTAGGTTACAATTATGCCTCTTCAGGAATATCAACAATGTTGTAATTAAAGGAGACAATCTCAGTGTCATAGAGTCCCTTCAGAATGATGGGGATTTTAAAGGACCTAATAATCTCTTGGAGGAAATTTTCTCAATGTTTATAGCATATTGGGATATTGAGAGCCCAATTTTGTAAGTGAACTACTAATACTCCTGCAAATGCCCTTGTGAAGTGGGCTACCCAAATGTTCACAACATTTTATAATCTGCCTCTTCATATCCTCAACATTCATTTACAAGATGTGAAGACGTAGGTGTGATGCCTATCAAAGGTCAAACTGAAGTGGAAGGTCGTCAGTCAGGTCTGCTGATGCAAGCCCTAGGGTTAGGGTTTGCGTGGAAAGTGCTAAAAGCACAATGGGTGCCGAAGCATGTGTCCGAAAACACAATCGATCTCCGAAGAGACAATAAACGAGGACACACCTCAATGGGAAAACCCAATTTCATTAATCAACTCTGCATAATTCTTTACTACAATGCCATATAAATAAGAAAGATAATGACTTAAGGCCTAAGAAATCTAATTAATCTAGGAAACTAAATAAAATGGAAACCTAATCCTAATTACAATATTTAAAGAAACTAATGACATAAGAAATAAATCCCTAAATCTACGTGGGCCCTCCACATGTGGCCATGAGGTCTATGCTGCATCATCGGCTCATTGGAAATGATGTTTGCTTTTAGCTCTGTAACGTTTTAGGTGTTTTGTGTTTTTGGCTTTTTTGTGTTTGTTTTGGTGATCTAAAATGCTTTTCCATAATAAAAAGAAAAGAAAAGGAGGAAGCGTACATATGGTGTTTAGCATGGTTCAAAATCGCAATCATGGTCGCCGCATCGCAGTTCGCGGTCAATTGCAGTGTGAATTTCTATTTTACACCAACAAATTTTGAAAAAATATCCAAAAAATCCAGAATATTATAAAATTTTAAAAAACAATGCCTTTTCCATTAGTACACACTATAAAAAAATAATGGTCCTCCTAAGTAATAACATTATGTATTGCTGCTATTTGATTTTTTATTATTAAATATGCTATTTTAGTGTTTAATATTTCCCCCCATCCTTATAATTTATAGATCCATCAATGTAATTCATGTTTAAAAGCCATAGCATTTCAAGAATTATGAAAAATAATTTCTATTTCACTCTAACCATAGTTGGGCCCATGATCAAATTAAGCATGCCACATTATTAGAATCATTAGCCTATTTGAATGAGACTTCAGGAATCTAGTCTTTTACAAGAAATTATGTGTATCAAAAGGGGAAGAGAACTTTAACAAGAATGCAACAGCAACAACACTACCTCCTAATAATAACTTAATGTGCAGTCCAATCATATTGCAACTACTGCTACATCAACAGAAGTTTTACTTGAAAAAGAGATGTTTTAATTTCTTAACATAAGAAAACAAAAAATGTACAGCTATATCATTATTCTCCATTCAGCGAAACAAATATAAGTTACAAGTACATTACCCTTTGTAAAGGACAGTTCGATAACCATTAATTAGTAAAATAAAAAATGCAACCATAACAGAATGTGAACACTAAACAGTCAAAGTTCTAATGACGTGCAATATTGCATATATTCCATGCAGATTAGTTCAATTATACATCATCATGAAACTTCTTTGACCATGCAAATGTTTCTCATCCTATGTGGCATCCATGAAATTTCTCCATAGGAGCTACCAAATGTTAGTCATGCTACTAAACTGTCCATAAATGTCAAGAATTGCTAAATTACATTCGTGAAATTCATTCTTACAAGCTACAAAATCATTGATATTCATATTAGTTGTTCCACTGTCATGTCCATATTGGTCAAAAATCACATCCGAAAGTTTACATATTTTTCTACAAAATATGGCATAGAATATATATAATAATCACATTCATCAAGGTTCGTCCCTATGATATGTAATCCATTCTTCAAAAGTTCTTCTATTCTGCTCTGAAATATGACATAGAATATACATTGATCACATCAATCAAGATCCATATCTAAGAAATGTAATCCATTCTTCAACACACTCCACCCACTCCCCAACCCCTCCCTTCTCTCTCCCCAACCCGAAGGTCCAATCACTCCTGGTAAAGCCTATATAGATTTACAAAGGATATACTAGCCTGTGAGACCAATGAAAAGGCCTCTTCTACTAGCTTTTGTGAATTCTAACCAAATAATTTCAATATTATGATGTCCACGAATGTTTGCGCAAATCACATTGAGTGAGAACAGTCATATAATGTATCCGTACCATTAAAAAACAATATCATTCATCAGAACAAAAGAGTTGTACAAAGTCATTGTATTTTACCCTGGGCTGGCAAAATTCATAATGGGCTGCATCACCACGCAAGTTAAAAACTCCCAGCCAAGGCTTTGTACCAGTGGGCATTCAGCCTCTCTTGGTCTTAAGACAGCAGCCAAGACCCCTGCCATAAGCCTCTGAAGGACCTGAAACCAAAATGAAAGCTCAAAAATGCATGTGTACTGCAGCATAAAGAGCAAATGTTATCAATCAGAAGACTCACTCACACCTTCTACTCACACTCAGAAGAAAATAGAGCAGGATGAAGCTCCTTAGAAGCAATCAGATGATACCGTAACCTTTCATCTCTTTCTTCAGAAGATAATGTACCCATAACATCCACACCAATAGAAGACTGATTCCTTTTGTAAATGTCTAGGTGGTCACCTATTAAATCAACCATATCCCTGAAACGAACAAAGCAATTTGATTTGGATTGTAAAATGAAAAATACCCAATAAATAGAAATGATTGTCCATGAGTTGCAATAGTAATATAAAAGCACCTTGTCAGTAAGTCGACAAGGTTGATCTGTTTAATCTTTCCAGATATCTCACCAATAACATCTTTGATAAGCATGTGTACCTGATCAGGGGCCTCTTTGTCAGGAGTAATTGCTGAATACCACAAATCAACCAAGAAGTCCTGCAAGATCTTATTAATAAAATCGTCTACAGCAGCCTCAACAAGAGGCGAATCAGTTTTTCTCCTCCATCTTGGTGCAGTCGGTAGAGGTGAGATGCGGGGATCATCCAATGACAACTGCTTTTTCTGCAATTGAGACAGATATGTTGGTCGACGAACTGGCCGAACCTTCCAGCGGAATTCCACTTCATGAGTAGAAGGCGTAACGCAGAGAGCATAAGAAATGCTATCAGGATATTAGTCTACACCGATTTACTTGTGTCTGCAATAAACATGTAAAGGCATTTAGAAGTGCAGTATTAATGGGTGGCTAATATGGATCAATGTGGGAGAAAATACCAATAAGATGAAAGAAGAGAGACCAAATTCAATGTTCCAAGATACAAACTTAGCACCAAACATTTAATTGCTTTATAACCTACGAAGAAAAGGAAAAATGGGATTTATAATTCGAACTATTCAAGACATTTGGAAACCAGAATTTTCAGCTCACAATACAAAAGAACCATCACTAGGACTCACGTTAGGTATTGACATGTGAGATATAAGCCAATGAAGGATGTGCAATGAGTTAAACCTTAAGATATCAAGGCCCAGAAGATTTTGACAGTGACATTTTTACTAGTTAATAAAGAAGATGAAAATCCTATTTTTAAATTAACTTTAGCAGTTCATAAAAGAACAAAATATGGAAGAAAGCATATAGACAATTAGGGTACAAATTCTACCAAAAGAATAGTATACAAAAATGCAAAATGATTTTTTTCTTTTTGAAGTAAAAGTAACATGAACTCATCTTCCAATGATTAAATGAATGTTAAGATTGTAAAATCAGTGATTTTTGACAAGCTGGGCGGAATCTCCAATGCAGCGTACACCATGAAAAGGTGGTTAGGTGGATCCCCTCCATCTGGTACGCTCAAAATTAAAGTGGACAGAGTAGAGAGAGGAAAGCTAGACCCATTAAGAACAGGTGGTGTTAGTGTTATGAGAAAAGGGTGAGTACAATGGTGTCTTTTACTATAACAGGGACCAAAGATTCTAGTGAGGTAGATATATGCACAACTAAGGGTTGGAAATTTTCAAAGCACAATTTTTTTTAATGGTAAAAAACAAAAAGAGGTAGACAGCTCTCAAAAGGTGAACACTATGATGCTATTATTAGAAAGAAAAAAGGTAGACAGCTTTCAGAAAGTTCATGTCTTGAGAGAAGCTAATGAGGTCGTAAATATTTTTTCCGAAAAGGGAGCCGATAGCGACTCTATTTCATGATCTCAAGACTCTAAAAATACTCTCTTCTTTTTCAATATGAAACCCTAGAATTTCTCTTGTTCCTTCTCGCTTTTGTGTTCTTTGGAGCAGAATTTGACTCTTCTTTGAGAGAAAACGAATCGGATTTTCCACGAAAACGAGATTCCTCTGCTCCTTTTTCTAGATTCTATGTCGCAGAGTAATAAATGTATCTTCATATTGACAGATCGTAACGAGAAAACCCTAGAAATTGGGACTTCTCTCTCTCTCTGTGGGTCCAGTCCAACTCAGAGTTGTTAAATTTGTTTCGGATGCCGATTCGGTTTGGCCTCCAAACTGAAATATTTCGGCCTATTCGGAATTTCGGTGAAACGTTTCGGATTTATGTTTCGGAAAAATATAAAACTTAAAAATAATATAATACATATAGAAAAATATAATATTAATATCAAATTTTAAAATTTTGGTTTCATTCATGTGTACAACTACTATATAAATTCAACAGCAATACCAAATAAATTCAACATAACATGTGCACAAGTGTGAAGAAATGAAAAGTTCACATTTAACCAAGGCCAACTGTTCTTTTAGGGGCCCTTCAGAAATTTCAGAATTTACATATTACCGGATGAGTCATTGAATAAATGGTTTGGTTATTATGTGTCACAGTTGATGGACCTATTGTGTTGCACAACAATGAACCACATAAAAAAATAGCCCAGCAACCCTCCACAAGCTTTGAAAAAATAAAATAAAATAAGGCAGCCCAGCCCAACAGCTCTCCACAAACTTTAAAAAAAGTGAAAAAAAGAAGCCCTGCCCAGCAGCCCTCCACAAACTTTGAAAAAAAGCAGCCTAGCCCAGCCCAGCCCAGCAGCCCTACACAAAATTTGAGAAAAAGAAAAAAGCACCACAGGCTAGCCCAGCTCTGCAGTCCAAATGGGACAGAAAGGAAAAACAAAAAAGTACAGCTACACTTTAAAAGGGCAGCTGTCGAAGTAAAGAGGAAAGAACGGAAAAAAAAAGATGAGAGTAGCTGAGTTGAGCTCTAGAAGAAGAAATAGAGGGAAAAAAAAGGCAGCAGCTGGCAGTCGATGAAGCACAACAGCAGTAGAGTCGAGTCGAGTCGACGAAGAAACAACAGCCCTCTTTCAGCTGGAGCAGTAGCTGCTTCATCTCTTCATCTTGTGTCAGCAGGAACAGGAATAACAGCAGCAGCTAGAGCAGGTGCTTCGTTTCTTCTTCTCTCTTCCTTTTTCTTTCTTTCTTCTATTTTTCTTTTGTTTTTTTGGTTGATGAAGAGAGAGAGCAAACGAGGAAAGCAGAAGAGTCGAGCGGGCAAAAGCTTGAAGAAGAAAAAAAAATACAGCAGCTGGGTTGAGAAGCAGTACCTGGCAGCAGCTGGGTTGAGTGAGCAAACAACCAGAAGGTGGAGAGAACGACCATATCAGGTACGCCGCCTCCTCTTTTTCTTTGTCTTGCTTCTTCTTCGTCTTCTGCTTCTTCTTCTTCTTCGTCTTCTGCTTCTTCTTCTTCTTCTTCTTCTTCACTTCTTCTTGTGCTGCTTCTTCTTCTTCTTCTTCTTCTTCACTTCTTCTTCTTCTTCTTCTTCACTTCTTCTTGTGCTGCTTCTTCTTCTTCTGCTTCTTCCTTCTTCTTGTTCCTTCCTTTTGTCAACGACAATGAAAAGCCCTTCATCGAAGGAAAATGGGATGGGATATGGGTTAGGGCATTTTATTTTTTTACTTTAACCTTTCCGGTTAACAAAAAATTATCTTTTAACCCCTTTCAGTATTTTTATTTTCAGTTTTAAGTTGAAAAATTATATTTAACACCCTTAGGTTTTATTTTTTCTAATTTTAAGTCAATAAACAAAATTCGGCCAAAACTAAGGATTTCGCCCAATTCGGGCGAATAACCGAAATTCGGTGCGAAATTCTGAAATTCGTCCAATAAGTCCGAATTCTAGAACGAATTTCTGCAAGGGGGTTGTTCGGTTCGGTAGAGGGACCGAACCGAAATTATTAGGAAAATTCATCCAAAACGAACCAAATTTAACAACACTGGTCAACTACGTGGGAAGGAAAGATGGTGCTCGTTCGTTTGTAAATTAACATATTTACATACCAAGCTCTCTTTGTTTTTTTAGTAGAAAATGAAACATGAGGAGTCCTCTGAAATTTGTGAGGTTAAAATCCAAACTGTTCATGTGTTGTAGGTGCTCAAGGGTCAGACTTAGTATATATAATCTTGGCTAATTTAAGTTTGGATTAAGTGATAGAAAGCCTAAAGCCTGGACTGGTCCGTGGGTCAAGTACACGTAATGTAATGATATCTCCAAACAATTGCTGGAAAGTCTGTAGGGCTAATAAAACCCTGGTTTGGCCCAACCCAGTTCGGCTTGTGTCAAGATTGGGCTGAATATGGGTCTATATCTCTAAAATTGGGCCAAGCCTAAAGACTCGAGCCATGAAAACCCCTAATTGGATGGGTTATTTAGAATTTTCCCCCTAAAAAAGAAGATATATAAGATAGGGCTCATAGCGACAATGATTGGTAAAGAATATTAAACTTATGTATTTCATAATTTTGATCAATTGTGCAATAAAGTCATCTAGTGTTGGAATGAAATTTTGGATCAAGGACCCACTTAAGGGTATGAAGTTTTCAAGAGTAGGCTCACTGACTAGCCTTAAAAATTTAGGACAATAAGTTATGGGCCCCAAAAACTTATCTTTTGTGCTTTCGGCCTGATGGAGGATCATCTGTGGGCCATATTTAATAGATGTGGTTTAGCATTAGCTTAAGAAATAAAACATAACTCTTCGGAACGGATTATCCTCCATAGTAATATGGTAATGAGTAACTAACACAACAACCCATGCTCAGCATGGCTATGCCCATGCATTATAAAATTAATATGCATACATTAAAAAGGTTACGTGGAGTGCCTCTTTCCATTGAGCAAGTTGCATAAATGGAAATAAGAAAACTCAGGTATAAATGAGTCGAGGAGATGTGGTGGAAATATAAGATGTTTAAAAAAAAAAATTGAAGAAGTAGAACTGTAACACCCCGTACCTTAATTCAGTATTAATACTAATTAATTGCTTGGTTAGTTAATAGTTTAGTTAGTAGGTGTGTTAGAGTCATAGCGAGTCGGGTTTGGCGTAGGGATCGCGCGTGCGAAGTTTCGTGCGAGTCCGAGTGAGTTTGGATAGAGTAGGGGGCTGGTTTGCAATTTTGGGAAGTTTTCAGGGGTTTTTATGAGATTTTGAGTTTTGTGAGTTTGGGTGCATTGGATAGGTCTCGTCATTTTTTGACCTTTAGTCTTCTGTCGCGTTTCGATTCGACGCGCTGAAGAGGCCCAAATAATTCCTTTTAGCTCACCAAGGACTTAACCCAAATTTTGACAAAAATACCCTTTTGAACAAGTCATCAACCGGATGACTCATTCCCACCTTCTTATCTCATTCATCTTCATCTCTTCTTTCCATTTCTCTGTGTCTTCTTCCACCTCTTTCTTCTCTTCACTGTTGCCTTGCCAAATACAATCTTTGGAGCTCATCTTTGAGGGCTAATCCACCCATCTTCTTCATCAACTCTCCAAGACCACAACCATACAATTTTCTAAACTTTTCATTAACACATCACTCCAAGGTAAGCTCTCCAAGCTACTAGACTTAGCTAATCTTCTTCCTTTGGATTAGAAATGGATTAGGGAAACTCATAGCAAGCCTTTGCATTCATTTTTTGTAGTGGAGTTTTGGGTTGGAAACTTTCTTCTTCCCATTTGAGCTTTTGTGGAGTTTTCTTCAACTTCTACTTGAATTTTCCCTAAGCTCTTCATCAAGGCAAGTTAATATGTATATTTATGATTTGATATGTTTGTCTTTCCTTTGATTGATAATTGATGATGTTAGATGACCCTTTGCTCTTTGAGTTGTTTTAAATTGAAACATGATAATGGGATGGAAATTGTTAATGAAATGGATTAGGATTTTAATGAGTTGATGAGATGATAAGATGGGGTTTTTTAGGGACTTGTTGCATCTACCTATATGTGGATATATGTGGGTTTTATTGGCCAAGAGCAGGTGGAGGAAAGTCCCAAAAACCAAGTGGAGAGGATGACCCAGGTGCACTGCCAGTTACAGAACTGTGTTCTGTAACTGCAGTGTACCCGGTCGACCGGCTCTGCACGCGGTCGACCGGGTACACTGAGCCTGGGGTCGACCGGATGGGAACCAGGTCGACCTGGTTCCCTGTGCACGCGGTCGACCGGGTTGGGACCCGGTCGACCGGGTCAACTGCAGGTATGGGTCTTTTTGGTTTTTTTTCCTTTTTCTTTCTTTTGTTTGAGGACCTTAGGGGGGCTCTTGGTGAACCTTTTTGGGACTTGTTTGAGGACCTTAGAGAGGATCTTGGTGAACCTTTTTGGGACTTGTTTGAGGACCTTAGAGAGGATCTTGGTGAACCTTTTTGAGACTTGTTTGAGGACCTTAGGGGGGATCTTGGTAAACCTTGTGAGACTCATTGGACTACATGTGAGGACGTTTTGAGCCCACGTTCTTCACGTTAATCCGGGGGTATCGGGAATCAATGTCACTCAATCTTGAACGGTACGGGACAACGGGATACTTTTCTATATCTATGCACGAAGATCATATTCAGGTATCGCGCACCCTAACCCTTTCGTGGACTGAGTAGAATTGTACGATGCTTCAGGTTAACCATTGACCTAGGAATTGGATCGTTTCTTGCCTTGAATTCCGGAATGTACTGTTTGGTACTGTTTACATGAGACGTTCATGTTCATTAGTTTCGTTTATTTGTTTTGTTTTGGAATCACGTTTGAGAACTTAGAATGATGAATTTAGGATTCCCTTTGATGTTTCGTTCTTTCAAAGTTTGATGGGAGTGCTGAGACTAGACGGCTCTAATTGGAAAGCTTGTTTGAGAACTACCGGTATTGATGGTTTTGACTTTGATTTGATGATGGTAGGGTAGTTCTCTTCGATCAATGAATCTTGTTCACACAAGAAAGTCTAGCTCTTCACGATGGGTTGTTTAGGACTCTGTGTGTCAGGCACCACTCGACTGTTAACGCCCAACACAGATGGGGCACCATTCTGTGTGAGGACTTTGGATTGACCGTCTGCGCAGTACGACTTTTTATATTTTGATGGCTGTACACCATCGGATACATATTGATTGACTTTGATTTCTTAGGCCTTTTGGTATCCATTTTGATTGCTTGCTTGCCGGGGTTCATCCCGTGCTACTCTACCACAGCTCAAATGTTGAGTCGGGAGGATCATGTGGAACTATCCTGTGGTGTATTAGTTTATGTGGGTTGCCTCTTTGCTAGATGGTTATGTTAGTTAATTTTGATTCAAATGCTATGCACTTTCTACGATCAGGATGCTATGCATTTCATATGATTTTGTTTCTCGTTTACTCTTATTCGTTCTACATATCTGAATGATTCATATATATATGCTTGCCGACCTTCGTGTCTGATGATGCTACTCTTGGTGCATAGGTACCGAGCTCTACTTAGCTGAGGAGGAGTTGACGGAGGAAGTTCAGGCTGATCAGCCTGATGACTTCTTGGAGTATAGTACGGACGGCATTGTATAGCCGTACTGACCCCGTACATGAGAGCCATAATGATATCTTTTGTGTAGTTTCATCTTTTGTTCTTCATCTTTTGATTAGGCCCGAGTTTTGGATGTGGCCTATTGTTGTAATTAATACTTTTGTTTAACTGTTTCAAACTTGAACTCTAGTTAATATATGTGATCAGTCTTTGCTCGTAACTATATACTTCAAGATACCATTTGTCCTATGAAGCTTCCGCTATACGTTTTATGTATTTGAGGAAATGTTTATACCTCACAGCGATCTTCGATCCATATTGGGACATGATTAGGGCACAGTGTTATTAATGCTGAAAATTTTTAATTAGCCCTAATTTCACGCATAAACCCCGGTTTCACGATCGG
Organism: Persea americana; assembly: GCA_029852735.1. Lineage (NCBI taxonomy): Eukaryota > Viridiplantae > Streptophyta > Magnoliopsida > Laurales > Lauraceae > Persea > Persea americana. Next base: position 58,408,255 of record CM056810.1, read on the forward strand.
GGGCGTGACAAGTGGTATCAGAGCTTGATTGGTTTCTTAGGTTAAAAATGAGTAGAAACTTAAGACGTGTGAGGATTGGGTTCGTTTCTTTTGGGGTATCTAGCTTTTGTAGAGTGTATAGTTTGGTTGTTAGATCGAGTCCCATAGGACTAACGTTTCTTATGTCCAGGATGGCTGGTCGTCCCAGGCGTGCTGGAAATCCCGAGAGTAGTAATGCCAAGGCTTCGGATAGTGACTCCATAGAAGGCAGGTTTAACCAGCTAATGCAAGCATTCGTGCGCTCTCAAGAAGCACAGACCCAGAACCAGACTAAGCAATGGGAAGATCAAGCTGTGTTTCAGACTCAAATGATGGAAGTACTACAGAGACCAACCCAACCAGCACAAGTGATTATGCCAGCAAAGGTGGTTGACCCGAATGACATGTTTGATAAATTCAAGAAAAGGGCACCACCAGAGTTTTATGGTAATGAGGACCCTCTCGATGCTGATGAATGGGTAGTGCAGATTGAGAAAATCTTTGAAGTCTTCAAGTGCTCAGGCAAGGAAAGGGTACAATTGGCAGCTTATATGTTGAGAGGTACAGCTGAGATTTGGTGGAAATCAGTCAAGACTCCCTATGAGACTATTGTGGATGACATAGCATGGGATTCGTTCAACAAGTTGTTTCGTACGAAGTTTATACCACCCCACATCACCGCCCTTAAGGTTGCTGAGTTTGAGCTACTCCAGCAGGGAGAGAACTCAGTTCAGGAGTATGAGCAGCAGTTTACGAACTTATCTCGGTTTGCACCATCTTTAGTGAAGACTGAAGCTGACAAGGTTATGAGGTTCATTCGGGGGCTGAATCCCCGTATCAAGGCGAAGGTGACCAGCGTTACCTTGGATACTTTTGAGGAGAACCTCAGACGGGCTTATTGGGCTGAAGAGTCCATTAGAGAGAAGGCTCTCTACAAGCAGAAACTTCAGCAGAATCAGATGCAGATGAAGAGTACTGGATCATACCAGCAGCAACAGCAACGTCCACAGCAGCAACAATATCAGCAGTCTAAGAAGCCTAGGACAGATCAGGGGCAGAGAGCTCGTTGTCAGCATTGTCATAAAAACCATCCGACATCTGAGTGTCGGTGGAAGACCGGAGCATGTTTTGAGTGTGGTCAGCAGGGCCACCTAGTTAAAGACTGCCCTAAGAAACAAGGGCAAGGTGTGAGAAATGCAGCCCCACGACCACCAGTGGCAGCACAGCCTTTGAGGCAACAACAGCCTAATCAACAACAGCCTCGGGTACAGCAGCAGCAGCAGCCACTTAGACTGGCAGGACCGCAGCAGAACCGAGGACAACAGAGGCCTCAAGGACAACAGTATCGACCACAGCAGCGACAGCAGCAGAGACCCCAGCAGGAGGGCAGAGTGTATGCTTTGGATCATCAGGAGGCTGATGAAGCTGGCGGAGTCGTGGAAGGTACACTCTCTATTTCAGATGTACCTGCTAGAGTCTTATTTGATTCCGGTTCCACGCATTCTTTTGTTTCCCCTATATTTGCTGCATGCTTGGTGGGAGACGTAGCTCCATTGCATTGTATTTTACTTGTTAGTACCCCGGTAGGGAAGACCGTACAGTGTGAATCCTATTATCCCGATTGCAAAGTGCAGGTGGGGGAGTATATCTTAGTTGCTAACCTTATCGTTCTCGACATGAAAGACTTTGATGCTATTTTGGGGATGGATTGGTTATCCACTTACAGAGCTGTGATGGATTGCTTTAACAAGACCGTCCGATTGCACGTGTTAGATGCCAATGTTGAGATTATTGGAGAGAGGAAGCGTCTGACCACTAGTGTCATTTCCGCTTTGCGGGCAGACCGGATGATCAAGAGTGGTTGTGCCGGTTATTTGGCCTTTATCATTGAGGATAACTTGTCCAAAGCGGTAGGAGCAGTAGAGGACATTCCAGTTGTTTGTGAGTTCCCGGATGTTTTTCCGGAGGAGATACCTGGATTGCCACCAGTTCGAGAGATAGACTTTACGATTGAGCTTATGCCAGGGACAGCACCAATATCGAGAGCACCTTACCGCATGGCTCCAGCAGAGTTAAGGGAGTTGAAAGCTCAGCTACAAGATCTCTTGGATAGAGGATTTGTGAGACCTAGTGTATCTCCATGGGGTGCACCAGTTTTATTCGTGAAAAAGAAGGATGGCTCGATGCGTATGTGCATAGATTACAGACAGCTGAATCAGGTTACAATCAAGAACAAGTATCCTTTACCCAGGATAGATGAGTTGTTCGATCAGCTGCAAGGAGCACAACATTTTTCAAAAATTGATTTGAGATCAGGCTACCATCAGTTGCGAGTCAGAGACCAAGATGTTCAGAAGACAGCCTTCAGAACCAGATATGGCCATTATGAATTTCTGGTTATGCCATTTGGGCTGACCAATGCACCGAGTGTCTTCATGGCTTTGATGAATAAGATCTTTGCACCATGTTTAGATCAATTTACAGTAGTATTCATAGATGATGTTTTAGTCTATTCGAGATCCAGAGATGAGCATGCAGAACATTTGAGGGCTTCATTGCAGATTTTGAGAGAAAATCAACTCTATGCCAAGCTTAGCAAATGTGAGTTTTGGCTAGAGCAGGTGTCTTTTCTTGGACACATCATCTCTAAGGAAGGTTTAGCAGTAGACCCAGCAAAGATTGATGCAATAACCAGTTGGGAACGTCCGAAGACAGTGGCACAGATTAGGAGTTTTCTTGGTTTAGCAGGGTATTACAGAAGATTTGTGAAGGGATTCTCCAGTATAGCAGCTCCATTGACCAAATTGACGAGGAAAGATGTTCCTTTTGTATGGACTGCGCAGTGTGAGGCGAATTTTGAAGAGTTAAAGACCAGATTGACTACAGCCCCTATCCTTACGTTACCTTCGGGGACAGGAGGATTTGTGATTTTTACAGATGCTTCAGGAGTGGGCTTGGGATGCGTGCTCATGCAGGAGGGAAAAGTAGTGGCCTACGGGTCCAGACAGTTGAAAGAGCATGAAAAGAGATACGCTACCCATGATTTGGAGCTGGCAGCGGTAGTTATGGCACTGAAGATGTGGAGGCATTACCTGTATGGAGAGAAATTTGAAGTTCATTCAGATCACAGGAGTCTTCAGTACCTATTCGGACAGAAAGATTTGAATATGAGGCAAACCAGATGGATGGAATACATCAAAGACTTCGACTTTCCGATAAAGTATCATCCCGGGAAAGCGAATGTAGTAGCAGATGCATTGAGTAGAAAATCAGCAAATACCGGATGTTTACAGACAGAGTGGTCTTTGACGGAGATATTCAGGGATCTAGCTATAGAGTTTCATCCTCAGAGTGAAAGAATCATGGTTGCAAACATGCATACGTGGGAACCTGAGATTTTAGGCAGAATCAAGGGCAGTCAGAGAGAAGATCCAGAATTTGTCAGGTTGATTGACAACATAGCAGGCAGACCAGAGTTCAGACTCATAGATGGAGTGTTGTATTGCCAGGACAGATTGTGTGTTCCAGATGTGCATGACTTGAAGAATGAGATTATGGTGGAAGCACACCACTCTCGTTATGCGATCCACCCAGGGAGCACCAAGATGTACCAGAACTTGAAGAGCTTTTATTGGTGGAAGAACATGAAGAAGGACATTGCTGGTTTTGTTGCAAGATGTTTAGTGTGCCAACAAGTGAAAGTTGAACATCAGAAGCCTCCAGGGTTACTCCAACCTTTGAAAATACCGGAGTGGAAGTGGGAACACATCACCATGGACTTCGTGGCAGGCTTACCACCTACAAGGGGCAATGACAGCATTTGGGTGATCGTGGACAGACTCACCAAGTCAGCACACTTCATTCCGATGAAGATGAAAGGTTCTATGGATATCTTGGCACACAAGTACATTGACAACATAGTTAAATTACATGGTATTCCAGATTCTATTGTTTCTGACAGAGATATGAGGTTTGTGGGCAGATTTTGGGTCAGTTTGCAAGCAGCTTTAGGGACTACATTGAACTTCAGTACTGCGTATCACCCTCAGACCGATGGACAGACTGAGAGGACGAACCAGACTATGGAGGATATGTTGCGGGCATGTGTTTTAGACTTTGGAAAAGACTGGGAGAAGAGTCTTCCTTTATGCGAATTTGCCTACAACAACAGTTATCACTCCAGTATCGGGATGGCACCGTTTGAGGCGTTGTATGGACGGAAGTGCAAGACCCCGATTTGTTGGGAAGAGATTGGTGTTCAGAGTTTTCATGGACCTTCGGTCATCAGCGATACCAGTGAGAAGGTGAAGCAGATCATTGATCGGCTGAAGATGTCAAGAGACCGTCAGAAAAGCTATGCAGACCTCAAGAGGAGAGATTTGGAGTTTCAAGTCGGAGACAAGGTTTTCCTGAAGGTCTCACCAACTAGAGGAACCATGAGGTTCGGTCAGAAGGGAAAATTAGCTCGGAGATATATCGGGCCGTTCGAGATTGACATGCGCGTGGGTGAAGTGGCGTATCGGTTGATACTACCACCAGAGTTAGCAGGAGTTCACAGAGTTTTTCATGTTTCCATGCTGCGGAAGTACATTTCAGACCCTTCACACGTGCTACATCATGAGCCACTAGATGTACAGCCAGATATTACCTTTGTGGAGAAACCGAAGCAGATCATCGATACCAAAGAACAGGTTTTGAGGACCAGGACCATACATTGGGTCAAGGTGCAATGGGAACATCACAGTCCGGAAGAAGCTACGTGGGAGCTCCGGGATCAGGTCAAGGAAAAGTACCCAGAGCTACTACCAGAGGTGTGTTAAGGATTTGGAAGGATTTGGAGGACCAAATAGTCCAAGGGGGGGAGAATGTAACACCCCGTACCTTAATTCAGTATTAATACTAATTAATTGCTTGGTTAGTTAATAGTTTAGTTAGTAGGTGTGTTAGAGTCTTAGCGAGTCGGGTTTGGCGTAGGGATCGCGCGTGCGAAGTTTCGTGCGAGTCCGAGTGAGTTTGGATAGAGTAGGGGGCTGGTTTGCAATTTTGGGAAGTTTTCAGGGGTTTTTATGAGATTTTGAGTTTTGTGAGTTTGGGTGCATTGGATAGGTCTCGTCATTTTATGACCTTTAGTCTTCTGTCGCGTTTCGATTCGACGTGCTGAAGAGGCCCAAATAATTTCTTTTAGCTCACCAAGGACTTAACCCAAATTTTGACAAAAATACCCTTTTGAACAAGTCATCAACCGGATGACTCATTCCCACCTTCTTATCTCATTCATCTTCATCTCTTCTTTCCATTTCTCTGTGTCTTCTTCCACCTCTTTCTTCTCTTCACTGTTGCCTTGCCAAATACAATCTTTGGAGCTCATCTTTGAGGGCTAATCCACCCATCTTCTTCATCAACTCTCCAAGACCACAACCATACAATTTTCTAAACTTTTCATTAACACATCACTCCAAGGTAAGCTCTCCAAGCTACTAGACTTAGCTAATCTTCTTCCTTTGGATTAGAAATGGATTAGGGAAACTCATAGCAAGCCTTTGCATTCATTTTTTGTAGTGGAGTTTTGGGTTGGAAACTTTCTTCTTCCCATTTGAGCTTTTGTGGAGTTTTCTTCAACTTCTACTTGAATTTTCCCTAAGCTCTTCATCAAGGCAAGTTAATATGTATATTTATGATTTGATATGTTTGTCTTTCCTTTGATTGATAATTGATGATGTTAGATGACCCTTTGCTCTTTGAGTTGTTTTAAATTGAAACATGATAATGGGATGGAAATTGTTAATGAAATGGATTAGGATTTTAATGAGTTGATGAGATGATAAGATGGGGTTTTTTAGGGACTTGTTGCATCTACCTATATGTGGATATATGTGGGTTTTATTGGCCAAGAGCAGGTGGAGGAAAGTCCCAAAAACCAAGTGGAGAGGATGACCCAGGTGCACTGCCAGTTACAGAACTGTGTTCTGTAACTGCAGTGTACCCGGTCGACCGGCTCTGCACGCGGTCGACCGGGTACACTGAGCCTGGGGTCGACCGGATGGGAACCAGGTCGACCTGGTTCCCTGTGCACGCGGTCGACCGGGTTGGGACCCGGTCGACCGGGTCAACTGCAGGTATGGGTCTTTTTGGTTTTTTTTCCTTTTTCTTTCTTTTGTTTGAGGACCTTAGGGGGGCTCTTGGTGAACCTTTTTGGGACTTGTTTGAGGACCTTAGAGAGGATCTTGGTGAACCTTTTTGGGACTTGTTTGAGGACCTTAGAGAGGATCTTGGTGAACCTTTTTGAGACTTGTTTGAGGACCTTAGGGGGGATCTTGGTAAACCTTGTGAGACTCATTGGACTACATGTGAGGACGTTTTGAGCCCACGTTCTTCACGTTAATCCGGGGGTATCGGGAATCAATGTCACTCAATCTTGAACGGTACGGGACAACGGGATACTTTTCTATATCTATGCACGAAGATCATATTCAGGTATCGCGCACCCTAACCCTTTCGTGGACTGAGTAGAATTGTACGATGCTTCAGGTTAACCATTGACCTAGGAATTGGATCGTTTCTTGCCTTGAATTCCGGAATGTACTGTTTGGTACTGTTTACATGAGACGTTCATGTTCATTAGTTTCGTTTATTTGTTTTGTTTTGGAATCACGTTTGAGAACTTAGAATGATGAATTTAGGATTCCCTTTGATGTTTCGTTCTTTCAAAGTTTGATGGGAGTGCTGAGACTAGACGGCTCTAATTGGAAAGCTTGTTTGAGAACTACCGGTATTGATGGTTTTGACTTTGATTTGATGATGGTAGGGTAGTTCTCTTCGATCAATGAATCTTGTTCACACAAGAAAGTCTAGCTCTTCACGATGGGTTGTTTAGGACTCTGTGTGTCAGGCACCACTCGACTGTTAACGCCCAACACAGATGGGGCACCATTCTGTGTGAGGACTTTGGATTGACCGTCTGCGCAGTACGACTTTTTATATTTTGATGGCTGTACACCATCGGATACATATTGATTGACTTTGATTTCTTAGGCCTTTTGGTATCCATTTTGATTGCTTGCTTGCCGGGGTTCATCCCGTGCTACTCTACCACAGCTCAAATGTTGAGTCGGGAGGGTCATGTGGAACTATCCTGTGGTGTATTAGTTTATGTGGGTTGCCTCTTTGCTAGATGGTTATGTTAGTTAATTTTGATTCAAATGCTATGCACTTTCTACGATCAGGATGCTATGCATTTCATATGATTTTGTTTCTCGTTTACTCTTATTCGTTCTACATATCTGAATGATTCATATATATATGCTTGCCGACCTTCGTGTCTGATGATGCTACTCTTGGTGCATAGGTACCGAGCTCTACTTAGCTGAGGAGGAGTTGACGGAGGAAGTTCAGGCTGATCAGCCTGATGACTTCTTGGAGTATAGTACGGACGGCATTGTATAGCCGTACTGACCCCGTACATGAGAGCCATAATGATATCTTTTGTGTAGTTTCATCTTTTGTTCTTCATCTTTTGATTAGGCCCGAGTTTTGGATGTGGCCTATTGTTGTAATTAATACTTTTGTTTAACTGTTTCAAACTTGAACTCTAGTTAATATATGTGATCAGTCTTTGCTCGTAACTATATACTTCAAGATACCATTTGTCCTATGAAGCTTCCGCTATACGTTTTATGTATTTGAGGAAATGTTTATACCTCACAGCGATCTTCGATCCATATTGGGACATGATTAGGGCACAGTGTTATTAATGCTGAAAATTTTTAATTAGCCCTAATTTCACGCATAAACCCCGGTTTCACGATCGGGGGCGTGACAAGAACTAAAGTGGAGAGTAGTGAGTGGTTTGATGAGATAAGAATGAGTAGTGAGTGAACGAGAACTTTCAATTGTTAAATGTTGGCAAAGGGAATCCCAGATCACATGTGTCAATAACACTATAAAGAAAATTAATTATACCTTTTTTTTTTCTTGTATTTTGGTATCAATTACATATTACTTGTATAGCTTTTTTGAGCTGAAATCAACTTGAATAGTTTTTTTTTTCTTTTTCTTTTTTTCTTTTTGAAGTAAAAGTAACATAAACTCATCTTTCAATGTTTATATGAATGTTCAGATTGTAAAATCAGTTATTTTTGACAAGCTGGGTGGCATCTCCAATGCAGCATACACAAGGAAAAGAAGGTAGTTAGGTGGATCCCCTCCAGCTGGTGCTCTCAAAATTAATGTGGACAGAGTAGAGAGAGGAAAGCTAGACCCATTAAGAACAGGTGGTGTTAGTGTTATGAGAAAAGGGTGAGTACAAATGGTGTTTTTTAGTATGACCAGGACCAAAGATTCTAGTGAGGTAGATATATGGACAAGGGTTGGAAATTTTCAAAGCACATTTTTTTTATTGGTAAAAGAAAAAAAAAAAAGAAGAGGTAAGACAGCTTTCAGAAAGTTCATGTCTTGAGAGAAGCTAACGAGGTCACAAATATTTTTGCTGAAAATGGAGCAGATAGCGACTCTATTTTGTAGGCTTTTTCTCATAATTTCTTCATCCAAGTGTTGTCCTAACTCCTAATTGTGCTGTTGGTATAATTCTCTAATATGATTTTGTACTTTTTTGGTTTATGTCTTCTCCTAATGATGTTGGTTGGTAGAAACCAAATTGTCCTCATCATCGATTCCAATCTAGTAACGCCTTTTGATCAACCGATTTTAACTTGTAACTACCTTCGATTGTTTTGGATCTCATCCCTCCAGGGCAATGATGGCTCAGAGTCTCAACGAATCAATGGCAGAACACAATTCTCTAAAGTTTCAGAAGGATACTTTGGGAGAGGAAAAGAATGAATTTGTTTCTATCCCAATTCTGATCTGAGGCACGAGCAAATATGGGTTCTAATCTGGGTTGGCTAAGGGATTGTTGGTCTCTGTGACAAATCTTTCTCCGGTGGTGACGATAAAGGATTTGTTCAAAGTTTTCCGGGAGGTGGGTCAAGTTTTCGATGTGTTTTTGCCAAAAGATAGGCTTAATGGGAGAGGCAGAGGGTTTGGATTTGTGCGGTTTAAAACCGAATGGCATGCAAATAGGGCAATTAGGAGTTTGAATGGACGAATGGTTGGTGGAAGAAGGATTGGGGTGCAGAAAGCTAAATATGTTGACAGGAATTCTAAGAAGACCTGCTATAGTCTTGCTGTTAAAAGTACAAGGAAAGCTTTCAGTGCTGTTAGTCTGCAAAATCAAGGAGTGAACTCAACATATCCACCAAAGGCAAGTCATGGTACCAATCAGGCTTGGACCGAAGTTGTGGGTAATTTCAAGGTGGTAAAGGTAGCGGCATCGTTGGCTTTGGCTTTGAAAAAAGAAGTGATTAATTCTTTTGTGGGAACTGCTTCTTGTCTGGATGTAACTGAGGGAGATATTCTTCGCTGGTTGACTTTGGAGGTGAAAGTGCAAGACGAAGTGAAAAAATTCCACTCATGTCTATTCTGGATTCATCCAGGAACGGGAGGATTTCTCACAGTTGGTGAAAATGGGACCAGTTCTGATTGAAAAACCTTTTCGGAGGCTGGATCGTTGGACGGAGGTGATTGGACCTGTTCTGCAACCTATTTGGGTTCAGTTCGTTGGCGTTCCTTTACATACCGGGACGAAAAGGTGTTTCAATGTCTTAGTGAGTGTTTGGGTGTAGTTATGGAGATCGATGATGAAGCCAATACCAAACAGAGACGTGACAGGGTACGCTTAATGGTTATGTGTGATCCTCAGCGACGATTGCCAGAAATCATTCCCCTGGAAGTCAAAGATGTCAGGTTTCTTATGTCTATTATTGTGGAGGATAGTTGCAAATGTTGCGGAAAGATGGGGCTGCCGGAATTATGCTGTCGGGAGAAACCTACGTCGGAGGAACAAGATGCGATTTTTCTGGAGGGTGATGCACTGATTGATGGCGGATTTCAAGGTGATTTAAATTTCAAATCTCACATCCCATCTGTTAGCGATCCTCTCGCAAGAGTTTTAGACCCGGCACAAGAGAGATTGCAAGGGTGGTAGGAAACGGAAGTTTTGCTTGCTCCAATCACAGCGACGAAGGTGTTTACGTTGCAGAATCAGAGCGACCATCCCCCTTTTCGTGGAACGCCAGGGAAATCAAATGATAGGGATGTGTCGAGCTGCCCTCCCTTAAAAGGTGTTCTTAGGAAATTGCGTGATGACCTTTCTTCCCCTTCTATAAATCATATATTACAAGAGAACATGGCATGCCCAGGTATTGCCGATATGGATGGTTTGGCGACCCCAAAAGACGCCCAGGTGCCTTCGGGTAAGGGAAGTGACCCTTCTATTGATGGAGCTAGCTCTCATATATAGGTTTTGGATCATTGTTCAAACCCTGTTGGGCATGATTCTTAGGAAATTATTAGGATGAATGAGGATCGCTGTTGGGGAGATCGTTCTTCAGACACTGACGGTATTTCCTACGACAGTGAGCATGATGCGAATCCTAGTATTCTAGAGAATCAAGCTTTATTGATGGTGGATTTGACAGATAATGTTGAAGCTCTAGCTATAGATGTGCCTAATAATGATTGTGTGGTAGAAAAAACAAGTAGATTTATTGAAGAAAAAATGATTGAAATAGCCAATGTGTTGGGAATTTCGATGGATGACCGGTTAGGTGGGCTGAGAAGCTTAGTTCGTGATATGATGAAGGTGAAGGGAAGAAGTACGGGAGGCCACAAAACCAAACAGAAATCCAAAGCACAGAGAGAGTTCGAGCAATTAGCTTTCTCTGTTAATTATGATCATGCAGATAAGCATATGGGTGTGGCATTGTTGGGACTAAGAAGCTTTTATCTTGGAATGTTCGTGGGATGAACTCTGTTTCCAAAAGGGTGGTGTTGAAAAGTGTGGTTCAGTCATTTAAAGGAGAATGTCTGTTTCTTCAGGAGACTAAGATGAAGGTTATTGATATTCAAATTATTAGATCTATTTGCCCCTGGTCAGATAGTCAATTTGCTATGCGTCCTTCTATTGGTGCTTCAGGGGGCATTTTATTAGTCTGGAATGCGGCTTATTGGCAAAAGACGGATGAGTTTGTGGGAAGGTTTACTGTTTCTGTCTTATTAAAAGATGTCTGACGTAATACAGAATGGGTAGCAACATCTGTGTATGGGCCATCTTCTTCTAATGATAGGGTGGAGTTTTGGACAGAACTTTCTCGGGTAGCTGGTTTATGGAAGCGCCCATGGGTGGTAGGAGGGGATTTCAATTGCATCAGGTTTCCGTCGGAAAAAAAAGGAGGTTCTGTCATTACTTCAGCTTTGAGGGATTTCAGTGATTGGATCAGGAGAAATTATCTTGTAGATTTACCTTTCCAAGGAGCTGATTTTACATGGTCTAATATGCAGAGGGATCCGATTGTGCGTTGGCTGGATCGGTTTCTAGTGTGTTCCAAATGGCTGGATATTTTTCCGGATTGTATTGAACGAGCGTTGGCTAGACCAATTTCAATTCATTGTCCTATCCTTGTTGAGACTGATTTGGAAGATTGGGGTCCTCCGCTTTTTTTGTTTGAATTAATGTGGATCTCAAAGACAGGTATTGTGTTAGAAAATGGAAGGCTGTCAAAGAGGTGAGTGGGTGGATGGGTTTTGACTTAGCTCCAAAGTTGAAATTCCTTAAAAAGCAAATTCAAGTCTAGCGTAGGGAGGTCTTCGGCCACATATCAGAAAAGAAGCATTATCTTTTATCTGACATTCAGAGCATTAATGGGAGGGTAGAACATGGGAAGAATGGAGAAGAGAGTTGGAATAGAAGAATTTCTCTTCAAGAGCAATTTCGAAGGCTGATTTTTCAAGAGATCAGTTGGAAGCAACGTTCTCGAAATAAATGGTTGGTTGCGGGAGATCATAATACCAAGTTCTTCCATGCTGTCGCTAGTGCCTGTCATCGTGTGAATCGGATAAATGCTATTGAAGTTGGGGGAAGATTATGGGAGGAAAAATCTGATATAGAAACAGAAATTGTTCAGTTTTTTCATAGGCTTTATTCTAGTGACTATAAGTTAAGTCCTCGGATGGATGGGATTTCTGTTAGTCAGCTTTCTACTTCTACTGCTTCTTCTCTTGAAGATCAATATTCTGAAGAAGAGATTAGAGAAGCCATGTTTGGTATGGGGGGAGATCGCGCTCCGGGCCTTGATGATTTTCGAATAGCATCTTTCCACTATTTTTGGGATAAGTTAGAAGATAAAATGCTAGTGTTCTTTAATGAATCCCAATAAGTTTGATTGGGAGTCGTTATAAGATTTTAGCCAAAGTTATTGTTAATCGTCTGCGAAAGGTACTTCCTGGAGTTATATACTTATATCTGATAAACAAGCTACATTTGTTGATGGACTCCAAATTCTTGATAGTGTCATTGTTGCTCATGAACGTATGAATTCTCATAATCGACAAAATCTCCCAGGACTGATTTGTAAGTTGGATTTCGAAAAAGCGTATGATATGGTAGATTGGGGATTCCTTCAATATATGATGGAAATAATGGGGTTTGGATATAAATGAAGTAAATGGGTTCAGAGTTGTGTATCTTTATCTCATTTTTCCATAATGGTGAATGGTTTTTCTAAAGGTTATTTCAAGAGTTCTCGCGGCATCCGACAAGGTGATCCTTTGTCTCCTATGCTGTTTGTTCTTGTTGTGGAAGCCTTGAATGAGAAAGCTAGACGGACGGGGTTATTTACAGGATTTGCTATTGATGATTCTGGTTTGGAGGTAACTCACTTGCAATTTGCAGATAATTCTATTATATTCTGTAATGCTTCACTAGATGAGGTTAACAATTTGAAACTGATTTTGAAATGGTTTGAACTTTTGTCAGGGCTTCGAATCAAGTATGGCAAATGTGAGTTTATAGGTGTCCGGTTGGTAGCTAGTCAGGTTGCTACTTTGGCTAATGCTTTTGGTTGCAAATTTGGCAAACTGCCTTCTAATTATCTGGGGATACCCTTATGTTTGGGGATTCCCAAGAGTTCTATGTGAAGTTCAGTTTTGGAGCGTGTAGATAAAAGACTGAGTTCTTGGAAAGGTAAGATGTTATCTTTGGGAGGGAGAATCACTTTGATTAAGTCTGTTATGTCATGCAGAGCATTCCTATTTATTATTTCTCTTTTGTCAAGTGCCCTAAAAGTGTGGTGCGTCGGATTGAAAAGCTCCAAAAAGATTTTCTTTGGAATGATCATGTTGACAAAAGGAAGTATCACTTGGTTAGGTGGGATTTGGTTTGCAAGCCTACTGAGCAAGTAGGGTTGGGGATCCGATCTATTGAGAAAGTTAATAAAGCTCTATTGGGAAAGTGGTTATGGAGGATTGGGGAATCATATCAAGGGTTGTGGAGACAAATCCTTATTTCTAAGTATGAGTTGGATAATGATGGGTGGTGTGTACCAGGTCAAATGTTCAAGGCCACTGGATTTTGGAAATCAATTCTATCAGGGAAGGATGATTTCTTTCCATGGATTCGCTTTCGAGTGCGTGATGGGCGTCAGGTTCGGTTTTGGCATGATGAATGGTGGTGTGGGCAGTCGACATTTCTTACTCTTTTTCCTAACCTTTACTTGTTAGATAGGAGATGACAGGCTATTGCTGCAGATAATTTCCTTATTACTAGTGGTGAAGTGGTGTCGGATTTTAATTTTCATGGCACGATGGCCTTATTAGACAATGTTTATGTTCATGGTGGAGGATGTGATGTTAGAGTGTGGAAGCCGGCGGCCAAAGGTAATTTCTCAGTTAAATCGTTTTACAATGCTTTGCTTGATTCATCTAATCCTATTCAAGTGGGGAAAAGGTTTTGGGACTCCACAATACCTCATCAAGTATTGGGTGGCAAGGTCTCATAAAATTCTTACTTTAGACAAGTTGAAGAGGTGTAAGCATATTACTGTCAATGGGTGCCCTATGTGTCAGGATGAGGAATCAGTTCATCATTTGCTTATCCATTGTGTTCTTTCTCGTGAAGTGTGGTCTGCAATTCTTAAAGTGTTTGATATGCAATGGGTCATGCCCTTGAAAGTTGCGTATCTTTTTCATCAATGGCGTCTGCGAATCAAATATGTTCGCATGAGAATTCTTTGGAAGGTGGTGTTGTACGCGGTTTGTTGGAAAATTTGGCTGGCAAGGAATAATCATGTTTTCAAGAATAAGAGTAACTTGGTGGAGGATGTTGTTGCATCTATTATCTGGTCTGCTTCAGAGTGGGTGCTTTCAAGAATTGAGTTTAAAGGGGTGTGTTTGGAGGATTTAAGTAGATCATGGGCAGCTCATTTTCAAGGTGGATGGGTCTCTAAATCTTTAAACAGTGTTTCTTGCGAATGTCCTACTACGAGTTTTCTCAAATTAAGCTTTGATGGAAGTTATGTTCAAGCCATTGGAAGAGGTGGTATTGGAGGTGTCATTAGAGACTAGAATGGCATAACTATAAGGAATTTCTCTGGGCCGGTGGATTCTTTAGATGCTAATGAATCTGAAATGAAGGCTCTTTTGGTTGGTTGCAGCGACTTGCGTAAGTTGGAAAGTTCTAAAGTTATCATTGAAGGAGATTCCTTTTCTACCATTCAATGGAGTTTAGGCAACTGTTCCTATCCTTGGAGGTTGGCTGACATGGTGGAGGAAGTGCAAGACATCGTGAGTCAATTGGATGCTGCCCTTCATCATGTGTTACGTGAGGCCAATGTTTCGACGGACAACCCCGCTAAGGAAGGGGTGCTTCGTTCTTCTTTATCCTTTGATGTATAGTTTGTTTTGAGTATTCTCCTTTTTTTTTTTTTTTTTGTTCTTTTGGGTTTTCCCCTCTTATTAATAAATTTTACTGTTTTAAAAAAAAAAAAAAAATTTGATGTTGGTTGGTTGTGGCAGTTGGTGTTGTCAAATTGCTTTGGTTTTCTTGAATGAAACTCCATTCAATTATGGAAAAACTGAAGTGTTGAAACTGACCTTCAGCATTACGATTGTACCTAGTACAATATATGCCATATAGTACTCACAATATGCTATATATTAGTCATACATAACACATTATGAGTGCTTGTCATGCAAATCCCTTTCCATTTTATACTTTTACTAAGTACAGTTCTAAAAATTCATTGTAGCTTATAAAATGCCAACCACCCTCGCCCCCACCCAAAAAAAAAAAAAAAACCGTTATGTCTTCTCTTCTCCCGACTTGACTGAGTCAACTTGGATTGGTCTCTCCATCAGACTCGCCTAAGCCATTCGCTCACATTGCAAGTTTTGAAAGTCCTGTGTAGAGATTTGCAGCTAAATATCTTTTACTTTTCACAGTTGGCATCAGAAGAACAAAATAAAAATAAAACTGATTTATGGCACCACACTTTGAACATGAGAGATGCAATCGATTTATTCCAGTATGCATTTAGGTCTGCATAAAAATCTACAAAAGTATCTACCAAGGTATCACTTTTCCTCCATCCCACCCCGAATCATTGGTCATTTCATTGCACATGAAATCAGAAACATATCAGAGGTTATTTTGATATGTTCTTCTCACTACCCTTGGCAAGGAACATCCAAAAGGACACCAGAATTCTCACATTATGCCGCGTTTCCTCAGACAAACAGTTAAACAAATTGATTTAACTTAGAAAAATCCTTCTTTTATGGCTTCGCTCGTCAAAATCCTACTCCTATCACATTGAAAACTACGAGATACAGATTCCTCCCAAACACATCAAATGCAGAACTAAAACAACCCTAATTACCGAAAAATCGCCATGAACAGATAAAATTGCTATAGGGATATATCAAAGAACCTCGTTTTCTTATGCGACAAGAAGTAGGCGATGCCGAAGATGTAGATCGCCCACCATAGCGTCCGAACTTTCGCTTCCTCAATCAGATCCTGCAGCGTCTCCATCGCCTTCATGATCTCAAGACTCTAAAAATACTCTCTTTTTTTTTCAATATGTAACCCTAGAATTCCTCTTGTTCCTTCTCGCTTTCGTGTTCTTTGGAGCAGAATTCGACTCTTCTTTGAGAGAGAACGAATCGGATTTTCCACGAAAACGAGATTCTTCTGCTCCTTTTTCTAGATTCTATTTTGCAGAGTAATAAACGTATCTTAAGATTGACAGATCGTAACGAGAAAACCCTAGAAATTGGGATTTCCCTCTTTCTCTCTCTGGGTCCAGTCCGTGGGAAGTAAAGATGGTGCTCGTCCGTTCGTAAATTAACAAATTTACTTACCCAGTGGAAAACGGAACATGAGGTGTCCTCTGAAATTTGTGAGGTTAAAATCCAAAGCGTTCTTGTGTTGTAGGGGTGCGACTCAAGGTGCTCATGGGTCGGGCTTGGTATATATAATACTGGCAAGCGGGGCCTAAAATAAAAATATATTAAAATTTAGATATGGGTGTGTATTTTTCTTTTTATTGCAATGAGGATAGGAATAGTCCATTAAAATAGCTAATTCGAGAGAATCTAGAGATTTTTTACTTTTAATTGATTCTATATGAAAGAGATATATATATTAGAAAAAGGTATAAAATCTAGAAAAAATTAAGTTTCTCAATTTTAGATGGCGGGCCAAACTTCAAGGAGAATAAAATTTGACCAATGATGGTAATGTAATGGTGATTTTGAGCAGTTTAGATATATATATAGCCCCATAAATAGACCTCGTATGGTTTGCTTTCGAGAATCTTAGGATAATTATCATTAGTTGAAGTTTTCATAAATTCAAAGAAAGACGTGAGACAAGATCCCGGAATTCTAGCATTAGAAAGAAATCCTTAAAAAGATAATTTGGAAAGAGATACTCGTTGGATGCAACTTGGGTCCAGATCACGACAATGCAATTTGGGGCAGGGCGATTTGGATTTGGGCTTAGGATCTGGCCTGAGTTTTGTGTGCACGCAGAGTTCAAGCCCAACTTGGGCTCAGATATCTAAATATTAGGCCATAGTTGGGCCTTGAGTAGCACGCCTCTTGCTCCATTACACTATTAACTCTGTGCCTGAGCTATGCAGTGTTGTCCATTGGTTTAAAAAGTCCAAACTTTGAATAGATCAAGGGTTGAAGCCTTGCCTGATCAATTTGAAATCCAGGATTAACTGGCTCATTTGAATAGTCTGAATGGGTTGAGTCAAACCCAATACCCAACCTAAAAAAAAAAATACCAAGTATAGGGTATAGACTCAATGGGCCAGGTCTAGCCCAGAGTATTGGATCTGATGACACAAATTCGACCTCTATTACGATAAGATTATGTTGATATTAGTAGGATCCATATCATGTTGTAGCTTCCAAATAGGAATTACACTTCTGCTTTCCAAAAATAAAGGACATGAAATGTTTACTACCTATTGGCCTACCAAATACAAGAGGGTTTTGGGGCTAAACGACTACAAATCATATCCATCGTTTGTTGCTAGATGGGGGCCGATCAAGGACAGTGTGCTTTAGAAAGAATATAAAAGAAAAGGAAAAGGGGGAGAGAAGTGTGATGAGATTTTTTAGGGATAGTAATGAGGAAAGAAGTGGAGAAAGGATAGGTTTGATAGGGATGGACGAGGTTGTTTAAGAGAAATTGTAGGAGATATGATAAAGATGTGAGTTTGTTATCTTTATAAAATTGAATTAAATGAAGAGATTTAGGGAGGTGATTTGGAGTAGATAATTGAAATGGAGATTTAGGGAGGAGATTTGTTTTGGATGAGTGCAGTCGCCCACATCAAAGCCTGAGGCTGTGCATTTTTTTCTTCTATATTTTTTTGAAAGGAGAGATTTTTCAGGGCTAATGTGGCACCCCTCACAGCCCACCTGCCCCCGTACTTTAATATATATAATTGGCCAATTGAGTAATTGGACAAGTTTGGATTAAGTGATAGAAAGCCTAAAGCCCAGCTTGGCCCATGGGACAAGTGCATGTGTTGTATGGGTGCGATCCAAGGTGCTTGTTGAAAATTAGACCCCTGGGTTATTTACTAACCTATCAAACTATGAAATTAAAGGGAGGGCTAAAAATCAACGATAATTTACCTTTTTTTTTATGTTAGATGGCTAATAAAGACGGATCCGATTGAATTTTTAATAGATGTCTTATCTATAAAAAGTGTTATCTGTGTGCGGCCATGTATGTACCCGCAGGGAATAGTCTTTGCTTGTTAGATTCGGGTATCCCCCGGGGCCGGAGGCCAAAGGTCCAAAGGCTGGACTGGATAGAGATACCATGGGTCATAAAAATAAATAAATAAATAAATAAAAAGCGCTACCTAATGCAGCAGTGGGACCTACATTTGTACTACGGCTCCCTTGTTTATTGGCCATAGACATTGTTGTCACAATTGTGTTGACTCTTTGTTGCCAAAGGCCCTACAAATGACCTTTAGGAATTCTTGGAATTCCAACCTCTTTGATTTTGTTGAAATTTATGCTCCATCGAAGAAGAGGATTTTGGAATTCCACCTAAGAGGACAACTTTCAAATAATTTAAAACTCTCCAAATAAGAATTCTATGAATTTTTGTAAAGAAACGGGCCATAAGTCTAGCAGAAAACCATTAAATCTAGTCGGTCAGATTGAATAACCAAATCGAGTCAACTCGGCCAAGTTCAAGCAAGCAACTCCTCAAGCAAAAAAAAGCCTTTGAACTATTAAAATGTCAAGTCAAATTTGTTCTAAGCTATTAAAAACAAATTTAGTGATGAGCTATACAACAAATCTAATAATGATTAGATTTTTTGTCCAACGTGATTTTAATATTTTAAAATCAGTGCGAAGGTCCCCAAGAGTCTCAAAGATACTCTCATGGCATGAATTAGAGGAAGAAATTTGTTTTGGATCATTTTTTTAGATAACTTAATTTAAACTGAGACTTTGATGGACTAGCTAATCTTTAAATCTATGGTTCCATTAGCAGATGTAATTCAAAATGAAATATTTTGGCTATCCCACCTAGGGTAAAACTAAAAACTAACCAGAATAATCTTTAGTACTAAATGGTTCTTATCGCTCATGTTTTCCCCCTTAAAATAAGAAAAAAATACAGTTTGCTCTTAATTTTTTTATTTATTTTTGTTGAAAGGCAAATTTTATTGCAAGAGAAACATGTTACAAATTACATAATCTTGCTGAGCTCATTGAACTTCCACATTGGAACCTAATCATAAAGGTTTGTAATTTCTTGGAAAACTCATATTTCTGGCATTTGTATGGAATGTATTGGGTGGGAGGAATGTCACCTAATCTTTCGTAAATATAATTTCACTAGTTCATAGTCTGAATTGTCTATATTGTATTGATCTGCCAAATCAGTTTGCAAGTCATTGGAATCTTCCTAGGTCAGATCATCATAAAGGACGACTATTGTTGTTTACCCTTCATCTCATTGTTGGCGATTTTGTAATCAGATCAGGTTGTGCTGAGACCGAGTTGTGCCAAGACTATACTCAGCAAAACTTATTTGGCAACATTATATAAAATTACTTTAGTGAGAATTTGATGTATGGAACTTGTTTGGTAACATTATAGAAGTGTTGCTCTAAGGAGTGGACATAGGATTTATAATGTGGGACCCACTTTTTTTGTTTGAAGCACTCTATTATCATAGTACATGGAACCCACTTGTAGAAATCACAGTGTGGTACCCACCTTTAAAAATTAAAATATGGGGCTCACATTCATAGGATTTATAATGTGGGTCCGCCCTTTGTGATGGTGACCATATGACCCACATTTATGAATTACAAAGTGGAACCACATTTTTTGTGGTTGTGGATACAGGATCCACCTTTAGAAATTACAAAATGTGGTGCCCCACCTTTTGAAATTAAGAAAATGCAGGCAGCGCATTCATAGGATTTACAATGTGGGCGCACTGTTATAGGCATTATAACGTGGGGCCATCTTTTTTATTAATTGTGAACACTGGGCCCACCTTTAAAAAATTACAATGTGGTACACACATTTAGAAATCCGAACATGGAGACACTTTCATAGGATTCACAATGTGGGCCCACATTCATAGGATTTACAATGTGGCTTTGCCTTTTGCAATTATGACCATATGACCCACCTTTGAGAATTATAAAGTGGGATTACCTTTTCTGTGGTTGTGGAAACGGGACCCATCTTTAGAAATTACAACGTGATGTTCACCTTTATAAATTATAAGACAAGACCCACATTCATAGGATTTATAATGTGGTCTCACCATTATAATTTTATAATATGGGCCCACCTTTTGTGATTATGGCCATGTGACCCTGGGTTGGGCCAAGCTATGGTGTACTGACTGTTATGCCAATAGCAGTGTCCGGCAGCTAAGTTGGTATGGAGCTTGAGCGGGCGCCTTTGGGAATTATAAAGTGGGGCCACCTTATTTGGGATCGTGAATATGGGCCTACCTTTAGGATAAGTGATAAGATTTAGAGTATTTAAATGACATTATTTAAAAGGCAAGAGATAAGTAAAAACCAATTGTGCCAGTTTATTGTTTCTTAAAAAAATAAAAAAGTTTCGTTCCAACTTTCTTATGCCATCGGGTTAAGATTTTGAGATTCCTTCCCGTGAGATCAAAATTTGGAACAATGATTTATACGTACCAAACATGTTTTTCACAACCTTATCTCGTGGGAACATGGGAACATCCGAATGGCATGATTTCTGGGAATTGAATGGAATGAAAGATGAATGCCTCATATGGGTGCACAACTCCATTTCCAAAAGAACGGCTCCTTACCGAGCATCAAGTCTTACCTAGCTGTCTAGGATTTGAACCCCGGGTACGTCACCTCTTCCCACTTGTATGGGCTTTCTTTCCGCGTGTGTGGGCTTCCTTTCCACTTGAGTGGGTTTCTTTCCCTTATGTATGTGGGCTCTCTCTTGGATCCAAAATTCTCTCTTTCATTAAGGATTACTCTGCATATTTAAGAGATATATTGAAATGGACTCCTCTAAAAGTTGCTTTATTGGATCTGCGATTGCCCACGTTGTGGTTTGCACAAGCTGTCGGTTAATAAGTTGCTTTGCCTGATTGGGAAACCCAAGGGATCTATCTTCTTTGTTAAACTCTAGAGCACTGTAGGGTGCTATATACTTTAGCATAGCTGATTCAACCATCTTGTTTATTGTTAGGCATAAAGGATTGATGAGCAACAATGGTGAAATGTACAATTTCCTTGAAAAAATTACACCAACAAACGGTTGGAAGGGCTCAATCATTTCATCTTAACTTGGGACCATGCCCGATCCAATTTCCCTTTTGAACATAATCCTTGAGTTTTTAGTTTGTATGTCTAGAACTCGCGATTTGATCACCTAAACCTTTAAAAAGTGAGATACCAGAAAAGACATACAAAGTAGAAATCCGTTTCCCTTTAATTGAGAAAAAGAAGAGAGTTGGAAGCCATTGGTAATGGATTATTGTACTTCCTTTCTTTTCACATTATGATAGAAGATGATCAAAGGGTTATTTGTATCAATGGTGTAGGCCCTGTGGCTCATTATATCAGTTGTGTTTACTAAAATCTGTTCACTTATTGGATGAACCATGTCTTACTTTTCAACCCACTTGTAAATTGGTTTTGGTAAGCTGGGAAATCGAATTAGTACAGCATTTACTCCAGTTATGACTGATATCATCATCTATTTAGTTTTCACTATTTAAAAAGCCAAAAAGCTAAAATTTGGTTCATGAATCATGATATGACCCAACAATCTATATAGTTGCTAAATGTTAGGTCATCTCATTGAAGTAGTTCAATCATGCCATTCCGCTAATAACTCAATGGTCACGCATCTATCTTTTCACAAAAACAATCACGGAACTATCCTTGGCTGTGTTGGTGAGTGACTTTGGCCTGTGTCTGCGAATGCATGAGCATTTATCAAAAGTAAAATAAAATAAAAAGTTCAATTATTTGCTCTGATTATCAATATCAGACCATGTATCACTAGAGAAAGTTGATAGGCGCGAACAATATAATGATAAATTTAAGTGGAGCATATGAGTTGCAACAACATTATGTTATTGGTATATATTGATATTAATAACTAAAGCAAGATTCTAATAAATTTATCCGGCGGTATTAAAAACTTGGGTTGAATTCAAATAAATGTAGTAGTTTTTTCTTTTCTTTTATGGTAGAAGATGCAGTTGAGATGAGCTGCCTTTCTTTTTTGTTTTTCTAAAAGAAAATGTGATTCAACCATTTTGCAAAGTAGAATGATCAAATGATTATTAAAATAATTGTTAGATTATTTGTCCTCAATCCAGTGGATGATGTAAATAAATTGGTTTATTTTATTAATTAATTTATATTTTCATGCTCTATTCATGTGATGGATGGTATTTTATTGTTTGATTGCACATAACTAATACAAAATGCAATGATGATTCATGAGATGGACCGGAGCCCACAAGTGTGTTAAATGCAATCCATGTGTGTGGATGAGATTCACATACAGGAGACATTGATTACAAATCTTATACTTCAAGTATTTTCACAACCATTGATGAAGCACTGTAATTACTATGAGATAGTGTGATTTGTCTCAATCATCAGAGTGTAGGACTCTGAATTGTTGTGCTAGTATATTGGATGTACTAAAGGACCATGGATCGCACCTTATGCGAATCTATGTTTGATTTAAAGACTACTCTCATAACTCTAAAGCAATAGGCTTTTAATCCTGAGAGATTAATGGACTCAAGTTTCTACTATGCATTTACTTTGAGTCACCAATGAGTGATGCCAACTGTAGGTGAACACCTCGGTGTCTTGGGTACATGGTAGTGGGGCTGTGGGAACACATAATTCTCAAGATGGAATCTATCCTCTAAGAGAGACATATTCCTTTGTGCCAATTAATAGATTTATCATTGGTAAGTGCACACCCATCTCAATTAAGAGTTAATTGGACGATACTGATGATTACTGTAATTAATTGGGTCACAAGGATACTAAGATATGGATCTAATTTGGTTGGGTAGATTTATTCCAATGGATCCATGGATATAATTGATGAAGGGGCTTACTTGCAGTAATTGAGAAGTTTAGGGTCTTCTTATAAATATTTCTAAGACCGGAATGCAATTGCATTAACTTAATGGTGTTATTTGCAATTAACTATGGGTCTGGAGTTCACATGATATGTGGGGTCAAAGCTTTTTAGTTGGAACCAGTTTCTAAGGAATCCTTAGTGGTCCCCATGCTAGCCCTAATAAGAGAAGGTTACTAATCCAATTGGAATTCTTAAGGAAATGAGGAGCATGTCACATACTAAGAATAGAAGTGAGACTTATAATATTGGACAACGAGGAGGTGCTCCATAAACTATAAATAGGAGGAGATGGTTCGAGATCTCTACACACAATCTCATAAGCTTCTCTCTATCCTCTGGTTTCCTTCTCAAGTGCTTAGGGTTTCTTCTCCTTAGAGATCTCACCATTCTCTTGGGGAAGTTCTCTACAAGTGGGTCACGGCGTGGAAGAACACGAAGGCAAAGGAGAACAAATCTGTAAAAAGGGTTTTCGTAGAGATCAAGTATTCAAGTTCTTGATTTGAGCACAACCAAGCTCTAAAGGTATAGATCTACAACGTATTTATTTTAGTAGATCTTTTATGCATGTTTGCTTATTGATCTATCTTTTTTATCGATCTTTGATCTTAATGAATGAAATTAGGGTTTTAGATCTTGAGATTGAGTTTTTGGCCTCATGGGTATTTGATCCCTGCTTTAAGTGTGTTAAAAGTTTTGAATAGCTATCCACGAGGCCCACCTACTTCCAACAATAATGTGATGCATGTGATTTGCTAGCTAGCCTCTGAATATTAGACTTTTGATGTGAAACATTGATGATGATAAATGGGACATGGGTTGCTATGTTTGGACTCTGTAAATGCAACTGGAAAATCTTAATCTAGAGAGGGATGATGTGGCATTTCACTATTTTACTGTTCCATTTGGGACAAGCTATCTCATTGCTGGGCATCCATCATTATACCACTCTGTCAAAATGAGAATAAAGGTGTTTGTGTATACTATTAGCCAAAAGGCCTAGAAAGGTATAAGGAGTTTGTGTGTGCTTATGCTCTGATAGAGCATCATAGTCTCATAGGAAGATTTTCTCCCATGGGAACCTCGCCAGTCGCCATGGCTAGGAGTGCTTATGGGCCGGCTAGGCTGAATCTGGCCAGCCCAGTCTGCTTTGGGCCAAGTTTGTACCATAGCCTAAGTCGAGCGAGGCTAAGTTTAATATTGAGGTCAGAACTCATATCTAATCTAAAATCTGGCCCCGTTTAGCATATGGGCCAAGCTTAGATTAAGTGCTTGAAAATCCAAAGTCTGACCCCGACAAGCAGTGCTTGTAGTTTAGTACTGACTTGTTTGCTCTAACTAACAAGTGATAGAAAGCTCGGCTGGGCCTTATATATTTCAGGCAAGCTAGGTGCAGACCAAGCACTTATGCCCCCTTTCAAGCTTGAGCCGGTTACAAGCATATGTTTCTAAAGTCCTTAGTTTCTAGTGCATTGATGGGATCTTCCGGGATAGAAGTGGCTAACCATG
Organism: Persea americana; assembly: GCA_029852735.1. NCBI lineage: Eukaryota > Viridiplantae > Streptophyta > Magnoliopsida > Laurales > Lauraceae > Persea > Persea americana. The sequence goes on from CM056810.1 coordinate 58,432,852, forward strand.
TTTGGCATATAGTGGCCAAATCTCGGCCACCAATGCACTAGAAACTGGCTACCCATGTTTCTAAAGTCCTCAGTTTCTTGTTTGCACAACCTCCACCCATTACCCATTGAAGGTGATTCTCTCCTCCTCATCAAAACTGTCCAACAAGAAGGCACACTCTCTTGGCACCTATTGTCTATATGGAAAAAAATCCAACAAACTCTCAAACAGATCCCACGATGGTAGGTTTAACTTTGCCGATGCACTTCTAATCGGGTGGCCCATGAATTAGCTCACATGTATTTACCTAGCATCACTATCTTCACTAATTCAGTTCCAGATCATATCCATGCAGTGTGCAGGAAGGACATCATTGCTAGCAGCTCAGTGATGCAAAATGCAGCAAGGATATTAGCAGTGGAAGAAGTTGACGATAGGGTCCCTTATTAGGTACTACTATGGGCCCCAATTTTGCAGTTCGACTACTATTAGTTGTTTTTTTTTTTCCTTTTCTGTTTTAGCTCAACCTTTCTCGGACTTTCTTTCTCTCTACGTCCTTCATTTCTTTATGTTTTGTACTCTTCTTTATGTACTTTTGGCTTTAATCTATGTTATTCCTTACTAGCAAATTAAAAAAAAAAAGTCTTGGATAAGCCTCATCCAGCACCACCCTTGGACTTGTGGTAAGGCCCATAGGTCCTACACCTCATTCAATACAATACCTTTGTTGCAAGCTGAATCAAGGACATGTAATTGGGTTTGTCGGTCCTAATATTTAAACGAGAATTTGATGGATTAACTATTATATATATTAAAGCAGCAGGTGATTATCTAGGAGGATGACACGTGGCGCATCCTCATACTTTTTACAATGCCACATTATGGAATTGCCCTTCTTATCTAATCTTACAAAAAGACCCTCTTTGAGTACCACGTCACCTCTATATAGATAAGTGAGGGTGATTCGTGATTTCAAAATTTTAATGGAACCCTAAAAAATCTCTACAAACTAAATCTATCCCTAAAATATCATAACCCATCCTTATCTCAATACATTTGAAACGTTTCTGCACCCAAACAAGAACGTGTTTGTGGCTCGTAAGAGTCTTCTAAAGAAGAAGAAATCAAAGAAAGTGCAGAAATCATCAAAGGGACATGTGTCAAACACGAACGTGTTTGCGGCTCTTGAGAGTCTTATAAAGAAGAAGAAATCAAAGAGAGTGCATAAATCATCAAAGGGACATGTGTCTAACAAGACCCAGGAGCAACGGGAGAATTCTAAGGTGTTCTGGGCACCGGCGTCTAACTGGGAAGCCTTGGGCTGATGTGTATGACAGCAGCAGAGGTGCAGCAACCCCCAGTAGAGGTAAAAGGATCTTAGAAATCTTTCCTTCTGAAATTGATAGATCATCATTGATTGCTACAGTTCCTGTTAATATCAAGAGTTTGAATGACCTTGGTGCGCTTTTGATTGGAAAATATTTCTATTAGGGGTGATCATAAGAGCTATTAGATTGTGAGGGGTGATATATTGTGGGAATGTTTGGATTTGTGATAGCTATGTTAGATCTCTCCGATCACATTTGTGTCTATTCTTGATTCTTGCAAAGGAAGTCGTGTGGAATTGGTCTTGGGTCATATGAATGGATTTGGATTAATTGAATCTAATAGTGCGTCTTTGAATATGTAGCTGATTTAATCATTTTGATTGATTTGTTCCATAGTTTATTCCCTGTGACCCGATTTTTGTGGGTTTTTTTTTTTGGTTTTCTTTTTGACATATATGCTGATTTTGTATGCCTTGCTCTCCAATTGTTTGGTTTTGTTCTGTCTGCGTGAGGAGCATGGGGTCAGTTTAATTCACTTGAGTCATATTGAGGGCGAGCATGTGTGGCTCATAAGTTCAGACGGTCTGCCTAGAATGGCCTTGAAGGTGGTAAGATGCTAAATTAGTTTCATGCTTTGGCTTAGAAATGTGTAACAAAACTCTGTTGATTAATTGATGGATAGAAATATATGACCGGAAAGGTAAGCAAGGCCAGTCTTATTTATTTGTTTGTATTTTACAAGGTTCTAAAGATGTAGTCTTCCTCTTTCTTTTCATTGAGTACCTCCTTTTTAGTTTGAAGGATCTTGGGCACATGGATATATATGCTGTCTGAAATTGGGAAGGACTTTTGGATACATATTCTACAGGGTCTTTTCATTGAGTACCTCCTTCTACAAATGCTAGGGGCTTTCCAAATGGCTCACCACGCCATATTCCATGGCCTCAAAAGGAGGATAATGCTTATAGTGTATCAGATGCATGTAAGCAGTCGTGCTAATGGATCATCATCAGTTTATTATCATTAATTTCTTTTTAACTACTATTCCTTATTGCCCATGTTATCATCAGTTTATTATCATTAATTTTTTTTTAAATACTATTCCTTATTATCATATGGTTGTTTCAATGTCTTCTTTGCTTTTTGTGTTGAAATAAAAAAAATAAGTTTTATTTATTTTTTATTTCTTCTTCAATGTTGTTTATATATTCATTTAAACATTGGGTAAATCTAAACCGTTCATATTGGGTAAATCTAAAATGTTCATTTGAGACATTTTAGAAGCATTGATCTTATTAGAAGAAACTGTGATGGCTTACTTTTATACAATTTATAATTTTATTTATCGCTTTATTTTTATTTTTGGATATTCTTATGTTTGCTTTACAGTTTTTGCATGTCTTTATTTCATATGTCACTTCTTGTCACTTTTCAACCCATTCTTAGAATTTTTCTTGTTAGTGTTTTTAATTTGAGAGAGAAGGAGTAAAAAATATAGTCCCATTTAATAATTATTCAACAGAGGGTTTCCTTTCTAATAATAAAGAAGTGATTTCTAAGTGTATCCATTGTAATTAATATTGCGATAAGATCTGAAAGAAGGAGGAAATTGAATGGAGGGAAGCTATCAGTATGTTTTTAGATAGATGTATATTCATTGAATCATTTTTCTTCTTTTTAATAGATCTTGACATGGATCATTTTAAAAGTTTAAATAATATATTATAAACGTATATGGGGCTCCAAAGGATGGTGACCAATCTTGAACTTCTTATATAATTGTTTTAAATGTAGTTTGTTTGTTTACTCAGTGTCTACTTTCAATTGAAATTGGATGTTCGTTCGATGAATTAAAGGCTCACGTTGAGCGCGGGCCCTAAAACGCTAGTTATATTATTGGAAATTTATACTAAAAGCAAACTTTTACGTATTTGTCTTCGACTAATTAGTATATTTTGTCTTTTCATCTAAATGAGATTTTGTATGGGCAAATGGTTGCATTATTTATGATTATGCATGTGTGTCTTTTATTCTATAAAGTAGACAAGTTGGTGTATAGGGTTCTACTTATACACAGATGTTAAACCCCAATCCAGGTTTAGCGCGATTAGTGGTAATTAAGTGCGTGGTTAGTTATTAAGTGGGTTTGGAGTTCGTGGGTTAGAAAATGGTTCGATTTAGTCTAGAATTAGCTTTGGGAAATTTTGAGAGCGTTTTATGCTATTCAGTCACACTCAGGGATGCCTTGAGTGTACGCGTAAGCTCAGGAGGAAATCCTAGTTTTTCTGATCTTAATCTTGATTTCGACCTCATTTGAATGGTTTTATTTTATTGTTTAACTTTTGGGTTCAACCTGTTTTTGTTAAGACCCAGAATTCCAAGTTTTGGTTGAAAGGGGTAAAACGGTCATTTCACATCAAACCTGGACCCAAATTTTGAAATCTCAAAACTATGCCAAATTTGTACTTTTTGGAAACTAGATTTTTCGGTGATCGATTTTGTCTTCTTCGTCGATTTCATCGGAGGCCCACAAATCGGTGTTTTATCCATCTCAAATTTTGAAGTCAATGGGGCCCACAACCCATTTGACTTAAGTGACCTTCTCCCTCATGTGCACTACGTTCAAAACCCATTCCCTCATTTCCTGCAACTCTCATTCTCAAGAGCCAGCTGAGCAGAACTCTTTCTTCCTCTCCCTTGTTCTCCTTGCATGCCCAAGTTAGGAAGTCTCAAATCAAAATCTGAGCACACCATCTTCTTCCTCTCATCTTGAGCTTTCCATTGCTGTCATTTTCTTGAGGATTCCAGCTGAAAAGCCCCTTCTTCCTCCTTGTTTCTCTTCGTTTGGATAGCTACAGGTAAGAGACCTTTTTCATCTTTTCAATGTGGTCTTTTGAGCTAATTAGGAACTCATTCCTCTAACATGCAAACCCATTTTCGAAATGGGGGTTTTGTTTGCCCAAAATGATGATTTTTGGAATGGTTTTCTTGGGACTTTGGTGTAGATTTCGTGGTTCTTCTTGGGGTAGGAGTTTGAGAGATCTTGGATAGCACTTTGGTGTAGGTAAGTGATCAATCTAGTCTTCTTTGAATGCATGCTATAGTTTTATTTCTCTAAGCTACAAATGAATTGTTTTCTTGTTTTAGTATTGAAAGGGATTGCTTTTCTCATGATGAATGTTTTGGAAATGTTATTTGAATTGAAATGTATATGTTGTTTGAATTATCTTGAGGCATTCTCATTCAATTAAGTATTGGTGGTTGTTCAAATGTTTTAGGATGGATGAATGATGGGAAGAGTTGAGGTGTGAGTTGTTGAAGGAGATTGAGTGATTGAATGTGAAGTTGGAAGGTTCAAAATGGCAAGAGAAGCTTTGAAAAATGTTGGAATTGTGTAAGGCATTGCTAAGGAGAAGGAGCCAGAAATGTCCAAGGAGAATGCAGTTTTCTGCACTGCACGGATTCAGGCAGAAGCCTGTCCGCTCGAGCGAAGTTCGTGGTCGCTCGAGTGAGCAAGCTTCTGTCTGGGAGAAACGCTGCTAGAAACCTGTCCGCTTGAGCGAACATTGGGTGAGCTCGAGCGAACAAGTCTCTGGTTGCGACCGCTCGACCGAACCCGGTGGAGGCTCGAGCGAACAAAGTTCTGGATGGGTCCGCCGAGCGAACGTATCATCGCTCGAGCGAACCTGATGCTGTTTGATTTCTAAATGTGAATGAGAAAAAGGAGGAGATTGTTAGAAGGAAGAAAACTTGATCATGTCAAGTGTCTTAAATTTGTTATTGTGCCATTGAAACTCATAATATCTAATAACATCAGAACACCAAATTATTTTGAACACTGATATTTGAATTTCAATTGCACTGAGATCAAATTAAGACTCTTAGTATGAACTCGAATTAGATTGTTTAAAATTTTCAGTTTTGTCACTATGAGTATTATCGTACAGTAGTTTACTTTGCAAGTTTGGTTTTGCTTCAAATTATTTAGAAAAGGAAAAATGGGAGTCACTTCTTTAGTTCATGATGATATAGTTTATGCTATCTTTGCAAATCATGTTTCATTTTACCTTGATAAGCGCATTTTCCCATTCTTGATAAGTTTTGTACGAATATCGACATGCTTTGTGCATACATGAACATCATGGAATATCGCTGAGCTTGGACTGCCCTCTCAGTTTGATCCACTAGTTAGGGGGTCCTTAAGCATAAGGACAATCTACAGATTAGTCGTGTAATTGTATACATTCTTGTTTTGTCCAGTTCCGCGGCCGGTTTTCCCACTCACCTTGTGTGACTGGGCTTTTGCTTCGTTTCGTTTTGTTTTGTTTCGTTTTGCTTGCTCTTGTCATTGAGTGTGACAGAGAAAGGATGAGCTCAATGTGGATTCATGAATCATGATATTTTCTTGAAATTATATTAGTTTTGCTTTGTACAGTTTATATATGTTTTGCTCAGAACTCATGTCAAGTTTTAAGTATTAATCATTCCAAATATTGATCGATTTGTTTTATGTCTAAATTGATCACCTGCCAGACCGTCGTGTCTGACTTTTTTTGCTTTGGTGTTTAGATGCAGGAGCAGCTGCCCCTGAGGAGGAGTGCCCGGAGGAGGCTTTCGAGCCACCCCCAGCCCGTGAGTGGCAACCCGATGACGTCCTCTAGACGTCGGGTGGGGTCTTGAGCACGATACATGATGGGAATGGTCGTTTGTTTTGTTTTGGGTTGTAAGGCCTTTGTTGGCCGTTGATACTTTGGGAATGTGTAAACTTAACTTAACTTACTTTTGTCTTTTTGAAACTTGAAAGTTAAAAATGATGGTAATGCCATGTTATGTTTCCTCCTCTGATTATTGTCTTCCTGATGATTTAATTTATGTAAGTGGATGTTATGTCACATGTAAAGAATAGATAAGATTACTTGCACGCTTCCGCAAATCATTGTTCGTGTGAGATAAAATTCCATGTTTGTTTTGGGAATCCTTACTGCGGAATCATGTGGGTTAATCATAGATAGTTGGTAGAGCCCAACAAGCACGCCGCGGGCATCGGTCCGAGGTCGCGACAACGGAGGACTTATCTGTCGGTTCTTATAGAATATAAGTTTTTGTTCACAATCTAGATGGACTTGGACACACCATCGGTACGATTGTAGCATGATATTTCAGCAGGCTTGTCTTGGCTGCGGGAAAAGGTATAGTTTCGACTCATCATGCTAGTACGCTTTGTGTGTATTGAACATGACTGCTTTTGAGTTTATTATCTTTATACTGACTATATAAGATGATTAACATCCAAATGGTTATTATGAGTGCTTGTACTCCTAATCCTTACATAAATAATAGACACATACATTTAGTCTTTGCCATTTTGATTTACAAAGGAGTGAGATCTTTTATGGGTCAATAATCTCAGTAAATTGGATGACTACACTACGTGTATGGTGCATATTAGTTTATTGACGGAATCCACGTCCCAAAATTGGGATCGATGATATCCCCTTGATGAAGCTTTTAAGTTTTGATTATGTCAAACCCTGCAGGTGGACTTTGTGTCCGACATATCAAATAAGTTAAGTGTAAGGTCTCAAGGAATTATAAAGATATCGATTAAATATAGATGTCGGTAATTATTTAATCGATGGATATCTGAAATCTTAACATGGGGAGATTAATAAGCATTTAATGACATGAAGCTCGAAATATTAATTTTGAGAATAAGGGCAGGAGTGCAATTATAATTCTCTAGTGGACTGAATTGTAATTTATGGAACTAGGATTCTAATTTGGGTCGAATTAAGGTTTCCTGCTTCCATAAGAAGCCTATCCTTATTTACTTCTTAAGGTCCCTATTGTAGCCTATAAATATGCGCTATTGCTTTCTAGGTCAAAAAGAAGAAAAATCTCGTTTTAGAGAGCACAGAGAATTCGCAGAAGAGGCCCACTCCTTGGTGCGAATTCGAGCATAAAGGAATACAGTAGAAGATCTTGAGATTTTCGGGCTGCTGCAAGACCGAGATTAGATCAGAAAGACCGAGATAAAATCAGAGAGATTCTCGAAGGTATGGTCTTTGATCATCTTCGTTTAAAGCTATTTCTGCATTGATCTATAAGCAATATCTAGGGTTCTTGGCGGAAACTCTTTTCTAACAATGGTATCAGAGCCAATCCTGATACTGCATATGAATTGAAGAAAACATAGTAAGATTATAGGTTGCTGTAAAAGAGTTGGTTTGCCTTTGCTGTCTGTAACCCTTGTTTTGTAGCGAACTATCTGATCTCTGTTTTGCTGCGATTGATCTGGTTATCATGGTCACCATGTGTGTATGTTATGTGAATGGATCCTACGAATCAGATTCGTGGTTACTGTTTTACGTATTTTACAAGTTTTATGGTGATGTAATTATATTGACATAGCGTGTGAACTCCGTTTGTCAGGAGGCTTGGGTTTAATGTAATTTTTCATGGAGATGTAATTATATTGAGATAGCATGTGAACTCCGTTCGTAAGGAGGCTTAGGATTCAATGTAATTTTTCATGGAGAGGCGCAGGTTTTGAAGGCAGAAATTCGATTTCAAAGGAAGAACTTGATAAAAAAAATTTTGGTCCGCTGACCGGGCAGCTCGATCCCCACCGGGGGACACCCCCGGACCCCCTCTTCGAAGCGCATGTTTTAAAGAAGTGGCAATCATGAAGACAAAAGGATCCTACTTGACCATGATAGCTAGGTTCCTTATGCTGGTTGTCTTTCCTTTTATGTGCTTGGATGTCTATTATTATCATAACTTGCTACATATGATATTATACTTGTTTAATTATGTTTGGAATGGTATAGTAGTATAGATATGGTTACCTATTACTACTGGATTTTAAACGGGTATTAATTAAACTGTTTTATAAGAACCCTCATTGTTAAATAACTAAGTGGGAGAGGGAACTTCGTTAGCTCCCACGGTCTACATCATAGTTTTGTAGGAGTTGTAATTGATTTATATGTTGACCTTAGAGTCTTCCTCCTAATCGGATGAGTTAATTATGGAATCTCCAATACAAACTCCCATATGGATGATTTAGGGTAATTATTAGTATAGGTCTCTTCTCCATCTGATGGGATTGAATACAGAATAATGAACCCTAACTTAAATGACGGTATACACTTAGCTATAAATAACAGTATGCTCTCCATCTGAGCCTCTTCTATTATTTATAGGACTAAAGTCATGGCAGCTGTTTGGTTTTACTTGGCATGGTTGTTGCCTTGACAGTAGAACTAAAAGGTTATGTCCTATATGAACAATATAAGTATGGTACTTGTCCTCACATCGAGACATACTATGCATTGGTGTTTTATATTGCTATCGGACTTTTTTGTTAATTGGCAGAGGGAGCCAATTTTCCTTTTATTTGAATCCAAAGATTTAATTTTGCCCATCATAATTTGTTAATTATGTAAATATCAGGTTTTAAGATGGGTGCTTTCAATCCACTTGGTGTTATTCTCAAAGAACACAAACTCACTGGACCTAATTACATTGATTGGAAAAGAAATTTGGATATTGTGCTAACTGCTGAAGAGTGCAAATATGTGCTCACTGAGGTGTACCCAGAGAAACCTGTGGATGGATGTACTGATGCGGCAGCCATCGAGGCATACAAAAAATGGAACAAGGCTGATGAGATGGCACGATGTTACATTTTGGCATCCATGTCAAATGTTTTGCAACAGCAACATCAGCCTTATGCTACTGCCTATGACATCATGTACAGTCTCAAGGAGATGTTTGGTGATTAGGATCGGGCAGCTAGACAGGTTGTTATGAAAGAACTGTTTAACACTAAGATGGCTGAAGGTACCCTTGTGAGGGATCATGTTCTGAAAATGATGGGACACCTCAATGAACTTCAAATCCTTGGAGCTGAAATTGATGGGGAGACCTAGATCGATATCATTCTCCAATCCTTGACTAATTCCTTTGAGAATTTTTTCCTAAATTACAACATGAACAAGCTCAATTTTTCCCTGGCGGAATTACACAAGGAACTTCAGGCTGTTGAGGGCCTTTTTAAAAAGCCACCTAGTGTTCACGTTGCTGAAAAGGTACTGCTTCTAAGCCGAAAGGCAAGGAGAAACAGAAAAAGGGTCAGAATCGTAATACAGTTCCTAAAGGGGGCAATGGACCTCAAGGAGGAGTGAAGAAGCCCAAGGGCAAGTGTTTTCATTGCAAGGAAGTAGGGCACTGGAAAAAGCAATGTCCAACTTATCTCAACAAAGTGAACAATAAAGGTAAATTTCATTCACTAGTTGTTGAATCATGTTTGGCGGTTATATCTACCGGTATCTGGTGTGTAGATACGGAAGCCACTAATCATGTTTGCAATTCTTTGCAGAGGTTCCAGGAAACCAGGCAGCTAAGTGATGGGGAGATTTATTTGCTTATGGGTGATGCTACGAGAGTGGCAGCAGTTGCAGTAAGAGATGTTAGTCTAAGTTTTAGTAGAGATAGGAATTTAATTTTAAGAGATTGTCTTTATGTTCTCTCCATTAGGAGGAATTTAATTTATGTTTCCAAATTGGTTAAAGACAGCTATTCCGTTTATTTTAATAAATTTGTGGTTATTAAGTACAATAAGCGTTTTATCTGTTCTGGTTCATTGGTGGATGATCTTTATATTATTAATCCCATCTCTCCTAAACTGCAATTGACTGAATTGAATAACACAATTACCGTACCATGTAAGAGAAAGGAACCATCGCAAATGAACCAAACGTATCTTTGGCATTTACGCCTGGGTCATATTAATCTACACCGGATATCAAGACTGGTTGCAAATGGACCATTACAGTCATTGGCAGTCGAGGCCCTTCCAGTATGCGAATCTTGTTTAGAGGGGAAAATGACCAAGCGCCCTTTTTCGGCAAAAGGCTATAGGGCCAAAGAACCGTTGGCATTGGTTCGCTCTGACCTGTGTGGGCCCATAAATGTCTAGGCAAGTGGTGGCTTTGAATATTTCATTACTTTCATTGATGACTATTCAAGGTATGGGTACATTTACTTAATGCGCCGTAAGTCCGAATGCTTTGAGAAATTCAAGGAGTATAGGGCGGAAATGGAGAAGCGTTTAAGTAAGAGTATCAAGACACTACGATCTGATCATGGTGGCGAGTACCTCTTTGGAGAATTTAGGGATTACTTAGCACAAGAGGGGATTACATCCCAGCTGTCTGCACGAGGTACACCTCAACAAAATGGTGTCGCAGAAAGAAGAAATAGGACTCTTATAAATATGGTAAGGTCAATGATGAGTTATTCGGAGTTACCTAATTCGTTCTGGGGGCATGCTCTAGAAATAGCTACATATATTCTAAACTTAGTTCCATCTAAGTCAGTACTTACTACACCCACATAACTATGGACTGAGCGCAAACCTAGTTTAAAGCATGTTCAGATTTGGGGCAGTCCAACACATGTTCTGAAAGGGAACACAGATAAGTTGGAACCAAGAACAGAAGTTTGCATTTTCGTTGGCTGTCCCAGAGGAACAAAAGGTGGTCTGTTCTATAACTCTCAAGATCGAAAGGTCATTGTTAGCACCAATGCTCGATTCTTAGAAGATGACTATATCATGAACCACAAACCCAAAAGCAAAATTGTTCTAGAGGAATTGAGAGGAGAAAGACCTACCCAAACTTTTCCATCGCCAATAGCACAGGAAGAGGCACAAAAAGATGGAGAACTTGGCGTTCCATTACCTCGTCGTAGTGGGAGGATTGCCGAGTCTTCAACTAATGATATTCCAGGTGAAACCATCAACATGATGGGTGATGAGCCGGATCAGCATGTCAATGATGGCACACCAGGATTAGTTTTGGCACAACGTGACACTACTCATACACAGACACAGGATGTGCCTCGTCATAGTGGGAGGGTTGTTCGTCCACCCGAGAGGTATATGTTCTTGGGAGAGTCATACGACAGAGTCCTTGATGAGCTAAATACCGAACCCTGTAACTATAATGAAGCAATCCAAGACAAATATGCAGAACTATGACAATAAGCTATGCAATCAGAAATGGATTCTATGTACCATAATCAAGTATGGGATCTTGTAGAACCACTAGAGGGGATAAAACCTATTGGTTGTAAGTAGGTCTACAAGAAGAAAAGAGGGGTGGATGGAAAGGTTGAAACCTTCAAAGCTAGGCTTGTTGCGAAAGGGTTTACTCAGAAAGAAGGTATCGATTATGAGGAGACTTTCTCGCCAGTAGCCATGCTGAAATCCATCCAGATTCTTTCATCCATTGCGGCTTATTTTGATTACGAAATTTGGCAAATGGATGTCAAGACAACATTCCCTAATGGAAATCTTGATGAATGTATCTACATGGTACAACCAGATGGATTCATAGCTGAAGGTCGTGAGCACATGTTGTGCAAGCTTAAGAAGTCCATTTATGGACTTAAGCAAGCATCTAGATCTTGGAACATTCGTTTTGATCAAGCCATTAAATCTTATGGTTTCGAGCAGAATCTAGATGAATCTTGTGTGTATAAGAGGTGCAACGGCAATGTAGTAATTTTCTTAGTACTTTATGTAGATGACATCCTACTCATTGGAAACGATGTTGGGGTGTTGTCTTCGGTCAAAGTATGGTTGAGCATTCAGTTCGATATGAAAGACTTAGGAGAAGCTAGTCACATTCTAGGGATTAAGCTATTGTGAAATTGGTAACAAAGAATGTTGGGCTTCTCTCAAGCGGTCTATATTGATGTGATTCTTGCCCGTTTTAGCATGCTAGATTCCAAGAAAGGATTTCTTCCTTTCAGGCATGGAATCACTTTATCCAAGGATCAGTGTCCTAAGACACCTGATGAGATAGAAAAAATGAAGGAAGTACCTTATGCTTCGGCGGTGGGAAGCCTCATGTATGCAATGCTATGTACTAGACCTGATATTTGTTTTGCCGTTGGCATGGTTAGCAGATATCGGTCTAATCCAGGGAGAGAACATTGGACTGCGGTTAAGCATATACTTAAGTACCTTAAGAGGACTAGAAATTATATACTGATTTATTAGGCAGAGAGTTTGATACCCACTAGGTACACAGACTCAGACTTCTAGTCAGATAATGATGCTAGAAAGTCGACCTCAGGATTTGTATTTACATTGGGAGGTGGAGCTATAAGTTGGAGGAGTGTCAAGCAATCATATACTGCTAACTCTACCATGGAAGCCAAATATGTGGCAGCTTCTGAAGCAGCCAAGGAGGTAGTTTGGCTCAGAAACTTCTTGATGGAGCTAGAAGTGGTACATTCGGTAAAATCACCTATAATACTTTATTGTGATAATACCGGTGCGGTTGCTAATGCAAAGAGCCCATGATGCATAAGAAGGGTAAGCACATCCAGCGTAAGTATCATCTCATACGAGAAATCGTACAGAAGGGTGATTAATTGTGACCAAGATTGCATCAGCGGACAACCTGGCAGATCCTTTTACAGAGAGCTTACCAGCAAAGAGCTTTGATAGACATGTGGAAGGCATGGGGTTGAAATACATGTCAGCATGGCTTTGAGTCTAAGTGGGAGATTGTTGGAAATTTATACTAAAAGCATACTTTTATGTATTTGTCTTCGACTAATTAGTATATTTTGTCTTTTCATCTAAATGAGATTTTGTATGGGCAAATGGTTAAATTATTTATGATTATGCATGTGTGTCTTTTATTCTATAAAATAGACAAGTTGGTGTATAGAGTTCTACTTATACACGGAGGACTTATCTGTCGGTTCTTATAGAATATAAGTTTTTGTTCACAATCTAGATGGACTTGCATACACCATCGGTACGATTGTAGCATGATATTTCAGCAGGCTTGTCTTGGCTGCTGGAAAAGGTATAGTTTCGACTCATCATGCTAGTACGCTTTGTGTGTATTGAACATGACTGCTTTTGAGTTTATTATCTTTATACTGACTATATAAGATGATTAACATCCAAATGGTTATTATGAGTGCTTGTACTCCTAAACCTTACATAAATAATAGACACATACATTTAGTCTTTGCCATTTTGATTTACAAAAGAGTGAGATCTTTTATGGGTCAATAATCTCAGTAAATTGGATGACTACACTACGTGTATGGTGCATATTAGTTTATTGACGGAATCCACGTCCCAAAATTGGGATCGATGATATCCCTTTGATGAAGCTTTTAAGTTTTGATTATGTCAAACCCTGCAGGTGGACTTTGTGTCCGACATATCAAATAAGTTAAGTGTAAGGTCTCAAGGAATTATAAAGATATCGATTAAATATAGATGTCGGTAATTATTTAATCGATGGATATCTGAAACCTTAACATGGGGAGATTAATAAGCATTTAATGACATGAAGCTCGAAATATTAATTTTGAGAATAAGGTCAGGAGTGCAATTATAATTCTCTAGTGGACTGAATTGTAATTTATGGAACTAGGATTCTAATTTGGGTCGAATTAAGGTTTCCTGCTTTCATAAGAAGCCGATCCTTATTTACTTCTTAAGGTCCCTATTGTAGCCTATAAATATGCGCTATTGCTCTCTAGGTCAAAAAGAAGAAAAATCTCGTTTTAGAGAGCACAGAGAATTCGCAGAAGAGGCCCACTCCCTGGTGCGAATTCGAGCATAGAGGAATACAGTAGAAGATCTTGAGATTTTCGGGCTGCTGCAAGACCGAGATCAGATCAGAGAGATCTCGCAGGTATGGTCTTTGATCATCTTCGTTTAAAGCTATTTCCGCATCGATCTGTACGCAATATCTAGGGTTCTTGGCGGAAACTCTTTTCTAACAATATATAGTAAAGCAGCAGGTGAAGTTATTGAAGTATTTGATGAATTTTTTTGAATTATGCTTTCCTTTCAAATGCTTGATATTGCTTTGATATTTGGTTTGATTAAATTTGGTTAACATATAATTTTTTTCGTTATACGCTTAGAAAATATATATATATATTCTATTATATTTTGGTTATTTTAATTCAATTACGCCTTCAAACCAATTTGAGGTACTCTTTTTTTTTTTTGCTCCAAAACCATTCAGTAGAATTCTACACTTCTATGCACCTATTTGTATGGATAAATAATTTTTGTTATTATTAACCATTAATATCTTATTATTATGGCTTATTCTTTTTCATTTCTAGCTCGGGTTGGGCCCGGGCCTTTTTCAACAAACATTGCATCTCATATGCATTACATTATGATGGAAGTCAGAAATTGCCAACCCAAACATGGGTGAAGAATTCTGAAATTTTATTTGAAGCATCATTTTTAAATATTGTTAGTAGCTTCTCATCTATATGATTATTAATGATATTAATAACAATTATATATATAATTACATGCACATGTGAGATGACCAAACAAGATCATTATGTACATCAAAATTTATTTCTTCATTATATGTTTGTTTTTCTTTGAGATTTTAATACATTCGAAGTTCATTTTTAATTGTGTTTGTATTATAAATTATCTATTAATTTTTATTTAAAACTTATTTAAAAGTTATAAAAACCTCTAATTAAAATATTATTTACTTTTTATCATCGCCTTAATTGGGCGTCTTGAGATCTAATTAAAATATCTTCTTACACTAAAGATCTTCTTACCATGACTTTTTTGTAGGTGTCTTGACACATTGCTTGGATCTGCCCCAAATCAAGCATCATCAGGTATGTAGTTGGTATAACATTACTTTTCTATATCTGGTTTAGGTTTTTTTTTTTTTTTTCGTTCGTTTGTTTGTAACATTATTGATTACCAGTGAAAAAATATATTATTACCATTGAAAAAACTAAATTGGTTGGTCTGCTTATGGCTCTAACTACGACATTGTCAAACTTTTAATCTGGCATATATTAATGGGGTCAAGCTTTGTAATTTTAATGGAATCGATTGCTTTTAATAATCTGTTCTACTATCCTTTGTTGTATATTTCTTACTGTATATTTTTAAAATTTTCATTTCATGCTTATGTTTAAGAAATCTAAAATTTTATATTTATTTTTCTATTTTAAATTTGTAATGATCACATATTAATCCCTTTTTGTTTTGCATGAATTCTATAGGTGTTTGTTATATAATACTAAGAAACAACTATCTTCGTCTCGTATATTTAATTAAGAATGGAACATCAAGAAGATATGAATCCTTCCAAGATTGAAAGGCAACGTCGAACTCAACTTTTACGGATGAAAAGACTACGTCAAAATGAAAAAACAATAACATCTACAGGTGAAAACATATTCAATAAAAAATATTTTAAGTTTATATTAAATAGATTTAGTTTATTGAATTAGTGGGGGAGCAACACGTGGCGCAACCTCAAGCTTTTTGCATCACTTAATACAGGAATTGCCCTTCTCATCTAATCTCACCAAACCACTATTTCATAATTTTCCTACAAAATAGGAGATCCTTGAAGAAGATTGATTCCTACATAAAAATAGGAGCAATTTCATCAAACCACTAGTTGATCATTCAGATTCTATAACCACGATATAGAATTTTATCCGGAATGTAGATTCTATGTAGATTCTATAACCACGATAGATTCCATTAGTTGACTAGCTTATACAAAATTGTTTTGAGTAGTTAAGGTTTTAGAGATGGCCCTTTGATGGATTAATAGGAGAGTTGACCTGTTTATGCGGAATTATTTTAAGTAGTTATGTTTTAGAGATGGCCCTCTGGTGGATTAATAGGGGAGTTGGTGTCGCGACCCCGGACCGGGGGACCCGGGACCGCGACGGGATGGTGTGGTGTGTGGATAATGAACCACCCCTTGTTAATAATGATTATTATACATTTCCTTAATTTCCCACAGGTTTCCGCGGTGAGGATTCCACATTCACTCGTAGAACATTTATATAGGTGCGGAAGCGTGTAGCAAATCAAACTCTCAATCCAATCACATCATATGAGACTGTTAATAAACAAGTATAGCATGATGTCAGAGTGAGCAATGATCTCATTAGCATTCCCAAAATATTAAGTTAAAGTTTAAACAAAAGAACAAGTTAATTAACATTCCCCAAAAATAATGGCCAATAAAGGCCAGTACAACCAAAGTACAAATCAATAACATCCCAAAAATGTTCGCAGCTCAAAGCTAAACCCAATGTCTACATGACATTGTCAGCTTGCCACTCCACTAGACGTTGCGGTTCACCGACCGCCTCCTCTGGCTCCTCCTCAAGGGCAAAGACGGGAGCTGGACCTGAGTACCACAAAAATGGGTCAGACACGACGGTCTGGCAGGTGGGTGAATAGATAATACCAATAAAGAAATCAAAGCATATCTTAGACGTAACGAAAACTGTCATAAAATAGGATGCATAGTTCATTTAAAGTACAGATGCAATATAAATCATGCGGGGTATTCAAGGTACAGGAACTGACTAGATGGCAACCACACTAGAGCTAAATCCTCTCCATCACTAAAGTGATGAGAGCACATTCAGTGCGTTGGGCTCGAACACACGAAGTGACGAGAACCAACATTATATACATATACATATACATATAGCTAGGCAAGACCACGGCCGCGGAACCGGGTAACGGGACAGAACAGGATCCAAGTTGCAACTGGCGGGAGCACAGGGGGAGACCCAAGTCAGTTGATCAGACTGACAAGGATGTCCAAGCTTAGTGGTGCCAACTCTTAGGTTACATGATAAATCAAAACATATACAAAACTATATCAATATAAAACATACGGGCAGGCGGGGCATGGTGCTCGAAGGCACACATTTCATATTATTTTCGGTTCATGTATACACGGGCTGGCAGGACATATCGGGTGTACAAATCGGGATTTGAGAGAAAACCAGTAGATTCGGGTTATTATACAAATAACTGAATAAAACAATGCAATGAATCCTTATGCCATTAGGGACTATGAATTGGGGCATCTATATTCAAACGACCTGTATAAGGATCTTGTATGTCTAAATTACCCTTAGTATGGTACTCAAATGATAGAGGACATACTAAGTTTCCTTATGCACGTTGATGAATCTAAAGGTCCCAATACCTTTTCCGAAATGGTTTTTCTTTCTATGTCAATCTCCTTATGTCATCCCCTGGGTCTTTCCAAGGTGGTAGGGCATCAGAACAACCCATCCAAACCTTTAAATACCATATCTGAAACCAATAGAAAAGACTCAGGAATTCTAGGTAAAACTCGGTCACCTGTCGGTCAGGTGGCGGTTAGCCGCCGATGTGATCGGCGGTTAGCCGCTGACTGACCGCGGGGCTGACCGCAGTTCACCCTGCTAAAATGTAGCATTCTGTGTTTCTAACCGCGCATCTCGGCTACCTAGCGGTCACATGGTTTTTGGATTGGCGGTTAGCCGCGAGCTGACCGCGCGGCTGACCGCGGTTCGCCTGTCAAAATACGGCATTCTGTGTTTCTAACCGCATCTGGGTCGGCTGGCCGCCGGTCACCTGTCGGCTGGCCGCCAAGGTGACCGCCCGCTGACCGCCCAGCTGCGGGAACTACACATCAGGTGCAGATTTCAGTGCTTTCTTTCCCAAACTATTTCACCTCAACTCTAACCCTTTCCTAACATGAAATAGATCCATTCCCTTCCATTCAACATTTAATTCTTTCCACCAACCACCCTTTTCATCAATGCATTTATTTCCTCTACCAATGCAAATCTCATTCAATGCAAATACAAATCTCATTTAAGAAGTCATACTAACCCAAAATAAACTTTCATGAATGCATGCATATATTCTCATAGAACTAACTAACAGAAAACCATGACAATAAATACATTTCCAAAAGCATTATAAACATAATGAATCAAATGAAATAGGAATAGTAAAAATCCACATTTTCAACCAAAATAAGAACTTATTCAAATCGAATCCATTCATCCACTTGCCTTGGTCTCCAAGTATGCTAATCAAGCTCTAATCACTCTATCAAGCTCAAAATCTACAATCTACACAAAAATCCCCAAAATACAATCATTACAACCCTAGAATGTCAAAACCAAGAAATAGATGGAGATAGCTTCCAATAATCAAGGTGAAGCACCTCCTAGGCTAGATGAACACACAATCAAGAGATGAGAAGAAGGACTTACATGAAGAGTCCTCTAATGGCAAGAGTTTGCTCAAGAGATAACTTGGAATGGGAGGCTCTCTCTACAAATGGTATCAAGAAGAAGTTCTCATGGAGGGGAAGAAGATCACCACCTCCATTTTGCCTTTAGCAATAGATTTGAGAGAGATTGAGAGATGGAGGAGCAAGGAGCAAGAAGAAGAACCTAGGGCTGGGCTGGAATACCTTGTTCTCAAGAAATTGCAAGAAGAGGAGGAGGGAAAAGAACTCCTCCTTATATAGACAATGGCTATGGGTCCCACAACTTAAAAGTCCAATCGAGCTAAAACATCGTTCTACGGGCTTCGGACGGATTCGACGAAGAAGGAAGAATTGATCGTCGAAATTTCTACTTTCCAAAAAGTATATATTTTACGAGTTTCGGAGACATTGAAAATAGTGTCCAGATTTTGTGTAAAAAGACTGTTTTACCCTTATCAATGGCAAAGTAGGGTTTAGAGGTCTCGAATGGAAACGGAGCAAATACAAAAGTTGTCGGGAATCATAAAATACATTGAACGGAGTAATTTACAGATTTCCAGAATTATAACTAAACCCCCAAAACTAATCAAGACCCACTAAAAAGGAACCCCCAAAGGGCCCCACTAGATTAAAAGAGTCCCCAAAATTATTCAAAGCTATAAAAAGCTATTCTAATCCAGATTTACTCAATTTCCACTAATCACACTTATAGCTAAAACACGTCTTAATTAACACTAAAAGGAAACTCTCGGGGCGGGGTCTTACATCCTCCACCCCTTAGGGCATTTGGTCCACCAAATGAAATAAAATAACTAACCTCGGGTAGTAGATGCGGATACTTCTTCTGAACTTGATCCCGTAATTCCCACGTTGCCTCTTCAGGTCCGTGATTCTCCCAAAGCACTTTCACCCATTGAATAGTCCTTGTCCTCAGTTCCTGTTCTTTCGTATCGATGATCTGAATAGGCTTCTCGACATAGGTGGCATCTTCTCTGATCTCTAATGGTTCATGACGGAGTACATGCGACGGGTCGGGGACGTACTTTTTCAACATAGACACATGGAACACATTGTGCACGCCAGAAAGCTCAGGTGGTAAGGCCAATCTGTAAGCCACGTCACCAATCTTGCTCACGATATCATAGGGTCCAATGTATCGCCGAGATAATTTGCCTCTCTGTCCAAATCTTAGAGTTCCTCTAGTAGGTGACACCTTCAAGAAAACCTTATCTCCTTCCTTAAAATGTAAGTCCCTTCGATGAGAGTCTGCATAACTCTTCTGTCTACTCCGGGCTACTTTCAGACGTTCTTGGATCAACTTGACTTTGTCGCTGGTTTCACTCACCATAGTCGGTCCATGAAAACTGCGAATACCTACTTCTTCCCAACAAACTGGAGTTCTACACCTCCTACCATACAATGCCTCAAAAGGCGCCATCCCAATGCTCGAATGATAACTGTTGTTGTAGGCGAATTCGCAAAGCGGTAGGGTCTCATCCCATTGAGTCTTGAAATCTAGTACACACGCTCGAAGCATATCTTCAAGGGTCTGAATTGTTCTTTCCGACTGACCATCTGTTTGTGGGTGATACGCTGTGCTGAACTGAAGCTTTGTTCCCATAGACTCATGCAAAGTCTTCCAGAATCTCGAGACGAATCTGCTATCTCTGTCCGAAGTAATGGAGACTGGCTGCCCATGACGGCTGACAATCTCGTTGACAAACAACTCTGCGAGAGGTAGCATATGCATCTTCTCTCCGGTCTTCATAGGAATAAAATGAGCTGATTTGGTAAGACGGTCCACAATGACCCATATGGAGTTGTTCCCTTTTCTGGTCCTTGGCAATCCCGAGATGAAATCCATGGTGATATGTTCCCACTTCCATTCTGGGATCTCTAATGGCTGCAATAACCCTGGAGGTCTCTGATGCTCTGCCTTCACCAACTGACACGTCATACATCGTGAAACGAAAGCTGCTATTTCTCTCTTCATGTTGTTCCACCAAAATCTGCCTTTCAAGTTCTGATACATCTTCGTGCTACCCGGATGCATAGAGTACTTCGTACTGTGCGCCTCTGTCATAATATCATTCTTCAAATCTCCAATGTTGGGCACGCATAGACGATCACGATAGAATAAGACTCCATCCACAATACGAAAATCAGGACGTTCTGCTATATGCTCTGAAATCTTGGCCAACTCTGGATCTTGCAATTGGTTGTCCTTGATCTTCCGAATGAACGAGGGTTCAGACACTGACATGTTGGCTAACATCACTCCCTCGCTTAGGGGCTGAAAATCTACCCCCAACTCTTCAAATTGCTGAAAGAAGCACGTAACTCTTAGGCTTGCCACACTTGCTGACTTCCTACTCAAGGCATCGGCTACTACATTTGCCTTTCCCGGGTGGTACTTGATCGGAAAATCATAATCTTTGATGTATTCCATCCATCTTCTTTGTCTCATATTCAACTCCTTCTGAGAGAACAAATACTGCAAGCTGCGGTGATCGGAGTGGACTTCGAATTTCTCTCCGTAGAGGTAATGTCTCCACATCTTTAGCGCGAAAACGACAGCTGCTAACTCCAGATCATGCATTGCATAGTTCTTCTCGTGGTCCTTCAACTGACGGGATCCATAGGCAACGACTTTTCTATCTTGCATCAACACACAACCGAGTCCTATATTCGAAGCATCTGTAAAAATGGTGTAACCGCCGCTCCCGGATGGTAAAGTGAGGACGGGTGCTGAAGTTAATCTCTTTTTCAACTCTTGGAAGCTGGTCTCGCATTGGTCTGTCCACACATAAGGTGCATTCTTCTTGGTCAACTTTGTCAATGAAGCTGCAATCGACGAAAATCCTTGCACAAATCTTCGATAGTAACCCGCCAATCCAAGAAAACTTCTGATTTCTGACGCATTCTTCGGTCTTTCCCACTTCACAACTGCATCTATCTTGGCTGAGTCCACTGATAATCCTTCTTTGGAAATGATATGACCTAAAAATGCGACTTCTTCAAGCCAAAAATCGCACTTAGAGAGCTTCGCATACAATTGATTGTCTCTTAGGAGTTGCAATGCTATCCTCAAATGCTCTTCGTGCTCTTCTCTAGACTTAGAGTATACCAAAATGTCATCAATAAACACCACTGTGAATTGGTCTAAGTACTCAGCGAATATTTTGTTCATCAAAGCCATGAATACTGCTGGTGCATTCGTCAGTCCAAATGGCATCACTAGAAACTCATAGTGTCCATATCTCGTCCGGAACGCCGTCTTCGATACATCTGAATCTCTAACTCTCAGCTGATGATAACCTGATCTTAGATCGATCTTCGAAAAGTAAGCAGCACCTTGCAATTGGTCAAACAATTCATCTATCCTTGGCAATGGATACTTGTTCTTGATGGTAGCTTGGTTCAATTTCCGATAGTCAATACACATTCTCATGGAACCGTCTTTCTTCTTGACGAATAAAACTGGGGCTCCCCAAGGTGAGACGCTCGGTCTAATAAAACCTTTATCCAACAATTCTTGCAACTGAATCTTCAACTCTCCTAATTCCGCTGGGGCCATTCTGTATGGTGCGATAGATATCGGAGCGGTCCCCGGTAACAATTCGATGGTGAAGTCAATCCCCCTAACAGGTGGTAAACCTGGGATTTCTTCTGGAAAAATGTCTGGGAATTCGCAAACAATTGGGATCTCCTCCACCCCTTGGGACCGTTTATCCTCCGTGATAAACGCTAAATAGCATTCACATCCACTTCTCACTAGTCTATCAGCCTTCAATGCTGAGACGAATCTTGGACAAGAATTTCTCCTCTCCCCATGGAACAAAACGCCTGCTGGGGTCTCCTCTAATTTGAATGTGAGGGTCTTATGGAAACAGTCCATCGTAGCATGGTACCCTGCTAACCAATCCATTCCTAGAATGACATCGAAATCATACATCTCCAACAAAATGAGATTCGCCGGTAACACCACATCTCCTATCTTAATAGCACATCTAGGATAATACTTCCTACACACAACTTGTTTGCCTACGGGAGTGGACACCGTCAACACATACTCAAGTTCTCTAACAGGCATATCAATCAACTTAGAAAATTTTGGAGACAAGAAGGAGTGCGTAGAGCCAGGGTCAAACAAAATCTTAGCTTCAAATCCACAAACTAGGAGTGTACCTTCCACCACGTTATCTGCCGCCTCTGCATCAGCTTGGTTAATTGCATACACTTGTCCTCGCTGCTGAGGCCTGTTCTGAGCCTGTTGCTGCCTTCCTTGTTGTGCATTCCTATTCTGCTGAGGAGGACGCTGATTCTGATTCTGTCCTTGCTGACGAGCTTGATGCTGTTGTGGAGGTCTATATTGTTGCTGTGGAGCCTGTTGCTGGAGTGGCCTGGGCTGGTTCTGTACAGCTAATGCATTCTGAGGTGGTGCCTGGCGCTGTGTTCCTTGTTGCTGCTGGTTCTGTCTGTTGTTACCTTGCCCAGCTTGTCTTGGGCAGTCTTTGAGCTGGTGTGCCATGGATCCACATCTGAAGCATGCTCCCGTAATCGTACGGCATTGAGCACTCTCATGGTTTTTACCACAGTGAACGCAAACTAGAGCATTCTGCACGTTTTGTTCATGCCTCGGTCGTTTGTTCTGATGGTTCCTTGGTTGGTGATTCTGTTGGTGAGCTGGTGCCTTTCCTTGGATCTTGAGGATCTTGTTGTTCAGGTTCTCGAATTTGTAGGCCCTTCTCACAGCCTCTTCAAAAGTGATAGGTGGTACAACACCCGTGGCATCCCTCTCAATGATCGGATTAAGTCCTTCAAGGAACTTCGCTATCTTTTTCTCCACAGTGTCAATCGACTCAAGGGCATATCGAGACAACCTTTCGAACTTCGTGAGGTACTCTTGAACGGTCGTGCTACCTTGTACGAGCTGCTGGAATTCAATGGCCTTCTGCCTCTTCACATGTGTCGGTACATACTTGTCACCGAATTGTCTCTTGAAACTTGTCCAAGCCTCTGCGTCTGCTATGGTCCTATACTCAGCCTTGATTGTTTTCCACCATATATCCGCTAGGCCAGTGAACATGGAAGCGGTGAGTTACACTTGCTGTCTACCGGTACATCTAAATATCTCAAAGATGTTCTCTGTATGCTCCAACCAGTCATCTGCAGCTAATGGGTCCTCATGCCCAGTGAACTCCTTGGGACCCCTCTTCCTAAACTTTTCATACAATGCATTGGGGTCGTGTTCCCTATTGTTAATGACAATCTGAGTGCCTAGAGGTTGCGCTGGTGCCGGTTCAGGTCTCCTTTCCAACACTTCTAACAACTGCCTTTGCATCGTAGCCATCTCCCTAGCATGCTCTTCATCCTTCCTGGCCATTTGCTCTTGCAATCTTGCCTGATTTTCATTGGCTTGACGTTGCTGGTCAAGCATGGCTTGCATCATCTGTTGAAATTGATTCTGCATGTTGGGATCCGGAGTACCGTTTCCTAGTGGCCCGGTGTGTTCACTATTGCTTGCGGTGGGATTGTCGGTTACGGGTCTTTTTCGAGGTGGAATATCACTGTAAAACAAATTGTTAGCACATAAAATCATATAAGGGTTACACATTGCTCACACGAGTCCAACTAACGAAAAGTCTAACGAAAGGTCTAACGGATCCTCGCCACGTCCTTAGGATTTCTAGTTTCTTTTAATTGCCTGAAACACGTCTCGCTTTGATACCAGTCTGTCGCGACCCCGGACCGGGGGACCCGGGACCGCGACGGGGTGGTGTGGTGTGTGGATAATGAACCACCCCTTGTTAATAATGATTATTATACATTTCCTTAATTTCCCACAGGTTTCCGCGGTGAGGATTCCACATTCACTCGTAGAACATTTATATAGGTGCGGAAGCGTGTAGCAAATCAAACTCTCAATCCAATCACATCATATGAGACTGTTAATAAACAAGTATAGCATGATGTCAGAGTGAGCAATGATCTCATTAGCATTCCCAAAATATTAAGTTAAAGTTTAAACAAAAGAACAAGTTAATTAACATTCCCCAAAAATAATGGCCAATAAAGGCCAGTACAACCAAAGTACAAATCAATAACATCCCAAAAATGTTCGCAGCTCAAAGCTAAACCCAATGTCTACATGACATTGTCAGCTTGCCACTCCACTAGACGTTGCGGTTCACCGACCGCCTCCTCTGGCTCCTCCTCAAGGGCAAAGACGGGAGCTGGACCTGAGTACCACAAAAATGGGTCAGACACGACGGTCTGGCAGGTGGGTGAATAGATAATACCAATAAAGAAATCAAAGCATATCTTAGACGTAACGAAAACTGTCATAAAACAGGATGCATAGTTCATTTAAAGTACAGATGCAATATAAATCATGCGGGGTATTCAAGGTACAGGAACTGACTAGATGGCAACCACACTAGAGCTAAATCCTCTCCATCACTAAAGTGATGAGAGCACATTCAGTGCGTTGGGCTCGAACACACGAAGTGACGAGAACCAACATTATATACATATACATATACATATAGCTAGGCAAGACCACGGCCGCGGAACCGGGTAACGGGACAGAACAGGATCCAAGTTGCAACTGGCGGGAGCACAGGGGGAGACCCAAGTCAGTTGATCAGACTGACAAGGATGTCCAAGCTTAGTGGTGCCGACTCTTAGGTTACATGATAAATCAAAACATATACAAAACTATATCAATATAAAACATACGGGCAGGCGGGGCATGGTGCTCGAAGGCACACATTTCATATTATTTTCGGTTCATGTATACACGGGCTGGCAGGACATATCGGGTGTACAAATCGGGATTTGAGAGAAAACCAGTAGATTCGGGTTATTATACAAATAACTGAATAAAACAATGCAATGAATCCTTATGCCATTAGGGACTATGAATTGGGGCATCTATATTCAAACGACCTGTATAAGGATCTTGTATGTCTAAATTACCCTTAGTATGGTACTCAAATGATAGAGGACATACTAAGTTTCCTTATGCACGTTGATGAATCTAAAGGTCCCAATACCTTTTCCGAAATGGTTTTTCTTTCTATGTCAATCTCCTTATGTCATCCCCTGGGTCTTTCCAAGGTGGTAGGGCATCAGAACAACCCATCCAAACCTTTAAATACCATATCTGAAACCAATAGAAAAGACTCAGGAATTCTGGGTAAAACTCGGTCACCTGTCGGTCAGGTGGCGGTTAGCCGCCGATGTGATCGGCGGTTAGCCGCTGACTGACCGCGGGGCACCCTGCTAAAATGTAGCATTCTGTGTTTCTAACCGCGCATCTCGGCTACCTAGCGGTCACATGGTTTTTGGATTGGCGGTTAGCCGCGAGCTGACCGCGCGGCTGACCGCGGTTCGCCTGTCAAAATACGGCATTCTGTGTTTCTAACCGCATCTGGGTCGGCTGGCCGCCGGTCACCTGTCGGCTGGCCGCCAAGGTGACCGCCCGCTGACCGCCCAGCTGCGGGAACTACACATCAGGTGCAGATTTCAGTGCTTTCTTTCCCAAACTATTTCACCTCAACTCTAACCCTTTCCTAACATGAAATAGATCCATTCCCTTCCATTCAACATTTAATTCTTTCCACCAACCACCCTTTTCATCAATGCATTTATTTCCTCTACCAATGCAAATCTCATTCAATGCAAATACAAATCTCATTTAAGAAGTCATACTAACCCAAAATAAACTTTCATGAATGCATGCATATATTCTCATAGAACTAACTAACAGAAAACCATGACAATAAATACATTTCCAAAAGCATTATAAACATAATGAATCAAATGAAATAGGAATAGTAAAAATCCACATTTTCAACCAAAATAAGAACTTATTCAAATCGAATCCATTCATCCACTTGCCTTGGTCTCCAAGTATGCTAATCAAGCTCTAATCACTCTATCAAGCTCAAAATCTACAATCTACACAAAAATCCCCAAAATACAATCATTACAACCCTAGAATGTCAAAACCAAGAAATAGATGGAGATAGCTTCCAATAATCAAGGTGAAGCACCTCCTAGGCTAGATGAACACACAATCAAGAGATGAGAAGAAGGACTTACATGAAGAGTCCTCTAATGGCAAGAGTTTGCTCAAGAGATAACTTGGATTGGGAGGCTCTCTCTACAAATGGTATCAAGAAGAAGTTCTCATGGAGGGGAAGAAGATCACCACCTCCATTTTGCCTTTAGCAATAGATTTGAGAGAGATTGAGAGATGGAGGAGCAAGGAGCAAGAAGAAGAACCTAGGGCTGGGCTGGAATACCTTGTTCTCAAGAAATTGCAAGAAGAGGAGGAGGGAAAAGAACTCCTCCTTATATGGACAATGGCTATGGGTCCCACAACTTAAAAGTCCAATCGAGCTAAAACATCGTTCTACGGGCTTCGGACGGATTCGACGAAGAAGGAAGAATTGATCGTCGAAATTTCTACTTTCCAAAAAGTATATATTTTACGAGTTTCGGAGACATTGAAAATAGTGTCCAGATTTTGTGTAAAAAGACTGTTTTACCCTTATCAATGGCAAAGTAGGGTTTAGAGGTCTCGAATGGAAACGGAGCAAATACAAAAGTTGTCGGGAATCATAAAATACTTTGAACGGAGTAATTTACAGATTTCCAGAATTATAACTAAACCCCCGAAACTAATCAAGACCCACTAAAAAGGAACCCCCAAAGGGCCCCACTAGATTAAAAGAGTCCCCAAAATTATTCAAAGCTATAAAAAGCTATTCTAATCCAGATTTACTCAATTTCCACTAATCACACTTATAGCTAAAACACGTCTTAATTAACACTAAAAGGAAACTCTCGGGGCGGGGTCTTACAGTTGGCCTACTTATACAAAATTGTTTTATGTATTTAAGAGATGGCCTCTGATGGATTAATAGGAGTGGATTAGGCCCAAGCCTGTGAGTGGGGCGAGTTGAGAAAAGAGTCCACCATGTTTGTGTCATATGTCGCATGAGAATGATTTCATATGTGATTGGTGGGACCCATCTATTAGTGTCATATGTCGCATGAGAATGATTTCATATGTGATTGGTAGGACCCATCTATTAAACTCAAATGAATAAAAAAAAAAGAAGCTTTAGTTATGAGATGAAGGAGCGCACCATTCTACAAGTCCTCTTGATTATCAAAACCGTAATCAATCCCCTTCCACTTAAAGAAACTCCACACGGACCTTTCTATTTTATTTTATAAGAACTCCCCCATTAGAATACTTATTTGGATACCCAATCATATCCATAAAATCTCAAAATTTTCAACTAATTTTAAGTTTCAATAAAACTGATTTCTTTTCCCAAATTTCCTCTCATGATCGCATCAGTGTGAGCATAGTAATTTTATTTTCTACTTCTGACATCAAACAATGTGACAATTATTAAATAAGTGGAAATTTGAAATTTAGTGCAATTGTTTTTTACATTGAAACGAATGTGAGTTTATCTTTTCATTGATACAGTATAATTGATGCATGGATATCTGCTTTAAATATGAGTTATATTAGATCAATTTTGAAATTGTTTTATGCTATGTAAAGTATAAGTTCATTGCATGCAACAATTGGTTCTTTATCTTGATAATGACTCAGGCATTCAGCTGTCAAATTTAGAGTCACCCTTTTCATTGCAACAATTGCTATGTGTCTGCATTCCATTGCCAGTTCTTTAGTAGATGTAGATAAGATCATCTTCAGTTTGTAGACATGTTTCATGTCAGTACTCCACTTTTCGTTTCTACTTTGCGTTAGGTAAGGCTACAAAGGGGTCGGGTTTTACAGGCTCCAATTATGTTTAAACGGTTTTGGACCTAAATCCAAATTGTAGGATTCTTGTATATATTTTTTATTATTCATATAAATTTGTTTTAGCACATCTTTGAAACACGAGTTGAAACACTAGTTGGAGAAAAACAATAGCATGATTCGAATGATGGAGTTTTTAAAACTTTATTCCCATCTTTTTTATTAATTGACTCTTCGTACCATAATACTTTTATATGTTTCATTCTTCATAAATATCCTACACCTTTTCCATTATCCAACTGCAAAATAATGTTCATTTTGGTTATTTAATCCTTTAAATAATTGCTTTTAAATTATTTATTTTAACTATGACTGTGTAATGAATTATATGTTAATAGTCATTTACATTTCATTTAAATGAAATGAATACTACTATTTAAAATTTTAACAACTCTTTAAATAAGCCAGCGTGGGCCCTCAAGCGCTAGTTATATTTATTAAAGCAGCAGGTGATTCTATGGGAGAGCGGCATGTGGCGGCATGGGAATCCCTTGGAAAGCGACACGTGGCGGCATGGGAGTCTATCCCTTTAGGAGATAAACTAGGGATGTGGACGTCGGTAGAGAGGAGAGAAATAAGGGGAGAAAATTAGGAGAGAAGAGAAAAAATCAGAGATTTAGAATTTATTTAAATTTTCTTGATTGTTACTTAGGACTGTAGTGTGGGGTTGACCCAGGTCCACAGACCTGGTCCAATAACAGAAAGACTGGTCCAAATCCGCATTTAGATTCGGCAGGTCAGGGCCGAGTCCAAAGGTAAAGACATTATGGACCTTCCTCAAGCCCATACCAACATTGGTGTATGATCCATCTATCCGTTTCTTTTTTCAAAAACAAAACAAAATAAGATGGCCTTCATAGTCCTTGCATGCATCCAAGACGGCAAGACCTAGCCAAATGATGGCTCATTAACTACAAATGTGTGGAGCCCACTTTACCTACATACAAACAACCACCTAGTCCCATCCTGAAAGTGAAAAATTTAGTAACTTTTTCATTACTGACTTTTTATCTCTATTTGTTAATATTAACATCTTTGTGAAATGTTGAATTATAGTAATGAGCTTTCATTTAAATAATGTCATTGTTTAAACATTGAGTTACAGTAATGAGCTTTCTTGAGTCATAGAAAGTTATTTTAAAGCAAAACGCGACTCGGAATATCTTAAAATGCGTGTTTCAGCCTAGAATC
Source organism: Persea americana (assembly GCA_029852735.1). NCBI lineage: Eukaryota > Viridiplantae > Streptophyta > Magnoliopsida > Laurales > Lauraceae > Persea > Persea americana. Next base: position 58,462,338 of record CM056810.1, read on the forward strand.
GTATGAAATGCATTTGAAACCAAAAGTGTGTCGGATGTGAATTTTGATCCCCCCCGAGAGGGGAATCGCCATTCAACAGTGTGAGATAAAAAAATACATCGAAAATGAGGATTTCGACTACCCTCAAAATCGACGGATCACGATCGCCAGTTACGGATTCGGCCGTAACACCGTCCTTCGACGAAAATCGAAAGAATGCGTGAGGAAAATAGGGTGGGTTCTTCTCTCGTCTAATGTGCCGCTGGCGACACACGACGGTTGTCTTGTCACTTAATTTGGGTCTTTCAATTTGGGTCAAACTTGGGTGAAGGGTCAAATTATGGGCTTCAAGATGGGACCATAATGAACTAGGCAAAGGAAATCAACATCCAGGGTTGAACAGACTAATTAAAGTTAAATTCAAGTATTCTAGGGGATAAGCGAATTAAAATGAAAATAAACTAAGAAAATAAGGGGAAAGGTGCCAAATATTTAGAAGAGGATCAACCCCATTCTTGGGTACCCCCTTCAATGTCCTTCGACGACCTAGGGTTTAAAGGTTGATTCTTCGAATCGAAAGAATGATGCAGACGAAACTTCGAGTTGTGATTTATGTGGGTTTGCGTGCGATACGCAGGTGATAAAAGTGCATGGCCGATGATGGGCCAGAAGTAAGATAAAAATGGCTGATGTTAAGCCGGGATTGATTGAGGGTGGCCAATGATGGGCCGGTAGTAAATAAACTGATATTGGGGTGTGTGAAATCACTCGTCTCGTTTCGTCATTCTCATTAATTCAGGTTCTCGGAATTAGCCTCTATTCCCTTTAATCATTGAGTTCAGATAAATATTTGGCACTGGAGGTGGAGGAAAAGAGAAGAAAATATTTTTGGGATTGGTTTTGTTGGTTTTATAGTTTTTTTTGGATTTTAATAATTGGGGCTAGAAGGGCCTAACTAGGGAAGTTCCTACTTGGATTCAATCTAACCGTTCCATTTCCCTAATGGATCTCTATCCTATCCGAAGGTCCTAACAGCCCACATCCGCCCTCCAGGTCCCTTAGCGGGGGCCGGAGAGCGAGTGGGACCTAATCAGTTAGGATTATTGAAACTAGGGAAGTCTAAGCTAGCTAGGGGTAGACCTAGATCTAAGTCCGGGGTCTGACCTAATCAGTTAGGCTATAGTCTAATTTCTAACTCCAATTTATTAATATTTTGGTTTTTTTTAATATCTTTTACTTTGTTTTTGGTCGTTTTGATTTTTATGGTTTTTATTTTCTTTTTATGTATTTATTTATTAAGCCTTAAATCCTAAATTGATTTAGCCTAATGAAATGGGGTGAGGAGGGAGTAATAAGTTTCTAATTTTTATTTAATAATTTATTTGAAATTTCCTAAATGAGATCTCCTAATCCTAATGACATGGGGGAAGAGAAGAGAAGTCAACTATTGGATTTAGCCTAATTATTTCAAATTAGTAGGGTAGCTAAAATTCTATTTTTAATCTTTACTTTTAATTTTATTATTTGGTTTTGTTTTTGTTTTGGGGTTTTTGTTTGTTTTAAGACGGGATTCGGGGAAATTCGGGCTAGAGAACTAATGCCGTGGGGTTCTAAGCCTTTTCTGAATGAAAGAGTTTGATTGATATTTTGTGCGGCTCTGGGAAGACGTTGGTTGTAGACAGCATTCGACGCAACCCGCGGTTGAACGACGTGCCCTGGAAAATACTGTGATGGCTCTTTATTTTTAAAATGGGTTTTCGGCAAATTAGGGCTTAGGAACCAATGTCGTGGGACTCAGTCCCCTTTCCCTCTAAAAACCGTATCTAGTGCAGTCAATGGCCAGTACTTGGATAAGAACACGAGTTGGATGATTCTGGGGCGTTACGGGGTGTTACTATTTGTCTTCGCGAATGCGATGCATTTGGTACGATTGTAGGCCGACAAATGCATTTTACGATATTCTGAGACACGTATCCCTTCGAAATGAGTTTCAAGCGAGTGTGTGGTTAGGAACGCACTGCAGGGGTTTCAAGGTCCTTTAACACCGAGACCGGTGCCTCGGGCAGTTCGTTCGTGATTCTAGGCGGATCGGCGAAGCTATAAGCTGTAGACCACATTTCACACAAATGATTGTTTGGATACGCGCTCTCCAAAGATCTTTGATACATTTAACTTTAAAACGGGTTTCAGGAAAGGTTAGGCTTAAGAGCTGATATCATGAGATTCTTCCAGGTTTTGCGACCGACAAAAGAATATTGTGCAATCAATAGCCCGTATTTCGATAAAAGCGCGTGCCGGATGACTCTATGGTCTCGGGTCTAGTCCTTTGCTTCGAAATGCGTTTACTACAATTCCACGCCGAAATACACATGTAATGATGATCTCAGATACTTTTCATTTTGAATAGGGTTTCGGGCGATTCACGGGTAAGGAACGAATTACATGGGCTTGAGGGATGTTTAGGTCTGAAACTCGTGCTTGGGACGGTTCCTAATCTATTTCACTACGAAACCACGTTCTAGGTGGGTGTAAGAAACCACTGGCTCCAAAGAACGTTTCACGAAGTCCGCGGCTGAAAGAAGAGCTCTCGGAAGTTCTTTGAATCCGTTTTCGTTTAAGACGGGATTCGGGGAAATTCGGGCTAGAGAACTAATGCCGTGCGGTTCTGAGCCTTTTCTGAATGAAAGAGTTTGATTGATATTTTGTGCGGCTCTGGGAAGACGTTGGTTGTAGATCGCATTCGACGTAACCCACGGTTGAACGACGTGCCCTGGAAAATACTGTGATGGCTCTTTACTTTTAAAATGGGTTTCCGGCAAATTAGGGCTTAGGAACCAATGTCGCGGGACTCAGTCCCCTTTCCCTCTTAAAACCGTATCTAGTGCAGTCAATGGCCAGTACTTGGATAAGAACACAAGTTGGATGATTCTGGGGCGTTCCAGGGTGTTACTATTTGTCTTCGGGATTGCGATGCATTTGGTACGATTGTAGGCCGACAAACGCATTTTACGATATTCTGAGACACGTATCCCTTCGAAATGAGTTTCAAGCGAGTGTGTGGTTAGGAACGCACTGCAGGGGTTTCAAGGTCCTTTAACACCGAGATCCGTGCCTCGGGCAGTTCTTTCGTGATTCTAGGCGGATCGGCGAAGCTATAAGCTGTAGACCACATTTCACACAAATGATTGTTTGGATACGCGCTCTCCAAAGATCTTTGATACATTTAACTTTAAAACGGGTTTCAGGAAAGGTTAGGCTTAAGAGCTGATATCATGATATTCTTCCAGGCTTTGCGACCGACAAAAGAATATTGTGCAATCAATAGCCCGTATTTGGATAAAAGCGCGTGCCGGATGACTCTATGGTCTCGGGTCTAGTCCTTTGCTTCGAAATGCGTTTGCGACAATTCCATGCCGAAATACACAAGTAATGATGATCTCAGATACTTTTCGTTTTGAATAGGGCTTCGGGAGATTCACGGGTAAGGAACGAATTACATGGGCTTGAGGGGTGTTTAGGTCTGAAACTCGTGCTTGGAACGGTTCCTAATCTATTTCACTACGAAACCACGTTCTAGGTGGGTGTAAGAAACCGCTGGCTCCAAAGGGCGTTTCACGAAGTCCGCGGCTGAAAGAAGAGCTCTCGGAAGTTCTTTGGATCCGTTTTCGTTTAAGACCGGATTCGGGGAAATTCGGGCTAGGGAACTAATGCCGTGGGGTTCTGAGCCTTTTCTGAATGAAAGGGTTTGATTGATATTTTGTGCGGCTCTTGGAAGACGTTGGTTGTAGACCGCATTCGACGCAACCCGCGGTTGAACGACGTGCCCTGGAAAATAATGTGATGGCTCGTTACTCTTAAAATGGGTTTCCGACAAATTAGGGCTTAGGAACCATTGTCGCGGGACTCAGTCTCCTTTCCCTCTTAAAACCGTATCTAGTGCAGTCAATGGCCAGTACTTGGATAAGAACACGAGTTGGATGATTCTGGGGCGTTCCAGGGTGTTACTATTTGTCTTTTGGATTGCGATGCATTTGGTACGATTGTAGGCCGACAAACGCATTTAGGATATTCTGAGACACGTATCCCTCCGAAATGATTTTCAAGCGAGTGTGTGGTTAGGAACGCACTGCAGGGGTTTCAAGGTCCTTGAACACCGAGACCCGTGCCTCGGGCAGTTCGTTCGTGATTCTAGGCGGATCGGCGAAGCTATACGCTGTAGACCATATTTCACACAAATGATTGTTTGGGTACGCGCTCTCCAAAGATCTATGATACATTTAACTTTAAAACGGGTTTCAGGAAAGGTCGGGCTTAAGAGATGATATCATGAGATTCTTCCAGGTTTTGCGACCGACAAAAGAATATTGCGCAATCAATAGCCCGTATTTCGATAAAAGCGCGTGCCGGATGACTCTATGGTCTCGGGTCTAGTCCTTTGCTTCGAAATGCGTTTACTACAATTCCATGCCGAAATACACATGTACTGATGATCTCAGATACTTTTCATTTTGAATAGGGTTTCGGGCGATTCACGGGTAAGGAACGAATTACATGGGCTTGAGGGGTGTTTAGGTCTGAAATTCATGCTTGGGACGGTTCCTAATCCATTTCACTACGAAAGCACGTTCTAGGTGGGTGGAAGAAACCACTGGCTCCAAAGAACGTTTCACGAAGTCCGCGGCTGAAAGAAGAGCTCTCGGAAGTTCTTTGAATCCGTTTTCGTTTAAGAGGAGATTCGGGAAAATTCGGGCTAGGGAACTAATGCCGTGGGGTTCTGAGCCTTTTCCGAATGAAAGAGTTTGATTGATATTTTGTGCGGCTCTGGGTAGCCGTTGGTTGTAGACCGCATTCGACGCAACCCGCGGTTGAACGACGTGCCCTGGAAAATACTTTGTTGGCTCTTTACTTTTAAAATGGGTTTCCGGCAAATTAGGGCTTAGGAACCAATGTCGCGGGACTCAGTCCCCTTTCCCTCTTAAAACCGTATCTAGTGCAGTCAATGGCCAGTACTTGGATAAGAACACGAGTTGGATGATTCTGGGGCGTTCCGGGGTGTTACTATTTGTCTTTTGGATTACGATGCATTTGGTACGATTGTAGGCCGACAAACGCATTTAGGATATTCTGAGACACGTATCCCTTCGAAATGATTTTCAAGCGAGTGTGTGGTTAGGAACGCACTGCAGGGGTTTCAAGGTCCTTGAACACCGAGACCCGTGCCTCGGGCAGTTCGTTTGTGATTCTAGGCGGATCGGCGAAGCTATACGCTGTAGACCACATTTCACACAAATGATTGTTTGGATACGCGCTCTCCAAAGATCTTTGATACATTAAACTTTAAAACGGGTTTCAGGAAAGGTTGGGCTTAAGTGCTGATATCATGAGATTCTTCCAGGTTTTGCGACCGACAAAAGAATATTGTGCAATCAATAGCCCGTATTTCGATAAAAGCGCATGCCGGATGACTCTATGGTCTCGGGTCTAGTCCTTCGCTTCGAAATGCGTTTACTACAATTCCATGCCGAAATACACATGTAATGATGATATCAGATACTTTTCGTTTTGAATAGGGTTTCGGGCGATTCACGGGTAAGGAACGAATTACTTGGGCTTGAGGGGTGTTTAGGTCTGAAACTCGTGCTTGGGACGGTTCCTAATCCATTTCACTACGAAACCACGTTCTAGGTGGGTGTAAGAAACCACTGGCTCCAAAGGGCGTTTCACGAAGTCCGCGGCTGAAAGAAGAGCTCTCGGAAGTTCTTTGAATCCGTTTTCGTTTAAGAGGAGATTCAGGGAAATTCGGGCTAGGGAACTAGTGCCGTGGGGTTCTTACCCTTGTCTAAATGAAAGAGTTTGATTAATATTTTTGCGGCTCTGGGAAGACGCTGGTTGTAGACCGCATTCGACGCAACCCGCGGTTAAACGACGTGCCCTGGAAAATACTTTGTTGGCTCTTTACTTTTAAAATGGGTTTCCGGCATATTAGGGCTTAGGAACCAATGTCGCGGGACTCAGTCCCCTTTCCCTCTTAAAACCGTTTCTAGGGCAGTCAATGGCCAGTACTTGGATAAGAACACGAGTTGGATGATTCTGGGGCGTTCCGGGGTGTTACTATTTGTCTTCGGGATTGCGATGCATTTGGTACGATTGTAGGCCGACAAACGCATTTAGGATATTCTGAGACACGTATCCCTTCGAAATGATTTTCAAGCGAGTGTGTGGTTAGGAACGCACTGCAGCGGTTTCAAGGTCCTTTAACACCGAGACCCGTGCCACGGGCAGTTCGTTCGTGACTCTAGGCGAATCGGCGAAGCTATATGCTGTAGACCACATTTCACACAAATGATTGTTTGGATACGCGCTCTCCAAAGATCTTTGATACATTTAACTTTAAAACGGGTTTCAGGAAAGGTTAGGCTTAAGAGCTGATATCATGAGATTCTTCCAGGTTTTGCGACCGACAAAAGAATATTGTGCAATCAATAGCCCGTATTTCGATAAAAGCGCATGCCGGATGACTCTATGGTCTCGGGTCTAGTCCTTCGCTTCGAAATGCGTTTACTACAATTCCATGCCGAAATACACATGTAATGATGATATCAGATACTTTTCGTTTTGAATAGGGTTTCGGGCGATTCACGGGTAAGGAACGAATTACTTGGGCTTGAGGGGTGTTTAGGTCTGAAACTCGTGCTTGGGACGGTTCCTAATCCATTTCACTACGAAACCACGTTCTAGGTGGGTGTAAGAAACCACTGGCTCCAAAGGGCGTTTCACGAAGTCCGCGGCTGAAAGAAGAGCTCTCGGAAGTTCTTTGAATCCGTTTTCGTTTAAGAGGAGATTCAGGGAAATTCGGGCTAGGGAACTAGTGCCGTGGGGTTCTTACCCTTGTCTAAATGAAAGAGTTTGATTAATATTTTTGCGGCTCTGGGAAGACGCTGGTTGTAGACCGCATTCGACGCAACCCGCGGTTAAACGACGTGCCCTGGAAAATACTTTGTTGGCTCTTTACTTTTAAAATGGGTTTCCGGCATATTAGGGCTTAGGAACCAATGTCGCGGGACTCAGTCCCCTTTCCCTCTTAAAACCGTTTCTAGGGCAGTCAATGGCCAGTACTTGGATAAGAACACGAGTTGGATGATTCTGGGGCGTTCCGGGGTGTTACTATTTGTCTTCGGGATTGCGATGCATTTGGTACGATTGTAGGCCGACAAACGCATTTAGGATATTCTGAGACACGTATCCCTTCGAAATGATTTTCAAGCGAGTGTGTGGTTAGGAACGCACTGCAGAGGTTTCAAGGTCCTTTAACACCGAGACCCGTGCCACGGGCAGTTCGTTCGTGACTCTAGGCGAATCGGCGAAGCTATATGCTGTAGACCACATTTCACACAAATGATTGTTTGGATACGCGCTCTCCAAAGATCTTTGATACATTTAACTTTAAAACGGGTTTCAGGAAAGGTTAGGCTTAAGAGCTGATATCATGAGATTCTTCCAGGTTTTGCGACCGACAAAAGAATATTGTGCAATCAATAGCCCGTATTTGGATAAAAGCGTGTGCCGGATGACTCTATGGTCTCGGGTCTAGTCCTTTGCTTCAAAATGCGTTTGCGACAATTCCATGCCGAAATACACAAGTAATGATGATCTCAGATACTTTTCGTTTTGAATAGGGCTTCGGGCGATTCACGGGTAAGGAACGAATTACTTGGGCTTGAGGGGTGTTTAGGTCTGAAACTCTTGCTTGGGACGGTTCCTAATCTATTTCACTACGAAACCACGTTCTAGGTGGGTGTAAGAAACCGCTGGCTCCAAAGGGCGTTTCACGAAGTCCGCGGCTGAAAGAAGAGCTCTAGGAAGTTCTTTGGATCCGTTTTCGTTTAAGACCGGATTCGGGGAAATTCGGGCTAGGGAACTAATGCCGTGGGGTTCTGAGCCTTTTCTGAATGAAAGAGTTTGATTGATATTTTGTGCGGCTCTGGGAAGACGTTGATTGTAGACCGCATTCGACACAACCAGCGGTTGAGCGACGTGCCCTAAAAAATACAGTGTTGGCTCTTTACTTTTAAAATGGGTTTCCGGCAAATTAGGGCTTAGGAACCAATGTCGCGGGACTCAGTCCCCTTTCCCTCTTAAAACCGTATCTAGTGCAGTCAATGGCCAGTACTTGGATAAGAACACGAGTTGGATGATTCTGGGGCGTTTCGGGGTGTTACTATTTGTCTTCGGGATTGCGATGCATTTGCAACGATTGCAGGCTGACAAACGCATTTTATGATATTCTGAGACACGTATCCCTTCGAAATGAGTTTCAAGCGAGTGTGTGGTTAGGAACGCACTGCAGGGGTTTCAAGGTCCTTTAACACCGAGACCCGTGCCTCGGGCAGTTCGTTCGTGATTCTAGGCGGATCGGCGAAGCTATACGCTGTAGACCACATTTCACACAAATGATTGTTTGGATACGCGCTCTCCAAAGATCTTTGATACATTTAGCTTTAAAACGGGTTTCAGGAAAGGTTGGGCTTAAGAGCTGATATCATGAGATTCTTCCAGGTTTTGCGACCGACAAAGGAATATTGTGCAATCAATAGCCCGTATTTGGATAAAAGCGCGTGCCGGATGACTCTATGGTCTCGGGTCTAGTCCTTCGCTTCGAAATGCGTTTACAACAATTCCGTGCCGAAATACACATGTAATGATGATCTCAGATACTTTTCGTTTTGAATAGGGTTTCGGGCGATTCACGGGTAAGGAACGAATTACATGGGCTTGAGGCCTGTTTTGGTCTGAACCTCGTGGTTGGGACGGTTCCTAATCCATTTCACTACGAAACCACGTTCTAGGTGGGTGTAAGAAACCACTGGCTCCAAAGGGCGTTTCACGAAGTCCGCGGCTGAAAGAAGAGCTCTCGGAAGTTCTTTGAATCCGTTTTCGTTTAAGACCGGATTCGGGGAAATTCGGGCTAGGGAACTAATGCCGTGGGGTTCTGAGCCTTTTTTGAATGAAAGAGTTTGATTGATATTTTGTGCGGCTCTGGGAAGACGTTGATTGTAGACCGCATTCGACGCAACCCGCGGTTGAACGACGTGCCCTGGAAAATACTGTGTTGGCTCTTTGCTTTTAAAATGGGTTTCCGGCGAATTAGGGCTTAGGAACCAATGTCGCGGGACTCAGTCCCCTTTCCCTCTTAAAACCGTATCTAGTGCAGTCAATGGCCAGTACTTGGATAAGAACACGAGTTGGATGATTCTGGGGCGTTCCGGGGTGTTACTATTTGTCTTTTGGATTGCGATGCATTTGGTACGATTGTAGGCCGACAAACGCATTTAGGATATTCTGAGACACATATCCCTTCGAAATGATTTTCAAGCGAGTGTGTGGATAGGAACGCACTGCAGGGGTTTCAAGGTCCTTTAACACCGAGACCCGTGCCTCGGGCAGTTCGTTTGTGATTCTAGGCGGATCGGCGAAGCTATACGCTGTAGACCACATTTCACACAAATGATTGTTTGGATACGCGCTCTCCAAAGATCTTTGATACATTAAACTTTAAAACGGGTTTCAGGAAAGGTTGGGCTTAAGTGCTGATATCATGAGATTCTTCCAGGTTTTGTGACCGACAAAAGAATATTGTGCAATCAATAGCCCGTATTTGGATAAAAGCGCGTGCCGGATGACTCTATGGTCTCGGGTCTAGTCCTTCGCTTCGAAATGCGTTTACTACAACTCCGTGCCGAAATACACATGTAATGATGATATCAGATACTTTTCGTTTTGAATAGGGTTTCGGGCGATTCACGGGTAAGGAACGAATTACTTGGGCTTGAGGGGTGTTTAGGTCTGAAACTCGTGCTTGGGACGGTTCCTAATCCATTTCACTACGAAACCACGTTCTAGGTGGGTGTAAGAAACCACTGGCTCCAAAGGGCGTTTCACGAAGTCCGCGGCTGAAAGAAGAGCTCTCTGAAGTTCTTTGAATCCGTTTTCGTTTAAGACGAGATTCAGGGAAATTCGGGCTAGGGAACTAGTGCCGTGGGGTTCTTACCCTTGTCTGAATGAAAGAGTTTGATTAATATTTTGTGCGGCTCTGGGAAGACGCTGGTTGTAGACCGCATTCGACGCAACCCGCGGTTGAACGACGTGCCCTGGAAAATACTTTGTTGGCTCTTTACTTTTAAAATGGGTTTCCGGCATATTTGGGCTTAGGAACCAATGTCGCGGGACTCAGTCCCCTTTCCCTCTTAAAACCGTTTCTAGTGCAGTCAATGGCCAGTACTTGGATAAGAACACGAGTTGGATGATTCTGGGGCGTTCCGGGGTGTTACTATTTGTCTTCGGGATTGCGATGCATTTGGTACGATTGTAGGCCGACAAACGCATTTAGGATATTCTGAGACACGTATCCCTTCGAAATGATTTTCAAGCGAGTGTGTGGTTAGGAACGCACTGCAGGGGTTTCAAGGTCCTTTAACACCGAGACCCGTGCCACGGGCAGTTCGTTCGTGATTCTAGGCGAATCGGCGAAGCTATACGCTGTAGTCCACATTTCACACAAATGATTGTTTGGATACGCGCTCTCCAAAGATCTTTGATACATTTAACTTTAAAACGGGTTTCAGGAAAGGTTAGGCTTAAGAGCTGATATCATGAGATTCTTCCAGGTTTTGCGACCGACAAAAGAATATTGTGCAATCAATAGCCCGTATTTGGATAAAAGCGTGTGCCGGATGACTCTATGGTCTCGGGTCTAGTCCATTGCTTCGAAATGCGTTTGCGACAATTCCATGCCGAAATACACAAGTAATGATGATCTCAGATACTTTTCGTTTTGAATAGGGCTTCGGGCGATTCACGGGTAAGGAACGAATTACATGGGCTTGAGGGGTGTTTAGGTCTGAAACTCGTGCTTGGGACGGTTCCTAATCTATTTCACTACGAAACCACGTTCTAGGTGGGTGTAAGAAACCGCTGGCTCCAAAGGGCGTTTCACGAAGTCCGCGGCTGAAAGAAGAGCTCTCGGAAGTTCTTTGGATCCGTTTTCGTTTAAGACCGGATTCGGGGAAATTCGGGCTAGGGAACTAATGCCGTGGGGTTCTGAGCCTTTTCTGAATGAAAGAGTTTGATTGATATTTTGTGCGGCTCTGGGAAGACGTTGATTGTAGACCGCATTCGACACAACCAGCGGTTGAACGACGTGCCCTAAAAAATACAGTGTTGGCTCTTTACTTTTAAAATGGGTTTCCGGCAAATTAGGGCTTAGGAACCAATGTCGCGGGACTCAGTCCCATTTCCCTCTTAAAACCGAATCTAGTGCAGTCAATGGCCAGTACATGGATAAGAACACGAGTTGGATGATTCTGGGGCGTTTCGGGGTGTTACTATTTGTCTTCGGTATTGCGATGCATTTGCTACGATTGCAGGCCGACAAACGCATTTTATGATATTCTGAGACATGTATCCCTTCGAAATGAGTTTCAAGCGAGTGTGTGGTTAGGAACGCACTGCAGGGGTTTCAAGGTCCTTTAACACCGAGACCAGTGCCTCGAGCAGTTCGTTCGTGATTCTAGGCGGATCGGCGAAGCTATACGCTGTAGACCACATTTCACACAAATGATTGTTTGGATACGCGGTCTCCAAAGATCTTTGATTCATTTAGCTTTAAAACGGGTTTCAGGAAAGGTTGGGCTTAAGAGCTGATATCATGAGATTCTTCCAGGTTTTGCGACCGACAAAAGAATATTGTGCAATCAATAGCCCGTATTTGGATAAAAGCGAGTGCCGGATGACTCTATGGTCTCGGGTCTAGTCCTTGGCTTCGAAATGCGTTTACTAAAATTCCATGCCGAAATACACATGTAATGATGATATCATATACTTTTCGTTTTGAATAGGGTTTCGGGCGATTCACGGGTAAGGAACGAATTACATGGGCTTGAGGGGTGTTTAGGTCTGAAACTCGTGCTTGGGACGGTTCCTAATCTATTTCACTACGAAACCACGTTCTAGGTGGGTGTAAGAAACCGCTGGCTCCAAAGGGCGTTTCACGAAGTCCGCGGCTGAAAGAAGAGCTCTCGGAAGTTCTTTGGATCCGTTTTCGTTTAAGACCGGATTCGGGGAAATTCGGGTTAGGGAACTAATGCCGTGGGGTTCTGAGCCTTTTCTGAATGAAAGAGTTTGATTGATATTTTGTGCGGCTCTGGGAAGACGTTGATTGTAGACCGCATTCGACACAACCAGCGGTTGAACGACGTGCCCTAAAAAATACAGTGTTGGCACTTTACTTTTAAAATGGGTTTCCGGCAAATTAGGGCTTAGGAACCAATGTCGCGGGACTCAGTCCCTTTCCCTCTTAAAACCGTATCTAGTGCAGTCAATGGCCAGTACTTGGATAAGAACACGAGTTGGATGATTCTGGGGCGTTCCGGGGTGTTACTATTTGTCTTCGGGATTGCGATGCATTTGGTACGATTGCAGGCCGACAAACGCATGTTATGATATTCTGAGACACGTATCCCTTCGAAATGAGTTTCAAGCGAGTGTGTGGTTAGGAACGCACTGCAGGGGTTTCAAGGTCCTTTAACACCGAGACCAGTGCCTCGAGCAGTTCGTTCGTGATTCTAGGCGGATCGGCGAAGCTATACGCTGTAGACCACATTTCACACAAATTATTGTTTGGATACGCGCTCTCCAAAGATCTTTGATACATTTAGCTTTAAAACGGGTTTCAGGAAAGGTTGGGCTTAAGAGCTGATATCATGAGATTCTTCCAGGTTTTGCGACCGACAAAAGAATATTGTGCAATCAATAGCCCGTATTTGGATAAAAGCGCGTGCCGGATGACTCTATGGTCTCGGGTCTAGTCCTTCGCTTCGAAATGCGTTTACAATAATTCCGTGCCGAAATACACATGTAATGATGATCTCAGATACTTTTCGTTTTGAATAGGGTTTCGGGCGATTCACGGGTAAGGAACGAATTACATGGGCTTGAGGCCTGTTTTGGTCTGAACCTCGTGGTTGGGACGGTTCCTAATCCATTTCACTACGAAACCACGTTCTAGGTGGGTGTAAGAAACCACTGGCTCCAAAGGGCGTTTCACGAAGTCCGCGGCTGAAAGAAGAGCTCTCGGAAGTTCTTTGAATCCGTTTTCGTTTAAGACCGGATTCGGGGAAATTCGGGCTAGGGAACTAATGCCGTGGGGTTCTGAGCCTTTTCTGAATGAAAGAGTTTGATTGATATTTTGTGCGGCTCTAGGAAGACGTTGATTGTAGACCGCATTCGACGCAACCCGCGGTTGAACGACGTGCCCTGGAAAATACTGTGTTGGCTCTTTGCTTTTAAAATGGGTTTCCGGCGAATTAGGGCTTAGGAACCAATGTCGCGGGACTCAGTCCCCTTTCCCTCTTAAAACCGTATCTAGTGCAGTCAATGGCCAGTACTTGGATAAGAACACGAGTTGGATGATTCTGGGGCGTTCCGGGGTGTTACTATTTGTCTTTTGGATTGCGATGCATTTGGTACGATTGTAGGCCGACAAACGCATTTAGGATATTCTGAGACACATATCCCTTCGAAATGATTTTCAAGCGAGTGTGTGGATAGGAACGCACTGCAGGGGTTTCAAGGTCCTTTAACACCGAGACCCGTGCCTCGGGCAGTTCGTGTTTGATTCTAGGCGGATCGGCGAAGCTATACGCTGTAGACCACATTTCACACAAATGATTGTTTGGATACGCGCTCTCCAAAGATCTTTAATACATTAAACTTTAAAACGGGTTTCAGGAAAGGTTGGGCTTAAGTGCTGATATCATGAGATTCTTCCAGGTTTTGCGACCGACAAAAGAATATTGTGCAATCAATAGCCCGTATTTGGATAAAAGCGCGTGCCGGATCGCTCTATGGTCTCGGGTCTAGTCCTTTGCTTCGAAATACGTTTACTACAATTCCACGCCGAAATACACATGTAATGATGATCTCAGATACTTTTCGATTTGAATAGGGTTTCGGGCGATTCTCGGGTAAGGAACGAATTACATGGGCTTGAGGGGTGTTTAGGTCTGAAACTCGTGGTTGGGACGGCTCCTAATCGTTTTCACTACGAAACCACGTTCTAGGTGGTTGTAAGAAACCACTGGCTCCAAAGGGCGTTTCACGAAGTCCGCGGCAGAAAGAAGAGCTCTCGGAAGTTCTTTGAATCCGTTTTGGTTTAAGACGAGGTTCGGGGAAATTCGGGCTAGAGAACTAATGCCGTGGGGTTCTGAGCCTTTTCTGAATGAAAGAGTGTGATTGATATTTTGTGCGGCTCTGGGAAGACGTTGGTTGTAGACCGCATTCGACGCAACCCGCGGTTGAACGATGTGCCCCGGAAAACACTGTGATGGCTCTTTACTATTAAAATGGGTTTCCGGCAAATTAGGGCTTAGGAACCAATGTCGCGGGACTCTGTCCCCTTTCCCTCTTAAAACCGTATCTAGTGCAGTCAATGGCCAGTACTTGGATAAGAACACGAGTTGGATGATTCTGGGGCGTTCCGGGGTGTTACTATTTGTCTTCGGGATTGCGATGCATTTGGTACGATTGTTGGCCGACAGACGCATTTTACGAAATTCTGAGACACGTATCCCTTCGAAATGAGTTTAAAGCGAGTGTGTGGTTAGGAACGCACTGCAGGGGTTTCAAGGTCCTTTAACACCGAGACCCGTGCCTCGGGCATTTCGTTCGTGATTCTAGGCGGATCGGCGAAGCTATAAGCTGTAGACCACATTTCACACAAATTATTGTTTGGATACGCGCTCTCCAAAGATCTTCGATACATCTATCTTTAAAACGGATTTGAAGAAAGGTTAGGCTTAAGAGCTGATATCATGAGATTCTTCCAGGTTTTGCGACCGACAAAAGAATATTGTGCAATCAATAGCCCGTATTTGGATAAAATCGCGTGCCGGATGACTCTATGGTCTCGGGTCTAGTCCTTTTCTTCGAAATGCGTTTACTACAATTCCATGCCGAAATACACATGTAATGATGATCTCAGATACTTTTCGTTTTGAATAGGGTTTCGGGCGATTCACGGGCAAGGAACGAATTGCATGGGCTTGAGGGGTGTTTAGGTCTGAAAGTCGTGCTTGGGACGGTTCCTAATCCAATTCACTACGAAACCACGTTCTAGGCGGGTGTAAGAAACCACTGGCTCCAAAGGGCGTTTCACGAAGTCCGCGGCTGAAAGAAGAGCTCTCGGAAGTTCTTTGAATCCGTTTTCGTTTAAGACCGGATTCGGGGAAATTCGGGCTAGGGAACTAATGCCGCGGGGTTCTGAGCCTTTTCTGAATGAAAGTGTTTGATTGATATTTTGTGTGGCTCTGGGAAGACGTTGGTTGTAGACCGCATTCGACGCAACCCGCGGTTGAACGATGTGCCCTGGAAAACACTGTGATGGCTCTTTACTATTAAAATGGGTTTCCGGCAAATTAGGACCTAGGAACCAATGTCGCGGGACTCAGTCCCCTTTCCCTCTTAAAACCGTATCTAGTGCAGTCAATGGCCAGTACTTGGATAAGAACACGAGTTGGATGATTCTGGGGCGTTCCGGGGTGTTACTATTTGTCTTCGGGATTGTGATGCATTTGGTACGATTGTTGGCCGACAGACGCATTTTACGAAATTCTGAGACACGTATCCCTTCGAAATGAGTTTCAAGCGAGTGTGTGGTTAGGAACGCACTGCAGGGGTTTCAAGGTCCTTTAACACCGAGACCCGTGCCTCGGGCATTTCGTTCGTGATTCTAGGCGGATCGGCGAAGCTATAAGCTGTAGACCACATTTCACACAAATGATTGTTTGGATACGCGCTCTCCAAAGATCTTTGATACATTTAACTTTAAATCGGGTTTCAGGAAAGGTTAGGCTTAAGAGCAGATATCATGAGATTCTTCCAGGTTTTGCGACCGACAAAAGAATATTGTGCAATCAATAGCCCGTATTTGAATAAAAGCGCGTGCCGGATCACTCTATGGTCTCGGGTCTAGTCCTTTGCTTCGAAATGCGTTTACGACAACTCCATGCCGAAATACACAAGTAATGATGATCTCAGATACTTTTCGTTTTGAATAGGGTTTCGGGCGATTCACGGGTAAGGAACGAATTACATGGGCTTGAGGGGTGTTTAGGTCTGAAACTCGTGCTTGGGACGGTTCCTAATCCATTTCACTACGAAACCACGTTCTAGGTGGGTGTAAGAAACCACTGTTTCCAAAGGGCGTTTCACGAGGTCCGCGGCTGAAAGAAGAGCTCTCGGAAGTTCTTTGAATCCGTTTTCGTTTAAGACGGGATTCGGGGAAATTCGGGCTAGAGAACTAATGCCGTGCGGTTCTGAGCCTTTTCTGAATGAAAGAGTTTGATTGATATTTTGTGCGGCTCTGGGAAGACGTTGGTTGTAGACCGCATTCGACGCAACCTGCGGTTGAACGATGTGCCCTGGAAAACACTGTGATGGCTCTTTACTATTAAAATGGGTTTCCGGCAAATTAGGGCTTAGGAACCAATGTCGCTGGACTTAGTCCCCTTTCCCTCTTAAAATCGTATCTAGTGCAGTCAATGGCCAGTACTTGGATAAGAGCACGAGTTAGATGATTCTGGGGCGTTCCGGGGTGTTACTATTTGTCTTCGGGATTGCGATGCATTTGGTACGATTGTTGGCCGACAGACGCATTTTACGAAATTCTGAGACACGTATCCCTTCGAAATGAGTTTCAAGCGAGTGTGTGGTTAGGAACGCACTGCAGGGGTTTCAAGGTCCTTTAACACCGAGACCGTGCCTCGGGCATTTCGTTCGTGATTCTAGGCGGATCGGCGAAGCTATGAGCTGTAGACCACATTTCACACAAATGATTATTTGGATACGCGCTCTCCAAAGATCATCGATACATCTAACTTTAAAACGGGTTTCAGGAAAGGTTTGGCTTAAGAGCTGATATCATGAGATTCCTCCAGGTTTTGCGACCGACAAAAGAATATTGTGCAATCAATAGCCCGTATTTGGATAAAATCGCGTGCCGGATGACTCTATGGTCTCGGGTCTAGTCCTTTGCTTCGAAATGCGTTTACTACAATTCCATGCCGAAATACACATGTAATGATGATCTCAGATACTTTTCGTTTTGAATAGGGTTTCGGGCGATTCACGGGTAAGGAACGAATTGCATGGGCTTGAGGGGTGTTTAGGTCTGAAAGTCATGCTTGGGACGGTTCCTAATCCAATTTACTACGAAACCACGTTCTAGGCAGGTGTAAGAAACCACTGGCTCCAAAGGGCGTTTCACGAAGTCCGCGGCTGAAAGAAGAGCTCTCGGATGTTCTTTGAATCCGTTTTCGTTTAAGACCGGATTCGGGGAAATTCGGGCTAGGGAACTAATGCCGCGGGGTTCTGAGCCTTTTCTGAATGAAAGAGTTTGATTGATATTTTGTTGGGCTCTGGGAAGACGTTGGTTCTAGACCGCATTCGACGCAACCCGCGGTTGAACGACGTGCCCTGGAAAATACTGTGTTGGCTCTTGACTTTTAAAATGGGTTTCCTGCAAATTTGGGCTTAGGAACCAATGTCGCGGGACTCAGTCCCCTTTCCCTCTTAAAACCGTATCTAGTGCAGTCAATGGCAAGTACTTGGATAAGAACACAAGTTCGATGATTCTGGGGCGCTCCGGGGTGTTACTATTTGTCTTCGGGATTGCGAGGCATTTGGTACGACTGTAGGCCGACAAACGCATTTTAGGATATTCTGAGACACGTATCCCTTCGAAATGAGTTTCAAGCGAGTGTGTGGTTAGGAACGCACTGCACGGGTTTCAAGGTCCTTTAACACCGAGACCCGTGCTTCGGGCAGTTCGTTCGTGATTCTAGGCGAATCGGCGAAGCTATAAGCTGTAGACCACATTTCACACAAATGACTGTTTGGATACGCGCTCTCCAAAGATCTTTGATACATTTAACTTTAAATCGGGTTTCAGGAACGGTTAGGCTTAAGAGCAGATATCATGAGATTCTTCCAGGCTTTGCGACCGACAAAGGAATATTGTGCAATCAATAGCCCGTATTTGGATAAAAGCGCGTGTCGGATCACTCTATGGTCTCGGGTCTAGTCCTTTGCTTCGAAATACGTTTACGACAGCTCCATGCCGAAATACACAAGTAATGATTATCTCAGATACTTTTCGTTTTGAATAGGGTTTCGGGCGATTCACGGGTAAGGAACGAATTACATGGGCTTGAGGGGTGTTTAGGTCTGAAACTCGTGCTTGGGACGGTTCCTAATCCATTTCACTACGAAACCACGTTCTAGGTGGGTGTAAGAAACCACTGGCTCCAAAGGGCGTTTCACGAGGTCCGCGGCTGAAAGAAGAGCTCTCGGAAGTTCTTTGAATCCGTTTTCGTTTAAGACGGGATTCGGGGAAATTCGGGCTAGAGAACTAATGCCGTGGGGTTCTGAGCCTTTTCTGAATGAAAGAGTTTGATTGATATTTTGTGCGGCTCTAGGAAGACGTTGGTTGTAGACCGCATTCGACGCAACCCGCGGTTGAACGATGTGCCCTGGAAAACACTGTGATGGCTCTTTACTGTTAAAATGGGTTTCCGGCAAATTAGGGCTTAGGAACCAATGTCGCGGGACTCAGTCCCCTTTCCCTCTTAAAACCGTATCTAGTGCAGTCAATGGCCAATACTTGGATAAGAACACGAGTTGGATGATTCTGGGGCGTTCCGGGGTGTTACTATTTGTCTTCGGGATTGCGATGCATTTGGTACGATTGTTGGCCGACAGACGCATTTTACGAAATTCTGAGACACGTATCCCTTCGAAATGAGTTTCAAGCGAGTGTGTGGTTAGGAACGCACCGCAGGGGTTTCAAGGTCCTTTAACACCGGGACCCGTGCCTCGGGCATTTCGTTCGTGATTCTAGGCGGATCGGCGAAGCTATAAGCTGTAGACCACATTTCACACAAATGATAGTTTGGATACGCGCTCTCCAAAGATCTTCGATACAACTAACTTTAAAACGGGTTTGGAGAAAGGTTAGGCTTAAGAGCTGATATCATGAGATTCTTCCAGGTTTTGCGACTGACAAAAGAATATTGTGCAATCAATAGCCCGTATTTGGATAAAATCGCGTGCCGGATGACTCTATGGTCTCGGGTCTAGTCCTTTGCTTCGAAATGCGTTTACTACAATTCCATGCCGAAATACACATGTAATGATGATCTCAGATACTTTTCGTTTTGAATAGGGTTTCGGGCGATTCACGGGTAAGGAACGAATTGCATGGGCTTGAGGGGTGTTTAGGTCTGAAACTCGTGCTTGGGACGGTTCCTAATCCAATTCACTACGAAACCACGTTCTAGGCGGGTGTAAGAAACCACTGGCTCCAAAGGGCGTTTCACGAAGTCCGCGGCTGAAAGAAGAGCTCTCGGAAGTTCTTTCAATCCGTTTTCGTTTAAGACCGGATTCGGGGAAATTCAGGCTAGGGAACTAATGCCGCGGGGTTCTGAGCCTTTTCTGAATGAAAGAGTTTGATTGATATTTTGTGCGGCTCTGCGAAGACGTTGGTTCTAGACCGCATTCGACGCAACCCGCGGTTGAACGACGTGCCCTGGAAAATACTGTGTTGGCTCTTGACTTTTAAAATGGGTTTCCTGCAAATTTTGGCTGAAGAACCAATGTCGCGGGACTCAGTCCCCTTTCCCTCTTAAAACCGTATCTAGTGCAGTCAATGGCCAGTACTTGGATAAGAACACAAGTTGGATGATTCTGGGGCGCTCCGGGGTGTTACTATTTGTCTTCGGGATTGCGATGCATTTGGTACGATTGTAGGCCGACAAACGCATTTTAGGATATTCTGAGACACGTATCCCTTCGAAATGAGTTTCAAGCGAGTGTGTGGTTAGGAACGCACTGCACGGGTTTCAAGGTCCTTTAACATCGAGACCCGTGCTTCGGGCAGTTCGTTCGTGATTCTAGGCGGATCGGCGAAGCTATAAGCTGTAGACCACATTTCCCACAAATGATTGTTTGGATACGCGCTCTCCAAAGATCTTTGATACATTTAACTTTAAATCGGGTTTCAGGAAAGGTTAGGCTTAAGAGCAGATATCATGAGATTCTTCCAGGCTTTGCGACCGACAAAAGAATATTGTGCAATCAATAGCCCGTATTTGGATAAAAGCGCGTGTCGGATCACTCTATGGTCTCGGGTCTAGTCCTTTGCTTCGAAATACGTTTACGACAGCTCCATGCCGAAATACACAAGTAATGATTATCTCAGATACTTTTCGTTTTGAATAGGGTTTCGAGCGATTCACGTGTAAGGAACGAATTACATGGGCTTGAGGGGTGTTTAGGTCTGAAACTCGTGCTTGGGACGGTTCCTAATCCATTTCACTACGAAACCACGTTCTAGGTGGGTCTAAGAAACCACTGGCTCCAAAGGGCGTTTCACGAGGTCCGCGGCTGAAAGAAGAGCTCTCGGATGTTCTTTGAATCCGTTTTCGTTTAAGACGGGATTCGGGGAAATTCGGGCTAGAGAACTAATGCCGTGGGGTTCTGAGCCTTTTCTAAATGAAAGAGTTTGATTGATATTTTGTGCGGCACTGGGAAGACGTTGGTTGTAGACCGCAGTCGACTCAACCCGCGGTTGAACGATGTGCCCTGGAAAACACTGTGATGGCTCTTAACTATTAAAATGGGTTTCCGGCAAATTAGGGCCTAGGAACCAATGTCGCGGGACTCAGTCCCCTTTCCCTCTTAAAACCGTATCTAGTGCAGTCAATGGCCAGTACTTGGATAAGAGCACGAGCTGGATGATTCTGGGGCGTTCCGGGGTGTTACTATTTGTCTTCGGGATTGCGTTGCATTTGGTACGATTGTTGGCCGACAGACGCATTTTACGAAATTCTGAGACACGTATCCCTTCGAAATGAGTTTCAAGCGAGTGTGTGGTTAGAACGCACTGCAGGGGTTCCAAGGTCCTTTAACACCGAGACCCGTTCCTCGGGCATTTCGTTCGTGATTCTAGGCGGATCGGCGAAGCTATAAGCTGTAGACCACATTTCACACAAATGATTGTTTGGATACGCGCACTCCAAAGATCTTCGATACATCTAACTTTAAAACGGGTTTCAGGAAAGGTTTGGCTTAAGAGCTGATATCATGAGATTCCTCCAGGTTTTGCGACCGACAAAAGAATATTGTGTAATCAATAGCCCGTATTTGGATAAAATCGCGTGCCGGATGACTCTATGGTCTCGGGTCTAGTCCTTTGCTTCGAAATGCGTTTACTACAATTCCATGCCGAAATACACATGTAATGATGATCTCAGATACTTTTCGTTTTGAATAGGGTTTCGGGCGATTCACGGGTAAGGAACGAATTGCATGGGCTTGAGGGGTGTTTAGGTCTGAAACTCGTGCTTGGGACGGTTCCTAATCCATTTCACTACGAAACCACGTTCTAGGTTGGTGTAAGAAACAAACTGGCTCCAAAGGGCGTTTCACGAAGTCCGCGGCTGAAAGAAGAGCTCTCGGAAGTTCTTTGAATCCGTTTTCGTTTAAGACCGGATTCGGGGAAATTCGGGCTAGGGAACTAATGCCGTGGGGTTCTGAGCCTTTTCTGAATGAAAGAGTTTGATTGATATTTTGTGTGGCTATGGGAAGACGTTGGTTGTAGACCGCATTCGACGCAACCCGCGGTTGAACGACGTGCCCTGGAAAATACTATTTTCCCTCTTTACTTTTAAAATGGGTTTCGTGCAAATTTGGGCTTAGGAACCAATGTCGCGGGACTCAGTCCCCTTTCCCTCTTAAAACCGTATCTAGTGCAGTCAATGGCCAGTACTTGGATAAGAACACAAGTTGGATGATTCTGGGGCGCTCCGGGGTGTTACTATTTGTCTTCGGGATTGCGATGCATTTGGTACGATTGTAGGCCGACAAACGCATTTTAGGATATTCTGAGACACGTATCCCTTCGAAATGAGTTTCAAGCGAGTGTGTGGTTAGGAACGCACCGCAGGGGTTTCAAGGTCCTTTAACACCGGGACCCGTGCCTCGGGCATTTCGTTCGTGATTCTAGGCGGATCGGCGAAGCTATAAGCTGTAGACCACATTTCACACAAATGATTGTTTGGATACGCGCTCTCCAAAGATCTTTGATACATTTAACTTTAAATCGGGTTTCAGGAAAGGTTAGGCTTAAGAGCAGATATCATGAGATTCTTCCAGGTTTTGCGACCGACAAAAGAATAATGTGCAATCAATAGCCCGTATTTGGATAAAAGCGCGTGTCGGATGACTCTATGGTCTCGGGTCTAGTCCTTTGCTTCGAAATGCGTTTACGACAACTCCATGCCGAAATACACAAGTAATGATTATCTGAGATACTTTTCGTTTTGAATAGGGTTTCGGGCGATTCACGTGTAAGGAACGAATTACATGGGCTTGAGGGGTGTTTAGGTCCGAAACTCGTGCTTGGGACGGTTCCTAATCCATTTCACTACGAAACCACGTTCTAGGTGGGTGTAAGAAACCACTGGCTCCAAAGGGCATTTCACGAGGTCCGCGGCTGAAAGAAGAGCTCTCGGATGTTCTTTGAATCCGTTTTCGTTTAAGACGGGATTCGGGGAAATTCGGGCTAGAGAACTAATGCCGTGGGGTTCTGAGCCTTTTCTGAATGAAAGAGTTTGATTGATATTTTGTGCGGCTCTGGGAAGACGTTGGTTGTAGACCGCAGTCGACTCAACCCGCGGTTGAACGATGTGCCCTGGAAAACACTGTGATGGCTCTTAACTATTAAAATGGGTTTCCGGCAAATTAGGGCCTAGGAACCAATGTCGCGGGACTCAGTCCCCTTTCCCTCTTAAAACTGTATCTAGTGCAGTCAATGGCCAGTACTTGGATAAGAGCACGAGTTGGATGATTCTGGGGCGTTCCGGGGTGTTACTATTTGTCTTCGGGATTGCGATGCATTTGGTACGATTGTTGGCCGACAGACGCATTTTACGAAATTCTGAGACACGTATCCCTTCGAAATGAGTTTCAAGCGAGTGTGTGGTTAGAACGCACTGCAGGGGTTCCAAGGTCCTTTAACACCGAGACCCAAGCCTCGGGCATTTCGTTCGTGATTCTAGGCGGATCGGCCAAGCTATAAGCTGTAGACCACATTTCACACAAATGATTGTTTGGATACGCGCTCTCCAAAGATCTTCGATACATCTAACTTTAAAACGGGTTTTGAAGAAAGGTTAGGCTTAAGAGCTGATATCATGAGATTCTTCCAGGTTTTGCGACCGACAAAAGAATATTGTGCAATCAATAGCCCGTATTTGGATAAAATCGCGTGCCGGATGACTCTATGGTCTCGGGTCTAGTCCTTTGCTTCGAAATGCGTTTACTACAATTCCATGCCGAAATACACATGTAATGATGATCTCAGATACTTTTCGTTTTGAATAGGGTTTCGGGCGATTCACGGGTAAGGAACGAATTGCATGGGCTTGAGGGGTGTTTAGGTCTGAAACTCGTGCTTGGGACGGTTCCTAATCCATTTCACTATGAAACCACGTTCTAGGTGGGTGTAAGAAACAAACTGGCACCAAAGGGCGTTTCACGAAGCCCGCGGCTGAAAGAAGAGCTCTCGGAAGTTCTTTGAATCCGTTTTCGTTTAAGACCGGATTCGGGGAAATTCGGGCTAGGGAACTAATGCCGTGGGGTTCTGAGCCTTTTCTGAATGAAAGAGTTTGATTGATATTTTGTGCGGCTATGGGAAGACGTTGGTTGTAGACCGCATTGGACGCAACCCGCGGTTGAACGACGTGCCCTGGAAAATACTGTTTTGGCTCTTTACTATTAAAATGGGTTTCCGACAAATTAGGGCTTAGGAACTAATGTCGCGGGACTCAGTCGCCTTTCCCTCTTAAAACCGTATCTAGTGCAGTCAATGGCCAGTACTTGGATAAGAACACGAGTTGGATGATTCTGGGGCGTTCCGGGGTGTTACTATTTGTCTTCGGGATTGCGATGCATTTGGTACGATTGTTGGCCGACTGACGCATTTTACGAAATACTGAGACACGTATCCCTTCGAAATGAGTTTCAAGCGAGTGTGTGGTTAGGAACGCACTGCAGGGGTCTCAAGGTCCTTTAACACCGAGACCCGTGCCTCGGGCATTTCGTTCGTGATTCTAGGCGGATCGGCGAAGCTATACGCTGTACGCCACATTTCACACAAATGATTGTTTGGATACGCGCTCTCCAAAGATCTTCGATACATCTAACTTTAAAACGGGTTTGAAGAAAGGTTAGGCTTAAGAGCTGATATCATGAGATTCTTCCAGTTTTTGCGACCGACAAAAGAATATTGTGCAATCAATAGCCCGTATTTGGATAAAATCGCGTGCCGGATGACTCTATGGTCTCTGGTCTAGTCCTTTGCTTCGAAATGCGTTTACCACAATTCCATACCGAAATACACATGTAATGATGATCTCAGATACTTTTCGTTTTGAATAGGGTTTCGGGTGATTCACGGGTAAGGAACGAATTGCATGGGCTTGAGGGGTGTTTAGGTCTGAAACTCGTGCTTCGGACGGTTCCTAATCCATCTCACTACGAAACCACGTTCTAGGCAGGTGTAAGAAACCACTGGCTCCAAAGGGCGTTTCACGAAGTCCGCGGCTGAAAGAAGAGCTCTCGGAAGTTCTTTGAATCCGTTTTCGTTTAAGACCGGATTCGGGGAAATTCGGGCTAGGGAACTAATACCGTGGGGTTCTGAGCCTTTTCTGAATGAAAGAGTTTGATTGATATTTTGTGCGGCTCTGCGAAGACGTTGGTTCTAGACCGCATTCGACGCAACCCGCGGTTGAACGACGTGCCCTGGAAAATACTGTGTTGGCTCTTGACTTTTAAAATGGGTTTCCTGCAAATTTTGGCTGAAGAACCAATGTCGCGGGACTCAGTCCCCTTTCCCTCTTAAAACCGTATCTAGTGCAGTCAATGGCCAGTACTTGGATAAGAACACAAGTTGGATGATTCCGGGGCGCTCCGGGGTGTTACTATTTGTCTTCGGGATTGCGATGCATTTGGTACGATTGTAGGCCGACAATCGCATTTTAGGATATTCTGAGACACGTATCCCTTCGAAATGAGTTTCAAGCGAGTGTGTGGTTAGGAACGCACTGCACGGGTTTCAAGGTCCTTTAACACCGAGACCCGTGCCTCGGGCAGTTCGTTCGTGATTCTAGGCGGATCGGCGAAGCTATAAGCTGTAGACCACATTTCACACAAATGATTGTTTGGATACGCGCTCTCCAAAGATCTTCGATACATCTAACTTTAAAACGGGTTTGAAGAAAGGTTAGGCTTAATAGCTGATATCATGAGATTCTTCCAGGTTTTGCGATCTACAGAAGAATATTGTGCAATCAATAGCCCGTATTTGGATAAAATCGCGTGCCGGATGACTCTATGGTCTCGGGTCTAGTCCTTTGCTTCGAAATGCGTTTACCACAATTCCATGCCGAAATACACATGTAATGATGATCTCAGATACTTTTCGTTTTGAATAGGGTTTCGGGCGATTCACGGGTAAGGAACGAATTGCATGGGCTTGAGGGGTGTTTAGGTCTGAAACTCGTGCTTGGGACGGTTCCAAATCCATTTCACTACGAAACCACGTTCTAGGCGGGTTTAAGAAACCACTGGCTCCAAAGGGCTTTTCACGAAGTCCGCGGCTGAAAGAAGAGCTCTCGGAAGTTCTTTGAATCCGTTTTCGTTTAAGACCGGATTCGGGGAAATTCGGGCTAGGGAACTAAGGCCGTGGGGTTCTGAGCCTTTTCTGAATGAAAGAGTTTGATTGATATTTTGTGCGGCTCTGGGAAGACGTTGGTTGTAGACCGCATTCGACGCAACCCGCGGTTGAACGATGTGCCCTGTAAACACTGTGATGGCTCTTTACTATTAAAATGGGTTTCCGCCAAATTAGGGCTTACGAACTAATGTCGCGGGACTCAGTCCCATTTCCCTCTTGAAACCGTATCTAGTGCAGTCAATGGCCAGTACTTGGATAAGAACACGAGTTGGATGATTCTGGGCGTTCCGGGGTGTTACTATTTGTCTTCGGGATTGCGATGCATTTGGTACGATTGTTGGCCGACAAACGCATTTTACGAAATACTGAGACACGTATCCCTTCGAAATGATTTTCAAGCGAGTGTGTGGTTAGGAACGCACTGCAGGGGTTTCAAGGTCCTTTAACACCGAGACCCGTGCCTCGGGCATTTCGTTCGTGATTCTAGGCGGATCGGTGAAGCTATAAGCTGTAGACCACATTTCACACAAATGATTGTTTGGATACGCGCTCTCCAAAGATCTTCGATACATCTAACTTTAAAACGGGTTTGAAGAAAGGTTAGGCTTAAGAGCTGATATCATGAGATTCTTCCAAGTTTTGCGACCGACAAAAGAATTTTGTGCAATCAATAGCCCGTATTTGGATAAAATCGCGTGCCGGATGACTCTATGGTCTCGGGTCTAGTCCTTTGCTTCGAAATGCGTTTACTACAATTCCATGCCGAAATACACATGTAATGATGATCTCAGAGACTTTTCGTTTTGAATAGGGTTTCGGGCGATTCACGGGTAAGGAACGAATTGCATGGGCTTGAGGGGTGTTTAGGTCTGAAACTCGTGCTTGGGACGGTTCCTAATCCATCTCACTACGAAACCACGTTCTAGGTGGGTGTAAGAAACCACTGGCACCAAAGGGCGTTTCACGAAGTCCGCGGCTGAAAGAAGAGCTCTCGGAAGTTCTTTGAATCCGTTTTCGTTTAAGACCGGATTCGGGGGAATTCGGGCTAGGGAACTAATGCCGTGGGGTTCTGAGCCTTTTCTGAATGAAAGAGTTTTATTGATATTTTGTGCGGCTCTAGGAAGACGTTGGTTGTAGACCGCATTCGACGCAACCCGCGGTTGAACGAGGTGCCCTGGAAAACACTGTGATGGCTCTTTACTATTAAAATGGGTTTCCGGCAAATTAGGGCTTAGGAACCAATGTCGCGGGACTCAGTCCCCTTTCCCACTTAAAACCGTATCTAGTGCAGTCAATGGCCAGTACTTGGATAAGAACACGAGTTGGATGATTCTGGGGCGTTCCGGGGTGTTACTATTTGTCTTCGGGATTGCGATGCATTTGGTACGATTGTTGGCCGACAGACGCATTTTACGAAATTCTGAGACACGTATCCCTTCGAAATGAGTTTCAAGCGAGTGTGTGGTTAGGAACGCACTGCAGGGGTTTCAAGGTCCTTTAACACCGAGACCCGTGCCTCGGGCATTTCGTTCGTGATTCTAGGCTGATCGGCGAAGCTATAAGCTGTAGACCACATTTCACACAAATAATTGTTTGGATACGCGCTCTCCAAAGATCTTCGATACATCTAACTTTAAAACGGGTTTCAGGAAAGGTTTGGCTTAAGTGCTGATATCATGAGATTCTTCCAGGTTTTGCGACCGACAAAAGAATATTGTGCAATCAATAGCCCGTATTTGGATAAAATCGCGT
This sequence comes from Persea americana, assembly GCA_029852735.1. Taxonomy (NCBI): domain Eukaryota; kingdom Viridiplantae; phylum Streptophyta; class Magnoliopsida; order Laurales; family Lauraceae; genus Persea; species Persea americana. The sequence continues at coordinate 58,489,918 of CM056810.1, forward strand.
GCCGGATGACTCTATGGTCTCGGGTCTAGTCCTTTGCTTCGAAATGCGTTTACTACAATTCCATGCCGAAATACACATGTAATGATGATCTCAGAGACTTTTCGTTTTGAATAGGGTTTCGGGCGATTCACGGGTAAGGAACGAATTGCATGGGCTTGAGGGGTGTTTAGGTCTGAAACTCGTGCTTGGGACGGTTCCTAATCCATTTCACTACGAAACCACGTTCTAGGTGGGCGTAAGAAACCATTGGCTCCAAAGGGCGTTTCACAAAGTCCGCGGCTGAAAGAAGAGCTCTCGGAAGTTCTTTGAATCCGTTTTCGTTTAAGACCAGATTCGGGGGAATTCGGGCTAGGGAACTAATGCCGTGGGGTTCTGAGCCTTTTCTGAATGAAAGAGTTTGATTGATATTTTGTGCGGCTATGGGAAGACGTTGGTTGTAGACCGCATTCGACGCAACCAGCGGTTGAACGACGTGCCCTGGAAAATACTGTGTTGGCTCTTTACTTTTAAAATGGGTTTCCTGCAAATTTGGGCTTAGGAACCAATGTCGCGGGACTCAGTCCCCTTTCCCTCTGAAAACCGTATCTAGTGCAGTCAATGGCCAGTACTTGGATAAGAACACAAGTTGGATGATTCTGGGGCGCTCCGGGGTGTTACTATTTGTCTTCGGGATTGCGATGCATTTGGTACGATTGTAGGCCGACAAACGCATTTTACGATATTCTGAGACACGTATCCCTTCGAAATGAGTATCAAGCGAGTGTGTGGTTAGGAACGCACTGCAGGGGTTTCAAGGTCCTTTAACACCGAGACCCGTGCCTCGGACAGTTCGTTCGTGATTCTAGGCGGATCGGCGAAGCTATACGCTGTAGACCACATTTCACACAAATGATTGTTTGGATACGCGCTCTCCAAAGATCGTTGATACATTTAACCTCAAAACGGGTTTCAGGAAAGGTTGGGCTTAAGAGCTGATATCATGTGATTCTTCCAGGTTTTGCGACCGACAAAAGAATATTGTGCAATCAATAGCCCGTATTTGGATAAAAGCGCGTGCCGGATGACTCTATGGTCTCGGGTCTAGTCCTTTGCTTCGAAATGCGTTTACTAGAATTCAATGCCGAAATACACAAGTAATGATGATCTCAGATACTTTTCGTTTTGAATAGGGTTTCGGGCGATTCACGGGTAAGGAACGAATTACATGGGCTTGAGGGGTGTTTAGGTCTGAAACTCGTGCTTGGAACGGTTCCTAATCCATTTCACTACGAAACCACGTTCTAGGTAGGTGTAAGAAACCACTGGCTCCAAAGGGCGTTTCACGAGGTCCGCGGCTGAAAGAAGTGCTCTCGGAAGTTCTTTGAATCTGTTTTCGTTTAAGACAGGATTCGGGGAAATTCGGGCTAGAGAACTAATGCCATGGGGTTCTGAGCCTTTTCTGAATGAAAGAGTTTTATTGATATTTTGTGCGGCTCTAGGAAGACGTTGGTTGTAGACCGCATTCGACGCAACCCGCGGTTGAACGATGTGCCCTGGAAAACACTGTGATGGCTCTTTACTATTAAAATGGGTTTCCGGCAAATTAGGGCTTAGGAACCAATGTCGCGGGACTCAGTCCCCTTTCCCACTTAAAACCGTATCTAGTGCAGTCAATGGCCAGTACTTGGATAAGAACACGAGTTGGATGATTCTGGGGCGTTCCGGGGTGTTACTATTTGTCTTCGGGATTGCGATGCATTTGGTACGATTGTTGGCCGACAGACGCATTTTACGAAATTCTGAGACACGTATCCCTTCGAAATGAGTTTCAAGCGAGTGTGTGGTTAGGAACGCACTGCAGGGGTTTCAAGGTCCTTTAACACCGAGACCCGTGCCTCGGGCATTTCGTTCGTGATTCTAGGCTGATCGGCGAAGCTATAAGCTGTAGACCACATTTCACACAAATAATTGTTTGGATACGCGCTCTCCAAAGATCTTCGATACATCTAACTTTAAAACGGGTTTCAGGAAAGGTTTGGCTTAAGTGCTGATATCATGAGATTCTTCCAGGTTTTGCGACCGACAAAAGAATATTGTGCAATCAATAGCCCGTATTTGGATAAAATCGCGTGCCGGATGACTCTATGGTCTCGGGTCTAGTCCTTTGCTTCGAAATGCGTTTACTACAATTCCATGCCGAAATACACATGTAATGATGATCTCAGAGACTTTTCGTTTTGAATAGGGTTTCGGGCGATTCACGGGTAAGGAACGAATTGCATGGGCTTGAGGGGTGTTTAGGTCTGAAACTCGTGCTTGGGACGGTTCCTAATCCATTTCACTACGAAACCACGTTCTAGGTGGGCGTAAGAAACCACTGGCTCCAAAGGGCGTTTCACAAAGTCCGCGGCTGAAAGAAGAGCTCTCGGAAGTTCTTTGAATCCGTTTTCGTTTAAGACCGGATTCGGGGGAATTCGGGCTAGGGAACTAATGCCGTGGGGTTCTGAGCCTTTTCTGAATGAAAGAGTTTGATTGATATTTTGTGCTGCTATGGGAAGACGTTGGTTGTAGACCGCATTCGACGCAACCCGCGGTTGAACGACGTGCCCTGGAAAATACTGTGTTGGCTCTTTACTTTTAAAATGGGTTTCCTGCAAATTTGGGCTTAGGAACCAATGTCGCGGGACTCAGTCCCCTTTCCCTCTGAAAACCGTATCTAGTGCAGTCAATGGCCAGTACTTGGATAAGAACACAAGTTGGATGATTCTGGGGCGCTCCGGGGTGTTACTATTTGTCTTCGGGATTGCGATGCATTTGGTACGATTGTAGGCCGACAAACGCATTTTACGATATTCTGAGACACGTATCCCTTCGAAATGAGTTTCAAGCGAGTGTGTGGTTAGGAACGCACTGCAGGGGTTTCAAGGTCCTTTAACACCGAGACCCGTGCCTCGGGCAGTTCGTTCGTGATTCTAGGCGGATCGGCGAAGCTATACGCTGTAGACCACATTTCACACAAATGATTGTTTGGATACGCGCTCTCTAAAGATCGTTGATACATTTTACTTTAAAACGGGTTTCAGGAAAGGTTGGGCTTAAGAGCTGATATCATGTGATTCTTCCAGGTTTTGCGACCGACAAAAGAATATTGTGCAATCAATAGCCCGTATTTGGATAAAAGCGCGTGCCGGATGACTCTATGGTCTCGGGTCTAGTCCTTTGCTTCGAAATGCGTTTACTAGAATTCAATGCCGAAATACACATGTAATGATGATCTCTGATACTTTTCGTTTTGAATAGGGTTTCGGGCGATTCACGGGTAAGGAACGAATTACATGGGCTTGAGGGGTGTTTAGGTCTGAAACTCGTGCTTGGGACGGTTCCTAATCCATTTCACTATGAAACCACGTTCTAGGTAGGTGTAAGAAACCACTGGCTCCAAAGGGCGTTTCACGAGGTCCGCGGCTGAAAGAAGTGCTCTCGGAAGTTCTTTGAATCTGTTTTCGTTTAAGACAGGATTCGGGGAAATTCGGGCTAGAGAACTAATGCCATGGGGTTCTGAGCCTTTTCTGAATGAAAGAGTTTGATTGATATTTTGTGCGGCTCTAGGAAGACGTTGGTTGTAGACCGCATTCGACGCAACCCGCGGTTGAACGATGTGCCCTGGAAAACACTGTGATTGCTCTTTACTATTAAAATGGGTTTCCGGCAAATTAGGGCTTAGGAACCAATGTCGCGGGACTCAGTCCCCTTTCCCACTTAAAACCGTATCTAGTGCAGTCAATGGCCAGTACTTGGATAAGAACACGAGTTGGATGATTCTGGGGCGTTCCGGGGTGTTACTATTTGTCTTCTGGATTGCGATGCATTTGGTATGATTGTTGGCCGACAAACGCATTTTACGAAATTCTGAGACACGTATCCCTTCGAATTGGGTTTCATGCGAGTGTGTGGTTAGGAACGCACTGCAGGGGTTTCAAGGTCCTTTAACACCGAGACCCATGCCTCGGGCATTTCGTTCGTGATTCTAGGCGGATCGGCGAAGCTATAAGCTGTAGACCACATTTCACACAAATAATTGTTTGGATACGCGCTCTCCAAAGATCTTCGATACATCTAACTTTAAAACGGGTTTCAGGAAAGGTTTGGCTTAAGTGCTGATATCATGAGATTCTTCCAGGTTTTGCGACCGACAAAAGAATATTGTGCAATCAATAGCCCGTATTTGGATAAAATCGCGTGCCGGATGACTCTATGGTCTCGGGTCAAGTCCTTTGCTTCGAAATGCGTTTACTACAATTCCATGCCGAAATACACATGTAATGATGATCTCAGATACTTTTCGTTTTGAATAGGGTTTCGGGCGATTCACGGGTAAGGAACGAATTGCATGGGCTTGAGGGGTGTTTAGGTCTGAAACTCGTGCTTGGGACGGTTCCTAATCCATTTCACTACGAAACCACGTTCTAGGTGGGCGTAAGAAACCACTGGCTCCAAAGGGCGTTTCACAAAGTCCGCGGCTGAAAGAAGAGCTCTCGGAAGTTCTTTGAATCCGTTTTCGTTTAAGACCGGATTCGGGGGAATTCGGGCTAGGGAACTAATGCCGTGGGGTTCTGAGCCTTTTCTGAATGAAAGAGTTTGATTGATATTTTGTGCGGCTATGGGAAGACGTTGGTTGTAGACCGCATTCGACGCAACCCGCGGTTCAACGACGTGCCCTGGAAAATACTGTGTTGGCTCTTTACTTTTAAAATGGGTTTCCTGCAAATTTGGGCTTAGGAACCAATGTCGCGGGACTCAGTCCCCTTTCCCTCTGAAAACCGTATCTAGTGCAGTCAATGGCCAGTACTTGGATAAGAACACAAGTTGGATGATTCTGGGGCGCTCCGGGGTGTTACTATTTGCCTTCGGGATTGCGATGCATTTGGTACGATTGTAGGCCGACAAACGCATTTTACGATATTCTGAGACACGTATCCCTTCGAAATCAGTTTCAAGCGAGTGTGTGGTTAGAAACGCACTGCAGGGGTTTCAAGGTCCTTTAACACCGATACCCGTGCCTCGGGCAGTTCGTTTGTGATTCTAGGCGGATCGGCGAAGCTATACGCTGTAGACCACATTTCACACAAATGATTCTTTGGATACGCGCTCTCCAAAGATCGTTGATACATTTAACTTTAAAACGGGTTTCGGGAAAGGTTGGGCTTAAGAGCTGATATCATGTGATTCTTCCGGGTTTTGCGACCGACAAAAGAATATTGTGCAATCAATAGCCCGTATTTGGATAAAAGCTCGTGCCGGAAGACTCTATGGTCTCGGGTCTAGTCCTTTGCTTCGAAATGCGTTTACTACAATTCTATGCCGAAATACACTTGTAATGATGATCTCAGATACTTTTCATTTTGAATTGGGTTTCAGACAATTCATGGGTAAGGAACGAATTACATGGGCTTGAGTGGTGTTTAGGTCTGAAACTCGTGCTTGGGACGGTTCCTAATCCATTTCACTACGAAACCACGTTCTAGGTGGGTGTAAGAAACCACTGGCTCTAAAGGGCGTTTCACGAAGTCCGCGGCTGAAAGAAGAGCTCTCGGACGTTCTTTGAATCCGTTTTCGTTTAAGTCGGGATTCGGGGAAATTCGCGCTAGAGAACTAATGCCGTGGGGTTCTGAGCCTTTTCTGAATGAAAGAGTTTGATTGATATTTTGTGCGGCTCTGGGAAGACGTTGGTTCTAGGCCGCATTCGATGCAACCCGCGGTTGAACGACGTGCCGTGGAAAATACTGTGATGGCTCTTTACTTTTAAAATGGGTTTCCGGCAAATTAGGGCTTAGGAACCAATGTCGCGGGACTCAGTTCCCTTTCCCTCTTAAAACCGTATCTAGTGCAGTCAATGGCCAGTATTTGGATAAGAACACGAGTTGGATGATTCTGGGGCGTTCCGGGGTGTTACTATTTGTCTTCGGGATTGCGATGCATTTGGTACGATTGTAGGCTGACAAACGCATTTTATGATATTCTGAGACACGTATCCCTTCGAAATGAGTTTCGAGCGAGTGTGTGGTTAGCAACGCACTGCAGGGGTTTCAAGGTCCTTTAAGACCTAGACCCGTGCCTCGGGCTGTTCGTTCGTGATTCTAGGCAGATCGACGAAGCTATACGCTGTAGACCACATTTCACACAAATGATTGTTTGGATCCGCGCTTTCCAAAGATCTTTGATACATTTAACTTTAAAACGGGTTTCAGGAAAGGTTGGGCTTAAGAGCTGATATCATGAGATTCTTCCAGGTTTTGCGACCGACAAAAGAATATTGTGCAACCAATAGCCCGTATTTGGATAAAAGCGCGTGCCGGATGACTCTATGGTCTAGGGTCTAGTCCTTTGCTTCGAAATGCGTTTACTACAATTTCATGCCGTAATACACATGTAATGATGATCTCAGATACTTTTCGTTTTGAATAGGGTTTCGGGCGATTCACGGGTAAGGAACGCATTACATGGGCTTGAGGGGTGTTTAGGTCTGAAACTCGTGCTTGGGACAGTTCCTAATCTATTTCTCTACGAAACCACGTTCTAGGTGGGTGTATGAAACTACTGGCTCCAAAAGGCGTTTCACGAAGTCCGCGGCTGAAAGAAGAGCTCCCGGAAGTTCTTTGAATCCGTTTTCGTTTAAGAGGGGATTCGGGGAAATTCGCGCCAGAGAACTAATGCCGTGGGGTTCTGAGCCTTTTCTGAATGAAAGTGTTTGATTGATATTTTGTGCGGCTCTGGGAAGACGTTGGTTGTAGACCGCATTCAGCGCAACCCGCGGCTGAACGACGTGCACTGGAAAATACTGTGATGGCTCTTTACTATTAAAATGGATTTCTGGCAAATTAGGGCTTAGGAACCAATGTAGCGGGACTCAGTCCCATTTCCCTCTTAAAACCGTATCTAGAGCAGTGAATGGCCAGTACTTGGATAAGAACACGAGTTGGATGATTCTGGTGCGTTCCGGGGTGTTACTATTTGTCTTCGGGATTGCGATGCATTTGGTACGATTGTAGGCCGACAACCGCATTTTATGATATTATGAGAGACGTATCCCTTTGAAATAAGTTTCAAGCGTGTATGGTTAGCAACGCACTGCAGGGGTTTCAAGGTCCTTTAACACCGAGACCCGTGCCTCGGGCAGTTCGTTCGTGATTCTAGGAGGATCGGCGAAGCTATACGCTGTAGACCACATTTCACACAAATGATCGTTTGGATACGCGCTCTCGAAAGATCTTTGATACATTTAACTTTATAACGGGTTTCAGAAAAGGTTGGGCTTAAGAGCTGATATCATGAGATTCTTCCAGGTTTTGCGACTGACAAAAGAATATTGTGCAACCAATAGCCCTTATTTGGATAAAAGCGCGTGCCGGATGACTCTATGGTCTAGGGTCCAGTCCTTTGCCTCGAAATGCGTTTACTACAATTCCATGCCGAAATACACATGTAATGATGATCTCAGATACTTTTCGTTTTGAATAGGGTTTCGGGCGATTCACGGGTAAGGAACGCATTACATGGGCTTGAGGGGTGTTTAGGTCTGAAACTCGTGCTTGGGATAGTTCCTAATCTATTTCGCTACGAAACCACGTTCTAAGTGGGTTTATGAAAACACTAGCTCCAAAGGGCGTTTCACGAAGTCCGCGGCTGAAAGAAGAGCTCCCGGAAGTTCTTTGAATCCGTTTTCGTTTAAGACGAGATTCGGAGAAATTCGGGTTAGAGAACTAATGCCGTGGGGTTCTGAGCCTTTTCTGAGTGAAAGAGTTTGGTTGATACTTTGTGCGGCTCTGGGAAGACGTTGGTTGTAGACCGCATTCGACGCAACCCGCGGTTGAACGACGTGCCCAGGAAAATACTGTGATGGCTCTTTACTTTTGAAATGGGTTTTCGGCAAACTAGGGCTTAGGAACCAATGTCGGGGGACTCAGTCCCATTTCCTTCTTAAAACCGTATCTAGTGCAATCAGTGGCCAGTTCTTGGATAAGAACACGAGTTGGATCATTCTGGGGCGTTCCGGGGTGTTACTATTTGTCTTCGGGATTGCGATGCATTTGGTACGATTGTAGGCCGACAAACGCATTTTATGATTTTCTGAGACACGTATCCCTTTGAAATGAGTTTCAAGCGAGTGTGTGGTTAGCAACGCACTGCAGGGGTTTGAAGGTCCTTTAACACCGAGACCCGTGCCTCGGGCAGTTCGTTCGTGATTCTAGGCGGATCGGCGAAGCTGTAAGCTGTAGACCACATTTCACACAAAGGATTGTTTGGATACGCGCTGTCCAAAGATCTTTGATACATTTAACTTTAAAACGGGTTTCAGGAAAGGTCAGGCTTAAGAACTGATATCATGAGATTCTTCCAGGTTTTGCGGCCGACAAAAGAATATTGTGCAATCAATAGCCCGTATTTGGATAAAAGCGCGTGCCGGATGACTCTATGGTCTCGGGTCTAGTCCTTTGCTTCGAAATGCGTTTACTACAATTCTATGCCGAAATACACTTGTAATGATGATCTCAGATACTTTTCATTTTGAATTGGGTTTCAGGCGATTCATGGGTAAGGAACGAATTACATGGGCTTGAGTGGTGTTTAGGTCTGAAACTCGTGCTTGGGACGGTTCCTAATCCATTTCACTACGAAACCACGTTCTAGGTGGGTGTAAGAAACCACTGGCTCTAAAGGGCGTTTCACGAAGTCCGCGGCTGAAAGAAGGGCTCTCGGAAGTTCTTTGAATCCGTTTTCGTTTAAGTCGGGATTCGGGGAAATTCGCGCTAGAGAACTAATGTCGTGGGGTTCTGAGCCTTTTCTGAATGAAAGAGTTTGATTGATATTTTGTGCGGCTCCGGGAAGACGTTGGTTGTAGACCGCATTCGACGCAACCCGCGGTTGAACGACGTGCCCTGGAAAATACTATGATGGCTCTTTACTTTTAAAATGGGTTTCCGGCAAATTAGGGCTTAGGAACCAATGTCGCGGGACTCAGTCCCCTTTCCCTCTTAAAACCGTATCTAGTGCAGTCAATGGCCAGTATTTGGATAAGAACACGAGTTGGATGATTCTGGGGCGTTCCGGGGTGTTACTATTTGTCTTCGGGATTGCGATGCATTTGGTACGATTGTAGGCTGACAAACGCATTTTATGATATTCTGAGACACGTATCCCTTCGAAATGAGTTTCGAGCGAGTGTGTGGTTAGCAACGCACTGCAGGGGTTTCAAGGTCCTTTAAGACCTAGACCCGTGCCTCGGGCTGTTCGTTCGTGATTCTAGGCAGATCGACGAAGCTATACGCTGTAGACCACATTTCACACAAATGATTGTTTGGATCCGCGCTTTCCAAAGATCTTTGATACATTTAACTTTAAAACGGGTTTCAGGAAAGGTTGGGCTTAAGAGCTGATATCATGAGATTCTTCCAGGTTTTGCGACCGACAAAAGAATATTGTGCAACCAATAGCCCGTATTTGGATAAAAGCGCGTGCCGGATGACTCTATGGTCTAGGGTCTAGTCCTTTGCTTCGAAATGCGTTTACTACAATTCCGTGCCGAAATACACATGTAATGATGATCTCAGATACTTTTCGTTTTGAATAGGGTTTCGGGCGATTCACGGGTAAGGAACGCATTACTTGGGTTTGAGGGGTGTTTAGGTCTGAAACTCGTGCTTGGGACAGTTCCTAATCTATTTCACTACGAAACCACGTTCTAGGTGGGTGTAAGAAACCACAGGCCCCAAAGGGCGTTTCACGAAGTCCGCGGCTGAAAGAAGAGCTCTCGGATGTTCTTTGAATCCGTTTTCGTTTAAGACGGGATTCGGGGAAATTCGGGATAGAGAACTATTCCCATAGGGTTCTGAGCCTTTTCTGAAAGGAACTGTTTGATTGATATTTTGTGCGGCTCTGGGAAGACGTTGGTTGTAGACCGCATTCGACGCAACCCCGGTTGAACGACGTGCACTGTAAAATACTGTGATGGCTCTTTACCTTTAAAATGGATTTCCGGTAAATTAGGGCTTAGGTACCAATGTAGCGGGACTCAGTCCCATTTCCCTCTTAAAACCGTATCTAGTGCAGTCAATGGCCAGTACTTGGATAAGAACACGAGTTGGATGATTCTGGTGCGTTCCGGGGTGTTACTATTTGTCTTCGGGATTGCGATGCATTTGGTACGATTGTAGGCCGACAAACGCATTTTATGATATTCTGAGACACGTATCCCTTTGAAATCAGTTTCAAGGGTGTGTGGTTAGCAACGCATTGCAGGGGTTTCAAGGTCCTTTAACACCGAGACCCGTGCCTCGGGCAGTTCGTTCCTGATTCTAGGCGGATCGGCGAAGCTATACGCTGTAGACCACATTTCACACAAATGATTGTTTGGATACGCGCTCTCCAAAGATCTTTGATACGTTTTACTTTAAAACGGGTTTCAAGAAAGGTTGGGCTTAAGAGCGGATATCATGAGATTCTTCCAGGTTTTGCGACCGACAAAAGAATGTTGTGCAACCAATAGCCCGTATTTGGATAAAAGCGCGTGCCGGATGACTCTATGGTCTAGGGTCTAGTCCTTTGCTTCGAAATGCGTTTACTACAATTCCATGCCGAAATACACATGTAATGATGATCTCAGATACTTTTCGTTTTTAATAGGGTTTCGGGCGATTCACGGGTAAGGAATGCATTACATGGGCTTGAGGGGTGTTTTGGTCTGAAACTCGTCCTTGGGACCGTTCCTAATCTATTTCGCTACGAAACCACGTTCTAGGTGGGTGTATGAAACTACTGGCTCCAAAAGGCGTTTCACGAAGTCCGCGGCTGAAAGAAGAGCGCCCGGAAGTTCTTTGAATCCGTTTTCGTTTAAGAGGGGATTCGGGGAAATTCGCGCTAGAGAACTAATGCCGTGGGGTTCTGAGCCTTTTCTGAATGAAAGTGTTTAATTGATATTTTGTGCGGCTCAGGGAAGACGTTGGTTGTAGGCCGCATTCGGCGCAACCCGCGGCTGAACGACGTGCACTGCAAAAGACTGTGATGGCTCTTTACTATTAAAATGGATTTCCGGCAAATTAGGGCTTAGGAACCAATGTAGCGGGACTCAGTCCCATTTCCCTCTTAAAACCGTATCTAGAGCAGTGAATGGCCAGTACTTGGATAAGAACACGAGTTGGATGATTCTGGTGCGTTCCGGGGTGTTACTATTTGTCTTCGGGATTGCGATGCATTTGGTACGATTGTAGGCGGACAAACGCATTTTATGATATTCTGAGACACGTATCCCTTCGAAATGAGTTTCGAGCGAGTGTGTGGTTAGCAACGCACTGCAGGGGTTTCAAGGTCCTTTAACACCGAGACCCGTGCCTCGGGCAGTTCGTTCGTGATTCTAGGCGGATCGGCGAAGCTATACGCTGTAGACCACATTTCACACAAATGATCGTTTGGATACGCGCTCTCGAAAGATCTTTGATACATTTAACTTTAAAACGGGTTTCAGAAAAGGTTGGGCTTAAGAGCTGATATCATGAGATTCTTCCAGGTTTTGCGACTGACAAAAGAATATTGTGCAACCAATAGCCCTTATTTGGATAAAAGCGCGTGCTGGATGACTCTATGGCCTAGGGTCCAGTCCTTTGCTTCGAAATGCGTTTACTACAATTCCATGCCGAAATACACATGTAATGATGATCTCAGATACTTTTCGTTTTGAATAGGGTTTCGAGCGATTCACGGGTAAGGAACGCATTACATGGGCTTGAGGGGTGTTTAGGTCTGAAACTCGTGCTTGGGATAGTTCCTAATCTATTTCGCTACGAAACCACGTTCTAAGTAGGTTTATGAAAACACTGGCTCCAAAGGGCGTTTCACGAAGTCCGCGGCTGAAAGAAGAGCTCCCGGAAGTTCTTTGAATCCGTTTTCGTTTAAGACGGGATTCGGAGAAATTCGTGCTAGAGAACTAATGCCGTGGGGTTCTGAGCCTTTTCTGAGTGAAAGAGTTTGGTTGATACTTTGTGCGGCTCTGGGAAGACGTTGGTTGTAGGCCGCATTCGACGCAACCCGCGGTTGAACGACGTGCCCAGGAAAATACTTTGATGGCTCTTTACTTTTGAAATGGGTTTTCGGCAAATTAGGGGTTAGGAACCAATGTCGGGGGACTCAGTCCCATTTCCTTCTTAAAACCGTATCTAGCGCAATCAGTGGCCAGTTCTTGGATAAGAACACGAGTTGGATCATTCTGGGGCGTTCCGGGGTGTTACTATTTGTCTTCGGGATTGCGATGCATTTGGTACGATTGTAGGCCGACAAACGCATTTTATGATTTTCTGAGACACGTATCCCTTTGAAATGAGTTTCAAGCGAGTGTGTGGTTAGCAACGCACTGCAGGGGTTTGAAGGTCCTTTAACACCGAGACCCGTGCCTCGGGCAGTTCGTTCGTGATTCTAGGCGGATCGGCGAAGCTATAAGCTGTAGACCACATTTCACACAAAGGATTGTTTGGATACGCGCTCTCCAAAGATCTTTGATACATTTAACTTTAAAACGGGTTTCAGGAAAGGTCAGGCTTAAGAGCTGATATCATTAGATTCTTCCAAGTTTTGCGGCCGACAAAAGAATATTGTGCAATCAATAGCCCGTATTTGGATAAAAGCGCGTGCCGGATGACTCTATGGTCTCGGGTCTAGTCCTTTGCTTCGAAATGCGTTTACTACAATTCTATGCCGAAATACACTTGTAATGATGATCTCAGATACTTTTCATTTTGAATTGGGTTTCAGGCGATTCATGGGTAAGAAACGAATTACATGGGCTTGAGTGGTGTTTAGGTCTGAAGCTCGTGCTTGGGACGGTTCCTAATCCATTTCACTACGAAACCACGTTCTAGGTGGGTGTAAGAAACCACTGGCTCTAAAGGGCGTTTCACGAAGTCCGCGGCTGAAAGAAGAGCTCTCGGAAGTTCTTTGAATCCGTTTTCGTTTAAGTCGGGATTCGGGGAAATTCGCGCTAGAGAACTAATGTCCTGGGGTTCTGAGCCTTTTCTGAATAAAAGAGTTTGATTGATATTTTGTGCGGCTCTGGGAAGACGTTGGTTGTAGACCGCATTCGACGCAACCCGCGGTTGAACGACGTGCCCTGGAAAATACTATGATGGCTCTTTACTTTTAAAATGGGTTTCCGGCAAATTAGGGCTTAGGAACCAATGTCGCGGGACTCAGTCCCCTTTCCCTCTTAAAACCGTATCTAGTGCAGTCAATGGCCAGTATTTGGATAAGAACACGAGTTGGATGATTCTGGGGCGTTCCGGGGTGTTACTATTTGTCCTCGGGATTGCGATGCATTTGGTACGATTGTAGGCTGACAAACGCATTTTATGATATTCTGAGACACGTATCCCTTCGAAATGAGTTTCGAGCGAGTGTGTGGTTAGCAACGCACTGCAGGGGTTTCAAGGTCCTTTAAGACCTAGACCCGTGCCTCGGGCTGTTCGTTCGTGATTCTAGGCAGATCGACGAAGCTATACGCTGTAGACCACATTTCACACAAATGATTGTTTGGATCCGCGCTTTCCAAAGATCTTTGATACATTTAACTTTAAAACGGGTTTCAGGAAAGGTTGGGCTTAAGAGCTGATATCATGAGATTCTTCCAGGTTTTGCGACCGACAAAAGAATATTGTGCAACCAATAGCCCGTATTTGGATAAAAGCGCGTGCCGGATGACTCTATGGTCTAGGGTCTAGTCCTTTGCTTCGAAATGCGTTTACTACAATTCCGTGCCGAAATACACATGTAATGATGATCTCAGATACTTTTCGTTTTGAATAGGGTTTCGGGCGATTCACGGGTAAGGAACGCATTACTTGGGTTTGAGGGGTGTTTAGGTCTGAAACTCGTGCTTGGGACAGTTCCTAATCTATTTCACTACGAAACCACGTTCTAGGTGGGTGTAAGAAACCACAGGCCCCAAAGGGCGTTTCACGAAGTCCGCGGCTGAAAGAAGAGCTCTCGGATGTTCTTTGAATCCGTTTTCGTTTAAGACGGGATTCGGGGAAATTCGGGATAGAGAACTATTCCCGTAGGGTTCTGAGCCTTTTCTCAAAGGAACTGTTTGATTGATATTTTGTGCGGCTCTGGGAAGACGTTGGTTGTAGACCGCATTCGACGCAACCCCGGTTGAACGACGTGCACTGTAAAATACTGTGATGGCTCTTTACCTTTAAAATGGATTTCCGGTAAATTAGGGCTTAGGTACCAATGTAGCGGGACTCAGTCCCATTTCCCTCTTAAAACCGTATCTAGTGCAGTCAATGGCCAGTACTTGGATAAGAACACGAGTTGGATGATTCTGGTGCGTTCCGGGGTGTTACTATTTGTCTTCGGGATTGCGATGCATTTGGTACGATTGTAGGCCGACAAACGCATTTTATGATATTCTGAGACACGTATCCCTTTGAAATCAGTTTCAAGGGTGTGTGGTTAGCAACGCATTGCAGGGGTTTCAAGGTCCTTTAACACCGAGACCCGTGCCTCGGGCAGTTCGTTCCTGATTCTAGGCGGATCGGCGAAGCTATACGCTGTAGACCACATTTCACACAAATGATTGTTTGGATACGCGCTCTCCAAAGATCTTTGATACGTTTTACTTTAAAACGGGTTTCAAGAAAGGTTGGGCTTAAGAGCGGATATCATGAGATTCTTCCAGGTTTTGCGACCGACAAAAGAATATTGTGCAACCAATAGCCCGTATTTGGATAAAAGCGCGTGCCGGATGACTCTATGGTCTAGGGTCTAGTCCTTTGCTTCGAAATGCATTTACTACAATTCCATGCCGAAATACACATGTAATGATGATCTCAGATACTTTTCGTTTTGAATAGGGTTTCGGGCGATTCACGGGTAAGGAATGCATTACATGGGCTTGAGGGGTGTTTAGGTCTGAAACTCGTGCTTGGGACCGTTCCTAATCTATTTCGCTACGAAACCACGTTCTAGGTGGGTGTATGAAACTACTGGCTCCAAAAGGCGTTTCACGAAGTCCGCGGCTGAAAGAAGAGCGCCCGGAAGTTCTTTGAATACGTTTTCGTTTAAGAGGGGATTCGGGGAAATTCGCGCTAGAGAACTAATGCCGTGGGGTTCTGAGCCTTTTCTGAATGAAAGTGTTTGATTGATATTTTGTGCGGCTCAGGGAAGACGTTGGTTGTAGGCCGCATTCGGCGCAACCAGCGGCTGAACGACGTGCACTGCAAAATACTGTGATGGCTCTTTACTATTAAAATGGATTTCCGGCAAATTAGGGCTTAGGAACCAATGTAGCGGGACTCAGTCCCATTTCCCTCTTAAAACCGTATCTAGAGCAGTGAATGGCCAGTACTTGGATAAGAACACGAGTTGGATGATTCTGGTGCGTTCCGGGGTGTTACTATTTGTCTTCGGGATTGCGATGCATTTGGTACGATTGTAGGCGGACAAACGCATTTTATGATATTCTGAGACACGTATCCCTTCGAAATGAGTTTCGAGCGAGTGTGTGGTTAGCAACGCACTGCAGGGGTTTCAAGGTCCTTTAACACCGAGACCCGTGCCTCGGGCAGTTCGTTCGTGATTCTAGGCGGATCGGCGAAGCTATACGCTGTAGACCACATTTCACACAAATGATCGTTTGGATACGCGCTCTCGAAAGATCTTTGATACATTTAACTTTAAAACGGGTTTCAGAAAAGGTTGGGCTTAAGAGCTGATATCATGAGATTCTTCCAGGTTTTGCGACTGACAAAAGAATATTGTGCAACCAATAGCCCTTATTTGGATAAAAGCGCGTGCTGGATGACTCTATGGTCTAGGGTCCAGTCCTTTGCTTCGAAATGCGTTTACTACAATTCCATGCCGAAATACACATGTAATGATGATCTCAGATACTTTTCGTTTTGAATAGGGTTTCGGGCGATTCACGGGTAAGGAACGCATTACATGGGCTTGAGGGGTGTTTAGTTCTGAAACTCGTGCTTGGGATAGTTCCTAATCTATTTCGCTACGAAACCACGTTCTAAGTAGGTTTATGAAAACACTTGCTCCAAAGGGCGTTTCACGAAGTCCGCGGCTGAAAGAAGAGCTCCCGGAAGTTCTTTGAATCCGTTTTCGTTTAAGACGGGATTCGGAGAAATTCGTGCTAGAGAACTAATGCCGTGGGGTTCTGAGCCTTTTCTGAGTGAAAGAGTTTGGTTGATACTTTGTGCGGCTCTTGGAAGACGTTGGTTGTAGACCGCATTCGACGCAACCCGCGGTTGAACGACGTGCCCAGGAAAATACTTTGATGGCTCTTTACTTTTGAAATGGGTTTTCGGCAAATTAGGGCTTAGGAACCAATGTCGGGGGACTCAGTCCCATTTCCTTCTTAAAACCGTATCTAGCGCAATCAGTGGCCAGTTCTTGGATAAGAACACGAGTAGGATCATTCTGGGGCGTTCCGGGGTGTTACTATTTGTCTTCGGGATTGCGATGCATTTGGTACGATTGTAGGCCGACAAACGCATTTTATGATTTTCTGAGACACGTATCCCTTTGAAATGAGTTTCAAGCGAGTGTGTGGTTAGCAACGCACTGCAGGGGTTTGAAGGTCCTTTAACACCGAGACCCGTGCCTCGGGCAGTTCGCTCTTGATTCTAGGCGGATCGGCGAAGCTATAAGCTGTAGACCACATTTCACACAAAGGATTGTTTGGATACGCGCTCTCCAAAGATCTTTGATACATTTAACTTTAAAACGGGTTTCAGGAAAGGTCAGGCTTAAGAGCTGATATCATGAGATTCTTCCAGGTTTTGCGGCCGACAAAAGAATATTGTGCAATCAATAGCCCGTATTTGGATAAAAGCGCGTGCCGGATGACTCTATGGTCTCGGGTCTAGTCCTTTGCTTCGAAATGCGTTTACTACAATTCTATGCCGAAATACACTTGTAATGATGATCTCAGATACTTTTCATTTTGAATTGGGTTTCAGGCGATTCATGGGTAAGAAACGAATTACATGGGCTTGAGTTGTGTTTAGGTCTGAAACTCGTGCTTGGGACGGTTCCTAATCCATTTCACTACGAAACCACGTTCTAGGTGGGTGTAAGAAACCACTGGCTCTAAAGGGCGTTTCACGAAGTCCTTGCTGAAAGAAGAGCTCTCGGAAGTTCTTTGAATCCGTTTTCGTTTAAGTCGGGATTCGGGGAAATTCGCGCTAGAGAACTAATGTCGTGGGGTTCTGAGCCTTTTCTGAATGAAAGAGTTTGATTGATATTTTGTGCGGCTCTGGGAAGACGTTGGTTGTAGACCGCATTCGACGCAACCCGCGGTTGAACGACGTGCCCTGGAAAATACTATGATGGCTCTTTACTTTTAAAATGGGTTTCCGGCAAATTAGGGCTTAGGAACCAATGTCGCGGGACTCAGTCCCCTTTCCCTCTTAAAACCGTATCTAGTGCAGTCAATGGCCAGTATTTGGATAAGAACACGAGTTGGATGATTCTGGGGCGTTCCGGGGTGTTACTATTTGTCTTCGGGATTGCGATGCATTTGGTACGATTGTAGGCTGACAAACGCATTTTATGATATTCTGAGACACGTATCCCTTCGAAATGAGTTTCGAGCGAGTGTGTGGTTAGCAACGCACTGCAGGGGTTTCAAGGTCCTTTAAGACCTAGACCCGTGCCTCGGGCTGTTCGTTCGTGATTCTAGGCAGATCGACGAAGCTATACGCTGTAGACCACATTTCACACAAATGATTGTTTGGATCCGCGCTTTCCAAAGATCTTTGATACATTTAACTTTAAAACGGGTTTCAGGAAAGGTTGGGCTTAAGAGCTGATATCATGAGATTCTTCCAGGTTTTGCGACTGACAAAAGAATATTGTGCAACCAATAGCCCGTATTTGGATAAAAGCGCGTGCCGGATGACTCTATGGTCTAGGGTCTAGTCCTTTGCTTCGAAATGCGTTTACTACAATTCCGTGCCGAAATACACATGTAATGATGATCTCAGATACTTTTCGTTTTGAATAGGGTTTCGGGCGATTCACGGGTAAGGAACGCATTACTTGGGTTTGAGGGGTGTTTAGGTCTGAAACTCGTGCTTGGGACAGTTCCTAATCTATTTCACTACGAAACCACGTTCTAGGTGGGTGTAAGAAACCACAGGCCCCAAAGGGCGTTTCACGAAGTCCGCGGCTGAAAGAAGAGCTCTCGGATGTTCTTTGAATCCGTTTTCGTTTAAGACGGGATTCGGGGAAATTCGGGATAGAGAACTATTCCCGTAGGGTTCTGAGCCTTTTCTGAAAGGAACTGTTTGATTGATATTTTGTGCGGCTCTGGGAAGACGTTGGTTGTAGACCGCATTCGACGCAACCCCGGTTGAAAGACGTGCACTGTAAAATACTGTGATGGCTCTTTACCTTTAAAATGGATTTCCGGTAAATTAGGGCTTAGGTACCAATGTAGCGGGACTCAGTCCCATTTCCCTCTTAAAACCGTATCTAGTGCAGTCAATGGCCAGTACTTGGATAAGAACACGAGTTGGATGATTCTGGTGCGTTCCGGGGTGTTACTATTTGTCTTCGGGATTGCGATGCATTTGGTACGATTGTAGGCCGACAAACGCATTTTATGATATTCTGAGACACGTATCCCTTTGAAATCAGTTTCAAGGGTGTGTGGTTAGCAACGCATTGCAGGGGTTTCAAGGTCCTTTAACACCGAGACCCGTGCCTCGGGCAGTTCGTTCCTGATTCTAGGTGGATCGGCGAAGCTATACGCTGTAGACCACATTTCACACAAATGATTGTTTGGATACGCGCTCTCCAAAGATCTTTGATACGTTAAAACGGGTTTCAAGAAAGGTTGGGCTTAAGAGCGGATATCATGAGATTCTTCCAGGTTTTGCGACCGACAAAAGAATATTGTGCAACCAATAGCCCGTATTTGGATAAAAGCGCGTGCCGGATGACTCTATGGTCTAGGGTCTAGTCCTTTGCTTCGAAATGCGTTTACTACAATTCCATGCCGAAATACACATGTAATGATGATCTCAGATACTTTTCGTTTTTAATAGGGTTTCGGGCGATTCACGGGTAAGGAATGCATTACATGGGCTTGAGGGGTGTTTAGGTCTGAAACTCGTGCTTGGGACCGTTCCTAATCTATTTCGCTACGAAACCACGTTCTAGGTGGGTGTATGAAACTACTGGCTCCAAAAGGCGTTTCACGAAGTCCGCGGCTGAAAGAAGAGCGCCCGGAAGTTCTTTGAATCCGTTTTCGTTTAAGAGGGGATTCGGGGAAATTCGCGCTAGAGAACTAATGCCGTGGGGTTCTGAGCCTTTTCTGAATGAAAGTGTTTGATTGATATTTTGTGCGGCTCAGGGAAGACGTTGGTTGTAGGCCGCATTCGGCGCAACCCGCGGCTGAACGACGTGCACTGCAAAATACTGTGATGGCTCTTTACTATTAAAATGGATTTCCGGCAAATTAGGGCTTAGGAACCAATGTAGCGGGACTCAGTCCCATTTCCCTCTTAAAACCGTATCTAGAGCAGTGAATGGCCAGTACTTGGATAAGAACACGAGTTGGATGATTCTGGTGCGTTCCGGGGTGTTACTATTTGTCTTCGGGATTGCGATGCATTTGGTACGATTGTAGGCGGACAAACGCATTTTATGATATTCTGAGACACGTATCCCTTCGAAATGAGTTTCGAGCGAGTGTGTGGTTAGCAACGCACTGCAGGGGTTTCAAGGTCCTTTAACACCGAGACCCGTGCCTCGGGCAGTTCGTTCGTGATTCTAGGCGGATCGGCGAAGCTATACGCTGTAGACCACATTTCACACAAATGATCGTTTGGATACGCGCTCTCGAAAGATCTTTGATACATTTAACTTTAAAACGGGTTTCAGAAAAGGTTGGGCTTAAGAGCTGATATCATGAGATTCTTCCAGGTTTTGCGACTGACAAAAGAATATTGTGCAACCAATAGCCCTTATTTGGATAAAAGCGCGTGCTGGATGACTCTATGGCCTAGGGTCCAGTCCTTTGCTTCGAAATGCGTTTACTACAATTCCATGCCGAAATACACATGTAATGATGATCTTAGATACTTTTCGTTTTGAATAGGGTTTCGAGCGATTCACGGGTAAGGAACGCATTACATGGGCTTGAGGGGTGTTTAGGTCTGAAACTCGTGCTTGGGATAGTTCCTAATCTATTTCGCTACGAAACCACGTTCTAAGTAGGTTTATGAAAACACTGGCTCCAAAGGGCGTTTCACGAAGTCCGCGGCTGAAAGAAGAGCTCCCGGAAGTTCTTTGAATCCGTTTTCGTTTAAGACGGGATTCGGAGAAATTCGTGCTAGAGAACTAATGCCGTGGGGTTCTGAGCCTTTTCTGAGTGAAAGAGTTTGGTTGATACTTTGTGCGGCTCTGGGAAGACGTTGGTTGTAGACCGCATTCGACGCAACCCGCGGTTGAACGACGTGCCCAGGAAAATACTTTGATGGCTCTTTACTTTTAAAATGGGTTTTCGGCAAATTAGGGGTTAGGAACCAATGTCGGGGGACTCAGTCCCATTTCCTTCTTAAAACCGTATCTAGCGCAATCAGTGGCCAGTTCTTGGATAAGAACACGAGTTGGATCATTCTGGGGCGTTCCGGGGTGTTACTATTTGTCTTCGGGATTGCGATGCATTTGGTACGATTGTAGGCCGACAAACGCATTTTATGATTTTCTGAGACACGTATCCCTTTGAAATGAGTTTCAAGCGAGTGTGTGGTTAGCAACGCACTGCAGGGGTTTGAAGGTCCTTTAACACCGAGACCCGTGCCTCGGGCAGTTCGTTCGTGATTCTAGGCGGATCGGCGAAGCTATAAGCTGTAGACCACATTTCACACAAAGGATTGTTTGGATACGCGCTCTCCAAAGATCTTTGATACATTTAACTTTAAAACGGGTTTCAGGAAAGGTCAGGCTTAAGAGCTGATATCATGAGATTCTTCCAGGTTTTGCGGCCGACAAAAGAATATTGTGCAATCAATAGCCCGTATTTGGATAAAAGCGCGTGCCGGATGACTCTATGGTCTCGGGTCTAGTCCTTTGCTTCGAAATGCGTTTACTACAATTCTATGCCGAAATACACTTGTAATGATGATCTCAGATACTTTTCATTTTGAATTGGGTTTCAGGCGATTCATGGGTAAGAAACGAATTACATGGGCTTGAGTGGTGTTTAGGTCTGAAACTCGTGCTTGGGACGGTTCCTAATCCATTTCACTACGAAACCACGTTCTAGGTGGGTGTAAGAAACCACTGGCTCTAAAGGGCGTTTCACGAAGTCCGCGGCTGAAAGAAGAGCTCTCGGAAGTTCTTTGAATCCGTTTTCGTTTAAGTCGGGATTCGGGGAAATTCGCGCTAGAGAACTAATGTCCTGGGGTTCTGAGCCTTTTCTGAATGAAAGAGTTTGATTGATATTTTGTGCGGCTCTGGGAAGACGTTGGTTGTAGACCGCATTCGACGCAACCCGCGGTTGAACGACGTGCCCTGGAAAATACTATGATGGCTCTTTACTTTTAAAATGGGTTTCCGGCAAATTAGGGCTTAGGAACCAATGTCGCGGGACTCAGTCCCCTTTCCCTCTTAAAACCGTATCTAGTGCAGTCAATGGCCAGTATTTGGATAAGAACACGAGTTGGATGATTCTGGGGCGTTCCGGGGTGTTACTATTTGTCTTCGGGATTGCGATGCATTTGGTACGATTGTAGGCTGACAAACGCATTTTATGATATTCTGAGACACGTATCCCTTCGAAATGAGTTTCGAGCGAGTGTGTGGTTAGCAACGCACTGCAGGGGTTTCAAGGTCCTTTAAGACCTAGACCCGTGCCTCGGGCTGTTCGTTCGTGATTCTAGGCAGATCGACGAAGCTATACGCTGTAGACCACATTTCACACAAATGATTGTTTGGATCCGCGCTTTCCAAAGATCTTTGATACATTTAACTTTAAAATGGGTTTCAGGAAAGGTTGGGCTTAAGAGCTGATATCATGAGATTCTTCCAGGTTTTGCGACCGACAAAAGAATATTGTGCAACCAATAGCCCGTATTTGGATAAAAGCGCGTGCCGGATGACTCTATGGTCTAGGGTCTAGTCCTTTGCTTCGAAATGCGTTTACTACAATTCCGTGCCGAAATACACATGTAATGATGATCTCAGATACTTTTCGTTTTGAATAGGGTTTCGGGCGATTCACGGGTAAGGAACGCATTACTTGGGTTTGAGGGGTGTTTAGGTCTGAAACTCGTGCTTGGGACAGTTCCTAATCTATTTCACTACGAAACCACGTTCTAGGTGGGTGTAAGAAACCACAGGCCCTAAAGGGCGTTTCACGAAGTCCGCGGCTGAAAGAAGAGCTCTCGGATGTTCTTTGAATCCGTTTTCGTTTAAGACGGGATTCGGGGAAATTCGGGATAGAGAACTATTCCCGTAGGGTTCTGAGCCTTTTCTGAAAGGAACTGTTTGATTGATATTTTGTGCGGCTCTGGGAAGACGTTGGTTGTAGACCGCATTCGACGCAACCCCGGTTGAACGACGTGCACTGTAAAATACTGTGATGGCTCTTTACCTTTAAAATGGATTTCCGGTAAATTAGGGCTTAGGTACCAATGTAGCGGGACTCAGTCCCATTTCCCTCTTAAAACCGTATCTAGTGCAGTCAATGGCCAGTACTTGGATAAGAACACGAGTTGGATGATTCTGGTGCGTTCCGGGGTGTTACTATTTGTCTTCGGGATTGCGATGCATTTGGTACGATTGTAGGCCGACAAACGCATTTTATGATATTCTGAGACACGTATCCCTTTGAAATCAGTTTCAAGGGTGTGTGGTTAGCAACGCATTGCAGGGGTTTCAAGGTCCTTTAACACCGAGACCCGTGCCTCGGGCAGTTCGTTCCTGATTCTAGGCGGATCGGCGAAGCTATACGCTGTAGACCACATTTCACACAAATGATTGTTTGGATACGCGCTCTCCAAAGATCTTTGATACGTTTTACTTTAAAACGGGTTTCAAGAAAGGTTGGGCTTAAGAGCGGATATCATGAGATTCTTCCAGGTTTTGCGACCGACAAAAGAATATTGTGCAACCAATAGCCCGTATTTGGATAAAAGCGCGTGCCGGATGACTCTATGGTCTAGGGTCTAGTCCTTTGCTTCGAAATGCA
The DNA here is from genome assembly GCA_029852735.1 of Persea americana. Lineage (NCBI taxonomy): Eukaryota > Viridiplantae > Streptophyta > Magnoliopsida > Laurales > Lauraceae > Persea > Persea americana. Next base: position 58,513,154 of record CM056810.1, read on the forward strand.
TTTACTACAATTCCATGCCGAAATACACATGTAATGATGATCTCAGATACTTTTCGTTTTGAATAGGGTTTCGGGCGATTCACGGGTAAGGAATGCATTACATGGGCTTGAGGGGTGTTTAGGTCTGAAACTCGTGCTTGGGACCGTTCCTAATCTATTTCGCTGCGAAACCACGTTCTAGGTGGGTGTATGAAACTACTGGCTCCAAAAGGCGTTTCACGAAGTCCGCGGCTGAAAGAAGAGCGCCCGGAAGTTCTTTGAATCCGTTTTCGTTTAAGAGGGGATTCGGGGAAATTCGCGCTAGAGAACTAATGCCGTGGGGTTCTGAGCCTTTTCTGAATGAAAGTGTTTGATTGATATTTTGTGCGGCTCAGGGAAGACGTTGGTTGTAGGCCGCATTCGGCGCAACCCGCGGCTGAACGACGTGCACTGCAAAATACTGTGATGGCTCTTTACTATTAAAATGGATTTCCGGCAAATTAGGGCTTAGGAACCAATGTAGCGGGACTCAGTCCCATTTCCCTCTTAAAACCGTATCTAGAGCAGTGAATGGCCAGTACTTGGATAAGAACACGAGTTGGATGATTCTGGTGCGTTCCGGGGTGTTACTATTTGTCTTCGGGATTGCGATGCATTTGGTACGATTGTAGGCGGACAAACGCATTTTATGATATTCTGAGACACGTATCCCTTCGAAATGAGTTTCGAGCGAGTGTGTGGTTAGCAACGCACTGCAGGGGTTTCAAGGTCCTTTAACACCGAGACCCGTGCCTCGGGCAGTTCGTTCGTGATTCTAGGCGGATCGGCGAAGCTATACGCTGTAGACCACATTTCACACAAATGATCGTTTGGATACGCGCTCTCGAAAGATCTTTGATACATTTAACTTTAAAACGGGTTTCAGAAAAGGTTGGGCTTAAGAGCTGATATCATGAGATTCTTCCAGGTTTTGCGACTGACAAAAGAATATTGTGCAACCAATAGCCCTTATTTGGATAAAAGCGCGTGCTGGATGACTCTATGGCCTAGGGTCCAGTCCTTTGCTTCGAAATGCGTTTACTACAATTCCATGCCGAAATACACATGTAATGATGATCTTAGATACTTTTCGTTTTGAATAGGGTTTCGAGCGATTCACGGGTAAGGAACGCATTACATGGGCTTGAGGGGTGTTTAGGTCTGAAACTCGTGCTTGGGATAGTTCCTAATCTATTTCGCTACGAAACCACGTTCTAAGTAGGTTTATGAAAACACTGGCTCCAAAGGGCGTTTCACGAAGTCCGCGGCTGAAAGAAGAGCTCCCGGAAGTTCTTTGAATCCGTTTTCGTTTAAGACGGGATTCGGAGAAATTCGTGCTAGAGAACTAATGCCGTGGGGTTCTGAGCCTTTTCTGAGTGAAAGAGTTTGGTTGATACTTTGTGCGGCTCTGGGAAGACGTTGGTTGTAGACCGCATTCGACGCAACCCGCGGTTGAACGACGTGCCCAGGAAAATACTTTGATGGCTCTTTACTTTTAAAATGGGTTTTCGGCAAATTAGGGGTTAGGAACCAATGTCGGGGGACTCAGTCCCATTTCCTTCTTAAAACCGTATCTAGCGCAATCAGTGGCCAGTTCTTGGATAAGAACACGAGTTGGATCATTCTGGGGCGTTCCGGGGTGTTACTATTTGTCTTCGGGATTGCGATGCATTTGGTACGATTGTAGGCCGACAAACGCATTTTATGATTTTCTGAGACACGTATCCCTTTGAAATGAGTTTCAAGCGAGTGTGTGGTTAGCAACGCACTGCAGGGGTTTGAAGGTCCTTTAACACCGAGACCCGTGCCTCGGGCAGTTCGTTCGTGATTCTAGGCGGATCGGCGAAGCTATAAGCTGTAGACCACATTTCACACAAAGGATTGTTTGGATACGCGCTCTCCAAAGATCTTTGATACATTTAACTTTAAAACGGGTTTCAGGAAAGGTCAGGCTTAAGAGCTGATATCATGAGATTCTTCCAGGTTTTGCGGCCGACAAAAGAATATTGTGCAATCAATAGCCCGTATTTGGATAAAAGCGCGTGCCGGATGACTCTATGGTCTCGGGTCTAGTCCTTTGCTTCGAAATGCGTTTACTACAATTCTATGCCGAAATACACTTGTAATGATGATCTCAGATACTTTTCATTTTGAATTGGGTTTCAGGCGATTCATGGGTAAGAAACGAATTACATGGGCTTGAGTGGTGTTTAGGTCTGAAACTCGTGCTTGGGACGGTTCCTAATCCATTTCACTACGAAACCACGTTCTAGGTGGGTGTAAGAAACCACTGGCTCTAAAGGGCGTTTCACGAAGTCCGCGGCTGAAAGAAGAGCTCTCGGAAGTTCTTTGAATCCGTTTTCGTTTAAGTCGGGATTCGGGGAAATTCGCGCTAGAGAACTAATGTCCTGGGGTTCTGAGCCTTTTCTGAATGAAAGAGTTTGATTGATATTTTGTGCGGCTCTGGGAAGACGTTGGTTGTAGACCGCATTCGACGCAACCCGCGGTTGAACGACGTGCCCTGGAAAATACTATGATGGCTCTTTACTTTTAAAATGGGTTTCCGGCAAATTAGGGCTTAGGAACCAATGTCGCGGGACTCAGTCCCCTTTCCCTCTTAAAACCGTATCTAGTGCAGTCAATGGCCAGTATTTGGATAAGAACACGAGTTGGATGATTCTGGGGCGTTCCGGGGTGTTACTATTTGTCTTCGGGATTGCGATGCATTTGGTACGATTGTAGGCTGACAAACGCATTTTATGATATTCTGAGACACGTATCCCTTCGAAATGAGTTTCGAGCGAGTGTGTGGTTAGCAACGCACTGCAGGGGTTTCAAGGTCCTTTAAGACCTAGACCCGTGCCTCGGGCTGTTCGTTCGTGATTCTAGGCAGATCGACGAAGCTATACGCTGTAGACCACATTTCACACAAATGATTGTTTGGATCCGCGCTTTCCAAAGATCTTTGATACATTTAACTTTAAAACGGGTTTCAGGAAAGGTTGGGCTTAAGAGCTGATATCATGAGATTCTTCCAGGTTTTGCGACCGACAAAAGAATATTGTGCAACCAATAGCCCGTATTTGGATAAAAGCGCGTGCCGGATGACTCTATGGTCTAGGGTCTAGTCCTTTGCTTCGAAATGCGTTTACTACAATTCCGTGCCGAAATACACATGTAATGATGATCTCAGATACTTTTCGTTTTGAATAGGGTTTCGGGCGATTCACGGGTAAGGAACGCATTACTTGGGTTTGAGGGGTGTTTAGGTCTGAAACTCGTGCTTGGGACAGTTCCTAATCTATTTCACTACGAAACCACGTTCTAGGTGGGTGTAAGAAACCACAGGCCCCAAAGGGCGTTTCACGAAGTCCGCGGCTGAAAGAAGAGCTCTCGGATGTTCTTTGAATCCGTTTTCGTTTAAGACGGGATTCGGGGAAATTCGGGATAGAGAACTATTCCCGTAGGGTTCTGAGCCTTTTCTGAAAGGAACTGTTTGATTGATATTTTGTGCGGCTCTGGGAAGACGTTGGTTGTAGACCGCATTCGACGCAACCCCGGTTGAACGACGTGCACTGTAAAATACTGTGATGGCTCTTTACCTTTAAAATGGATTTCCGGTAAATTAGGGCTTAGGTACCAATGTAGCGGGACTCAGTCCCATTTCCCTCTTAAAACCGTATCTAGTGCAGTCAATGGCCAGTACTTGGATAAGAACACGAGTTGGATGATTCTGGTGCGTTCCGGGGTGTTACTATTTGTCTTCGGGATTGCGATGCATTTGGTACGATTGTAGGCCGACAAACGCATTTTATGATATTCTGAGACACGTATCCCTTTGAAATCAGTTTCAAGGGTGTGTGGTTAGCAACGCATTGCAGGGGTTTCAAGGTCCTTTAACACCGAGACCCGTGCCTCGGGCAGTTCGTTCCTGATTCTAGGCGGATCGGCGAAGCTATACGCTGTAGACCACATTTCACACAAATGATTGTTTGGATACGCGCTCTCCAAAGATCTTTGATACGTTTTACTTTAAAACGGGTTTCAAGAAAGGTTGGGCTTAAGAGCGGATATCATGAGATTCTTCCAGGTTTTGCGACCGACAAAAGAATATTGTGCAACCAATAGCCCGTATTTGGATAAAAGCGCGTGCCGGATGACTCTATGGTCTAGGGTCTAGTCCTTTGCTTCGAAATGCATTTACTACAATTCCATGCCGAAATACACATGTAATGATGATCTCAGATACTTTTCGTTTTGAATAGGGTTTCGGGCGATTCACGGGTAAGGAATGCATTACATGGGCTTGAGGGGTGTTTAGGTCTGAAACTCGTGCTTGGGACCGTTCCTAATCTATTTCGCTGCGAAACCACGTTCTAGGTGGGTGTATGAAACTACTGGCTCCAAAAGGCGTTTCACGAAGTCCGCGGCTGAAAGAAGAGCGCCCGGAAGTTCTTTGAATACGTTTTCGTTTAAGAGGGGATTCGGTGAAATTCGCGCTAGAGAACTAATGCCGTGGGGTTCTGAGCCTTTTCTGAATGAAAGTGTTTGATTGATATTTTGTGCGGCTCAGGGAAGACGTTGGTTGTAGGCCGCATTCGGCGCAACCCGCGGCTGAACGACGTGCACTGCAAAATACTGTGATGGCTCTTTACTATTAAAATGGATTTCCGGCAAATTAGGGCTTAGGAACCAATGTAGCGGGACTCAGTCCCATTTCCCTCTTAAAACCGTATCTAGAGCAGTGAATGGCCAGTACTTGGATAAGAACACGAGTTGGATGATTCTGGTGCGTTCCGGGGTGTTACTATTTGTCTTCGGGATTGCGATGCATTTGGTACGATTGTAGGCGGACAAACGCATTTTATGATATTCTGAGACACGTATCCCTTCGAAATGAGTTTCGAGCGAGTGTGTGGTTAGCAACGCACTGCAGGGGTTTCAAGGTCCTTTAACACCGAGACCCGTGCCTCTGGCAGTTCGTTCGTGATTCTAGGCGGATCGGCGAAGCTATACGCTGTAGACCACATTTCACACAAATGATCGTTTGGATACGCGCTCTCGAAAGATCTTTGATACATTTAACTTTAAAACGGGTTTCAGAAAAGGTTGGGCTTAAGAGCTGATATCATGAGATTCTTCCAGGTTTTGCGACTGACAAAAGAATATTGTGCAACCAATAGCCCTTATTTGGATAAAAGCGCGTGCTGGATGACTCTATGGTCTAGGGTCCAGTCCTTTGCTTCGAAATGCGTTTACTACAATTCCATGCCGAAATACACATGTAATGATGATCTCAGATACTTTTCGTTTTGAATAGGGTTTCGGGCGATTCACGGGTAAGGAACGCATTACATGGGCTTGAGGGGTGTTTAGTTCTGAAACTCGTGCTTGGGATAGTTCCTAATCTATTTCGCTACGAAACCACGTTCTAAGTAGGTTTATGAAAACACTTGCTCCAAAGGGCGTTTCACGAAGTCCGCGGCTGAAAGAAGAGCTCCCGGAAGTTCTTTGAATCCGTTTTCGTTTAAGACGGGATTCGGAGAAATTCGTGCTAGAGAACTAATGCCGTGGGGTTCTGAGCCTTTTCTGAGTGAAAGAGTTTGGTTGATACTTTGTGCGGCTCTTGGAAGACGTTGGTTGTAGACCGCATTCGACGCAACCCGCGGTTGAACGACGTGCCCAGGAAAATACTTTGATGGCTCTTTACTTTTGAAATGGGTTTTCGGCAAATTAGGGCTTAGGAACCAATGTCGGGGGACTCAGTCCCATTTCCTTCTTAAAACCGTATCTAGCGCAATCAGTGGCCAGTTCTTGGATAAGAACACGAGTTGGATCATTCTGGGGCGTTCCGGGGTGTTACTATTTGTCTTCGGGATTGCGATGCATTTGGTACGATTGTAGGCCGACAAACGCATTTTATGATTTTCTGAGACACGTATCCCTTTGAAATGAGTTTCAAGCGAGTGTGTGGTTAGCAACGCACTGCAGGGGTTTGAAGGTCCTTTAACACCGAGACCCGTGCCTCGGGCAGTTCCCTCTTGATTCTAGGCGGATCGGCGAAGCTATAAGCTGTAGACCACATTTCACACAAAGGATTGTTTGGATACGCGCTCTCCAAAGATCTTTGATACATTTAACTTTAAAACGGGTTTCAGGAAAGGTCAGGCTTAAGAGCTGATATCATGAGATTCTTCCAGGTTTTGCGGCCGACAAAAGAATATTGTGCAATCAATAGCCCGTATTTGGATAAAAGCGCGTGCCGGATGACTCTATGGTCTCGGGTCTAGTCCTTTGCTTCGAAATGCGTTTACTACAATTCTATGCCGAAATACACTTGTAATGATGATCTCAGATACTTTTCATTTTGAATTGGGTTTCAGGCGATTCATGGGTAAGAAACGAATTACATGGGCTTGAGTTGTGTTTAGGTCTGAAACTCGTGCTTGGGACGGTTCCTAATCCATTTCTCTACGAAACCACGTTCTAGGTGGGTGTAAGAAACCACTGGCTCTAAAGGGCGTTTCACGAAGTCCGCGGCTGAAAGAAGAGCTCTCGGAAGTTCTTTGAATCCGTTTTCGTTTAAGTCGGGATTCGGGGAAATTCGCGCTAGAGAACTAATGTCGTGGGGTTCTGAGCCTTTTCTGAATGAAAGAGTTTGATTGATATTTTGTGCGGCTCTGGGAAGACGTTGGTTGTAGACCGCATTCGACGCAACCCGCGGTTGAACGACGTGCCCTGGAAAATACTATGATGGCTCTTTACTTTTAAAATGGGTTTCCGGCAAATTAGGGCTTAGGAACCAATGTCGCGGGACTCAGTCCCCTTTCCCTCTTAAAACCGTATCTAGTGCAGTCAATGGCCAGTATTTGGATAAGAACACGAGTTGGATGATTCTGGGGCGTTCCGGGGTGTTACTATTTGTCTTCGGGATTGCGATGCATTTGGTACGATTGTAGGCTGACAAACGCATTTTATGATATTCTGAGACACGTATCCCTTCGAAATGAGTTTCGAGCGAGTGTGTGGTTAGCAACGCACTGCAGGGGTTTCAAGGTCCTTTAAGACCTAGACCCGTGCCTCGGGCTGTTCGTTCGTGATTCTAGGCAGATCGACGAAGCTATACGCTGTAGACCACATTTCACACAAATGATTGTTTGGATCCGCGCTTTCCAAAGATCTTTGATACATTTAACTTTAAAACGGGTTTCAGGAAAGGTTGGGCTTAAGAGCTGATATCATGAGATTCTTCCAGGTTTTGCGACCGACAAAAGAATATTGTGCAACCAATAGCCCGTATTTGGTTAAAAGCGCGTGCCGGATGACTCTATGGTCTAGGGTCTAGTCCTTTGCTTCGAAATGCGTTTACTACAATTCCGTGCCGAAATACACATGTAATGATGATCTCAGATACTTTTCGTTTTGAATAGGGTTTCGGGCGATTCACGGGTAAGGAACGCATTACTTGGGTTTGAGGGGTGTTTAGGTCTGAAACTCGTGCTTGGGACCGTTCCTAATCTATTTCACTACGAAACCACGTTCTAGGTGGGTGTAAGAAACCACAGGCCCCAAAGGGCGTTTCACGAAGTCCGCGGCTGAAAGAAGAGCTCTCGGATGTTCTTTGAATCCGTTTTCGTTTAAGACGGGATTCGGGGAAATTCGGGATAGAGAACTATTCCCGTAGGGTTCTGAGCCTTTTCTGAAAGGAACTGTTTGATTGATATTTTGTGCGGCTCTGGGAAGACGTTGGTTGTAGACCGCATTCGACGCAACCCCGGTTGAACGACGTGCACTGTAAAATACTGTGATGGCTCTTTACCTTTAAAATGGATTTCCGGTAAATTAGGGCTTAGGTACCAATGTAGCGGGACTCAGTCCCATTTCCCTCTTAAAACCGTATCTAGTGCAGTCAATGGCCAGTACTTGGATAAGAACACGAGTTGGATGATTCTGGAGCGTTCCGGGGTGTTACTATTTGTCTTCGGGATTGCGATGCATTTGGTACGATTGTAGGCCGACAAACGCATTTTATGATATTCTGAGACACGTATCCCTTTGAAATCAGTTTCAAGGGTGTGTGGTTAGCAACGCATTGCAGGGGTTTCAAGGTCCTTTAACACCGAGACCCGTGCCTCGGGCAGTTCGTTCCTGATTCTAGGCGGATCGGCGAAGCTATACGCTGTAGACCACATTTCACACAAATGATTGTTTGGATACGCGCTCTCCAAAGATCTTTGATACGTTTTACTTTAAAACGGGTTTCAAGAAAGGTTGGGCTTAAGAGCGGATATCATGAGATTCTTCCAGGTTTTGCGACCGACAAAAGAATATTGTGCAACCAATAGCCCGTATTTGGATAAAAGCGCGTGCCGGATGACTCTATGGTCTAGGGTCTAGTCCTTTGCTTCGAAATGCGTTTACTACAATTCCATGCCGAAATACACATGTAATGATGATCTCAGATACTTTTCGTTTTGAATAGGGTTTCGGGCGATTCACGGGTAAGGAATGCATTACATGGGCTTGAGGGGTGTTTAGGTCTGAAACTCGTGCTTGGGACCGTTCCTAATCTATTTCGCTACGAAACCACGTTCTAGGTGGGTGTATGAAACTACTGGCTCCAAAAGGCGTTTCACGAAGTCCGCGGCTGAAAGAAGAGCGCCCAGAAGTTCTTTGAATCCGTTTTCGTTTAAGAGGGGATTCGGGGAAATTCGCGCTAGAGAACTAATGCCGTGGGGTTCTGAGCCTTTTCTGAATGAAAGTGTTTGATTGATATTTTGTGCGGCTCAGGGAAGACGTTGGTTGTAGACCGCATTCGGCGCAACCCGCGGCTGAACGACGTGCACTGCAAAATACTGTGATGGCTCTTTACTATTAAAATGGATTTCCGGCAAATTAGGGCTTAGGAACCAATGTAGCGGGACTCAGTCCCATTTCCCTCTTAAAACCGTATCTAGAGCAGTGAATGGCCAGTACTTGGATAAGAACACGAGTTGGATGATTCTGGTGCGTTCCGGGGTGTTACTATTTGTCTTCGGGATTGCGATGCATTTGGTACGATTGTAGGCGGACAAACGCATTTTATGATATTCTGAGACACGTATCCCTTCGAAATGAGTTTCGAGCGAGTGTGTGGTTAGCAACGCACTGCAGGGGTTTCAAGGTCCTTTAACACCGAGACCCGTGCCTCGGGCAGTTCGTTCGTGATTCTAGGCGGATCGGTGAAGCTATACGCTGTAGACCACATTTCACACAAATGATCGTTTGGATACGCGCTCTCGAAAGATCTTTGATACATTTAACTTTAAAACGGGTTTCAGAAAAGGTTGGGCTTAAGAGCTGATATCATGAGATTCTTCCAGGTTTTGCGACTGACAAAAGAATATTGTGCAACCAATAGCCCTTATTTGGATAAAAGCGCGTGCTGGATGACTCTATGGTCTAGGGTCCAGTCCTTTGCTTCGAAATGCGTTTACTACAATTCCATGCCGAAATACACATGTAATGATGATCTCAGATACTTTTCGTTTTGAATAGGGTTTCGGGCGATTCACGGGTAAGGAACGCATTACATGGGCTTGAGGGGTGTTTAGGTCTGAAACTCGTGCTTGGGATAGTTCCTAATCTATTTCGCTACGAAACCACGTTCTAAGTAGGTTTATGAAAACACTGGCTCCAAAGGGCGTTTCACGAAGTCCGCGGCTGAAAGAAGAGCTCCCGGAAGTTCTTTGAATCCGTTTTCGTTTAAGACGGGATTCGGAGAAATTCGTGCTAGAGAACTAATGCCGTGGGGTTCTGAGCCTTTTCTGAGTGAAAGAGTTTGGTTGATACTTTGTGCGGCTCTGGGAAGACGTTGGTTGTAGACCGCATTCGACGCAACCCGCGGTTGAACGACGTGCCCAGGAAAATACTTTGATGGCTCTTTACTTTTGAAATGGGTTTTCGGCAAATTAGGGGTTAGGAACCAATGTCGGGGGACTCAGTCCCATTTCCTTCTTAAAACCGTATCTAGCGCAATCAGTGGCCAGTTCTTGGATAAGAACACGAGTTGGATCATTCTGGGGCGTTCCGGGGTGTTACTATTTGTCTTCGGGATTGCGATGCATTTGGTACGATTGTAGGCCGACAAACGCATTTTATGATTTTCTGAGACACGTATCCCTTTGAAATGAGTTTCAAGCGAGTGTGTGGTTAGCAACGCACTGCAGGGGTTTGAAGGTCCTTTAACACCGAGACCCGTGCCTCGGGCAGTTCGTTCGTGATTCTAGGCGGATCGGCGAAGCTATAAGCTGTAGACCACATTTCACACAAAGGATTGTTTGGATACGCGCTCTCCAAAGATCTTTGATACATTTAACTTTAAAACGGGTTTCAGGAAAGGTCAGGCTTAAGAGCTGATATCATGAGATTCTTCCAGGTTTTGCGGCCGACAAAAGAATATTGTGCAATCAATAGCCCGTATTTGGATAAAAGCGCGTGCCGGATGACTCTATGGTCTCGGGTCTAGTCCTTTGCTTCGAAATGCGTTTACTACAATTCTATGCCGAAATACACTTGTAATGATGATCTCAGATACTTTTCATTTTGAATTGGGTTTCAGGCGATTCATGGGTAAGAAACGAATTACATGGGCTTGAGTGGTGTTTAGGTTTGAAACTCGTGCTTGGGACGGTTCCTAATCCATTTCACTACGAAACCACGTTCTAGGTGGGTGTAAGAAACCACTGGCTCTAAAGGGCGTTTCACGAAGTCCTTGCTGAAAGAAGAGCTCTCGGAAGTTCTTTGAATCCGTTTTCGTTTAAGTCGGGATTCGGGGAAATTCGCGCTAGAGAACTAATGCCGTGGGGTTCTGAGCCTTTTCTGAATGAAAGAGTTTGATTGATATTTTGTGCGGCTCTGGGAAGACGTTGGTTCTAGACCGCATTCGACGCAACCCGCGGTTGAACGATGTGCCCTGGAAAATACTATGATGGCTCTTTACTTTTAAAATGGGTTTCCGGCAAATTAGGGCTTAGGAACCAATGTCGCGGGACTCAGTCCCCTTTCCCTCTTAAAACCGTATCTAGTGCAGTCAATGGCCAGTACTTGGATAAGAACACGAGTTGGATGATTCTGGGGCGTTCCGGGGTGTTACTATTTGTCTTCGGGATTGCGATGCATTTGGTACGATTGTAGGCCGACTAACGCATTTTATGATATTCTGAGACACGTATCCCTTCAAAATAAGTTTTGAGCGAGTGTGTGGTTAGCAACGCACTGCAGGGGTTTCAAGGTCCTTTAAGACCGAGACCCGTGCCTCGGGCTGTACGTTCATGATTCTAGGCAGATCGACGAAGCTATTCGCTGTAGACCACATTTCTCACAAATGATTGTTTGGATACGCGCTCTCCAAAGATCTTTGATACATTTTACTTTAAAACGGGTTTCAGGAAAGGTTGGGCTTAAGAGCTGATATCATGAGATTCTTCCAGGTTTTGCGGCCGACAAAAGAATATTGTGCAATCAATAGCCCGTATTTGGATAAAAGCGCGTGCCGGATGACTCTATGGTCTCGGGTCTAGTCCTTTGCTTCGAAATGCGTTTACTACAATTCTATGCCGAAATACACTTGTAATGATGATCTCAGATACTTTTCATTTTGAATTGGGTTTCAGGCGATTCATGGGTAAGAAACGAATTACATGGGCTTGAGTTGTGTTTAGGTCTTAAACTCGTGCTTGGGACGGTTCCTAATCCATTTCTCTACGAAACCACGTTCTAGGTGGGTGTAAGAAACCACTGGCTCTAAAGGGCGTTTCACGAAGTCCGCGGCTGAAAGAAGAGCTCTCGGAAGTTCTTTGAATCCGTTTTCGTTTAAGTCGGGATTCGGGGAAATTCGCGCTAGAGAACTAATGTCGTGGGGTTCTGAGCCTTTTCTGAATGAAAGAGTTTGATTGATATTTTGTGCGGCTCTGGGAAGACGTTGGTTGTAGACCGCATTCGACGCAACCCGCGGTTGAACGACGTGCCCTGGAAAATACTATGATGGCTCTTTACTTTTAAAATGGGTTTCCGGCAAATTAGGGCTTAGGAACCAATGTCGCGGGACTCAGTCCCCTTTCCCTCTTAAAACCGTATCTAGTGCAGTCAATGGCCAGTATTTGGATAAGAACACGAGTTGGATGATTCTGGGGCGTTCCGGGGTGTTACTATTTGTCTTCGGGATTGCGATGCATTTGGTACGATTGTAGGCTGACAAACGCATTTTATGATATTCTGAGACACGTATCCCTTCGAAATGAGTTTCGAGCGAGTGTGTGGTTAGCAACGCACTGCAGGGGTTTCAAGGTCCTTTAAGACCTAGACCCGTGCCTCGGGCTGTTCGTTCGTGATTCTAGGCAGATCGACGAAGCTATACGCTGTAGACCACATTTCACACAAATGATTGTTTGGATCCGCGCTTTCCAAAGATCTTTGATACATTTAACTTTAAAACGGGTTTCAGGAAAGGTTGGGCTTAAGAGCTGATATCATGAGATTCTTCCAGGTTTTGCGACCGACAAAAGAATATTGTGCAACCAATAGCCCGTATTTGGATAAAAGCGCGTGCCGGATGACTCTATGGTCTAGGGTCTAGTCCTTTGCTTCGAAATGCGTTTACTACAATTCCGTGCCGAAATACACATGTAATGATGATCTCAGATACTTTTCGTTTTGAATAGGGTTTCGGGCGATTCACGGGTAAGGAACGCATTACTTGGGTTTGAGGGGTGTTTAGGTCTGAAACTCGTGCTTGGGACAGTTCCTAATCTATTTCACTACGAAACCACGTTCTAGGTGGGTGTAAGAAACCACAGGCCCCAAAGGGCGTTTCACGAAGTCCGCGGCTGAAAGAAGAGCTCTCGGATGTTCTTTGAATCCGTTTTCGTTTAAGACGGGATTCGGGGAAATTCGGGATAGAGAACTATTCCCGTAGGGTTCTGAGCCTTTTCTGAAAGGAACTGTTTGATTGATATTTTGTGCGGCTCTGGGAAGACGTTGGTTGTAGACCGCATTCGACGCAACCCCGGTTGAACGACGTGCACTGTAAAATACTGTGATGGCTCTTTACCTTTAAAATGGATTTCCGGTAAATTAGGGCTTAGGTACCAATGTAGCGGGACTCAGTCCCATTTCCCTCTTAAAACCGTATCTAGTGCAGTCAATGGCCAGTACTTGGATAAGAACACGAGTTGGATGATTCTGGAGCGTTCCGGGGTGTTACTATTTGTCTTCGGGATTGCGATGCATTTGGTACGATTGTAGGCCGACAAACGCATTTTATGATATTCTGAGACACGTATCCCTTTGAAATCAGTTTCAAGGGTGTGTGGTTAGCAACGCATTGCAGGGGTTTCAAGGTCCTTTAACACCGAGACCCGTGCCTCGGGCAGTTCGTTCCTGATTCTAGGCGGATCGGCGAAGCTATACGCTGTAGACCACATTTCACACAAATGATTGTTTGGATACGCGCTCTCCAAAGATCTTTGATACGTTTTACTTTAAAACGGGTTTCAAGAAAGGTTGGGCTTAAGAGCGGATATCATGAGATTCTTCCAGGTTTTGCGACCGACAAAAGAATATTGTGCAACCAATAGCCCGTATTTGGATAAAAGCGCGTGCCGGATGACTCTATGGTCTAGTGTCTAGTCCTTTGCTTCGAAATGCGTTTACTACAATTCCATGCCGAAATACACATGTAATGATGATCTCAGATACTTTTCGTTTTGAATAGGGTTTCGGGCGATTCACGGGTAAGGAATGCATTACATGGGCTTGAGGGGTGTTTAGGTCTGAAACTCGTGCTTGGGACCGTTCCTAATCTATTTCGCTACGAAACCACGTTCTAGGTGGGTGTATGAAACTACTGGCTCCAAAAGGCGTTTCACGAAGTCCGCGGCTGAAAGAAGAGCGCCCAGAAGTTCTTTGAATCCGTTTTCGTTTAAGAGGGGATTCGGGGAAATTCGCGCTAGAGAACTAATGCCGTGGGGTTCTGAGCCTTTTCTGAATGAAAGTGTTTGATTGATATTTTGTGCGGCTCAGGGAAGACGTTGGTTGTAGACCGCATTCGGCGCAACCCGCGGCTGAACGACGTGCACTGCAAAATACTGTGATGGCTCTTTACTATTAAAATGGATTTCCGGCAACTTAGGGCTTAGGAACCAATGTAGCGGGACTCAGTCCCATTTCCCTCTTAAAACCGTATCTAGAGCAGTGAATGGCCAGTACTTGGATAAGAACACGAGTTGGATGATTCTGGTGCGTTCCGGGGTGTTACTATTTGTCTTCGGGATTGCGATGCATTTGGTACGATTGTAGGCGGACAAACGCATTTTATGATATTCTGAGACACGTATCCCTTCGAAATGAGTTTCGAGCGAGTGTGTGGTTAGCAACGCACTGCAGGGGTTTCAAGGTCCTTTAACACCGAGACCCGTGCCTCGGGCAGTTCGTTCGTGATTCTAGGCGGATCGGTGAAGCTATACGCTGTAGACCACATTTCACACAAATGATCGTTTGGATACGCGCTCTCGAAAGATCTTTGATACATTTAACTTTAAAACGGGTTTCAGAAAAGGTTGGGCTTAAGAGCTGATATCATGAGATTCTTCCAGGTTTTGCGACTGACAAAAGAATATTGTGCAACCAATAGCCCTTATTTGGATAAAAGCGCGTGCTGGATGACTCTATGGTCTAGGGTCCAGTCCTTTGCTTCGAAATGCGTTTACTACAATTCCATGCCGAAATACACATGTAATGATGATCTCAGATACTTTTCGTTTTGAATAGGGTTTCGGGCGATTCACGGGTAAGGAACGCATTACATGGGCTTGAGGGGTGTTTAGGTCTGAAACTCGTGCTTGGGATAGTTCCTAATCTATTTCGCTACGAAACCACGTTCTAAGTAGGTTTATGAAAACACTGGCTCCAAAGGGCGTTTCACGAAGTCCGCGGCTGAAAGAAGAGCTCCCGGAAGTTCTTTGAATCCGTTTTCGTTTAAGACGGGATTCGGAGAAATTCGTGCTAGAGAACTAATGCCGTGGGGTTCTGAGCCTTTTCTGAGTGAAAGAGTTTGGTTGATACTTTGTGCGGCTCTGGGAAGACGTTGGTTGTAGACCGCATTCGACGCAACCCGCGGTTGAACGACGTGCCCAGGAAAATACTTTGATGGCTCTTTACTTTTGAAATGGGTTTTCGGCAAATTAGGGGTTAGGAACCAATGTCGGGGGACTCAGTCCCATTTCCTTCTTAAAACCGTATCTAGCGCAATCAGTGGCCAGTTCTTGGATAAGAACACGAGTTGGATCATTCTGGGGCGTTCCGGGGTGTTACTATTTGTCTTCGGGATTGCGATGCATTTGGTACGATTGTAGGCCGACAAACGCATTTTATGATTTTCTGAGACACGTATCCCTTTGAAATGAGTTTCAAGCGAGTGTGTGGTTAGCAACGCACTGCAGGGGTTTGAAGGTCCTTTAACACCGAGACCCGTGCCTCGGGCAGTTCGTTCGTGATTCTAGGCGGATCGGCGAAGCTATAAGCTGTAAACCACATTTCACACAAAGGATTGTTTGGATACGCGCTCTCCAAAGATCTTTGATACATTTAACTTTAAAACGGGTTTCAGGAAAGGTCAGGCTTAAGAGCTGATATCATGAGATTCTTCCAGGTTTTGCGGCCGACAAAAGAATATTGTGCAATCAATAGCCCGTATTTGGATAAAAGCGCGTGCCGGATGACTCTATGGTCTCGGGTCTAGTCCTTTGCTTCGAAATGCGTTTACTACAATTCTATGCCGAAATACACTTGTAATGATGATCTCAGATACTTTTCATTTTGAATTGGGTTTCAGGCGATTCATGGGTAAGAAACGAATTACATGGGCTTGAGTGGTGTTTAGGTTTGAAACTCGTGCTTGGGACGGTTCCTAATCCATTTCACTACGAAACCACGTTCTAGGTGGGTGTAAGAAACCACTGGCTCTAAAGGGCGTTTCACGAAGTCCTTGCTGAAAGAAGAGCTCTCGGAAGTTCTTTGAATCCGTTTTCGTTTAAGTCGGGATTCGGGGAAATTCGCGCTAGAGAACTAATGCCGTGGGGTTCTGAGCCTTTTCTGAATGAAAGAGTTTGATTGATATTTTGTGCGGCTCTGGGAAGACGTTGGTTCTAGACCGCATTCGACGCAACCCGCGGTTGAACGATGTGCCCTGGAAAATACTATGATGGCTCTTTACTTTTAAAATGGGTTTCCGGCAAATTAGGGCTTAGGAACCAATGTCGCGGGACTCAGTCCCCTTTCCCTCTTAAAACCGTATCTAGTGCAGTCAATGGCCAGTACTTGGATAAGAACACGAGTTGGATGATTCTGGGGCGTTCCGGGGTGTTACTATTTGTCTTCGGGATTGCGATGCATTTGGTACGATTGTAGGCCGACTAACGCATTTTATGATATTCTGAGACACGTATCCCTTCAAAATAAGTTTTGAGCGAGTGTGTGGTTAGCAACGCACTGCAGGGGTTTCAAGGTCCTTTAAGACCGAGACCCGTGCCTCGGGCTGTACGTTCATGATTCTAGGCAGATCGACGAAGCTATTCGCTGTAGACCACATTTCTCACAAATGATTGTTTGGATACGCGCTCTCCAAAGATCTTTGATACATTTTACTTTAAAACGGGTTTCAGGAAAGGTTGGGCTTAAGAGCTGATATCATGAGATTCTTCCAGGTTTTGCGACCGACAAAAGAATATTGTGCAACCAATAGCCCGTATTTGGATAAAAGCGCATGCCGGATGACTCTATGGTCTAGGGTCTAGTCCTTTGCTTCGAAATGCGTTTACTACAATTCCGTGCCGAAATACACATGTAATGATGATCTCAGATACTTTTCGTTTTGAATAGGGTTTCGGGCGATTCACGGGTAAGGAACGCATTACTTGGGTTTGAGGGGTGTTTAGGTCTGAAACTCGTGCTTGGGACAGTTCCTAATCTATTTCGCTACGAAACCACGTTGGAGGTGGGTGTATGAAACCACTGGCTCCAAATGGCGTTTGACGAAGTCCGCGGCTGAAAGAAGAGCTCACGGAAGTTCTTTGAATCCGTTTTCGTTTAAGAGGGGATTCGGGGAAATTCGCGCTAGAGAACTAATGCCGTGGGGTTCTGAGCCTTTTCTGAATGAAAGTGTTTGATTGATATTTTGTGCGGCTCTGGGAAGAGGTGGTTGTAGACAGCATTCGGCGCAACCCGCGGCTGAACGACGTGCATTGGAAAATACTGTGATGGCTCTTTACTATTGAAATGGATTTCCGGCCAATTAGGGCTTAGGAACCAATGTAGCGGGACTCAGTCCCATTTCCCTCTTAAAACCGTATCTAGTGCAGTCAATGGCCAGTACTTGGATAAGAACACGAGTTGGATGATTCTGGTTTGTTCCGGGGTGTTACTATTTGTCTTCAGGATTGCGATGCATTTGGTACGATTGTAGTCCGACAAACGCATTTTATGATATTATGAGAGACGTATCACTTTGAAATAAGTTTCAAGCGTGTGTGGTTAGCAACGCACTGCAGGGGTTTCATGGTCCTTTAACACCGAGACCCGTGCCTTGGGCAGGTCGTTCGTGATTCTAGGCGGATCGGCGAAGCTATACGCTGTAGACCACATTTCACACAAATGATCGTTTGGATACGCGCTCTCGAAAGATCTTTGATACATTTAACTTTAAAACGGATTTCAGAAAAGGTTGGGCTTAAAAGCTGATATCATGAGATTCTTCCAGGTTTTGCGACCGACAAAAGAATATTGTGCAACCAATAGCCCGTATTTGGATAAAAGCGCGTGCCGGATGACTCTATGGTCTACGGTCCAGTCCTTTGCTTCGAAATGCGTTTACTACAATTCCATGCCGAAATACACATGTAATGATGATCTAAGATACTTTTCGTTTTGAATAGGGTTTCGGGCGATTCACGGGTATGGAACGCATTACATGGGCTTGAGGGGTGTTTAGGTCTGAAACTCGTGCTTAGGACAGTTCCTAATCTATTTCGCTACGAAACCACGTTCTAGGTGGGTCTATGAAACCAATGGCTCCAAAGGGCGTTTCAAGAAGTCCGCGGCTGAAAGAAGAGCTCCCGGAAGTTCTTTGAGTCCGTTTTCGTTTAAGACGGGATTCGGGGAAATTCGGGCTAGAGAACTAATGCCGTGGGGTTCCGAGCCTTATCTGAATGAAGGAGTTTGGTTGATATTTTGTGCGGCTCTGGCAATACGTTGGTTGTAGACCGCATTCGACGCAACCCGTGGTTGAACGACGTGCCCAGGAAAATACTGTGAAGGCTCTTTACTCTTGAAATGGGTTTCCGGCAAATTAGGGCTTAGGAACCAATGTCGCGGGACTCAGTCCCATTTCCTTCTTAAAACCGTATCTAGTGTAATCAGTGGCCAGTTTTTGGATAAGAACACGAGTTGGATGATTCTGGGGCGTTCCGGGGTGTTACTATTTGTCTTCGGGATTGCGATGCATTTGGTACGATTGTAGGCCGACAAACGCATTTTATGATCTTGTGAGACACGTATCCCTTTGAAATGAGTTTCAAGCGAGTGTGTTGTTAGCAACGCACTGCAGGGGTTTCAAGGTCCTTTAAGACCGAGTCCCGTGCCTTGGGCTGTTCGTTCGTGATTCTAGGCAGATCGACGAAGCTATACGCTGTAGACCACATTTCACACAAATGATTGTTTGGATACACGCTCTCCAAAGATCTTTGATACATTTAACTTTAAAACGGGTTTCAGGAAAGGTTGGGCTTAAGAGCTGATATCATGAGATTCTTCCAGCTTTTGCGACCGACAAAAGAATATTGTGCAACCAATAGCCCGTATTTGAATAAAAGCGCGTGCCGGATGACTCTATGATCTAGGCTCTAGTCCTTTGCTTCGAAATGCGTTTACTACAATTCCAAGCCGAAATACACATGTAATGATGATCTCAGATACTTTTCGTTTTGAATAGGGTTTCGGGCGATTCACGGGTAAGGAACGCATTACATGGGCTTGAGGGGTGTTTAGGTCTGAAACTCATGCTTGGGACAGTTCCTAATCTATTTCACTACGAAACCACGTTCTAGGTGGGTGTTATCCAAATACTGTGATGGCTCTTTACTTTTGAAATGGGTTTCCGGCAAATTAGGGCTTAGGAACCAATGTCACGAGACTCAGTCCCATTTCCTTCTTAAAACCGTATCTAGTGCAATCAGTGGCCAGTTCTTGGATAAGAACACGAGTTGGAAGAGTCTGGGGCGATCCGGGGTGTTACTATTTGTCTTCAGGATTGCGATGCATTTGGTACGATTGTAGGCCGACAAACGCATTTTATGATATTGTGAGACACGTATCCCTTTGAAATGAGTTTCAAGCGAGTGTGTGGTTAGGAACGCACTGCAGGGGTTTCAAGGTCCTTTAAGACCGAGACCCGTTCCTCGGGCAGTTCGTTCGTGATTCTAGGCGGATCGACGAAGCTATACGCTGTAGACCACATTTCACACAAATGATTGTTTGGATACGCGCACTCCAAACATCTTTGATACACTAAACTTTAAAACGGGTTTCAGGAAAGGTTGGGCATAAGAGCTGATATCTTGAGATTCTTCCAGGTTTTGCGACCGACAAAAGAATCTTGTACAATCAATAGCCCGCATTTGGAGAAAAGCGCGTGCCGGATGACTCTATGGTCTAGGGTCTAGTCCTTTGTTTCGAAATGCGTCTACTACAGTTCCATGCCGAAATACACATGTAAGGATGATCTCAGAGACATTTTGTTTTGAATAGGGTTTCGGGCGATTCACGGGTAAGGAACGCTTTACATGGGCTTGAGGGGTGGTGAGTTCTGAAACTCGTGCTTGGGACAGTTCCTAATCTATTTCACTACGAAACCACGTTCTAGGTGGGTGTATGAAACCACTGGCTCCAAAGGGCGTTTCACGAAGTCCGCGGCAGAAAGAAGATCTCTCGGAAGTTCTTTGAATCCGTTTTCGTTTAAGACGGGATTCGGGGAAATTCGGGTTAGAGAACTAATCACGTGGGGTTCTGAGCCTTTTCTGAATGAAAGAGTTTGATTGATATTTTGTGCGGCTCTGGGAAGACATTGGTTGTAGACCGCATTCGACGCAACCCGCCGTTGAACGTCGTGCCCTGGAAAATACTGTGATGGCTCTTTACTTTTAAAATGGGTTTCCGGCAAATTAGGGCTTAAGAACCAATGTCGCGGGACTCAGTCCCATTTCCGTCTTAAAACCGTATCTAGCGCAATCACTGGCCAGCACTTGGATAAGAACACGAGTTGAATGAATCTGGGGCGTTCCGGGGTGTTACTATTTGCCTTCGGGATTGGGATGCATTTGTTAGGATTGTAGGCCGACAAACGCATTTTATGATATTCTGAGATACGTATCCCTTTGAAATGAGTTTCAAGCGAGTGTGTAGTTAGGAACGCACTGCAGGGGTTTCAAGGCCCTTTAAGACCGAGACCCGTTCCTCGGGAAGTTCGTTCGTGATTCTAGGCGGATCGACGAAGCTATACGCTGTAGACCACATTTCACACAAATGATTGTGTGGATACGCGCTCTCCAAAGATCTTTGATACATTTAACTTTAAAACGGGTTTCAGGAAAGGTTGGGCTTAAGAGCTGATATCACGAGATTCTTCCAGGTTTTGCGACCGACAAAAGAATCTTGTACAATCAATAGCCCGTATTTGGAGAAAAGCGCGTGCCGGATGACTCTATGGTCTAGGGTCTAGTCCTTTGCTTCGAAATGCGTCTACTACAATTCCATGCCGAAATACACATGTAAGGATGATCTCAGAGGCTTTTCGTTTTAAATAGGGTTTCGGGCGATTCATGGGTAAGGAACGCATTACATGGGCTTGAGGGGTGTTGAGGTCTGAAACTCGTGCTTGGGACCGTTCCTAATCTATTTCACTACGAAACCACGTTCTAGGTGGGTGTATGAAACCACTGGCTCCAAAGGGCGTTTCACGAAGTCCGCGGCAGAAAGAAGAGCTCCCGGAAGTTCTTTGAATCCGTTTTCGTTTAAGACGGGATTCGGGGAAATTCAGGCTA
The DNA here is from genome assembly GCA_029852735.1 of Persea americana. NCBI lineage: Eukaryota > Viridiplantae > Streptophyta > Magnoliopsida > Laurales > Lauraceae > Persea > Persea americana. The sequence goes on from CM056810.1 coordinate 58,534,303, forward strand.
GAGAACTAATGCCGTGGGGTTCTGAGCCTTTTCTGAATGAAAGAGTTTGGTTGATATTTTGTGCGGCTCTGAAAAGACTTTGGTTGTAAACCGCATTCGACGCAACCCGTGGTTGAACGACGTGCCCTAGAAAATACCGTGATGGCTCTTTACTCTTGAAATGGGTTTCCGGCAAATTAGGGCTTAGGATCCAATGTCGCGGGACTCAGTCCCATTTCCTTCTTAAAACCGTATCTAGTACAATCAGTGGCCAGTTCTTGGATAAGAACACGAGTTGGATGATTTTGGGGCGTTTCGGGGTGTTACTATTTGTCTTCGGGATTGCGATGCATTTGGTACGATTGTAGGCCGACAAACGCATTTTATGATATGCTGAGACACGTATCCCTTTGAAATGAGTTTCAAGCGAGTGTTTGGTTAGGAACGCACTGCAGGGGTTTCAAGGTCCTTTAAGACCGAGACCCGTGCCTCGGGCTGTTCGTTCCTGATTCTAGGCGGATCGACGAAGCTATACGCTGTAGACCACATTTCACACAAATGATTGTTTGGATACACGCTCTCCAAAGATCTTTGATACATTTAACTTTAAAACGGGTTCCAGGAAAGGTTGGGCGTAAGAGCTGATATCTTGAGATTCTTCCAGGTTTTGCGACCGACAAAAGAATCTTGTGCAATCAATAGCCCGTATTTGGAGAAAAGCGCGTTGCGGATGACTCTATGGTCAAAGGTCTAGTCCTTTGCTTCGAAATGCGTTTGCTACAATTCCAGGCCGAAATACACATGTAATGATGATCTCAGATAATTTTTGTTTTGAATAGGGTTTCGGGCGATTCACGGGTAAGGAACGCATTACATGGGATTGAGGGGTGTTTAGGTCTGAAACTCGTGCTTGTGACAGTTCCTAATCTATTTCACTTCGAAACCACGTTCTAGGTGGGTGTATGAAACCACTGGCTTCAAAGGGCGTTTCACGAAGTCCGTGGCTGAAAGAAGAGCTCTCAGAAGTTCTTTGAATTTGTTTTCATTTAAGACGGGATTCGGGGAAATTCGGGCTAGAGTACTAATCACGTGGGGTTCTGAGCCTTTTCCGAATGAAAGAGTTTGAATGATATTTTGTGCGGCTCTGGGAAGACGTTGGTTATAGACCGCATTCGACGCAACCCGCCGTTGAACGACGTGCCCTGGAAAATACTGTGATGGCTCTTTACTTTTAAAATGGGCTTCCGGCAAATTAGGGCTTAGGAAGCAATGTCGCAGGACTCAGTCCCATTTCCGTCTTAAAACTGTATCTAGTGCAATCAATGGCCAGTACTTGGATAAGAACACGAGTTGGATGAATCTGGGGCGTTCCGGGGAGTTACTATTTGTCTTCGGGATTCCGATGCATTTGGTACGATTGTAGGCCGACAAACGCATTCTATGACATTCTGAGATATGTATCCCTTTGAGATGAGTTTCAAGCGTGTGTGTGGTTAGGAACGCACTGCAGGGGTTTTGAAGGTCCTTTAAGACCAAGACCCATTCCTCGGGCAGTTCATTCGTGATTCTAGGCGGATCGACGAAGCTATACGCTGTAGACCTCATTTCACACAAATGATTGTTTGGATACGCGCTCTCCAAAGATCTTTGATACATTTTACTTTTAAACGGGTTTCAGGAAAGGTTGGGCTTAAGAGCTGATATCATGAGATTCTTCCAGGTTTTGCGACCGACAAAAGAATCTTGTACAATCAATAGCCCGTATTTGGAGAAAAGCGCGTGCCGGATGACTCTATGGTCTAGGGTCTAGTCCTTTGCTTCGAAATGCGTTTGCTACAATTCCATGCCGAAATACACATGTAATGATGATCTCAGATAATTTTCGTTTTGAATAGGGTTTCGGGCGATTCACGGGTAAGGAACGCATTACTTGGGATTGAGGGGTGTTTAGGTCTGAAACTCGTGCTTGGGACAGTTCCTAATCTATTTCCCTTCGAAACCACGTTCTAGGTGGGTGTATGAAACCACTCGCTTCAAAGGGCGTTTCACGAAGTCCGTGGCTGAAAGAAGAGCTCTCGGAAGTTCTTTGAATCCGTTTTTGTTTAAGACGGGATTCGGGGAAATTCGGGCTAGAGAACTAATCACGTGGGGTTCTGAGCCTTTTCTGAATGAAAGAGTTTGATTGATATTTTGTGCGGCTCTGGGAAGACGTTCGTTGTAGACCGCATTCGACACAACCCGCCGTTGAACGACGTGCCCTGGAAAATACTGTGATAGCTCTTTACTTTTAAAACGTGTTTTCCGGCAAATTAGGGCTTAGGAACAAATGTCCCGAGACTCAGTCCCATTTCCGTCTTAAAACCGTATCTAGTGCAATCAATGGCCAGTACTTGGATAAGAACACGAGTTGGACGAATCTGGGGCGTTCCGGGGTGTTACTATTTGTCTTCGGGAGTGGGATGCATTTGGTACGATTGTAGGCCGACAAACGCATTTTATGATATTCTGAGACACGTATCCCTTTGAAATGAGTTTCAAGCGAGTGTGTGGTTAGGAACGCATTGCAGGGGTTTCAAGGACCTTTAAGACCGAGACCCGCTCCTCGGGCAGTTCGTTCGTGATTCTAGGCGGATCGACGAAGCTATACGCTGTAGACCACATTTCACACAAATGATTGTTCGGATACGCGCTCTCCAAAGATCTTTGATACATTTAACTTTAAAACGGGTTTCAGGAAAGGTTGGGCTTAAGAGCTGATATCATGAGATTCTTCCAGGTTTTGCGACCGACAAAAGAATCTTGTGCAATCAATTGCCCGTATTTGGAGAAAAGCGCGTTGCGGATGACTCTATGGTCTAAGGTCTAGTCCTTTTCTTCGAAATGCGTTTGCTACAATTCCTTGCCGAAATACACATATAATGATGATCTCAGATAATTTTCGTTTTGAATAGGGTTTCGGGCGATTCACGGGTAAGGAATGCATTACATGGGACTGAGGGGTGTTTAGGTCTGAAACTCGTGCTTGGGACAGTTCATAATCTATTTCACTTCGAAACCACGTTCTAGATGGGTGTATGAAGCCACTGGCTCCAAAGGGCGTTTCACGAAGTCCGCGGCTGAAAGAAGAGCTCTCGGAAGTTCTTTGAATCCGTTTTCGTTTAAAACGGGATTCGGGGAAACTCGGGCTAGAGAACTAATCCCGTAGGGTTCTGAGCCTTTTCTGAATGAAAGTGTTTGATTGATATTTTGTGCGGCTCTAGGAAGACGTTGGTTGTAGACCGCATTCGACGCAACCCGCCGTTGAACGACGTGCCCTGGAAAATACTGTGATGGCTCTTTACTTTTAAAATGGGTTTCCGGCAAATTAGGGCTTACTAAGCAATGTCGCGGGACTCAGTCCCATTTCCGTCTTAAAACTGTATCTAGTGCAATCAATGGCCAGTACTTGGATAAGAACACGAGTTGGATGAATCTGGGGCGTTCCGGGGTGTTACTATTTGTCTTCGGGATTCCGATGCATTTGGTACGATTGTAGGCCGACAAACGCATTTTATGATATTCTGAGACACGTATCCCTTTGAAATGAGTTTCAAGCGAGTGTGTGGTTAGGAATGCACTGCGGGGGTTTCAAGGTCCTTTAAGACCGAGACCCATTCCTCGAGCAGTTCGGTCGTGATTCTAGGCGGATCGACGAAGCTATACGCTGCAGACCACATTTCACACAAATAATTGTTTGGATACGCGCTCTCCAAAGATCTTTGATACATTTAACTTTAAAACGGGTTTCAGGAAAGGTTGGGCTTAAGAGCTGATATCATGAGATTCTTCCAGGTTTTGCGACCGACAAAAGAATCTTGTGCAATCAATAGCCCGTATTTGGAGAAAAGCGCGTTGCGGATGACTCTATGGTCTAGGGTCTAGTCCTTTGCTTCGAAATGCGTTTGCTACAATTCCATGCCGAAATACACATGTAATGATGATCTCAGATAATTTTCGTTTTGAATAGGGTTTCGGGCGATTCACGGGTAAGGAACGCATTACTTGGGATTGAGGGGTGTTTAGGTCTGAAACTCGTGCTTGGGACAGTTCCTAATCTATTTCCCTTCGAAACCACGTTCTAGGTGGGTGTATGAAACCACTCGCTTCAAAGGGCGTTTCACGAAGTCCGTGGCTGAAAGAAGAGCTCTCGGAAGTTCTTTGAATTAGTTTTCGTTTAAGACGGGATTCGGGGAAATTCGGGCTAGAGAACTAATCCCGTAGGGTTCTGAGCCTTTTCTGAATGAAAGTGTTTGATTGATATTTTGTGCGGCTCTGGGAAGACGTTGGTTGTAGACCGCATTCGACGCAACCCGCCGTTGAACGACGTGCCCTGGAAAATACTGTGATGGCTCTTTACTTTTAGAATGGGTTTCCGGCAAATTAGGGCTTAGGAAGCAATGTCGCGGGACTCAGTCCCATTTCCGTCTTAAAACCGTATCTAGTGCAATCAATGGCCAGTACTTGGATAAGAACACGAGTTGGATGAATCATGGGCGTTCCGGGGTGTTACTATTTGTCTTCGGGATTCCGATTCATTTCGTACGATTGTAAGCCGACAAACGCATTTTATGATATTTTGAGACACGTATCCCTTTGAAATGAGTTTCAAGCGAGTGTGTGGTTAGGAACGCATTGCAGGGGTTTCAAGGACCTTTAAGACCGAGACCCGCTCCTCGGGCAGTTCGTTCGTGATTCTAGGCGGATCGACGAAGCTATACGCTGTAGACCACATTTCACACAAATGATTGTTTGGATACGCGCTCTCCAAAGATCTTTGATACATTTAACTTTAAAACGGGTTTCAGGAAAGGTTGGGCTTAAGAGCTGATATCATGAGATTCTTCCAGGTTTTGCGACCGACAAAAGAATCTTGTGCAATCAATAGCCCGTATTTGGAGAAAAGCGCGTTGCGGATGACTCTATGGTCAAAGGTCTAGTCCTTTGCTTCGAAATGCGTTTGCTACAATTCCATGCCGAAAAACACATGTAATGATGATCTCAGATAATTTTTGTTTTGAATAGGGTTTCGGGCGATTCACGGGTAAGGAACGCATTACATGGGATTGAGGGGTGTTTAGGTCTGAAACTCGTGCTTGGGACAGTTCTTAATCTATTTCACTTCGAAACCACGTTCTAGGTGGGTGTATGAAACCACTGGCTTCAAAGGGCGTTTCACGAAGTCCGTGGCTGAAAGAAGAGCTCTCGGAAGTTCTTTGAATTTGTTTTCATTTAAGACGGGATTCGGGGAAATTCGGGCTAGAGTACTAATCACGTGGGGTTCTGAGCGTTTTCTGAATGAAAGAGTTTGATTGATATTTTGTGCGGCTCTGGGAAGACGTTGGTTGTAGACCGCATTCGACGCAACCCGCCGTTGAACGACGTGCCCTGGAAAATACTGTGATGGCTCTTTACTTTTAAAATGGGTTTCCGGCAAATTAGGGCTTAGGAACCAATGTCGCGGGACTCAGTCCCATTTCCGTCTTTAAACCGTATCTAGTGCAATCAATGGCCAGTACTTGGATAAGAACACGAGTTGGACGAATCTGGGGCATTCCGGGGTGTTACTATTTGTCTTCGGGATTGGGATGCATTTGGTACGATTGTAGGCCGACAAACGCATTTTATGACATTCTGAGATAGGTATCCCTTTGAGATGAGTTTCAAGCGAGTGTGTGGTTAGGAACGCAATGCAGGGGTTTTGAAGGTCCTTTAAGACCAAGACCCATTCGTCGGGCAGTTCGTTCGTGATTCTAGGCGGATCGACGAAGCTATACGCTGTAGACCTCATTTCACACAAATGATTGTTTGGATACGCGCTCTCCAAAGATCTTTGATACATTTAACTTTAAAACGGGTTTCAGGAAAGGTTGGGCTTCAGAGCTGATAACATGAGATTCTTCCAGGTTTTGCGACCGACAAAAGAATCTTGTACAATCAATAGCCCGTATTTGGAGAAAAGCGCGTGCCGGATGACTCTATGGTCTAGGGTCTAGTCCTTTGCTTCGAAATGCGTTTACTACAATTCCATGCCGAAAGACACATGTAAGGATGATCTCAGAGACTTCTCGTTTTCATTAGGGTTTCGGGCGATTCACGAGTAAGGAACGCTTTACATGGGCCTGAGGGGTGGTGAGGTCTGAAACTCGTGCTTGGGACAGTTCCTAATCTATTTCACTACGAAACCACGTTCTAGGTGGGTGTATGAAACCACTGGCTCCAAAGGGCGTTTCACGAAGTCCGCGGCAGAAAGAAGAGCTCTCGGAAGTTCTTTGAATCCGTTTTTGTTTAAGACGGGATTCGGGGAAATTCGGGCTAGAGAACTAATCACGTGGAGTTCTGAGCCTTTTCTGAATGAAAGAGTTTGATTGATATTTTGTGCGGCTCTGGGAAGACGTTCGTTGTAGACCCCATTCGACACAACCCGCCGTTGAACGACGTGCCCTGGAAAATACTGTGATAGCTCTTTACTTTTAAAATGTGTTTTCCGGCAAATTAGGGCTTAGGAACAAATGTCGCGGGACTCAGTCCCATTTCCGTCTTAAAACCGTATCTAGTGCAATCAATGGCCAGTACTTGGATAAGAACACGAGTTGGACGAATCTGGGGCGTTCCGGGGTGTTATTATTTGTCTTCGGGATTGGGATGCATTTGGTACGATTGTAGGCCGACAAACGCATTTTATGATATTCTGAGGCACGTATCCCTTTGAAATGAGTTTCAAGCGAGTGTGTGGTTAGGAAGGCACTGCGGGGGTTTCAAGGTCCTTTCAGACCGAGACCCGTTCCTCGGGCAGTTTGGTCGTGATTCTAGGCGGATCGACGAAGCTATACGCTGCAGACCACATTTCACACAAATGATTGTTTGGATACGCGCTCTCCAATGATCTTCGATACATTTAACTTTAAAATGGGTTTCAGGAAAGGTTGGGCTTAAGAGCTGATATCATGAGATTCTTCCAGGTTTTCCGACCGACAAAAGAATCTTGTGCAATCAATAGCCCGTATTTGGAGAAAAGCGCGTTGCGGATGACTCTATGGTCTAGGGTCTAGTCCTTTGCTTCGAAATGCGTTTGCTACAATTCCATGCCGAAATACACATGTAATGATGATCTCAGATAATTTTCATTTTGAATAGGGTTTCGGGCGATTCACGGGTAAGGAACGCGTTACTTGGGATTGAGGGGTGTTTAGGTCTGAAACTCGTGCTTGGGACAGTTCCTAATCTATTTCACTTCGAAACCACGTTCTAGGTGGGTGTATGAAACCACTAGCTTCAAAGGGCGTTTCACGAAGTCCGTGGCTGAAAGAAGAGCTCTCGGAAGTTCTTTGAATTAGTTTTCGTTTAAGACGGGATTCGGGGAAATTCGGGCTAGAGAACTAATCCCGTAGGGTTCTGAGCCTTTTCTGAATGAAAGTGTTTGATTGATATTTTGTGCGGCTCTGGGAAGACGTTGGTTATAGACCGCATTCGACGCAACCCGCCGTTGAACGACGTGCCCTGGAAAATACTGTGATGGCTCTTTACTTTTAGAATGGGTTTCCGGCAAATTAGGGCTTAGGAAGCAATGTCGCGGGACTCAGTCCCATTTCCGTCTTAAAATCGTATCTAGTGCAATCAATGGCCAGTACTTGGATAAGAACACGAGTTGGATGAATCTGGGGCGTTCCGGGGTGTTACTATTTGTCTTCGGGATTCCGATTCATTTCGTACAATTGTAGGCCGACAAACGCATTTTATGATATTTTGAGATACGTAACCCTTTGAAATGAGTTTCAAGCGAGTGTTTGGTTAGGAACGCACTGCAGGGGTTTCAAGGTCCTTTAAGACCGAGACCCGTTCCTCGGGCAGTTCGTTCCTGATTCTAGGCGGATCGACGAAGCTATACGCTGTAGACCACATTTCACACAAATGATTGTTTGGATACGCGCTCTCCAAAGATCTTTGATACATTTAACTTTAAAACGGGTTTCAGGAAAGGTTGGGCTTAAGAGCTGATATCTTGAGATTCTTCCAGGTTTTGCGACCGACAAAAGAATCTTGTGCAATCAATAGCCCGTATTTGGAGAAAAGCGCGTTGCGGATGACTCTATGGTCAAAGGTCTAGTCCTTTGCTTCGAAATGCGTTTGCTACAATTCCATGCCGAAATACACATGTAATGATGATCTCAGATAATTTTTGTTTTGAATAGGGTTTCGGGCGATTCACGGGTAAGTAACGCATTACATGGGATTGAGGGGTGTTTAGGTCTGAAACTCGTGCTTGTGACAGTTCCTAATCTATTTCACTTCGAAACCACGTTCTAGGTGGGTGTATGAAACCACTGGCTTCAAAGGGCGTTTCACGAAGTCCGTGGCTGAAAGAAGAGCTCTCGGAAGTTCTTTGAATTTGTTTTCATTTAAGACGGGATTCGGGGAAATTCGGGCGAGAGTACTAATCACGTGGGGTTCTCAGCCTTTTCTGAATGAAAGTGTTTGATTGATATTTTGTGCGGCTCTGGGAAGACGTTGGTTGTAGACCGCATTCGACGCAACCCGCCGTTGAACGACGTGCCCTGGAAAATACTGTGATGGCTCTTTACTTTTAGAATGGGTTTCCGGCAAATTAGGGCTTAGGAAGCAATGTCGCGGGACACAGTCCCATTTCCGTCTTAAAACCGTATCTAGTGCAATCAATGGCCAGTACTTGGATAAGAACACGAGTTGGATGAATCTGGGGCGTTCCGGGGTGTTACTATTTGTCTTCGGGATTCCGATTCATTTCGTACGATTGTAGGCCGACAAACGCATTTTATGATATTTTGAGATACGTATCCCTTTGAAATGAGTTTCAAGCGAGTGTGTGGTTAGGAACGCACTGCAGGGGTTTCAAGGTCCTTTAAGACCGAGACCCGTTCCTCGGGCAGTTCGTTCCTGATTCTAGGCGGATCGACGAAGCTATACGCTGCAGACCACATTTCGCACAAATGATTGTTTGGAAAAGCGCTCTCCAAAGATCTTTGATACATTTAACTTTAAAACGGGTTTCAGGAAAGGTTGGGCTTAAGAGCTGATATCATGAGATTCTTCCAGGTTTTGCGACCGACAAAAGAATCTTGTGCAATCAATAGCCCGTATTTGGAGAAAAGCGCGTTGCGGATGACTCTATGGTCAAAGGTCTAGTCCTTTGCTTCGAAATGCGTTTGCTACAATTCCATGCCGAAATACACATGTAATGATGATCTCAGATAATTTTCGTTTTGAATAGGGTTTCGGGCGATTCACGGGTATGGAACGCATTACATGGGATTGAGGGGTGTTTAGGTCTGAAACTCGTGCTTGGGACAGTTCCTAATCTATTTCACTTCGAAACCACGTTCTAGGTGGGTGTATGAAACCACTGGCTTCAAAAGGCGTTTCACGAAGTCCGTGGCTGAAAGAAGAGCTCTCGGAAGTTCTTTGAATTTGTTTTCATTTAAGACGGGATTCGGGGAAATTCGGGCTAGAGTACTAATCACGTGGGGTTCTGAGCCTTTTCTGAATGAAAGAGTTTGATTGATATTTTGTGCGGCTCTGGGAAGACGTTGGTTGTAGACCGAATTCGACGCAACCCGCAGTTGAACGACGTGCCCTGGAAAATACTGTGATGGCTCTTTACTTTTAAATTAGGTTTCTGGCAAATTAGGGTTTAGGAAGCAATGTCGCGGGACTCAGTCCCATTTCCGTCTTAAAACTGTATCTAGTGCAATCAATGGCCAGTACTTGGATAAGAACACGAGTTGGATGAATCTGGGGCGTTCCTGGGAGTTACTATTTGTCTTCGGGATTCCGATGCATTTGGTACGATTGTAGGCCGACAAACGCATTTTATGACATTCTGAGATACGTATCCCTTTGAGATGAGTTTCAAGCGAGTGTGTGGTTAGGAACGCACTGCAGGGGTTTTGAAGGTCCTTTAAGACCAAGACCCATTCCTCGGGCAGTTCGTTCGTGATTCTAGGCGGATCGACGAAGCTATACGCTGTAGACCTCATTTCACACAAATGGTTGTTTGGATACGCGCTCTCCAAAGATCTTTGATACATTTAACTTTAAAACGGGTTTCAGGAAAGGCTGGGCTTAAGAGCTGATATCATGAGATTCTTTCAGGTTTTGCGACCGACAAAAGAATCTTGTCCAATCAATAGCCCGTATTTTAAGAAAAGCGCGTTGCGGATGACTCTATGGTCAAAGGTCTAGTCCTTTGCTTCGAAATGCGTTTGCTACAATTCCATGCCGAAATACACATGTAATGATGATCTCAGATAATTTTCGTTTTGAATAGGGTTTTGGGCGATTCACGGGTATGGAACGCATTACATGGGATTGAGGGGTGTTTAGGTCTGAAACTCGTGCTTGGGACAGTTCCTAATCTATTTCACTTCGAAACCACGTTCTAGGTGGGTGTATGAAACCACTGGCTTCAAAAGGCGTTTCACGAAGTTCGTGGCTGAAAGAAGAGCTCTCGGAAGTTCTTTGAATTTGTTTTCATTTAAGACGGGATTCGGGGAAATTCGGGCTAGAGTACTAATCACGTGGGGTTCTGAGCCTTTTCTGAATGAAAGAGTTTGATTGATATTTTGTGCGGCTCTGGGAAGACGTTGGTTGTAGACCGCATTCGACGCAACCCGCAGTTGAACGACGTGCCCTGGAAAATACTGTGATGGCTCTTTACTTTTAAATTAGGTTTCCGGCAAATTAGGGCTTAGGAAGCAATGTCGCGGGACTCAGTCCCATTTCCGTCTTAAAACTGTATCTAGTGCAATCAATGGCCAGTACTTGGATAAGAACACGAGTTGGATGAATCTGGGGCGTTCCGGGGAGTTACTATTTGTCTTCGGGATTCCGATGCATTTGGTACGATTGTAGGCCGACAAACGCATTTTATGACATTCTGAGATACGTATCCCTTTGAGATGAGTTTCAAGCGAGTGTGTGGTTAGGAACGCACTGCAGGGGTTTTGAAGGTCCTTTAAGACCAAGACCCATTCCTCGGGCAGTTCGTTCGTGATTCTAGGCGGATCGACGAAGCTATACGCTGTAGACCTCATTTCACACAAATGGTTGTTTGGATACGCGCTCTCCAAAGATCTTTGATACATTTAACTTTAAAACGGGTTTCAGGAAAGGCTGGGCTTAAGAGCTGATATCATGAGATTCTTTCAGGTTTTGCGACCGACAAAAGAATCATGTCCAATCAATAGCCCGTATTTTGAGAAAAGCGCGTTGCGGATGACTCTATGGTCAAAGGTCTAGTCCTTTGCTTCGAAATGCGTTTGCTACAATTCCATGCCGAAATACACATGTAATGATGATCTCAGATAATTTTCGTTTTGAATAGGGTTTCGGGCGATTCACGGGTATGGAACGCATTACATGGGATTGAGGGGTGTTTAGGTCTGAAACTCGTGCTTGGGACAGTTCCTAATCTATTTCACTTCGAAACCACGTTCTAGGTGGGTGTATGAAACCACTGGCTTCAAAGGGCGTTTCACGAAGTCCGTGGCTGAAAGAAGAGCTCTCGGAAGTTCTTTGAATTTGTTTTCATTTAAGACGGGATTCGGGGAAATTCGGGCTAGAGTACTAATCACGTGGGGTTCTGAGCCTTTTCTGAATGAAAGAGTTTGATTGATATTTTGTGCGGCTCTGGGAAGACGTTGGTTGTAGACCGCATTCGACGCAACCCGCAGTTGAACGACGTGCCCTGGAAAATACTGTGATGGCTCTTTACTTTTAAATTAGGTTTCCGGCAAATTAGGGCTTAGGAAGCAATGTCGCGGGACTCAGTCCCATTTCCGTCTTAAAACTGTATCTAGTGCAATCAATGGCCAGTACTTGGATAAGAACACGAGTTGGATGAATCTGGGGCGTTCCGGGGAGTTACTATTTGTCTTCGGGATTCCGATGCATTTGGTACGATTGTAGGCCGACAAACGCATTTTATGACATTCTGAGATACGTATCCCTTTGAGATGAGTTTCAAGCGAGTGTGTGGTTAGGAACGCACTGCAGGGGTTTTGAAGGTCCTTTAAGACCAAGACCCATTCCTCGGGCAGTTCGTTCGTGATTCTAGGCGGATCGACGAAGCTATACGCTGTAGACCTCATTTCACACAAATGGTTGTTTGGATACGCGCTCTCCAAAGATCTTTGATACATTTAACTTTAAAACGGGTTTCAGGAAAGGCTGGGCTTAAGAGCTGATATCATGAGATTCTTTCAGGTTTTGCGACCGACAAAAGAATCTTGTCCAATCAATAGCCCGTATTTTGAGAAAAGCGCGTGCCGGATGACTCTATGGTCTAGGGTCTAGTCCTTTGCTTCAAAATGCGTTTACTACAATTCCATGCCGAAATACACATGTAAGGATGATCTCAGAGACTTCTCGTTTTGATTAGGGTTTCAGGCGATTCACGGGTAAGAAACGCAATACGTGGGCCTGAGGGGTGGTGAGGTCTGAAACTCGTGCTTGGGTCAGTTCCTAATCTATTTCACTACGAAACCACGTTCTAGGTGGGTATATGAAACCACTGGCTCCAAAGGGCATTTCACGAAGTCCGCGGCAGAAAGTAGAGCTCTCGGAAGTTCTTTGAATCCGTTTTCGTTTAACACGGGATTCGGGGAAATTCGGGCTAGAGAACTAATCACGTGGGGTTCTGAGCCATTTCTGAATGAAAGAGTTTGATTGATATTTTGTGCGGCTCTGGGAAGACGTTGGTTGTAGACCGCATTCGACGCAACCCGCGGTTGAACGACGTGCCCAGGAAAATACTGTGATAGCTCTTTACTTTTAAAATGGGTTTCCGGCAAATTAGGGCTTAGGAACCAATGTCGCGGGACTCAGTCCCATTTCCGTCTTTAAACCGTATCTAGTGCAATCAATGGCCAGTACTTGGATAAGAACACGAGTTCGACGAATCTGGGGCATTCCGGGGTGTTACTATTTGTCTTCGGGATTGGGATGCATTTGGTACGATTGTAGGCCGACAAACGCATTTTATGATATTCTGAGACACGTATCCCTTTGAAATGAGTTTCAAGCGAGTGTGTGGTTTGGAACGCACTGCAGGGGTTTCAAGGTCCTTTAAGACCGATACCCGTTCCTCGGGCAGTTCGTTCGTGATTCTGGGCGGATCGACGAAGCTATACGCTGTAGACCACATTTCACACAAATGATTGTTTGGATACGCGCTCTCCAAAGATCTTCCATACATTGAACTTTAAAACGGGTTTCAGGAAAGGTTGGGCTTAAGAGCTGATATTCTGAGATTCTTCCAGGTTTTGCGACCAACAAAAGAATCTTGTGCAATCAATAGCCCGTATTTGGAGAAAAGCGCGTTGCGGATGACTCTATGGTCTAGGGTCTAGTCCTTTGCTTCGAAATGCGTTTGCTACAATTCCATGCCGAAATACACATGTAATGATGATCTCAGATAATTTTAGTTTTGAATAGGGTTTCTGGCGATTCACGGGTAAGGAGCGCATTACATGGGATTGAATGGTGTTTAGGTCTGAAACTCGTGCTTGGGACAGTTCGTAATCTATTTCACTTCAAAGCCACGTTCTAGTTGGGTGTATGAAACCACCGGCTCCAAAGGGCGTTTCACGAAGTCCGCGGCTGAAAGAAGAGCTCTCGGAAGTTATTTGAATCCGTTTTCGTTTAAGACGGGATTCGGGGAAATTCGGGCTAGAGAACTAATCACGTGGGGTTCTGAGCCTTTTCTGAATGAAAGAGTTTGATTGATATTTTGTGCGGCTCTGGGAAGACGTTCGTTGTAGACCGCATTCGACGCAACCCGCGGTTGAACGACGTGCACGGGAAAATACTGTGATGGCTCTTTACTTTAGAAAATAGGTTTCCGGCAAATTAGGGCTTAGGAACCAATGCTGCGGGACTCAGTCCCATTTCCTTCTTAAAACCGTATCTAGTGTAGTCAATGGCCAGTACTTGGATAAGAACACGAGTTGGATGATTCTGGTGCCTTCCGGGGTGTTACAATTTGTCTTCGGGATTGCGATGCATTTGGCACGATTGTAGGCCGACAAACGCATTTTATGATATTCTGAGACAGGTATCCCTTTGAAATGAGTTTCAAGCGAGTGTGTGGTTAGCAACGCACTACAGGGGTTTCAAGGTCCTTTAATACTGAGACCCGTGCCCCGGGCAGTTCGTTCATGATTCTAGGCGGATCGGCGAAGCTATACGCTGTAGACCACATTTCACACAAATGATTGTTTGGATACATGCTCTCCAAAGATCTTTGATACATTAAACTTTAAAACGGGTTTCACGAAAGGTTGGGCTTAAGAGCTGATATCATGAGATTCTTCCAGGTTTTGCGACCGACAAAAGTATATTGTGCAATGAATAGCCCGTATTTGGATAAAAGCGCGTGCCGGATGACTCTATGGGTCTAGGGTCTAGTCCTTTGCTTCGAAATGCGTTTACTACAATTCCATGCCGAAATACACATGTAAGGATGATCTCAGAGTCTTTTCGTTTTGAATAGGGTTTCGGGCGATTCACGGGTAAGGAACGCATTACATGCGCTTGAGGGGTGTTGAGGTCTGAAACTCGTGCTTGGGACAGTTCCTAATCTATTTCACTACGAAACCACGTTCTAGGTGGGTGTATGAAACCACTGGCTTCAAAGGGCGTTTCACGAAGTCCGCGGCAGAAAGAAGAGCTCTCGGAAGTTCGTTGAATCCGTTTTCGTTTAAGACGGGATTCGGGGAAATTCGGGCTAGAGAACTAATCACGTGGGGTTCTGAGCCTTTTCTGAATGAAAGAGTTTGATTGATATTTTGTGCGGCTCTGGGAAGATGTCGGTTGTAGACTGCATTCGACGCAACCCGCCATTGAACGACGTGCCCTGGAAAATACTGTGATGGCCCTTTACTTTAGAAAATAGGTTTCCGGCAAATTAGGGCTTAGGAACCAATGTTGCGGGACTCAGTCCCATTTCCTTCTTAAAACCGTATCTAGTGTAGTGAATGAACAGTACTTGGATAAGAACACGAGTTGGACGATTCTGGGGCGTTCCTGGGTGTTACTATTTGTCTTCGGGATTCCGATGCATTTGGCACGATTGTAGGCCGACAAACGCATTTTATGATATTCTGAGACACATATCCCTTTGAAATGAGTTTCAAGCGAGTGTGTGGTTAGCAACGCACTACAGGGGTTTCAAGGTCCTTTAACACTGAGACCCGTGCCTCGGGCAATTCGTTCGTGATTCTAGGCGGATCGGTGAAGCTATACGCTGCAGACCACATTTCATACAAATGATTGTTTGGATACGCGCTCTCCAAAGATCTTTGATACATTAAACTTTAAAACGGGTTTCAGGAAAGGTTGGGCTTAAGAGCTGATATCATGAGATTCTTCTAGGTTTTGCGACCGACAAAAGAATATTGTGCAATCAATAGCCCGTATTTGGATAAAAGCGCGTGCCGGATGACTCTATGGGTCTAGGGTCTAGTCCTTTGCTGCGAAATGCGTTTACAACAATTCCATGCCGAAATACACATGTAATGATGATCTCAGAGACTTTTCGTTTTAAAAAGGGTTTCGGGCGATTCACGGGTAAGGAACGCATTACATGGGCTTGAGGGGTGCTGAGGTCTGAAACTCGTGCTTAGGACAGTTCCTAATCTATTTTACTACGAAACCACGTTCTAGGTGGGTGTATGAAACCTCTGGCTCCAAAGGGCGTTTCACGAAGTCCGCGGCTGAAAGACCAGCTCTCGGAAGTTCTTTGAATCCGTTTTCGTTTAAGACGGGATTCGGGGAAATTCGGGCTAGAGAACTAATCCCGTGGGGTTTTGAGCCTTTTCTGAATGAAAGAGTTTGATTGATATTTTGTGCGGCTCTGGGAAGACGTTGGTTGTAGACCGCATTCGACGCAACCCGCCGTTGAACGACGTGCCCTGGAAAATAATATGATGGCTCTTTACTTTTAAAATGGGTTTCCGGCAAATTAGGGCTTAGGAACCAATGTCGCGGGACTCAGTCCCATTTCCGTCTTAAAACCGTATCTAGTGCAATCAATGGCCAGTACTTGGATAAGAACACGAGTTGGATGAATCTGGGGCGTTCCGGGGTGTTACTATTGGTCTTCGGGATTGGGATGCATTTGGTACGATTGTAGGCCGACAAACGCATTTTATGATATTCTGAGACACGTATCCCTTTGAAATGAGTTTCAAGCGAGTGGGTGGTTAGGAACGCACTGCAGGGGTTTCAAGGTCCTTTAAGACCGAGACCCGTTCCTCGGGTAGTTCGTTCGTGATTCTAGGCGGATCGACGAAGCTATACGCTGTAGACCACATTTCACACAAATGATTGTTTGGATACGCGCTCTCCAAAGATCTTTGATACATTTAACTTTAAAACGGGTTTCAGGAAAGGTTGTGCTTAAGAGCTGATATCATGAGATTCTTCCAGGTTTTGCGACCGACAAAAGAATCTTGTGCAATCAATAGCCCGTATTTGGAGAAAAGCGCGTTGCGGATGACTCTATGGACTAGGGTCTAGTCCTTTGCTTCGAAATGCGTTTACTACAATTCCACGCCGAAATTCACATGTAATGATGATCTCAGATAATTTTCGTTTTGAATAGGGTTTCGGGCGATTCACGGGTAAGGAACGCATTACATGGGATTGAGTGGTGTTTAGGTCTGAAACCTGTCGCGACCCCGGACCGGGGGCCCCGGGACTGCGACGGGGTGGCGTGGATAAAGAACCACCCCTTGATAATAATTGTATGTTTAATTATACTTTTCCTTAATTTCCCACAGGTTTCCGCGGTGAGGATTCCACATGCACTCATAGAACATTTATATAGGTGCGGAAGCGTGTAGCAAATCAAGCTCTTAATCCATTCTTATCAAATAAGACAGATAATACACAAGTATGACATGATGTCAGAGTGAGCAATGATCTCATTAGCATTCCCAAAATATGAAATTAAAGTTTATACAAAAGATCAAGTTAAGTTAATATTCCCCAAAAATAATGGCCAACAGAGGCCAGTACAACCAAAGTATAAAATCAGTAATCAGTCTACAATCTCCCAAAATGTTCGCAGCTCAAAGGTAAACCCAATGTCTACATGACATCGTCAGCTTGCCACTCTACTAATCGTTGCGGTTCACCGACCGCCTCCTCTGGCTCCTCCTCAAGGGCAAAGACGGGAGCTGGACCTGAGTACCACAAAAATGGGTCAGACACGACGGTCTGGCAGGTGGGTGAATAGATAATACCAATAAAGAAATCAAAGCATATCTTAGACGTACGAAAACTGTCATAAAACAGGATGCATAGTTCATTTAAAGTACAGATGCAATATAAATCATGCGGGGTATTCAAGGTACAGGAACTGACTAGATGGCAACCACACTAGAGCTAAATCCTCTCCATCACTAAGGTGATGAGAGCACATTCAGTGCGTTAGGCTCGAACACGCGAAGTGACGAGAACCAACATTATAAACATATATATATATACATATAGCTAGGCAAGACCACGGCCGCGGAACCGGGTAACGGGACAGAACGGGATCCAAGTTGCAACTGGCGGGAGCACAGGGGGAGACCCAAGTCAGTTGATCAGACTGACAAGGATGTCCAAGCTTAGTGGTGCCGACTCATAGGTTACATGATAAATCAAAACATATACAAAACTATATCAATATAAAACATACGGGCAGGCGGGGCATGGTGCTCGTAGGCACACATTTCATATCATTAACAGTTCAAGTATACACGGGCTGGCAGGACATATCGGGTGTACAAATCGGAATTTGAGAGAAAACCAGTAGAATCGGGTAATGATACATATAAACTAAATAAAACAATGCAATGAATCCTTATGTCATTAGGGACTATGTATTGGGGGCGTCCATATTCAAACGACATGTATAAGGATCTTGTATGTCTAAATTACCCTTAGTATGGTACTCAAATGATAGACGACATACTAAGTTTCCTTATGCACGTTGATGAATATAAAAGTCTCAATACCTTTTCCGAAATGATGTTTCTTTCTATGTCAATCTCCTTATGTCATCCCCTGGGTCTTTCCAAGGTGGTAGGGCATCAGAACAACCCATCCAAACCTTTAAAAACCATAACTGAAACCAATAGAAAAGACTCAGGAATTCTGGGTTAAACTCGGTCACCTGTCGGTCAGGTGGCGGTTAGCCGCCGAGGTGATCGGCGGTTAGCCGCTGGCTGACCGCGGGGCACCTTGCTAAAATGTAGCATTCTGTGTTTCTAACCGCGCCTCTCGGCTACCTAGCGGTCACTGGGGTTTTTGGGGTGGCGGTTAGCCGCGAGCTGACCGCTCGGCTGACCGCGGTTCGCCTGTCAAAATGCAGCATTCTGTGTTTCTAACCGCATCTGGGTCGGCTAGCCGCCGGTCATCTGTCGGCTAGCCGCCGAGGTGACCGCCCGCTGACCGCCCAGCTGCGAGAACTACACATCAGGTGCAGATTTCAGTCTATTCTTTCCCAAACCATTTCACCTCAACTCCAATCATTTCCTAACATGAAATGGGTTTATTCCTTCCATTTAACATTTATTTCTTTCCACCAACTACCATTCCACCAATGCATTTAATTCTTCTACCAATACACTTCTCATTCAATGCATGTACCATAACATTTAAGAAGCTTATAATAACCAAAATACACTTTGATGATGAATGCATATATTCACATAAAACTAACTAAGAGATAAACCATGCAATAAATACATTTCCAAAAGCCTTATGCAACATCATGAACCAAGTGAAATAGGAATAGTAAAAATTCACATTTTCAACAAAATAAGAACTTAATCAATCGAATCCATTCATCCACTTGCCTTGGCCTCCAAAGTATGCTAGACAAGCTCTAATCCACTATCAAGCTCAAAATCTACAATCTACACAAAATCCCCAAAAATACATTCATTACAAGCCCTAAAATGGCAAAACTATGAAATAGAAAGGAATAACTTCCAATAATGGAAATGAAGCATCTTCAAGACTAGAAGAATCCAAATCTAAAAGACGAGAAGGAGAGCTTACATGGAAATTCTCCAAATACACAAGGCTTGCTCAAAAAGGGTCCTAGAATGGTGGTTTCTCTCTAAAAATGGTACCAAGAAGGAGCTCTCATGGAGGGGAAGAAGATTGAAGCATCCATTCTTCCTTTAGCAAGAGATTTGAGAGAGATTGAGAGAAGAAGAAGCAAGAAGCAATGGAAGTTGAAGAGAACCCTAGGCTGGGCTGGGATTTCTTGTTCTCAAGGAAGTTGCAAGAAGAGGAAGAGAGGGAGAAGGGCTCCCCCTTATATAGAAATCTGAATGGGTCCCACAACTTAAAAGTCCAAAATGGGCTAAAACATCGTTCTACGGGCTTCGGACGGATTCGACGAAGAAGGAAGAATTGATCGTCGAAATTTCTACTTTCCAAAAAGTATATATTTTACAAGTTTCGGAGACATTGAAAATAGTGTCCAGATTTTGGTGTAAAAAGACTGTTTTACCCCTATCAATGGCAAAGTAGGGTTTAGAGGTCTCGAATGGAAACGGAGCAAATACGAAAGTTGTAGGGAATCATAAAATACATTAGACGGAGCAATTTACCGATTTCCAGAATTATAACTAAATTCCCCAAAACTAATCAAGACACAAGAAAAGGAACCCCCAAAGGGCCCCACTAGATCCAAAAGAGTCCCCAAAATTATTCAAAGCTATAAAAAGCTATTCTAATCCAGATTTAACCAATTCCACTAATCTCACTTATATCTAAATCATGTCTTAATTAACACTAATCGGAAACTCTCGGGGCGGGGTCTTACAAAACCCGTGCTTGGGACAGTTCCTAATCTATTTCACTTCGAAACCACGTTCTAGTTGGGTGTATGAAACCACTGGCACCAAAGAGCGTTTCACGAAGTCCGCGGCTGAAAGAAGAGCTCTCGGAAGTTCTTTGAATCCGTTTTCATTTAAGATGGGATTCGTGGAAATTCGGGCTAGAGAACAAATCTCGTAGGGTTCTCAGCCTTTTCTGAATGAAACTGTTTGATTGATATTTTGTGCGGCTCTGTGAAGACGTTCGTTGTAGACCGCATTCGACGCAACCCGCGCTTGAACGACGTGCACTGGAAAATACTGTGATGGCTATTTACTTTAGAAAATAGGTTTCCGGCAAATTAGGGCTTATGAACCAATGTTGCGGGACTCAGTCCCATTTCCTTCTTAAAACCGTATCTAGTGTAGTCAATGGCCACTACTTGGATAAGAACACGAGTTGGATGATTCTGGGGCGTTCCGGGGTGTTACTATTTGTCTTCGGGATTACGATGCATTTGGCACGATTGTAGGCCGACAAACGCATTTTATGATATTCTGAGACACGTATCCCTTTGAAATGAGTTTCAAGCGAGTGTGTGGTTAGCAACGCACTACAGGGGTTTCAAGGTCCTTTAACACTGAGACCCGTGCCTCGGGCAGTTCGATCGTGATTCTAGGCGGACCGGCGAAGCTATACGCTGTAGACCACATTTCACACAAATGATTGTTTGGATAAGCGCTCTCCAAAGATCTTTGATACATTAAACTTCAAAACGGGTTTCAGGAAAGGTTGGGCTTAAGAGCCGATATCATTAGATTCTTCCAGGTTTTGCGACCGACAAAAGAATCTTGTGCAATCAATAGCCCGTATTTGGATAAAAGCGCGTGCCGGATGACTCTATGGGTCTAGGGTCTAGTCCTTTGCTGCGAAATGCGTTTACAACAATTCCATGCCGAAATACACATGTAATGATGATCCCAGAGACTTTTCGTTTTGAATAGGGTTTCGGGCGATTCACGGGTAAGGAACGCATTACAAGGGCTTGAGGGGTGCTGAGGTCTGAAACTCGTGCTTGGGACAGTTCCTAATCTATTTCACTACGAAACCACGTTCTAGGTGGGTGTATGAAACCTCTGGCTCCAAAGGGCGTTTCACGATGTCCGCGGCTGAAAGAAGAGCTCTCGGAAGTTCTATGAATCCGTTTTCGTTTGAGACGGGATTCGGGAAAATTCGGGCTAGAGAACTAATCACGTGGGGTTCTGAGCCTTTTCTGAAAGAAAGAGTTTGATTGATATTTTGTGCGGCTCTGGGAAGACGTTGGTTGTAGACCGCATTCGACGCAACCCGCCGTTGAACGACGTGCCCTGGAAAATACTGTGATGGCTCTTTACTTTTAAAATTGGTTTCCGGCAAATTAGGGCTTAGGAACCAATGTCGCGGGACTCAGTCCCATTTCCGTCTTAAAACCGTATCTAGTGCAATCAATGGCCAGTACCTGGATAAGAACACGAGTTGGATGAATCTGGGGCGTTCCGGTGTGTTACTATTTGTCTTCGGGATTGGGATGCATTTGGTACGATTGTAGGCCGACAAACGCATTTTATGATATTCTGAGACACGTATCCCTCTGAAATGAGTTTCAAGCGAGTGTGTGGTTAGGAACGCACTGCAGGGGTTTCAAGGTCCTTTAAGACCGAGACCCGTTCCTCGGGCAGTTCGTTCGTGATTCTAGGCGGATCGAGGAAGCTATACGCAGTAGACCACATTTCACACAAATGATTGTTTGGATACACGCTCTCCAATGATCTTTGATACGTTTAACTTTAAAACGAATATCAGGAAAGGTTGGGCTTAAGAGCTGATATCATGAGATTCTTCCAGGTTTTGCGACCGACAAAAGAATCTTGTGCAATCAATAGCCCGTATTTGGATAAAAGCGCGTTGCGGATGACTTTATGGTCTAGGGTCTAGTCCTTTGCTTCGAAATTCGTTTACTACAATTCCACGCCGAAATACACATGTAATGATGATCTCAGATAATTTTCGTTTTGAATGGGGTTTTCGGGCGATTCACGGGTAAGGAACGCATTACATGGGATTGAGGGGTGTTTAGGTCTGAAACTCGTGCTTGGGACAGTTCCTAATCTATTTCACTTTGAAACCACGTTCTAGGTGGGTGTATGAAACCACTGGCTCCAAAGGGCGTTTCACGAAGTCCTTGGCTGAAAGAAGAGCTCCTGGAAGTTCTTTGAATCCGTTTTCGTTTAAGACGGGATTCGGGGAAATTCGGGCTAGAGAACTAATTCCGTAGGGTTCTGAGCCTTTTCTGAATGAAAGTGTTTGATTGATATTTTGTGCGGCTCTGGGATGACGTTCGTTGTAGACCGCTTTCGACGCAACCCGCAGTTGAACGACGTGCAATGGAAAATACTGTGATGGCTCTTTACTTTAGAAAATAGGTTTCCGGCAAATTAGGGCTTAGGAACCAATGTTACGGGACTCAGTCCCATTTCCTTCTTAAAACCGTATCTTGTGTAGTCAATGGCCAGTACTTGGATAAGAACACGAGTTGGATGACTCTGGGGCGTTCCGGGGTGTTACTATTTGTCTTCGGGATTGCGATGCATTTGGCACGATTGTAGGCCGACAAACGCATTTTATGATATTCTGAGACACGTATCCCTTTGAAATGAGTTTCAAGCGAGTGTGTGGTTAGCAACGCACTACAGGGGTTTCAAGGTCCTTTAACACTGAGACCCATGCCTCGGGCAGTTCGTTCGTGATTCTAGGCGGATCGGCGAAGCTATACGCTGTAGACCACATTTCACACAAATGATTGTTTGGATACGCGCTCTCTAAAGATCTTTGATACATTAAACTTTAAAACGGGTTTCCGGAAAGGTTGGGCTTAAGAGCTGATATCATTAGATTCTTCCAGGTTTTGCGACCGACAAAAGAATCTTGTGCAATCAATAGCCCGTGTTTGGAGAAAAGCGCGTTGCGGATGACTCTATGGTTTAGGGTCTAGTCCTTTGCTTCGGAATGCGTTTACTACAATTCCATGCCGAAATACACATGTTATGATGATCTCAGATAATTTTCGTTTTCAATAGGGTTTCGGGCGATTGACGGGTAAGGAACGCATTAGATGGGATTGAGGGGTGTTTAGGTCAGAAACTTGTGCTTGGGTCAGTTCCTAATCTATTTCACTACGAAACCACGTTCTAGGTGGGTGTATGAAACCTCTGGCTCCAAAGGGCGTTTCACGAAGTCCGCGGCTGAAAGAAGAGCTCTCGGAAGTTCTTTGAATCCGTTTTGGTTTAAGACGGGATTCGGGGAAATTCGGGCTAGATAACTAATCTCGTGGGGTTCTGAGCCTTTTCTGAATGAAAGAGTTTGATTGATATTTTGTGCGGCTCTGGGAAGACGTTGGTTGTAGACCGTATTCGACGCAACCCGCCGTTGAACGACGTGCCCTGGAAAATACTGTGATGGCTCTTTACTTTTAAAATGGGTTTCCGGCAAATTAGGGCTTAGGAACCAATGTCGCGGGACTCAGTCCCATTTCCGTCTTAAAACCGTATCTAGTGCAATAAATGGCCAGTACTTGGATAAGAACACGAGTTGGATGAATTTGGGGCATTCCGGGGTGTTACTATTTGTCTTCGGGATTTCGATGCATTTGGTACGATTGTAGGCGAACAAACGCATTTTATGATATTCTTAGACACGTATCCCTATGAAATGAGTTTCAAGCGAGTGAGTGGTTAGGAACGCACTACAGGGGTTTCGAGGTCCTTTAAGACCGAGACCCGTTCCTCGGGCAGTTCGTTCGTGATTCTAGACGGACCGACGAAGCTATACGCTGTGGACCACATTTCACACAAATGACTGTTTGGATACGCGCTCGCCAAAGATCTTTGATACATTTAACTTTAAAACGGGTTTCAGGACAGGTTTGACTTAAGTGCTGATATCATGAGAGTCTTCCAGGCTTTGCGACCGACAAAAGAATCTTGTGCAATCAATAGCCCGTATTTGGAGAAAAGCGCGTTGCGGATGACTCTATGGTCTAGGGTCTAGTCCTTTGCTTCGAAAAGCGTTTACTACAATTCCATGCCGAAATACACATGTAAGGATGATCGCAGTGACTTTTCGTTTTGAATAGGGTTTCGGGCGATTCACGGGTAAGGAACTCATTACATGGGATTGAGGGGTGTTTAGGTCTGAAACTCGTGCTTGGGACAGTTCCTAATCTATTTCACTTCGAAACCACGTTCTAGGTGGGTGTATGAAACCACTGGCTCCAAAGGGCGTTTCACGAAGTCCGCGGCAGAAAGAAGAGCTCTCGGAAGTTCTTTGAATCCGTTTTCGTTTAAGACGGGATTCGTGGAAATTCGGGCTAGAGAACTAATCACGTGGGGTTCTGAGCCTTTTCTCAATGAAAGAGTTTGATTGATATTTTGTGCGGCTCTGGGAAGACGTTGGTTGCAGACCGCATTCGACGCAACCCGCCGTTGAACGACGTGCCCTGGAAAATACTGTGATGGTTCTTTACTTTTAAAATGGGTTTCCGGCAAATTAGGGCTTAGGAACCAATGTCGAGGGACTCAGTCCCATTTCCGTCTTAAAACCGTATCTAGTGCAATCAATGGCCAGTACTTGGATAAGAACACGAGTTGGATGAATCTAGGGCGTTCCGGGGTGTCACTATTTGACTTCGGGATTGGGATCCATTTGGTACGATTGTAGGCCGACAAACGCATTTTATGATATTCTGAGACACGTATCCCTTTGAAATGAGTTTCAAGCGAGTGTGTGGTTAGGAACGCACTGCAGGGGTTTCAAGGTCCTTTCAGACCGAGACCCGTTCCTCGGTCAGTTCGTTCCTGATTCTAGGCGGATCGACGAAGCTATACGCTGTAGACCACATTTCCCACAAAGGATTGTTTGGATACGCGCTCTCCAAAGATCTTTGATACATTTAACTTTAAAACGGGTTTCAGGAAAGGTTGGGCTTAAGAGCTGATATCATGAGATTCTTCCAGGTTTTGAGACCGACAAAAGAATCTTGTGCAATCAATAGCTCGTATTTGGAGAAAAGCGCGTTGCGGATGACT
Organism: Persea americana; assembly: GCA_029852735.1. Taxonomy (NCBI): domain Eukaryota; kingdom Viridiplantae; phylum Streptophyta; class Magnoliopsida; order Laurales; family Lauraceae; genus Persea; species Persea americana. Next base: position 58,559,298 of record CM056810.1, read on the forward strand.
CTATGGTCTGGGGTCTAGTCCTTTGCTTCGAAATGCGTTTACTACAATTCCATGCCGAAATACACATGTGATGATGATCTCAGAGACTTTTCGTTTTGAATAGGGTTTCGGGCGATTCACGGGTAAGGAACGCATTACATGGGCTTGAGGGGTGTTGAGGTCTGAAACTCGTGCTTGGGACAATTCCTAATCTATTTCGCTACGAAACCACGTTCTAGGTGGGTGTATGAAACCACTGGCTCCAAAGGGCGTTTCACGAAGTCCGCGGCTGAAAGAAGAGCTCTCGGAAGTTCTTTGAATCCGTTTTCGTTTAAGACGGGATTCGGGGAAATTCGGGCTAGAGAACTAATCACGTGGGGTTCTGAGCCTTTTCTGAATACAAGAGTTTGATTGATATTTTGTTCGGCTCTGGGAAGACGTTGGTTGTAGATCGCATTCGACGCAACCCGTCGTTGAACGACTTGCACTGGAAAATACTGTGATGGTTCTTTGCTTTTAAAATGGGTTTCCGGTAAATTAGGGCTTAGGAACCAATGTCACGGGACTCAGTCCCATTTCCGTCTTAAAACCGTATCTAGTGCAATCAATGGCCAGTACTTGGATTAGAACACGAGTTGGATGAATCTGGGGCGTTCCGGGGTGTCACTATTTGTCTTCGGGATTGGGATGCATTTGGTACGATTGTAGGCCGACAAACGCATTTTATGATATTCTGAGACACGTATCCCTTTGAAATGAGTTTCAAGCGAGTGTGTGGTTAGGAACGCACTGCAGGGGTTTCAAGGTCCTTTAAGACCGAGACCCGTTCCTCGGGCAGTTCGTTCGTGATTCTAGGCGGATCGACGAAGCTATACGCTGTAGACCACATTTCACACAAATGATTGTTTGGATACGCGCTCTCCAAAGATCTTCGATACATTTAACTTTAAAACGGGTTTCAGGAAAGGTTGGGCTTAAGAGCTGATATCATGAGATTCTTCGAGGTTTTGCGACCGACAAAAGAATCTTGTGCAATCAATAGCCCGTATTTGGAGAAAAGGGCGTTGCGGATGACTCTATGGGCTAGGGTCTAGTCCTTTGCTTCGAAATGCGTTTACTACAATTCCATGCCTAAATACACATGTAATGATGATCTCAGATAATTTTCGTTTTGAATAAGGTTTCGGGCGATTCACGGGTAAGGAACGCATTACATGGGATTGAGGGGTGTTTAGGTCTGAAACTCGTGCTTGGGACAGTTCCTAATCTATTTCACTTCGAAACCACGTTCTAGGTGGGTGAATGAAACCACTTGCTCCAAAGGGCGTTTTACGAAGTCCGCGGATGAAAGAAGAGCTCTCGGAAGTTCTTTGAATCCGTTTTCGTTTAAGACGGGATTCGGGGAAATTTGGGCAAGAGAACTAATCCCGTAGGGTTCTGAGCCTTTTCTGAATGGATGTGTTTGATTGATATTTTGTGCGGCTCTGGGATGACGTTCGTTGTAGACCGCATTCGACGCAACCCGCGGTTGAAAGACGTGCACTGGAAAATACTGTGATGGCTCTTGACTTTAGAAAATAGGTTTCCGGCAAATTTGGGCTTAGGAACGAATGTTGCGTGACTCAGTCCCATTTCCTTCTTAAAACCGTATCTAGTATAGTCATTGGCCAATACTTGGATAAGAACACGAGTAGGATGATTCTGGGGCGTTCCGGGGTGTTACTATTTGTCTTCGGGATTGCGATGCATTTGGCACGATTGTAGCCCGACAAACGCATTTTATGATATTCTGAGACACGTATCCCTTTGAAATGAGTTTCAAGCGAGTGTGTGGTTAGGAACGCACTGCAGTGTGTGGTTAGGAACGCACTGCAGGGGTTTCAAGGTCCTTTAAGACCGAGACCCGTTCCACGGGCAATTCGTTCGTGATTCTAAGCGGATCGACGATGCTATACGCTGTAGACCACATTTCCTACAAAGGATTGTTTGGATACGCGCTCTCCAAAGATCATTGATACATTTAACTTTAAAACGGGTTTCAGGAAAGGTTGGGCTTAAGAGCTGATATCATGAGATTCTTCCAGGTTTTGCGACCGACAGAAGAATCTTGTGCAACCAATAGCCCGTATTTGGAGAAAAGCGCGTTGCGGATGACTCTATGGTCTAGGGTCTAGTCCTTTGCTTCGAAATGCGTTTACTACAATTCTATGCTGAAATACACATGTAATGATGATCTCAGAGACTTTTCGTTTTGAATAGGGTTTCGGGCGATTCACGGGTAAGGAACGCATTACATGGGCTTGAGGGGTGTTGAGGTCTGAAACTCGTGCTTGGGACAATTCCTAATCTATTTCACTACGAAACCACGTTCTAGGTGGGTGTATGAAACCACTGGCTCCAAAGGGCAATTCACGAAGTCCTCGGCTGAAAGAAGAGCTCTCGGAAGTTCTTTGAATCTGTTTTCGTTTAAGACGGGATTCGGGGAAATTCGGGCTAGAGAACTAATCACGTGGGGGTTCTGAGCCTTTTCTAAATGAAAGAGTTTGATTCATATTTTGTGCGGCTCTGGGAAGACGTTGGTTGTAGACCGCATTCGACGCAACCCGTCGTTGAACGACTTGCCCTGGAAAATACTGTGATGGTTCTTTACTTTTAAAATGGGTCTACGGTAAATTAGGGCTTAGGAACCAATGTCGCGGGACTCAGTCCCATTTCCGTCTTAAAACCGTATCTAGTGCAATCAATGGCCAGTACTTGGATAAGAACACGAGTTGGATGAATCTGGGGCGTTCCGGGGTGTCACTATTTGTCTTCGGGATTGGGATGCTTTTGGTACGATTGTAGGCCGACAAACGCATTTTATGATATTCTAAGACACGTATCCCTTTGAAATGAGTTTCAAGTGAGTGTGTGGTTAGGAACGCACTGCAGGGGTTTCAAGGTCCTTTAAGACCGAGACCCGTTCCTCGGGCAGTTCGTTCGTGATTCTAGGCGGATCGACGAAGCTATACGCTGTAGACCACATTTCACACAAATGATTGTTTGGATACGCGCTCTCCAAAGATCTTTGATACATTTAACTTTAAAACGGGTTTTAGGAAAGGTTGGGCTTAAGAGCTGATATCATGAGATTCTTCCAGGTTTTGCGACCCACAAAAGAATCTTTTGCAATCAATAGCCCGGATTTGGAGAAAAGCTCGTTGCGGATGACTCTATGGTCTAGGGTCTAGTCCTTTGCTTCGAAATGCGTTTACTACAATTCCATGCCGAAATACACATGTAATGATGATCTCAGATAATTTTCGTTTTGAATAGGGTTTCGGGCGATTCACGAGTAAGGAACGCATTACATGGGATTGAGGGGTGTTTAGGTCTGAAACTCGTGCTTGGGACAGTTCCTAATCTATTTCACTACGAAACCACGTTCTAGGTGGGTGTATGAAACCTCTGGCTCCAAAGGGCGTTTCACGAAGTCCGCGGCTGAAGAAGAGCTCTCGGAAGTTCTTTGAATCCGTTTTCGTTTACGACGGGATTCGGGGAAATTCGGGCTAGAGAACTAATCACGTGGGGTTCTGAGCCTTTTCTGAATGAAAGAGTCTGATTGATATTTTGTGCGGCTCTGGGAAGACGTTGGTTGTAGATCGCATTCGACGCAACCCCCCGTTCAACGACGTGCCCCGGAAAATACTGTGATGGCTCTTTACTTTTAAAATGGGTTTCCGGCAAATTAGGGCTTAGGAACCAATGTCGCGGGACTCAGTCCCATTTCCGTCTTAAAACCGTATCTAGTGCAATCAATGGCCAGTACTTGGATAAGAACACGAGTTGGATGAATCAGGGGCGTTCCGGGGTGTTTCTATTTGTCTTCGGGATTCCGATCCATTTGGTACGATTGTAGGCCGACAAACGTATTTTGTGATATTCTGACACACGTATCCCATTGAAATGAGTTTCAAGCGAGTGTGTGGTTAGGAACGCACTTCGGGGTTTCAAGGTCCTTTAAGACCGAGACCCTTTCCTCGGGCAGGTCGTTCGTGATTCTAGGCGGATCGACGAAGCTATACGCTGTAGACCACATTTCACACAAATGATTGTTTGGATACGCGCTCTCCAAAGTTCTTTGATACATTTAACTTTAAAACCGGTTTCAGGAAAGGTTGCACTTAAGAGCTGATATCATGAGATTCTTCCAGGTTTTGCGACCGACAAAAGAATCTTGTGCAATCAATAGCCCGTATTTGGAGAAAAGCGCTTTGCGGATGACACTATGGTCTAGGGTCTAGTCCTTTGCTTCGAAATGCGTTTACTACAATTCCATGCCGAGATACACATGTAATGATGATCTCAGATAATTTTCGTTTTGATTTGGGTTTCGGGCGATTCACGGGTAAGGAACGCATTACATTGGATTGAGGGTGTTTAGGTCTGAAACTCTTGCTTGGGACAGTTCCTAATCTATTTCACTTCGAAACCACGTTCTAGGTGGGTGTGTGAAACCTCTGGCTCCAAAGGGCGTTTCACGAAGTCCGCGGCTGAAAGAAGACCTCTCGGATGTTCTTTGAATCCGTTTTCGTTTCAGACGGGATTTGGGGAAATTCGGGCTAGAGAACTAATCCCGTAGGGTTCTGAGCCTTTTCTGAATGAAAGTGTTTGATTGATATTTTGTGCGGCTCTGGGAAGACATTCGTTTTAGACCGCATTCGACGCAACCCGCGGTTGAACGACGTGCACTGGAAAATACTGTGCTGGCTCTTTACTTTAGAAAATATGTTTCCGGCAAATTAGGGCTTAGGAACCAATGTCGCGGGACTCAGTCTCATTTCCTTCTTAAAACCGTATCTAGTGCAATCAATGGCCAGTACTTGGATAAGAACACGAGCTGGATTAATCTGGGGCGTTCCGGGGTGTTTCTATTTGTCTTCGGGATTCCGATCCATTTGGTACGATTGTAGGCCGACAAACGTATTTTGTGATATTCTGACACACGTATCCCATCGAAATGAGTTTCAAGCGAGTGTGTGGTTAGGAACGCACTTCGGGGTTTCAAGGTCCTTTAAGACCGAGACCCTTTCCTCGGGCAGGTCGTTCGTGATTCTAGGCGGATCGACGAAGCTATACGCTGTAGACCACATTTCACACAAATGATTGTTTGGATACGCGCTCTTCAAAGTTCTTTGATACATTTAACTTTAAAACGGGTTTCAGGAACGGTTGCACTTAAGAGCTGATATCATGAGATTCTTCCAGGTTTTGCGACCGACAAAAGAATCTTGTGCAATCAATAGCCCGTATTTGGAGAAAAGCGCTTTGTGGATGACACTATGGTCTAGGGTCTAGTCCTTTGCTTTGAAATGCGTTTACTACAATTCCATGCCGAGATACACATGTAATGATGATCTCAGATAATTTTCGTTTTGATTTGGGTTTCGGGCGATTCACGGGTAAGGAACGCATTACATTGGATTGAGGGTGTTTAGGTCTGAAACTCTTGCTTGGGACAGTTCCTAATCTATTTCACTTCGAAACCACGTTCTAGGTGGGTGTGTGAAACCTCTGGCTCCAAAGGGCGTTTCACGAAGTCCGCGGCTGAAAGAAGACCTCTCGGATGTTCTTTGAATCCGTTTTCGTTTCAGACGGGATTTGGGGAAATTCGGGCTAGAGAACTAATCCCGTAGGGTTCTGAGCCTTTTCTGAATGAAAGTGTTTGATTGATATTTTGTGCGGCTCTGGGAAGACATTCGTTTTAGACCGCATTCGACGCAACCCGCGGTTGAACGACGTGCACTGGAAAATACTGTGCTGGCTCTTTACTTTAGAAAATATGTTTCCGGCAAATTAGGGCTTAGGAACCAATGTCGCGGGACTCAGTCTCATTTCCTTCTTAAAACCGTATCTAGTGCAATCAATGGCCAGTACTTGGATAAGAACACGAGTTGGATTAATCTGGGGCGTTCCGGGGTGTTTCTATTTGTCTTCGGGATTCCGATCCATTTGGTACGATTGTAGGCCGACAAACGTATTTTGTGATATTCTGACACACGTATCCCATCGAAATGAGTTTCAAGCGAGTGTGTGGTTAGGAACGCACTTCGGGGTTTCAAGGTCCTTTAAGACCGAGACCCTTTCCTCGGGCAGGTCGTTCGTGATTCTAGGCGGATCGACGAAGCTATACGCTGTAGACCACATTTCACACAAATGATTGTTTGGATACGCGCTCTCCAAAGTTCTTTGATACATTTAACTTTAAAACGGGTTTCAGGAACGGTTGCACTTAAGAGCTGATATCATGAGATTCTTCCAGGTTTTGCGACCGACAAAAGAATCTTGTGCAATCAATAGCCCGTATTTGGAGAAAAGCGCTTTGTGGATGACACTATGGTCTAGGGTCTAGTCCTTTGCTTTGAAATGCGTTTACTACAATTCCATGCCGAGATACACATGTAATGATGATCTCAGATAATTTTCGTTTTGATTTGGGTTTCGGGCGATTCACGGGTAAGGAACGCATTACATTGGATTGAGGGTGTTTAGGTCTGAAACTCTTGCTTGGGACAGTTCCTAATCTATTTCACTTCGAAACCACGTTCTAGGTGGGTGTGTGAAACCTCTGGCTCCAAAGGGCGTTTCACGAAGTCCGCGGCTGAAAGAAGACCTCTCGGATGTTCTTTGAATCCGTTTTCGTTTCAGACGGGATTTGGGGAAATTCGGGCTAGAGAACTAATCCCGTAGGGTTCTGAGCCTTTTCTGAATGAAAGTGTTTGATTGATATTTTGTGCGGCTCTGGGAAGACGTTCGTTGTAGACCGCATTCGACGCAACCCGCGGTTGAACGACGTGCACTGGAAAATACTGTGCTGGCTCTTTACTTTAGACAATATGTTTCCGTCAAATTAGGGCTTAGGAACCAATGTCGCGGGACTCAGTCTCATTTCCTTCTTAAAACCGTATCTAATGCAATCAATGGCCAGTACTTGGATAAGAACACGAGTTGGATGAATCTGGGGCGTTCCGGGGTGTTACTATTTGTCTTCGGGATTGCGATGCATTTGGGACGATTGTAGGCCGACAAACGCATTTTATGATATTTTGAGACACGTATCCCTTTGAAATGAGTTTCAAGCGAGTGTGTGGTTAGGATCGCACTGCAGGGGTTTCAAGGTCCTTTAAGACCGAGACCCGTTCCTCGGGCAGTTCATTCGTGATTCTAGGCGGATCGACGAAGCTATACGCTGTAGACCACATTTCACACAAATGATTGTTTGGATACGCGCTCTCCAAAGTTCTTTGATACATTTAACTTTAAAACGGGTTTCAGGAAAGGTTGGGCTTAAGAGCTGATATCATGAGATTCTTCCAGGTTTTGCGACCGAAAAAAGAATATTGTGCAATCAATAGCCCGTATTTGGATAAAAGCGGGTGCCGGATGACTCTATGGTCCAGGGTCTAGTCCTTTGCTTCGAAATGCGTTTACTACAATTCCATGCCGAAATACATATGTAATGATGATCTCAGAGACTTTTTGTTTTGAATATAGTTTGGGGCGATTCACGGGTAAGGAACGCATTACATGGGCTTGAGGGGTGTTGAGGTCTGAAACTCGTGCTTGGGACAATTCCTAATCTATTTCACTACGAAACCACGTTCTAGGTGGGTGTATGAAACTACTGGCTCCAAAGGGCGTTTCACGAAGTCCGCGGCTCAAAGAAGAGCTCTCGGAAGTTCTTTGAATCCGTTTTTGTTTCAGACGGGATTCAGGAAAATTCGGGCTAGAGAACTAATCCCGTAGGGTTCTGAGCCTTTTCTGAATGAAAGTGTTTGATTGATATTTTGTGCGGCTCTGGGAAGACGTTCGTTGTAGACCGCATTCGACGCAACCCGCGGTTGAATGACATGCACTGGAAAATACTGTGATAGCTCTTTACTTTAGAAAATAGGTTTCCGGCAGATTAGGGCTTAGGAACCAATGTCGCGGGACTCAGTCTCATTTCCTTCTTAAACCGTATCTAGTGCAATCAATGGCCAGTACTTGGATAAGAACACGAGTTGGATGAATCTGGGGCGTTCCGGGGTGTTACTATTTGTCTTCGGGATTGCGATGCATTTGGGACGATTGTAGGCCGACAAACGCATTTCATGATATTCTGAGACACGTATCCCTTTGAAATGAGTTTCAAGCGAGTGTGTGGTTAGGAACGCACTGCAGGGGTTTCAAGGTCCTTTAAGACCGAGACCCGTTCCTCGGGCGGTTCGTTCGTGATTCTAGGCGGGTCGACGAATCTATACGCTGTAGACCACATTTCACACAAATGATTGTTTGGATACGCGCTCTCCAAAGTTCTTTGATACATTTAACTTTAAAACGGGTTTCAGGAAAGGTTGGGCTGAAGAGCTGATATCATGAGATTCTTCCAGGTTTTGCGACGGACAAAAGAATCTTGTGCAATCAATAGCCCGTATTTGGGGAAAAGCTCGTTGCGGATGACTCTATGGTCTAGGGTCTAGTCCTTTGCTTCGAAATGCGTTTACTACAATTCCTTGCCGAAATACACATGTAATGATGATCTCAGATAATTTTCGTTTTGAATAGGGTTTCGGGCGATTCACGAGTAAGGAACGCATTACATGGGATTGAGGGGAGTTTAGGTCTGAAACTCGTGCTTGGGACAGTTCCTAATCTATTTCACTACGAAACCACGTTCTAGGTGGGTGTATGAAACCTCTGGCTCCAAAGGGCGTTTCACGAAGTCCGCGGCTGAAGAAGTGCTCTCGGAAGTTCTTTGAATCCGTTTTCGTTTACGACGGGATTCGGGGAAATTCGGGCTAGAGAACTAATCACGTGGGGTTCTGAGCCTTTTCTGAATGAAAGAGTCTGATTGATATTTTGTACGGCTCTGGGAAGACGTTGGTTGTAGACCGCATTCGACGCAACCCGCCGTTCAACGCCGTGCCCCGGAAAATACTGTGATGGCTCTTTACTTTTAAAATGGGTTTCTGGCAAATTAGGGCTTAGGAACCAATGTCGCGGGACTCAGTCCCATTTCCGTCTTAAAATCGTATCTAGTGCAATCAATGGCCAGTACTTGGATAAGAACACGAGTTGGATGAATCTGGGGCGTTCCGGGGTGTTACTATTTATCTTCGGGATTCCGATCCATTTGGTACGATTGTAGGCCGACAAACGTATTTTGTGATATTCTGACACACGTATCCCATTGAAATGAGTTTCAAGCGAGTGTGTGGTTAGGAACGCACTGCAGGGGTTTCAAGGTCCTTTAGGACCGAGACCCGTTCCTCGGGCAGGTCGTTCGTGATTCTAGGCGGATCGACGAAGCTATATGCTGTAGACCACATTTCACACAAATGATTGTTTGGATACGCGCTCTCCAAAGTTCTTTGATACATTTAACTTTAAAACGGGTTTCAGGAAAGGTTGCGCTTAAGAGCTGATATCAGGAGATTCCTCCAGGTTTTGCGACCGACAAAAGAATCTTGTGCAATCAATAGCGCGTATTTGGAGAAAAGCGCTTTGCGGATGACACTATGGTCTAGGGTCTAGTCCTTTGCTTCGAAATGCGTTTACTACAATTCCATGCCGAGATACACATGTAATCATGATCTCAGATAATTTTCGTTTTGATTTGGGTTTCGGGCGATTCACGGGTAAGGAACGCATTACATTGGATTGAGGGGTGTTTAGGTCTGAAACTCTTGCTTGGGACAGTTCCTAATCTTTTTCACTTCGAAACCACGTTCTAGGTGGGTGTATGAAACCTCTGGCTCCAAAGGGCGTTTCACGAAGTCCGCGGCTGAAAGAAGACCTCTCGGAAGTTCTTTGAATCCGTTTTCGTTTTAGACGGGATTTGGGGAAATTCGGGCTAGAGAACTAATCCCGTAGTGTTCTGAGCCTTTTCTGAATGAAAGTGTTTGATTGATATTTTGTGCGGCTCTGGGAAGACGTTCGTTGTAGACCGCATTCGACGCAACCCGCGGTTGAACGACGTGCACTGGAAAATACTGTGATAGCTCTTTACTTTAGAAAATAGGTTTCCGGCGAATTAGGGCTTAGGAACCAATGTCGCGGGACTCAGTCTCATTTCCTTCTTAAAACCGTATCTGGTGCAATCAATGGCCAGTACTTGGATAAGAACACGAGTTGGATGAATCTGGGGCGTTCCGGGGTGTCACTATTTGTCTTCGGGATTGCGATGCATTTGGGACGATTGTAGGCCGACAAACGCATTTTATGATATTCTGAGACACGTATCCCTTTGAAATGAGTTTCAAGCGAGTGTGTGGTTAGGATCGCACTGCAGGGGTTTCAAGGTCCTTTAGGACCGAGACCCGTTCCTCGGGCAGTTCGTTCGTGATTCTAGGCGGATCGACGAAGCTATACGCTGTAGACCACATTTCACACAAATGATTGTTTGGATACGCGCTCTCCAAAGTTCTTTGATACATTTAACTTTAAAACGGGTTTCAGGAAAGGTTGGGCTTAAGAGCTGATATCATGAGATTCTTCCAGGTTTTGCGACCGAAAAAAGAATACTGTGCAATCAATAGCCCGTATTTGGATAAAAGCGCGTGCCGGATGACTCTATGGTCTAGTGTCTAGTCCTTTGCCTCGAAATGCGTTTACTGCAATTCAATGCCGAAATACATATGTAATGATGATCTCAGAGACTTTTCGTTTTGAATAGGGTTTTGGGCGATTCACGGGTAAGGAACGCATTACATGGGCTTGAGGGGTGTTGAGGTCTGAAACTCGTGCTTGGGACAATTCCTAATCTATTTCACTACGAAACCACGTTCTAGGTGGGTGTATGAAACTACTGGCTCCAAAGGGCGTTTCACGAAGTCCGCGGATCAAAGAAGAGCTCTCGGAAGTTCTTTGAATCCGTTTTCGTTTCAGACGGGATTCAGGGAAATTCGGGCTAGAGAACTAATCCCGTAGGGTTCTGAGCCTTTTCATAATGAAAGTGTTTGATTGATATTTTGTGCGGCTCTGGGAAGACGTTCGTTGTAGACCGCATTCGACGCAACCTGCGGTTGAACGACGTGCACTGGAAAATACTGTGATAGCTCTTTACTTTAGAAAATAGGTTTTCGGCGAATTAGGGCTTAGGAACCAATGTCGCGGGACTCAGTCTCATTTCCTTCTTAAAACCGTATCTGGTGCAATCAATGGCCAGTACTTGGATAAGAACACGAGTTGGATGAATCTGGGGCGTTCCGGGGTGTCACTATTTGTCTTCGGGATTGCGATGCATTTGGGACGATTGTAGGCCGACAAACGCATTTTATGATATTCTGAGACACGTATCCCTTTGAAATGAGTTTCAAGCGAGTGTGTGGTTAGGAATGCACTGCAGGGGTTTCAAGGTCCTTTAAGACCGAGACCCGTTCCTCGGGCGGTTCGTTCGGGATTCTAGGCGGGTCGACGAAGCTATACGCTGTAGACCACATTTCACACAAATGATTGTTTGGATACGCGCTCTCCAAAGTTCTTTGATACATTTAACTTTAAAACGGGTTTCAGGAAAGGTTGGGCTTAAGAGCTGATGTAATGAGATTCTTCCAGGTTTTGCGACCGAAAAAAGAATATTGTGCAATCAATAGCCCGTATTTGGATAAAAGCGCGTGCCGGATGACTCTATGGTCTAGGGTCTAGTCCTTTGCTTCGAGATGCGTTTACTACAATTCCATGCCGAAATACATATGTAATGATGATGTCAGAGACTTTTCGTTTTCAATAGGGTTTCGGGCGATTCACGGGTAAGGAACGCATTACATGGGCTTGAGGGATGTTGAGGTATGAAACTCGTGCTTGGGACAATTCCTAATCTATTTCACTACGAAACCACGTTTTAGGTGGGTGTATGAAACCACTGGCTCCAAAGGGCGTTTCACGAAGTCCGCGGCTGAAAGAAGAGCTCTCGGAAGTTCATTGAATCCGTTTTCGTTGTAGACGGGATTCGTTGAAATTCGGGCTAGAGAACTAATCCCGTAGGGTTCTGAGCCTTTTCTGAATGAAAGTGTTTGATTGATATTTTGTGCGGCACTGGGAAGACGTTCGTTGTAGACCGCATTCGACGCAACCCGCGGTTGAACGACGTGCACTGGAAAATACTGTGATGGCTCTTTACTTTAGAAAATAGGTTTCCGGCAAATTAGGACTTAGGAACCAATGTCGCGGGACTCAGTCTCATTTCCTTCTTAAAACCGTATCTGGTGCAATCAATGGCCAGTACTTGGATAAGAACACGCGTTGGATGAATCTGGGGCGTTCCGAAGTGTTACTATTTGTCTTCGGGTTTGCGATGTATTTGGGACGATTGTAGGCCGACAAACGCATTTTATGATATTCTGAGACACGTATCCCTTTGAAATGAGTTTCAAGCGAGTGTGTGGTTAGGAACGCACTGCAGGGGTTTCAAGGTCCTTTAAGACCGAGACCCGTTCCTCGGGCAGTTCGTTCGTGATTCTAGGCGGATCGACGAAGCTATACGCTGTAGACCACATTTCACGCAAATGATTGTTTGGATACGCGCTCTCCAAAGTTCTTTGATACATTTAACTTTAAAACGGGTTTCAGGAAAGGTTGCGCTTAAGAGCTGATATCATGAGATTCTTCCAGGTTTTGCGACCGACAAAAGAATCTTGTGCAATCAATAGCCCGTATTTGGAGAAATGCGCTTTGCGGATGACACTATGGTCTAGGGTCTAGTCCTTTGCTTCGAAATGCGTTTACTACAATTCCATGCCGAGATACACATGTAATGATGATCTCAGATAATTTTCGTTTTGATTCGGGTTTAGGGCGATTCACGGGTAAGGAACGCAATACATTGGATTGAGGGGTGTTTAGGTCTGAAACTGTTGCTTGGGACAGTTCCTAATCTATTTCACTTCGAAACCACGTTCTAGGTGGGTGTATGAAACCTCTGGCTCCAAAGGGCGTTTCACGAAGTCCGCGGCTCAAAGAAGACCTCTCGGAAGTTCTTTGAATCCGTTTTCGTTTCAGACGGGATTTGGGGAAATTCGGGCTAGAGAACTAATCCCGTAGTGTTCTGAGCCTTTTCTGAATGAAAGTGTTTGATTGATATTTTGTGCGGCTCTGGGAAGACGTTCGTTGTAGACCGCATTCGACGAAACCCGCGGTTGAACGACGTGCACTGGAAAATACTGTGATGGCTCTTTACTTTAGAAAATAGGTTTTCGGCAAATTAGGGCTTAGGAACCAATGTCGCGGGACTCAGTCTCATTTCCTTCTTAAAACCATATCGAGTGCAATCAATAGCCAGTACCTGGATAAGAACACGAGTTGGATGAATCTGGGGCGTTCCGGGGTGTCACTATTTGTCTTCGGGATTGCGATGCATTTGGGACGATTGTAGGCCGACAAACGCATTTTATGATATTCTGAGACACGTATCCCTTTGAAATGAGTTTCAAGCGAGTGTGTGGTTAGGAACGCACTGCAGGGGTTTTAAGGTCCTTTAGGACCGAGACCCGTTCCTCGGGCAGTTCGTTCGTGATTCTAGGCGGATCGACGAAGCTATACGCTGTAGACCACATTTCACACAAATGATTGTTTGGATACGCGCTCTCCAAAGTTCTTTGATACATTTAACTTTAAAACGGGTTTCAGGAAAGGTTGGGCTTAAGAGCTGATATCATGAGATTCTTCCAGGTTTTGCGACCGAAAAAAGAATATTGTGCAATCAATAGCCCGTATTTGGATAAAAGCGGGTGCCGGATGACTCTATGGTCCAGGGTCTAGTCCTTTGCTTCGAAATGCGTTTACTACAATTCCATGCCGAAATACATATGTAATGATGATCTCAGAGACTTTTTGTTTTGAATATGGTTTGGGGCGATTCACGGGTAAGGAACGCATTACATGGGCTTGAGGGGTGTTGAGGTCTGAAACTCGTGCTTGGGACAATTCCTAATCTATTTCACTACGAAACCACGTTCTAGGTGGGTGTATGAAACTACTGGCTCCAAAGGGCGTTTCACGAAGTCCGCGGCTCAAAGAAGAGCTCTCGGAAGTTCTTTGAATCCGTTTTTGTTTCAGACGGGATTCAGGAAAATTCGGGCTAGAGAACTAATCCCGTAGGGTTCTGAGCCTTTTCTGAATGAAAGTGTTTGATTGATATTTTGTGTGGCTCTGGGAAGACGTTCGTTGTAGACCGCATTCGACGCAACCCGCGGTTGAATGACATGCACTGGAAAATACTGTGATAGCTCTTTACTTTAGAAAATAGGTTTCCGGCAGATTAGGGCTTAGGAACCAATGTCGCGGGACTCAGTCTCATTTCCTTCTTAAACCGTATCTAGTGCAATCAATGGCCAGTACTTGGATAAGAACACGAGTTGGATGAATCTGGGGCGTTCCGGGGTGTTACTATTTGTCTTCGGGATTGCGATGCATTTGGGACGATTGTAGGCCGACAAACGCATTTCATGATATTCTGAGACACGTATCCCTTTGAAATGAGTTTCAAGCGAGTGTGTGGTTAGGAACGCACTGCAGGGGTTTCAAGGTCCTTTAAGACCGAGACCCGTTCCTCGGGCGGTTCGTTCGTGATTCTAGGCGGGTCGACGAATCTATACGCTGTAGACCACATTTCACACAAATGATTGTTTGGATACGCGCTCTCCAAAGTTCTTTGATACATTTAACTTTAAAACGGGTTTCAGGAAAGGTTGGGCTGAAGAGCTGATATCATGAGATTCTTCCAGGTTTTGCGACGGACAAAAGAATCTTGTGCAATCAATAGCCCGTATTTGGGGAAAAGCTCGTTGCGGATGACTCTATGGTCTAGGGTCTAGTCCTTTGCTTCGAAATGCGTTTACTACAATTCCTTGCCGAAATACACATGTAATGATGATCTCAGATAATTTTCATTTTGAATAGGGTTTCGGGCGATTCACGAGTAAGGAACGCATTACATGGGATTGAGGGAAGTTTAGGTCTGAAACTCGTGCTTGGGACAGTTCCTAATCTATTTCACTACGAAACCACGTTCTAGGTGGGTGTATGAAACCTCTGGCTCCAAAGGGCGTTTCACGAAGTCCGCGGCTGAAGAAGTGCTCTCGGAAGTTCTTTGAATCCGTTTTCGTTTACGACGGGATTCGGGGAAATTCGGGCTAGAGAACTAATCACGTGGGGTTCTGAGCCTTTTCTGAATGAAAGAGTCTGATTGATATTTTGTACGGCTCTGGGAAGACGTTGGTTGTAGACCGCATTCGACGCAACCCGCCGTTCAACGCCGTGCCCCGGAAAATACTGTGATGGCTCTTTACTTTTAAAATTGGTTTCTGGCAAATTAGGGCTTAGGAACCAATGTCGCGGGACTCAGTCCCATTTCCGTCTTAAAATCGTATCTAGTGCAATCAATGGCCAGTACTTGGATAAGAACACGAGTTGGATGAACCTGGGGCGTTCCGGGGTGTTACTATTTATCTTCGGGATTCCGATCCATTTGGTACGATTGTAGGCCGACAAACGTATTTTGTGATATTCTGACACACGTATCCCATTGAAATGAGTTTCAAGCGAGTGTGTGGTTAGGAACGCACTGCAGGGGTTTCAAGGTCCTTTAGGACCGAGACCCGTTCCTCGGGCAGGTCGTTCGTGATTCTAGGCGGATCGACGAAGCTATATGCTGTAGACCACATTTCACACAAATGATTGTTTGGATACGCGCTCTCCAAAGTTCTTTGATACATTTAACTTTAAAACGGGTTTCAGGAAAGGTTGCGCTTAAGAGCTGATATCAGGAGATTCCTCCAGGTTTTGCGACCGACAAAAGAATCTTGTGCAATCAATAGCGCGTATTTGGAGAAAAGCGCTTTGCGGATGACACTATGGTCTAGGGTCTAGTCCTTTGCTTCGAAATGCGTTTACTACAATTCCATGCCGAGATACACATGTAATCATGATCTCAGATAATTTTCGTTTTGATTTGGGTTTCGGGCGATTCACGGGTAAGGAACGCATTACATTGGATTGAGGGGTGTTTAGGTCTGAAACTCTTGCTTGGGACAGTTCCTAATCTTTTTCACTTCGAAACCACGTTCTAGGTGGGTGTATGAAACCTCTGGCTCCAAAGGGCGTTTCACGAAGTCCGCGGCTGAAAGAAGACCTCTCGGAAGTTCTTTGAATCCGTTTTCGTTTTAGACGGGATTTGGGGAAATTCGGGCTAGAGAACTAATCCCGTAGTGTTCTGAGCCTTTTCTGAATGAAAGTGTTTGATTGATATTTTGTGCGGCTCTGGGAAGACGTTCGTTGTAGACCGCATTCGACGCAACCCGCGGTTGAACGACGTGCACTGGAAAATACTGTGATAGCTCTTTACTTTAGAAAATAGGTTTCCGGCGAATTAGGGCTTAGGAACCAATGTCGCGGGACTCAGTCTCATTTCCTTCTTAAAACCGTATCTGGTGCAATCAATGGCCAGTACTTGGATAAGAACACGAGTTGGATGAATCTGGGGCGTTTCGGGGTGTTACTAATTGTCTTCGGGATTGCGATGCATTTGGGACGATTGTAGGCCGACAAACGCATTTTATGATATTCTGAGACACGTATCCCTTTGAAATGAGTTTCAAGCGAGTGTGTGGTTAGGATCGCACTGCAGGGGTTTCAAGGTCCTTTAGGACCGAGACCCGTTCCTCGGGCAGTTCGTTCGTGATTCTAGGCGGATCGACGAAGCTATACGCTGTAGACCACATTTCACACAAATGATTGTTTGGATACGCGCTCTCCAAAGTTCTTTGATACATTTAACTTTAAAACGGGTTTCAGGAAAGGTTGGGCTTAAGAGCTGATATCATGAGATTCTTCCAGGTTTTGCGACCGAAAAAAGAATACTGTGCAATCAATAGCCCGTATTTGGATAAAAGCGCGTGCCGGATGACTCTATGGTCTAGTGTCTAGTCCTTTGCCTCGAAATGCGTTTACTGCAATTCCATGCCGAAATACATATGTAATGATGATCTCAGAGACTTTTCGTTTTGAATAGGGTTTTGGGCGATTCACGGGTAAGGAACGCATTACATGGGCTTGAGGGGTGTTGAGGTCTGAAACTCGTGCTTGGGACAATTCCTAATCTATTTCACTACGAAACCACGTTCTAGGTGGGTGTATGAAACTACTGGCTCCAAAGGGCGTTTCACGAAGTCCGCGGATCAAAGAAGAGCTCTCGGAAGTTCTTTGAATCCGTTTTCGTTTCAGATGGGATTCAGGGAAATTCGGGCTAGAGAACTAATCCCGTAGGGTTCTGAGCCTTTTCATAATGAAAGTGTTTGATTGATATTTTGTGCGGCTCTGGGAAGACGTTCGTTGTAGACCGCATTCGACGCAACCCGCGGTTGAACGACGTGCACTGGAAAATACTGTGATAGCTCTTTACTTTAGAAAATAGGTTTTCGGCGAATTAGGGCTTAGGAACCAATGTCGCGGGACTCAGTCTCATTTCCTTCTTAAAACCGTATCTGGTGCAATCAATGGCCAGTACTTGGATAAGAACACGAGTTGGATGAATCTGGGGCGTTCCGGGGTGTCACTATTTGTCTTCGGGATTGCGATGCATTTGGGACGATTGTAGGCCGACAAACGCATTTTATGATATTCTGAGACACGTATCCCTTTGAAATGAGTTTCAAGCGAGTGTGTGGTTAGGAATGCACTGCAGGGGTTTCAAGGTCCTTTAAGACCGAGACCCGTTCCTCGGGCGGTTCGTTCGGGATTCTAGGCGGGTCGACGAAGCTATACGCTGTAGACCACATTTCACACAAATGATTGTTTGGATACGCGCTCTCCAAAGTTCTTTGATACATTTAACTTTAAAACGGGTTTCAGGAAAGGTTGGGCTTAAGAGCTGATGTAATGAGATTCTTCCAGGTTTTGCGACCGAAAAAAGAATATTGTGCAATCAATAGCCCGTATTTGGATAAAAGCGCGTGCCGGATGACTCTATGGTCTAGGGTCTAGTCCTTTGCTTCGAGATGCGTTTACTACAATTCCATGCCGAAATACATATGTAATGATGATGTCAGAGACTTTTCGTTTTCAATAGGGTTTTGGGCGATTCACGGGTAAGGAACGCATTACATGGGCTTGAGGGATGTTGAGGTATGAAACTCGTGCTTGGGACAATTCCTAATCTATTTCACTACGAAACCACGTTTTAGGTGGGTGTATGAAACCACTGGCTCCAAAGGGCGTTTCACGAAGTCCGCGGCTGAAAGAAGAGCTCTCGGAAGTTCATTGAATCCGTTTTCGTTGTAGACGGGATTCGTTGAAATTCGGGCTAGAGAACTAATCCCGTAGGGTTCTGAGCCTTTTCTGAATGAAAGTGTTTGATTGATATTTTGTGCGGCACTGGGAAGACGTTCGTTGTAGACCGCATTCGACGCAACCCGCGGTTGAACGACGTGCACTGGAAAATACTGTGATGGCTCTTTACTTTAGAAAATAGGTTTCCGGCAAATTAGGACTTAGGAACCAATGTCGCGGGACTCAGTCTCATTTCCTTCTTAAAACCGTATCTGGTGCAATCAATGGCCAGTACTTGGATAAGAACACGCGTTGGATGAATCTGGGGCGTTCCGAAGTGTTACTATTTGTCTTCGGGTTTGCGATGTATTTGGGACGATTGTAGGCCGACAAACGCATTTTATGATATTCTGAGACACGTATCCCTTTGAAATGAGTTTCAAGCGAGTGTGTGGTTAGGAACGCACTGCAGGGGTTTCAAGGTCCTTTAAGACCGAGACCCGTTCCTCGGGCAGTTCGTTCGTGATTCTAGGCGGATCGACGAAGCTATACGCTGTAGACCACATTTCACGCAAATGATTGTTTGGATACGCGCTCTCCAAAGTTCTTTGATACATTTAACTTTAAAACGGGTTTCAGGAAAGGTTGCGCTTAAGAGCTGATATCATGAGATTCTTCTAGGTTTTGCGACCGACAAAAGAATCTTGTGCAATCAATAGCCCGTATTTGGAGAAATGCGCTTTGCGGATGACACTATGGTCTAGGGTCTAGTCCTTTGCTTCGAAATGCGTTTACTACAATTCCATGCCGAGATACACATGTAATGATGATCTCAGATAATTTTCGTTTTGATTCGGGTTTAGGGCGATTCACGGGTAAGGAACGCAATACATTGGATTGAGGGGTGTTTAGGTCTGAAACTGTTGCTTGGGACAGTTCCTAATCTATTTCACTTCGAAACCACGTTCTAGGTGGGTGTATGAAACCTCTGGCTCCAAAGGGCGTTTCACGAAGTCCGCGGCTCAAAGAAGACCTCTCGGAAGTTCTTTGAATCCGTTTTCGTTTCAGACGGGATTTGGGGAAATTCGGGCTAGAGAACTAATCCCGTAGTGTTCTGAGCCTTTTCTGAATGAAAGTGTTTGATTGATATTTTGTGCGGCTCTGGGAAGACGTTCGTTGTAGACCGCATTCGACGAAACCCGCGGTTGAACGACGTGCACTGGAAAATACTGTGATGGCTCTTTACTTTAGAAAATAGGTTTTCGGCAAATTAGGGCTTAGGAACCAATGTCGCGGGACTCAGTCTCATTTCCTTCTTAAAACCATATCGAGTGCAATCAATAGCCAGTACCTGGATAAGAACACGAGTTGGATGAATCTGGGGCGTTCCGGGGTGTCACTATTTGTCTTCGGGATTGCGATGCAGTTGGGACGATTGTAGGCCGACAAACGCATTTTATGATATTCTGAGACACGTATCCCTTTGAAATGAGTTTCAAGCGAGTGTGTGGTTAGGAACGCACTGCAGGGGTTTTAAGGTCCTTTAGGACCGAGACCCGTTCCTCGGGCAGTTCGTTCGTGATTCTAGGCGGATCGACGAAGCTATACGCTGTAGACCACATTTCACACAAATGATTGTTTGGATACGCGCTCTCCAAAGTTCTTTGATACATTTAACTTTAAAACGGGTTTCAGGAAAGGTTGGGCTTAAGAGCTGTTGTAATGAGATTCTTCCAGGTTTTGCGACCGAAAAAAGAATATTGTGCAATCAATAGCCCGTATTTGGATAAAAGCGCGTGCCGGATGACTCTATGGTCTAGGGTCTAGTCCTTTGCTTCGAAATGCGTTTACTACAATTCCATGCCGAAATACATATGTAATGATGATCGCAGAGACTTTTCGTTTTGAATAGGGTTTCGGGCGATTCACGGGTAAGGAACGCATTACATGGGCTTGAGGGGTGTTGAGGTATGAAACTCGTGCTTGGGACAATTCCTAATCTATTTCACTACGGAACCACGTTTTAGGTGGGTGTATGAAACCACTGGCTCCAAAGGGCGTTTCACGAAGTCCGCGGATGAAAGAAGAGCTCTCGGAAGTTCATTGAATCCGTTTTCGTTGTAGACGGGATTCGTTGAAATTCGGGCTAGAGAACTAATCCCGTAGGGTTCTGAGCCTTTTCTGAATGAAAGTGTTTGATTGATATTTTGTGCGGCTCTGGGAAGACGTTCGTTGTAGACCGCATTCGACGCAACCCGCGGTTGAACGACGTGCACTGGAAAATACTGTGATAGCTCTTTACTTTAGAAAATAGGTTTCCGGCGAATTAGGGCTTAGGAACCAATGTCGCGGGACTCAGTCTCATTTCCTTCTTAAAACCGTATCTGGTGCAATCAATGGCCAGTACTTGGATAAGAACACGAGTTGGATGAATCTGGGGCGTTTCGGGGTGTTACTAATTGTCTTCGGGATTGCGATGCATTTGGGACGATTGTAGGCCGACAAACGCATTTTATGATATTCTGAGACATGTATCCCTTTGAAATGAGTTTCAAGCGAGTGTGTGGTTAGGATCGCACTGCAGGGGTTTCAAGGTCCTTTAGGACCGAGACCCGTTCCTCGGGCAGTTCGTTCGTGATTCTAGGCGGATCGACGAAGCTATACGCTGTAGACCACATTTCACACAAATGATTGTTTGGATACGCGCTCTCCAAAGTTCTTTGATACATTTAACTTTAAAACGGGTTTCAGGAAAGGTTGGGCTTAAGAGCTGATATCATGAGATTCTTCCAGGTTTTGCGACCGAAAAAAGAATATTGTGCAATCAATAGCCCGTATTTGGATAAAAGCGCGTGCCGGATGACTCTATGGTCTAGTGTCTAGTCCTTTGCCTCGAAATGCGTTTACTGCAATTCAATGCCGAAATACATATGTAATGATGATCTCAGAGACTTTTCGTTTTGAATAGGGTTTTGGGCGATTCACGGGTAAGGAACGCATTACATGGGCTTGAGGGGTGTTGAGGTCTGAAACTCGTGCTTGGGACAATTCCTAATCTATTTCACTACGAAACCACGTTCTAGGTGGGTGTATGAAACTACTGGCTCCAAAGGGTGTTTCACGAAGTCCGCGGATCAAAGAAGAGCTCTCGGAAGTTCTTTGAATCCGTTTTCGTTTCAGACGGGATTCAGGGAAATTCGGGCTAGAGAACTAATCCCGTAGGGTTCTGAGCCTTTTCATAATGAAAGTGTTTGATTGATATTTTGTGCGGCTCTGGGAAGACGTTCCTTGTAGACCGCATTCGACGCAACCCGCGGTTGAACGACGTGCACTGGAAAATACTGTGATAGCTCTTTACTTTAGAAAATAGGTTTTCGGCGAATTAGGGCTTAGGAACCAATGTCGCGGGACTCAGTCTCATTTCCTTCTTAAAACCGTATCTGGTGCAATCAATGGCCAGTACTTGGATAAGAACACGAGTTGGATGAATCTGGGGCGTTCCGGGGTGTCACTATTTGTCTTCGGGATTGCGATGCATTTGGGACGATTGTAGGCCGACAAACGCATTTTATGATATTCTGAGACACGTATCCCTTTGAAATGAGTTTCAAGCGAGTGTGTGGTTAGGAATGCACTGCAGGGGTTTCAAGGTCCTTTAAGACCGAGACCCGTTCCTCGGGCGGTTCGTTCGGGATTCTAGGCGGGTCGACGAAGCTATACGCTGTAGACCACATTTCACACAAATGATTGTTTGGATACGCGCTCTCCAAAGTTCTTTGATACATTTAACTTTAAAACGGGTTTCAGGAAAGGTTGGGCTTAAGAGCTGATGTAATGAGATTCTTCCAGGTTTTGCGACCGAAAAAAGAATATTGTGCAATCAATAGCCCGTATTTGGATAAAAGCGCGTGCCGGATGACTCTATGGTCTAGGGTCTAGTCCTTTGCTTCGAGATGCGTTTACTACAATTCCATGCCGAAATACATATGTAATGATGATGTCAGAGACTTTTCGTTTTCAATAGGGTTTCGGGCGATTCACGGGTAAGGAACGCATTACATGGGCTTGAGGGATGTTGAGGTATGAAACTCGTGCTTGGGACAATTCCTAATCTATTTCACTACGAAACCACGTTTTAGGTGGGTGTATGAAACCACTGGCTCCAAAGGGCGTTTCACGAAGTCCGCGGCTGAAAGAAGAGCTCTCGGAAGTTCATTGAATCCGTTTTCGTTGTAGACGGGATTCGTTGAAATTCGGGCTAGAGAACTAATCCCGTAGGGTTCTGAGCCTTTTCTGAATGAAAGTGTTTGATTGATATTTTGTGCGGCACTGGGAAGACGTTCGTTGTAGACCGCATTCGACGCAACCCGCGGTTGAACGACGTGCACTGGAAAATACTGTGATGGCTCTTTACTTTAGAAAATAGGTTTCCGGCAAATTAGGACTTAGGAACCAATGTCGCGGGACTCAGTCTCATTTCCTTCTTAAAACCGTATCTGGTGCAATCAATGGCCAGTACTTGGATAAGAACACGCGTTGGATGAATCTGGGGCGTTCCGGGGTGTTACTATTTGTCTTCGGGTTTGCGATGCATTTGGGACGATTGTAGGCCGACAAACGCATTTTATGATATTCTGAGACACGTATCCCTTTGAAATGAGTTTCAAGCGAGTGTGTGGTTAGGAACGCACTGCAGGGGTTTCAAGGTCCTTTAAGACCGAGACCCGTTCCTCGGGCAGTTCGTTCGTGATTCTAGGCGGATCGACGAAGCTATACGCTGTAGACCACATTTCACGCAAATGATTGTTTGGATACGCGCTCTCCAAAGTTCTTTGATACATTTAACTTTAAAACGGGTTTCAGGAAAGGTTGCGCTTAAGAGCTGATATCATGAGATTCTTCCAGGTTTTGCGACCGACAAAAGAATCTTGTGCAATCAATAGCCCGTATTTGGAGAAATGCGCTTTGCGGATGACACTATGGTCTAGGGTCTAGTCCTTTGCTTCGAAATGCGTTTACTACAATTCCATGCCGAGATACACATGTAATGATGATCTCAGATAATTTTCGTTTTGATTCGGGTTTAGGGCGATTCACGGGTAAGGAACGCAATACATTGGATTGAGGGGTGTTTAGGTCTGAAACTGTTGCTTGGGACAGTTCCTAATCTATTTCACTTCGAAACCACGTTCTAGGTGGGTGTATGAAACCTCTGGCTCCAAAGGGCGTTTCACGAAGTCCGCGGCTCAAAGAAGACCTCTCGGAAGTTTTTTGTATCCGTTTTCGTTTCAGACGGGATTTGGGGAAATTCGGGCTAGAGAACTAATCCCGTAGTGTTCTGAGCCTTTTCTGAATGAAAGTGTTTGATTGATATTTTGTGCGGCTCTGGGAAGACGTTCGTTGTAGACCGCATTCGACGCAACCCGCGGTTGAACGACGTGCACTGGAAAATACTGTGATGGCTCTTTACTTTAGAAAATAGGTTATCGGCAAATTAGGGCTTAGGAACCAATGTCGCGGGACTCAGTCTCATTTCCTTCTTAAAACCATATCGAGTGCAATCAATAGCCAGTACTTGGATAAGAACACGAGTTGGATGAATCTGGGGCGTTCCGGGGTGTCACTATTTGTCTTCGGGATTGCGATGCATTTGGGACGATTGTAGGCCGACAAACGCATTTTATGATATTCTGAGACACGTATCCCTTTGAAATGAGTTTCAAGCGAGTGTGTGGTTAGGAACGCACTGCAGGGGTTTTAAGGTCCTTTAGGACCGAGACCCGTTCCTCGGGCAGTTCGTTCGTGATTCTAGGCGGATCGACGAAGCTATATGCTGTAGACCACATTTCACACAAATGATTGTTTGGATACGCGCTCTCCAAAGTTCTTTGATACATTTAACTTTAAAACGGGTTTCAGGAAAGGTTGGGCTTAAGAGCTGCTGTAATGAGATTCTTCCAGGTTTTGCGACCGAAAAAAGAATATTGTGCAATCAATAGCCCGTATTTGGATAAAAGCGCGTGCCGGATGACTCTATGGTCTAGGGTCTAGTCCTTTGCTTCGAAATGCGTTTACTACAATTCCATGCCGAAATACATATGTAATGATGATCGCAGAGACTTTTCGTTTTGAATAGGGTTTCGGGCGATTCACGGGTAAGGAACGCATTACATGGGCTTGAGGGGTGTTGAGGTACGAAACTCGTGCTTGGGACAATTCCTAATCTATTTCACTACGGAACCACGTTTTAGGTGGGTGTATGAAACCACTGGCTCCAAAGGGCGTTTCACGAAGTCCGCGGATGAAAGAAGAGCTCTCGGAAGTTCATTGAATCCGTTTTCGTTGTAGACGGGATTCGTTGAAATTCGGGCTAGAGAACTAATCCCGTAGGGTTCTGAGCCTTTTCTGAATGAAAGTGTTTGATTGATATTTTGTGCGGCTCTGGGAAGACGTTCGTTGTAGACCGCATTCGACGCAACCCGCGGTTGAACGACGTGCACTGGAAAATACTGTGATAGCTCTTTACTTTAGAAAATAGGTTTCCGGCGAATTAGGGCTTAGGAACCAATGTCGCGGGACTCAGTCTCATTTCCTTCTTAAAACCGTATCTGGTGCAATCAATGGCCAGTACTTGGATAAGAACACGAGTTGGATGAATCTGGGGCGTTCCGGGGTGTCACTATTTGTCTTCGGGATTGCGATGCATTTGGGACGATTGTAGGCCGACAAACGCATTTTATGATATTCTGAGACACGTATCCCTTTGAAATGAGTTTCAAGCGAGTGTGTGGTTAGGAATGCACTGCAGGGGTTTCAAGGTCCTTTAAGACCGAGACCCGTTCCTCGGGCGGTTCGTTCGGGATTCTAGGCGGGTCGACGAAGCTATACGCTGTAGACCACATTTCACACAAATGATTGTTTGGATACGCGCTCTCCAAAGTTCTTTGATACATTTAACTTTAAAACGGGTTTCAGGAAAGGTTGGGCTTAAGA
Organism: Persea americana; assembly: GCA_029852735.1. NCBI lineage: Eukaryota > Viridiplantae > Streptophyta > Magnoliopsida > Laurales > Lauraceae > Persea > Persea americana. The sequence goes on from CM056810.1 coordinate 58,584,555, forward strand.
GCTGATGTAATGAGATTCTTCCAGGTTTTGCGACCGAAAAAAGAATATTGTGCAATCAATAGCCCGTATTTGGATAAAAGCGCGTGCCGGATGACTCTATGGTCTAGGGTCTAGTCCTTTGCTTCGAGATGCGTTTACTACAATTCCATGCCGAAATACATATGTAATGATGATGTCAGAGACTTTTCGTTTTCAATAGGGTTTCGGGCGATTCACGGGTAAGGAACGCATTACATGGGCTTGAGGGATGTTGAGGTATGAAACTCGTGCTTGGGACAATTCCTAATCTATTTCACTACGAAACCACGTTTTAGGTGGGTGTATGAAACCACTGGCTCCAAAGGGCGTTTCACGAAGTCCGCGGCTGAAAGAAGAGCTCTCGGAAGTTCATTGAATCCGTTTTCGTTGTAGACGGGATTCGTTGAAATTCGGGCTAGAGAACTAATCCCGTAGGGTTCTGAGCCTTTTCTGAATGAAAGTGTTTGATTGATATTTTGTGCGGCACTGGGAAGACGTTCGTTGTAGACCGCATTCGACGCAACCCGCGGTTGAACGACGTGCACTGGAAAATACTGTGATGGCTCTTTACTTTAGAAAATAGGTTTCCGGCAAATTAGGACTTAGGAACCAATGTCGCGGGACTCAGTCTCATTTCCTTCTTAAAACCGTATCTGGTGCAATCAATGGCCAGTACTTGGATAAGAACACGCGTTGGATGAATCTGGGGCGTTCCGGGGTGTTACTATTTGTCTTCGGGTTTGCGATGCATTTGGGACGATTGTAGGCCGACAAACGCATTTTATGATATTCTGAGACACGTATCCCTTTGAAATGAGTTTCAAGCGAGTGTGTGGTTAGGAACGCACTGCAGGGGTTTCAAGGTCCTTTAAGACCGAGACCCGTTCCTCGGGCAGTTCGTTCGTGATTCTAGGCGGATCGACGAAGCTATACGCTGTAGACCACATTTCACGCAAATGATTGTTTGGATACGCGCTCTCCAAAGTTCTTTGATACATTTAACTTTAAAACGGGTTTCAGGAAAGGTTGCGCTTAAGAGCTGATATCATGAGATTCTTCCAGGTTTTGCGACCGACAAAAGAATCTTGTGCAATCAATAGCCCGTATTTGGAGAAATGCGCTTTGCGGATGACACTATGGTCTAGGGTCTAGTCCTTTGCTTCGAAATGCGTTTACTACAATTCCATGCCGAGATACACATGTAATGATGATCTCAGATAATTTTCGTTTTGATTCGGGTTTAGGGCGATTCACGGGTAAGGAACGCAATACATTGGATTGAGGGGTGTTTAGGTCTGAAACTGTTGCTTGGGACAGTTCCTAATCTATTTCACTTCGAAACCACGTTCTAGGTGGGTGTATGAAACCTCTGGCTCCAAAGGGCGTTTCACGAAGTCCGCGGCTCAAAGAAGACCTCTCGGAAGTTTTTTGTATCCGTTTTCGTTTCAGACGGGATTTGGGGAAATTCGGGCTAGAGAACTAATCCCGTAGTGTTCTGAGCCTTTTCTGAATGAAAGTGTTTGATTGATATTTTGTGCGGCTCTGGGAAGACGTTCGTTGTAGACCGCATTCGACGCAACCCGCGGTTGAACGACGTGCACTGGAAAATACTGTGATGGCTCTTTACTTTAGAAAATAGGTTATCGGCAAATTAGGGCTTAGGAACCAATGTCGCGGGACTCAGTCTCATTTCCTTCTTAAAACCATATCGAGTGCAATCAATAGCCAGTACTTGGATAAGAACACGAGTTGGATGAATCTGGGGCGTTCCGGGGTGTCACTATTTGTCTTCGGGATTGCGATGCATTTGGGACGATTGTAGGCCGACAAACGCATTTTATGATATTCTGAGACACGTATCCCTTTGAAATGAGTTTCAAGCGAGTGTGTGGTTAGGAACGCACTGCAGGGGTTTTAAGGTCCTTTAGGACCGAGACCCGTTCCTCGGGCAGTTCGTTCGTGATTCTAGGCGGATCGACGAAGCTATATGCTGTAGACCACATTTCACACAAATGATTGTTTGGATACGCGCTCTCCAAAGTTCTTTGATACATTTAACTTTAAAACGGGTTTCAGGAAAGGTTGGGCTTAAGAGCTGCTGTAATGAGATTCTTCCAGGTTTTGCGACCGAAAAAAGAATATTGTGCAATCAATAGCCCGTATTTGGATAAAAGCGCGTGCCGGATGACTCTATGGTCTAGGGTCTAGTCCTTTGCTTCGAAATGCGTTTACTACAATTCCATGCCGAAATACATATGTAATGATGATCGCAGAGACTTTTCGTTTTGAATAGGGTTTCGGGCGATTCACGGGTAAGGAACGCATTACATGGGCTTGAGGGGTGTTGAGGTACGAAACTCGTGCTTGGGACAATTCCTAATCTATTTCACTACGGAACCACGTTTTAGGTGGGTGTATGAAACCACTGGCTCCAAAGGGCGTTTCACGAAGTCCGCGGATGAAAGAAGAGCTCTCGGAAGTTCATTGAATCCGTTTTCGTTGTAGACGGGATTCGTTGAAATTCGGGCTAGAGAACTAATCCCGTAGGGTTCTGAGCCTTTTCTGAATGAAAGTGTTTGATTGATATTTTGTGCGGCTCTGGGAAGACGTTCGTTGTAGACCGCATTCGACGCAACCCGCGGTTGAACGACGTGCACTGGAAAATACTGTGATAGCTCTTTACTTTAGAAAATAGGTTTCCGGCGAATTAGGGCTTAGGAACCAATGTCGCGGGACTCAGTCTCATTTCCTTCTTAAAACCGTATCTGGTGCAATCAATGGCCAGTACTTGGATAAGAACACGAGTTGGATGAATCTGGGGCGTTCCGGGGTGTCACTATTTGTCTTCGGGATTGCGATGCATTTGGGACGATTGTAGGCCGACAAACGCATTTTATGATATTCTGAGACACGTATCCCTTTGAAATGAGTTTCAAGCGAGTGTGTGGTTAGGAATGCACTGCAGGGGTTTCAAGGTCCTTTAAGACCGAGACCCGTTCCTCGGGCGGTTCGTTCGGGATTCTAGGCGGGTCGACGAAGCTATACGCTGTAGACCACATTTCACACAAATGATTGTTTGGATACGCGCTCTCCAAAGTTCTTTGATACATTTAACTTTAAAACGGGTTTCAGGAAAGGTTGGGCTTAAGAGCTGATGTAATGAGATTCTTCCAGGTTTTGCGACCGAAAAAAGAATATTGTGCAATCAATAGCCCGTATTTGGATAAAAGCGCGTGCCGGATGACTCTATGGTCTAGGGTCTAGTCCTTTGCTTCGAGATGCGTTTACTACAATTCCATGCCGAAATACATATGTAATGATGATGTCAGAGACTTTTCGTTTTCAATAGGGTTTCGGGCGATTCACGGGTAAGGAACGCATTACATGGGCTTGAGGGATGTTGAGGTATGAAACTCGTGCTTGGGACAATTCCTAATCTATTTCACTACGAAACCACGTTTTAGGTGGGTGTATGAAACCACTGGCTCCAAAGGGCGTTTCACGAAGTCCGCGGATCAAAGAAGAGCTCTCGGAAGTTCATTGAATCCGTTTTCGTTGTAGACGGGATTCGTTGAAATTCGGGCTAGAGAACTAATCCCGTAGGATTCTGAGCCTTTTCTGAATGAAAGTTTTTGATTGATATTTTGTGCGGCACTGGGAAGACGTTCGTTGTAAACCGCATTCGACGCAACCCGCGGTTGAACGACGTGCACTGGAAAATACTGTGATGGCTCTTTACTTTAGAAAATAGGTTTCCGGCAAATTAGGACTTAGGAACCAATGTCGCGGGACTCAGTCTCATTTCCTTCTTAAAACCGTATCTGGTGCAATCAATGGCCAGTACTTGGATAAGAACACGAGTTGGATGAATCTGGGGCGTTCCGGGGTGTCACTATTTGTCTTCGGGATTGCGATGCATTTGGGACGATTGTAGGCCGACAAACGCATTTTATGATATTCTGAGACACGTATCCCTTTGAAATGAGTTTCAAGCGAGTGTGTGGTTAGGAACGCACTGCAGGGGTTTTAAGGTCCTTTAGGACCGAGACCCGTTCCTCGGGCAGTTCGTTCGTGATTCTAGGCGGATCGACGAAGCTATACGCTGTAGACCACATTTCACACAAATGATTGTTTGGATACGCGCTCTCCAAAGTTCTTTGATACATTTAACTTTAAAACGGGTTTCAGGAAAGGTTGGGCTTAAGAGCTGCTGTAATGAGATTCTTCCTGGTTTTGCGACCGAAAAAAGAATATTGTGCAATCAATAGCCCGTATTTGGATAAAAGCGCGTGCCGGATGACTCTATGGTCTAGGGTCTAGTCCTTTGCTTCGAAATGCGTTTACTACAATTCCATGCCGAAATACATATGTAATGATGATCGCAGAGACTTTTCGTTTTGAATAGGGTTTCGGGCGATTCACGGGTAAGGAACGCATTACATGGGCTTGAGGGGTGTTGAGGTATGAAACTCGTGCTTGGGACAATTCCTAATCTATTTCACTACTGAACCACGTTTTAGGTGGGTGTATGAAACCACTGGCTCCAAAGGGCGTTTCACGAAGTCCGCGGATGAAAGAAGAGCTCTCGGAAGTTCATTGAATCCGTTTTCGTTGTAGACGGGATTCGTTGAAATTCGGGCTAGAGAACTAATCCCGTAGGGTTCTGAGCCTTTTCTGAATGAAAGTGTTTGATTGATATTTTGTGCGGCTCTGGGAAGACGTTCGTTGTAGACCGCATTCGACGCAACCTGCCGTTCAACGCCGTGCCCCGGAAAATACTGTGATGGCTCTTTACTTTTAAAATGGGTTTCTGGCAAATTAGGGCTTAGGAACCAATGTCGCGGGACTCAGTCCCATTTCCGTCTTAAAATCGTATCTAGTGCAATCAATGGCCAGTACTTGGATAAGAACACGAGTTGGATGAATCTGGGGCGTTCCGGGGTGTTACTAATTGTCTTCGGGATTGCGATGCATTTGGGACGATTGTAGGCCGACAAACGCATTTTATGATATTCTGAGACACGTATCCCTTTGAAATGAGTTTCGAGCGAGTGTGTGGTTAGGATCGCACTGCAGGGGTTTCAAGGTCCTTTAGGACCGAGACCCGTTCCTCGGGCAGTTCGTTCGTGATTCTAGGCGGATCGACGAAGCTATACGCTGTAGACCACATTTCACACAAATGATTGTTTGGATACGCGCTCTCCAAAGTTCTTTGATACATTTAACTTTAAAACGGGTTTCAGGAAAGGTTGGGCTTAAGAGCTGATATCATGAGATTCTTCCAGGTTTTGCGACCGAAAAAAGAATATTGTGCAGTCAATAGCCCGTATTTGGATAAAAGCGCGTGCCGGATGACTCTATGGTCTAGTCCTTTGCCTCGAAATGCGTTTACTGCAATTCCATGCCGAAATACATATGTAATGATGATCTCAGAGACTTTTCGTTTTGAATAGGGTTTTGGGCGATTCACGGGTAAGGAACGCATTACATGGGCTTGAGGGGTGTTGAGGTCTGAAACTCGTGCTTGGGACAATTCCTAATCTATTTCACTACGAAACCACGTTCTAGGTGGGTGTATGAAACTACTGGCTCCAAAGGGCGTTTCACGAAGTCCGCGGATCAAAGAAGAGCTCTCGGAAGTTCTTTGAATCCGTTTTCGTTTCAGACGGGATTCAGGGAAATTCGGGCTAGAGAACTAATCCCGTAGGGTTCTGAGCCTTTTCATAATGAAAGTGTTTGATTGATAGTTTGTGCGGCTCTGGGAAGACGTTCGTTGTAGACCGTATTCGACGCAACCCGTGGTTGAACGACGTGCACTGGAAAATACTGTGATAGCTCTTTACTTTAGAAAATAGGTTTCCGGCGAATTAGGGCTTAGGAACCAATGTCGCGGGACTCAGTCTCATTTCCTTCTTAAAACCGTATCTAGTGCAATCAATGGCCAGTACTTGGATAAGAACACGAGTTGGATGAATCTGGGGCGTTCCGGGGTGTTACTATTTGTCTTCGGGATTGCGATGCATTTGGGACGATTGTAGGCCGACAAACGCATTTTATGATATTCTGAGACACGTATCCCTTTGAAATGAGTTTCAAGCGAGTGTGTGGTTAGGAATGCACTGCAGGGGTTTCAAGGTCCTTTAAGACCGAGACCCGTTCCTCGGGCGGTTCGTTCGGGATTCTAGGCGGGTCGACGAAGCTATACGCTGTAGACCACATTTCACACAAATGATTGTTTGGATACGCGCTCTCCAAAGTTCTTTGACACATTTAACTTTAAAACGGGTTTCTGGAAAGGTTGGGCTTAAGAGCTGATGTAATGAGATTCTTCCAGGTTTTGCGACCGACAAAAGAATCTTGTGCAATCAATAGCCCGTATTTGGATAAAAGCGCTTTGTGGATGACACTATGGTCTAGGGTCTAGTCCTTTGCTTCGAAATGCGTTTACTACAATTCCATGCCGAGATACACATGTAATGATGATCTCAGATAATTTTCGTTTTGATTTGGGTTTCGGGCGATTCACGGGTAAGGAATGCATTACATTGGATTGAGGGTGTTTAGGTCTGAAACTCTTGCTTGGGACAGTTCCTAATCTATTTCACTTCGAAACCACGTTCTAGGTGGGTGTGTGAAACCTCTGGCTCCAAAGGGCGTTTCACGAAGTCCGCGGCTGAAAGAAGACCTCTCGGATGTTCTTTGAATCCGTTTTCGTTTCAGACGGGATTCAGGGAAATTCGGGCCAGAGAACTAATCCCGTAGGGTTCTGAGCCTTTTCTGAATGAAAGTGTTTGATTGATATTTTGTGCGGCTCTGGGAAGACGTTCGTTGTAGACCGCATTCGACGCAACCCGCGGTTGAACGACGTGCACTGGAAAATACTGTGATGGCTCTTTACTTTAGAAAATAGGTTTTCGGCAAATTAGGGCTTAGGAACCAATGTCGCGGGACTCAGTCTCATTTCCTTCTTAAAACCATATCGAGTGCAATCATTAGCCAGTACTTGGATAAGAACACGAGTTGGATGAATCTGGGGCGTTCCGGGGTGTCACTATTTGTCTTCGGGATTGCGATGCATTTGGGACGATTGTAGGCCGACAAACGCATTTTATGATATTCTGAGACACGTGTCCCTTTGAAATGAGTTTCAAGCGAGTGTGTGGTTAGGAACGCACTGCAGGGGTTTTAAGGTCCTTTAGGACCGAGACCCGTTCCTCGGGCAGTTCGTTCGTGATTCTAGGCGGATCGACGAAGCTATACGCTGTAGACCACATTTCACACAAATGATTGTTTGGATACGCGCTCTCCAAAGTTCTTTGATACATTTAACTTTAAAACGGGTTTCAGGAAAGGTTGGGCTTAAGAGCTAATGTAATGAGATTCTTCCAGGTTTTGCGACCGAAAAAAGAATATTGTGCAATCAATAGCCCGTATTTGGATAAAAGCGCGTGCCGGATGACTCTATGGTCTAGGGTCTAGTCCTTTGCTTCGAAATGCGTTTACTACAATTCCATGCCGAAATACATCTGTAATGATGATCTCAGAGACTTTTCGTTTTGAATAGGGTTTCGGGCGATTCACGGGTAAGGAACGCATTACATGGGCTTGAGGGGTGTTGAGGTATGAAACTCGTGCTTGGGACAATTCCTAATCTATTTCACTACGGAACCACGTTTTAGGTGGGTGTATGAAACCACTGGCTCCAAAGGCGTTTCACGAAGTCCGCGGATGAAAGAAGAGCTCTCGGAAGTTCATTGAATCCGTTTTCGTTGTAGACGGGATTCGTTGAAATTCGGGCTAGAGAACTAATCCCGTAGGGTTCTGAGCCTTTTCTGAATGAAAGTGTTTGATTGATATTTTGTGCGGCTCTGGGAAGACGTTCGTTGTAGACCGCATTCGACGCAACCCGCGGTTGAACGACGTGCACTGGAAAATACTGTGATGGCTCTTTACTTTAGAAAATAGGTTTCCGGAGAATTAGGGCTTAGGAACCAATGTCGCGGGACTCAGTCTCATTTCCTTCTTAAAACCGTATCTAGTGCAATCCATGGCCAGTAGTTGGATAAGAACACGAGTTGGATGAATCTGGGGCGTTCCGGGGTGTTACTAATTGTCTTCGGGATTGCGATGCATTTGGGACGATTGTAGGCCGACAAACACATTTTATGATATTCTGAGACACGTATCCCTTTGAAATGAGTTTCAAGCGAGTGTGTGGTTAGGATCGCACTGCAGGGGTTTCAAGGTCCTTTAGGACCGAGACCCGTTCCTCGGGCAGTTCGTTCGTGATTCTAGGCGGATCGACGAAGCTATACGCTGTAGACCACATTTCACACAAATGATTGTTTGGATACGCGCTCTCCAAAGTTCTTTGATACATTTAACTTTAAAACGGGTTTCAGGAAAGGTTGGGCTTAAGAGCTAATGTAATGAGATTCTTCCAGGTTTTGCGACCGAAAAAAGAATATTGTGCAATCAATAGCCCGTATTTGGATAAAAGCGCGTGCCGGATGACTCTATGGTCTAGGGTCTAGTCCTTTGCTTCGAAATGCGTTTACTACAATTCCATGCCGAAATACATCTGTAATGATGATCTCAGAGACTTTTCGTTTTGAATAGGGTTTCGGGCGATTCACGGGTAAGGAACGCATTACATGGGCTTGAGGGGTGTTGAGGTATGAAACTCGTGCTTGGGACAATTCCTAATCTATTTCACTACGGAACCACGTTTTAGGTGGGTGTATGAAACCACTGGCTCCAAAGGGCGTTTCACGAAGTCCGCGGATGAAAGAAGAGCTCTCGGAAGTTCATTGATTCCGTTTTCGTTGTAGACGGGATTCGTTGAAATTCGGGCTAGAGAACTAATCCCGTAGGGTTCTGAGCCTTTTCTGAATGAAAGTGTTTGATTGATATTTTGTGCGGCTCTGGGAAGACGTTCGTTGCAGACCGCATTCGACGCAACCCGCGGTTGAACGACGTGCACTGGAAAATACTGTGATGGCTCTTTACTTTAGAAAATAGGTTTCCGGAGAATTAGGGTTTAGGAACCAATGTCGCGGGACTCAGTCTCATTTCCTTCTTAAAACCGTATCTAGTGCAATCCATGGCCAGTACTTGGATAAGAACACGAGTTGGATGAATCTGGGGCGTTCCGGGGTGTTACTAATTGTCTTCGGGATTGCGATGCATTTGGGACGATTGTAGGCCGACAAACGCATTTTATGATATTCTGAGACACGTATCCCTTTGAAATGAGTTTCAAGCGAGTGTGTGGTTAGGATCGCACTGCAGGGGTTTCAAGGTCCTTTAGGACCGAGACCCGTTCCTCGGGCAGTTCGTTCGTGATTCTAGGCGGATCGACGAAGCTATACGCTGTAGACCACATTTCACACAAATGATTGTTTCGATACGCGCTCTCCAAAGTTCTTTGATACATTTAACTTTAAAACGGGTTTCAGGAAAGGTTGGGCTTAAGAGTTGATATCATGAGATTCTTCCAGGTTTTTCGACCGAAAAAAGAATATTGTGCAATCAATAGCCCGTATTTGGATAAAAGCGCGTGCCGGATGACTCTATTGTCTAGTGTCTAGTCCTTTGCCTCGAAATGCGTTTACTGCAATTCCATGCCGAAATACATATGTAATGATGATCTCAGAGACTTTTCGTTTTGAATAGGGTTTTGGGCGATTCACGGGTAAGGAACGCATTACATGGGCTTGAGCGGTGTTGAGGTCTGAAACTCGTCCTTGGGACAATTCCTAATCTATTTCACTACGAAACCACGTTCTAGGTGGGTGTATGAAACTACTGGCTCCAAAGGGCGTTTCACGAAGTCCGCGGATCAAAGAAGAGCTCTCGGAAGTTCTTTGAATCCGTTTTCGTTTCAGACGGGATTCAGGGAAATTCGGGCTAGAGAACTAATCCCGTAGGGTTCTGAGCCTTTTCATAATGAAAGTGTTTGATTGATATTTTGTGCGGCTCTGGGAAGACGTTCGTTGTAGACCGTATTCGACGCAACCCGCGGTTGAACGACGTGCACTGGAAAATACTGTGATAGCTCTTTACTTTAGAAAATAGGTTTCCGGCGAATTAGGGCTTAGGAACCAATGTCGCGAGACTCAATCTCATTTCCTTCTTAAAACCGTATCTAGTGCAATCAATGGCCAGTACTTGGATAAGAACACGAGTTGGATGAATCTGGGGCGTTCCGGGGTGTTACTATTTGTCTTCGGGATTGCGATGCATTTGGGACGATTGTAGGCCGACAAACGCATTTTATGATATTCTGAGACACGTATCCCTTTGAAATGAGTTTCAAGCGAGTGTGTGGTTAGGAACGCACTGCAGGGGTTTCAAGGTCCTTTAAGACCGAGACCCGTTCCTCGGGCGGTTCGTTCGGGATTCTAGGCGGGTCGACGAAGCTATACGCTGTAGACCACATTTCACACAAATGATTGTTTGGATACGCGCTCTCCAAAGTTCTTTGATACATTTAACTTTAAAACGGGTTTCAGGAAAGGTTGGGCTTAAGAGCTGATGTAATGAGATTCTTCCAGGTTTTGCGACCGAAAAAAGAATATTGTGCAATCAATAGCCCGTATTTGGATAAAAGCGCGTGCCGGATGACTCTATGGTCTAGGGTCTAGTCCTTTGCTTCGAAATGCGTTTACTACAATTCCATGCCGAAATACATATGTAATGATGATGTCAGAGACTTTTCGTTTTGAATAGGGTTTCGGGCGATTCACGGGTAAGGAACGCATTACATGGGCTTGAGGGATGTTGAGGTATGAAACTCGTGCTTGGGACAATTCCTAATCTATTTCACTACGAAACCACGTTTTAGGTGGGTGTATGAAACCACTGGCTCCAAAGGGCGTTTCACGAAGTCCGCGGCTGAAAGAAGAGCTCTCGGAAGTTCATTGAATCCGTTTTCGTTGTAGACGGGATTCGTTGAAATTCGGGCTAGAGAACTAATCCCGTAGGGTTCTGAGCCTTTTCTGAATGAAAGTGTTTGATTGATATTTTGTGCGGCTCTGGGAAGACGTTCGTTGTAGACCGCATTCGACGCAACCCGCGGTTGAACGACGTGCACTGGAAAATACTGTGATGGCTCTTTACTTTAGAAAATAGGTTTCCGGCAAATTAGGACTTAGGAACCAATGTCGCGGGACTCAGTCTCATTTCCTTCTTAAAACCGTATCTGGTGCAATCAATGGCCAGTACTTGGATAAGAACACGCGTTGGATGAATCTGGGGCGTTCCGGGGTGTTACTATTTGTCTTCGGGATTGCGATGCATTTGGGACGATTGTAGGCCCATAAACGCATTTTATGATATTCTGGGACACGTATCCCTTTGAAATGAGTTTCAAGCGAGTGTGTGGTTAGGAACGCACTGCAGGGGTTTCAAGGTCCTTTAAGACCGAGACCCGTTCCTAGGGCAGTTCGTTCGTGATTCTAGGCGGATCGACGAAGCTATACGCTGTAGACCACATTTCACACAAATGATTGTTTGGATACGCGCTCTCCAAATTTCTTTGATACATTTAACTTTAAAACGGGTTTCAGGAAAGGTTGCGCTTCAGAGCTGATATCATGAGATTCTTCCAGGTTTTGCGACCGACAAAAGAATCTTGTGCAATCAATAGCCCGTATTTGGAGAAATGCGCTTTGCGGATGACACTATGGTCTAGGGTCTAGTCCTTTGCTTCGAAATGCGTTTACTACAATTCCATGCCGAGATACACATGTAATGATGATCTCAGATAATTTTCGTTTTGATTCGGGTTTAGGGCGATTCACGGGTAAGGAACGCAATACATTGGATTGAAAGGTGTTTAGGTCTGAAACTGTTGCTTGTGACAGTTCCTAATCTATTTCACTTCGAAACCACGTTCTAGGTGGGTGTATGAAACCTCTGGCTCCAAAGGGCGTTTCACGAAGTCCGCGGCTCAAAGAAGACCTCTCGGAAGTTCTTTGAATCCGTTTTCGTTTCAGACGGGATTTGGGGAAATTCGGGCTAGAGAACTAATCCCGTAGTGTTCTGAGCCTTTTCTGAATGAAAGTGTTTGATTGATATTTTGTGCGGCTCTGGGAAGACGTTCGTTGTAGACCGCATTCGACGCAACCCGCGGTTGAACGACGTGCACTGGAAAATACTGTGATGGCTCTTTACTTTAGAAAATAGGTTTCCGGCAAATTAGGACTTAGGAACCAATGTCGCGGGACTCAGTCTCATTTCCTTCTTAAAACCGTATCTGGTGCAATCAATGGCCAGTACTTGGATAAGAACACGCGTTGGATGAATCTGGGGCGTTCCGGGGTGTTACTATTTGTCTTCGGGATTGAGATGCATTTGGGACGATTGTAGGCCCACAAACGCATTTTATGATATTCTGAGACACGTATCCCTTTGAAATGAGTTTCAAGCGAGTGTGTGGTTAGGAACGCACTGCAGGGGTTTCAAGGTCCTTTAAGACCGAGACCCGTTCCTCGGGCAGTTCGTTCGTGATTCTAGGCGGATCGACGAAGCTATACGCTGTAGACCACATTTCACACAAATGATTGTTTGGATACGCGCTCTCCAAAGTTCTTTGATACATTTAACTTTAAAACGGGTTTCAGGAAAGGTTGCGCTTAAGAGCTGATATCATGAGATTCTTCCAGGTTTTGCGACCGACAAAAGAATCTTGTGCAATCAATAGCCCGTATTTGGAGAAATGCGCTTTGCGGATGACACTATGGTCTAGGGTCTAGTCCTTTGCTTCGAAATGCGTTTACTACAATTCCATGCCGAGATACACATGTAATGATGATCTCAGATAATTTTCGTTTTGATTCGGGTTTAGGGCGATTCACGGGTAAGGAACGCAATACATTGGATTGAAAGGTGTTTAGGTCTGAAACTGTTGCTTGGGACAGTTCCTAATCTATTTCACTTCGGAACCACGTTCTAGGTGGGTGTATGAAACCTCTGGCTCCAAAGGGCGTTTCACGAAGTCCGCGGCTCAAAGAAGACCTCTCGGAAGTTCTTTGAATCCGTTTTCGTTTCAGACGGGATTTGGGGAAATTCGGGCTAGAGAACTAATCCCGTAGTGTTCTGAGCCTTTTCTGAATGAAAGTGTTTGATTGATATTTTGTGCGGCTCTGGGAAGACGTTCGTTGTAGACCGCATTCGACGCAACCCGCGGTTGAACGACGTGCACTGGAAAATACTGTGATGGCTCTTTACTTTAGAAAATAGGTTTTCGGCAAATTAGGGCTTAGGAACCAATGTCGCGGGACTCAGTCTCATTTCCTTCTTAAAACCATATCGAGTGCAATCAATAGCCAGTACTTGGATAAGAACACGAGTTGGATGAATCTGGGGCGTTCCGGGGTGTCACTATTTGTCTTCGCGATTGCGATGCATTTGGGACGATTGTAGGCCGACAAACGCATTTTATGATATTCTGAGACACGTATCCCTTTGAAATGAGTTTCAAGCGAGTGTGTGGTTAGGAACGCACTGCAGGGGTTTTAAGGTCCTTTAGGACCGAGACCCGTTCCTCGGGCAGTTCGCTCGTGATTCTAGGCGGATCGACGAAGCTATACGCTGTAGACCACATTTCACACAAATGATTGTTTGGATACGCGCTCTCCAAAGTTCTTTGATACATTTAACTTTAAAACGGCTTTCAGGAAAGGTTGGGCTTAAGAGCTGATGTAATGAGATTCTTCCAGGTTTTGCGACCGAAAAAAGAATATTGTGCAATCAATAGCCCGTATTTGGATAAAAGCGCGTGCCGGATGACTCTATGGTCTAGGGTCTAGTCCTTTGCTTCGAAATGCGTTTACTACAATTCCATGCCGAAATACATATGTAATGATGATCGCAGAGACTTTTCGTTTTGAATAGGGTTTCGGGCGATTCACGGGTAAGGAACGCATTACATGGGCTTGAGGGGTGTTGAGGTATGAAACTCGTGCTTGGGACAATTCCTAATCTATTTCACTACGGAACCACGTTTTAGGTGGGTGTATGAAACCACTGGCTCCAAAGGGCGTTTCACGAAGTCCGCGGATGAAAAAAGAGCTCTCGGAAGTTCATTGAATCCGTTTTCGTTGTAGACGGGATTCGTTGAAATTCGGGCTAGAGAACTAATCCCGTAGGGTTCTGAGCCTTTTCTGAATGAAAGTGTTTGATTGATATTTTGTGCGGCTCTGGGAAGACGTTCGTTGTAGACCGCATTCGACGCAACCCGCGGTTGAACGACGTGCACTGGAAAACACTGTGATGGCTCTTTACTTTAGAAAATAGGTTTCCGGCAAATTAGGGCTTAGGAACCAATGTCGCGGGACTCAGTTTCACTTCCTTCTTAAAACCGTATCTAGTGCAATCGATGGCCGGTACTTGGATAAGAACACGAGTTGGATGAATCTGGGGCGTTCCGGGGTGTTACTATTTGTCTTCGGGATTGCGATGCATTTGGGACGATTGTAGGCCGACAAACGCATTTGATGATATTCTGAGACACGTATCCGTTTGAAATGAGTTTCAAGCGAGTGTGTGGTTAGGAACGCACTACAGGGGTTTCAAGGTCCTTTAAGACCCAGACCCGTTCCTCGGGCAGTTCGTTCGTGATTCTAGGCGGGTCGACGAAGCTATACGCTATAGACCACATTTCACACAAATGATTGTTTGGATACGCGCTCTCCAAAGTTCTTTGATACATTTAACTTTAAAACGGGTTTCAGGAAAGGTTGGGCTTAAGAGCTGATATCAAGAGATTCTTCCAGGTTTTGCGACCGAAAAAAGAATATTGTGCAATCAATAGCCCGTATTTGGATAAAAGCGCGTGCCGGATGACTCTATGGTCTAGGGTCTAGTCCTTTGCTTCGAAATGCGTTTACTACAATTCCATTCCGGAATGCACATGTAATGATGATCTCAGAGACTTTTCGTTTTGAATAGGGTTTCGGGCGATTCACGGGTAAGGAACGCATTACATGTGCTTGAGGGGTGTTGAGGTTTGAAACTCGTGCTTGGGACAATTCCTAATCTATTTCACTACGAAACCACGTTTTAGGTGGGTGTAAGAAACCACTGGCTCCAAAGGGCGTTTCACGAAGTCCGCGGCTGAAAGAAGAGCTCTCGGAAGTTCTTTGAATCCGTTTTCGTTTAAGACGGGATTCGGGGAAATTCGGGCTAGAGAACTAATCCCAAGGGGTTCTGAGCCTTTTCTGAGTGAAAGAGTTTGATTGATATTTTGTGCGGGTCTGGGTAGACGTTGGTTGTAGACCGCATTCGACGCAACCCGCCGTTGAACGACGTGCCCCGGAAAATACTGTGATGGCTCTTTACTGTTAAAATGGGTTTCCGGCAAATTAGGGCTTAGGAACCAATGTCGCGGGACTCAGTCCCATTTCCGTCTTAAAACCGTATCTAGTGCAATCAATGGCCAGTACTTGGATAAGAACACGAGTTGGATGAATCTGGGGCGTTCCGGGGTGTTACTATTTGACTTCGGGATTGGGATGCATTTGGTACGATTGTAGACCGACAAACACATTTTATGATATTCTGAGACACGTGTCCCTTTGAAATGAGTTTCAAGCGAGTGTGTGGTTAGGAACACACTGCAGGGGTTTCAAGGTCCTTTAAGACCGAGACCTGTTCCTCGGGCAGTTCGTTCGTGATTCTAGGCGGATCGACGAAGCTATACGCTGTAGACCACATTTCACACAAATGATTGTTTGGATACGCGCCCTCCAAAGATCTTTGATACATTTAACTTTAAAACGGGTTTCAGGAAAGGTTGGGCTTAAGAGCTGATATCAAGAGATTCTTCCAGGTTTTGCGACCGAAAAAAGAATATTGTGCAATCAATAGCCCGTATTTGGATAAAAGCGCGTGCCGGATGACTCTATGGTCTAGGGTCTAGTCCTTTGCTTCGAAATGCGTTTACTACAATTCCATTCCGGAATGCACATGTAATGATGATCTCAGAGACTTTTCGTTTTGAATAGGGTTTCGGGCGATTCACGGGTAAGGAACGCATTACATGTGCTTGAGGGGTGTTGAGGTTTGAAACTCGTGCTTGGGACAATTCCTAATCTATTTCACTACGAAACCACGTTTTAGGTGGGTGTAAGAAACCACTGGCTCCAAAGGGCGTTTCACGAAGTCCGCGGCTGAAAGAAGAGCTCTCGGAAGTTCTTTGAATCCGTTTTCGTTTAAGACGGGATTCGGGGAAATTCGGGCTAGAGAACTAATCCCAAGGGGTTCTGAGCCTTTTCTGAGTGAAAGAGTTTGATTGATATTTTGTGCGGGTCTGGGTAGACGTTGGTTGTAGACCGCATTCGACGCAACCCGCCGTTGAACGACGTGCCCCGGAAAATACTGTGATGGCTCTTTACTGTTAAAATGGGTTTCCGGCAAATTAGGGCTTAGGAACCAATGTCGCGGGACTCAGTCCCATTTCCGTCTTAAAACCGTATCTAGTGCAATCAATGGCCAGTACTTGGATAAGAACACGAGTTGGATGAATCTGGGGCGTTCCGGGGTGTTACTATTTGACTTCGGGATTGGGATGCATTTGGTACGATTGTAGACCGACAAACACATTTTATGATATTCTGAGACACGTGTCCCTTTGAAATGAGTTTCAAGCGAGTGTGTGGTTAGGAACACACTGCAGGGGTTTCAAGGTCCTTTAAGACCGAGACCTGTTCCTCGGGCAGTTCGTTCGTGATTCTAGGCGGATCGACGAAGCTATACGCTGTAGACCACATTTCACACAAATGATTGTTTGGATACGCGCCCTCCAAAGATCTTTGATACATTTAACTTTAAAACGGGTTTCAGGAAAGGTTGGGCTTAAGAGCTGATATAATGAGATTCTTCCAGGTTTTGCGACAGACAAAAGAGTCTTGTGCAATCAATAGCCCGTATTTGGAGAAAAGCGCGTTGCGGATGACTCTATGGTCTAGGGTCTAGTCCTTTGCTTCGAAATGCGTTTACTACAATTCCATGCCGAAATACACATGTAATGATGATCTCAGATAATTTTCGTTTTGATTAGGGTTTCGGGCGATTCACGGGTAAGGAAAGCATTACATGGGATTGAGGGGTGTTTAGGTCTGAAACTGGTGCTTGGGACAGTTCCTAATCTATTTCACTTCGAAACCACGTTCTAGGTGGGTGTATGAAACCACTGGCTCCAAAGGGCGTTTCACGAAGTCCGCGGCTGAAAGAAGAGCTCTCGGAAGTTCTTTGAATCCGTTTTCGTTTCAGACGGGATTCGGTGAAATTCGGGCTAGAGAACTAATCCCGTAGGGTTCTGAGCCTTTTCTGAATGAAAGTTTTTGATTGATATTTTGTGCGGCTCTGGGAAGACGTTCGTTGTAGACCGCATTCGACGCAACCCGCGGTTGAACGACGTGCACTGGAAAATACTGTGATGGCTCTTTACTTTCGAAAATAGGTTTCCGGTAAATTAGGGCTTAGGAAACAATGTAGCGGGACTCAGTCCCATTTCCTTCTTAAAACCGTATCTAGTGCAATCAATGGCCAGTACTTGGATAAGAACACGAGTTGGATGAATCTGGGGCGTTCCGGGGTGTTACTATTTGACTTCGGGATTGGGATGCAATTGGTACGATTGTAGGCCGACAAACACATTTTATGATATTCTGAGACACGTGTCCCTTTGAAATGAGTTTCAAGCGAGTGTGTGGTTAGGAACACACTGCAGGGGTTTCAAGGTCCTTTAAGACCGAGACCCGTTCCTCGGGCCGTTCGTTCGTGATTCTAGGCGGATCGACGAAGCTATACGCTGTAGACCACATTTCACACAAATAATTGTTTGGATACGCGCCCTCCAAAGATCTTTGATGCATTTAACTTTAAAACGGGTTTCAAGAAAGGTTGGGCTTAAGAGCTGATATAATGAGATTCTTCCAGGTTTTGCGACCGACAAAAGAGTCTTGTGCAATCAATATCCCGTATTTGTAGAAAAGCGCGTTGCGGATGACTCTATGGTCTAGGGTCTAGTCCTTTGCTTCGAAATGCGTTTACTACAATTCCATGCCGAAATACACATGTAATGATGATCTCAGATTATTTTCGTTTTGATTAGGGTTTCGGGCGATTCACGGGTAAGGAAAGCATTACATGGGATTGAGGGGTGTTTAGGTCTGAAACTCGTGCTTGGGACAGTTCCTAATCTATTTCACTTCGAAACCACGTTCTAGGTGGGTGTATGAAACCACTGGCTCCAAAGGGCGTTTCACGAAGTTCGCGGCTGAAAGGAGAGCTCTCGGAAGTTCTTTGAATCCGTTTTCGTTTCAGACGGGATTCGGTGAAATTCGGGCTGGAGAACTAATCCCGTAGGGTTCTGAGCCTTTTCTGAATGAAAGTTTTTGATTGATATTTTGTGCGGCTCTGGGAAGACGTTCGTTGTAGACCGCATTCGACGCAACCCGCGGTTGAACGACGTGCACTGGAAAATACTGTGATGGCACTTTACTTTAGAAAATAGGTTTCCGGTAAATTAGGGCTTAGGAAACAATGTAGCGGGACTCAGTCCCATTTCCTTCTTAAAACCGTATCTAGTGCAATCAATGGCCAGTACTTGGATAAGAACACGAGTTGGATGAATCTGGGGCGTTCCGGGGAGTCACTATTTGTCTTCGGGATTGCGATGCATTTGGCACGAATGTAGTCCGACAAACGCATTTTATGATATTCTGAGACAAGTATCCCTTTGAAATGAGTTTCAAGCGAGTGTGTGGTTAGGAACGCTCTGCAGGGGTTTCAAGGTCCTTTAAGACCGAGACCCGTTCCTCGGGCAGTTCGCTCGAGATTCTAGGCGGATCGACGAAGCTATACGCTTTAGGCCACATTTCACACAAATGATTGTTTGGATACGCGCTCTCCAAATATCTTTGATACATTAAACTTTAAAACGGGTTTCAGGAAAGGTTGGGCTAAAGAGCTGATATCGTGAGATTCTACCTGGGTTTGCGACCGACAAAAGAATCTTGTGCAATCAATAGCCCGTATTTGGAGAAAAGCGCGTGCCGGATGACTCATGGGTCTAGGGTCTTGTCCTTTGCTTCGAAATGCGTTTACAACAATTCCATGCCGAAATACACATGTAATGATGATCTCAGAGACTTTTCGTTTTGAATAGGGTTTCGGGCGATTCACGGGTAAGGAACGCATTACATGGGATTGAGGGGTGTTGAGGTCTGAAACTCGTGCTTGGAACAGTTCCTAATCTATTTCACTACGAAACCACGTTCTAGGTGGGTGTATGAAACCACTGGCTCCCAAGGGCGTTTCACGAAGTCCGCGGCTGAAAGAAGAGCTCTCGGAAGTTCTTTGAATCCGTTTTCGTTTCAGACAGGATTCGGGGAAATTCGGGCTAGAGAACTAATCCCGTAGGGTTCTGAGCCTTTTCTGAGTGAAGGAGTTTGATTGATATTTTGTGCGGCTCTGGGAAGACGTTGGTTGTAGACCGCATTCGACGCAACCCGCCGTTGAACGACGGGCCCTGGAAAATACTGTGATGGCCCTTTACTTTTAAAATGGGTTTCCGGCAAATTAGGCCTTAGGAACCAATGTCGCGGGACTCAGTCCCATTTCCGTCTTAAAACCGTATCTAGTGCAATCAATGGCCCGTACATGGATAAGAACACGAGTTGGATGAATCTGGGGCGTTCCGGGGTGTTACTATTTGTCTTCGGGATTCCGATCCATATGGTACGATTGTAGGCCGACAAACGCATTTCATGATATTCTGAGACACGTATCCCTTTGAAATGAGTTTCAAGCGAGTGTGTGGTTAGGAACGTACTGCAGGGGTTTCAAGGTCCTTTAAGACCGAGACCCGATCCTCGGGCAGTTCGTTCGAGATTCTAGGCAGATTGACGAAGCTATACGCTGTAGACCACATTTCACACAAATGATTGTTTCGATACGCGCTCTCCAAAGATCTTTGATACATTTAACTTTAAAACGGGTTTCAGGAAAGGTTGGGCTTAAGAGCTGATATCATGTGATTCTTCCAGGTTTTGGGACCGACAAAAGAATCTTGTGCAATCAATAGCCCGTATTTGGATAAAAGCGCGTGTCGGATGACTCTATGGGTCTAGGGTCTAGTCCTTTGCTTCGAAATGCGTTTACTACAATTCCATGCCGAAATACACATGTAATGATGATCTCAGATTATTTTCGTTTTGATTAGGGTTTCGGGCGATTCACAGGTAAGGAACGCATTACATGGGATTGAGGGGTGTTGAGGTCTGAAACTCGTGCTTGGGACAGTTCCTAATCTATTTCACTACGAAACCACGTTCTAGGTGGGTGTATGAAACCACTGGCTCCAAAGGGCGTTTCACGAAGTCCGCGGCTGAAAGAAGAGCTCTCGGAAATTCTTTGAATCCGTTTTCGTTTCAGACGGGATTCGGGGAAATTCGGGCTAGAGAACTAATCCCGTACTACTTGTCACTTGGTTTGCGATGCGTCGGAGACGATTCTAGGCCGGCAAACACATTTTAGGATATTCTAAGACAGGTTTTGCTACGAAATGTGGTTCATGCGATTGTGTGGTTAGGAACACAATGCAGGGGTTTTAAGGTAGTTTAAGACCAAGTCCCGTGTTTCGGGCAGTTCGTTCGTAATTCTAGGCGGCTCTGCGAAACTGTACGCTGTAAACCTCATTTCACGCAATTCATTGCTTAGGTACGCGCTTTGCAAAGTTCATTGATATGTTTTTACTTTACAACGGGTTTCAGGAAAATTTTGGCTTAGGAGCTTATCGTGTGTGATTCTACCAGGTTTCCGACTGACAAAAGAATCTTGTGCAATCAATAGCCCATATTTGGGTAAAAGCGCGTGCCGGATGACTCTAGGTCATTTCAGGGTAATATGGTCTAGTCTTTTTCTTTGAATTGCATTTACAACAATTCCATGCTGATTCACGCACTTCACGATAATCTTAGATACTTTTCGTTTTGAATAAGGCTTGCAGCGATTCACGGGAAAGGAATGCATTACATAGGCTTGAGGGACGTTTGGGTCTGAAACTCGTGCCTGGGACAGTTCCTAATCTATTTCTCTATGAAAGCCCATTCCAGGTGGGTGTATGAAAGCACTGGCGCCAAAGGGCATTTCACGAAGTACGCGGCTGAAAGAAGAGCTCTCGGAAGTTCTTTGAATCCGTTTTTGTTTAAGACGGGATTCGGGGAAAT
The DNA here is from genome assembly GCA_029852735.1 of Persea americana. Lineage (NCBI taxonomy): Eukaryota > Viridiplantae > Streptophyta > Magnoliopsida > Laurales > Lauraceae > Persea > Persea americana. Next base: position 58,605,812 of record CM056810.1, read on the forward strand.
TCGGGCTAGAGACCTAATCCCGTGGGGTTCTGAGCCTTTTCTGAATGAAAGAGTTTTATTGATATTTTGTGCGGCTCTGGGAAGATGTTGGTTGTAGACCGCATTCGACGCAACCCGCGGTTGAACGATGTGCTCTGAAAAATACTGTGATGGCCCTTTACTTAAAATTGGGTTTCCAGCAAATTAGGGCCTAGGAACCAATCTCGTGGGACTCAGTCTCGTTTCCTTCTGAAAACCGTACCTAGTGCAATCAGTAGCCAGTGTTAGGATAAGAACACGATTTGGATGATTCTTAGCCGTTTCGGGGTTGGTACTACTTGTTACTCGGTTTGCGATGCGTTGGGTACGATTCCAGGCCGGCAAACACATTTTAGGATATTCTGAGACACGTTTTGCTTCGAAATGTTGTTCAAGCGATTGTGTGGTTAGGAACACAATGCAGGGGTTTTAAGGTAGTTTAAGACCAAGTCCTGTGTTTCGGCCAGTTCGTTCGTAATTCTAGGCGGCTCTGCTAAACTGTACGCTGTAAACCTCATTTCACGCAATTCATTGCTTGGGTACGCGCTTTGCAATGTTCATTGATATGTTTTTACTTTAGAACGGGATTTCAGGAAAATTTTGGCTTAGGAGCTTATCTTGTGTGAGTCTACCAGCTTTCCGACTGACAAAAGAATCTTGTGCAATCAATAGCCCGTATTTGGGTAAAAGCGCATGCCGGATGACTCTAGGTCATTTCAGGGTAAAATGGTCTAGTCTTTTGCTTCGAAATGCATTTACAACAATTCCAAGCTGATTTACGCACTTCACGATAATCTCAGATAGTTTTCGTTTTGAATAGGGCTTCGAGCGATTCACGGGTAAGGAACGCATTACATGGGCTTGAGGGATGTTTGGGTCTGAAACTCGTGCTTGAGATAGTTCCTAATCGATATCACTACGAAACCACGTTCCAGGTGGGTGTATGAAACCACTGGCGCCAGAGGGCGTTTCACGAAGTTCGCGGCTGAAAGAAGAGCTCTCGGAAATTCTTTGAAACAGTTTTTGTTTAAGACGGGATTCGGGGAAATTCGGGCTAGAGACCTAATCCCGTGGGGTTCTGAGCCTTTTCTGAATGAAAGAGTTTTATTGATATTTTGTGCGGCTCTGGGAAGCTGTTGGTTGTAGACCGCATTCGACGAAACCCGCGGTTGAACGATGTGCTCTGAAAAATACTGTGATGGCCCTTTACTTAAAATTGGGTTTCCGGCAAATTAGGGCCTAGGAACCAATCTCGTGGGACTCATTCTCGTTTCCTTCCGAAAACCGTACCTAGTGCAATCAGTAGCCAGTGTTAGGATAAGAACACGATTTGGATGATTCTTAGCCGTTTCGGGGTTGGTACTACTTGTCACTTGGTTTGCGATGCGTTGGGTACGATTCTAGGCCGGAAAACACATTTTAGGATATTCTGAAACACGTTTTGCTTCGAAATGTTGTTCAAGCGATTGTGTGGTTAGGAACACAATGCAGGGGCTTTAAGGTAGTTTAAGACCAAGTCCCGTGTTTCGGCTAGTTCATTCGTAATTCTAGGCGGCTCTGCTAAACTGTACGCTGTAAACCTCATTTCACGCAATTCATTGCTTGGGTACGCGCTTTGCAAAGTTCATTGATATGTTTTTACTTTAGAATGGGTTTCAGGAAAATTTTGGCTTAGGAGCTTATCTTGTGTGAGTCTACCAGCTTTCCGACTGACAAAAGAATCTTGGGCAATCAATAGCCCGTATTTTGGTAAAAGCGCATGCCGGATGACTCTAGGTCATTTCAGGGTAAGATGGTCTAGTCTTTTGCTTCGAAAAGCATTTACAACAATTCCAAGCTGATTTACGCACTTCGCGATAATCTCAGATACTTTTCGTTTTGAATAGGGCTTCGAGCGATTCACGGGTAAGGAATGCATTACATGGGCTTGAGGGATGTTTGGGTCTGAAACTCGTGAGTGAGACAGTTCCTAATCTATATATCACTACGAAACCACGTTCCAGGTGGGTGAATGAAACCACCTGCGCCAGAGGGCGTTTCACGAAGTTCGCTGCTGAAAGAAGAGCTCTCGGAAGTTCTTTGAATCCGTTTTTGTTTAAGACAGGATTCGGGGAAATTCGGGCTAGAGACCTAATCCCGTGGGGTTCTGAGCCTTTTCTGAATGAAAGAGTTTGATTGATATTTTGTGCGGCTCTCGGAAGACGTTGTTGTAGACTGCATTCGACGCAACCCGCGGTTGAACGATGTGCCCTGGAAAATACTGTGTTGGCTCTTTACTTTAAAATGGGTTTCCGGCAAATTAGGGCTTAGGAACCAATGTCTCGGGACTCAGTCCCATTTCCTTCTTAAAACAGTATCTAGTGCAATCAGTGGCCTGTACTTGGGTAAGAACACGAGTTGGATGATTCTGGGGCGTTCCGCGGTGTTACTATTTGCCTTCGGGATTGCGATGCGTTTGGTACGATTGTAGGCCGACAAACACATTTTATGATATTCTGAGACACGTATCCCTTCGAAATGAGTCTCAAGCGAGTGTGTGGTTAGGAACACACTGCAGGGGTTTCAAGGTCCTTTAACACCGAGACTCGTGCCTCGGGCACTTCGTTCGTGATTCTAGGCGGATCTGCGAAGCTATACGCTGCAGACCACATTTCACAGAAATGGTTGTTTGGATACGCGCTCTCCAAAGGTCTTTGATACATTTTACTTTAAAACGGGTTTAAGGAAAAGTTGGGCTTAAGAGCTAGTATCATGAGATTCTTTCAGGTTTCCAACCGACAAAAGAATCTTGTGCAATCAATGGCCCGTATTTGGATAAAAGCGCGTGCCGGATGACTCCATGATCTAGGGTTTAGTCCTTTGCTTCGAAATGCGTTTACTACAATTCCATGCCGAAATACACATGTAATGATGATCTGAGATACTTTTCGTTTTGAATAGGGTTTCGGGCGATTCACGGGGAAGGAACGCATTACATGGGCTTGAGGGATGTTTCGGTCTGAAACTCGTGCTTGGGATAGTTCCTAATCTATTTCACTACGAAACCACGTTCTAGGTGGGTGTAAGAAAACCGCTGGCTCCAAAGGGCGTTTCACGAAGTCCGCGGCCGAAAGAAGAGCTCTCGGAAGTTCTTTGAATCCGTTTTCGTTTAAGACGAGATTTGGGGAAATCCGGGCTAGAGAACTAATCCCGTGGGGTTCTGAGCCTTTTCTGAATGAAAGAGTTTGATTGATATTTTGTGCGGCTCTGGGAAGATGTTGGTTGTAGACCGCATTCGACGCAACCTGCGGTGGAACGATGTGCTCTGAAAAATACTGTGATGGCTCTTTACTTAAAATTGGGTTTCCGGCAAATTAGGGCATAGTAACCAATCTCGTGGGCCTCGGTCCCGTTTCCTTCTGAAAACCGTACCTAGTGCAATCAGTAGCCAGTGTTTGGATAAGAACACGATTTGGATGATTCTTAGCCGTTTCGGGGTTGGTACTACTTGTCACTTGGTTTGCGATGCGTCGGAGACGATTCTAGGCCGGCAAACACATTTTAGGATATTCTAAGACACGTTTTGCTTCGAAATGTGGTTCAAGCGATTGTGTGGTTAGGAACACAATGCAAGGGTTTTAAGGTAGTTTAAGACCAAGTCCCGTGTTTCGGGCAGTTCGTTCGTAATTCTAGGCGGCTCTGCGAAACTGTACGCTGTAAACCTCATTTCACGCAATTCATTGTTTGGGTACGCGCTTTGCAAAGTTCATTGATATGTTTTTGCTTTAGAACGGGTTTCAGGAAAATTTTGGCTTAGGAGCTTATCCTGTGTGATTCTACCAGGTTTCCGACTGACAAAAGAATCTTGTGCAATCAATAGCCCATATCTGGGTAAAAGCGCGTGCCGGATGACTCTAGGTCATTTCAGGGTAATAGGGTCTAGTCTTTTGCTTTCAAAATGCATTTACAACAATTCCATGCTGATTTACGCACTTCACGATAATCTCAGATACTTTTCGTTTTGAATACGGCTTCGAGCGATTCACGGGAAAGGAATGCATTACATAGGCTTGAGGGACGTTTGGGTCTTAAACTCGTGCCTGGGACAGTTCCTAATCTATTTCTCTATGAAACCCCATTCCAGGTGGGTGTATGAAACCACTGGCGCCAAAGGGCATTTCACGAAGTATGCGGCTGAAAGAAGAGCTCTCGGAAGTTCTTTGAATCCGTTTTTGTTTCAGACGGGATTCGGGGAAATTCGGGCTAGAGACCTAATCCCGTGGGGTTCTGAGCCTTTTCTGAATGAAAGAGTTTGATTGATATTTTGTGCGGCTCTAGGAAGACGTTGTTGTAGACCGCATTCGACGTAACCCGCGGTTCAACGATGTGCCCTGGAAAATACTGTGTTGGCTCTTTACTTTAAAATGGGTTTCCGGCAAATTAGGGCTTAGGAACCAATGTCTCGGGACTCAGTCCCATTTCCTTCTTAAAACAGTATCTAGTGCAATCAGTGGCCTGTACTTGGGTAAGAACACGAGTTGGATGATTCTGGGGCGTTCCGAGGTGTTACTATTTGCCTTCGGGATTGCGATGCGTTTGGTACGGTTGTAGGCCGACAAACACATTTTATGATATTCTGAGACACGTATCCCTTCGAAATGAGTCTCAAGCGAGTGTGTGGTTAGGAACACACTGCAGGGGTTTCAAGGTCCTTTAACACTGAGACTCGTGCCTCGGGCACTTTGTTCGTGATTCTTGGCGGATCTGCGAAGCTATACGCTGCAGACCACATTTCACAGAAATGATTGTTTGGATACGCGCTCTCCAAAGATCTTTGATACATTTTACTTTAAAACGGGTTTAAGGAAAAGTTGGGCTTAAGAGCTAGTATCATGAGATTCTTTCAGGTTTCCAACCGACAAAAGAATCTTGTGCAATCAATGGCCCGTATTTGGATAAAAGCGCGTGCCGGATGACTCCATGATCTAGGGTTTAGTCCTTTGCTTCGAAATGCGTTTACTACAATTCCATGCCGAAATACACATGTAATGATGATCTGAGATAATTTTCGTTTTGAATAGGGTTTTGTGCGATTCACGGGGAAGGAACGCATTACATGGGCTTGAGGGATATTTCGGTCTGAAACTCGTGCTTGGGATAGTTCCTAATCTATTTCACTACGAAACCACGTTCTAGGTGGGTGTAAGAAAACCGCTGGCTCCAAAGGGCGTTTCACGAAGTCCGCGGCCGAAAGAAGAGCTCTCGGAATTTCTTTGAATCCGTTTTCGTTTAAGACGAGATTTTGGGAAATCCGGGCTAGAGAACTAATCCCGTGGGGTTCTGAGCCTTTTCTGAATGAAAGAGTTTGATTGATATTTTGTGCGGCTCTGGGAAGACGTTGTTGTAGACCGCATTCGACGTAACCCGCGGTTGAACGATGTGCCCTGGAAAATACTGTGGTGGCTCTTTACTTTAAAATGGGTTTCCGACAAATTAGTGCTTAGGAACCAATGTCTCGGGACTCAGTCCCATTTCCTTCTTAAAACAGTATCTAGTGCAATCGGTAGCCTGTACTTGAGTAAGAACACGAGTTGGATGATTCTGGGGCGTTCCGAGGTGTTACTATTTGCCTTCGGGATTGCGATGCGTTTGGTACGATTGTAGGCCGACAAACACATTTTATGATATTCTGAGACACGTATCCCTTCGAAATGAGTCTCAAGCGAGTGTGTGGTTAGGAACACACTGCAGGCGTTTCAAGGTCCTTAAACACCGAGACTCGTGCCTCGGGGCACTTTGTTCGTGATTCTAGGCGGATCTGCGAAGCTATACGCAGCAGACCACATTTCACAGAAATGATTGTTTGGATACGCGCACTCCAAAGATCTTTGATGCATTTTACTTTAAAACGGGTTTAAGGAAAAGTTGGGCTTAAGAGCTAGTATCATGAGATTCTTTCAGGTTTCCAACCGACAAAAGAATCTTGTGCAATCAATGGCCCGTATTTGGATAAAAGCGCGTGCCGGATGACTCCTTGATCTAGGGTTTAGTCCTTTGCTTCGAAATGCGTTTACTACAAATCCATGCCGAAATACACATGTAATGATGATCTGAGATACTTTTCGTTTTGAATAGGGTTTCGGGCGATTCACGGGGAAGGAACGCATTACATGGGCTTGAGGAATGTTTCGGTCTGAAACTCGTGCTTGGGATAGTTCCTAATCTATTTCACTACGAAACGACGTTCTAGGTGGGTGTAAGAAAACCACTGGCTCCAAAGGGCGTTTCACGAAGTCCGCGGCCGAAAGAAGAGCTCTCGGAAGTTCTTTGAATCCGTTTTCGTTTAAGACGGGATTTGGGGAAATCCGGGCTAGAGAACTAATCCCGTGGGGTTCTGAGCCTTTTCTGAATGAAAGAGTTTGATTGATATTTTGTGCGGCTCTGGGAAGATGTTGGTTGTAGACCGCATTCGACGCAACCCGCGGTGGAACGATGTGCTCTGAAAAATACTGTGATGGCTCTTTACTTAAAATTGGGTTTCCGGCAAATTAGGGCTTAGTAACCAATCTCGTGGGCCTCGGTCCCGTTTCCTTCTGAAAACCGTACCTAGTGCAATCAGTAGCCAGTGTTTGGATAAGAACACGATTTGGATGATTCTTAGCCGTTTCGGGGTTGGTACTACTTGCCACTTGGTTTGCGATGCGTTGGAGACGATTTTAGGCCGGCAAACACATTTTAGGATATTCTAAGACACGTTTTGCTTCGAAATGTTGTTCAAGCGATTGTGTGGTTAGGAACACAATGCAGGGGTTTTAAGGTAGTTTAAGACCAAGTCCCGTGTTTCGGGCATTTCGTTCGTAATTCTAGGCGGCTCTGCGAAACTGTACGCTGTAACCCTCATTTCACGCAATTCATTGCTTGGGTACGAGCTTTGCAAAGTTCATTGATATGTTTTTACTTTAGAACGGGTTTCAGGAAAATTTTGGCTTAGGAGCTTATCCTGTGTGATTCTACCAGGTTTCCAACTGACAAAACAATCTTGTGCAATCAATTGCCCATATTTGGGTAAAAGCGCGTGCCGGATGACTCTAGGTCATTTCAGGGTAATAGGGTCTAGTCTTTTGCTTTGAAATGCATTTACAACAATTCCATGCTGATTTACGCACTTCACGATAATCTCATATACTTTTCGTTTTGAATAGGGCTTCGAGCGATTCACGGGAAAGGAATGCATTACATAGGCTTGAGGGATGTTTGGGTCTGAAACTCGTGCCTGGGACAGTTCCTAATCTATTTCTCTATGAAACCCTGTTCCAGGTGGGTGTATGAAACCACTGGCGCCAAAGGGCATTTCACGAAGTACGCGGCTGAAAGAAGAGCTCTCGGAAGTTCTTTGAATCCGTTTTTGTTTCAGACGGGATTCGGGGAAATTCGGGCTAGAGACCTAATCCCGTGGGGTTCTGAGCCTTTTCTGAATGCAAGAGTTTGATTGATATTTTGTGCGGCTCTGGGAAGACGTTGTTGTAGACCGCATTCGACGCAACCCGCGGTTGAACGATGTGCCCTGGAAAATACTGTGGTGGCTCTTTACTTTAAAATGGGTTTCCGACAAATTAGGGCTTAGGAACCAATGTCTCGGGACTCAGTCCCATTTCCTTCTTAAAACAGTATCTAGTGCAATCGGTAGCCTGTACTTGAGTAAGAACACGAGTTGGATGATTCTGGGGCGTTCCGAGGTGTTATTATTTGCCTTCGGGATTGCGATGCGTTTGGTTCGATTGTAGGCCGACAAACACATTTTATGTTATTTTGAGACACGTATCCCTTCGAAATGAGTCTCAAGCGAGTGTGTGGTTAGGAACACACTGCAGGGGTTTCAAGGTCCTTTAACACCGAGACTCGTGCCTCGGGCACTTCGTTCGTGATTCTAGGCGGATCTGCGAAGCTATACGCTGCAGACCACATTTCACAGAAATGATTGTTTGGATACGCGCACTCCAAAGATCTTTGATACATTTTAATTTAAAACGGGTTTAAGGAAAAGTTGGGCTTAAGAGCTAGTATCATGAGATTCTTTCAGGTTTCCAACCGACAAAAGAATCTTGTGCAATCAATGGCCCGTATTTGGATAAAAGCGCGTGCAGGATGACTCCATGATCTAGGGTTTAGTCCTTTGCTTCGAAATGCGTTTACTACAATTCCATGCCGAAATACACATGTAATGATGATCTGAGATACTTTTCGTTTTGAATAGGGCTTCGAGCGATTCACGGGAAAGGAATGCATTACATAGGCTTGAGGGACGTTTGGGTCTGAAACTCGTGCCTGGGACAGTTCCTAATCTATTTCTCTATGAAACCCCATTCTAGGTGGGTGTATGAAACCACTGGCGCCAAAGGGCATTTCACGAAGTATGCGGCTGAAAGAAGAGCTCTCGGAAGTTCTTTGAATCCGTTTTTGTTTCAGACGGGATTCGGGGAAATTCGGGCCAGAGACCTAATCCCGTGGGGTTCTGAGCCTTTTCTGAATGAAAGAGTTTGATTGATATTTTGTGCGGCTCTGGGAAGATGTTGGTTGTAGACCGCATTCGACGCAACCCGCGGTGGAACGATGTGCTCTGAAAAATACTGTGATGGCTCTTTACTTAAAATTGGGTTTCCGGCAAATTAGGGCTTAGTAACCAATCTCGTGGGCCTCGGTCCCGTTTCCTTCTGAAAACCGTACCTAGTGCAATCAGTAGCCAGTGTTTGGATAAGAACACGATTTGGATGATTCTTAGCCGTTTCGGGGTTGGTACTACTTGTCACTTGGTTTGCGATGCGTTGGAGACGATTTTAGGCCGGCAAACACATTTTAGGATATTCTAAGACACGTTTTGCTTCGAAATGTTGTTCAAGCGATTGTGTGGTTAGGAACACAATGCAGGGGTTTTAAGGTAGTTTAAGACCAAGTCCCGTGTTTCGGGCATTTCGTTCGTAATTCTAGGCGGCTCTGCGAAACTGTACGCTGTAACCCTCATTTCACGCAATTCATTGCTTGGGTACGAGCTTTGCAAAGTTCATTGATATGTTTTTACTTTAGAACGGGTTTCAGGAAAATTTTGGCTTAGGAGCTTATCCTGTGTGATTCTACCAGGTTTCCAACTGACAAAACAATCTTGTGCAATCAATTGCCCATATTTGGGTAAAAGCGCGTGTCGGATGACTCTAGGTCATTTCAGGGTAATAGGGTCTAGTCTTTTGCTTTGAAATGCATTTACAACAATTCCATGCTGATTTACGCACTTCACGATAATCTCATATACTTTTCGTTTTGAATAGGGCTTCGAGCGATTCACGGGAAAGGAATGCATTACATAGGCTTGAGGGATGTTTGGGTCTGAAACTCGTGCCTGGGACAGTTCCTAATCTATTTCTCTATGAAACCCTGTTCCAGGTGGGTGTATGAAACCACTGGCGCCAAAGGGCATTTCACGAAGTACGCGACTGAAAGAAGAGCTCTCGGAAGTTCTTTGAATCCGTTTTTGTTTCAGACGGGATTCGGGGAAATTCGGGCTAGAGACCTAATCCCGTGGGGTTCTGAGCCTTTTCTGAATGCAAGAGTTTGATTGATATTTTGTGCGGCTCATGGGAAGACGTTGTTGTAGACCGCATTCGACGCAACCCGCGGTTGAACGATGTGCCCTGGAAAATACTGTGGTGGCTCTTTACTTTAAAATGGGTTTCCGACAAATTAGGGCTTAGGAACCAATGTCTCGGGACTCAGTCCCATTTCCTTCTTAAAACAGTATCTAGTGCAATCGGAAGCCTGTACTTGAGTAAGAACACGAGTTGGATGATTCTGGGGCGTTCCGAGGTGTTATTATTTGCCTTCGGGATTGCGATGCGTTTGGTTCGATTGTAGGCCGACAAACACATTTTATGTTATTTTGAGACACGTATCCCTTCGAAATGAGTCTCAAGCGAGTGTGTGGTTAGGAACACACTGCAGGGGTTTCAAGGTCCTTTAACACCGAGACTCGTGCCTCGGGCACTTCCTTCGTGATTCTAGGCGGATCTGCGAAGCTATACGCTGCAGACCACATTTCACAGAAATGATTGTTTGGATACGCGCACTCCAAAGATCTTTGATACATTTTAATTTAAAACGGGTTTAAGGAAAAGTTGGGCTTAAGAGCTAGTATCATGAGATTCTTTCAGGTTTCCAACCGACAAAAGAATCTTGTGCAATCAATGGCCCGTATTTGGATAAAAGCGCGTGCAGGATGACTCCATGATCTAGGGTTTAGTCCTTTGCTTCGAAATGCGTTTACTACAATTCCATGCCGAAATACACATGTAATGATGATCTGAGATACTTTTCGTTTTGAATAGGGCTTCGAGCGATTCACGGGAAAGGAATGCATTACATAGGCTTGAGGGACGTTTGGGTCTGAAACTCGTGCCTGGGACAGTTCCTAATCTATTTCTCTATGAAGCCCCATTCTAGGTGGGTGTATGAAACCACTGGCGCCAAAGGGCATTTCACGAAGTATGCGGCTGAAAGAAGAGCTCTCGGAAGTTCTTTGAATCCGTTTTTGTTTCAGACGGGATTCGGGGAAATTCGGGCTAGAGACCTAATCCCGTGGGGTTCTGAGCCTTTTCTGAATGAAAGAGTTTGATTGATATTTTGTGCGGCTCTGGGAAGACGTTGTTGTAGACCGCATTCGACGTAACCCGCGGTTCAACGATGTGCCCTGGAAAATACTGTGTTGGCTCTTTACTTTAAAATGGGTTTCCGGCAAATTAGGGCTTAGGAACCAATGTCTCGGGACTCAATCCCATTTCCTTCTTAAAACAGTATCTAGTGCAATCAGTGGCCTGTACTTGGGTAAGAACACGAGTTGGATGATTCTGGGGCGTTCCGAGGTGTTACTATTTGCCTTCGGGATTGCGATGCGTTTGGTACGGTTGTAGGCCGACAAACACATTTTATGATATTCTGAGACACGTATCCCTTCGAAATGAGGCTCAAGCGAGTGTGTGGTTAGGAACACACTGCAGGGGTTTCAAGGTCCTTTAATACCGAGACTCGTGCCTCGGGCACTTCGTTCGTGATTCTAGGCGGATCTGCGAAGCTATACGCTGCAGACGACATTTCACAGAAATGATTGTTTGGATACGCGCTCTCCAAAGATCTTTGATACATTTTACTTTAAAACGGGTTTAAGGAAAAGTTGGGCTTAAGAGCTAGTATCATGAGATTCTTTCAGGTTTCCAACCGACAAAAGAATCTTGTGCAATCAATGGCCCGTATTTGGATAAAAGCGCGTGCCGGATGACTCCATGATCTAGGGTTTAGTCCTTTGCTTCGAAATGCGTTTACTACAATTCCATGCCGAAATACACATGTAATGATGATCTGAGATACTTTTCGTTTTGAATAGGGTTTCGGGCGATTCACGGGGAAGGAACGCATTACATGGGCTTGAGGGATGTTTCGGTCTGAAACTCGTGCTTGGGATAGTTCCTAATCTATTTCACTACGAAACCACGTTCTAGGTGGGTCTAAGAAAACCGCTGGCTCCAAAGGGCGTTTCACGAAGTCCGCGGCCGAAAGAAGAGCTCTCGGAAGTTCTTTGAATCCGTTTTCGTTTAAGACGAGATTTGGGGAAATCCGGGCTAGAGAACTAATCCCGTGGGGTTCTGAGCCTTTTCTGAATGAAAGAGTTTGATTGATATTTTGTGCGGCTCTGGGAAGATGTTGGTTGTAGACCACATTCGACGCAACCCGCGGTGGAACGATGTGCTCTGAAAAATACTGTGATGGCTCTTTACTTAAAATTGGGTTTCCGGCAAATTAGGGCTTAGTAACCAATCTCGTGGGCCTCGGTCCCGTTTCCTTCTGAAAACCGTACCTAGTGCAATCAGTAGCCAGTGTTTGGATAAGAACACGATTTGGATGATTCTTAGCCGTTTCGGGGTTGGTACTACTTGTCACTTGGTTTGCGATGCGTTGGAGACGATTTTAGGCCGGCAAACACATTTTAGGATATTCTAAGACACGTTTTGCTTCGAAATGTTGTTCAAGCGATTGTGTGGTTAGGAACACAATGCAGGGGTTTTAAGGTAGTTTAAGACCAAGTCCCGTGTTTCGGGCATTTCGTTCGTAATTCTAGGCGGCTCTGCGAAACTGTACGCTGTAACCCTCATTTCACGCAATTCATTGCTTGGGTACGAGCTTTGCAAAGTTCATTGATATGTTTTTACTTTAGAACGGGTTTCAGGAAAATTTTGGCTTAGGAGCTTATCCTGTGTGATTCTACCAGGTTTCCAACTGACAAAACAATCTTGTGCAATCAATTGCCCATATTTGGGTAAAAGCGCGTGCCGGATGACTCTAGGTCATTTCAGGGTAATAGGGTCTAGTCTTTTCCTTTGAAATGCATTTACAACAATTCCATGCTGATTTACGCACTTCACGATAATCTCATATACTTTTCGTTTTGAATAGGGCTTCGAGCGATTCACGGGAAAGGAATGCATTACATAGGCTTGAGGGATGTTTGGGTCTGAAACTCGTGCCTGGGACAGTTCCTAATCTATTTCTCTATGAAACCCTGTTCCAGGTGGGTGTATGAAACCACTGGCGCCAAAGGGCATTTCACGAAGTACGCGGCTGAAAGAAGAGCTCTCGAAAGTTCTTTGAATCCGTTTTTGTTTCAGACGGGATTCGGGGAAATTCGGGCTAGAGACCTAATCCCGTGGGGTTCTGAGCCTTTTCTGAATGCAAGAGTTTGATTGATATTTTGTGCGGCTCTGGGAAGACGTTGTTGTAGACCGCATTCGACGCAACCCGCGGTTGAACGATGTGCCCTGGAAAATACTGTGGTGGCTCTTTACTTTAAAATGGGTTTCCGACAAATTAGGGCTTAGGAACCAATGTCTCGGGACTCAGTCCCATTTCCTTCTTAAAACAGTATCTAGTGCAATCGGTAGCCTGTACTTGAGTAAGAACACGAGTTGGATGATTCTGGGGCGTTCCGAGGTGTTACAATTTGCCTTCGGGATTGCGATGCGTTTGGTTCGATTGTAGGCCGACAAACACATTTTATGATATTCTGAGACACGTATCCCTTCGAAATGAGTCTCAAGCGAGTGTGTGGTTAGGAACACACTGCAGGGGTTTCAAGGTCCTTTAACACCGAGACTCGTGCCTCGGGCACTTCGTTCGTGATTCTAGGCGGATCTGCGAAGCTATACGCTGCAGACCACATTTCACAGAAATGATTGTTTGGATACGCGCACTCCAAAGATCTTTGATACATTTTAATTTAAAACGGGTTTAAGGAAAAGTTGGGCTTAAGAGCTAGTATCATGAGATTCTTTCAGGTTTCCAACCGACAAAAGAATCTTGTGCAATCAATGGCCCGTATTTGGATAAAAGCGCGTGCAGGATGTCTCCATGATCTAGGGTTTAGTCCTTTGCTTCGAAATGCGTTTACTACAATTCCATGCCGAAATACACATGTAATGATGATCTGAGATACTTTTCGTTTTGAATAGGGCTTCGAGCGATTCACGGGAAAGGAATGCATTACATAGGCTTGAGGGACGTTTGGGTCTGAAACTCGTGCCTGGGACAGTTCCTAATCTATTTCTCTATGAAACCCCATTCCAGGTGGGTGTATGAAACCATTGGCGCCAAAGGGCATTTCACGAAGTATGCGGCTGAAAGAAGAGCTCTCGGAAGTTCTTTGAATCCGTTTTTGTTTCAGACGGGATTCGGGGAAATTCGTGCTAGAGACCTAATCCCGTGGGGTTCTGAGCCTTTTCTGAATGAAAGAGTTTGATTGATATTTTGTGCGGCTCTGGGAAGACGTTGTTGTAGACCGCATTCGACGTAACCCGCGGTTCAACGATGTGCCCTGGAAAATACTGTGTTGGCTCTTTACTTTAAAATGGGTTTCCGGCAAATTAGGGCTTAGGAACCAATGTCTCGGGACTCAGTCCCATTTCCTTCTTAAAACAGTATCTAGTGCAATCAGTGGCCTGTACTTGGGTAAGAACACGAGTTGGATGATTCTGGGGCGTTCCGAGGTGTTACTATTTGCCTTCGGGATTGCGATGCGTTTGGTACGGTTGTAGGCCGACAAACACATTTTATGATATTCTGAGACACGTATCCCTTCGAAATGAGGCTCAAGCGAGTGTGTGGTTAGGAACACACTGCAGGGGTTTCAAGGTCCTTTAACACCGAGACTCGTGCCTCGGGCACTTCGTTCGTGATTCTAGGCAGATCTGCGAAGCTATACGCTGTAGACCACATTTCACAGAAATGATTGTTTGGATACGCGCTCTCCAAAGATCTTTGATACATTTTACTTTAAAACGGGTTTAAGGAAAAGTTGGGCTTAAGAGCTAGTATCATGAGATTCTTTCAGGTTTCCAACCGACAAAAGAATCTTGTGCAATCAATGGCCCGTATTTGGATAAAAGCGCGTGCCGGATGACTCCATGATCTAGGGTTTAGTCCTTTGCTTCGAAATGCGTTTACTACAATTCCATGCCGAAATACACATGTAATGATGATCTGAGATACTTTTCGTTTTGAATAGGGTTTCGGGCGATTCACGGGGAAGGAACGCATTACATGGGCTTGAGGGATGTTTCGGTCTGAAACTCGTGCTTGGGATAGTTCCTAATCTATTTCACTACGAAACCACGTTCTAGGTGGGTCTAAGAAAACCGCTGGCTCCAAAGGGCGTTTCACGAAGTCCGCGGCAGAAAGAAGAGCCCTCGGAAGTTCTTTGATTCCGTTTTCGTTTAAGACGAGATTTGGGGAAATCCGGGCTAGAGAACTAATCCCGTGGGGTTCTGAGCCTTTTCTGAATGAAAGAGTTTGATTGATATTTTGTGCGGCTCTGGGAAGATGTTGGTTGTAGACCGCATTCGACGCAACCCGCGGTGGAACGATGTGCTCTGAAAAATACTGTGATGGCTCTTTACTTAAAATTGGGTTTCCGGCAAATTAGGGCTTAGTAACCAATCTCGTGGGCCTCGGTCCCGTTTCCTTTTGAAAACCGTACCTAGTGCAATCAGTAGCCAGTGTTTGGATAAGAACACGATTTGGATGATTCTTAGCCGTTTCGGGGTTGGTACTACTTGTCACTTGGTTTGCGATGCGTTGGAGACGATTTTAGGCCGGCAAACACATTTTAGGATATTCTAAGACACGTTTTGCTTCGAAATGTTGTTCAAGCGATTGTGTGGTTAGGAACACAATGCAGGGGTTTTAAGGTAGTTTAAGACCAAGTCCCGTGTTTCGGGCATTTCGTTCGTAATTCTAGGCGGCTCTGCGAAACTGTACGCTGTAACCCTCATTTCACGCAATTCATTGCTTGGGTACGAGCTTTGCAAAGTTCATTGATATGTTTTTACTTTAGAACGGGTTTCAGGAAAATTTTGGCTTAGGAGCTTATCCTGTGTGATTCTACCAGGTTTCCAACTGACAAAACAATCTTGTGCAATCAATTGCCCATATTTGGGTAAAAGCGCGTGCCGGATGACTCTAGGTCATTTCAGGGTAATAGGGTCTAGTCTTTTGCTTTGAAATGCATTTACAACAATTCCATGCTGATTTACGCACTTCACGATAATCTCAGATACTTTTCGTTTTGAATACGGCTTCGAGCGATTCACGGGAAAGGAATGCATTACATAGGCTTGAGGGATGCTTGGGTCTGAAAGTCGTGCTTGGGACAGTTCCTAATCTATTTCACTATGAAACCACGTTCCAGGTAGGTGTATGAAACCACTGGCGCCAAAGGGCGTTTCACGAAGTACGCGGCTGAAAGAAGAGCTCTCGGATGTTCTTTGAATCCGTTTTTGTTTAAGAGGGGATTCGGGGAAGTTCGGGCTAGAGACCTAATCCCGTGTGGTTCTGAGCCTTTTCTGAATGAAAGAGTTTGATTGATATTTTGTGCGGCTCTGGGAAGATATTGGTTGTAGACCGCATTCGACGCGACCCGCGGTTGAACGATGTGCTCTGAAAAATACTGTGACGGCCCTTTACTTAAAATTGGGTTTCCGGCAAATTAGGGCTTAGGAACCAATCTGTTGGGACTCAGTCTCGTTTCCTTTTGAAAATCGTGCCTAGTGCAATCAGTAGCCAATGTTTGGATAAGAACACGATTTGGATGATTCTTAGCCGTTTCGGGGTTGGTACTACTTGTCACTTGGTTTGCGATGCGTTGGAGACGAATCTAGGCCGGCAAACACATTTTAGGATATTCTGAGACACGTTTTGCTTCGAAATGTGGTTCAAGCGATTGTGTGGTTAGGAACATAATGCAGGGGTTTTAAGGTAGTTTAAGACCAAGTCCCGTGTTTCGGGCAGTTCGTTCGTAATTTTAGGCGGCTCTGCGAAACTGTACGCTGTCGACCTCATTTCACGCAATTCATTGCTTGGGTACGCGCTTTGCAAAGTTCATTGATATGTTTTTACTTTTGAACGGGTTTTAGGAAAATTTTGGCTTGGGAGCTTATCCTGTGTGATTCTACCAGGTTTCCGACTGACAAAAGAATCTTGTGCATTCAATAGCCCATATTTGGGTAAAAGCGCATGCCGGATGACTCTAGGTCATTTCAGGGTAATATGGTCTAGTCTTCTGCTTCGAAATGCATTTACAACAATTCCTTGCTGATTTACGCACTTCACGATAATCTCAGATACTTTTCGTTTTGAATACGGCTTCGAGCGATTCACGAGAAAGGAATGCATTACATAGGCTTGAGGGATGCTTGGGTCTGAAACTCGTGCTTGGGACAGTTCCTAATCTATTTCACTATGAAACCACGTTCCAGGTGGGTGAATGAAACCACTAGCGCCAAAGGGCGTTTCACGAAGTACGCGGCAGAAAGAGGAGCTCTCGAATGTTCTTTGAATCCGTTTTTGTTTAACACGGGATTCAGGGGAAATTCAGGCTAGAGACCTAATCCGGTGGGGTTCTGAGCATTTTCTGAATGAAAGAGTTTTATTGATATTTTGTGCGGCTCTGGGAAGATATTGGTTCTAGACCGCATTCGACACAACCCGCGGTTGAACGATGTGCTCTGAAAAATACTGTGACGGCCCTTTACTTAAAATTGGGTTTCCGGCAAATTAGGGCTTAGGAACCAATCTGGTGGGACTCAGTCCCGTTTCCTTTTGAAAATCGTACCTAGTGCAATCAGTAGCTAGTGTTTCGATAAGAACACGATTTGGATGATTCTTAGCCGTTTCGGGGTTGGTACTACTTGTCACTTGGTTTACGATGCGCTGGAGACGAATCTAGGCCGGCAAACACATTTTAGGATATTCTGAGACACGTTTTGCTTCGAAATGTGGTTCAAGCGATTGTGTGGTTAGGAACACAATGCAGGGGTTTTAAGGTAGTTTAAGACCAAGTCCCGTGTTTCGGCCAGTTCGTTCGTAATTCTAGGCGGCTCTGCGAAACTGTACGCTGTAAACCTCATTTCACGCAATTCATTACTTGGATACGCGCTTTGCAAAGTTCATTGATATGATTTTACTTTAGAACGGGTTTCAGGAAAATTTCGGCTTAGGAGCTTATGTTGTGTGAGTCTACCAGGTTTCCGACTGACAAATGAATCTTGTGCAATCAATAGCCCATATTTGGGTAAAAGCGCATGCCGGATGACTCTAGGTCATTTCAGGGTAATATGGTCTAGTCTTTTGCTTCGTAATGCATTTACAACAATTCTATGCTGATTTACGCACTTCACGATAATCTCAGATACTTTTCGTTTTGAATACGGCTTCGAGCGATTCACGGGAAAGGAATGCATTACATAGGCTTGAGGGATGCTTGGGTCTGAAACTCGTGCTTGGGACAG
This sequence comes from Persea americana, assembly GCA_029852735.1. Classification (NCBI taxonomy): domain Eukaryota; kingdom Viridiplantae; phylum Streptophyta; class Magnoliopsida; order Laurales; family Lauraceae; genus Persea; species Persea americana. The sequence goes on from CM056810.1 coordinate 58,623,685, forward strand.
TTCCTAATCTATTTCACTATGAAACCACGTTCCAGGTGGGTGGATGAAACCACTAGCGCCAAAGGGCGTTTCACGAAGTACGCGGCTGAAAGAGGAGCTCTCGGATGTTCTTTGAATCCGTTTTTGTTTAAGATGGGATTCGGGGAAATTCGGGCTAGAGACCTAATCCGGTGGGGTTCTGAGCATTTTCTGAATGAAAGAGTTTTATTGATATTTTGTGCGGCTCTGGGAAGATCTTGGTTGTAGACCGCATTCGACGCAACCCGCGGTTGAACGATGTGCTCTGAAAAATACTGTGACGGCCCTTTACTTAAAATTGGGTTTCCGGCAAATTAGGGCTTAGGAACCAATCCCGTGGGACTCAGTCTCGTTTCCTTCTGAAAACCGTGCCTAGTGCAATCAGTAACCAGTGTTGGGATAAGAACACGATTTGGATGATTCTTAGCCGTTTCGGGGTTGGTACTACTTGTCACTTGGTTTGCGATGCGTTGGGTACGATTCTAGGCCGGCAAACACATTTTAGGATATTCGGAGACACGTTTTGCTTCGAAATGTTGTTCAAGCAATTGTGTGGTTAGGAACGCAATGCAGGGGTTTTAAGGTAGTTTAAGACCAAGTCCCGTGTTTCGGCCAGTTCGTTCGTAATTCTAGGCGGCTCTGCTAAACTGTACGCTGTAAACCTCATTTCACGCAATTCATTACTTGGATACGCGCTTTGCAAAGTTCATTGATATGATTTTACTTTAGAACGGGTTTAAGGAAAATTTCGGCTTAGGAGCTTATGTTGTGTGAGTCTACCAACTTTCCAACTGACAAATGAATCTTGTGCAATCAATAGCCCATATTTGGGTAAAAGCGCATGCCGGATGACTCTAGGTCATTTCAGGGTAATATGGTCTAGTCTTTTGCTTCGAAATGCATTTACAACAATTCCAAGCTGATTTACGCACTTCACGATAATGTCAGATACTTTTCGTTTTGAATAGGGCTTCGAGCGATTCACGGGTGAGGAACGCATTACATGGGCTTGAGGGATGTTTGGGTCTGAAACTCGTGCTTGAGACAGTTCCTAATCTATATCACTACGAAACCACGTTCCAGGTGGGTGTATAAAACCACTGGCGCCAGAGGGTGTTTCACAATGTTCGTGGCTGAAAGAAGAGCTCTCGGAAGTTCTTTGAATCCGTTTTTGTTTAAGACAGGATTCGGGGAAATTCGGGCTAGAGACCTAATCCCGTGGGGTTCTGAGCCTTTTCTAAATGAAAGAGTTTGATTGATATTTTGTGCGGCTCTGGGAAGACGTTGTTGTAGACCGCATTCGACGCAACCTGCGGTTGAACAATGTGCCCTGGAAAATACTTTGATGGCTCTCTACTTTAAAATGGGTTTCCGGCAAATTAGGGCTTAGGAACCAATGTCTCGGGACTCAGTCCCATTTCCTTCTTAAAACAGTATCTAGTGCAATCAGTAGCCTGTACTTGGGTAAGAACACGAGTCGGATGATTCTGGGGCGTTCCGGGGTGTTACTATTTGTCTTCGGGATTGCGATGCGTTCGGTACGATTGTAGGCCGACAAACAAATTTTATGATATTCTGAGACACGTATCCCTTCGAAATGAGTCTCAAGCGAGTGTGTGGTTAGGAACACACTACAGGGGTTTCAAGGTCCTTTAACACCGAGACTCGTGCCTCGGGCAATTCGTTTGTGATTCTAGGCGGATCTGCGAAGCCACACGCCACAGACCACATTTCACAGAATTGATTGTTTGGATAAGCGCTCTCCAAATATCTTTGATACATTTTACTTTAAAACGGGTTTCAGGAAAAGTTGGGCTTAAGAGCTAGTATCATGAGATTCTTTCAGGTTTCCAACCGACAAAAGAATCATGTGCAATCAATGGCCCGTATTTGGCTAAAAGCGCGCGCCGGATGACTCCATGGTCTAGGGTTTAGTCCTTTGCTTCGAAATGCGTTTACTACAATTCCATGCCAAAATACACATGTAATGAAGATCTCAGATACTTTTCGTTTTGAATAGGGTTTGGGGTGATTCACGGGGAAGGAACGAATTACATGGGCTTGATGGATGTTTCGGCCTGAAACTCGTGCTTGGGATAGTTCCTAATCTATTTCACTACGAAACCACGTTCTAGGTGGGTGTAAGAAACCGCTGGCTCCAAAGGGCGATTCATGAAGTCCGCGGCCGAAAAAAGTGCCCTCGGAAGTTCTTTGAATCCGTTTTCGTTTAAGACGGGATTTGGGGAAATCCGGGCTAGAGAACTAATCCCGTGGGGTTCTGAGCATTTTCTTAATGAAAGAGTTTGATTGATATTTTCTGCGGCTCTGGGAAGATGTTGGTTGTAGACTGCATTTGACGCAACCCGCGGTTGAGCGATGTGCTCTGAAAAATACTGTGATGGCTCTTTACTTAAAACTGGTTTTCAGGCAAATTAGGGCTTAGGAACCAATCTCGTGGGACTCAGTCCCGTTTCCTTTTGAAAATCGTACCTAGTGCAGTCAGTAGCCAGTGTTTGGATAAGAACACGATTTGGATGATTCTTAGCCGTTTCGGGGTTGGTACTACTTGTCACTTGGTTTGCGATGCGCTGGAGACGAATCTAGGCCGGCAAACACATTTTAGGATATTCTGAGACACGTTTTGCTTCGAAATGTGGTTCAAGCGATTGTGTGGTTAGGAACACAATGCAGGGGTTTTAAGGTAGTTTAAGACCAAGTCCCGTGTTTCGGGCAGTTCGTTCGTAATTCTAGGCGGCTCTGCAAAACTGTACGCTGTAAACCTCATTTCAGGCAATTCATTGCTTGGGTACGCGCTTTGCAAAGTTCATTGATATGTTTTTACTTTAGAACGGGTTTCAGGAAATTTTTGGCTTAGGAGCTTATCCTGTGTGATTCTACCAGGTTTCCGACTGACAAAAGAATCTTGTGCAATCAATAGCCCATATTTGGGTAAAAGCGCATGCCGGATGACTCTAGGTCATGTCAGGGTAATATGGTCTAGTCTTTTGCTTCGAAATGCATTTACAACAACTCCAAGTTGATTTACGCACTTCACGATAATCTCAGATACTTCTCGTTTTGAATAGGGCTTCGAGCGATTCACGGGTAAGGAACCCATTACATGGGCTTGAGGGATATTTGGGTCTGAAAGTCGTGCTTGAGACAGTTCCTAATCTATATCACTACGAAACCACGTTCCAGGTGGGTGTATGAAACCACTGGCGCCAGAGGGCGTATCACAAAGTTCGTGGTTGAAAGAAGAGCTCTCGGAAGTTCTTTGAATCCGTTTTTGTTTAAGACAGGATTCGGGGAAATTCGGGCTAGAGACCTAATCCCGTGGGGTTCTGAGCCTTTTCTAAATGAAAGAGTTTGATTGATATTTTGTGCGGCTCTGGGAAGACGTTGTTGTAGACCGCATTCGACACAACCCGCGGTTGAACAATGTGCCCTGGAAAATACTGTGATGGCTCTTTACTTTAAAATAAGTTTCCGGCAAATTAGGGCTTAGGAACCAATGTCTCGGGACTCAGTCCCATTTCCTTCTTAAAACAATATCTAGTGCAATCAGTAGCCTGTACTTGGGTAAGAACACGAGTTGGATGATTCTGGGGCGTTCCGGGGTGTTACTATTTGTCTTCGGGATTGCGATGCGTTTGGTACGAGTGTAGGCCGACAAACAGATTTTATAATATTCTGAGACACGTATCCATTCGAAATGAGTCTCAAGCGAGTGTGTGGTTAGGAACGCACTGCAGGGGTTTCAAGGTCCTTTAACACCGAGACTCGTGCCTCGGGCAGTTCGTTTGTGATTCTAGGCGGATCTGCGAAGCCACACGCCGCATACCACATTTCACAGAAATGATTGTTTGGATACGCGCTCTCCAAAGATCTTTGATACATTTTACTTTAAAACGGGTTTCAGGAAAAGTTGGGCTTAAGAGCTAGTATCATGAGATTCTTTCAGGCTTCCAACCGAGAAAAGAATCTTGTGCAATCAATGGCCAGTATTTGGATAAAAGTGCGTGCCGGATGACTCCATGGTCTAGGATTTAGTCCTTGGCTTCGAAATGCGTTTACTACAATTCCATACCAAAATACACATGTAATGATGATGTCAGATACTTTTCGTTTTGAATAGGGATTGGGGCGATTCACGGGGAAGGAACGAATTACATGGGCTTGAGGGATGTTTCGGTCTGAAACTCGTGCTTGGGATAGTTCCTAATCTATTTCACTACGAAACCACGTTCTAGGTGGGTGTAAGAAACCGATGGCTCCAATGGGCGTTTCACGAAGTCCGCGGCCGAAAGAAGAGCCCTCGGAAGTTCTTTGAATCCGTTTTCGTTTAAGACGGGATTTAGGGAAATCCGGGCTAGAGAACTAATCCCGTGGGGTTCTGAGCCTTTTCTTAATGAAAGAGTTTGATTGATATTTTGTGTGGCTCTGGGAAGATGTTGGTTGTAGACTGCATTTGACGCAACCCGCGGTTGAACGATGTGCTCTGAAAAATACTGTGATGGCTCTTTACTTAAAACTGGTTTTCCGGCAAATTAGGGCTTAGGAACCAATCTCGTGGGACTCAGTCCCGTTTCCTTTTGAAAATCATACCTAGTGCAGTCAGTAGCCAGTGTTTGGATAAGAACACGATTTGGATGATTCTTAGCCGTTTCGGGGTTGGTACTACTTGTCACTTGGTTTGCGATGCGTTGGAGACGAATCTAGGCCGGCAAAACACATTTTAGGATATTCTTAGACACGTTTTGCTTCGAAATGTGGTTCAAGCGATTGTGTGGTTAGGAACACAAAGCAGGGGTTTTAAGGTAGTTTAAGACCAAGTCCCGTGTTTCGGGCAGTTCGTTCGTAATTCTAGGCGGCTCTGCAAAACTGTACGCTGTAAACCTCATTTCATGCAATTCATTGCTTGGGTACGCGCTTTGCAAAGTTCATTGATATATTTTTACTTTAGAACGGGTTTCAGGAAGATTTTGGCTTAGGAGCTTATCCTGTGTGATTCTACAAGGTTTCCGACTGACAAAAGAATCTTGTGCAATCAATAGCCCATATTTGGCTAAAAGCGCATGCCGGATGACTCTAGGTCATCTCAGGGTAATATGGTCTAGTCTTCTGCTTCGAAATGCATTTACAACAATTCCATGCTGATTTACGCACTTCACGATAATCTCAGATACTTTTCGTTTTGAATACGGCTTCGAGCGATTCACGGGAAAGGAATGCATTACATAGGCTTGAGGGAAGCTTGGGTCTGAAACTCGTGCTTGGGACAGTTCCTAATCTATTTCACTATGAAACCACGTTCCAGGTGGGTGTATGAAACCACTGGCGCCAAAGGGCGTTTCACGAAGTACGCGGCTGAAAGAAGAGTTCTCGGAAGTTCTTTGAATCCGTTTTTGTTTAAGACGGGATTCGGGGAAATTCGGGCTAGAGACCTAATCGCGTGGGGTTCTGAGCCTTTTCTGAATGAAAGAGTTTGATTGATATTTTGTGCGGCTCTGGGAAGACGTTGTTGTAGACCGCATTCGACGTAACCCGCGGTTGAACGATGTGCCCTGAAAATACTGTGATGGCTCTTTACTTTAAAATGGGTTTCCGACAAATTAGGGCTTAGGAACCAATGTCTCGGGACTCAGTCCCATTTCCTTCTTAAAACAGTATCTAGTGCAATCAGTGGCATGTACTTGGGTAAGAACACGAGTTGGATGATTCTGGGGCGTTCCGGGGTGTTACTATTTGTCTTCGGGATTGCGAAGCGTTTGGTACGATTGTAGGCCGACAAACAAATTTTATGATATTCTGAGACACGTATCCCTTCGAAATGAGTCTCAAGCGAGTGTGTGGTTAGGAACGCACTGCAGGGGTTTCAAGGTCCTTTAACACCGAGACTCGTGCCTCGGGCAGTTCGTTTGTGATTCTAGGCGGATCTGCGAAGCTACACGCTGCAGACCACATTTCACTGAAATGATTGTTTGGATACGCGCTCTCCAAAGATCTTTGATACATTTTACTTTAAAACGGGTTTCAGGAAAAGTTGGGCTTAAGAGCTAGTATCATGAGATCCTCTCAGGTTTCCAACCGACAAAAGAATCTTGTGCAATCAATGGCCCGTATTCGGATAAAAGCGCGCGCCGGATGACTCCATGGTCTAGGGTTTAGTCCTTTGCTTCGAAATGCGTTTACTACAATTCCATGCCAAAATACACATGTAATGATGATCTCAGATACTTTTCGTTTTGAATAGGGTTTCGGGCGATTCACGGGGAAGGAACGAATTACATGGGCTTGAGGGATGTTTCGGTCTGAAACTCGTGCTTGGGGTAGTTCCTAATCTATTTCACTACGAAACCACGATCTAGGTGGGTGTAAGAAACCGCTGGCTCCAAAGGGCGTTTCACGAAGTCCGCGGCCGAAAGAAGAGCCCTCGGAAGTTCTTTGAATCTGTTTTCGTTTAAGACGGGATTTGGGGAAATCTGGGCTAGAGAACTAATCCCGCGGGGTTCTGAGCCTTTTCTTAATGAAAGAGTTTGATTGAAATTTTGTGCGGCTCTGGGAGGATGTTGGTTGTAGATTGCATTTGACGCAATCCGCGGTTGAACGATGTGCTCTGAAAAATACTGTGATGGCTCTTTACTTAAAACTGGGTTTTCAGCAAATTAGGGCTTAGGAACCAATCTCGTGGGACTCAGTCCCGTTTCCTTTTGAAAATCATACCTAGTGCAATCAGTAGCCTGTGTTTGGATAAGAACACGATTTGGATGATTCTTAGCCGTTTCGGGGTTGGTACTACTTGTCACTTGGTTTGCGATGCATTGGAGACGAATCTAGGCCGGCAAAACACATTTTAGGATATTCTTAGACACGTTTTGCTTCGAAATGTGGTTCAAGCGATTGTGTGGTTAGGAACACAAAGCAGGGGTTTTAAGGTAGTTTAAGACCAAGTCCCTTGTTTCGGGCAGTTCGTTCGTAATTCTAGGCGGCTCTGCAAAACTGTACGCTGTAAACCTCATTTCATGCAATTCATTGCTTGGGTACGCGCTTTGCAAAGTTCATTGATATATTTTTACTTTAGAACGGGTTTCAGGAAGAGTTTGGCTTAGGAGCTTATCCTGTGTGATTCTACCAGGTTTCCGACTGACAAAAGAATCTTGTGCAATCAATAGCCCATATTTGGCTAAAAGCGCATGCCGGATGACTCTAGGTCATCTCAGGGTAATATGGTCTAGTCTTTTGCTTCGAAATGCATTTACAACAATTCCATGCTGATTTACGCACTTCACGATAATCTCAGATACTTTTCGTTTTGAATACGGCTTCGAGCGATTCACGGGAAAGGAATGCTTTACATAGGCTTGAGGGAAGCTTGGGTCTGAAACTCGTGCTTGGGACAGTTCCTAATCTATTTCACTATGAAACCACGTTCCAGGTGGGTGTATGAAACCACTGGCGCCAAAGGGCGTTTCACGAAGTACGCGGCTGAAAGAAGAGTTCTCGGAAGTTCTTTGAATCCGTTTTTGTTTAAGACGGGATTCGGGGAAATTCGGGCCATAGACCTAATCGCGTGGGGTTCTGAGCCTTTTCTGAATGAAAGAGTTTGATTGATATTTTGTGCGGCTCTGGGAAGACGTTGTTGTAGACCGCATTCGACGTAACCCGCGGTTGAACGATGTGCCCTGGAAAATACTGTGATGGCTCTTTACTTTAAAATGGGTTTCCGACAAATTCGGGCTTAGGAACCAATGTCTCGGGACTCAGTCCCATTTCCTTCTTAAAACAGTATCCAGTGCAATCAGTGGCATGTACTTGGGTAAGAACACGAGTTGGATGATTCTGGGGCGTTCCGGGGTGTTACTATTTGTCTTCGGGATTGCGAAGCGTTTGGTACGATTGTAGGCCGACAAACAAATTTTATGATATTCTGAGACATGTATCCCTTCGAAATGAGTCTCAAGCGAGTGTGTGGTTAGGAACGCACTGCAGGGGTTTCAAGGTCCTTTAACACCGAGACTCGTGCCTCGGGCAGTTCGTTTGTGATTCTAGGCGGATCTGCGAAGCTACACGCTGCAGACCACATTTCACTGCAATGATTGTTTGGATACGCGCTCTCCAAAGATCTTTGATACATTTTACTTTAAAACGGGTTTCAGGAAAAGTTGGGCTTAAGAGCTAGTATCATGAGATCCTCTCAGGTTTCCAACCGACAAAAGAATCTTGTGCAATCAATGGCCCGTATTCGGATAAAAGCGCGCGCCGGATGACTCCATGGTCTAGGGTTTAGTCCTTTGCTTCGAAATGCGTTTACTACAAATCCATGCCAAAATACACATGTAATGATGATCTCAGATACTTTTCGTTTTGAATAGGGTTTCGGGCGATTCACGGGGAAGGAACGAATTACATGGGCTTGAGGGATGTTTCGGTCTGAAACTCGTGCTTGGGGTAGTTCCTAATCTATTTCACTACGAAACCACGATCTAGGTGGGTGTAAGAAACCGCTGGCTCCAAAGGGCGTTTCACGAAGTCCGCGGCCGAAAGAAGAGCCCTCGGAAGTTCTTTGAATCCGTTTTCGTTTAAGACGGGATTTGGGGAAATCCGGGCTAGAGAACTAATCCCGTGGGGTTCTGAGCCTTTTCTTAATGAAAGAGTTTGATTGAAATTTTGTGCGGCTCTGGGAGGATGTTGGTTGTAGATTGCATTTGACGCAACCCGCGGTTGAACGATGTGCTCTGAAAAATACTGTGATGGCTCTTTACTTAAAACTGGGTTTTCGGCAAATTAGGGCTTAGGAACCAATCTCGTGGGACTCAGTCCCGTTTCCTTTTGAAAATCATACCTAGTGCAATCAGTAGCCTGTGTTTGGATAAGAACACGATTTGGATGATTCTTAGCCGTTTCGGGGTTGGTACTACTTGTCACTTGGTTTGCGATGCATTGGAGACGAATCTAGGCCGGCAAAACACATTTTAGGATATTCTTAGACACGTTTTGCTTCGAAATGTGGTTCAAGCGATTGTGTGGTTAGGAACACAAAGCAGGGGTTTTAAGGTAGTTTAAGACCAAGTCCCTTGTTTCGGGCAGTTCGTTCGTAATTCTAGGCGGCTCTGCAAAACTGTACGCTGTAAACCTCATTTCATGCAATTCATTGCTTGGGTACGCGCTTTGCAAAGTTCATTGATATATTTTTACTTTAGAACGGGTTTCAGGAAGAGTTTGGCTTAGGAGCTTATCCTGTGTGATTCTACCAGGTTTCCGACTGACAAAAGAATCTTGTGCAATCAATAGCCCATATTTGGCTAAAAGCGCATGCCGGATGACTCTAGGTCATCTCAGGGTAATATGGTCTAGTCTTTTGCTTCGAAATGCATTTACAACAATTCCATGCTGATTTACGCACTTCACGATAATCTCAGATACTTTTCGTTTTGAATACGGCTTCGAGCGATTCACGGGAAAGGAATGCATTACATAGGCTTGAGGGAAGCTTGGGTCTGAAACTCGTGCTTGGGACAGTTCCTAATCTATTTCACTATGAAACCACGTTCCAGGTGGGTGTATGAAACCACTGGCGCCAAAGGGCGTTTCACGAAGTACGCGGCTGAAAGAAGAGTTCTCGGAAGTTCTTTGAATCCGTTTTTGTTTAAGACGGGATTCGGGGAAATTCGGGCCAGAGACCTAATCGCGTGGGGTTCTGAGCCTTTTCTGAATGAAAGAGTTTGATTGATATTTTGTGCGGCTCTGGGAAGACGTTGTTGTAGACCGCATTCGACGTAACCCGCGGTTGAACGATGTGCCCTGGAAAATACTGTGATGGCTCTTTACTTTAAAATGGGTTTCCGACAAATTCGGGCTTAGGAACCAATGTCTCGGGACTCAGTCCCATTTCCTTCTTAAAACAGTATCCAGTGCAATCAGTGGCATGTACTTGGGTAAGAACACGAGTTGGATGATTCTGGGGCGTTCCGGGGTGTTACTATTTGTCTTCGGGATTGCGAAGCGTTTGGTACGATTGTAGGCCGACAAACAAATTTTATGATATTCTGAGACATGTATCCCTTCGAAATGAGTCTCAAGCGAGTGTGTGGTTAGGAACGCACTGCAGGGGTTTCAAGGTCCTTTAACACCGAGACTCGTGCCTCGGGCAGTTCGTTTGTGATTCTAGGCGGATCTGCGAAGCTACACGCTGCAGACCACATTTCACTGCAATGATTGTTTGGATACGCGCTCTCCAAAGATCTTTGATACATTTTACTTTAAAACGGGTTTCAGGAAAAGTTGGGCTTAAGAGCTAGTATCATGAGATCCTCTCAGGTTTCCAACCGACAAAAGAATCTTGTGCAATCAATGGCCCGTATTCGGATAAAAGCGCGCGCCGGATGACTCCATGGTCTAGGGTTTAGTCCTTTGCTTCGAAATGCGTTTACTACAATTCCATGCCAAAATACACATGTAATGATGATCTCAGATACTTTTCGTTTTGAATAGGGTTTCGGGCGATTCACGGGGAAGGAACGAATTACATGGGCTTGAGGGATGTTTCGGTCTGAAACTCGTGCTTGGGGTAGTTCCTAATCTATTTCACTACGAAACCACGATCTAGGTGGGTGTAAGAAACCGCTGGCTCCAAAGGGCGTTTCACGAAGTCCGCGGCCGAAAGAAGAGCCCTCGGAAGTTCTTTGAATCCGTTTTCGTTTAAGACGGGATTTGGGGAAATCTGGGCTAGAGAACTAATCCCGTGGGGTTCTGAGCCTTTTCTTAATGAAAGAGTTTGATTGAAATTTTGTGCGGCTCTGGGAGGATGTTGGTTGTAGATTGCATTTGACGCAACCCGCGGTTGAACGATGTGCTCTGAAAAATACTGTGATGGCTCTTTACTTAAAACTGGGTTTTCGGCAAATTAGGGCTTAGGAACCAATCTCGTGGGACTCAGTCCCGTTTCCTTTTGAAAATCATACCTAGTGCAATCAGTAGCCTGTGTTTGGATAAGAACACGATTTGGATGATTCTTAGCCGTTTCGGGGTTGGTACTACTTGTCACTTGGTTTGCGATGCGTTGGAGACGAATCTAGGCCGGCAAAACACATTTTAGGATATTCTTAGACACGTTTTGCTTCGAAATGTGGTTCAAGCGATTGTGTGGTTAGGAACACCAAGCAGGGGTTTTAAGGTAGTTTAAGACCAAGTCCCGTGTTTCGGGCAGTTCGTTCGTAATTCTAGGCGGCTCTGCAAAACTGTACGCTGTAAACCTCATTTCATGCAATTCATTGCTTGGGTACGCGCTTTGCAAAGTTCATTGATATATTTTTACTGTAGAACGGGTTTCAGGAAGAGTTTGGCTTAGGAGCTTATCCTGTGTGATTCTACCAGGTTTCCGACTGACAAAAGAATCTTGTGCAATCAATAGCCCATATTTGGCTAAAAGCGCATGCCGGATGACTCTAGGTCATCTCAGGGCAATATGGTCTAGTCTTTTGCTTCGAAATGCATTTACAACAATTCCATGCTGATTTACGCACTTCACGATAATCTCAGATACTTTTCGTTTTGAATACGGCTTCGAGCGATTCACGGGAAAGGAATGCATTACATAGGCTTGAGGGAAGCTTGGGTCTGAAACTCGTGCTTGGGACAGTTCCTAATCTATTTCACTATGAAACCACGTTCCAGGTGGGTGTATGAAACCACTGGCGCCAAAGGGCGTTTCACGAAGTACGCGGCTGAAAGAAGAGTTCTCGGAAGTTCTTTGAATCCGTTTTTGTTTAAGACGGGATTCGGGGAAATTCGGGCTAGAGACCTAATCGCGTGGATTCTGAGCCTTTTCTGAATGAAAGAGTTTGATTGATATTTTGTGCGGCTCTGGGAAGACGTTGTTGTAGACCGCATTCGACGTAACCCGCGGTTGAACGATGTGCCCTGGAAAATACTGTGATGGCTCTCTACTTTAAAATGGGTTTCCGACAAATTAGGGCTTAGGAACCAATGTCTCAGGACTCAGTCCCATTTCCTTCTTAAAACAGTATCTAGTGCAATCAGTGGCATGTACTTGGGTAAGAACACGAGTTGGATGATTCTGGGGCGTTCCGGGGTGTTACTATTTGTCTTCGGGATTGCGAAGCGTTTGGTACGATTGTAGGCCGACAAACAAATTTTATGATATTCTGAGACACGTATCCCTTCGAAATGAGTCTCAAGCGAGTGTGTGGTTAGGAACGCACTGCAGGGGTTTCAAGGTCCTTTAACACCGAGACTCGTGCCTCGGGCAGTTCGTTTGTGATTCTAGGCGGATCTGCGAAGCTACACGCTGCAGACCACATTTCACTGAAATGATTGTTTGGATACGCGCTCTCCAAAGATCTTTGATACATTTTACTTTAAAACGGGTTTCAGGAAAAGTTGGGCTAAAGAGCTAGTATCATGAGATCCTCTCAGGTTTCCAACCGACAAAAGAATCTTGTGCAATCAATGGCCCGTATTCGGATAAAAGCGCGCGCCGGATGACTCCATGGTCTAGGGTTTAGTCCTTTGCTTCGAAATGCGTTTACTACAATTCCATGCCAAAATACACATGTAATGATGATCTCAGATACTTTTCGTTTTGAATAGGGTTTCGGGCGATTCACGGGGAAGGAACGAATTACATGGGCTTGAGGGATGTTTCGGTCTGAAACTCGTGCTTGGGGTAGTTCCTAATCTATTTCACTACGAAACCACGATCTAGGTGGGTGTAAGAAACCGCTGGCTCCAAAGGGCGTTTCACGAAGTCCGCGGCCGAAAGAAGAGCCCTCGGAAGTTCTTTGAATCTGTTTTCGTTTAAGACGGGATTTGGGGAAATCCGGGCTAGAGAACTAATCCCGTGGGGTTCTGAGCCTTTTCTTAATGAAAGAGTTTGATTGATACTTTGTGCGGCTCTGGGAAGATATTGGTTGTAGACCGCATTCGACGCAACCCGCGGTTGAACAATGTGCCCTGGAAAATACTGTGATGGCTCTTTACTTTAAAATGGGTTTCCGGCAAATTAGGGCTTAGGAACCAATGTCTCGGGACTCAGTCCCATTTCCTTCTTAAAACAGTATCTAGTGCAATCCGTGGCCTGTACTTGGGTAAGAACACGAGTTGGATGATTCTGGGGCGTTCCGGGGTGTTACTATTTGTCTTCGGGATTGTGATGCGCTTGGTACGATTGTACGCCGACATACAAATTTTATTATATTCTGAGACACATATCCCTTCGAAATGAGTCTCAAGCGAGTGTGTGGTTAGGAACACGCTGCAGGGGTTTCGAGGTCCTTTAACACCGAGACTCGTGCCTCGGGCAGTTCGTTTGTGATTCTAGGCGGATCTGCGAAGCTACACGCTGCAGACCACATTTCACTGAAATGATTGTTTGGATACGCGCTCTCCAAAGATCTTTGATACATTTTACTTTAAAACGGGTTTCAGGAAAAGTTGGGCTTAAGAGCTAGTATCATGAGATTCTTTCAGGTTTCCAACCGACAAAAGAATCATGTGCAATCAGTGGCCCGTATTTGGATAAAAGCGCGCGCCGGATGACTCCATGATCTAGGGTTTAGTCCTTTGCTTCGAAATGCGTTTACTACAATTCCATGCCAAAATACACATTTAATGATGATCTCAGATACTTTTCGTTTTGAATAGGGTTTCGGGCGATTCACGGGGAAGGAACGAATTACATGGGCTTGAGGGATGTTTCGGTCTGAAACTCGTGCTTGGGATAGTTCCTAATCTATTTCACTACGAAACCACGTTCTAGGTGGGTGTTAGAAACCGCTGGCTCCAAAGGGCATTTCACGAAGTCCGCGGCTGAAAGAAGAGCCCTCGGAAGTTCTTTGAATCCGTTTTCGCTTCAGACGGGATTTGGGGAAATCCGGGCTAGAGAACTAATCTTGTGGGGTTCTGAGCCTTTTCTGAATGAAAGAGTTTGATTGATATTTTGTGCGGCTCTGGGAAGATGTTGGTTGTAGACTGCATTTGACGCAACCCGCGGTTGAACGATGTGCTCTTAAAAATACTGTGATGGCTCTTTACTTAAAACTGGGTTTCCGGCAAATTAGGGCTTAGGAACCAATCTCGTGGGACTCAGTCCCGTTTCCTTTTTAAAATCGTACCTAGTGCAATCAGTAGCCAGTGTTTGGATAAGAACACGATTTGGATGATTCTTAGCCGTTTCGGGGTTGGTACTACTTGTCAATTGGTTTGCGATGCGCTAGAGACGAATCTAGGCCGGCAAACACATTTTAGGATATTCCGAGACACGTTTTGCTTCGAAATGTGGTTGAAGCGATTGTGTGGTTAGGAACACAATGCAGGGGTTTTGAGGTAGCTTAAGACCAAGTCCCGTGTTTCGGGCAGTTCGTTCGTAATTCTAGGCGGCTCTGCGAAACTGTACGATGTAAACCTCATTTCACGCAATTCATTGGTTGGGTAAGCGCTTTGCAAAGTTCATTGATATGTTTTTACTTTAGAACGGGTTTCAGGGAAATTTTGGCTTAGGAGCTTATCCTGTGTGATTCTACCAGGTTTCCGACTGACAAAAGAATCTTGTGCAATCAATAGCCCATATTTGGGTAAAAGCGCATGCCGGATGACTCTAGGTCATTTCTGGGTAATATGGTCTAGTCTTTTGCTTCGAAATGCATTTACAACAATTCCATGCTGATTTACGCACTTCACGATAATCTCAGATACTTTTCGTTTTGAATACGGCTTCGAGCGATTCACGGGAAAGGAATGCATTACATAGGCTTGAGGGATGCTTCGGTCTGAAACTCGTGCTTGGGACAGTTCCTAATCTATTTCACTATGAAACCACGTTCCAGGTGGGTGTATGAAACCACTGGTGCCAAAGGGCGTTTCACGAAGTACGCGGCTGAAAGAAGAGCTCTCGGAAGTTCTTTGAATCCGTTTTTGTTTAAGACGGGATTCGGGGAAATTCTAGCAAGAGACCTAATCCCGTGGGGTTATGAGCCTTTTCTGAATGAAAGAGTTTTATTGATATTTTGTGCGGCTCTGGGAGGATATTGGTTGTAGACCGCATTCGACGCAACCCGCGGCTGAACGATGTGCTCTAAAAAATACTGTGACTGCCCTTTACTTAAAATTGGGTTTCCGGCAAATTAGGGCTTAGGAACCAATCCCGTGGGACTCAGTCGCGTTTCCTTCTGAAAACCGTACCAGGTGCAATCAGTAGCCTGTGTTGGGATAAGAACACGATTTGGATGATTCTTAGCCGTTTCGGGGTTAGTACTACTTGTTACTTGGTTTGCGATGCGTTGGGGACGATTCTAGGCCGGCAAACACATTTTAGGATATTCTGAGACACGTTTTGCTTCGAAATGTGGTTCAAGCGATTGTGTGGTTAGGAACACAATTCAGGGGTTTTAAGGTAGTTTAAGACCAAGTCCCGTGTTTCGGCCAGTTTGTTCGTAATTCTAGGCGGCTCTGCTAAACTGTACGCTGTAAACCTCATTCCACGCAATTCATTGCTTGGGTACGCGCTTTGCAAAGTTCATTGATATGTTTTTACTTTAGAACGGGTTTCTGGAAGATTTTGGCTTAGGAGCTTATCCTGTGTGATTCTACCAGGTTTCCGACTGACAAAAGAATCTTGTGCAATCAATAGCCCATATTTGGCTAAAAGCGCATGCCGGATGACTCTAGGTCATCTCAGGGTAATATGGTCTAGTCTTTTGCTTCGAAATGCATTTACAACAATTCCATGCTGGTTTACGCACTTCACGATAATCTCAGATACTTTTCGTTTTGAATACGGCTTCGAGCGATTCACGGGAAAGGAATGCATTACATAGGCTTGAGGGAAGCTTGGGTCTGAAACTCGTGCTTGGGACAGTTCCTAATCTATTTCACTATGAAACCACGTTCCAGGTGGGTGTATGAAACCACTGGCGCCAAAGGGCGTTTCACGAAGTACGCGGCTGAAAGAAGAGCTCTCGGAAGTTCTTTGAATCCGTTTTTGTTTAAGACGGGATTCGGGGAAATTCGGGCTAGAGACCTAATCGCGTGGGGTTCTGAGCCTTTTCTGAATGAAAGAGTTTGATTGATATTTTGTGCGGCTCTGGGAAGACGTTGTTGTAGACCGCATTCGACGCAACCCGCGGTTGAACGATGTGCCCTGGAAAATACTGTGATGGCTCTTTACTTTAAAATGGGTTTCCGACAAATTAGGGCTTAGGAACCAATGTCTCGGGACTCAGTCCCATTTCCTTCTTAAAACAGTATCTAGTGCAATCAGTGGCACGTACTTGGGTAAGAACACGAGTTGGATGATTCTGGGGCGTTCCGGGGTGTTACTATTTGTCTTCGGGATTGCGATGCGTTTGGTACGATTGTAGGCCGACAAACAAATTTTATTATATTCTGAGACACATATCCCTTCGAAATGAGTCTCAAGCGAGTGTGTGGTTAGGAACACGCTGCAGGGGTTTCGAGGTCCTTTAACACCGAGACTCGTGCCTCGGGCAGTTCGTTTGTGATTCTAGGCGGATCTGCGAAGCTACACGCTGCAGACCACATTTCACTGAAATGATTGTTTGGATACGCGCTCTCCAAAGATCTTTGATACATTTTACTTTAAAACGGGTTTCAGGAAAAGTTGGGCTTAAGAGCTAGTATCATGAGATTCTTTTAGGTTTCCAACCGACAAAAGAATCTTGTGCAATCAATGGCCCGTATTTGGATAAAAGCGCGTGCCGGATGACTCCATGGTCTAGGGTTTAGTCCTTTGCTTCGAAATGCGTTTACAACAATTCCATGCCAAAATACACATGTAATGATGATCTCAGATACTTTTTCGTTTTGAATAGGGTTTCGGGCGATTCACGGGGAAGGAACGAATTACATGGGCTTGAGGGATGTTTCGGTCTGAAACTCGTGCTTTGGATAGTTCCTAATCTATTTCACTACGAAACCACGTTCTAGGTGGGTGTAAGAAACCGCTGGCTCCAAAGGGCGTTTCACGAAGTCCGCGGCCGAATGAAGAGCCCTCGGAAGTTCTTTGAATCTGTTTTCGTTTAAGACGGGATTTGGGGAAATCCGGGCTAGAGAACTAATCCCGTGGGGTTCTGAGCCTTCTATGAATGAAAGAGTTTGATTGATATTTTGTGCGGCTCTGGGAAGATGTTGGTTGTAGACTGAATTCGACGCATCCCGCGGGTGAACGATGTGCTCTGAAAAATACTGTGATAGCTCTTTACTTAAAATTGGGTTTCCGGCAAATTAGGGCTTAGGAACCAATCTCGTGGGACTCAGTCCTGTTTCCTTTTGAAAACCGTATCTCGTCCAATCAGTAGCCAGTGTTTGGATAAGAACACGATTTGGATGATTCTTAGCCGTTTCGGGGTTGGTACTACTTGTCACTTGGTTTGCGATGCGTTGGAGACGAATCTAGGCCGGCAAACACATTTTAGGATATTCTGAGACACGTTTTGCTTCGAAATGTGGTTTAAGCGATTGTGTGGCTAGGAACACAATGCAGGGGTTCTGAGGTAGTTAAAGACCAAGTCCCGTGTTTCGGGCAGTTCGTTCGTAATTCTTGGCGGCTCTGCGAAACTGTACGATGTAAACCTCATTTCACGCAATTCACTGCCTGGGTACGCTCTTTGCATAGTTCATTGATATGTTTTTACTTTAGAACGGGTTTCAGGTAAATATTGGCTTAGGAGCTTATCCTGTGTGATTCTACCCGGTTTCCGACTGACAAAAGAATCTTGTGCAATCAATAGCCCATATTTGGGTAAAAGCGCATGCCGGATGACTCTAGGTCATTTCTGGGTAATATGGTCTTGTCTTTTTCTTCGAAATGCATTTACAACAATTCCATGCTGATTTACGCACTTCATGATAATCTCAGATACTTTTCGTTTTGAATACGGCTTCGAGTGATTCACGGGAAAGGAATGCATTACATAGGCTTGAGGGATGCTTGGGTCTGAAACTCGTGCTTGGGACAGTTCCTAATCTATTTCACAATGAAACCACGTTCCAGGTGGGTGCATGAAACCACTGGCGCCAAAGGGCGTTTCACGAAGTACGCGGCTGAATGAAGAGCTCTCGGAAGTTCTTTGAATCCGTTTTTGTTTAAGACGGGATTCGGGGAAATTCTAGCTAGAAACCTAATCCCGTGGGGTTATGAGCCTTTTCTGAATGAAATAGTTTTATTGATATTTTGTGCGGCTCTGGGAAGATATTGGTTGTAGACCGCATTCGACGCAACCCGCGGCTGAACGATGTGCTCTAAAAAATACTGTGACGGCCCTTTACATAAAATTGGGTTTCCGGCAAATTAGGGTTTAGGAACCAATCCCCTGGGACTCAGTCTCGTTTCCTTCTGAAAACCGTACCTAGTGCAATCAGTAGCCTGTGTTGGGATAAGAACACGATTTGGATGATTCTTAGCCGTTTCGGGGTTAGTACTACTTGTTACTTGGTTTGCGATGCGTTGGGTACGATTCTAGGCCGGCAAACACATTTTAGGATATTCTGAGACATGTTTTGCTTCGAAATGTGGTTCAAGCGATTGTGTGGTTAGGAACACAATTCAGGGGTTTTAAGGTAGTTTAAGACCAAGTCCCGTGTTTCGGCCAGTTTGTTCGTAATTCTAGGCGGCTCCGCTAAACTGTACGCTGTAAACCTTATTTCACGCAATTCATTGCTTGGGTACGCGCTTTGCAAAGTTCATTGATATGTTTTTACTTTAGAACGGGTTTCAGGAAAATTTTGGCTTTGGAGCACATCCTGTGTGATGCTACCAGGTTTCCGACTAACAAAAGAATCTTGTGCATTCAATAGCCCATATTTGGGTAAAAGCGCATGCTGGATGACTCTCGGTCATTTCAGGGTAATATGGTCTAGTCTTTTTCTTCGAAATGCATTTACAACAATTCCAAGCTGATTTACGCACTTCACGATAATCTCAGATACTTTTCGTTTTGAATAGGGCTTCGAGCGATTCACGGGTATGGAACGCATTACATGGGCTTGAGGGATGTTTGCGTCTGAAACTCGTGCTTGAGACAGTTCCTAATCTATATCACTACGAAACCACGTTCCAGGTGGGTGTATGAAACCACTGGCGCCAGAGGGCGTTTCGCGAAGTTCGCGGCTGAAAGAAGAGCTCTCGGAAGTTCTTTGAATCCGTTTTTGTTTAAGACCGGATTCGGGGAAATTCGGGCTAGAGACCTAATCCCGTGGGGTTCTGAGCCTTTTCTGAATGAAAGAGTTTGATTGCTATTTTGTGCGGCTCTGGGAAGACGTTGTTGTAGACTGCATTCGACGCAACCCGCGGTTGAACGATGTGCCCTGGAAAATACTGTGATGGCTCTTTACTTTAAAATGGGTTTCCGGCAAATTAGGGCTTAGGAACCAATGTCTCGGGACTCAGTCCCATTTCCTTCTTGAAACAGTATCTAGTGCAATCTGTGGCCTGTACTTGGGTAAGAACACGAGTTGGATGATTCTGGGGCGTTCCGGGGTGTTACTATTTGTCTTCGGGATTGCGATGCGCTTGGTACGATTGTAAGCCGACAAACAAATTTTATTATATTCTGAGACACATATCCCTTCGAAATGAGTCTCAAGCGAGTGTGTGGTTAGGAACACGCTGCAGGGGTTTCGAGGTCCTTTAACACCGAGACTCGTGCCTCGGGCAGTTCGTTTGTGATTCTAGGCGGATCTGCGAAGCTACACGCTGCAGACCACATTTCACTGAAATGATTGTTTGGATACGCGCTCTCTTAAGATCTTTGATACATTTTACTTTAAAATGGGTTTCAGGAAAAGTTGGGCTTAAGAGCAAGTATCATGAGATTCTTTCAGGTTTCCAACCGACAAAATAATCTTGTGCAATCAATGGCCCGTATTTGGATAAAAGCGCGCGCCGGATGACTCCATGGTCTAGGGTTTAGTTCTTTGCTTCGAAATGCGTTTACTACAATTCCATGCCAAAATACACATGTAATGATGATCTCAGATACTTTTCGTTTCGAATAGGGTTTCGGGCGATTCACGGGGAAGGAACGAATTACATGGGCTTGAGGGATGTTTCGGTCTGAAACTCGTGCTTGGGATAGTTCCTAATCTATTTCTCTACGAAACCACGTTCTAGGTGGGTGTAAGAAACCGCTGGCTCCAAAGGGCGTTTCACGAAGTCCGCGGCCGAAAGAAGAGCCCTCGGAAGTTCTTTGAATCCGTTTTCGTTTAAGACGGGATTCGGGGAAATTCGGGCAAGAGGCCTAATCCCGTGGGGTTCTGAGCCTTTTCCGAATGAAAGAGTTTTATTGATATTTTGTGCGGCTCTGGGAAGATGTTGGTTGTAGACCGCATTCGACGCAACCCGCGGTTGAACGATGTGCTCTGAAAAATACTGTGATGGCTCTTTACTTAAAATTGGGTTTCCGGCAAATTAGGGCTTAGGAACCAATCTCGTGGGACTCAGTCCCGTTTCCTTTTGAAAACCGTACCTAGTGCAATCAGTAGCTAGTGTTTGGATAAGAACACGATTTGGATGATTCTTAGCCGTTTCGGGGTTGGTACTACTTGTCACTTGGTTTGCGATGCGTTGGAGACGAATCTAGGCCGGCAAACACATTTTAGGATGTTCTGAGACACGTTTTGCTTCGAAATGTGGTTGAAGCGATTGTGTGGTTAGGAACACAATGCAGGGGTTTTAAGGTAGTTTCAAACCAAGTCCCGTGTTTCGGGCAGTTCTTTCGTAATTCTAGGCGGCTCTGCGAAACTGTACGCTGTAAACCTCATTTCACGCAATTCATTGCTTGGGTACGCGCTTTGCAAAGTTCATTGATATGTTTTTACTTTAGAACGGGTTTCAGGAAAATTTTGGCTTAGGAGCTTATCCTGTGTGATTCTACCAGGTTTCCGACTGACAAAAGAATCTTGTGCAATCAATAGCCCGTATTTGGGTAAAAGCGCATGCCGGATGACTCTAGGTCATTTCAGCGTAATATGGTCTAGTCTTCTGCTTCGAAATGCATTTACAACAATTCCATGCTGATTTACGCACTTCACGATAATCTCAGATACTTTTCGTTTTGAATATGGATTCGAGCGATTCACGGGAATGGAATGCATTACATAGGCTTGAGGGATGCTTGGGTCTGAAACTCGTGCTTGGGACAGTTCCTAATCTATTTCACTATGAAACCACGTTCCAGGTGGGTGTATGAAACCACTGGCGCCAAAGGGCGTTTCACGAAGTACGCGGCTGAAAGAAGAGCTCTCGGAAGTTCTTTGAATCCGTTTTTGTTTAAGAGGGGATTCGGGGAAATTCGGGCTAGAGACCTAATCCCGTGGGGTTTTGAGCCTTTTCTGAATGAAAGAGTTTGATTGATATTTTGTGCGGCTCTGGGAAGACGTTGTTGTAGACCGCATTCGACGCAACCCGCGGTTGAACGAAGTGCCCTGGAAAATACTGTGATGGCTCTTTACTTTAAAATGGGTTTCCGGCAAATTAGGGCTTAGGAACCAATGTCTCGGGACTCAGACACAGTTCCTTCTTAAAACAAAATCTAGTGCAATCAATGGCCTGTACTTGGGAAAGAACACGAGTTGGATGATTCTGGGGCGTTCCGGGGTGTTACTATTTGTCTCCGGGGTGTTACTATTTGTCTTCGGGATTGCGATGCGTTCGGTACGATTGTAGGCCGACAAACAAATTTTATGATATTCTGAGACACGTATCCCTTCGTAATGAGTCTCAAGCGAGTGTGTGGTTAGGAACGCTCTGCAGGGGTTTCAAGGTCCTTTAACACCGAGACTCGTGCCTCGGGCAGTTCGTTTGTGACTCTAGGCGGATCTGCGGAGTCACACGCTGCAGACAACATTTCACAGAAATGATTGTTTGGATACGCGCTCTCCAAAGATCTTTGATGCATTTTAGTTTAAAACGGGTTTCAGGAAAAGTTGGGCTTAAGAGCTAGTATCATGAGATTCTTTCAGGTTTCCAACCGACAAAAGAATCTTGTGCAATCAACGGCCCGTATTTGGATAAAAGCGCGTGCCGGATGACTCCATGGTCTAGGGTTTAGTCCTTTGCTTCGAAATGCGTTTACTACAATTCCATGCCAAAATACACATGTAATGATGATCTCAGATACTTTTCGTTTTGAATAGGGTTTCGGGCGATTCACGGGGAAGGAACGAATTACATGGGCTTGAGGGATGTTTCGGTCTGAAACTCGTGCTTGGGATAGTTCCTAATCTATTTCACTACGAAACCACGTTCTAGGTGGGTGTAAGAAACCGCTGGCTCCAAAGGGCGTTTCACGAAGTCCGCGGCCGAAAGAAGAGCCCTCGGAAGTTCTTTGAATCCGTTTTCGTTTAAGACGGGATTTGGGGAAATCCGGGCTAGAGAACTAATCCCGTGGGGTTCTGAGCCTTTTCTGAATGAAAGAGTTTGATTGATATTTTGTGCGGCTTTGGGAAGATGTTGGTTGTAGACGGCATTCGACGCAACCCGTGGTTGAACGATGTGCTCTGAAAAATACTGTGATTGCTCTTTACTTAAAATTGGGTTTCTGGCAAATTAGGGCTTAGCGACCAATCTCGTGGGACTCAGTCCCGTTTCCTTTTGAAAACCGTACCTAGTCCAATCAGTAGCCAGTGTTTGGCTAAGAACACAATTTGGATGATTCTTAGCCGTTTCGGGGTTGGTACTACTTGTCACTTGGTTTGCGATGCGTTGGAGATGATTCTAGGCCGGCAAACACATTTTAGTATATTCTGAGACAAGTTTTGCTTTGAAATGTGTTTCAAGCGATTGTGTGGTTAGGAACACAATGCAGGGGTTTTAAGGTAGTTTAAGACCAAGTCCCGTGTTTCGGGCAGTTCGTTCGTAATTCAAGGCGGCTCTGCGAAACTGTACGCTGTAAACCTTATTTCACGCAATTCATTGCTTGGGTACGCGCTTTGCAAAGTTCATTGATATGTTTTTACTTTAGAACGGGTTTCAGGAAAATTATGGCTTAAGAGCTTATCTTGTGTGATTCTACCAGGTTTCCGACTGACAAAACAATCTTGTGCAATCAATAGCCCATATTTGGGTAAAAGCGCATGCCGGATGACTCTAGGTCATTTCAGGGTAATATGGTCTAGTCTTCTCCTTCGAAATGCATTTACAATAATTCCAGGCTGATTTACGCACTTCACCATAACCTCAGATACTTTTCGTTTCGAATAGGGCTTCGAGCGATTCACGGTTAAGGAACGTGTCACGCCCCCGATCGTGAAACCGGGGTTTAAGCGTGAGATTAGGGCTAATTAAAAATTTTCAGCATTAATAGTAACACTGTGCCCTACTCATGTCCCAATATGGATCGAAGATCGCTGTGAGGGATAAACATTTCCTCAAATACATAAAACGTATAGCGGAAGCTTCATAGTACAAATGGTATCTGGAAGTATATAGTTAAGAGCAAAGACTGATCATATACATTAGCTAAAGTTCAAGTTTTGAAACAGTTAAACAAAAGTATTATTTACAACAATAGGCCACATCAAAAACTCGGGCCTAATCAAAAGATGAAGAACAAAAGCTGAAACTACACAAAAGATATCATTATGGCTCTCTCATGTACGGGGTCAGTATGGCTATACAATGCCGTCCGTACTATACTCCAAGAAGTCATCAGGCTGATCAGCCTGAACTTCCTCCGTCAACTCCTCCTCTGCTAAGTAGAGCTCGGTACCTATGCACCAAGAGTAGCATCATCAGACACGAAGGTCGGCAAGCAATATATATATGAATCATTCAGATATGTAGAACGAATAAGAGTAAACGAGAAACAAAATCATATGAAATGCATAGCATCCTGATCGTAGAAAGTGCATAGCATTTGAATCAAAATCAACTGACATAAACATCTAGCAAAAAGGCAACCCACATAAACTAATACACCACAGGATAGTTCCACATGACCCTCCCGACTCAACATCTGAGTTGTGGTAGAGTGGCACGGGATGAACCCCGAAAGCAAGCAATCAAAATGGATACCAAAAGGCCTGAGTAATCAAAGTCAATCAATATGTATCCGATGGTGTACAGCCATCAAAATATAAAAAGTCGTACTGCGCAGACGTTCAATCCAAAGTCCTCACACAGAATGGTGCCCCATCTGTGTTGGGCGTTAACAGTCGAGTGGTGCCTGACACAAAGAGTCATAAACAACCCATCGTGAAGAGCTAGACTTTCTTGTGTGAACAAGATTCATTGATCAAAGAGAACTACCTTGCCATGATCAAATCACAGTCAAAACCATCAATACCGGTAGTTCTCAAACAAGCTTTCCAATTAAAGCCGTCTAGCCTCAACACTCCCATCAAACTTCGAAAGAACGAAACATCAAAGGAAATCCTAAATTCCTTATTCTATGTTCTCAAACGTGATCCCAAAACAAAACAATTAAACGAAGCTAATGAACATGAACGTTTCATGTAAATAGTACCAGACGGTACAAACCGGAATTCAAGGCGATAAACAATCCAATCCTAGGTCAATCGTTAAACCTGAAGCATCGTACAATTCTACTCAGTCAACGAAAGGGTTAGGGTGCGCGATACCTGAATAATGATCTTCGTGCATAGATATAGAAAAGGTATCCCGTTGTCCCGTACCGTTCAGGATTGAGTGAAATTGATTCCCGATACCCCCGGATTAACGTGAAGAACGTTGGCTCAAAACGTCCTCACATGTAGTCCAATGAGTCTCAAAAGGTTTACCAAGATCCCCCCTAAGGTCCTCAAACAAGTCTCAAAAAGGTTCACCAAGATCCCCCCTAAGGTCCTCAAACAAGTCTCAAAAAGGTTCACCAAGATCCCCCCCTAAGGTCCTCAAACAAAAGGAAGCAAAAGGAAAAAAAGACCCAAAAAAAAAACATCATTCTGCTCTGCAGTTGACCCGGTCGACCGGGTCCCTACTCGGTCGACCGCGTGCACAGGGAACCAGGTCGACCTGGTTCCCATCCGGTCGACCCCAGGCTCAGTGTACCCGGTCGACCGGGTACACTGCAGTTACAGAACACAGTTCTGTAACTGGCAGTGCACCTGGGTCATCCTCTCCACTTGGTTTTTGGGACTTTCCTCCACCTGCTCTTGGCCAATAAAACCCACATATATCCACATATAGGTAGATGCAACAAGTCCATAAAAAACCCCATCTTATCATCTAATCAACTCATTAAAATCCTAATCCATTTCATGTTTCAATTTAAAACAAATCAAAGAGCAAAGGGTCATCTAACATCATCAATTATCAATCAATGGGAAAGACAAACATATCAAATCATAAATATACATATTAACTTGCCTTGATGAGAGCTTAGGGAAAATTTCAAGAAAACTCCACAAAAGCTCAAAGGGGAAGAAGCAAGTGTCCAAACCAAAACCTCACTACAAAATGAATGAAAAAGGGTTGCTATGAGTTTCCCTAATCCATTTCTAATCCAAAGGAAGAAGATTAGCTAAGTCTAGTAGCTTGGAGAGCTTACCTTGGAGTGATGTGTTGATGAAAAGTTTAGAAAATTGTATGGTTGAGGTCTTGGAGTCTTGATGAAGAAGATGGGTGGATTAGCCCTCAAAGATGAGCTCCAAAGATTGTATTTGGCAAGGCAACAGTGAAGAGAAGAAAGAGTTGGAAGAAGACACAAAGAAATGGAAAGAAGAGATGAAGTGAATGAGATAAGAAGGGAGGAATGAGTCATCCGGTTGTGACTTGTTTCAAAGGGATAATTTTGGTAAAATTTGGGTTAAGTCCTTGGTGAGATAAAAGTGATTATTTGGGCCTCTTCAGCACGTCGAATCGAAACGCGACAGAAGACTAAAGTTCATGAAATGACGAGACCTATCCAATGCACCCAAACTCACAAAACTCATAATCTCATAAAAACCCCTGAAAACTTCCCAAAATTGCAAACCAGCCCCCTACTCTATCCAAACGCACTCGGACTCGCACGAAACTTCGCACGCGCGATCCCTACGCCAAACCCGACTCGCTAAGACTCTAACACACCTACTAACTAAACTACTAACTAACCAAGCAATTAATTAGTATTAATACTGGATTAGGGTACGGGGTGTTACATTCTCCCCCCCTTGGACTATTTGGTCCTCCAAATCCTTCCAAATCCTTAACACACCTCTGGTAGTAGCTCTGGGTACTTTTCCTTGACCTGATCCCGGAGCTCCCACGTAGCTTCTTCCGGACTGTGATGTTCCCACTGCACCTTGACCCAATGTATGGTCCTGGTCCTCAAAACATGTTCTTTGGTATCGATGATCTGCTTCGGTTTCTCCACAAAGGTAATATCTGGCTGAACTTCTAGTGGCTCATGATGTAGCACGTGTGAAGGGTCTGAAATGTACTTCCGCAGCATGGAGACATGAAAAACTCTGTGAACTCCTGCTAACTCTGGTGGTAGTATCAACCGATACGCCACTTCACCCACGCGCATGTCAATCTCAAACGGCCCGATATATCTCCGAGCTAACTTTCCCTTCTGACCGAACCTCATGGTTCCTCTAGTCGGTGAGACCTTCAGGAAAACCTTATCTCCGACTTGAAACTCCAAATCTCTCCTCTTGAGGTCTGCATAGCTCTTCTGACGGTCTCTTGACATCTTCAGCCGATCAATGATCCGCTTCACCTTCTCACTGGTATCGCTGATGACCGAAGGTCCATGAAAACTCCGAACACCAATCTCTTCCCAACAAATCGGGGTCTTGCACTTCCGTCCATACAACGCCTCAAACGGTGCCATCTCGATACTGGAGTGATAACTGTTGTTGTAGGCAAATTCGCATAAAGGAAGACTCTTCTCCCAGTCTTTTCCAAAGTCTAAAACACATGCCCGCAACATATCCTCCATAGTCTGGTTCGTCCTCTCAGTCTGTCCATCGGTCTGAGGGTGATATGCAGTACTGAAGTTCAATGTAGTCCCTAAAGCTGCTTGCAAACTAACCCAAAATCTGCCCACAAACCTCATATCTCTGTCAGAAACAATGGAGTCTGGAATCCCATGTAATTTAACTATGTTGTCAATGTACTTGTGTGCCAAGATATCCATAGAACCTTTCATCTTCATCGGAATGAAGTGTGCTGACTTGGTGAGTCTGTCCACGATCACCCAAATACTGTCATTGCCCCTTGTAGGTGGTAAGCCTGCCACGAAGTCCATGGTGATGTGTTCCCACTTCCACTCCGGTATTTTCAAAGGTTGGAGTAACCCTGGAGGCTTCTGATGTTCAACTTTCACTTGTTGGCACACTAAACATCTTGCAACAAAACCACCAATGTCCTTCTTCATGTTCTTCCACCAATAAAAGCTCTTCAAGTTCTGGTACATCTTGGTGCTCCCTGGGTGGATCGCATAACGAGAGTGGTGTGCTTCCACCATAATCTCGTTCTTCAAGTCATGCACTTCCGGAACACACAATCTGTCCTGGCAATACAACACTCCATCTATGAGTCTGAACTCTGGTCTGTCTCCTATATTCTCAATCAACCTGACTAATTCTGGATCTTCTCTCTGACTGCTCTTAATTCTGCCCAAAATTTCAGGTTCCCACGTATGCATGTTTGCAACCATGATTCTTTCACTCTGAGGATGAAACTCTATAGCTAGATCCCTGAATATCTCCGTCAAAGACCACTCTGTCTGTAAACATCCGGTATTTGCTGATTTTCTACTCAGTGCATCTGCTACTACATTCGCTTTCCCGGGATGATACTTTATCGGAAAGTCATAGTCTTTGATGTATTCCATCCATCTGGTTTGCCTCATATTCAAGTCCTTCTGTCCGAATAGGTACTGAAGACTCCTGTGATCTGAATGCACTTCGAATTTCTCTCCATACAGGTAATGCCTCCACATCTTCAGTGCCATAACTACCGCTGCAAGCTCCAAATCATGGGTAGCGTATCTCTTTTCATGCTCTTTCAACTGTCTGGACCCGTAAGCCACTACTTTCCCCTCCTGCATGAGCACGCATCCCAAACCAACTCCTGAAGCATCTGTAAAAATCACAAATCCTCCTGTCCCCGAAGGTAACGTAAGGATAGGGGCTGTAGTCAATCTGGTCTTTAACTCTTCAAAATTCGCCTCACACTGCGCAGTCCATACAAAAGGAACATCTTTCCTCGTCAATTTGGTCAATGGAGCTGCTAAACTGGAGAATCCCTTCACAAATCTTCTGTAATACCCGGCTAACCCAAGAAAACTCCTGATCTGTGCCACTGTCTTCGGACGTTCCCAACTGGTTATTGCATCAATCTTTGCTGGGTCTACTGCTAAACCTTCCTTAGAGATGATGTGTCCAAGAAAAGACACCTGCTCTAGCCAAAACTCACATTTGCTAAGCTTGGCATAGAGTTGATTTTCTCTCAAAATCTGCAATGAAGCCCTCAAATGTTCTGCATGATCATCTCTGGATCTCGAATAGACTAAAACATCGTCTATAAAGACTACTGTGAATTGATCTAAACATGGTGCAAAGATCTTATTCATCAAAGCCATGAAGACACTCGGTGCATTGGTCAGCCCAAATGGCATAACCAGAAATTCATAATGGCCATATCTGGTTCTGAAGGCTGTCTTCTGGACATCTTGGTCTCTGACTCGCAACTGATGGTAGCCTGATCTCAAATCAATTTTTGAAAAATGTTGTGCTCCTTGCAGCTGATCGAACAACTCATCTATCCTGGGTAAAGGATACTTGTTCTTGATTGTAACCTGATTCAGCTGTCTGTAATCTATGCACATACGCATCGAGCAATCCTTCTTTTTCACGAATAAAACTGGTGCACCCCATGGAGATACACTCGGTCTCACAAATCCTCTATCCAAGAGATCCTGTAGCTGAGCTTTCAACTCCCTTAACTCTGCTGGAGCCATGCGGTAAGGTGCTCTCGATATCGGTGCTGTCCCTGGCATAAGCTCAATCGTAAAGTCTATCTCTCGAACTGGTGGCAATCCAGGTATCTCCTCCGGAAAAACATCCAGGAACTCACAAACAACTGGAATGTCCTCTACTGCTCCTACCGCCTTGGACAAGTGATCCTCAGTGATAAATGCCAAATAACCGGCACAACCACTCTTGATCATCCGGTCTGCCCGCAAAGCGGAAATGACACTAGTGGTCATACGCTTCCTCTCTCCAATAATCTCAACATTGGCATCTAACACGTGCAATCGAACGGTCTTGTTGAAGCAATCCATCACGGCTTTGTAAGTGGATAACCAATCCATTCCCAAAATTGCATCAAAATCTTTCATGTCGAGAACGATAAGGTTAGCAACTAATATGTACTCCCCCACCTGCACTTTGCAATCGGGATAATAGGATTCACACTGTACGGTCTTCCCTACCGGGGTACTAACAAGCAAAATACAATGCAATGGAGCTACGTCTCCCACCAAGCATGCAGCAAATATAGGGGAAACAAAAGAATGCGTGGAACCAGAATCAAATAAGACTCTAGCAGGTACATCTGAAATAGAGAGTGTACCTTCCACGACGCCGCCAGCTTCATCAGCCTCCTGATGATCCAAAGCATACACTCTGCCCTCCTGCTGGGGTCTCTGCTGCTGTCGCTGCTGTGGTCGATACTGTTGTCCTTAAGGCCTCTGTTGTCCTCGGTTCTGTTGCGGTCCCGCAAGTCTAAGTGGCTGCTGCTGCTGTTGTACCCGAGGCTGTTGTTGATTAGGCTGCTGTTGCCTCAAAGGCTGCGCTGCCACTGGTGGTCGTGGGGCTGCATTTCTCACACCTTGCCCTTGCTTCTTAGGGCAATCTTTAACCAGGTGGCCCTGCTGACCACACTCAAAACATGCTCCTGTCTTCCACCGACACTCAGATGTCGGATGGTTTTTATGGCAATGCTGATAACGAGCTCTCTGCCCCTGATCTGTCCTAGGCTTCTTGGACTGCTGCTGTTACTGTTGCTGCTGTGGACGTTGCTGTTGCTGCTGGTATGATCCAGTACTCTTAGTCTGCATCTGATTCTGCTGAAGTTTCTGCTTGTAGAGAGCCTTCTCTCTAATGGACTCTTCAGCCCAATAAGCCCGTCTGAGGTTCTCTTCAAAAGTATCCAAGGTAACGCTGGTCACCTTCGCCTTGATACGGGGATTCAGCCCCCTAATGAACCTCATAACCTTGTCAGCTTCAGTCTTCACTAGAGATGGTGCAAACCGAGATAAGTTCGTAAACTGCTGCTCATACTCCTGAACTGAGTTCTCTCCCTGCTGGAGTAGCTCAAACTCAGCAACCTTAAGGGCAGTGATGTGGGGTGGTATAAACTTTGTACGAAACAACTTGTTGAACGAATCCCATGCTATGTCATCCACAATAGTCTCATAGGGAGTCTTGACTGATTTCCACCACATCTCAGCTGTACCTCTCAACATATAAGCTGCCAATTGTACCCTTTCCTTGCCTGAGCACTTGAAGACTTCAAATATTTTCTCAATCTGAACTACCCATTCATCAGCATCGAGAGGGTCCTCATTACCATAGAACTCTGGTGGTGCCCTTTTCTTGAATTTGTCAAACATGTCATTCGGGTCAACCACCTTCGCTGGCATAATCACTTGTGCTGGTTGGGTTGGCCTCTGTAGTACTTCCATCATTTGAGTCTGAAACATCGCTTGATCCTCCCGTTGCTTGGTCTGGTTCTGGGTCTGTGCTTCTTGAGAGCATACGAATGCTTGCATTAGCTGGTTAAACCTGCTTTCTATAGAGTCACTATCCGGAGCATTGGCATTACTACTCTCGGGATTACCAGCACGCTTGTTATGACCAGCCATCCTGAAACAGAAGAAACGTCAGTCCTATGGGACTCGATCTAACAAACAAACTATACACTCTACAAAAGCTAGATACCCCAAAAGAAACGAACCCAATCCTCACACGTCTCAAGTTTCTACTCATGTTTAACCTAAGAAACCAATCAAGCTCTGATACCAACTTGTCACGCCCCCGATCGTGAAACCGGGGTTTAAGCGTGAGATTAGGGCTAATTAAAAATTTTCAGCATTAATAGTAACACTGTGCCCTACTCATGTCCCAATATGGATCGAAGATTGCTGTGAGGGATAAACATTTCCTCAAATACATAAAACGTATAGCGGAAGCTTCATAGTACAAATGGTATCTGGAAGTATATAGTTAAGAGCAAAGACTGATCATATACATTAGCTAAAGTTCAAGTTTTGAAACAGTTAAACAAAAGTATTATTTACAACAATAGGCCACATCAAAAACTCGGGCCTAATCAAAAGATGAAGAACAAAAGCTGAAACTACACAAAAGATATCATTATGGCTCTCTCATGTACGGGGTCAGTATGGCTATACAATGCCGTCCGTACTATACTCCAAGAAGTCATCAGGCTGATCAGCCTGAACTTCCTCCGTCAACTCCTCCTCTGCTAAGTAGAGCTCGGTACCTATGCACCAAGAGTAGCATCATCAGACACGAAGGTCGGCAAGCAATATATATATGAATCATTCAGATATGTAGAACGAATAAGAGTAAACGAGAAACAAAATCATATGAAATGCATAGCATCCTGATCGTAGAAAGTGCATAGCATTTGAATCAAAATCAACTGACATAAACATCTAGCAAAAAGGCAACCCACATAAACTAATACACCACAGGATAGTTCCACATGACCCTCCCGACTCAACATCTGAGTTGTGGTAGAGTGGCACGGGATGAACCCCGAAAGCAAGCAATCAAAATGGATACCAAAAGGCCTGAGTAATCAAAGTCAATCAATATGTATCCGATGGTGTACAGCCATCAAAATATAAAAAGTCGTACTGCGCAGACGTTCAATCCAAAGTCCTCACACAGAATGGTGCCCCATCTGTGTTGGGCGTTAACAGTCGAGTGGTGCCTGACACAAAGAGTCATAAACAACCCATCGTGAAGAGCTAGACTTTCTTGTGTGAACAAGATTCATTGATCAAAGAGAACTACCTTGCCATGATCAAATCACAGTCAAAACCATCAATACCGGTAGTTCTCAAACAAGCTTTCCAATTAAAGCCGTCTAGCCTCAACACTCCCATCAAACTTCGAAAGAACGAAACATCAAAGGAAATCCTAAATTCCTTATTCTATGTTCTCAAACGTGATCCCAAAACAAAACAATTAAACGAAGCTAATGAACATGAACGTTTCATGTAAATAGTACCAGACGGTACAAACCGGAATTCAAGGCGATAAACAATCCAATCCTAGGTCAATCGTTAAACCTGAAGCATCGTACAATTCTACTCAGTCAACGAAAGGGTTAGGGTGCGCGATACCTGAATAATGATCTTCGTGCATAGATATAGAAAAGGTATCCCGTTGTCCCGTACCGTTCAGGATTGAGTGAAATTGATTCCCGATACCCCCGGATTAACGTGAAGAACGTGGGCTCAAAACGTCCTCACATGTAGTCCAATGAGTCTCAAAAGGTTTACCAAGATCCCCCCTAAGGTCCTCAAACAAGTCTCAAAAAGGTTCACCAAGATCCCCCCTAAGGTCCTCAAACAAGTCTCAAAAAGGTTCACCAAGATCCCCCCTAAGGTCCTCAAACAAGTCTCAAAAAGGTTCACCAAGATCCCCCCCTAAGGTCCTCAAACAAAAGGAAGCAAAAGGAAAAAAAGACCCAAAAAAAAAACATCATTCTGCTTTGCAGTTGACCCGGTCGACCGGGTCCCTACCCGGTCGACCGCGTGCACAGGGAACCAGGTCGACCTGGTTCCCATCCGGTCGACCCCAGGCTCAGTGTACCCGGTCGACCGCGTGCACAGCCGGTCGACCGGGTACACTGCAGTTACAGAACACAGTTCTGTAACTGGCAGTGCACCTGGGTCATCCTCTCCACTTGGTTTTTGGGACTTTCCTCCACCTGCTCTTGGCCAATAAAACCCACATATATCCACATATAGGTAGATGCAACAAGTCCATAAAAAACCCCATCTTATCATCTAATCAACTCATTAAAATCCTAATCCATTTCATGTTTCAATTTAAAACAAATCAAAGAGCAAAGGGTCATCTAACATCATCAATTATCAATCAATGGGAAAGACAAACATATCAAATCATAAATATACATATTAACTTGCCTTGATGAGAGCTTAGGGAAAATTTCAAGAAAACTCCACAAAAGCTCAAAGGGGAAGAAGCAAGTGTCCAAACCAAAACCTCACTACAAAATGAATGAAAAAGGGTTGCTATGAGTTTCCCTAATCCATTTCTAATCCAAAGGAAGAAGATTAGCTAAGTCTAGTAGCTTGGAGAGCTTACCTTGGAGTGATGTGTTGATGAAAAGTTTAGAAAATTGTATGGTTGAGGTCTTGGAGTCTTGATGAAGAAGATGGGTGGATTAGCCCTCAAAGATGAGCTCCAAAGATTGTATTTGGCAAGGCAACAGTGAAGAGAAGAAAGAGTTGGAAGAAGACACAAAGAAATGGAAAGAAGAGATGAAGTGAATGAGATAAGAAGGGAGGAATGAGTCATCCGGTTGTGACTTGTTTCAAAGGGATAATTTTGGTAAAATTTGGGTTAAGTCCTTGGTGAGATAAAAGTGATTATTTGGGCCTCTTCAGCACGTCGAATCGAAACGCGACAGAAGACTAAAGTTCATGAAATGACGAGACCTATCCAATGCACCCAAACTCACAAAACTCATAATCTCATAAAAACCCCTGAAAACTTCCCAAAATTGCAAACCAGCCCCCTACTCTATCCAAACGCACTCGGACTCGCACGAAACTTCGCACGCGCGATCCCTACGCCAAACCCGACTCGCTAAGACTCTAACACACCTACTAACTAAACTACTAACTAACCAAGCAATTAATTAGTAATAATACTGGATTAGGGTACGGGGTGTTACAGAACGCATTACGTGGGCTTGAGGGATATTTGGGTCTGAAACTCGTGCTTAGCACAGTTCCAAATCTATTTCACCACGAAACCACGTTCTAGGTGGGTGTATGAAACCACTGGCTCCAAAGGGCGTCTCACGAAGTCCGCGGCTGAAAGAAGAGCTCTTGGAAGCTGAGCTCTTCGAATCCGTGTTTGTTTTAGACGGGATTCGGGGAAAATCGGGCTAGAGAACTAATCCCGTGGGGTTCTGAGCCTTTTCTGAATGAAAGACTTTGATTGATATTTTGTGCGGCTTTGGGAAGATGTTGGTTGTAGACCGCACCCGCGGTTGAACGATGTGCTCTGGAAAATACTGTGATGGCCCATTACTTAAAATTGGGTTTCCGGCAAATTTGGGCTTAGGAACCAATCTCGTGGGACTCAGGCCCGTTTCGTTCTGAAAATCGTACCTAGTGCAATCTTTTGCCAGTGTTTGGATGAGAACAAGAGTTGGATGATTTTGGTTCGTTTCGGGGTTGGTACTACTTGTCACTTGGTTTGCGATGTGTTGGACACGATTCTTGGCCGGCAAACACATTTTAGGATATTCTGAGACACGTTTTTGCTTCGAAATGTCTTTCAAGCGATTGTGTGGTTACGAACACAATGCAGGGGTTTTAAGGTAGTTTAAGTCCAAGTCTCGTGTTTCGGGCAGTTCGTTCGTAACTCTAGGCGGCTCTGCGAGACTGTACGCTGTAAACCTCATTTCACGCAATTCATTACTTGGGTACGCGCTTTGCAAAGTTCATTGATATGTTTTTACTTTAGAACGTCTTTCAGGAAAATTATGGCTTAAGAGCTTATCTTGTGTGATTCTACCAGGTTTCCGACTGACAAAAGAATCTTGTGCAATCAATAGCCCATATTTGGCTAAAAGCGCATGCCGGATGATTCTAGGTCATTTCAGGGTAATATGGTCTAGTCTTTTGCTTCGAAATGCATTTACAATAATTCCAAGCTGATTTATGCACTTCACGATAATCTCAGATACTTTTCGTTTTGAATAGGGCTTCGAGCGATTCACGGGTAAGGAACGCATTACATGGGCTTGAGGGATGTTTGGGTCTGAAACTCGTGCTTGGGACAGTTCCTAATCTATTTCACTACGAAACCACGTTCTAGGTGGGTGTATGAAACCACTGGCTCCAAAGGGCGTTTCACGAAGTCCACGGCTGAAAGAAGAGCTCTCGGAAGTTCTTTGAATCCGTTTTCGTTTAAGACGAGATTCGGGGAAATTCGGGCCTAAGAACTAATCCCGTGGGGTTCTGAGCCTTTTCTGAATGAAAGAGTTTGATTGATATTTTGTGCGGCTCTGGAAAGATGTTGGTTGTAGACCGCATTCGACGCAACCCGCGGTTGAACAATGTGCTCTGAAAAATACTGTGATGGCCCTTTACTTAAAATTGGGTTTCCGGCAAATTAGGGCTTAGGAACCAATCTCGTGGGACTCAGTCCCGTTTCCTTCTGAAAGTCGTACCTAGTGCAAACTGTAGCCAGTGTTTGGATAAGAACTCGAGTTGGATGATTCTTGTCCGTTTCGGGGTTAGTACTTCATGTCATTTGGTTTGCGATGTGTTGGACACGATTCTAGGCCGGCAAACACATTTTAGGATCTTCTGAGACACGTTTTGCTTTGAAATCTATTTCAAGCGATTGTGTGGTTAGGAACACAATGCATGGGTTTTAAGGTAGTTTAAGACCAAGTCCTGTGTTTCAGGCTGTTCGTTCTTAGTTCTAGGCGGCTCTGCGAAAATGTACGCTGTAAACCTCATTTCACGCAATTCATTGCTTGGGTACGCGCCATGCAAAGTTCATTGCTATGTTTTTACTTTAAAATGGGTTTCTGGAAAATTATGGCTTAAGAGCTTATCTTGTGTGATTCTACCAGGTTTCCGACTGACAAAAGAATCTTGTGCAATCAATAGCCCATATTTGGGTAAAAGCGCATGCCGGATGACTCTAGGTCATTTCGGGGTAATATGGTCTAGTCTTCTCCTTCGAAATGCATTTACAACAATTCCATGCTGATTTACGCACTTCACGGTAACCTTAGATACTTTTCGTTTTGAATAGGGCTTCGAGCGATTCAGGGGTAAGGAACGCATTACATGGGCTTGAGGGATGTTTGGGTCTGAAACCCGTGCTTGGGACAGTTCCTAATCTATTTCACCACGAAACCACGTTCTAGGTGGGTGTATGAAACCACTGGCTCCAAAGGGCGTTTCACGAAGACCGCGGCTGAAAGAAGAGCTCTCGGACGCTGAGCTCTTCGAATTCGTTTTTGTTTAAGACGGGATTCGGGGAAAATCGGGCTAGAGAACTAATCCCGTGGGGTTCTGAGCCTTTTCTGAATGAAAGACTTTGATTGACATTTAGTGCGGCTTTGGGAAGATGTTGGTTGTAGACCGCACCCGCGGTTGAACGATGTGCTCTGAAAGATACTGTGATGGCCCTTTACTTAAAATTGGGTTTCCGGCAAATTTGGGCTTAGGAACCAATCTCGTGGGACTCAGGCCCGTTTCCTTCTGAAAATCGTACCTAGTGCAATCTTTTGCCAGTGTTTGGATAAGAACACGAGTTGGATGATTCTTGTCCATTTCGGGGTTGGTACTACTTGTCACTTGGTTTGCGATGCGTTGGACACGATTCTAGGCCGGCAAACACATTTTAGGATATTTTGAGACACGTTTTTGCTTCGAAATGTCTTTCAAGCGATTGTGTGGTTAGGAAGACAATGCTGGGGTTTTAAGGTAGTTTAAGACCAAGCCTCGTGTTTCGGGCAGTACGTTCGTAATTCTAGGCGGCTCAGCGAAACTGTACGGTGTAAACCTCGTTTCACGCATTTCATTGCTTAGGTACGCGCTTTGCAAAGTTCATTGATATGTTTTTACTTTAGAACGGGTTTCAGGAAAATTATGCCTTAAGAGCTTATCTTGTGTGACTATACCAGGTTTCCGACTGACAAAAGAATCTTATGCAATCAATAGCCCATATTTGGGTAAAAGCGCTTGCTCGATGACTCTAAGTCATTTCGGGGTAATATGGTCTAGTCTTTTGCTTAGAAATGCATTTACAACAATTCCATGCTGATTTACGCACTTCACGATAATCTCATATACTTTTCGTTTTGAACAGGGCTTCGAGCGATTCACGGGAAAGGAACGCATTACATGGGCTTGAGGGATGTTTGGGTCTAAAACTCGTGCTTGGGACAGTTCCTAATCTATTTCACTACGAAACCACGTTCTAGGTGGGTGTATGAAACCACTGGCTCCAAGGGGCGTTTCACAAAGTCCGTGGCTGAAAGGAGAGCACTCGAAAGTTCTTTTAATCCGTTTTCGTTTACGAAGGGATTCGGGGAAAATCGGGCTAGGGAAGTAATCCCGTGGGGTTCTGAGCCTTTTCTGAATGAAAGATTTTAATTGATATTTTGTGCGGCTCCGGGAAGATGTTGGTTGTAGACCGCATTCGAAGCAACCCGCGGTTGAACGATGTGCTCTGAAAAATACTGTGATGGCCCTTTACTTAAAATTGGGTTTCCGGCAAATTAGGGCTTAGGAACCAATCTCGTGGGACTCGGTCCCGTCTCCTTCTGAAAACCGTACCTAGTGCAATCTGTAGCCAGTGTTTGGATAAAAACACGAGTTGGATGATTCTTGTCCGTTTCGAGGTTGGTACTACTTGTCACTTCGTTTGCGATGCGTGTGACACGATTCTAGGCCAACAAACACATTTTAGTATATTCTGAGACAAGTTTTGCTTCGAAATGTGTTTCAAGCGATTGTATGTTTCGAAATACAATGCAGGGGTTTTAAGGTAGTTTAAGACCAAGTCCCGTGTTTCGGGCAATTCGTTCGTAACTCTAGGCGGCTCTGTGAAACTGTACACTGTAAACCTTATTTCACGCAATTCATTGCTTGGGTACGCGCTTTGCAAAGTTCATTGATATGTTTTTACTTTAGAACGGGTTTCTGGAAAATTATGGCTTAAGAGCTTATCTTGTGTGATTCTACTAGGTTTCCGATTGACAAAAGAATCTTGTGCAATCAATAGCCCATATTTGGGTAAAAGCGCATGCCGGATGGCTCTAGGTCATTTCAGGGTAATATGGTCTAGTCTTTTGCTTCGAAATGCATTTACAAAAATTCCATGCTGATTTACGCACTTCACGATAATCTCAGATACTTTTCGTTTTGAATAGGGCTTCGAGCGATTCACGGGTAAGGAACGCATTACATGGGCTTGAGGGTTGTTTAGGTCTGAAACTCGTGCTTGGGAGAGTTCCCAATCTATTTCGCTACGAAACCACGTTCTAGGTGGGTGTGTGAAACCACTGGCTCCGAAGGGCGTTTCACGAAGTCCACGCCTGAAAGAAGAGCTCTCGGAAGTTCTTCGAATCCGTTTTCGTTTAAGACGGGATTCGGGAAAATTCGGGATAGGGTTATGAGCCTTTTCTGAATGAAAGAGTTTGATTGATATTTTGTGCGGCTCTGGGAAGATGTTGGTTGTAGACCGCATTCGACGTAACCCGCGGTTGAACGATGTGCTCTGAAAAATACTGTGATGGCTCTTCACTTAAAATTGGGTTTCCGGCAAATTAGGGCTTAGGAACCAATCTCGTGGGACTCAGTCCCGTTTCCTTCTGAAAACCGTACCCAGTGCAATCAGCAGCCAGTGTTTGGATAAGAACACGAGTTGGATGATTCTTGTGCGTTTCGGGGTTGGTACTGCTTGTCACTTGGTTTGCGATGCGTTGGACACAATTCTAGGCCGGCAAACACATTTTAGGATATTCTGAGACACGTTTCACTTCGAAATGTGTTTCAAGCGATTGTGTGGTTAGGAACACAATGCAGAGATTTTAAGGTTGTTTAAGACCAAGTCCCGTGTTTCGGGCAGTTCGTTCGTAATTCTAGGCGGCTCTGCGAAACTGTACGCTGTAAACCTCATTGCACGCAATTCATTGCTAGGGTACGCGTTTTGCAAAGTTCATTGATATGTTTTTACTTTAGAACGGGTTTCAGGAAAATTATGGCTTAAGAGCTTATCTTGTGTGATTCTACCTGGTTTCCCACTGACAAAAGAATCTTGTGCAATCAATAGCCCATATTTGGGTAAAAGCGCATGCCGGATGACTCTAGGTCATTTCAGGGTAATATGGTCTAGTATTTTGCTTCGAAATGCATTTACAACAATTCCATGCTGATTTACGCACTTAACGATAAACTCAGATACTTTCCGTTTTCAATAGAGCTTCGAGCGATTCACGGGTAAGGAACGCATTACATGGGCTTCAGGGATGTTTGGGTCTGAAACTCGTGCTTCGGACAGTTCCTAATCTATTTCACTACGAAACCACGTTCTAGGTGGGTGTATGAAACCACTGGCTCCAAAGGGCGTTTCACGAAGTCCGCGGCTGAAAGAAGAGCTCTCGGAAGTTCTTTGAATCCGTTTTCGTTTAAGACGGGATTCGGGGAAATTCGGGCTAGAGACCTAATCCCGTGGGGTTCTGAGCCTTTTCTGAATGAAAGAGTTTGATTGATATTTTGTACGGCTCTTGGAAGACGTTGGTTGTAGACCGCTTTCGACGCAACCCGCGGTTGAACGATGTGCCCTGGAAAACACTGTGATGGCTCTTTACTTTAAAATGGGTTTCCGGCAAATTAGTGCTTAGGAACCAATGTCGCGGGACTCAGTCCCATTTCCTTCTTAAAACCGTATCTAGTGCAATCAATGGCCAGTACTTCGATAAGAACACGAGTTGGATGATTCTGGGGCGTTCCGGTGTGTTACTATTTGTGTCGCGACCCCGGACCGAGGTTTTCCCAAAGTCCGGGACCCGCGACGGTTGTTGTCCATCCAGCTACGATTAACCCACAGGTTTCCGCGGTGAGGATTCCCAAAAACGAACATGTAACAATCTCACACGAACAATGATTTGCGGAAGCGTGCAAGTAATCTCATCACAACTTAATCACATAAACCTTGTGATTCCGAATGGCATAAGTTAAGTCATCATTAAGACGATAATCAGAGGAGAAAATGTAAGCATAGCATTACCAAATTCAGTTCAAGTTTCAAAATAACAAAGTGTTAAGTTACATAACCCCAAAAGTGAAAAAGGCCAACAAAGGCCATACATTCCCAAATATCAAAATAATCCCATCCATGTGTATCATGCTCAAGACTCCGCCCGACGTCTAGAGGACGTCGTCGGGTTGCCACTCACGGGCTGAGGGTGGCCCAAAAGCCTCCTCCGGGCGCTCCCACGCAAAGCCAACGGCGCCTGCATCTAAACACCAAAACAAAGGGATCAGACACGACGGTCTGGCAGGTGAACAGCTTGGACATAATATAAATCAGATAATGTGAAAGTAATCAGCACTTTAAAACATTGCATGAGATCTGAACAAAAACATGTTTAAGTGTAATTCAAAACTAACATACTTTTAAATAAAATAACATGATTCACGGATCCACATTGAGCTCATCCTTTCTCCGTCATACGCAATGACAAGAGCAAGCAGAACGAAACAGAACGTGACAAAACAAAACAGAAGTCCGAGCCACACAAGGTGGGCGGAAAACCGGCCGCGGAACCGGACAGAACAAAGATGTGTATAAATACACGGCTAATCTGCAGATTACCCTTATGTTTAAGGACCCCCGAACTAGTGGATCAGACTGAAAGGGCAGTCCAAGCTCAGTGAGACTCTATGATATCCATGTATGCATAAAACATATCGATGCTCGTACAAAACTTAGGAAAAATGGGGAAAAACACTTATCAAAATAATGCAAGACGAGACTAAACAAGCAAGGCTGGAAAAGTGTCCCCATTATAGTTCTTGAGACAAATTAAAAGTTCAATACATGCTTGTAAATCCAAAACAGGTACAGAGCGTGTTCTTCGTGTTAAAATTCAAGATTTCGGAACAATTATGTCAAGTATATGCTAAGGTTCTTTGTTTGATTCTCGTGAAGTTGAAACCCAAATGTTGGAGTTTACATGAATTGGTGTTCCCGAAGCTGGACAACATGTCATGTTTCAACTGCACAGCATCAGGCTAAAGACCCCATAACATATCCTAGTTTTTATCTCCCCTCTAAACCCCTTCAAAATTCTCCTTCTGCACACTCGGTCACCTCGCGGCTACCTGGCGGCTGGCCGCCGGGTGCTGGTCGGCTGACCGACCAACCGACCGACCGCTGACCGACTGATCAGGAGGATACTACTTTTCAATTTCATGCGCAGGTCGGCTAGCCGCCTGCTGACCGCCAGCGGACCGACCTCGCTCTGTACAGAAATTGAGCTACTGTAATTCTAACCGACACAGGGGCGGTTAGCCGTGGGTCGACAGTCGGCTAGCCGACTGCTGACCGACTGCTGACCGACCACACCCTGTGCAGAAAATTGAGTTACTGGAATTCTGACCGACACAGGGGCGGTTAGCCGTGGGTCGACAGTCGGCTAGCCGACTGCTGACCGACTGCTGACCGACCACACCCTGTGCAGAAAATTGAGTTACTGGAATTCTGACCGACACAGGGGCGGTTAGCCGTGGGTCGACAGTCGGCTAGCCGACTGCTGACCGACTGCTGACCGCCGGTGTGCGGCAGCTTCAGTCAGATTCAGAATTTCCACTCCCTTCTCACCATTTCTTTCCTTTGTCAAATCCTGCATATCCCCTGAGCCTCCATGCTCTCCAAGGGCCAATTTCCATTCAAAATCTAACAATCCACACTTCCATATCACCTCACAACCTTTCCTCCATTCTTTCATCCATTTATAAAACACATTGACAAGATAAAAGCGACTTCAAATGAATGAAAAACCATTAACACAATCCCATTAGCTTATGCATTTCAATTAAAACAAAATTACAGACTATACACTTTTGGAAACATACATTGCCCAAATTATCATGGAAAAGAAATCAAACCATGAAAGCTAAAGAAATCAAACATTGCATGTATCATGAATCTAAGTTGTTCACTTGCCTTTCCCAACGTCCTAGCCCAACAAATCTTAGAACAAAGCCTACCAAATGTACTCCACGAAATCTACAAGAAAACCCATGAAAAGAACTTCAAAAATCCACCAAAAAGAGAAGACAGTGACCCATTTCGAAATGGGTGTTGCATGTTTGAAAAATGGGTTCCTAAGGAACTCAAAAGACTACATTGAAGAGGAGGAAGAGATCTATTACCTGAAGCTTGCTAAACAAGAAGAGGAGAAGAAAACGGAGTGGATACACAGCTGGGATCTCCAAGAAAATGGCAGCACTAGATTCTTAGAGTTGAGAGGAAGAAGATGGTAAGATTGGTTTTTGATTTGGGGCTCTCTAGCTTTGGTTCGCAAAGAGAAGAAGGGAAAGGAAGAAGAGGAAGAAACCACAGCTGGGTTGAGGGAAAGTTGCAGGAAGAGTTCAGAATCGTGAGTGAAGAGAAATGAGGGAGAAGGAGATTTGATTCAAGTGGGTTCTTGTGGGCCCCATTGCTCAGAACTTGCAATGGTTAAACACTGACTTGTGGGCCCCGGATGAGAACGACGAAGAAGACTAAAATGATCGCCGAAAAATCTAGTTTCCAAAAAGTATAAATTTGGCATAGTTTTGCGATTTCGAAATTTGAGTCCAGATTTGGTGTGAAAAGACTGATTTACCCCTTTGGGCCAAAACTTGGGTTTCTGAGCCTAAAACACAAACAAGTTGAACACAAAAGTTTATTAATAAAATAAAACCATTTAAAAGAGATTGAAATCACGATTAAAATCAGAAGACTGGAATTTCCTCCCAAGCTTACACGTTCACTCAAGGCACCCTTAAGTGTGACCAAAAAGCACAAGACGCTCTCAAAATTCCCCAAAGCTAATTCTAGACTAAATCGGACCAATTTCTAATCCCACGCACACTAACTCACATTACAACTAAACCCGCATTTAGTTAACACTAATCGCGCTAAATCCTGGGTCGGGGTTTGACATCCTCCACCCCTTAGGTTATTTGGTCCTCCAAATAAAATAAATATACCTCTGGTAATAGTTCAGGATACTTTCTCTGGACTTGCTCTCGTAGTTCCCATGTCGCTTCTTCTGGCTCATGATTTTCCCACTGTACTTTGACCCAGTGAATTGTCCGATTTCTTAATTCTTGTTCTTTGGTGTCCACAATTCTAACCGGTTTCTCCACATACGATGCATCTTCTCGAATTTCCATTGGTTCGTGCCGCAAAACATGAGAAGGATTTGGGACGTATTTCTTCAACATAGAAACGTGAAAAACATTGTGTACCCCGGAGAGTTCCGGCGGTAACGCAAGTCTATAGGCAACGTCTCCTATCTTGCTCAAAATCTCATACGGTCCGATGTACCTCCTCGCAAGCTTGCCTTTCTGTCCAAATCTTAGAGTTCCTCTAACCGGAGATACTTTCAAAAATACCTTGTCACCTTCTTTAAACTGCAAATCTCTTCTACGTGTATCAGCATAACTCTTTTGTCTACTTCGAGCAACTTTTAACCGTTCTTGAATCAATTTGATCTTATCACTTGTTTCTCCAACTATTGTCGGTCCGTGAAAGCTACGAACACCGACTTCTTCCCAGCAAACAGGAGTTCTGCATCTCCTACCATAGAGTGCTTCGAAAGGGGCCATCCCAATACTGGAATGGTAGCTGTTGTTATATGCAAACTCACACAGTGGTAAATACTCATCCCATTGAACCTTGAAATCTAGCACACAAGCCCGTAGCATGTCCTCTAAAGTCTGTATAGTTCGCTCTGACTGGCCATCAGTCTGAGGATGGTATGCAGTGCTGAATTGCAACTTAGTGCCCATAGATTCGAATAGGGTATTCCAAAACCTCGAAACAAATCTGCTATCTCTGTCGGAAGTGATGGAGACGGGCTGTCCATGTCTGCTGACTATCTCAGTCACAAATAAATCTGCAAGTGGTGCCATATGCATCTTACTCCCTGTCTTCATAGGAATGAAGTGAGCAGACTTCGTAAGACGATCTACTATAACCCAGATGGCATTGTTCCCTTTCTTGGTAGTAGGCAAACCGGAGACAAAATCCATAGTGATGTGTTCCCATTTCCACTCCGGAATGTCCAATGGTTGCAACAACCCTGGAGGTTTTTGGTGTTCTGCCTTAATCTGCTGACACGTGAGGCACCTAGATACAAAAGCCGCAATCTCACGCTTCATGTTATTCCACCAGAATCGGTTCCTCAAATTTTGGTACATCTTTGTACTTCCAGGATGCATGGAGTATCTCGCGTTATGAGCTTCAGTCATAATTTCATTCTTCAAGTCCTCGAGGTTAGGCACACACAAACGGTCACGGAAGTACAACACTCCACCTACGACCCTGAAGTCTGGTCGTTCGGAAATGTGTTCCACAATCTTGGCCAAGTCCGGATCTTGCAATTGACTGTCTTTGATGTTCTGGATGAAAGTAGGTTCAGACGCTATCATGCTTGCCAACATCACGCCCTGCCTTAACGGATGCACTTCTACTCCCAGTTCTTCAAATTGACACAAAACACCGACTCCTCTCAAGTTGGCCATAACCACTGATTTTCTGCTCAACGCATCAGCTACTACATTCACCTTGCCCGGATGATACTTGATTGGAAAGTCATAGTCTTTGATGTACTCCATCCAT
Organism: Persea americana; assembly: GCA_029852735.1. Taxonomy (NCBI): domain Eukaryota; kingdom Viridiplantae; phylum Streptophyta; class Magnoliopsida; order Laurales; family Lauraceae; genus Persea; species Persea americana. The sequence continues at coordinate 58,668,352 of CM056810.1, forward strand.
CGTCTCTGCCTCATGTTCAACTCTTTCTGCGAAAATAGATACTGTAGACTCCGGTGATCTGAATGTACTTCAAATTTCTCTCCATATAGGTAATGTCTCCACATTTTCAAAGCAAATACAACCGCTGCTAATTCCAAATCATGAGTTGCGTAATTCTTTTCATGCTCTTTCAACTGCCTTGAACCATAAGCAACTACTTTGTCGTTCTGCATCAACACACAACCCAATCCTACATTCGAAGCATTTGTATAGATAACAAATCCTCCACTTCCCGACGGTAAAGTGAGGATCGGAGCTGTAGTCAATCTTTTCTTCAGCTCTAGAAAACTCTCTTCACACTGGTCTGTCCATATAAAAGGCACATTTTTCCTAGTTAACTTTGTCAATGGTGCTGCAATAGATGAAAATCCCTGGACAAACCTCCTGTAGTAACCTGCTAGTCCCAAAAAGCTTCTGATTTCCGTCACACTGCTTGGCCTTTTCCAATTGACGACTGCTTCAACTTTGGACTGATCCACTGCTAAGCCTTTTTTCGAAACAACGTGGCCTAGAAAAGTCACTTGCTCTAACCAAAATTCACACTTACTTAGCTTTGCATAGAGCTGGTTGTCCTTCAAAAGCTGTAATGATATCCTCAAGTGCTCTTCATGCTCTTCCTTACTCTTAGAATACACTAAAACGTCATCAATAAACACCACTGTAAAGTGATCCAAATACTCCGCAAAGACTTTGTTCATGAGAGCCATAAAAACCGCGGGTGCATTAGTCAACCCAAATGGCATCACCAGAAACTCATAGTGCCCGTATCTTGTTCGAAAAGCTGTTTTAGGCACGTCTGTCTCTCTAACTCGCAGCTGATAATACCCAGACCTCAAATCTATCTTGGAAAAATACGCTGCTCCTTGCAATTGATCAAATAATTCATCTATTCTCGGCAACGGATACTTGTTCTTGACAGTCATGTGGTTCAGTCTTCTATAGTCTATGCACATTCTCCAGCTTCCATCCTTCTTTTTCACAAACAACACAGGTGCTCCCCAAGGTGAAACGCTTGGTCTAATGAGACCTTTACTCAATAGTCCTTGCAATTGGAGTTTTAGTTCGCCTAATTCTGCTGGAGCCATCCTGTAAGGTGCAATAGAAATTGGAGCTGTCCCTGGAAGGAGCTCAATCGTGAACTCAACCTCCCGAATTAGTGGTAATCCTGGGATTTCTTCTGGAAAAACATCTGGAAACTCACATACAACGGGGATTTCCTCCACCCCTTGGGACCGTTTATCCTCCGTGATAAACGCTATAAAAGCCTCACAACCACTAGACACCATCCTGCTCGCCTTTAGTGCTGAAATAATCCCCACTTGGCCTTTCTTCCTGTTTCCCTGAACAATCAAATCTACCTGTTCTCCTATCAACTTAAAAGTAATAGTTTTACTAAAGCAATCCATGGTTGCATGATACTTCTCTAACCAATCCATGCCTAGGATGACATCAAAATCATGCATGTCTAAAATAATAAGATCTGCTGGAAGGTTGACTTCTCCTAATAGAACTGAGCAATTTGGGTAATAGAGTCTACAAACGGCCTGCTTACCTACTGGTGTAGTGACAGTCAAAATATAATCAAGAATCCTAGATGGCATAGCAATCAGCTTCGCAAACACAGGAGATAAAAAGGAATGAGTGCTTCCAGGATCAAATAAAATTTGAGCTTCTACTCCACAGATGAAAAGTTTACCTTCTACTACATCGCCCGCAGCATCGGCATCGACACGATTAAGATTATATGCCCGCCCTTGCTGCCGTGGTCTATTCTGCCTTCCTTGTGCATCTCTGCTCTGCTGCTGCTGCTGAGGTGGACGAGCATTCTGATTTTGAACTTGTTGCCTGACTTGCTGCTGCTGAGGTGGTCTTGGTTGGTTCTGGGCTGGAGCCTGTGGTGCTGCTTGCCTTTGTGGCTGGTTCCTATTAGCCTGATTTTGCACCTGTGGGCAATCCCGAATGGCATGGTCCATAGCCCCACATCTAAAACAAGCTCCCGTGGCTTTACGACATTGTGCAGTCTCATGATTCTTGCCACAATGTGCACACGCACCTTGCCTAGGAGGGTTTTGTTCTTGCCGTGGCTTCTTATTCTGTGACCTCTGGTTCTGTTGGTGGTACTGTTGCTTTCTATCCCTGATGATCTGATTGTTGATATCCTCGAACTTGTATGCTCTCTTAACTGCTTCGTCGAAGGTGGCTGGTGGAACTACTCCTGTAGCATCCCTCATGATGATGGGGTTCAGCCCTTCTAAGAATTTAGTGATCTTCTTCTGCTCGGTGTCTATCAACTCTCGGGCATATCTAGCAAGCCTTTCAAACTTTGTCACATATTCTAAAACTGTCGTGTTACCCTGCCTGAGCTACTGAAACTCTATAGCTTTCTGCCTCTTGACATGAGAAGGGACATACTTATCAGTGAATTGAATCTTAAAAGTTTCCCATGTAACTCCATCTGGCATAATCTGATACGGTTCCTTAACCGTTTGCCACCATGTGTCCGCTAATCCATAAAATAGAGAAGCTGTGAGGTTGACCTTCTGTAAGCCTGTACAAGTGAATACATCGAAGATCTTCTCTACATTAACTAGCCAGTCATCTGCAGCCAACGGGTCTTCTTGACCTGAGAACTCCTTGGGTCCTCTCTTCCTGAACCTCTCGAACAAAATGTTAGGGTCATGTTCTCGATTGTTGATGATGATATTCGGTCCCCCCGGTTGCCTAGGCGGAGGTAGAGGCCTAGTTTGTAAAACTTCCAAAAGCTGTCGTTGAACTTGTGCCATTTCCTCATCCTTCTTAGCTAGCTGTTCTTGGAACCTAGCTTGGTTCTCATTGGCCTCCCTTTGTAGCCTAGCATGGACTTCATTAGCTTCCCTCTGCATTCTTGTCTGACTTTCATTAGCTTGCCTCTGTTGTTCTAACATGGCTTGCATGAGTGCCTGAAACTGAGTCATTGTAGGTGGCTGTTCATGAAGTGTTTCACTGTTATCATTATTGGTATTGCTCCCTGAAGCATTCTGATTCGGAGTTCTTCTTGGAGGCATGATGCTGTAAAACAAATTGTCAGTACATATTAGCAAATTGGGGTTTGGTTTCTAAGTCCACACCACTGATCTAACGTGCTCACGGATCCTCGCCACGTCCCTAAGAGTTTCTAGTTTCTTTTAATTGCCTGAAACATGTCCCGCTCTGATACCAGTCCTGTCGCGACCCCGGACCGAGGTTTTCCCAAAGTCCGGGACCCGCGACGGTTGTTGTCCATCCAGCTACGATTAACCCACAGGTTTCCGCGGTGAGGATTCCCAAAAACGAACATGTAACAATCTCACACGAACAATGATTTGCGGAAGCGTGCAAGTAATCTCATCACAACTTAATCACATAAACCTTGTGATTCCGAATGGCATAAGTTAAGTCATCATTAAGACGATAATCAGAGGAGAAAATGTAAGCATAGCATTACCAAATTCAGTTCAAGTTTCAAAATAACAAAGTGTTAAGTTACATAACCCCAAAAGTGAAAAAGGCCAACAAAGGCCATACATTCCCAAATATCAAAATAATCCCATCCATGTGTATCATGCTCAAGACTCCGCCCGACGTCTAGAGGACGTCGTCGGGTTGCCACTCACGGGCTGAGGGTGGCCCAAAAGCCTCCTCCGGGCGCTCCCACGCAAAGCCAACGGCGCCTGCATCTAAACACCAAAACAAAGGGATCAGACACGACGGTCTGGCAGGTGAACAGCTTGGACATAATATAAATCAGATAATGTGAAAGTAATCAGCACTTTAAAACATTGCATGAGATCTGAACAAAAACATGTTTAAGTGTAATTCAAAACTAACATACTTTTAAATAAAATAACATGATTCACGGATCCACATTGAGCTCATCCTTTCTCCGTCATACGCAATGACAAGAGCAAGCAGAACGAAACAGAACGTGACAAAACAAAACAGAAGTCCGAGCCACACAAGGTGGGCGGAAAACCGGCCGCGGAACCGGACAGAACAAAGATGTGTATAAATACACGGCTAATCTGCAGATTGCCCTTATGTTTAAGGACCCCCGAACTAGTGGATCAGACTGAAAGGGCAGTCCAAGCTCAGTGAGACTCTATGATATCCATGTATGCATAAAACATATCGATGCTCGTACAAAACTTAGCGAAAAATGGGGAAAAACACTTATCAAAATAATGCAAGACGAGACTAAACAAGCAAGGCTGGAAAAGTGTCCCCATTATAGTTCTTGAGACAAATTAAAAGTTCAATACATGCTTGTAAATCCAAAACAGGTACAGAGCGTGTTCTTCGTGTTAAAATTCAAGATTTCGGAACAATTATGTCAAGTATATGCTAAGGTTCTTTGTTTGATTCTCGTGAAGTTGAAACCCAAATGTTGGAGTTTACATGAATTGGTGTTCCCGAAGCTGGACAACATGTCATGTTTCAACTGCACAGCATCAGGCTAAAGACCCCATAACATATCCTAGTTTTTATCTCCCCTCTAAACCCCTTCAAAATTCTCCTTCTGCACACTCGGTCACCTCGCGGCTACCTGGCGGCTGGCCGCCGGGTGCTGGTCGGCTGACCGACCAACCGACCGACCGCTGACCGACTGATCAGGAGGATACTACTTTTCAATTTCATGCGCAGGTCGGCTAGCCGCCTGCTGACCGCCAGCGGACCGACCTCGCTCTGTACAGAAATTGAGCTACTGTAATTCTAACCGACACAGGGGCGGTTAGCCGTGGGTCGACAGTCGGCTAGCCGACTGCTGACCGACTGCTGACCGACCACACCCTGTGCAGAAAATTGAGTTACTGGAATTCTGACCGACACAGGGGCGGTTAGCCGTGGGTCGACAGTCGGCTAGCCGACTGCTGACCGACTGCTGACCGACCACACCCTGTGCAGAAAATTGAGTTACTGGAATTCTGACCGACACAGGGGCGGTTAGCCGTGGGTCGACAGTCGGCTAGCCGACTGCTGACCGACTGCTGACCGCCGGTGTGCGGCAGCTTCAGTCAGATTCAGAATTTCCACTCCCTTCTCACCATTTCTTTCCTTTGTCAAATCCTGCATATCCCCTGAGCCTCCATGCTCTCCAAGGGCCAATTTCCATTCAAAATCTAACAATCCACACTTCCATATCACCTCACAACCTTTCCTCCATTCTTTCATCCATTTATAAAACACATTGACAAGATAAAAGCGACTTCAAATGAATGAAAAACCATTAACACAATCCCATTAGCTTATGCATTTCAATTAAAACAAAATTACAGACTATACACTTTTGGAAACATACATTGCCCAAATTATCATGGAAAAGAAATCAAACCATGAAAGCTAAAGAAATCAAACATTGCATGTATCATGAATCTAAGTTGTTCACTTGCCTTTCCCAACGTCCTAGCCCAACAAATCTTAGAACAAAGCCTACCAAATGTACTCCACGAAATCTACAAGAAAACCCATGAAAAGAACTTCAAAAATCCACCAAAAAGAGAAGACAGTGACCCATTTCGAAATGGGTGTTGCATGTTTGAAAAATGGGTTCCTAAGGAACTCAAAAGACTACATTGAAGAGGAGGAAGAGATCTATTACCTGAAGCTTGCTAAACAAGAAGAGGAGAAGAAAACGGAGTGGATACACAGCTGGGATCTCCAAGAAAATGGCAGCACTAGATTCTTAGAGTTGAGAGGAAGAAGATGGTAAGATTGGTTTTTGATTTGGGGCTCTCTAGCTTTGGTTCGCAAAGAGAAGAAGGGAAAGGAAGAAGAGGAAGAAACCACAGCTGGGTTGAGGGAAAGTTGCAGGAAGAGTTCAGAATCGTGAGTGAAGAGAAATGAGGGAGAAGGAGATTTGATTCAAGTGGGTTCTTGTGGGCCCCATTGCTCAGAACTTGCAATGGTTAAAACACTGACTTGTGGGCCCCGGATGAGAACGACGAAGAAGACTAAAATGATCGCCGAAAAATCTAGTTTCCAAAAAGTATAAATTTGGCATAGTTTTGCGATTTCGAAATTTGAGTCCAGATTTGGTGTGAAAAGACTGATTTACCCCTTTGGGCCAAAACTTGGGTTTCTGAGCCTAAAACACAAACAAGTTGAACACAAAAGTTTATTAATAAAATAAAACCATTTAAAAGAGATTGAAATCACGATTAAAATCAGAAGACTGGAATTTCCTCCCAAGCTTACACGTTCACTCAAGGCACCCTTAAGTGTGACCAAAAAGCACAAGACGCTCTCAAAATTCCCCAAAGCTAATTCTAGACTAAATCGGACCAATTTCTAATCCCACGCACACTAACTCACATTACAACTAAACCCGCATTTAGTTAACACTAATCGCGCTAAATCCTGGGTCGGGGTTTGACAATTTGTCTTCGGGATTGCGATGCGTTTGGTACGATTGTAGGCCGACAAATACATTTCATGATATTCTGAGACACGTATCCCTTCGAAATGAGTCTCAAGCGAGTGTGTGGTTTGGAACGCACTGCAGGGGTTTCAAGGCCCTTTAACACCGAGACCCGTGCCTCGGGCAGTTCGTTCGTGATTCTAGGCGGATCTGCGAAGCTATACGTTGTAGACCACATTTCACACAAATGATTGTTTGGATACGCGCTCTCCAAAGATCTTTGATACATTTTACTTTAAAACGGGTTTCAGGAAAAGTTGGGCTTAAGAGCAGATATCAAGAGATTCTTTCAGGTTTCCGACCGACAAAAGAATCTCGTGCAATCAATAGCCCGTATTTGGATAAGAGCGCATGCCGGATGACTCTATGGTCTAGGGTTTAGTCCTTTGCTTCGAAATGCGTTTACTAAAACTCCATGCCGAAATACACATGTAATGATGTTCTCAGATACTTTTCGTTTTGAATAGGGTTTCGGGCGACTCACGGGTAAGGAACGCATTACATGGGCTTGAGGGATGTTTGGGTCTGAAACTCGTGCTTGCGACAGTTCCTAATCTATTTCGCTACAAAACCACGTTCGAGGTGGGCGTGTGAAACCACCGGCTCCAAAGGGCGTTTCACGAAGTCCGCAGCTGAATGAAGAGCTCTCGGAAGCTCTTTGAATCTGTTTTCGTTTAAGACGGAATTCAGGGAAAATTTGGGCTACAGACCTAATCCCGTGGGGTTCAGAGCCTTTTCTGAATGAAAGAGTCTGATTAATATTTTGTGCGGCTCTGGGAAGACGTTGGTTGTAGACCGCATTCGACGCAACTCGCGGTTGAACGATGTGCCCTGGAAAATACTGTGATGGCTCTTTACTTTAAAATGGGTTTCCGGCAAATTAGTGCTTTGGAACCAATGTCGCGGGACTCAGTCCCATTTCCTTCTTAAAACCGTTTCTCGTGCAATCAATGGCCAGCACTTGGATAAGAACACGAGTTGGATGATTCTGGGGCGTTCCGGGGTGTTACTATTTGTCTTCGGGATTGCGATGCGTTTGGTATGATTGCTGGCGACGAACACATTTTATGATATTCTGAGAAACGTATCCCTTCGAAATGAGTCTCGAGCGAGTGTGTGGTAAGGAACGCAGTGCAGGGTTTTCAAGGTCCTTTAACACCGAGACCCGTACCTCGGGCAGTTCGTTCGTGATTCTAGGCGAATCTACGAAGCTATACGCTGTAGACCACATTTCACACAAATGATTGTTTGGATACGCGCTCTCCACAGATCTTTGATACATTTTACTTTAAAACGGGTTTCAGGAAAAGTTGGGCTTAAGAGCTGATCTCATGAGATTCTTACAGGTTTCCGACCGACCAAAGAATCTTGTGCAATCAATAGCCCGTATTTGAGTAAGAGCGCGTGCCGGATGACTCTATGGTCTCGGGTTTAGTCCTTTGCTTCGAAATGCGTTTACTACAATTCCACGCCGAAAAACACATGTAATGATGATCTCAGATACTTTTCGTTTTGAATAGGGTTTCAGGAGATTCTCGGGTAAGGAACGCATTACATGGGCTTGAGAGATGTTTAGGTCTGAAACACGTGTTTGGGACTGTTCCTAATCTATTTCGCTACGAAACCACGTTCTTGGTGGGAGTGTGAAACCACTGGCTCCAAAGGGCGTTTCACGAAGTCCGCGGCTGAAAGAAGAGCTCTCGGAAGTTATTCGAATCCGTTTTCGTTTAAGACGGGATTCAGGGAAATTCGGGCTAGAGAACTAATCCCATGGGGTTCTGAGCCTTTTCTGAATGAAAGAGTTTGATTGATGTTTTGTGCGGTTCTGGGAAGACGTTGGTTGTAGACCGCATTCGACGCAACCAGCGGTTGAACGATGTGCTTTGAAAAATACTGTGATGGCTCTTTACTTAGGCAAATTAGGGCTTAGGAACCAATCTCGTGGGACTCAGTCCCGTTTCCTTCTGAAAACCGTACCCAGTGCAATCAGTAGCTAGTGTTTGGATAAGAACACGAGTTGGATGATTCTTGTGCGTTTCGGGGTTGGTACTACTTGTCACTTGGTTTGCGATACGTTGGACACGATTCTAGGCCGGCAAACACATTTTAGGATATTTTGAGACACGTTTTGCTTCGAAATGTGTTTCAAGCGATTGTGTGGTTAGGAGCACAATGCCGGGGTTTTAAGTTAGTTTAAGACCAAGTCCCGTGTTTCGGGTAGTTCGTTCGTAATTCTAGGCGGCTCTGCGAAACTGTACGCTGTAAACCTCATTTCACGCAATTCATTGCTTGGATACGCGCTTTGCAAAGTTCATTGATATGTTTTTACTTTAGAACGGGTTTCAGGAAAATTATGGCTTAAGAGCTTATCTTGTGTGATTCTACCAGGTTTCCGACAGAGAAAAGAATCTTGTGCAATCAACAGCCCAAATTTGGGTAAAAGAGCATGCCGGATGACTGTAGGTCATTTCAGGGTAACGTGGTCTAGTCTTTTTCTTCTAAATGCATTTACAACAATTCCATGCTGATTTACGCACTTCACGATAATCTTAAATACTTTTCGTTTTGAATAGGGCTTCGAGCGATTCACGGGTAAGGAACGCATTACATGGGCTTGGGGGATGTTTAGGTCTGAATATCGTGCTTGGGACAGTTCCTAATCTATTTCACTAAGAAACCACTTTGTAGGTGGCTGTATGAAACCACTGGCTCCAAATGGCATTTCACGAAGTCCGCGGCTGAAAAAAAGAGCTCTCGGAAGTTCTATGAATCCATTTTCGTTTAAGACGTGATTCGGGGAAATTCGGGCTAGAGAACTAATCCCGTGTGGTTCTGAGCCTTTTCTGAATGAAAGAGTTTGACTGATATTTTGTGCGGCTCTAGGAAGATGTTGGTTGTGGACCGCATTCGACACAATCTGCGGTTAAACGATGTGCTCTGAAAAATACTGTGACGGCTCTTTACTTTAAATTGGGTTTCCGGCAAATTAGGGCTTAGGAACCAATCTCGTGGGACTCAGTTCCGTTTCCTTCTGAAAACCGTATCTAGTGCAATCAATCGCCAATGTTTGGATAAGGACACGAGTTGGATGATTCTTGTGCGTTTCGGGGTTGGTACTATTTGTCACTTAGTTTGTGATGCGTTGGACACAATTCTAGGCTGGCAAACACATTTATGGATATTTTGAGACACGTTTTGCTTCGAAATGTGTTTCAAGCGATTGTGGGGTTAAGAACACAATGCAGGGGTTTTAAGGTAGTTTAAGACCAAGTCCCGTGTGATGAGAATGCAAAATGTCATATTTTTCTCCATTAATGTTAAGTGCTTTATACTTATTTGATGCCTAAATGTACTCATTATTCTTGTATTTTTATTTAGGTGCAAATGGAGGCATTAAGTGCAAAATGAAGTTAATTGGGCAATTCTGGACAGTTTGGAATAGGGCTTCGGGCGTTTCACGAAGTCTGCGGCTGAAAGAAGAGCTCTCGGAAGTTCTTTGAATCCTTTTTCATTTAAGACGGGATTCGGGGAAATTCGGGCATGAGAACTAATCCCGTGGGGTTCTGAGCCTCTTCTGAATGAAAGAGTTTGACTGATGTTTTGTGGGGCTTTGGGAAGATGTTGGTTGTAGACCGTATTCGACGCAACCCGCGGCTGAACGATGTGCTCTGGAAAATACTGTGATGGCTCTTTACTTTAAAATGGGTTTCCGGCAAATCAGGGCCTAGGAACCAATGTCGCGGGACTCAGTCCCATTTCCTTCTAAAAACCGTATCTAGTGCATTCAATGGCCAGTACTTGGATAAGAACACGCGTATGATGATTCTGGGGCGTTCCAGGGTGTTACTATTAGTCTTCTGGATTGCGATGCGTTTGGTACGATTCTAGGCCAACAAACACATTTTATGATATTCTGAGACACGTATCCCTTCGAAATGAGTTTCAAACGATTCTCTGGTTAGGAACGCACTGCTGGGGTTTCAAGGTCCTTTAACACCGAGACCCTTGCCTCGGGCAGTTCGTTCGTGATTCGAGGCGGATCTGCGATGCTATACGCTGTAGACCACATTTCACACAAATATTTGTTTGGATACGCGCTCTCCGAAGATCTTTGATACGTTTTACTTTAAAACGGGTATCAGGAAAAGTTGTGCTTAAGAGCTGATATCATGAGATTCTTCTAGGTTACCGACCGACAAAAGATTCTTGTGCAATCAACAGCCCATATTTGGATAAAAGCGCGTGCCGGATGACTTTATGTTCTAGGGACTTGTCCTTTGCTTCGAAATGCGTTTACTACAATTCCGTGCCGAAATACACATGTAATGAGAATCTCAGATACTTTTCGTTTTGAATATGGTTTCGGGCGATTCACGGGTAAGGAACGCATTACATGGGCTTCAGGGATGTTTAGGTCTGAAACTCGTGCTTGGGACAGTTCCTAATCTATTTCACTACGAAACCACGTTCTAGGTGGGTGTATGAAACCACTGGCTCCAAAGGGCGTTTCATGAAGTCCGCGGCTGAAAGAAGAGCTCTTGGAAGTTCTTTGAATCCGTTTTCGTTTAAAACGGGATACGTGGAAATTCGGGCTAGAGAACTAATCCGGTGTGGGTCTAGCCTTTTCTGAATAAAAGAGTTTGATTGATATTTTGTGCGGCTTTGGGAAGACGTTGGTTGTAGACCGCATTCAATGCTATCCGCGGTTGAACGATGTGCTCTGAAAAATACTGTGATGGCTCTTTACTTTAAATTAGGTTTCCGGAAAATTAGGGCTTAGGAACCAATCTCGTGGGACTCAGTTCCGTTTCCTTCTGAAAACCGTATCTAGTGCAATCAATCGCCAATGTTTGGATAAGGACACGAGTTGGATGATTCTTGTGCGTTTCGGGGTTGGTACTATTTGTCACTTAGTTTGTGATGCGTTGGACACGATTCTAGGCTGGCAAACACATTTATGGATATTTTGAGACACGTTTTGCTTCGAAATGTGTTTCAAGCGATTGTGGGGTTAGGAACACAATGCAGGGGTTTTAAGGTAGTTTAAGACCAAGTCCCGTGTGATGAGAATGCAAAATGTCATATTTTTCTCCATTAATGTTAAGTGCTTTATACTTATTTGATGCCTAAATGTACTCATTATTCTTGTATTTTTATTTAGGTGCAAATGGAGGCATTAAGTGCAAAACGAAGTTAATTGGGCAATTCTGGACAGTTTGGAATAGGGCTTCGGGCGTTTCACGAAGTCTGCGGCTGAAAGAAGAGCTCTCGGAAGTTCTTTGAATCCTTTTTCATTTAAGACGGGATTCGGGGAAATTCGGGCATGAGAACTGTCAAACCCCGACCCAGGATTAGCGCGATTAGTGTTAACTAAGTGCGTGTTTATTTGTAATGTGAGTTTAGTGTATGTGGGATTAGAAATTGGTCCGATTTAGTCTAGAATTAGCTTTGGGGAATTTTGAGAGCGTTTTGTGCTTTTTGTCACACTTAAGGGTGCCTTGAGTGTACGTGTAAGCTTGGAAGGAAATTCTAGTTTTCTGATTTTAATCGTGATTTCGATCTCTTTTGAATGGTTTTATTTTATTGATAAACTTTTGTGTTCAGCTTGTTTGTGTTTTAGGCCCAGAAACCCAAGTTTTGGCCCAAAGGGGTAAATCAGTCTTTTCACACCAAATCTGGACTCAAATTTCGAAATTTCAAAACTATGCCAAATTTATACTTTTTAGAAACTAGATTTTTCGGCGATCATTTTAGTCTTCTTCGTCGTTTTCATCCGGGGCCCACAAGTCAGTGTTTTAACCATTGCAAGTTTTGGAGCAATGGGGCCCCAAGAACCCACTTGAATCAAATCTCCTTCTCCCTCATTCTTCTTCACTCACGAGTCAAGCCCTCCCTGCAACTTCTGAACCCAGCTGGAGACTCTTCTCCTCCCCTTCCTTTCTTCTCATTGCATGCCTAAGCTAGAGAGTTTCAAAGCACAAACCAACCCTACCATCTTCTTCCTCTCAACTCTAGGAATCCATTGCTACCATTTTCTTGGAGATCCCAGCTGTGTTTTCACTCCATTTTCTTCTCTTCTTCTTGTTTAGCAAGATTCAGGTAATAGATCTCTTCCTCCTCTTCAATGTAGTCTTTTGAGTTCCTTAGGAACCCATTTTTCAAACATGCAACACCCATTTCGAAATGGGTCATTGTCTTCTCCTTTTGGTGGATTTTTGAAGTTCTTTTCATGGGTTTCTTGGAGATTTCGTGGAGTACATTTGGTAGGCTTTGTTCTGAGATTGTTGGGCTAGGACTTTGGTAAAGGCAAGTGAACAACTTAGACTCATGATGCATGCAATGTTTGATTTTCTTAGTTTTACGATTTGATTTCTCTTCCATGAAAATTTGGGCAATGTATGTTTCCAAAGGTGTTATAGTCTGAAATTTTGTTTTAATTGAAATGCATATGCTAATGGGTTGTGTTAATGGTTTTTCATTCATTTGAAGTTGCTTTTATCTTGCCAATGTGTTTTATAAATGGATGAAAGAATGGAGGAAAGGTTGTGAGGTGATTTGGAAGTTTGGATTGTTAGATTTTGAATGGAAATTACCCTTGGAGAGCTTGGAGGCTCAGGGGATATGCAGGGATTTGACAAAGGAAAGAAATGGTGAAAGGGGGTGGAAGTTCTGAATCTAGCTGAAGCGGCCGCACACCGGCGGTCAGCAGTCGGTCAGCAGGCGGCTAGCCGACTGTTGACCCACGGCTAACCGCCCCTGTGTCGGTCAGAATTACAGTAACTCAATTTCTACACAGGGCATGGTCGGTCAGCAGTCGGTCAGCAGGCGGCTAGCCGACTGTTGACCCACGGCTAACCGCCCCTGTGTCGGTTAGAATTACAGTAGCTCAATTTCTGTACAGAGCGAGGTCGGTCCGCTGGCGGTCAGCAGGCGGCTAGCCGACCTGCGCAAGAAATTGAAGAGTAGTATTCTCCTGATCAGTCGGTCAGCGGTCGGTCGGTTGGTCGGTCAGCCGACCAGCACCCGGCGGCCAGCCGCCGGGTAGCCGCGTGGTGACCGAATTGCACAGAAGGAGAAATTTTGAAGAGGCTTAGACGGGAGAGAAAAACTAGGATATGTTATGGGGTCTTTAGCCTGATGCTGTGCAGTTGAAACATGACATGTTGTCCAGCTTCGGGAACACCAACTCATTTAAACTTCAACATTTGGGTTTCAACTTCACGAGGATCAAACAAAGAACCTTAGCATATACTTGACATAATTGTTTCAAAACCTGGAATTTTAACACGAAGAATACGTTCTGTACCTGTTTTGATTTACAAGCACGTATTGAACTTTTGATTTGTCTCAAGAACTATAATGGGGACACTTTTCCGGGGACACTTTTCCAGCCTTGCTTGTTTAGTCTCGTCTTGCATTGTTTTGACAAGTGTTTTTCCCCATTTTTCCGCTAAGTTTTGTATGAGCATTGATGTGATTTATGCATACATGGATATCATAGAATCCCACTGAGCTTGGACTGCCCTTTCAGTCTGATCCACTAGTTCGGGGGTCCTTAAACATAAGGGCAATCTGCAGATTAGCCGTGTATTTATACACATCTTTGTTCTGTCCGGTTCCGCGGCCGGTTTTCCGCCCACCTTGTGTGGTTCGGACTTCTGTTTTGTTTTGTTCCGTTCTGTTTCGTTCTGCTTGCTCTTGTCATTGCGTATGACGGAGAAAGGATGAGCTCAATGTGGGTCAGTGAATCATGTTATTTTACTGAAAAGCATGTTAGTTTTGAATTACACTTAAACATGTTTTGTTCAGATCTCATGCAATGTTTTAAGTGCCGATTACTTTCATATTTCTGACTTGTATTATGTCTAAACTGTTCACCTGCCAGACCGTCGTGTCTGACCCCTTTGTTTTGGTGTTTAGATGCAGGCGCCGTTGGCTTTGCGGAGGAGCGCCCGGAGGAGGCTTTTGAGCCACCCCCAGCCCGTGAGTGGCAACCCGACGACGTCCTCTAGACGTCGGGCGGGGTCTTGAGCACGATACACTTAGATGGGTTATTTTGTCATTTTGGGAATGTATGGCCTTTGTTGGCCTTTTTCACTTTTGGGTTATGTAACTTAACACTTTGTTATCTTGAAACTTAAACTGAATCGGGTAAAGCTATGCTTACATTTTCTACTCTGATTACTGTCTTAATGATGACTTAACATATGCAATTCTGAATCATTAGGTTTATGTCATTGAATTGTGATGAGATTACTTGCACGCTTCCGCAAATCATTGTTCGTGTGAGATTGTCACATCTTCGTTTTTGGGAATCCTCACCGCGGAAACCTGTGGGTTAATCATAGTTGGATGGACAACAACCGTCGCGGGTCCCGGACTTTGGGAAAACCTCGGTCCGGGGTCGCGACAAGAACTAATCCCGTGGGGTTCTGAGCCTCTTCTGAATGAAAGAGTTTGACTGATGTTTTGTGGGGCTTTGGGAAGATGTTGGTTGTAGACCGCATTCGACGCAACCCGCGGCTGAACGATGTGCTCTGGAAAATACTGTGATGGCTCTTTACTTTAAAATGGGTTTCCGGCAAATCAGGGCCTAGGAACCAATGTCGCGGGACTCAGTCCCATTTCCTTCTAAAAACCGTATCTAGTGCAATCAATGGCCAGTACTTGGATAAGAACACGAGTATGATGATTCTGGGGCGTTCCAGGGTGTTACTATTTGTCTTCTGGATTGCGATGCGTTTGGTACGATTCTAGGCCAACAAACACATTTTATGATATTCTGAGACACGTATCCCTTCGAAATGAGTTTCAAACGATTCTTTGGCTAGGAACGCACTGCTGGGGTTTCAAGGTCCTTTAACACCGAGACCCTTGCCTCGGGCAGTTCGTTCGTGATTCGAGGCGGATCTGCGATGCTATACGCTGTAGACCACATTTCACACAAATATTTGTTTGGATACGCGCTCTCCGAAGATCTTTGATACGTTTTACTTTAAAACGGGTATCAGGAAAAGTTGTGCTTAAGAGCTGATATCATGAGATTCTTCTAGGTTACCGACCGACAAAAGATTCTTGTGCAATCAACAGCCCATATTTGGATAAAAGCGCGTGCTGGATGACTTTATGTTCTAGGGACTTGTCCTTTGCTTCGAAATGCGTTTACTACAATTCCGTGCCGAAATACACATGTAATGAGAATCTCAGATACTTTTCGTTTTGAATATGGTTTCGGGCGATTCACAGGTAAGGAACGCATTACATGGGCTTCAGGGATGTTTAGGTCTGAAACTCGTGCTTGGGACAGTTCCTAATCTATTTCACTACGAAACCACGTTCTAGGTGGGTGTATGAAACCACTGGCTCCAAAGGGCGTTTCATGAAGTCCGCGGCTGAAAGAAGAGCTCTTGGAAGTTCTTTGAATCCGTTTTCGTTTAAAACGGGATACGTGGAAATTCGGGCTAGAGAACTAATCCGGTGTGGTTCTAGCCTTTTCTGAATAAAAGAGTTTGATTGATATTTTGTGCGGCTTTGGGAAGACGTTGGTTGTAGACCGCATTCAATGCTATCCGCGGTTGAACGATGTGCTCTGAAAAATACTGTGACGGCTCTTTACTTTAAATTAGGTTTCCGGAAAATTAGGGCTTAGGAACCAATCTCGTGGGACTTAGTCCCGTATCCTTATGAAAACCGTATCTAGTGCAATCAAAAGCCAGTGTTTCGATAAGGACACCAGTTGGATGATTCTTGTGCGTTTCGGGGTTGGTACTATTTGTCACTTGGTTTACGATGCGTTGGAGACGATTCTAGGCCGGTAAACACATTTCAGGATATTCTGAGACACGTTTGGCTTCGAAATGTGTTTCAAGTGATTGTGGGGTTAGGAACACAATGCAGGGGTTTTAAGGTAGTTTAAGACCAAGTCCCGTGTTTCGGGCAGTTCGTTCGTAATTCTAGGCGGCTCTGCGAAACTGTACGCTGCAAACCTCATTTCACGCAATTCATTGCTTGGATACGCGCTTTGCAAAGTTCATTGATATGTTTTTACTTTAGAACGGGTTTCAGGAGAATTATGGCTTAAGAGCTTATCTTGTGTGATTCTACCAGGTTTCCGACAGACAAAAGAATCTTGTGCAATCAATAGCCCATAATTGGGTAAAAGCGCATGCCGGATGACTCTAGGTCATTTCAAGGTATCATGGTCTAGTCTTTTTCTTCGAAATGCATTTACAACAATTCCATGCTGATTTACGCACTTCACGATAATCTCAAATACTTTTCGTTTTGAATAGGGCTTCGAGCGATTCACGGGTAAGGAACGCATTACATGGGCTTGGGGGATGTTTAGGTCTGAATATCGTGCTTGGGACATTTCCTAATCTATTTCACTACGAAACCACTTTGTAGGTGGCTGTATGAAACCACTGGCTCCAAATGGCATTTCACGAAGTCCGCGGCTGAAAGAAGAGCTCTCGGAAGTTCTATGAATCCATTTTCGTTTAAGACGTGATTCGGGGAAATTCGGGCTAGAGAACTAATCCCGTGTGGTTCTGAGCCTTTTCTGAATGAAAGAGTTTGACTGATATTTTGTGCGGCTCTAGGAAGATGTTGGTTGTGGACCGCATTCGACACAATCCGCGGTTGAACGATGTGCTCTGAAAAATACTGTGACGGCTCTTTACTTTAAATTGGGTTTCCGGCAAATTAGGGCTTAGGAACCAATCTCGTGGGACTCAGTTCCGTTTCCTTCTGAAAACCGTATCTAGTGCAATCAATCGCCAATGTTTGGATAAGGACACGAGTTGGATGATTCTTGTGCGTTTCGGGGTTGGTACTATTTGTCACTTAGTTTGTGATGCGTTGGACAAGATTCTAGGCTGGCAAACACATTTATGGATATTTTGAGACACGTTTTGCTTCGAAATGTGTTTCAAGCGATTGTGGGGTTAGGAACACAATGCAAGGGTTTTAAGGTAGTTTAAGACCAAGTCCCGTGTGATGAGAATGCAAAATGTCATGTTTTTCTGCCTTAATGTTAAATGCTTTATACTTATTTGATGCCTAAATGTACTCATTATTCTTGTATTTTTATTTAGGTGCAAATGGAGGCATTAAGTGCAAAACGAAGCTAATTGGGCAATTCTGGACGGTTTGGACATTGCTTCGTAATCTAGGCGTAACTCTCTCATCCGAGCTCCAATTGAGGTGATTCGAGATGCTATGGAATGCCAAGAAAAAGATCTACAACTTTGACGTTTTAGGTTTTGAGTGATACTGGCTGCATCAGGGTTGAAATCAGGCTTGAAGTTACTGCTCGTACTAGATGCTAAATGGATGAAAAATCAAGCAGAATGGCATTATGGTAAATTTGAAGAAATCAGGAGTTCGTCAAAACATATCCAATATTGGGCTCATATTGTGCAGAACGAAAAATGGTGCAACTTTAATTCTTGGGTCGAGTCCAATAGAAGCTCGAGTGAGAAGATATGGTCAAAAAGAAGATTTTGACTAAGTTAGAATCTAATTAATTATTTTATTCCATCTCCAATCCCACACCACTTCAAATTCTTTCAAAACTCACGGGTGCATTCTCCAATGTACTTTTTCTATTCTCTCTTTCATCTCTCATCCTCTCCTACTTTATCTCTCCCTCATTCCTTTTCTCTCCATTACATGGGCCCAACTACCTATTTTTTCTCTCCTAACTCTACCCTACTTCACATCTATAAATACCACCCTAGAGAGGCATCATCTTATTCTCTCCATCCACGTATTCTCTCTCCCTCTCTCTCTTTCTTCTTTTCTTTTATTAGTTTTGCAAGTTTCTTTTATGGCCCTGCGTGGCTAATTTTCGGTAATTGGTCGAAGGAGATTGAAGCCTCGGAATAAATACTATGAGATCTAATTTATTTTCATTGTTCAATTTATGCTTTGAATATGGGTTGTTCTTCTATGTTTAATTTGTTATCATGATTGTTTCGTTTAATTGCTAGGATGCATACTAGTATATTTTTCGTTGCAATTTACTGCTAAATTAGAAATCAAATCCGTAATTGTTTGATATCTCTAATTTGCGAAGCAACTGATATTTAATAAATTACTGCGTCAGTGATTGTTAGATATTAGGAAGAACACTTGGCTAAATTAAATGCAACCGCGTGTGCTTGTGTTATTTGGGTTCATCGATCTCTCTAATTTTAATGCTGTTACTAAATTAAATCTATAGCGCTTGTCTTAGGTTGTTTAGTAATTAGGGTTAATTAGAGCGCGTGTTTTGTAATTAACTAATTAAGGAGGTAGGAATTTAATTCTAACGATGAATATTCAAAGTGTTAGTTGATTTATTTTTGCATCAATGATCAGTTCTGAATTTCCGATGGTGGATGTTAACTTTGACCAATGCTTGCTCATTTAATTGAATTCGTTACTTTGTTGCTCTTTGTTTGCTTTTATTTATTTATTTATTTTTCTTTCAGTATAAAAAAAAATACCCCCTGATCTTTAATCACATAGCATGAAGTTTGACTAAACACTCTCCGTGGGAACGATCCTTACTCGCACTACTACATATATTTTTTGGAGTAAAGGTTTTATTATTTTTGGGTGCCTGCGACAGCACGACCAAATTTTGGCGCCGTTGCCGGGGAGTGATTTGAGTTTATTTTTTTTTTCTGCTTCTTGTGTTTTTCTAAGTTTTTTTCTTAGGATTGCAAAAAAAAAAAAAAAAAAAAAAAAAAAAAAAAAAAAAAAAAGCCTCTGTCTTCCGTATTCTCTCTGTTTCTTTTTATCTAAATTCTCTGTTCTGGCTCTCTTCAATCTCCAGCGTCTCTTACAACAATATTCACTTGCATCATCCAGATGTCTCTTTTGCATCACCCTTTCTTCTGAATCTCTCATTCTGTCGTTTCTTAATCATCCACAACAGCAACTTTCTAAGATCATCAGGAACTCAACAAAAGGCGAGAAAAGATCGGTCTGCACTGATTTGTGGTGGACCACAGATCGAACTTTCTTTGAGAAATTCCGAAGCAGAGAACGGAGAAGACGCCTGAGTCTGAGAGGTTGAGTTTCTGCACTGCAACCTTGTTTCTCTACAGCGGAGCGAGGATCAGAGGGGGACTGTTTCTGAAGATCCGGATTGCTTCCATCACCGGACTTCCCGTTTTCATCGTCAGACTTCTTGCGCATCGCCGGAGAGGACGAAGAAGGCCGCTGCAGAATTTGCCTCAAGTTTTTTTTTTCTTTGTTTCAATTCTGTTTACAGAAACCAGAAGAAGACGAGGACGAAGAAGGTCAGTCCCTTTGATCTCTGGTGGGCCTTGACCGGAGATCAGTGTATGTTTGCGACAGAGATCATGAATTTCGCTTCCGCACTGTAATCAGAAAGACCAGTTTGCATTGATCTCTGGTGGGCCACGACTGGAGAAGACTGATCAGACAAGGCCTTCTCTTCTCATCGCCGGAACTGGAAAGGAGAGAAGTTCTGTCACCGTCCATTGCATTCGCTACCGGAGAAGAAGAAGCAGAAAGGGCAGCAACCTACACTGCGCAGGTTGCTGGTTCTGTCACAGAATTGCACAAGTCGAGAGGGAGAAGAAGGAACCCAGCCTTGGGTCAGTTTTGGGTTCAGGTCAAGTCCTGCCCGCCCGCTCCAGAAGCCCAGCTTCGTTCCAAGTCAAACCCAGCCTTGGGTCAGTTTCGGGTCAATCCCAAGTCAGGTCTGACCTGCTCAGCCTAAAAGCCCAGCAGCAGTTCTCTGTAGAGCGCTGACGTCAGCAAGAAGTACGGTCAAGGCAGAGTTTGACCAAAAAAAAATTAATAAAAATTTTAGACTTTAATTTTTATGCGTAGAATTTTTATTTTAGTGATATATATATTTTTTAATTATTAGAATTTTTATTTTTATTGCTCTAGATTTTTCCTAATTTGATTTTATGGTTTCCTTGATTGCTTATGACTGTAACTCGATCTTCTAATCAAGGTGATTTGCAGTACGATCCAGAAATAGAAAGAACTTTGCACAGGTTAAGGAGGGAAGCTCGGAGAAATTCTGAAGAGGACGATCTAGCTCTTGATTCCCTATTTGCTAGCGATTCTGATCCAGAAAAGGAGAAAGTCATGGCTGGAAATCGAACTTTAAAAGAACTCGCTGCCCCAAATTTGAATCAACAACCTTTATGCATAACTTTTCCTAACTTAGAGGCTACTACCACTTTTGAATTAAAATATGGACTAATACATCTATTGCCTACTTTTCATGGACTTGCAAGTGAAGATCCTCATAAGCATCTTAAGGAATTTCATGTGGTATGCACAAGTATGAAACCCACGGGGGTTTCTGAAGAACAAATTAAAATGAGAGCCTTTCCGTTTTCTTTGAAAGACTCGGCTAAGGATTGGCTCTATTATTTACCCTCCGGGAGTGTTACCACATGGAACGAGATGAAGAGATTATTTTTGGAGAAATATTTCCCAGCCTTAAGGGCGGCCAACATTCGAAAAGAGATTTGTGGAGTAAAGCAGCACAACGGAGAGTCCCTGTATGAGTACTGGGAACGTTTTAAGAAATTATGTGCAAGCTGCCCCCATCATCAAATTAGTGAGTAGCTACTTATCCAGTATTTCTATGAGGGCCTTCTACCTACTGATAGAAGCATGATTGATGCTGCTAGTGGAGGAGCTTTGGTGGATAAGACTCCCCGATGCCGCGAGGAACTTGATTGCAAATATGGCAGCTAATTCTCAACAATTTGGCACTAGGCTTGACCTTCCATCTCAGCATGTTAATGAGGTAAATATTTCCTTCCTTAAACAATAAATTGCTGGTCTAACTTCTCTTGTTCGTCAAATGGTTGTAGGTAATGTACAAAAGGCGAAGGTTTGTGGAATTTGCTCAATAGCAGGGCATTCAACAGATATATGCCCAACTCTTCAAAAAGAGCCCATTGAGCAAGTAAATGCGGCTGGTGGTTTTCCTGGACAACCTCAAAGGAAGTTTGATCCCTATTCGAACACGTATAATCCGGGATGGAGGGATCATCCCAATCTTAGCTATGGGAATCCACAAGTAAATCAACCCGCGACTCAAAATCG
Organism: Persea americana; assembly: GCA_029852735.1. Lineage (NCBI taxonomy): Eukaryota > Viridiplantae > Streptophyta > Magnoliopsida > Laurales > Lauraceae > Persea > Persea americana. Next base: position 58,689,917 of record CM056810.1, read on the forward strand.
GTTAATTTTCCAGCAATACAAGCAGCCATACATCCCTAAACAACAACCAGACCAAACTTCTAATTCAGGTATGTCTTTAGAAGATATTGTTAAATCTCTTGCCACCAATACTTTGCAATTTCAACAGGAGACGAAACAATTTCAACAAGAGGCAAGGACCAGTATTCAAAATTTGGACAATCAGATGGGTCAGATGGCGACCGCAATTAGTCGTCTGGAGGCTCAAAGTTCGGGGAAATTACCCTCTCAAATGGTGGTAAATCCAAGAGAACAGGCAAGTGCAATCGTTTTGAGAAGTGGTAAGGAGGTTGCAATTCCCGTAAAGGCAGCCCCTACATCGCCAGAGCATGAAAAGGGAAAAGAAGTTGTTGCAGACGAAGAAATTCCAAAGGAAGATGACACACCTAAAAGTAAGTTTTCCTCTTTTCCTGATTACAAACCAATACCCCATTTTCCTCAGGCTTTAGCAGAATCTAGAAAACATGAGCAAAATAGTGATTTATATCAGACTTTTCGTAGATGTGAGGTAAATATTCCACTTTTAGATGCTATTAAAAAAGTACCTCGTTATGCTAAATTCTTGAAAGAACTATGTACAATTAAGAGGAAACAGAAACTCAAAGGCTGTGAAAAAGTGAGAGTAGGGGAGAATGTTTCTGCAGTTATTCAAAGAAAACTCCCTACAAAGTGCAAAGATCCAGGTATGTTTACTATCCCTTGTAAGATAGGTAACACTAGATTAGAGAAGGCTATGATAGATCTAGGAGCTTCTATAAATGTCATGCCATATTCTATATATGCTTCTTTAAAACTTGGGCCTTTGAATAAAACTGGTGTGGTTATTCAATTAGCTCATAGATCTAATGCCTATCCTAAGGGAGTAGTTGAGGATGTTCTTGTGCAAGTTAATGATTTGGTTTTTCCTGCTGATTTTTATGTGCTTGATATGGAGAATAGTGATGAAACCGCTCCTATTTTGTTAGGAAGACCATTCTTAAAGACATCCAAGACTAAGATAGATGTTCATAGTGGCATACTTACCATGGAAGTTGATGGTAAAATTATTAAGTTCAATATTTATGATGCAATGAAATATCCTAGCCATAACAATCCTGTTTATTCTATTGATGTGATTGATTCTTTAGCACAGGATGTTTTTGAACTGGAAGGAAAGGATGAATTGGAAGTTGCCATTAGTAAGCATCTTGGGAAAGAGAAGGAAGAATTAGCCTGGAGTACTGAATTGCAAGAGACTGTTGCAGCATTAGATGATTCACCTAAATTACAACATCCAGGTAAATTCCCTTTTGTTGCATTACCGGTTTCTAATGAGACTTTTACCCTCTGTTTTGCAGGCCCCCATTCCAGATTTGAAGCCTCTCCCCAGTCATCTCAAATACGTATTCCTAGGGGACGAAGAAAAGTTACCAGTGATCGTATCCAGTAAACTCAGTGCATCGCAAGAGGAAAAGCTTGTGCGGGTCCTTAAGGAGTATAAGATGGCTATTGGGTGGACAATTGCAGATATTAAAGGAATTAGCCCGTCTACATGCATGCATCATATTTTACTTGAAGAAGGAGCAAAATCTTCTCGTCAACCGCAAAGAAGATTGAACCCGCCCATGATGGACGTAGTGAAGAAGGAGATCCTCAAACTTCTTGAAGTTGGAGTGATTTATCCTATTTCGGATAGCAGTTGGGTTAGCCCGGTTCAAGTGGTTCCTAAAAAGACTGGAATAACTGTTGTGAAAAATCAGAATGATGAGTTAGTTCCTACCCGTGTTCAAAATGGGTGGCGGGTTTGTATAGATTATAGGAAATTAAATGCTGTAACCCGCAAGGACCACTTCCCTTTACCTTTTATTGATCAAATGCTTGAAAGGTTAGCTGGTCATTCTTACTATTGTTTTCTTGATGGTTATTCAAGCTATTTCCAAGTTGCAATTGCACCGGAGGATCAAGAAAAGACGACTTTTACATGCCCATTTGGGACTTTTGCATATCGTCGCATGCCCTTTGGCCTTTGCAACACCCCAGCCACTTTTCAAAGGTGTATGGTTAGTATATTTTCAGATTATATTGAACATATCATAGAAGTCTTTATGGATGATTTTACAGTTTATGGAGACTCCTTCGATAGTTGTTTGCATAACCTTACACTTGTTCTTCAAAGATACATAGAAACTAACCTTGTGTTGAACTCTGAAAAATGTCATTTTATCATTTTATCGTTGAACAAGGTATAAACTCTGAAAAACCGTATCTAGTGCAATCAATGGCCAGTACTTGGATAAGAACACGAGTTGAATGATTCCGGGGCGTTCCGTGGTGTTACTATTTGTCTTCTTGATTGCGATGCGTTTGGTATGATTCTAGGCCGACAAACACATATTATGATATTCTGAGAGACGTATCCCTTCGAAATGAGTTTCAAGCGATTGTGTGGTTAGGAACGCACTGCAGGGGTTTCAAGGTCCTTTAACACCGAGACCTGTGCCTCGGGCAGTTCGTTCGTAATTCTAGGCGGATCTGCGAAGCTATACGCTGTACACCACATTTCACACAAATGTTTGTTTGGATATGCGCTCTCCAAAGATCTTTGATACATCTTACTTTAAAACGGGTTTCAGGAAAAGTTGTGCTTCAGAGCTTATATCGTGAGATTCTTCCAGGTTTCCGACCGACAAAAGAATCTTGTGCAATCAATAGCCCGTATTTTGATAAAAGCGTGTGCCGGATGACTCTATGGTCTAGGGTCTATTCATTTGCTTCGAAATGCGTTTACTACAATTCCATGCCGAAATACTCATGTAATGATAATCTCAGATACTTTTCGTTTTGAATAGGGTTTCGGGCGATTCACGGGTAAGGAACGCATTACATGGGCTTGAGGGATGTTTAGGTCTGAAACTTGTGCTTGGGACAGTTCCTAATCTATTTCACGACGAAACCACGTTCTAGGTGGGTGTATGAAACCACTGGCTACAAAGGGCATTTCACGAAGTCCGCGGCTGAAAGAAGAGCTCTCGGAAGTTCTTTGAATCCGTTTTCGTTTAAGACGGGATTCGGGGAAATTCGGGCTAGAGAACTAATCCCGTGGGGTTCTGAGCCTTTTCTGAATGAAAGAGTTTGATTGATATTTTGTGCGGCTCTGGGAAGATGTTGGTTGTAGACCGCATTCGACGCAATCCACGGTTGAACGATGTGCTTTGAAAAATACTGTGAGGGCACTTTACATTAAATTGGGCTTCCGTCAAGTTAGGGCTTAGGAACCAATCTCTTGGGACTCAGTCCCGTTTCCTTCTGAAAACCGTATCTAGTGCAATCAAAAGCCAGTGTTTTGATAAGGACACGAGTTGGATGATTCTTGTGGGTTTCGGGGTTGGTACTATTTGTCACTTGGTTTGCGATGCGTTGGACACGATTCTAGGCCGGCAAACACATTTCAGGATATTCTGAGACACGTTTTGCTTCGAAATGTGTTTCAAGCGATTGTGGGGTTAGGAACACAATGCAAGGGTTTTAAGGTAGTTTAAGACCAAGTCCCGTGTTTCGGGCAGTTCGTTCGTAATTCTAGGCGGCTCTGTGAAACTGTATGCTGTAAACCTCATTTCACGCAATTCATTGCTTGGATACGCGCTTTGCAAAGTTCATTCATATGTTTTTAATTTTAAACGGGTTTCAGGAAAATTATGGCTTAAGAGCTTATCTTGTGTGATTCTACCAGGTTTCCGACTGACAAAAGAATCTTGTGCAATCAATAGCCCATATTTGGGTAAAAGCGCATGCCGGATGACTCTAGGTCATTTCAGGGTATCATGGTCTTTTTTTTTCCTCGAAATGCAATTACAACAATTCCATGCTGATTTACGTACTTCACAATAATCTCAGATACTTTTCGTTTTGAATAGGGCTTCGAGCGATTCACGGGTAAGGAACGCATTACATGGGCTTGAGGGATGTTTAGGTCTGAAACTCGTGCTTGGGACAGTTCCTAATCTATTTCACGACGAAACCACGTTCTAGGTGGGTGTATGAAACCACTGGCTACAAAGGGCATTTCACGAAGTCCGCGGCTGAAAGAAGAGCTCTCGGAAGTTCTTTGAATCCGTTTTCGTTTAAGACGGGATTCGGGGAAATTCGGGCTAGAGAACTAATCCCGTGGGGTTCTGAGCCTTTTCTGAATGAAAGAGTTGGATTGATATTTTGTGCGGCTCTGGGAAGATGTTGGTTGTGGACCGCATTCGACGCAATCCACGGTTGAACGATGTGCTTTGAAAAATACTGTGACGGCACTTTACATTAAATTGGGCTTCAGTCAAATTAGGGCTTAGGAACCAATCTCTTGGGACTCAGTCCCGTTTCCTTCTGAAAACCGTATCTAGTGCAATCAAAAGCCTGTGTTTGGATAAGGACACGAGTTGGATGATTCTTGTGCGTTTCGGGGTTGGTACTATTTGTCACTTGGTTTGCGATGCGTTGGACACGATTCTAGGCCGGCAAACACATTTCAGGATGTTCTGAGACACGTTTTGCTTCGAAATGTGTTTCAAGCGATTGTGGGATTAGGAACACAATGCAGGGGTTTTAAGGTAGTTTAAGACCAAGTCCCGTGTTTCGGGCAGTTCGCTCGTAATTCTAGGCGGCTCTGCGAAACCTTATGCAGTAAACCTCATTTCACGCAATTCATTGCTTGGATACGCGCTTTGCAAAGTTCATTGATATGTTTTTACTTTAGAACGGGTTTCAGGAAAATTATGGCTTAAGAGCTTATCTTGTGTGATTCTACTAGGTTTCCGACTGACAAAAGAATCTTGTGCAATCAATAGCCCATATTTGGGTAAAAGCACATGCTGGATGACTCTAAGTCATTTCAGGGTATCATGGTCTAGTCTTTTTCTTCGAAATGCATTTACAACAATTCCATGCTGATTTACGCACTTCGCGATAATCTCAGATACTTTTCGTTTTGAATAGGGCTTCGAGCGATTCACGGGTAAGGAACGCATTACATGGGCTTAAGCGATGTTTAGGTCTGAAAGTCGTGCTTGGGACAGTTCCTATTCTATTTCACTACGAAACCACTTTCTAGGTGGGTGTATGAAACCACAGGCTCCAAAGGGCGTTTCACGAAGTCCGCGGCTGAAAGAAGAGCTCTCGGAAGTTCTTTGAATCCGTTTTCATTAAAGACGGGATTCGGGGAAATTCGGGCTAGAGAACTAATCCCGTGTGGTTCTGAGCCTTTTCTGAATGAAAGAGTTTGATTGATATTTTGTGCGGCTCTGGGAAGATATTGGTCGTAGACCGCATTTGACGAAACCCGCGTTCGAACGATGTGCTCTGGAAAACACTGTGATGGCTCTTTACTTTAAAATGGGTTTCCGGCAAATCAGGGCTTAGGAACCGATGTCGCGGGACTCAGTTCCGTTTCCTTCTTAAAACCGTATCTAGTGCAATCAATGGCCAGTACTTGGATAAGAACACGAGTTGAATGATTCCGGGGCGTTCCGGGGTGTTACTATTTTTCTTCTGGATTACGATGCGTTTGGTACGATTCTAGGCAGACAAACACATTTTATGATATTTTGAGACACGTATCCCTTCGAAATGAGTTTTAAGCGATTGTGTGGTTAGGAACGCACTGCAGGGGTTTCAAGGTCCTTGAACACCGAGACTCGTGCCTCGGGCAGTTCGTTCGTGATTCTAGGCAGATGTGCGAAGCTATACGCTGTAGACCACATTTCACACAAATAATTGTTTGGATACGTGCACTCCAAAGATCTTCTGATACATTTTACTTTAAAACGGGTTTTAGGAAAAGTTGTGCTTAAGAGCTGATATCATGAGATTCTTCCAGGTTTCCGACCGACAAGAGAATCTTGTGCAATCAATAGCCCGAATTTGGATAAAAGCGCATTCTGGATGACTCTATGGTCTAGGGTCTTGTCCTTTGCTTCGAAATGTGTTTACTACAATTCCATGCCGAAATACACATGTAATGATAATCTCAGATACTTTTCATTTTGAATATGGTTTTGGGCGATTCACGGGTAAGGAACGCATTACATGGGCTTCAGGGATGTTTAGGTTTGAAATCATGCTTTGGACAGATCCAAATCTATTTCACTACGACACCACGTTCCAGGTGGGTGTATGAAACCATTGGCTCCAAAGGGCTTTCACGCAGTCCGCGGCTGAAAGAAGAGCTCTCGGAAGTTCTTTGAATCCGTTTTCGTTTAAGACGGGATTCGGGGAAATTCGGGCTAGAGAACTAATCCCGTGGGGTTCTAAGCCTCTTCTTAATGAAAGAGTTTGATTGATATTTTGTGCGGCTCTGGGAAGATGTTGGTTGTAGACCGCATTCGATGCAATCCGCGATTGAACGATGTGCTCTGAAAAATAATGTGACGGCTCTTTACTTTAAATTGGGTTTCCCGCAAATTAGGGCTTAGGAAAACCAATCTCGTGGGACTCAGTCCCATTTCCTTCTGAAAACCGTATCTAGTGCAATCAAAAGCCAGTGTTTGGATAAGGACACGAGTTGGATGATTCTTGTGGGTTTCGGGGTTGGTACTATTTGTCACTTGGTTTGCGATGCGTTGGACACGATTCTAGGCTGGCAAGCACATTTCTGGATGTTCTGAGACACGTTTTGCATCGAAATGTGTTTCAAGCGATTGTGGGGTGAGGAACACAATGCAGGGGTTTTAAGGTAGTTTAAGACCAAGTCCCGTGTTTCGGGCAGTTCGTTCGTAATTCTAGGCGGCTCTGCGAAACTTTACGCTGTAAACCACATTTCACGCAATTCAGTGCTTGGATACGCGCTTTGCAAAGTTCATTGATATGTTTTTACTTTAGAACGGGTTTCAGGAAAATCATGGCTTAAGAGCTTATCTTGTGTGATTCTACCAGGTTTCCGACTGACAAAAGAATCTTGTGCAATCAGTAGCCCATATTTGGGTAAAAGCGCATGCCGGATGACTCTAGGTCATTTCAGGGTATCATGGTCTAGTCTTTTGCTTCGAAATGCATTTACAACAATTCCATGCTGATTTACGCACCTCACGATAATCTCAGATACTTTTCTTTTTGAATAGGGCTTCGAGCGATTTACGGGTAAGGAACGCAATACATGGGCTTGAGGGATGTTTATGTCTGAAACTCGTTCTTGGGACAGTTCCTAATCTATTTCTATTTCACGACGAAACCACGTTCTAGGTGGGTGTATGAAACCACTGGCTCGAAAGGGCGTTTCACGAAGTCCGCGGCTGAAAGAAGAGCTCTCGGAACTTCTTTGAATCCGTTTTCGTTTAAGACGGGATTTGGGGAAATTCGGGCTAGAGAACTAATCCCGTGGGGTTCTGAGCCTCTTCTGAATGAAAGAGTTTGATTGATATTTTGTGCGGCTCTGGGAAGATGTTGGTTGTAGACTGCATTCGACGCAATCCGCGGTTGAACGATGTGCTCTCAAAAAATACTGTGACGGCTCTTTACTTTAAATGGGGTTTCCGGCAAATTAGGAGTTAGGAACGAATCTCGTGGGACTCGGTCCTGTTTCCTTCTGAAAACCGTACCTAGTGCAATCAATAGCCAGTGTTTGGATAAGAACACGAGTTGGCTGATTCTTGAGCGTTTCGAGGTTGGTACTATCTGTCTTCTGGATTGTGATGCGTTTGGTACGATTCTAGGCAGACAAACACATTTTATGATATTCTGAGACACGCATCCCTTCGAAATGAGTTTCAAGCGATTGTGTGGTTAGGAACGCACTGCAGGGGTTTCAAGGTCCTTTAACACCGAGACCCGTGCCTCGGGCAGTTCATTCGTGATTCTAGGCGGATCTACGAAGCTATATGCTGTAGACCACATTTCACACAAATGATTGTCCGGATACGCGCACTCCAAAGATCTTTTGATACATTTTACTTTAAAACGGGTTTCAGGAAAAGTTGTGCTTAAGAGCTGATATCATGAGATTCTTCCAGGTTTCCGACCGACAAAAGAATCTTGTGCAATCAATAGCCCGTATTTGGATAAAAGCGCGTGCCGGATGACTCTATGGTCTAGGGTCTAATCCTTTGCTTCGAAATGCGTTTAATACAATTCCATGCCGAAATACACATGTAATGATAATCTCTGATACTTTTCGTTTTGAATAGGGTTTCGGGCGATTCACGGGTAACGAATGCATTGCATGGGCTTCAGGGATGTTTAGGTCTGAAACTCGTGCTCGGGACAGTTCCTAATCTATTTCGCTACGAAATCACGTTCCAGGTGGGTGTATGAAACCACTGGCTCCAAAGTGCGTTTCACGAAGTCCGCGGCTGAAAGAAGAGCTCACGGAAGTTCTTATAATCCGTTTTCGTTTAAGACAGGATTCGGGGAAATTCGGGCTAGAGAACTAATCCCGTGGGGTTCTGAGCCTCTTCTTAATGAAAGAGTTTGATTGATATTTTGTGCGGCTCTGGGAAGATGTTTGTTGTAGACCGCATTCGACGCAATCCGCGGTTGAACGATGTGCTCTGAAAAATACTGTGACGGCTCTTTACTTTAAATTGGGTTTCCGGCAAATTATGGCTTAGGAACCAATGTCGTGGGACTCAGTCCCGTTTCCTTCTGAAAACCGTATCTAGTGCAATCAATAGCCAGTGTTCGGATATGAACACGAGTTGGATGATTCTTGTGGGTTTCGGGGTTGGTACTATTTGTCACTTGGTTTGCGATGCGTTGGACACGATTCTATGCCGGCAAACACATTTCTGGATATTCTGAGACACGTTTTGCTTCGAAATGTGTTTCAAGCGATTGTGGGGTTAGGAACACAATGCAGGGGTTTTAAGGTAGTTTAAGACCAAGTCCCGTGTTTCGGGCAGTTCGTTCGTAATTCTAGGCGGCTCTGCGAAACTTTACGCTGTAAACCTCATTTCACGCAATTCATTGCTTGGATACGCGCTTTGCAAAGTTCATTGATATGTTTTTACTTTAGAATGAGTTTCAGGAAAATTATGGCTTAAGAGCTTATCTTGTGTAATTCTACCAGGTTTCCGACTGACAAAAGAATCTTGTGCAATCAATTGCCCATATTTGGGTAAAAGCGCATGCCGAATGACTCTAGGGCGTTTCAGGGTATCATGGTCTAGTCTTTTGCTTCGAAATGCATTTACAACAATTCCATGCTGATTTACGCACTTCACGATAATTTCAGATACTTTTGTTTTTTAATAGGGCATCCAGCGATTCACGGGTAAGGAATGCATTACATGGGCTTGAGGGATGTTTAGGTCTGGAACTCGTGCTTGGGACAGTTCCTAATCTATTTCTATTTCACTACGAAACCACGTTCTAGGTGGGTGTATGAAACCACTGGCTCCAGAGGGCGTTTCACGAAGTCCGCGACTGAAAGAAGAGCTCTCGGAAGTTCTTTGATTCCGTTTTCGTTTAAGACGGGATTCGGGGAAATTCGGGCTAGAAAACTAATCCCGTGGGGTTCTGAGCCTATTCTTAATGAAAGAGTTTGATTGATATTTTGTGCGGTTCTGGGAAGATGTTGGTTGCAGACCGCATTCGACGCAATCCGCGGTTGAACGATGTGCTCTGAAAAATACTGTGACGGCTCTTTACTTTAAATTGGGTTTCTAGCAAATTAGGGCTTAGGTGCCAATCTCGTTGGACTCAGTCCCGTTTCCTTCTGAAAACCTGTAAGACCCCGCCCCGAGAGTTTCCGATTAGTGTTAATTAAGACGTGATTTAGTTATAAGTGAGATTAGTGGAAATTGGTTAAATCTGGATTAGAATAGCTTTTTATAGCTTTGAATAATTTTGGGAACTCTTTCGATCTAGTGGGGCCTTTGGGGGCTCCTTTTTATTGAGTCTCGATTAGTTTTGGGATTTAGTTATAATTATGGAAATCGGTAATTTGCTCCGTTGAATGTATTTTATGATTCCCGAGAACTTTTGTATTTGCTCCGTTTCCATTCGAGACCTCTAAACCCTACTTTGCCATTGATAGGGGTAAAACAGTCTTTTTACACAAAATCTGGACACTAATTTCAATGTCTCCGAAACTCGTAAAATATATACTTTTTGGAAAGTAGAAATTTCGACGATCAATTCTTCCTTCTTCGTCGAATCCGTCCGAAGCCCGTAGAACGATGTACTAGCTTGATTGGATTCTTAAGTTGTGGGACCCATAGCCATTGTCTATATAAGGAGGAGTTCTTTTCCCTCCTCCTCTTCTTGCAATTTCTTGAGAACAAGGTATTCCAGCCCAGCCCTAGGTTCTTCTTCTTGCTCCTTGCTCCTCCATCTCTCAATCTCTCTCAAATCTATTGCTAAAGGCAAAATGGAGGTGGTAGTCTTCTTCCCCTCCATGAGAGCTTCCTCTTGATATCCTTTATTGAGAGAGACTCCCATTCCAAGCTATCGTTTGAGCAAGTTCTTGCCATTAGAGGACTCTTCATGTAAGTTCTTCTTCTCATCTCTTGATTGTGTGTTCATCTAGCCTAGGAGGTGCTTCACCTTGATTATTGGGAGCTATTTCCATCTATTGCTTGATTTTGACATTCTAGGGTTGTAATGATTGTATTTGGGGATTTTTGTGTAGATTGTAGATTTTGAGCTTGATAGAGTGATTAGAGCTTGACTAGCATACTTGGAGACCAAGGCAAGTGGATGAATGGATTCGATTTGAATAAGTTCTTATTTTGTTGAAAATGTGGATTTTTACTATTCCTATTTCATTTGATTCATTATGTTTATAATGCTTTTGGAAATGTATTTATTGTCATGGTTTTCTCTTAGTAGTTCTATGAGAATATATGCATGCATTCATGAAAGTTTATTTTGGGTTAGTATGACTTCTTAAATGAGATTTGTATTTGCATTGAATGAGATTTGCATTGGTAGAAGAAATAAATGCATTGATGAAAGGGTGGTTGGTGGAAAGAATTAAATGTTGAATGGAAGGGAATGGATCTATTTCATGTTAGGAAAGGGTTGGAGTTGAGGTGAAATAGTTTGGGAAAGAAAGCACTGAAATCTGCACCTGATGTGTAGTTCCCGCAGCTGGGCGGTCAGCGGGCGGTCACCTCGGCGGCTAGCCGACAGGTGACTGGCGGCTAGCCGACCCAGATGCGGTTAGAAACACAGAATGCTGCATTTTGACAGGCGAACCGCGGTCAGCCGCTTGGTCAGCTCGCGGCTAACCGCCAACCAAAAACCCCAGTGACCGCTAGGTAGCCGAGGGGCGCGGTTAGAAACACAGAATGCTATTTTTTTAGCAGGGTGAACCGCGGTCAGCTCCGCGGTCAGACAGCGGCTAACCGCCGATCACCTCGGCGGCTAACCGCCACCTGACCGACAGGTGACCGAGTTTAACCCAAAATTCCTGAGTCTTTTCTATTGGTTTCAGTTATGGTATTTAAAGGTTTGGATAGGTTGTTCTGATGCCCTACCACCTTGGGAAGACCCAGGGGATGACATAAGGAGATTGACATAGAAAGAAACATCATTTCGGAAAAGGTATTGAGACTTTTATATTCATCAACGTGCATAAGGAAACTTAGTATGTCCTCTATCATTCGAGTACCATACTAAGGGTAATTTAGACATACAAGATCCTTATACATGTCGTTTGAATATGGACGCCCCAATACATAGTCCCTAATGATATAAGGACTCATTGCATTGTTTTACTCCGATCACATGTATAATTACCCGACCCTACTAGTTTGATTTCAAATTCTGATTCATACTCTGAATATGTCCCGCCAGCCTCGTTTATGCATGAATCGAAAATAATATGAAATGTGTGCCTTCGAGCACCATGCCCCGCCTGCCCGTATGTTTTATATTGATATAGTTTTTGTATATGTTTGATTTATCATGTAACCTATGAGTCGGCACCACTAAGCTTGGACATCCTTGTCAGTCTGATCAACTGACTTGGGTCTCCCCCTGTGCTCCCGCCAGTTGCAACTTGGATCCCGTTCTGTCCCGTTACCCGGTTCCGCGGCCGTAGTCTTGCCTAGTTATATGTATATGTATCTGTATATAATGTTGGTTCTCGTCACTTCGTGTGCTCGAGCCCAACGCACTGAATGTGCTCTCATCACCTTAGTGATGGAGAGGATTTAGCTCTAGTGTGGTTGCCATCTAGTCAGTTCCTGTACCTTGAATACCCCGCATGATTTATATTGCATCTGTACTTTAAATGAACTATATACCCTGTTTTAAGACAGTTATTGTTTTAACAAGAATTCATCAAGTTTAGAAAGTGTTTTGATTTCTTTCTTGGTATATCTATTCACCCACCTGCCAGACCGTCGTGTCTGACCCATTTTTGTGGTACTCAGGTCCAGCTCCCGTCTTTGCCTTTGAGGAGGAGCCAGAGGAGGCGGTCGGTGAACCGCAACGTCTAGTGGAGTGGCAAGCTGACAATGTCATGTAGACATTGGGTTTAGCTTTGAGCTGCGAACATTTTGGGATGTCATTGATTTATCTTTTGGTTGTACTGGCCTTTGTTGGCCATTATTTTGGGGAATGTTAATTAACTTGTTCTTTTGTTTAAACTTTAGCTTAATATTTTGGGAATGCTAATGAGATCATTGCTCACTCTGACATCATGCTATACTTGTTTATTATCAGTCTCATATGATGTGAATGGATTAAGAGTTTGATTTGCTACACGCTTCCGCACCTATATAAATGTTCTATGAGTGTATGTGGATTCCTCACCGCGGAAACCTGTGGGAAATTAAGGAAATGTATAATCATTAATTTTCAACAAGGGGTGGTTCTTTATCCACACCACCCCGTCGCGGTCCCGGGGCCCCCGGTCCGGGGTCGCGACAAAACCGTATCTAGTGCAATCAATAGCCAACGTTTGGATAAGAACACGAGTTGGATGAATCTTGTGCGTTTCAGGGGTTGGTACTATTTGTCACTTGGTTTGCGATGCGTTGGACACGATTCTATGCCGGCAAACACATTTCTGGATATTCTGAGACACGTTTTGCTTCGAAATGTGTTTCAAGCGATTGTGGGGTTAGGAACACAATGCAGGGGTTTTAAGGTAGTTTAAGACCAAGTCCCGCGTTTCGGGCAGTTCGTTCGTAATTCTAGGTGGCTCTGCGAAACTGTACGCTGTAAACCTCATTTCACGCAATTCATTGCTTGGATACGCGCTTTGCAAAGTTCATTGATATGTTTTTACTTTAGAACGGGTTTCAGGAAAATCATGGCTTAAGAGCTTATCTTGTGTGATTCTACCAGGTTTCCGACTGACAAAAGAATCTTGTGCAATCAGTAGCCATATTTGGGTAAAAGCGCATGCCGGATGACTCTAGGTCATTTCAGGGTATCATAGTCTAGTCTTTTGCTTCGAAATGCATTTACAACAATTCCATGCTGATTTACGCACCTCACGATAATCTCAGATACTTTTCTTTTTGAATAGGGCTTCGAGCGATTTACGGGAAAGGAACGCAATACATGGGCTTGAGGGATGTTTATGTCTGAAACTCGTTCTTGGGACAGTTCCTAATCTATTTCTATTTCACTACGAAACCACGTTCTAGGTGGGTGTATGAAACCACTAGCTCCAGAGGGCGTTTCACGAAGTCCGCGGCTGAAAGAAGAGCTCTCGGAACTTCTTTGAATCCGTTTTCGTTTAGGACGGGATTCGGGGAAATTCGGGCTAGAGAACTAATCCCGTGGGGTTCTGAGCCTCTTCTGAATGAAAGAGTTTGATTGATATTTTGTGCGGCTCTGGGAAGATGTTGGTTGTAGACTGCATTCGACGCAATCCGCGGTTGAACGATGTGCTCTGAAAAATACTGTGACGGCTCTTTACTTTAAATGGGGTTTCCGGCAAATTAGGAGTTAGGAACGAATCTCGTGGGACTCGGTCCTGTTTCCTTCTGAAAACCGTACCTAGTGCAATCAATAGCCAGTGTTTGGATAAGAACACGAGTTGGCTGATTCTTGTGCGTTTCGAGGTTGGTACTATCTGTCTTCTGGATTGTGATGCGTTTGGTACGATTCTAGGCAGACAAACACATTTTATGATATTCTGAGACACGCATCCCTTCGAAATGAGTTTCAAGCGATTGTGTGGTTAGGAACGCACTGCAGGGGTTTCAAGGTCCTTTAACACCGAGACCCGTGCCTCGGGCAGTTCGTTCGTGATTCTAGGCGGATCTGCGAAGCTATATGTTGTAGACCACATTTCACACAAATGATTGTCCGGATACGCGCACTCCAAAGATCTTTTGATACATTTTACTTTAAAACGGGTTTCAGGAAAAGTTGTGCTTAAGAGCTGATATCATGAGATTCTTCCAGGTTTCCGACCGACAAAAGAATCTTGTGCAATCAATAGCCCGTATTTGGATAAAAGCGCGTGCCGGATGACTCTATGGTCTAGGGTCTAATCCTTTGCTTCGAAATGCGTTTAATACAATTCCATGCCGAAATACACATGTAATGATAATCTCTGATACTTTTCGTTTTGAATAGGGTTTCGGGCGATTCACGGGTAACGAATGCATTACATGGGCTTCAGGGATGTTTAGGTCTGAAACTCGTGCTCGGGAGAGTTCCTAATCTATTTCGCTACGAAATCACGTTCCAGGTGCGTGTATGAAACCACTGGCTCCAAAGGGCGTTTCACGAAATCCGCGGCTGAAAGAAGAGCTCACGGAAGTTCTTATAATCAGTTTTCCTTTAAGACAGGATTCGGGGAAATTCGGGCTAGAGAACTAATCCCGTGGGGTTCTGAGCCTCTTCTTAATGAAAGAGTTTGATTGATATTTTGTGCGGCTCTGGGAAGATGTTGGTTGTAGACCGCATTCGACGCAATCCGCGGTTGAACGATGTGCTCTGAAAAATACTGTGACGGCTCTTTACTTTAAATTGGGTTTCCGGCAAATTATGGCTTAGGAACCAATCTCGTGGGACTCAGTCCCATTTCCTTCTGAAAACCGTATCTAGTGCAATCAATAGCCAGTGTTCGGATATGAACACGAGTTGGATGATTCTTGTGGGTTTCGGGGTTGGTACTATTTGTCACTTGGTTTGCGATGCGTTGGACACGATTCTATGCCGGTAAACACATTTCTGGATATTCTGAGACACGTTTTGCTTCGAAATGTGTTTCAAGCGATTGTGGGGTTAGGAACACAATGCAGGGGTTTTAAGGTAGTTTAAGACCAAGTCCCGTGTTTCGGGCAGTTCGTTCGTAATTCTAGGCGGCTCTGCGAAACTTTACGCTGTAAACCTCATTTCACGCAATTCATTGCTTGGATACGCGCTTTGCAAAGTTCATTGATATGTTTTTACTTTAGAATGAGTTTCAGGAAAATTATGGCTTAAGAGCTTATCTTGTGTAATTCTACCAGGTTTCCGACTGACAAAAGAATCTTGTGCAATCAATTGCCCATATTTGGGTAAAAGCGCATGCCGGATGACACTAGGGCGTTTCAGGGTATCATGGTCTAGTCTTTTGCTTCGAAATGCATTTACAACAATTCCATGCTGATTTACGCACTTCACGATAATTTCAGATACTTTTGTTTTTTAATAGGGCATCCAGCGATTCACGGGTAAGGAATGCATTACATGGGCTTGAGGGATGTTTAGGTCTGGAACTCGTGCTTGGGACAGTTCCTAATCTATTTCTATTTCACTACGAAACCACGTTCTAGGTGGGTGTATGAAACCACTGGCTCCAGAGGGCGTTTCACGAAGTCCGCGACTGAAAGAAGAGCTCTCGGAAGTTCTTTGATTCCGTTTTCGTTTAAGACGGGATTCGGGGAAATTCGGGCTAGAAAACTAATCCCGTGGGGTTCTGAGCCTATTCTTAATGAAAGAGTTTGATTGATATTTTGTGCGGTTCTGGGAAGATGTTGGTTGCAGACCGCATTCGACGCAATCCGCGGTTGAACGATGTGCTCTGAAAAATACTGTGACGGCTCTTTACTTTAAATTGGGTTTCTAGCAAATTAGGGCTTAGGAGCCAATCTCGTTGGACTCAGTCCCGTTTCCTTCTGAAAACCGTATCTAGTGCAATCAATAGCCAACGTTTGGGTAAGAACACGAGTTGGATGAATCTTGTGCGTTTCAGGGGTTGGTACTATTTGTCACTTGGTTTGCGATGCGTTGGACACGATTCTATGCTGGCAAACACATTTCTGGATATTCTGAGACACGTTTTGCTTCGAAATGTGTTTCAAGTGATTGTGGGGTTAGGAACACAATGCAGGGGTTTTAAGGTAGTTTAAGACCAAGTCCCGCGTTTCGGGCAGTTCGTTCGTAATTCTAGGTGGCTCTGCGAAACTGTACGCTGTAAACCTCATTTCACGCAATTCATTGCTTGGATACGCGCTTTGCAAAGTTCATTGATATGTTTTTACTTTAGAACGGGTTTCAGGAAAATCATGGCTTAAGAGCTTATCTTGTGTGATTCTACCAGGTTTCCGACTGACAAAAGAATCTTGTGCAATCAATAGCCCATATTTGGGTAAAAGCGCATGCCGGATGACTCTAGGTCATTTCAGGGTATCATGGTCTAGTCTTTTCCTTCGAAATGCATTTACAACAATTCCATGCTGATTTACGCACTTCACGATAATCTCAGATACTTTTCTTTTTGAATAGGGCTTCGAGCGATTCAGGGGTAAGGAACGCATTACATGGGCTTGAGGGATGTTTAGGTTTGAAACTCGTGCTTGGGACAGTTCCTAATCTATTTCACAACGAAACCACGTTCCTGGTGGGTGTATGAAACCATTGGCTCCAAAGGGCGTTTCACGAAGTCCGCGGCTGAAAGAAGAGCTCTCAGAAGTTCTTTGAATCCGTTTTCGTTTAAGACGGGATTCGGGGAAATTCGGGCTAGAGAACTAATCCCGTGGGGTTCTGAGCCTCTTCTGAATGAATGAGTTCGAGAACTAATCCCGTGGGGAAATTCGGGCTAGAGAACTAATCCCGTGGGGTTGTGCGGCTCCGAGAAGATGTTGTTTGTAGACCGCATTCGACGCAACCAGCGGTTGAACGATGTGCTCTGGAAAATACTGTGACGGCTCTTTACTTTAAAATGGGTTTCCGACAAATTAGGGCTTAGGAATCAATGTCGCGGGACTCAGTCCCATTTCTTTCTTAAAACCGTACGTAGTGCAATCAATGGCCAGTACTTGGATAAGAACACGAGTTGGATGATTCTGGGGCGTTCCGGGGTGTTACTATTTGTCTTCTTGATTGCGATGCGTTTGGTACGATTCTAGGCAGAGAAACACATTTTATGATATTCTGAGACACGTATCCCTTCGAAATGATTTTCAAGCGATTGTGTGGTTACGAACGCACTGCAGGGGTTTCATGGTCCTTTAACACCGAGACGCGTGCCTCGGGCAGTTCGTTCGTGATTCTAGGCGGATCTGCGAAGCTATACGCTGTAGACCACATTTCACAAAAATGATTGTTTGGATACGCGCACTCCAAAGATCTTTTGATACATTTTACTTTAAAACGGGCTTCAGGAAAAGTTGTGTTAAGAGCTGATATCATGAGATTCTTCCAGGTTTCCGTCCGACAAGAGAATCTTGTGCAATCAATAGCCCGAATTTGGATAAAAGCGCGTGCCGGATGACTCTATGGTCTAGGGTCTAGTCCTTTGCTTCGAAATGTGTTTACTACAATTCTATGCCGAAATACACATGTAATGATAATCTCTGATACTTTTCGTTTTGAACAGGGTTTCGGGCGATTCACGTGTATGGAACGCATTACATGGGCTTCGGGGATGTTTAGGTCTGAAACTCGCGCTTGGGACAGTTCCTAATCTATTTCACTACGAAACCACGTTCTAGGTGGGTGTATGAAACCACTGGCTCCAAAGGACGTTTCACGAAACCTGCGGCTGAAAGAAGAGCTCTCTGAAGTTCTTTGAATCCGTTTTCGTTTAAGACGGGATTCAGGGGAATTCAGGCTAGAGAACTAATCCCGCGGTGTTTTGAGCCTCTTCTGAATGAAAGAGTTTGATTGATATTTTGTGCGGCTCTGGGAAGATGTTGGTTGTTGACCGCATTCGACGCAACCAGCGGTTGAACGATGCGGTCTGGAAAATACTGTGATGGCTCTTTACTTTAAAATGGGTTTCCGGCAAATTAGGGCTTAGGAACCAATGTCGCGGGACTCAGTCCCATTTCCTTCTTAAAACCGTATCTAGTGCAATCAATGGCCAGTAGTTGGACCAGAACACGAGTTGGATGATTCTGGGGCGTTCCGGGGTGTTACTATTTGTCTTCTTGATTGCAATGCGTTTGGTACGATTCTAGGCAGACAAACACATTTTATGATATTCTGAGACATGTATCCCTTCGAAATGAGTTTCAAGCGATTGTGCGATTAGGAACGCACTGCAGGGGTTTCAAGGTCCTTTAACACAGAGACCCGTGCCTCGGGCAGTTCGTTCGTGTTTCTAGGAAGCTATACGCTGTAGACCACATTTCACACAAATGATTGTTTGGATACGCGCACTCCAAAGATCATTGATACATTTTACTTTAAAAAGGGTTTTAGGAAAAGTTGTGCTTAAGAGTTGATATCATCAGATTCTTCCAGGCTTCCGACCGACAAAAGAATCTTGTGCAATCAATAGCCCGTATTTGGATAAAAGCGCGTGCCGGATGACTCTATGGTCTTGGGTCTAGTCCTTTGCTTCGAAATGCGTTTACTACAATTCCTTGCCGAAATACACAAGTAATGATAATCTCAGATACTTTTCATTTTGAATAGGGTTTCGGGCAATTCACGGGTAAGGAACGCATTACATGGGCTTCAGGGATGTTTAGGTCTGAAACTCGTGCTTGGGACAGTTCCTAATCTATTTCACTACGAAACCACGTTCTAGGTGGGTGTATGAAACCACTGGCTCCAAAGGGCGTTTCACGAAGTCCGCGGCTGAAAGAAGAGCCCTCGGAAGTTCTTTGAATCCGTTTTCCTTTAAGACGGGATTTGGGGAAATTCGGGCTAGAGAACTAATCCCGTGGGGTTCTGAGCCTCTTCTTAATGAAAGAGTTTGATTGATATTTTGTGCGGCTCTGGGAAGATGTTGGTTGTAGACCGCATTCGACGCAATCCGCGGTTGAACGATGTGCTCTGAAAAATACTGTGACGGCTCTTTACTTTAAATTGGGTTTCCGGCAAATTATGGCTTAGGAACCAATCTCGTGGGACTCAGTCCCATTTCCTTCTGAAAACCGTATCTAGTGCAATCAATAGCCAGTGTTCGGATATGAACACGAGTTGGATGATTCTTGTGGGTTTCGGGGTTGGTACTATTTGTCACTTGGTTTGCGATGCGTTGGACACGATTCTAGGCCGGCAAACACATTTCTGGATATTCTGAGACACGTTTTGCTTCGAAATGTGTTTCAAGCGATTGTGTGGTTAGGAACACAATGCAGGGGTTTCAAGGTCCTTTAACACCGAGTCCCGTGCCTCGGGCAGTTCATTCGTGATTCTAGGCGGATCTGCGAAGTTATACGTTGTAGACCACATTTCACACAAATGATTGTTTGGATACGCGCTCTCCAAAGATCTTTTCATACATTTTTCTTTAAAACGGGTTTCAGGAAAAGTTGTGCTTAAGAGCTGATATCATGAGATTCCTCTAGGCTTCCGACCGACAAAAGAATCTTGTGCAATCAATAGCCCGTATTTGGATAAAAGCGCGTGCCGGATGACTCTATGGTCTAGGGTCTAGTCCTTTGCTTCGAAATGCGTTAACTACAATTCCATGCCGAAATACACATGAAATGATAATCTCAGATACTTTTCGTTTTGAATAGGGTTTCGGGCGATTCACGGGTAAGGAACGCATTACATGGGCTTCAGGGATGTTTAGGTCTGAAACTCGTGCTTGGGACAGTTCCTAATCTATTTCACTACGAAACCACGTTCTAGGTGGGTGATGGACCCGTCTTTTTCTTTCTCGCCTTCCTCCGTCCCAGGACCGCCGGGGTGCGGCGGGGCGAAGAAAAAAAAAAGAGCAAGCATCAACATTTTCTTGTACGGGTATGCCAGATTTTCTATTCTACTTGGAATTTGAAATGGTGATCCGGAGATTCACCTTCACAAGTAGAAAAGGAAATCAACTTTTTTCTAACTTTCCATTGCACATATATTTTAAAGAAAGAGACAAAATTTTTGAATGCCGTGAAAGGCGATTTTCATTTGTTAGCCGTGAAAGGCGGTTTTGCCGTGATAGGCGATTTTGTGTCGTAGAAGGCAGTTTACAAATCTCATCAAAATGTAAAGACAAGAAATGTGATTTTTATGTCTCTTTAAAAAAATACACAATACAATAGAAAAGTAAGAAAAGGAATCTGACTTCTCAAGAGATCGTGGGGACTCGTTCAGATCAACGGTCGCGAGTCATGTATGGACTCCGCCATCATCCTTCAGATAAGAACACTTGATGCTTTGATTCACTTGGCTTGGCTTGGACCTCAGATTTTTAGAGGATAAAGACCAAGAGAAGGTCTTATATCCAATAAAAAACCAAGTAGACGGGCTGAAAAGCCGCATCTAGGCCATGTTGGATAGAAGAAGAGAGGAGATCTTGGGGGGGGTGGCCCCCCAAGGGACTTCGATCACCTTGTAGAATTTGCAGCAGAGTTTCTTCAAAGTGAGAGAGCTTCTTTTTGCAGAGAATTCTTCAGGATAGTTTTCAGACAATTTTTTCAGGATCACTTCAGACAATTTTTTTGGACCCTTTCTCCTTGGAATGACCGCCTATTTATAGGCTTTTGGTGGCCATTAGGAGGGTTTTATGGGCATTGATGGCATTAATGCTCCATGATGGGAGGAGTTACAAGATTTAATTCTTTATATTGTAACTCTTTTTTCTTGGATTTTGATTGGCCGATGGAGAATAATGGGCATTTAATCTCCATGATGATGGGAGTTTCATGATTAATTACCTTGATTAATCTCCATAATGATAGGAGTTACATAGTTAATTGTCATGATTAATTGGACTTGTAACTCCCATTTCTTGGCTTCTGATTGGGCCGTTCAAAATAATGAGTTGATCACCCTAATAAATTGCCATAAAAGGGTCATTTAACTTCATTAATTGGCTGCCGAGTCGCTTGAAGAGTCGCGGGCCGCGCCGCGTCTTTTGGAATTCTTCTTGCGATGATCATCGATGGATCCGTACGTTGTTTTATGTCGGATGACGATGAAAATTCAGACATTGGTTGCCACTAATGGGCCGGCAGCATCTGTCCAGTCGATTTCTTGATCGGTCGGGCAGAAAGTGTGCTTTCTTGGTCGGCCAGTTGGCAGTTTCGGAGTGTCCGATGATGATCAAATGATTTCGATGACGGATCCGTGATGTTGACGAAGATCGACGGATATCATGCCTCAAAAATCAGATTTTAAGAAAATCACAGGGGCCAAACATCGCGAAACGCGAAAAGAATCGGAAAAACGGACGTTTCGGCAGAAATCCGGCGACCCGAATTTCCAGGGTCGCTGGCGACCATGCACCCATGGTCGCCGGCGACCATGGGCTGGCGACCTTGGGCCATGGTCGCCGGAGCACAAAGTTTCCTATTTTTTGGAAAAGCCGAAGACTCTGTAGCCGATTTTCCGCCAAAAGTTGAAACTGGGTCAAACGATGTCGGAATGACCTTAAATTTGAGGTGAAGCTTCTTGGGCATTAGATAGGACCAACCATAGGCTTTTATTTGAGTTTTGAAGCCGTTTGGGGTCCCGTCAGTGCTTGACTTGATTTCATCGTGCGGAAGATGTTGAGCTTTGATGTACGTTCATCCGATGTCCGATTGACCTGAAATTTGACGGGAAGCCTATTGGAGTCATTTTGAGATGATCCATTAGCCCCGATTTGGGTGCCATGGTCCCAGGGAGCTTCACCGCCGGTAGGCTTGATTTTGCTTCGGAGCATGAAAACCGGGTCAAACGTTGTCGGAATGACCTGAAATTTGACGTGAAGCCCTTTGGAAGCATGCAGAAGCTACTCATGTGTTTTGTTTGATGAGTGGTGGCATCAGAGGTTCTCGCCGCCGGGAGGCTTGATTTCACCGTTCGAGAGTTGATGGAGGGTCAAACGGTGTCGGTTTGACTTGAAATTCGACATGGAGCCTTTTGGAGGTATTTTGAGACCATCCATAGACTCTGATCGAAGATTTGATGTATTTGACACTGTCGCCGTCGGGAGCTCCCGCTCAGCTGTTGGAGGATTGAAGTTAGGTCAAATGGTGTCAAAATGGCCCGAAACTTCATGTGTGCCCTTCTTTTGGCTACTTTAAAAAATCTTGTGGTTTTTGTTTGGTTTTGCCAAGATCTGATGCTTGAAGCAGCTTTGCCTGTTTGTAGTAGGATGCGGCTCCATATAGCTTTCGATGTTGATGAGGCAAAGTGCATTTTTTGTGTCAACAAATGCCCCCTCGAGGTACAGCGACGAATTGGATAGCCTTTGCAGTCGATGTGCTTTGAAGAAAACTTTGAAGGAGAACTTCTGACTTGACCAAGAGTCTCTGAGCATTTTTCTTGATAGTGTAGCCTTTTGAGTTTCCAAGGGAATTTTATGGCAGTGAGAGACATCACGTACCATCTCAAGGAAAAATTTTGAAAATGACATTTGGGTTGGGTTTTTGGGTTTTGGATTTTCTTTTTGACCTTGTGAACCTAAAGGCTTTGTGTTGCGCATCAGGCGGTAAAGAAGGTTTTTGGTTTTTGACCTTGTGACTTAACAAGCTGTATGTGGCAGGTTAGGGGGTCGGGTTTTGAATTTTGATTTTAGTCTTGTGACCTAACAAGCTGTATGTGGCAGGTTAGGGGACCGAGATTTGGTTTTGGTTTTGGCCTTGTGACCCAACAAGCTGTATGTGGCGAGTTAGGAGACCATGGTTTGGATTTTTATCACTCTTTGGGACAACTTTGGGTCCGTTGGAGTGATTTGGGTTTTTATGGAATGTCAATTTCAAGGTTTTGGCTTAATTTGGTTCATGAGGTGGGATGGTTTGGATTTTTGGAAACTCATGAGGCTTGGATTTTTTGTATGGTCTAATCAACTCAAAGGAGGCATGGAACCATTTTTGTATGCTCTTGGTAGGAGGAATTTTGACTAAAAGCCACTTTTAGTGCCTAGGTGGTCAAACCTGGCTCATGTGGGCTAACCCATAGGACCTTAAGCTTTAAAGATGGCTTAGATCTCATGTGGCGTCATTTTGTTAGGAATATCTAAGAATATCTCTTTTTGGTAGAGAATATCTAAAAATATTCTTACTTGGAGAGAATCTCTCAAGTTTCCTTGATTTTGGGAGAGATTTTCTCAAAGTATCTTTCTTTGGAAGAAAGTTTCTCATAATCCCTCTCTTTTTGGAGAGAATTTCTCAAAAGATCTCCTCATTGGGAAAGAATATCCCATAATTCCTTTCTTTTAGGAAGTTTGCTGATTTGTAGCACTTACCCCCTTTCTTTTCTCCTCCTTTCCTCTTTTGGTTTGCTTTCTTCTATAAAAGCAAGGGGATTGGATCTCTTGTTGCTATTGCTCTCTTTTTGCAAGAACCTTTAAGAGTGCTCCAAGATCAATAATTCTTCTTTTTCAAAGATCTTCAAGCTTTTTCTTCTTCTTCTCCATCAATGGCTTCAAGTAAGTTTCTTCTTTTTCCTTAAGAAACCCCATGTAGGAATAGAAAAAGGTTTTCTTTCTTTTCTTTTCTTTTCTTTTTTCACGTGTATTCTTTTTTATTTTTTTTACACGTTTTTTTTTCTTTTTCTTGCACGGTTTTATCTCTCTCTCTTGTTTTTTACCGTGGCTCTTCTTTTTTTTTTTTTTTTTCTCACGGTTTCTTTGTTTTTATTTTTTTACCGTGTTTTTTTTTTTTTTTTTATCTCTCTCTGTTTTTTTTGTGTGGCCGTACGGACAAGACTGTACGGTCATGGCCATACGGCCACGTTGCCTGTGGGCAAATTTTTTTTTTTTTTTCTTCTTTCTCTTTTTTTTGAAAAGAGATTTTCTCTTCTTTTTCTTTTTTGAGATGCGCATGCAGGACAACTTTCGTTCTATGCATTTTTTTTTTAGAAAATGGAATTGGAAGTATGATAGTGCACACCTGGAAATATTTTCGCAAGTCTTGGGATTTGGAGCTCGCAGCAATGTTGAGCCCTTTCTTGGTCTTGCGGGGATTTTCTGAGGAGCTTTGCAAGTTTTGGATTCTGGAGCTCGCAGCAATGTTGAGCCCTTTTCCGATCTTGCGGATATTTGAGAAGCTTTGGCTTGATCTCGCAGCAATGTTTGAGTTCGAGCCTTCTTCGAGAATTTTCCATGATTATGGACTTGCAGCGATGTTGAGCCCATCTTCAAGCTCCTATTTCTTTCGGGGTGTTTCCCTTTTCTTTCGGAATTGCCCCGGAATCATGCCAAAATTTTCGCTAGATTTTTTTAGCAAAATTCTGTCATTTTGATGATTGATTTTTTTTTTCTTTCCATCCTTTGCAGGTAGTTCCTCCAGAACGAACAAGGGTAAGGAGTCAGTCACTGATGGGCCTCACCGTTCTACCAGATCCTCTAATCCGGCCGTACAGCAGGCCTGGGAGGAGGTTCAGTATGTTGAAAGATACTTGGATGAGTGTGACTCGCTCAACCGAGATGAGATGAAGCAACGTTTGATTGCCCTCAAGGATGAGGAGTATTATAAGATTATGGTAAGCAACCGTCCCTGGGTTACGGACGATCAGAGCATTGTGCCCAAGCCTACCTTTTTCTTTGGTGATGCCGTCCCGGACGATTCAACATACCAAAGGTGATGTTTTCAGTTCTCTTTCACAGTTGATGGTGAGAAGAGAACTGTTTCTACCCGGTCGTCCTTCGATCGGACAATCTCGATCATGAGCCTTTCCTCCACATGCTCGAAGAGGGAAGATCCTCAAAGCTGGGTGAAGAGGACAAATGTGATCAAGACCGGGGTTTTTGTTGGCAGCCCTTCTGGTTTTGCAGAGAAGTCGCCTGACCGTATGGACATTTTGATGCCAGCCAGCGGCTACCAAGGTTCAGACCATTCTTCGGTCGATTTGAGACCGGTGGACCTTGGTATTTTCAAGGGCGATGGCAGCAATTGGGTGAAGCCTTTTCAACTTCGTGGCTGTTTCAGTGCTGACTCGAGCTGGGAGTCGTGGACTGATCACATCTTGCAGGTCGGCGGTGCCATTCTGAAGGAGGCTGAGATTTTTTATGCGGTTCGTGCTTTTCGGCAAACCGTGGCTTTCTCCGATGAGGCTTTTATGGCCATGCTGGAGTCGTTCCTTCCACAAACCAACACCTTCGTTGTCACGAATGGTGAGATTGGTTTTTCTTTAAAGGAAGTGAGTGCCATCACTGGGCTACCTATCCTTGGCAATCTCTATGAGGAGTTTATGCCTATTGACAGCGTCCTTGAGGAGCAGTCTGAGGAGTTCAGGCATTTGTACTTTCAGCTCGTCGGCTTCTATGATTTTTTGAAGGAGAAGGAGGGCTCGAAAGTCTGGTGTAGCAGTTGGAGGAGTGGTAGCCTTTTGTCTTCCAACTTCTTTGACAGCGGGGAGTGTTCTGAGAATACGACCCAGGAAGCCAGGGCTAAGAACCCAGATTCAAAGAAGATCTCCGTCATGCGAGAGAATTTGAGGGTATTCTTCGCAAGCACAGACGCCATTCATTCTGACATTGTGCTGAGGAGAGATCTCGCTGTTTACCTCACTTATTGGCTGGGTGAGGCTATTTTTGCTGGAGGAGATGGAATGCACATCAGGCCGCATTGCATTTTTCCGGCTTGTCAGATGGCGTTTGGAGAGTGGCTTGCTTTGGTGCCTGCTCTTTACTCCTATTTGTGTACAGAACTGCAGGCTGCTGCTTTCCTTTTTCGGCATGGGCTTCCCATGAACAGGGTATTTTCAGTCCACATTTTCTATTCGTGGTATGTATACCACTATCCCAGTTTCCACCGATTGGTTGTTGCTCAGGACGATGATCCGTTTATGATTCGGTTGGCTAGAGCGAAGCCTATTTCCGAATCTCTTTTATCTGCCCGCTTGAGGATCCGACGATTCTGGGACGTCGAGATAGGGCAGTCTTCAGTGAGGCTTTCTCCAGGTTTGAGGAAGAAGGCTTTTGATTTCAGTGTCTCCCGTGATTCGACCAGGGCAGGGTTTGGGAGACACTATTCTTTGACAAATGCAGAGAGGAGTTGGCTTTTTAACATACATGTCGGCACGATGGTGTACCGCAGACATCTTTTCATCGACATCCAGCCGTATGTTCCCTCGCGTTTTGCCATGCAATTGGGCTTCTCTCAAGGCGTTGTTGGAGCACCTTCGAGCAAGGTGAAGCGTTTTGGAGGTCTGCAGGACGGGAGAAATGCATGGGCCTTTTATAGCGCGGAAGATACTACTGCCCTGATTTCTTATCCTGAGTTGCCTACTTTTCGGATTGCTGGTTTCACAAAATGGTTTGTGGAGAGCTTTTCAGCATACCAGGGGCTTTCCAAGATAGAGCTTGATGTAAAGCAGTTTTCCGGGAAGGGCCTTGGGAAGTCAGACGGCGTTCGCCGAGAAAAAGTTCTGGCTTTCCTTTCTGGAGAAAGGCACAGAACAGGTTTTCTCGAGGAACAGGACGTCATCAGATCGGGAGCTGCACAAGAGATACCTGGTGAGGTCTTGGAACAACTTGCCGAGGAGGAGGCTGAGGTTGCTGCTTGGATACAAGCAAAACGAGCAAAGGCTTCCATGGAGTCTACTGGCAAGAGCAGACAGTCCAGTGAGGACTCTGGCGAGAGGCCTGATTTTGATGGTGGGGAGGGTGCTTCTAGCAGTTCGTCCCGTAGGAGCAAGAGGAGAAGGGGACACCGCCGAAGTCAGAGGCGGCACGAAAGTTCTCTTGATCTAGAAATTCCTTCCACCATTGTTGAGGAGGCATCAGGGGATGATAACGAGCCTCCAGAGAAGAGAAGCCGAGGGGAAGAGACCATTGATGATGGTATGCTTTTCCCTTTTCTCTTTCCGGTTCTTTTCTTTCATGAGAGCTTTTGTTTTGATCTACTATTTTCTTTCTTTTGGCAGAAGATGATGGTTTGATGATGCCCGAGATTCCGACCGATGAGGCGGTGATGGATCCTATCGTGGCATCTGAGGAAGAACCCAGAGATTCTGAAATAGATCCAGAATCTCCTCCTGGTGTGATTTTTTCTTCTGTTTTTTTTTTTTTTTTTTTTTTTTTGCCGCCACTTGCTGACATATATATATATATTGCCAGCTGACTTGCCAGAGGATTCCGACGACTTTGAGCCATCCATGGACATAACTTTTGATGATGTTTCGGATGAGCTTATGGAGGCAGAAAGCATTCCACCAGTCGTCGAAAAAGGTACTTTGTAATGATAATCTTGATATTTTGATTTTTGACAAGATTATATTCATACATTTTTCATTTTTCATTGGCAGGTTGTGAGGTGAAAGAAGAAGTTCCTCTATCTTTTTCAGAACCAGAGCAGGGGGTACCTGTGACCGATCCAGGAGTAGGGGCTTCTTCCATCAATTTTGATGAGGCAGAGGCGAGTCCGCCTACTGATATTCCTTCCCCAGCGGCTCCGATTGGAAAGAGCTTCTTGATTACTCTTCCAACGGTGCCTGACACGGGTAGTCGACCAACGGAGCATGGCGAGTCTTCATCTAAGCCATCCCGTCAGTTTGCGAGGAAGGTGTTGAAGAGAGTCTTGAGCTCATGGGTCGAGACTCTTTCTTCTGGCCATTTGGAGGCTGGTTTTGGCATGGTGAAGCATGTGCAGGACATTCTTGCCGATAGCGAAGAAGTCGGTCTGGACATTACAGATGCCAAGGCTTTTGTTGATGAAGTCATTGCTCTAGGCAACAAGTGGACTGAGACCAAAAGCTTTCCGAATGATGATTTCTTCAACGAGATGTTTTTTAAGCCTTCCAGCGAGGTCAGATCTGATTTGAATGAGATCTCGCAGACTCGGAAGCAGCTCGTTTAGGAGCGGAACGTCACCGAGTTGTCTATTATTGAGCTGACACAGGACCAGCACCGCCTTGATAGGGAGGTCACCGAAGCCAGACAGCGCCTTGAGCTATTGGAAGAACAAGCCGCTGCCAAGTGGACTGCCACTTTGCATGCTCGCGATAGAGAGAGGGCTCTCATTCGCCAAGTTGAGGAGGTCGAAAGCAATCTCCGGAGGAAGACTCAAGAATATGAACAATGGCAGATTCTCTGGGAAGAGCTTCCTCGTGCCGAGGATGGATCGCGACGGCCTACTGCTTTTTATGGGAAGATTCTGAAGAAACGCGGCCTGGAAGCTTTGGAGGCTAAGGCCAAGTGTTTGCTTGAGGAGTTAAGCCTATGGCTGAAGACCATGTCGGACTAGCCTCCTGATTTGTAACAAACTTTTTCTTCTTTTCTTTTGGTACCTCCATGTATAAACATTTTTGGCACTTTTTTTGTATCCCCTTATTTCACTTAAATTCACTTTTGATGAAAACATAAGCAAAAATTGAATGGGAATGGTTTGTTTGAAAATTTGATCAAAAGGTTGTCATTTTGTGAAAATCTTTTGTCAAATGGTTGTTTTTAGGCATGAAAGCCAGATTTTGTGGCAAAAAGCCTGATTTTTGAGATGGCTTGAAGGCCGAATTTTGGATGGCGTGAAAGCCAAAATTTTGTTTGGCATGAAAGCCGGCTTTTGGCATGAGAGCCGATTTTTGTGGCGTGAAAGCCAAGTTTTGTTTGGCATGAAAGCCAGTTTTTGGCATGAGAGCCGATTTTTGTTTGTGGCATGGAAGCCGGTTTTTGGCATGGGAGCCGATTTTTGTTTTATGGCATGGAAGCCGATTTTTTGAAAACCAAGTTTTGTTTTGTTGGCATGGAAGCCAGATTTTTTGATTTTTGGCATGAAAGCCAGGTTTTTGTTTTGTTGGCATGGAAGCCAGATTTTGGTTTTTGGCATGAAAGCCAGGTTTTTGGAGTAAAAGCCGGGTTTTGGCGTGAAAGCCAGGTTTTTGGTTTTCAAAAATGCAAGTATCGACTAAGAGTCGCCTCCCTGCTGAATGGTATTGCAAGTATCGATGGAATGTCGCTTCCTTGCTCATTCGGTTGCGAGTATCAATGGAATGTCGCTTCCTCGCGGATTTGGGTTCAAGTATCGACTGAATGTCGCCTCCTTGCTTTTTTCTCAAAAAATTGGTTTTGTGGGTATCGATGGAATGTCGCTTCCTCGCGGATTTGGGTGATGTGACAGATGTCAAAGTTTTGACGAAGCAATTGCGCCTTGTTGTAGTAAGGCAATAGATCAGGCTTCCTGATCTCATATTCCTGATTCATCTGGTTGACGATCAGTTGAGAATCCCCAAATGCTTCCAGCATGATGGTGCCAGATTCGAGGGCGAGTTCCAATCCTATAATCAGAGCTTGGTACTCAGCTGCATTATTTGAACATGGTTCCAGTAGCGAAAATGCGTGTGGAATCATGTATTTATCGGGGCTAACAAAGAGAATGCCAATTCCCGATATCGGCTTTCCTTTTTCATTTGTCCTGGTTGCACCATCGAAGTACATGTTCCAGGAGGCATTTGGTGAGAAAGTCTCTACATTGTAGACAGGTTCGTCTGGGAGATCATCCCTGAGCGGAGAATCCTTAGGCAGTGGATGCTCTACGAGAAAGTCTGCCAGAGCTTGACCTTTGATTGCTTTCTGTGGTACATACCTAATATCAAATTGTGACAGAAGGATGGACCATTTTGCCAGCCGGCCATTGAGAGAACTTGCTTTTGTGACAAGGACCTTTAAGAGATTGATCATCGATATCAGGTATATTGTGTTTGACAACAAATAGTGACGCAGCTTTTGTACGGCGAACATCACTGCCAAGCATTCTTTTTCGACTAGAGAGTAGCGATGCTCTGCACCTACCAATATGCGACTGAGGTAGTATAGAGCAGCTTCTTTTCCTCCATCATTTTCTTGTGCAAGTAGAGCGCCCAAAGAATAGTCGAGAGCTCTTGTGTACAAGATGAATGGTTTTCCGACTGTGGGAACAGCCAACACTGGAGGCTTGGTCAGGTATGACTTGATGTCTTGAAATGCAGCTTCACATTCAGTCGGAAGAGGCTTGAATTCTGATGTCACTGTTTCAGGAGACGATGGCTGAGAAGGTGCTATCTCAGTGGAAGTCACCCGAGAATATGTAGCTCCAGAAGATATGCTACTGGATACATTTTGAGAGTTCGTGGCCTCAGCAGATGGAGCTTCAGAGGCACTATCATCCTGAGCTATCACATTACAGGCAACTTTGATAAAAGATGCCTCCATAATGGACTGTTCGGAATCAGACTCATCCTCCGATGTAAGAGGATCATTAATCCTGCAACTTTCTTCATTTTCTGGAGACACTGGAGGAGATGCTTGTGGATTTTCCGGGACTTCCGGTTTTGGATTTTGATGAAGTCGGTTGATGCGATCCTGCTCCTGCTCTATGGCTAGACGCTGCAAGATCCTCGCATATTCTTCAAGATCGGGCATAGGAGCCAAATCTTTTTCTTCATCTGCCCCTTGTGGTTCGACCTGGTTGGGATCCACTAGAGCATTTGTTTGTGCTGTGTTAACAGCAATTTGGGCAGCCTCTTGGTCTTCATCATCATCAGACCAGGATCCTTGTGGCTGGAAGGGGTTATACCAGATTACTGGCATAAGGTGGGATTCCGGGATCCATTCTTCGTCGGAGAGATATTCTCCGGTTTCAAGGGATTCCTCCCACTCATCAGTGTCACTGGCAGTGTCACTGGACTCGTATCCATTCATGGAGAATCCAACTACCGAGTTACAAGAGTACGATGCCCCCTACGTAGTCTCATCTCTGAGCCGTGGTGGCATGAAATCACTGAGAGTGAATTTTCATCTCACTCTTGGAACTTTGGGGAGAGACCTCTCTGTTGCCCCCAGTGAAGCGGTAGAGGAGGTTTTTGCTTTTTCAGGGACCTCTTGTTTTGTTTGAGCCTTCTCCTGCTATTTGAGCTTGCGGAGTTGTCTCTTGGCTTGCCTTCGCTGTTGAGCGGTCGGCTTTGTTTTGACGATCTCCCAATTTTCATCTTCTAGGAGATCGGGATGTACCCATATGGGCTGTCCTTCTGGTGTTGGGTAAGGCACCGGCTCTTGGGACGTTTGGGTCATTTTTATCACCTTGAAGGAAAGTAATGACTTTTTCCTTTGATGATTTGGATGTTTGTCCATATGACACCATGTTAACGAAGGCAGACCCATAGTTTTTGTCAAAGGTGATGACTCTGTTTTTCCACATCTCGTTGATCTTCTCTCTCACAACGAAACATTGGTTGAGAGGATGCGAGACCATTTGGTGGTATTGACAATATCGGGGATTGTTGGTTTTGCCAACATCTCCCGGTCTTTTGGGGTCAGGCAAGGTGAGTTTGCCATTTGCCAAGAGAGCCCCAAATATTTCTTCAACATCTTCATCGAACGGGTATTTCTTTTCTACTCGTTCTTTGAAGGCATTAGAGAGTTCAGGTCTCTTACCTGCAGCTTTATTTTCAGCTTTCTTTGGTGGCTGAGGAGCTGACTTGGTTTGCACATTGAGAACCTCCTTTTTCTTTGTTTTGGAGGTTGGAATGGCGGTCTGCTCCTTCTTTGATGACTTCTGACTGTTGAGGTCTTTGATCACAGTTTCAGCCTCCATAGACGCTTCTAGGAGTTCTCCCAAGTTTTTTGATTTGTTGCCGATGATCATGGAGCGGATCCTTGCTCTCATGTTGTTTCGGCAAATGTCGACTAGTGACGCTTGTGGCAGCACATCTTAGCATTTGTATGCCATTGCTTTCCACTTGTGAATGAAGTCGTATGTCGACTCATTCTCTCCCTGTTTAAGGCTGCAGAGCTGAGCCATAGTAACATGATGATCCTCACCTTTGAAGTGGGTCAGGAAACGTGTCTCTAGCATGGTCCAATTTTGATCGGAGTCCTCTGGCAAAATGGAATACCAATAAAAGGCTGTACCTTTTAGGGTACTTGCAAAGAGCCGGATCTTGAGTGCATCTTGATCCGCAATCGTTCCTGTCAGGATTTTGAAGTGGATGACATGCTGTCTGGCTGAACTTTTCCCCGTATTCATTTGGAGAAGAGGTTGTTTGAACTTTGGGGGAAATGGAACCGAGTCCATCCATAAGGGATATGGTGGCTTGATCCCATGCTTCTTCAGTGTATCCTCTTCTTTTGCTTTCGCGAGGATATTGTCCACCTCCTTTTTAGTAAGGGCGCGTGACTCATCTTCTTCACCGTTTGCCTCATCTTGTGGAGGAACTTCCTCATTGTTTGGTGGACGCTGGAGAGTGAGAAGGAGGTTTTCCATCAGAACCTCTATTCTCTGCTGTCCTTGCTCTAGCTGCTGAATGCGTAGAGCCATGTCGTCATGTGGTGGAGGTTGCTTAGAGTTTGTGACCAAGACATTCATCCTTCGTGAGTTGAAAGAGGATACTGTCTTAGTGACTGAGCTGGAGCTCATTCTTTTAGATGAAGAGTCCGAGGAATGATCACTCCAATGTCCCTGGCTTGAAGGAGTGGGAGAGTCTTCCTGATGTCTTCTCGTCCGGGAGACGCTGCGAGTCACCGGTCGTCTAACATGTATTTTCGTCGCTGTCTTCTGGCGTCTTTTGGTTTTGCCAACCATGTGGACAGCAGCAACTTGGTCGGGTCTTTCTTTTTCGACCCATTTTTGGGAGATTTGAAGCTCAGAATGCTGGGTTCTTTGCTTCTCTAATCTCTTTTGTCGATATGACGCGCGGCGACGTATACAACGAGCAATTTGAGCTTCAGTTAGCTCGGGCTGTGCTCTGGCAATGAAGGATGCGGTCCCCCGTGCACAGCAACCGAGCTTGTCTTCCTCGAAGACTGGCATGGACAGGATTTGGATGCGGTCCTTAGCCTGTCGCAGCGAAGCTTTAAATTTTGCAAGCTTGTCCCCCGTTGAGATGAAGGGTCGAGTTGCAGGAGAGCAGGCCCTAGCAAGTTCTTGTCGAGGCCTTGTGATGCACGACTTGATTTTGGGCTTGTATGAGCAAGCCGGCTCGTGCTGAGTAGTTTTTGTAGTTCAGTGGAGGATAGGTTTCTCTCCTTTGATGTAAGCAAGAGGATAAAACCTATTCTCCTTGAGAGGAGCCAGGTATTCTGGCTTTGCAGATGTCCGGGACCTTCTTTGTTTTGGTGAAGATCGCGGGGACCAAGTCTTGGGATAGACTTGTTTTCTGTAGGTTGAGGCCTCATGGGATTGCCACGAGCCTCAGGTTTCTTGGTGACCGCCTTTGGTGTCAGGGTAGTGACACGTTGGGGGGCAGTCTTCTGCTTCTTAGCAGACATCGTCTCTTCTGCGGGTAGTGGGAATGGTCCCAGTGACCCGAAGACGATGGTCTGGGGAGTGGAGGTCGACCCGGTGTTTTGGGAGTTGCCGAGGGAGGTGATGCTTCAGCAGCTGACGGGGCGCTTGAAAGTGCCCTTGCTTTACTTTTCTTGAAGCATGACTTGGTACTTGTTCTCATCGAAGGTGGTGGTCAACGAAGCTGCCATTGTTAGTTTTGAAAAACTTTTCTGAAACAAGACCACATCCATTAGTAATCACAAGAATATGGTGATCATAAATGGGCTATACTATGGTTTTGTCTTTTCAAATCGCTCAGGAGCATGGACCGTTCTGAGCGTAATGAAGAAGGCCAAAAAGCCATAGATGGTACAATTGTTCTAAACGCAAGTATGGTCGGCTCGAAATGAGCGTTCCAGGGACCGCTAGAAGCAATTGTAAACCTTAATTCAAATTACCGAGAAGCGAAGCTCACTCGAGGTAAAATGATATAAAGTTAGAGGTACAAATGTGTCGGTCGCGAATACAGTAGACCCGAAAGGGCGTACTAGCACCGCTAGACACAAATGTTGTAAATCGCATCCTTGAAGGACACGAGATGGGATTTTTTGAATGCCAAGATTGGATTCGCAAAAGAGAGCAAATGGTATTCCAATCCGAATACAGGTTCAAACATTTCTACGAGCCTATATCCGAAAAAGGAAAGAACCAGGATTTCTCAGATTTGAATCCAATAGTGACGAGAGTTTTTTTTTTTGAAAAGTCAAGATTGAATTCATAAAAGAGGGCAAATGGTATTCCAATCCGAATACAGGTTCAAACATTTCTGCGAGCCTAAATTCGAAAAGGAAAGAACCAAAATTCCTCCAATTTGAACACAATAGTGACAGAAGTTCTTTTTTTAAAATATTTGTTTTTTTTTTTTTTTTTTTTTGAGAGTGCACATAGGTCTTCCAATTCGGTCTTATGAAACCTTAGTGGATAGATTAGCCCCTAGGTAAGGGTAGGATTACTTAATGAACCCGTTCGAAGGAACCTTACCTCGAACAGTCTAGCTGCCTCCACACTCTGGACAAGGCTTTTCTTAGATCCACTTTGGTAAAAGAACGCAATTGGTGCAACCTTAATGCTCTCTTTTTTTTTTGAAAGACCTCCAATGGACTCATCAAAGAGAGGAAACTGGCCCCTCCCAATCCGAACGTTGGCTCAAACATTTCTGCGAGCCATTGTACGAAAAGGAAAAGAACCAAAGTTTCTCTAATTTGAATCCAAAAGGGAGAAATTTGAAAAAAAAAAAATTTGAACTTTTTTTTTTTTCTAAAGATCTCCAATGGACCCATCAAAGAGAGGGAAATGGCCCCTCCCCATCCAAACGTTGGCTCAAACATTTCTGCGAGCCATTGTACGAAAATGAAAGAACCAAAGTTTCTCTAATTTGAATCCAAAAGAGAGAAATTTGAAAAGTTTTGTTTTGTTGAATTTTTTTTTTTTTGAAAGATCTCCAATGGACCCATCAAAGAGAGGGAAATGGCCCCTCTCAATCCGAACGTTGGCTCAAACATTTCTACGAGCAATTGTACGAGAAGGAAAGAACCAAAGTTTCTCTAATTTGAATCCAAAAGAGAGAAATTTGAAAAGTTTTTTTTTTTGAACTTTTTTTTTTTTGAAAGATCTCCAATGGACCCATCAAAGAGAGGGAAATGGCCCCTCCCCATCCGAACGTTGGCTCAAACATTTCTACGAGCCATTGTACGAAAATGAAAGAACCAAAGTTTCTCTAATTTGAATCCAAAAGAGAGAAATTTGAAAAGTTTTTTTTTGTTGAACTTTTCTTTTTTTTTTTTTATGAAAGATCTCCAATGGACCCATCAAAGAGAGGGAAATAGCCCCTCCCAATCCGAACGTTGGCTCAAACATTTCTGCGAGCCATTGCACGAAAAGGAAAGAACCAAAGTTTCTCTAATTTGAATCCAAGAGAGAAATAAGTTTTTTTTTTCTGAACTTTTTTTTTTTTTTTTTAAAGATCTCCAATGGACCCAACAAAGAGAGGGAAATGGCCCCTCCCCATCCGAACGTTGGCTCAAACATTTCTGCGAGCCATTGTACGAAGAGTAAAGAACGAAAGTTTCTCTAATTTGAATCCAAAAGAGAGAAATTTGAAAAGTTTTTTTTTTTGAACTTTTCTCTTTTTTTTTTGAAAGATCTCCAATGGACCCATCAAAGAGAGGAAAATGGCCCTTCCCAATCCGAACGTTGGCTCAAACATTTCTGCGAGCCATTGTACGAAAAGGAAAGAACCAAAGTTTCTCTAATTTGAATCCAAAAGAGAGAAAACCCTTTTTTTTTTGTTGAAAAAAGAAAGAATGGAAAGAAATTCAAAGAAAGAAGTTTCCAAAGAATCCCATCTCATGTTTTTTTTTTTGAGATACAAGATCCAACATAGGCCACCAACTGGAAGGGAGCCAAGGATTCTAAGCATCGTGTTCTCAACTGAACAAGTCCCACCGGGTGTGCCAACTTGATGGACCCATCTTTTTCTTTCTTGCCTTCCTCCGTCCCGGGACCGTCGGGGTGCGGCGGGGCGAAGAGAAAAAAAAGAGCAAGCATCAACATTTTTTTGTACGGGTATGCCAGATTTTCTATTCTACTTGGAATTTGAAATGGTGATCCGGAGATTCACCTTCACAAGTAGAAAAGGAAATCAACTTTTTTCTAACTTTCCATTGCACATATATTTTAAAGAAAGAGACAAAATTTTTTAATGCCGTGAAAGGCGATTTTCATTTGTTAGCCGTGAAAGGCGGTTTTGCCGTGATAGGCGATTTTGTGTCGTAGAAGGCAGTTTACAAATCTCATCAAAATTTAAAGACAAGAAATGTGATTTTTATGTCTCTTTAAAAAAATACACAATACAACAGAAAAGTAAGAAAAGGAACCTGACTTCTCAAGAGATCGTGGGGACTCGTTCAGATCGACGGTCGCGAGTCATGTATGGACTCCGCCATCGTCCTTCAGATGAGAACACTTGGTGCTTTGATTCACTTGGCTTGGCTTGGACCTCAGATTTTTAGAGGATAAAGACCAAGAGAAGGTCTTATATCCAATAAAAAACCAAGTAGACGGGCTGAAAAGCCGCATCTAGGCCATGTTGGATAGAAGAAGAGAGGAGATCTTGGGGGGGGGGGGTGGCCCCCCAAGGGACTTCGATCACCTTGTAGAATTTGCAGCAGAGTTTCTTCAAAGTGAGAGAGCTTCTTTTTGCAGAGAATTCTTCAGGATAGTTTTCAGACAATTTTTTCAGGATCACTTCAGACAATTTTTTTGGACCCTTTCTCCTTGGAATGACCGCCTATTTATAGGCTTTTGGTGGCCATTAGGAGGGTTTTATGGGCATTGATGGCATTAATGCTCCATGATGGGAGGAGTTACAAGATTTAATTCTTTATATTGTAACTCCTTTTTCTTGGATTTTGATTGGCCGATGGAGAATAATGGGCATTTAATCTCCATGATGATGAGAGTTTCATTATTAATTACCATGATTAATCTCCATAATGATAGGAGTTACATGGTTAATTGTCATGATTAATTGGACTTGTAACTCCCATTTCTTGGCTTCTGATTGGGCCGTTCAAAATAATGAGTTAATGACCCTAATAAATTGCCATAAAAGGGTCATTTAACTTCATTAATTGGCTGCCGAGTCGCTTGAAGAGTCGCGGGCCGCGCCGCGTCTTTTGAAATTCTTCTTGCGATGATCATCGATGGATCCGTACGTTGTTTGATGTCAGATGACGATGAAAATTCAGACATTGGTTGCCACTAATGGGCCGGCAGCATCTGTCCAGTCGATTTCTTGATCGGTCGGGCAGAAAGTGTGCTTTCTTGGTCGGCCAGTTGGCAGTTTCGGAGTGTCCGATGATGATCAAATGATTTCGATGGCGGATCCGTGATGTTGACGAAGATCGACAGATATCATGCCTCAAAAATCAGATTTTAAGAAAATCACAGGGGCCAAACATCGCGAAACGCGAAAAGAATCGGAAAAACGGACGTTTCGGTGGAAATCTGGCGACCCGGATTTCCAGGGTTGCTGGCGACCATGCACCCATGGTCGACGGCGACCATGGGCTGGCGACCATGGGCCAAGGTCGCCGGCGACCTTGGACTTTGGTCCATTTTTCCGGTCGCTTTCCGGTCGCCATTTCTTGGTCGTTTTTCGGGCTTTTTCGCTTCTTTTTTATTTTTCTTTGACATTTCTCCTCATTTATTGGCTTAATTCCTATGAAGAAAACCTGTTGAAAGGCTGTGCTAATCAGAGCACAAAGTTTCCTATTTTTTGGAAAAACCGAAGACTCTGTAGCCGATTTTCCGCCAAGAGTTGAAACTAGGTCAAACGATGTCGGAATGACCTGAAATTTGAGGTGAAGCTTCTTGGGCATTAGATAGGACCAACCATGGGCTTTTCTTTGAGTTTTGAAGCCGTTTGGGGTCCCGTCGATACTTGACTTGATTTCACCGTGCGGAAGATGTCGAGCTTTGATGTACGGTCATCCGATGTCCGATTGACCTGAAATTTGACGGGGAGCCTATTGGAGTCATTTTGAGTTGATCCATTAGCCCCAATTTGGGTGCCATGGTCCCGGGGAACTTCACCGCCGGTAGGCTTGATTTTGGTTCGGAGCATCAAAACCGGGTCAAACGTTGTCGAAATGACCTGAAATTTGACGTGCAGCCCTTTGGAAGCATGCAGAAGCTACTCATGTGTTTTGTTTGATGAGTGGCGGCATCAGAGGTTCTCGTCACCGGGAGGCTTGATTTCGCTGTTCGAAAGTTGATGGAGGGTCAAACGGTGTCGGTTTGATTTGAAATTCGACATGGAGCCTTTTGGAGGTATTTTGAGACCATCCATAGGCTCTGATCGAAGATTTGATGTATTTGACACTGTCACCGTCGGGAGCTCCCGCTCAGCTGTTGGAGGATTGAAGTTAGGCCAAATGGTGTCGAAATGGCCCGAAACTTCATGTGTACCCTTCTTTTGGCTACTTTGAAAGATCTTGTAGTTTTTGTTTGATTTTGCCAAGATCTGATGCTTGAAGCAGCTTTGCCTGTTTGTAGTAGGATGCGGCTCCATATAGCTTTCGATGTTGATGAGGCAAAGTGACATTTTTTGTGTCAACAAATGCCCCCTCGAGGTACAGCGACGAATTGGATAGCCTTTGCAGTCGATGTGCCTCGAAGAAAACTTTAAAGGAGAACTTCTGACTTGACCAAGAGTCTCTGAGCATTTTTCTTGATAGTGTAGCCTTTTGAGTTTGCAAGGGAATTTTATGGCAGTGAGCGACATCACGTACCATCTCAAGGAAAAATTTTGAAAATGACATTTGGGTTGGGTTTTTGGGTTTTGGATTTTCTTTTTGACCTTGTGAACCTAAAGGCTTTGTGTTGCGCATCAGGCGGTCAAGAAGGTTTTTGGTTTTTGACCTTGTGACCTAACAAGCTGTATGTGGCAGGTTAGGGGGTCGGGTTTTGAATTTTGATTTTGGTCTTGTGACCTAACAAGTTGTATGTGGCAGGTTAGGGGACTGGGATTTGGTTTTGGTTTTGGCCTTGTGACCCAACAAGCTGTATGTGGCGAGTTAGGAGACCATGGTTTGGATTTTTGTCACTCTTTGGGACAACTTTGGGTCCGTTGGAGTGATTTGGATTTTTATGGAATGTCAATTTCAAGGTTTTGGCTTAATTTGGTTCATGAGGTGGGATGGTTTGGATTTTTGGAAACTCATGAGGCTTGGATTTTTTGTATGGTCCAATCAACTCAAAGGATGCATGGAACCATTTTTGTATGCTCTTGGTAGGAGGAATTTTGACTAAAAGCCACTTTTAGTGCCTAGGTGGTCAAACCTGGCTCATGTGGGCTAACCCATAGGACCTGAAGCTTTAAAGATGGCTTAGATCTCATGTGGCGTCATTTTGTTAGGAATATCTAAGAATATCTCTTTTTGGTAGAGAATATCTAAAAATATTCTTACTTGGAGAGAATCTCTCAAGTTTCCTTGATTTTGGGAGAGATTTTCTCAAAGTATCTTTCTTTGGGGGAAAGTATCTCATAATCCCTCTCTTTTTGGAGAGAATTTCTCAAAAGATCTCCTCATTGGGAAAGAATAACCCATAATTCTTTTCTTTTAGGAAGTTTGCTAATTTGTAGCACTTACCTCCTTTCTTTTCTCCTCCTTTCCTCTTTTGGTTTGCTTTCTTCTATAAAAGCAAGGGGATTGGATCTCTTGTTGCTATTGCTCTCTTTTTGCAAGAACCTTTAAGAGTGCTCCAAGATCAAGAATTCTCCTTTTTCAAGGATCTTTAAGCTTTTTCTTCTTCTTCTCCATCAATGGCTTCAACTAAGTTTCTTCTTTTTCCTTAAGAAACCCCATGTAGGAATAGAAAAAGGTTTTCTTTCTTTTCTTTTCTTTTCTTTTCTTTTCCTTTCTTTTCTTTTTTTTTTCACGTGTATTCTTTTTTTTTTTTACACGTTTCTTTTCTTTCTTCTTTTTCTTTTTTTTTTCTTTTTCTTGCACGGTTTTCTCTCTCTCTGTTTTTTTTTTACCGTGGCTTTTCTTTCTTCTTTTTTTTTTATTTTTCTCACGGTTTCTCTTTTTTTTTTTACCGTGGTTTTTTTTTTATCTCTCTTTTTTTTTTTTGTGTGGCCGTACGGACAAGACTGTACGGTCATGGCCGTACGGCCACGTGGCCTGTGGGCAAAAAAAAAAATTTGTTTTTCTTCTTTCTCTATTTTTTGAAAAGAGATTTTCCCATTTTTTTTTTTTTTTGAGACGCGCATGCATGACAACTTTCCTTCTATGCATTTTTTTTTTTAGAAATTGGAATTTGAAGTATGATAGTGCACACTTGGAAATCTTTTCGCAAGTCTTGGGATTTGGAGCTCGCAGCAATGTTGAGCCCTTTCTTGGTCTTGCGGGGATTTTCTGAGGAGCTTTGCAAGTTTTGGATTCTGGAGCTCGCAGCAATGTTGAGCCCTTTTCCGATCTTGTGGATATTTGAGAAGCTTTGGCTTGATCTCGCAGCAATGTTTGAGTTCGAGCCATCTTTGAGAATTTTCCATGATTATGGACTTGCAGCGATGTTGAGCCCATCTTCAAGCTCCAATTTCTTTCGGGGTGTTTCCCTTTTCTTTCGGAATTGCCCCGGAATCATGCCAAAATTTTCGCTAGATTTTTTTAGCAAAATTCTGTCATTTTGATGATTGATTTTTTTTCTTTCCATCCTTTGCAGGTAGTTCCTCTAGAACGAACAAGGGTAAGGAGCCAGTTACTGATGTGCCTCGCCGTTCTACCATATCCTCTAATGCGCCGTACAGCAGGCCTGGGAGGAGGTTCAATATGTTGAAAGGAACTTGGATGAGTGTGACTCGCTCAACCGAGATGAGATGATGCAATGTTTGATTGCCCTCAAGGATGAGGAGTATTATAAGATTATGGTAAGCAACCGTCCCTGGGTTACGGACGATCAGAGCATTGTGCCCAAGCCTACCTTCTTCTTTGGTGATGCCGTCCCGGACGATTCAACATACCAAAGGAGATGTTTTCAGTTCTCTTTCACACTTGATGGTGAGAAGAGAACTGTTTCTACCCGGTCGTCCTTCGATCGGACAATCTCGATCATGAGCCTTTCCTCCACATGCTCGAAGAGGGAAGATCCTCCAAGCTGGGTGAAGAGGACAAATGTGATCAAGACCGGGGTTTTTGTTGGCGGCCCTTCTGGTTTTGCAGAGAAGTCGCCTGACCGTATGGACATTTTGATGCCAGCCAGCGGCTACCAAGGTTCAGACCATTCTTCGGTCGATTTGAGACCGGTGGACCTTGGTATTTTCAAGGGCGATGGCAGCAATTGGGTGAACCCTTTTCGACTTCGTGGCCGTTTCAGTGCTGACTCGAGCTGGGAGTCGTGGACTGATCACATCCTGCAGGTCGGCGGTGCCATTCTGAAGGAGGCTGAGATTTTTTATGCGGTTCGCGCTTTTCGGCGAACCGTGGCTTTCTCCGATGAGGCTTTTATGGCCATGCTGGAGTCGTTCCTTCCACAAACCAACACCTTCGTTGTCACGAATGGTGAGATTGGTTTTTCTTTAAAGGAACTGAGTGCCATCACTGGGCTGCCCATCCTCGGCAATCTCTATGAGGAGTTTATGCCTATTGACAGCGTCCTTGAGGAGCAGTCTGAAGAGTTCAGGCTTTTGTACTTTCAGCTCGTCGCCTTCTATGATTTTTTGAAGGAGAAGGAGGGCTCGAAAGTCCGGTGTAGCAGTTGGAGGAGTGGTAGCTTTTTGTCTTCCAACTTCTTCGATAGCGGGGAGTCTTCTGAGAGTACGACCCAGGAAGCCAGGACTAAGAACCTAGATTCGAAGAAGATCTCCGTCATGCGAGAGAATTTGAGGGTATTCTTCGCAAGCACAGACGCCATTCATTCTGACATTGTGCTGAGGAGAGATCTGGCTGTTTACCTCACTTATTGGCTGGGTGAGGCTGTTTTTACTGGAGGAGATGGAATGCACATCAGGCCGCATTGCATTTTTCCGGCTTGTCAGATGGCGTTTGGAGAGCGGCTTGCTTTGGTGCCTGCTCATTACTCCTGTGGGGTTCTGACTGCAATCAATAGCCAGTGTTTGGATAAGAACACGAGTTGGATGATTCTTGTGCGTTTCGGGGTTGGTACTATTTGTCACTTGGTTTGCGATGCGTTGGACACGATTCTAGGCCGGCAAACACATTTCTGGATATTCTGAGACACGGTTTGCTTCGAAATGTGTTTCAAGCGATTGTGGGGTTAGGAACACAATACAGGGGTTTTAAGGTAGTTTAAGACCAAGTCCCGTCCTTTGGGCAGTTCGTTCGTAATTCTAGGCGGCTCTGCGAAACTGTACGCTGTAAACCTCATTTCACGCAATTCATTGCTTGGATACGCGCTTTGCAAAGTTCATTGATACGTTTTTAGTTTAGAACGGGTTTCAGGAAAATTATGGCTTAAGAGCTTATCTTGTGTGATTCCACCAGGTTTCCGACTGACAAAAGAACCTTGTGTAATCAGTAGCCTATATTTGGGTAAAAGCGCATGTCGGATGACTCTAGGTCATTTCAGGGTATCATGGTCTAGTCTCTCGCTTCGAAATGCGTTTACAACAATTCCATGTTGATTTACGCACTTCACGATAATCTCAGATACTTTTCTTTTTGAATAGGGCTTCGAGCGATTCACGGGTAAGGAACGCATTACATGGGCTTGAGGGATGCTTAGGTCCGAAACTCGTGCTTGGGACAGTTCCTAATCTATTTCACTACGAAACCACGTTCTAGGTGGGTGTATGAAACCACTGGCTCCAAAGGGCGTTTCACGAAGTCCGCGGCTGAAAGAAGAGCTCTCGGAAGTTCTTTGAATCCGTTTTCGTTTGAGACAGGATTCGGGGAAATTCGGGCTAGAGAACTAATTCCGTGGGGTTCTGAGCCTCTTCTGAATGAAAGAGTTTGATTGGTATTTTGTGCGGCTCTGGGAAGATGTTGGTTGTAGACCGCATTCGACGCAACCAGTGGTTGAACGATGTGCTTTGGAAAATGTTGTGATGGCTCTTTACTTTAAAATGGGTTTCCGGCAAATTAGGGCCTAGGAACCAATGTCGCGAGACTCAGTCCCATTTCCTTCTTAAAACCGTATCTAGTGCAATCAATGGCCAGTACTTGGTTAAGAACACGAGTTGGATGATTCTGGGGCGTTCCGGGGTGCTACTATTTGTCCTCTGGATTGCGATGCATTTGGTACGATTCTAGGCAGACAAACACATTTTATGATTTTCTGAGACACGTATCCCTTCGAAATGAGTTTCAAGCGATTGTGTGGTTAGGAACGCACTGCAGGGGTTTCAAGGTCCTTTAACACCGAGACCCGTGCCTCGGGCTGTTCGTTCGTGAATCTAGGCGGATCAGCGAAGCTATACGCTGTGGACCACATTTCACACAATTGATTGTTTCGATACGTGCTCTACAAAGATCTTTGATACATTTTACTTTAAAACGGTCGGATGCCTGGAAGAATCTCATGATATCAGCTCTTAAGAGCACGTATCGAAACAATCAATTGTGCAATCACTAGCCCGTATTTGGGTAAGAGCGCATGCCGGAGGACTCTATGGTCTAGAGTCTAGTCCTTTGCTTCGAAATGCGTTTACTACAATTCCATGCCAAAATGCACCTGTAATGGTAATCTCAGATACTTTTCGTTTTGAATAGGGCTTCGGGCGATTCACGGGTAAGGAACGCATTACATGGGCTTGAGGGATGTTTAGGTCTGAAACTCGTGCTTGGGACAGTTCCTAATATATTTCACTACGAAACCACGTTCTAGGTGGGCGTACGAAACCACTGGCTCCAAAGGGCGTTTCACGAAGTCCGCGGCTGAAAGAAGAGGCCTCGGAAGTTCTTTGAATCCGTATTCGTTTCAGACGGGATTCGGGGAAATTCGGGTTAGAGAATTAATCCCGTGGGGTTCTGAGCCTTTTCTGAATGAAAGAGTTTGA
This sequence comes from Persea americana, assembly GCA_029852735.1. NCBI lineage: Eukaryota > Viridiplantae > Streptophyta > Magnoliopsida > Laurales > Lauraceae > Persea > Persea americana. Next base: position 58,733,930 of record CM056810.1, read on the forward strand.
TTGATATTTTGTGCGGCTCTCTGAAGATGTTGGTTGTAGACCGGTTTCGACGCGACCCGCGGTTGAACGATGTTCTCTGAAAAATACTGCGACGGCTCTTTTACTTTAAATTGGGTTTCCGGAAAATTAGGGCTTAGGAACCAATCTCGTGCGGCTCAGTCCCGTTTCCTTCTAAAAATTGTATCTAGTGCAATCAATCGCCAGAGTTTGGATAAGAACACGAGTTGGATGATTCCTGTGCGTTTCAGGGTTGCGGCTATTTGTCACTTGGTTTGCGATGCGTTGGACACGATTCTAGGCCGGCAAACACATTTCTTGATATTCTGAGACACGTTTTGCTTCAAAATGTATTTCAAGCGATTGTGGGGTTAGGAACACAATGCAGGGGTTCTAAGGAACTCTAAGACCAAGTCCCGTGTTTCGGGCAGTTCGTTCGTAATTCTAGGCGGCTCTGCGAAACTGTACGCTGTAAACCTCATTTCACGCAATTCATTACTTGGATACGCGCTTTGCAAAGTTCATTGATATGTTTTCACTTTAGAACGGGTTTCAGGAAAATTATGGCTTAAGAGCTTATCTTGTGTGATTCTATCAGGTTTCTGACTGACAAAAGAATCTTGTGCAATCAATAGCCCATATTTGGGTAAAAGCGCATGCCGGATGACTCTAGGTCATTTCAGGGTATCATGGTCTAGTCTCTTGCTTCGAAATGCATTTACAACAATTCCATGCTGATTTACGCACTTCACGATAATCTCAGATACTTTTCTTTTTGAATAGGGCTTCGAGCGATTCATGGGTAAGGAACGCATTACATGGGCTTGAGGGATGCTTAGGTCCGAAACTCGTGCTTGGGACAATTCCTAATCTATTTCACTACGAAACCACGTTCTAGGTGGGTGTATGAAACCGCTGGCTCCAAAGGGCGTTTCACGAAGTCCGCGGCTGAAAGAAGAGCTCTCGGAAGTTCTTTGAATCCGTTTTCGTTTGAGACGGGATTCGGGGAAATTCGGGCTAGAGAACTAATTCCGTGGGGTTCTGAGCCTCTTCTGAATGAAAGAGTTTGATTGGTATTTTGTGCGGCTCTGGGAAGATGTTGGTTGTAGACCGCAGTCGACGCAACCAGCGGTTGAACAATGTGCTCTGGAAAATGTTGTGATGGCTCTTTACTTTAAAATGGGTTTCCGGCAAATTAGGGCCTAGGAACCAATGTCGCGGGACTCAGTCCCATTTCCTTCTTAAAACCGTATCTAGTGTAATCAATGGCCCGTACTTGGTTAAGAACACGAGTTGGATGATTCTGGGGCGTTCCGGGGTGTTACTATTTGTCCTCGGGATTGCGATGCGCTTGGTACGATTCTAGGCAGACAAACACATTTTATGATCTTCTGAGACACGTATCCCTTCAAAATGAGTTTCAAGCGATTGTGTGGTTAGGAACGCACTGCAGGGGTTTCAAGGTCCTTTAACACCGAGAACCGTGCCTCGGGCTGTTCGTTCGTGAATCTAGGCGGATCAGCGAAGCTATACGCTGTAGACCACATTTCACACAAATGATTGTTTGGATACGCGCTCTCCAAAGATCTTTGATACATTTTACTTTAAAACGAGTTTCAGGAAAAGTTGTGCTTAAAAGTTGTGCTTAAGAGACGGGATTCGGGGAAATTCGGGCTAGAGAACTAATCCCGTTGGGTTCTGATCCTTTTCTGAATGAAAGAGTTTGATTGATATTTTGTGCGGCTCTCGGAAGTTGTTGGTTGTAGACCCCATTCGACGCAATCCGCGGTTGAACGATGTACTCTGAAAAATACTGTGACGGCTCTTTAATTTAAATTGGGTTTCCGGCAAATTAGGGCTTAGGAACCAATCTCGTGGGACTCAGTCCCGTTTCCTTCTGAAAACCGTATCTAGTGCAATCAATAGCCAGTGTTTGGATAAGAACACGAGTTGGATGATTCTTGTCCGTTTCGGGGTTGGTACTATTTGTCACTTGGTTTGCGAAGCGTTGGACACGATTCTAGACCCGCAAACACATTTCTGGATATTCTGAGACACGTTTTGCTTTGAAAAGTGTTTCAAGCGACTGTGGGGTTAGGAACACAATGCAGGGGTTTTAAGGTAGTTTAAGACCAAGTCCGGTGTTTCGGGCAGTTCGTTCATAATTTTAGGCGGCTCTGCGAAACTGTACGCAGTAAACCTCGTTTCACGCAATTCATTGCTTGGATATGCGCTTTGCAAAGTTCATTGATATGTTTTTACTTTAGAATGGGTTTCAGGAAAATTATGGGTTAAGAGCCTATCTTGTGTGATTCTACCAGGTTTCCGACTGACAAAAGAATCTTGTCCAATCAATAGCCATATTTGGGTAAAAGCGCATGCCGGATGACTGTAGGTCATTTCAGGGTATCATGGTCCAGTCTTTTGCTTCGAAATGCATTTACAACAATTGCATGCTGATTTACGCACTTCACGATAATCTCAGATACTTTTCTTTTTGAATAGGGCTTCGAGCGATTCACGGGAAAGGAACGCATTACATGGGCTTGAGGGATGTTTAGATCTGAAACTCGTGCATGGGACAGTTCCTAATCTATTTCACTACGAAACCACGTTCTAGGTGGGTGTACGAAACCACTGGCTCGAAAGGGCGTTTCATGAAGTCCGCGACTGAAAGAAGTGCCCTCGGAAGTTCTTTGAATCCGTTTTGGTTTAAGACGGGATTCGGGGAAATTCGGGCTAGAGAACTAATCCCGTGGGGTTCTGAGCCTCTTCCGAATGAAAGAGTTTGATTGATATTTTGTGCGGCCCTGGGAAGGTGTTGGTTGTAGAACGCATTCGACGGAACCAGCGGTTGAGCGATGTGCTCTCGAAAACATTGTGATGGCTCTTTACTTTAAAATGGGTTTCCGGCTAATTAGGGCTTAGGAATCAAATTCGCGGGACTCAGTCCCATTTCCTTCTTAAAACCGTATCTAGTGCAATCAATGGCCAGTACTTGGATAAGAACACGAGTTGGATGATTCTGGGGCGTTCCAGGGTGTTACTATTTGTCTTCCGGATTGCGATGCGTTTGGTACGATTCTAGCTAGACAAACACATTTGATGATATTCTGAGGCACGTATCCCTTCGAAAAGAGCTTCAAGCGATTGCGTGGTTAGGAACACACTGCAGGGGTTTCAAGGTCCTTTAACATCGAGACCCATGCCTCGGGCAGTTCTATCGTGATTCTAGGCAGATATGCGAAGCTATACGCAGTAGACCACATTTCACACAAATGATTGTTTGGATACGCGCTCTCCAAAGATCTTTGATACATTCTACTTTAAAACTGGTTTCAGGGAAAAGTTGTGCTTAAGAGCTGATATGATGAGATTCTTCCAGGCTTCCCACCGACAAAAGAATCTTGTGCAATCACTAGCCCGTATTTGGATAAAAGCGCATGCCGGATGACTCTATGGTCTAGGGTCTAGTCCTTTGCTTCGAAATGCGTTTACTACAATTCCATGCCGAAATACACATGTAATGATATTCTCAGATACTTTTCATTTCGAATAGGGTTTCGGGCGATTCACGGGTAAGGAACGCATTACATGGGCTTGAGGGATGTTTAGGTCTGAAACTCGTGCTTGGGACAGTTCCTAATCTATTTAACTACGAAACCACGTTCTAGGTGGGTGTATGAAACCACTGGCTCCAAAGGGCGTTTCACGAAGTCCGCGGCTGAAAGAAGAGCCCTCGGAAGTTCTTTGAATCCGTTTTCATTTAAAACGGGATTCGGGGAAAGTCGGGCTAGGGAACTAATCCAGTGGGGTTCTGAGCCTTTTCTGAATGAAAGAGTTTGATTGATATTTTGTGCGGCTCTAGGAAGATGTTGGATGTATACCGCATTCGACGCAATCCGCGGTTGAACGATGTGCTCTGAAAAGCACTCTGACAGCTCTTTATTTTAAATTAGGTTTCCGGCAAATTAGGGCTTAGGAACCAATCTCGTGGGACTCAGTCCCATTTCCTTCCGAAAACCATATCTAGTGCAATCAATAGCCAGTGTTTGGATAAGAAAACGAGTTGGATGATTCTTGTGCGTTTCGTGGTTGGTACTATTTGTCACTTGGTTTACGATGCGTTGCACAGGATTCTAGGCCGGCAAACACATTTCTGGATATTCTGAGACACGTTTTGCTTCGAAATGTGTTTCAAGCGATTGTGGGGTTAGGAACACAATGCAGGGGTTTTAAGGTAGTTTAAGACCAAGTCCCGTGTTTCGGGCAGTTCGTTCGTAATTCTAGGCGGCTCTGCGAAACTGTACGCTGTAAACCTCATTTCACGCGATTCATTGCTTCGATACGCGCTTTGCAAAGTTCATTGATATGTTTTTACTCTAGAACGGGTTTCACGAAAATTATGGCTTAAGAGCCTATCTTGTGTGATTCTACCAGGTTTCCGACTTACAAAAGAATCTTGTCCAATCAATAGCCATATTTGGGTAAAAGCGCATGCCGGATGACTCTAGGTCATTTCAGGGTATCATGGTCCAGTCTTTTGCTTCGAAATGCATTTACAACAATTCCATGCAGATTTACGCACTTCACGATAATCTCAGATACTTTTCTTTTTGAATAGGGCTTCGAGCGATTCACGGGAAAGGAACACATTACATGGGCTTGAGGGATGTTTAGGTCTGAAACTCGTGCATGGGACAGTTCCTAATCTATTTCACTACGAAACCACGTTCTAGGTGGGTGTATGAAACCACTGGCTCCAAAGGGCGTTTCACGAAGTCCGCGACTGAAAGAAGTGCCCTCGGAAGTTCTTTGAATCCGTTTTCGTTTAAGACGGGATTCGGGGAAATTCGGGCTAGAGAACTAATCCCGTGGGGTTCTGAGCCTCTTTCGAATGAAAGAGTTTGATTGATATTTTGTGCGGCTCTGGGAAGGTGTTGGTTGTAGAATGCATTCGACGCAACCAGCGGTTGAGCGATGTGCTCTCGAAAACATTGTGATGGCTCTTTACTTTAAAATGGGTTTCCGGCTAATTAGGGCTTAGGAATCAAAGTCGCGGGACTCAGTCCCATTTCCTTCTTAAAACCGTATCTTGTACAATCAATGGCCAGTACTTGGATAAGAACACGAGTTGGATGATTCTGGGGCGTTCCAGGGTGTCACGATTTGTCTTTCGGATTGCGATGCGTTTGGTACGATTCTAGCGAGACAAACACATTTGATGATATTCTGAGGCACGTATCCCTTCGAAATGAACTTCAAGCGATTGCGTGGTTAGGAACACACTGCAGGGGTTTCAAGGTCCTTTAACATCGAGACCCGAGCCTCGGGCAGTTCTATCGTGATTCTAGGCAGATCTGCGAATCTATACGCTGTAGACCACATTTCACACAAATGATTGTTTGGATACGCGCTCTCCAAAGATCTTTGATACATTTTACTTTAAAACGGGTTTCAGGAAAAAGTTGTGCTAAAGAGCTGATATCATGAGATTCTTCCAGGCTTCCGACCGACAAAAGAATCTTGTGCAATCACTAGCCCGTATTTGGATAAAAGCGCGTGCCGGATGACTCTATGGTCTAGGGTCTAGTCCTTTGCTTCGAAATGCGTTTCCTACAATTCCGTGCCGAAATACACATGTAATGATATCCTCAGATACTTTTCGTTTCGAATAGGGTTTCGGGCGATTCACGGGTAAGGGACGCATTACATGGGCTTCAGGGATGTTTAGGTCTGAAACTCGTGCTTGGGACAGTTCCTAATCTATTTCACTACGAAACCACGCTCTAGGTGGGTGTATGAAACCACTGGCTCCAAAGGGCGTTTCACGAAGTCCGCGGCTGAAAGAAGAGCCCTCGGAAGTTCTTTGAATCCGTTTTCGTTTAAGACGGGATTCGGGGAAAGTCGGGCTAGGGAACTAATCCAGTGGGGTTCTGAGCCTTTTCTGAATGAAAGAGTTTGATTGATATTTTGTGCAGCTCTGGGAAGATGTTGGATGTAGACCGCATTCGACGCAATCCGCGGTTGAACGATGTGTTCTGAAAAGCACTCTAACAGCTCTTTATTTTAAATTGGGTTTCCGGCAAATTAGGGCTTAGGAACCAATCTCGTGGGACTCAGTCCCGTTTCCTTCCGAAAACCATATCTAGTGCAATCAATAGCCAGTGTTTGGATAAGAACACGAGTTGGATGATTCTTGTGCGTTTCGTGGTTGGTACTATTTGTCACTTGGTTTGCGATGCGTTGCACAGGATTCTAGGCCAGCAAACACATTTCTGGATATTCTGAGACACGTTTTGCTTCGAAATGTGTTTCAAGCGATTGTGGGGTTAGGAACACAATGTAGGGGTTTTAAGGTAGTTTAAGACCAAGTCCCGTGTTTCGGGCAGTTCGTTTGTAATTCTAGGCGACTCTGCGAAACTGTACGCTGTAAACCTCATTTCACGCGATTCATTGCTTCGATACGCGCTTTGCAAAGTTCATTGATATGTTTTTACTTTAGAACGGGTTTCACGAAAATTATGGCTTAAGAGCGTATCTTGTGTGATTCTACCAGGTTTCCGACTGGCAAAAGAATCTTGTGCAATCAATAGCCCAAATTTGGGTAAAAGCGCATGCCGGGGGACTCTAGGTCATTTCAGGGTATCATGGTCTAGTCTTTTGCTTCGAAATGCATTTACAACAATTCCATGCTGATTTTCGCACTTCACGATAATCTCAGATACTTTTCTTTTTGAATAGGGCTTCGAGCGATTCACGGGTAAGGAACGCATTACATGGGCTTGAGGGATGTTTAGGTCTGAAACTCGTGCTTGGGACAGTTCCTAATCTATTTAACTACGAAACCACGTTCTAGGTGGGTGTATGAAACCATTGGCTCCAAAGGGCGTTTCACGAAGTCCGCGGCGGGAAGAAGAGCTCTCGGAAGTTCTTTGAATCCGTTTTCGTTTAAAACGGGATTGGGGGAAATTCGGGCTAGAGAACTAATCCCGTTGGGTTCTGATCCTTTTCTGAATAAAAGAGTTTGATTGATGTTTTTTGCGGCTCTGGGAAGATGTTGGTTGTAGACCGCATTCGACGCAATCCGCGGTTGAACGATGTGCTCTGAAAAATACTGTGATGGCTCTTTACTTTAAATTAGGTTTCCGGCAAATTAGGGCTTAGGATCCAATCTCGTGGGACTCAGTCCCGTTTCCTTCTGAAAACCGTATCTAGTGCAATCAGTAGCCAGTGTTTGGATAAGAACACGAGTTGGATGATTCTTGTTTGTTTCAGGGTTGGTACTATTTGTCACTTGGTTTGCGAAGCGTTGGACACGATTCTAGACCGGCAAACACATTTCTGTATATTCTGAGACACGTTTTGCTTCGAAAAGTGTTTCAAGTGATTGTGGGGTTAGGAACACAATGCAGGGGTGTTAAGGTAGTTTAAGACCAACTCCCGTGTTTCGGGCGGTTCGTTCGTAATTCTAGGCGGCTCTGCGAAACTATACGCTGTAAACCTCGTTACACGCAATTCATTGCTTGGATACGCGCCTTGCAAAGTTCATTGATATGTTTTTACTTTAGAACGGGTTTCAGGAATATTATGGCTTAAGAGCCTATCTTGTGTGATTCTACCAGGTTTCCGACTAACACTAGAATCTTGTCCAATCAATAGCCATATTTGGGTAAAAGCGCATGCCGGATGACTCTAGGTCATTTCAAGGTATCATGGTCCCGTCTTTTGCTTCGAAATGCATTTACAACAATACCATGCTAATTTCCGTACTTCACGATAATCTCAGATACTTTTCTTTTTGAATAGAGCTTCGAGCGATTCACGGGTAAGGAACGCATTATATGGGCTTGAGGGATGTTTAGGTCTGAAACTCGTGCTTGGGACAGTTCCTAATCTATTTAACTACGAAACCACGTTCTAGGTGGGTGTATGAAACCACTGGCTCCAAAGGGCGTTTCACGAAGTCCGCGGCTGAAAGAAGTGCCCTCGGAAGTTCTATGAATCCGTTTCCGTTTAAGACGGGATTCGGGGAAATTCGGGCTAGAGAACTAATCCCGTGGGGTTCTGAGCCACTTCCGAATGAAAGAGTTGGATTGATATTTTGTGCGGCTCTGGGAAGGTGTTGGTTGTAGAACGCATTCGACGCAACCAGCGGTTGAGCGATGTGCTCTTGAAAATTCTGTGATGGCTCTTTACTTTAAAATGGGTTTCCGGCTAATTAGGGCTTAGGAACCAAATTCGCGGGACTCTGTCCCATTTCCTTCTTAAAACCGTATCTAGTGCAATCAATGGCCAGTACTTGGATAAGAACACGAGTTGGATGATTCTGGGGCGTTCCGGGGTGTTACTATTTGTCTTCCGGATTGCGATGCGTTTGGTACGATTCTAGCGAGACAAACACATTTTATGATATTCTGAGGCACGTATCCCTTCGAAATGAGCTTCAAGCGATTGCGTGGTTAGGAACACACTGCAAGGGTTTCAAAGTCCTTTAACACCGAGACCCGTGCCTCGGGCAGTTCGATCGTGATTCTAGGCAGATCTGCGAAGCTATACGCTGTAGACCACATTTCACACAAATGATTGTTTGGATACGCGCTCTCCAAAGATCTTTGATACATTTTACTTTAAAACGGGTTTCAGGAAAAAGTTGTGCTAAAGAGCTGATATCATGAGATTCTTCCAGGCTTCCGACCGACAAAAGAATCTTGTGCAATCACTAGCCCGTATTTGGATAAAAGCGCGTGCCGGATGACTCTATGGTCTAGGGTCTAGTCCTTTGCTTCGATATGCGTTTCCAGCAATTCCGTGCCGAAATACACATGTAATGATATTCTCAGACACGTTTCGTTTCGAATAGGGTTTCGGGCGATTCACGGGTAAGGGACGCATTACATGGGCTTCAGGGATGTTTAGGTCTGAAACTCGTGCTTGGGACAGTTCCTAATCTATTTCACTACAAAACCACGTTCTAAGTGGGTGTATGAAACCACTGGATCCAAAGGGCGCTTCACGAACTCCGCGGCTGAAAGAAGAGCCCTCGGAAGTTCTTTGAATCCGTTTTCGTTTAAGACGGGATTCGGGGAAAGTCGGGCTGGGGAACTAATCCAGTGGGGTTCTGAGCCTTTTCTGAAAGAAAGAGTTTGATTCAAATTTTGTGCGGCTCTGGGAAGATGTTGGTTGCAGACCGCATTCGACGTAATCCGCGGTTGAACGATGTGCTCTGAAAAATACTGTGACAGCTCTTTACTTTAAATTGGGTTTCCGGCAAATTAGGGCTTAGGAACCAATCTCGTGGGACTCGGTCCCGTTTCCTTCCGAAAACCATATCTAGTGCAATCAATAGCCAGTGTTTGGATAAGAACATGAGTTGGATGATTCTTGTGCGTTTCGGGGTTGGTACTATTTGTCACTTGGTTTGCGATGCGTTGCACAGATTCTAGGCCGGCAAACACATTTCTGGATATTCTGAGACACGTTTTGCTTCGAAATGTGTTTCAAGCGATTGTGGGGTTAGGAACACAATGCAGGGGTTTTAAGGTAGTTTAAGACTAAGTCCCGTGTTTCGGGCAGTTCGTTCGTAATTCTAGGCGGCTCTGCGAAACTGTACGCTGTAAACCTCATTTCACGCGATTCATTGCTTCGATACGCGCTCTGCAAAGTTCATTGATATGTTTTTACTTTAGAACGGGTTTCAGGAAAATTATGGCTTAAGAGCTTATCTTGTGTGATTCTACCAGGTTTCCGACTGGCAAAAGAATCTTGTGCAATCAATAGCCCATATTTGGGTAAAAGCGCATGCCGGAGGACTCTAGGTCATTTCAGGGCATCATGGCCTTGTCCTTTGCTTCGAAATGCATTTACAACAATTCCATGCTGATTTTCGCACTTCACGATAATCTCAGATACTTTTCTTTTTGAATAGGGCTTCGAACGATTCACGGGAAAGGAACGCATTACATGGGCTTGAGGGATGTTTAGGTCTGAAACTCGTGCATGGGACAGTTCCTAATCTATTTCACTACGAAACCACGTTCTAAGTGGGTGTATGAAACCACTGGCTCCAAAGGGCGTTTCACGAAGTCCGCGACTGAAAGAAGTGCCCTCGGAAGTTCTTTGAATCCATTTTCGTTTAAGACGGGATTCGGGGAAATTCGGGCTAGAGAACTAATCCCGTGGGGTTCTGAGCCTCTTCCGAATGAAAGAGTTTCATTGCTATTTTGTGCGGCTCTGGGAAGGTGTTGGTTGTAGAACGCATTCGACGCAACCAGCGGTTGAGCGATGTGCTCTCGAAAACATTGTGATGGCTCTTTACTTTAAAATGGGTTTCCGCCTAATTAGGGCTTAGGAATCAAATTCGCGGGACTCAGTCCCATTTCCTTCTTAAAACCGTATCTAGTGCAATCAATAGCCAGTGTTTGGTTAAGAACACGAGTTGGATGATTCTTGTCCGTTTCGGGGTTGGTACTATTTGTCACTTGGTTTACGAAGCACTGGACACGATTCTAGACCGGCAAACACATTTCTGTATATTCTGAGACACGTTTTGCTTCGGAAAGTGTTTCAAGCGATTGTGGGGTTAGGAACACAATGCAGGGGTTTTAAGGTAGTTTAAGACCAACTCCAGTGTTTCGGGCGGTTCGTTCGTAATTCTAGGCGGCTCTGCGAAACTGTTCGCTGCAAACCTCGTTTCACAAAATTCATTGCTTGGATACGCGCTTTGCAAAGTTCATTGATATGTTTTTACTTTAGAACGGGTTTCAGGAAAATTATGGCTTAAGAGCCTATCTTGTGTGATTCTACCAGGTTTCCGACTGACAAAAGAATCTTGTCCAATCAATAGCCATTTTGGGTAAAAGCGCATGCCGGATGACTCTAGGTCATTTCAGGGTATCACGGTCCAGTCTTTTGCTTCGAAATGCATTTACAATAATTCCATGCTGATTTACGAACTTCACGATAATCTCAGATACTTTTCTTTTTGAATAGGGCTTCGAGCGATTTACGGGTAAGGAACGCATTACATGGGCTTCAGGGATATTTAGGTCTGAAACTCGTGCTTGGGACAATTCCTAATCTATTTCACTACGAAACCACGTTCTAGGTGGGTGTATGAAACCACTGGCTCGAAACGGCGTTTCACGAAGTCCGCGGCTGAAAGAAGAGCTCTCGGAAGTTCTTTGAATCCGTTTTCGTTTAAGACGGGATTCGGGGAAATTCGGGCTAGAGAACTAATCCCGTTGGGTTCTGATCCTTTTCTGAATGAAGGAGTTTGATTGATGTTTTGTGCGGCTCTGGGAAGATGTTGGTTGTAGACCGCATTCGACGCAATCGGCGGTTGAACAATGTGCTCTGAAAAATACTTTGACGGCTCTTTACTTTAAATTGGGTTTCCGGCAAATTAGGGCTTAGGACGAATCTCGTGGGACTCAGTCCCGTTTTCTTCTGAAAACCGTATCTAGTGCAATCAATAGCCAGTGTTTGGATAAGAACACGAGTTGGATGATTCTTGTCCGTTTCGGGGTTGGTACTATTTGTCACTTGGTTTGCAAAGCGTGGGACACGATTCTAGACCGGCAAACACATTTTTGTATATTCTGAGACATGTTTTGCTTCGAAAAGTGTTTCAAGTGATTGTGGGTTAGGAACACAATGCAGGGGTTTTAAGGTAGTTTAAGACCAAGTCCGGTGTTTCGGGCAGTTCGTTCGTAATTCTAGGCGGCTCTGCGAAACTGTACGCTGTAAACCTCGTTTCACGCAATTCATTGCTTCGATACGCGCTTTGCAAAGTTCATTGATATGTTTTTACTTTAGAACGGGTTTCACGAAAATTATGGCTTAAGAGCTTATCTTGTGTGATTCTACCAGGTTTCCGACTGGCAAAAGAATCTTGTGCAATCAATAGCCCATATTTGGGTAAAAGCGGATGCCGGAGGACTCTAGGTCATTTCAGGGCATCATGGTCTAGTCCTTTGCTTCGAAATGCATTTACAACAATACCATGCTGATTTTCGCACTTCACGATAATCTCAGATACTTTTCTTTTTGAATAGGGCTTCGAGCGATTCACGGGTAAAGAACGCATTACATGGGCTTGAGGGATGTTTAGGTTTGAAACTCGTGCTTGGGACAGTTCGTAATCTATTTCACTACGAAACCACGTTCTAGGTGGGTGTATGAAACCACTGGCTCCAAAGTGCGTTTCACGAAGTCCGCGGCTGAAAGAAGAGCTCTCCGAAGTTCTTTGAATCCGTTTTCGTTTAAGACGGGATTCGGGGAAATTCGAGCTAGAGAACTTATCCCATTGGGTTCTGATCCTGTTCTGAATGAAAGAGTTTGATTGTTATTTTGTGCGGCTCGGGGAAGTTGTTGGTTGTAGACCGCATTCGACGCAATCGGCGGTTGAACGATGTGCTTTGAAAAATACTGTGACGGCTCTTTACTTTAAATTGGGTTTCCGGCAAATTAGGGCTTAGGAACCAATATCGTGGGAGTCTGTCCCGTTTCGTTCTGAAATCCATATCTAGTGCAATCAATAGCCAGTGTTTGGATAAGAACATGAGTTGGATGATTCTTGTGCGTTACGGGGTTGGTACTATATGTCACTTGGTTTGCGATGCGTTGGACACGATTCTAGGCCGGCAAACACATTTATGGATATTCTGAGACACGTTTTGCTTCGAAATGTGTTTCAAGTGATTGTGGGGTTAGGAACACAATGCAAGGGGTTTTAAGGTAGTTTAAGACCAAGTCCGGTGTTTCGGGCAGTTCGTTCGTAATTCTAGGCGGCTCTGCGAAACTGTACGATGCAAACCTCGTTTCACGCAATTCATTGCTTGGATACGCGCTTTGCAAAGTTCATTGATATGTTTTTACTTTAGAACGGGTTTCAGGAAAATTATGGCTTAAGAGCCTATCTTGTGTGATTCTACCAGGTTTCCGACTGACAAAAGAATCTTGTCCAATCAATAGCCATTTTGGGTAAAAGCGCATGCCGGATGACTCTAGGTCATTTCATGGTATCACGGTCCAGTCTTTTGCTTCTAAATGCATTTACAATAATTCCATGCTGATTTACGCACTTCACGATAATCTCAGATACTTTTCTTTTTGAATAGGGCTTCGAGCGATTTACGGGTAAGGAACGCATTACATGGGCTTCAGGGATATTTAGGTCTGAAACTCGTGCTTGGGACAGTTCCTAATCTATTTCACTACGAAGCCACGTTCTAGGTGGGTGTATGAAACCACTGGCTCACAAGGGCGTTTCACGAAGTCCGCGGCTGAAAGAAGAGCTCTCGGAAGTTCTTTGAATCCGTTTTCGTTTAAGACGGGATTCGGGGAAATTCGGGCTACAGAACTAATCCCGTTGGGTTCTGATCCTTTTCTGAATGAAAGAGTTTGATTGATATTTTGTGCGGCTCGGGGAAGTTGTTGGTTGTAGACCGCATTCGACGCAATCCACGGTTGAACGATGTGCTCTGAAAAATACTGTGACGGCCCTTTACTTTAAATTGTGTTTCCGGCAAATTAGGGCTTAGGAACCAATCTCGTGTGACTCAGTCCCGTTTCCTTCTGAAAACCGTATCTAGTGCAATCAATAGCCAGGGTTTGGATAAGACCACGAGTTGGATGATTCTTGTGCGTTACGGGGTTTGTACTAATTGTCACTTGGTTTGCGATGCGTTGGACACGATTCTTGGCCGGCAAACACATTTCTGGATATTCTGAGACACGTTTTGCTTCGAAAAGTTTTTCAAGCGATTGTGGGGTTAGGAACACAATACAGGGGTTTTAAGGTAGTATAAGACCAAGTCCCGTGTTTCGGGCAGTTCGTTCGTAATTCTAGGCGGCTCTGCGAAACTGTACGCTGTAAACCTCATTTCACGCAATTCATTGCTTGGATACGAGCTTTGCAAAGTTCATTGATATGTTTTTACTTTAGAACGGGTTTCACGAAAATTATGGCTTAAGAGCTTATCTTGTGTGATTCTACTAGGTTTCCGACTGGCAAAAGAATCTTGTGCAATCAATAGCCCATATTTAGGTAAAAGCGCATGCCAGAGGACTGTAGGTCATTTCATGGTATCACGGTCCAGTCTTTTGCTTCGAAATGCATTTACAATAATTCCGTGCTGATTTACGCACTTCACGATAATCTCAGATACTTTTCTTTTTGAATAGGGCTTCGAGCGATTCACGGGTAAGGAACGCATTACATGGGCTTGAGGGATGTTTAGGTCTGAAACTCGTGCTTGGGACAGTTCCTAATCTATTTAACTACGAAACCACGTTCTAGGTGGGTGTATGAAACCACTGGCTCCAAAGGGCGTTTCACGAAGTCCGCGGCGGAAAGAGGAGCTCTCGGAAGTTCTTTGATTCCGTTTTCGTTTAAGACGGGATTCGGGGAAATTCGGGCTGGAGAACTAATCCCGTTGGGTTCTGATCCTTTTCTGAATGAAGGAGTTTGATTGATGTTTTGTGCGGCTCTGGGAAGATGTTGGTTGTAGACCGCATTCGACCCAATCCGCGGTTGACCGATGTGCTCTGAAAAATACTGTGACGGCTCTTTACTTTAAATTGGGTTTCCGGCAAATTTGGGCTTAGGAACGAATCTCGTGGGACTCAGTCCCGTTTCCTTCTGAAAACCGTATCTAGTGCAATCAATAGCCAGTGTTTGGATAAGAACACGAGTTGGATGATTCTTGTCCGTTTCGGGGTTGGTACTATTTGTCACGTGGTTTGCGAAGCGTTGGACACGATTCTAGACCGGCAAACACATTTTTGTATATTCTGAGACATGTTTTGCTTCGAAAAGTGTTTCAAGCGATTGTGGGTTAGGAACACATTATAGGGGTTATAAGCTAGTTTAAGACCAAGTCCCGTGTTTCGGGGAGTTCGTTCGTAATTCTAAGCGGCTCTGCGAAACTGTACGCTGTAAACCTCGTTTCACGAAATTCATTGCTTGGATACGCGCTTTACAAAGTTCATTGATATGTTTTTACTTTAGAACGGGTTTCAGGAAAATTATGGCATAAGAGCCTATCTTGTGTGATTTTACCAGGTTTCCGACTAACAAAAGAATCTTGTCCGATCAATAGCCATATTTGGGTAAAAGCGCATGCCGGATGACTCTAGGTCATTTCAGGGTATCATGGTCTCGTCTTTTGCTTCGAAATGCATTTACAACAATTCCATGCTGATTTACGCACTTCACGATAATCTCAGATACTTTTCTTTTTGAATAGGGCTTCGAGCGATTCACGGGTAAGGAACGCATTACAAGGGCTTGAGGGATGTTTAGGTCTGAAACTCGTGCTTGGGACAGTTCGTAATCTATTTCACTACGAAACCACGTTCTAGGTGGGTGTATGAAACCACTGGCTCCAAAGGGCGTTTCACGAAGTCCGCGGCTGAAAGAAGAGCTCTCCAAAGTTCTTTGAATCCGTTTTCGTTTAAGACGGGATTCGGGGAAATTTGAGCTAGAGAACTAATCCCGTTGGGTTCTGATCCTTTTCTGAATGAAAGAGTTTGATTGTTATTTTGTGCGGCTCTGGGAACTTGTTGGTTGTAGACCGCATTCGACGCAATCCGCGGTTGAACGATGTGCTCGGAAAAATACTGTGACGGCTCTTTACTTTAAATTGGGTTTCCGGCAAATTAGGGCTTAGGAACCAATCTCGTGGGACTCTGTCCCGTTTCCTTCTGAAAACCGTATCTAGTGCAATCAATAGCCAGTGTTTGGATAAGAACACGAGTTAGATGATTCTTGTGCGTTACGGGGTTGGTACTATATGTCACTTGGTTTGCGATGCGTTGGACACGATTCAAGGCCGGCAAACACATTTCTGGATATTCTGAGACACGTTTTGCTTCGAAATGTGTTTCAAGCGATTGTGGGGTTAGGAACACAATGCAGGGGTTTTAAGGTAGTTTAAGACCAAGTCCCGTGTTTCGGGCAGTTCGTTCATAATTCTAGGCGGCTCTGCGAAACTGTACGCTGTAAACCTCATTTCACGCGATTCATTGCTTCGATACGCGCTTTGAAAAGTTCATTGATATGTTTTTACTTTAGAACGGGTTTCACTAAAATTATGGCTTAAGAGCTTATCTTGTGTGATTCTACCAGGTTTCCGACTGACAAAAGAATCCTATGCAATCAATACCCCATATTTGGGTAAAAGCGCATGCCGGAGGACTCTAGGTCATTTCAGGGTATCATGGTCCAGTCTTTTGCTTCGAAATGCATTTACAACAATTGCATGCTGATTTACGCACTTCACGATAATCTCAGATACTTTTCTTTTTGAATAGGGCTTCGAGCGATTCACGGGTAAGGAACGCAATACATGGGCTTGAGGGATGTTTAGGTCTGAACTCGTGCTTGGGACAGTTCGTAATCTATTTCACTACGAAACCACGTTCTAGGTGGGTGTATGAAACCACTGGCTCCAAAGGGCGTTTCACGAAGTCCGCGGCTGAAAGAAGAGCTCTCCAAAGTTCTTTGAATCCGTTTTCGTTTAAGACAGGATTCGGGGAAATTTGAGCTAGAGAACTAATCCCGTTGGGTTCTGATCCTTTTCTGAATGAAAGAGTTTGATTGTTATTTTGTGCGGCTCTGGGAACTTGTTGGTTGTAGACCGCATTCGACGCAATCCGCGGTTGAACGATGTGCTCGGAAAAATACTGTGACGGCTCTTTACTTTAAATTGGGTTTCCGGCAAATTTGGGCTTAGGAACGAATCTCGTGGGACTCAGTCCCGTTTCCTTCTGAAAACCGTATCTAGTGCAATCAATAGCCAGTGTTTGGATAAGAACACGAGTTGGATGATTCTTGTCCGTTACGGGGTTGGTACTATTTGTCACGTGGTTTGCGAAGCGTTGGACACGATTCTAGACCGGCAAACACATTTTTGTATATTCTGAGACATGTTTTGCTTCGAAAAGTGTTTCAAGCGATTGTGGGTTAGGAACACATTGCAGGGGTTTTAAGCTAGTTTAAGACCAAGTCCCGTGTTTCGGGGAGTTCGTTCGTAATTCTAAGCGGCTCTGCGAAACTGTACGCTGTAAACCTCGTTTCATGAAATTCTTTACTTGGATACGCGCTTTGCAAAGTTCATTGATATGTTTTTACTTTAGAACGGTTTTCAGGAAAATTATGGCATAAGAGCCTATCTTGTGTGATTTTACCAGGTTTCCGACTAACAAAAGAATCTTGTCCGATCAATAGCCATATTTGGGTAAAAGCGCATGCCGGAGGACTCTAGGTCATTTCAGGGTATCATGGTCCAGTCTTTTGCTTCGAAATGCATTTACAACAATTGCATACTGATTTACGCACTTCACGATAATCTCAGATACTTTTCTTTTTGAATAGGGCTTCGAGCGATTCACGGGTAAGGAACGCAATACATGGGCTTGAGGGATGTTTAGGTCTGAACTCGTGCTTGGGACAGTTCGTAATCTATTTCACTACGAAACCACGTTCTAGGTGGGTGTATGAAACCACTGGCTCCAAAGGGCGTTTCACGAAGTCCGCGGCTGAAAGAAGAGCTCTCCAAAGTTCTTTGAATCCGTTTTCGTTTAAGACAGGATTCGGGGAAATTTGAGCTAGAGAACTAATCCCGTTGGGTTCTGATCCTTTTCTGAATGAAAGAGTTTGATTGTTATTTTGTGCGGCTCTGGGAACTTGTTGGTTGTAGACCGCATTCGACGCAATCCGCGGTTGAACGATGTGCTCGGAAAAATACTGTGACGGCTCTTTACTTTAAATTGGGTTTCCGGCAAATTAGGGCTTAGGAACCAATCTCGTGGGACTCTATCCCGTTTCCTTCTGAAAACCGTATCTAGTGCAATCAATAGCCAGTGTTTGGATAAGAACACGAGTTAGATGATTCTTGTGCGTTACGGGGTTGGTACTATATGTCACTTGGTTTGCGATGCATTGGACACGATTCAAGGCCGGCAAACACATTTATGGATATTCTGAGACACGTTATGTTTCGAAATGTGTTTCAAGTGATTGTGGGGTTAGGAACACAATGCAGGGGTTTTAAGGGAAGTTTAAGACCCGGTCCCGTGTTTCGGGTAGTTCGTTCGTAATTCTAGGCGGCTCTGCGAAACTGTACGCTGTAAACCTCATTTCACGCAATTCATTGCTTGGATACGCGCTTTGCAAAGTTCATTGATATGTTTTTACTTTAGAACGGGTTTCACGAAAATTATGGCTTAAGAGCTTATCTTGTGTGATTCTACCAGGTTTCCGACTGACAAAAGAATCCTATGCAATCAATAGCCCATATTTGGGTAAAAGCGCATGCCGGAGGACTCTAGGTCATTTCAGGGTATCATGGTCCAGTCTTTTGCTTCGAAATGCATTTACAACAATTGCATGCTGATTTACGCACTTCACGATAATCTCAGATACTTTTCTTTTTGAATAGGGCTTCGAGCGATTCACGGGTAAGGAACGCAATACATGGGCTTGAGGGATGTTTAGGTCTGAAACTCGTGCTTGGGACAGTTCGTAATCTATTTCACTACGAAACCACGTTCTAGGTGGGTGTATGAAACCACTGGCTCCAAAGTGCGTTTCACGAAGTCCGCGGCTGAAAGAAGAGCTCTCCGAAGTTCTTTGAATCCGTTTTCGTTTAAGACGGGATTCGGGGAAATTCGAGCTAGAGAACTTATCCCGTTGGGTTCTGATCCTGTTCTGAATGAAAGAGTTTGATTGTTATTTTGTGCGGCTCGGGGAAGTTGTTGGTTGTAGACCGCATTCGACGCAATCGGCGGTTGAACGATGTGCTCTGAAAAATACTGTGACGGCTCTTTACTTTAAATTGGGTTTCCGGCAAATTAGGGCTTAGGAACCAATCTCGTGGGAGTCTGTCCCGTTTCGTTCTGAAATCCGTATCTAGTGCAATCAATAGCCAGTGTTTGGATAAGAACACGAGTTGGATGATTCTTGTGCGTTACGGGGTTGGTACTATATGTCACTTGGTTTGCGATGCGTTGGACACGATTCTAGGCCGGCAAACACATTTATGGATATTCTGAGACACGTTTTGCTTCGAAATGTGTTTCAAGTGATTGTGGGGTTAGGAACACAATGCAAGGGGTTTTAAGTTAGTTTAAGACCAAGTCCGGTGTTTCGGGCAGTTCGTTCGTAATTCTAGGCGGCTCTGCGAAACTGTACGATGCAAACCTCGTTTCACGCAATTCATTGCTTGGATACGCGCTTTGCAAAGTTCATTGATATGTTTTTACTTTAGAACGGGTTTCAGGAAAATTATGGCTTAAGAGCCTATCTTGTGTGATTCTACCAGGTTTCCGACTGACAAAAGAATCTTGTCCAATCAATAGCAATTTTGGGTAAAAGCGCATGCCGGATGACTCTAGGTCATTTCATGGTATCACGGTCCAGTCTTTTGCTTCGAAATGCATTTACAATAATTCCATGCTGATTTACGCACTTCACGATAATCTCAGATACTTTTCTTTTTGAATAGGGCTTCGAGCGATTTACGGGTAAGGAACGCATTACATGGGCTTCAGGGATATTTAGGTCTGAAACTCGTGCTTGGGACAGTTCCTAATCTATTTCACTACGAAGCCACGTTCTAGGTGGGTGTATGAAACCACTGGCTCCAAAGGGCGTTTCACGAAGTCCGCGGCAGAAAGAAGAGCTCTCGGAAGTTCTTTGAATCCGTTTTCGTTTAAGACGGGATTCGGGGAAATTCGGGCTACAGAACTAATCCCGTTGGGTTCTGATCCTTTTCTGAATGAAAGAGTTTGATTGATATTTTGTGCGGCTCGGGGAAGTTGTTGGTTGTAGACCGCATTCGACGCAATCCACGGTTGAACGATGTGCTCTGAAAAATACTGTGACGGCTCTTTACTTTAAATTGGGTTTCCAGCAAATTAGGGCTTAGGAACCAATCTCGTGTGACTCAGTCCCGTTTCCTTCTGAAAACCGTATCTAGTGCAATCAATAGCCAGGGTTTGGATAAGACCACGAGTTGGATGATTCTTGTGCGTTACGGGGTTTGTACTAATTGTCACTTGGTTTGCGATGCGTTGGACACGATTCTTGGCCGGCAAACACATTTCTGGATATTCTGAGACACGTTTTGCTTCGAAAAGTTTTTCAAGCGATTGTGGGGTTAGGAACACAATACAGGGGTTTTAAGGTAGTATAAGACCAAGTCCCGTGTTTCGGTCAGTTCGTTCGTAATTCTAGGCGGCTCTGCGAAACTGTACGCTGTAAACCTCATTTCACGAAATTCATTGCTTGGATACGAGCTTTGCAAAGTTCATTGATATGTTTTTACTTTAGAACGGGTTTCACGAAAATTATGGCTTAAGAGCTTATCTTGTGTGATTCTACCAGGTTTCCGACTGACAAAAGAATCCTATGCAATCAATAGCCCATATTTGGGTAAAAGCGCATGCCGGAGGACTCTAGGTCATTTCAGGGTATCATGGTCCAGTCTTTTGCTTCGAAATGCATTTACAACAATTGCATGCTGATTTACGCACTTCACGATAATCTCAGATACTTTTCTTTTTGAATAGGGCTTCGAGCGATTCACGGGTAAGGAACGCAATACATGGGCTTGAGGGATGTTTAGGTCTGAAACTCGTGCTTGGGACAGTTCGTAATCTATTTCACTACGAAACCACGTTCTAGGTGGGTGTATGAAACCACTGGCTCCAAAGTGCGTTTCACGAAGTCCGCGGCTGAAAGAAGAGCTCTCCGAAGTTCTTTGAATCCGTTTTCGTTTAAGACGGGATTCGGGGAAATTCGAGCTAGAGAACTTATCCCGTTGGGTTCTGATCCTGTTCTGAATGAAAGAGTTTGATTGTTATTTTGTGCGGCTCGGGGAAGTTGTTGGTTGTAGACCGCATTCGACGCAATCGGCGGTTGAACGATGTGCTCTGAAAAATACTGTGACGGCTCTTTACTTTAAATTGGGTTTCCGGCAAATTAGGGCTTAGGAACCAATCTCGTGGGAGTCTGTCCCGTTTCGTTCTGAAATCCGTATCTAGTGCAATCAATAGCCAGTGTTTGGATAAGAACACGAGTTGGATGATTCTTGTGCGTTACGGGGTTGGTACTATATGTCACTTGGTTTGCGATGCGTTGGACACGATTCTAGGCCGGCAAACACATTTATGGATATTCTGAGACACGTTTTGCTTCGAAATGTCTTTCAAGTGATTGTGGGGTTAGGAACACAATGCAAGGGGTTTTAAGTTAGTTTAAGACCAAGTCCGGTGTTTCGGGCAGTTCGTTCGTAATTCTAGGCGGCTCTGCGAAACTGTACGATGCAAACCTCGTTTCACGCAATTCATTGCTTGGATACGCGCTTTGCAAAGTTCATTGATATGTTTTTACTTTAGAACGGGTTTCAGGAAAATTATGGCTTAAGAGCCTATCTTGTGTGATTCTACCAGGTTTCCGACTGACAAAAGAATCTTGTCCAATCAATAGCAATTTTGGGTAAAAGCGCATGCCGGATGACTCTAGGTCATTTCATGGTATCACGGTCCAGTCTTTTGCTTCGAAATGCATTTACAATAATTCCATGCTGATTTACGCACTTCACGATAATCTCAGATACTTTTCTTTTTGAATAGGGCTTCGAGCGATTTACGGGTAAGGAACGCATTACATGGGCTTCAGGGATATTTAGGTCTGAAACTCGTGCTTGGGACAGTTCCTAATCTATTTCACTACGAAGCCACGTTCTAGGTGGGTGTATGAAACCACTGGCTCCAAAGGGCGTTTCACGAAGTCCGCGGCAGAAAGAAGAGCTCTCGGAAGTTCTTTGAATCCGTTTTCGTTTAAGACGGGATTCGGGGAAATTCGGGCTACAGAACTAATCCCGTTGGGTTCTGATCCTTTTCTGAATGAAAGAGTTTGATTGATATTTTGCGCGGCTCGGGGAAGTTGTTGGTTGTAGACCGCATTCGACGCAATCCACGGTTGAACGATGTGCTCTGAAAAATACTGTGACGGCTCTTTACTTTAAATTGGGTTTCCAGCAAATTAGGGCTTAGGAACCAATCTCGTGTGACTCAGTCCCGTTTCCTTCTGAAAACCGTATCTAGTGCAATCAATAGCCAGGGTTTGGATAAGACCACGAGTTGGATGATTCTTGTGCGTTACGGGGTTTGTACTAATTGTCACTTGGTTTGCGATGCGTTGGACACGATTCTTGGCCGGCAAACACATTTCTGGATATTCTGAGACACGTTTTGCTTCGAAAAGTTTTTCAAGCGATTGTGGGGTTAGGAACACAATACAGGGGTTTTAAGGTAGTATAAGACCAAGTCCCGTGTTTCGGTCAGTTCGTTCGTAATTCTAGGCGGCTCTGCGAAACTGTACGCTGTAAACCTCATTTCACGAAATTCATTGCTTGGATACGAGCTTTGCAAAGTTCATTGATATGTTTTTACTTTAGAACGGGTTTCACGAAAATTATGGCTTAAGAGCTTATCTTGTGTGATTCTCCTAGGTTTCCGACTGGCAAAAGAATCTTGTGCAATCAGTAGCCCATATTTGGGTAAAAGCGCATGCCAGAGGACTCTAGGTCATTTCATGGTATCACGGTCCAGTCTTTTGCTTCGAAATGCATTTACAATAATTCCATGCTGATTTACGCACTTCACGATAATCTCAGATACTTTTCTTTTTGAATAGGGCTTCGAGCGATTCACGGGTAAGGAACGCATTACATGGGCTTGAGGGATGTTTAGGTCTGAAACTCGTGCTTGGGACAGTTCCTAATCTATTTAACTACGAAACCACGTTCTAGGTGGGTGTATGAAACCACTGGCTCCAAAGGGCGTTTCACGAAGTCCGCGGCGGAAAGAGGAGCTCTCGGAAGTTCTTTGAATCCTTTTTCGTTTAAGACGGGATTCGGGGAAATTCGGGCTGGAGAACTAATCCCGTTGGGTTCTGATCCTTTTCTGAATGAAGGAGTTTGATTGATGTTTTGTGCGGCTCTGGGAAGATGTTGGTTGTAGACCGCATTCGACCCAATCCGCGGTTGACCGATGTGCTCTGAAAAATACTGTGACGGCTCTTTACTTTAAATTGGGTTTCCGGCAAATTTGGACTTAGGAACGAATCTCGTGGGACTCGGTCCCATTTCCATCTGAAAACCGTATCTAGTGCAATCAATAGCCAGTGTTTGGATAAGAACACGAGTTGGATGATTCTTGTCCGTTTCGGGGTTGGTACTATTTGTAACGTGGTTTGCGAAGCGTTGGACACGATTCTAGACCGGCAAACACATTTTTGTATATTCTGAGACATGTTTTGCTTTGAAAAGTGTTTCAAGCGATTGTGGGTTAGGAACACATTGCAGGGGTTTTAAGCTAGTTTAAGACCAAGTCCCGTGTTTCGGGGAGTTCGTTCGTAATTCTAAGCGGCTCTGCGAAACTGTACGCTGTAAACCTCGTTTCACGAAATTCATTGCTTGGATACGCGCTTTACAAAGTTCATTGATATGTTTTTACTTTAGAACGGGTTTCAGGAAAATTATGGCATAAGAGCCTATCTTGTGTGATTTTACCAGGTTTCCGACTAACAAAAGAATCTTGTCCGATCAATAGCCATATTTGGGTAAAAGCGCATGCCGGATGACTCTAGGTCATTTCAGGGTATCATGGTCTCGTCTTTTGCTTCGAAATGCATTTACAACAATTCCATGCTGATTTACGCACTTCACGATAATCTCAGATACTTTTCTTTTTGAATAGGGCTTCGAGCGATTCACGGGTAAGGAACGCATTACAAGGGCTTGAGGGATGTTTAGGTCTGAAACTCGTGCTTGGGACAGTTCGTAATCTATTTCACTACGAAACCACGTTCTAGGTGGGTGTATGAAACCACTGGCTCCAAAGGGCGTTTCACGAAGTCCGCGGCTGAAAGAAGAGCTCTCCAAAGTTCTTTGAATCCGTTTTCGTTTAAGACGGGATTCGGGGAAATTTGAGCTAGAGAACTAATCCCGTTGGGTTCTGATCCTTTTCTGAATGAAAGAGTTTGATTGTTATTTTGTGCGGCTCTGGGAACTTGTTGGTTGTAGACCGCATTCGACGCAATCCGCGGTTGAACGATGTGCTCGGAAAAATACTGTGACGGCTCTTTACTTTAAATTGGGTTTCCGGCAAATTAGGGCTTAGGAACCAATCTCGTGGGACTCTGTCCCGTTTCCTTATGAAAACCGTATCTAGTGCAATCAATAGCCAGTGTTTGGATAAGAACACGAGTTAGATGATTCTTGTGCGTTACGGGGTTGGTACTATATGTCACTTGGTTTGCGATGCGTTGGACACGATTCAAGGCCGGAAAACACATTTATGGATATTCTGAGACAAGTTATGTTTCGAAATGTGTTTCAAGTGATTGTGGGTTAGGAACACAGTGCAGGGGTTTTAAGGGTAGTTTAAGACCCGGTCCCGTGTTTCGGGTAGTTCGTTCCTAATTCTAGGCGGCTCTGCGAAACTGTACGCTGTAAACCTCATTTCACGCAATTCATTGCTTGGATACGCGCTTTGCAAAGTTCATTGATATGTTTTTACTTTAGAACGGGTTTCACGAAAATTATGGCTTAAGAGCTTATCTTGTGTGATTCTACCAGGTTTCCGACTGACAAAAGAATCCTATGCAATCAATAGCCCATATTTGGGTAAAAGCGCATGCCGGAGGACTCTAGGTCATTTCAAGGTATCATGGTCCAGTCTTTTGCTTCGAAATGCATTTACAACAATTGCATGCTGATTTACGCACTTCACGATAATCTCAGATACTTTTCTTTTTGAATAGGGCTTCGAGCGATTCACGGGTAAGGAACGCAATACATGGGCTTGAGGGATGTATAGGTCTGAACCTCGTGCTTGGGACAGTTCGTAATCTATTTCACTACGAAACCACGTTCTAGGTGGGTGTATGAAACCACTGGCTCCAAAGGGCGTTTCACGAAGTCCGCGGCTGAAAGAAGAGCTCTCCAAAGTTCTTTGAATCCGTTTTCGTTTAAGACGGGATTCGGGGAAATTTGAGCTTGGGAACTAATCCCGTTGGGTTCTGATCCTTTTCTGAATGAAAGAGTTTGATTGTTATTTTGTGCGGCTCTGGGAACTTGTTGGTTGTAGACCGCATTCGACGCAATCCGCGGTTGAACGATGTGCTCGGAAAAATACTGTGACGGCTCTTTACTTTAAATTGGCTTTCCGGCAAATTTGGGCTTAGGAACGAATCTCGTGGGACTCAGTCCCGTTTCCTTCTGAAAACCGTATCTAGTGCAATCAATAGCCAGTGTTTGGATAAGAACACGAGTTGGATGATTCTTGTCCGTTACGGGGTTGGTACTATTTGTCACGTGGTTTGCGAAGCGTTGGACACGATTCTAGACTGGCAAACACATTTTTGTATTCTGAGACATGTTTTGCTTCGAAAAGTGTTTCAAGCGATTGTGGGTTAGGAACACATTGCAGGGGTTTTAAGCTAGTTTAAGACCAAGTCCCGTGTTTCGGGGAGTTCGTTCGTAATTCTAAGCGGCTCTGCGAAACTGTACGCTGTAAACCTCGTTTCACGAAATTCTTTACTTGGATACGCGCTTTGCAAAGTTCATTGATATGTTTTTACTTTAGAACGGGTTTCAGGAAAATTATGGCATAAGAGCCTATGTTTTGTGATTTTACCAGGTTTCCGACTAACAAAAGAATCTTGTCCGATCAATAGCCATATTTGGGTAAAAGCGCATGCCGGATGACTCTAGGTCATTTCAGGGTATCATGGTCTCGTCTTTTGCTTCGAAATGCATTTACAACAATTCTATACTGATTTACGCACTTCACGATAATCTCAGATACTTTTCTTTTTGAATAGGGCTTCGAGCGATTCACGGGTAAGGAACGCAATACATGGGCTTGAGGGATGTTTAGGTCTGAAACTCGTGCTTGGGACAGTTCGTAATCTATTTCAGTACGAAACCACGTTCTAGGTGGGTGTATGAAACCACTGGCTCCAAAGGGCGTTTCACGAAGACCGCGGCTGAAAGAAGAGCTCTCCAAAGTTCTTTGAATCCGTTTTCGTTTAAGACGGGATTCGGGGAAATTTGAGCTAGAGAACTAATCCCGTTGGGTTCTGATCCTTTTCTGAATGAAAGAGTTTGATTGTTATTTTGTGCGGCACTGGGAACTTGTTGGTTGTAGACCGCATTCGACGCAATCCGCGGTTGAACGATGTGCTCGGAAAAATACTGTGACGGCTCTTTACTTTAAATTGGGTTTCCGGCAAATTAGGGCTTAGGAACCAATCTCGTGGGACTCTGTCCCGTTTCCTTCTGAAAACCGTATCTAGTGCAATCAATAGCCAGTGTTTGGATAAGAACACGGGTTAGATGATTCTTGTGCGTTACGGGGATGGTACTATATGTCACTTGGTTTGCGATGCGTTGGACACGATTCAAGGCCGGCAAACACATTTATGGATATTCTGAGACACGTTATGTTTCGAAATGTGTTTCAAGTGATTGTGGGGTTAGGAACACAATGCAGGGGTTTTAAGGGTAGTTTAAGACCCGGTCCCGTGTTTCGGGTAGTTCGTTCGTAATTCTAGGCGGCTCTGCGAAACTGTACGCTGTAAACCACATTTCACGCAATTCATTGCTTGGATACGCGCTTTGCAATGTTCATTGATATGTTTTTACTTTAGAACGGGTTTCACGAAAATTATGGCTTAAGAGCTTATCTTGTGTGATTCTACCAGGTTTCCGACTGACAAAAGAATCCTATGCAATCAATAGCCCATATTTGGGTAAAAGCGCATGCCGGAGGACTCTAGGTCATTTCAAGGTATCATGGTCCAGTCTTTTGCTTCGAAATGCATTTACAACAATTGCATGCTGATTTACGCACTTCACGATAATCTCAGATACTTTTCTTTTGGAATAGGGCTTCGAGCGATTCACAGGTAAGGAACGCAATACATGGGCTTGAGGGATGTTTAGGTCTGAAACTCGTGCTTGGGACAGTTCGTAATCTATTTCACTACGAAACCACGTTCTAGGTGGGTGTATGAAACCACTGGCTCCAAAGGGCGATTCACGAAGTTCGCGGCTGAAAGAAGAGCTCTCCAAAGTTCTTTGAATCCGTTTTCGTTTAAGACCGGATTCGGGGAAATTTGAGCTAGAGAACTAATCCCGTTGGGTTCTGATCCTTTTCTGAATGAAAGAGTTTGATTGTTATTTTGTGCGGCTCTGGGAACTTGTTGGTTGTAGACAGCATTCGACGCAATCCGCGGTTGAACGATGTGCTCGGAAAAATACTGTGACGGCTCTTTACTTTAAATTGGGTTTCCGTCAAATTAGGGCTTAGGAACCAATCTCGTGGGACTCTGTCCCGTTTCCTTCTGAAAACCGTATCTAGTGCAATCAATAGCCAGTGTTTGGATAAGAAGACGAGTTAGATGATTCTTGTGCGTTACGGGGTTGGTACTATATGTCTCTTGGTTTGCGATGCGTTGGACACGATTCAAGGCCGGCAAACACATTTATGGATATTCTGAGACACGTTATGTTTCGAAATGTGTTTCAAGTGATTATGGGGTTAGGAACACAATGCAGGGGTTTTAAGGGTAGTTTAAGACCCGGTCCCGTGTTTCGGGTAGTTCGTTCGTAATTCTAGGCGGCTCTGCGAAACTGTACGCTGCAAAACCTCATTTCACGCAATTCATTGCTTGGATACGCGCTTTGCAAAGTTCATGGATATGTTTTTACTTTAGAACGGGTTTCACGAAAATTATGGCTTCAGAGCTTATCTTGTGTGATTCTACCAGGTTTCCGACTGGCAAAAGAATCCTATGCACTCAATAGCCCATATTTGGGTAAAAGCGCATGCCGGAGGACTCTAGGTCATTTCAGGGTATAATGGTCCAGTCTTTTGCTTCGAAATGCATTTACAACAATTGCATGCTGATTTACGCACTTCCCGATAATCTCAGATACTTTTCTTTTTGAATAGGGCTTCGAGCGATTCACGGGTAAGGAACGCAATACATGGGCTTGAGGGATGTTTAGGTCTGAACTCGTGCTTGGGACAGTTCGTAATCTATTTCACTACGAAACCACGTTCTAGGTGGGTGTATGAAACCACTGGCTCCAAAGGGCGTTTCACGAAGTCCGCGGCGGAAAGAAGAGCTCTCCAAAGTTCTTTGAATCCGTTTTCATTTAAGACGGGATTCGGGGAAATTCGGGCTACAGAACTAATCCCGTTGGGTTCTGATCCTTTTCTAAATGAAAGAGTTTGATTGATATTTTGCGCGGCTCGGGGAACTTGTTGGTTGTAGACCGCATTCGACGCAATCCATGGTTGAACGATGTGCTCTGAAAAATACTGTGACGGCTCTTTACTTTAAATTGGTTTCCGGCAAATTAGGGCTTAGGAACCAATCTCGTGTGACTCAGTCCCATTTCCTTCTGAAAACCGTATCTAGTGCGATCAATGGCCAGGGTTTGGATAAGAACACGAGTTGGATGATTCTTTTGCGTTACGGGGTTGGTACTAATTGTCACTTGGTTTGCGATGCGTTGGACACGATTCTAGGCCAGCAAACACATTTCTGGATATTCTGAGACACGTTTTGCTTCGAAAAGTGTTTCAAGCGGTTGTGGAGTTAGGAACACAATGCAGGGGTTTTAAGGTAGTTTAAGACCAAGTCCCGTGTTTCGGGCAGTTCGTTCGTAATTCTAGGCGGCTCTGCGAAACTGTACGCTGTAAACCTCATTTCACGCAATTCATTGCTTGGATACGCGCTTTGCAAAGTTCATTGATATGTTTTTACTTTAGAACGGGTTTCACGAAAATTATGGCTTAAGAGCTTATCTTGTGTGATTCTACCAGGTTTCCGACTGACAAAAGAATCCTGTGCAATCAATAGCCCATATTTGGGTAAAAGCGCATGCCGGAGGACTCTAGGTCATTTCAGGGTATCATGGTCTAGTCTTTTGCTTCGAAATGCATTTACAACAATTGCATGTTGATTTACGCACTTCACGATAATCTCAGATACTTTTCTTTTTGAATAGGGCTTCGAGCGATTCACGGGTAAGGAACGCATTACATGGGCTTGAGGGATGTTTAGGTCTGAAACTCGTGCTTGGGACAATTCCTAATCTATTTAAATACGAAACCACGTTCTAGGTTTGTGTATGAAACCACTGGCTCAAAAGGGCGTTTCACGAAGTTCGCGGCTGAAAGAAGAGCTCTCGGAAGTTCTTTGAATCCGTTTTTGTTTAAGACGGGATTCGGGGAAATTCGGGCTAGAGAACTAATCCCGTTGGGTTCTTATCCTTTTCTGAATGAAAGAGTTTGATTGATATTTTGTGCGGCTCTAGGAAGTTGTTTGTTGTAGACCGCATTCGACGCAATCCTCGGTTGAACGATGTACTCTGAAAAATACTGTGACGGCTCTTTACTTTAAATTGGGTTTCCGGCAAATTAGGGCTTAGGAACCAATCTCGTGGGACTCTGTCCCGTTTCCTTCTGAAAACCGTATCTAGTGCAATCAATAGCCAGTGTTTGGATAAGAACACGAGTTAGATGATTCTTGTCCGTTTCGGGGTTGGTACTATTTGTCACTTGGTTTGCGAAGCGTTGGACACGATTCTAGACTGGCAAACACATTTCTGGATATTCTGAGACACGTTTTGCTTCGAAAAGTGTTACAAGCGATTGTGGGGTTGGGAACACAATGCAGGGGTTTTAAGGTAGTTTAAGACCAAGTCCGGTGTTTCGGGCAGTTCGTTCGTAATTCTAGGCGGCTCTGCGAAACTGTACGGTGTAAACCTCGTTTCACGCAATTCATTGCTTGGATACGCGCTTGGCAAAGTTCATTGATATGTTTTTACTTTAGAACGGGTGTCAGGAAAATTATGGCTTAAGAGCCTATCTTGTGTGATTCTACCAGGTTTCCGACTGACAAAAGAATCTTGTCCAATCAATAGCCATTTTGGGTAAAAGCGTATGCCGGATGACTCTAGGTCATTTCAGGGTATCATGGTCCAGTCTTTTGCTTCGAAATGCATTTACAATAATTCCATGCTGATTTACGCACTTCACGATAATCTCAGATACTTTTCTTTTTGAATAGGGCTTCGAGCGATTCACGGGTAAGGAATGCATTACATGGGCTTCAGGGATGTTTAGGTTTGAAACTCGTGCTTGGGACAGTTCCTAATCTATTTAACTACGAAACCACGTTCTAGGTGGGTGTATGAAACCACTGGCTCCAAAGGGCGTTTCACGAAGTCCGCGGCTGAAAGAAGAGCTCTCGGAAGTTCTTTGAATCCGTTTTCATTTAAGACGGGATTCGGGGAAATTCAGGCTAGAGAACTAATCCCGTTGGGTTTTGATCCTTTTCTGAATGAAAGAGTTTGATTGATATTTTGTGCGGCTCGGGGAAGTTGTTGGTTGTAGACCGCATTCGACGCAATCCACGGTTGAACGATGTGCTCTGAAAAATACTGTGACGGCTCTTTACTTTAAATTGGGTTTCCGGCAAGTTAGGGCTTAGGAACCAATCTCGTGGGACTCAGTCTCGTTTCCTTCTGAAAACTGTATCTAGTGCAATCAATAGCCAGGGTTTGGATAAGAACACGAGTTGGATGATTCTTGTGCATTACGGGGTTGGTACTAATTGTCACTTGGTTTGCGATGCGTTGGACACGATTCTAGGCCGGCAAACACATTTCTGGATATTCTGAGACACATTTTGCTTCGAAAAGTGTTTCAAGCGGTTGTGGGGTTAGGAACACAATGCAGGGGTTTTAAGGTAGTTTAAGACCAAGTCCCGTGTTTCGGGCAATTCGTTCGTAATTCTAGGCGGCTCTGCGAAACTGTACGCTGTATACCTCATTTCACGCAATTCATTGCTTGGATACGCGCTTTGCAAAGTTCATTGATATGTTTTTACTTTAGAACGGGTTTCACGAAAATTATGGCTTAAGAGCTTATCTTGTGTGATTCTACCAGGTTTCCGACTGACAAAAGAATCATGTGCAATCAATAGCCCATATTTGGGTAAAAGCGCATGCCGGAGGACTCTAGGTCATTTCAGGGTATCATGGTCTAGTCTTTTGCTTCGAAATGCATTTACAACAATTGCATGTTGATTTACGCACTTCACGATAATCTCAGATACTTTTCTTTTTGAATAGGGCTTCGAGCGATTCACGGGTAAGGAACGCATTACATGGGCTTGAGGGATGTTTAGGTCTGAAACTCGTGCTTGGGACAGTTCCTAATCTATTTCACTATGAAACCACGTTCTAGGTGGGTGTATGAAACCACTGGCTCCAAAGTGCGTTTCACGAATTCCGCGGCTGAAAGAAGTGCCCTCGGAAGTTCTTTGAATCCGTTTTCGTTTAAGACGGGATTCGGGCAAATTCGGGCTAGAGAACTAATCCCGTGGGGTTCTGAGCCTCTTCTGAATGAAGGAGTTTGATTGATATTTTGTGCGGCTCTGGGAAGGTGTTGGTTGTAGAATGCATTCGACGCAACCAGCGGTTGAACGAGGTGCTCTGGAAAATACTGTGATGGCTCTTTACTTTAAAATGGGTTTTCGACAAATTAGGGCTTAGGAACCAATGTCGCGGGACTCAGTCTCATTTCCTTCTTAAAACCGTATCTAGTGCAATCAATGACGAGTACTTGGACAAGAACACGAGTTGGGTGATTCTAGGGCGTTCCGTGGTGTTTCTATTTGTCTTCTGGACTGCGATGCGTTTGGTACGATTCTAGGCAGACAAACACATTTTATGATATTCTGAGACACGTATCCCTTCGAAATGAGTTTCAAGCGGTTGTGTGGTTAGGAACGCACTGCAGGGGTTTCAAGGTCTTTTAACA
Organism: Persea americana; assembly: GCA_029852735.1. NCBI lineage: Eukaryota > Viridiplantae > Streptophyta > Magnoliopsida > Laurales > Lauraceae > Persea > Persea americana. Next base: position 58,765,847 of record CM056810.1, read on the forward strand.
CCGAGACCCGCGCCTCGGACTGTTCGTTCGTGATTCTAGGCGGATCTGCGAAGCTATACCTGCAGACCACATTTCACACAAATGATTGTTTGGATACGCGCTCTCCAAAGATCTTTTGATACATTTTACTTTAAAACTGGTTTCAGGAAAAATTGTGCTTAAGAGCTGATATCATGAGATTCTTCCAGGCTTCCGACAGACAAAAGAATCTTGTGCAATCAATAGCCCGTATTTGGATAAAAGCGCGTGCTGGATGACTCTATGGTCTAGGGTCTAGTCCTTTGCTTCGAAATGCGTTTACTACAATTCCATGCCGAAATGCACATGTAATGATAATCTAAGATACTTTGCGTTTTGAATAGGGTTTCGGGCGATTCACGGGTAAGGAACGCATAACATGGGCTTTAGGGATGTTTAGGTCTGGAACTCGTGCTTGGGATAGTTCCTAATCTATTTCACTACGAAACCACGTTCTAGGCGGGTGTATGAAACCACTGGCCCCAAAGGGCGTTTCATGAAGTCCGCGGCTGAAAGAAGAGCTCTCGGATGTTCTTTGAATCCGTTTTTGTTTAAGACGGGATTCGGGGAAATTCGGGCTAGAGAACTAATTCCGTGGGGTTCTGAGCCTTTTCTGAATGAAAGAGTTTGATTGATATTTTGTGCGGCTCTGGGAAGATGTTGGTTGTAGACCGCATTCGACGGAATCCGCGGTTGAACGATGTGCTCTGAAAAATACTGTGACGACTCTTTACTTTAAATTGGGTTTCCGGCAAATTAATGCTTAGGAACCAATCTCGTGGGACTCAGTCCCATTTCCTTCTGAAAACCGTATCTAGTGCAATCAATAGCCAGTGTTTGGATAAGAACACGAGTTGGATGATTCTTGTGCATTTCGGGGTTGGTACTATTTGTCACTTGGTTTGCGATGCGTTGGACACGATTCTAGGCCGGCAAACACATTTATGGATATTCTGAGACACGTTTTGCTTCGAAATGTGTTTCAAGCGATTGTGGGGTTAGGAGCACAATGCAGGGGTTTTAAGGGTAGTTTAAGACCTGGTCACGTGTTTCGGGTAGTTCATTCGTAATTCTAGGCGGCTCTGCGAAACTGTACGCTGTAAACCTCATTTCACGCAATTTGTTGCTTGGATACGCGCTTTGCAAAGTTCATTGATATTTTTTTACTTTAGAACGGGTTTTAGGAAAATTATGGCTTAAGAGCTTATCTTGTGTGATTCTACCAGGTTTCCGACTGACAAAAGAATCTTGTGCAATCAATAGCCCATATTTGGGTAAAAGAGCATGCCGGATGACTCTAGGTCATTTCAGGCTATCATGGTCTTGTCTTTTGCTTCGAAATGCATTTACAACAATTCCATGCTGATTTACGCACTTCACGATCATCTCAGATACTTTTGTTTTTGAATAGGTCTTCGAGCGATTCACGGGTAAGGAACGCATTACATGGGCTTGAGGGAAGTTTTGGTATGAAACTCGTGCTTAGGACAGTTCCTAATCTATTTCACTACGAAATCACGTTCTAGGTGGGTGTATGAAACCACTGGCTCCAAAGGGCGTGTCGTGACCCCTGACCAGGACCTGGGACCGCGACGGTGGTGTGGATGGGGTAATGAACTACCCTTAATAATGATTATACATTTCCTTAATTTCCCACAGGTTTCCGCGGTGAGGATTCCACATACACTCATAGAACATTTTACATTGGTGCGGAAGCGTGTAGCAAATCAAACTCTTAATCCATTCTCATTATATGAGACTGATAATACACAAGTATGACATGATGTCAGAGTGAGCAATGATCTCATTAGCATTCCCAAAATTTGAAGTTAGAGTTTAAACAAAAGATCAAGTTAAATTAACATTCCCCAAAAATAATGGCCAACAAAGGCCAGTACATCCAAAAGTATAAATCATGTTTCATTCTATAATCTCCCCAAAATGTTCGCAGCTCAAAGCTAAACCAAATGTCTACATGACATTGTCAGCTTGCCACTCGACTAATCGTTGCAGTAGATCTACCGCCTCCTCTGGCTCCTCCTCAAAGGCAATAACGGGAGCTGGACCTGAGTACCACAAAAATGGGTCAGACACGATGGTCTGGCAGGTGGATGAATAGATAACACCAAGTAATAAATCAAAGTACATCTTAAACATAACGAAATCTCATTAAAACAACAACTGTCTTAAAACAGGATGCATGGTTCAGTTAAAGTACAGATGCAATATAAATCCTATAGGGTATTCAAGGTACAGGAACTGACTAGATGGCAACCACACTAAAGCTAAATCCTCTCTATCACTAAGGTGATGAGAGCACATTCAGTGCGTTGGACTCGAACACACGAAGTGACGAGAACCAACATTATATACATATACATATAGCTAGACAAGACTACGGCCGCGGAACCGGGTAACGGGACAGGACAGGATCCAAGTTGCAACTGGCGGGAGCACAAGGGGGAGGCCCAAGTTAGTTGATCAGACTGACAAGGACGTCCAAGCTTAGTGGTGCCGACTCATAGGTTACATGAGAAATCGAAACATATACAAACTATATCAATATAAAACATTCGGGCAGGCGGAGCATGGTGCTCGTAAGCACACATTTCATATCATTATCTGTTCATGCATAAACGGGGCTGGCAGGACATATCAGGTGTATAAATCAGAACTTGAGATAAAACCAGTAGGATCATGTAATTATACATATAATCTGAGTAAAACAATGCAATGAATCCTTATACCATTAGGGACTATATATTGGGGCATCCATATTCAAACAACATGTATGTAACACCCCGTACCTTAATTCAGTATTAATACTAATTAATTGCTTGGTTAGTTAATAGTTTAGTTAGTAGGTGTGTTAGAGTCTTAGCGAGTCGGGTTTGGCGTAGGGATCGCGCGTGCGAAGTTTCGTGCGAGTCCGAGTGAGTTTGGATAGAGTAGGGGGCTGGTTTGCAATTTTGGGAAGTTTTCAGGGGTTTTTATGAGATTTTGAGTTTTGTGAGTTTGGGTGCATTGGATAGGTCTCGTCATTTTATGACCTTTAGTCTTCTGTCGCGTTTCGATTCGACGCGCTGAAGAGGCCCAAATAATTCCTTTTAGCTCACCAAGGACTTAACCCAAATTTTGACAAAAATACCCTTTTGAACAAGTCATCAACCGGATGACTCATTCCCACCTTCTTATCTCATTCATCTTCATCTCTTCTTTCCATTTCTCTGTGTCTTCTTCCACCTCTTTCTTCTCTTCACTGTTGCCTTGCCAAATACAATCTTTGGAGCTCATCTTTGAGGGCTAATCCACCCATCTTCTTCATCAACTCTCCAAGACCACAACCATACAATTTTCTAAACTTTTCATTAACACATCACTCCAAGGTAAGCTCTCCAAGCTACTAGACTTAGCTAATCTTCTTCCTTTGGATTAGAAATGGATTAGGGAAACTCATAGCAAGCCTTTGCATTCATTTTTTGTAGTGGAGTTTTGGGTTGGAAACTTTCTTCTTCCCATTTGAGCTTTTGTGGAGTTTTCTTCAACTTCTACTTGAATTTTCCCTAAGCTCTTCATCAAGGCAAGTTAATATGTATATTTATGATTTGATATGTTTGTCTTTCCTTTGATTGATAATTGATGATGTTAGATGACCCTTTGCTCTTTGAGTTGTTTTAAATTGAAACATGATAATGGGATGGAAATTGTTAATGAAATGGATTAGGATTTTAATGAGTTGATGAGATGATAAGATGGGGTTTTTTAGGGACTTGTTGCATCTACCTATATGTGGATATATGTGGGTTTTATTGGCCAAGAGCAGGTGGAGGAAAGTCCCAAAAACCAAGTGGAGAGGATGACCCAGGTGCACTGCCAGTTACAGAACTGTGTTATGTAACTGCAGTGTACCCGGTCGACCGGCTGTGCACGCGGTCGACCGGGTACACTGAGCCTGGGGTCGACCGGATGGGAACCAGGTCGACCTGGTTCCCTGTGCACGCGGTCGACCGGGTTGGGACCCGGTCGACCGGGTCAACTGCAGGTATGGGTCTTTTTGGTTTTTTTTCCTTTTTCTTTCTTTTGTTTGAGGACCTTAGGGGGGCTCTTGGTGAACCTTTTTGGGACTTGTTTGAGGACCTTAGAGAGGATCTTGGTGAACCTTTTTGGGACTTGTTTGAGGACCTTAGAGAGGATCTTGGTGAACCTTTTTGAGACTTGTTTGAGGACCTTAGGGGGGATCTTGGTAAACCTTGTGAGACTCATTGGACTACATGTGAGGACGTTTTGAGCCCACGTTCTTCACGTTAATCCGGGGGTATCGGGAATCAATGTCACTCAATCTTGAACGGTACGGGACAACGGGATACTTTTCTATATCTATGCACGAAGATCATATTCAGGTATCGCGCACCCTAACCCTTTCGTGGACTGAGTAGAATTGTACGATGCTTCAGGTTAACCATTGACCTAGGAATTGGATCGTTTCTTGCCTTGAATTCCGGAATGTACTGTTTGGTACTGTTTACATGAGACGTTCATGTTCATTAGTTTCGTTTATTTGTTTTGTTTTGGAATCACGTTTGAGAACTTAGAATGATGAATTTAGGATTCCCTTTGATGTTTCGTTCTTTCAAAGTTTGATGGGAGTGCTGAGACTAGACGGCTTTAATTGGAAAGCTTGTTTGAGAACTACCGGTATTGATGGTTTTGACTTTGATTTGATGATGGTAGGGTAGTTCTCTTCGATCAATGAATCTTGTTCACACAAGAAAGTCTAGCTCTTCACGATGGGTTGTTTAGGACTCTGTGTGTCAGGCACCACTCGACTGTTAACGCCCAACACAGATGGGGCACCATTCTGTGTGAGGACTTTGGATTGACCGTCTGCGCAGTACGACTTTTTATATTTTGATGGCTGTACACCATCGGATACATATTGATTGACTTTGATTTCTTAGGCCTTTTGGTATCCATTTTGATTGCTTGCTTGCCGGGGTTCATCCCGTGCTACTCTACCACAGCTCAAATGTTGAGTCGGGAGGGTCATGTGGAACTATCCTGTGGTGTATTAGTTTATGTGGGTTGCCTCTTTGCTAGATGGTTATGTTAGTTAATTTTGATTCAAATGCTATGCACTTTCTACGATCAGGATGCTATGCATTTCATATGATTTTGTTTCTCGTTTACTCTTATTCGTTCTACATATCTGAATGATTCATATATATATGCTTGCCGACCTTCGTGTCTGATGATGCTACTCTTGGTGCATAGGTACCGAGCTCTACTTAGCTGAGGAGGAGTTGACGGAGGAAGTTCAGGCTGATCAGCCTGATGACTTCTTGGAGTATAGTACGGACGGCATTGTATAGCCGTACTGACCCCGTACATGAGAGCCATAATGATATCTTTTGTGTAGTTTCATCTTTTGTTCTTCATCTTTTGATTAGGCCCGAGTTTTGGATGTGGCCTATTGTTGTAATTAATACTTTTGTTTAACTGTTTCAAACTTGAACTCTAGTTAATATATGTGATCAGTCTTTGCTCGTAACTATATACTTCAAGATACCATTTGTCCTATGAAGCTTCCGCTATACGTTTTATGTATTTGAGGAAATGTTTATACCTCACAGCGATCTTCGATCCATATTGGGACATGATTAGGGCACAGTGTTATTAATGCTGAAAATTTTTAATTAGCCCTAATTTCACACATAAACCCCGGTTTCACGATCGGGGGCGTGACAATGTATAAGGATCTTGTACGTCTATTATTACCCTTAGTATGGTACTCGAATGATAGAGGACATACCAAGTTTCCTTCTGCAAGTTGATGAATCCAAAAGTCACAATACCTTTCCGAAATGGTGTTTCTTTCTAAGTCAATCTCCTTATGTCATCCCTTGGGTCTTTCCAAGGTGGTAGGGCATTAGAACAACCTATCCAAACCTTTAAATACCATATCTGAAAACAATAGAAAAGACTCAGGAATTCTGGGTGGAATTCGGTCACTAGTCGGTTAGCTGGCGGTTAGCCGCCGAGGTGATTGATGGTTAGCCGCTGGCTGACCGCGGGGCCGACTGCGGTTCACCCTGCTAAAATATAGCATTCTGTGTTTCTAACCGTGCATCTTGGCTACCTGGCGGTCACAGGGTTTTTGGTTAGCGGTTAGCCACGAGCTGACCGCGGTTCGCCTGTCAAAACACAGCATTCTGTGTTTCTAACCGCATCTGGGTCGGCTAGCCGCCGGTCACCTGTCGGCTAGCAGCCAAGGTGACCGCCCGCTGACCGCCCAGCTGCGGGAACTACACATCAGGTGCAGATTTCAGTTCTTTCTTTCCCAAACCCTTTCACCTCAACTCCAACCATTCCCTAACATGAAATGGGTCTATTCCCTTCCATTTAACATTTAATCCTTTCCACCAACCACCATTCCATCAATGCGTTTAATTCTCCTTCCAACACAAATCTCATTTAATGCAAGTACAAATATCATTTAAGAAGTCCATAATGACCAAAATAAGCTTTAATGAATGAATGCATACATTCTCATAAACTAATTAGGAGAAAAATCAAATCAATAAGTACATTTCCAAAAGCATTATGAAACATAATAAACTAAAGGAATAGGAATAGTAAAAATCCGCATTTTCAATAAAACAAGAACTTATTCGAATCAAATTTATTCATTCACTTGCCTTGATCTCCAAATATGCTAGTCAAGCTCTAATCACACTATCAAGCTCAAAATCTACAATCTACACAAAAATCCCAAAAATACATTCATTACAACCCTAGAATGTCAAAATCAAGAAATAGATGGAGATAGCTTCCAATAATCAAGGTGACGCACCTCCATGGCTAGAAGAACACACAACCAAGAGATGAGAAGAAGAGCTTACATGGAAAGTCCTCTAATGGCAAGAGCTTGCTCAAAAATGTAGCTTGGAATGGAAGGTTCTCTCTAAAAATGAGATCAAGATGAATCTCTCATGGAGGGGAAGAAGATTACCACTTCCATTTTACCTTTAGCAATAGGTTTGAGAGAGATTGGGAGGTAGAGAAGCAAGGAGCAAGAATAACCTAGGGCTGGAACTCTCTATGCTCTGAAGGGAAAGTTGCAAGAAAAGGGGGAAGAAGGAATGAACTCCTCCTTATATAGAAAATCTGAATGGGTCCCACAACTTAAAAATCCAATTGGGCTAAAACATCGCTCTACGGGCTTCGGATGGATTCGACGAAGAAGGAAGAATCGATCGTCGAAATTTCTACTTTCCAAAAAGTATATATTTTACGAGTTTCGGAGACATTGAAAATAGTGTCCAGATTTTGTGTAAAAAGACTGTTTTACCCCTATCAATGGCAAAGTAAGGTTTAGAGGTCTCGAATGGAAATGGAACAAATACGAAAGTTGTCAGGAATCATAAAATACATTAGACGGAGCAAATTACGGATTTCCAGAATGATTAAATAAATCCCAAAACTAATCAAGACACAATACAAGGAACCCCCAAAGGGCCCCACTAGATCAAAAGAGTTTCCAAAGTAATTCAAAGCTATTAAAAAGCTATTCTAATCCAGATTTAACCCATTTCCACTAATCTCACTTATAGCTAAAACGCGTCTTAATTAACACTAAAAGGAAAATCTCGGGGTGGGGTCTTACATCCTCCACCCTTTAGGGCATTTGGTCCACCAAATGAAATAAAATAACTAACCTTGGGTAGTAGATGCGGATACTTCTTCTGAACTTGATCCCGTAATTCCCACGTTGCCTCTTCAGGTCCGTGATTTTCCCAAAGCACTTTCACCCATTGTATAGTCCTTGTCCTCAGTTCTTGTTCTTTCGTATTGATGATCTGAATAGGCTTCTCGACATAGGTGGCATCTTCTCTGATCTCTAATGGTTCATGACGGAGTACATGTGATGGGTCGGGGACGTACTTTTTCAACATAGACACATGGAACACATTGTGTACGCCGGAAAGCTCAGGTGGTAAGGCCAATCTATAAGCCACGTCACCAATCTTGCTCACAATATCATAGGGTCCAATGTATCTCCGAGATAATTTGCCTCTTTGCCCGAATCTCAAAGTTCCTCTAGTAGGGGACACCTTCAAGAAAACCTTATCTCCTTCCTTAAAATGTAAGTCCCTTCGATGAGAGTCTGCATAACTCTTCTGTCTACTCCGGGCTACTTTCAAACGTTCTTGGATCAACTTGACTTTATCACTGGTTTCACTCACCATAGTCGGTCCATGAAAACTGTGAATACCTACTTCTTCCCAATAGACTGGAGTTCTACACCTCCTACCATACAATGCTTCAAAAGGCGCCATCCCAATGCTCGAATGATAACTGTTGTTGTAGGCGAACTCGCAAAGCGGTAGGGTCTCATCCCATTGAGTCTTGAAATCTAGCACACACGCTCGAAGCATATCTTCAAGGGTCCGAATTGTTCTTTCCGACTGACCATCTGTTTGTGGGTGATACGCTGTGCTGAACTAAAGCTTCGTTCCCATAGACTCATGCAAAGTCTTCCAGAATCTCGAGACGAATCAGCTATCTCTGTCCGAAGTAATGGAGACTGGCTGCCCATGACGGCTGACAATCTCGTTGACAAACAACTCCGTGAGAGGTAACATATGCATTTTTTTCTCCGGTCTTCATAGGAATAAAATGAGCTGATTTGGTAAGACGGTCCACAATGACCCATATAGAGTTATTCCCTTTTCTGGTCCTTGGCAATCCTGAGATGAAATCCATGGTGATATGTTCCCAGTTCCATTCTGGGATCTCTAATGGCTGCAACAACCCTGGAGGTCTCTGATGCTCTGCCTTCACCAACTGACACGTCATACATCGGGAAACGAAAGCTGCTATTTCCCTCTTCATGTTGTTCCACCAAAATCTGTCCTTCAAGTTCTGATACATCTTCGTGCTACCCGGATGCATAGAGTACTTCGTACTGTGCGCCTCTGTCATAATGTCATTCTTCAAATCTTCAATATTGGGCACGCATAGACGATCACGATAGAATAAGACTCCATCCACAATACGAAAATCAGGACGTTCTGCTATATGATCTGAAATCTTGGCCAACTCTGGATCTTGCAATTGGTCATCCTTGATCTTCCGAATGAACGAGGGTTCAGACACTGACATGTTGAATAACATCACTCCCTCGCTTAGGGGCTGGAAATCTATGCCCAACTCTTCAAACTGCTGAAAGAAGCACGTAACTCTTAGGCTTGCCACACTTGCTGACTTCCTACTCAAGGCATCGGCTACTACATTTGCCTTTCCCGGGTGATACTTGATCGAAAAATCGTAATCTTTGATATATTCCGTCCATCTTCTTTGTCTCATATTCAACTCCTTCTGAGAGAACAAATACTGTAAGCTGCGGTGATCGGAGTGGACTTCGAATTTCTCTCCGTAGAGGTAATGTCTCCACATCTTTAGTGCAAAAACGACCGCTGCTAACTCCAGGTCATGCGTTGCATAGTTCTTCTCGTGGTCCTTCAACTGACGGGATCCATAAGCAACAACTTTTCCATCTTGCATCAACACACAACCGAGTCCTATATTCGACGCATCTGTAAAAATGGTGTAACCGCCTCTCCCGGATGGTAAAGTGAGGACGGGTGCTGATGTTAATCTCTTTTTCAACTCTTGGAAGCTTGTCTCACATTGGTCTGCCCACACATAAGGTGCATTCTTCTTGGTCAACTTCATCAATGAGGCTGCGATCGACAAAAATCCTTGCACAAATCTTCGATAGTAACCCACCAATCCAAGAAAACTTCTGATTTCTGACGCGTTCTTCGGTCTTTCCCACTTCACAACTGCATCTATCTTGGCTGAGTCCACTGATAATCCTTCTTTGGAAATGATATGACCCAAAAATGCGACTTCTTCAAGCCAAAATTCGCACTTGGCGAGCTTCGCATACAATTGGTTGTCTCTTAGAAGTTGCAATGCTATCCTCAAATGCTCTTCATGTTCTTCTCTAGACTTAGAGTACACCAAAATGTCATCAATAAACATCACTGTGAATTGGTCTAAGTACTCTGCGAAAATTTTGTTCATCAAAGCCATGAATACTGCCGGTGCATTCGTCAGTCCAAACGGCATCACTAGAAATTCATAGTGTCAATATCTCGTCCGGAACGCTGTCTTCGATACATCTGAATCTCTAACTCTCAGCTGATGGTAACCGGATCTTAGATCGATCTTCGAAAAGTAAGCAGCACCTTGCAATTGGTCAAACAATTCATCTATCCTCGGCAATGGATACTTGTTCTTGATAGTAGCTTGGTTCAATTTCCGATAATCAATACACATTCTCATGGAACCGTCTTTCTTCTTGACGAATAAAACTGGAGCTCCCCAAGGTGAGACGCTCGGTCTAATGAAACCTTTATTCAACAATTCTTGCAACTGAATCTTCAACTCTCCTAATTCAGCTGGAGCCATTTTGTATGGTGCAATAGATATCGGAGCGGTCCCTAGTAACAATTCGATGGTGAAGTCAATCTCCCTAACAGGTGGTAAACCTGGGATTTCTTCTGGAAAAATGTCTGGGAATTCGCAAACAATTGGGATCTCCTCCACCCCTTGGGACCGTTTATCCTCCGTGATAAACGCTAAATAGCATTCACATCCACTTCTCACTAGTCTATCAGCCTTCAATGCTGAGATGAATCTTGGACAAGAATTCCTCCTCTCCCCATGGAACAATACTCCTTCTGGGGTCTCCTCTAATTTGAACGTGAGGGTCTTATGGAAACAGTCCATCGTAGCATGGTATCCTGCTAACCAATCCATTCCTAGAATGACATCAAAATCATACATCTCCAACAAAATAAGATCCGCTGGTAACACCACATCTCCTATCTTAATAGCACATCTAGGATAATATTTCCTACACACAACTTGTTTGCCTACGGGGGTGGACACCGTCAATACATACTCAAGTTCTCTAGCAGGCATATCAATCACTTAGAAAATTTTGGGGACAAGAAAGAGTGCGTAGAGCCAGGTGTCGGATGTGAATTTCGACCCCCCCATTTTCCTCTCCAAGAGAAGCATGGTTTGGGGAAATCTCCATTCATCTATATATATGCTATTTAAATTTTACATAAAAAATGAGGATTCCGACTACCCTCAAAATCGATGGATCACGATTGCCAGCTACGGTACGGCCGTAACACCGTTCTTCGACAAAAGTCGAAGAAATATAGGGAGAAAAATAATAAGGTGGGTTCTTCCTCTCGTCTAATGTGCTGCCGGCAACACACGACGGTTGTCCTGTCACATTAATCTGGGTCTCTTTAATTTGGGTCAATTCAGGGTCATGGGTTAAAGTCCGAATAAAGGTTAATCCTCACATAGCATAATCGTAGTATATCCAAGTAAAATAAAATAACTAGAATAAAGAAAATAATTAAAAGAGGGGGAGGTGCCAAATATTTAAGAAGAGGATCGGCCCCGTTCCTGGGTACCCCCTTCTGATCCCTTGGCAAAGTAGGGTTTAAAGGCTGATTTTTCAAACCAAAATGATGATGCCAATGAGACTTTGACTTGTGATTTCTGTGTGTTTCGTGTGCGATACACGAGTGATAAAAGTAAAAGGCCGATGGGCCGTAATTGATTGAAGGTGGCCGATGGGCCAGGATTGATTGAAAATGGCCGATGGGCCAGTTGTTTTAGGATGGCCGATGGGTCGTGATTGATAAAAGTGTGTGCGAAATCACTCATCTCATCTCGTTATTCTCATTTATTCAATTTTAGAAATCAGTTCTTTATTCCCTTTTATCATTAAGTTCAATTAAATATCTGGCACCTGAGGTGGAGGAAGAAATAAAAGGAAAATCTTTTTGGGTTTATTTTGTTGGTTTTATGGTTTTTATGGCTTTTCAATATAGGGGCTAGAAGGGCCTAACTAGGGAATTTTACTTAGATTTACATGATTAGTGCTTTACTACTGATCATCGGATTAACCCTAACCTAAGGTCCTAGACCGCCCACATCAGCTCTCCCAGTCCCCTAACGGAACAGGAAAAGTGATGGGGCGAAGCCTAATGCGCTAAGCTGCCTAACGGGGAAATCCGATCTAATCCTAGGGTATGAATAGCCTGAGTTTGATGGTTCAGCGCCTAAGCAACTTATTAATTGTGATTTTTAATTGGTTCGGTTTGTTTTGAGTTAAAGATTGATTAAGAGGTGGATTAAATGTATTTTGGGGTTCTGTTTAAGTTGTTTAAGGTTTTGGAATTTATGGTTTATTTTAAAACGTGAAATGATGTCGAAATCCGTGAAACGGCGTTGGCAGAAGACTTGGGCGCCAGGGGGGTGGCGCCTAGGTTACTCTGGTTACTTGGGCGCCCAGACAGTAGCGCCTAAGTGGCTGTTTCTGGGTGGTTTGGCTAGCGACGATGGTATCGATGTTATTTTCGAAATCCAAGGGGTTCTTACTTGGTGAATTTTAATGTTTCAAACTGTTCTAATTCTCTGATGTTCAAATGTCAAAGGGATTCGAATCCGGATTTTTAGATGAAACCAAGAGTTTGCGTTTTAGTGCAAATGAGAGGATGGGCGCCAAGGGGGTGGCGCCTAGTTTGATGGCTTGTGATTTTCAGGTATTCCGGATGGGATTCGATATGAGTTTTCGGATCTAGAGACTATTTTAGGTTTTGGTTTTAGTTCAGTTAAGTGGTAAGGTGTTTAGCTATTCGTTTTAAATTGAAGTTGTGAACCAAGGCTAGAGTGTAGGATAGGCGCCACAGGGGTGGTGCCTAGGTGGTTGTTTGTCGGTTCGTAAGGGCTTTGAATGCTACGTCTGAATCGATTAAAGTTTCAAACGTTTTAAGTTAAAAGTGTTTTAATATGTTGATTCGGATTGGTTTAAATGTTAATTAATTATGTTAAGTTGTCGGTTGGGGTACTTTATGAAGACAGGTAGGCTGGGCGCCCAGGGTGTGGCGCCCAGGTGGATTTTGAGGGTGGGCGCCCAAGGGGTGGCGCCCAGATGAATTGTTTTGTGCTTCGGGTCGGTTCCGTATTTTTTAAGTTGATTTGCGGTTGAGCTTTTACGGTTTGATGTATTTTAAATTAAAAATGTTCTGTTGTGATGATTAAGATTAAATTTTGTTTCAATTAATTTGGCTTCAGTGACGGGAGAGGCTGGGCGCTCAGAGAGTGGTGCCCAGGTGGAGGTGACAGGATGGGCGCCCAGGGGGTGGCGCCCAAGTATCTGCCTTGTGCGTCCGAGTTGGTTCGATGTTTTAAGTCTATTCGGGTTTATGGTTCCGATTGTTTTAGATTTCAAGGGTGTTCCGGTGTGTTGATCGTGATTGACTTCGAATTTGATTTCAAGCGGGGTTTCCTAGTGATTGGGTAGGATGGGTGCCAGGAGGGTGGTGCCCAAGTGGATGCGGAAGGATAGGCACCAAGGGGGTGGCGCCCAAGTGGATGCGGCAGGATAGGCACCAAGGGGGTGGCGCCCAAGTGGATGCGGAAGGATAGGCACCAAGGGGGTGGCGCCCAACTTGATGTTTTGTGGTTTATTCGCTTTGTATTTTCTAACTTGGTTTGAGTCCAAATTGATTACGGTTTTGTGTCTTTTAGGTTAATAGTGTTTTAAGGTGTTAATTCGGGTTTAATCAATTAAGTTTAATTAAGTGGTGGTTTCTAAGGGAAAAATAAGATAGGCGCCAGGAGGGTGGTGCCCAAGTGTAAATGCAGGCTGGGCGCCCAGGGGGTGGCGCCCAGGTGTCTGTTTTGTGGTTTCGGGTTGCTTTTGCGTTTTTAGGTTGGTTCAAGTCTAAGTTGATTGAGGTTTTAGGTTTCTTAAATTTAAAAGTGTTTTGTTATGTTAACTAGGATTAAATTTGGGTTGTAATTAATTAGAAGTTTTAATTAGGGGTTCTTTAGAGACGGGATAGGATGGGCGCCAAGGGGGTGGTGCCCAGGTGGCAGTGCAGGCTGGGCACCAAGGGGGTGGTGCCCAGGTGGCAGTGCAGGCTGGGCACCAAGGGGGTGGCGCCCAGGTGGACTGTTTTGGAGTTGTGTTGGCTTTGAGCTTTTGAGTTAATTAGAGATTAAGTTGATTAAGGTTTCAATTTTTTCAGGTTTAAAATGTTTTACTGTGTTGATTCAAATTGGTTTAAGGTCTTAACCAATTATCTTAAACTTTAATCTGGGTGTTTTGGAGAATGAATAGGCTGGGCGCCCAGAGGGTGGCACCCAGGTGGCTGTGGAAGGATGGGTGCCCAGCGGGTGGCGCCCAGGTGGCTGTCTTTTGGGGTTTTAGGTTTTTTCTGTTTTTAAAGTTCTTAATTACTTCTAAATCCGAATTAATTAGGGTCTTAAGGTTTTAGGGTTGTTAATGATTTGATGTTTCTTAAGTTAGCTAATTATGATGTTTTAATTAATCTTATGATTTATCCTACTTAGGCGCTAAACTCAATAACCTAGACTATCTAATTATTATTTTTGGGTTTTCTGGATATCTTTTAATTTGTTTTTGGTTTCTCCTCTAATTTACTAGAGAGTAAGGAAAGAGAAGAAGGGATTTTATGTTTTATGACTTTTTTTGGGATTTTCTATGGTTATGCGATTCAAATGATATGATGTGAAGTGTGACAAAGATGGTAATTCAAAATTCAGAACAGATCATACAACCAAACATATCATCATCATGCAGTTTCTAAATGAACTAAATGCGAAGATTTGAAATTGTGCACAAAAGTGGAGAAATCCACTTGGGCGCCACCCCTGTGGCGCCTACCCTGCTCAGTCAGGGTTTTCAACGGAACACAACGAACGCACAAGAATCTTAGTGTTTTCAACACAACTTCCAATATTCAGCGACTGATGCGAATGTATTAATTCGAACTACTAGCGATGCAACTAACGAAATTATAAGCAAACGATGCAACGGGCGGAGATCTAGAACCCGGACCCTGTCTCAGAAGGGTAGGCGCCCAGGGGGTGGCGCCTAGGTGATTCTGGAAAGGGCAGGCGCCCAGGTGGTTCTAGAGAGGGCAGGCGCCCAGTGGGTGGCGCCCAGCCTTTCTGCCAAAGGTTGTTCGCGATCTTTTCAATATAAATGATGATAGTGATGATGCTAATGCGAGATCTGATCTAACTATGCAATTAGAACTACAAAATCAAGACGAATCTACTATATTAGAATGAACCTAAACATATTACTAACATGATGATGTACTAATACTATTTTTATCACAAGCTAATGTAGATCTACGATGCTCAAATGGTCCTAAGCATATTTCTAAGAATGAATGGTAATGGAATATAGAAAAAAGAAAGGAGAGATCTAGGAATACCGGTATATGACGCGTTCCTCAAGTTCCTAAAACGAAGCTTTCGCAAAGATCCATAGCTCCAGTTGAAGATATGGAAGCCTCCTCCTCTCTTTCTCCTTCCTCTACTATAGATCTGAAGTTCTTCTCTAATGGTGGCTACCTTTCTTCTTCTTTTTCTATTCTCTCCTTTTGCCTCTTTTCTTAGGGTTTTTGGGTAGCCTCCCTTTGTAAATGAAGTTTAGAGGGATTATATAGGTTTGGGACGAGTTTTAGAAGGGCTAGGGCTTCACTATTTCGGGTTTCTAGAAGGTCTCACGCATCCCTAGGCGGCTTAAGTTGTTTTAGGGTGAACTAGGGTTTGGAGGGAGGATGGGCGCCCATGGGGTGGCGCCCACATGGCCTGCGCAGTCTGGGCGCCCACAGGGTGGCGCCCAGGTGATCCTGGAGAGAGTGGGCGCCCACAGGGTGGTGCCCAACTGGTTCATGCTTCGCTTTTGGTCCTTGGTCCCATTTGGAGTCGAGATTGAACGGATATGTCTTCAGCTGGGGGGACCTACATTAGCACTTAATAGGCTGGGCGCCACATGGGTGGTGCCCAGATGGATTTCAAGGCTGGACGCCACCTGGGTGGTGCCTAGGTGAACTTCAAGGCTGGGCGCCACAGGGGTGGTGCCTAGGTGGTTCGGTTCGTCTTCGATGCTTGGTCCTTACGTATGAGTGGTCCCGGTCTAATCTCGAACCAAACTAGTAAATTTTAAGGTGGGCGCCCACCATGGGGTGCCTAGGTGATTCTAGGAAGTGTGGACGCCACAGGGTTGGTGCCTATGTGGAACTTAGTAGGTAGGCGCCACATGGGTGGTGCCTAGGTGGAGTCGATTCATTTTCGGAGTTCGGTCCTTACGTTGAGTGGTCCTGTGTTATTTTTAGGCCAACTAGTGAAATGCGGAGGCTGGGCGCCCACCATGGGGTGCCTAGGTGGTCCTGGACTGTGTGGGCGCCCAGCATGGGGCGCCTAGGTGAATTTTAGTGGGATGGGCGCCACATGGGTGGTGCCTAGATGGAGTTTCGTCATTTTTTCTAAGGCAAACTTCGGAAGCTCATAACTTTTGACTCGCTCATCGGATTTGGACGTTCTACATATCGCCGGAAAGCTCTCGAAGTGAGGAATTCAATGGTGTAAATGTCTTGACAAATAAGGGTTGAAAAATCTGGGGAATCTGTGGACCAATGGATTCGATTTCCTAACTTAGGCTAATCGGGTGACATTTTGGCAAACTAAGTATGGTCTTTAGAGGGATTGGCCTAAGCATGTCTTAAGTGGTCCGGAAAGAGTATAATTGGTGTCATGGTCTGTTCTTTGTGTGAGTGGTGTATTGGGCTCAAGTTCTTAACGCGATTCAGCTTTTTCTCTCACGAACTTCTAGAGATCGTCGAACTAAGTCTAAAATTAACAACAAGCATCTTCATCGTCGTTAATTAATCTGAATTGTGTCATTAATCATTCAATTATGGGTGAAATGGGGCATCGCTATATATGATAGGTATTTAAGGCTATCATAGGGGCCAAATGAGGTGTCTATAGTATGCCCCTCTTTGGAGAGCAACACTTGGAGAGTTGTGCTCCAAAGAAAGTAGACACACCACTCATGACTTACGGGAGCTTTTGAGCTCGCGGGAGTGGCCATCTATGGATGTATGCAATTGCAAATTCATTCTAAAGATGAGGTTCACTTTTCTAGGATCGATCCTGATTCAGGGGGAGAAAGGAAAAAGAAGAAACTACGTGCCTACTGATTTGATTGGAAACCCGAGATCTGTGCCTCGGTGCCCGTGGTATTGCCACGTGGCGGGTTGGGAACTGTGCCCCGGTTGCTGAAATTTAAAATGATGGCGGGAACTGTGCCCCGGTGGTCTGAATCAGAAGTCGATCTTTCGACTGGTTAAGTCACTATTAGAATTTCATTTGTTCATACAATAGAGTTTAATTCAAATGGTCATATATAACGTCTTTTAACTTTCATCCACAGTTGAATGTTCAAGGCACAGTTAAAACTAACTAGCAAAAATGGGGATCTTGAAGGCAATTACAAACATAGTTCAAGCTATAGTGTGAGGTGCATATGAGAATGAGATGCATTTTTTTTTTTTAAAGATGTTTGATTTTAAAACTCAGGTATGCATTGAAAAAGCTAAATCAACGGAAGACGGTCACCAGAATAACTGTCACTCTCTAGGGATCTTGGTCTTCACCCAAGCTTAAATGAGAACCTAGGATAGATTCGATCATCTTTTTGGTGCTTATCATGGAGGGTTTCAAGTTACACGGTTTCCATCTTCCAACGTCAAGATTTGAGTCGGCGAACGCACAATTCGTGAGAACACGATATTATGGTTGCCATACCGATTATAAGTGCTTAAGGGAGGCCAACAGCGACTCAATTTCCATACATGAAGTAAAATCATGAAAATCACAGTCAAGGGTACTTACCTCTAGAGCTTTCCGTAAGTCGAACGTTGGGGACCACTGCCATTTCCTTTCATCATTAGTTTGCCGAAGTTTGAGTCATCTACCTCCATCAGTGTACTTGAATGTCTTTCACCTTTGGTGTCTTCGTTTTTGCTTTGGGAACCTGTATTGAACAAACACTAAAAGATTCTGCATTTCTCATTGTTAGTGCTCTGTAGTTCAAATTTCATTGATGGAGATGACATGCAATGCACAATGTCAGATGTATGCGTGATGGGACTAATGTGCCTGTGACGGGATCTTATGTGATGGGACAATGTTTGATTGACAATGTGCACCATTTCTTTATGCCTCTCTTAACTTGCTTTCTCTCTCTCTCTTTTGGTTATTTATTTATTTATTTATTCTTTTCTTCTTCTTTTTTTGTTTTTTTTTTTTTTGTTTTTTTTTTTGTTTTTTTGTTTTGTTTTGTTTTTATTTTGTTTTTATTTTTTCTTTTTTTCTTTCTCTTGTTTTTTTTTATCATTATTATTTTTAATCATCGATCATCATTAATTCTTGTTCGGGTTCAACTTCTCAAAATTCTAGGACAATTTGGCTCAAAGAGGCCTTTGGTTCTCTAAGGTGATAGATAGGTGCCACAGGGGTGGTGCCCAGCCTGTTCGAGCTTTGGTTCAAGGATTATGAAAAGAGACAGCTTGGGCGCCCAGGGGATGGTGCCTAGGCGGATTGCATGGATGAAGTTTGTCTCGAAGTAGAATGGTGGATTTGGGAGACAAGTCACCTAAACGTCCAAGAAGTGGTGCCAAGATGTAGTCCTAGTCCGCTTTAGAATGTAGTTTTAACTTCAATGAAGTAGGTTGCATTTCAAGTTGGTTTTGAAGTAGAACTTGAATTCAGGGTAATGTGTGACCTGGGCGCCAAAGGGGTGGCGCCCAGACTGCATTTTGAGTTGGTCTCGAAGTAGGATTCGTGTTTAGCCTATCGTACCAAGAGTCCTCGTCGGAGTAGAAGCCTGACCTTTAGAGAATAGGTGATTTGGGCGCCCGGGGTGTGGCGCCTACGTGGAATTGCATGTACAACACTTAGAGTCCCTGTCAAAGAGAAGCCCTGAATTCTAGGAAGAATGAGTGACCTGGGCGCCCAGAGGGTGGCGCCCAAGCTGCAGTTCGTGTACTCTTAAAATTCTCATGGGGTTCAGACTCTAATCTATATAAGTGTATCAAGGCCACGAATTTCCCACAACTCCTACTCTTTCAGACTTCGAATTTCAAAGCCTTCAAGCTCTTCCTTGCTCCCAAGTAAGTTTTCTTTTCTCCTTTTCTGTTTTTTAAGATGAATGGCATGTCTCATGTATATACTTCTAATTGTATGATTTTTTTAGTTGATCAACTTGGTATATGATTTCAGATTAAAGCATCCTTTTTTATTTGTTTTGTATGTTCTCTTTTTCTCTTTTTAAATTCGCTTTTATCCTCTTTGGGTTATGTGGTTGATCATTTTTTTTTATTTAATTTTTTTTTTAAATCCTTTTTTGATCATGTGTTGGCCTTTTTGTTTCTTTTTGTGTTTGGTGATTTTTACATCTGATATTTCAAGATTATGTTCAGTTTTCGTCATGCACATGCACAATCTTTGATTTGAATTTGAGCCTAGTCTTATGCTCTTGCGTACATGTTGGCTTTTGTTTTGGTTGTGGTGATGTCTTGTCCCACGTTTTCTTTATTTAATTCGTCAAGACTGTTTTATGGCATAGGCGAGTCTATCATGCTAAAATTTGGGGTGCCCTAGTTGAAAAACACCAGCAGGGAAGGCTAGGCACCACCCTGGTGGTGCCTATCTTTCTGATTCACACTAAGGGCTTGTGAACCCGAATTTTGGGGCATCTTTTCATATTCTGGTTCTCTCCGGCTTCGCAATATGTTATGAAAACATGACTCAGGGACACTAAAGTCTTTAACTTGGCGAAATAACGATGTCCTTATGGGAGATATTTCAAGGCTGGGGTGGGCGCCACCCCTGTGGTGCCTAGCTGACTCTCTGTTTTCTTTTTTTTTTTTTTTTATGAATGTTAAGATGTTGTATTGTATGGGAGTGTAGTTTGGACTTCTTGACTCTCCAGAGGGTTTGGGATAGCTTAGCAGTATCTTTGGAAATATCTCCCACAGATTTGAGAAGGCCTAATAAAATTATCATGGCTAAACCCGTACCTTTTGCGGTGAATTCCTCAAAACAGACCTGGGCGCCACCCCTGGGGCGCCCAAGTGACCCTTTTTTTTTTATGTTGTTTTGGATTTCCTCTAATTATGAACTTTTTTGGGTTGTTTTTATTCTGTAAAGGGTTTCTAAAGCCTTGTGCATATGTCTACAGGTCTTCTCTTATTCCAATGGCCGGCTCTCCGATCTTCTCATTCGTTGTTGATGGTATTGAGGGTTCTTCCGCTTGCAAGCCCTACTCGCCAGGGGATGAATATTGGTCCCCTGGAGCTGACAAAATAGGGTATTATGATTCTGAGGAACGGGCAGAACTCTACCTCAAGCATGAATCCTCCCTGCCTGTTACCTATGACTGCGTTTTCCAATTTGAAGAAACTATGGACAAGCGCATTGTGGAGATTAGGCGCAGCAGGTATGATTTACTGGCTATGAAGTACAAAGGTATCTGCAGGTTGTATGGGGATTTGTGTATTGTGGGCAGGACTGCTCTAAATAGGCTGAATGGTTATGATGGGCTTCTGGAAGATTTGCCATCTTTTGTCAACAGCGTGCTCCAATCTCTCTTATGGAGCATGTTGGATGTCAGGGGGATGTTTGAAGTTTGGGAGGCTATGAAGTTTACCAACGAATGAGCTCCTATTGATGAGTTTAACACCCTACACAGGCGGATGGATCAACTGGAACTCATGGTCATGTCTTGCCCTCATGAAGCTGAATCATCCGTTCCTAGGCGCTACAGGAAGTACTTCGAGATGCAAAACACTAGCCTCTCGGCGCTTATTCATCCGGTATACACGGCTTATCTAAATGACTTCCAGCGAGTTCGGGATATTTGCGGTGTCTTGAGGAATCCACCGGATAACTTGAAAGAAGTGCAAGGGCAACTCGAAGTTCATATCGTCGAAATGGAGGCACAGATGGCGCGCTTTCCTACTTTCAACGGGATGGTCCATCCGTCCTAGGGGACTTACTAAAAGTTTTTCTATCTTAGGCTAGGATTTTCTTTCAATAAGAGGTCAGGTCATTAGGACCATCTTAGTTAGTTATAAGCTCTACCTAGGGTATTGGGGACAAAGGTTGTGACCTCTATTTTAATTCATGTTTAGGATTCAGTCGATTCAATTAATTGCTATAGTTATTGTTTTAAGACTCTTATTGGAGTTTAATAAAAGTTGATTTAGACTTTATTTTCTTTTCCCCTTTTTTATTTTATGTGGTGATGTTTATTATTGAATGATGATGACATTTATTATGATGAAGTTAATGATGAGTTATGAAATTCGATGAGTCCAATTTTGTTAAGACTGGATCATAGTCATTAATAAAGATTGATTTTTAGCCTAACCCGAGAGTGGATTATGTCTTAACTTCATCTCCATTGATGTTTAAATTAATGTCAGGTTTGATCTTTTTTTTTAATGTCAGGTTTGATCTTTTTTTTTTTTTCTTTTTTTTTTTTTCAGTTGAGTTGTTCTTTTTTTTTATTTATTTATATATAGGTGGATCTCCCCCCTTGAAGAGGGCCCCACCACGTGATGGTACTGGGCCACTATGCGCCCAGCACTAGGCGTTAGGTTATAAGGGTGGGGCTGCCCCAATCTTTCCCCCCTCTTTCTTTCATTTCTCTGTTTCCCTCTCTTCTTTTCTTTCGTTTCTTTGTTTGGGTTCTTGCTTTAGGTGAGGCGCAGGGGAGAGGTAGCAGTGAGCTGAGTGGAGAAAGAGGAGAGGAGAAAGGGAAGAGCAGCAGCGCACAAGTTTGCCGTCGCCCAGGTAAGTGGGTCTCAACCCCTTTTCCATTTCTTCTTCTTTCTATTTTTTTTCACTTCGTTATGGCTGCTGTGGTAGCTTCAGGTGAAGTTCCAGTGAGCAGCAGTGGAGAAGAGGGAAGAGAGAGAAGGCCAGGTATGTGGTTTTCTATCTTTTCATTTTCCATTCTTTCTTCTCTCTCTCGTTTCTTTTTTTTTTTTTCTTTCTTTCTTACTAACTCGTTTCTGCTAGCTACAGGTGGAGGCCGACTAAGTTGAAGAGAAAGAGAGGAGAGAGAGATTCAGGTATGTGGCTTCATCTTCCTTCTTCTTTTTTTTTTTTCATTCTCTTTCTTTTCTCTTCTCTCTGTTTCTTTTTTTTTTTTTTTAGAATCTGTTTATGGCAGCTACAGGTGAAGACCGAATGCATTGAGGAGAAAGAGAGGAGAGAGAGATTCAGGTATGTGGCTTCATCTTCCTTCTTCTTTTTTTTTTTTTTCATTCTCTTTCTTTTCTCTTCTCTCTGTTTTTTTTTTTTTTTTTAGAATCTGTTTATGGCAGCTACAAGTGAAGACCGAATGCATTGAGGAGAAAAGGAGGAGAGAGAGATTCAGGTATGTGGCTTTTTATTCTCTTCCCATTTTCCATTCTTTCTCTTCTCTTTCTTTTATCTTCTCTCTGTTTTTTTTTTTTTTAATGTTTGCTGCTGCCGTTTCAGGTTGTGTTTGACTGGGCTGAACAAGGAGACCAGCAACAGAGTGAGGGGAAGAAGAAGGAAAGGGAGAAGAGAAAAAAGGGGGTGTTTGACAACTTGGTGGCCCAGGTATGTGGGTCCCATCCTCTTTCATTCATTTCTTCTTTCTCTCTTTTATTTATTATCATTATTATTATCATTTTGGACGATGGCTACAACATGGGGCTTTAGGACTTGATTTTGGCTATTGGCAGCCATGGGTGTGGTGGATTTTGGTGAGGGAAGAAGGAATGGAGTTGTCCCAGTTGTGGTGTTGACAATCCCAACCCCCTTGATCCAAATTTGAAAGGTTGCAGAGTGGGAATCCCTTGGCGAAATTGGTTTGGGTGGAAAATAGGCATTCATTGTGGTTAGTTGGGATATGTGGGACGATGAGGAGTGAGGTCTGGCATGACCTATGGAAGCTAACAGGTGTAGTGGAGATTGTTTGAATTTATTGAGTGTTCCATTGGCTTTAAATGAGGATGTGGTGAATAAGATTTGGACTCCTAACATAGATCTCAGTCACTGTGGGGAAGTGGTTTAGGCTTTTTCTCTTCTTGGTTGTTTTCTATTTATCTATTTATTTTTTATTTAGGGGTTTGTCTGAGTTTGTGGAGCGCTTGTTTTGACTTGTTCCTTACACCATGGTGTGTTTTATTTTATTTTTTTATGCTCATTTCTATATTTGTAATATGTTGGGAACTTTCTGCTCTTTTGTCTCTATCTTTTTTTTTTTTTTAATTGTTTATTTTATTATGTAGAAGAGTAAGCTTGGTAATTGAGGGGTGTGGTGGTGATGGCTAGGGTGAGTTGGTTATGATGTGATGGGACAAAGGTTATGGGTGCTGTTTTGGTTTAAATTATGGTTCGGTTATTCATTTTTTGTTTTTTTTATATCTTTATATATTTCTCGTTGTTGTGGTTGTCATTGTTTCCCTTCCTCCCTTTTTCTTTTTTGTATGATGTGACTGTGGGACGGGATGTGATTCAGACTAATGTGTATGTCGAAATGATATAGTGGTGATGAGGCAGAATGAGAGGTGTGAAGTTTGGGCTATGTTGGAAGAGTTGGGTTGGAATGAATGTGTTTTCATTTCTTTTCAGGCTTATAAAATGTGTTTTAATGAGGGTAGCTCAATAAATGGGATTCGTTTTGTCTTAATCTTTTGGTTGGATCAATGGTCATGGTCTCTTATGCTTATGGGGACTAACATTATTCCCTCATGCTCAACTTCTCATTTTGTCTTTGGGTACAGGTTTGTCGGATGGCTAGGACTAAGGAGACTTGTAAGCGCACTCCTATGTCATCGGACACTATGGAAGGGGCCGGGGTAGATCAAATCATTGCTCCCCCGAAAAAGAAACAGAAGTGTGAGGATAAATCGGAGAAGAAGCCTCACCTTTCAGACGAGATACGAGCTGGCCGGGTAAATTCTTAGCTGTCTTTATAAATCTCATACTTTGTTGGCTTTCATTATTGTTGACATCCTTTCCTGTGATGTTTATGTTGCAGCCTGTCCCTTTTGCCCGGGCTAGGGTGAGTTGGTTACAGATGAGGGACTGGTGGACCGAGCTCCCTGATCACTTAAAAGATCGGGTCCGAGCGATGGGGTTCGGGGATTTCATGTCTATTGTCGCCTTCCGCACCGACCGTGCTCTCATTTGTGCTCTTTCAGAGAGATAGAGGAATGAGACGCACACTTTCCATTTCCCGCCCGGGGAAATGACGATTACACTTGAGGACATTGCGCGTTGCTGGGGCTGAGGGTGACAGGCCTCCCTGTTTTCTCTAGGGCGAATGATGCCAAGGCTTCTATCACTCGATTACGTCTGCATAGGATGTTCGGGGCTCGTCCCCAGTCCGGTGTGGGTCAGATTGACGCCGAGTGGCTGAGGGAGGCGTACAGCCCAGAGAGGAAGAGAATCCTAAATAGTAAGTATTCCATTGTTGCCTTTGTAGCATCATATCTTTCTCTTCTGCTATTCCTACTAATCATTCCTCCCTGCTTCATTTTAGAGTGGGCTCGGAACCAGGCGGACTTTCTCGCCAAGTTGAGGGCAAGGGTACTAGATTTCGAAGGCTTGCCGGTTAGAGGATGTGAGGGAGGTCCTGTCCCCACAATGGCCGGGGCTCGGGCCGATGCTGGTAACATTTTGTCCCCTCTCCTTTAGATTGATTCAGAGTAGAAAAATACCCATGAGACCTGCATATTCGATATTTATCCTTTATTAACAGTGTCATAATTCCTTTGACAGGTGAGGGCCCCTCTTCTGATGGATCCCGATCTGCGGCCGGCCCTGCTGATGACGATGTAGCAGTGGTGGATGCGATTGAGAGTGATGCTGAGGTGGATGGGGATTATGATGAGGATGCAGATTATGATGAGTTGGAGAGTGAGTTTATCGCGTCTGACGATGGAGACGATGAGATTGACGATTGGGACAGTGAGGATGAGGGGGTGAGACCTCGCCGAGTTGTTTCTGATGGCTTTGATGAGAGGAGAGATGGAGGTGCGGGTAGAGGTGATGAGGGCGACGACGTCGGACCCTCTGAGCGTAAGCACTCGATCTAGTTTCTTTTACTGATCTCTGGCGTCTTGTATGCTTCTCATACTTGTTTCTTACGTTCTTTCTCTTTTGCTGCAGGATATGAATGGCGGGAAGTGCCGGTTGATGGGTACGCTCGCCGAAAGAGAGTAGGGATACCTTGTGAGGTTTTTCCGGTCACGAGTGAGTACCGAAATGTTTGGTAGCTACTTTGTTCCTTATTCTGATTATATAATGAATTTCTTATGTCAATTTGGTATTGTGCAGAGAAAAAACAAGGGAGGCAGTCTGAGGTTCGTTTGAGGAGACCCAGGCTGGTTTCGGCACGATTGGGTGATGATGAGCATCTCCGGGCTTTCCTTCTGTTCTTTTTGGGGAGATGTCTCTTTGCCAACGCGACTGGCAATAGAGCATCCGGTACTCTTATTCGATTTGTGCTGGACCTGGATAAGGTCGGCGACTATGCTTGGGGCGCGGCCACCCTTGCCTTTCTTTTCCATAGTCTGGACTCGAGGTGCCGCCTCTAGCCCGGATGTAAGAGCCTTCGAGGGTTCGTGCCGATCCTACAGGTTTAAACCCTATCCCCAAATGTGGTGACCGATTGTAGTCCACCTTTTCTTATCATGGGTCATTTTTCGTCTTTTGTGATAACTAAGCTTTGGTTGTGTATAGGTATGGGTTTGGGAGCATATCATCCAGTGTCGGCCTGAGCGCTTGCCTGCGAGGTTGAGTTGTACTCCCCGGGCTTCGCAGTGGTATCCTAATGCCAATTTGCGGAGTTTTGCCGACATTCTGCCTCCTGAGATGGCTGAGTGTATTAAGGCTCTAGGAATGAGATCGGGCGAGCAAGGTTACCGGTTTATCTTAAATGAATTGAAAAATCACGAGGTATGCTCATTTTCTCCTTTTATTTGTCATGTTAAATGTCTGCCTCTCTTTGTTCTCATTTGCTACACATCATGACTTGTCAGGTGATCTGGCAGCCCTACCGGGGTGGTCTAGATGACGAGGTGGCTGTTGTGCAGGAGGGGCGTACTCTATTTGAGAGGGACATTTGGCTCCACGCTCCCCAAGTGGCGGTCAGGTTGGTTGTCAGCCGAGTTGCGCGCCAACTTGGACACCATCAGGTTGTCCCTGTGGAAAAGTCTGTCATGCATCGGTCGTATCCAGGGTCGGGTTTGAAAGCGTTCAAATGCCGCCATCCGTGTCGGAAAGAGATAAAAAATTGGAGAAGGAAAGGGAGGAAGGCCACCTTCGGTGTAGATGCTAGTGCCTGGAGTGACTATGAGGTATATTGGAGGACAGCTTTGCATCGGTATATACTCCCGGAGTCGTATTCTTGTGGGGCTTCGTATTCTATTAGTAATTGTGTGGAAGCGGCTAAGGCCTCGTCATTGGCTCGGGTGAGCATTGAAATTTTGTTTGCTCTAATGTTGTCTTCCTTTTTATCATTGCTAACATCGTTTCTTCTTTTACTTTTCAGGAGGAGATGCCGGTTGTAGCAAGGAATTGGCAGGCACGTCCATCATCCGAAGGACGGGGCGAGGTGAGGGCTTATGAGGTTTCCAACTTCAATTATGGGCCTTACAATCTCAACGATTCATGCTCTTCCCATCCTCTAACCGTGGCTCTCATGTGTGACAGGGGACGTCTAGGTGCGTAGTGTCCAATGCGTAGTCCATCCTCAGGGGAGAAACACTTCGACTGTCTCACCTAGTGGAGAAAAAGGTATGACATCTTGATTTAGTGTTTGAATCCAATGGTGCTTATCTCCATAGTAATTTCAATCATTCTTGATGTAACAGCATGATTTATATTTCTTAGGATACGGAGATCGTGAAACTGAGGGCACTATTGACAGCTGAGAGGGTACGAAAATTGTTAAACCTAATTAGCCATGTGCTACCTTATTTATACTTTCCTTACTAAAAATGCTTTGGTAACAGGAGCGCCGCCGGGAAAATGAAGCGATCATCGAAGCGTTGGCGGATTCTCGCGAGGTATGAGGTCATGGAGTTATTTGTTCATTTTGAATTTGTGTTTATGACCTTTGGTTATCATGCAGAGCAACAGAGAGCAGGACATGTCCGAGGTCACGAGAATTCGATTGGAGAGCGATCTTCTCACTCTACAGGCGGAGATGGACCGACTGCGGACTAGCGAGGTTTGCGTTTTGTTTTATCGCTCTTGTGTTCAAGACGTATAATGACAACTCTTAACCCTTTCTATTCGTGATCCTCAGGCAGAGGCTCGTGGCGAGCGCGACGGAGCGTTTGCAGAGAGAGCTGCTTCTATGGCACAGGTATGAGCGCTTCTCATGCGATATTTCAATCTTAATTCCTCATCCATTGTTGATGTTGTTTATAATTTTGCGGTGTGCAGGTTGACGAGTTACGTGCCAGGCTTAGGAGCTTTGAGGCCCCTGTGCAGGTAAAGGTCTTTTCTTCTTTTAAAATTCCATGTTTGATGCTACAAGGTTTGTTGAACGTAATGTTTCTATAAACGTTGTACTGTAGAGTGGTGCTATCGTTGCTTCTATTCCTCCACCTTCTAGCTGGGGCGAGGAGAAGGCCATTATTCTTGATCATTACGCTCGGCGCATGGATCGCATGGAGCGACAACATGATGAAGTGGTTACTGATTTGCGGGGGCGTCTCGCTAGACTTCATCGGAGGGCAGAGGAGAGAGGTTATGCATTCTCGGACTCGACCCTTACTCCTTCTCAGCGTGCTCCTGGTCCGACCTCATTTGCTTCGTCGGCTCGCCGTGATGGAGCCGCTCCGTAGAGTCATCGTTCTTTGATCGATCTCCCCAGGCTGCATCATTAGTGTATACTTGTTCCATGTATCCATATTTGCTAGTCATGTATTTATGTTGTTTCGCCCCATCTTTGGCTTATGGTGAGAGCTAATATGTATTTGATGTATGTTGTGCATACGTGTGTTATGTATGTGTAGTTGAGATAGCGTGCTTGATGCTTTAGAAGTGCCATGGGAATGTGTTTGATTGATAAGGAGTTGTTGTAGGGTACCGGGGAATATATGAAGTGTTTTTCTTTCACAGGTAACGGGTTCTGTGTATCTGGAAATTTTCCGGGGTCCAAAAAACAAGGGGAAGTGCTGCCGAAATTTTTCTAAAATTTCTCGAATTTCGTGCCTCAGCAAAAAAAAATCTCATGGAATAAGAATAATAGCAATCCGGGATAGACAAGATGAGATATAATAAACCAAATGAATGCAATCCCATGCCAATTTTGACCTGGAGAGGCAACATGGCCACAAGGTTCTCAAACAATGAGGAGTGCCTGAGTGTGTGACATTTGTGGCCAAAGCAATTCTATGTTTTTAAAGGCATTCACATCGTCAACAATAAGCATTAAGGCAAAAGCTCAAAATATTTGCATTTTCAAATCAAATATGATATCATAAAGGGTGTGCATAGCATACATCTATAATCAAATTCATCATTATATATCTTAACAACCATAATTCATACTTCCCAAGTTTGGTCATCAGCATTTTGACCTTTTCTAGTTATGAGGAGTTGTGTGCAAAATAATACCCGTAGATAATATATAAAAAAATGCCCCAGCTTGTGGGATGTTATGAATGTAATCGGGGTTGGTTTCCCTGCAAGGTCTCAAAGAAAATTTGTTAGTTTAATATTTTTAGGCCCCTTGCATAATTTAGCTAAGGTGGCATCTTTCTTTCTCGGTAAAAATGTCAGGGGGCCATTTTGGCATTCAAGCTTTGGGAAAAGAGATGGAATTAGTACCTTAGTATATGTGTTCTTTCCTGCATTCACTCGGAAATGGTTAGCAACAAAAGCATGCATGAGGTGAGGGTGTGTGCAGTCCAGTGAGTGTTCGTGGCAATCGTGTATGCGATGAGGGCCCATATTGGGAAGCAGTGCAAGACAGATAGATAGGTATATACATATATATATATATATAAAATGCCCCAGCATAAGACTAGTGTTCATTTTGGCTGTGGGCAAGAAAGTACCCTCGTTCCATGATTGTCACCTTGGCGGTAATGTTATACTCCCTAACCATCATTTGGAGGTCGAGCCCTCACAAGCCCTCCTCTTGTAGCTACTTAGTCTTTTCAGTTAAACTTCATAAAGCACTTGACTGTCCTCGGGGCTCGTTCATGAGTTGTGTTTATGTGTGGGGTGGTAAGTCACCGTGCCTTCTTAGTGCTGTGGCTTCCGACCACCTTCTGCTCAGTTCATGCAATGAGTACCCATGTCACTCCAGCAGGCCTAATTCTAATAGAGATTTTTTTTTTTAAACATGTAACTGTGCAATGTCTAGGTCCTTTAAGCTTTCTAATTAACCCATGTAACGAGCATTAGGCCAATGACTCCCAAACCGGACGGCTTTAGGGCACTAGGTATGCAAATACCCCTACGGGCTTACTGGCTCGGGTTAAAAAGGCTACGAACCCAAACTAGCTACGTCGTTTTTTTTTTTTTTTAGCATGTAACTGTGCAATGTCTAGGTCCTTTAAGCTTTCTAATTAACCCATGTAACGAGCTTTAGGCCAGTGACTCCCAAACCGGACGGCTTTAGGGCACTAGGTATGCAAATACTCCTACGAGCTTACTGGCTCGGGTTAAAAAGGCTACGAACCCAAACTAGTTACGACTATATATATATATATATATATTTTTAGCAAACGGTCGAAAGGCTTTCATGACATGGGCGAACTCACCTTCAGACTTTCACATCGAGTGACTTTGACCATGCGGAATTTGTGCGGGGCAGACTCACCTATTTGTGTATTTTTAAGTGTTAGTGCGTGTCCGAGTTCCAAATTTGATCAGAGTGCATTTCTTCGGTCCTCCTATGAGATTTCTACAACTACACAAAAGGGCAAGGAGGGTCATATTCTACAAGAAGTGAGGAAGGGTTATACTGTGTACCTTTTCAGGTACATAGCGTTCCATGGATCGGAGAGATCTTCCCCCTCTGCATTTACTAGTCTGTATGCATTTCCAGGACATACTTCTTTAATTACATAAGGGCCTTCTCAATTGGGTCGTAACTTACCTCGGGGATGCGGAAACTGAGAAGGAGCGATGCGTTTCAGCACGAAATCGCCAACTTTGAATTTTCTTTCTTTGACATGTTTGTCGTAGGCTCTGGCAATCTGCTTCCTGTATACCTGTGCGTGCTCTGCTGCTTTCATTCTCTTCTCGTCAAGTAGGTTTAGCTGAAGTAGCAGCACTTCTTGCGTTTGGCCTCTATCATTTCTTCATCTAGCTGAATATGCAGTGACGAGTCGAGGACTCCTAAGGGAAGGGCTGCTTCCATTCCGTAGGTCAAAGAACATGGGGTTTCACTAGTAGGAGTTTTTCTTTTTTATGGAAGTTTGGTATGCCCACAATGCTCTGACAAAATGGTTTGGCTAGTTACTGCCTTTGGGGGTAATATGGGGTTGAATATTGTGGTTCTGTCATATTTTGTGCACAACTCGTTTAATTGTTGGGATGTAGATTGTGGACCATTGTCTGTTATGAACACCTTGGGGATGCCAAGTCAAGCTATTATGTTTTTCTTAATGAATTTGACTATCGAATAGCTTTGATGTTGACATATGCCTCAACTATTGTTGTTGTTAATATGAATGCTTCTATTGCAGTCAAACGAATCGCTAGCTTTCGTACCCACTAATTTATAAAGATCCATCCATCATCAACAATCGGGATTCTTATGGCAGTCAAACGAAACACCTTGCACTGTTCTAGTTCACCTATGCCTTTAATGATGATCAGACAATTGTTTTTTTTTTTTTTTTGTTTTTTTATTGTTTATACTTTTTTTTTGTTGGGTTTATGATTTTTATTTTTTTTGGATTTTTTGTTTTTTTTTTGGATTTTTGGGGTTTTGTGGTTTTTATAGTTTTTTTTTTTTTTTTTGTAATAATCCTAAGTAATACCTAATTCATGTGGGCTTGCTTGAATTTGCAGCCCTTCATTGGCATGAAGCCGGAGATTTGTCTAGCTTGATTATGGTTTTCCATTGTTTGTGCTAGTGATGTGTTGCATACCTTGAATATTTTGACTATTCGAAAACGCGCACGTTTAAGACATTTCGACCTACGTGTTTTTATCAATGGGTGCTTGGTTTGGGTCTTATCATTTTGCTCTCTTCGGAAACGAGAGCATTGAAACATTTTCGACCTCCGCCATTTGGGCCTTGATCTGATGATAATATATCTCATTTTCATCTTATTATGGCATGTTCTTTGATAGCTTTGGTATGTTCTTTGTTGTTGAGATGTTAGGATAATTTGTTTAGCCCACGAGTTTTTATTTTGGTCCATCCGGAAACGAGTCCGTTGAAATATTTTAGACCTCCGCCACTTGGGCCTTGGTCTCATGTTAAAAGGTTTTATGTGTGTCTCATCATGTTTCTTTGTTTGATAATGCATATATGATTTCATTCGTTGATGCATTAAGATAAGGCTCTTATATTGGGGATCTTTAGTTTGCTTTCGCCGAAAACGAAAGCGTTGAGATGTTTTAGACCTCCGCCATTTGGGCCTTGGCCTTAAAGAGTTTAAACAATTAGTAGATTTGGGTTCTTTAAAAGACGATTTTCTATTTTTCCTTAATGATCTTTGTTCTTTTGTCTTCCTAATTGTTTGACCCTCATCTTTTCTACGAACGGTTTGATTTTCCCTTTTTCTTCGGGCTCTAGGTTTTGTTGTAGTGCGTCTAGCTTCCTTAAATGTAGTTCGTCCATGTTTTGCTAGGCGTGCTCTAAATTTTCGTTGTAACCTAGCGGACTTACATCGTAAGAGTCTTTGAGCGAGAGAGTAATTTTGACATTTTTGTTGTGCCACTACTGGATGGTCATGCGGGCTAAGACTTCCTTTAGTCGTGTGGATTTTTACATTGCTCTTTGGGGCTATTAGGATCTTAGGTGGCACATTTGGGCCAATACCAGAAAGTTCTTTTATGGTCAAGTCTCCAAAGGTCTTTCCTAAATCTTCAGGACTGGTCTCATTCCTTTCAAGAAGACTAATTGGATCACACCCTATATGGTCTTTTAGTCTGGAAATAGTTTCTACCGTTGTGCTCGGATCTTCTTCTTTGCGGGCAGGATACCATTCTAGGATATTGATTGGAGTTGAGGCTTGACTTGGAGATTCAACTCTAGGTATTTGCTTCTTTTCAAAGTATTCTATGTGATCTCGGCTTATGATTATTGGGTTGGTCAAGGGCTGACATGGTAAACCTTTTAGAATACTCTGAAGTCTTAGTTTCGCATTTAGATGGGTCTTAATCAGAGCTAATACAGGACTAGACTCTACCTCATTATGGAAGTTATGCTCGTCCCCTAAGATTGGTCTAATTATATCGTTATCATTTGATCTTCTAAAAGTGTTTGACCTATGAGGCTCACTAGTCAAGACATCATGTGATTGCGGTTCCTCCTCTAGGGTATTTTCTAATGAGATGGTAGGACCTATGTAAGGGCTTCCTCGTTCGATTTCAAACGTAGGTCTAACAGTCTCTTGGTGTTGATTCTCAAGTGGTGCTTCAGACTCGTTAATGGGATCGGATGGCTTTATCCGTTCTAATGGCATGCTCGACTTAACCGGCATCTTTCTAACCTCGGATTTGAGTTTCTCTATGTCCTCTTGTAATTCGTTAAACATGTTCGAATCTAGAAATTCAAATCCAGACTCTTTGTCAAGCTTTCTTGGCTCAACTAGTGTTGGGATGGGTTCAAGATGCGTTGGTTTTGGTCTAGGGAAATTTTGTTCATCTTTTGTTTGAATGTTTGTTTGTTTTTGGATCATGATTTGGGTTTTACCTGATGGCATATGATCTAAGTTCTTTTGTCTATATTGCGGTCTTTGTCTCATGGTGGTATTAGTCATGGATTGAGGTTTTGTATCTTGTATGATTTTGTTCGTTTGGATTTGGTATTTTATTTCAAATGAAGATGGTTTAACCAGACTATGAATTTCCACTCTTGATTCCAAGTCATTTGATTTATACCTGATTGGTTTGTGTGTTTCAGATCTTATGACATCAAAATCCTTAATTAATTCATTCACTCGTTCCATTTGATGGTCAAGTATCTTCATTGTTGTCGTGAATTCAGATTCTTTGTGTAAATCATTAGGTTGTATTGTCTTGTGTGTCATCGGTTGAATCGTCACGCCTTCTATTTGTTGTGTTGGGTGATCTTCGTTTGTTTGTGTTTGAGGTGGTAATTGTTGTTTTACTATTTTTGATTGGATGGTTGTTTGTGATTGATTTGGTTCGTTCATTGGATGTGTGGTGATCTGGGCTTTACCATCCCAAGGTGTTTCATGTTGTTCATAATTTTCATTAAGCATATCATAAAATTCCTCAGGAGGCAAGTCTTTAAAGATGGGGTCGTAAATCTCGTCGGAAGATTCCGAAGTTTGGTCATATGGTGGATAATAGGTTACTTCAGGGGCTAAAGTTGTCAAATATGGAGGATCATAGGTCCAATTCTTAAGAACATGATCTGGTGGGCAATTAATTATGGGATATGGCGTGTCTTTGATTTCTTTGTTTTCGAGTTGATGGAAGGGAACAAAATACGTTCTAAGAATTCGTATCCCCTCTTCTACCTCATAGCCTTTCCATAATGTTGGGATCTTGATCTCTTCGGTCATAAGTCTTCTTAGAGTTTCTGAGATTAATCCAAGTTCCCATTCTAGGTATTCACCACCTATCAATTGTTCTTGTAGGGGCTTCCCTGTGTTTGAATATGGATCATTTTTTGGAGTGATACTCTTAAACCAGTCCAGATTGGGCAACTCTAGCTCACTTATGTCCATCATTTTAACAAACTCTTCCTGGATCTGTTTTCGAGATACTTTGGTTTTGCATGGTAAAAATGGAGTTTGGGTTTTCGCATTTGTGGGTGAGTTTTTGTCTTGATTTTGATTGGATGTTTGACTAAATTGGTCGGTCGAAGCCTGAGTGGATTGTTGATATATGATCGTTGGAGATTGGGTTGGTTGATGGAT
Source organism: Persea americana (assembly GCA_029852735.1). Classification (NCBI taxonomy): domain Eukaryota; kingdom Viridiplantae; phylum Streptophyta; class Magnoliopsida; order Laurales; family Lauraceae; genus Persea; species Persea americana. The sequence continues at coordinate 58,799,929 of CM056810.1, forward strand.
TGAGTTGGATGGTATGGTTGGGCATGGCTGGAATTGGTCAACGATCATGGAAGGTGGTGTTGTTTGGTTGAATGGTGAGGGTTGGGTGGGATGATGGCTTCGATTGGATGGTGTGGATTGGGATGATTGATAGGTCAGATAAGGATGCATGGTTATGGAAGGTTGGATAGGTTGGTAAGGTTGATTGGATCGGACGCTTTGGATTGGTGAGGGGGTTTGATCGTGTGAGATGGTCATCGGAGGTTGAATGGTTTGGATTGGTGAAGGAATTTGATTGGGTGGGATGGTTGGGATGGATTGGTAGGTTTGACTAGGCGAAGGAGTTTGATTGGTTGGGACGGATTGGTTGGATTGGTAGTCTTGATCAGGATGGATTAGGATTTGGTTTGTCGTTATATACTGTGTATTTTGGATGTAGATTCGTTGATTATTAAGGTTTAAATTTTGATTCATGCCCTGATTAATGTTTTGATTGTTTAAATTTGTGTGCAGTATGTTTTCATTTGATTGAGTGTAATATTGTTGAGTTGATTGGGAAGTGGTTTGATATGAATGGGGACGATGGATTGAGCCATGGTTTGGTCTTGTGTGTTCGTAAGAGGCGTGATAGTTTAAGTCTTCGTTTACGTAAAATTGTTGTGTAGATCTGAGGGGAGAGGTTTGAGTTGTTACAGTTTGATTGGAAAGGTACTGATAGTTTTGTATTTCGTTGTGGTAGTGTTGGTTTATTTTTGTGTATGAGTTGTTTAAGTTTTGAAAATCTTGAGTCGTGTGGTTCGTGTAAGATTGGTAATTTGAGTCGAGCATGTATGATCTTTGGGATACAATCATGCGATGTGGATTTTGATAGGCCATCTTATGTTAGATTTCCAAAGCAATTCTCAAACAACATCACGTAGCACCATGAGAATTTTATGGTTTAAATTAGAAGGGAGAGAAAAGGAGAGAAAGGTTTATTATTATTATTTTTTTTTAGAATTTTATTTATGCTATGAAGGGGAAAGCTTTAATGATGGTTTTTCTTATATTATAATTAGGGAGGGCTTCAATGGGCAGTATGTTCAGACCTTAGGTTTAATATGATTTTCGGACTACACTCGTAACGACCCTAAACTGAATGGGACACAGACATCCAATCATTGATCGGATGTTCGTGTCCTAGAATAGTACTCCAGAAAGACCCAAATGAGTGATAGGAAAACATAAGATGTCCCATCACGATCGCCAGGCTGTCGGATGTGAATTTCGACCCCCCCATTTTCCTCTCCAAGAGAAGCATGGTTTGGGGAAATCTCCATTCATCTATATATATGCTATTTAAATTTTACATAAAAAATGAGGATTCCGACTACCCTCAAAATCGATGGATCACGATCGCCAGTTACGATACGGCCGTAACACCGTTCTTCGACAAAAGTCGAAGAAATATAGGGAGAAAAATAATAAGGTGGGTTCTTCCTCTCGTCTAATGTGCTGCCGGCAACACACGACGGTTGTCCTGTCACATTAATCTGGGTCTCTTTGGGTCTCTTTAATTTGGGTCAATTCAGGGTCATGGGCTAAAGTCCGAATAAAGGTTAATCCTCACATAGCATAATCGTAGTATATCCAAGTAAAATAAAATAACTAGAATAAAGAAAATAAATTAAAAGAGGGAAAGGTGCCAAATATTTAAAAAGAGGATCAGCCCCGTTCCCGGGTACCCCCTTCTGATCCCTTGGCAAAATAGGGTTTAAAGGCTGATTTTTCAAACCAAAATGATGATGCTAATGAGACTTTGACTTGTGATTTCTGTGTGTTTTGTGTGCGATACACGAGTGATAAAAGTAAAAGGCCGATGGGCCGTAATTGATTGAAGGTGGCCGATGGGCCAGGATTGATTGAAAATGGCCGATGGGCCAGTGTTTGTTTTAGGATGGCTGATGGGCCGTGATTGATAAAAGTGTGTGCGAAATCACTCATCTCATCTCGTTATTCTCATTTATTCAATTTTAGAAATCAGTTCTTTATTCCCTTTTATCATTAAGTTCAATTAAATATCTGGCACCTGAGGTAGAGGAAGAAATAAAAGGAAAATCTTTTTGGGTTTATTTTGTTGGTTTTATGGTTTTTATGGCTTTTCAATATAGGGGCTAGAAGGGCCTAACTAGGGAATTTTACTTAGGTTTACATGATTAGTGCTTTACTACTGATCATCGGATTAACCCTAACCTAAGGTCCTAGACCGCCCACATCAGCTCTCCCAGTCCCCTAACGGAACAGGAAAAGTGATGGGGCGAAGCCTAATGCGCTAAGCTACCTAACGGGGAAATCCGATCTAATCCTAGGGTATGAATAGCCTGAGTTTGATGGTTCAGCGCCTAAGCAACTTATTAATTGTGATTTTTAATTGGTTCGGTTTGTTTTGAGTTAAAGATTGATTAAGACTGGATTAAATGTATTTTGGGGTTCTGTTTAAGTTGTTTAAGGTTCTGGAATTTATGGTTTATTTTAAAACTTGAAATGATGTCGAAATCCGTGAAACGGGGTTGGCAGAAGACTTGGGCGCCAGGGGGGTGGCGCCTAGGTTACTCTGGTAACTTGGGCGCCCAGACAGTGGCGCCAAAGTGGCTGTTTCTGGGTGGTTTGGCTAGCGACGATGGTATCGATGTTATTTTCGAAATCCAAGGGGTTCTTACTTGGTGAATTTTAATGTTTCAAATTGTTCTAATTCTTTGATGTTCAAATGTCAAAGGGATTCGAATCCGGATTTTTAGATGAAACCAAGAGTTTGCGTTTTAGTGCAAATGAGAGGATGGGCCCCAAGGGGGTGGCGCCTAGTTTGATGGCTTGTGATTTTCAGGTATTCCGGATGGGATTCGATATGAGTTTTCGGATCTACAGACTATTTTAGGTTTTGGTTTTAGTTCATTTAAGTGGAAAGGTGTTTAGCTATTCGTTTTAAATTGAAGTTGTGAACCAAGGCTAGAGTGTAGGATAGGCGCCACAGGGGTGGTGCCTAGGTGGTTGTTTGTCGGTTCGTAAGGGCTTTGAATGCTACGTCTGAATCGATTAAAGTTTCAAACGTTTTAAGTTAAAAGTGTTTTAATATGTTGATTCGGATTGGTTTAAATGTTAATTAATTATGTTAAGTTGTCGGTTGGGGTACTTTATGAAGACAGGTAGGCTGGGCGCCCAGGGTGTGGCGCCCAGGTGGATTTTGAGGGTGGGCGCCCAAGGGGTGGCGCCCAGATGAATTGTTTTGTGCTTCGGGTCGGTTCCGTATTTTTTAAGTTGATTTGCAGTTGAACTTTTACGGTTTGATGTATTTTAAATTAAAAATGTTCTGTTGCGATGATTAAGATTAAATTTCGTTTCAATTAATTTGGCTTCAGTGACGGGAGAGGCTGGGCGCTCAGAGAGTGGTGCCCAGGTGGAGGTGACAGGATGGGCACCCAGGGGGTGGCGCCCAAGTATCTGCCTTGTGCGTCCGAGTTGGTTCGATGTTTTAAGTCTATTCGGGTTTATGGTTCCGATTGTTTTAGATTTCAAGGGTGTTCCGGTGTGTTGATCGTGATTGACTTCGAATTTGATTTCAAGCGGGGTTTCCTAGTGATTGGGTAGGATGGGTGCCAGGAGGGTGGTGCCCAAGTAGATGCGGAAGGATAGGCACCAAGGGGGTGGCGCCCAAGTGGATGCAGAAGGATAGGCACCAAAGGGGTGGCGTCCAAGTGGATGCGGCAGGATAGGCACCAAGGGGGTGGCTCCCAAGTGGATGCGGAAGGATAGGCACCAAGGGGGTGGCGCCCAAGTGGATGTTTTGTGGTTTATTCGCTTTGTATTTTCTAAGTTGGTTTGAGTCCAAATTGATTACGGTTTCGAGTCTTTTAGGTTAATAGTGTTTTAAGGTGTTAATTCGATTTTAATCAATTAAGTTTAATTAAGTGGTGGTTTCTAAGGGAATGGGATAAGATAGGCGCCAGGAGGGTGGTGCCCAAGTGTAAAGGCAGGCTGGGCGGCCAGGGGGTGGCGCCCAGGTGTCTGTTTTGTGGTTTCGGGTTGCTTTTGCGTTTTTAGGTTGGTTCAAGTCTAAGTTGATTGAGGTTTTAGGTTTTTTAAATTTAAAAGTGTTTTGTTATGTTAACTTGGATTAAATTTGGGTTGTGATTAATTAGAAGTTTTAATTAGGGGTTCTTTAGAGACGGGATAGGATGGGCGCCAAGGGGGTGGTGCCCAGGTGGCAGTGCAGGCTGGGCACCAAGGGGGTGGCGCCCAGTTGGACTGTTTTGGAGTTGTGTTGGCTTTGAGTTTTTGAGTTATTTAGAGATTAAGTTGATTAAGGTTTCATTTATTTCAGGTTTAAAATGTTTTACTGTGTTGATTCAAATTGGTTAAGGTCTTAACCAATTATCTTAAACTTTAATCGGGGTGTTTTGGAGAATGAATAGGCTGGGCGCCTAGAGGGTGTAGCCCAGGTGGCTGTGGAAGGATGGGCGCCCAGGGGGTGGCGCCCAGGTGGCCGTCTTTTGGGGTTTTAGGTTTTTTGTGTTTTTAAAGTTCTTAATTACTTCTAAATCCGAATTAATTAGGGTCTTAAGGTTTTAGGGTTCTTAATAATTTGATGTTTCTTAAGTTAGCTAATTATGATGTTTTAATTAATCTTATGATTTATCCTACTTAGGCGCTAAACTCAATAACGTAGACTATCTAATTATTATTTTTGGGTTTTCTGGATATCTTTTAATTTGTTTTTGGTTTCTCCTCTAATTTACTAGAGAGTAAGGAAAGAGAAGAAGGGATTTTATGTTTTATGATTTTTTTTGGGATTTTCTATGGTTATGCGATTCAAATGATATGATGTGAAGTGTGACAAAGATGGTAATTCAAAGTTCAGAACAGATCATACAACCAAACATATCATCATCATGCAGTTTCTAAATGACCTAAATGCGGAAGATTTGAAGTTGTGCACAAAAGTGGAGAAATCCACTTGGGTGCCACCCCTGTGGCGCCTACCCTGCTCAGTCAGGGTTTTCAAGGGAACACAACGAACGCACAAGAATCTTAGTGTTTTCAACACAACTTCCAATATTCAGCGACTGATGCGAATGTATTAATTCGAACTACTAGCGATGCAACTAACGAAATTATAAGCAAATGATGCAACGGGGGGAGATCTAGAACCCGGACCCTGTCTCAGAAGGGTAGGCGCCCAGGGGGTGGCGCCCAGTGGGTGGCGCCCAGGTGGTTCTGGAGAGGGCAGGCGCCCAGTGGGTGGCGCCCAGCCTTTCTGCCAAAGGCTGTTCGTGATCTTTTCAATATAAATGATGACGGTGATGATGCTAATGCGAGATCTGATCTAACTATGCAATTAGAACTACAAAATCAAGACGAATCTACTATATTAGAATGAACCTAAACATATTACTAACATGATGATGCACTAATACTATTTTTATCACAAGCTAATGTAGATCTACGATGCTCAAATGGTCCTAAGCATATTTCTAAGAATGAATGGTAATGGAATATAGAAAAAAGAAAGGAGAGATCTAGGAATACCGGTATATGACGCGTTCCTCAAGTTCCTAAAACGAAGCTTTCGCAAATATCCATAGCTCCAGTTGAAGATATGGAAGCCTCCTCCTCTCTTTCTCCTTCCTCTACTCTAGATCTGAAGTTCTTCTCTAATGGTGGCTACCTTTCTTCTTCTTTTTCTATTCTCTCCTTTTGCCTCTTTTCTTAGGGTTTTTGGGTAGCCTCCCTTTGTAAATGAAGTTTAGAGGGATTATATAGGTTTGGGACGAGTTTTAGAAGGGCTAGGGCTTCACTATTTCGGGTTTCTAGAAGGTCTCACGCATCCCTAGGCGGCTTAAGTTGTTTTAGGGTGAACTAGGGTTTGGAGGGAGGATGTGCGCCCATGGGGTGGCGCCCACATGGCCTGCGCAGTCTGGGCGCCCACAGGGTGGCGCCCAGGTGATCCTGGAGAGAGTGGGCACCCATAGGGTGGTGCCCAGCTGATTCGTGCTTCGCTTTTGGTCCTTGGTCCCATTTGGAGTCGAGATTGAACGGATATGTCTTCAGCTGGGGGGACCTACATTAGCACTTAATAGGCTGGGCGCCACATGCATGGTACCCAAATGGATTTCAAGGCTGGGCGCCACCTGGGTGGTGCCTAGGTGAACTTCAAGGCTGGGCGCCACAGGGGTGGTGCCTAGGTGGTTCGATTCGTCTTCGATGCTTGGTCCTTACGTATGAGTGGTCCCGGTCTAATCTCGAACCAAACTAGTAAATTTTAAGGTGGGCGCCCACTATGGGGTGCCTAGGTGATTCTAGGAAGTGTGGGCGCCACAGGGTTGGTGCCTATGTGGAACTTAGTAGGGTAGGCACCACATGGGTGGTGCCTAGGTGGAGTCGATTCATTTTCGGAGTTCGGTCCTTACGTTGAGTGGTCCCGGGCTATTTTTAGGCCAACTAGTGAAATGCGGAGGCTGGGCGCCCACCATGGGGTGCCTAGGTGGTCCTGGACTGTGTGGGCGCCCAGCATGGGGCGCCTAGGTGAATTTTAGTGGGATGGGCGCCACATGGGTGGTGCCTAGATGGAGTTTCGTCATTTTTTCTAAGGCAAACTTCAGAAGCTCATAACTTTTGACTCGCTCATCGGATTTGGACGTTCTACATATCGCCGGAAAGCTCTCGAAGTGAGGAATTCAATGGTGTAAATGTCTTGACAAATAAGGGTTGAAAAATATGGGGAATCTGTGGACCAATGGATTCGATTTCCTAACTTAGGCTAATCGGGTGACATTTTGGCAAACTAAGTATGGTCTTTAGAGGGATTGGCCTAAGCATGTCTTAAGTGGTCCGGAAAGAGTATAATTGGTGTCATGGTCTGTTCTTTGTGTGAGTGGTGCATTGGGCTCAAGTTCTTAACGCGATTCGGCTTTTTCTCTCACGAACTTCTAGAGATTGTCGAACTAAGTCTAAAATTAACAACAAGCATCTTCATCGTCGTTAATTAATCTGAATTATGTCATTAATCATTCAATTATGGGTGAAATGGGGCATCGCTATATATGATAGGTATTTAAGGCTATCATAGGGGCCAAATGAGGTGTCTACACCAGGGTCAAACAAAATCTTAGCTTTAAATCCACAAACTAGGAGTGTACCTTCCACCACGTTATCTGTAGCCTCTGCATCCGCTTGGTTGATGGCATAAACTTGTCCTCGCTGGTGTGGCCTATTTTGAGCTTGCTGCTGCCTCCCTTGTTGTCCATTCCTATTCTGCTGAGGAGGACGCTGATTCTGATTCTGTCCTTGCTGACGAGCTTGATGCTGCTGTGGAGGTCTATATTGTTGCTGTGGGGCCTGCTGCTGGAGTGGTCTGGGCTGGTTCTGTACAGCTAGTGCATTCTGAGGTGGTGCCTGGCGCTGTGTTCCTTGTTGTTGCTGATTCTGTCTGTTGTTACCTTGTCCAACTTGCCTTGGGCAGTCCTTGAGCTGGTGTGCCATGGATCCACATCTGAAACATACTCCCGTAATCGTACGGCGTTGAGCACTCTCGTGGTTTTTACCACAGTGAACGCAAACTAGAGCATTCTGCACGTTTTGTTCATGCGTCGGTCGTTTGTTTTGTTGGTTCCTTGGTGGGTGATTCTGTTGGTGAGCTGGTGCCTTTCCTTGGATCTTGAGGATCTTGTTGTTCAGGTTCTCGAATTTATAGGCCCTTCTCACAGCCTCTTCAAAAGTGATAGGTGGTACAACACCCGTGGCATCCCTCTCAATGATCGGGTTAAGTCCTTCAAGGAACTTCGCTATCTTTTTCTCCACAGTGTCAATTAACTCGAGGGCATATCGAGACAACCTTTCGAACTTCGTGAAGTACTCTTGAACGGTCGTGTTACCTTGTACGAGCTGCTGGAATTCAATGGCCTTTTGCCTCTTCACATGTGTTGGTACATACTTATCACTGAATTTCCTCTTGAAACTTGTCCAAGCCTCTGCGTCTGCTATAGTCCTATACTCCGCCTTTATTGTTTTCCACCATATATCCGCTAGGCCGGTGAACATGGAAGCGGTGAGTTGCACTTGCTGCCTACCTGTACATCTAAATACCTCAAAGATGTTCTCCGTATGCTCCAACCAGTCATCTGCAGCTAATGGTTCCTCATGCCCAGTGAACTCCTTAGGACCCCTCTTCCTAAACTTTTCAAACAACGCATTGGGGTCATGTTCCCTATTGTTAATGACAATTTGAGGGCCTAGAGGTTGCGCTGGTGCCGGTTCAGGCCTCCTTTCTAACACATCAAATAACTGCCTTTGCATCATAGCCATCTCCCTAGCATGCTCTTCATCCTTCCTGGCCATTTGCTCTTGCAATCTTGCCTGATTTTCATTGGCTTGACGTTGCTGGTCAAGCATGGCTTGCATCATCTGTTGAAATTGATTCTGCATGTTTGGATCCGGAGTACCGTTTCCTAGTGGCCCGGTGTGTTCACTATTGCTTGCGGTGGGATTGTCGGTTACGGGTCTTTTTCGAGGTGGCATATCACTGTAAAACAAATTGTTAGCACATACAATTATATAAGGGTCACACATTGCTCACACGAGTCTAACTAACGAAAAGTCTAACGGATCCTCGCCACGTCCTTAGGATTTCTAGTTTCTTTTAATTGCTTGAAATACGTCTCGCTCTGATACCAGTCTGTCGCGACCCCGGACCGGGACCCGGGACCGCGACGGTGGTGTGGATGGGGTAATGAACTACCCTTAATAATGATTATACATTTCCTTAATTTCCCACAGGTTTCCGCGGTGAGGATTCCACATACACTCATGGAACATTTACATTGGTGCGGAAGCGTGTAGTAAATCAAACTCTTAATCTATTCTCATTATATGAGACTGATAATACACAAGTATGACATGATGTCAGAGTCAGCAATGATCTCATTAGCATTCCCAAAATTTGAAGTTAGAGTTTATACAAAAGATTAAGTTAAATTAACATTCCCCAAAAATAATGGCCAACAAAGGCCAGTACATCCAAAAGTATAAATCATGTATCATTCTATAATCTCCCCAAAATGTTCGCAGCTCAAAGCTAAACCAAATGTCTACATGACATTGTCAGCTTGCCACTCGACTAATCGTTGTGGTACATCTACCGCCTCCTCTGGCTCCTCCTCAAAGGCAATAACGGGAGCTGGACCTGAGTACCACAAAAATGGGTCAGACACGACGGTCTGGCAGGTGGATAAATAGATAACACCAAGAAAGAAATCAAAGTACATCTTAAACATAACGAAATCTCATTAAAATAATAACTTTCTTAAAACAGGATGCATGGTTCATTTAAAGTACAGATGCAATATAAATCATGTAGGGTATTCAAGGTACAGGAACTGACTAGATGACAACCACACTAAAGCTAAATCCTCTCTATCACTAAGGTGATGAGAGCACATTCAGTGCGTTGGACTCAAACACACAAAGTGACGAGAACCAACATTATATACATATACATATAGCTAGACAAGACCACGGCCGCGAAACCGGGTAACGGGACAGGACAGGATCCAAGTTGCAACTAGCGGGAGCACAAGGGGGAGCCCAAGTTAGTTGATCAGACTGACAAGGACGTCCAAGCTTAGTGGTGCTGACTCATAGGTTACATGAGAAATCGAAACATATACAAACTATATCAGTATAAAACATTCGGGCAGGCGGGGCATGGTGCTCGTAAGCACACATTTCATATCATTATCTGTTCATGCATAAACGGGGCTGGCAGGACATATCAGGTGTATAAATCAGAACTTGAGATAAAACCAGTAGGATCATGTAATTATACATATAATCTGAGTAAAACAATGCAATGAATCCTTATACCATTAGGGACTATATATTGGGGCATCCATATTCAAACAACATGTGTAAGGATCTTGTACGTCTATTATTACCCTTAGTATGGTACTCGAATGATAGAGGACATACCAAGTTTCCTTATGCAAGTTGATGAATCCAAAAGTCACAATACCTTTCCGAAATGGTGTTTCTTTCTAAGTCAATCTCCTTATGTCATTCCCTGGGTCTTTCCAAGGTGGTAGGGCATTAGAACAACCCATCCAAACCTTTAAATACCATATCTGAAAACAGTAGAAAAGACTCAGGAATTCTGGGTGAAATTCGGTCACTGGTCGGTTAGCTGGCGGTTAGCCGCCGAGGTGATCGGCGGTTAGCCGCTGGCTGACCGCAGGGCCGACTGCGGTTCACCCTGCTAAAATATAGTATTCTGTGTTTCTAACTGCGCATCTCGGCTACCTGGTGGTCACAGGGTTTTTGGTTAGCGGTTATCAGCGAGCTGACCGCGGGGCTGACCACGGTTCGCCTGTCAAAACACAGCATTCTGTGTTTCTAACCGCATCTGGGTCGGCTAGCCGCCGGTCACCTGTCGGCTAGCCGCCAAGGTGACCGCCCGCTGACCACCCAGCTGTGGGAACTACACATTAGGTGCCGATTTCAGTTCTTTCTTTCCCAAACCCTTTCACCTCAACTCCAACCATTCCCTAACATGAAATGGGTCTATTCCCTTCCATTTAACATTTAATCCTTTCCACCAACCATCATTCCATCAATGCATTTAATTCTCCTTCCAACACAAATCTCATTCAATGCAAGTACAAATATCATTTAAGAAGTCCATAATGACCAAAATAAGCTTTAATGAATGAATGCATACATTCTCATAAACTAATTAGGAGAAAAATCATATCAATAAGTACATTTCCAAAAGCATTATGAAACATAATAAACTAAAGGAATAGGAATAGTAAAAATCCACATTTTCAATAAAACAAGAACTTATTCAAATCAAATCCATTCATTCACTTGCCTTGATCTCCAAATATGCTAGTCAAGCTCTAATCACACTATCAAGCTCAAAATCTACAATCTACACAAAAATCCCCAAAATACATTCATTACAACCCTAGAATGTCAAAATCAAGAAATAGATGGAGATAGCTTCCAATAATCAAGGTGACGCACCTCCATGGCTAGAAGAACACACAACCAAGAGATGAGAAGAAGAGCTTACATGGAAAGTCCTCTAATGGCAAGAGCTTGCTCAAAATGTAGCTTGGAATGGAAGGTTCTCTCTAAAAATGATATCAAGATGAAGCTCTCATGGAGGGGAAGAAGATTACCACTTCCATTTTACCTTTAGCAATAGGTTTGAGAGAGATTGGGAGGTAGAGAAGCAAGGAGCAAGAATAACCTAGGGCTGGAACTCTCTATGCTCTGAAGGGAAAGTTGCAAGAAAAGGGGGAAGAAGGAATGAACTCCTCCTTATATAGAAAATTTGAATGGGTCCCACAACTTAAAAATCCAATTGGGCTAAAACATCGCTCTACGGGCTTCGGATGGATTCGACGAAGAAGGAAGAATCGATCGTCGAAATTTCTACTTTCCAAAAAGTATATATTTTACGAGTTTCGGAGACATTGAAAAAAGTGTCCAGATTTTGTGTAAAAAGACTGTTTTACCCCTATCAATGGCAAAGTAGGGTTTAGAGGTCTCGAATGGAAACGGAACAAATACAAAAGTTGTCGGTAATCATAAAATACATTAGACGGAGCAAATTACAGATTTCCAGAATTATTAAATAAATCCCAAAACAAATCAAGACAAATACAAGGAACCCCCAAAGGGCCCCACTAGATCAAAAGAGTTCCCAAAGTAATTCAAAGCTATTAAAAAGCTATTCTAATCCAGATTTAACCCATTTCCACTAATCTCACTTATAGCTAAAACGCGTCTTAATTAACACTAAAAGGAAACTCTCGGGGCGGGGTCTTACAGGGCGTTTCACGAAGTCCGCGGCTGAAAGAAGAGCTCTCGGAAGTTCTTTGAATCCGTTTTCGTTTAAGACGGGATTCTGGGAAATTCGGGCTAGAGAACTAATCCCGTTGGGTTCTGAGCCTCTTCTGAATGAAAGAGTTTGATTGTTATTTTGTGCGGCTCTGGGAAGATGTTGGTTGTAAACCGCTTTCGACGCAATCCGCGGTTGGACGATGTAAACCTCATTTCACGCAATTCGTTGGTTGGATACGGGCTTTGCAAAGTTCATAGATATGTTTTTAATTTAGAACGGGTTTCAGGAAAATTATGGATCAAGAGCTTATCTTGTGTGATTCTACCAGGTTTCCGACTGACAAAAGAATCTTGTGCAATCAATAGCCCATATTTGGGTAAAAGCGCATGCCGGATGACTCTAGGTCATTTCAGGGTGTCATGGACTAGTCTTTTGCTTCGAAATGCAATTACAACAATTCCATGCTGATTTACGCACTTCACGATAATCTTAGATACTTTTGTTTTTGAATAGGTCTTCGAGCGATTCACGGGTAAGGAACGCATTACATGGGCTTGAGGGATGTTTAGGTCTAAAACTCGTGCTTGGGACATTTCCTAATCTATTTCGCTACGAAACCACGTTCTAGGTGGGTGTATGAAACCACTGGCTCCAAAGGGCGTTTCACGAAGTCCGCGGCTGAAAGAAGAGCTCTCGGAAGTTCTTTGAATCAGTTTTCATTTAAGACGGGATTCTGGGAAATTTGGGCTAGAGAACTAATCCCGTGTGGTTCTGAGCCTCTTCTGAATGAAAGAGTTTCATTGATATTTTGTGCGGCTCGGGGAAGATGTTGGTTGTAGACCGCATTCGACGCAATCCGCGGTTGAACGATGTGCTCGGAAAAATACTGTGACGGCTCTTTACATAAAATTGGGTTTCTGGCAAATTTGGGCTTAGGAACCGATCTCGGGGGACTCAGTCCCATTTCCTTCTGAAAACCGTATCTAGTGCAATCAATAGCCAGTGTTTGGATAAGAACACGAGATGGATGATTCTTGTGCGTTTCCGGGTTGGTACTACTTGTCACTTGGTTTGCGATGCGTTCGACACGATTCTAGGCCGGCAAACACATTTCTGGATATTCTGAGACACATTTTGCTTCGAAATGTGTTTCAAGCGATTGTGGGGTTAGAAACACAATGCAGGGGTTTTAAGGTAGTTTAAGACCAAGTCCCGTGTTTCGGGCAGTTCGTTCCTAATTCAAGGCGGCTCTGCGAAACTGTACGCTGTAAACCTCATTTCACGCAATTCGTTGCCTGGATACGCGCTTTGCAAAGTTCATTGATATGTTTTTACTTTAGAATGGGTTTCAGGAAAATTATGGCTTAAGAGCCTATCTTGTGTGATTTTACCAGGTTTCCGACTGACAAAATAATCTTGTCCAATCAATAGCCATATTTGGGTAAAAGCGCATGCCGGATGACTCTAGGTCATTTGAGGGTATCATGGTCCAGTCTTTTGCTTCGAAATGCATTTACAACAATTCCATGCTGATTTACGCACTTCACGATAATCTCAGATACTTTTCTTTTTGAATAGGGCTTCGAGCGATTCACGGGTAAGGAACGCATTACATGGGCTTGAGGGATGTTTAGGTCTAAAACTCGTGCTTGGGACAGTTCCTAATCTATTTCACTACGAAACCACGTTCTAGGTGGGTGTATGAAACCACTGGCTCCAAAGGGCGTTCCACGAAGTCCGCAGCTGATAGAAGAGCTCTCGAAAGTTATTTGAATCCGTTTTCATTTAAGACGGGATTCTGGGAAATTTGGGCTAGAGAACTAATCCCGTGTGGTTCTGAGCCTCTTCTGAATGAAAGAGTTTGATTGATATTTTGTGCGGCTCGGGGAAGATGTTGGTTGTAGACCGCATTCGACGCAATCTGCGTTTGAACGATGTGCTCTGAAAAATACTGTGACGGCTCTTTACTTAAAATTGGGTTTCCGGCAAATTTGGGCTTAGGAACCGATCTCGGGGGACTCAGTCCCGTTTCCTTCTGAAAACCGTATCTAGTGCAATCAATAGCCAGTGTTTGGATAAGAACACGAGATGGATGATTCTTGTGCGTTTCCGGGTTGGTACTACTTGTCACTTGGTTTGCGATGCGTTCGACACGATTCTAGGCCGGCAAACACATTTTTGGATATTCTGAGACACATTTTGCTTCGAAATGTGTTTCAAGCGATTGTGGGGTTAGAAACACAATGCAGGGGTTTTAAGGTAGTTTAAGACCAAGTCCCGTGTTTCGGGCAGTTCGTTCGTAATTCAAGGCGGCTCTGCGAAACTTTACGCTGTAAACCTCATTTCACGCAATTCGTTGCCTGGATACGCGCTTTGCAAAGTTCATTGATATGTTTTTACTTTAGAATGGGTTTCAGGAAAATTATGGCTTAAGAGCCTATCTTGTGTGATTTTACCAGGTTTCCGACTGACAAAATAATCTTGTCCAATCAATAGCCATATTTGGGTAAAAGCGCATGCCGGATGACTCTAGGTCATTTGAGGGTATCATGGTCCAGTCTTTTGCTTCGAAATGCATTTACAACAATTCCATGCTGATTTACGCACTTCACGATAATCTCAGATACTTTTCTTTTTGAATAGGGCTTCGAGCGATTCACGGGTAAGGAACGCATTACATGGGCTTGAGGGATGTTTAGGTCTAAAACTCGTGCTTGGGACAGTTCCTAATCTATTTCACTACGAAACCACGTTCTAGGTGGGTGTATGAAACCACTGGCTCCAAAGGGCATTTCACGAAGTCCGCGGCTGAAAGAAGAGCTCTCGGAAGTTCTTTGAATCCGTTTTCGTTTAAGACGGGATTCGGGGAAATTCGGGCTAGACAACTAATCCCGTTGGGTTCTGATCCTTTTCTGAATGAAAGAGTTTGATTGATATTTTGTGTGGCTCTGGGAAGTTGTTGGTTGTAGACCGCATTCGACGCAATCCGCGGTTGAGCGATGTGCTCTGAAAAATACTGTGACGGCTCTTTACTTTAAATTGGGTTTCCGACAAATTAGGGCTTAGGAACCAATCTCGTGGGACTCAGTCCCGTTTCCTTCTGAAAACCGTATCTAGTGCAATCAATAGCCAGTGTTTGGATAAGAACACGAGTTGGATGATTCTTGTGCGTTACGGGGTTGGTACTATTTCTCACTTGGTTTGCGATGCGTTGGACACGATTCTAGTCCGGCAAACACATTTCTGGATATTCTGAGACTTGTTTTGCTTCGAAAAGTGTTTCAAGCGATTGTGGGGTTAGGAACACAATGCAGGGGTTTTAAGGGTAGTTTAAGACCAAGTTTCGTGTTTCGGGCAGTTCATTCGTTTCTCTAGGCGGGTCTGCGAAACTGTACGCTGTAACCATCATTTCACGCAATTCGTTGCTTGGATACGCCCTTTGTAAAATTCATTGATATGTTTTTACTTTAGAACGGGTTTCATGAAAATTATGGCTTAAGAGCTTATGTTGTGTGATTCTACCAGGTTTCCAACTGACAAAAGAATCTTGTGCAATCAATAGCCCATATTTGGGTAAAAGCGCATGCCGGATGACTCTAGGTCATTTCAGGGTATCATGGTCTAGTCTTTTGCTTCGAAATGCATTTACAACAATTCCATGCTGATTTACGCACTTCACGATAATCTCAGATACTTTTCTTTTTGAATAGGGCTTCGAGCGATTCACAGGTAAGGAACGCATTACATGGGCTTGAGGGATGTTTAGGTATGAAACTCGTGCTTAGGACAATTCCTAATCTATTTCACTACGAAACCACGTTCTAGGTGGGTGTATGAAACCACTGGCTCCAAAGGGCGTTTCACGAAGGCCGCGGCTGAAAGAAGTGCTCTCGAAAGTTCTTTGAATCCGTTTTCGTTTAAGAGGGGATTCGGGGAAATCCGGGCGAGAGAACTAATACCTTGGGGTTCTGAGCCTTTTCTGAATGAAAGAGTTTGATCGATATTTTGTGCGGCTCTTGGAAGATGTTGGTTGTAGACCGCTTTAAACGCAATCCGCGGTTGAACGATGTGCTCTGAAAAATATTGTGACGGCTCATTACTTTAAATTGGGTTTCCGGCAATTTAGTGCTTAGGAACCGATCTCGTGGGACTCAGTCCTGTTTCCTTCTGAAAACCGTATCTGGTGCAATCAATAGCCAGTGTTTGGATAAGAACACGAGTTGGATGATTCTTGTGCATTTCGGGGTTGGTATCATGGTCTAGTCTTTTGCTTCGAAATGCATTTGCAACAATTCCATGCTGATTTACGCACTTCACGATAATCTCAGATACTTTTGTTTTTGAATAGGTCTTCGAGCGATTCAAGGGTAAAGAACTCATTACATGGGCTTGAGGGATGTTTAGGTCTGAAACTCGTGCTTGGGACAGTTCCTAATCTATTTCACTACGAAACCACGTTCTAGGTGGGTGTATGAAACCACTGGCTCCAAAGGGCGTTTCACAAAGTCCGCAGCTGAAAGAAGAGCTCTCGGAAGTTCTTTGAATCCGTTTTCGTTTAAGGCGGGATTCGGCGAAATCCGGGCAAGAGAACTAATCCCGTGGGGTTCTGAGCCTCTTCTGAATGAAAGAGTTTGATTGATATTTTGTGCGGCTCTGGGAAGATGTTGGTTGTAGACCGCATTCGACGCAACCAGCGGTTGAACGATGTGCTCTGAAAAATACTGTGAGGGCTCTTTACTTTAAATTGGGTTTCCGGCAAATTAGGGCTTAGGAACCGATCTCGTGGGACTCAGTCCCGTTTCCTTCTGAAAACCGTATCTAGTGCAATCAAAAGCCAGTGTTTGGAGAAGAACACGAGTTGGTTGATTCTTGTGCGTTTCGGGGTTTGTACTATTTGTCACCTGGTTTGCGATGCGCTGGACACGATTCTAGGCCGTCACACACATTTCTGGATACTCTGAGACACGTTTTGCTTCGAAATGTGTTTCAAGCGATTGTGGGGTTGGGAGCACAATGCAGGGGTTTTAAGGTAGTTTAAGACCAAGTCCCCTGTTTCGGGCAGTTCGTTCGTAATTCTAGGCTGCTCTGCAAAACTATATGCAGTAAACCTCATTTCACGCAATTCGTTGCTTGGATACGCGCTTTGCAAAGTTCATTGATATGTTTTTACTTTAGAACGGGTTTTAGAAAAATTATGGCTTAAGAGCTTATCTTGTGTGATTCTACCAGGTTTCCGACTAAGAAAAGAATCTCGTGCAATCAATAGCCCATATTTGGGTAAAAGCGCATGCCGGATAACTCTAGGTCATTTCTGGGTATCAGGGTCTAGTCTTTTGCTTCGAAATGCATTTACAACAATTCCATGGTGATTTACGCACTTCACGACAATCTCAGATACTTTTTTTTTTAATAGAGCTCGACCAATTCTCGGGTAACGAACGCATTACATGGGCTTGAGGGATGTTTAGGTCTGAAACTCGTGCTTGGGACAGTTCTTAATCTATTTCACTACGAAACCACGTTCTAGGTGGGTGTATGAAACCACTGGCTCCAAAGGGCGTTTCACGAAGTCCGCGGCTGAAAGAAGAGCTCTCGGAAGTTCTTTGAATCCGTTTTCGTTTAAGACGGGATTCGGGGAAATCCGGGCTAGAGAACTAATCCCGTGGGGTTCTGATCCTCTTCTGAATGAAAGGGTTTGATTGATATTTTATGCGGCTCTGGGATGATGTTGGTTGTAGACCGCATTCGACTCAACCTTCGGTTGAACGATGTGCTCTGGAAAATACTGTGATGGCTCTTTTCTTTAAAATGGGTTTCCGGCAAATTAGGGCTTAGGAACCAATGTCGCGGGACTCTGTCCCATTTCGTTCTTAAAACAGTATCTAGTGCAATCAATGGCCGGTACTTGGATAAGAACACGAGTTGGATGATTCTGGGGCGTTCCGGGGTGTTAGTATTTGTCTTTTGGATTGCGATGCGTTTGGTACGATTCTAGGCAGACAAACATATTTTATGATATTCTGAGACACGTATCCCTTCGAACTGAGTTTCATGCGATTGTGTGGTTAGGAACGCATTGCAGGGTTTTCGAGGTCCTTTAACACCGAGACCCGTGCCTCGGGCAGTTCGTTCGTGATTCTAGGCGGATCTGCTAAGCTATACGCTGCAGACCACATTTCACACAAATGATTGTTTGGATACAGTCTCTCCAAAGATCTTTTGATACGTTTTACTTTAAAACGGGTTTTAGGAAAAGTTGTGCTTGAGAGCTGATATCATGAGATTCTTCCAAGCTTCCGACTGACAAAAGAATCTCACGCAATCAATAGCCAGTATTTGGATAAAAGCGCGTGCCGGATGACTCTATGGTCTAGGGTCTACTTCTTTGCTTCGAAATGCGTTTACTACAATTCTATGCCGAAATACACATGTAATGATAATCTCAGATACTTTTCGTTTTGAATAGGGTTTCGGGCGATTCACGGGTAAGGAACGCATTACATGGGCTTCAGGGATGTTTAGGTCTGAAACTCGTGCTTGGGATAGTTCCTAATCTATTTCACTACGAAACCACGTTCTAGGTGGGTGTATGAAACCACAGGCTCCAAACGGCGTTTCACGAAGTCCGCGGCTGAAAGAAGAGCTCTCGGAAGTTCTTTCAATCCGTTTTCGTTTAAGACGGGATTCGGGGAAATTCGGGCTAGAGAACTAGTCCCGTGGGGTTCTGAGCCTTTTTTGAATGAAAGAGTTTGATTGATATTTTGTGCGGCTGTGGGAAGATGTTGGTTGTAGGCCGCATTCGATGCAATCCGCGGTTGAACGATGTGCTCTGAAAAATACTGTGGCAGCTCTTTACTTTAAATTGGGTTTCCGGCAAAATAATGCTTAGGAACCAATCTCGCGGGACTCAGTCCCGTTTCCTTCTAAAAACCGTATCTATTGCAATCAATAGCCAGTGTTTGGATAAGAACACGAGTTGAATGATTCTTGTGCGTTTCCGGGTTGGTACTATTTGTCACTTGGTTTGCGACGCGTTGGACACGATTCTAGGCCGGCAAACACATTTCTGGATATTCTGAGACACGTTTTGCTTCGAAATGTGTTTCAAGCGATTGTGGGGTTAGGAACACAATGCAGGGGTTTTAAGGGTAGTAGGTTAAGACCAAGACCCGTGTTTCGGGCAGTTCGTTCGTAATTCTAGGCGGGTCTGCGAAATTGTACGCTGTAAACCTCATTTCACGCAATTCGTTGCTTGGATACGCGCTTTGCAAAGTTCATTGATATGTTTTTACTTTAGGACGGGTTTCAGGAAAATTATGGCTTAAGAGCTTATCTTGTGTGATTCTACCAGGTTTCCGACTGACAAAAGAATCTTGTGCAATCAATAGCCCATATTTGGGTAAAAGCGCATGCCGGATGACTCTAGGTCATTTCAGGGTATCATGGTCGAGTCTTTTTCTTCGAAATTCATTTACAACAATTCCATGCTGATTTGCGCACTTCACGATAATCTCAGATACTTTTCTTTTTGAATAAGGCTTCGAGCGATTCACGGGTAAGGAACGCATTACATGAGCTTCAGGGTTGTTTAGGTATGAAACTCATGCTTGGGACAGTTCCTAATCTATTTCACTACGAAACCACGTTCTAGGTGGGTGTATGAAACCACTGGCTCCAAAGGGCGTTTCACGAAGTCCGCGGCTGAAAGAAGAGCTCTCGGAAGTTCTTTGAATCCGTTTTCGTTTAAGACGGGATTCGGGAAAATTCGGGCTAGAGAACTAATCCCGTGGGGTTCTGAGCCTCTTCTGAATGAAAGAGTTTGATTGATATTTTGTGCGGCTCTGGGAAGGTGTTAGTTGTAGACCGCATTCGACGCGACCAGCGGTTGAACGATGTGCTCTGGAAAAATACTGTGATGGCTCTTTACTTTAAAATGGGTTTCCGGCAAACTAGGGCATAGGAACCAATGTCGCGGGACTCAGTCCCATTTCCTTCTTAAAACCGTATCTAGTACAATCAATGGCCAGTACTTGGATAAGAACACGAGTTGGATGATTTTGGGGCGTTCCAATGTGTTACTATTTGTCTTCTTGATTGCGATGCGTTTGGTACGATTCTAGGCCGACAAACTCATTTTATGATGTTTTGTGACACGTATCCCTTCGAAATGAGTTTCAAGCGATTGTGTGGTTAGGAACGGACTGCAAGGGTTTCAAGGTCCTTTAACACCAAGACCTGTGCTTCGGGCAGTTCGTTCGTGATTTTAGGCGGATCTGCGAAGCTATACGCTGTAGACCACATTTCACATAAATAATTGTTTGGATGCGCGCTCTCCAAAGATCTTTGATACATTTTAATTTAAAACGGGTTTCAGGAAAAGTTGTGCTTAAGAGCTGATATCATGAGATTCTTCCAGGCTTCCGACCGACAAAAGAATCTTGTGCAATCATTTGCCCGTATTTGGATAAAAGTGCATGCCGGATGACTCTATGGTCTAGGGTCTAGTCCTTTGCTTCGAAATGCGTTTACTACAATTCCATGCCGAAATACACATGTAATGATAATCTCAGATACTTTTCGTTTTGAATAGGGTTTCGGGCGATTCACGGGTAAGGAACGCATTACATGCGCTTCAGGGATGTTTAGGTTTGAAAGTCGTGCTAGGGACAGTTCTTAATCTATTTCACTACAAAACCACGTTTGAGGTGGGTGTATGAAACCACTAGCTCCAAAGGGCGTTTCACGAAGTTCGCGGCTGAAAGAAGAGCTCTCGGAAGTTCTTTGAATCCGTTTTTGTTTAAGACGGGATTCAGGGAAATTTTGGCTAGAGAACTAATCCCGTGGGTCTCTGAGCTTTTTTTGAATGAAAGAGTTTGACTGATATTTTGTGCGGTTGTGGGAAGATGTTGGTTGTAGACCGCATTCGACGCAATCTGCGGTTGAACGAAGTTGTAGGCCGGCAAACACATTTCTGGATATTCTGAGACACGTTTTGCTTCGAAATGTGTTTCTAGCGATTGTGGGGTTAGGAACACAATGCAGGGGTTTTAAGGGTAGTTTAAGACCAAGTCCCGTGTTTTGGGCAGTTCGTTCGTAATTCTAGGCGGCTCTACGAAATAGTACGCTGTAAACCTCATTTCACGCAATTGATTGCTTGGTTACACGCATTGCAAAGTTCATTGATATGATTTTACTTTAGAACGGGTTTCAGGAAAATTATGGCTTAAGAGCTTATCTTGTGTGATTCTACCAGGTTTCCGACTGACAAAAGAATCTTGTGCAATCAATAGCCCATATTTGGGTAAAAGCGCATGCCGGATGACTCTAGGTCATTTCAGGGTATCATGGTCTAGTCTTTTGCTTCGAAATGCATTTACAACAATTCCATGATGATTTACACACTTCACGATAATCTCAGATACTTTTCTTTTTGAATAGGGCTTCGAGCGATTCACGGGTAAGGCACGCATTACATGGGCTTCAGGGATGTTTAGGTATGAAACTCGTGCTTGGGACAATTCCTAATCTATTTCACTACAAAACAACGTTCTAGGTTGGTGTATGAAACTACTGGCTCCAAAGGGCGTTTCACGAAGTCCGCGGCTGAAAGAAGAGCTCTCGGAAGTTCTTTGAATCCGTTTTCGTTTAAGACGGGATTCGGGGAAATTCGGGCTAGAGAACTAATCCCGTGGGGTTCTGAGCCTCTTCTGAATGAAAGAGTTCGATTGATATTCTGTGCGCCTCTGGGAAGATCTTGGTTGTAGACCGCATTCTACGCAACCCGCGGTTGAACAATGTGCTCTGGAAAATACTGTGATGGCTCTTTACTTTAAAATGGGTTTCCGGCAAATTAGGGCTTAGGAACCATTGTCGCGGGACTCAATCCCATTTCCTTCTGAAAACCGTATCTAGTGCAATCAATAGCCAGTGTTTGGATAAGAACACGAGTTGGAAGATTCTTGTGCGTTTCGGGGTTGGTACTATTTGTCACTTGGTTTGCGATGCGATAGACACGATTCTAGGCCGGCAAACACATTTCTGGATATTCTGAGACACGTTTTGCTTCGAAATGTGTTTCAAGCGATTGTGGGGTTAGGAACACAATGCAGGGGTTTTAAGGTAGTTTAAGACCAAGTACCGTATTTCGGGCAGTTCGTTCGTAATTCTAGGCGGCTCTGCGAAACTGTACGCTGTAAACCTCATTTCAAGCAATTCATTGCTTGGATACGCGCTTTGTAAAGTTCATAGATATGTTTTTACTCTAGAACGGGTTTCAAGAAAATTATGGCTTAAGAGCTTATCTTGTGTGATTCTACCAGCTTTCCGACTGACAAAAGAATCTTGTGTAATCAATAGCCCATATCTGGGTAAAAGCGCATGCCGGATGACTCTAGGTCATTTAAGGGTAGCATGGTCTAGTCCTTTGCTTCGAAATGCATTTACAACAATTCCATGCTGATTTACGCACTTCACAATAATCTCAAATACTTTTGTTTTTGAATAGGGCTTCGAACGATTCACCGGTAAGGAACGCATTACATGGGCTTGAGGGATGTTTAGGTCTGAAACTCGTGCTTGGGACAGTTCTTAATCTATTTCACTACGAAACCACGTTCTAGGTGGGTGTATGAAACTACTGGCTCCAAAGGGCGTTTCATGAAGTCCGCGGCTGAAAGAAGAGCTCTCGGAAGTTCTTTGAATCCGTTTTTGTTTAAGACGGGATTCGGGGAAATTCGGGCTAGAGAACTAATCCCGTGGGGTTCTGAGCCTTTTTTGAATGAAAGAGTTTGATTGATATTTTGTGCGGCTTTGGGAAGATGTTGGTTGTAGACCGCATTCGACGCAATCCGTGGTTGAACGATGTGCTCTTAAAAATACTGTGATGGCTCTTTACTTTAAATTGCGTTTCCGGCAAATTAATGCTTAGGAAACAATCTCGTGGGACTCTGTCCCGTTTCCTTCTGAAAACCGTATCTAGTGCAATCAATAGCCAGTGTTTGGATAAGAACACGGGTTGGATGATTCTTGTACGTTTCGAGGTTGGTACTATTTGTCACTTGGTTTGCGATGCGTTGGACACGATTCTAGGCCGGCAAACACATTTCTGGATAGTCTGAGATACGTTTTGCTTCGAAATGTGTTTCATGCGATTATGGGGTTAGGAACACAATGCAGCGGTTTTAAGGGTAGTTTAAGACCAAGTCCCGTGTTTCGGGCAGTTCATTCGTTTCTCTAGGCGGGTCTGCGAAACTGTACGTTGTAACCCTCATTTCACGCAATTCGTTGCTTGGATATGCCCTTTGGAAAATTCATTGATATGTTTTTACTTTAGAACGGGTTTCATGAAAATTATGGCTAAAGAGCTTATCTTGTGTGATTCTATCAGGTTTCTGACTGACAAAAGAACCTTGTGCAATCAATAGCCCACATTTGGGTAAAAGCGCAACCCAGATGACTCTAAGTCATTTCAGGGTATCATGGTCTAGTCCTTTGCTTCGAAATGCATTTACAACAATTCCATGCTAATTTACGCACTTCACAATAATCTCAGATACTTTTCTTTTTGAATAGGGCTTCGAGCGATTCACAGGTAAGGAACACATTACATGGGCTTGAGGGATGTTTAGGTATGAAACTCGTGCTTAGGACAATTCCTAATCTATTTCACTACGAAACCACGTTCTAGGTGGGTGTATGAAACCACTGGCTCCAAAGGGCGTTTCACGAAGGCCGCGGCTGAAAGAAGGGCTCTTGAAAGTTCTTTGAATCCGTTTTTGTTTAAGAGGGGATTCGGGAAAATCCGGGCGAGAGAACTAATCCCGTGTGGTTCTGAGCCTTTTCTGAATGAAAGAGTTTGATTGATATTTTGTGCGGCTCTTGGAAGATGTTGGTTGTAGACCTCATTAAACGCAATCCGCGGTTGAACGATGTGCTCTGAAAAATATTGTGACAGCTCATTACTTTAAATTGGGTTTCCGGCAATTTAGTGCTTAGGAACCGATCTCGTGGGACTTAGTCCCGTTTCCTTCTGAAAACCGTATCTAGTGCAATCAATAGCCAGTGTTTGGATAAGAACACAAGTTGGATGATTTTTGTGCGTTTCGGGGTTGGTATCATGGTCTAGTCTTTTGCTTCGAAATGCATTTACAACAATTCCATGCTGATTTACGCACTCCACGATAATCTCAGATACTTTTGTTTTTGAATAGGTCTTCGAGCGATTCACGGGTACGGAACGCATTACACAGGCTTGAGGGATGTTTAGGTCTGAAACTCGTGCTTGAGACAGTTCCTAATCTATTTCAGTACGAAACCACGTTCTAGGTGGGTGTATGAAACCACTGGCTCCAAAGGGCGTTTCACAAAGTCCGCGGCTGAAAGAAGAGCTCTCGGAAGTTCTTTGAATCCATTTTCGTTTAAGACGGGATTCGGCGAAATCCGGGCTAAAGAACTAATCCCGTGGGGTTCTGAGCCTCTTCTAAATGAAAGAGTTTGATTGATATTTTGTGCGGCTCTGCGAAGATGTTGGTTGTAGACCGCATTCGACGCAACCAGCGGTTGAACGATGTGCTCTGAAAAATACTGTGACGGCTCTTTACTTTAATTTGGGTTTCCGACAAATTAGGGCTTAGGAACCGATCTCGTGGGACTCAGTCCCGTTTCCTTCTAAAACTGTATCTAGTGCAGTCAAAAGCCAGTGTTTGGAGAAGAACACGAGTTGGATGATTCTTGTGCGTTTCGGGGTTGGTACTATTTGTCACTTGGTTTGCGATGCGCAGGACACGATTCTAGGCCGACAAACACATTTCTGGATACTCTGACACACGTTTTGCTTCGAAATGTGTTTCAAGTGATTGTGGGGTTAGGAACACAATGCAGGGGTTTTAAGGTAGTTTAAGACCAAGTCCCGTGTTTCGGGCAGTTCGTTCGTAATTCTAGGCTGCTCTGCAAAACTATACGCAGTAAACCTCATTTCACGCAATTCGTTGCTTGGGTACGCGCTTTGCAAAGTTCATTGATATGTTTTTACTTTATAACGGGTTTCAGGAAAATTATGGCTTAAGAGCTTATCTTGTGTGATTCTAGCAGGTTTCCGACAGACAAAAGAATCTCGTGCAATCAATAGCCCATATTTGGGTAAAAGCGCATGCCGGATAACTCTAGGTCATTTCAGGGTACCATGGTCTAGTCTTTTGCTTCGAAATGCATTTACAACAATTCCATGCTGATTTACGCACTTCACGACAATCTCAGATACTTTTCTTTTTTAATAGGGCTTCGACCAATTCACGGGTAACGAACGCATTACATGGGCTTGAGGGATGTTTAGGTCTGAAACTGATGCTTGGGACAGTTCTTAATCTATTTCACTACGAAACCACGTTCTAGGTGGGTGTATGAAACCACTGGCTCCATAGGGCGTTTCACGAAGTCCGCGGCTGAAAGAAGAGCTCTCGGAAGTTCTTTGAATCCGTTTTCGTTTAAGATGGCATTCGGGGAAATTCGGGCTAGAGAACTAATCTCATGGGGTTCTGAGCCTCTTCTGAATGAAAGAGTTCGATTGATATTTTGTGCGCCTCTGGGAAGATGTTGGTTGTAGACCGCATTCGACGCAACCCGTGGTTGAACGATGTGCTCTGGAAGATACTCTGACGGCTCTTTACTTTAAAATGGGTTTCCGGCAAATTAGGGCTTAGGAACCATTGTCGCGGGACTCAGTCCCATTTCCTTCTTAAAGTCATATCTAGTGCAATCAATGGCCAGTACTTGGATAAGAACACGAGTTGGATGATTCTGGGGCGTTCTGGGGTGTTACTGTTTGTCTTTTGGATTGCGATGCGTTTGGTACGATTTTAGGCCGACAAACTCGTTTTATGATATTCTGAGACACGTATCCCTTCGAAATGAGTTTCAAGCGATTGTGTGGTTAGGAATGCACTGCAGGGGTTTCAAGGTCCTATAACACCGAGACCCGTGCCTCGGGCAGTTCGTTCCTGATTCTAGGCGGATCAGCGAAGCTATATGATGTAGACCCTATTTCACACAAATGATTGTTTGGATACACGCTCTCCAAAGATCTTTGATACAATTTACTTTGAAACGGGTCTCAGGAAATGTTGGGATTAAGAGCTGATCTCATGAGATTCTTCCAGGTTTCCGACTGAAAAAAGAATACTATACAATCAATAGACCGTATTTGGATAAATGCGCGTGCCGGATGACTCTCGGGTCTAGGGTCTAGTCCTTTGCTTCGAAATGCGTTTACAGCAATTCCATGCCGAAATACACATGTAAAGATAATCTCAAATACTTTTCATTTTGAATAGGGTTTCGGGCGATTCACGAGTAAGGAACGCATTACATGGGTTTCAGGGATGTTTAGGTCTGAAACTCATTCTTCGGACAGTTCCTAATCTATTTCACTATGAAACCACGTTCTAAGTGGGTGTATGAAACAACTGGCTCCAAACAGCGTTTCACGAAGTCCACGGCTGAAAGAAGAGCTCTCAGAAGTTCTTTGAATCCGTTTTCGTTTAAGACGAGATTCATGGAAATTCGAGCTTAAGATCTAATCCCGTGGGGGTTCTGAGCCTTTTCTCAATGAATCAGTTTGATTGATATTTTGTGCGGCTCTAGGAAGATGTTGGTTGTAGACCGCATTCGACGCAATCCTCGGTTGAACGATGTTCTCTGAAAAATACTGTGATGGCTCTTTACCTTAAAATAGGTTTCCGGCAAATTAGGGCTTAGGAACCAATCTCGCGGGACTCAGTCCCATTTCCTTCTTAAAACCGTATCTAGTGGAATCAATGGCCAGTACTTGAATAAGAACACGAGCTGAATGATTCTGGGGCATTCCGGGGTGTTACTATTTGTCTTCTGGATTGCGATGCGTTTGATACGATTCTAGTCCAACAAACGCATTTTATGATATTCTTAGACACGTATCCCTTCGAAATGAGTTTCAAGCGATTGTGTGGTTTGGAACGCACTGCTGGGGTTTCGAGGTCCTTTAACACCGAGACCCATGCCTTGGGCAGTTCGTTCGTGATTCTAGGCAGATCTGCGAAGCTATATGCTGTAGACCACATTTCACACAAATGATTGTTTGGATACGCGCTCTCCAAAGATCTTTGACACATTTTCCTTTAAAACGGGTCTCAGGAAAAGTTGGGAATAAGAGCTGATCTCATGAGATTCTTCCAGGCTTCCGACCGACAAAAGAATCTTGTGCAATCAATAGCCCGTATTTGGATAAAAGCGCTTGCTGGATGACTCTAGGGTCTAAGGTCTTGTCCTTTGCTTCGAAATGCGTTTACAACAATTGCACGCCGAAATACACATGTAATGATAATCTTAGATACTTTTCGCTTCGAATAGGGTTTCAGGCGATTCACGGGTAAGGAACACAATACATGGGTTTCAGGGATGTTTAGGTCTGAAACTTATGCTTCGGATAGTTCCTAATCTATTTCACTATGAAATGACGTTCTAGGTGGGCGTATGAAACCACTGTCACCAAAGGACGAATCACGAAGTCCACGGCTGAAAGAAGAGCTCTCGGAAGTTCTTTGAATCCATTTTCGTTTAAGACGGGATTCGGGGAAATTCGGGCTGGATAACTAATCCCGTTGGGTTCTGAGCCTTTTCTGAATGAAAGAGTTTGATTGATATTTTGTGCGGCTCTGGGATGATGTTGGTTGTAGGCTGCATTCGACGCAACCCGGTGTTGAATGATGTACTCTGAAAAATACTGTGATGGCTCTTTACTTTAAAATGGGTTTCCGACAAATTAGGGCTTAGGAACCAATCTCGTGGGTGTCGGTCCCATTTCCTTCTTAAAACCGTATCTAGTGAAATCAATGGCCAGTACTTGGATAAGAACACGAGTTGGATGATTCTGCGGCGTTCCGTGGTGTTACTATTTGTCTTCTGGATTGCGATGCGTTTGATACGATTCTAGGCCACAAACACATTTTATGATATTCTGAGACACGTATCCCTTCGAAATGAGTTTCAATCGATTGTGTGGTTAGGAACGCACTGCAGGGGTTTCAAGGTCCTTTAAAACCGTGGCTCGTGCCTCGAGCAGTTCGTTCGTGATTCTAGGCAGATCTGTGAAGCTATATTCTATAGACCAAGTTTCACACAAATGATTGTTTGGATACGCGCTCTCCAAAGATCTTTGATACATTTTACTTTAAAACGGGTCTCAGGAAAAGTTGGGATTAAGAGCTGATCTCATGAGATTCTTCCAGGCTTCCGACCGACACAAGAATCTTGTATGATCAATAGCTCATATTTGGATAAAAAAAGCCGGATTACTCTAGGGTCTAGGGTCTAGTCCTTTGCTTCGAAATGTGTTTCCCACAATTCCATCCCGAAATACACATGTAATGATAATCTCCGATACTTTTCATTTTGAATAGGGTTTCGGGCGATTCACGGGTAAGGAACACATTACACGGGCTTCAGCGATGTTTAGGTCTGAAATTCGTGCTTCGGACAGTTCCTAATGTATTTCACTATGAAACCACGTTCTAGATGGGTGTTTGAAACAACAGGCTCCAAAGGGCAGCTCACGAAGTCCGGGGCTGAAAGAAGAGCTCTCGAAAGTTCTTTGAATCCGTTTTCGTTTAAGACGGGATTCGGGGAAATTCGGGCAAGAGAACTAATCCCGTGGGGTTCTGACCTTTTCTGAATGAAAGAGTTTGATTGATATTTTGTGCGGCTCTAGGAAGATGTTGGTTGTATACCGCATTCGAGGCAACCCGCGGTTGAACAATGTGATCTGAAAAATAATGTGATTGCTCTTTACTTTAAATTGGGTTTCTGGCAAATTAGGCTTAGAAACCAATCTCGTTGGACTCTGTCCCGTTTCCTTCTGAAAGCCGTATCTAGTGCAATCAATGGCCAGTACTTGGATAAGAACACGAGTTGGATGATTCTAAGGCGTTCTGGGGTGTTACTATTAGTCTTCTGGATTACGATGTGTTTGATACGATTCTAGGTCGACAAACACATTTTATGATATTCTGAGACATGTATCCCTTCGAAATGAGTTTCAAGCGATTGTGTGGTTAGGAATGCGCTGCAGGGGTTTCAAGGTCCTTTAACACCGAGACCCATGCCTCGGGCAATTCGTTCGTGATTCTAGGCAGATCTACGAAGCTATATGCTGTAGACCACATTTCACACAAATGATTGTTTGGATACGCGCTCTCCAAAGATCTTTGATACATTTTATTTTAAAACGGGTTCCAGGAAAAGTTGGGATTAAGAGCTGATCTCATGAGATTCTTCCAGGTTTCCGACCGACAAAAGAATCCTGTGCAATCAATTGCTCGTATTTGGAAAGAAGCGCGTGCCGGATGACTCTAGGGTCTAGGGTCTAGTCCTTCGCTTCGAAATGCGTTTCCCACGATTCCATCCCGAAATACACATGTAATGTTAATCTCAAATACGTTTCATTTTGAATTGGGTTTTGGGCGAATCACGGGTAAGGAACGCATTACACGGGCTTCAGGGATGTTTAGGTCTGAAACTTGTGCTTCAGACAGTTCCTAATCCATTTCACTATAAAACCATGTGCTAGGTGGGTGTATGAAACCACTGGCTCCAAAGGGCGTTTCACGAAGTCTGCGGCCGAAAGAAGAGCTCTGGGAAGTTCTTTGAATCCGTTTTCGTTGAAGACGGGATTCGGGGAAATTCGGGCTAAAGAACTAATCCCGTGGGGTTCTGAGCCTTTTCTAAATGAAAGAGTTTGATTGATATTTTGTGCGGCTCTGGGAAGATTTTGGTTGTAGACCGCATTCGACGCAACCCACGGTTGAACGATGTGCTCTGAAAAAATACTGTGATGGCTCTTTACTTTAAAATGGGTTTCCGGAAAATTAGGGCTTAGGAACCAATCTCGCGGGACTCAGTCCCACTTCCTTCCTAAAACCGTATCTAGTGCAATAAATGGCCAGTACTTGGATAAGAACACGAGCTAAATGATTCTGGGACGTTCTGGGGTATTACTATTTGTCTTCTGGATTGCGATGCGGTTGATACGATTCTAGGCCGACAAACACATTTTATGATATTCTGATACACGTATCCCTTCGAAATGAGTTTCAAGCGATTGTGTGGTTTGGACCGCACTGCTGGGGTTTCAAGGTCCTTTAACACTGAGACCCGTGCCTCGGGAAGTTCGTTCATGACACTTGGCGGATCTGCGAAGCTATGTGCTGTAGACCACATTTCACAAAAAAGATTGTTTGGATACGCGCTCTCCAAAGATCTTTGATACATTTTAGTTTAAAACGGGTCTCAGAAAAAGTTGGGATTAAGAGCTGATCTCATGATTTTCTTCCTGGTTTCTGACCGACAAAAGAATCTTGTGCAATCAATAGCCCGTGCTTGGATAAAAGTGAGTGCCGGATGACTCTAGGGTCTAGGGTCTAGTCCTTTGCTTCGAAATGCTTTTACCAAAATTCCATCCCGAAATACACATCTAATGATAATCTAAGACACATTTCGTTTTGAATAGGGTTTCAGGCGATTCACGGGCAAGGAACGCATTTCCTGGGCTGCATGGATGTTTCGGTCTGAAACTCGTGATCCGGGCAGTTCCTAATCTATTTCACTATGAAACCACGTTCTGGGTGGGTGTATGGAACCACTGGCTCCAAAGAGCGATTCACGAAGTCCGCGGCTAAAAGAAGAACTCACGGAAGGTCTCTGAATCCATTTTAGTTTAAGACGGGATTCAGGGAAATTCGGGCTTGGGAACTAATCCCGTGGGGTTCTGAGCCTTTTCTGAATGAAAGAGTTTGATTGATATTTTGTGCGGCTCTTGGAAGATGTTGGTTGTACACCGCATTCGACGCAATCCACGGTTGAACGATGTGCTCTGAAAAATATTGTGATGGCTCATTACTTTGAAATGGGTTTCCGGCAAATTAGGGCTTAGGAACCAATCTCGCGGGACTCAGTCCCATTTCCTTCTTAAAACCGTGTCTAAAGCAATCAATGGCCAATACTTGGATAAGAACACGAGCTGAATGATTCTGGGGCGTTCCGGGGTGTTACTATTTGTCTTCAGGATTGCGATGCGTTTGATACGATTCTAGGCCGACAAACACATTTTATGATATTCTGAGACACGTATCCATTTGAAATGAGTTTCAAGCGAGTGTGTGGTTTGCAACGCACTGCAGGGGTTTCAAGGTCCTTTAACACCGAGACCCGTGCCACGACTAGTTCGTTCGTGATTCTAGGCGGATCTGCGAAGCTATCTGCTGTAGACCACATTTCACACAAATGATTGTTTGGATACGCGCTCTCCGAACATCTTTGATACATTTTACTTGAAAATGGGTCTCAGGAAACGTTGGGATTACGAGCTGATCTCATGGGATTCTTCCAGGTTTCCAACCGACGAAAGAATCCTGTGCAATCAATAGTCCGTATTTGGATAAAAGCGCGTGCCGGATGACTCTAGGGTCTACGGTCTAGTCCTTTGCTTCGAAATGGGTTTACCAAAATTCCATGCCGAAATACACTTGTAATGATAATCTCAGATACCTTTTCGTTTTGAATAGGGTTTCGGGCGATTCACGGGCAAGGAACGCATTTCCCGGGCTTCAGGGATGTTTAGATCTAAAACTCATGCTCCGGGCAGTTCCTAATCTATTTCACTATGAAACCACGTTCTAGGTGGGTGTATGAAACCACTGGCTCCAAGGGGCGATTCACGAAGTCCGCGGCTGAAAGAAGAGCTCATGGAAGTTCTTTGAATCCATTTTCGTTTAAGACGGGATTCGGAGAAATTCGGGCTTGGGAACTAATCCCGTAGGGTTCTGAGCCATTTCTGAATGAAAGAGTTTGATTGATATTTTGTGCGGCTCTGGGAAGATGTTGGTCGTACACCGAATTCGACGCAATCCGCGGTTGAACGATGTGCTCTGAAAAATATTGTGATGGCTCTTTACTTTAAAATGGGTTTTCGGCAAATTAGGGCTTAGGAACCAATCTCGCGGGACTCAGTCCCATTTCCTTCTTAAAACCGCATCTAGTGCAATCAATGGCCAGTACTTGGATAAGAACACGAGCTTGATGATTCTGGGGCGTTCCGGGGTGTTACTATTTGTCTTCAGGATTGCGATGCGTTTGATACGATTCTAGGCCGACAAACACATTTTATGATATTCTGAGACACGTATCCATTTGAAATGAGTTTCAAGCGAGTGTGTGGTTTGCAACGCACTGCAGGGGTTTCAAGGTCCTTTAACACCGAGACCCGTGCCACGACTAGTTCGTTGGTGATTCTAGGCGGATCTGCGAAGCTATGTGCTGCAGACCACATTTCAAACAAATGATTGTTTGGATACGCGCTCTCCAAAGATCTTTAATACATTTTACTTTAAAACGGGTCTCAGGAAAAGTCGGGATTAAGAGCGGATCTCATGAGATTCTTCCTGGTTTCCGACTGACAAAAGAATCTTGTGCAATCAATGGCCCATACTTGGATAAAAGCGAGTGCCGGATGACTCCAGGGTCTAGGGTCTAGTCCTTTGCTTTGAAATGCGTTTACCAAAATTCTATCCCGAAATACACATGTAATGATAATCTAAGACAAATTTCATTTTGAATATGGTTTCAGGCGATTCACGGGCAAAGAACGCATTTCCTGGGCTTCAGGGATGTTTAGGTCTAAAACTCGTGCTTCGGGCAGTTCCTAATCTATTTCACTATGAAACCATGTTCTGGGTGGGTGTACGGAACCACTGGCTCCAAAGGGCGATTCACGAAGTCTGCGGCTAAAAGAAGAACTCACGGAAGTTCTTTGAATCCATTTTCGTTTAAGAAGGGATTCGGGAAAATTCGGGCTTGGGAACTAATCCCGTTGGGTTCTGAGCCTTTTCTAAATGAAAGAGTTTGATTGGTATTTTGTGCGGCTCTTGGAAGATGTTGGTTGTACACCGCATTCGACGCAATCAACGGTTGAACGATGTGCTCTGAAAGATATTGTGATGGCTCTTTACTTTAAAATGGGTTTTCTGCAAATTAGGGCTTAGGAACCAATCTCGCGGGACTCAGTCCCATTTCCTTCTTAAAACCGTATCTAGTGCAATCAGTGGCCAGTATTGGGATAAGAACACGAGCTTAATGATTCTGGGGCGTTCCGGGGTGTTACTATTTGCCTTTTGGATTGCGATGCGTTTGATACGATTCTTGGCCGACAAACACATTTTATGATATTCTGAGACACGTATCCCTTCGAAATGAGTTTCAAGCGATTGTGTGGTTTGGAACGCACTGCAGGGGTTTCAAGGTCCTTTAACACCGAGACCCGTGCCTCGGGCAGTTCGTTCGTGATTCTAGGCGGATCTGTGAAGCTATATGCTGGAGACCAGATTTCACACAAATGATTGTTTGGATACGCGCTCTCCAAAGATCCTTGATACATTTTACTTTAAAACGGGTCTCAGGAAAAGTTGGGATTCAGCGGTGATCTCATGAGATTCTTCCAGGTTTCCGACCGACAAAAGAATCTTGCGCAATCAATAGTCCGTATTTTGATAAAAGCGCGTGCCGTATGACTGTAGGGTCTAGGGTCTAGTCATTTGCTTCAAAATGCGTTAACAAAAATTCCATGCCGAAATACACATATAATGATAATCTAAGACACGTTTCGTTTTGAATAGGTTTTCGGGCGATTAACGGGCAAGGAAGGCATTTCCTGGGCTTCGGGGATGTTTAGGTCTCAAACTCGTGCTTCGGACAGTTCCTAGTCTATTTCACTATGAAACTACGTTCTAGGTGGGTGTATGAAACCACTGGCTCCAAAGGGCGTTTCACGAAGTCCACGGCTGAAAGAAGAGCTCTCGGAAGTTCTTTGAATCCGTTTTTGTTTAAGACGGGATTCGGAAAAATTCGGGCTAGAGAACTAATCCCGTGGGGTTCTGAGCCTTTTCTGAATGAAAGAGTTTGATTGATATTTTGTGCGGCTTTGGGAACAAGTTGGTTGTACACCGCATTCGACGCAATCCGCGGTTGAATGATGTGCTCTGAAAAATATTGTGGTGGCTCTTTACTTTAAAATGGGTTTCCGGCAAATTAGGGCTTAGGAACCAATCTTGCGGGACTTAGACCCATTTCCTTCTTAAAACCGTATCTAGTGCAATCAATGGCCACTACTTGGATAAGAACACGAGCTGAATGATTCTGGGGCGTTCCGGGGTGTTCCTATTTGTCTTCTGGATTGCGATGCGTTTGATAAGATTCCAGGCCGACGAACACATTTTACGATATTCTGAAACACGTATCCCTTCGAAATGAGTTCCAAGCGATTGTGTGGTTTGGAACGCACTGCAGGGGTTTCAAGGTCCTTTAACACCGAGACCCGTGCCTCGGGCAGTTCGTTCGTGATTCTAGGCGGATCTGCGAAGCTATGTGCTGTAGACCACATTTCACACAATTGATTGTTTGGATACGCGCTCTCCAAAGATCTTTGATACATTTTACTGTAAAACGGGTCTCAGGAAAAGTTGGGATTAACAGCTGATCTCATGAGATTCTTCCAGGCTTCCGACCGACAAAAGAATACTATGCAATCAATAGACCGTATTGGGATAAAAGCGCGTGCCGGATGACTCTCAGGTCTAGGGTCTAGTCCTTCGCTTCGAAATGCGTTTACAACAATTCCATGCCGAAATACTCATGTAAAGATAATCTTAGATACTTTTGATTTTGAATAGGGTTTCGGGCGATTCACGGGTAAGGAACGCATTACATGGGTTTCAGGGATGTTTAGGTCCGAAACTCATGCTTCGGACAGTTCCTAATCTATTTCGGTATGAAACCACGTTCTAGGTGGGTGTATGAAACCACTGGCTCCAATGGGCGTTTTACGAAGTCCACGGCTGAAAGAAGAGCTCTCGGAAGTTCTTTGAATCCGTTTTCGTTTAAGACGGGATTCGGGGAAACTCGGGCTGGATAACTAATCCCGTGGGGTTCTGAGCCTTTTCTGAATGAAAGAGTTTGATTGATATTTTGTGCGGCTCTCGGAAGATGTTGGTTGTAGATCGCATTGGACGCAATCCGCGTTTGAACGAGGTGCTTTGAAAAATACTGTGATGGCTCTGCACTTTAAAATGGGTTTCCGGCAAATTAGGGCTTAGGAGCCAACCTCGCGGGACTCAGACACATTTCCTGCTTAAAACAGTATCTAGTGCGATCAATGGCCAATACTTGGATAAGACCACGAGCTGAATGATTTTGGGGCGTTCCGGAGTGTTACTATTTGTCTTCTGGATTGCGATGCGTTTGATACGATTCTAGGCCGACAAACACATTTTATGATATTCTGAGACACGTATCCCTTCGAAATGAGTTTCAAGCGATTGTGTGGTTTGGAACGCACTGCTGGGGTTTCAAGGTCCTTTAACACCGAGACTCGTGCCTCGGGATGTTCGTTCGTGATACTTGGCGGATCTGCGAAGCTATGTGCTGTACACCACATTTCACAAAAAAGATTGTTTGGATACGCGCTCTCCAAAGATCTTTGATACATTTTAGTTTAAAACGGGTCTCAGAAAAAGTTGGGATTAAGAGCTGATCTCATGAGATTCTTCCTCGTTTCCGACCGACGAAAGAATCTTGTGCAATCAATAGCCCGTA
Source organism: Persea americana (assembly GCA_029852735.1). Classification (NCBI taxonomy): domain Eukaryota; kingdom Viridiplantae; phylum Streptophyta; class Magnoliopsida; order Laurales; family Lauraceae; genus Persea; species Persea americana. The sequence goes on from CM056810.1 coordinate 58,835,456, forward strand.
CTTGGATAAAAGCGAGTGCCGGATGACTCTAGGGTCTAGGGTCTAGTCGTTTGCTTCGAAATGCGTTTATCAAAATTCCATCCCGAAATACACATGCAAGGATAACCTAAGACACATTTCGTTTTGAATAGGGTTTCAGGCGATTCACGGGCAAGGAACGCATTTCCTGGGCTTCATGGATGTTTCGGTCTGAAACTCGTGCTTCAGACAGATCCTAATCTATTTCACTATTAAACCACGTTCTAGGTGGGTGTATGAAACCACTGGCTCCCAAGGGCGATTCACGAAGTCCGCGGCTGAAAGAAGAGCTCACGGAAGTTCTTTGAATCCGTTTTCGTTTAAGATGGGATTCGGGAAACTCGGGCAAGATAACTAATCCCGTGGGGTTCTGAGCCTTTTCTGAACGAAAGAGTTTGAATGATATTTTGTGCGGCTCTTGGAAGATGTTGGTCGTAGACTGCATTCGACGCAATCCGCGGTAGAATGATGTGCTCTGAAAAATACTGTGGTGGCTCTTTACTTTAAAATGGGATTCCGGCAAATTAGGGCTTAGGAACCAATCTTGCGGGACTGAGACCCATTTCCTTCTTAAAACCGTATCTAGTGCAATCAATGGCTAGTACTTGGATAAGAACACGAGTTGAATGATTTTAGGGCATTCTGGGGTTTTACTATTTGTCTTCTGGATTGCGATGCGTTTGATACGATTCTAGGCCGACAAACACATTTTATGATATTCTGAGACACGTATCCCTTTGAAACGAGTTTCAAGCGATTGTGTGGTTTGGAACGCACTGCAGGGGTTTCAAGGTCCTTTAACACCGAGACCCGTGCCTCGGGCAGTTCGTTCGTGATTCTAGGCGGATCTGCGAAGCTATGTGCTGTAGACCACATTTCACACAAACGATTGTTTAGATACGCGCTCTCCAAAGATATTTGATACATTTTACTTTAAAAAGGGTCTCAGGAAAAGCTGGGATTAAGAGCTGATCTCATGAGATTCTTCCACGTTTCTGACCGACAAAAGAATCTTATGCAATCAATTGACCGTATTTGGATAAAAGCGCGTGCCGGATGACTCACGGACCTAGGGCCTAGTCCTTTGCTTCGAAATGCGTTTACAACAATTCTATGCCGAAATACACATGTAATGATAATCTCAGATACTTTTCGTTTTGAATAGGGTTTCGGGCGATTCACTGGTAAGGAACGCATTACATGGGTTTCAGGGATGTTTTGGTCAGAAACTCATGCCTCGGACAGTTCCTAATCTATTTCACTATGAAACCTCGTTCTAGGTGGGTGTATGAAACCACTGGCTCCGAAGGGCGTTTCACGAAGTCCACCGCTGAAAGAAAAGCTCTCGGAAGTTCTTTGAATCCGTTTTCGTTTAAGACGAGATTCGGGGAAATTCGGGCTTGAGAACTAATCCCGTGGGGTTCTGAGCTTTCTCTCAATGAAAGAGTTTGATTGATATTTTGTGCGGCTCTGGGAAGATTTTGGGTGTAGACCGCATTCGACGCAATCCGCGGTTGAACGATGTGCTCTGAAAAATACTGTGATGACTCTTTACTTTAAAATGGGTTTCCGGCAAATTAGGGCTTAGGAACCAATCTCGCGGGACTCAGTCCCATTTCCTTCTCAAAATCGTATCTGGTGTAATCAATGGCCAGTACTTGGATAAGAACACGAGCTGCATGATTCTGGGGCGTTCCGGGGTGTTACTATTTGTCTTCTGGATTGCGATGCATTTGATACGATTCTAGGCCGACAAACACATTTTATGATATTCTGAGACACGAATCCCTTCGAAATGAGTTTCAAGCGATTGTGTGGTTTGGAACGCACTGCAGGGGTTTCAAGGTCCTTTAACACCGAGACCCGTGGCTCGGGCAGTTCGTTTATGATTCTAGGCGGATCTGCGAAGCTATATGCTGCAGACCACATTTCACACAAAAGATTGTTTGGATACATGCTCTCCAAAGATCTTTGACACATTTTCCTTTAAAACGGGTCTCAGGAAAAGTTGGGAATAAGAGCTGATCTCATGAGATTCTTCCAGGCTTCCGACCGACAAAAGAAACTTGTGCAATTAATAGCCCGTATTTTTATAAAAGCGTGTGCCGGATGACTCTAGGGTCCAGGGTCTAGTCCTTTGCTTCGAAATGCGTTTACAACAATTCCACGCCGAAATACACATGTAATGATAATCTTAGATACTTTTCGTTTCGAATAGGGTTTTAGACGATTCATGGGTAAGGAACATAATACATGGGTTTTAGGGATGTTTAGGCCTGAAACTCGTGCTTCGAACAGTTCCTAATCTATTTCACTATGAAACCACGTTCTAGGTGGGTGTATGAAACCACTGGCTCCAAAGGGCGTTTCACGAAGTCCACGGCTGAAAGAAGAGCTCTTGGAAGTTCTTTGAATCCGTTTTCGTGAAACACAAGATTCGCGGAAATTCGGGCTTGAGAACTAATCCCGTGGGGTGCTGAGCCTTTTCTCAATGAAAGAGTTTGATTGATATTTTGTGCGGCTCTAGGAAGATGTTGGGTGTAGACCGCATTCGACGCAATCCGCGGTTGAACGATGTGCTATGAAAAATACTGTGATGGCTCTTTACTTTAAAATGGGTTTCCGGCAATTTGGGGCTTAGGAACCAATCTCGCGGGACTCAGTCCCATTTCCTTCTTAAAACCGTATCTGGTGCAATCAATGGCCAGTACTTGGATTAGAACACAAGCTGAATGATTCTAGGGCATTCCGGGGTGTTACTATTTGTCTTCTGGATTGCGATGCGTTTGATATGATTCTAGGCCGACAAACACATTTTATGATATTCTGAGACAAGTATCCCTTCGAAATGAGTTTCAATCGATTGTGTGGTTAGGAACCCACTACAGGGGTTTCAAGGTCCTTTAACACCAAGACCCGTGCATCGGGCAGTTCGTTCGTGATTCTAGGCGGATCTACGAAGCTATACGCTGTAGACCACATTTCACACAAATGATTGTTTGGATACGCGCACTCCAATGATCTTTGATACATTTTATTTTAAAACGGGCTTCAGGAAAAGTTGGGCTCAACAGCTGATCTCATGAGATTCTTTTAGGTTTCCGAACGACAAAAGAATCTTCTGCAATCATTAGCCCGTCTTTGGACAAAAAGAATGAGCTGGATGACTCTAGGGTCTAGGGTCTTGTCCTTTGCTTCGAAATGCGTTTCCCACAATTCCATGCCGAAATACACATGTAATGATAATCACAGATACTTTTCGTTTTGAATAGGGTTTCGGGCGATTCATAGGTAAGGAAAGCATTACACGGGCTTCAGGGATGTTTATTTCTGAAACTCGTGCTTCGGACAGTTACTAATCTATTTCACAATGAAACCAAGTTCTAGGTGGGTGTATGAAGCCACTGGCTCCAAAGGGCGATTCACGAAGTCGACGGCTGAAAGTAGAGCTGTCGGAAGTTCTTTGAATCTGTTTTCATTTATGATGGGATTCGGGGAAATTCGGGCTTGAGAACTAATCCCGAGGGGTTCTGAGCCTTTTATGAATGAAATAGTTTGATTGATATTTTGTGCGGCTCTGGGAGGAAGTTGGTTGTAGACCGCATTCGACGCAATCTGCGGTTGAACGATGTGCTCTGAAAAATACTGTGATGGCTCTTTACTTTAAAATGGGTTTCCGGCAAATTGGGGCTTAGGAACCGATCTCGCGGGACTCTGTCCCATTTCCTTCTTAAAACCGTATCTGGTGCAATCAATGGCCAGTACTTGGATAAGAACACGAGCTGCATGATTCTGGGGCGTTCCAGGGTGTTACTTTTTGTCTTCTGGATTGCGATGCGTTTGATACGATTCTAGGCCGACAAACACATTTTCTGATATTCTGAGACACGTATCCCTTTGAAATGAGTTTCAAGCGATTGTGTGGTTTGGAACGCACTGCAGAAGTTTCAAGATCCTTTAACATCGAGACCCGTGCCGCGGGCAGTTCGTTTGTGATTCTAGGCGGATCTGCGAAGCTATACGCTGTAGACCACATTTCTCACAAATGATTGTTTAGATACGCGCTCTCCAAAAATCTTTGATACATTTTAATTTAAAACGGGTCTCAGGAAAAGTTGGGATTAAGCGTTGATCTCTTGAGATTCTTCTAGGTTTCAGACCGACAAAAGAATCTTGTGCAATCAAAAACCCGTATTTGGATAAAAGCTCGTGCCGGATGACTCTAGAGTCTAGGGTCTAGTCCTTTGCTTCGAAATCCGTTTACCAAAATTCCAAGCCGAAATACACATGTAATGATAATCTAAGACATTTTTCGTTTTGAATAGGGTTTCGGGCGATTCACGGGCAAGGAAGGCATTTCCTGGGCTTCCGGGATGTTTAGGTCTGAAACTCGTGCTTCGGAAAGTTCCTAATCTATTTCACTATGAAACCACGTTCTAGGTGGGTGTATGAAACCACTGGCTCCAAAGGGCGTTTCACGAAGTCCACGGCTGAAAGAAGAGCTCTTGGAAGTTCTTTGAATCCGTTTTCGTTAAAGACAAGATTCGCGGAAATTCGGGCTTGAGAACCAATCCCGTGGGGTGCTGAGCCTTTTCTCAATGAAAGAGTTTGATTGATATTTTGTGCGGCTCTAGGAAGATGTTGGTTGTAGACCGCATTCGACGCAATCCGCGGTTGAACGATGTGCTCTGAAAAATACCGTAATGGCATTTTACTTTAAAATGGGTTTCCGGCAAATTAGGGCTTAGGAATCAATCTCGCAGGACTCAGTCCCATTTCCTTCTTAAAACCGTATCTAGTGCAATCAATGGCCAGTACTTGGATAAGAACACGAGCTGAATGATTCTGGCGCGTTCCGTGGTGTTACTTTTTGTCTTCTGGATTGCGATGCGTTTGATACGATTCTAGGCCGACAAACACATTTTATGAAATTCTGAGACAAGTATCCCTTCGAAATGAGTTTCAATCGATTGTGTGGTTTGGAAGGCACTGCAGGGGTTTCAAGGTCCTTTAACACCGAGACCCGTGCCTCGGGCAGTTCGTTCGTGATTCTAGGCGGATCTGCGAAGCTATACGCTGTAGACCACATTTCACACAAATGATTGTTTCGATACGCGCTCTCCAATGATCTGTGATACATTTTATTTTAAAACGGGTTTCAAAAAAGTTGGGCTGAGCACCTGATCTCATGAGATTCTTTTAGGTTTCCGAACGACAAAAGAATCTTGTGCAATCATTAGCCCGTATTTGGATAAAAGCACGAGCCGGATGACTCTAGGGTCTTGGGTCTTGTCCTTTGCTTCGAAATGTGTTTCCCACAATTCCATGCCGTAATACACATGTAATGATAATCACAGATACTTTTCGTTTTGATTAGGGTTTCGGGCGATTCACGGGTAAGGAAAGCATTACATGGGCTTCAGGGATGTTTTGGTCTGAAACTCGTGCTTCGGACAGTTACTAATCTATTTCACAATGAAACCAAGTTCTAGGTGGGTGTAAGAAACCACTGGTTCCAAAGGGCGATTCACGAAGTCCACGGCTGAAAGTAGAGCTCTCGGAAGTTCTTTGAATCTGTTTCGTTTATGATGGGATTTGGGGAAATTCGGGCTTGAGAACTAATCCCGAGGGGTTCTGAGCCATTTCTGAATGAAAGAGTTTGATTGATATTTTGTGCGGCTCTGGGAAGATGGTGGCTGTAGACCGCATTCGACGCAATCCGTGGTTGAACGATGTGCTCTGAAAAATATTGTGATGGCTCTTTACTTTAAAATGGGTTTCCTGCAAATTAGGGCTTAGGAACCAATCTCGCAAGACTCAGATCCATTTCCTTCTTAAAACCGTATCTAGTGCAATCAATGGCCAGTACTTGGATTAGAACAAGAGTTGGATGATTCTGGGGCGTTCCGGTGTGTCCGTATTTGTCTTCTAGATTGCGATGCGTTTGATACGATTCTAGGCCGGCAAACACATTTTATGATATTCTGAGACACGACTCCGTTCGAAATGAGTTTCAAGCATTTGTGTGGTTTGGAACGCAGTGCAGCGGTTTCAAGATCCTTTAACACAGAGACCCGTGCCTCGTGCAGTTCGTTCGTGATTCTAGGCGGATATGCGAAGCTATATGCAGTAGACCACATTTCACACAAATGATTGTTTGGATACGCGCTCTCCAAAGATCCTTGACACATTTTACTTTAAAGCGGGTCTCAGGAAAAGTTGGGGTTCAGAGCTGATCTCATGAGATTCTTCCAATTTTCCGACCGACAAAAGAATCTTGTGCAATCAATAGCCCGTATTTGGATAAAAGCGCGTGCCGGATGACTCTAGGCTCTAGGGTCTAGTCCTTTGCTTCGAAATGCGTTTACCATAATTCTATGCTGAAATACACATGTAATGATAATCTAAGACACTTTTCGTTTTCAATAGGGTTTCGGGTGATTCACGGGCAAGGAATGCATTTTCTAGGCCTCAGGGATGTTTGGGTCTGAAACTCGTGTTTCGGACAGTTGCTAATCTATTTCACTATGAAACCACGTTCTAGGTGGGTGTATGAAACTACTGGCTCCAAAGTGCGATTCACGAAGTCCGCGGCTGAAAGAAGAGCTCTCGAAGTTCTCTGAATCCGTTTTCGTTTAAGACGGGATTCAGGGAAATTCGGGCTAGAGAACTAATCCCGTAGGGTTCTGAGCCTTTTATGAATGAAAGAGTTTGATTGATATTTTGTGCTGCCCTGGGAAGATGGTGGCTGTAGACCGCATTCGACGCAATCCGTGGTTGAACGATATGCTCTGAAAAAAATTGTGATGGCTCTCTACTTTAAAATGGGTTTCCGGCAAATTAGGGCTTAGGAACCAATCTCGCGGGACTCAGTTTCATTTACTTCTTAAAACCGTATCTAGTGCAATTAGTGGCCAGTACTTGGATATGAACACGAGTTGAATGATTCTGGGGCGTTCGGGAGTGTTGCTATTTGTCTTCTGGATGGCGATGTGTTAAATACGATTCTTGGCCGACAAACAGATTTTGTGATATTCTGAGACACGTATCCCTTCGAAATGAGTTTCAACCGATTGTGTGACTTGGAACGCACTGCAGGGGCTTCAAGGTCCTTTAACACCGAGACCCGTGCCTCGGGCAGTTATTTCGTGATTCTAGGCGGATCTGCGAAGCTATATGCTGTAGACCACATTTCTCACAAATGATTGTTTGGATACGCGCTCTCCAAAGATCTTTGATACATTTTACTTTAAAACGGGTCTCAGGAAAAGTTGGGATTAAGAGTTGATCTCATGAGATACTTCCAGGTTTCCGACCGACAAAAGAATCTTGTGCAATCAGTAACCCGTATTTGGATAAAAGCTCGTGCCGGATGACTCTAGGGTCTAAGGTCTAGTTCTTTGCTTCGAAATGCGTTTACCAAAATTGCATGCCGAAATGCACATGTAATGATAATCTAAGACACTTTTCATTTTGAAAAGGGTTTCGGGCGATTCACGGGCAAGGAAGTCATTTCCTGGGCTTCAGGGATGTTTAAATCTTAAACTCGTGCTTCGGACAGTTCCTAATCTATTTCATTATAAAACCACGTTCTAGGTGGGTGTTTGAAGCCACTGGCTCTAAAGGGCGATTCAAGTTGTCCTCGGCTGAAAAAAGAGCTCTCGGAAGTTCTTTGAATCCGTTTTTGTTTAAGACGGGATTCGGGGAAATTCGGGCTAGAGAACTAATCCCGTGGGGTTCTGAGCCTTTTCAGAAAGAAAGAGTTTGATTGAAATTTTGTGCGGTTTTGGGAAGATGTTGGTTGTAGACCGCATTCTGTGCAATCCGCGGTTGAACGTTGTGCTCTGAAAAATACTATGATGGCTCTTTACTTTAAAATGGGTTTCCGGCAAATTAGGGCTTAGGAACCAATCGCGCGGGACTCAGTCCCATTTCCTTCTTAAAACCGTATCTAGTGCAATTAGTGGCCAGTACTTCGATATGAACACGAGTTGGATGATTCTGGGGCGTTCCGGGGTGTTGCTATTTATCTTCTGGATTGCGATGCGTTAAATACGATTCTAGGCCGACAAACACATTTTTTAATATTCTGAGACACGTATCCCTTCGAAATGAGTTTGAAGCGATTGTGTGGTTTGGAACGCACTGCAGAGGTTTCACGATCCTTTAACACCGAGAGACCTGCCTCGGGCAGTTCGTTCGTGATTCTAGGCAGATCTGCGAAGCTATACGCTGTAGACCACATTTCTCACAAATGATTGTTTGGATACGCGCTCTCCAAACATCTTTGATACAATTTACTTTAAAACGGGACTCTGGAAAAGTTGGGATTAAGAGCTGATCTCATGAGATTCTTCCAGGTTTCCGACCGACAAAAGAATCTTGTGCAATCAATAGCCCGTATTTGGATAAAAAGCGCGTGCTGGATGACTATAGGGTCTAGGGTCTAGTCCTTTGCTTCGAAATGAGTTTACCAAAATTCCTTGCCGAAATACACATATAAAGATAATCTAACACACTTTTTGTTTTGAATAGGTTTTCGGGCGATTCACGGGCAAGGAAGGCATTTCCTGGGCTTCAGGGATGTTTAGGTCTGAAACTCGTGCTTCGGACAGTTCCTAATCTATTTCACTAAGAAACCACGTTCTAGGTGGGAGTATGAAACCACTGGCTCCAAAGGGCGATTCACGAAGTCCACGGCTGAAAGAAGAGATCTCGGAAGTTCTTTGAATCCGTTTTTTTTTAAGACGGGATTCAGAGAAATTCGGGCTAGAGAACTAATCCCGTGGGGTTCTTAGCCTTTTCTGAATGAAAGAGTTTGATTGATATTTTGTGCGGCTTTGGGAAGATGTTGGGTGTAGACCGCATTCGACGCAATCCGCGGTTGAACGTTGTGCACTGAAAAACACTGTGATGGCTCTTTTCTTTAAAATTGGTTTCCGGCAAACTAGGGCTTAGGAACCAATCTCGCGGGACTCTGTCCCATTTCCTTCTTTAAACCATATCTAGTGCAATCAATAGCCAGTACTTGGATTAGAACACGAGTTGGATGATTCTGGGGCGTTCCGGGGTGTTGCTATTTGTCTTCTGAATTGCGATGCGTTAAATACGATTCTAGGCCGACAAACACATTTTGTGATATTTTGAGACACGTATCCCTTCAAAATGAGTTTCAAGCGATTGTGTGGTTTGGAACGCACTGCAGGGGTTTCAAGGTCCTTTAACACCGAGACCCGTGCCTCGAGCAGTTCGTTCGTGATTCTAGGCGAATCTGCGAAGCTATATGCTGTAGACCAGATTTCACACAAATGATTGTTTGGATACGCGCTCTCCAAAGATCTTTGATACATTTTACTTTAAAACGGATATCAGGAAAAGTTAGGATGTAGAGCTGATCACATGAGATTCTTCCAGGTTTCCGACCGACAAAAGAATCTTCTGCAATCAATAGCCCGTATTTGGATAAAAGCGCGTGCTGGATGACTCTAGGGTCTAGGGTCTAGTCCTTTGCTTCGAAATGCGTTTACCAAAATTCCATGCTGAAATACACATATAATGATAATCTAAGACACTTTTCGTTTTGAATAGGTTTTCGGTCGATTCACGGGCAAGGAAGGCATTTCCTGGGCTTCAGGGATGTTTAGGTCTGAACCTCGTGCTTCGGACAGTTCCTAATCTATTTCACTGTGAAACCACGTTCTAGGTGGGTGCATGAAACCACTGGCTCCAAAGGGCGATTCATGAAGTCCACGGCTGAAAGAAGAGTTCTCGGAAGTTCTTTGAATCTGTTTTTGTTTAAGACGGGATTCGGAGAAATTCGGGCTAGAGAACTAATCCCGTGGGGTTCTGAGCATTTTCTGAATGAAAGAGTTTGATTGATATTTTGTGCGGCTTTAGGAAGATGTTGGTTGTAGACCGCATTCGGTGCAATCCGCGGTTGAACGTTGTGCTCTGAAAAATACTGTGATGGCTCTTTACTTTAAAATGGGTTTCCGGCAAATTAGGGCTTAGGAACCGATCTCGCGGGACTCAGTCCCATTTCCTTCTTAAAACCGTATCTAGTGCAATCAATGGCCAGTACTTGGATAAGAACACGAGTTGGATGATTCTGGGGCGTTCCGGGGTGTTGTTATTTATCTTCTGGATTGCGATGCGTTAAATACGATTCTAGGCCGACAAACACATTTTTTAATATTCTGAGACACGTATCCCTTCGAAATGAGTTTGAAGCGATTGTGTGGTTTGGAGCGCACTGCAAAGGTTTCACGATCCTTTAACACCGAGAGACCTGCCACGGGCAGTTCGTTCGTGATTCTAGGCAGATCTGCGAAGCTATACGCTGTAGACCACATTTCTCACAAATGATTGTTTGGATACGCGCTCTCCAAACATCTTTGATACAATTTACTTTAAAACGGGACTCTGGAAAAGTTGGGATTAAGAGCTGATCTCATGAGATTCTTCCAGGTTTCCGACCGACAAAAGAATCTTGTGCAATCAATAGCCCGTATTTGGATAAAAAGCGCGTGCTGGATGACTATAGGGTCTAGGGTCTAGTCCTTTGCTTCGAAATGAGTTTACCAAAATTCCTTGCCGAAATACACATATAAAGATAATCTAACACACTTTTTGTTTTGAATAGGTTTTCGGGCGATTCACGGGCAAGGAAGGCATTTCCTGGGCTTCAGGGATGTTTAGGTCTGAAACTCGTGCTTCGGACAGTTCCTAATCTATTTCACTAAGAAACCACGTTCTAGGTGGGAGTATGAAACCACTGGCTCCAAAGGGCGATTCACGAAGTCCACGGCTGAAAGAAGAGATCTCGGAAGTTCTTTGAATCCGTTTTTTTTTAAGACGGGATTCAGAGAAATTCGGGCTAGAGAACTAATCCCGTGGGGTTCTTAGCCTTTTCTGAATGAAAGAGTTTGATTGATATTTTGTGCGGCTTTGGGAAGATGTTGGGTGTAGACCGCATTCGACGCAATCCGCGGTTGAACGTTGTGCACTGAAAAACACTGTGATGGCTCTTTTCTTTAAAATTGGTTTCCGGCAAACTAGGGCTTAGGAACCAATCTCGCGGGACTCTGTCCCATTTCCTTCTTTAAACCATATCTAGTGCAATCAATAGCCAGTACTTGGATTAGAACACGAGTTGGATGATTCTGGGGCGTTCCGGGGTGTTGCTATTTGTCTTCTGAATTGCGATGCGTTAAATACGATTCTAGGCCGACAAACACATTTTGTGATATTTTGAGACACGTATCCCTTCGAAATGAGTTTCAAGCGATTGTGTGGTTTGGAACGCACTGCGGGGGTTTCAAGGTCCTTTAACACCGAGACCCGTGCCTCGGGCAGTTCGTTCGTGATTCTAGGCGAATCTGCGAAGCTATATGCTGTAGACCAGATTTCACACAAATGATTGTTTGGATATGCGCTCTCCAAAGATCTTTGATACATTTTACTTTAAAACGGATATCAGGAAAACTTAGGATGTAGAGCTGATCACATGAGATTCTTCCAGGTTTCCGACCGACAAAAGAATCTTCAGCAATCGATAGCCCGTATTTGGATAAAAGCGCGTGCCGGATGACTCTAGGGTCTAGGGTCTTGTCCTTTGCTTCGAAATGCGTTTACCAAAACTGCATGCCGAAATGCACATGTAATGATAATCTAAGACAACTTTTTATTTTAATAGGGTTTCGGGCGATTCACGGGCAAGAAAGGCATTTCCTGGGCTTCAGGGATGTTTAGGTCTGAAACTCGTGCTTCAGACAGTTCCTAATCTATTTCACAACGAAACCACGTTCTAGGTGGGTGTATGAAACCACTCGCTCCAATGGGCGACTCACGAAGTCCTCGACTGAAAGAAGTGCTCTCGAAAGTTCTTTGAATACGTTTTTGTTTAAGACGGGGTTCGGGGAAATTCGGGCTAGAGAACTAATGCCGTGGGGTTGTGTGCCTTTTCTAAATGAAAGAGTTTGATTGATATTTAAGGCGGCTTTGGCAAGATGTAGGTTGTAGACCGCATACGATGCAATCTGCGGTTGAACGTTGTACTCTGAAAAATACTGTGTAGGCTCTTTACTTTAAAATGGGTTTCCGGCAAATTAGGGCTTAGGAACCAATCTCGCGGGACTCAGTCCCATTTCCTTCTTAAAACCGTATCTAGTGCAATTAGTGGCCAGTACTTGGATAAGAACACGAGTTGGATGATTCTGCGGCGTTCGGGGGTGTTGCTATTTGTCTTCTGGATGGCGATGTGTTAAATACGATTCTTGGCCGAGAAACACATTTTGTGATGTTTTGAGACACGTATCCCTTCGAAATGAGTTTCAACCGATTGTGTGGCTTGGAACGCACTGCAGGGGCTTCAAGGTCCTTCAACACCGAGACCCGTGCCTCGGCAGTTCGTTCGTGATTCTAGGCCGATCTGCGAAGCTATATGCTGTAGACCACATTTCACACAAATGATTGTTTGGATACGCGCTCTCCAAACATCTTTGATACAATTTACTTTAAAACGGGACTCTGGAAAAGTTGGGATTAAGAGCTGATCTCATGAGATTCTTCCAGGTTTCCGACCGACAAAAGAATCTTGTGCAATTAATAGCCCGTATTTGGATAAAAGCGCGTGCCGGATGACACTAGGGTCTAGGGTCTAGTCCTTTGCTTCGAAATGAGTTTACCAAAATTCCTTGCCAAAATACACATATAAAGATAATCTAAGACATTTTATGTTTTGAATAGGTTTTCGGGCGATTCACGGGCAAGGAAGGCATTTCCTGGGCTTCAGGGATGTTCAGGTCTGAAACTCGTGCTTCGGACAGTTCCTAATCTATTTCACTATGAAACCACGTTCTAGGTGGGAGTATGAAACCACTGGCTTCAAAGGGCGATTCACGAAGTCCACGGCTGAAAGAAGAGATCTCGGAAGTTCTTTGAATCCGTTTTTTATTAAGACGGGATTCAGAGAAATTCGGGCTAGAGAACTAATCCCGTGGGGTTCTTAGCCTTCTCTGAATGAAAGAGTTTGATTGATATTTTGTGTGGCTTTGGGAAGATGTTGGGTGTAGACCGCATTCGACGCAATCCGCGGTTGAACGTTGTGCACTGAAAAACACGGTGATGGCTCTTTTCTTTAAAATTGGTTTCCGGCAAACTAGGGCTTAGGAACCAATCTCGCGGGACTCTGTCCCATTTCCTTCTTTAAACCATATCTAGTGCAATCAATAGCCAGTACTTGGATTAGAACACGAGTTGGATGATTCTGGGGCGTTCCGGGGTGTTGCTATTTGTCTTCTGAATTGCGATGCGTTAAATACGATTCTAGGCCGACAAACACATTTTGTGATATTCTGAGACACGTATCCCTTCGAAATGAGTTTCAAGCGATTGTGTGGTTTGGAACGCACTGCAGGGGTTTCAAGGTCCTTTAACACCGAGACCCGTGCCTCGGTCAGTTCGTTCGTGATTCTAGGCGGATCTGCGAAGCTATATGCTGTAGACCAGATTTCACACAAATGATTGTTTGGATACGCGCTCTCCAAACATCTTTGATACATTTTACTTTAAAACAGATCTCAGGAGAAGTTAGGATGTAGAGCTGATCACATGAGATTCTTCCAGGTTTCCGACCGACAAAAGAATCTTGTGCAATCGATAGCCCGTATTTGGATAAAAGCGCGTGCCGGATGACTCTAGGGTCTAGGGTCTAGTCCTATGCTTCGAAATGCATTTACCAAAATTCCATGCCGAAATACACATGTAATGATAGTCTAAGACACTTTTCGTTTCGAATAGGGTTTCGGGCGATTCACGGGCAAGGAAGGCGTTTCCTGGGCTTCGGGGATGTTTAGGTCTGAAACTCGTGCTTCGGGCAGTTCCTAATCTATTTCACTATGAAACCACGTTCTAGGTGGGTGTATGAAACCACTGGCTCCAAAAGGCGATTCACGAAGTCCTCGGTTGAAAGAAGAGCTCTCGGAAGTTCTTTGAATCCGTTTTTGTTTAAGACAGGATTCGGGGAAATTCGGGCTAGAGAACTAATCCCGTGGGGTTCTGAGCCTTTTCTGAATGAAAGAGTTTGATTGATATTTTGTGCAGCTTTAGGAAGATGTTGGTTGTAGACCGCATTCGGTGCAATCCGCGGTTGAACGATGTGCTCTGAAAATTACTGTGACGGCTCTTTACTTTAAAATGTGTTTCCGGCAAATTAAGGCTTAGGTACCAATCTCACGAGACTCAGTCCCATTTCCTTCTTAAAACCGTATCTAGTGCAATCAATGGCCAGTACTTCGATAAGAACACGAGTTGGATGGTTATGGGGAGTTCCGGGGTGTTGTTATTTGTCTTCTGGATTGCGATGCGTTAAATACGATTCTAGGCCGACAAACACATTTTATGATATTCTAAGACACGTATCCCTTCGAAACGAGATTCAAGCGATTGTGTGGTTTGGAACGCACTGAAGGGGTTTCAAGCTCCTTTAACACTGAGACCCGTGGCTCGGGAAGTTCGTTCGTGATTCTAGGCGGATCTGCGAAGCTATATGTTATAGACCACATTTCACACAAATGATTGTTTGGATACGCGCTCCCCAAGGATCTTTGATACAATTTACTTTAAAACGGGTCTAAGGAAAAGTTGGGATTAAGAGCTGATCTCATGAGATTCTTCCAGGTTTCCGACCGACAAAAGAATCTTGTGCAATTGATAGCCCGTATTTGGATAAAAGCGCGTGCCGGATGACTCTAAGGTCTAGGGTCTAGTCTTGTGCTTCGAAATGCACTTACCAAAATTCCATGCCAAAATACACATGTAATGATAGTCTATGACACTTTTCGTTTTGAATAGGGTTTCGGGCGATTCACGGGCAAGGAAGGCATTTCCTGGGCTTCGGGGATGTTTAGGTCTGAAACTCGTGCTTCGTACCGTTCCTAATCTATTTCACTATGAAACCACGTTCTAGGTGGGTGTATGAAACCACTGGCTCCAAAAGGCGATTCACGAAGTCCTCGGTTGAAAGAAGAGCTCTCGGAAGTTCTTTGAATCCGTTTTTGTTTAAGACAGGATTCGGGGAAATTCGGGCTAGAGAACTAATCCCGTGGGGTTCTGAGCCTTTTCTGAATGAAAGAGTTTGATTGATATTTTGTGCGGCTTTAGGAAGATGTTGGTTGTAGACCGCATTCGGTGCAATCCGCGGTTGAACGATGTGCTCTGAAAATTACTGTGACGGCTCTTTACTTTAAAATGTGTTTCCGGCAAATTAAGGCTTAGGTACCAATCTCACGAGACTCAGTCCCATTTCCTTCTTAAAACCGTATCTAGTGCAATCAATGGCCAGTACTTCGATAAGAACACGAGTTGGATGGTTATGGGGAGTTCCGGGGTGTTGTTATTTGTCTTCTGGATTGCGATGCGTTAAATACGATTCTAGGCCGACAAACACATTTTATGATATTCTAAGACACGTATCCCTTCGAAACGAGATTCAAGCGATTGTGTGGTTTGGAACGCACTGAAGGGGTTTCAAGCTCCTTTAACACTGAGACCCGTGGCTCGGGAAGTTCGTTCGTGATTCTAGGCGGATCTGCGAAGCTATATGTTATAGACCACATTTCACACAAATGATTGTTTGGATACGCGCTCCCCAAGGATCTTTGATACAATTTACTTTAAAACGGGTCTAAGGAAAAGTTGGGATTAAGAGCTGATCTCATGAGATTCTTCCAGGTTTCCGACCGACAAAAGAATCTTGTGCAATTGATAGCCCGTATTTGGATAAAAGCGCGTGCCGGATGACTCTAAGGTCTAGGGTCTAGTCTTGTGCTTCGAAATGCACTTACCAAAATTCCATGCCAAAATACACATGTAATGATAGTCTAAGACACTTTTCGTTTTGAATAGGGTTTCGGGTGATTCACGGGCAAGGAAGGCATTTCCTGGGCTTCGGGGATGTTTAGGTCTGAAACTCGTGCTTCGTACCGTTCCTAATCTATTTCACTATGAAACCACGTTCTAGGTGGGTGTATGAAACCACTGGCTCCAAAAGGCGATTCACGAAGTCCTCGGTTGAAAGAAGAGCTCTCGGAAGTTCTTTGAATCCATTTTTGTTTAAGACAGGATTCGGGGAAATTCGGGCTCGAGAACTAATCCCGTGGGGTTCTGAGCCTTTTCTGAATGAAAGAGTTTGATTGATATTTTGTGCGGCTTTAGGAAGATGTTGGTTGTAGACCGCATTCGGTGCAATCCGCAGTTGAACGTTGTGCTCTGAAAAATACTGTGATGGCTCTTTACTTTAAAATGGGTTTCCGGCAAATTAGGGCTTACGAACCGATCTCGCGGGACTCAGTCCCATTTCCTTCTTAAAACCGTATCTAGTGCAATCAATGGCCAGTACTTGGATAAGAACACGAGTTGGATGATTCTGGGGCGTTCCGGGGTGTTGCTATTTATCTTCTGAATTGCGATGCGTTAAATACGATTGTAGGCCGACAAACTCATTTTATGATATTCTGAGACACGTATCCCTTCGAAATGAGTTTCAAGCGATTGTGTGCTTAGGAACGCACTGCAGGGGTTTCAAGGTCCTTTAACACCGAGACCCGTGCCTCGGGAAGTTCGTTCGTGATTCTAGGCGGATCTTTGAAGCTATTGCTGTAGACCACATTTCATACAAATGATTGTTTGGATGCGCGCTCTCCAATGATCTTTGATACATTTTATTTTAAGACGGGTCTCAAGAAAAGTTGGGATTAAGAGCTGATCTCATGAGATTCTTCCAGGTTTCTGAAAGACAATAGAATCTTGTGCAATCAATAGCCCGTATTTGGATAAAAACGCGTGCCGGATGACTCTAGGGTCTAGGTTCTAGTCCTTTGCTTTGAAATGCGTTTACCAAAATTTCATGCCGAAATACACATGTAACGATAATCTAAGACACTTTTCATTTTGAATAGAGTTTCGGGCAATTCACGGGCAAGGAACGCATTTTCTGGGTGATGGACCCATCTTTTTTCTTTCTTGCCTTCCTCCATCCCGGGTCCGCCGGGGTGCGGCGGGGCGAAGGGAAAAAAAAGAGCAAGCGTTAACATTTTTTTGTACGGGTATTCCCGATTTTCTATTCTACTTGGAATTTGAAATGGTGATCCGGAGATTCACCTTCACAAGTAGAAAAGGAAATCAACTTTTTTCTAACTTTCCATTTGCACATATATTTTAAAAAAAGAGACAAAATTTTTTAATGCCGTGAAAGGCGATTTTCATTTGTTTGCCGTGAAAGGCGGTTTTGCCGTGATAGGCGATTTTGTGCCGTAGAATGCAGTTTACAAATCTCATCAAAATGTAAAGACAAGAAATGTGATTTTTATGTCTCTTTAAAAAAATACACAATACAACAGTAAAGTAAGAAAAGGAATCTGACTTCTCAAGAGATCGTGGGGACTCTTTCAAATCGACGGTCACGAGTCATGTATGGACTCCACTATCGTCCTTCAGATGAGAACACTTGATACTTTGATTCACTTGGCTTGGCTTGGACCTCAGATTTTTAGAGGATAAAGACCAAGAGAAGGTCTTATATCCAATAAAAAAAACCAAGTAGACAGGCTGAAAAGCCGCATCTAGGCCATGTTGGATAGAAGAAGAGAGGAGATCTTGGGGGGGTGGCCCCCCAAGGGACTTCGATCACCTTGTACAATTTGCAGCAGAGTTTCTTCAGAGTAGCTGAGCTTCTTTGCACAAAGATTTCTCCGAGAGTTTTTAGCAATTTTTGGGGATTTTTCAGGACCCTTCAGATGTTTTTTTTTTTTTCTTCACTTCAGACAATTTTTCTGGACCTTTCTCCTTGGAATGACCGCCTATTTATAGGCTTTTGGTGGCCATTAGGAGGGTTTTATGGGCATTAATGGTATTAATGCTCCATGATGGGAGGAGTTACAAGATTTAATTCTTTATATTGTAACTCCTTTTTCTTGGATTTTGATTGGCCGATGGAGAATAATGGGCATTTAATCTCCATGATGATAGGAGTTTCATGATTAATTACCATGATTAATCTCCATAATGATAGGAGTTACATGGTTAATTGTCATGATTAATTGGACTTGTAACTCCCATTTCTTGGCTTCTGATTGGGCCGTTCAAAATAATGAGTTAATGACCCTAATAAATTGCCATAAAATGGTCATTTAACTTCATTAATTGGCTGCCAAGTCGCTTGAAGAGTCGTGGGCCGCGCCGCGTCTTTTGGAATTCTTCTTGCGATGATCATCGATGGATCCGTACGTTGTTTGATGTCGGATTACGATGAAAATTCAGACATTGTTTGCCACTAATGGGCCGGTAGCATCTGTCCAGTCGATTTCTTGATCGGTCGGGCAAAAAGTGTGCTTTCTTAGTCGGCCAGTTGGCAGTTTCGGAGTGTCCGATGATGATCAAATGATTTCAATGGCGGATCCGTGATGTTGACGAAGATCAACGGATATCATGCCTCAAAAATCAGATTTTAAGAAAATCACAGGGGCCAAACATCGCGAAACACGAAAAAGAACGGAAAAACGGAACTTTTGGCGGAAATCCGGCGACCCGGATTTCCAGGGTTGCCGGCGACCATGCACCCATGGTCGCCTGCGACCATGCACCTGGCGACCTTGGGCCATGGTCGCCGGCGACCATGGGCCAAGGTCGCCGGCGACCTTGGACTTTGGTCCATTTTTCGGTCGCCTTCCGGTCGCCGTTTCTTGGTCGTTTCTCGGGCTTTTTCGCTTCTGTTTTCTCCTGTATTTTTCTTTGACATTTCTCCTCATTTATTGGCTTAATTCCTCTGAAGAAAACCTGTTGAAAGGCTGTGCAAATCAAAGCACAAAGTTTCCTATTTTTTGGAAAAGCCGAAGACTCTGTGGCCGATTTTCCGCCAAGAGTTGAAACTGGGTCAAACGATGTCGGAATGACCTGAAATTTGAGGTGAAGCTTCCTGGGCATTAGATAGGACCAACCATGGGATTTTATTTGAGTTTTGAAGCCGTTTGGGGTCCCGTCGATGCTTGACTTGATTTCACCGTGCGGAAGATGTCGAGCTTTGATGTACGGTCATCCGATGTCCGATTGACCTAAAATTTGACGAGGAGCCTATTGGAGTCATTTTGAGATGATCCATTAGCTCCAATTTGGGTGCCATGGTCCCGGGGAGCTTCGCCGCCGGTAGGCTTGATTTCGCTTCGGAGCATCAAAACCGGGTCAAACGTTGTCGGAATGACCTGAAATTGACGTGCAGCCATTTGGAAGCATGCAGAAGCTACTCATGTGTTTTGTTTGATGAGTGGCGGCATCAGAGGTTCTCGCCGCTGGGAGGCTTGATTTCGTCGTTCGAGAGTTGATGAGGGTCAAACGGTGTCGGTTTGACTTGAAATTCGACATGAAGCCTTTTGGAGGTATTTTGAGACCATCCATAGACTCTAATCGAAGATTTGATGTATTTGACACTGTCGCCGTCGGGAGCTCCCGCTCAGCTGTTGGAGGATTGAAGTTAGGCCAGATGGTATCGAAATGGCCCGAGACTTCATGTGTACCCTTATTTTGGCTACTTTGAAAGATCTTGTAGTTTTTGTTTGGTTCTGTCAAGATCTGATGCTTGAAGCAGCTTCGCCTGTTTGTAGTAGGATGCAGCTCAATATTGCTTTTGATGTTGATGAGGCAAAGTGACATTTTTTGTGTCAACAAATGCCCCCTCGAGGTACAACGACGAATTGGATAGCCTTTGCAGTCGATGTGCCTCGAAGAAAACTTTGAAGGAGAACTTCTGACTTGACCAAGAGTTTCTGAGCATTTTTCTTGATAGTGTAGCCTTTTGAGTTTCCAAGGAAATTTTATGGCAGTGAGAGACATCACGTACCATCCCAAGGCAAAATTTTGAAAATGACATTTGGGTTGGGTTTTTGGGTTTTGCATTTTTTCTTTGACCTTGTGAACCTAAAGGCTTTGTGTTGCGCATCAGGCGGTCAAGAAGGTTTTTGGTTTTTGACCTTGTAACCTAACAAGCTGTATGTGGCGGGTTAGGGGGTCGGGTTTTGAATTTTGATTTTGGTCTTGTGACCTAACAAGCTGTATGTGGCAAGTTAGGGTACCGGGATTTGGTTTTGGTTTTGGCCTTGTGACCCAACAAGCTGTATGTGGCAAGTGAGGAGACCATGGTTTGGATTTTGGTCACTCTTTGGGACAACTTTGGGTCCGTTGGAGTGGTTTGGGTTTTTGTGGAATGTCAATTTCAAGGTTTTGGCTTAATTTGGTTCATGAGGTGGGATGGTTTGGATTTTTGGAAACTCATGAGGCTTGGATTTTTTGTATGGTCCAATCAACTCAAAGGAGGCATGGAACCATTTTTGTATTCTCTTGGTAAGAGGAATTTTGACTAAAAGCTACTTTTAGTGCCTAGGTGGTCAAACCTGGCTCATGTGGGCTAACCCATGAGACCTTAAGCTTTAAAGATGGCTTAGATCTCATGTGGTGTCATTTTGTTAGGAATATCTAAGAATATCTCTTTTTGGTAGAGAATATCTAAAAATATTCTTACTTGGAGAGAATCTCTCAAGTTTCCTTGATTTTGAGAGAGATTTTCTCAAAGTATCTTTCTTTGGGAGAAAGTTTCTCATAATCCCTCTCTTTTTGGAGAGAATTTCTCAAAAGATCTCCTCATTGGGAAAGAATATCCCATAATTCCTTTCTTTTAGGAAGTTTGCTAATTTGTAGCACTTATCTCCTTTCTTTTCTCCCCCTTTCCTCTTTTGGTTTGCTTTCTTCTATAAAAGCAAGGGTATTGGATCTCTTGCTCCTATTGCCTTCTTTTTGCAAAAGTCTTCAAGAGTGCTTCAAGATCAAGAATTCTCCTTCTTCTTCAAAGATCTTCAAGCTTTTTCTTCTTCTTCTCCATCAATGGCTTCAAGTAAGTTTCTTCTTTTTCCTTAAGAAACCCCATGTAGGAATAGAAAAAGGTTTTCTTTGTTTTCTTTTCTTTTCTTTTTGTTTCTTTTCTCTTTTTTTTTTCACGTGTATTCCTTTTTTTTTTTTTACACATTTTTCTTCTTTTCTTTTCTTTTTTTTTTTTTTGCACGGTTTTCTCTCTCTGTTTTTTTTTTACCGCGGCTCTTCTTTTTTTTTTCTCAAGGTTTCCTTTTTTTTTTTTTACCGTGTGTTTTTTTTTCTTCTTTTTCTTTTTATATCTTTTTTTTTGTGGCCGTACGGACAAGACCGTACGGTCATGGCCGTACGGCCACGTGGCCTGTGGGCAAAATTTTTTTTTTCTTCTTTATCTTTTTTTTTTTGAAAAGAGATTTTCTCTTTTTTTTTTTTTTTGGATTCTGAGATGCGCATGCATGACAACTTTCCTTCTATGCATTTTTTTTTTTAGAAAATGGAATTGGAAGTATGATAGTGCACACTTGGAAATCTTTTCGCAAGTCTTGGGATTTGGAGTTCGCAGCAATGTTGAGCCCTTCTTGGTCTTGCGGGGATTTTCTGAGGAGCTTTGCAAGTTTTGGATTCTGGAGCTCGCAGCAATGTTGAGCCCTTTTCCGATCTTGCGGATATTTGAGAAGCTTTGGCTTGATCTCGCAGCAATGTTTGAGTTTCGAGCCTTCTTTGAGAATTTTCTATGATTATGGGCTTGCAGCGATGTTGAGCCCATCTTCAAGCTCCTATTTCTTTCGGGGTGTTTCCCTTTTCTTCGGAATTGCCCCGGAATCATGCCAAATTTTCGCTAGATTTTTTTAACAAAATTCTGTCATTTTGATGATTGATTTTTTTTTTCATCCTTTGCAGGTAGTTCCTCCATAACGAACAAGGGTAAGGAGCCGGTCACTAATGCGCCTCGCCGTTCTACCAGATCCTCTAATGCGGCCGTACAGCAGGCCTGGGAGGAGGTTCAGTATGTTGAAAGGAACTTGGAAGAGTGTGACTCGCTCAACCGAGATGAGATGCGGCAACGTTTGATTTCCCTCAAGGATGAGGAGTATTATAAGATTATGCTAAGCAACCGTCCCTGGGTCACTGACGATCAGAGCATTGTGCCCAAGCCTACCTTCTTCTTTGGTGATGCCGTCCCCGACGATTCAACATACCAAAGGAGATGTTTTCAGTTCTCTTTCACAATTGATGGTGAGAAGAGAACTGTTTCTACCCGGTCGTCCTTCGATCGGACAATCTCGATCATGAGCCTTTCCTCCACATGCTCAAAGAGGGAAGATCCTCCAAGTTGGGTGAAGAGGACAAATGTGATTAAGACCAGGGTTTTTGTTGGCGGCCCTTCTGGTTTTGCAGAGAAGTCGCCTGCCGGTATGGACATTTTGATGTCGGCCAGCGGCTACCAAGGTTCAAACCATTCTTTGGTCGATTTGAGACCGGTGGGCCTTGGCATTTTCAGGGGCGATGGCAGCAATTGGGTGAAGTCGTTTCGACTTCGTGGCCGTTTCAGTGCTGACTCGAGCTGGGAGTCGTGGACTGATCACATCCTGCAGGTTGGCGGTGCCATTCTGAAGGAGGCCGAGATTTTTTATGTAGTTCGTGCTTTTCGGCAAACCGTGGTTTTCTCCGATGAGGCCTTTATGGCCATGCTGGAGTCGTTCCTTCCACAAACCAACACCTTCGTTGTCACAAATGGTGAGATTGGTTTTTCTTTAAAGGAACTGAGTGCCATCACTGGGCTGCCTATCCTCGGCAATCTCTATGAGGAGTTTATGCCTATCAACAGCGTCCTTGAGGAGCAGTTTGAGGAGTTCAGGCTTTTGTACTTTCAGCTCATCGCCTTCTATGATTTTTTTAAGGAGAAGGAGGGCTCAAAAGTCCGGTGTAGCAGTTGGAGGAGCGGTAGCTTTTTGTCTTCCAACTTCTTTGATAGCGGGGAGTCTTCTGAGAGTACGACCCAGGAAGCCAGGGCTAAGAACCCAGATTCGAAGAAGATCTCCGTCGTGCGAGAGAATTTGAGGGTATTCTTCGCGAGCACAGACGCCATTCATTCTGACATTGCGCTGCAGAGAGATCTCGCTGTCTACCTCACTTATTGGCTGGGTGAGGCTGTTTTTACTGGAGGAGATGGAACGCACATCAGGCCACATTGCATTTTTCCGGCTTGTCAGATGGCTTTCGGAGAGCGGCTTGCTTTGGTGCCTGCTCTTTACTCCTATTTGTGTACCGAACTGCAGGCTGCTGCTTTCCTGGTTCGGCTTGGGCTTCCCATGAACAGGGTATTTTCAGCCCACATTTTCTATTAGTGGTATGTATACCACTGTCCCAGTTTCCACCGATTGGGTGCTGCTCAGGACGATGACCCGTTATGATTCGGTTGGCTAGAGGGAAGCCTGTTTCCGAATCTCCTTTATCTGCCCGCTTAAGGATCCGACGATTCTGAAACGTTGTGTCTCCACGATTTTTTTGAGATTTTGCAAGTATCGACGAGGTGTCGCTTTCTTGCGATTTTGAGGTTTTGGAAGTATCGAATGGGGTTCGCATCCTTCCGATTTTTGGGTTTTGTGTGAGTATCGACTAAACGTCGCTTCCCCACAGTTTTTTTTTTTTTTTTAAAAACCATTTTTTGTTTAAAGACACGAGGGTCATAAATTTTGACTCAAAACTATCTTTGGTGGTAAAAGTCAGGGTGGACTAGGGTGGAAATTCCAAAGTCCTGATTTTTGTTTCAAACCATGAATTTTGGGTTCAAGGATTGAAAGTTTTGGTCAAGTTAGGGAAGAGGCTCCGAAACTTGGATTTTGGGTTTGATTTTTTTTTTTTTGTACAATGAAACATTGAAAGTAAGCATTGTTTTTTGGCTTTTTAGAAATTTCAACATAGGGATGAAAACTCTAAAAGGGGTGGGTTGGACGAGCAAGTACCTAGGAATAGGCTTTGGCCATGTAGGCATTACTCTGACCCGATGTAGGAAGTCTTCAAGGGTAGTACCGCTTCAAGAACTTGCCATTGATGGGCAGCATACATCTGTCACCTTCCATGTTTAGAAGAGCATATGCGCCATTGGAGAAGACTTTGTCGATGACGAAGGGTCCCTCCCATTTTGGTTCGAATTTGCCTTTGGATTTGTGGGCAAAAACCGTTGGCCTTTTCACCGCAAGAACCAAGTCACCTTTTTTGTGGGCGCGTTGCCTGACCCTTTTGTCAAAAGATCCTGCCATGCGTGCTTGGTAAAGCTCAACGCTTTGTAGAGCTTCGAGCCATCTTTCATCGAGATTATCCAGTTCTTGGAGTCTCAATTTGACATTGCTTTCTTGCGTCATTTCATTTTGTAGAGATACCCTTAAAGAAGGAATTTGTACCTCTAGGGGGACAACTGCTTCACATCCATAGACCAAGGAGAATGGTGTGCTATGGGTTGGTCCTCGAATGGTAGTCCGGTAGGCCCATAAAGCTTCAGGCAGTTTGTCGCTCCAGTCTCTTTTGTGAGTGGAGACCATTTTCTTGAGAATTTTGCAGAGTGTCTTGTTGAAGGCTTCTGCTAGTCCATTCGCTGCCGGGTTATACAGAGTCGAAGGACAACTTTGGATTTTGTATTTGTCGCAGAACCTATAGAATCTGTGATCCCGGAATTGTGGTCCGTTATCATGGACGAATCTTTTAGGTATGCCAAAGCGACAAATGATGTTGGTTCATAAGAATTGAATGACTGACGAGGTCTTCAGTTCACTGAACGCGAATGCTTCTGACCACTTGGAGAAATAATCCGTAGCGGCGAAGATGAAGTGACGACCTTTGCTTGATGGGGGAGAGATGTGACCTACGATGTCCATACCCCAGGCTTCGAAGGGCTATGAGATCGCTGTAGGATGTAGCCACTCTGGCGGCATGTGTACATAATCTCCATGAACTTGGCATTTTTGGCAATGTTTAGCAAATTGCATTGCGTCAGCCACCATGGTAGGCTAATAATAACCTAACCTTTTTATCTGATCGTAGAGCTTGGGACCAACCTGATGGGCTCCATAAAGACCAGCATGAACTTCTTTTAGAGTTTCTTCCGCCTCTTGTTGTGACAAGCAGCGTAGAAGTACTCCATTGAAGGATTTTCTGTAAAGCATTTTGGAGGGAATATCCAAATGAAAGTTTGGGGCTCGTCTTTGGATACTTACCCGCTCTTTTGGGTCTTCAGGTAGGATTCCGAACATAATATAATCAACGAACGGATCCCTCCAGTCGCCTATCGGAGGTTTAAGGATGGAAATTCGACCTCCGACCACTCGGTGCATTCAGCAACTGCTTGGTGTGTGTTGAGAGGGAGGAGAATCTTTCTTTGACACACTGTAATTTGCATGTTTTCCCCTTCTTGGGTTGCCATGGATGCAACAAGTCCAGCCAGGGCATCTGCACGGATGTTTTCACCTCTGCGGATGTGGGTGATGTGACAGATGTCAAAGTTTTGATGAAGCGATTGCGCCTCTTTGTAGTGAGGCAACAGATCAGGCTTCCTGATTTCATATTCCTGATTCATCTGGTTGACGATCAGTTGAGAATCCCCAAATGCTTCCAGCATGGTGATGCCAGATTTGAGGGCGAGTTCCAATCCTATAATCAGAGCTTGGTACTCAGCTGCATTATTTGAACATGGTTCTAGTAGCGAAAATGCGTGTGGAATCATGTATTTATTGGGGCTAACAAAGAGAATGCCAATTCCCAATATCGGCTTTCCTTTTTCATTTGTCCTGGTTGCACCATCGAAGTACATGTTCCAGGAGGCATTTGGTGAGGAAGTCTCCACGTTGTAGACAGGTTCGTCTGGGAGATCATCCCTGAGCGGAGAATCCTTAGGTAGTGGATGCTCTGCGAGAAAGTCTGCCAGAGCTTGACCTTCGATTGCTTTCTGTGGTACATACCTAATATCAAATTGTGACAAAAGGATGGACCATTTTGCCAGCCGGGCATTGAGAGAACCTGCTTTTGTGACAAGGACCTTTAAAAGATTGATCCTCGATATCAGGTATATTGTGTTTGACAGCAAATAGTGACGCAGCTTTTGTACGGCGAACATCACTGCCAAACATTCTTTTTCGACTGGAGAGTAGCGATGCTCTGCACCTACCAACATGCGACTGCGGTAGTATAGAGCAGCTTCTTTTCCTCCATCATTTTCTTGTGCAAGTAGAGCACCCAAAGAATAGTCGAGAGCTCTTGTGTACAAGATGAATGGTTTTCCAGTTGTGGGAACAGCCAACACCGGAGTCTTGGTCAGGTATGACTTGATGTCTTGAAATGCAGCTTCACATTCAGCATCCCAAACAAAGTCTACACCTTTCTTCATTAGGCGAGAAAATGGATGGCATTTTCCTGATAGATTGGAAATGAACGGTCGGATGTATGCCAATTTTCCTTGAAGCCCTTTTAGTTCTCTTAGGATTCTTGGAGATGGCATTTCTAGAATTGCTTGGACTTTGATGGGGTCAAGTTCTATTCCAGCTTTCCGAACTATGAATCCGAGAAACTTACCAGATGAGACACCGAAGAAGCATTTGAGGGGATTCATTCGCAGTTTGTGTTTGCGAAGCCGGAGGAAGACTTCTCGAAGATCTTGGAGATGGTCTTCTTTCCTTTTGCTTTTGACGGCGAGGTCATCAACATAACATTCGACCGTCTTGTGCTGCATATCTTGGAATATCTTCATCATAGCCCTTTGATATGTTGCACCAGCATTTTTCAGACCAAATGGCATGACAGTGTAGCAATACACGCCAAATGGGGTCCGAAAGGATGTATGCCTTTCATCTTCGGGATGCATCTTTATCTGGTTGTAGCCAGAGAAGCCGTCCATGAAAGTCATTCGCTCAAACCCGCAGGTGTTGTCAATCATTACCTCCGGTATGGGGAGCGGGAATTCATCTTTGGGGCATGCATTATTCAGGTCTCTATAGTCAATATAGACTCTGATTTGCCCATTTTTCTTTGTCATAGGGACGATGTTGGCCAACCATTCAGGATGCTATTCCTCGCGGATGAAGCCAACGTTTTTGAGTTTCTGAACTTCTTGTTCAATTTTGTCCATCACATCAGGACGGAATCTTCTTTGGCCTTGTTTGACAGGCTTGATATTTTCTTGCAGGTTGAGTTTGTGAACTGCTATTTTGGGATCTAAGCCAGGCAAGTGTAAGACCATGCAAAACAATCAACAAACTCACGAAGAAAAGAGACATACTCGGGTAACTCCTCATCCTTTATATTCTTGCTTATGAATACAGGACGTGGGTTATCTGGTATTCCCAAGTCTATCTTTTGAACAGAATCTTCTGTCGGAAGGTTTGAATTTGGTTCCTCCACAACATTTTCGGAGGCTTCCAGCTCAACAAGACCTTCTGGATTTCCAAGGGCGTTTTCAGACCATGGCTCCGTTTCTGTCCATAAATCTTCTTGATCGGTATTCTTCTCAAGACTTGCTATGAGATGATCCCAATCACCAGCTGAAACTGGGTCGAAGTAAGGCACTTCTTTTGGAGACGACGGCTCTTCTGAATCAGAGAACCGTGCGTCTGTGTCATCGGACAATTCCTCTTCATCATTAGAGAAATCATACCAATTTGATGAGCTTCCTGGGTCCTTGTCAGGTAACTCTTCAAAGAGATATCCAGGGAGATCGATGTCTTCATCGACATGAGATGTGGAGGCTTGGTTGGCAAAACGACTCTGCAGCCTTTGTGTCAGCTGTCTCATCGGAGTGTCAGGATCATACCCCAATTCGTATGAAGACTTGTCTATGCGATGCTGGAGTTTCCAATTTTCCAGCTGACTTTTTGTCAGGGTGGGTTCCAATGGTGTGAGAATACCACGGCCACCTCCCAAACCAATTGGATTTTGAGCATCATAGCCCATTTTCTTCATGATAGCTTGTGCCATTGGACTATACATGGATAGTTGAGGCATACCTTCATTTCGGAAAGGCTCAAGTAGGCAGTTTGATGAAGAAGCGTCTGATCTATGGAAAAAGATTGGTTTATCTTTTGCCGACGTTTCCGGAACGACGAAGGTAGCAGACGCAGGATCTTCTACGTCAGCAGGGGTCTCCAATGGAGTGAGAGCAGGCCGAACTTGCTGAGTATCAGCTTGGCTTGACGATGTATCATCTTCAGTCTCTGAATCCGAATCCGTGTCTTGTATGATAGACACGAAGGAGACAACAAACTTGCCCCCTGTCTTTTGCTCTGTCTTCTTTGCTTTAGTAGTGATTACCAAAGGTTTGAAAGACTTGAAGGAGATGACGAAGGGAGACTGATTGCTCTCTTTGAGTTTGCCGGAAGGTTTGTTTTCTTCCGATGATCGCTGAGGAGCCTTGCCTTTATCTTTTTGGAGATTGCCGACAAAGGATGCTGTTTTCTCCTCCTTTTCTTCTTTTTCATCCTTGTACATCCGAGAGTCTGCAAAATGGACTTCCTTGCCTTTGAAGGGCTTTTTGTCTGCAAACACTCGATGTATCAAGCCGTCGTCGCCAACAAACTTGATGCACTGATGTAGAGTCGAAGGAACGACACCGTTTTCATGTATCCATGGGCGTCCAAGAAGGATGTTGTAGCATGAAGGGGTTTTTATTGCATATACGGTGACCTCAGAGATAAGATCGCCAATTTGCAACCTGAACCGGATTTTGCCAATGGGCCTTTGAGCACTCCCATCGTATCCAAAGATGGACACAGATGTGTGGCTTAGTTTACTAGGTGGGATACCCAGCTCTTCGAGTGCCGAAGTAGAGATGAGGTTGAGTGCAGAACCCGGGTCGATCTAGACCCTGTGTATCGGCATCTCTTTGATGTACCCTGTGAAGTACAAGGGTCGGTTGTGCTTCGTCTCACCTAGCAGGAGGTCTTCCTCATTGAAGGCAATGGTAGCACTTGCGGCTTTTTGGACTGAGAGGCATTCAGTGCAAGGTCCTCCAGCTTCTTTCTTTTCTCCCTTTGAGGAGGTTTTTGATTTTGTGACCCTATAGTCCATTTCAATTTGCAGGATTTGCGGGGCATGTTTGTCGACATCCAGATTCAGCCTTTGCAGTTATGAAATGAGACTATCACGAGTTTGTGGTGACATTCACAATAAGTCTAGGATGTGCAGTCGTGTAGGTATGTGTTTGAAGTGCTCGATCAAGTCATACTTGAAAGCCTCCTTTAGGCCTGCATTTTCATTATCACCACCGCTTGGGGCATTTACAGCTTGTTTTCCCGAAGGATTTACATAAGAAGAAGAAGAAGGTTGGTTATAGTTTTTGTGGTAATCCCGGCCAGAGTGGGTACCTTTCCCAACTTCAAAAGCTTCTAGAGGTGGTTCTTCTTTCGGAAGACCCCCTTCGGGCTCAAGGGGCTGATCTTCCCCATTTACTGAAAACGTTTCTGCAGCAGCATTGCCGTCTTCAGTTATTGCGTTGCATGGAGCATTTTCCGGGAACAAGTCCTGAACAACTTCTAACAACTTTTCTTCTTTGTCCAGTATTTCATCAGTCCAGACATCTCCTATGAGGTTGGGTACCTGGGACCAATTGACTGGGTTTTCTTTGAAGACTTCATCAGCTAGAGCTTCTTCATGGTGATCAGTCGGAAGAGGCTTGAGCTCTGATGTCACTGTTTCAAGAGACGATGGCTGAGAAGGTGCTATCTCAGTGGAAGTCACCCGAGAATATGTAGCTCTAGAAGATATGCTACTGGATACATTTTGAGAGTCCGTGGCCTCAGCAAATGGAGCTTCAGAGGCATTATCATCCTGAACTATCACATTACAGGCAACTTTGATAGAAGATGCCTCCATAATGGACCGTTGGGAATCAGACTCATCCTCCGATCTAAGAGGATCATCAATCCAGAAACTTTCTTCATTTTCCGGAGTCACTGGAGGAGATGCTTGTGGATTTTTCGGGACTTCCGGTTCTGGATTTTGATGAAGTTGGTTGATGCGATCCTGCTCCTGCTCTATGGCTAGACGCTGCAAGATCCTCGCATATTTTTCAAGACCGGGCATAGGAGCCAAATCTTTTTCTTCATCTGCCCCTTGTGGTTCGACCTGGTTGGGATCCACTAGAGCATTTGTTTGTACCGTGTTAACAGCATTTTGGGCAGCCTCTTGGTCTTCATCATCATCAGACCAGGATCCTTGTGGCTGGAAGGGGTTATACAAGATTACTGGCATAAGGTGGGATTCCGGGATCCATTCTTCGTCAGAGAGATATTCCCCGGTTTCAAGGGATTCCTCCCACTCATCGGTGTCACTGGCAGTGTCATTGGACTCGTATCCATTCATGGAGAATCCAACTACCGAGTTACAAGAGTACGATGCCCCCTGCGTAGTCTCATCTCTGAACCGTGGTGGCATGAAATCACTGAGAGTGAATTTTCTTATCACTCTTGGAACTTTGGGGAGAGACCCCTCTGTTGCCCCCAGTGAAGCGGTAGAGGAGGTTTCTGCTTTTTCAGGAACCTCTTGTTTTGTTTGAGCCTTCTCCTGCTGTTTGAGCTTGCGGAGTTGTCTCTTGGCTTGCTTTCGCTGTTGAGCGGTCGGCTTTGTTTTGACGATCTCCCAATTTTAATCTTCTAGGAGATTGGGATGTACCCATATGGGTTGTCCTTCTTGTGTTGGGCAAGGCACCAGCTCTTGGGACATTTGGGTCATTTTTATTACCTTGAAGGAAGTAGTGACTTTTTCCTTTGATGATTTGGATGTTTGTCCATATGACACCATGTTAACGGAGGCAGACCCATAGTTTTTGTAAAAGGTGATGACTCCGTTTTTCCACATCTCGTTGATCTTCTCTCTCACAAAGAAACATTGGTTGAGAGGATGCGAGACCATTTGGTGGTATGGACAATATCGGGGATTGTTGATTTTGCCAACATCTCCCGGTCTTTTGGGGTTAGGCAAGGTGAGTTTACCATTTGCCAGGAGAGCCCCAAATATTTCTTCGACGTCTTCATCGAACGGGTATTTCTTTTCTACTCGTTCTTTGAAGGCATCAAAGAGTTCAGGTCTCTTACCTGCAGCTTTATTTTCAGCTTTCTTTGGTGGCTGAGGAGCTGACTTGGTTTGCACATTGAGAACCTCCTTTTTCTTTGGCTTGGAGGTCGGAATGACGGTCTGCTCCTTCTTTGATGACTTTTGACTGTTGAGGTCTTTGATCACCGTTTCAGCCTCCATAGACGCTTCTAGGAGTTCTCCCAAGTTTTTTGATTTGTTACCGATGATCATGGAGTGGATCCTTGCTCTCATGTTGTTTCGGCAAATGTCGACTAACGACGCTTGTGGCAGCACATCTGAGCATTTGCATGCCATTGCTTTCCACTTGTGAATGAAGTCGTATGTCGACTCATTATCTCCCTGTTTAAGGCTGCAGAGCTGAGCCATAGTAACAGGATGATCCTCACCTTTGAAGTGGGTCAGGAAACGTGTCTCTAGCATGGTCCAATTTTGAATGGAGTCCTCTGGCAGAGTGGAATACCAAGCAAAGGCCGTACCTTTTAGGGTACTTGCAAAGAGCCGGATCTTGAGTGCATCTTGATCCGCAATCGTTCCTGTCAGGATCTTGAAGTGGATGACATGCTGTCTGGCTGAACCTTTCCCCGTATATGTTTGGAGAAGAGGTTGTTTGAACTTTGGGGGAAACGGAACCGAGTCCATCCATAAGGGATATGGTGGCTTGATCCCATGCTCCTTCAATGTATCCTCTTCTTTTACTTTGGCGAGGATATTGTCTACGTCCTTTTTAGTAAGGGCGTTTGACTCATCTTCTTCACCGTTTGCCTCATCTTGTGGAGGAACTTCCTCATTGTTTGGTGGAAGCTGGAGAGTGAGAAGGAGGTTTTCCATCAGAACCTCTATTCTCTGTTGTCCTTGCTCTAGCTGCTGAATGCGTAGAGCCATGTCATCATGTGCTGGAGGTTGCTCAGAGTTTGTGACCAAGACATTCATCCTTCGTGAGTCGAAAGAGGATACCGTCTTAGTGACTGAGCTGGAGCTCATTCTTTTAGATGAAGAGTCCGAGGAATGATCACTCCGATGTCCCTGGCTTGAAGGAGTGGGAGAGTCTTCCTGATGTCTTCTCGTTCGGGAGACGCTGTGAGTCACCGGTCGTCTGACATGTATTTTCGTCGCTGACTTCTAGCGTCTTTTGGTTTTACCAACCATGTGGACAGCAACAACTTGGTCGTGTCTTTTTTTTTCGACCCATTTTTGGGAGATTTGAAGCTCAGAGTGCTGGGTTCTTTGCTTCTCTAATCTCTTTTGTCGATATGCCGCGCGGCGACGTATGCAACGAGCAATTTGAGCTCAAACATTTGAGCAATTTGGCCCCTCCCAATCTGAACGTTGGCTCAAACATTTCTGCGAGCCATTGCACGAAAAAGGAAAAGAACCAAAGTTTCTTTAATTTGAATCCAAAAGAGAGAAAACCCTTTTTTTGTTGAGAAAAGAAAGAATGGAAACAAGTTCAAAGAAAGAAGTTTCCAAAGAATCCCATCTCATGTTTTTTTTTTTATACAAGATCCAACATAGGCCACCAACTAGAAGGGAGCCAAGGATTCTAAGCATCGTGTTCTCAATCGAGCGAGTCCCACCGGGTGTGCCAACTTGATGGACCCATCTTTTTTCTTTCTTGCCTTCCTCCGTCCCGGGTCCGCCGAGGTGCGGCGGGGCGAAAAGAAAAAAAAGAGCAAGCATCAACATTTTTCTGTACGGGTATGCCAGATTTTCTATTCTACTTGGAATTTGAAATGGTGATCCGGAGATTCACCTTCACAAGTAGAAAAGGAAATCAACTTTTTTCTAACTTTCCATTTGCACATATATTTTAAAGAAAGAGACAATTTTTTAATGCCGTGAAAGGCGGTTTTGCCGTGATAGGCGATTTTGTGCCGTAGAAGGCAGTTTACAAATCTCATCAAAATGTAAAGACAAGAAATGTGATTTTTATGTCTCTTTAAAAAAATACACAATACAACAGAAAAGTAAGAAAAGGAATCTGACTTCTCAAGAGATCGTGGGGACTCGTTCAGATCGACGGTCGCGAGTCATGTATGGACTCTGCCATCGTCCTTCAGATGAGAACACTTGATGCTTTGATTCACTTGGCTTGGCTTGGACCTCAGATTTTTAGAGGATAAAGACCAAGAGAATGTCTTATATCCAATAAAAAAACCAAGTAGACAGGCTGAAAAGCCGCATCTGAGCCATGTTGGATAGAAGAAGAGAGGACATCTTGGGGGGGTGGCCCCCCAAGGGACTTCGATCACCTTGTAGAATTTACAGCAGAGTTTCTTCAGAGTAGCTGAGCTTCTTTGCGCAGAGATTTCTCCGAGAGTTTTTAGCAATTTTTTGGGGATTTTTCAGAACCCTTCAGATGTTTTTTTTTTCTTCACTTCAAACAATATTTCTGGACCCTTTCTCCTTGGAATGACCGCCTATTTCTGTTTTCTCCTGTATTTTTCTTTGAAATTCATCTTCATTTATTAGCTTAATTCCTCTGAAGAAAACCTGTTGAAAGGCTGTGCAAATCAGAGCAAAAAGTTTCCTATTTTTTGGAAAAGCCGAAGACTCTGTAGCCGATTTTCCGCCAAGAGTTGAAACTGGGTCAAACGATGTCGGAATGACCTGAAATTTGAGGTGAAGCTTCTCGGGCATTAGATAGGACCAACCATGGGCTTTTATTTGAGTTTTGAAGCCGTTTGGGGTCCCGTCGATGCTTGACTTGATTTCACCGTGCGGAAGATGTCGAGCTTTGAAGTACTGTCATCCGATGTCCGATTGACCTGAAATTTGACGGGGAGCCTATTGGAGTCATTTTGAGATGATCCATTAGCTCCGATTTGGGTGCCATGGTCCCGGGGAGCTTCGCCGCCGGTAGGCTTGATTTCGCTTCGGAGCATCAAAACCGGGTCAAACGTTGTCGGAATGACCTGAAATTTGACGTGCAGCCATTTGGAAGCATGCAGAAGCTACTCATGTGTTTTGTTTGATGAGTGGCGGCATCAGAGGTTCTCGCCGCCGGGAGGCTTGATTTCGCCGTTCAAGAGTTGATGGAGGGTCAAACGGTGTCGGTTTGACTTGAAATTCGACATCCATAGACTCTGATCGAAGGTTTGATGTATTTGACTCTATCGCCGTCGGGAGCTCCCGCACAGCTGTTAGAGGATTGAAGTTAGGCCAAATGGTGTCGAAATGGCCCGAGACTTCATGTGTACCCTTATTTTGGCTACTTTGAAAGATCTTGGAGTTTTTGCTTGGCTCTGTCAAGATCTGATGCCTGAAGCAGCTTCGCCTGTTTGTAGTAGGATGCGGCTCCATATAGCTTTTGATGTTGATAAGGCAAAGTGACATTTTTGGTGTCAACACTGGGTTTCAGGGATGTTTAGGTCTAAAACTCGTGCTTCGGATGGTTGATAATCTATTTCACTATGAAACCACGTTCTAGGTGGGTGTATGAAACCACTGGCTCCAAAGGGCAATTTTAGAAGTCCGCGGCTGAAAGAAGAGCTCTCGGAAGTTCTTTGAATCCGTTTTCGTTTAAGATGAGATTCGGGGAAATTCGGGCTAAAGAACTAATCCCGTGGGGTTCTGAGCCTTTTCAGAATGAAAGAGTTTGATTGATATTTTGTGCGGCTCTGAGAAGATGGTGGCTGTAGACCGCATTCGACGCAATCCGCGGTTGAACGATGTGCTCTGAAAAATACTGTGATGGCTCTTTACTTTAAAATGGGTTTCCGGCAAATTAGGGCTTAGGAACCAATCTCGCGGGACTCAGTCTCATTTCCTTCTTAAAACCGTATCTAGTGCAATCAATGGCCAGTACTTGGATAAGAATACGAGTTGGATGATTCTGGGGCATTCCGGGGTGTTGCTATTTGCCTTCCGGATTGCCATGCGTTAAATACGATTCTAGGCCGACAAACACATTTTTTGATATTCCGAGACAAGTATCCCTTCGAAATGAGTTTCAAGCGATTGTGTGGTTTGGAACGCACTGCAAGGGTTTCAAGGTCCTTTAACACCGAGACCCGTGCCTCGGGAAGTTCATTCGTGATTCTAGGCGGATCAGCGAAGCTATATGCTGTAGACCACATTTCACACAAATGATTGTTTCGATACGCGCACTCCAAAGATCTTTGATACATTTTATTTTAAAACAGGTCTCAGGAAAAGTAGGGATTAAGAGCTGATCTCATGAGATTCTTCCAGGTTTCCGACAGATAAAAGAATCTTGTGCAATCAGTAGCCCGTATTTGGATAAAAGCGCGTGCCGGATGACTCTAGGGTCTAGGGTCTAGTCCTTTGCTTTGAAATGCATTTACCAAAATTCCATGCCGAAATACGCATGTAATGATAATCTAAGATACTTTTCGGTTTGAATAGGGTTTCGGGCGATTCACGGGCAAGGAAGGCGTTTCCTGGGCATCAGGGATGTTTAGGTCTGAAACTCGTGCTTCGGACAGTTCCTAATCTATTTCACTATGAAACCACGTTCTAGGTTGGTGTATGAAACCATTGGCTACAAAGGGCGTTTGACGAGGTCCGCGGCTGAAAGAAAGCTCTCGGAAGTTCTTTGAGTCCGTTTTCGTTTAAGACGGGATTCGGGGAAATTCGGGCTAGAGAACTAATCCCGTGGGGTTCTGAGCCTTTTCTGAATGAAGGAGTTTGATTGATATTTTTTGCGGCTCTGGGCAGATAGTGGCTGTAGACCGCATTCGACGCAATCCGCGGTTGAACGATGTGCTCTGAAAAATTCTGTGTTGGCTCTTTACTTTAAAATGGGTTTCCGGCAAATTAGGGCTTAGGAACCAATCTCGCGGGACTCAGTCCCATTTCCTTCTTAAAATTGTATCTAGTGCAATCAATGGCCGGTACTTGGATAAGAACACGAGTTAGATGATTCTGGGGCGTTCTGGGGTGTTGCTATTTGCCTTCTGGATTGCGATGCGTTAAATATGATTCTAGGCCGACAAACACATTTTATGATATTCTGAGACACCTATCCCTTCGAAATGAGTTTCAGGCGATTGTGTGGTTTGAAACGCACTACAAGGGTTTCAAGGTCTTTTAACACCGAGACCCGTGCCTCGGGAAGTTCGTTCGTGATTCTAGGCGGATCAGCGAAGCTATATGCTGTAGACCACATTTCACACAAATGATTGTTTGGATACGCGCTCTCCAAACATCTTTGATACGTTTTATTTTAAAACGGGTCTCAGGAAAAGTTTGGATTAAGAGCCGATCTCATGAGATTCTTCCAGGTTTCTGACCGACAAAAGAATCTTGAGCATTCAAGAGCCCGTATTTGGATAAAAGCGCGTACTGGATTACTCTAGGGTCTCGGGCCTCGTCCTTTGCCTCGAAATGCGTTTACCACAACTCCAAGCCGAAATACACATGTAACGATAATCAAAGATACTTTTCGTTTTGAATAGGGTTTCGGGCGATTCACTGTTAAGGAACGCATTACACGGGCTTCAGGGAAGTTTAGCTCTGAAACACGTGCTTCGGACAGTTCCTAATCTATTTCACTATGAAACCACGTTCTAGGTGGGTTTATGAAACCACTGGCTCCAAAGGGCGTTTCACGAAGTCCGCGGCTGAAAGAAGAGCTCTCGGAAGTTCTTTGAATCCGTTTTCGTTTAAGACGGGATTCGAGGAAATTTGGGCTAAAGAACTAATCACGTGGGGTTCTGAGCCTTTTTTTAATGAAAGAGTTTGATTGATATTTTGTGCGGCTTTAGGAAGTTGTTGGTTGTAGACCGCATTCGACGCAACCCGCGGTTGAACGATGTGCTCTGAAAAATACTGTAATGTCTCTTTACTTCAAAATGGGTTTCCGACAAATTTGTGCTTAGGAACCAATCTCGCGGGACTCAGTCCCATTTTCTTCTTAAAACTGTATCTAGTGGAATCAATGACTAGTACTTGGATAAGAACACGAGCTGAATGATTCTGGGGCGTCCCGGGGTGTTTCTATTTTTTCTTCTGGATTGCGATGCGTTTGATACAATTCTAGGCCGGCAAACACATTTTATGATATTCTGAGACACGTTTCCCTTCGAAATGAGTTTCAAGCGATTGTGTGGTTTGGAATGCACTGTAGGGGTTTCAAGGTCCTTTAACACCGAGACCTGTGCCTCGGGCAGTTCGTTCGTGATTCTAGGTGGATCTGTGAAGCAATATGCTGTAGACCACATTTCACACAAATGATTGTTTGGATACGCGCTCTTTAAAGATCTTTGATATGTTTTACTTTAAAACGGGTGCCAGGAAAAGTAGGGATTAAGAGCTGATCTCATGAGATTCTTCCAGGTTTCCGACCGACAAAAGAATCTTATGCAATCAATGGCCCCTTTTTGGATAAAAGCGCTTGCCGGATGACTCTAGGGTCTAGGGTCTAGTCCTTTGCTTTGAAATGCGTTTACCAAAATTCCATGCCAAAATACACATGTGATGATAATCTAAGACACTTTTCGCTTTGAATAGAGTTTCTGGTGATTCACGGGCAAGGAACACATTTTCTAGGCTTCGGGGATCTTTAGGTCTAAAACTCGTGCTTCGGACAGTTCCTAATCTATTTCACTATGAAACCACGTTCTAGGTGGGTGTATGAAACCACTGGCTCCAAACGGCGATTCACGAATTCCACGGCTGAAAGAAGAGCTATCGGAAGTTCTTTGAATCCGTTTTCGTTTAAGACGGGATTCGTGGAAATTCGGGCGAGAGAACTAATCCCGTGGGGTTCTGAGCCTTTTCTGAATGAAAGAGTTTGATTGATATTTTTTGCGGCTCTGGGCAGATAGTGGCTGTAGACCGCATTCGACGCAATCCGCGGTTGAACGATGTGCTCTGAAAAATTCTGTGACGGCTCTTTACTTAAAAATGGGTTTCAGGCAAATTAGGGCTTAGGAACCAATCTCGCGGGACTCAGTCCCATTTCCTTCTTAAAACCGTATCTAGTGCAATCAATGGCCAGTACTTGGATAAGAACACGAGTTGGATGATTCTGGGGCGTTCCGAGGTGTTGCTATTTGCCTTCTGGATTGCGATGCGTTACATACGATTCTAGGCCGACAAACACATTTTATGATATTCTGAGGCACGTATCCCTTTGAAATGAGTTTCAAGCGATTGTGTGGTTTGGAACGCACTGCAGGGGTTTCAAGGTCCTTTAACACCGAGACCCGTGCCTCGGGAAGTTCGTTCGTGATTCTAGGCGGATCTGCAAAGCTATATGCTGTAGACCACATTTCACACAAATGATTGTTTGGATATGCGCTCACCAAAGATCTTGATCTTTGATACATTTTTCTTTAAAACGGGTCTCAGGGAAAGTTGGGATTAAGTGCTGATCTCAAGAGATTCTTCCAGATTTCCGACAGACAAAAGAATCTTGTGCAATCAATAGCCCGTATTTGGATAAAAGCGCGTGCCGGATGACTCTAGGATCTAGGGTCTAGTCCATTGCATCGAAACGCGTTTACCAAAATTCCATGCCGAAATACACATCTAATGATAATTTAAGAAACTTTTCGTTTTGAATAGAGTTTCGGGCGATTCACGGGCAAGGAACGCATTTTCTGGGCTTCAGGGATGTTTAGGTCTCAAACTCGTGCTTCGGACAATTCCTAATCTATTTCACAATGAAACCACGTTCTAGGTGGGTGTATGAAACCACTGGCTCCAAAGGGCGATTCACGAAGTCCGCCGCTGAGAGAAGAGCTCTCGAAAGTTCTTTGAATCCGTTTTCGTTTAAGACGGGATTCGGGGAAATTCGGGCTAGAGAACTAATCCCGTGGGGTTCTGAGCCTTTTTTGAATGAAAGAGTTTGATTGATATTTTGTGCGGCTTTGGGAAGATGTTGGTTGTAAACCGCATTCGACGCAACCTGTGGTTGAACGATGTGCTCTGAAAAATACTTTGATGTCTCTTTACTTAAAAATGGGTTTCCGGCAAATTAGGGCTTAGGAACCAATCTCGCGGGACTCAGTCCCATTTCCTTATTAAAACCGTATCTAGTGCAATCAATGGCCAATACTTGGATAAGAACACGAGGTGGATGATTCTGGGGCGTTCCGGGGTATTACTATTTCTCTTCTGGATTGCGATGCGTTTGATACAATTCTAGGCCGACAAACACATTTTAAGATATTCTGAGACACGTTTCCCTTCGAAATGAGTTTCAAGCGATTGTGTGGTTTGGAACGCACTGCAGAGGTTTCAAGGTCCTTTAACACCGAGACCTGTGCCTCGGTTAGTTCGTTCGTGATTCTAGGTGGATCTGCGAAGCTATATGTTGTAGACCACATTTCACACAAATGATTGTTTGGATACGCGCTCTCCAAAGATCTTTGATACATTTTACTTTTAAACAGGTCTCTGGAAAAGTTGGGATTAAGAGTTGATCTCATGAGATTCTTCTAGGTTTCCGACAGACAAAAGACTCTTGTGCAATCAGTAGCCCGTATTTGAATAAAAGCGCATGCCGGACGACTCTAGGGTCTAGGGTCTAGTCGTTTGCTTTGAAATGAGTTTACCAAAATTCCATGCCGAAATACACATGTAATGATAATCTAAGACACTTTTCATTTTCAATAGAGTTTCGGGCGATTCACGGGTAAGGAACACATTTTCTGGGCCTCAGGGATGTTTAGGTCTAAAACTCGTGCTTCGGACAGTTCCTAATCTATTTCATTATTAAACCACGTTCTAGGTGGGTGTCTGAAACCACTAGCTCCAAAGGGCGATTCACGAAGTCCGCGGCTGAGAGAAGAGCTCTCGGAAGTTCTTTGAATCCGTTTTCGTTTAAGACGGGATTTGGGGAAATTCGGGCTAGAGAACTAATCCCGTGGGGTTCTGAGCCTTTTCTGAATGAAAGAGTTTCATTGATATTTTGTGCGGCTCTAGGAAGATGGTGACTGTAGACCGTATTCGACTTAATCCGTGGTTGAACGATGTGCTCTGAAAAATACTGTGATGTCTCTTTACTTTAAAATGGGTTTCCGGCAAATTAGAGCTTAAGAACCAATCTCGCGGGACTGAGTGTAATTTCCTTCTTAACACCGTATCTAGTGCAATCAATGGCCAGTACTTGGATAAGAACACGAGTTGGATGATTCTGGGGCGTTCCGGGGAGTTACTATTCGTCTTCTGGGTTGCGATGCGTTTGATACGATTCTAGGCCGACAAACACATTTTATGATATTCTGAGACTCGTATCCCTTCGAAATGAGTTTCAAGCGATTGTGTGGTTTGGAACGCACTGAAGAGGTTTCAAGGTCCCTTAACACCGAGACCTGTGCCTCGGGTAGTTCGTTCGTGATTCTAGGCGGATCTGCAAAGCTATATGCTGTAGACCACATTTCACACAAATGATTGTTTGGATACGCGCTCTCCAAAGATCTTTGGTACATTTTACTTTAAAACGGGTCTCTAGAAAAGTTGGGATTAAGAGTTGATCTCATGAGATTCTTCCAGGTTTCCGACAAACAAAAGAATCTTGTGCAATCAATAGACCGACTTTAGATAAAAGCTCGTGCCGGATGACTCTAGGGTCTAGGGTCTAGTCCTTTGCTTCGAAATGCGTTTACCAAAATTCCATGTCGAAATACACATTTAATGATAATCTAAGACACTTTTCGTTTTGAATAGAGTTTGGGGCGATTCACGGGCAAGGAACGCATTTTCTGGGCTTCCGGGATGTTTTGGTCTAAAACTCGTGCTTCGGACAGTTCCTAATCTATTTCACTATTAAACCACGTTCTAGGTGGGTGTCTGAAACCACTGGCTCCAAACGGCGATTCACGAAGTCCGCGGCTGAGAGAAGAGCTCACGGAAGTTCTTTGAATCCGTTTTCATTTAGGACGGGATTTGGGGAAATTCGGGCTATAGAACTAACCCCGTGGGGTTCTGAGCCTTTTCTGAATGAAAGAGTTTCATTGATATTTTGTGCGGCTCTGGGAAGATGGTGGCTGTAGACCGCATTCGACACAATCCGTGGTTGAACGATGTGCTCTGAAAAATACTGTGATGTCTCTTTACTTTAAAATGGGTTTCCGGCAAATTAGGGCTTAGGAACCAATCTCGCGGGACTCAGTCCCATTTCCTTCTTAAAACCGTATCTAGTGCAATCAATGGCCAGTACTTGGATAAGAACACGAGTTGGATGATTTTGGGGCGTTCCGAGGTGTTGCTATTTGCCTTCTGGATTGCGATGCGTTACATACGATTCTAGGCCGACAAACACATTTTATGATATTCTGAGGCACGTATCCCTTCGAAATGAGTTTCAAGCGATTGTGTGGTTTGGAACGCACTGCAGGGGTTTTAAGGTCTTTTAACACCGAGACCCGTGCCTCGGGAAGTTCGTTCGTGATTCTAGGCGGATCTGCAAAGCTATATGCTGTAGACCACATTTCACACAAATGATTGTTTGGATATGCGCTCACCAAAGATCTTGATCTTTGATACATTTTTCTTTAAAACGGGTCTCAGGAAAAGTTGGGATTAAGTGCTGATCTCATGAGATTCTTCCAGATTTCCGACAGACAAAAGAATCTTGTGCAATCAATAGCCCGTATTTGGATAAAAGCGCGTGCCGGATGACTCTAGGATCTAGGGTCTAGTCCATTGCTTCGAAACGCGTTTACCAAAATTCCATGCCGAAATACACATCTAATGATAATCTAAGACACTTTTCGTTTTGAATAGAGTTTCGGGCGATTCACGGGCAAGGAACGCATTTTCTGGGCTTCAGGGATGTTTAGGTCTCAAACTCGTACTTCGGACAGTTCCTAATCTATTTCACTATGAAACCACGTTCTAGGTGGGTGTATGAAACCACTGGCTCCAAAGGGCGATTCACGAAGTCCGCCGCTGAGAGAAGAGCTCTCGAAAGTTCTTTGAATTCGTTTTCGTTTAAGACGGGATTCGGGGAAATTCGGGCGAGAGAACTAATCCCGTGGGGTTCTGAGCCTTTTTTGAATGAAAGAGTTTGATTGATATTTTGTGCGGCTTTGGGAAGATGTTGGTTGTAAACCGCATTCGACGCAACCTGTGGTTGAACGATGTGCTCTGAAAAATACTTTGATGTCTCTTTACTTAAAAATGGGTTTCCGGAAAATTAGGGCTTAGGAACCAATCTCGCGGGACTCAGTTCCATTTCTTTATTAAAACCGTATCTAGTGCAATCAATGGCCAGTACTTGGATAAGAACACGAGGTGGATGATTCTGGGGCGTTCCTGGGTATTACTATTTGTCTTCTGGATTGCGATGCGTTTGATATAATTCTAGGCCGACAAACACATTTTAAGATATTCTGAGACACGTTTCCCTTCGAAATGAGTTTCAAGCGATTGTGTGGTTTTGAATGCACTGCAGCGGTTTCAAGGTCCTTTAACACCGAGACCTGTGCCTCGGTTAGTTCGTTCGTGATTCTAGGCGGATCTGCGAAGCTATATGTTGTAGACCACATTTCAAACAAATGATTGTTTGGATACGCGCTCTCCAAAGATCTTTGATACATTTTACTTTTAAACAGGTCTCTGGAAAAGTTGGGATTAAGAGTTGATCTCATGAGACTCTTCTAGGTTTCCAACAGACAAAAGACTCTTGTGCAATCAATAGCCCGTATTTGAATAAAAGCGCATGCCGGACGACTCTAGGGTCTAGGGTCTAGTCGTTTGCTTTGAAATGAGTTTACCAAAATTCCATGCCGAAATACACATGTAATGATAATCTAAGACACTTTTCGTTTTCAATAGAGTTTCGGGCGATTCACGGGTAAGGAACACATTTTCTAGGCCTCAGGGATGTTTAGGTCTAAAACTCGTGCTTCGGACAGTTCCTAATCTATTTCATTATTAAACCACGTTCTAGGTGGGTGTCTGAAACCACTGGCTCCAAAGGGCGATTCACGAAGTCCGCGGCTGAGAGAAGAGCTCTCGGAAGTTCTTTGAATCCGTTTTCGTTTAAGACGGGATTTGGGGAAATTCGGGCTAGAGAACTAATCCCGTGGGGTTCTGAGCCTT
This sequence comes from Persea americana, assembly GCA_029852735.1. Classification (NCBI taxonomy): domain Eukaryota; kingdom Viridiplantae; phylum Streptophyta; class Magnoliopsida; order Laurales; family Lauraceae; genus Persea; species Persea americana. The sequence goes on from CM056810.1 coordinate 58,878,479, forward strand.
TTCTGAATGAAACAGTTTCATTGATATTTTGTGCGGCTCTGGGAAGATGGTGACTGTAGACCGTATTCGACTTAATCCGTGGTTGAACGATGTGCTCTGAAAAATATTGTGATGTCTCTTTACTTTAAAATGGGTTTCCGGCAAATTAGAGCTTAAAAACCAATCTCGCGGGACTGAGTGTAATTTCCTTCTTAACACCGTATCTAGTGCGATCAATGGCCAGTACTTGGATAAGAACACGAGTTGGATGATTCTGGGGCGTTCCGGGGAGTTACTATTCGTCTTCTGGGTTGCGATGCGTTTGATACGATTCTAGGCCGACAAACACATTTTATGATATTCTGAGACTCGTATCCCTTCGAAATGAGTTTCAAGCGATTATGTGGTTTGGAACGCACTGAAGAGGTTTCAAGGTCCCTTAACACCGAGACCTGTGCCTCGGGTAGTTCGTTCGTGATTCTAGGCGGATCTGCAAAGCTATATGCTGTACACCACATTTCACACAAATGATTGTTTGGATTCGCGCTCTCCAAAGATCTTTGGTACATTTTACTTTAAAACGGGTCTCTGGAAAAGTTGGGATTAAGAGTTGATCTCATGAGATTCTTCCAGGTTTCCGACAAACAAAAGAATCTTGTGCAATCAATACACCGTCTTTGGATAAAAGCTCGTGCCGGATGACTCTAGGGTCTAGGGTCTAGTCCTTTGCTTCGAAATGCGTTTACCAAAATTCCATGTCGAAATACACATTTAATGATAATCTAAGACACTTTTCGTTTTGAATAGAGTTTGGGGCGATTCACGGGCATGGAACGCATTTTCTGGGCTTCCAGGATGTTTTGGTCTAAAGCTCGTGCTTCGGACAGTTCCTAATCTATTTCACTATTAAACCACGTTCTAGGTGGGTGTCTGAAACCACTGGCTCCAAACGGCGATTCACGAAGTCCGCGGCTGAGAGAAGAGCTCACGGAAGATCTTTGAATCCGTTTTCATTTAGGACGGGATTTGGGGAAATTCGGGCTATAGAACTAACCCCGTGGGGTTCTGAGCCTTTTCTGAATGAAAGAGTTTCATTGATATTTTGTGCGGCTCTGGGAAGATGGTGGCTGTAGACCACATTCGACACAATCCTTGGTTGAACGATGTGCTCTGAAAAATACTGTGATGTCTTTTTACTTTAAAATGGGTTTCCGGCAAATTAGGGCTTAGGAACCAATCTTGCGGGACTCAGTCCCATTTCCTTCTTAAAACCGTATCTAGTGCAATCAATGGCCAGTACTTGGATAAGAACACGAGTTGGATGATTCTGGGGCGTTCCGAGGTGTTGCTATTTGCCTTCTGGATTGAGATGCGTTTGATACGATTCTAGGCCGACAAACACATTTTATGATATTCTGAGACTCGTATCCCTTCGAAATGAGTTTCAAGCGATTGTGTGGTTTGGAACGCACTGCAGCGGTTTCAAGGTCCTTTAACACCGAGACCCGTGCCTCGAGAAGTTCGTTCGTGATTCTAGGCGGATCGGCGAAGCTATATGCTGTAGACCACATTTCACACAAATGATTGTTTGGATACGCGCTCTCCAAACATCTTTGATACTCATTACTTTAAAACGGGTCTCAGGAAAAGTTGGGATTGAGAGCTGATCTCAAGAGATTCTTCCAGGTTTCCGACAAACAAAAGAATCTTGTGCAATCAGTAGCCCGTATTTGGATAAAAGCGCGTGCCGGATGACTCTAGGGTCTAGGGTCTAGTCCTTTGCTTCGATATGCGTTTACCAAAATTCCATTCCGAAATACACATGTAATGATAATCTAAGACACTTTTCGTTTTGAATAGAGTTTCGGGCGATTCACAGGCAAGGAACGCATTTTCTGGGCTTCAGGGATGTTTAGGTGTAAAACTCGTGCTTCGGACAGTTGCTAATCTATTTCATTATGAAACCACGTTCTAGGTGGGTGTATGAAACCACTGGCTCCAAAGGGCGATTCACAAAGTCCGCGGCTGAAAGAAGAGCTCTCGGAAGTTCTTTGAATCTGTTTTCGTTTAAGACGGGATTCGGGGAAATTCGGGCTAAAGAACTAATCCCGTGGGGTTCAGAGCCTTTTCTGAATGAGAGAGTTTGATTGATATTTTGTGTGGCTCTGGGTAGATGGTGGCTGTAGACCGCATTCGACACAATCCGTGGTTGAACGATGTGCTCTGAAAAATTCTGTGATGGCTCTTTACTTTAAAATGGGTTTTCGGCAAATTAGGGCGTAAGAACCAATCTCGCGGGACTCAGTCTCATTTCCTTCTTAAAATCGTATCTAGTGCAATCAATGGCCGGTACTTGGATAAGAACACGAGTTGGATGATTCGGGGTCGTTCCGGGGTATTACTATTTGTCTTCTGGATTGCGATGCGTTTGATACGATTCTAGGCCGACAAACACATTTTATGATATTCTGAGACACATTTCCCTTCGAAATGAGTTTCAAGCGATTGTGTGGTTTGGAACGCAGTGCAGAGGTTTCAAGGTCCTTTAACATCGAGACCCGTGCCTCAGGCAGTTCGTTCGTGATTCTAAGCGGATCTGCGAAGCTATATGCTCTAGACCACATTTCACACAAATGATTGTTTGGATACGCGCTCTCCAAAGATCTTTGAAACATTTTACTTTAAAACGGGTCTCTGGAAAAGTTGGGATTAAGAGCTGATCTCATGAGATTCTTCCAGGTTTCCGATAGACAAAAGAATCTTGTGCAATCAATAGCCCGTATTTGGATAGAAGCGCATGCCGGATGACTCTAGGGTCTAGGGTCTAGTCCTTTGGTTCGAAATGCGTTTACCAAAATTCCATGCCGAAATACACATGTAATGATAATCTAAGATACTTTTCGTTTTGAATAGGGTTTCGGGCCATTCACGGGCAAGGAAGGCATTTCCTGGGCTTCGGGGATGTTTAGGTCTAAAACTCGTGCATCGGACAGTTCCTAATCTATTTCACTATGAAACCACGTTCTAGGTTGGTGTTTGAAACCACTGGCTCCAAAGGGCGATTCACGAAGTCCACGGCTAAAAGAAGAGCTCTCGGATGTTCTTTGAATCCGTTTTTATTTAAGACGGGATTCGAGGAAATTCGGGCTAGAAAACTAATCCCGTGGGGTTCTGAGCCTTTTCTGAATGAAAGAGTTTTATTGATATTTTGTGCGGCTTTGGGAAGATGGGGGTTGTAGACCGCATTCGATACAATCCGGGGTTGAACGTTGTGCTCTGAAAAATACTGTGATGGCTCTTTACTTTAAAATGGGTTTCCGGCAAATTAGGGCCTAGGAACCAATCTCGCGGGACTCAGTCCCATTTTCTTCTTAAAAGCGTATCTAGTGCAACCAATGGCCAATACTTGGATAAGAACACGAGTTGGATGATTCTGGGGTGTTCCGGGGTGTTGCTATTTATCTTCTGGATTGCGATGCGTTACATACGATTATAGGCCGACAAACACATTTTATGATATTTTGAGACACGTATCCCTTCGAAATGAGTTTCAAGCGATTGTGTGGTTTGGAACTCACTACAGGGGTTTCAAGGTCCTTTAACACCGAGACCCGTGCCTCGGGCAGTTCGTTCGTGATTCTAGGAGGATCTGCGAAGCTATATGCTGCAGACCACACATTTCACACAAATGATTGTTTGGATACGCGCCCTTCAAAGATCTTTGATACATTTTATTTTAAAACAGGTCTCAGGAAAAGTTGGGACTAAGAGCTGATCTCATGAGATTCTTCCAGGTTTCCGACCGACAAAAGAATCTTGTGCAATCAATAGCCCGTATTTGGATAAAAGCGCGTGCCGGATGACTCTAGGGTCTAGGGTCTTGACCTTTGCTTCGAAATGCGTTTACCACATTTCCATACCGAAATACACATGTAATGATAATCTTAGATACTTTTCGTTTTGAATAGGGTTTCGGGCGATTCACGGGTAAGGAACGCATTACAAGGGCTTCAGGGATGTTTAGGTCTGAAACTCGTGCTTCGGACAGTTCGTAATCTATTTCACTATGAAACCACGTTCTAGGTTGGTGTCTGAAACCACTGGCTCCAAAGGTCGTTTCACGAATTCCGCAGCTAAAAGAAGAGCTCTCGGAAGTTCTTTGAATCCGTTTTCGTTTAAGACGGGATTCGGGGAAATTCGGGCCAGAGAACTAATCCCGTGGGGTTCTGAGCCTTTTTTGAATGAAAGAGTTTGATTGATATTTTGTGCGGCTTTAAGAAGATGTTGGTTGTAGACCGCATTCGACGCAACCTGTGGTTGAACGATGTGCTCTGAAAAATACTGTGATGTCTCTTTACTTTAAAATGGGTTTCCGGCAAATTAGGGCTTAGGAACCAATCTCGTGTGACTCAGACCCGTTTTCTTCTTAACACCGTATCTAGTGCAATCGATGACTAGTTCTTGGATAAGAACATGAGCTGAGTGATTCTGGGGTGTTCCGGGGTGTTACTATTTGCCTTCTAGATTGCGATCCATTTGATACGATTCTAGGCCAACAAACACATTTTATGATATTCTGAGACACGTATCCCTTCGAAATGAGTTTCAAGCGATTGTATGGTTAGGAACGCACTGCAGAGGTTTCAAGGTCCTTTAACAGCGAGACCCGTGCCTCGAGAAGTTTGGGTGTGATTCTAGGCGGATCTGCGAAGCTATATGCTGTAGACCACATTTCACAAAAAATGATTGTTTGGATGCGCGCTCTCCAAAGATCTTTGATACATTTTATTTTAAAACAGGTCACAGGAAAAGTAGGGATTTAGAGCTGATCTCATGGGATTCTTCCAAGTTTCCGAAAGACAAAAGAATCTTGTGCAATCGATTGCCCGTATTTGGATAAAAGCACGTGCCGGATGACTCTAGGGTCTAGGGTCTAGTCCTTTGCTTCGAAATGCGTTTACCAAAATTCCACGTCGAAATACACATGTAATGATATTCTAAGACACTTTTCATTTTGAATAGGGTTTCGGGCGATTCACGGGCAAGGAAGGCATTTCCTGGGCTTTAGGGATGTTTAGGTTTTAAACTAGTGCTTCGGACAGTTCCTAATCTATTTCACTATGAAACCACGTTCTAGGTCGGTGTGTGAAACCACTGGCTCCAAAGTGCGATTCACGAAATCCACGGCTGAAAGAAGAGCTCTCGGAAGTTCTTTGAATCCGTTTTTGTTTAAGAAGGGATTCGGGGAGATTCGGGCTAGAGAACTAATCCCGTGGGGTTCTGAGCCTTTTCTGAGTGAAAGTGATTGATTGATATTTTGTGCGGCTTTGGGAAGATGTTGGGTGTAGACCGCATTCGACGCAATCCGCGGTTGAATGTTGTGCTCTGAAAAATACTGTGATGGCTCTTTACTTTAAAATGGGTTTCCGGCAAATTAGGGCTTAGGAACCAATCTCGCGGGACTCAGTCCCATTTCCTTCTTAAAACCGTATCTAGTGCAATCAATGGCCAGTACTTGGATAAGAACACGAGTTGGATGATTCTGGGGCGTTCCTGGGCGTTGCTATTTGTCTTCTGGATTGCGATGCGTTAAATACGATTCTTGGCCGACAAACACATTTTATGATATTCTGAGACACGTATCCCTTCGAAATGAGTTTCAAGCGATTGTGTGGTTTCGAACGCACTGCAGAGGTTTCAAGGTCCTTTAACACCGAGACCCGTGCCTCAAGCAGGTCGTTCGTGATTCTAGGCGCATCTGCGAAGCTATATGCTGTAGACCACACATTTCACACAAATGATTGTTTGGATATGCGCTCTCCAAAGATCTTTGATACATTTTATTTTAAAACGGGTTTTAGGAAAAGTCGGGCTTAGCACCTAATCTCAGGAGATTCTTCTTGGTTTCCATCCGACAAAAGAATCTTGTGCGATCAACAGCCCGTATTTGGATAAAACCGCGAGCCGGATGACTCTAGGGTCTAGGGTCTTGTCCTTTGCTTCGAAATGCGTTTCCCACAATTCAATGTCGAAATACACATGTAATGATAATCTCAGATACTTTTCGTTTTGAATAGGGTTTCGGGCGATTCACAGGTAACGAATGCATTACACGGGCTTCAGGGATGTTTAGGTCTGAAACTCGTGCTTCGGACAGTTCCTAATCCATTTCACTATGAAACCACGTGCAGGGTGGGTGTATGAAACCACTGGCTCCAAAGGGCGTTTCACGAAGTCCGCGACTGAAGGAAGAGCTCTCAGAAGTTCTTTGAATCCGTTTTCGTTTAAGACGGGATTCGGGGAAATTCGGGCTAGAGAACTAATCCCGTGGGGTTCTGAGCCTTTTCTGAATGAAAGAGTTTGATTGATATTTTGTGCGGCACTGGGAAGATGTTGGTTCTAGACGGCATTCGACGCAACCCGTGGTTGAATGATGTGCTCTGAAAAATACTGTGATGGCTCTTTACTTTAAAATGTGTTTCCGGCAAATTAGGGCTTAGGAACCAATCTCGCGGGACTCAGTCCCACTTCCTTCTTAAAACCGTATCTAGTGCAATCAACGGCCAGTACTTGGATAAGAACATGAGCTGAATCATTCTGGGGCGTTCCGGGGTGTTACTATTTGTCTTCTGGATTGCTATGCGTTTGATACGATTCTAGGCCGACAAACACATTTTATGATATTCTGAGACACGTATCCCTTCAAAATGAGTTTCAAGTGATTGTGTGGTTAGGAATGCACTGCAGGGGTTTCAAGGTCCTTTAACACAGAGACCCGTGCCTCAAGCAATTCGTTCGTGATTCTAGGCAGATCTGCGAAGCTATATGCCGTAGACCACATTTCACACAAATGATTGTTTGGATACGCGCTCTCCAAAGATCTTTGATACGTTTTACTTTAAAACTGATCTCAGGAAAAGTCGGGATTAAAAGCTGATCTCATGAGATTCTTTCAGGTTTCCGACCGAAAAAATAATCTTATGCAATCAATAGCCTGTATTTGGATAAAAGCGCGTGTCGGATGACTCTAGGGTCTAGGGTCTAGTCCTTTGCTTCGAAATGCGTTTACCAAAATTCCTTGCCGAAATACACATGTAATGATAATCTAAGACACTTTTCGTTTTGAATAGAGTTTGGGGCGATTCACGGGCAAGGAACGCATTTTCTGTGCTTCAGGGATGTTTAGGTCTAAAACTTGTGCTTCGGACAGTTCCTAATCTATTTCACTATGAAACCACGTTCTAGGTGGGTGTATGAAACTACTGGCTCCAAAGGGCGATTCACGAAGGCCGCAGCTGAAAGAAGAGCTCACGAAAGTTCTTTGAACCCGTTTTTGTTTAAGACGGGATTCGGGGAAATTCGGGCAAGAGAACTAATCCCGTGGGGTTCTGAGCCTTTTCTAAATGAAAGAGTTTGATTGATATTTTGTGCGGCTCTGGGAAGATGGTGGCTATTGACCGCATTCGATTAAACTCCAATAAGAGTCTTTAAACAATAACTATAGCAATTAATTGAATTGACTGAATCCTAAACATGAAATAAAACAGAGGTCACAACCTTTGCCCCCAATACCCTAGGTGGAGCTTATAACCAACTAAGATGGTCCTAATGACCTGACCTCTTATTAAAAGAAAAACCTAGCCTAAGATAGAAAAACTCCTAGTGAGTCCCCTAGGCCGGCTGGACCATCCCGTTGAAAGTAGGAAAGCGCGCCATCCGTGCATCCATTTCGACGATATGAGCTTCAAGTTGCCCTTGCACTTCTATCAAGTTATCCGGGGGATCCCTCAAGACACCGCAAATATCCCGAACTCGCTGGAAATCATTTAGATAAGCCGTGTATACCGAGTGGGTAAGCGCCGAGAGGCTAGTGTTTTGCATCTCAAAGTACTTCCTATAGCGCCTAGGAACAGATGATTCAGCTTTGTGAGGGCAAGACATGACCATGAGTTCCAATTGATCCATCCGCCTGTGTAGGGTGTTAAAGTCATCAATAGGAGCTCGTTCATTGGTAGACCTTATAGCTTCCCAAACTTCAAACATCCCCCTGACATCCTACATGCTCCATAAGAGAGATTGGAGCACGCTGTTGATAAAAGATGGTAAGTCTTCTAGAAGCCCGTCATAACCGTTCACTCTATTTAGAGCGGTCCTGCCCACAATACACAAGTCCCCGTACAACCTGCAGATCCCTTTGTACTTCATGACCAGTAAATCATATCTGCTATGCCTAACCTCCACAATGCGCTTGTCCATCGCTTCTTCAAACTGGAAAACACAGTCATAGGTAACAGGCAGGGAGGATTCATGCTTGAGGTAGAATTATGCCCGTTCCTTAGAGTCATAATACCCTATTTTTTCAGCCCCAGGAGACCAATATTCATCCCCTGGCGAGTAGGGCTTGCAAGCGGAAGAACCCTCAACACCATCAACAACGAATGAGAAGATCGGAGAACCGGCCATTGGAATAGGATAAGACCTGAAGACATATGCACAAGGCTTTAGAAACCCCTCACAGAATGAAAACAACCCAGAAAAGTTTATAATTGCAGGAAACCCAAAACAACATAAAAAGAGAAAACAAAAAAAAGGTCACTTGGGCGCACCAGGGGTGGCGCCCAGGTCTATTCCAAGGACTTCACCCCACAGGGTACGGGTTTAGCCATGATAATTCTATTAGGCCTTCTCAAATTCGTGGAAAACACTTCCAGAGGTACTGCAGGGCTATCCTAAGCCCTTTTAAGAGCCAAAATGTCCAAACTACGTATAATACAGCATCTTAACACCCATAAAAAAAAAAAACAGAGAAAAAAAACGGGGGGTAGCATAATATCAACCAAGAAACCTCATAAGATCGAAAATAATGCAACATAGCAAGCTTAAATCACAGAATAAGGGTTAAACAAATATCTATAACACACACAAAAAAAGAAAAAAGCCACTTGGGCGCACCAGGGGTGGCGCCCATGTCTATTCCAGCTAATCCATCCCGTATGAGTCCGGTTCGGCTTAGATCAACCCATTAGGTCTTTTGAAATCCATGAGATAGACATTGCAAGGGTACTGTTAGGCCACTTTGAGATCTCTAGGGAACTAAAAAAAAAAAAAAAATGAGCCCTTTTGTTCAAACAAGTCTAAGTTAAGTACTCATGTAGTGCAATACCTTGAAGAAAAATTAAATGGTGTAAGACTTGGACAAGAGAAATCTATAAGATGTAAGAAATAACAGCACCATACAACAAATACAAAAAAAAAAAAAAAAAAAAAAAAACACCTAGAGATACTTGGATCAAATGGTGAAATCCTATTCTTAAAACTACGTAGGAACCCAATTTCGATTGAATTAAAAGATCCTCAACAATTAAGAATAAGCAAAACGAAGAATTATAAATTCAATATCACCATGAAATTTTCAGAATCTTAAAAAACATGATATGACAACAAGAAACCTTGCATAACATCGGAAAAAAAAAACAAAAGAAAAAGAAAGAAACATCTTTGTTTTTGAAAGGAGAAAGAGAAAAAGAATAAGTAAAGATAATCTAACCTAAGTAAGACAAAAAGGCATAATTTGATAAACCCAAAACAAATCTGAAACTTAAGCATAATGAAAACATTACATCATACCCAAAAACAAGGACAAAACAAGATAGAAGATGTTGAATGAACTAAAACCCAAAAGGAGTAAAGAATGCTTACTTAGGAACAAGAGAGAGACCAAACACCTTGAAATCCGAAATCTGGAACAATAGACTGATTAGTGTAAGAAGGCCCATAGGCAACACTTCCTTTTATAGATTAGTGTCCCAAATTGAAAAGGAGATGAAGTACCCCTTGGGCGCACACCCAGTGGCGCCCAAGTCCCTCCAACTGTCTGATTCCGCCGCCTCCAGAATTTCCCTTCCTCTAGAATATGAAACTAAGTAGAAGACTACTTGGGCGCACACACAGGTGTGCCCAAGTACCCAGAGACACATGGGCGCCCCTCCATGTGCGCCCAACTCTTTTCCCAACCCGAAGAGCCTCCTAAAGCTTGAATTTGAGATCAAAATAGCTTGACGATGATTAGTAATGAAACCTAAATAAAATTAAAAAAAAAAAAAAAAGACAAAACAACAAAAGAATAACAAAAGAAAATAAATTGCGAAAGCTCGCGCATCAAGCATTTTCCCATCACATGAAAGCTCATCACATACACTTCAGTCCCATCACGCATACATCATGCATTATATCTCAAGTCATCACCATCAGTAAAATTGGAATGATTACCTCTCAAACTATGGAAATCATATACTACTGACAAAAATGCAGAATCTTTTAGTGTTGGTTCCAATACAGGTTCCCAAAGTGAAAGCAAAAACACTAGAGGTAAAGGTCCTTTAAGCACACTGGTGGAGGATGGCGACAAGCGCACAAGCTTCGACAAACAAACAATGAAAGAAAGCGGCAATGATCCCCGACGTTGGATTTACGGAAAGCTCTCGAGGTAAGTACCCCTAACTATGATTTTCATGATTTTACCTCGCGTCTAGAAATTGAGTCGCCGTAGGCCTCCCTTAAGTGCTTATAATCGGTACAGCAACCATAATACCGTGTTCTCATGAATTGTGTGTTCGTTGACTCGAGTCTTGACGTTGGGAGATGGAAACCGTGTAACTTGAAACTCTCTATGATAAGCACCAAAAAGATGATCGATTCTATCCCAGGTTCTCATCCAAGCTTGGATGAAGACCAAGATCCCTAGAGAGTGACAGTTATTTCGGGGACCATCTTCCATTGATTTAGCTTTTTCGATGCATACCTGAGTTTCACAATCATACATTTAAAAAAAAATGCATCTCATTCTCACATGTACCTCACACTATTGCTTGAACTATGTTTGTGATTGCCTTCAAGATCCCCATTATTGCTAGTTAATTTTAACTATGCCTTGAACATTCAACTGTGGATGAAAGTTAAAAGACGCTATATATGACAATTTGAATTAAACTCTATTGCATGAACAAATGAAACTCTAATAGTGACCTAGCCAATCGAAAGATCGACTTATGATTCAGACCACCAGGGCACAGTCCCACCATCATTTTAAATTTCAGCAACCGGGGCATAGTTCCCAACCCGCCACGTGGCAATACCATGGGCACTGAGGCACAGATCTCGAGGTTCCAATCAAATCAGTAGGCACGTAACTTCTTCTTTTTTTCTTTTTCCCCCTGAATCAGGATCGATCCTAGAAAAGTAAACCTCACCTTTAGAGCAAGTTTGCAATTGCATACATTCATAGGTGGCCACTCCCGCGACCTCAAAAGCTCCCGTGAGCCATGAGTGGTTTGTCTACTTTCTTTGGAGCACAACTCTCCACGTGTTGCTCTCCAAAGAGGGGCATATTGTAGACACCTCATTTGGCCCCCATGATAGGCTTAAATACCTATCATATATAGCGGTGCCCCCATTTCACCCACAATTGAATGATTAATGACATAATTCAGATTAATTAATGATGATGAAGATGCTTGCTGATAATTTTAGACTTAGTTCGACGATTTCTAAAAATTCGTGAGAGAAAGAACCAAGTCGCGTCGAGATCTCGAGTCCAACCCACTACTTACGCAAGTAGTGAACCGTGAAACTATTCAAACCTTTTTCCGAACCATTTAAGACATGCTTAGGTCAATTCCTACAAAGACCGTGCTTAGTTTGCCAAAATGTCACCCGATTAGCCTAAGTTAGGAAACTAAATCAATTGATCCAGATATCCCTCACTTTTCCTAAACCCTAATCATCAGGACAATTGAACCTTTGGATTCCTCACTTCCTTTGGATTCCTCACTTCGAGAGCTTTCCGACGATATATAGAACGTCCAAATCCGACCATTGGATCAAAAGATATGACCTTCGGAAGATTGCCCTAGCGGCCCCACTCAAGATACACATGGGCGCCACCACAGGTGCGCCCATGTACTTGGACGCACACACAGGTGCACCCAGGTCCCCAGTAATTTTAAAAATGCACTTCGGTATATACTTAGGTGTGTCCCACTCTACACTTCGTAGTTCCGACTCAGTTTAGACCCAAAAACAACCCGAAACCGAACCCAAGACCCGTTAGGCTTTAAAACTAGACATGGGCGCCACCATGTGGGCGCCTAACTGTTGGGACCAACTTGGGCGCCACCACAGGTGCGCCCAAGTCCAAAGAAACCCTAGATCCGCCTTGGGATGCGAGAACCTTCTAGAAGTTCGTGCAAACAGCAGCCCTAATCCCTCTTGCATGCCCTAAACCCTTATTTAAGGTTCTCTCAACTTAATTTACAAGGAGGCTACCCAAAAACCCTAAGAAAGGAGAGAAAAGAGAGAATAAAGAAGAAGAAGAAAGGTAGCCACCATTAGAGAGAGAAAGCTTGAGATCTAGAGATAAAGAAGAGGAAATAGAGGAGGACGTTTTCATACATTCAACTGGAGCTATGGGACTTCATGAAAGCCTCGTTCTAGGAACTTAACAAATACTTCGCTATACCTGTATTCCTAGATCTCTCTTCTCTTATTGCATTCCATTGTTATACATGTTTAGAAATATGTTTAGGATCATTCATACATAGTAGATCTGTATTAATAATGGTAGGTTTGCAGTAGATCTGATTTTCAATAATTATCCATTATTAGGAACATGCTTAGGGTCAATCATAAGTAATAGATTTGCATCATCCATATCATTCCGAACTCGTGATTAGGTTAGATCTTGCATTCATATCATCCTCATTAAGAAAAATCCGAACTTGAGAAGGAAAAGTGCAAAAAGGCACTTGGGCGCACATACAGTTGCGCCCAAGTCCCAATGCTGGGTTTCAACCTCGTTTTCAGTCATACGTATATTTCGTCTAATAGATTCGGGTTCTCCATATAAGTTGATATCAGGTCCTTCGGATTCATAACTTCACGTTTTAAATCGCATAAAAGGCATCATAAGAATATATAAATATATCACAGAAGAAGAAAAGAAGGGAAAAGTGCAGAAATATAGATCTTTCTTTGAATAAGTTGATATCAGAGCCCTCGGATTTATAAATTACATTCTAAATCGTGAAAAGAATTGAAAAGATAAGCAAATACGTTACCAAAAGGGAAGAAAAAGAAAAGAAAAACAGACAGTGCACTTGGGCGCCACTGTGGGTGCGCCCAAGTCTTTGCCAAGGGTATTCACCCCTTTAATTTGGATCCTCGTGTCATTACTCTTAGATCCGAAGTCTCTGACATCAGTAGTTAACATTAGAACCCTGCATTTAGTCGTAAAGTGTTAGAAATTGCATCGGAGTATCGTCGAAAAGTTACAAGTGTATCCCAATCCATAGGGAGACACTTGGGCGCCACTATGGGTGCACCCAAGTCCCCAATTCATCTTCTGATCGCGTTTTCCATGTTCTGCATTTTTACTTAGTTTATTATTGAATCTCTGTGATGAATATAACTTATTGCTGAGCTTCCGAACTCTAAATTGTTGAATTATCACACTTTAGCCTAGGTTGCATTACTTTTGCATAAGAAACCAAAAAATCACAAAATCATAAAACTCTTCCCTTCTCATCTTACTCTTTAGTAATTAGAGAAGAGAACAAAAAAAGGAATAAAAAGAAATAGAAAACTTCAAAAAAAAAAAATAGAGTAGATGTTCATTAGGTAATCCTAGGCTATTGCACTCGTGTCTAAGTAAGTAAAGTAACTTAATCAACCCTAATAAAAAAAAACACTTAATTCAAAACATCTAAGTAAAAACATCCAATTAAAATCCATAGACTTAATTAATTAAACTTTAATTAATCAAACCCTTAAAGCCTAATTAATAATCCCCAAATAAAACCCCTAATTAATGAAAACCCCACTTAATAAAACCTAATTAACAATCCCTAATTAATAATCCCTGATTTAACAAAAATTAAATAAAATAAAACCCCTAATTAATCAAACCCTAATCTACAAGTCCCAATTAATAAACCTAATCAATAAGCTCTAATCTATTGAGACCCTAATCAACGAAGTATAATTACCAACCCCAAATTCAAACCTCAACCAACTTTAATTAAACTTTGATTATCAACTCTTAATTTAAATCCTAATCAAGACCTAATAAAAACAATATAAACCAATCACATTTCGAAGATAAAAACCTCTCCCAACCGAAACTAAAGTCAAGTACCCGAAACTGACTCAAAAGCACCCTAGAAGACAACGAATTAGTAAACTGACACTTGGGCACCACCACAGGTGCGCCCAAGTCCCAGCACACACCTGGGCTCCCCCACAGGTGCGCCCAGCTCCTTTGTCCAACCCCAAGACACGCTTCGTTTGCGTTTCGATCACCCAACCCCAATCATTACCACCCTTGAGGTCTAGAGACTCAAACCAGTTCCGGATTCGGAATTTATTAACATAGATCACCTAAAACTATAAATCCAAGTGAACGATTCCCGAAGACAACTAAAACTCACGAATCCAGCACTTGGGCGCCACCACAGGTGCATCCAAGTACACCAGAAAGACTTAGGCGCCACCACAGGCGCGCCCAAGTCACATTTTTTCCCCCGGGACCACGGAATTCTTATTAATCTCCAATCTTGTCCTAAATCACACACTAGAACACCCTTACAATTCGAAACAATTAAAACAAGAAGCCTGAATTAACCTAAAGCATCAAACCAATTCAAATCACAAAAACATCCTCTCTTAATCATTAAGAAATCTAATTAATTGAAACCCAACTTAATCCTAATCAACATAACACAGTAAATCACATATAATTTATAGAATGTCAAACTATAAAAGTTCAACCTCAAATCAACCTAAGAAAGCACGAAACTTACTAGAACCAACATTCCAAAACTTTACAGAACCGATAACAACCTTAGAATTAAAATTTTAATCAACTTAAACCCATCCGGAACTTCGAACCGAAGTCAGAGGACCGAAAGGCATCAAATCAAGACTTGGGCGCCACTGCTGGTGCGCCCAAGTGTATAGAATCACTTAGGCGTCCACACAGGTGTCTGCCCAAGTCCTCTATCTCGCCTGGGTTGTGAAACTCAGTCACGTTTCGAGTTTCGGACTTAAAGTCAGTACAATAAAACCAACCAAAACCTAAAATAATATCAGAACACAGACCTACCCTAAGTAGGAACTCCCCGAATTCCGAAATTAACATCAATACCATCATCACTAGCTCAGCCACACAGAACCAGACACTTGGGCGCCACTGCAGGTGCGCCCAAGTGACCAAAGTGACCTAGGCACCACCCCAGGTGCGCCCAAGTCTTTTGTCAGTCCTGTTCAGCCGATTTCGACATCATTTCACCTTTTAAATTCAAACCCTAAATTCCAGAACCCTAAAGTATTTAAAAACACATTAATCAGAACTCTAAGACACTCCTAATCCATCTCTAAATCATTCCTAGTCAACTCATAACTTAAAATAAACCGAACCAATTAAAGTCACACCCAACAAGTTACTTAGGAGCTGAAACCACCAAGCTTAGGTTACCCACATCCTAGGATTAAATCGGATTACCTAGTTAGGTAGCTTAGAGCATTAGGCTTCGCCCCACCACTCTTCCTATTCCTTTAGGGGACTGGGAGAGCTGATGTGGGCGGTCTAAGACCTTAGGTTAGGGTTAATCCGATGATCAGTAATAAAGCAATAATCACGTAAATCCAAGTAAAATCCCTTAGTTAGGCCCTTCTAGCCCCATATCAAAAGGCCATAAAAACTATAAAACCAACAAAATAAACCCAAAAAGATTTTCCTTTTACTTCTTCCTCAACCTCAGGTGCCAAATATTTAATTGAACTTAATGATAAAAGGGAATAAAGAACTGATTTCTAAAATTGAATAAATGAGAATAACGAGATGAGATGAGTGATTTCGCGCACACTTTTAATCAATCACGGCCCATCGGGCACCCTAAAACAAACACTGGCCCATCATCCATTTTCAATCAATCCTGGCCCATCGGCCACCTTCAATCAATTACGGCCCATCGGCCTTTTACTTTTATCACCCGTGTATCACACACGAAACACACAGAAATCACAAGTCAGAGTCTCATTTGCATCATCATTTTGGTTTGAAAAATCAGCCTTTAAACCCTATTTTGCCAAGGGATCAGAAAGGGGTACCCAGAACGGGGTCAATCCTTTTCTTAAATATTTGGCACCTCCCCCCTCTTTTATTTTATTTTTTATTTATTCTAGTTATTTTATTTTACTTGGATATATTATGATTGTGCTATGTGAGGATTAACCTTTATTCGGACTTTAACCCATGACCCTGAATTGACCCAAATTAAAGAGACCCAAAGAGACCCAAATTAACGTGACAAGACAACCGTCGTGTGTTGCCGGCAGCACATTTGATGAGAGGAAGAACCCACTTTATTATTTTTCTCCCCATATTTCTTCGGCTTTTGCTGAAGAACGGTGTTACGGCCGTAACCGTAGCTGGCGATCATGATCCATCGATTTTGAGGGTAGTCGAAATCCTCATTTTCAATGTAAAATTTAAATAGCATATATATAGATGAATGGAGATTTCCCCAAACCATGTCTCTCTTGGAGGAAGGGGGGGTCGAAATTCACATCCGACAATAAGGAAATCTTACTAAAACAGCAATGTCATAAAACAGTATGCATTATTTATTTAAAGTACAAATGCAATGTAAATCATGAAGGTAACCAAAGGATAGGAACTGACAAGATGGAAACCACACTTAAGCTAAATCCTCCATCACTAATGTGATGAGAGTACACTAAAGGCGTTGATCTCGGAGCACGCGAGGTGACGAGAAACAACTATATACATATATAATATACTGAGCAAAACCACAGCCGCGGAACCGAGTGACAGAACAGAACAGAATTCAGACTACAGCTGACAGAAGCTAAAAGGGGACCCCAAGTCGGTGGATCAAACCGACAAGGTCGTCCAAGCTTAGTGGTGCCGACTCATAGGTTAAAACACATTCAAAACATATACATATCTAAAGAAGTGTATAACACTCAAAACAGACTGAACTGAGGCTTGCAAGCGCATTTAACACAATAATATCTTATTCAGATGCATAAGGCTGATCAAACACTCAAATTACAGATTCAGTGGTTTTAAAATGCCACTTGTACTAATATGTGAAAACTGTTGAAAACGTATAAGGTTTGATAAAAGCAAACACTATGGACACCCACATATTTCCGGACCAAACATTGAGGTTTCAGGATTTCAACAATAGGTATAAGGGTCTCGTATGTCGATTAGAGTTTATGGCATGGCACTCTGGAAGGTTGGAGACATCCCGAATCCCCTATACAAATTGGTAAGTCCATTATCCACAATAAATCTCCGAAATTGGGGTTCTTTTCTAAATCAATCTCCATAAAACACTTCTTATTCCTCCACATCATATTAGGGCTCCAAACCAACCTCACTGGACCTTAAAACAACCTTTTAATCATGTTTGGAAATAGCCCAGTATTTTTGTACAGTTCGCTCGAGCGAACAGAAAGGTTCGTTCGAGCGAACAGCATTCTGGGAGGGGTTCGCTCGAGCGAGTATAAGTTTGCTCGAGTGAACGGATTCGAGTCAGGAAGGGTCGAACGAACAGCTAGAATGGCTCAAGTGAACAACTCTCTGGAAGGGGTTCGCTCGAGCGGATATGGGTTCACTCGAGTGAACTACTTCGAATCAGGAAAGGTCGAACGAAGAAAGGGAGAGGCTCGAGCGACCAAGGTTCTGAAAGGAGTTCGCTCGAGCGATGATGAGGTCGCTCGAGAGAACTGCTCCGGAACAGGAAGGCTCGAGCGAAAAAATGGTTTAGCTCAAGTGATAGGAGTTCTGGAAAGGGTTCGCTCGAGCGAATGGAGGTTCACTCGAGCGGACTGCTTCAGAAACATTTTGTTTCAGCAGTCCGAACCTCCACTTCTCTTCTCTTCAAAACTCCATTCAAGCCATTCTCTTGGCAAACATTTATGTCCTTTCCATCTACCCAAATTACCATTTACTTCACCACCAACCATCCATTGAAAACCATCAAAATCATAATGATTTCCACCCTCATTCAATGCTAAGAAAAGCCATCATAAATGAGAATGCCAAGATTGACAAAATACCAACTTAATGTACAAAATATCAAGAGTAATTAAAAAGGGAGAAAGCTCATTAACATGCCTACTTCAAAAATCAATGAAAGACATGAAGCATAAGAAGGAGCCATCATTATAAAAATCCATATTTCTCTACAAAATAGCAAATCATAAAACAAACCCATTCATCCACTTGCCTTGGTCTCCAATTAAGCTAATAAGCTCTAATCACCACTCCTTAAGCCAAAATCAAAGATCTACACAAAAGCCCCCAAAATAACATTCATTTCAAACCCTAAAAATGGTAAAACAAGGAATAGGAAGAGGGAGCTTCCAATAATGAAGATGGAGCTTCTCTATGGCTATAAGAACACACATCTAAGAGATGGAAAGGAAAACTTACATGGAAGGTTCTCAAATGGGAGAAGGTAGCTCAAAACCAACTCTAGAGAAGGTGGATTTCTTCACAAATTGCATCAATGGAATGCTCTCAAGGTGAGGAAGAAGATTGTAGCCTCCATTTCTCCTTTAGCATGAGTTTGAGAGTAATTGAGAGATGAGTAAGCAAGGAAAGAGCAAGAAAAACCCTAGGCTGGAACTCTCTAGCTCTCAAGGAAAAGTTGCAAGAAAAAGGAAGAAGGAAGAAGACTCTCCCTTTTATAGACAATTGGCAATGGATCCCACAACTTAATCAACTAGTTTGGCGTAAAACATCGTTTTCCGGGCTTCGAACGGATTCGTCGAAAAAGGAAGAATTGATCGTCGAAATTTCTAGTTTCCAAAAGTATATATTTCACAAGTTTCGGAGATATCGAAAATAGTGTCCAGATTTTATGCAAAAAGACTGATTTACACCTATCATTAGCAAAGTAGGGTCTAGAGGTCTCGAACGGAGACGGGGCAAATATGAAAGTTGTCGGGAATCATAAAGTACATTAAACGGGGCAAACTACAGATTTTTTCAATTATCACACAAATCTCAAAACTAATCAAAACCCAAATAAAGGAACCCCCAAAGAGCCCCACTAAATCAAAAGAGTTCCCCAAAATAATCCAAAGCTATAAAAAGCTATTCTAATCCACACTTAACCAAATTCTACTAATCTCACTTATAACTAAAGCACGTCTTAATTACCACTAATCGGAAACTCTCAAGGCAGGGTCTTACATCATGGTACCCTGCTAACCAATCCATCCCTAGGATGACGTCAAAATCTTACATCTCCAACAAAATAAGATTCGCCGGTAACACCACATCTCCTATCTTAATAGCATGTCTAGGATGATATTTCCTACACACAACTTGTTTGCCTACTGAGGTGGACACCGTCAAAATAAACTCAAGTTCTCTAGCAGGCATATCAATCAACTTAGAAACATTTGGAGACATGAAAGAGTGTGTAGAGCCAGGGTCAAACAATATCTTAGCTTCAATTCCACAAACAAGGAGTGTACCTTCCACCACGTTATTTGCAGCCTCTGCATCAGCTTGGTTGATTGCATAAACTTGTCCTCATTGTTGTGGCCTGTTTTGAGCTTGTTGCTGCCTTCCTTGTTGTGCATTTCTATTTTGCTGAGGACACTAATTCTGATTCTGACTTGTTGACGATCTTGTTGTTGCTGCTGAGGTCTATATTGCTGCTGAGGGGCTTGTTGCTGAAGTGGCCTTGGCTGGTTCTAAACAACTAGTGCATTCTAGGGCGGTGCTGGACGCTGTGCTCCTTGTTGCTGCTGATTCTGTCTATTGTTACCTTGTCCCACTAGCCTTGGGCAATCCTTGAGTTGGTGGTTCATGGAACCACATCTGAAGCATGCTCCTGTCACTGCCCAACACTGAGAAACATCATGGTTCTTGCCACAATGTGTACAAACTACTTGTCCTTGGGCATTCTGGTCTTGCCTCTGAGCTTGTTGTTCTTGCCTCTGTCTCTTGTTTTGATGGTTCCTCTGTTGGTTGTTTTGTTAGTGAGTCTGAGTCCTTCCTTGAATCTTGAGGATCTTGTTGTTCAGGTTCTCGAATTTGTATGCCCTTCTGACAGCCTCTTTAAAAGTGGCTGATGTCACAACACCCGTGGCATCCCTCTCAATGATCGTGTTAAGTCCTACAAGAAACTTCGCTATCTTCTTCTCCATGGTGTCAATCAGTTCGGGGCATATCGAGACAACCTCTCGAACTTGGTGAGGTACTCTTGGACTGTCATGCTACCTTGCACGAGCTGATGGAATTCAATGGCCTTTTGCCTCTTCACATGCGTCGGTACATATTTATCACTGAATTGCCTCTTGAAGTTTCCCCAAGCTTCGGCATCTGCTATTGTTCTATATTCAGCCCTGACCGTCTTCCACCATATGTTCGCTAGACTGGTAAACATGGAAGCGGTGAGTTGCACTTGTTGTCTTCCCGTACATCTGAATACTTTAAAGATGTTCTCCGTATGCTCTAACCAGTCATCTACAGCCAATGGGTCTTCATGCCTAGAAAACTCCTTAGGACCTCTCTTTCTAAATCATTCAAATAATGCATTGGGATCATGTTTCCTATTGTTAATGACTATTTGAGGGCCTGGTGCTTGAGCTGGTGCTGGTTCAGGCCTTCTTTCTAACACCTCTAACAGTTGCCTTTGCATCTGTGCCATCTCCCTAGTGTGTTCCTCATCCTTTCTAGCCATCTGCTCTTGCAATCTGGCTTGGTTCTCATTAGCCTGACGTTGCTAGTCAAGCATGGCTTGCATCATTTGTTGAAATTGGTTCTGATATTGGGATCAGGAGTACCGTTCTTGTCGCGACCCAGGACCGAGGTCCCCGAGCCCGGGCCCGCGACGTGTCCAACTATTTATAATTAACCCACAGGTTTCCGCGGTGAGGATTCCCAAAACCAACGTGGAATTTATCCTACACGAACAATGGTTATGCGAAAGCGTGCAAGTAATCTTATTGACACAATACATGTGTTACAATCTCAATCACATACATAAGTTAAATCATCATCAAGACGATAATCAGAGGAGAAAATATAAGCATGGCATTTCAAGATTTGCTCAAGTTTCAAGACCACAAAAGTACGTTAAGTTTACGATTACAATTTCCCAAACAAAAGAGCCAACAAAGGCTTTACAATCCCAAAACATCAAAATACTGGACCCAACCATGAACGCAACTCATGACCTTGGCCAATATCTAGAAGACGTCGTCGGGCTACCACTCACGGGCTAGGGGTGGCTCAACAACCTCCTCCTAACGCTCCTCCTCAAAGGCAGCGTCACCTGCACCTGGTCACCAAAATAAATGGGTTAGACACGACGGTCTGGCAGGTGATCAATTTAGATAAAGATATGAATCGATTAAATGAGAAGTAGTTCAGTATTTAAAGCGAAACAGTGCTGAAACAGCATACAAGACAAATCGAGCAAGCTTATAGAAATATAACATGACTAGTGAGAGAAAAACCACCATGAGCTCATCCTTTCTCTACCATATAAGATGAGCAGAGTAAGCATAATAGAATAGGACATATATATATATATATGTATACAAAACAAGACAGAACAGAATCCCAAGCTACACTAGTTAGGTGGGGTCCGGCCGCGGAACCGGAAGCAGGACAGGAAGGTGTGTATATGAATACACGACTAATCTGCAGATTGTCTAGGGTTTAAGGACCTCCCAAACAGTGGATCAGACTGAGAGGGTAGTCCAAGCTCAGTGGTAATAACCTAAAATCATGTATGCGCGAAAACAGGATAATACATATATAAGCCAACCAAATTAGGGGAATTTTACTTATCAAAACAGGGCAAGACAGGGCTTATCAGTGATAGCGTGTGCTATAGCAAGATAAAATGAACTTAAAAATCCCCATTATAGTTTCTTGAAACACTTCAAAAATCAGGCTAGTACTTGCAAAACGAAACAAATCATACAATATGCATCGCATTAGAAATCAGGGCCTCAAAACAGACTAATCAGTACACACTAAGGCCTTTGTTGATCCTTATGTATTTGAAACCAAATTGTCGGATTTAAGATACATTGGTGTCCCTGAAGCAAATGCATAATTCAAGTATCAAATGCACAATTTCAAATTAGAAGCCCTTGGTAGTATTTTGGTTTTCAGTTCCCAAGAAAAATCCACAAAACAAGTCTGATTTACAAACTCGGTTAGCTCTCGGTCACCTGTCGGTTAGCCGAGTAATCAACCGTCGGATAACCGCTAGCTGACCGACGGCTGACCGCCAGGTCTTCTGTCGGGAAAACATCATTCTGTAATTGGAACTGAAGTTGTTCAT
The DNA here is from genome assembly GCA_029852735.1 of Persea americana. Taxonomy (NCBI): domain Eukaryota; kingdom Viridiplantae; phylum Streptophyta; class Magnoliopsida; order Laurales; family Lauraceae; genus Persea; species Persea americana. Next base: position 58,900,864 of record CM056810.1, read on the forward strand.
GGTTGGCTGTCGGCTGACCGAACTGAACATGTCGACTAGCCGACAGATGACCATCACTCAACCGATAACTCTCTGTTGAAAAACAGGTTACTGATAATGGAACCGAACTTCGCTCGGTTGGCTGTCGGTCGACCGAGGTGGTGAAGGTCGGTTGGTCGACAGCTAATCGACAATTCTCTGTCACAAAATGTGCTTCTGGAAGAGGAGCCGAACTGAACTCGGTTGGATGTCGGTCGACCAAAGTGGCCTTTCGGCTAACCAACGGATGACCGACTATGCACAACGGCCCAGATCAAGTCAGAATTCCAGTTCTACTTCCTTCCATCTTTCTTCCCCTTCCACTTCCTTTCCTTCCTGGTCAAATCCCTGTATATCCCCTGAGCCTCAATGCTCTCCAGGGGTTAGTGTCATTCACTTATTCACTCCACAATCTCTCCCATCATCAACACTTTCCATTTCATACAACCATTCCAATCATAGACAATGCATATCCATTCAATTCAAAATAGAATTGCTGAAATAAAGAGAGAATCATCTCGAAAATTTCATGAAGGAAATGAAAGATCAAATCATGCTTAATTGAAGACAATAAGTATGAAACATAATATATATCACATTTGCATTTTCAAACACAATAAACAAATCAAGTTGCATGCATGAAAGGGCTAAAGAGATCACTTGCCTAGACCAAGAGCTTATCTCAAATGACCCTAAAAAAAATCCTACCAAAAGCAAGCCACGAAATCTACAAGAAATCCCATGGAAAGAACCTCAAAATCCACCAAAAATAAGAAGACTAGGACCCATTTCGAAATGGATATTGCATGCGTGGAAAATAGGTTCCTAAGGTGCCCAAAAGACTCCACAAAGAAGGAGAAAGAAAAGCCTCACCTGAAGCTTGCTTAACCAAGAGCAAGGATGAAAATGGAGGCTCTTCACAACGAAAATCTCCAAGAAAATGGTACTACTAGAGAGCTTGGATTGAGAGGAAGAAGAGGGTATCTTCAGATTTCAATTTGGAGACCCCTCGCTATGTCATGCAATGAGGGAAATGAAGAAGAAGAAGGTGGGTCCTCTCAGCTAGGTTTGAAGAATCAGTTGCAGGAATGTGTTTGAACGTGAGGTTAGTGAGGGAGGAGGAAGGACTTAAGTCAAAAGGGTTTGTGGGTCCTGAAAGTGCGCCTAGGGCCAATGTACAAGTCCTAGAGGGGGGGTTGAATAGGACTAATTAAAATTCTTTGCCAATTAAAAAATATCTCATTCCAATTTTAATCCCAACTAGGACAAAGAACACAATGAACACATTTAAGGATACAACTTATGCAGAATATGTGTTCAATGTGTGAGTGCTTAAACAATCAAAGATATGACAATTAGTTTCATATTAATAAGCACAAGTGTGTGTAAAACACTCTTAACAAATTCACTTGTGATTTACATCAAAGTAAATATAACTATGTAACCAAGGTGCTCAAGTGAATATATGTTAAAGAGTGTGTGCTAGACAATATATGATCTACCAATATGTTCAATGTTGTTTTCGCACAAGTGCGTCTGTGTCAATTAAACTCAATGATGAAATATCATCCGTATCAATCTTCAAAACATATAGATATGTAAATCATGTACAAGCGATAGAGATAGAGAAATTGACACAAGAGATTTATAGTGGTTCGGTCACACAGACCTACATCCACTCTCAAGGGCCACACAGTCCCCTGGTCCCACTATGAAGAATCAAACTACACAAGTAATGATTCTACATCAATTTTGTTATCGAGGTTCGATCACAAAGATCTAATCCCCCTTTTGTTCACGAGGTTCGATCACAAAGATCTACTCCCCTCTACAATTTTTATAGTGGTTAAATCACAAAGAAATAAGCCACTCTTACAATGCTCTAAATTGAATGAAGTGAGGGGGGAAAACACTTGCCTCTTTAACGAAGTCCGAAAGATGCTCTTCGAAGCTTGTCACCTTAGCTCCAAGCTTTGACTCCCCTTGCAATGCTTCCTTGATGTTGATGATGATGCTCCAACGTTGTGCTCAATCAAGGGAAGAGGTCTTTGGTCTAGGGATATGGATTTTAACTTTTGATGGCTCAAGTTCTTCCCTAGATAATATGGTTTTCACACATCACACTTTCCTTGAGCAAATGAAGCTCTTAGATTTGCCAATACAAGCTTATAGTGTGTGTGGAATGATCTATGAGAGCTCTAATATGATGAACCATGGTTATGACATGAGCTCTCATGATCTTCAAGAGAGTTCGGATGATTTGGGGCCTTTTCTATTTATAAACAACCCTCAAACGGCTCTCTAACGGCTCTTGGCGGCTAGCCCCCTTCAAATCCGCGGTTAGCCGCTACCCCAACGGTCATAAACGGCTAGTTTTAGGTAAGTTGTCGGTGGGCAAAGAGGCTAGCCGAATTTTCAAAGAGGCTAGCCGAATTTTCAAAGAGGCTAGCCGAATTTCAAAGAGGCTAGCCAAATTTTTCAAAGAGGCTAGCAGCTAGGTAACCGCAAGGTAACCGATTTTTCACAGAAAAATGTACATTAAGCTTCTGGAAAAGTAACCGCGAGGTGACCGTGAGACATGGCGGTTAGCCGACCTCTAGGACCAGTTTTGAGTCTTGAAAAGGCTCAACAAAAATTTTCTAAAAACCTATTAAATAAGCCATTAAACTAAGGGTTTCTAGGGCCATCTCTTGGTTGGTTTGGGGTCCCATTTACTTGAATAGGTTGTCACTCATATGGAGGTCTTCCTTGATGAATCCGAGCCTTCCAAGACTTGATCTTTTGCCTTCAAACTTGATCTTCCTTGTGAAACTCTGAGAGGCAAGATCTTGGATTCTTTAACATGGAATCGACAATATAAGTGCTCATGGAAATGTGGCACTAACAATCTCCCCCTTTGTCAATTCCTTGGCAAAACACCGATTCTAGATATACTTGCAACATATGGACTCAAAAACAACCAAGATTACAATAGTACATTATCTTTACATGGGATACAACGATTACAACTCAAGTAAAGACTCACGACTCTTAATTACTCCCCCTGAGAATGTGCTTTGATCTGAATGATATACCTGCATAAGACAAGAAACACTCATTCTATGGTGGGATTGCAAGTCCCTCTTAATCATTAGCCAAACACATCATATTTAACTGAATCTAGATTAGATCCAAACACATTCTCTTCTCCCCCTTAGAAGTTTCTTTCCCATTGAAGAGTCCATACTTATTCTCCCCCTTTTTGTCACGAATTTGACAATGAGATTTTCCAAGAGTAAGCATATGGGGTATGGAGAGAGAGAGAGAGAGAGAGAGAGAGAGAGAGAGAGATGGGTTCAAAGAAAGAATTAGACATTTTCTACAATTTGAGCACATCATGGTGGCATTAGCTAGAACAAGTTTAAATATAAGCATGGGGGGGTGTTAGCAAGCATGATATCAAAAGATTCGACTATAAAGTGATGCAATCATGCTAAATTGGAATTGAACTATATAAATCAATTAAGTGGGTCCACATCAATTCCATGAATCTAGTTAAGGATTCTCTAAGTCCTTCATATGATACCAAGCTATTGAAGATCATGAACTCAATAAAGATCATATGAAATTTCATTTCATTGACCTTTTTCATCACTTAGTGATGAACCTGCATAATCATTAGTTTAACAAAATAATATAAATATAAAGCACATGTATTGATTATGAGAAATGCATGAAGTTCCAAACAAAATCAATCCATTCATTAGCATATAATAGGAACATGCATTATATATTTTAGACTTTGAAAGTTCAAGTCTAAAACTCAAAATGATACCAATGAGAATAAAATCCAAAACCATAACACTCATATCCTAGAAAAATACCGAAACTAAAAGCTCATGGATGTGGCAATATGAGAAATACATAAAGATGTACCCAAAAAAAATTAGTCCATTCTCAAGTAAAAATTGTTTTGTTTTCAAAATACTTAAAAACAAATAGTCATCCTATCCGTATATGTATCTGCATGATCCTCAAAATATAAACTCACATTTGATCATCTTAGTGATGTCTACACTCCCCATCAACATCATTCTCTTCTTTTGTGAAGATGATGACAATGAATATACCTATGTAGTGCATGAAGAAGATGTAAGGCATGAAACTAGAGAGTTACTTCTCAAATATAACTATTAAAGCTCACATTGATCAAATTTCCCAAGATGTTGCTAATCATGTAAAGACATGATGACGAATAGATGAGTACCAATTGAAAATTTCATTTTAAAAGTATGTAACTTAACAAAGCCCAAAATGAAAATCAATTGCATAATTTTCCATTGAAGAGAAAAAAAATACTTAAAAACCATGGAAAATTCATTTTTCAAATTATATTTATTTTCAAAATGACAAAGCAACTGATTTGAAAAATATGAGATGGAACATTCAATTGACAAAGCATTTTAACTCATTACATCTCATTCAAATTTGCATTTCAAAATATATACCTATCAAGAACATATGCAAAATGAATTTCCACACAACTTGACTGTCAAACTAATATACCAATAAAGAGCACAAGAGCGGAAAACGTGGGTTTCTAGTATAGTTCAGATTTTTGAAAAACAAATTCTTTTGAAATAAATGAATTGTTGATTCCAAAGCATAGATCAGATTGAAAGAGATTTACATGTAATGGAGGACAACAACTTGAGATTCAACCAAGTCTATGAATCATGCTTCATGTGTTGAGGATAGAAGCATCAGAGCAGTGTTTTACGTGATCACACAGAATTACGGATCTTTTCCACAGCTACCCCCTAAGGATTTACGCTTGGCGCCAAAGCTACCACACACTGGAATTATGCTTGGCGAACCCAACACGTAAGGGGTCTCCTCCCATTCTCCTAGCGATCCTCTTTAATCATTAATGTTCCAAAGATTTAAATAGATATACCAATATGAGTGCAACTTGGGATGAATCAAGGTGTAGTATCCAAAGTATTAAATCAATTCCACAATGATGAACATGTTAAGGATACAACCAATCATATTAAAATCATGGATTGTAACATATTTTTAAAACTGCAAAAACTCTGAAATGGTTTTGAAATCATGTAACTAATAGTTATGTTTCAAAACAGAGAAATCCATGAGAAGGGTGGTACTAATCATAGCATTAGCATGTTTAACTTTTGAAAATCATATGCTATGTAAATTAATATCATTTCATAAAGTGTGACTATAAAGAACATGGATCATAAATGAAGTTCAACTATCATGAAGCCAACCTCTTCAAGAAAACAACTATAATTATGTATTAGAGGAGGCAAACATGAGAGATATGATGCAAAAGTGAAAGTTCAATTCAATGTTCCCAAGATTTGTCACATTTTTTTTTTAAATATACCAAACAAATTAGAAAACCATGAAAAGAACATGGATGTGACAAACACAAAATTCACTAAGCATCATGAATATTCATCACTTATAAAAATATAACTAGAAAGCATAGTGCTGAGCATGAGAAATTGCGTTTGTAACATAAAGCTTAAATATGCAAGCAATTTATAAAATGTATCATATGAACTCAACATCCATCCATCATAAACAATGAACATAACTATGAAACACAAAGAATGGACTTTAGAGAGATTCATATGATCATAAACACAAATATGAAATTGAAACATGCACAAAATAAAATGACATACATGGATCAATAACATAACCATCCATTTTAAATAAAGACTATAAAGCACAAGGATGGATTTTAGAGTTCTAGTATGGTGTCTTCAAATAAAATTAAGATCGCAACCATGCATGGAACTATTTGACATTTGCATAGAGAAAATCTTCACTCTAGCAAAAGTACTATAAGAATCATGAAACATTATCACTATGCATAGAAAATATGCACAAGACTAGGTATAGAATGCAAATCTATTTCATGATCCACAAATCATACAATTCAATTTGCTAACAAAAAAAAATGTAACTAGAAGAACAAAGAAGCAACATGCTTGAAACCTTATTCATTTCCATTTAAGTTAATATAACCATTTTACATAAGGAAATGAGAACATGGAACATGCTTTGATGATTAAAACTAATGATGTTTTAAGGCATTTCCATTCATACAATCTTCAAATCATTTCAATAAACAAAATCCAACAATGAGCATAAAGAGGATAATTTTGAAGATAACACAAACAATTTTGATTTTCATATCTTTTCAATGAGGCTCAATCATTTTTCAACTTGCATTTTAAATCTTATTTGGAAAACATACAAGTTGATCTTTTCAAAAAATAATTTTCCATATGAAAGTATAACTTAGAAATCAATGGAAAATCCAAATTGTTTCAAATCATTTGTTTTTCAAAAAAAATCTTATTATGACATCCAAACAAACTTTTCAACATCAATCGATTATGAAAGATCTAGCTATGAAAGCTTTTGGAACCATAATCAATTGAACATATATAGAGATGCATTGCAATAGATATAACTAAATGTGAACAAAAAGTAAATCTAACATGATGAAATTATAATCAAATGATTGTGAAAACCATGATATTTAACTAGTATGGTGCAAGAAGACAAAATCAATTGATCACAAATAAACATTGCATTTTAAGAAATGTAACTATGAAAGAACAAAATGCAAATGTAACATGACCAACAAAATGATTTAACTATAAAGGATAGGTTGGTCAAGAAGGTTCAAGGCCTTAAGGTTTGTCTAAGTATCTAACTTTAGGAATCCACCTAAGGTCTTGAGAGGGTTGATCTTTGAGGTCTATCTTAGAAGTCCCACCTACTTTTGGAAATTTGACTTGATAAATTTTTAATTTGAACTTATCACCATGATATTTAGAGTTGACTAAATTTAGCTTAGATTGGTGATTAGTCTTTTGAGGTTTGTGAGTTTGTTTCTTAGGGGATTGATTCATTTTTCTTTTCTTCTTATTTCCTCCCTTTATTTGACTTTTGAATTTTAAATTTAACTTTGCAACTTTTTTCAAAAGTTCTTTCATGTGTTGATTTAAGGGAGATAGGTTGAGAAGCTTTTTGTTGATAGATTCTTTTATATTTGGTTTAACTTGTTTAACCTTTTTACAATCTATCTTAGGAGACTCCTTTTTAATTGGTTTGACTTGTTTAGTCTTCTTAGAGTCTTCCTTGATTTTTAATGTCTTACCCTTCATAGAGTTTGATTCTACTTCCTTGGGTTTATAAATGGGTTTAGACACATGGCTTCTTCTCAGTTTGCACTCAAACCTAAAATGCCTTTCAATGCCACAATAATTACATTTAGTCATGGGCAAGGAAGAATGAGTGCTAGAGAATGAGGACTCACCTTTCACAAATGTGTTGGTGAAGTTAGGGTCATGTGAAGTGTACCTATCAAATCCAAGACCCGTCCTATCTCTTTGTGATTTACCCAATCTAAATAATTTTTCAAATTTCTCTTCACCTTGGGTAAATTTGCACTCATACTTTTGTTTCTAGCTTTCAAGTTGAGTGACTTGGTTTTAAGGGTTGAATTTTCATTTTTAACTTTTATTAGTTCATTTTCAATTCCCTTAAAGTTGTTTAGTTCTTCATGGGCAAGTTTTAATTCAAATTTGATTTCATTAATAACATTAGATCCAAGTTCTAGATCTTTTATCTTGTTTTGGGCATTAGGCAAATTTTCCTTAGAAATGGTCAACTTGGATTCTAGATTGTTAATGTCTTTATTTTGCCTTTTTAATTTATCTCTTAGATTTAAGTTTTCTTGGTTAAGCTCATCATAACCTAACTTTAATTCATTTAGTTCATCTTGAATATTAGATAGATTATGCGAAGAGATCATAAACTTAGAGTCTACACAATTTATTACTTCTTCTTTCTCTCTAAGTTCATTCTTTGAAGAGACTAATTGTTTGGTTAGCTTTTTAGATTCTTCTATTAATCTTTTATTCTTCTTAACAAGCTCTAAGGAAAATGTACATAATTCATCATAAGCTTGTTGAAGGTCATCTTCATTTTCATCATTTTCTTCTTCTTTTAAATCAAATTGAGATTCATTAAGTTCAAAGTCTGAATCTCCAATTGTGGGGAGGAGGGGTCTAGAAGAATCTACACAAGAATCTACACATTCTAAAATAGTGGAATCCATTCTAATGATTTTCATAAATCACACCACTAGGGTTCTAACTCTAGGCTTTTACACCTATTCAAGAGTTCCAAAACACTTGATCCTAATATAGAGCATGAGTCTTTCATACCAATTGAGAGTCCTACTCCAATAGGATTTCAAATTGGATGAGCCTAGACTAAGGATAAACTCCGGGTTGTTAAGCCCTATAATGGAGTAACCTCGCTCTGATACCAAATGAAAGCGCGCCTAGGGCCAATGTACAAGTCCTAGAGGGGGGGGGGGGGGTGAATAGGACTAATTAAAATTCTTTGCCAATTAAAAAATATCTCATTCCAATTTTAATCCTAACTAGGACAAAGAACACAATGAACACATTTAAGGATACAACTTATGCAGAATCTGTGTTCAATGTGTGAGTGCTTAAACAATCAAAGATATGACAATTAGTTTCATATTAATAAGCACAAGTGTGTGTAAAACACTCTTAAAAAATTCACTTGTGATTTACATCAAAGTAAATATAACTATGTAACCAAGGTGCTCAAGTGAATATATGTTAAAGAGTGTGTGCTAGACAATATATGATCTACCAATATGTTCAATGTTGTTTTCGCACAAGTGCGTCTGTGTCAATTAAACTCAATGATGAAATATCATCCGTATCAATCTTCAAAACATATAGATATGTAAATCATGTACAAGCGATAGAGATAGAGAAATTGACACAAGAGATTTATAGTGGTTCGGTCACACAGACCTACATCCACTCTCAAGGGCCACACAGTCCCCTGGTCCCACTATGAAGAATCAAACTACACAAGTAATGATTCTACATCAATTTTTTTAGCGAGGTTCGATCACAAAGATCTAATCCCCTTTTTGTTCACGAGATTCGATCACAAAGATCTACTCCCCTCTAAAAATTTTATAGTGGTTAAATCACAAAGAAATAAGCCACTCTTACAATGCTCTAAATTGAATGAAGTGAGGGGGGAAAACACTTGCCTCTTTAACGAAGTCCGGAGGATGCTCTTCGAAGCTTGTCACCGTAGCTCCAAGCTTTGACGCCCCTTGCAATGCTTCCTTGATGTTGATGATGATGCTCCAACGTTGTGCTCAATCAAGGGAAGAGGTCTTTGGTCTAGGGATATGGATTTTAACTTTTGATGGCTCAAGTTCTTCCCTAGATAATATGGTTTTCATACATCACACTTTCCTGGAGCAAATGAAGCTCTTAGATTTGCCAATACAAGCTTATAGTGTGTGTGGAATGATCTATGAGAGCTCTAATATGATGCACCATGGTTAGGATATGAGCTCTCATGATCTTCAAGAGAGTTCGGATGATTTGGGGCCTTTTCTATTTATAAACAACCCTCAAACGGCTCTCTAACGGCTCTTGGCGACTAGCCCCCTTCAAATCCGCGGTTAGCCGCTACCCCAACGGTCATAAACGGCTAGTTTTAGGTAAGCTGTCGGTGGGCAAAGAGGCTAGCCGAATTTCAAAGAGTCTAGCCGAATTCTCAAAGAGGCTAATCGAATTTTAAAGAGGCTAGCCAAATTTTTCAAAGAGGCTAGCCGTTAGGTAACCGCAAGGTAACCGATTTTTCACAGAAAAATGTACATTAAACTTCTGGAAAAGTAACCGCGAGGTGACCGTGAGACATGGCGGTTAGCCAACCTCTAGGACTAGTTTTGAGTCTTGAAAAGGCTCAAAAAACATTTTCTAAAAACCTATCAAATAAGCCATTAAACTAAGGGTTTTTAGGGCCATCTCTTGGTTGGTTTGGGGTCCCATTTACTTGAATAGGTTGTCACTCATATAGAGGTCTTCCTTGATGAATCCGAGCCTTCCAAGACTTGATGTTCTGCCTTCAAACTTGATCTTCCTTGTGAAACTCTGAGAGGCAAGATCTTGGATTCTTTAACACGGAATCGACGATATAAGTCCTCATAGAAATGTGGCACTAACAGGTCCCACCCAGCTCAAAACTTGTGACCATTAAAACATCGATTTATGGGCCTCGGATGAAAACGACGAAGAAGACAAAACTGATCATCGAAAAATCTAGTTTCCAAAAAGTATAAATTTGACATGGTTTTGAAATTCTGAAATTTGGGTCCAGATTTGGTGTGAAATGACTCTTTTACCCTTTTTGCCCAAAACTTTGATTTCTGGGTCTTAGACGAAACAGGTTGAACCCAAAAGTTGAACAATAACATAAAACCATTCAAAATAGATCATAATTACGAAACAAATCGAGAAAATAAGAATTTCCTCCCAAGCTTACACGTACACTCAAGGCACCCCTGAGTGTGACTAAATAGCATAAAGCGCCCTCGAAATTCCCCAAAGCTAATTCCAGACTAAATCGAACCAACTTCTAATCCCACAAACACTAAACCCACATTATAACTAAACACGCACTTAATTAACACTAATCGCGCTAATCCTGGGTTGGGGTTTGACAGTTCTCTAGTGGTCCTGTATGTGCACTATTGCTTGCGGTGGGATTGTCGAGTACGGGTCTTTTTCGAGGTGGCATATCACTGCAAAACAGATTGTTAGCACATAAAAATCAAATAATGGTCACACACTACTCACACGAGTCTAACTAACAAAAAGTCTAACGAATCCTTGCCACGTCCTTAGGATTTCTAGTTTCTTTTAATTGCCTGAAACTAGTCTCACTCTGATACCAGTCTGTCGCAACCCCGAACCGAGAGCCGGGCCCGCAAGTGGATGGTGAGTGATAATACAATGATCTAACAATGAACATCTATTTGAATATACACTCACTTAATTTTCCACAGGTTTCCGCGGTGAGGATTTTCACACACACTCACAAACATTTACATTAGTGCGGAAGCATGTGGCAAATCAAATTGGTAACTCATTTCACAAAGCATGACTAATAGATACAAGTGACTAACATGATGTCAAAGTGAGTAGTGATCTCATTGGCATTCCCAAAATGTAAAGTTATAAGTTTAAACAAAAGATTAGTTAATTAACATTCCCCAAAAATAATGGCCAACAAAGGCCAGTACAACCAAAAGTATAAATCAAATGTCATTCTATAATTTCCCCCAAAATGTTGCGCAACTCGTAGCTCAAACCAATGTCCACATGATATTGTCAGCTTGCCACTCTATTAAATGTTGTGGCTCACCGACCGTCTCCTCCTACTCCTCCTCAAAGGCAATAACGGGGCCTGGACCTGAGTACCACAAAAATGGGTCAGACACGACGGTCTGGCAGGTGGGTGAATAGATAATACAGTTTAAGAAAACAAATCATAACTTAAAACATAACGAAATCATAATAAAACAGTGATTGTCATAAACCGGATGCATTCTTTATGTAAAGTACAAATGTAAGATAAATCATGAAGGGTAACAAAGAACAAGAACTGACAAGATGGCAACCACACTTAAGCTAAATCCTCCATCACTAATGTGATGAGAGCACACTAAAGGTGTTAGTCTCAGAGCACACAAGGTGACAAGAAACAACTATATACATATAATATACTGAGCGAAACCACGGGCGTGGAACCGGGTGACAAACATAACAGAATTCAGACTCCTTGGAATAGGGCATGGACGTCCAAGGGGGCTCCCTCCTCTTCCTTTTATAGTTTTTCAAACTTCTCTCTTTGAGTATTATTAGAAGTCCAACTTCCATTATACTTAGTAACCCTTTGTTCTACTATTACCACTATTAGAAGTCTCACTTCAAATAGAAATAGTAGCTTTCCCTTTTGAGTTCAAATAGAATTAGTAAAGAGCCAATATTGGGCTAGCGTGGGGACCACTAGGGATTCCATAGAAAGCTGGCTCCAACTGGGACACCCCGACCCCACATCTCATGTGCAATCCGGGCCCACAGTTAATTGTAAATAACTCCATTATATAAATGCAATTGAACTCCAGTCTTAGGAATAAATTACATGAAGACCCTAAACTTCCCTATTACTACAAGTAGGCCCCTCTATCATTATCCATGGATCAATTGGACAGATTGTCCCACCAATTTAGATCCATATCTTATTATCCTTGAGCCCCAATTAATTATAGCAATCATCAGTACCATCCAATTAACTCTTAATTGAGATGGGTGTACAATTACCAATGATAAATCCATTAATTGGCACAAGGGGATAATAGAGATAGACTTCATCTTGACAATTAAATGTTCCCACAGTCCTACTACCACGTACCCAAGACACCGAGGTGTTGACCTACAGTTGGCCTCACTCATTGGTGACTCAAAGCAAATGAATAGATAGAAACTTGAGTTCATCAATGTCTCAGGGTTGAGAGCCTATTGCTAGGGAATTATGAGAACAGACGTTAAAGTAAAGACAGTGTTTCTAAGGTGGTTCTCATGGTCCTTTCAATACATCCAATGTACCAGTATGATGATCCAGAATCTTACATTCCGATGATCGAGACAGATCACACTATCTCATAGTGATCATAATACTGCAACCTTATCAGATGAGATGCCCAATCTCATCACCGGTTGTGAATCAATTTAAGTATAAGATTTACAACACATGTCTCATGTATCTAGATCTCGTCCACACACGTGTTACATTTAATATAATTGTGGACTCCGGTTCATCTCATGAGCTAGCATGTCATTTGTATTGGTTATGTGCATTTAAGTAAAATACCATTCATCTCATGAAAGGAAAACATAAATATATTGATAAATAGAGAAATTAATCAATTTATTACATCAATCAAAAAGAATTGAGACCATAAAACTAACACTTGTTATTATCTACATATGTGTTGGTTTATTAGGTCTGGGAAAGAGAGGAAGGGATTGTCCCAGGTTCACTCCAGTTATAGAACCTGTGTTCTGTAACTGTAGTGTAGCCGGTCAATGATGGACCTGTCTTTTTCTTTCTTGCCTTCCTCCGTCCCGGGTCCGCCAGGGTGCGGCGGGGCGAAGAGAAAAAAAAGAGCAAGCATCTACTTTTTTTTTTGTACGGGTATGCCAGATTTTCTATTCTACTTGGAATTTGAAATGGTGATCCAGAGATTCACCTTCACAAGTAGAAAAGGAAATCAACTTTTTTCTAACTTTCCATTGCACATATATTTTAAAGAAAGTGACAAAAAATTTTAATGCCGTGAAAGGCGATTTTCATTTGTTTGCTGTGAAAGGCGGTTTTGCCGTGATAGGCGATTTTGTGCCGTAGAAGGCAGTTTACAAATCTCATCAAAATGTAAAGTCAAGAAATGTGATTTTTATGTCTCTTTAAAAAAATACACAATACAACAGAAAAGTAAAAAAAGGAATCTGACTTCTCAAGAGATCGTGGGGACTCGTTCAGGTCGACGGTCGCGAGTCATGTATGGGCTCCGCCATCGTCCTTCAGATGAGAACACTTGATGCTTTGATTCACTTGGCTTGGCTTGGACCTCAGATTTTTAGAGGATAAAGACCAAGAGAAGGTCCTATATCCAATAAAAAAATGAGTAGACAGGCTGAAGAGCCACATCTAGCCATGTTGGATAGAAGGAGGGGGGAGATCTTGGGGGGGTGCCCCCCCCCCCCCCCCCCCCTAAAGGGCTTTGATCACCTTGTGGTGTTTTCTTGTAGTAGAGTTTCTTCAGTGTAGCTGAGCTTCTTTGCGCAGAGATTTCTCCGAGAGTTTTTAGCAATTTTTTGGGGATTTTTCAGGACCCTTTCTCTTTGGAATGACCGCCTATTTATAGGCTTTTGGTGGCCATTAGAAGAGTTTATGAGCATTGATTGCATTAATGCTCCATGATGGGAGGAGTTACAAGTATTTAATTCTTTATATTGTAACTCCTTTTTCTTGGATTTTGATTGGCCGATGGAGAATAATGGGCATTTAATCTCATGATGATGGGAGTTTCATGATTAATTACCATGATTAATCTCCATAATGATAGGAGTTACATGGTTAATTGTCATGATTAATTGGACTTGTAACTCCCATTTCTTGGCTTCTGATTGGGCCGTTCAAAATAATGAGTTAATGACCCTAATAAATTGCCATAAAAGGGTCATTTAACTTCATTAATTGGCTGCCGAGTCGCTTGAAGAGTCGCGGGCCGCGCTGCGTCTTTTGGAATTCTTCTTGTGATGATCATCGATGGATCCGTACTTTGCTTGATGTCGGATGACGATGAAAATTCAGACATTGGTTGCCACCAATGGGCCGGCAACATCTATCCAGTCGATTTCTTGATCGGTCGGGCAGAAAGTGTGCTTTCTTGGTCGGCCAGTTGGCAGTTTCGGAGTGTCCGATTATGATCAAATGATTTCGATGGCGGATCCATGATGTTGATGAAGATCGACGGATATCATGCCTCAAAAATCAGATTTTAAGAAAATCACAGGGGCCAAACATCGCGAAACGCGAAAAAGAACGGAAAAACGGCTCTTTTGGCGGAAATCCGGCGACCCGGATTTCCAGGGTCGCGGCGATCATGCACCCATGGTCTCCGGCGACCATGGGTCTGGCGACCTTGGGCCATGGTCGCCGGCAACCATGGGCCAAGGTCGCCGGCGACCTTGGACTTTGGTCCACTTTTCGGTCACCTTCCGGTCGCCTTTTCTTGGTCGTTTCTTGGGCTTTTTCGCTTCTGTTTTCTCCTGGATTTTTCATTGAAATTTCTCCTCATTTATTGGATTAATTCCTCTGAAGAAAACCTGTCAAAAGGCTGTGCAAATCAGAGCACAAAGTTTCCTATTTTTGGAAAAGCCGAAGACTCTATAGCCAATTTTCCGCCAAGAGTTGAAACTGGGTCAAACGATGTCGGAATGACCTGAAATTTGAGGTGAAGCTTCTCGGGCATTAGATAGGACCAACCATGGGCTTTTATTTGAGTTTTGAAGCCGTTTGGGGTCCCGTCGATGCTTGACTTGATTTCACCGTGCGGAAGATGTCGAGCTTGGATGTACGGTCATCCGATGTCCGATTGACCTGAAATTTGACGGAAAGGCCTATTGGAGTCATTTTGAGATGATCTATTAGCTCCGATTTGGGTGCCATGCTCCCGGGGAGCTTCGCCGCCGGTAGGCTTGATTTTGCTTCGGAGCATCAAAACCGGGTCAAACGTTGTCGGAATGACCTGAAATTTGACGTGCGGCCCTTTGGAAGCATGCAGAAGCTACTCATGTGTTTTGTTTGATGAGTGGCGGCATCAGAGGTTCTCGCCGCCGGGAGGCTTGATTTCGCCGTTCGAGAGTTGATGGAGGGTCAAACGGTGTCGGTTTGACTTGAAATTCGACATGGAGCCTTTTGGAGGTATTTTGAGACTATCCATAAACTCTGATCGAAGATTTGATGTATTTGACATTGTCGCCGTCGGGAGCTCCCACTTAGCTGTTGGAGGATTGAAGTTAGGCCAAATGGTGTCGAAATAGCTTGAAACTTCATGTGCACCCTTCTTTTGGTTACTTTGAAAGATCTTGTAGTTTTTGTTTGGTTTTGTCAAGATCTGATGCTTGAAGCAGCTTTGCCTGTTTGTAGTAGGATGCGGCTCCATATAGGTTTTGATGTTGATGAGGCAAAGTGACATTTTTTGTGTCAACAAATGCCCCCTCGAGGTACAGCGACGAATTGGATAGCCTTTGCAGTCGATGTGCCTCGAAGAAAACTTTGAAGGAGGACTTCTGACTTGACCAAGAGTCTCTGAACATTTTTCTTGATAGTGTAGCCTTTTGAGTTTCCAAGGGAATTTTATGGCAGTGAGAGACATCACATACCATCTCAAAGAAAAATTTTGAAAATGACATTTGGATTGGGTTTTTGGGTTTTGGATTTTCTTTTTGACCTTGTGAACCTAAAGGCTTTGTGTTCCGCATCAGGCGGTCAAGAAGGTTTTTGGTTTTTGACCTTGTAACCTAACAAGCTGTATGTGGCAGGTTAGGAGGTCGGGTTTTGAATTTTGATTTTGGTCTTGTGACCTAACAAGCTGTATGTGGCAAGTTAGGGGACCGGGATTTGGTTTTGGTTTTGGCCTTGTGACCCAACAAGCTGTATGTGGAGAGTTAGGAGACCATGGTTTGGATTTTGGTTACTCTTTGGGACAACTTTGGGTCCGTTGGAGTGGTTTGGGTTTTTGTGGAATGTCAATTTCAAGGTTTTGGCTTAATTTGGTTCATGAGGTGGGATGGTTTGGATTTTTGGAAACTCATGAGGCTTGGATCTTTTGTATGGTCCAATCAACTCAAACGAGGCATGGAACCATTTTTGTATGCTCTTGGTAAGAGGAATTTTGACTAAAAGCCACTTTTAGTGCCTAGGTGGTCAAACCTGGCTCATGTGGGCTAACCCATGGGACTTAAGCTTTAAAGATGGCTTAGATCTCATGTGGTGTCATTTTTGTTAAGAATATCTAAGAATATTCTTAATTGGAGAGAATCTCTCAAGTTTCCTTGATTTTGGGAGAGATTTTCTCAAAGTATCTTTCTTTGGGAGAAAGTTTCTCATAATCCCTCTCTTTTTGGAGAGAATTTCTCAAAAGATCTCCTCATTGGGAAAGAATATCCCATAATTCCTTTCTTTTAGGAAGTTTGCTAATTTGTAGCACTTACCTCCTTTCTTTTCTCCTCCTTTCCTCTTTTGGTTTGCTCCCTTCTATAAAAGTAAGGGGAGGTTGGATCTCTTGCTCCTATTGCCTTCTTTTTTGCAAAAGTCTTCAAGAGTGCTCCAAGATTAAGAATTCTCCTTCTTCTTCAAAGGTCTTCAAGCTTTTTCTTCTTCTTCTCCATCAATGGCTTCAAGTAAGTTTCTTTTTTTCTTAAGAAACCCCATGTAGGAATAGAAAAAAGGTTTTCATTCTTTCCTTTTCTTTTCTTTTCTTTTTCTTTCTCTTCTTTTTTTTTTTTTCTTTTTCACGTGCATCTTTTTTCTTTTCACACGTTTTTTTTTTCTTTCTTCCTTTTCTTTTCTTTTTTTTTCTTTTCTTGCACAGTTTTCTCTCTCTAT
Organism: Persea americana; assembly: GCA_029852735.1. Classification (NCBI taxonomy): domain Eukaryota; kingdom Viridiplantae; phylum Streptophyta; class Magnoliopsida; order Laurales; family Lauraceae; genus Persea; species Persea americana. Next base: position 58,917,994 of record CM056810.1, read on the forward strand.
TTTTTTTTTTTTATTATCGTGGCTCTTTTTTTTTTTTCTCACGGTTTCTCTTCTTTTTTTTTTTACCGTGTGTTTTTTTTTCTTTTTTTTTATCTCTTTTTATGTGTGGCCGTACGGACAAGAAATTTTCTTTCTTTTTTTTTTTTTTTTTTTTTTTTTTTTTTTTTTTTTTTTTTGAATTCTGAGATGCGCATGCATGACAACTTTCCTTCTATGCATTTTTTTTTATTTAGAAAATGGAATTGGAAGTATGATAGTGCACACCTGGAATTTGAGCCCTTTCTTGGTCTTACGGGGATTTTCTGAGGAGCTTTGCAAGTTTTGGATTCTGGAGCTCGCAGCAATGTTGAGCCATTTTCCAATCTTGCGGATATTTGAGGAGCTTTGGCTTGATCTCGCAGCAATGTTTGAGTTCGAGCCTTCTTCAAGAATTTTCCATGATTATGGGCTTGCAGCGATGTTGAGCCCATCTTCAAGCTCCTATTTCTTTCGGGGTGTTTCCCTTTTCTTCGGAATTGCCCCGGAATCATGCCAAAATTTCGCTAGATTTTTTTAGCAAAATTCTGTTATTTTGATGATTGATTTTTTTTTTCTTTCCATTCTTTGCAGGTAGTTCCTCCAGAACGAACAAGGGTAAGGAGCTAGTCACTGATGCGCCTCGCCGTTCTACCAGATCCTCTAATGCGGCCGTACAGCAGGCCTGGGAGGAGGTTCAGTATGTTGAAAGGAACTTGGAAGAGTGTGACTCGCTCAACCGAGAGGAGATGAGGCAACGTTTGATTGCCTTCAAGGATGAGGAGTATTATAAGATTATGGTAAGCAACCGTCCCTGGGTCACGGACGATCAGAGCATTGTGCCCAAGCCTACCTTCTTCTTTGGTGATGCCGTCCCCAACGATTCAACATACCAAAGGAGATGTTTTCAGTTCTCTTTCACAGTTGATGGTGAGAAGGGAACTGTTTCTACCCGGTCGTCCTTCGATCGGACAATCTCGATCATGAGCCTTTCCTCCACATGCTAGAAGAGGGAAGATCCTCCAAGCTGGGTGAAGAGGACAAATGTGATCAAGACCGGGGTTTTTGTTGGCGGCCCTTCTGGTTTTGCAGAGAAATCGCCTGCCCGTATGGACATTTTGATGCCAGCCAGCGGCTACCAAGGTTCAGACCATTCTTTGGTCGATTTGAGACCGGTGGGCCTTGGCATTTTCAGGGGCGATGGCAGCAATTGGGTGAAGCCTTTTCGACTTCGTGGCCGTTTCAGTGCTGACTCGAGCTGGGAGTCGTGGACTGATCACATCCTGCAGGTTGGCGGTGCCATTCTGAAGGAGGCCGAGATTTTTGATGCAGTTCACGCTTTTCGGCAAACCGTGGTTTTCTCCGATGAGGCTTTTATGGCCATGCTGGAGTCGTTCCTTCTACAAACCAACACCTTCGTTGTCACGAACGGTGAGATTGGTTTTTCTTTAAAGGAACTGAGTGCCATCACTGGGCTGCCTATCCTCGGCAATCTCTATGAGGAGTTTATGCCTATCGACAGCGTCCTTGAGGAGCAGTCTGAGGAGTTCAGGCTTTTGTACTTTCAGCTCGTCGCCTTCTATGATTTTTTTAAGGAGAAGGAAGGCTCGAAAGTCCGGTGTAGCAGTTGGAGGAGCGGTAGCTTTTTGTCTTCTAACTTCTTTGACAGCGGGGAGTCTTCTGAGAGTACGACCCAGGAAGCCAAGGCTAAGAACCCAGATTCGAAGAAGATCTCCGTCATGCGAGAGAATTTGAGGGTATTCTTCGCAAGCACAGACGCCATTCATTCTGACATTGAGTTGCGGAGAGATCTCGCTGTCTACCTCACTTTTAGCTGGGTGAGGCTGTTTTTGCTAGAGGAGATGGAACGCACATCAGGCCGCATTGCATTTTTCCGGCTTGTCAGATGGCTTTTGGAGAGCGGCTTGCTTTGGTGCCTGCTCTTTACTCCTATTTGTGTACCGAACTGCAGGCTGCTGCTTTCCTGGTTCGGATTGGGCTTCCCATGAACAGGGTATTTTCTGCCCACATTTTTTATTCGTGGTATGTATACCACTGTCCCAGTTTCCACCGATTGGGTGCTGCTCAGGACGATGACCCGTTTATGATTCGGTTGGCTAGAGGGAAGCCTGTTTCTGAATCTCTTTTATCTGCCCGCTTGAGGATCCAACGATTCTAGGACGTCGAGATGGGGCAGTCTTCAGTGAAGCTTTCTCCGGGTTTGAGGAAGAAGGCTTTTGATTTTGGTGTCTCCCGTGATTCGACCATGGCAGGGTCTAGGAGACACTATTCTTTGACAAATGCAGAGAGGAGTTGGCTTTTTAACATACGTGTCGGCACGATGGTGTACCGCAGACATCTTTTCGTCGACATCCAGCCGTATGTTCCCTCACGTTTTGCCATGCAGTTGGGCTTCTCTCAAGGCATTGTTGGAGCACCTTCGAGCAAGGTGAAGCGTTTTAGAGGTCTGTAGGACGGGAGAAATGCATGGGCCTTTTATAGGCGGAAGACACTACTGCCCTGATTTCTTATCCTGAGTTGCCTACTTTCCGGACTGCTGGCTTCACAAAATGGTTTGTGGAGAGCTTTTAAGCATACCGGGAGCTTTCCAAGAAAGAGCTTGATGTAAAGCAGTCTTCCAGGAAGGGCCTTGGGAAGTCAGACGGCGTCCGCCGAGAAGAAGTTCTGGCTTTCCTTTCTGGAGAAAGGCACATAACAGGTTTTCTCGAAGAACAGGACGTCATCAGACTGGGAGCTGCACAAGAGATACCTGGTGAGGTCTTGGAACGGCTTACTGAGGAGGAGGCTGAGGTTGCTGCTTGGATACAAGCCGAGCGAGCAAAGGCTTCCATGGAGTCTACTGGCAAGAGCAGACCATCCAGTGAGGACTCTAGCGAGAGGCCTGATTTTGATGGTGGGGAGGGTGCTTCCAGCAGTTCGTCCCATAGGGGTAAGAGGAGAAGGGGACACCGCCGAAGTCAGAGGCGGCACAAAAGTTCTCCTAATCTGGAAATTCCTTCCACCATTGTTGAGGAGGCATCAGGGGATGATGACAAGCCTCCAGAGAAGAGAAGCCGAGGGGAAGAGACCATTGATGATGGTATGCTTTTCCCTTTTCTCTTTCCGTTTCTTTTCTTTCATGAGAGCTTTTGTTTTGATTTACTGCTTTCTTTCTTTTGGCAGGAGATGATGGTTTGTTGATGCCTGAGGTTCCAACCGATGAGGTGGTGACGGATCCTATCGTGGCATCTGAGGAAGAACCCAGAGATTCTGAAGTAGATCCAGAATCTCCTCCTGGTATGATTTTTTCTTCTTCTTTTTTTTTGTTTTTTTTTTTTTTTTACCGCCACTTGCTGACATATATATATATATATTTTGCCAGCTGACTTGCCAGAGGATTCCGACGACTTTGAGCCATCCATAGACACAACTTTTGATGATGTTTCGGATGAGCTCATGGAGGCAGAAAGCATTCCACCAGTCGTCGAAGAAGGTACTTTGTAATGATAGTCTTGATATTTTGATTTTTGAAAAGATCATATTCATACCTTTTTCATTTTTCATTGGCAGGTTGTGAGGTTACAGAAGAAGTTCCTCTATCTTTTTCAGAACCAGAGCAAGGGGTACCTGTGACCGATCCAGGAGTAAGGGCTTCTTCCACCAATTTTGATGAGGCAGAGGCGAGTCCGCCTACTAATATTCCTTCCCAGCGGCTCCGATTGGAAAGAGCTTCTTGATTACTCTTCCAACGGTGCCTGACACGGGTAGTCGACCAACGGAGCATGGCGAGTCTTCATCTGAGCCATCCCGTCAGTTTGCGAGGAAGGTGTTGAAGAGAGTCTTGAGCTCATGGGTTGAGACTCTTTCTTCTGGCCATTTGGAGGCTGGTTTTGGCATGGTGAAGCATATGCAGGACATTCTTGCCGATAGCGAAGAAGTCGGTCTGGACATTACAGATGCCAAGGCTTTTGTTGAGGAAGTCATCGCTCTAGGCAACAAGTGGACTGAGACCAAGAGCTTTCCGAATGATGATTTCTTCAACGAGATGTTTTTGAAGCCTTCCAGCGAGGTTAAATCTGAACTGAATGAGATCTCGCGGACTTGGAAGCAGCTTGTTCGGGAAAGGAACGTCACCGAGTTGGCTATTATTGAGCTGTCACAGGACCAGCACCGCCTTGATAAGGAGGTCACCGAAGCTAGACAGCGCCTTGAGCTATTGGAAGAACAAGCCGCTGCCAAGTGGACTGCCACTTTGAAAGCTCGCGATAGAGAGAGGACTCTCATTCGCCAAGTTGAGGAGGTCGAAAGCAATCTCTAGAGGAAGACTCAAGAATATGAACAATGGCAGATTCTCTGGGAAGAGCTTCCTCATGCTGAGGATGGATCGCGACAGCCTACTGCTTTTTATGGGAAGATTCTGAAGAAACGCGGCCTGGAAGCTTTGGAGGCTAAGGCCAAGTGTTTGCTTGAGGAGTTAAGCCTATGGCTGAAGACCATGTCGGACTAGCCTCCTGACTTGTAACAAACTTTTTCTTCTTTTCTTTTGGTTCCTCCATGTATAAACATTTTTGGCACTTTTTTTTTGTATCCCCTTATTTCACTTAAATTCACTTTTGATGAAATATAAGCAAAATTGAATGGGAATGGTTTGCTTGAAAATTTGATCAAAAGGTTGTCATTTTGTGAAAATCTTTTGTCAAATGGTTGTTTTTAGGCATGAAAGCCAGATTTTGTGGCAAAAAGCCTGATTTTTGAGATGGCTTGAAAGCCGAATTTTGGATGGCGTGAAAGCCAAAATTTTGTTTGGCATGAAAGCCGGTTTTTGGCATGAGAGCCGATTTTTGTGGCGTGAAAGCCAAGTTTTGGTTTTGTGGCATGAAAGCCGGTTTTTGGCATGAGAGCCGATTTTTGTGGCGTGAAAGCTAAGTTTTGGTTTTGTGGCATGGAAGCCAAAGATTTTATGGCATGGGAGCCAAATTTTGTTTTGTGGCATGGAAGCTAATTTTTGTTTGTTTGGCGTGAAAGCCAGATTTTGTAGCATAGAAGCCAAGTTTTTTGAAAACCAAGTTTTGTTTTGTTGGCATGGGAGCCAGATTTTTTTATTTTTGGCATGAAAGCCAGGTTTTTGTTTTGTTGGTATGAAAGCCAGATTTTGGTTTTTGGCATGAAAGCCAGGTTTTCGGCATAAAAGTCGGGTTTTGGCGTGAAAGCCAGTTTTTGGTTTTCAAAAATGCAAGTATCGACTAAGAGTCGCCTCCCTGCTGAATGGTATTGCAAGTATTGATGGAATGTCGCTTCCTTGCTCATTCGGTTGCGAGTATCGATGGAATGTCGCTTCCTCACGGATTTGGGTACAAGTATCGACTGAATGTCGCCTCCTTGTTTTTTTCTCAAAAATTTGGTTTTGTGGGTATCGATGGAATGTCGCCTCCCCGCGATTTTTTAAATTTGATGTTTTTTTTAACCTTTGTTTTTTGTTTTGAAATTTGGGTTGTGGATATCAACTGAAACGTTGTGCCTTCACGATTTTTTTGAGATTTTGCAAGTATCGACGAGGTGTCGCTTTCTTGCGATTTTGAGGTTTTGGAAGTATCGAATGGGGTTCGCATCCTTCCGATTTTTGGGTTTTGTGTGAGTATCGACTAAATGTCGCTTCCCCACGGTTTTTTGAAAAACCATTTTTTGTTTTAAGACACGAGGGTCGTAAATTTTGACTCAAAACCATCTTTGGTGGTAAAAGTCAGGGTGGACTAGGGTGGAAATTCCTAAGTCCTGATTTTTGTTTCAAACCATGAATTTTGAGTTCAAGGATTAAAAGTTTTGGTCAAGTTAGGGAAGAGGCTCTTAAACTTGGATTTCGGGTTTGATTTTTTTTTTTTTTTTTTTTTTTTTAACAATGAAACATTGAAAGTAAGCATTGTTTTTGGCTTTTTAGAAATTTCAACATAGGGATGAAAACTCTAAAAGGGGTGGGTTTGACGAGCAAGTACCTAGGAATAGGCTTTGGCCATGCAGGCATCGCTCTGACCCGATGTAGGAAGTCTTCAAGGGTAGTACCGCTTTAAGAACTTGCCATTGATGGGCAGCATACATCTGTCACCTTCCATGTTTAGAAGAGCATATGCGCCATTGGAGAAGACTTAATCGATGACGAAGGGTCCCTCCCATTTTGGTTCGAATTTGCCTTTAGATTTGTGGGCAAAAACCATTGGCCTTTTCACCGCAAGAACCAAGTCACCCTTTTTGTGGGCGCGTTGCCTGACCCTTTTGTCAAAAGATCCTGCCATGCGTGCTTGGTAAAGCTCAATGCTTTGTAGAGCTTCGAGTCGTCTTTCATCGAGATTATCCAGTTCTTGGAGTTTTAATTTGACGTTGCTTTCTTGCGTCATTTCATTTTGTAAAGATACCCTTAAAGAAGGAATTTGTACCTCTAGGGGGACAACTGCTTCACATCCATAGACCAAGGAGAATGGTGTGCTATGGGTTGGTCCTCGAACGGTAGTCCGCTAGGCCCATAAAGCTTTAGGCAGTTTGTCGCTCCAGTCTCTTTTGTGAGTAGAGACCATTTTCTTGAGAATTTTGTAGAGTGTCTTGTTGAAGGCTTCTGCTAGTCCATTCGCTGCTGGGTTATACGGAGTCGAAGGACAACTTTGGATTTTGTATTTGTCGCAAAACCTGTAGAATCTGTGATCCCGGAATTGTGGTCCGTTATCATGGACGAATCTTTTAGGTATGCCGAAGTGACAAATGATGTTAGTTCGTAAGAATTGAAGGACTGACGAGGTCTTCATTTCACTGAACGCAAATGCTTCTGACCACTTGGAGAAATAATCCGTAGCGGCGAAGATGAAGCGATGACCTTTGCTTGACGGGCGAGAGATAGGACCTATGATGTCCATACCCCAGGCTTCGAAGGACCATGAGATCGCTGTAGGATGTAGTCATTCTGGAGGCATGTGTACATAATCTCCATGAACTTGGCATTGTTGGCAACGTTTAGCAAATTGTATTGCGTCAGCCACCATGGTAGGCCAATAATAACCTAACCTTTTTATCTGATCGTAGAGCTTGGGACTAGCCTGATGGGCTCCACAAAGACCAGCATGAACTTCTTTTAGAGTTTCTTCCGCCTCTTGTTGTGACAAGCAGCGTAGAAGTACTCCATTGAAGGATTTTCTGTAAAGCATTTTGGAGGGAATATCCAAATGAAAGTTTGGGGCTCGTCTTTGGATACTTACCCGCTCTTTTGGATCTTCAGGTAGGATTCCGAACATAATATAATCAATGAACGGATCCCTCCAGTCGCCTATCGGAGGTTTAAGGATGGAAATCCGACCTCCGACCACTCGGTGGCATTCAGCAACTGCTTGATGTGTGTTGAGAGGAGGGAGAATCTTTCATTGACACACTGTAATTTGCATGTTTTCCCCTTCTTGGGTTGCCATGGATGCAGCAAGTCCAGCCAGGGCATCTGCACGAATGTTTTCACCTCTGCGGATGTGGGTGATGTGACAGATATCAAAGTTTTGATGAAGCGATTGCGCCTTGTTGTAGTAAGGCAACAAATCAGGCTTCCTGATTTCATATTCCTGATTCATCTGGTTGACGATCAGTTGAGAATCCCCAAATGCTTCCAGCATGGTGATGCCAGATTCGAGGGCGAGTTCCAGTCATATAATCAGAGCTTGGTACTCAACTGCATTGTTTGAACATGGTTTCAGTAGTGAAAATGCGTGTGAAATCATGTATTTATCGGGGCTAACAAAGAGAATGCCAATTCCCGATATCGGCTTTCCTTTTTCATTTGTCCTGGTTGCACCATCGAAGTACATGTTCCTGGAGGCATTTGGTGAGGAAGTCTCCACGCTGTAGACAAGTTCGTCTGGGAGATCATCCCTGAGCGGAGAATCCTTAGGCAGTGGATGCTCTGCGAGAAAGTCTGCCAGAGCTTGACCTTTGATTGCTTTCTATAGTACATACCTAATATCAAATTGTGACAGAAGGATGGACCATTTTGCCAGCCGGGCATTGAGAAAACCTGCTTTTGTAACAAGGACCTTTAAGAGATTGATCCTCGATATCAGGAATACTGTGTTTGACAGCAAATAGTGACGCAACTTTTGTACGGCGAACATCACTACCAAGCATTCTTTTTCGACTGGAGAGTAGCGATGCTCTGCACCTACCAACATGCGACTGAGGTAGTATAGAGCAGCTTCTTTTCCTCCATCATTTTCTTGTGCAAGTAGAGCGCCCAAAGAATAGTCGAGAGCTTTTGTGTACAAGATGAATGGTTTTCCGGTTGTGGGAACATCCAACACCGGAGGCTTGGTCAGGTATGACTTGATGTCTTGAAATGCAACTTCACATTCAGCATCCCAAACAAAGTCTACACCTTTCTTTATCAGGCGAGAAAATGGACGGCATTTTCCTGATAGATTGGAAATGAACCGTCGGATGTATGCCAATCTTCCTTGAAGTCCTTTTAGTTCTCTTAGGGTCCTTGGAGATGGCATTTCTAAATTGCCTTGACTTTGATGGGGTCAAGTTCTATTCCAGCTTTCCGAACTATGAATCCTAGGAACTTACCCGATGAGACACCGAAGAAGCATTTAAGGGGATTCATTCGCAGTTTGTGCTGGCGAAGCCGGAGGAAGACTTCTCGAAGATCTTGGAGATGGTCTTCTTTCCTTTTGCTTTTGACGGCGAGGTCATCAACATAACATTCGACCGTCTTGTGCTGCATATCTTGGAATATCTTCATCATAGCCCTTTGATATGTTGCACCAGCATTTTTCAGACCAAATGGCATGACAGTGTAACAATACACGCCAAATGGGGTCCGAAAGGATGTATGCCTTTCATCTTCGGGATGCATCTTTATCTGGTTGTAGCCAGAGAAGCCGTCCATGAAAGTCATTCGCTCAAACCCGCAGGTGTTGTCAATCATTACCTCCGGTATGGGTAGCGGGAATTCATCTTTGGGGCATGCATTATTCAGGTCTCTATAGTCAATACAGACTCTGATTTGCCCATTTTTCTTTGTCAAAGGGACGATGTTGGCCAACCATTCAGGATGCTGTTCCTCGCGGATGAAGCCAACGTTTTTGAGTTTCTGAACTTCTTGTTCAATTTTGTCCATCACATCAGGACGGAATCTTCTTTGGCCTTGTTTTACAGGCCTAACATTTTCTTACAGGTTGAGTTTGTGAACTGCTATTTTGGGATCTAAGCCAGGCATTTCAGCGTAAGACCATGCAAAACAATCAACAAACTCATGAAGAAAAAAGACATACTCGGGTAACTCCTCATCCTTTATATTCTTGCTTATGAATACAGGAAGTGGGTTATCTGGTGTTCCCAAGTCTATCTTTTGAACAGAATCTTCTGTCAAAAGGTTTGAAGGTGGTTCCTCCACAACATTTTCGGAGATTTCCAAGTCAACAAGACCTTCTGGATTTCCAAGGGCGTTTTCAGACCATGGCTCTGTTTCTGTCAATAAATCTTCTTGATCGGTATTCTTCTCAAGACTTGATATGAGATGATCCCAATCACCAGCTGAAACTAGGTCGAAGTAAGGCACTTCTTTTGGAGACGATGGCTCTTCTGAATCAGAGAACCATGCGTCTGTGTCATCGGACAATTCCTCTTCATCATCAGAGAAATCATACCAATTTGGTAAGCTTCCTGGGTCCTTGTCGGGTAACTCTTCAAAGAGATATCCAGGGAGATCGATGTCTTCATTGACATGAGATGTTGAGGCTTGGTCGGCAAAACGACTCTGCAGCCTTTGTGTCAGCTGTCTCATTGGAGTGTCAGGATCATACCCCAATCCGTATGAAGACTTGTCTATGTGACGATGGAGTTTCCAATCTTCCAGCTGACTTTTGGTTAGGGTGGGTTCCAATGGTGTGAGAATACCACGGCCACCTCCCAAACCAATTGGATTTTGAGCGTCATAGCCCATTTTCTTCATGATAGCTTGTGCCATTGGACTATACAAGGATAGTTGAGGCATACTTTCATTTTGGAAAGGCTCAAGCAGGCAGTTTGATGAAGAAGCGTTCGATCTATGGAAGAAGATTGGTTTATCTTCTGCCGACGTTTCCGGAACGACGAAGGTAGCAGACGCAGGATCTTCTACGTCAGCAGGGGTCTCCAATGGAGTGAGAGCAGGCCGAACTTGTTGAGTATCAGCTTGGCTTGACGATGTATCATCTTCAGTCTCTGAATCCGAATCCGTGTCTTGTATGATAGACACGAAGGAGACAGTAAACTTGCCCCCTGTCTTTTGCTTTGTCTTCTTTGCTTTAGTAGTGATTACCAAAGGTTTGGAAGATTTGAAGGAGATGACGAAGGGAGACTGATTGCTCTCTTTGAGTTTGCTGGAAGGTTTGTTTTCTTTCGATGATTGCTGAGGAGCCTTGCATTTATCTTTTTGGAGATTGCCGGCAAAGGATGTTATTTTCTCCTCCTTTTCTTCTTTTTCATCCTTGTACATCTGAGAGTCTGCAAAATGGACTTCCTTGCCTTTGAAGGGCATTTTGTCTGCAAACACTCGATGTATCAAGCCGTCGTTGCCAACAAACTTGATACACTGATGTAGAGTCGAAGGAACGACACCGTTCTCGTGTATCCAAGGGCGTCCAAAAAGGATGTTGTAGCATGAAGGGGTTTTTATTGCATATACGGTGACCTCAAAAATAAGATCACCGATTTGCAACTTGAACCGGATTTTGCCAATGGGCCTTTGAGCACTCCCATCGTATCCAAAGATGGACACAGATGTGTGGCTTAGTTTGCTAGGTGGGAGACCCAGCTCTTCGAGTGTCGAAGTAGAGATGAGGTTAAGTGCAGAACCCGAGTCGATCTGGACTCTGTGTATCGGCATCTCTTTGATGTACCCTATGAAGTACAAGGGTCGGTTGTGCTTCGTCTCGCCTAACAGGAGGTCTTCCTTATTGAAGGCGATGGTAGCACTTGCGGCTTTTTGGACCGAGAGGCATTCGGTGCAAGGTCCTCCAGCTTCTTTCTTTTCTCCCTTTGAGGAGGTTTTTGATTTTGTGACCCTATAGTCCATTTCAATTTGCAGGACTTGCAGGGCATGTTTGTCGACATCCAGATTCAGCCTTTGCAGTTCTGAAATGAGACTATCACGAGTTTGTGGTGACATTTGTAATAAGTCTAGAATGTGCAGTCGTGCAAGTATGTGTTTGAAGTGCTCGATCAAGTCATACTTGAAAGCCTCCTTTAGGCCTGCATTTTCATTATCACTGCCGTTTGGGGCATTTACAGCTTGTTTTCCTGAAGGATTTACATAAGAAGAAGAAGAAGGTTGGTTATAGTTTTTGCGGTAATCCCGGCCAGAGCGGGTGACTTTCCCAACTTCAAAAGCTTCTAGAGGTGGTTCTTGTAAGACCCCGACCCCTAATTTTCGGGATTAGTGTGTTTTTAGCCGTGGTTTAGTTTTCTAAATAAGATTTGAGCCTAATTGAGTTAGATTGTGGTTTAGAATAGTTTTCTATAGCTTTGGGGAATTTTGAGGGCGGTTGGACCCGGTCTGACAGCCCGGGGATGCCTTGGGCTGTACGTGTCAGCGTTGGGGATTGTTCTTGATTTTGAAAAATTACAATTTTGGTTTCTTTTGATAGGTCAAATCAGATCCAACAACTTTTGTGTTTAGACCTACCCCATTCGAAACTCAGAAAATCAGTTTTTCAGCCCGAGGGGCAAAACAGTCTTTTTACATTTAAATCTGAGCCCAAATTTCAAATTTTCAGAATCATGTCAAAAATGTACTTTTTGAAAAGTAGATTTTATGTGTATCATTCTAGTCTTCTTCGTCGAGTCCATCCGAAGCCCAGAAACCCATGTTTTGGCCCAAAAAGGGTAAAATTGTCTTTTCACACCTAAAACTGGACCCAATTTTCGAAATCTCAAAAATATGTCAAAAGTATATTTTTTTAAAACTAGATTTTTGAAGGATCATTTTGTTCTTCTTCGTCGATTTCATCCGGGACCGACAAACATGAGTTTTAAACCTTTGAAGCTTTAAGGGCCAATGGGGCCCACAACTTGCCCATTTATATAAGAACCCATGTTGGCTCCGTTCACCTTCTTCTTCATTTTCATTTCTCTGCTGCAACGAAACCAAAGAAGACTTCTTCTTCTTGTCTTCTCTCTCCTCTTGCATGTTAATGAAACCAAGCCCAAAGTGAAGAACAAATTCCACCAACCTTCTCCCCATCTTTCAAGCTTCAAAAGGGTACTGTTTTTGGGGGATTTCAGCTGGGCTTTCTCTCTTCTCCAAACTCTTCTTCTTGTATAGAGCTTCTCAAGGTTAGCAATGGATACCTCTTCTCAAATCTGGTTTTTATTGGACCAAGTAGAGCCTCTTATCATACATGCATGGATTCTTTTTAAGAACTCCATTGTTTTTATAAAGTTTTGTGGATTTTGAAATGGGTTCTTCCATGGGTTTGGTGTAGGATTTCAACTGGCTGTGTAGGAGTTGTTTGGAGTGAACTTGAGACCCATTTCAGCTTGAGGCAAGTGAATAATCAGTTTCTTTTGAATGCATGCAAATCTGAAACTGTTTTTATTGAAATTCTGATTTGAAATATGTTGTTTTCTTCACTGGTTTATTGCATTCAAATATGCAATTTTTGTGTTCATTCGGTATGCAAATTTCTGCAGTTTTGTGTCCAATTCATGTGCAATTGTGTTCAGATTTTTGCAGGATTTTAATGTGCAATGGTGTTCAAATTTCTGCAGAATTTTAGTGTACAATTGTATTCAGATTAGGTGCAGATTTTTACAACTTTTAATGTTCAAATTACGTGCAGATTTCTACTACTTTTAATGTTCAGATTTTGTGCAGATTTATACGACTTTTAGAGTTCAGTTCTTGTTCAGATTTCCGTAACTTTTAATGTTCAGATCTTGCTTAGATTTCTGCAACATGTACTGTTCAGTTTTATGTTCAGATTTCTGCAAATTATTTTAATGTTCAGCTAGGTTCAGATTTATGCAATTGTTTCAATGTTTCAGCTAGATTCAGAACTCTGCAATTGTTTTAATGTTTCAGCTAGACTCAGAATTCTGCATTTGTTTTAATGTTTCAGATTCAAAATTCTGCACTTGTTTTAATGTATCAGCTAGATTCAGAACTCTGCAATTGTTTTAATGTTTCAGAGCTAGACTCAGATTTCTGGAGTTGATTTAATGTTTCAGTTATGTGAAAAATTCTGCACTGCTGAAATTCAGAATTCTGCACTGCTTAGATTCAGAATTCTGCACTGCTGAAATTAGTTGTTTCCTGCATTGATCTATTGGATTCAAATCTGAACCTGTTTTCAAAAAATTCTGGTTTCAAATATGTTGTTTCCTGCAATTGCATTCAAATCTGAAATTGTTTTCTTGAAATTCTGATTTGAGATATGTTGTTTCCAGCATTGTTTTATTTGGTTATGAAAGTATGAATTCGAATTATTTTTGAAATTTTGTGTTTTTCACTGGTGTTGAGTCTTAGATGTTATTTGTTAATGGATATTGGAGTGGAATTGGAGCAGTGGAGTTCACTGTTGGTACCAAGGAGGTTCTGTGACCAGTTCGCTCGAGCCAACTTTTGTTCGCTCGAGCTAACTGTTCCGGGCTCGGAATGACCATCTTCCGGAAGCCATAACTTTTGAATCGTTCGTCGGAATTTAGAGTTCTATATACCGTTGGAAAGCTCTCGAAGCAAGGAATCCAATGGTATACTATGCTTAATGATCAAAGGATGACAAAGAAAGTGGATATTTTGATCAACGAAAAAACTAGAATATGTTTAGGGGCTTTTGTCTTGATATTGTGTACTTGGAAATCTGAAATGTTGTTTACCTTCAGGGGCACCAATCCGCTTTTAATTCCAACATTTGGGTTTCAATTACACAAGAATCGAATGAAGGGCCTCAGCATATACTTGAAAGTCTGTTTTCAGAAACTTAGTCTTGACATGAAGAATATTACTTTGCACTTGTTTTGACTTACAAGCGTTGGTTTTGTCTTGGATCTCGTTTTGCACTTGTTTTGACTTACAAGGATTGGTTTCGTTCGGGTATTGTTTTGCACTTGTTTTGACTTGCAAGTATCAGTTTTGTTTCGGGTATTGTTTTGCACTTGTTTTGACTTGCAAGTATCAGTTTTGTTTCTGGTATTGCTTTACGCTTGTTTTGAGTTACAAGTATCAACTTTGTTTCAAAGAACCCAAAAAGGGGACTACTTAGTGTGCTTTGACATGCTTATAGCTTATGCTGTCTTGTTTTGTCTTGCGTGCACCATCCACCCCGTGTGGTCGATGAGGGAAATACGAGAACTTGGTCCGGGCGGCACCCTTAACCACGGGGCGTAGCGTGTCAACCACGGGCCTCAAACGGCGAGTCTCCATTAGTTTTGTGCATTCATGAATTCCGTTGAATACCACTGAGCTTGGACTGCCCTCTCAGTCTGATCCACTAGTTAGGGGGTCCTTAAACATAAGGACTATCTGCAGATAAGTCGTGTATTTATACACATTTTTGTTTTGTTCCAGTTCCGCGGCCGGTTTTCCCGCCCACCTTGTGTGGCTCGGGCTTTCGTTTCGTTTCGCCTGTCTTGCTTTGTCTTTGCTTGCTCTTGTCATCATGTATGACGGAGAAAGGATGAGCTCAATGTGGATTTACGAATCATGATGTTTTCTCGTAATCATGCTAACTTTGTCTTGCATTTTGTTCATGTACTATTTGAAAATTTATTAAATGGTTTTAAACGCTAGACCACATGTACTCATGCTACTTTTGCCTCATATCTCATTCATGGACTTTTGTTTTCTTGAAGTGTATATCGTTCAAGCATCGTTTCAAGATTTGTAAACAGTTTTAAATTCAGTATATGGTTTCTTATAAATTTTAAATGATTCATACTCATTCTTAAATTGATCACCTGCCAGACCGTCGTGTCTGACCTTGTTTGTTTGGTGCCTTAGGTAGTAGGTTCTCGTCTTGAGCTAGTACTTGTGCAGATGGCTGTAGAGCCACGAGTTTTGCAGGTTGTTGTTTCAGTGATATCATGCAGACGTCGTGCTTGACTCCGGAGATACATTATACACCTGGGTAGTATTTGTTCTTAGCTTGTTATTTTGTAAGGCTTTTGTTAGCCTTTTCTTTTGGGATTGTAATTAATGCACTTGTTAAATTATAACTTGAATATGCTTGGGTATTGATAAGCCTGTCACTATCAGCTCTGTATATTTTGGTATTATGTTTTGTTCCAGTCTGAGTATGATTATGTTATGACAGCTTTATGCTGACGGGTTGAGTGCGACACGGAACCCGATGGCCACGGGCTCCGGGTCTCAATGCCACATAAGCTTTCGCGAAATGTTATTGATGTGTTTGGAAATTTTTCTTTCCTCACACACGCGGATCCCGGGGAGAAATATATTTATCACTTACTTCCCAATTCGCGTCCCCGAGGTCGGACCGCTGCAAGGATCCAGGTTCGGGGGCACGACAGTTCTTCTTTCGGAAGACCCCCTTCGGGCTCAAGGGGCTGATCTTCCCCATTTGCTGAAAATGCCTTTGCAGCAGCATTGCCGTCTTCAGTTATTGCGTTGCATGGAGCATTTTCCGAGAAGAAGTCCTGAACAGCTTCCAACAACTTTTCTTCTTTGTCCAGTATATCATCGGTCCTGATGGACCCGTCTTTTTCTTTCTTGCCTTCCTCCGTCCCGGGTCCGCCGGGGTGCGGCAGGGCGAAGAGAAAAAAAAGAGCAAGCATCAACATTTTTTTGTACGGGTATGCCAGATTTTCTATTCTACTTGGAATTTGAAGTGGTGATCCAGAGATTCACCTTCACAAGTAGAAAAGGAAATCAACTTTTTTCTAACTTTCCATTGCACATATATTTTAAAGAAAGAGACAAGATTTTAAAATGCCGTGAGAGGCAATTTTGTTTAATTTGCCGTGAAAGGCAGTTTTGTGCCGTAGAAGGCAATTTTATGCCGTAGAAGGCAGTTTACAAATCTCATCAAAATGTAAAGACAAGAAATGTGATTTTTAGGTCTCTTTAAAAAAATACACAATACAACAGAAAAGTAAGAAAAGGAATCTGACTTCTCAAGAGATCGTGGGGACTCGTTCAGATCGACGGTCGCGAGTCATGTATGGACTCCGCCATCGTCCTTCAGATGAGAACACTTGATGCTTTGATTCACTTGGCTTGGCTTGGACCTCAGGTTTTTAGAGGATAAAGACCAAGAGAAGGTCTTATATCCAATAAAAAAAAACCAAGTAGACAGGCTGAAAAGCCGCATCTAGGCCATGTTGGATAGAAGAAGAGAGGAGATCTTGGGGGGGGGGGGGTGGCCCCCCAAGGGAATTCGATCACCTTGTAGAATTTGCAGCAGAGTTTCTTCAAAGTGAGAGAGCTTCTTTTTGCAGAGAATTCTTCAGGATAGTTTTCAGACAATTTTTTCAGGATCACTTCAGACAATTTTTTTGGACCCTTTCTCCTTGGAATGACCGCCTATTTATAGGCTTCTAGTGGCCATTAGGAGGGTTTTATGGGCATTAATGGTATTAATGCTCCATGATGGGAGGAGTTACAAGATTTAATTCTTTATATTGTAACTCCTTTTTCTTGGATTTTGATTGGCCGATGGAGAATAATGGGCATTTAATCTCCATGATGATGGGAGTTTCATGATTAATTACCATGATTAATCTCCATAATGATAGGAGTTACATGGTTAATTGTCAAGATTAATTGGACTTGTAACTCCCATTTCTTAGCTTCTGATTGGGCCGTTCAAAATAATGATTTAATGACCTTAATAAATTGCCATAAAAGGGTCATTTAACTTCATTAATTGGCCGCTGAGTCGCTTGAAGAGTCACGGGCTGCGCCGCGTCTTTTGGAATTCTTCTTGCGATGATCATCGATGGATCCGTACGTTGTTTGATGTCGGATGACGATGAAAATTCAGACATTGGTTGCCACTAATGGGCCGGCAGCATCTGTCCAGTCGATTTCTTGATCGGTAGGGCAGAAAGTGTGCTTTCTTGGTCGGCCAGTTGGCAGTTTCGGAGTGTCCGATGATGATCAAATGATTTCGATAGCAGATCCGTGATGTTGATGAAGATCGATGAATATCATGCCTCAAAAATCAGATTTTAAGAAAATCACAGGGGCCAAACCCATGGTCGCCGGCGACCTTGGACTTTGGTCCATTTTCCGGTCGCCTTCCGGTCGCCGTTTCTTGGTTGTTTCTCGGGCTTTTTCGCTTCTGTTTTCTCCTGTATTTTTCTTTGACATTTCTCCTCATTTATTGGCTTAATTCCTCTGAAGAAAATCTATCGAAAGGCTGTGCAAATCAGAGCACAAAATTTCCTATTTTTGGAAAAGCCAAAGACTTTATAGCCGATTTTCCGCCAAGAGTTGAAACTGGGTGAAACGATGTTGGAATGACCTGAAATTTGAGGTGGAGCTTCTTGGGCATTAGATAGGACCAACCATGGGCTTTTATATGAGTTTTGAAGCCGTTTAGGGTCCCGTCGATGCTTGACTTGATTTCACCGTGCGGAAGATGTCGAGCTTTGATGTACGGTCATCCGATGTCCGATTGACCTGAAATTTGACAGGGAGCCTAATGGAGTTATTTTGAGATGATCCATTAGCTCCGATTTGGGTGCCATGGTCCAGGAGAGCTTCTCCGCCGGTAGGCTTGATTTTGCTTCGGAGCATCAAAACCAGGTCAAACGTTGTCGGAATGACCTGAAATTTGACGTGCAGCCCTTTGGAAGCATGCAGAAGCTACTCATGTGTTTTGTTTGATGAGTGGCGGCATTAGAGGTTCTCACCGCCGGGAGGCTTGATTTCGCCGTTCGAGAGTTGATGGGAGGGTCAAACGGAGTCGGTTTGACTTGAAGTTCAACATGGAGCCTTTTGGAGGTATTTTGAGACCATCCATAGACTCTGATCGAAGATTTGATGTATTTGACACTGTTGCCATCGGGAGCTCCCGCTCAGCTGTTGGAGGATTGAAGTTAGGCCAAATGGTGTCGAAATGGCCCGAAACTTCATGTGTACCCTTCTTTTGGCTACTTTGAAAGATCTTGTAGTTTTTGTTTGGTTTTGCCAAGATTTGATGCTTGAAGCAGCTTTGCCTGTTTGTAGTAGGATGCGGCTCCATATAGCCTTTGATGTTAATGAGGCAAAGTGACATTTTTTGTGTCAACAAATGCCCCCTCGAGGTATAGCGACGAATTAGATAGCCTTTGCGGTCGATGTGCCTCGAAGAAAACTTTGAAGGAGAACTTCTGACTTGACCAAGAGTCTCTGAGCATTTTTCTTGATAGTGTAGCCTTTTGAGTTTCCAAGGGAATTTTATAGCAGTGAGAGACATCACATACCATCTCAAGGCAAAATTTTGAAAATGTCATTTAGGTTGGGTTTTTGGGTTTTGGATTTTCTTTTTGACCTTGTGAACCTAAAGGCTTTGTGTTGTGCATCAGGCGGTCAAGAAGGTTTTTGGTTTTTGACCTTGTGACCTAACAAGCTGTATGTGGCAGGTTAGGGGGTCGGGTTTTGAATTTTGATTTTGGTCTTGTGACCTAACAAGCTGTATGTGGCAAGTTAGGGGACCGGGATTTGGTTTTGGTTTTGGCCTTGTGACCCAACAAGCTGTATGTGGCGAGTTAGGAGACCATGGTTTGGATTTTTGTCACTCTTTGGGACAACTTTGGGTCCGTTGGAGTGATTTAGGTTTTTGTGGAATGTCAATTTCAAGGTTTTGGCTTAATTTGGTTCATGAGGTGGGATGGTTTGGATTTTTGGAAACTCATGAGGCTTGGATTTTTTGTATGGTCCAATCAACTCAAAGGAGGCATGGAACCATTTTTGTATGCTCTTGGTAGGAGGAATTTTGACTAAAAGCCACTTTTAGTGCCTAGGTGGTCAAACCTGGCTCATGTGGGCTAACCCATAAGACCTTAAGCTTTAAAGATGACTTAGATCTCATGTGGTGTCATTTTCTTAGGAATATCTAAGAATATCTCTTTTTGGTAGAGAATATCTAAAAATATTCTTACTTGGAGAGACTCTCTCAAGTTTCCTTGATTTTGGGAGAGATTTTCTCAAAGTATCTTTCTTTGGGAGAAAGTTTCTCATAATCCCTCTCTTTTTGGAGAGAATTTCTCAAAAGATCTCTTCATTGGGAAAGAATATCCCATAATTCCTTTCTTTTAGGAAGTTTGCTAATTTGTAGCACTTACCTCCTTTCTTTTCTCCTCCTTTCCTCTTTTGGTTTGCTTTCTTCTATAAAAGCAAGGGGATTGGATCTCTTGTTGCTATTGCTCTCTTTTTGCAAGAACCTTCAAGAGTGCTCCAAGATCAAGAATTCTTCTTTTTCTTCAAAGGTCTTCAAGCTTTTTTTTCTTCTTCTCCATCAATGGCTTTAAGTAAGTTTCTTCTTTTTCCTTAAGAAACCCCATGCAGGAATAGAAAAAGGTTTTCTTTCTTTTCTTTTCTTTTCTTTTCCTTTCTTTTCTTTTTTTTTTCACGTGTATTCTTTTTTTTTTTTACACGTTTTTTTTTTTCTTTCTTTCTTTCTTTTTTTCTTTCTTCTTTTTTTTCTTTCTTTTTTTTCTTTTTTTTTTCTTTTGCTTGCACGGTTTTCTCTCTCTCTCTTTTTTTTACCGTGGCTCTTCTTTATTTTTATTTTTTTTTCTTATGGTTTCTCTGTTTTTTTTTTTTTACCGTGTTTTTTTTTTTTTTTAATCTCTCTCTTCTTTTTTTTTTGTGGCCGTACGGACAAGACTGTACGGTCATGGCCGTACGGCCACGTGGCCTGTGGGAAAAAAAAAAAAATTTCTTCTTTCTCTTTTTTTTGAAAAGAGATTTTCTCTTTTTTTTTTTTTTTTTTTGAGATGCGCATGCATGACAACTTTCCTTCTATGCATTTTTTTTTTTTTTTAGAAAATGGAATTGGAAGTATGATAGTGCACACCTGGAAATCTTTTCGCAAGTCTTGGGATTTGGAGCTCGCAGCAATGTTGAGCCCTTTCTTGGTCTTGCGGGGATTTTCTAAGGAGCTTTACAAGTTTTGGATTCTGGAGCTCGCAGCAATGTTGAGCCCTTTTCCGATCTTGCGGATATTTGAGAAGCTTTGGCTGGATCTCGCAGCAATGTTTGAGTTCAAGCCTTCTTCGAGAATTTTCCATGATTATGGGCTTGCAGCGATGTTGAGCCTATCTTCAAGCTCTTATTTCTTTCGGGGTGTTTCCCTTTTCTTCGGAATTGCCCCGGAATCATGCCAAAATTTCGCTAGATTTTTTAGCAAAGTTCTGTCATTTTGATAATTGATTTTTTTTTCTTTCCATCATTTGCAGGTAGTTCCTCCAAAACGAACAAAGGTAAGGAGCCGGTCACTGATGCGCCTCGCCGTTCTACCAGATCCTCTAATGCGGCCGTACAGCAGGCTTGGGAGGAGGTTCAGTATGTTGAAAGGAACTTGGATGAGTGTGACTCGCTCAACCGAGATGAGATGAGGCAACGTTTGATTGCCCTCAAGGATGAGGAGTATTATAAGATTATGGTAAGCAACTGTCCCTGGGTTACGGACGATCAGAGCATTGTGCCCAAGCCTACCTTCTTCTTTGGTGATGCCATCCCGGACGATTCAACATACCAAAGGAGATGTTTTCAGTTCTCTTTCAGAGTTGATGGTGAGAAGAGAACTGTTTCTACCCGGTCGTCCTTCGATCAGGCAATCTCGATCATGAGCCTTTCCTCCACATGCTCGAAGAGGGAAGATCCTCCAAGCTGGGTGAAGAGGACACAATGTGATCAAGACCGGGGTTTTTGTTGGCGGCCCTTCTGGTTTTGCAGAGAAGTCGCCTACCTGTATGGACATTTTGATACCAGCCAGAGGCTACCAAGGTTCAGACCATTCTTCGGTCGATTTGAGACCGGTGGGCCTTGGCATTTTCAAGGGCGATGGCAACAATTGGGTGAAGCCTTTTCGACTTCGTGGCCATTTCAGTGCTGACTCGAGCTGGGAGTCGTGGACTGATCACATCCTGCAGCTTGGCGGTGCCATTCTGAAGGAGGCCGAGATTTTTGATGCGGTTCGCGCTTTTCGGCAAACCGTGGTTTTCTCCGATGAGGCTTTTATGGCCATGTTGGAGTCGTTCCTTCCACAAACCAACACCTTCGTTGTCACGAATGGTGAGATTGGTTTTTCTTTAAAGGAACTGAGTGCCATCACTGGGCTGCCTATCCTCCGCAATCTCTATGAGGAGTTTATGCCTATTGACAGCGTCCTTGAGGAGCAGTCTGAGGAGTTCAGGCTTTTGTACTTCCAGCTCGTCGCCTTCTATGATTTCTTGAAGGAAAAGGAGGGCTCGAAAGTCCGGTGTAGGAGTTGGAGGAGTGGTAGCTTTTTGCCTTCCAACTTCTTTGACAATGGGGAGTCTTCTGAGAGTACGACCCAGGAAGCCAGGGCTAAGAACCCAGATTCAAAGAAGATCTCTGTCATGCAAGAGAATTTGAGGGTATTCTTCGCAAGCACAGACGCCATTCATTCTGACATTGTGCTGAGGAGAGGTCTCGCTATTTACCTCACTTATTGGCTGGGTGAGACTGTTTTTGCTGGAGGAGATGGAACGCACATCAGGCCGCATTGCATTTTTCCGACTTGTCAGATGGCGTTTGGAGAGCGGCTTGCTTTGGTGCTTGCTCTTTACTCCTATTTGTGTACCGAACTGCAGGCTGCTGCTTTCCTGGTTCAGCTTGGGCTTCCCATGAATAGGGTATTTTCTGCCCACATTTTCTATTCGTGGTATGTATACCACTGTCCCAGTTTCCACCGATTGGGTGCTACTCAAGACGATGATCCGTTTATGATTCGGTTGGCTAGAGGGAAGCCTGTTTCCGAATCTCTTTTATCTGC
Source organism: Persea americana (assembly GCA_029852735.1). Taxonomy (NCBI): domain Eukaryota; kingdom Viridiplantae; phylum Streptophyta; class Magnoliopsida; order Laurales; family Lauraceae; genus Persea; species Persea americana. The sequence goes on from CM056810.1 coordinate 58,939,980, forward strand.
CCGCTTGAGGATCCGACGATTCTGGGACGTCGAGATGGGGCAGTCTTCAGTGAAGCTTTCTCCGGATTTGAGGAAGAAGGCTTTTGATTTCAGTGTCTCCCGTGATTCGACCAGGGCAGGGTCTGGGAGACACTATTCTTTGACAAATGCAGAGAGGAGTTGGCTTTTTAACATACGTGTCGGCACGATGGTGTACCGCAGACATCTTTTCGTCGACATCTAGCCGTATGTTCCCTCGCGTTTTTCCATGCAGTTGGGCTTCTCTCAAGGCGTTGTTGGAGCGCCTTCGAGCTAGGTGAAGCGTTTTGGAGGTCTGCAGGACGGGAGAAATGCATGGGCCTTTTATAGCGCGGAAGACACTACTGCCCTGATTTCTTATCCTGAGTTGCCTACTTTCCGGACTGCTGGTTTCACAAAATGGTTTGTGGAAAGCTTTTCAGCATACCCGGGGCTTTCCAAGAAAGAGCTTGATGTAAAGCAGTTTTCCGGGAAGGGCCTTGGGAAGTCAGACGGCGTTCGCCGAGAAGAAGTCCTGGCTTTCCTTTCTGGAGAAAGGCACAGAACAGGTTTTCTCGAGGAACAGGACGTCTTCAGATCGGGAGCTGCACAAGAGATACCTGGTGAGGTCTTGGAACAGCTTGCCGAGGAGGAGGCTGAGGTTGCTGCTTGGATACAAGCAAAACGAGCAAAGGCTTCCATGGAGTCTACTGGCAAGAGCAGACCGTCCAGTGAGGACTCTGGCGAGAGGCCTGATTTTGATGGTGGGGAGGGTGCTTCCAACAGTTCGTCCCGTAGAAGCAAGAGGAGAAGAGACCATTGATGATGGTATGCTTTTCCCTTTTCTCTTTCCGGTTCTTTTCTTTCATGAGAGCTTTTGTTTTGATCTACTGTTTTCTTTCTTTTGGCAGAAGATGATGGTTTGATGATGCCCGAGGTTTCGACCAATGAGGCGGTGACGGATCCTATCGTGGCATCTGGGGAAGAACCCAGAGATTCTGAAATAGATCCAGAATCTCCTCCTGGTGTGATTTTTTCTTCTTTTTTTTTTTTTTTTTTTTTACCGCCACTTGCTAACATATATATATATATATATTTTGCCAGCTGACTTGCCAGAGGATTCCGACGACTTTGAGCCATCCATGGACACAACTTTTGATGATGTTTCGGATGAGCTCATGGAGGCAGAAAGCATTCCACCAGTCGTCGAAGACAGTACTTTGTAATGATAATCTTGATATTTTGATTTTTGACATGATTATATTCATACATTTTTCATTTTTCATTGGCAGGTTGTGAGGTGATAGAAGAAGTTCCTCTATCTTTTTCAGAACCAGAGCAGGGGGTACCTGTGACCGATCTAGGAATAGGGGCTTCTTCCACCAATTTTGATGAGGCAGAGGCGAGTCCGCCTACTAATATTCCTTCCCCAGCGGCTCTGATTGGAAAGAGCTTCTTGATTACTCTTTCAACGGTGCCTGACAAGGGTAGTCGACCAACGGAGCATGGAGAGTCTTCATCTAAGCCAGCCCGTCAGTTTACGAGGAAGGTGTTGAAGAGAGTCTTGAGCTCATGGGTCGAGACTCTTTCTTCTGGCCATTTGGAGGCTGGTTTTGGCATGGTGAAGCATGTGCAGGACATTCTTGCCGATAGCGAAGAAGTCGGTCTGGACATTACAGATGCCAAGGCTTTTGTTGATGAAGTCATCGCTCTAGGCAACAAGTGGACTGAGACCAAGAGCTTTCCGAATGATGATTTCTTCAACGAGATGTTTTTGAAGCCTTCCAGCGAGGTCAAATCTAATTTAAATGAGATCTCGCGGACTCGGAAGCAGCTCGTTCGGGAGAGGAACATCACCAAGTTGGCTATTATTGAGCTGACACAGGACCAGCACCGCTTGATGGGGAGGTCACCGAAGCCAGACAGCGCCTTGAGCTATTGGAAGAACAAGCCGCTGCCAAGTGGACTGCCACTTTGCAAGCTCGCAATAGAGAGAGGACTCTCATTCGCCAAGTTGAGGAGGTCGAAAGCAATCTTCGGAGGAAGACTCAAGAATATGAACAATGGCAGATTCTCTGGGAAGAGCTTCCTCGTGCTGAGGATGGATCGCGACGGCCTACTGCTTTTTATGGGAAGATTCTGAAGAAACGCGGCCTGGAAGCTTTGGAGGCTAAGGCCAAGTGTTTGCTTGAGGAGTTAAGCCTATGGCTGGAGACCATGTCGGACTAGCCTCCTGATTTGTAACAAACTTTTTCTTCTTTTCTTTTGGTACCTCCATGTATAAACATTTTTGGCACTTTTTTTTTTATATCCCCTTATTTCACTTAAATTCACTTTTGATGAAATATAAGCAAAAATTGAATGGGAATGGTTTGTTTGAAAATTTGATCCAAAGGTTGTCATTTTGTGAAAATCTTTTGTCAAATGGTTGTTTTTAGGCATGAAAGCCAGATTTTGTGGCAAAAAGCCTGGTTTTTGGCATGGGAGCCAATTTTCGTGGTGTGAAAGCCAAGTTTTGTTTGGCATGAAAGCCGGTTTTTGGCATGAGAGCCAATTTTTGTGGCGTGAAAGCCAAGTTTTGTTTGGCATGAAAGCCGGTTTTTGGCATCAGAGCCGATTTTTGTTTGTTTGGCGTGAAAGCCAAATTTTGTGGCATAAAAGCCAAGTTTTTTGAAAACCAGGTTTTGTTTTGTTGGCATCGGAGCCAGATTTTTTGATTTTTGGCATGAAAGCCAGGTTTTTTTTTTTTTGTTGGCATGGAAGCCAGATTTTGGTTTTTGGCATGAAAGCCAGGTTTTTGGCGTGAAAGCTGGGTTTTGGCGTGAAAGTCAGGTTTTTGGTTTTCAAACATGCAAGTATCGACTAAGAGTCGCCTCCCTGCTGAATGGTATTGCAAGTATTGATAGAATGTCGCTTCCTTGCTCATTCGGTTGCGAGTATCGATGGAATGTCGTTTCCTCGCGGATTTGGGTGCAAGTATCAACTGAATGTCGCCTCCTTGCTTTTTTCTCAAAAATTTGGTTTTGTGGGTATCGATGGAATGTCGCCTCCCACGATTTTTGAAATTTGAGGTTTTTTCGAACCTTTGTTTTTTTTTGTTTTGAAATTTGGGTTGTGGATATCAACTGAAACGTTGTCTCTCCACGATTTTTTTGAAATTTTGCAAGTATCGACGAGGTGTCGCTTTCTTGCGATTTTGAGGTTTTGAAAGTATCGAATGGGGTTCGCATCCTCCCGATTTTTGGGTTTTGTGTGAGTATCGACTAAATGTCGCTTCCCCACGGTTTTTTGAAAAACCATTTTTTGTTTAAAGACACGAGGGTCCAAAATTTTGACTCAAAACCATCTTTGGTGGTAAAAGTCAGGGTGGACTAGGGTGGAAATTCCTAAGTCCTGATTTTTGTTTCAAACCACGAATTTTGGGTTCAAGGATTGAAAGTTTTGGTCAAGTTAGAAAAGAGGCTCCGAAACTTGGATTTTGGGTTTGATTTTGTTTTTTTTTTTTTTTTTTTTTTTTTTTTGAACAATGAAACATTGAAAGAAAGCATTGTTTTTGGCTTTTTAGAAATTTCAACATAGGGATGAAAACTCTATAAGGGGTGGGTTTGACGAGCAAGTACCTAGGAATAGGCTTTGGCCATGCAGGCATCACTCTGACCCGATGTAGGAAGTCTTCAAGGGTAGTACCGCTTCAAGAACTTGCCATTGATGGGCAGCATACATCTGTCACCTTCCATGTTTAGAAGAGCATATGCGCCATTGGAGAAGACTTTGTCGATAACGAAGGGTCCCTCCCATTTTGGTTCGAATTTGCCTTTGGATTTGTGGGTAAAAACCATTGGCCTTTTCACCGCAAGAACCAAGTCACCCTTTTTGTGGGCGCGTTGCCTGACCCTTTTGTCAAAAGATCCTGCCATGCGTGCTTGGTAAAGCTCAATGCTTTGTAGAGCTTCGAGTCGTCTTTCATCGAGATTATCCAGTTCTTGGAGTTTTAATTTGACGTTGCTTTCTTGCGTCATTTCATTTTGTAGAGATACCCTTAAAGAAGGAATTTGTACCTCTAGGGGGACAACTGCTTCACATCCATAGACCAAGGAGAATGGTGTGCTATGGGTTGGTCCTCGAACGGTAGTCCGATAGGCCCATAAAACTTAAGGCAGTTTGTCGCTCCAGTCCCTTTTGTGAGTAGAGACCATTTTTTTGAGAATTTTGCAAAGTGTCTTATTGAAGGCTTCTGCTAGTCCACTCGCTGCCAGGTTATACGGAGTCGAAGGACAACTTTGGATTTTGTATTTGTCGCAGAACCTGTAGAATCTGTGATCCCGGAATTGTGGTCCGTTATCATGGACGAATCTTTTAGGTATGCCGAAGCGACAAATGATGTTGGTTCGTAAGAATTGAAGGACTGACGAGGTCTTCATTTCACTGAACGCAAATGCTTCTGACCACTTGGAGAAATAATCCGTAGCGGCGAAGATGAAGCGATGACCTTTGCTTGACGGGCGAGAGATAGGACCTATGATGTCCATACCCCAGGCTTCGAAGGACCATGAGATCGCTGTAGGATGTAGTCATTCTGGAGGCATGTGTACATAATCTCCATGAACTTGGCATTGTTGGCAACGTTTAGCAAATTGTATTGCGTCAGCCACCATGGTAGGCCAATAATAACCTAACCTTTTTATCTGATCGTAGAGCTTGGGACCAGCCTGATGGGCTCCACAAAGACCAGCATGAACTTCTTTTAGAGTTTCTTCCGCCTCTTGTTGTGACAAGCAGCGTAGAAGTACTCCATTGAAGGATTTTCTGTAAAGCATTTTGGAGGGAATATCCAAATGAAAGTTTGGGGCTCGTCTTTGGATACTTACCCGCTCTTTTGGATCTTCAGGTAGGATTCCGAACATAATATAATCAATGAACGGATCCCTCCAATCGCCAATCGGAGGTTTAAGGATGGAAATCCGACCTCCGACCACTCGGTGGCATTCAGCAACTGCTTGGTGTGTGTTGAGAGGAGGGAGAATCCTTCTTTGACACACTGTAATTTGCATGTTTTCCCCTTCTTGGGTTACCATGGATGCAGCAAGTCCAGCCAGGACATTTGCACGGATGTTTTCACCTCTGCGGATGTGGGTGATGTGACAGATGTCAAAGTTTTGATGAAGCGATTGCGCCTTGTTGTAGTAAGGCAACAGATCAGGCTTCCTGATCTCATATTCCTGATTCATCTGGTTGACGATCAGTTGAGAATCCCCAAATGCTTCCAGCATGGTGATGCCAGATTCGAGGGCGAGTTCCAATCCTATAATCAGAGCTTGGTACTCAACTGCATTATTTGAACATGGTTCCAGTAGCGAAAATGCGTGTGGAATCATGTATTTATCCGGGCTAACAAAGAGAATGCCAATTCCCGATATTGGCTTTCCTTTTTCATTTGTCCTGGTTGCACCATCGAAGTACATGTTCCAGGAGGCATTTGGTGAAAAAGTCTCCACGTTGTAGACAGGTTCGTCTGGGAGATCATCCCTGAGCGGAGAATCCTTAGGCAGTGGATGCTCTGCGAGAAAGTCTGCCAGATCTTGACCTTTGATTGCTTTCTGTGGTACATACCTAATATCAAACTGTGACAGAAGGATGGACCATTTTGCCAGCCTGGCATTGAGAGAACCTGCTTTTGTGATAAGGACCTTTAAGAGATTGATCCTTGATATCAGGTATATTGTGTTTGACAGCAAATAGTGACGCAGCTTTTGTATGGCGAACATCACTGCCAAGCATTCTTTTTCGACTGGAGAGTAGCGATGCTCTGCACCTACCAACATGCGACTGAGGTAGTATAGAGCAGCTTCTTTTCCTCCATCATTTTCTTGTGCAAGTAGAGCGCCCAAAGAATAGTCGAGAGCTCTTGTGTACAAGATGAATGGTTTTCCGATTATGGGAATAGCCAACACTGGAGGCTTGGTCAGGTATGACTTGATGTCTTGAAATGCAGCTTCACATTCAGTCGGAAGAGGCTTGAATTCTGATGCCACTGTTTCACGAGACGATGGCTGAGAAGGTGCTATCTCTGTGGAAGTCACCCGAGAATATGTAGCTCCAGAAGATATGCTACTGGATACATTTTGAGAGTCCATGGCCTCAACAGATGGAGCTTCAGAGGCACTATCATCCTGAACTATCACATTACAGGCAACTTCGATAGAAGATGCCTCCATAATGGACCGTTGGGAATCAGACTCATCCTCCGATGCAAGAGGATCATCAATCCAGCAACTTTCTTCATTTTCCGGAGTCATTGGAGGAGATGCTTGTGGATTTTCCGGGACTTCCGGTTCTGGATTTTGATGAAGTCGATTGATGCGATCCTGCTCCTGCTCTATGGCTAGACGCTGCAAGATGCTCGCATATTCTTCAAGATCGGGCATATGAGCCAAATCTTTTTCTTCATATGCTCCTTGTGGTTCGACCTGGTTGGGATCCACTAGAGCATTTGTTTGTGCTGTGTTAACAGCAATTTGGGCAGCCTCTTGGTCTTCATCATCATCAGACCAGGATCCTTGTGGCTGGAAGGGTTATACCAGATTACTGGCATAAGGTGGGATTCCGGGATCCATTCTTCGTCGGAGAGATATTCTCCGGTTTCAAGGGATTCCTCCCACTCATCGGTGTCACTGGCAGTGTCACTGGACTCGTATCCATTCATGGAGAATCCAACTACCGAGTTACAAGAGTATGATGCCCCCTGCGTAGTCTCATCTCTGAGCCGTGGTGGCATGAAATCACTGAGAGTGGATTTTCTTATCACTCTTGGAACTTTGGGGAGAGACCCCTCTGTTGCCCCAGTGAAGCGGTAGAGGAGGTTTCTGCTTTTTCAGGGACCTCTTGTTTTGTTTGAGCCTTCTCCTGCTGTTTGAGCTTGCGGAGTTGTCTCTTGGCTTGCCTTCGCTGTTGAGCGGTTGGCTTTGTTTTGACGATCTCCCAATTTTCATCTTCTAGGAGATCGGGATGTACCCATATGGGTTGTCCCTCTGGTGTTGGGTAAGGCACCATCTCTTTGGAGGTATTTTGAGACCATCCATAGACTCTGATCGAAGATTTGATATATTTGACACTGTCACCGTCGGGAGCTCCGGCTCAGCTGTTGGAGGATTGAAGTTAGGCCAAATGGTGTCGAAATGGCCCGAAACTTCATCTGTACTCTTCTTTTGGCTACTTTGAAAGATCTTGTAGTTTTTGTTTGGTTTTGTCAAGATCTGATGCTTGAAGCAGCTTTGCCTGTTTGTAGTAGGATGTGGCTCCATATAGGTTTTGGTGTTGATGAGGCAAAGTGACATTTTTGGTGTCAACAGTCAATCGGCCAGGGGCCCCGGTCTACCGGCGACATTGAGTCAGGTTCTCTGGAACCTGACGAAAACACTGTGCACTCTTTTTCACTTACAACTGCCAGTCGACCAAGCCTTGACCAAGTCGACCTGGCACACAGGAAGATGTCAACCTGCTTCCTGCAGGTTGACAGGGGGTGCTGTATGGGCGGTCGACCGGCCAGGGGCCCGGTCGACCAAGTATACTGTGTCTGTAGTCGACCGACCCAGGGCCGGGTCGACCGGGTCAACTGTGGAAACCCTTTTTCAGGGGTTCTTTTCCCTATGTTTTGAAGGACTTTAAGTGGGACTTTGGCTACCTTTTTTAGGACTCATTTGACTATATGTGAGGACGTTTTGAGCCAACATTCTTCAAGTTATTCCGGTTGTATAGGGAATCAATTTCATTCAATCTTGAACGGTACGGGACAACGGGATACCTTCTCTATATCTATGCACGAAGATCATATATTCATGTATTGCGAACCCTAAACCCTTTCGTTGACTAAGTAGGATTGTACGATGCTTCGGATTTAAAAATTGACTTAGGATTGGATTGTTTATTGCCTTGGATTCTGAATTGTACCGTCTGGTACTGTTTACATGAAATGTTCATGTTCATTAGCTACGTTTATTGGCTTTGTTTTGGGATCACTTTTGAGAACTTAGATGATGGACTTAGGATCCCCTTTGAGGTTCCGTTTGTTTCGAAGTTTGATGATGTGTTGAGGCTAGGCGGCTTCAATTGTAGAAGCTTGTTGAGAACTACCTATGATGAGGTTTTTAAAGAAGTTTGATGTTTAATGCTCTGATTTAATGATAGAAAGGTAGTTTCTCTTTGATTGATGAATCTTGTTCACACAAGAAAGTCTAGCTCTTCACTATCGTTTGTTTAAGACTCTTTGTGTCAGGCACCACTCAGCTGTTAACGCCCAACACAGATGGGGCACCATTCTGTGTGAGGACTTTGGATTGAACGTCTGCGCAGTACGATTTTTTATATTTTGATGGATGTACACCATCGGATATATATTGAACGATTTGACTTTGATGACTCATGACCTTTTGGTATCCATTTTGATTGCTTGCTTGACAGGTGTTATCCCGTGCCACTCTACCACAGTTCTTATGTTGAGCCAGGAGGGTCATGTGAAACTATCCCTTGGTGTATTAGTTTATGTGGGTTGCTTATTTGTTAGATGGTTTTGACTCAAATGCTAGGCATTTCTTACGATCAAGATGCTACGCATGTATGATAATCTTGTCTATCACCTATTCTGATTCGTTCTACATATCTGGGTAATTTATATACATATATATATATTGCTTGCCGACCTTCGTGTCTGATGATGCTACTCTTGGTGCATAGGTACCGAGCTCTTCTTTACCGAGGAGGAGACGACGGAAGAAGTTCAGGCGGATCAGCCTGATGACTTCCTATATTACAGTACGGACGGCGTTGGATAGCCGTAACGACCTCGTACATGAGAGCCTTCACGTTTTATTTGTGTAGCTTCATCTTTTGGTTTATTCATCTTTTGATTAGGCCCGAGTTTTGGATGTGGCCTATTGTTGTAAAGAGTACTTTTGTTTAATTGTTTCAAACTTGAACTCTAGTTAATATATATATTCAGCCTTTGCTCTTAACTATACCTCAAGATACCATTTGTATTTTGAAGCTTCCGCTATAAGTATTATGTATTCGTGGAAATGTTTATACCTCACAGCGATCTTCGATCCATATTGGGACATGATTGAGGCCCAGTGTTGTTATTAATGTTGAAAATTTTTAATTGGCCCTAATCTCACGCGTAAACCCCGGTTTCACGATCGGGGGCATGACAAGTTGGTATCAGAGCATGCTAGTTTCTTAGGTTAAAAATAAGTAGAAACTTAAGACGTGTGAAAAGTGGTTCCTTTCTTTTGGGGTATCTTTGCTTTTGTAGAGTGTATAGTTTGTTTGTTAGATTGAGTCTCATAGGACTAACGTTTCTTATGTTTCAGGATGGCTAGTCGTAACATGCGTTCTCACATTGGTAACCCAGAGAGTAGTAACGCTAATGCCAATGCTCATGATAGTGATTCCATAGAAGGCAGATTTAACAAACTGATGTAAGCATTTGTGAACTCTCAAGAAACACAGACTCAGAACCAGACCAGGCAACGGGAGGATCAAGCTGTATTTCAAACACAGATGATGGAAGTACTACAGAGACCAACCCAACCATCACAAGTGATTATGCCAACTAAAGTGGTTGACCCAAATGATATGTTTGATAAATTTAAGAAAAGGGCACCACCAGAGTTTTATGGTAATGAGGACCTGATGAGTGGGTAGTCCAGATTGAGAAGATATTTGAGGTCTTCAAGTGCACAGGAAAGGAAAGGGTTCAATTGGCAGCTTATATGTTGAGGGGCACGGCTGGGATGTGGTGGAAATCAGTCAAGACACCGTACGAGACTATTGAGGATGACATGGCATGGACTTCGTTCAGTACGTTGTTCCGTACGAAGTTTATACCACCCCACATCACCGCCCTTAAGGTTGCTGAGTTTGAGCTACTTCAGCAAGGAGAGAACTCCATTCAAGAGTATGAACAGCAGTTTACTAACCTGTCTCGGTTTGCACCATCTCTAGTTAAGACTGAAGCTGACAAGGTTATGAGGTTTATTCGGAGACTGAACCCCCGTATCAAGGCAAAAGTGACCAGCGTTACCTTGGGTACTTTTGAGGAGAACCTCAGACGAGCTTTTTGGGCTGAAGAGTCCATTAGAGAGAATGCCATCTACAAGCAGAAACTTCAGCAGATTCAGACTCAAAACAAGAGTACAGGATCATACTAGTAACAACAGCAACGTCCACAGCAGCAACAATATCAGCAGCAGGCCAAGCAGCCTAGGACAGATAAGGGCAAAGATCTCATTGTCAGCATTGTAACAAAAAGCACCCGACATCTGAGTGTCGGTGTAGAACGGGAGCATGTTTCCAGTGTGGTCTACAGGGCCACCTGGTTAAAGACTGTCCTAAGAAGCAAGGGCGGGGTGTGAGACACACAGCTCCACGACCACCAGTGGCAGCACAGCCTTTGAGGCAGGTACCACCTAGGCCATAGCAGCCTAATCAACAACAGCCTCGGGTACAGCAGCAGCAACAGCCACTTCAACTTGCGGGACCGCAGCACAACAGCGGCCCTATGGATAACAGTATCGACCACAGCAAAGACAGTAGCAGAGACCCAAGCAGGAGGGCAGAGTGTATGCTTTGGGTCATCAGGAGGCTGATGAAGCTGGAGGAGTCGTAGAAGGTACACTCTCTATTTCAGATGTATCTGCTAGAGTCTTATTTGATTCTGGTTCCACGCATTCTTTTGTTTCCCCTATGTTTATTGTATGCTTGGTGGGAGACGTAGCTCCATTACATTGTATTTTGCTTGTTAGTACCCCAATAGGGAAGACAGTGCAGTGTGAATCCTATTATCCCGATTGCAAAGTGCAGGTGGGGGATTACATCTTAGTTGCTAACCTCATCATCCTAGGGATGACGAACTCTAATGTTATTTTGGGGATGGACTGGTTGTTCACTTATAGAGCAGTGATGGATTGCTTCAACAAGACCGTCAGATTGCAAGTGTTAGAAACCAATGTTGAGATTGTTGGCGAGAGGAAGCGTATGACCACCAGTGTTATTTCCGCTTTGAGAGCAGACCGGCTGATCAAAAGTGGTTGTGCCGGTTATTTGGCATTTATCACGGAGGATAAATTGTCCAAAGCGGTGGTGGATATTCCAGTTGTATGTGAGTTCCCAGATGTCTTTCCGGAGGAAATACCTGGATTGCCACCAGTTCGAGAGATAGACTTTACGATTGAGCTTGTGCCAGGGACAGCACCGATATCGAGAGCACCTTACCGCATGGCTCCAGCAGAGTTAAGGGAGTTGAAAGCTCAGTTACAGGATCTCTTGGACAGAGGATTTGTGAGACCGAGTGTATCTCCATAGGGTGCACCCGTTTTGTTCGTGAAAAAGAAGGATGGCTCGATGTGTATGTGCATAGACTATAGACAGCTGAATCAGGTTACAATCAAGAACAAGTATCCTTTACCCAGGATAGATGAGTTGTTTGATCAGCTGCAAGGAGCACATCATTTTTCGAAAATTGATTTGAGATAAGGCTACCATCAGTTACGAGTCAGAGACCAAGATGTACAGAAGACAGCCTTCAGAACCAGATATGGACATTATGAATTTTTGGTTATGCCATTTGGGCTTACCAATGCACCGAGTGTCTTCATGGCTTTGATGAATAAGATCTTTGCACCATGCTTAGATCAATTCACAGTGGTATTCATAGATGATGTTTTAGTCTATTCGAAGTCCCGAGATGATCATGCAGAGCATTTGAGGGCTTCATTGCAGATTCTGAGAGAAAATCAACTCTATGCTAAGCTTAGCAAGTGTGAGTTTTGGCTTGAGCAAGTGTCTTTTCTTAGACACATCATCTCTAAGGAGGGTTTAGCAGTGGATCCAACAAAGATTGATGCAGTAACCAGTTGGGAACGTCCGAAGACAGTGGCACAGATTAGGAGTTTTCTGGGTTTAGCCAGGTATTACAGAAGATTTGTGAAAGGATTCTCCAGCATAGCAGCTCCATTGACCAAATTGACGAGGAAAGATGTTCCTTTTGTATGGACAGAGCAGTGTGAAGTGAATTTTGAAGAGTTGAAGACCAGATTGACCACAGCCCCTATCCTTACCTTACCTTCGGGGATGGGAGGGTTTATGATATTTACAGATGCTTTAGGAGTTGGTTTGGGATGCGTACTCATGCAGGAGGGAAAAGTAGTGGCCTACGGGTCCAAACTGTTGAAAGAACACGAAAAGAGATACGCTACCCATGATTTGGAGCTTGCAGCAGTAGTTATGGCACTGAAGATGTGGAGACATTACCTGTATGGAGAGAAATTCAAAGTTCATTCGGATCACAGGAGTCTTCAGTACTTATTCAAACAGAAGGATTTGAACATGAGGCAGACCAGATGGATGGAATACATCAAAGACTACGACTTTCCGATAAAGTATCATCCCAGGAAAGCAAATGTAATAGCAGATGCACTGAGTAGAAAAATAGCGAATACCAGATGTTTACAGACAGAGTGGTCTTTGACGGAGACATTCAGGGATTTAGCCATAGAATTTCAGCCTCAGAGTGAAAGAATCATGATTGCAAACATGCTTGCGTGAGAACCTGAGATTTTGGGCAGAATCAAGAGCAATCAGAGAGAAGATCCAGAAATTGTCAGGTTGATTGACAACATAGTAGACAGACCAGAGTTCATACTCATAGATGAAGTGTTGTATTGCCAGGACAGATTGTGTGTTCCGGATGTACATGACTTGAGGAACGAGATTATGGTGGAGGCACACCACTCTCGTTATGCTATTCACCCAGGGAGCAACAAGATGCACCAAAACTTGAAAAGTTTTTATTGGTGGAATAACATGAAGGACATTGCTGGCTTTGTTTTGAGATGTTTAATGTGCCAACAAGTGAAAGTTGAACATCAAAAACCTCCAGGGTTACTCCAACCTTTGAAAACACCGAAATGGAAGTGGGAACACATCACCATGGACTTCGTTGCAGGATTACCACCTACGAGGGACAATGACAGTATTTGGGTGATCGTGGATAGACTCACCAAGTCAGCGCACTTCATTCCGATGAAGATGAGAGGTTCCATGGATATCTTGGCACACAAGTACATTGACAACATAGTCAAACTACATGGGATTCCAGACTCCATTGTTTCTGACAGAGATATGAGGTTTGTGGGCAGATTTTGGGTCAGTTTGCAAGCAGCTTTAGGGACTATATTGAATTTTAGCACTGCGTATCACCCTCAGACCAATGGACAGACTAAGAGGACGAACCAGACTATGGAAGATATGTTGCAAGCATGTGTTTTAGACTTTGGAAAAGACTGGGAGAAGAGTCTTCCTTTATGCGAATTTGCCTACAACAACAGTTATCACTCCAGTATCGGGATGGCACCATTCGAGGCATTGTACAGACGGAAGTGCAAGACCCAGATTTGTTGGGAAGAAATTGGTGTCCGGAGTTTTCATGGACCTTCGGTCATCAGTGATACCAGTAAGAAGGTGAAGCAGATCATTGACCGGCTGAAGATCACAAGAGACCGTCAGAAGAGCTACGCAAATCCCAATAGGAGAGATTTGGAGTTTCAAGTCGGAGACAAGGTTTTCCTTAAGGTCTCACCGACTAGAGGAACCATGAGATTCGGTCAAAAAGGGAGATTAGCTCAGAGATACATCGGGCCGTTCGAGATTGATATGCGCATAGGTGAAGTGGCGTACCGATTGATACTACCGGCAGAGTTAGCAAGAGTTCACAGGGTTTTTCATGTCTCCATGCTGCGGAAGTACATTCCAGATCCTTCCCACGTGCTACATCACGAGCCTCTAGACGTTCAGCCAGATGTTACTTTTGTGGAGAGACCGAAGAAGATCATTGATACTAAAGAGCAGGTTTTTGAGGACTAGGACCATTCATTGGGTCAAAGTACAGTGGGAACATCACAGTCCGAGAGAAGCTACGTGGGAGCTCAGGGATCAGGTCAAGGAAAAGTATACAGAGCTACTACCAGAGGTGTGTTAAGGATTTGGAGGACCAAATAGTCCAAGGGGGGGAGGATGTAACACCCCGTACCTTAACCCCGTATTAATTATACTTAATTGCTTGGTTAGTTAGTAAGTGTGTTTAGAGTCTTAGCGAGTCGGGTTTGGAGTGTGGATTGTGCGTGCAAAGTCTCGTGCGAGTCCGAGTACGTTTGGATAGAGTAGGGGGCTGGTTTGCAATTTCGGGAAGTTTTCAGGGGTTTTAATGAGATTATGAGTTTTGTGAGTTTGGGTGCATCGGATAGGTCTCGTCATTTCATGAACTTTAGTCTTCTATCGCGTTTTGATTCGACGCATTGAAGAGACCCAAATAATCACATTTAGTAAACCAGGGGCTTAACCCAAATTTCCAACTTATCCTCATGTAAATATCAAGACTCAACAGATGACTCATTCATTCTTCACTCATCTTCATCTCTATCCCATTTCTCTGTGTCATCTCCAAGCTTCTTCTTCCTCTCACTGTCTTCTTGCCAACAACAACCACCGGAACTCCATCTCTGCCAGCCAATCCACCCATCTTCTTCCTCAAGCTTCCAAGAACTCAACCATCCAATTTTCTAAGTGTTTCATCAACAACCCATTACAAGATAGGCTCTCCAAGCTACTAGACCTAGCTACTCTTCTTCCTTTTGATTAGAAATGGACTAGGGAGACTCATAGCAACCCTTTGCATTCATTTTTGTAGAGAGGTTTTGGTTTGGAAGCCTTTTCATCTCACCTTTGAGCTTTAGAGGATTTTCTTCAAATTTCTTCTCGAATTCCTTAAGCTCTTCATCAAGGCAAATTAATATACATGTTTATGATTTGATATGTTTTGTTTCTCCTTTGATTGATGATTGGTGATGTTTAGATGACCGATTGCTCATTTGATTCGTCTTAGATTGAAAACATGATAATTGAATGTAATTGCTTAATGAAATGGATTGGGATTTTAATGACTTGATTAGATGATGGTATTGGGTTTTTATGGACTTGTTGTTGGAAGTGGGTGGACCTCTTGGATAGGTTTCAAAAACTTTTCACCAACTAGAAGTGATGAGAACCTATCCAAAAGGCATCAAAACCCAATCCAGGATGCATGTCCTCAATCTTAGCCATCATGATGAGCAAAACAAACATATCAAGAAGATTAAAAACAGCACTAAACATCCAACCACGAAATTCCACAACATACAAGGAGTAGAAGATACCTATGGAGCTTGGTTGTGCTCTAATGGAGAACTTGTTTTAACTCTTTAATGAAGAGTTCTTCTAAGATCAGAATCTCCAATGCCCAATCGTCTTCCACGCTATGACCCGCTTCAAATCTCTTTCCTCAAGAGAGATGGTGGAATCTCTAAGAGAAAGTCTATCTAGAATCACTAAGCAAACTAAAAGGGAACTAGAAGAGAGAGAGGGGAAGAAGAATGCAACTCTTGCAAACTCAAGAGGAGGTGAGCGTGCACAACTCTTGGAATAGGGCATGGACATCCAAGGGGGCCCCCTCCTCTTCCTTTTATAGTTTTTCAAACTTCTCTCTTTGAGTATTATTAGAAGTCCAACTTCCATTATACTTAGTAACCCTTTGTTCTACTATTACCACTATTAGAAGTCTCACTTCAAATAGAAATAGTAGCTTTCCCATTTGAGTTCAAATAGAATTAGTAAAGATCCAATCTTGGGCTAGCGTGGGGACCACTAGGGATTCCATAGAAAGCTGACTCCAACTAGGAGACTTGTTATATCTACATATGTGTTGGTTTATCAGGTCCAGGAAAAAGAGGAAGGAATTGTCCCAGGTTCACTCCAGTTACAGAACCTGTGTTCTGTAACTGTAGTGTACCCGGTCAATCGGCCAGGGGGCCCGGTCTAACGGCGACACTGAGTCAGGTTCTCTGGAACCTGACGAAAACACTGTGCACTATTTTTCACTTACAACTGCCGGTCGACCGAGCCTTGACCAGGTCGACCTGGCACACAGGAAGATGTCGACCTGCTTCCTACAGGTTGACAGGGGGTGCTGTATGGGCGGTCGACCGGCCAGGGGCCCGGTCGACCAGGTATACTGTGTCTGCGGTCGACCGACCCAGGGCCGGGTCGACCAGGTCAACTGTGGAAACCCTTTTTCAGGGGTTCTTTTCCCTATGTTTTGAAGGACTTTAAGTGGGACTTTGGCTACCTTTTTTAGGACTCATTTGACTATATGTGAGGACGTTTTGAGCCAACATTCTTCAAGTTATTCCGGTTGTATAGGGAATCAATTTCATTCAATCTTGAACGGTACGGGACAACGGGATACCTTCTCTATATCTATGCACGAAGATCATATATTCATGTATTGCGAACCCTAAACCCTTTCGTTGACTAAGTAGGATTGTACGATGCTTCGGATTTAAAAATTGACTTAGGATTGGATTGTTTATTGCCTTGGATTCTGAATTGTACCGTCTGGTACTGTTTACATGAAATGTTCATGTTCATTAGCTACGTTTATTGGCTTTGTTTTGGGATCACTTTTGAGAACTTAGATGATGGACTTAGGATCCCCTTTGAGGTTCCGTTTGTTTCGAAGTTTGATGATGTGTTGAGGCTAGGCGGCTTCAATTGTAGAAGCTTGTTGAGAACTACCTATGATGAGGTTTTTAAAGAAGTTTGATGTTTAATGCTCTGATTTAATGATAGAAAGGTAGTTTCTCTTTGATTGATGAATCTTGTTCACACAAGAAAGTCTAGCTCTTCACTATCGTTTGTTTAAGACTCTTTGTGTCAGGCACCACTCAGCTGTTAACGCCCAACACAGATGGGGCACCATTCTGTGTGAGGACTTTGGATTGAACGTCTGCGCAGTACGATTTTTTATATTTTGATGGATGTACACCATCGAATACATATTGAACGATTTGACTTTGATGACTCATGGCCTTTTGGTATCCATTTTGATTGCTTGCTTGACGGGTTTCATCCCGTGCCACTCTACCACAGTTCTTATGTTGAGCGAGGAGGGTCATGTGAAACTATCCCTTGGTGTATTAGTTTATGTGGGTTGTCTATTTGTTAAATGTTTATGTTAGATGGTTTTGACTCAAATGCTAGGCATTTCTTACGATCAAGATGCTACGCATATATGATAATCTTGTCTATCACCTATTCTGATTCGTTCTACATTTTTGGGTGATTTATATATATTGCTTGCCGACCTTCGTGTCTGATGATGCTACTCTTGGTGCATAGGTACCGAGCTCTTCTTTACCGAGGAGGAGACGACGGAAGAAGTTCAGGCGGATCAGCCTGATGACTTCCTATATTACAGTACGGACGGCGTTGTATAGCCGTAACGACCCCGTACATGAGAGCCTTCACGTTTTATTTGTGTAGCTTCATCTTTTAGTTTATTTATCTTTTAATTAGGCCCGAGTTTTAGATGTGGCCTATTGTTGTAAATAATGCTTTTGTTTAACTGTTTCAAACTTGAACTCTAGTTAATATATATATATATATTCAGCCTTTGCTCTTAACTATACGTCAAGATACCATTTGTACTATGAAGCTTCCACTATACGTATTATGTATTCGATGAAATGTTTATACCTCACAGCGATCTTCGTTCCATATCGGGACATGATTGGGGCCCAGTGTTGTTATGAATATTGAAAATTTCTAATTGGCCCTAATCTCAAGCATAAACCCCAGTTTCACGATCGGGGGCGTGACAGAGAGACTTGGCTGAGGGCCCTTAAGGTTCTTAAACCGATTGTAACCCATTATAAGTGGTTACCCTTCGTTTAGGGGACCACAAACTTAAATTTTGGGGGATTCTTATATCTTAACCTTGCCCATCATGGTTATCACTTGAAACTTGATGAAAGTGGTGTCTTGAGCTAACATGCACTTTTCGGATTGCTCGGAGACATGTGGAGTGAAAGTCTGGATCCGAACCCTAGAGAGAGGGTGAATAGGGTGAGCTCAAAAGCCTAGACTAATTTTAATTTCCTAATGCCAAAATTAAGCTTTGGTGAAAGTTAATTATCTTAAGTACAAGTAAAGTCTCTAAGTTATGCATCAAGAAGTAAAGAGACCAACAACCATATACTCAATATACTCATTCAACATAAGCATTAAACATATGAGCATCAAACATAAAATGAAAGCAAAAGATCAACCGCCATAACACAAGAATTTATAGTGGTCCGGCCAACATGCCTACATCCACTCCTGATTTCCCTCCCAGATTCTCACTATCTCAATATGAGATTTAAGTTCACCTCCAACCTTACAAACCACCACTATGCTTTTCTAGGCTTAGCATTAACCTTTACAACCACTCTTTATGCCTTTAAGGCTAAACAATAACCTTTACAACAAGATGCTTTTTCTCTCAATTTTTATGCCTAAGGATGCACGAAGAGATATGCAATAAGTACATGTGAATGCCTCTCAACATAGGCTGATATAAAATGAAAACCTAATGTGAGACATATGCATGGAGAATGTAAAAGATCCATAAATGATGCATATGTTTGGAAGCCTCTATCTCTTTTTGAAATTAAATGCTCATAAATGATGCAAAGGTGAAAACCATAAATGAGAGATAGAGTGATTTAAATGATGTACACATGTTTTGAACTAATGAACAAACTAATTTTAGAGAACTCAATCTAACTCTAGCATGTTTGTTCAAAACGTAAATTTGATAGCATTTGGACATTCTAAGTGAACATTAATAATCATGCCATAAATGAAAACAAAGTTTTAAAGACTAGCATGAATTAATTTTGAGACAAAGGGAGCAAACCCATTTGAAGAATCAAACGTTGAAATCCATAGATTTGCCCTCCTAGCCTAGCTCTCCCACATTCCTTGGCCCTCAAAAGACTCAAAAGGGTTGGCACAAATCCCAAGGAAGAGCTCAATTTATAGCAAAAAGGTGTTCTAACGGCTCTTTGTTCAGTTGACCGAATTTCCAACAGTTGGAAATTTTGGGCACTACATATTGTCAAAATTCAGTTTACCGAAATTTCAATTTCGGTCGATCGAAAGCTCCATTTTGGACCAAAATTCTAACCTAAAAAATTATGTTTTTGTGAAATTTTGGTTAGTTACTTTCCTAGTTTCGGTTGACCGACTGGTTGACCGAGTTTTCCCTGATTTTTTATATGAAACTTATTTTCTAAACAGGGAAGATTGGTCGTGGAGAACTAGACTTGACTTGTGACAAACATGAATAAAATGAAGTTTAAAATTGGATTCAAAAAATATGGATGCATGGCTTTTATAAAATTAATTTGATAAGAACTTTGAAAGTAAATTGAAGGATTAAATCATGCATGAAACTCAACTCTTGACAACATGATGCAAATCATGAGAGCTTAAACAAAAATGCATGAAGATACCAAGATTTAAAAATATGAGTGCATGAGAGATCAAGCTAACATGAAAACGAATGCATCCAATCAAATTGCTATAAATGAAAACCCTAACATGGAGTACAGTGATGAGCTATTGTATCCAAGATTAGGGTTTGTGGATTCCCTACCTTTTGAGTGCACCAAGTGTGTTGAAATCTGACATCCGAGCCCTACGAGCGAATAGAATTGAAGGCCATTAGGTTTGCATATCCAAGGCAATCATTGGCTTAGAAAAACTTAGTAATGGATCCTTGAATGTGGTTAGCTTGGTGTAGGCCTTGTAATCATGTTTATACTTTATTCACGTGCGATGGGCATGCATCTCTCTAATCTAGTTTTATCACTTCTCATGATGACCATGGACTCAACCGGTCTAAGTGAGTCGACTTGTGAGACTCCTTGGACGTACTCGGATACTTAGGAGGTTTATTGGGTTGGTGTGCAAGCACTCGATGTCCTTCCCCTTCCGTGTTACTTGGATCACCACGCTTTTTTCCTACCCATTTCAGGGCCACCATTTCTAGTCGAGATGATGCCCGCTTTTCATTAGGATTTTGCAGTGTTTTGGCCTTCATCTTAACTTGCTCAACTTACTAGTTTTGATCGTTTTGCGTACTCAAAAGTTGACTTTGCCCAAAACTTGTGTTTTTCACCAACTTGGACCCGTGTAAAACATGTCTAACTCGAATTCTCGTTTTTACTTGATTTTCTCCGTACTTGGAGCCTTGCCCATGTTTTTTAGATATTTCTCAATTTACAACCTAAGTAGGCCCTTTTATATATTTACCTTGAGTCGGCATCACTTGGCTCAATCACACCCGATTATTGCGTTGCTGCCTTCAGTGAAGAACAGTATGCCCGTGATATTTGCATTCATTGCTGCCCTCAGTTTGGGCAGTATGCCCATTTGCATTTTTTGCTGCTCTAGGTAGAGTAGTATGCCCTCGAGACACGTTGTCCACGATCATGAACAATATGCCCTCGATATTACTTTGCATGCTTCGGTTGTGAGCCATATGCCGGTGGTGATTACCAGGTGGAATTAAACAGTGTGAATGTCATTATACCATGTCTATAATTGTGTAGTTTGAGTCTTATGTTACTTTACTATCTTTGCCAAAATCATGCCTAGTTTTGTTATTTACTTGACATCACATAATCCAACTTGTCTTTATTCAACTTGATATTAATACTATGTTCTTATTTTTGATACTTGCCAGGCATCTGTGTCTAGCCCTACACTTGGTGTTGTAGTAACCGATCCCTGGGCAGTCTTGTAGGATCGGCCATTTATACTAGAGTGGACGGCTGATAATGTAGAGTAGAACATTAGATGTCTTGCAGTTCGCAACAACATCTTTTGGGTTATTTTGGGAATTACATTTTGTGGTAGTATATTGGCCGATGTTTTTGCATGCCTCAATGTTTTTGCATGCCTCAACTTGGGTTGCAATTGAACTTACTTTTGTTATATTTTGCTAACTTGAATGTTGATATATATAGAAGTTTGTTTCTTTTTGCTATCAATCTATGAGAGTCCATGTGATCATTTTAATTTTTGCTGTTATTCGAAATGGCTCATACAAGCTTCTGCCATGTCATCCCTCCTGGATCGGAGGGCCTAGTAATCATCACATAACGAAATCCTATGAGTAAATGCACCCCGCGGAAATTCCTAGATTTTTGTCAATCCACTTCCGCGCATGTCACTATCCCGTAATCAATTTTGGGGTCATGACGTGATAATGTTGAGATAGATGTATGATAAAAATAGAATCAATAGAATAAAAAAAAGAACTTTCAAAAAAATAGAATAAAAAATGAGCGCATTTGAGAGTATTTTATGTTAGCATAAATAGAAGATAAATTGAGATTCATTTGAGAGGGTCAGGCACCTTTGAGGAAAACTTTTTCAATTAAGGCCACCAAAGGAAACAGAGTATGCTAAAGAGGACATGGATGAAAATTAGTAAAAATAGATCGAAGAAGTGCAATGCATCCAAGGATTTGGCTTTAGAAATATACTAGAATGGAGAAACAAAATTCATTTATATGAGCAAACATAGTTGGGACAAGCATTGATGATGATTAAGATGATCTCTATTGCCCCATATGACGTTTCGCTGGTAGGATGTAGTCTCAGACAATCGTGATCTGTTTTTCCCCCCACAAAAAGTAGTTGGACAAGGTAAAAGAAGACTTCACTTTCGTTTTGCAATTCACAATTTTAAAATGGTATTACTGCCTGTCCAAACATTTTGAACCAGCAATTCTGATCGGTTTTAACCATTTCAGTATTTCCCTTTTTTAACCCGGTTACAAAAATTAAAAAAAACTTAAGGAATTTTCAGAACAATATTACAAATGTACAGGAAAACAGCACATCATTATCAAATAAAGTGTAGTTAGAACAAGTCTTATCTCAATAACCATGTTACATGCGTTAAAAGCAACAGATCCACAATAGTGAAAAAATTGGAGGGGCAAAAATTAAGATTTAAATGCAAAATACAGCAAAAACATAAACAGACAATTGTAGTGGATTGGTGGTGGTTTGGGTTCCCAGGACAGTATGAATTATCTCTACAAGATCATCATCATGACCATCAACCACCCAAGATGCGCTTGATACCTGCACGTTGGTCCGCCGTCAATCTTGCCGGAAACTTCACTTCAAATTTGATCCGTAAATTACCTTTCTTCCCCAGTTCCTTTGTTATTGGCATCCCTTCTTTTGCAATCACAAGCTCATACCCAGGGCTGACGATGTCCGTCACTTGTATTGTCAGACTACGTCCATCCAGTGTGGTGAGGTTCACTGCAGTCCCCGCGAGTGCCTCCACAAGCGATACTTTGTGGTTGACAATGAGGTCATTGCCATCTCTCTTGTAGCCTTCATGAGGCTTCTCATCAATGACAAAGACCAGGTCTGCTGGAAGCTGGTTCAACTGCTCATTCCCCTTGTCTGGAAACGTGATCTTTGTTCCTTTCTTCCACCCGGGCTTCACATTGATTGTTAAGATCTCTTTTTCTGGCACTAATTTCCTGTTTATTCAATTTTCCCCATTAAAAAGATGAAAAAGAAAACAGGAAGGGCATATAACCAACAGATGTATTAGTAAGATCAAACCAAGCCATTAAATCCATGAGCATATTAACACATCTTCAACGGAGAGGGCCATGGGCATTAGTAACCCACATCCTCCCAAGCAGTCTGGTGTGGTTCTCCATAACTATAGGAGAGAGGGCGAGCCAGAACACAATGTGTGATGCACCAGAGGAGGTTGGCCATAATCACAGTCCCTTTTGTATAATGTGCTCAACTGCTGGATCATTCATGCACCAAAATAAATATGTGCACCAATGATTCAGTTGCCTGATTCAAATCTTCTCAAGCGGTTCTCTGTTGTGAAGAATGAAGTCCAGATAGACAGCAAAAGGGTTGGTCAGACCTGAAACTTGACCGGACCAGCTTCCAGGTCTGAGTCTTATTTTTGACCCAATGGGTTGGGCCCAGGTTGATACAACAGGACACAAATCAGCCAAATAGTGATAATATCAATAATACACTATTAAAGCATGTGCTATTTATATTTAGATGTTTAATCTAGGTTATAAAATAGGAGACAACACTCACATGACTAAGAAATAAATGAGACCAGGTTCAGATATGGATTCAAGCCCAAGGACTTTGATCCAGACCAACTATATTTATCTAAGCCTGACTCTTGATCCAGAGGTTCAATGACACTATTTTGCAATGGATTTGTTGTAATGAACTTGTAGGAAAAACATTTCAGCCAAGACTATCGGGTTCTTCATGGTCTCTTCTGGTGTAACTAACAGAAATTTCATGTTTAAAACCCTCTTCTGGTTTTACACTTGGTTTTAGAAGAGGGTTTTAAACATGAGAATTTCTGTTATTTACATGAAAGTCCAGTTGCTTAAAAGAATTGAAAGTTTAGGTCTTTTGGGTTGGAAATGGGTCTAATAGGGGTCAAATGAGTTGGGTTCAAACATGAAAATTGTTCGGGGCAAAAGACTCTACCCAACGAGCATGATCTTGCACTAAACCCAAAACCACACGCAATGCTACCCAAAAACCAAAAATTACAAAAAGGTCCTCAAGTTACCTAATTTGGTTCAAAACCCATCTAATATACCTAATTACCATCACTAACATACGAATCAACAAATTAGGCACCCTAATCATCAATAATTAGGTGCTAATCAAGATTAGGAAGGGTAGGGGTCTTACAATATATCTTAAATGTTTGGATGGAAATGCATTGGAACCCAAGTGAATTGGTTGGATAGTTTGACATACAGCTGTAGTCTCTGAGAAGCTACAGCTAGCAATGGGACTCTTATGGCTAACTATTAGTTCCCAGCAAGGTCACCGTGAATGCCTACGGCTACCTTCTAAAGGCTTGAAAATCTGGGATTTTGAACTACGGTCAATTGAAGGCTAGTGCCAAATGACTGGATGGAGATGGTAAACAAAATTCATGTAGCCAATCCTGACATAGCTGTGAGCAAGTTCTCAGAATTTCTGTAGGTCCTCAAGTAGGTGAGAACCAATTGATGCATAACAATTCACAGCTTGTCAGGAACAATACCTAGTGCCAAATTCCTATTCTTTTGCTCCAAAAACGGCCTAGGTGTGCATTGTGGTAAGTTCAGATGGCTAATAGCTGAGACTACAAGAACATGACCATCAAAAGAACACCTGAACCCCACCCTTTTTTATCAGAAGAGCATATGAACCCCACCCTTCTTTATCAGATGAACATCTCTTCTTGCAAGGGGATGATATATAATTAATTACAATTTGATGAAAAACACGTAATTAACTCGGTTGCAATGAGGAATTGATGCTGCTAGATACTTGGTAGAACAACTTGCAATAACAACTTTGATTCGTAAATCTCAAGTGAAAATTTATACCTAATTGGAAAGAGAATGGAACTCGGATAACCCTGAGTTGAGGTGAATTTGTACCGTGGCTTAAGACGCTTTTTGTTGTAAACTAATTCATTAGAAATTCTTCTAATTCATTCCCTTCACTTATTAAGACTTTAGTATTGCTAGGTAAAGGGTTCAAAATAATATTTTACCCTTTCTAGAATTAAATAGAATTGAGAACACTAGAACGATATGGCACATTGACATCTGAAACATGAAATTTGCGATGGTTTTTCTTTTCTTTTATTTTTGCTTGCCTTCTATTTCTTTTTCTTATTTTGACTTTTGTTTCCTAAAAAGGTTTATAAAAAAAGTCTAACCATCAAGTTCTTAATAGGAAGAAGTTAAATGGATTTTTACCAGGTTGACCAAAAAAAGGGAAGTAGTAACAGTCTAATTTGTGACATTCTTGATTTTAATTGTGCTTATTATCTAAATAAACTTGTTTAGTAGCTAATTAAGTATTTTTACATGTTAGGTTATTAATAGGATAGATTTGGTGGGATGTAATTAGAGAGAAGGTTAGGGGGCTATCTGTAAATATTAGATTTTTGTGTTCTTTGCTTTGTTGGTTCGAGGACATTATTCTGGACCACTTTTGTTCTTCCACTATGATGATCCAATGTACCGTTTGGTCAGAAATACTGTGTTTCTATGCATGTAGACTAGTGTGTAATTTCCAGAAAATCTTTTAAACTCCAGCACCTTCTCCCTTTCCCTCCATTTCTCCTCTCCTCTCATTAGTTTCAGCAAATTCCAGCCCTTCCCAGCCTTCCTTCTCTTCCTTTCCTTGATCTCCAGCTTCAAATCATAGTCTTCATCATTCATCATCTCCATCTTCTCTATCCAACTTCACCTTCTTCCTCTCTTTTCTCCTTGTTTGAGCTGTTAACAGAGATTTTAAGTCTAGGTTTGAGAGAAAGTTGAGGGAGATTAGCTAACAAAGTTTAAGGCAAGTATGTTGGAAATAGGTGGGCCTTTAGGATAGGTTTTCAAAACTTTTGACCCACTTGACTCAGGGATCAACTATCCAGAAGGCTACAAAACCCAATCCAGGATCCATGTCCTCTTTCTCATGATCATGTACAGTAGAAAACTCTATCTAGAAGATAGAAATAGCAGCATACAAGCAACCACAAAATCCACAACATACAAAGAAGTAGATCATACCTATGGAGCTTGGTTGTGCTCTAAGGGAGGAATTGATTTCTTTCTTTAATGATGAAACACTTTCACAAACCAAATCAGAATCTCCAAGACCTCTTGGCCTTCCACGCTATGACCCGAATCAGATCTCTTTCCTCAAGGAAGATGGTGGGATCTCCAAGAGAAAAACCAACTAGAAACTCAAGGGAAACCGAAAGAGAACTAGAAGAGGAAGAGGAGAAGATGCATGTGCAACTCTTGTACAACCAGGGCCTTGGGCGTGAATCCCTAGGGGGATATAGTGCATGGACGTCCAAGGGCCTCCTCTCCTCTCCTATTTATAGCTTTAAGCAACTCCTCTTTGTTTATTATTAGAAGTCCAACTTCTATAATAACTAGTAACTCATTAATCCTACTATTACCACTATTAGAAGTCTCACTTCAAATAGAAATAGTAGTTTTTCCTTTTTGAGTTCAAATAGAATTAGTAAAGATACAATCTTGGGCTAGCGTGGGGACCACTAGAGATTCCATAGAAAGCTGGCTCCAACTGGGACACCGCGACCCCACATCTCATGTGCAATCCGGGCCCGCAGTTAATTGCAAATAACTCCACTAAATAAATGCAATTGAACTCCAGTCTCAGGAATAAATTACATGAAGACCCTAAACTTCCCAATGTCCACAAGTAGGCCCCTCCATCAATATCCATGGATCAATTGGACCTGTCTTCCAAACTTAGATCCATATCTTATTATCCTTGAGCCCCAATTAATTATAATGATCATTTGGTACTGATCCAATTAACTCTTAATTGGAATAGGTGCGCACTTACCAATGATAAATCCATTAATTGGCACAAGGGGATATTAAAAATAGATTCCATCTTGACCATCGAATATTCCCACAGCTCTACTACCACGTACCCAAATCACTGAGGTGTTAACCTACAATTGGCCTCACTCATTGGTGACTCAAAGCAAATAAATAGATAGAAACTTAAGTTCATTAATGTCTTAGGATTGAGATCCTATTGCTAGGGAATTATGAGAGCAGACCTTAAAGTAAAGATAGTGTTCATAAGGTGCTTCTCATGGTCCTTCAATACATCCAATGTACCAGCACTATGATCCAGAATCTTACATTCTGATTATCGAGACAAATCATACTATCTCATAGTAATCAAAGTACTACAACCTTGTCAGATGAGATGTCCAGTCATCATCACTGGTTGTGAAGATATTCAAGTATAAGATTTGCTATACATGTCTCTCGTATGTGGATCTCATCCATACACATGTATTGCATCTAGTATACTTATGGACTCCGGTTCATCTCATGAACCATCATGTCATTCGTATTGGTTATGTGCATTTAAGTAATAAACACCATTCATCTCATGAAATGATAAAATGAATATATTGATAAATAAAGAAATTAATCAATTTATTACATCAATTTTAATGGATTGAGACCATAAAACTAACAAAGTATCCAGGTGCGATTTACATAGTATGCATAATATGATTATTGAATTCCAACTTATATACGTAGATTTTCATTTCAGCATAAATTTGTGGTTGGAATGGTATTTACATATATAAAGGTTTCCTATTGAATTTTAACTGGATTAGTGAGTGTTTTCAAGAGTTACAATTGCTGTGTCAGTAAAGAAATAAGTATACATTAAAATATACAAGTTTCAGTTCAGAAAACAAAGTATTTGAAATCAAGTTGCAGGTTCCCAAAGCTCTACGGCTAGCCATAAATCAATTCATGGCTAACCATAATTCCAGAATAAGCTAACCGTTACTGTACATTGGTTTGATTTCCAAAACCTTACTCGTTAGTTCATTTTGTACTACGGTGACCTCCCAGCTAGCCATAGGTCATCCCAGAGCTAACCGTAAGGCAAACCGTAAGAACACATGTTTCTAAATTAAGTTCCAAACACAGTTATTAAGCTTCGGAAGGTACCCTATGATACTCCAATAGCTCTAATTTTCTATGAGATCATAGTAGGGGATGTCCAGAGCTGACATTGACCTACAGATTGATTTTACATTGTCAAATCAACAATGTGTGATTTAAGGGGTTATGTTCGTCAAATTAAATTCGGTAACGCCAACAATGGAAAACCTAAAGATACACACTATGGTTTAATGATGTTCTTGAGCAACCCAGACTTACAAATGGTCAGTGTTGTTATTTTCATTGTCATGCATCATCATTCCGAGATTCCGAATTTCCATGATCTACTCATGTATTTCCATGGCATGTTTATCTATACTATGCATTATGTTTACATTACATTGTCGGTTAAGATTGAGACTACATGATTATGTAATAAGTTTGCTAAGCCTGTTTCAAAAAAATGAGCTTGTTTTCATTAACATGTATCCAGTTTTACGTGTGTTATTCCTGAGATGGTACCAATTAGCTTCGGTCCTACTCCTAGTATAACCGGAAGTGGTGAAAGTAGATTGTATATGTTATGGCTAGTTGCATGTGAGAACTCGGTCTGGGCGTCACCCTCAACCATGGGGCGTAGCATGTCAACCACGGGCTTCCAACGTCTGCATGTCCGACATCGGAAACATCCAATTCCTGGCCATGGGCTTATAAGTCAAACCCCGTGTAAACTCAACACGATGCATTTTAAAGTCGTGCAGTCCTGGAACCCATAAAAACTCCGGAGTTAGGCGTGCTCAAGCGGGAGCAAGAGTTGAGTGGGGTTATCACAATCGGTATCAGAGCCAAGGACAACTCTATTTGCGGTGGGGGAGAGGGTGAGAACTCGGTTCAGGCAGCATCCTTAACCATGGGGCATAGCATGTCAACAAGAGGCTTCCAGGGGAGAGTCTCCACAGGTCCCACATCGAAAATACCCAAGTCCTTACCCTGGGCTTGTAAGTCAAACCCCATGTAAACTCAACATGATGCGTTTTAAAGTTGTGCAGTCCCGGAACCCATAAGAACTCCGGAATTAGGCGTGCTCAAGCAGGAGCAATACCGGGATGGGTGACTGCCTAGGAAGTCCTCGCGCGTGCACATGGGCCAAGGCTAACAATATCATGCTGAGTTGGGCGTGGCTGTGATACTGCAACATGGCCCCTATATAGGAGTAATCTGGGAAGCACGGACACCTCTCTGGAGCCGTCGTATCCGTGCCCGAGTCCGACACATGTTAGACACGGACATGCTCGGACACTTGTCAAACACGCCAAAAAGAGTATCCTATTTTGTTTTTTTATATTTTATATTCCGGACATGCCGGAGACATTCTTGGAACATGCTGGGACACATTAGGGACACGCTAGGGGACACGCTTGCCTCTTTTAATTGGAAAAAAAATAAAAAAAAATTAGAGTTAAAAAAAAAAAACAGGAAGGGGGTTGTTTGTAAAAAGTTATAACTTAAGAGGAAAATGGGGCTCTTTTAATTCATCCATCTAGCTCTAGCCCTAAACGAAAGAGAAAAAAAAACCCATTCGTCAGTCCAACCCTGAACGAAAAAGAAAAACCTCATTCGTCCGTCCAGCCCTAGCAAAAGACGAAGAAGAAGAAAAAAAAAAAAGAAAGAAAAGGAAGTATGAAGAAGAAGAAAAAGAAAAGAAGAAGATCTGCTGTGGTACTACTTCTGCTTCCTTTTTTCACTCATGGTACTGCTTTTGCTCATTATGTACGCTGTTTTTCTTTTTTTTTTTTTTGGTTACTGCTCCTTTTTTCTTTCTTTGCTACTGCTTCTTTCTTTTCTTTTTTTTTAGTTTTTGCTCATGCTGCTGTTTTTTTTTTTTTTTTTTTGGCTCATCAAATCTGTTTGTTTTTTCTGTACTATTTTTTTTGTAATCTGCTGCTATTTTTTTTATCATTAGATGTTCTTTTTTTGCTGTTTTCTTCTTTGCTATGTTGTTGTTGCAAACCTCCTGGATGTTGCTTCTTTTTTTTTTTTTCACTGCAAATATGCAAATCTGCAAATGTCCTTGCTGCTGATGTTTATTTTTTGCTGCTGTTCTTTATATCAAATAATTCTTTTTTTTATTATCAGCTGCTTCTTCACCTTGGAATTTAGGAAGATGAGTTCCATTCCTGGCTCTAGCTCACACCCCTCCAATGAAGAAGATATAAACAAGTCCCTATGGAAATATGCAGCCAAGTTTGAGAAACTTAATGAAGGAGGGGGAAATATTACAGTGGTACACTGGTACTTGGATTTTTATTTATTTGATTGCTAAATTGATTACAAAGTTAAAATGATATTATCTTTTAGTATATGATTAGATTTTTTTTATTATTATTATTATTATTAAATATTAACGTGTCCCCGACGTGTCCCTGTCCTACTTTTTTGAGAAATGCCGTGTCGGCGTGTCCATGTCGAGTCGTGTCCGTGTCCGTGCTTCTTAGGGAGTAATTATACCCCACGTACCCTTGTTACGTAAGATGTTCACACTATGATATCTAATTGTACCCCCTGATAATATTATGTTCATGCTCTCTTTTGAGAGAATGTAGCTTATGTGGATCAAATGCCAAATTGTTAGGATTCCTGCTAGATGTGTTTTTTATCTGATCCCCTCATGTTTCATACATCCATGCATGACATTAATATATTTATTTGATTTATGATTTTCATTTATTTATGTTGAATATATCGTGTTTATGTTTATTATGCCTGTTCACTTGTTCAGTTTTTGGTGTAACCTTTGCCGTTACAGGAGACTCCACCTTTGTCACTATCTAGGAGACTGAGGCGGTCAAAGAGACTGCACTAGGACTGAGTGAGTTGACTCCAGATGATGTTGCATAGTCACCTGGATACGAGAATTTGTCCTAGGGAGACTGTTCCGTGGTGGATGTAGTATGGAAAGTTCGGGTGGCTTGTGTGATGAGTTTTATTTTGGGATTGTATATAAAACACCTTTCTTTTATGCTATAAACTTAAAGACTTTTGGGTTGTAAATATTATGAGACTACATATGCTCTGTTACCCTCCAAGATGTGTTATATGTAATTCACTGCTTATCATGCTTCCGCGGGAAAATTTTGAAATATATACTTAAATCTTACACGTGATATTTTGTGGGTATAATGCAGAGCTAAAAATGTCAATTAAGTCGGAATGCCTTACATCCACACATTAGTTACGTCATGAACTTAGAACCATTAAGTCCAATTTTGGGACGTGATGCATATACGAAGTTAACATTTTTCTTATTGGTTTTTGTTCCCTTTTGACATGTTTGGGTTACTAAAATGAAGTTTAATGGTTTTTAAACACTACTCTACCCTTCTTGACAATAAAAAGATATTCACATGTTTTCTGCAAAACACCCAAAAGAAGAATTTGCACAATCTTTCAAGTGGGACCATCCATTCAGAGTGCCATTTCTCTAGAAGTATTTCCTTAGAAGAAGTTCATAATGATCTTTTTCCTTGTATTGTTTTTATATTTCTCTTAGAATTTTTTATTGGAAAACAATTGTGGTAGTATTGTATTCTATTAACACTTTGTGTTGTTTATCTATCAAGCTTACATCATATTTTTGCTTATTAAATTATATCATTCATTTTTATACAGCTGAGACTTGCAGTTGAGATCTGATGATCGATAAAGAGAACCTTTTGCCTTTGAATGTGTGTATGTTATATTGGACAAGCATCAAAAGAAAAACTTCCATGTTTGTCATGATGTATTTTTCATATTTTTCTATAATGCTTTTTTTCTTTTTGAAAAAACTACATATAAAACTTACAATCACGATTGGAACCCCTTACAATTTACAATGATTTAATTTATAGAACATTGAACCCAAATAATAAGTGGAAATCAAGAATTTGGGTAGAAGATTTGAGTGGTACCTTTCAAAGAAAAGCCATCTACTGCTTATTTGTCCAAAATCGAGTGCTCTCTCCTTACAAATCTATAGGGAGGTCCCTGTTGGAAATAGGTGGGCTTCTAGGATAGGTTTTCAAAACTTTAGACCCACTTGACTCAGGGATCAACTATCCAGAATGCTACAAAACCCAATCCAGGATTATGTCCTCTTTCTCATGATCATGTACAGTAATAAACCCTATCTAAAAGATAGATAGCAGCATACAAGCAACCACGAAATCCACAACATACAAGGAAATAGATCATACCTATGGAGCTCGGTTGTGCTCTAAGGGAGGAATTGATTTCTTTCTTTGATGATGAAACACTTTCACAAACCAAATCAGAATCTCCAAGACCTCTTGGCCTTCCACGCTATGACCCGAATCAGATCTCTATCCTCAAGGAAGATGGTGGGATCTCCAAGAGAAAAACCAACTAGAACCTCAAAGGGAAAACTAGAAGAGAAACTAGAAGAGAGAAGAGGGGAGAAGTAGTGTGCAACTCTTGCACAATGGGTATTGGGCGTGAATCCCAAGATGGGAATAGCATCAAAAACGTCCAGCCCATGCTCCTCTTATATATAGTTTAAGCAACCTCTTCTTTGTGTATTATTAGAAGTCCAACTTCTATAATAATTAGCAATTCTCTATTCCTACTATTACCACTATTAGAAGTCTGACTTCAAATAGAAATAGTAGCTTTCCCTTTTGAGTTCAAAAAGAATTAGTAATGATCCAATCTAGGGCTAGCGTGGGGACCACTAGGGATTCCATCGAAAACTGGCTCCAACTGGGACACCGCGACCCCACATCTCATGTGCAATCCAGGCCCACAGTTAATTACAAATAACTCCACTAAATAAATGCAATTGAACTCCAGTCTTAGGAATAAATTACATGAAGACCCTAAACTTCCCAATGTCCACAAGTAGGCCCCTCCATCAATATCCATGGATCAATTGGACCTGTCTTCCAAACTTAGATCCATATCTTATTATCCTTGAGCCCCAATTAATTATAATGATCATTTGGTACCGATCCAATTAACCCTTAATCGGAAGGAATGGGTGCGCACTTACCAATGATAAATCCATTGATTGGCACAAGGGGATATTAAAGATAGATTCCATCTTGACCATCAAATGTTCCCACAGCTCTACTACCACGTACCCAAATCACCGAGGTGTTGACCCACAATTGGCCTCACTCATTGGTAACTTAAAGCAAATAAATAGATAGAAACTTAAGTTCATTAATGTCTTAGGATTGAGATCCTATTGCTAGGGAATTATGAGAGCAGACCTTAAAGTAAAGATAGTGTTCATAAGGTGCTTCTCATGGTCCTTCAATACATCCAATGTACCAGCACTATGATCCAGAATCTTACATTCTGATTATCGAGACAAATCATACTATCTCATAGTAATCAAAGTACTACAACCTTGTCAGATGAGATGTCCAGTCATCATCACTGGTTGTGAAGATATTCAAGTATAAGATTTGCTATACATGTCTCTCGTATGTAGATCTCATCCAAACACATGTATTGCATCTAGTATACTTATGGACTCCGGTTCATCTAATGAACCATCATGTCATTCGTATTAGTTATGTGTAAACAAGTAATAAAAAACACAATTCATCTCATGAAATGAAAGCATGAATATATTGATAAATAAAGAAATTAATCAATTTATTACATCAATCTTAATGGATTGAGACCATAAAACTAACGGTCCCCTGATCCAAAGCATCGCTACCAAAACCCGTTCACACCCACGTAGGCATGAAAATTGAGCCAGGCCGCCCAAGCACGGCACGGCCTAGTGCGGAAAAAACTGTGCCTAGACCGTTGACCAGGTCAACGGGCTGGCATGGCATGGCCCAGTAATTTCCCCTGGGCCAAGGCACAGCACAACACAGCATGGCACAACCATATTTATAAATTTATTTATTTTACATAAATAAAATATACAACTTAAAATAATTAAAGATTTATTATTCATTTGTGAATTAGAATCAACGTTGTGCATTTATTTTTAATAGTTTCAACTTTATTTCAAGTTAAGAACCCCTAAAAGTCCATAATTTCTCCTTCAATTTATATAAAACTTTTTAAAAATAGTTTAAAAAATATATAAAGAGGCATGTGGGCCAGCCCATGGGCGGCACAACTCAGCACAGGACAGAAAAATCCGTGCCTTGGGTCATGCTGGGCCGAGCCCCAGCTGGCCTGCGGCCCTGCGCATGGCATGGCACGGCACGGCCCGTGAAATTCACGAGCTTGCTCGGCACGACTGGGCCGCCACTTAGCTGGGACGTACCAGTTTTCATGCCTACACCCACACCCCATGCCCTACGCCCACGGCACACTCACATCCCCCACCCAAAGAATAAAAATTTTCCCTATAAACTTACCCTTGACCATTTTAAATGATGAAATTATTGTTGAGCAAGGCTCTCCTAAGCTCAAGCTTAGGATAAGGTAAGCTCAAGTGTGTGGTGGGGCCCACCTGGGGACCCACATGGGGATGGGGTTGGGGGGGATTTTAAGGACTCCCTAGGATGTTCCTCTCTACAAAAAATCAGCCCTAACTGTGATTTCTATCATCTCCATATGAGCCCAAAAGTTTAATGGTCAATAGTCCATTCAGATCAATATATTGTCGATCCAACGGTCCAGTAAATTCGGATTTGACCGAAAATTGGTGGACATGTGCAATTTAGAAAGGTCAAGTGTTTGGTCCATTTGGATGGACCAAAGGTAGGCCCCACAAGCATGAGCTTACAAGATTTTATCCTAAGCTTGAGCTTAGAAGAACCTTGCTCATTATTGTTTGTTAATATTTGTTCCTCTATTTGAACAATTGAAGAATCCATAGATTATCTATTTATTTTTTCCCTTTCCTTTTGAAATGGTTGATCATCGCTTTATTTAATGTCATTTGTCCACCCCTTGTGCTGTTCCCATCTCATTCTCTTCTCTATTTCTTTGAGTTTGCCTTCTTCACAATTGCTCATCTATGGGTGGTCTTCGGGGCCCTCTAAGATGCAGGGCCAAATTATGTGGTGAACCTATACCGGCAATTTTACAGCATACAAGGAAAAACGACAAAAGAACGCTCAAAGGAAAAGTGTCGTCTTGTGCACACTGTTAGTAGGATTAAAATAATTCATTAACTAAATCGCATCTTAAAGCTGAAAAAAAAAAAAAGCCATGAGCTTCGATTGAGGGGCCAAGTTTGATTTACAATCATTCACAAAGATAGTTACCACACATACACACATCCACAAACACATATGACCTATCGGATATAAGCTTAGTAATGATGGAAGCTCAAGAGGTAAACAGGGTCCAGCAGATATTGTCCATGGATGAGAAAATAATCTTGGTGAAGTGGTTTTTGTGGTATCGAGGTTGGTAGCTACTAGGAACTCAATAAAAATAAAGTTTAGCCACCAAAGAAAGGCCAGCAGTTATGAAAGCAAGTTTTCAAGGGCCAGAAGTAGTGAAAGGTGATTAGGAGCAGTATTTGTATGGTTAATGAATATGCCATAGTACCATGGAGATCCCATTGTCATTGAAATTGACGCTTGATCCAAGGGAGAAGGAAAAAAAAAAAGCTTCCTTCAGTCACATTTTGGAGAGAAAAGAGGGAGGGAGAGGGTGGAGAGAACCTAGAAGCAAATGAGCTGGCTGTATCTGAAGCTTCAAAAGGGAGCATTCTTATTGTAAATGATCTTCCAACACTTGTCATACCAAGAATATATGTAACTTGTTGTGAACTTTTGATTGTTCATTGTCTTAATGGACCACCTTCCTAATAAATTTCTGTTGCTTTCCAGTAAGTTCGTTCATCTCTCCAAATAAACAATAAAGAAACATCTACGTGCAAAATAATAATACTAGAAAAATCCAAAGCACAACAACAATAATAGCAGTAGTAGTATTAGTAGCAGAGTAGCAGTAGTGGAGGTCGTGGTATATAGTAATAGAGGAAACATATAAGCAACCCTGTTAATTAGAGTTCAAAAACAATAAACACACCACCAGGTCGAGTTGACTAGAAAGAAAGCCAAATCTCGACTGAGTCAAAAGGTCAGACTCAGTAACATATAGGTAAATTATTAAAATATAATGTGATAATAATAATATACAATGTCCCTATAATATGTTATCTTATATTACATTAGAAACTATACACTATACAGCTTAATTCTCACTTTGACCATTAAGATTTTT
Organism: Persea americana; assembly: GCA_029852735.1. Taxonomy (NCBI): domain Eukaryota; kingdom Viridiplantae; phylum Streptophyta; class Magnoliopsida; order Laurales; family Lauraceae; genus Persea; species Persea americana. The sequence continues at coordinate 58,975,649 of CM056810.1, forward strand.
TTTATAATATTATGAGAGAGAGAGAGAGAGAGTAGAATGGGATCCAATGTTTCCTTGACTGCTATTCTTCTAGGGTCAAGAGATCATTTTGGAGAGATAGGAGAGTGAAGAGAAATAAGGGAGGGAAAAAGGAGCAGAGGAAAAGAAACATAAGAGACAAGAGAAAGAAGAAGGTAAGGGAACCAAAAGAATTCACAAGCCTAACCATATAAACACACACATGGGAGCGTGGGTGGGGAGAGAGAAGCGGGGAGGAGGAAGAAGAGGAACAGGGAGAGAAGAAGAATGTATAGGGGAAAATTCTGAGAATATCAAAATTCTTGCCAGATAATTGCTGATAGGCCAGAGGGGAGTACGAATAAGAAGAATGTAAAGGGGGAAAAAAGATGAGATTATCACAACTTTCACCGGATAATCGTTGATAGGCTGAAGGGGAATATAAAAGGAAAAAGAACTTCATGTCTCACCAGAGAGAGAGAGAGAGAGAGAGAGAGAGTTACAAATGGACCTTTTGATCCTCAGCAAGAAAAAAGCACAGCTCCAAGGAGTCATATGATCAACTCACTGTGTCAACTTAAGTCTGGCCAAAAGAACTTTTGTGGTCAATGAGATTTTTGCTGAGACTCCAGGTTTTTTTTTTTCACTCGGCGTAGTCTGGGCGAGCTGAATTGAGGTTGTAGCTGTGTGGCTAATGTTACTTCGGTTAAAAGAAATATGACACATCAGAGGAATTAATCCACAAGATGAGCAATAATAAGAGGTGCTGGCCCTCTGAAGGGTAACGTGGCAAGAAACCTTAGGGTGCAGGGTGCCATGCTCCAACCTGTGGATCCTAGTGCCTTCGTGAACAATAATTACCTTCACCCTTATCATAAATGAGCAATTTCCATCCAAAATAGCTATTTATAACGACAGTCATGGAAAATGCAAAACAATAAATTACTACTCCAAGATATCAACTTATGCAGTCGAAGAAGGAAGGGATAAGCCTTTATGATCATATGGATGAGGACAAAAGGCGGAGAAAATTGAAGTTGGAAAATACTGCCCATAGTTCAAATGTGTACTCTGGGTAGTTCTCTCCACATCCAAATTTAGCTTTTCCAATCTCAGTAATCTTTTCTTTTGGATTGATAACATGACTCAGATCTGCAACCTCACAGTTGAGATAACACCTTGCGACTGTGCTGCGGGCTCTTGTTCTTTTATATAGCAATCTTGAATAAAGAAAACTACAGATCAAGCATATAGGAAGATTCAATGCAAAGGAGCACATACCCATTAGCATCAATGATGTTTCTGGAGATCTTCATCTTCCTCGTTGACCCTCTATAAAGATCCTCCAAGGTGCACAGAAGCATGCTCTCAACTGGTGGAGGTTTCCGTGCACCTCCCCCACTGGGTCCCATGCCTTCAGTGTAAGATCTGAAGACATTCTCTGGCCCTCCAAAGCCTCCAAACGGTCCACTCTCTGGCTGAAACCTCACGGACTTTGCACGGCCCATTGAACCAAACCCAAAGGGGCTGTTCCCAAAGAATTCAGCAAAGATGTCTTCTGCATTACGGGGATTGAAATGGAAATTGCAGGGGCCACCTGGATTACCATTTGAGAATCTGCCTCCAGAAACAGGAGGTGACATGCCCTTCAGCCCTTCTTCTCCATATTGATCATAGACTGCCTTTTTCTGTGGGTCGCTCAAGGCCTGAAAAGCAAACAGTTCGACGAACATTCAGCCATATCACACGACACAAACTAGGAAACCATTTTCATGGTAACTTTCTTTTGGTCTGTACTTGGATTAGTAGAGAAAAATGCAGATATCATAGCCACAAATAGGAATAGGGAGTATAGAAAAATGCAGAATTCTAAATACAAACCCAAAAATGGGATAAAGTCATAAAGCTTCAGTGATGATTATTATGACAACTATTATTAGTAACACCATATTCAGCTTTACATGCTTATAAAGGGACTAATATTGTTATCCCATGCACGCTCCATGCACCCCTTGCTGTGGGGCCCACATGCTGGCCCACCTTGGGATGGGGCCAAGGGGGATTTAAAGATCTGCCTATGCCCCTCCTATGCACAAAAAATCAGCCCCATCTGATCATACCAACCCTATTATCAAGGACCTACAAGTTTAGTCCTTTCGGATGAGTGTGCAGTCGATCCAACGATTCATTCTATTTGAATCTAGTCAAACCCAGGTCGTGCTTTAGGAGTGAGGGTTTTTTTGGCCCACTCAGATGGACCAGAAAGTGGGCCCTACAATGGGTGCGCATAGGAAAATTTTCATATATATATATATATATATATGGACCAGCTCTCCAAGCTCAAGTGTGTAGTGGGGCTCACCCGGAGTCCCACATGAGGATAGGGATGGAGGATTTCAAGAACTCCCTAGGATCCTCCTCTCTGCAAAAAATCACCCCCAACCGTGATTTCTATCATCTCCATATGGGCCCAAAAGTTTAATGGTCAACAATCCATTCAAATCGATACATAGTCGATCCAACGGTCCAGTAAATTCAGATCTGACCGAAAGTTGGTGGACATTTGCAATTTAGGGGGGTCATGTGTTTGGTCCATTTGGATGGACCAAAGGTGGGCCCCACAAGCATGAGCTTACAAAATTTTCCCCAAAGCGCCTTTCTCATATATATATATATATATATATATATAAACACACACACACACTCAAGAAAATTTATCGGCAAGGGTCAGAAAGATATATCTAGCCTTTGGCGATCACAACTGGTAAACAAATTCAAGACAAAGATCATCCTTGTCGAAACCTTACCATGGCAACAAATGAATTTCAAGTATTTCTACACAATAATTCCGCAAAATTACTAAGATATACCTCACAAAGATGTACATAAAGTTAACAGCACATAAATAGCAATCTCTCCATCTAGCCAAAAAAAATAAAAAAAAGAAAAATGCAACCCAGTCATAGTTTTTGTGCAATTAACCAAATTATGTTCAGGAACACCACAGCTTTCAATAGCTCCAAACATTCTTAAAAATGTATGCTAGAAATGATTTCAAGTTCTTTGATTCTTTGAACAATCCATTGCATAAAAATATAGAAATAAAAGAACAGATATCAGGAATTGATAAAAGAAACTCAGGAGATTTAAGGATGAATTACTTCGTAAGCTTCGGATATCTGCTTGAATTTGGCCTCTGCTTCTTTCTTGCTGTTCCGATTCTTGTCCGGATGCCATTTCATAGCCAATCTCCTGTATGATTTCTTGAGATCTTCATCCGTCACATTTCTGTTCACCTTCAATATGCTGTAGTAATCAACTCCCATGCCTAGATCCCAAAAACAGATACAACTACAGCAAACACTTTATAATGGAAACTGAATCCTAAGCCTTCGATTTACCGATGTTTACATATAAGAAGCGCAGACCTCTTGCTATAAAAAGAAACCTTAAATCGCTGCTGTGACCTCTCCACCATGAAATCAAGCCAAAAACATGTGATGATTTCAGCGATTTTCAGACAATCAAAGCCTCAAACCTTACTTCTAATCAAGGCATCAAATCCTAGACAACTGTAATCTGTCGTGAGAAAGCTTCCGACGCTTGTAACTTCTCCGATTTTGGGTAAAGATTATAAAAATTTTACAAATTCGAACAAAAGCGACAGAAACAACTTTGATCTTAGTCAAATCAAGAAAAAAACTCGGAGTTTCTGTAAATTCCAGGAAAAGAAGTCTCCGAAGAGTGAGGAAATGGTTCGAAGTCTTTGCCAGGCAATAAAAAAAAGTCCAAAAAATTCAAATCCGCGTTGTGAAATAGGAGAGGATGAGAAATCGGAGGAAAATGTGATGAAACATGTACTTATATAGGTTTCATTTTTCTGCAGAGTAAACTCCAACGAGGTCAAAGAACTTTTTCTTTTCTTTCTTTTTTCGTTTTTCCCTAATCTACATCCTCTGAGAATCCTAATAGCCCCTAAATTGCAACGGTCGTACAATTTCGTCCCAAGGTCCACCTTTCAAATCCTAATAGCCCCTTGGATCTTGTTTGGATCAAATTTAACTCCCATCAGAGATGGACCGCCATAGTTGTTGGGATCAAAGTAATTATATTAAATAATTTTATTACCGATAAAAAAAATGATATTAAAAAATGTAAAATGGGAAGTTCAAATAGTGGATATTTGAGTGAAATTTGGCCTAAAGAAGTAATTTTGCGCCGTATAAAATATTTAAACGGGGCCACTGATTGACCACTGATTGATTTGTAGAGATTTCCTGCAAAAGATACTCTATTGCCAAGCAATTGATTTGTATACTTACCGTTGATACGAAGGGACCACCTGTCTAGGATCCCGCTAGAGAGATCCCAAATTAAAAGAGAGCCGGCATAAATATCTTTGCGAATCACAGCTATGCATGAGGAAATATGATTCAATGTGTGTTAGAAAGGGGGCAAGATGAGTATACATTAAGGGAAGTATATTAGTGGAAAGTGGAGGGAGATTATTAGTAGGTGTAGAAATTGAAAATAACTTACTCGTAATTGTAAAAATTAAAAATAACTTATTATCAAAATAAAAAAAAGTAAAGTTAAAATTAGATCAAAACCTCCCAACTTAATATATTATAATATAAACTATTGATTCTCTACCCTGGAGCCACTTTTAAATTCCAAACTATCCAAAGATCCTTAAATTTTATTTTAATTTGAGTTTATTTCACCATTGAATTGATTGTATGATAAATAATAAATTGATTCTATTGGAAAAATCCCCTTAAATATAGGGGAGACAAAAAAGGTCCTGAGAGTTTTTTATGTATCGAACTGGCCTTAGAGGCTTTTTTTGGGTTTTTTTTTTCTTTTCACCATCTTTTCCACTTTTCATATTTACTCTTCCCCCATTCAATTGAGCAAGGACCCACCGTATTTTCTCAAATCATCTCCAAACTTGCAAATCAAGCACCCAAACAAACATGACCGACCTACTGCTACCTGGTCACAATTATCAAACGCCCACCTACAAACACCAACCAGTATCATCATCTTCCAATCCCCTTTGGATTCTACAAATCTAAACCGGTTCTCCAACTTCATCTTTGAAAGATTTTAAAAACTTTGAAAGCTTTAACCCTTATTGAGGCTTTAAAGGATTTGTGAAGAACTTGATTCAATCCAGTTAGATTTTCTCAACTTACTTATGAATTCAATGAGAAGCAGTTGAAATTTGTTAAGATTCTACATATTTTCTTTTCTATTCCTATCAAATTAGATGAGGGTTTTTATTTCAATATGAGAGATACATCTTTAGAAAAATAAAAAAACTAAACAAACAAAAGTTATGGGAGTAAATCAAACTCGTCAAAGCCTGGCAGCAGCCTCGAATGCAGGTGAAGAAAAAGATGACACGAGCAACGATATCGCTGCTCATATTATACCCAAGCAACGATAGTACTACTTAGCATAAAAATAAAAATAAAAGTAATGAGGAGCCTTTATTTTCTATATTGAAGTTTAAGGGCATTTCCGGCAAAATTTCCAATAAATAAAAAAGAGGAACAATTTTGGATTGATATAAATTTGAGGATTTTCATCTTCCTAAGGCGTTTACTTTAAATGGTTCGAATTTACTTGGTGAGCCCCATTGCAGTGTTTCACTGTTTTCTCACTAAAGATTTCTCCATGTTAAAGCCCCCAAGGAACCGGGACTCTATATGTTGCCGCACACGTGGCAGATGTCAATTGACATACAGTTGACGTGCCACCTTTACTACCATAGATGTGCAGCCATGTTCATGTATACTTTTCAAGTAAAGTATTATGATTAGGGTTGTACAAAAAATCCGGTATCACCACAAAACCAAACCGAGCCGACCGAACCGGGCGGTTCGGATCAGTTTATAGTTGATTGGTTCGGTTAACGATTTGGAAATCATAAAAACCGCTTACATCGGTTCGGTTAACGGTTTGGATATCATAAAAACCGCTTAAACCGAACCATCTGTGTACATTAACTTAAGTATTGCTTTTTTACTATTTTAGCCTTACGGTTTTGTTCACTACTTTCATAGTTACATTCGACAACTCATTCTTACATGACCTCAATACTACCTCTGTGCCTCATAGTTGATCGGTTTTGTGTTAGTTTTTTCCCCACTCTATTGTCAGCTTTTGAGATTTTCTTTTCTTCGTTGGATTATAGAATTTCTATTCTATAATATGTTTGTGCGCTTGCGTTTAGTCCAAACTCTCTTTTTGGAGTAGAATTATTTTTTATATGGATCACTGAAATGTTGGATTTTTATGTTTGCACTAAACATTGGAATAAATGCAAATGATGGGGTCTCATCATTTTGAAGATTTCAATGTTTGATTAAAAAAAAAAAAAAAAAAAAACAATGGTTTAACCGACCGAACCGAACCGAAGCGTTTGATTCTGTTCAATTCGGTTTAAGTCCTCTCCACCGATCGGATTGGATCCGTTAATTAAAAAACTGACAAGTTTGGTTTGGTTATTGGTTTTAGTGTTAAACCGATCCGAACTGCCCACGTGCAGCCCTAATTACGATTACAATACCGAGTCGTGATACCGATTTCGTCCGAGATACATTCGATAGATCATCATCAAACCCCATTCGTTTCTTCTCATTTTTCTAAAGTGATTGAGAAATAATTAGGATATCTAGCATGGTTTAAAATCTCAATTTCAGTCGAGGTATCGGCCGAGCCGAAAAATCGATATGATATCGGTATCGATCGCGGTTATCCGTCTATCGTGGTAGTCACGATGTAAATTTTTTTTAATCCAAGAAAATTCACAAAAATATCCAAAAAATTCAAAATATTAGAAAATGCTGGAAAACAATATTTTTTTCCATTAGTAACAATAATAAATTAAAATATTTGTCACCTTAAGTTATGAGTCATGTCTGTGTCGCAGTTCACAATCTTATCCAATATTTCATATAATGCAACCATTATTGATGCTCATGATTAATTTATTAGTGTAAAATACAAGAAAATAAAGATAACATATCAATCATCAGTTAATACTAACTCAATCAGCAAATAAGTTGTGAAATTCAATATCTAAAAAAAAATATTTTTCTACACCCAAAATCATATGATATATATGAGTAGATCTAGCAAGAAAGTGTGTAGATCTAACTTCGAAGTGAAGAACACAACACATGTGATAAACCCAATGATCTTATCTTTACATTCATTTATATGCTTTATCTAAAAAATAAAATAAAAAACGCATAATAGTAAAACTAAGGGAGTTAAGTTGATTTTCTTTTACCAAATAAAATATTTTCTTCAAGAAATATTGATGGAGTTGAGCTATGGAGTATGGAGTATGGAGTATGGAGTATGTATGGTTGTTGCTACTCTAAGGAGATGAGAGGAGAGGAGAAGAAGATGGGGAAAAAGTAAGAAAAATAGGGTTTTTATGAACCATATAATATCTCGGCTGATGTTTTGAAAATATCGGCCGAGATATCAGTAATACTGATATGATCTTTATCTCAGCTGAGATTGACCGAGATTTTGAGGATATTTTGCCTATACCGATTTATCGGCAAAATATCAGTTCGGTATCAGCCGATACCGGTCTATATCGGCCGATATGAACCGGTATCGGCCAATTTTTTAAACCATAATATCTAGATGACCCGACCAATTGAAACTGCTTTAATTATGGTATTTTAAAAGTGAGGCCGGAAGAGTTGATCCCGAAGAGGTAATTAACGGAGTTTACCTAACAACATCCAAGTCAGCAGAACAAAGGGATGGCTCTCTTATTTCATAGAAATAGGGAGATGTTGTTTATCGGATCCACATCTGCCACTTAAATAATATCTTCCTTGAATATTTTTTTTCATTCAAAGGAAGCAATTAAAAGGGTGCATTGGCTGGAATAAGATTTTATATAGGTGGCGAATATGGATCGGACAAAATAACATCTTCATGTTTCTGCAAAACAGGTATCCGGACTCAAATAGGTAATAAGAGAGCTCATAAAAAAGTGGTTGAAAGCCTGACCCGGCCTGGCTAGCCTGATCGACTAAATATGCAATCTTGGGCAAGTCACTTGAGGCCCATATCAGGCTTGTCCTAGACATTCTTTTATCTATAAATGCAGGACATAGAGATGAGCCTTAGCCAGACCCAACCCAACCCATGAACACCCATGCATACAACGGTAAAACCAAGGTTTTCTTGTAGGGGAATAATTGCAGTGATTGCTTTGTCGCAATTCTTTATATATTTTTTTTATTGGGAGGCGGTCCTATAAGGACTGTTTTTACGATTTACTGTGCAGACCGCCTATTGGGGCCCACCATGAGACAACACTGGTCATGGGACAAGGGAGATTGAAAGATCTAAGTGGGGTCAACTTACATATCAAATTTGAAGTCAATCTAATACGTTTAACCCTTTCATCCATGGTCCACAAGTTTAATAGCTTTATATCAAAGAAGAAAAATTGACCCTCAATCCAATTGTCTAGTTCATCCGAATCCATGCAAATTCATAGGATTCAGTGCCTATAAGGGGGTTATGAATGAGTGGTCAATTTGGATGGGTCATAAAGTGTGCCACAGTGGGCATTCCGAACGGTGCGGACCGTAAGGACGGTCCTTATAGGACCACCTCCCTTATTTATATATTTATATATATATAATAGTTACAATTTGACGAAATTAAAGTCAATTTTAAAATTAATTGCAAAATCAGCTTGAATTTCGCAACTAATTTTGACTTGATTTCGACTTTAGGAGAGATTCTATGGATTTTTTATATGTAACTAGACACTTTCTTTTGAACGAGATATGATAAACTTTCCAAATCTTATAAACATCTGAATGGAAAGCCAACTTACCCAAAAAAAAAAAAAGGATTTTTAAAATATCTACGTAGCCAAACGTTTGATCCCTCCAATTTTAATTGATTACAAATGATCTTTAAATGGTGCACACTACCCTAATTTAAGGAAGAAACCTTATCCTATTCCCAAATTGAATTTAAGAAAGATGTACTTTTAGATTTTCATTATTTTTAAAAAGAATTACATGGCTCCATCCAGTCTAAGTCTTCCAACCAAAACAATCTCTTCACCTTTTTGTCTCTCTCCCAAATTTATGTGAAGTATTTTGACATATACAATTAACAATATTCTTTTTTATTGCTTATCACATGAAGAATACAATTAATAATATTCTTTTTTATTGCTTATCACCTGAAGATAGATTATGGGTATGATCCTTCTCATCGAATAATTTTGATTTTGAGAATACCTTTTACACTATATTAAGTTTTTTTTTTTTAATACACTACACTACATTAAGTTGGTCCTTTAATCTTCTCAAGTCTTATCATTTCCAATGTATTTCGGAATGCAACTGCAACCGGCAATGCATATGGATGGATGATTGACACAATATCATCAATATCCATCACTAATTTTGATATCTAATTTCTAGCAAGTCTATGTATGGATTTTATGGTAAAAAAAAAAGGAGTTTTTGTTAGAAAAATTGTGTGGCCCGACTGCCATGGGGCCGACGCCATGCAATTTCAAAGCAATAACCATTCCACTAAACAGTGTAGTAAATGTTTTTTATATACCCAGATTCCTCTTATTCAGTTGCCATAATAAGTATGTCCGGATAACTTAGGAATCTAACTGTAAGACCAACAGTGATCCATTTCCGATTTCATAAATCCGATATTATAGCATCTTATGCACGATGATGGTATCATACATTTTTTCATGAGCATATCCTTCTCACTTATGAGGTCCCGATTGTTGGACAATTTCACACATTTGTAAATGAGAGTGTCAATTGCTTGTACATCTCCATATCCAATTGTTTTAACATAGCGTCCTACTTAAACCCATGTGTAAAAGTCTATACCGGATTCGGCTTACATGGTTGTTGCATATGCTCAATATGTCATGCTTTAACCTTGTTTTCCATTTCGAATCAAGACTTCAATGCTATTACTTAGAGATTGCTTCAAATTCGCCACCAACAATCAATATGTCATCCAATTACAAGTGTATAATTACTCTCACCGCTTTGACTTAAAAGCATATGTCATATGTCGGGGATAAACGAACTTCATGTATGGCCTTGTGAAATCTCCATGTTAAAATAGTTTGTATACTTTTATCCCCGTGATCTTTGTGCCACAAAATCCCTAGATTACATGTAAAGCTCCCCCTTCTTCGCCATTTAGGAACTTAGCCTTCACATCCACTATGTATAATTTTAAATCCTCACAACCAACCATTCTCGTAGGATTCATATTGATAGGATTTTACGCTCGAAGAGATTATCTTCATGTAACCAAATCCCTCCATTTATAGATCCTTGTGCCACCCATCGTGCTTATCTACCGATATGTCATTATCATCTCATTGTCAAGAATCCATAGCATTTCAATCCTTATGTGGATCGACTAACTGTTAGTCTTATGGTCTCAATCCATTAAGATTGATCAAATAAATTGATTAATTTCTTTATTTATCAATATATTCATACTTTCATTTCATGAGATGAATGATGTTTTATTACTTGTTTGTACATAACCAATACGAATGACATGATGGTTGATGAGATGAATTGAGAGTCCATAAGTATACTAGATGCAATACACGTGTACGGATGAGATCCACATACGGGAGACATGTATAGCAAATCTTATATTTAAATATCTTCACAACCAGTGATGAGACTGAACATCTCATCTGACAAGGTTACCGTACTTTGATTACTATGAGATAGTGTGATTTGTCTCGATCATCAAAATGTAAGATTCTGGATCATAGTGCTGGTACATTAGTGTATTGAAGGACCATGAGAAGCACCTTATGAACACTGTCTTTACTTTAAGGTCTGCTCTCATAATTCCCTAGCAATAGGCTCTTAATTCTGAGACATTGATGAACTCAAGTTTCTATCTATCTATTTGCTTTGAATCACCAATGAGTGAGGCCAATTGTAGGTCAACACCTCGATGATTTGGGTACGTGGTAGTAGGATAGTGGGAACATTTAATGGTCAAGATGGAATCTATCTTTAATATCCCCTTGTGCCAATTAATGGATTTATCATTTGTAAGTGCGCACCCATTCCGATTAAGAGTTAATTGGAAAGGTACCTATGATCATTATAATTAATTGGGGCTCAAGGATAATAAGATATGGATTTAGTTTGGAAGACAGGTCCAATTGATCCATGGATATTAATAGAGGGGCATACTTGTGGTGATAGGGAAGTTTAGGGTCTTCTATGTAATTTATTTCTAAAACTGGAGTTCAATTGCATTTATATAGTGGAGTTATTTGCAATTAACTATGGGCCCATATTAAACATGAGATGTGGGGTCGCGAGTCCTAGTTGGAGCCAGCTTTCTAATGAATCCCTAGTGGTCCCCACGCTAGCCCAAGTTATTGGAAAGATACTAATTCTAGTAGAATTCTAAAAGGAAATAGAAAGTTACTATTTCTATTTGAAGTGAGATTTCTAATAGTGGTAATAGTAAGTTACTAATTATTAATGAAAGTGAGAGTTCTATTTTAATTAAAAAAGGAGAAAGTTAGTAATTATAATGGAAGTGAGACTTCTATTTAAATTAATAAGAAGAGAGTTACTAATTATTAGAGAAGTAAGACTTCTATTTCAAATAGAAAGAGTACGTGGCTTGGTGGCTATAAATATATGAGAAACAAGAGCTGGACGCCCCATGCATATCCCCACCTAGGGATTCACTCCCAAGCCTTGTTTGTGCAAGAGTTGCATTTGCTCTTTCTCATCTCTTCCCTCTTCTAGTTCTCTTCTAGTTTCCTTAAGAGCTTTCTCTTGGAGATCCCACGCATCTTTTTGAGAAAAGAGAATCTGATACGGGTCATAGTATGGAAGACGATTGAGTCTTGGAGATTCCTCTTTGATATGTGAAAGAGTTTCATCATCAAAGAAAGACACAACTTCTCCATTAGAGCACAATCGAGCTCCAAAGGTGTAATCTACTTCCTTGCGTGTTGTAGATTTTTTATGGATGCTTGTTGGCTGCTGTTTTATCTTTTTGATAGGCTTATTTATTGATCATGATGGCTGAGATTGAGGACATGGATCCTAGATTTGGTTTCATGGCCTTATGGATACTTAATCCCTGAGTCAAGTGGGTCAAAAGTTTTGAAAACCTATCCATGAGGCCCACCCACTTTCAACACTAACTGCCGTACCTGGTCCTTATTTTATATTCGCATCATAGTTTATAGTTAATCAACGCATTCCATAGATTAACAAAGAATGACATATCAAGATCTTTCACGATTTCTACCATAGACCGTACCAATCATCCGACCACGCCAGATGTTATCAATCCTATAGGACTCCCAATAACTCAGGATGTTATTTGTCAACGGGCCTTGATCAAGACTTACACTTCCAATGCTACCAATGCTGAGACTTCCACTTTCCATAACACCCCCATCCTCAGAGATGTTGTGGTGCATTTCTAGAATTTGTATGTGATCCACAATGAAACACACATTTTGACCCCTGTTTACTATCCAATATTCGTGATTGATCGCACAATATCCCTTTAGATGATCCAATTTCTAAACAAAAGAACAATTTTCTTTATTTTTATTTTAGTCGGTATTATAGTTATGGCCTGCAATAGTTTTCGTGCAACACATTCCCTCGATGTCATTGGTCAGATTTAGGTTTGGCTCTAGTCCATAGTTCATAAATATGTCTTTGTGTACAAATTTGGAGGTGTTTGATTCAATATATTGTGCATTTAATAATACCCCTCTTACAGCACAAAGCAGAAGATACATGCGTTTAACATGGATCTAATATATCCAACATAAAATTATTTAAGAGTTTCTGACTACACCATTTTTAGCTATGGGGCTTTACAGAATCAAATATGCATGTATGATCATCCCCTATGCACAATATTTTTTTAATCGCCTATAGGCATACTCTCTCACTTAACATATATCGTCCGTTAACTTTCTAACCCTATTGGCTCATAACTTAGCGGCATACCACTTAAAACATTTTTTATAATGCTTGAAACTTAAATCAAATTACATAAATTTAAATGTATTTATTGAAGCCACCGATAACAAATCACTCCCACCTATTTAGATTTGAACACATTAAAATGATCAGCATATACTGGAGTGGACTCAACTCTATACTTGTAGTTATTCCGGAAAATCTCACTATGCCATTTTTCAATTAGACATGGTTTACATATACCAAAATCTGGTAAGAGTATCATTATAACCAATCCGTTTATTATGTCTTTGTTGATGTGTCATGTTCTCAATGCCATTGGTGTGCCAAACTACACACCCAACACATACTGAATAATTAAAAGTAGAAAATTTACGCATTACAAGATATATCGAGCAAGTACCCCTCGGTGAAATGTCCCAAATTTTACTCTAGTGGAACTTGGTCCCAACGTAGGATTGAGGATATAGTTAATAATGTGATTAACATGTATCACTAATGATGATAAGATTGCTTTAATTACATTATTAATCATATATTAAATTTTGCATTGGAAACAACTTCTATTAAACTCTATGAACAGGAGGGGGGCATTCATTTTGAATGGTATGAATTTCCAATAGAAGGTCCTATGGGGGAAACCTAGTCCTCTCAAGGTTGGAAAACTTGTGACTTAACTCAACTTGTCCAATGAAAAAAATTGACTTGGATAGAGTCAACATGAAGACTCGAGATAGTCATTTAAAAAAAAAATAATTTTAAAAATACTTAAACATGAATCTGTTACTTTATAAAGTATAAAAATATAATTATTTACCGGCATTCATGATAATTAACTCAAATTATAAAAATTATATATGCAAGAAAAGTACAACAATATAGATACAAATGAGAAAATACTGCATATTAGGTAATTTGTTAGTTTGAACGTCGACCGTTAAAAACAGATCAAATATAAATTTCAAATTACATTTAAGTCATCATTTTTAAATTACTGACTCTAAACCTCATATATAAGTACTTAGAAATAAATTTTAATTATTTAAAATTAAATCTTTCTATTAAATTATAAGAAATGCGAATAATTTTTTAAAATGAAATGACTTGAACGAGTCACTCTATTTTTGACTCAATCTTTTATAAAAAAAAAAATAACTCAAAAAATTAAGAGTCTAACTCGGAGATTATTTCCCACCAATGCAGTCCTCTGTTTCGTTGGTAGGGCGGCGAGCGATTGAGAAGACCGTACTCCAGGCTGAGAAGTGTGTAAAAGGCCCGAACCCCTGCCAAAGTGGGCTCCACTGACCATTGGGAACGGAGCCCCAGTCCCAACGGAATCATTTTCTGCCTCCTCTATTGTTTCGTTCAGGGAGTCGTTGAGAGGATAAGTGGCAAAGAGGAGGACAAGAATGGCAAGAGTCCTTGTCTCCCCTCCCGCTCTCTCCGCTTGCAATCCTCTCGGTCCTCCAAACATCTCCGTCTTCAGGTGAACTTCCTACTATCCCTTTTTCTCTCTTTCACCACTCTCTGACTATGTACATGATTTCTGCTTTCTTCTTTCCAGAAAACACAGTCAAGATCGAAGAAGATGCCCATTTTCCTGCAAAAAGCTTGCCATTTCCTCGTCGTCTTTAGAACCCATTTCGGGGAGCAGTTTGTCCATACAAACCCATTTGCAGAGAAGGGATTTAGTGCTTTTTGGCCTTTGTTCTTCAGCTTTTCTTATCTTCCCATCTCCAGGTAATCCAACTTTGACCCATTTCTCATTCTCTTGTTTGCTGGGTTTTGTTGAAATGGATGACCATTTTGATTTCTCGGCTATTGCCTGGTTGAAAATGGTGAAAGAGAAAAATGGCATGTGTTTTGTATACGGATGGGTTTTGCTGAAATGAATGAACAGATAATGGGTTTTGATTTCTAGGCTATTGCTTGAATGGAAAATGGTGAAAGAGAAGAAAAGAGAAAAAAGGATATGTGTTTTGTCTACCGACAAGGACCCTTTGCTGTTTTTACAGCAGAATCTCTTTGCTGCTTTTTAAAATAAAATACTACAGATAGGAGGCTTTGGGATCTGGCCATTGAGAGGTGAAATATCTTATCTAAGGCCATGTAATAGAATTTCAAAATTGAAACATTGTTATCTCCTCATTGCCCTAAATCAGACAGTTGATGGAAGCATCGTCCTCCCTTGTCTGACCTTTTTTTGTTTTGTTTTGTTTTGTGGTTGGCTAGCACGCTGCATCTTATAGGCCAGCGGACCTCACAAACTATGCCATGTCTAAAACAAAAGGATAATTGTCTACACCAGCACGGCGGTTTTCACGATTCAGAAAAACACCGTGGAAAATAATAATAATAATAATCAGTAAATAGAAAAGATATTTTAAGACATTCAAATGGTAAAAGTTAGATAATTTTATAAAAAAAAGATTTGTGACCATAGTTCTGAGAATTGGAATCGTATTGCAAATCGTTCATACCCATGAATCGAATTGTATCGCAAACCATAGGATTTTTTATTTTTTTAATAAAAATTAAAAAAAATCAAAAAAGAAAAAAGTAGTTATTCATAATCCATCCATTTTTCCATTCATAGCCGTATAAATATAATGACAAATAAGTTTATCATTCAATCATATCAAGAACATGATGAAATATATTAATATATAATAAATGATATATGTAAATAGTTAAATAAGTTTAATGGTATCAATATATATTTATTTTTCATTATCTTTAAATCAAGATATAAAAGTAAAAATAAAATCCAGACATCATTTAAAAAAAAAAATTCCAGACCATCAATCTTACACAACCATCAATCTTACATAATATGATATCTCTTGAAGTCAATGAAATGTTCACAAGAAAAAACCAAAAAGACTTAAAAAAGGAAGATATAGACAAGCCTCATGTGTACCGTCGAACATTTAATCAAATGTATGTTCTTTATTCTTCTCTAAAACCTCCCCAAAGCCACAAAATTCTTAAGAGGTATTGTTAACTATTAAATAACCTTCTAAAAGTAAAGAGCTAAAAGAAAGAAAGAACAAATGTAAAATATTATAAATATTAACTTATTGATTGTAGCTATTCTCGTTCAACCGAATTGCTTCAATCGTAAGACTTAATGAAACGAGTATCAAATTATAAGATTCATGCCTAAATCTTAAGATTCGTTTGTCAATGAGATTTGCTGCATAGATACGAATCGTTTTCCTTTGGATCTGGGATACGAATCGTAGAATTCTGATAACAATGCTTGTGACAAATATTGTGAAATATCACGACACTATCATGCTAGTCTCATGCTATTCTCATTTGTATGATATTTTCACTTTCTCATGATATTGATAGGATATTAACTTTTTACGATAAGAAAACATTGTTCTCATGTCTAAAGGCAAGTTTGTGCAATGGGAGAATTCCGTGCCCTGTTGATTTTCATTTCCGTGCCATTAAGTTATCCTGCTTTCCAAAACTCACGCACCAATTGTTGATGTATGGTGCTTCATGGCATGTTTTATCCTGCTGATTTTCATTTCCGTGCCATAAAGTTATCTTGCCATAAAGTTATTTAATTTTATGCGATGCCTCCCTAAGAAGTTGAGGTAGCTAAAGGGGGGATCCGAATTGATTAGAAACCCAAATCTTGACCCTAACCCCAAATCTATAGCAACTAAGCAGAGAGTTGATAATCAACATATGGGCTTACCCGTGATCGCTAAATCCATTGAATAATCTTTCAATCATTTGGGAGAAGCTGAGACCAATGTAGAAGAAAGGTAGAAAATTGCAAACAATCGAATTTATTGAAGAATATAATAGAACAAAACTTAGGAATGATGTCCTATTCACTTTCAATGTGTAACCTTTTTTACCCACAAAAATAAAGCCCTAAATCTAAAATAAATTTCAACCAATCATGAAGTCCTAAACAAATATGGAAAAACAACCCAGTAAAAAGAGTTTCCATAACACAAAATTCGAAAGAAAGAAGTGTCATTGGAAGCACTACAACTGGGAGGTTCCTTGTTTGCATGGATCTGAGCATCAATTGCTTGCTTGAAACATGCCTCTGGTAGATCTTTATAACCAATTGCCAACTTAAAGAATCCTTATCTTTCTTTAATAGAGGGACCAAATAGGGAAAGGGCCCCAAAATTTTAGAAACTGCCTGTTTCATGACAAATCTGGACATCCCTAATTATTAGAGCTATGGTCCCCACATCTGATCCTAATGGACCAGCGACATGATTAACTTCGTTGACCAGGCTTGTGCATCTAGCTTGCGTCTGTTTTGGCAAGATTCGAGTCGATTTGGGCCTGGTTAAAGTGGGCCCAAGTCTGTCAATGTGTAGGTGCCCTGTTTGGATCAGTTAGATCCATATGGGCTTGATTAGCTGGCCAATGGGACCCATATGAGATTGTTGGGGGGGGCGCGGCGGGGGTTGGGTGTTGGGGGTTTGTTTGGTTACCAAACAATGGGAGGAGAAGAGGGGGCATGAAGCTTGTTCCGTTGTGACCAGGCTTGTGCATCTAGCTTGCGTCTGTTTTGGCAAGATTCGAGTCGATTTGGGCCTCGTTCAAGTGGACCCAAGTCTGTCAATGTGTAGGTGCCCTGTTTGGATCAGTTAGATCCATATGGGCTTGATTAGCTGGCCAATCGGACCCATATGAGACCGCGTGGGGAGTTGGGTGTTGGGGGTTTGTTTGGTTACCAAACAATGGGAGGAGAAGAGGGGGCGTGAAGCTTGTTCCGTTGTGACCAGGCTTGTGCATCTAGCTTGCGTCTGTTTTGGCAAGATTCGAGTCGATTTGGGCCTGGTTAAAGTGGGCCCAAGTCTGTCAATGTGTAGGTGCCCTGTTTGGATCAGTTAGATCCATATGGGCTTGATTAGCTGGCCAATCGGACCCATATGAGATCGCGGGGGGTGGGGGTGGTTGTTTTGGTACCAAACAATGGGAGGAGAAGAGGGGGCGTGCAGCTTGTTCCGTTGTGGCCATGCTGCACCGACTAACGTGGGCCACAATGGCTCCTAAGCATGAACACAACCCTGCACAAGAGGAAGGGTTGTGGATGATGGGTTGTGGACATAAACCAGCAATGGCCTGTTATGCAGACAGCTATGATTGAAGTGACAATCTCCTACACTCCTTACAATAATCTAAAGTATGGTTTAAAACCTATTTATAGAGATGTGGAGAGTCTCCTTGTTTAATTTGACCTCACCAGCCGATTTTCCTCATCTGACTAGGAATGAGACTCTTAACACCATGATTTCACTTAGTTAGATTTTATCCAAACTCTCTCGCACACTATCACTGTTTTACATATGCAGCAAGCCCATCCAGAACATCACCAATCATGCAGTCAAGTAGGAAATCAAGGTCCTCTCTATTCTGGAGAATCAATTCATTTTTTCTTTTCCACATAGAAAAGTGTCGCACAAATGACAGAAAAACGAGCAGTGCAATATATAGAGCGATTTTCCTCTCGATCGCTGATTCTTTTTGTCACACAAATGTGCACTTAAGGAGAAATGATCTTATGCTGGTGCCAGTGTTGTGCTGACCATAGATGATCACCAAATTCAACTCTGTGGAGGACTACCTTCACTTGATCAAAACCACTCATGTCAAATGCTACCCATTACATGAGAGTCGTGCCAAACTTCACTCGTAATTGGACTGATATGAACTGACTGATAAATGGTAGACATTGTCTGGCTGTCGGGAAACTTGGTTCTTTACCTAAAAATTGGCGGCCATGTAATATAAGTGAGTTCGATCCCGCAAAAGTGCATCCCCCACTGATAAATCTGATGTAACCTCTTGTCAGCACCTTACTGAATGCAACATAGGATGTTTTCAAAATTTTGTCATATGAATATGATATTAACTTTCTCAAATAAGGAAGTGTTTACTATGGCATTCTAAATTATGACACTCATTCTCATAACCCAGTCCATAAAGGTACGGTCAGTTTGGTGATCCTGACTGTTAACTTGATGGGACCTTGGGCCAGCCTGACCTTACTCCAATTGTAGAGTGGACAACCGAGCCTAACCTGAATCCAACTCAATTTTAGAAGTGCCAACTGGAAACTGACCCTGAACCTTTCTTCTATAGCTTTTCCAAACATACATCCATATCTTTTATTATATCATAAAATTATCAGTTGGGTTCGACTCATTTAACATGATTTATGTTTAGGGATATCAACGATAGTGAGATTTTTGTTTATTACAATGGAAGTGTCAAACTTTTTCAATTTTTTTTTCTGTGGTTTGTTTATTTTTTTTTTTTGGCCAAAGAATGGTTTGTCATAGTTTATCGACAGAATTTCAGATGCCTCAATTAAAACTTCTATTCTCTTTTCTTTTTCTCAAATGTGGTAGCTTCGATTGCGGTGGTTGGGATGGATGATGAGACTAAAATGGCTTTACTTGTTGACGAAATAAATGCATATTCTTTTCTCTACCCAGTGGAGTCACCATCGAAGAAGTTTGTCTTCAAATGGTATGCACTTTCTTTTTTTGAAATGAATACCCAGTTTCGTATTTTCATATCTGTTAGCAAAATAATTCAGCTTTTGCTGTATTTATGGAGATGATGATGATATTGGCATTTGTCTTAGAGAGAATATTTTGAAACAACTTGGATAGATGAAGAATAGTTGCTTAATGACTCCCTTTCATTTATTTTTCATTTTATGTTCGTAAAATATTTAACACTCATAGAGATCTTTTTATTGCAATAATAAATTTTTGGACTAAAATACTGCAATTTTATTATGACCAGGCACTTGTCATTTTAGAGAGAATATTTTGAACCAACTTGGATAGATGAAGAATAGCTGCTTAATGACTCCCTTCCATTTATTTTTCATTTTATGTTCGTAAAATATTTAACACTCATTGAGATCTTTTTATTGCAATAATAAATTTTGGACTAAAATACTACAATTTTATTATGACCAGGCACAGGTAATGGTTATGGACTGGATATGGAATGGGGGATATAATTCTTATTTCCCAATATAATTTGTATATAGATAAGGGTACTTTACCCTATTTGGTATATTGTTAAATTGCGGATTGTTAAGAATTCATAAAATAAAAAATCCAATAAATAGGTAATTTTAACATTTTCCTTTTAGTATCATTTAAATACTTAGTTACAGGAATGGTACTTCACCATTTGGGTATTCCAGGCCATTGTTTTTTGTTTATGAAGAGTTGCTAGTCGAGGATCGGTTAGTGGAGGACCTGAAGATTATTTCTGAGTAGGCGTTGAGCTTTCCGGGTTTGAATGAGGTGGAAAGTTGGAATCAGCCAAAACTCGATAATTTTTCTATTTCACTTTCTGATATTCTATAGGGGAGGAAGCAGATTGTCTTGTGATTCATTTTTCAGGAGAGGAGGATAGGCATTGTTGGAATTAGGGATGTGAGAAGGTGCCAATGAAGTGATCTTTCATAATGTACAGCCGACTGTTCCGGCATAGAAGAATACCTCCAGAGGTTCCAACTGCATCAAGTGAGACCCACAGACATTTACTATTACCCCAAAGATCCCTAATGATTGATTGAGACATCGAGCTGAGCTTTGTTTCTTGGAGGAGCAGAAGGTCTGCTTTAAAAGTTCGAATTACTTCCTTTATAACTGCCCGCTTCACTGAATTCCCTAAACCCCGAACATTCCGGGATATAGCCTTCATTGACAACACTTCTTGGAATCTCTGACTTTGTTACTCACAAAGGGACAACTGTCATAGTTGATTAAGCACGATAGGTTCTGGAGTTCTCTGCTTCCCTTTCCTTTTGACTTATTTTTGTGGGTGACGGGTTTTCCAAGGGCTGAATCTCTATCCTTTGCGAAAGCAATAAGGCTTTCCCACCCTCCGTTGCTGCTGTCCACTGAGATGCCTATGGCTTCACCACAGGCTCTGATTTTTTGAGGTAACCACGAGATGGGGGATCCTGGTAGGTAGCTGCTGTTTGCAGGGGCAGAGTGTCTGTGGGTACACGGAGAGCTGATGGAGTTGGTCTTCTTAGAAATGGAGAGGAGGTCTTTGTTAGAATTCTGTCGAGAGGGAGAGATGACAGAATCTCTGAAGGCAGAGAGAACGGTGGCCGGCACTGAGCAGGGAGAGGAAGGGAGAGATGGATAGGTAGCATAACCTGATTTGGAGAAGTCATAGTCCGAGACGTAGGAGCGAGCAAGCAGCCGCAGTAGGTCATTCTTCTCCTTCTCCTGGCGAGTGGGGGCCTCCAGAGCTCCTCTGTCCTTGGAGTGGTTGCTTCCCCTGATTTGATGGAAGATCGGAGGATCCCTTGAGGAAGGGGCGATGGAGGTGTGGTTGCTTCTCCTGGCGGGTTTTTTTCTTCTTTCTTTCTTTGTTTCACTTTCCCTTTTGGTTTACGCTATGAGTCTCCAACACTTTCCTTCTAGGGCTCCACTTTAATTTCGAATTTTAAATCCCCAAAAAGAATAGGGAGGGCCCACTTGAATCTCTCAATTAATAAATTTCTGAAAATTTTCCCTTTTAGCTCCTTTTGACCTTTACATAAAAAAATAACAAAGACAATGTAAAAACAAATAAAATAACCATGAACTACTAGCACAAGATAAACCAAATATTAGGGCTCAAATTATAAACAATTAAGCACTTATCGGTAGACTAGCAGCCAAACAAGGTTATTGGCCCAAATTTGAGAAATAAACTTGATTTGGAGTGGTTCCGCACCAGCCGATCTAGAATAAGGGTTTGATCGGGTTTTAGGTTGTTGAAATACATGTCATTAGTTGTGTTTGGTGTCTCGGAATGTTTTATTTATGTCTGATTTGGGTCGTAGAAGCCCTAGATGTGTGTTCGTTGAAGTGCTTGAAGTGTCTTGGAGTGATTTGGGTGTTTTTTCGTTGTCAACTTGTGGTGCAGGTCAAGCCAGGCCCAAATCCACTGGGCCTGACCTATGAGTTATTTGGTCAATCTTGCCCGATCCATTATATCAGCCAACAAATCCTAATGGGGATCGACTGGTATTGTGGGAAGTTATCATAGTTAGGATTTCTAATAATAGTTAGTTTCCTATGATTGTTGCTTAGTTTCCCTATTTGATTAGAATTAGTAGTCTTTAGCAAGAGAATTTTAGTAGGAAAGAGGTTTGCTATTATAAATATGTGAATCCCCTTTAGGGATCAAAACCTCTATTATTATTGAATTGAAGATTTTTTGGTTTATTGAATTAAAGATTTCTGGTTTGGCTGTGTTCTGGCTTCTTGATTGTGTGCTTCTAGTTCCTTGGAATCCATTTGGATTTGGCCAAATCCCCACTTTGGGTTTGGTCTATTCCCTGGGCTGCATCAGATTTGTATAAGTACGAATATCCGATCTTGGATCGCCGTCCCGATCACCGATTCGAGGTAACCCGTGCTCCCCGATCGCTTCCATCCACCCACCATCATCTCTTACCATCATTACCATCCAAAACCCACTCTGACGCATCTCTGTCGACCACGCACTCCATCCCTCTCAACTGAACCCATCCTCTAGTCCACTGATACCCACCCTCTTCCCAACCGAGACCTCTTCTGTATCCCATAATCCTAACTGAACCTATATTCCAAACATGGTCTCCCAAATACCCAAATTCCTGAACCCCAACAGCCGTAAACTCGGAAGCCCCAATTCTTGAAGCCTTCACAGCCCCAAACACACTGATTGAACCCATTCCCACCCCGGCCCCAGCCCAGCCTTGTTGAAGCCCAGCCCAGAAGGGAAAAAAAAAAAAAACAGAAGCAGCAGAAGGAGAATAAGGAGAAGTCTAAGTTACAAAGACGTACCGTGCACTATCGGCAAGATCACCATTGTCACAGCAAGCTCCGTCCAACCATCGACCATGAGACCACTATTGCAGCCTTCACCAGAAGGTCGCCGTTATTGTCGCACCACCTGCAAGCCTTGGCCACACCATTGGTGGAGCCCTCCTCGATCGCCAGAAGCCTCCCATCCCTTCTCTTCCTTTCATTGAATCTCAGAATGGTAAAAGTAAATAAAGAATTCTTTCCACCCTTTAATTTTCTCTTTGCACATCAGTTAAGGCAAGAGAGCCCATTCATGTGTACACTTTGCACGTGAAGCCTTCTGTTCTGGTTTGAGTTTACGCTCAAACTGAGCCCGACTTGAACTGTTGGCTAGAAAACAAAAAAAGCTCTCAAGAATGTCTACTCGAAGTGGTCAAACTTTCTGACCGCCAACTAGATGTTATGCTATCCGAATTGTCTGAAATGATACATGCATTGGAAACTGGACTATCTGAATGGGTGCTTGCACTAGAGATCGGGTTCGAAGCTTTGCAATGACCGGCAATTGAAGCATCTTTTAGTGCAGGTATTACGCAAATAGTACCTCAGCAAGGTAATGCCAGCAAATGTGAGTCTATTCATGATTTCATTGAGTGTCTTTTTTCTGAAAGATTGAGGATGCGCTAGTGGCACCCAAATTTATGATATTACCAAACGAGTCAAAGTTGAAGTGGCTGATTTCTCTGGACGTCTCAATCCGAAGCCTTTTATTTACTGGCTCAATTCTCTAGAAGACTATTTCAATTGGTACAAATGGATGATTTACAAGCGTGTGGCCTTTGTCAAAGCCAAGCTTAATCAATTGGTACAAATTTGGTTTAGCACAAGCATGGCGGCACGACATTGATCATAACAATCTCGTCATGGGACGCCTTGCTTGTAGGATCTCAGACCCCATTTAGCTACCACTTATCCCAAAACCAATTGGTGATGGGGAACGGCGCAAATGGGAAATGGCGCAATAATGGTTTTATGGTCTGTTGGTTGTGTTAGGAAGGCATTCGAGCATCACTCTACCATGGGTGCTCATGACGGTTGTACTAGGGACCTAACATTGCTATCACTAGGTGGGACGACATGCACGAAAAGCTTGAAGGTAAGTACCTGCCCACTAACTATCTGGATATCCTTTAACAAGAATTCTTTTCGTCAGGCAGGGCACCTTATCTTTAGATGAGTGCAAACAGAAGTTCAATAACTATGTTTTTCGGTGCAAAACTCGAGATGATGATCAGGCACTCGTCAACCGTTATCGAATTGGGCGCCAATAAATTAAGTGTGAGGTCCCCATGCATGATTTTAATACAGGGCACCTTATCTCTAGATGAGTACAAAGAGAAGTTCAATGATTATGTTATTCGGTGCTGTTGACACCAAAAAAGTCACTTTCCCTCTTCATGCACTCTCAACACCAAGAAGCTACATGAAGTCGCATCCTACCATAAACAGACAATACTACTTCAAACATCAAATCTTGTTAGAATCAAACAAAAACTGCAAGATCCTTCAAAACAGCCATAACAAGAGTACACAAAGTTTTGGGCCATTTCGACATTATTTGGCCTGACTTCACTCTTCCAGTAGTTGAACAGGAACTCCCGGCGGCAGTGAAGCCAAAGACCCTAACTCAGGAAACAGAGCACACTGTTGGCCTCAAAATGCCACTAAAAGGCTTTACATCAAGTTTCAGGCCATTCCGACATCTTTTTGGCCCAAAAAGGAAGTAGCTGTAGCAAAGTTCGCTCTCTTGGCGGTGACGGCACCAAAGACATCAGGTCTCCAATCAGAACCTATGGATAGTCTCAAAATACTTCCAAAAGGCTCTGTTAAATTTCAGGTTGAACGGACAACGTTTGACCCCCCATCAACTCTCAAACAACAAAATCAAGCCTCTCGGCAGCGGGAACCATCGAGGCGATCACTCATCAAACAGAGTGCATGAGTGGTTTCAAGATACTTCCAAAAGGTTACTCAAGTTTCAGGTCATTTCGACAACATTTGACCCAACTTTGACTCTTAGAAGCTAAATCAGGCCTCCCGGCGGCGGAGCTCCCTAGGACCATGATTTCCAAATTAGAGCTAATGGATTGTCTTAAAATACTTCCAAGAGGTTCCCTGTCAAATTTCAGGTCAATCAGACATCGGTTGACCGTACATCAAAGCGCGACATCTTTCTCGCGACAAAATTCAAACAAAAGCCTATGGCTGGTTTTATTTGTTGCTCAGGAGGCTTCACCTCAAATTTCAGGTTATTCTGACATCATTTGACCCATTTTTGGCTTCTGACAACAAATCGGCGACTCCACGCGACAAAGTCTTCGGCTTTCGCGGAAAATCAGAAACTTTGCCCTCCGATTTGCACGCTTTTCGTTAAGTTTTCTTTAGGGAAATCAGGCCAATACTTGTGCAAAAATGTCGAGAAAAATAACAGAGAAAAAAGAATAAGAAAAACTTGAGAAACGACTGAAAATTGGCGACCAAAAGGGATAAAAATCCCCATGGTCGCCAACGACCATGCCATGGGCCCTGGAAATCCAGGTCACCGGATTTTCGTTAAAAACCCATTTTTTGGGTCTTTTTTCGCGTTTCGAGATTTTGGTCCCTGTGGTTTTCCAAAAATTAGATTTTCGGGGCATATGGAATCTGTCAATCTTTGTCAACATCACGGATCCGCCGCCCAAATCATTGGATCGTCATCAGATGCTTCGAAATCGTCAACCGGCCGACCAAGAAAGCACACTTTATGCCCGATCGATCAAGAAATCGACAGGACAGATGGTACCGGCCCACTGATAGCAATTAATGTCTGAAGTTGCATGGTCATTCGACATCGATCAGCATAAAGCTCCATTGGTAATCATCGCAGGAAGAATTTCAAAAGACGTGGCGTGGTTCGCGACTCTTCAAATGCCCTGGCGGCCACTTAATGCAGTTAATGACCCGTTTCATGACAAATTAATGCAGTCATTTAACTTATTATTTTGGACGGCCCAATCAGAAGCAAGGAAAGAGAAGTTATAAGTCAATCATAATCATGGCATTAAACCATGTAACTCCTCCCATCATGGAGTTTCAAGGCAATTAAAAACCCAATATTCTCCATCGACCAATCAGAAGCTAAGAAAAAGGAGTTACAAAATACATAATTTAAAACTTGTAACTCCTCCCATCATGGAGCATTAATGCAATCAATGCTCATAAACCCACATTATGGCCACCAAAAGCCTATAAAAAGAGGCCATTTCCACCATTTCAAAGGTCCAGAAATCAGATCCCGAAAAATCCCAGAAAGAAAAGCCCCAGATTCATAAATCCTTCTGCAAAAGTTGCTACAACAACCTCTCCTCCGCCGAAGAGATTCTGCAGCAACCACCACTACATGGTGACAGAAGTCCCTTAGGGGGGACTTCCCCCCAAGGCCCTCTCCTTCTGTCTACATGGCTTAGACGCAGCTTTTCAGTCCATCTACTTAGCTTTTTATTGGATATAGGACCTCCTCTTGGTCCTTATCCTCTAAAAATCTGAGGTTCAAGCCGAGCCAAGTAAATCAAAAGCGCCCTCCGTTCTCATTTAAAGGATGACGGCGAAGTCCATACATGACTTGTGACTGTTAATCTGAAAAAGTCGCCGCAATCTCCTGAGAAGCTAGATATCTTACTTTTCATTGTAATTTGTATTTTTTAAAGAGATATAAAAACACACAACTCTTGTCTTTCATTTTGATAAGAATTGTAAATCACCTTTTACGACACAAAATCGCCTTTCACGGAAAAATTGCCTTTTACGGCAAAAACATCGCCTTTCACGGCAAACAAATGAAAATCTCCTTTCACGGCATTCAAAGCAAACTATGTCTCTTTTCTTAATTATATGTGCAATGAAAATTAGAAAAAAGTTGATTTCCTTTTCTACTTGTGAAGGTGGATCTATGGACCACCACTTCTCAATTCCAAGTAGAGTAGAAAATCTGGCATACCCATACAAAAAATGTTGATGCTTGCTTCGTCCTCCGGTCACGAAACGGTTGGGCCCCACGGACTCTCATGTCCGCCGACCTTGGTAGTCTTGGGACCAAAAAGCGAGTCCATCAGGTGCAAAGCTTGAGATGATGATCAGGCACTTGTCAATCGTTATCGAATTGGTTTGCGCTAAGAAATTAAGTCTGAGGTCGCCATGCTTGATTTTAATACGGTTGATGAAATATATAGCAAGGCAAAAAAGGTGGAGTTGGAATTATGGTCACCAAATATGAGACACTTTGGTACACAAACTGGAGAGTCTGTGACTCGTAGAGTTCCTGATTTTCAAAATAATCACCACAAGGTTATCGTCCAGCTCCAGAATTCCAAAATAACCTTGCTCCACTGCAAGGTTATTGTCCACCACAAAGGCAGCAGCCCAACCACCCTAATCAATGCCCTTTTGCTCAAAACCAGAGGGGTGCAGCACCACAGGGACAGGATATGAGGGGATTTGTAACGCCCCACCCTACACCCATGCATGATATTGTCCGCTTTGGCCCACGGACCTCACGGTTTTGTTTCTGATGGGCTAGAACCCATCAAAAGGCCTCATGCAAGGTAAGGGTGTAGGCTCTACATATAAACCCATTCACTTTCCTCTCTATAGTCGATGTGGGACTCTGGGGCGTCACAATCCACCCCCCTTAAGGCTGCATCTCCCTGTGCAGTAGCCTGCCAGTCCCTGTAGCCTGCCAGCCCTCTTGGCCCGCCCACATGGAAACCTGCCCACTTACACCAGACCACGGCAGGGGATCCACACTCGAACTAGTCGAGAGTCGGCTCTGATACCATTTGTAACGCCCTACCCTACACGCATGCATGATATTGTCCGCTTTGGCCCACGGGCCTCACGGTTTTGTTTCTGATGGGCCAGAACCCATCGAAAGGCCTCATGCAAGGTAAGGGTGTAAACTCTACATATAAACCCATTTTACTTTCCTCTTTATAGTCGATGTGGGACTCCGGGGCGTCACAATCCACCCCCCTTAAGGCTGCACGTCCCTGTGCAGTAGCCTGCCAGTCCCTGTAGCCTGCCAGCCCTCTTGGTTAGATGAGATCATCAGGTCATACCTTTGACCATACCACAAAATAAGTATATATATTTAAATATATACATTACACATCACAAGTACCATTCACAAGTACCATTTCAATAGTTCTTATCCCAGCACATCCTTAAGTCAAGGAGCCCCATTCTTTATTCAAAACCCAGTCAAGATAAGTATTAAAAAAGAAAAAGAAAGGACATCACAAGTACAGCCAAGATGGTACAGCTGTCCTCTCTTCCTTTTTCCTTTATCTTGTTCTACCAACCAACCCATCTGTTATGTGAGAACCATCCTCACACAGAAACGGTTCCAGAATAAGCTCCACGACTGTGCATCTAAATCCTTTGGGAAGTGGGGCCCACTGATCAAACCTCAAGATCAGCCCACACCATCAAGGTCGCCCAGGCCCCCACTACCAAATGTAGGAACCTAATCTGTAATCAAATCATCCGACGGGTCCCACCACGCCTGATGCCCAAACTGATTTTTCCCCTTTAAAACCCGCCCCCTGCTGATCAGGCTACAAGATGATGGCCCAAACGGGCTCCGCTGCCTACGGGTCCAGCCTCTTTAAGGTCGCCCGTGGGTCCTCCTCTGGATCCACGGACCGGATCGGTCATCGGGTGGCCCACTCGGGTCCCATGGTCAAAATCACAAATAATCCCAAACTGTGTAATCCCCTTGTACACAGAAGTCACTCCCTGCAACATGTGCTTCGCCTGCCATCAAGACCACTTGAATTTGTGGTCTCACAATCCTAACACAAGTCTACAGAAGACGAAGAAAAAAAAAGGGTTTTGAAATCCAACAAAGTGCTGCGGGCAAAAGCCATTTGTAGCAGTAACATCAATCGATTGGGTCTGGAGATCCCCGCTCTCATTGCAAAATAAAATTGCATTACAAAGTTATCATAAGAAAAGGCTTAAAAGGGTTTCTACATGCATACACACGCAAATCAACGAGAAAAACAAGTATTAAATTCATAAATTATAATTAGATACTTGCCTTTTACCGGGGTTGAAGAAAAATGCACAGATCCTAACCAATACCCAAACCGCGATTCCCACAGCGCTTGAGAATAATCCTATCACCAATCTGACAAAGAATATGGGAAAGGAATACTCAGATGAACAGATCTATGGTATTCCTACCCAAAACCTAACATTGGAAAGAAAAAGGAGATAACCTAAGAATATAGATCTACTCCTAATGATTTGAGGAGATGGTTACCTGAGATAAGAAAGTTGAACAAAGAATACTGGTATCCTTTGATCTTGATTCTGATGGCTGGATCCTAAAGCTGGTATGGCTTGGGAAGTTGAAAGAGGAAGAAGACGAAGATAACCGGGAGGAGTTGCAGAGATTAGTGGGGAGAGATAAGAAGGGTTTCGTTAAAAAAAGGATTAGGTTAAACAGAATACAACTGAGCTTAAGTCATTTGGTCAAAACTACGGGTCAGGCCATCTACCCATTAACCCAACTCATCAATCTACGCATCTAATCTAACGTGTGCCCCACTTAATCCTACCCACTTAAATAACTAAAATACATTCAATTAAAATAATAATAATATCTAATTAAAATATAATAAAATAATAAATATGTGGGACCGGGATCTTACATTCTCCCCCCTTAGGACATTTGGTCCTCCAAATACACTCATACCTCTGGGAGAAGATGCGGGTAAAGCTTCTTCACTTGGTCCCGGAGTTCCCAAGTGGCTTCTCGAGGACTATGGTGCTCCCACTGGACTTTCACCCAATGTATTGTCCGAGTCCTGAGAACTTGCTCCTTCGTGTCGATGATCTGAGAAGGTCGCTCAACATAGGTAACATCTGGTTGCAATTCCAATGGCTCATACTGTAACACGTGAGATGGGTCTGTAATATACTTTTTCAACATCGAGACATGAAAAACATTATGTACCGCTGACAACGCTGCTGGTAAAGCCAATCTGTAAGCAACTTCTCCAATCATTTCCAAGATCTCAAATGGACCGATATATCTCCGAGATAACTTCCCTTTCTGCCCAAACCTCAATGTTGCTCGCGTTGGTGAAACCTTTAGAAACACATGCTCACCAATCTCGAATTGAAGATCTCTTCTCTTGAAGTCTGCATAACTCTTCTGCATAACCCATCTGTTCTGTACTAACTTCACATGGGTGTGACATGGGAAAAATGTAGCCTTCATCCATGTGCAGATTTGACTTTTAAATTCTATTAAATTGTATAACTTACTCCTTTAGTTTCTAGAAATTAGGAATAAGGGCCTGGGTGGTTTTATAAATCCAAATTAAATCCTTTGACTATTTTGAATGTGGAAAATATTTTGATAGGGTCCTTGGTTTTTCTAAAATTATAAACTAAGATTGGTATTATCATTATTATTTGCAAATTAATATTAAATGATATCTTTGGGTTTTAATGTGTTAAAATTATATATTTGTACCTTATTATTTGAATCATTGGACTTGGGTAAATACCTTCTTAGCTCTGATTTGTAACGCCCCACCCTACACCCATGCATGATATTGTCCGCTTTGGCCCACGGGCCTCACGGTTTTGTTTCTGATGGGTCAGAACCCATCAAAAGGCCTCATGCAAGGTAAGGGTGTAGGCTCTACATATAAACCCATTCACTTTCCTCTCTATAGTCGATGTGGGACTCCGGGGCGTCACAATCGGGGCGTCACAGAATGTGGACCTCCTAGACAGGATCGATGGAATGACGTTTTGTTGGTGTTGTGGTCAACATGGTCACTTAGCCAATGATTGCCCACAGGTTTGAAATCTTTATTATTGTGAAGAAGATGCCTACTATGATGATGAGCACATTGAGATGGAACTGGCCCTCGGGAATCCACCGGCAGAAGAACGGCAAGACACTAGCGAGAAGTACAGTCAGATCCTCTTCCTAGAAGAAGGCGGTCCTTTACTTATCATATGCTGACTTCTCACCACCAATGAAAAGGAAGAAAAAGATTGGCGGAGAACGTCAATCTTTCGGACGCGTGTGAGATGCAAAGGTAAGCCGAGTGATTTAATTATTGATGGCAAAAGTGCTATGAATATTGTTGCATGGGAAGTGATTGATAAATTGAAATTGCCTGCTGAAAATCGCCCAAAACCTTACAAGGTTGCATGGGTAGAAGATCATTTAATTCCTGTGACCTGGCGACGTTTGGTTCATTTCAAAACTCGCATTTATGAAGATGAAATATGGTGTGACATAATTCATATGAATATTGCTCATATACTTCTTGGTTGGCCATGGCTTTTTGATTGAGAGGTATTTACTGATCAAAAGAGGCTTATACATTGTTTCAAGTGGAAAAGACAGATGGTGGACTTTCTTCCATTGCCACCATTAGCATTTTCTCCAGCAACTCTAACTACGGCATCCAATCCACATGTTCTCAGCATGCATAAATTTGAGGAAGAAAGCAATGAGCAGAATGTTATGTTTGCATTATTCACTAAGCAAGTGTATGAGCCTTCTAAGAGTTGTATTCCTACTGAGGCTCAAACCTTTCTTCATGAGTTCTCTGTTCTGACTCCTAAAGAAGTACCAAAAGAGCTACCTCCAATGTGAGATATACAACATGCTATAGACTTAGTTCCTGGAGCATCTTTACCAAATTTGCATGCTTACCGGATGAACCTAAGAGAACATGCAGAGTTGAAGTGCCAAGTTGATGACTTATTGCGAAAGGGGTACATCAAGGAGAGCCTAAGTCCTTGTGTTGTTCCAGCCCTCCTTATGCCGAAGAAGGATGGAGTTGGCACATGTGGGTGGACAATCACTCATCAACAAAATTACGGTAAAGTATTGTTTTCCTATTCGTCGGATAAATGATATGTTAGGTATGATGCATGGATCCACTATCTTCTCCAAAATTGATCTGCGTAGTGGCTACCACCAGATAAGCATATGAACGGGTGACAAATGGAAAACAACATTCAAAACAAAAGACGGTCTCTATGAATGAGTTGTGATGCCATTTGGTCTCTCTAATGCACCAAGCACTTTTATGCGTGTGATGACCTAGCTATTACGCCCTTTTCTTGGCAAGTTTGTTGTTTATTTTGACGACATCTTGATATACATTAAGTCGAAGAAATCAATCACTTGGGGCTTATTTTTAGAACCCTGCATCATTAAAAATTTTATATCGACCTCAAGAAGTGCACTTTCATGACTGATTTTTGTTCTTTTCCTGCGTTACATAGTTTAAAATAACGGTCGTTATTGTTTCATAGCAGCCACTATGAAATGTTAACGGCCTATACCGTTACGATATTTATAATATAACGGTCACGGTGTAAAAAAAACAGTGAAAATAACGGTCAATATAACGGTCATACAAGTTCATGATTGTTAAACAGGCCCAAGGCCCATAATTAGATCCAGTCCAGCATGATTGTCTTACGTGTGTTTTGATTGGGTCAAAGATTACACAGTTGTACATATTATCTTGATTAGATTGGTTTCCTAACTTAGAACATAATTGATGTAATTAGATTGATTTCCTAACTTAGAGCCTTAATTAAGGCATGTAATACTCTATATATTGAGGCTCGTTCTCCGAAGGAAGACAAGCAATCAAAATACAATTTCATAAGCCTTGTGCTATTTCAAGTTCCTTTCGTGAGTTTGCCTTGAGTTTGTCATGGTATCAGAGCAGGTTCAAGAACACCTAGTTTTCTTCTCTTCCAAAGCATCAAGGCAATAGGATAGAGAGGAATAAATCTCTCCCTCGTGCACAAAAACAGATCCAGGCATTTGTTCAAGGATTCCAGCGTCATTCACTCTCTGCGACAGTTCCATCATCTTGGTGGCCCACCCCTGATCATCAGATCATCTTACAAAACCCGTACAGACATGGTCGCCTGATACTCCTGGGATTATTGACGATTTTTCCAGGATTTTTTAGCACTTCCAGGTTGGTGGTTTATGTTGGAAATAGGTGGGCCTCTAAGATAGGTTTTCAAAACTTTTGA
This sequence comes from Persea americana, assembly GCA_029852735.1. NCBI lineage: Eukaryota > Viridiplantae > Streptophyta > Magnoliopsida > Laurales > Lauraceae > Persea > Persea americana. The sequence goes on from CM056810.1 coordinate 59,008,635, forward strand.
CCCACTTGACTCAGGGATCAACTATCTAGAAGGCTACAAAACCCAATCCAGGATCCATGTCCTCTTTCTCATGATCATGTACAGTAGAAAACTCTATCTAGAAGATAAAAATAGCAGCATACAAGCAACCACGAAATCCACAACATACAATGAAGTAGATCATACCTATGGAGCTCGGTTGTGCTCTAATGGAGGAGTTTATTTCTTTCTTTGATGATGAAACACTTTCACAAACCAAATCAGAATCTCCAAGACCCAATCATCTTCCACGCTATGACCCGCTTCAGATCTCTTTTCTCAACAGAGATGGTGGAATCTCCAAGAGAAAACTAACTAGAATCTCTAAGGAAATTAGAAGGGAACTAGAAGAGAGAGAGAGGAAGAGAAGGAAGTGCAACTCTTGCACAAGTCTCTTGGGCGTGAATCCCTAGGAAGGAGCATGCCTTGACGTCCATGTTAGTTTTATGGTCTCAATCCATTAAGATTGATGTAATAAATTGATTAATTTCTTTATTTATCAATATATCATGTTATCATTTCATGAGATGAATGGTGTTTATTACTTAAATGCACATAACCAATACGAATGACATGATGGTTCATGAGATGAACCGGAGTCCATAAGTATACTAGATGCAATACATGTGTATGGATGAGATCCACATATGGGAGACATGTATAGCAAATCTTATACTTGAATATCTTCACAACCAGTGATGAGATTGGACATCTCATCCGACAAGGTTGCAGTACTTTGATTACTATGAGATAGTGTGATTTGTCTCGATCATCAGAATGTAAGATTTTGAATCATAGTGCTGGTACATTGGATGTATTGAAGGACCATGAGAAACACCTTATGAACACTGTCTTTACTTTAAGGTCTGCTCTCATAATTCCCTAGCAATACGCTCTCAATCCTGAGACATTTATGAACTCAAGTTTCTATCTATTCATTTGCTTTGAGTCACCAATGAGTGAGGCCAACTGTAGGTCAACACCTCGGTGTCTTGGGTACGTGGTAGTAGGACTGTGGGAACATTTAATGGTCAAGATGGAATCTATCTCTATTATCCCCCTTGTGCCAATTAATGGATTCGTCATTGGTAAGTGTACACCCATCTCAATTAAGAGTTAATTGGATGGTACTAATGATTACTATTATTAATTGGGTCACAAGGATAATAAGATATGGGTCAAAATTGGTGGGACAGTCTGTCCAATTGATCCATGGATAATGATAGAGGGGCCCACTTGTAGTGATAGGGAAGTTTAGGGTCTTCATGTAATTTATTCCTAAGACTGGAGTTCAATTGCATTTATATAGTGGAGTTATTTGCAATTAACTGTGGGCCCGGATTGCACATGAGATGTGGGGTCGCGGTGTCCCAGTTGGAGCCAGCTTTCTATGGAATCCCTAGTGGTCCCCACGCTAGCCCAAGATCTTTACTAATTCTATTTGAACTCAAAAAGGAAAGCTACTATTTCTATTTGAAGTGAGACTTCTAATAGTGGTAATAGTAGAGCAAAGGGTTACTAAGTGTAATGGAAGTTGGACTTCTAATTATACACTATGAGAGAAGGTTGAAAAGCTATAAAAGGAAGAGAAGGGAGCACCCTTGGACGTCAATGCACAATTACTCCTAGGGATTCACGCCCATCATCCCCTTGTGCAAGAGTTGCACTTCTTCTTCTTCCCCTTTCTCTCTTCTAGTTCCCTTCTAGATTCCTTAGAGATTCTAGATAATCTTTCTCTTGGAGATTCCACCATCTCTCTTGAGGAAAGAGATTTGAAGCGGGTCATAACGTGGAAGACGATTGGGCATTGGAGATTCTGATCTTAGAAGAGCTCTTCATCAAAGAGTTGAATCAAGTTCTCCATGAGAGCACAACCAAGCTCCATAGGTATTTTCTACTCCTTGTATGTTGTGAAATTTCGTGGTTGCATGTTTAGTGCTGTTTCTATCCTTTTGATAGGTTTGTTTGCTGATCATGATGGCTGAGTTTGAGGACATGCATCTTGGATTGGGTTTTGATGGCTTTTGGATAGGTGTTCATCACTTCTAGTTGGTGAAAAGTCTTGAAACCTATCCAAGAGGTCCACCCACTTCCAACAATTGGTATCAGAGCCATACCTCATTTCTGATCATGTAGGAGCAGCAAGCTTGCTCTGTTCTTTGCATGAGATGTGAAGAAGATAGAGGAAGGGCTATGTATGGATCGGTTTTTATGGTTTTGCTTTGTTTAATGGTGAATCCATGTTTGGATAGTCACAAAAGGGTTTAACAATGATGGAAGGATGGTAGGAAGCCATTGGGAGACTTCAGAAGTGTTTTGAAGTCGTTTGGACACGAAACAGAGAATACCCAAAAATCTGGTTCGTCTGTCCGGTCGACCGGGACCCGTGTCTGGTCGACCGGGTAGTTGCAGTCCGGTCGACCGGGCCTTCTTGCCGGTCGACCAGGGACACTGTATCAGCAGACTGCAGATTGTAGGTGCGGTCGACCGAGCCATCTGCCCGGTCGACCGGGTACACTAACACAGATTTGGGCAGTTTCAGTTTCGAGACTGTTTTTGTTTTTCTTTTTTTTTCGGGGGCGCTGCCCCCTGGGCCCCCGCGAGCTGACCGGGCAGCTCGACCCCCGTCGGGGAACACCCCCGGACCCCCTTTGCGAAGTGTATGATATCAAAAAGGGTGACAATATTTGGCATCTTGTTTTTCCATTATTGTTTGGTAACCCGGTTTTGTGAGTTGCTTGGTTGTATGAGATACTAACTTGCAGGTGATCTTGTCCTCTCCATATGGCCCACAAGTCTTTTACTTTCTTTATATAGTTGTTGGTTTATTTGAGGCTAAGTGTAATGGGCATCATGGTTTCCTTGGTTTCCCGTGAAAGGGCAAGGCATGGTGGTTTCCCTATAGCCCTTTTATTTCCATATTTAGATTACCATGTAAGTCTCATTGTAGAGACAGGAATTTTTTGTAATTTTCTAAATTTGTAAATTCCGGCGATGTCCGAGACGAAGAAGGAAAGTGAAGTTGGACTCCTAATCAAAGAGTTCGAAGATTACCAAAAGGTGTTTAGGAGATGCCCAAAGAGTTTGTGGAATCCCAAAGTTTTGGAAAGTCTAGAAGTCCAAGAAGTCTATTCCGCTTGGGCCATGTGGAGGAGAGGACTAGTTACTAATTTTAGCATTTTCTATTTGTGGACGAATGCTTGATTTAGAATGTTTCCAAATCTGATCCAAACATAGCAAGTTACTAAAATTGGTAAAATCAAATTAATTTTTGGAAAGAGTTCTAATTAGTGTTGATGACCCATGAGATGGATACATTGGTAACACTAATTTAAGAAACTGGACTTTCTTTAAAATAACTTGACTTGGAACCAATCTTTGATCACATCATGAGATGATTTGATGTTCATATTTATATATGTGGGCCCTAATACCTTAAAAGGAAAATCCTCAATTCTAAAATATTAAGTGGGAGCGGGGCATTTAAATCTCATATCCCCATGGTTTTCCACCATAGGTCCATTGTAAGGAAAGTATTAGCCTCGCACCATCTTGAGAATGGCCGTTCCCCATGGAGGGCTTTTATTTGTCTGGTTACTAGATATGGATCTCCCAAAAGGATAGTGTTGGTGAGACGGGGTGGGGGTTCACTCCCAAAGGAGGAGCTGCCTACAATGGTTGTCACGCAATGCTAATTGGTGGGTCACACTTAACTAAAATAGTGATGTAGTATCCCTAAGGATTTGCCTCATGTATTTTAGAAACCAAAGCTAATCGGGAGTCATACATTATTTGGTATGAGATACCTAGATAATAATGAATGATAGGGGTTCATGGATAGTTAGTCTTAATCCTAATTTTGACTCACTTTGATCTGCACCAATCTAGGTGGTATCCGCACTCCCCAAGGAGGCATATCCTAGGGATTGGAATTCCGATGTATTTTGAATTTAGTGGTTATGAGGATTCCCACATAAATTTGGTAGAATACTAAACCCTAATGTCATTAATATTCTTTAATTGAATGTATGGTTATGTGTTACAGTTAATTCAGCATGAATTCAAATACTATTCTTCCACTTGCGACCATCCTCAACCAGAATAGGTTGATGGAATCCAACTTTATAGAATGGAAAAGGGCCTTGGACATTGTCCTGACAGTTTTAGGATGCAAATATGTCACTACCATACCCTTCCTTCCTGAGCCTGAGCTTGATGCACCACAGTTTGAGAAAGACCTTTACACCAAGTGGACCAAAGACAATGAGATGGCCAGATTTTTTATACAGGCATCCATGTCTAGTGTTTTACAACACCAACATCAATCCTATAAGTCAGCATACGATATTATATCGAACTTAAAGGAGATGTTTGCGGACTAGGTTAGACCTGCTAGGCAAGCTGTTATGAAGGTGCTGATAAACACTAAGATGGCTGAGGGAACCCCAGTACAAAAACATTTGTTGAAAATGAGTTTCGCACTGAATGAGTTAGATGTACTGGGTGTTAAGATTGATACAGAATCGTAGATCAACATGATCCTTCAGTCACTATCGGATTCTTTCAATCATTTCGAGATCAATTATAATAAATTGGAAATGACTATAGCTGAGTTGTCTCGCCAGTTGATAGTGACTGAGGAAATCATGAAGAAAGAGCAAAATCCCCTCATGACAGAAAAGTCATTTGCTAGGACCAAGCTGAAAGGCAAAGACCGAGATAGCAAAAGGAAATCAGTCATCAAGGGTCCTAAGGTGAAGAATGGTTCTACTTGTGGTATGGCCAAGGCTAAGGGTACGAGAGTAAAGGGAAAGTGTTTCCACTGTGGTATGACAGGACATTGGAAAATGAATTGTCTAGATCTTCTGTTTAAGAAAAGGACCTCAGGTATGATTGAGTCACTTATTTCTTAAGTTGGTTTTGCAACTGGTACTTTAGAATCCTGGTGTGTAGACTCCGGTGCAACTAATCACATATGTAATACGTTGCAGGAGTTACAGGTAACCAGAAGGATTAGTGCCGGAGAAATCATTGCTAACCTGGGATTGGAAGCCAAGGCAGATGCAGTGATAGTGGGGGTAGTAACTTCGTTATTTTCAGATATTAAGTTGATTTTGTCAGATACGTTATATGTACTGTTTTAAGACGGATTTTGGATTTCAGTTTCTAGTATGATGAATAAAAGTTATTCTATTACTTCTGGTACTGAAGTTGTCTTAAAGAGATATGATATTTATATATATTCTGACAAGGTAATCAATGGCTTTTATTTGTTGACTCCCACAATGTATGAGATACATGACACTGAAAATAACAGACTATCATTAAAGAGGAAGTCACCTTCATCTAATCCAACGACACTTTGGCACCAGAGGCTAGGTCATATAAACCTAAACAGGATTGACAGGCTAGTGAAAGATGGTATCTTGTCTTTATTGGTGGTAGAACCAATGCCTGTCTACGAATCCTGTCTGGAAGGCATAATGACCAAAAGACCCTTTTCATCTAAGGGCGGAAGGGCCAAAGATTTATTGGAATTAGTGTACACTGATATGTATGGACCCATAAATTTAAAGCGAGAGATTGATACGAGTTTTTCATCACTTTCACCGATGATGACTCAAGACATGAATACATATACCTTATGCACCGCAAGTCTGAGACTTATGAAAAGTTCAAAGAGTTTCGAGCGGAAGCGGAAAAGCATTTAGGTAAAAGTATAAATACTCTTCGATGAGATCGAGGAAGAGAACATCTCTCTGCTGATTTTATGGGATACTTATCAGAAAATGAGATTTCATCCCAGTTGTATGCTCCTGGTATGCCTCAACAGAACGGAGTAGCAGAAAGAAGGAACTAGACTTTTTTAGATATGATCAGGTCTATGTTTCAGTTTCTCATGGTTACCTATAGGGATATGTTTTACTAAACCTTGTTCCATTTAAGTCTGTACCTAAGACTCCTCGGGAGTTGTGGTCCGGGCGAAAGCCTAGTCTACAACATAAGGGTTGTCCGGCACTCGTGCTAAAGGTTAAGACGGATAATTTGGAATTGAAGTCGGAAGTATACACTTTTATAGAATATCCCAAGGGAACTAAAGGTTGGTTATTCTATAATTCCAGAGAGAGCAGAAAGTGCTTATCAGCACCAATGCGGTTTTTTCTGGAGGAAGATTATATGATTGATTGGAAATCTTTAGAAAATGTTATCTTAGAATAAATTCAAAGAGAGATCAATTCCAAATCCAAACATGACTGAACTTGAAGAAAATTCACCCATACCTAACCTAGTAATTACACCAGTGCCTTGTCGTAGTGGGAGCATTGTCAGGATCCCTGACAGGTTCTCAGTTTTTGGGAGAGTCTTACGAGGCAATCCCGGAAGAACTGGAACAAGATCCCTGTAACTATGATGGCAATCAATGACATAGATTCGGGAAGTTGGCAAGATGCTATGAAAGCTGAAATGGAGTCTGTGTACTCTAATCAGGTCTTGACACTTGTGGACTTGCTTGCCAATATTAGACCTATTGGGTGCAAGTGAATCTACAAGAGAAAGAGAGGACCAGATGGACGAGTTGAGACCTTTAAGGTCAGGCTTATTGCGAAAGGATACATTCAGAAAGAAGATATCGATTATGAGGAAACCTTCTCGCCGGTAGCCATGCTCAAATCTATCTAGATACTCTTATCCATTGCGGTTCATCTCGTTTATGAGATTTGGCATATGGATGTCAAGACGGCGTTTTCTTAACGGCCATCTTGAGGAAGACATCTATATGATGCAACCAGACGGTTTTATGGCTAACAACCAAGAGCAAAGAGTTTGCAAGTTGCAAAAGTCCATTTATGGACTGAAGCAGGCATCCCGAACTTGGAACATCCGTTTTGAATAGGCAATCAAGTCATTTGATTTTTGTCAAAATCTGGATGAGTCATGAGTGTACATGAAACTGCAGGAGGCAGGGTAGTTTTTCTGTCGACGACATCCTTCTCCTAGGGAGTGCTATAGGGATGTTGTCAACAATGAAAAGTTTAGTTGGCTAAGATTTTTGATATAAAGGACTTGGGAGAAGCCAGCTACATCCTAGGGATCAATTACCATTGAGACCGGAAAAATAGGATGATAGGCTTATCCCATGATGCGTACATAGATAAGGTACTGGTACGGTTAGCTATGCTTTGTACTAGACCAGATATCTGTCACGCTGGGTGCCTAGTCAGCTGATATCAGTCTAACCCTGGTCCTAACCATTGGACTGCTGTAAGATGTGTTCTCTAGTACTTGAGAAGGACTAGAAATCACATGTTGATTTGTAGCAGTGATGAGTTGATTCCAGTCGGCAACAAAGATACTGACTTAATGTCAGATAAGGATTCCAAGAAATCAACTGCTGGGTATGTGTTTATGTTGTAACCGCTTGAGAAGCAGTTAAGGAAGCAGTTTGGCTTAAAAGATTCCTTATGGAACTTGGAGTAGTACTTTTGGCAGGATAGCCGCTCACAGTTTACTGTGATAACAGCAGGGCAATCACTAAGTCCAAGGAACTCAAAGCCAAAAACACATACAGAGGGGAAATACACATGGTCAGAGAGATTGTGTAGAGAGGTGATACTGCAATCACCAAGATAAACTCTGCAGACAATCTAGGAGATCACTTTACTAAGCCTTTGACCACCAAAGTCTTTGTGCAGTATGTAAATGCGATGAGCATGAGATGCAACCCTGAATGGCATTGAGCCCAAGTGGGAGATTGTTAGTTTTATGGTCTCAATCCATTAAGATTGATGTAATAAATTGATTAATTTCTTTATTTATCAATATATTCATGTTATCATTTCATGAGATGAATGGTGTTTATTACTTAAATGCACATAACCAATACGAATGACATGATGGTTCATGAGATGAACCGGAGTCCATAAGTATACTAGATGTAATACATGTGTATGGATGAGATCCACATACGGGAGACATGTATAGCAAATCTTATACTTGAATATCTTCACAACCAGTGATGAGATTGGACATCTCATCCGACAAGGTTGCAGTACTTTGATTACTATGAGATAGTGTGATTTGTCTCGATCATCAGAATGTAAGATTTTGAATCATAGTGCTGGTACATTGGATGTATTGAAGGACCATGAGAAACACCTTATGAACACTGTCTTTACTTTAAGGTCTGCTCTCATAATTCCCTAGCAATACGCTCTCAATCCTGAGACATTTATGAACTCAAGTTTCTATCTATTCATTTGCTTTGAGTCACCAATGAGTGAGGCCAACTGTAGGTCAACACCTCGGTGTCTTGGGTACGTGGTAGTAGGACTGTGGGAACATTTAATGGTCAAGATGGAATCTATCTCTATTATCCCCTTGTGCCAATTAATGGATTTATCATTGGTTAGTGTACACCCATCTCAATTAAGAGTTAATTGGATGGTACTAATGATTACTATTATTAATTGGGTCACAAGGATAATAAGATATGGGTCAAAATTGGTGGGACAGTCTGTCCAATTGATCCATGGATAATGATAGAGGGGCCCACTTGTAGTGATAGGGAAGTTTAGGGTCTTCATGTAATTTATTCCTAAGACTGGAGTTCAATTGCATTTATATAGTGGAGTTATTTGTAATTAACTGTGGGCCCGGATTGCACATGAGATGTAGGGTCGCGGTGTCCCAGTTGGAGCCAGCTTTCTATGGAATCCCTAGTGGTCCCCACGCTAGCCCAAGATTGGATCTTTACTAATTCTATTTGAACTCAAAAAGGAAAGCTACTATTTCTATTTGAAGTGAGACTTCTAATAGTGGTAATAGTAGAGTAAAGGGTTACTAAGTTTTTATCACTGTAAGATCAATTTTAAATTAATCTTGATTTAAGATGGAAAAATCTGAGGTTACCTTGATCAAATTCACTGGAAAAAATTACCCTGCCTGGTTTTTCCAATTTCAAATCTACCTAGAAGCCAAGGAATTGTGGGGATTTGTTTCGGGCACTGAACCTAGACCCACTGAGGATGAGAAGAAGATCTCCTCTTGGCATACTAAAGATGCCAAAATCAAAACCTGGATTCTGGGATCCGTCAAGCCTCATCTGATAATGAACCTCAAACCTTACCCCACTTCTAAAGACATGTGGGGGTATCTGCGGCAAGTGTACCATCAAGATAACTCAGCACGTCAATTTCATCTTGAATGTGTGATTGCTAAATATGCACAAGGGACTTTGTCGGTCCAAGACTACTATTCGGAATTTTGAACCCTATGGTCGGAATACGATAGTATTAAGTATGCAAATGTGGCTGCCGATGTTTTGATCGTAAGTCGCGATCTTCAGGCCTCTAGTCAGCGGGATCAATTTATGATGAAATTACGGAATGAATTTGAGAGTGTCCTATCTGCCCTGATGAATCGGACGCCTCTACCTTCCTTGGCTGTCTGCTTGAATGAACTCTTACGCGAGGAATAACGCATTGCGACCTCGGCCCATATCGCTCAACGAAAGACTGAGACCTATTCAGTCATGTTCTCAGCCAATAAAGCTTCTCAGCCTCTGCCTCAAGACTTGAGTAAAACACAGTGCTACAGTTGTCAAAAATTTGGGCATCTTGCATCTCAATGCAAACAGAAAGTCTGCAGTTACTGTAAAAAGTCGGGACATATCACTCTGAATGTCGTTGACGCCCACAACGTCCATCTCTACAGCATCAGGCTTCGCAGTATTAGACTCCACAGTCTCAGCCTCGGCATGCTTATGCTGCTTCTTTAGTTATGCCTGCTCCTACATCGGCAGCCTCACAGCCTGGGCCCTCCTCTTCTCTGACTCCTGAATTAGTTCAACAAACGATTGTCAATGCCCTTACTGCTTTTGGTCTCTCAGGTACCTCACCTTCATCTTCTACTTGGTTTCTTGATTCAAGGGCATCTAATCATATGACATATTCCCGTAACCCACTCTCCAATGTGACAAGATACAATGGTAATCTTCAAATCCAAACTGCTAACGGATGTAATGTTCCCATTACTGCCCTCGGAGATATCCCTGGTCCCATCCCATTGAAAAATATTTACCTTTGTCCCACATTAACTTCAAACCTATTATCAGTCGGGCAACTTGTTGAAAATAATTGTAACATATCATTTTTTTCTTTTGGTTGTGTTGTGCAGGACCAGATGTCCGGGAAGGAGATTGCGAGGGGGCCTAAGTGTGGACGCTTGTTTCCGCTGGATTTTTCTAAAATTTCTAGGACTAGATTTGCCAATGATGTGTTTTGTTTTTCTATTAGAGATAACTGCCAATTGTGGCATAAAAGACTTAGACACCCTAATTCCAAGACTTTGTCCCTTATGTTAAATTCTGGTTTATTAAATAAATCTATGGGCTTATCTTCTTGTGTGCCTTTTGATTGTGCTACTTGTAAAATGGGAAAGAGCAAAACTCTTCCTTTTCCTATTTCCACTTCACACAGCACTCGGTGTTTTGATTTAGTTCATAGCGATGTATGGGGAATTGCTCCCGCTCTTTCTCATGCTCACTACAAATATTTTGTGACTTTTATCGATGATTTCAGTCGGTTCACATGCGTTTACTTTCTGCATTCCAAATCTGATGTTTTCACTATTTTTAAAACTTTTTGGGCTTATGTTGAGAATCAATTCTCCACCTGTATGAAAATCTTGCGATCTAATTCGGGCGGGGAATATGTGTCCTCTGATTTTCAAAAGTTTTTGCAAAACAAAGGCATTATTTCTCAAAGAACTTATCCTTATACTCCACAGTAGAATGGAGTTGTTGAAAGGAAAAATCGACATTTCCTTGATGTCACTCGTTCCCTTCTTCTTGAATCTTCGGTTCCTACCCGTTTTTGGGCTGAGGCACTGGCTACGGCCGCTCATCTTATAAATCGTCTACCTTCAACATCTATTCAAAATCAGAGCTCATATTACCGATTGTACCAGACATCTCCATCTTATGATAATCTTCATGTTTTCGGCTCCGTTTTCTTTGTGCACTTGCCGCCTTCTTAGAGAACCAAACTAACCGCACAATCAGCTCAATGTGTGTTTTTAGGTTATGCGCCCTTCCAGAAAGGGTTCCTTTGCTACGATCTGTTAGAAAAGAGTTTCCGCCAGGAACCCTAGATGTTGCGTACAGATCAATGCGGAAATAGCTTTAAATGAAGATGATCAAAGACCATACCTGCGAGATCTCTTTGATTTGATCTCGGTCTTTCTGATCTGATCTCGGTCTTGCAGCAGCCCGAAAATCTCAAGATCTTCTACTGTTTTCCTCTATCCTCGAATTCGCACCAGGGAGTGGGCCTCTTCTGCGAATTCTCTTTGCTCTCTAAAACGAGATTTTTCTTCTTATTGACCTAGAGAGCAATAGCGCATATTTATAAGCTACAATAGGGACCTTAAGAAGTAAATAAGGATAGGCTCCTTATGGAAGCAGGAAACCCTAATTCGACCCAAATTAGAATCCTAGTTCCATAGATTACAATTCAGTCCACTAGAGAATTATAATTGCACTCCTGTCCTTATTCTCAAAATTAATATTTCGAGCTTCATGTCATTAAATGCTTATTAATCTCCCCACGTTAAGATTTCAGATATCCATCGATTAAATAATTACCGACATCTATATTTAATCGATATCTTTATAATTCCTTGAGACCTTACACTTAATTTATTTGATATGTCGGACACAAAGTCCACCTGCAGGGTTTGACATAATCAAAACTTAAAAGCTTCATCAAGGGGATATCATCAATCCCAATTATGGGACGTGGATTCCGTCAATAAATTAATATGCACCATACACGTAGTGTAGTCATCCAATTTACTGAGATTATTGACCCATAAAAGATCTCACTCTTTTGTAAATCAAAATGACAAACACTAAATGTATGTGTCTATTATTTATGTCAGGATTAAGAGTACAAGTACTCATAATAACCATTTGGATGTTAATCATCTTATATAGTTAGTATAAAGATAATAAACCCAAAAGCGGTCCTGTTCAATATACACAAAGCGTACTAGCATGATGAGTCGAAACTATACCGTTTCCCGCAGCCAAGACAAGCCTGCTGAAACATCATGCTACAATCGTACCGATGGTGTGTCCAAGTTCATCTAGATTGTGAACAAAAACTTATATTCTATAAGAACCGACAGATTAGTCCTCCGTGTATAAGTAGAATTCTATACACCAACTTGTCTACTTTATAGAATAAAAGACACACACATGCATAATCATAAATAATGCAACCATTTGCCCATACAACATCTATTCAAAATCAGAGCTCATATTATGCCTTCAACATCTATTCAAAATCAGAAATCATATTACCGATTGTACCAGACATCTCCATCTTATGATGATCTTCATGTTTTCGGCTCCATTTGCTTTGTGCACTTGCCTCTTTCTTAGAGAACCAAACTAACCGCACAATCAGCTTAGTGTGTGTTTTTAGGTTATGCGCCCTTCCAAAAAGGGTTCGCTTGCTACAATCCTCACATTCGTTGCTTACGAACCTCTAGGAATGTCGTTTTTTTTTTAACAGCAGTATTTTTTTCAAAACCACCTTGAAAAACCACCTTGAACCTCCTGCCTCCTCCTTAGTGTCTTTACCTGGTTTTTCTGACAACACATCAGTTGTTCGTTTTAATCCTAACTTTGTGTATCGACGACGAAACAGAGAAGCGCCTCCCAGGGATCCCCCTCCTAATCTTCCTCTAGTATCTGGTCCACCTCCGGCACTTGATCCATCTATACATCCTTCATTGCATCGCTCCACTCGCATCTTGGTACCACCCGACCGCTATGGGTTCTCCCATACTTCCTTAATGGCCACTTTGCCCTCTACTTCCATTCCCCAATCCTATTCTCAGGCTGTGCAGGATAAATGTTGGAACAAGGCTATGCAAGAAGAATTGGATGCTTTAGAGCACAACCATATGTGGGATATTGTCCCATCTCCTGTGGGTGTCAAACCTATTCGCTGTAAGTGGATTTTTTCTCTCAAGTTAAACTCATATGACACTCTAGATCGATATAAGGCGCGCCTTGTTGCTCTCGGAAATCGGCAAGAATATGGCATTGATTATGATGAAACTTTTGCTCCTGTCGCCAAGATGACCACCGTACGCATAATCCTTGCTGTTGCTGTGATGTAAAAAATGCATTTCTTCATGGTGATCTCAAAGAAGACGTTTATATGCGTCTGCCTCCGGGGTCCTCATCTGGGAAGGGTATGGTTGCTAAACTCCGTCGCTTCCTTTATGGTCTGAAGCAAGCTCCTCATGTATGGTTTGAGAAATTTCAAGATGCCCTTCTTCGCTTGGATTTTCATCCTAGCCAGTATGATCCTTCCATGTTCTTACATCATGCTCCGTCCGAGATTACTGTGCTTGGTCTACGTTGATGACATTGTCATTACTGGTCCCAATGCACAAATGATTCAGGAACTCCAAGCTTCTCTTCATCAGACCTTTCACATGAAGGATCTCGGGCCCTTACACTATTTCCTCGGTCTTGAAGTTCATCAATCGCCTAAAGGTATAGTTCTCAATGAACACAAATACGCGGTTGACCTCATTGACTTGGCTGGCCTTACTTCTTCAGCTCCAGTAGATACGCCGGTCGAACTGAATGTCAAACTCAGTAAAGAGGAGGGTGACCTTCTTCCAGATCCTACGCATATCGCCAGTTAGTGGGTAGCTTGATCTACCTCACGATCACCCGTCCTGATATCTCATTTGCGGTCAACCTAATGAGTCAGTTCATCACTGCTTCTCGTCACTTTCATCTGGCTGCTGTTCGTCGCATTATTCGGTACCTTATTCGCACCCCGACTCGCGGTTTGTTTTTTCCATCAAGCAATCCTCTTTCTCTCATAGCTTATTTAGATGCTGATTGGGCTGGTTGTCCGGATACTCGCAGATCGACTATAGGATGGTGCATGTTTTTGGGTAATAGTCTGATTTCCTGGAAATGCAAGAAACATGACAAAGTTTCCAAATCTTCTACCGAGGCTGAGTACCGAGCTATGTCTGCTGCGTGCTCCGAAATCCTTTGGCTCCGAGGTCTGCTCTCTAACATTGGATTTCCCGCAGAAGGAGCTACCCCCCTCTATGCAGATAATACAAGTGCAATTCGGAGAACTGAAAATCCGATTTTTCATGAACACACTAAACACATTGAGGTTGATTGTCACTTCATACGTGATGAGCTTAAACGTGATGTCATCAGCCTTTTACATGTCTCCATTGAACTTCAACTTGCTGATATTCTCACCAAAGGTCTTCCACGACCACGTCATCAGTTCTTGGTTGGCAAATTGATGCTTGTTGATTCTCCCGCATCAATTTGAGGGGGGGTGTTAAACAGGCCCAAGGCCCATAATTAGATCCAGTCTAGCATGATCTAGTCCAGCATGATTGTCTTACGTGTTTTGATTGGGTCAAAGATTACACAGTTGTACATATTATCTTGATTAGATTGGTTTCCTAACTTAGAACATAATTGATGTAATTAGATTGATTTCCTAACTTAGAGCCTTAATTAAGGCATGTAATACTCTATATATTGAGGCTCGTTCTCCGAAGGAAGACAAGCAATCAAAATACAATTTCATAAGCCTTGTGCTATTTCAAGTTCCTTTCGTGAGTTTGCCTTGAGTTTGTCAATGACGGCCGATATTTTGAAAATAACGGTCAAAATACTAATCGACGATGATTTTCTTTAAAAAAAATTTCTTTCTTCTTTTTCATTACTTTCGTTCCCAAACTATTTGTGGAGCTTCATAAGACTATGTTAGAGCTTCCTAAGCTTATTTTTTCACCAAAACTCAAGTGATTTGCAAGATTTTGTGGATTCTCATATAATGGTTTCTTCCCTTCGCAACTACAATACCCTTATGTTCACACTCTGATGTTTTAATTAATTAATTAATCTTGATGCAGTAGTAAATGTTACTTGAAAGTTGAAACTCAGCCACAATTTACTTGGTTATTGAACAATTGAGTATTGTTTATTGATACTACTACTAGTAGTTTCTTGACTTTAAGTGTTTAACACTAATGATTACTTCAAAATTATAATTGCAATGCATACTGTAAAATTTATGATATTTGGACTTATTTTAATATATACATGTAAGCCTATTTAATTCACAACCGTCTTTATAAGTATCATATAAGACAACGATAAGGATGTAATGACTTAGGGGGGACCGATATTTTGCTTTAAAGTGTTTACTAATGCAGAAAGATATTGTTTTCTAGCATTTTAGAATATTCTGGATTTTTGGGATATTTTTTTTCGAATTTTTTTGGGGTAAAATAAAAATCAGCACCGCAATGGACTGCAATGACCGCGAATTGTGATGACCGCGATGGCGACCACGACTGCGATTTTGAACGATGCCGGGTTATGTTATTACTATTTGAGGTGTAGAGGTAGATCCCGCCAAAGTGAATGCTATTATTGATTGGCCTATTCCACCAACTATATCTGAAGTTCGAAGCTTCCATGGGCTTGCAACATTTTACAAGCGATTTATCAGAAATTTCAGCAGCATATGGGCCGTTCAACGGAGAAAAGATGGCATTCAAATCACTCAGTCAAAATATGCTGATGACTTGATTCACTTTGCGTGACTTGACGATGCCATAACATTTGCCACTCCAATAGAGCTTAATGACGAGCTCAGCAAAGAAGATGGGCATCCTCTGCCAGATCCTACCCTATTTTGTTGTTTGGTTGGTAGCTTGCTCTACTTAACCATGACGCGGGCTGATATATCACATGCTGTGCAGACTGTCAACCAATTTATAGGCCATCCTTATAAACCACATCTTCAAGCTGTTTATCGAATTCTCCGATATGTAAAGGGTACTCGGGATCGTGGTTTATTTTACCCTTCCACCTCTTCATTACAATTGACAGCATATGCTGATGCAAATTGGGCTAGATGTTCCGACACTTGTCGCTCGACGACTAGATGGTGCATGTTCTTGGGCCCTTCTCCCATCTCATAGAAAAGCAAGAAACAGATCACAATTTCCAAATCAACAGCCGAGGCCGAATATCGTTCCATGTCTTCTGCCTGTAGCGAAGTCATATGGTTGGGTCGTCTTCTTCGAGAATTCAGCATCTTCACCAAAGACCCTACTCCGCTGTATGCAGATAACACAAATGCTATTCAGATTGCAAAGAATACTGTTTTCCATGAGCACACTAAGCACATTGAAATTGACCGTCACTTTATTCGTCAGCACTTTGTCTGTGAAGATATCAGTCTACCCTATATCTCTTCATCTGAACAACTGGCAGATGTGTTCACCAAGGGCTTGCCCCGTGATCGTCATGATTCTTTCCAAATTGATGCTTCTTGGCAAACCACCGCATCAATTTGAGGGGGAGTGTAGAAGCACAAACAAAGAAGCAGACCCATCTCAGAAGGCCCATGACCAAGAGGCCCAAAGCTTAAACATAGCCACGCCCACGCGTGGGATCTCTTAGATTTGGTTAAACACTGTATAGTTGTATGATAGCAATCACATTTATATTCTTTCCTTTCTTACTTCTATACAAATGTAATTAGGATCAATCATAGGCTGTAATTAGTAATACTTTGTGCATAAAGAGCAACAATCGATCCTCCCTTTGGGATATGGCAGATTCCACAATCTCTCTTTCTCTCTTCTTCTTCTTCAATACAAGGATCTGTTGATCCTATACATGAAAAACCTGATATTATTTGGCCTTTTCCCAACATAAGCTACCACTAATGCCTCACTTTCAGATATGTTTGCATTCATATCCTTCAGGAACCCCACCAATGACCAAACTGAACCTCATAATTTCTATTCCTTCTTTAATGGTGAAGACAGTCTCACTCCCGGGTCATTCCCATCTTTGATGATCCATCCTCCTTTGACCATTGGGTGAGTCTCCTTAACCCCATCACATTTGAAGCCGCTTTCCAGGCTGAACTAGCAGAAAAAGGAGGCTTCTGGATCAGCACGTTTGAGACATTTTTGCTGGTATCTTTTTTAGCTAAGCATTTTTCTTCTTTGAATCTGGACAGCTGAGCTTGGATCTTCCTTCCTCCCCACGATCTCCCACGAGCCATCTCCACAGCCTTTTCTTCTTCATGGAAAGTGCCAAATCTAACAAAAGCAAAACCTCTTTTCCTTTTGCTGTGCTTTTCCATGGGGATGAACACATCTAGAATCTTCCCTGCCCTGCAGAACATGGCCTCAGGCTCAACCTTCGACATCTCCTCTGGGATATTAGAGACGAAAAGGGAGAAAGAGGTCTCCTTAAGCTTTTGGATTCTGCGAGGTCGAGAAGATCTGCCCACAATAGCTGATGGAGCCAGATCTTCATCAACAATCTGCTTACCTTTCACTTTCCAGAGAGCCTTCTGCTCACCTTTTATCTTTTCACTATCACAGCTACTGGTTTTGCTAGAACTACCACAAACATTATCCATGAAGTCATTGGAAGAAGCAGATAGCTCCAGCAATGTATCCAAAGCCTGTAAAGTGTAAAGGGAAATTTTAATATAACAAATAGACGATTATGTTTGTTCTTCTTTGCGATAGTTTCTTGAAGACATCTTTTCTGTGCTTCAGAACTTCAATCCAAACCCTTTTAGTGTTTGCTTTGTGGAACCTCACAATGGCTCTTTTTCATGCCTCATTTAATTGGGAACCTCACAAGGCCATTTTTTTAACTCTATTCCATCCATATCTCGATTCGGTTCAGTTAATATCCCATCGATGTCATATCATGATGTAAAAGATGTGTCCGACAATCATGTGTTGCTCTTGCATTGTTGAAAATTGATTGATGCTATCTATTGCTTCCTATTATTGAAAAATTCAGTTTTCCATGAGCTAATGAAACATTTCAAGGTTGACTTTCTTACTTCATTCAAGAAAATGGTGATTTCTAGCATCTTTTTATTTGACATATCTTATGCAATAGGATCAACTAGCAGATGTGCTTACTAAAGAAATATGAAAGTATACTTGAAAATTTTCTAGACTAGCTGAGCATGGTTGTTGTATATGCTTAAGCTAGAGTATTGCAGTCTATATATCATAAGGTTGACCCTTCTCTCTCTCTCTCTCTCTCTCTCTCTCTCTCTCTCACATTTACATTGTTGATTATAATAAAAACTAATGCAAACCAAACCTTCAGCTAAAACATAGTTCAATATTATAAGATTTTCCCTATGACAATTCCAAAGCCTAGTAGTATTCTTTTAATGTAGCTGAATGACATTAGGTAGACACGTCAAATTTTCAGCGTCAACTTTGTCTTCTTCTTTGTTTTTTTCCTATTTTCTTTAGAGATTGTATGTATCTATGTATATATATTGGAAATATTCATGTGCATCTATCTATCCCTCATCATATTACGGTGAGGGACAACATTGTAGGGCCGACTTTATGATCCATCCGAATCATCCACACACATGGGACCCCCTGAGTTACACTGTGTTTATATATATATATATATATATAAACTTTAACTCATGCAATCACGTCCCTTACAAGCTGAGCTACAGCTTGGGGACTTAGCTATGATATGTGATATCTTCCTAATACTCTTAGTTTTGCTCTTGAATTTAGGTCTTACAAAATGCTTTTGCTTCAACAACTTGTGTGTACAAAGTGTGCATAGTTGGCCTCAAGTATTAAGGAAGCATATTGTTTCTAATATGAATACAGATTACTAACTTATTCTGCAGTATAATCCTACTCATGATAGTGCTTTGATATGCAAATAAATCCTTTGTAAGTAAAATTAGCCTTTTCTATCACATGCTGCTTATCCACAAAGTGCAATTTGTTTTTATCTTTGTCTATTCTCTTCATTGAGGAAAGCCCTGATAACCCCGCTTTTTTTTTCTTAAAAATCTCTAGGGTGGAATCAAGAAAACCAGAGCGCTATTCGTCTGCTGCACCATTATCTCGTAAGCTTATGATATGCCATATATTTGGGCTACTGTTTCTTTTTCAAAATACGTTTGCTAGTGTTCCTCATTATCTGAAATGGCCGCATGTGCCAATGTTGAGCAGATGTACATTATCCATCCTGTTCCCAAGGTTGGGGCTGTTGATATAAATGCTTGTGCTGTTCACTAATGGTTAACCTTTTGATATTACTGGTTATCAAGATGGAATCAGAGCCAAACGTCACTAGTTCAAAGCCCCTGGGAGGCATGTTCTGTCACGTCCCCCAAAATAAGAATTAGGGATAAACGTGAAAAATAAATCAAATTCAAATTCCTGTGTTTAATACAACACAAGCTTCCAATAGTGGACCCACAAAAAAATTTCAATATGTGGTGAGTCAAAATAAATTTCATTAAATGCTTAACCCAACACAAAAATCAAATAAACATTAATAGTTAAAATTGCAGAATTATAAAATTTCTAAAAGAGGTCTCAACACTAAAAGAAAGTTCATTAAAATAATTCTAAGATGACGTTCTCTCTTGTGCTGGTTCAGACGGCTCCAAAGCCATCTCCGGCATCCCACTCGGGTTCAACAGTTGGCTCAAACGTTTGAAACGCTTGATCCTCCTCCGTCTCCTGGGTAAAGTAGGGCTCGGTACATATGCACCAAATATTACAAAGTAAATAGCAAGAACATAATCATAATTCGAAATTTAATACGAGAACGAGAATAATATAGACAAGTGTGATCATAATGAAACAATGACAGAGATAATAATGAGAAAGAACGTAAAACAAAAGGCTAACGATACAAATGGAGCAATATAGAATCACACGGTGACAAGTGTCCCCGTTGTGGGTGGTCAGCCCTAAATAAATCGGGAAAGCCCGTCCATAACGTCGGTGGTCATAAACCGATCAAAATAAAATCAGGATAACCTGTGCATAAACAAAGCGGATTATAAGTGATCCGGTCACATCGGTGATCAACCGTCCATATATCGATCTGCAGTCGTCCATAAATGACCCACATAAACACATACACATATATTCATAATAGACCTGATTAATAATGCTCCGAAACAAGGATCCTAAGTCATATTCAAATAACCACTCATGTATGCAAACCCGAAGGTCAAAGAATAACCACAAACAAATCCTAAGGTCAAACATGAGGTCTCGTACCCAATAACCACAGGAATCTCTAATTGACAAAAGATCAACGCATCCCTTCTCCATCAATGGTGCATAGACCCAATTAAGGGTTTTCCAATAGGGATGGGTTGAGCTCGAATCCATTAGGATTTCCCCGAGGTCATATTAAGCACTAAACCCCATGCTAGTAAGATACCGTATGCCCAGGCGGTATTTACACAGTCCAATGATCCAATTAATAAAGTACAAAAATATAACTTTAACACATTAAAAATCAAAGATATCATTCAAGATTAATTTGTAAATAATTTAGTTTGTAATTTTAGAAAAACCTAACGACCTTATCTAAAACATTTTCCACCTTCAAAATAAGTCAAAGGGGCTAATTTGAGTTTATAAAACCATTAGGACCTTTTTCCTAATTTTAAGAAACTAAAAGGACAATCTATAACATAACTTTAAAGTCAAATCTGTAACATGGGTAATGGCTACATGTTTTCCCATACACTCACAGAACACCATATTCCACCTTTCCATTCATCCCATCAATTTTGTACGAAAGTCACATGGGAGTGACATGGGATGACCTCATCATCATCTCCATTCACTTATCTCCATTCACTTATTCATATCAAAGAACCGAGTTCTGTAATGGGTGAAATGAAGCAGAAGCATCTTGACCCTCTGAAAAGTGGACCCCACCGTTTCCAACCCCAGGCCAACTCCATCATTTGGGTCGCCCAGATCTACACGGCTACAAGATCGGGGCCTGATCATGGATCAGGTCGTCAAGTGGGTCCCACAACATGATTGACGCCAAACCAGTTTTCCCCTCATTCACAGCCTCTCTGATCAACCCATTGGATGGTGGGCCATGGGTATCCATTGCCTACAAGGCCAGCCCCACTAAAGTCGCCCGTGGGTCCCCCTTCGGATCCATGGATCAGATTCATCATCATATGGCCCACCTGGGCCCATAATCCAACACATGGTTACCGTCTCCAACGATACCAGTCACAGATGTGGTTTTATGGGTGGATTTGCCATAAAACATAGGTAAAGTTTGTATCTCCTAATAGAATCTCAGATGAAGAAAAGAAAAAGGGGTTTTTGAAACCCATTAACATAAAAAGAATTGGAATTAAGCAACAGTAAAACAGAAAACAGAATCGCAACCACATTATAATATAAAAGGGGCATCACAGGTTTCTACATGCATTGACATGCCAATCAAGAAGAAAACAAGTATTAAATTTATAAATAATAATTAGGTACTTGCCTTTTACCGGGGTTGAAGAAAAATACACAGATCCTAACCAATACCCAAACCGCGATTCCCACAGCGCTTGAGAATAATCCTACCACCGATCTGACAAAGAATATGGGAAAGGAATGCTCAGATGAACAGATCTATGGTATTCCTACCCAAAACCTAACTTTGAAAAGAATAGGAAGATAACCTAAAAATATAGATCTACTCCTAATGATTTGAGGAGAGGGTTACCTGAGATAAGAAAATTGAACGAAGAATGCTGGTATCCTCTGATCTTGATTCTGATGGCTGGATTCTAAAGCTGGTACGGCTTGGGAAGTTGAAAGAGGAAGAAGATGAAGATAACCGGGAGGAGTTGCAGAGATTAGTGGGGAGAGATAAGAAGGGTTTCGTTAAAAAAGGGGATTAGGTTAAAAAGAATACTACTGGGCTTAAGTCATTGGGTCAAACTACGGGTCAGGCCATCTACCCATTAACCCAACTCATCAATCTATGCATCTAATCTAACGTGTGCCCCACTTAATCCTACCCACTTAAATAACTAAAATACATTCAATTAAAATAATAATAATATCTAATTAAAATATAATAAAATAATAAATATGTGGGACCGGGATCTTACATTCTCCCCCCCTTAGGACATTTGGTCCTCCAAATACAATCATACCACTGGGAGAAGATGCGGGTAAAGCTTCTTCACTTGGTCCCGGAGTTCCCAAGTGGCTTCTCGAGGACTATGGTGCTCCCACTGGACTTTCACCCAATGTATTGTCCGAGTCCTAAGAACTTGCTCCTTCGTGTCGATGATCTGAGAAGGTCGCTCAACATAGGTAACATCTGGCTGCAATTCCAATGGCTCATACTGCAACACGTGAGATGAGTTTGCAATATACTCTTCAACATCGAGACATGAAAAACATTATGTACCGCTGACAACACTGCTGGTAAGGCCAATCTGTAAGCAACTTCTCCAATCCTTTCCAAGATCTCAAATGGACCGATATATCTCCGAGATAACTTCCCTTTCTGCCCAAACCTCAATGTTCCTCGCGTTGGTGAAACCTTTAGAAATACATGCTCACCAATCTCGAATTGAAGATCTCTCCTCTTTGGGTCTGCATAACTCTTCTGTCGGCTTCTAGCGATTTTCAACCGATCATGGATTTGTTTCACTTTCTCACTGGTATCACTAACAATAGACGGACCATGAAAACTCCTGACACCTATCTCCTCCCAACAGATTGGGGTCCTACATCGACGTCCATACAACGCCTCAAATGGTGCCATGCCGATACTGGAATGATAGCTATTATTATATGCAAACTCGCATAATGGGAGACTTTTCTGCCAGTCCTACCCAAAATCAAGGACGCAAGCTCGCAACATATCTTCCAGTGTCTGATTAGTCCTTTCAGTTTGACCGTCGGTCTGAGGATGATACGCTGTACTGAAATTCAATGTGGTGCCTAGAGCTTCCTGCAGTTCTGTCCAAAATCTACCCAAGAATCTAGGATCTCTGTCTGATATAATCGATAGGGGGACACCATGAATTGTGACTACTTTCTCCATATACATTCTAGCTAACTCATCCCGAGGTGTCTTCATATTCATTGGTAAGAAATGAGCCACTTTTGTCAACCTGTCCACTATCACCCAGATACTATCTTTGTTATGCATCGATGGCAATCCAGAGATAAAATCCATCGTTATGTGTTCCCATTTCCAGTCGGGCACTTCCAACTGTTTTAAAAGTCCTGGGGGTTGCTTCCGTTCTGCCTTTACTTGTTGACACACCAAGCACCTTGCTGTAAATCCTGCAACTTCCTTCTTCATATTATTCCACCAATAATGATTACGCAGGTTCTGGTACATCTTTGTACTACCTGGATGGATAGTATAACGGGAATGATGTGCTCTCTGTCATGATCTCATTCTTCAGTTCTTCTATATTTGGCACACATAACCGGTCTTGAAAGTACAACACACCCTCCACTATTCTGAAGTCTGGTCTGTTGTCAATTTGTTCAATCACTCGAGCTAGCTCTGGATCCTCTGACTGCTTGCTTTTGATCCTGCTCAAGATCTCTGGTTCCAAGACGAACATGTTAGCTAACATAATCTTGTCATCAATTGGCTGCAAGGATACTCCCAAATTGAGAAAAATTTCTGCCCAAGACCATTCTGCCCTCAAGCATGCATTAGTTGCTACCCTTCGACTCAAAGCATCAGCCACTACATTGGCTTTCCCGGGATGATATTTGATTGGAAAATCAAAATCTTTCATATATTCCATCCACCGGGTTTGTCTCATGTTCAATTCAGGCTGGGTAAACAAATATTGAAGACTTTTATGGTCTGAATGAATTTCAAACTTTTCACCGTATAAGTAATGACGCCACATCTTCAATGCCATGACCACTGCTGCAAGTTCCAAATCATGAGTGGCATACTTTTTCTCATGCTCTTTCAATTGTCTAGAGCCATAAGCCACTACTTTCCCATCTTGCATAAGTACACACCCCAATCCAACTTTTGAGGCATCCGTGTAAATAACAAATCTACCATTCTCCGTAGGCAATGTGAGCACTGGAGCTGTAGTCAACCTATTCTTTAACTCCTGAAAACTGGCTTCACATTCGTCAGTCCACACGAAAGGTACGTCTTTCCGTGTTAATCTGGTCAATGGAGCAGCAATAGATGAAAATCCTCTCACAAATCTCTTGTAGTAACCTGCTAAACCCAAGAAACTACGAATCTCTGTTACTGACATCGGTCTCTGCCACTTGACCACTGCATCAATTTTTCCTGGATCTACCGCCAATCCTTCCTTGCTGATGATGTGACCCAAGAAAATTACTTGCTTAAGCCAAAATTCGCACTTACTCAACTTAGCATAGAGTTGATGATCTCTCAAAGTCTGCAATGCTGACCTCAAATGATGCTCGTGATCTTCTCGAGACCGAGAATATACTAACACGTCGTCTATAAAAACAACGATGAACTGGTCGAGAAATGGAGCGAATATCTTATTCATCAAGGCCATAAATACTCCGGGAGCATTGGTTAACCCAAATGGCATTACCAAAAACTTGTAGTGGCCATATCTCGTCCTGAATGCTGTCTTCTGAATGTCCTGATCTCGAACTCTGAGCTGGTGATATCCTGATCTCAGGTCTATCTTTGAGAAATATTCAGCTCCCTGAAGCTGATCAAACAATTCATCGATCCTTGGGAGAGGGTATTTGTTCTTGATTGTGACATGATTGAGTTGCCGATAATCTATGCACATTCTCATAGAACCATCCTTCTTTTTCACAAATAGAACCGGTGCACCCCAAGGTGAAACACTTGGTCTCACAAATCCCTTATCCAACAAATCCTGCAACTGAGTTTTCAACTCTTTGAGTTCTGCTGGAGCCATTCTATATGGAGCTTTAGAAATCGCAGCTGTCCCTGGCACCAATTCAATAGAAAAATCTATCTCCCTGACTGGAGGTAAGCCTGGAATTTCATCCGGGAAAACATCCGGGAACTCACAGACCACTGGAATATCCTCCACCCCTTTGGATTGTTTATCCTCCGTGATAAACGCCAAATATCCTTCGCATCCAGATTTCAACAATCTTTGTGCTTTCAATGCCGAAATCCGGCATGTCTGAATTGGTCTCCTTCGTCCAACAAATTCAATAGTGTCCGAATGCAATGACAACTTGATGGTTTTATTAAAACAGTCCATCACTGCTCTATAGGTCGCTAGCCAGTCCATACCAAGTATGACATCGAAATCCTTCATCGTTAAAAGAATTAGGTCTGCAGGTAAGATGAAATCCCCAACTTGAACTCGAGTACTCGGAAAATATTGGTGGCAACGAACCTGCTTGCCCACTGGGGTACCCACTACTAAAGCAACATCTAATCTCACTACAGTCTCATGGATATGTCTAGCAAAATCATGGGAAACAAATGAATGTGTAGAGCCAGGGTCAAATATGGCCTTAGCTTCTACCTCTGAGATCAGAATAATACCTTCCACAACTTCTGCAGAAGCATCTGCATCCTCATGTGTAACTGCATATACTCTGCCCATCTGCTGAGCTTGGTTCTGCTGCCCTTGCACTGGCCTAGGTGCTCTTGGTTGACCAACTGGCTGCTGCTACCTCTGTTGCTGGAATTGCCTCTGCTGACCTTGGGCTTGTCTCTGCTGCTGTGGCGCTGCACCCCTATATTGCTGGTACTGAGGAGCTGGTGCTCGGTACTGTTGCTGTGGTGCCCGAGGAATCTGTTGACCTGCCTGCTGTGCTCCCTGCGGAGGTGCTGTCCTCCAAGTCTGCGGCGTAGGAGCACGAGAAGCTGCCATCTGGGATTTTGGCAACTGACTACCACCGTTGGGACAATCGCGAACTTGATGTCCAAGCTGCCCACAATGAAAACATGCCCCAGTCTCCTTGTAGCATTGCTCAGTAGGGTGATTCTTTCCACACCGTCTACACGGCTGTTTCTGACCAACCGAGGGTTGACCTTGAAATCTCGGTTTCTTTGGGTTGCCCTGACTAGAAGATTGCTTCAACTGATGTTGCTGATATTTGGCTTGCCGTTTTCCTGCCTTCTTCTTTAGTGCACCCTCAGCCCAATATGCACTTTTTACGGTCTCCTGGAACGTCGGGCGTTGATTATCTCCAATCATCATGTAGATATCAGCTGATAACCCATCTAGAAAACGCCTGATTTTTTCTTCCTCGGGAACTACTAGTGTGGGTGCATACTTAGCCAATCTTGTGAACTGCTGTTCATACTGCTGCACTGACATGTCACCTTGCACTAAGTTTTGAAAATCTCTCTTCCACTGATCTTTGACATATTTGGGGATGAACTTATCCATAAACTCCTTGGTGAAAGTGTCCCATGCATTTTCTTCAGCCACTGCCTCTGCTTGCACTACCGCCTTCACCGAGTTCCACCATTGGAGAGCTATCCCTCTGAACACGTAAGCTGCCAAATTAACTCGTTGCTTCTGAGTGCATCGGAAGACTGCAAAAATTTGCTCCATCTGTTCTATAAAATCATCTGCTACCATGGGATCCTCAGACCCGTGAAACTCAGGAGGAACCCTCTTCCTGAATTTCTCATAGAGGTCATTTGGATCTACATCCCTGGGAGGCATGACCACTTGCACTAGATGAGCTGCTCTGTCAGTCAAGGCTAAGATCTGAGCCTGGAATGCTGCTCTATCCCTGTCTGCTTGTGCTCTCTCAGCAGCTCGTTCTTCCCTTTCTCGCTGTTTCTCTGCAGCTTGTTCAGTCTCACGTACTCTCTGCTGCTCATTTTGAGTAGTCTGGGTTTGCACAAAAGCTTGCAAGAGTTGGTTAAAACGATCGTCTGAATTATTCGATCCATTCCCAGGTTCCTTATCATGAGATCTGGTTGTACGATGTGCCATGACCTACAATAAAATAATAATGGTTCAGTTCTTACAAAACAAGCTAACAAGCAATTCTATAGACTTTACAGTTAACACATAAAGCCTATCTAACGGAAATCGGAATCCTCACCACGTTCTATTGTTTCTATCCATTTTAATATCCGAGAATCGTGCTGGGCTCTGATACCAACTGTCACGTCCCCCAAAATAAGAATTAGGGATAAACGTGAAAAATAAATCAAATTCAAATTCCTGTGTTTAATACAACACAAGCTTCCAATAGTGGACCCACAAAAAAATTTCAATATGTGGTGAGTCAAAATAAATTTCATTAAATGCAGCGGAAGCTTTATTCAATTGGTAATCCATGTTTCATAAATGAAACCCAACACAAAAATCAAATAAACATTAATAGTTAAAATTGCAGAATTATAAAATTTCTAAAAGAGGTCTCAACACTAAAAGAAAGTTCATTAAAATAATTCTAAGATGACGTTCTCTCTTGTGCTGGTTCAGACGGCTCCAAAGCCATCTCCGGCATCCCACTCGGGTTCAACAGTTGGCTCAAACGTTTGAAACGCTTGATCCTCCTCCGTCTCCTGGGTAAAGTAGGGCTCGGTACATATGCACCAAATATTACAAAGTAAATAGCAAGAACATAATCATAATTCGAAATTTAATACGAGAACGAGAATAATATAGACAAGTGTGATCATAATGAAACAATGACAGAGATAATAATGAGAAAGAACGTAAAACAAAAGGCTAACGATACAAATGGAGCAATATAGAATCACACGGTGACAAGTGTCCCCGTTGTGGGTGGTCAGCCCTAAATAAATCGGGAAAGCCCGTCCATAACGTCGGTGGTCATAAACCGATCAAAATAAAATCAGGATAACCTGTGCATAAACAAAGCGGATTATAAGTGATCCGGTCACATCGGTGATCAACCGTCCATATATCGATCTGCAGTCGTCCATAAATGACCCACATAAACACATACACATATATTCATAATAGACCTGATTAATAATGCTCCGAAACAAGGATCCTAAGTCATATTCAAATAACCACTCATGTATGCAAACCCGAAGGTCAAAGAATAACCACAAACAAATCCTAAGGTCAAACATGAGGTCTCGTACCCAATAACCACAGGAATCTCTAATTGACAAAAGATCAACGCATCCCTTCTCCATCAATGGTGCATAGACCCAATTAAGGGTTTTCCAATAGGGATGGGTTGAGCTCGAATCCATTAGGATTTCCCCGAGGTCATATTAAGCACTAAACCCCATGCTAGTAAGATACCGTATGCCCAGGCGGTATTTACACAGTCCAATGATCCAATTAATAAAGTACAAAAATATAACTTTAACACATTAAAAATCAAAGATATCATTCAAGATTAATTTGTAAATAATTTAGTTTGTAATTTTAGAAAAACCTAACGACCTTATCTAAAACATTTTCCACCTTCAAAATAAGTCAAAGGGGCTAATTTGAGTTTATAAAACCATTAGGACCTTTTTCCTAATTTTAAGAAACTAAAAGGACAATCTATAACATAACTTTAAAGTCAAATCTGTAACATGGGTAATGGCTACATGTTTTCCCATACACTCACAGAACACCATATTCCACCTTTCCATTCATCCCATCAATTTTGTACGAAAGTCACATGGGAGTGACATGGGATGACCTCATCATCATCTCCATTCACTTATCTCCATTCACTTATTCATATCAAAGAACCGAGTTCTGTAATGGGTGAAATGAAGCAGAAGCATCTTGACCCTCTGGAAAGTGGACCCCACCGTTTCCAACCCCAGGCCAACTCCATCATTTGGGTCGCCCAGATCTACACGGCTACAAGATCGGGGCCTGATCATGGATCAGGTCGTCAAGTGGGTCCCACAACATGATTGACGCCAAACCAGTTTTCCCCTCATTCACAGCCTCTCTGATCAACCCATTGGATGGTGGGCCATGGGTATCCATTGCCTACAAGGCCAGCCCCACTAAAGTCGCCCGTGGGTCCCCCTTCGGATCCATGGATCAGATTCATCATCATATGGCCCACCTGGGCCCATAATCCAACACATGGTTACCGTCTCCAACGATACCAGTCACAGATGTGGTTTTATTGGTGGATTTGCCATAAAACATAGGTAAAGTTTGTATCTCCTAATAGAATCTCAGATGAAGAAAAGAAAAAGGGGTTTTTGAAACCCATTAACATAAAAAGAATTGGAATTAAGCAACAGTAAAACAGAAAACAGAATCGCAACCACATTATAATATAAAAGGGGCATCACAGGTTTCTACATGCATTGACATGCCAATCAAGAAGAAAACAAGTATTAAATTTATAAATAATAATTAGGTACTTGCCTTTTACCGGGGTTGAAGAAAAATACACAGATCCTAACCAATACCCAAACCGCGATTCCCACAGCGCTTGAGAATAATCCTACCACCGATCTGACAAAGAATATGGGAAAGGAATGCTCAGATGAACAGATCTATGGTATTCCTACCCAAAACCTAACTTTGAAAAGAATAGGAAGATAACCTAAAAATATAGATCTACTCCTAATGATTTGAGGAGAGGGTTACCTGAGATAAGAAGATTGAACGAAGAATGCTGGTATCCTCTGATCTTGATTCTAATGGCTGGATTCTAAAGCTGGTACGGCTTGGGAAGTTGAAAGAGGAAGAAGATGAAGATAACCGGGAGGAGTTGCAGAGATTAGTGGGGAGAGATAAGAAGGGTTTCGTTAAAAAAGGGGATTAGGTTAAAAAGAATACTACTGGGCTTAAGTCATTGGGTCAAACTACGGGTCAGGCCATCTACCCATTAACCCAACTCATCAATCTATGCATCTAATCTAACGTGTGCCCCACTTAATCCTACCCACTTAAATAACTAAAATACATTCAATTAAAATAATAATAATATCTAATTAAAATATAATAAAATAATAAATATGTGGGACCGGGATCTTACATGTTCCCTCCATCTGTCTGTCTGTTGGGTTCCGAATTCGAATGGCTCCCGTTCGAGGGGCTTGTTGATAGAAATTCTTGTGCCATTCACTAACGGGTTAAACCTTTTGGTGTTACCAGTCATTAAGAGGGGCCAGTGCCTTGTTGTCCTGGCACAAAAATAGGCTGGATTACTAATTAGGTGCAGTGCATGAAACAAATGGATTGTTGGGAAAAACATTATTAAGACAATTAACATGGACTGCTCAACTTGATCAGTGGACTGTTCTGATTTTTGGGTCAGTGTCCACATCTCAATTTGTGGCCATGCAGTAGGAGTGGTATTTTTATTCTTTGTGTTCTGTATGATATATAATTATGAACATTTTGAAATATATGGAGTCTTCTTCCTTGTCAAGGGCCCTTCATGCTAGTTATATTGAGCCCATGCCAGTGTCATCCCACTGGCTACTATAAATTAAAGATTATGAAGTAAAACATCGTCTAATCAAACTATGAGTTCGTGTGATGCAGCTGATGCACGCCAACGCATTGTGTCTGAGCGGGTTGACATGATTAATAATGTCATCATCTCTATTTCGGTAATTCTAACATAAATACCCTACTTAAGCAACACAGTAGAAGGTTCTTTACATAGTCATCTTCTCAAAGGTTATGACTGATTTTCTTGGTTGCAGATAGGTCCTCCCAATAAACGTTTTCTAACATCGCTGGACAAAGATACCTGGAAAGCAAAAGATGTTGCAGATTCTGTTTTGTCTGACAAGTCTGCGTTGGTATTTTCTTAAACTGAGCCACCTTCACCTAATGCGACGTAAAGGTTTTGCAAAGTTAAGACTGTCAAAAGGCTCGGGTTTACCTGATGATCCAGGACCTTGTGCATCTCGGATCTTTGATATGTAGGCTTACATATGGGGTATATTAAGATGAATCTGAGTCCACATACTGGCATAATGGCATTTGATTAATGAATGGATGAGGTACCCTGCTCTGAATCAGAGCTGCTCAATTTAAAGTGCCTTAATGTTATGGAGAGTTGGAGCTGAGTTGGTGAACTTAATAAGCTGGTGAAGCTGTTCCTTCCTATATCTGGGTTTGGACCTTACATTTTGGGTCGCTTTAGTGGGGTGGGGTTTAACGCTTTTATACCATTGTTTTTATGGTTTTATTTCTTGTGTTTTTTGCATTGGTTTTTCTTCTTAATAAAGGTTCCATTACCAAAAAAAAAAGGTCCCAATCTTGATCACACCAAGACCTGACCTGTTTACTGCAATCTGAGATCAGCAACCTTACCTTGCAGCAGTCAATTTACTCATCCCTTCTTTCATGTATGCTTACGTGGATAACAAACCAAGCAGCTTTTATAAGCTAAATCAAGCTTGTAAAAACATGATACAAAAATATTGTGCGCATATGCATATGTACATTTCTCGACATCCATTTTAATGTGTTTATATGCATACATGCAACTTGTAAAACTCAACATAGTTTGATTTTAGATGTGCTATTATATGATTGGGGCATGATGTTTAATGTGTCTTGTATGGTGGAAAATGCTTGGTGCAGCGTATAACTACTGGTCAGCGCATGGCCGAGAGTTCTGTTCTTGATGCACATTCTGACAAAGTAAGCTAACAGAGAATTTTTTTCCCTTTTCTTTCTTTATTTTGTTTGATCCTCCTAGACTTGAATCTTATAGTTCAAAATGTACCACAAAGGTTGTCATAGAGATAATGACCTGTTCCAGTTAGTTATGTAATGCCCAAAGCCTGTGAAAATAACAGCCATCATAGAAAGGCATAGTGTACATACAGAAGTTGTGTGTTTTCTCAGAGAGAGAGAGAGAGAGAGAGAGAGAGAGAGAGAGGGTATATACTCTTTCCTGAAAAGTTCTATTATTCATAAAAATGGTGAATAAATTAAAATAACAGATGGATTATAATTTTTCCTCGACTTGCAACTTATATCTAAGAATAAAACTCCTTAATGTTTTCAATCCTTCTGGGCCCCAATTTGTCCCCTTTTCCTTTTTTGTTTTTTTCATTTTCTATGTTTTCCTATTTTCCTGCTTTTCTATTACATATTGGCCATTACCATTAATGTGCTCACAACCTTGGCCACTATAATATCATAATGTGTTTCGAACCTTTGATTTTGTTCTTCAGAAAATTACCATGCATTTCATTTTGTGCACATGATCTCATAATCATTACATGTGGTGAATGTAGCTCATTTGCAATTGCAGGTTGGTGGCGAGCCTTACTGGTACTATGAGTATCTTGTTAGAAAATCACCTACAAAATCTGTTAGTATTTTTCTTTGCAATTTTTGTTGTTCCTGTGAACTCAATCCATTGTCTTTTGTTTTAATGCACTGTGGTTGATTGTGATTTGGTGGACATAGAAAAACTTGTAATTCTCTGTGGCTGTTAACTGTTCCTTCTCTTCTAAGTATGCAGGCTCAAGAACCAAACCTTTATCGACACTATGTTGCTTCAACTGCTGAGCGTGATGGTAACTATGACTGAATCTGGCACTTCATAAAAAACAGAGTCATGACTTGTAATGTAATTGGGCATGTGCCTTGCTAGTGGTTGTGAGTCATCATGAATTGACAACTTGGGAAACTTAACATACTTACGTATAGTAATGGATCACCCCATTTTATGGGAAAATATTGGATTTTACTCACATATACCTAAGGTAGTGAGCGTGTGCTCTTTGTAAACATGGCATGTACGTAGGAGCCACCTCTCTCTTCTACAAGGTCAATGTCCTACAGTAAATGGGCCATACCCCAGAAATTACAAACTACATGGTCAAGGTCCACATTTCAGTGGCATTTATTTGGAGGGTTTCTAATGAGAATTCCATATGTAGGGGATTTTTGATGGCAATGTTAGTTCCTTTTGTCGAGCATTTGGAATTCCTTGTTCAATTGCTAGAATTCATGGCACTTTTGGCCTTTCAGATTCTTCAGATTTGAGCATTTGGAATATTAGGATGCACTGGAGGATTTGGGAAACCTGAGAATTCAGAATTCTCTGCAGCAGGAATTCTCTGATTCAACCAAACTTACAGGGCCCTTCATCATTTGAAACCTTCTATACATTTTGAAATTTGTAATGCTCTTAGTTATGATTTCTCAACATTCTAGGACCAGTAATTTGTTGATGGGATGTTGATGATACTTCGCACTACAGGTTATTTGTATTCTTTGAATGCTTCAACCCTTAGCAAGGAGTGGAACTTTGTAAGTTTCTATCTTTTATTTTCTTGGACTTCGCTTACTTCATTAGTACTTGACCATCTCTGCTTCTGTAAAGACTTGTTACTTCATTAAACAGTTGATTGCATTTGAACAGATTTCTGTATTATAATTTGATTTCACTGATAGTAGTGATGTTGATAAGTAAATTTTCTAGAGATCAAGGTCAGGACTTATTCTTTTTTGAAAGGTTAGACTGGCATTAAAAAGATGCTGGCATGTATTTCACTAGATCAGAAACACACAATCTTAACACTAGTGAGGACATCTCTTATGAGAAAAAGGACATCTCTTGGACATTGTGTCACTCATCTGCAGCTCTGACATTGTGGCCTGGCGTAGGCAAATGTCCATATTATGTTTAAACTGGTGAAGAGGAAATTATGGCTATGAGGATGCCCAACTCTAGCATTTTCCCTGACTGCTTCCTTAACAACACAATGTACGCCTTAGAACCACATGAATCACACCATAAAGGTCATTTATGCCAAATCTCCAACATCAAATTGTTAACTTTTGGTCATAGCAATATAATCATGCTGCAGCTTCCATTCTAACAATTGAAGCTCTTTTTGATAGAAAATTGGGATTAAAAGCTAAGAAGATAGAAAAAGAAGGAAAAACTAGATGTTAGGGTTTTGAAGAAGAGAAACAGAGAGGTTAGTTGAGGGTTAGCTCGGTTGGCCTCGGACCACGGTTTGCTCCCGAAGGATTGAGAGTTCGAAACTGCGCTACCACACTGGGGCTATAGGGGATTTACCGGACTCCCCCTGGCTGTAAAGGGTTGAGGGTTCGAAACTGCGCTACCACACTGGTGCCACAGGGGATTTACAGGGCTCCCCCTGGCTATAAAGGGTTGAGGGTTTGAAACTGCACTACCACACTGGGGCCACAGGGGATTTATCGGGCTCCCCCTGGCTATAGGGATTAGTCCGGCCCTAAGGGCTGGGACACCCTCCGTCATAAAAAATAAAAAAATAAAAAACAGAGAAGAAGAAGAGAAACATAGAGATTTGGAGAGAACGAAGTTTGCTGAATGTCCAATAGGGTTGGACAACCAGCAACATAACAAATACTTTTTGATATTTTTGAAAACTTAGAAAAAAGACGTTAAAATAAAAAAAAAATTATAACATCAAAATAATTTTAATGTAATTACAAAGAAGTCTCTATATCCTGAAAATTCTAAACACATCCCTGTAGACCTTGCAACACTCTCCCTATAGGTGGTACTCGGACAAAACTTGAATGAACCGCCTCCCTGTAACCACTTTCGGTACCTTTATGTTCCAGTTGTACCTTTTTTGTTACTATTTCATGAATAAATTAACAATCAACTTCAATATGGTGTGTATGTGCATGGTATATTGGACAAGATTCAAAATGAGGTGATGTTGTATTGTATTGTCACAATGCAAAATTATAGTCACATTTTTCAAACCCCAGTTTCTTAATTGATGTTTCACCCATAGTAACTGACAAACTCCATAACCCATTGCCTGATATTCATCGTCTAAGCTAGAAGTGTACATAAGATTCTGTTTTTCACATTTCCATGAAAAAAATGTTTCACCAACTGAAGTACATTCCTATCTTCCTTTGATTCTACCTATTTACATCGGTGTTGGTTTCCACATTTAGATGATCATGACAAGGAAATAAAGTACCTCACCCAGCAGAACCTTTTAAATATTTAAAAATTAAAAAACTTGAAATTTCTGGAGGGGTATGGCCTCCCCATACTCCCCCTAGTTCCTTCCCTTAACATGACCTTCATTGGATAAGGATCCATTGATGGTGAAGTTGATGAACCTTTGACAGAGAAACCACTACTCTAAGGGTATTGCATTGGATATTTCATTTTGGGGTATGTGTGTTGTAGGATTCTGGTATTTCCTTATGGAGTGTTTTCTTTATTGTCGTACGGTAGCATAATGAGCAAGTCATATACATTAGCCAGGAAGTTATTAATCTGAGGGTAGGGTATTGGGTAGTGCTTTTAAGTAGATGCGTGTGGGTGGATTTTGGTATGTTCTTTTGGAATTTTTCCTTTTATCTGTGATGTTTCCTATGCGTTTTAAGGAAATGCACGTGGAAGGATTTTGGTATTTTCTTTTGAAATTTCTCTTTATTTCTACAATGCTTCCTATCTTTTCTCATCGTAATCAGTCTCTTGTGAACCCAATCACAAGATCAGAGAGGAAATACAATGGATTTCTAAATTGTGCAACTGATGATCATGCCACGTTCCTCACACAACTCCTTGTTTTGTTACACAGATGGGACCTTTCTTAGAGAAGACAGTTGCGTCCTTTCGCCTTCTTCCTCCTACAGACAATTATGTCCCACCATACAAGGACCCTTGGAGATTTTGGTGACTGAGAATTTTTCTTTCTGCTCTGTTCGTTGTCCTGATAACACCAAGAATTAGTTGGTTTGTTTAATACCCTCAAGCATGCAATTTTATGCAAGTTTTGTACCTGGAGCATATGAAGTTTTGTATTTAAATACAAGCCATTCTTCCCAAGAGCTGTGATATAGCATACAGGTCAGCAAAATATGTACTTGCGGGGTCCACTTCTAATCAAGAAACAGCATATACAAAAGCTTGTTGATTAACTTTTTCACTTTAATCATTTTCTTCCTCTTTCAAATCAAATTGTGATACATGAATTTCAATTTTTGAGTCTTCATTTGATGGAAGAAGAGGTCTAAGAGAAGAATCTACACAATCTGATGTAGGGAAATCCATTCCAAATATTTTCAAGAACGCACAACAACTAGGGTTCTAACTCTAGGTTTTTACACCTAATCAAGATTTACAATGTTCTTGATCCCAATATAGAGTATACCTAAGCTCTGATACCAACTGAAGTCCGGGATCCGAACCCTATATGGGGGGGGGGGGGGGGGGGGGGGGGGGTGGTTTCATATTTTAATTTCTTAAGAGTTAACTTAGTTACATGGTGATTACAAAATACAATGCAGAAGATAACAATAATAATCACCCACAACTCAAATACAACTTAAAGATTTATAGTGGTTCGGCCTCAATGCCTACATCCACTACCGACTTGTGTTCCGACACCCCACCAGATTTTCACTATTTATGCTCTTTCAATAGACTAAGTAATAACATTTACAAAATGCTTTTCAAGGCTATGCAATAACCTTACAATACGCTTTCCAAGGTTAAGCAATAACCTCTTGGGTTTTTAAGGTTCACCCCTAACCTTAACAGTTGTGCTTTTTTAAGGCTTAGCAGTAACCTTTACAACAATATAGATTGTCTCAAGGAAGTGTTTACACAACACTCAAGGAGATATAAATTTATGCTCAGTTACAAAGCCTCTTAATTAGGCATATATAAAAGTGTAAAACTAACTCACACAAACACTATATGAATGCAAAGATGATTGTGCAATGTGTTTTTTTTGAAAACTTCAATCTAAGTATAAAAATGATGGCTCAAAGAACTTATGAAAGTTTAAATCACAGTTGTTTTTTATTGAAGGATGATGCTAATCACATGTATAAAAATAACTTGTTGATGATATGACAATCAGTGGCTCATAAGTTGTTTTGAAAATCCAATACTAAAACATGTGACTCAAGAGGATAGTTGTTTTCAAAACAAATTAGTTTCCTATGTGTTCATGGAATGAAAACAACTATTTAGAGATTTAACCAAGTATAAGATTCATACTATGAGAGAAATCAAAATTTTAACAAAGCATGAAACCATTTTGATATGAAAGTTAAAACTAACTTGGTTTGAATCTAGATGATAATCCACAGAAAACTATTCAAAGTGAATTACATGTAATGGATTCATCAATTCAGAGTTAACATGCTAAAATTAGTTTACCAATAATTTAAACAAGCATGTTCTAATAATAATGAGAAAAGCAAAGCTTACTAAAAAATTTAACCAATGAACCCAAGCTTTTGCTTCCCAAGATGATCCTCTTGCTTTCTTAGGTTGTGCAAACCCTAGTTTTGAATGATCTTCAATAAATCACCAAGATTGGTCTCCAAAGTTTCAGAAAAGCCTCTAAAAAAATCTCACAAAAAGTCTCTCTTGAAAACCCAAGGAAAAGTTCAATTTATAGAAAAATACTTCACTCCAGCACTGTTGCCGGTTAACTGACAAACAGGGTTCGTTTAGCCAAAACTCAATGGCTAGAATCCTAACAGTCATATTTTTTCTGACCACTTCCACTGTCGTTTCACCAAACTTGTTCGGTCGACCAAACTGCGACAAACATCTTGACCGAACGCACAAACGAGCTGGACAACAAGCTCCCTGGATTGCGAACCGAACTTGGTTCGGTGCGGGTCTAAAGTCAGTTCGGTTGACCGAACCTTGACCTAAACTTGACCGACACTAAAACTACACATACTGAAAGTGGAACCGAAGATGATTTGGTGAGGGTCGGTTCCACACTCGGTTGGCCGACACTAGACCGACAGGTCACCGACAGATATAAAACAGTTTTTTCTGAAGACCTAAAATATTGACTAAAACTCCCGTCCAAACCCGACTCTCAAATTGGTGAGCCAAACTTGTCCAACCCAATCTCTCAAGCTTTTGTATGAAAATGAGAAGTCCTTATTTTGTAGGTTTTTTTTTTTTTTTTTACAGCCAGTCCAGGTACCCTTACAGGATGACCCAATTGACCGCACCGTGTCTGTCGGGGTTCCCACCACAATGCATCCTCGATGAAAGGGTCTGTGCAAGAAACGACACAAATAATAATAATAATAAAAAAAAAGCCCCTTCATGAAGGACGTTTTCTTCTGCGCTCTCTTCCTCAAGGGCCAAGGGAGAGACTCTTTCTCTCTCTTTTATTTATTTCTTATTTTCAAACCAAGGAAGATGGAGGGTGCAACTCATCAGTGTAAAGTCCAAATCTGATGCAGGCAGTATTATTAAACGATGGGGCATCATGGGCCTGCCGAATAAGGAATGCACCAAACCGAGGGCGCCACTGGATGGAAAATATGGAAACAAGACTGGCACATCTGGCACTATAAACAACTGATGGATATAAAATCCAGTTAAAACGTACAGGAACTTTACTCAACCTATTGACCAAGCTCATTCATTCATTGAGCAAAAAGAACATTGATGATTACTGATATTTACAGATCTAAATTTACATTTTCTACAAAAGCATGCACACCGGAGAAGAAACCTTATGCATGGACATATAGTACATGTAAATTTTGAGATACTACTAAAATTTAACTTGTAGATGTTAATCAGTCTTGTGATGTGGCCGAATACTCAGACAGGAGACGCCACGACTCACTAGAGGGCCAATAATGGAAAAGCACTCGCAGGCGGCTTGTTAGCATGTAGGAAAGTGTGAATTGTGCTGACATTTCCGAGTCCTTGATTTTTCGAACCACATTAGCCTGGAAAAAGCAAATAGAAGCTAAGCACATTGCCAAACTAAAATATGAGGTCACAATGTAAGTATTTGAGAACCTTAAGCTGTAAATTTTTCTTAGTTGTGTGCAATGGTCTGCATGTTACAAAAAAAGTTCAAATTCTCTGCACATCCATTGTGGGGCCAGATCGACACCAAAGCATTGACCCACTCATGAATCCGGATCCATTATTTCTGTGATATCTCAGAATCAAATACATACAGTTTAAAATAAGAAAAGTTCCCCTAGATAAAAGAAGAAATCTGGATTTTATATTAAAAGTATGCTGCTCATGGGCATGGTATTAATTCACCCATTTATATGAATAAAAAAATATTATTTTAAAGATAAATCCAGATGGTTGACCCCATTCAATAAGGCATTATATACATAAACAAGGTTTATTCGCCAATTAGGGCCCGCAATACAGACTTCTTGTTCTACTCTGTTCTCTTCACTTTCTTTTTCTTTTTCATATTTTTCTCTTTTCCAACCACCATTTAGATCAAAGTAGATCCATATTCAAAATTTCTACTTGGTATCAAGCTAAGATCTTCCTAGTGCGGGCCAAGGTTCAAGTTCTCTTTGTAGCAAAAGAAATACCTGGTTGAATGGCTAATGTCAACAAGCGCACAATCAACCCCCACAAATGAATACAAGTAGCGTATGAGAGCTCCTGAATCACCATAATTTGTAGAGATTTTTCCAGTATTTATTTTTCTTTTCTTCTTTAATTTGTTTGAAGTGTTCTTTTGTTTAATCTCAGATAAATAGCTCATAAAAGATTATAATTCAGAAGATTGGTTCAATTCACTTGTTACCGTCGACTATGCCCACTTATTCTTTGAACGTTCAATTGTATTTGATTATTTCTCACATCTAGAATGGAAGTATTGAATTAATGAAGTTTTTAATGAAGTTTTTAAGGGTGATATGAAGGCAACAGTAAGGTCATATTCAGACTAGAAGGCATTCTTCAGTTTGTTTTCTATCAATTAGTTGAAGGTTTAGAGGAAAAAATTGAAATATTAGGTTAAAAAATTCATACAAGCTAACATCCATATAAAATATAGCTACAAATTTGTACAACTTAAAAGCATTTAACATCATATGCAACAACACTACTGAATCTCAACTACAAATTTCAGAGACCAATGGCAAGGGGGCTATATGTAAAAGGCTAGGGGGCTATAAGTAAATTGACCAATGGCAAGGGAGATAGTATTGGTGGGATTTTGACCCTAGAAGGACCTATTTGTAATTTGAGGAAATGCTAGGGGGCTATATGTAAATATTAGATTTTTGTTTTCTTTGCTTAGATGGTTCAAGGACGTTACTTTGAGCATATTTAGTTCTTGGACTCTATTGATTCGGTGTGTCATTTGATCAGAAATGATGCATCTTCATTCTTAAGGACTTATTTGAAAAATTTTAAACTTTTACAGAATACACTTTCTAGAAAATTCCATAAATTTCTGCATTGTTCTTCATTTCTCTTTCATTCCAGCGTGATGGTACCGTCTGAGATATTTGTTTGTCATGATCGTGCTCTATTACAATTACGACTATTGAGAGAATATAGCAACTCCTACTAATAAAGTCCTTGTAACATGCATTATCTTGTTTTCTTATTTATATCATCTTGTTTATCATTTATTCGTTATTCATGATTTATTAACAACTTGTTGAATTTAATCATGTTAGCTTGTTTATTATCAGTTTATTTGCTCAGTTTTTGATATAACGTTTGGTGTTACAGGAGACTCCATCTTTACCCATACCCAGGAGCGTTGAGGCGGTCAAGGAGACTACACCGGGAGTAGGTGAGTAGACTCTAGATGATGTTAGATGATCATCTCGACAAGAGAACTCGTCACAGGGAGAGCGATCCGTGGTGGATGTATCAGGGAAAGTTTTGATGGTGGTGTGATGAGTTTTATTATGGGACTATGAGTTACTCTCATAGGAGCATTTCCCATATATATTGGGGATTTTATTGAAAAAATAACTTTAAGTGGCCACTGCACCTAACAGGGAACTTTAGCGTAGCGCACCAAACAGGGAACTTTAGCGTAGTGCACCAAACAGGGAATCCATAAAGAAAAAGTGACTTTTTTCACCATTTTTTTTGTGGTCGCATTTGACCTTCAGTTTTTGTGTTGAGGGTCGACTGCGACCCTCGCTATAACAAGTGAGGGTCGCCGTCAACCCTGAGCAAGCATAACCTCTTCATCTTCTTCCTTCTTCCTCTCTTCATTTAATCAAAATTCGAAGACCCACAACATAGAAAGGTCATTTGGATGAGAAACGGGTGATGCAGTGCAGTGATATAATTTTGTGTTCCCCTCTCTCTCACTTGTATATATGAACCTTGATTGGTTGGATTGAGAAATTGCTGATGGTGGTGTTCTTGCAGGGAGTAGGGACAATTAGGATGAAACAGGAGTTGCCTGTTGGGTTTGGAAATGGGAATTGGGTATCTAACTGGGTTGGAGAAGGAGATGAACAATTGCTTGATAGATTGTTTGGATGCTAGCTAGGAAGGTGAGATAAGTTCCTCACTGGTTGCATCCAAGCAGGTTAAAACTCTACCAAATATGGTGTAGCCCAGGAGGGGCAACACGAATGGAATACGCAAGGAGGCAGTGTGACCTAGCGTACTTTGTTCAATGCGAGGATTTGAATGGTGGATTTAATTGACACTTAAGGGTGGATTCGCTAAAAACCGAGGAAAGAGGGGAACTCCCTTTCTCAATTAGGAACATTTGATGAGTACTTTCATTCCTTCATCTCTCATGGGAAAAAACCTATGCAGGTTACCAAAAAAGGGGTAGCAATAATGAAAAGTTGGATAAATCTTGGGTCCAATTAGGTGGGCCTTCCTTGTATAGATCCTTTTGTGTGAGTCCACTCTAGGGCTCAGGTCGATTGGCTCCATCAGATCTTTCAGTCCTCTCTTCCTTTAATAAAAAACTCGAGCTTTCGAGGAAGAAGGCAGAAGACGAAAGAGGTTATGCATGCTCAGGGTCGACGGCGACCCTCACTTGTTACAGGGAGGGTCGTAGTCGACCCTCAACACAGAAAATGAAGGTCAAATGCGACCATTAAAAAAATTGGTAAAAAAAAGTTACTTTTTCTGTACGGACTCCCTGTTTGGTGCACTACTGGCTAAAGTTCCTTGTTTGGTGCAGTGGCCAGTTAAAGTTATTTTTTGGTACTCATATATATATATATATATAAATATATATGGGCCAAGCTCTTTTAAGCTCAAGCTTAGGATAAGATAAGCTCAAGTGTGTGGTGGGGCCCACCTGGGGACCCACATCGGGATGGGGATGGGGAGGATTTCAAGGACTCCTTATGATCTTCCTATCTGCAAAAAATCAGCCCCAACTGTGATTTCTATCATCTCTATGGGCCCAAAAGTTTAATGGTCAATGGTCCATTCGGATCAATACATAGTCGATCCAACGGTCCAGTAAATTCGGATCTGACCGAAAGTTTGTAGACAGGTGCAATTTAGGGGGGTCATGTGTTTGGTCCATTTGGATGGACCAAACGTGGGTCCCACGAGCATGAGCTTACGAAATTCTATCCTAAGCTCTCTCTCTCTATATATATATATTTATATATTTCCCTATATATATAGTTCTGTTACTGTCAATTGCTTACATAGGAAACATTTTCTAAAGTGTAAACCTCACCCGTAATATCATGTGGGTATAGTGTGGGGATAAATTTCTATTAAAGTTAAAATGACTTAGATCCCTACACTAGTTGCATCATGAAATTGGAACCAATAAGGATACCTAATTTTGAGACGTGACAAGTTTGGTATTAGAGGATAAGCAGTTCAGGAAGTTAAAAGACACTAGAACTTTAGGAAGGAATAACATGTCTGTAGCAGATTATATACATGAGTTCACAAGATTGTCTCAGTTTGCTTCCTCGATCAGTAGACACAGATGAGAAGAAAACTGAAAGATGTCTGGAAGGAATGAGGCCTGATATGCACAAGGATGTAACTGTGGTAAAGAAACCTCTTAACTTTGTGGAGGCATTTACCAGAGCATACTGGTCAGAAGAAGAGAACTAGAAAATTCAGTAACAAGAAGCC
Organism: Persea americana; assembly: GCA_029852735.1. Lineage (NCBI taxonomy): Eukaryota > Viridiplantae > Streptophyta > Magnoliopsida > Laurales > Lauraceae > Persea > Persea americana. Next base: position 59,051,325 of record CM056810.1, read on the forward strand.
AAGAGGAAAGAAGTAGCCCCAGCTGCTAAGAATATTCCTCATCAGAGTAAGAAGTCAAGGCCACCAGGAAGTTCTAAAAAAATAGTGACTTAGGAATTTTGTGGAAGAAGGCATGCGGTTGGTGAATGCCGCAGATAGACTGGTGCTTGTTTCCATTGTGGCTCACTTGAACACCAGATAAAAGATTGTCCATGGAGGCAGGATTATGGAGTACTGCAACAATAGATGTACAGACCTCTATCTCAGACATCACAGCAGAGACCGCCAGTATCTCAAAGACCTGTTCAGCAACAACAATTCAGGTCTCCATTGCAGAAACAGAGTCCACCCCAACAGTTCCAAACTCAGCAGAGACCCCAGATGGCTGGGCGGGTTTATGCACTTACTGGGCAGATGCAGAAGCTGCGAGTAATGTGGTGGAAGGTATACTTTCTATTTGTGATCATGATGCTTAGTCTTATTTGATCCTGGTTCCGCCCATTCATATATTTCTCCCTCTTTTGCTGTTGTTATTGATGGAAGTCCAGCACAGTATAATATATTTTGACTGTTTCTAGCCCTATAGGTAAGAAGATGGTATGTGATGTTTATTTCCCAGATTGTGTGATTAAAATAGGGGGATATGAGTTGTTAGCTAATTTGATAGTGCTAGATATGTATGATTTTGATGTGATATTGGGGATGGATTGGGTGGCTGCTTATCATGCCAGCATGGATTGCTTTGCCAAGACAATTAGTTTCCGGATTGATGAAGTTTCTGGATTGATGTTTGAAGGAGCTAAGAAGGCTAGTAGTACCCCTATGATTTCAGCCTTTAAGGCTGAGAGGTTGATTCAAATTGGTTTTGAGGGGTATATTGCTTTCATTACTGAGAATAAGCAATCTAAGAAGTTAGAAGATATTTCGGTTGTTTATGAATTTCTGGATGTGTTTCCGGAAGAGATTGCCGGCTTGCCACCGGTGAGAGATTGATTTTACTATTGAGTTGATGCCAACGACTGCCCCTATTTCCAAAGCTCCATATAGAACGGCACCTGCGGAGTTGGGGGAATTAAAAGGACAATTGCAAGATTTGTAGCAGAAGCGATTTAGTCGTCCTAGTGTATCTCCTTGGGAAGCTCCAGTGTTCTTTGTGAAGATGAAAGATGGCTCTCAGAGAATGTGCATTGATTATAGGTAGTTGAATCAAGCATGGATGAAAATAGTGGCCGCCACCGCCACGCTATGGCCGATTTATTAGCCGTTGCACCCGTAGCGGCCGCTACGTCCGCTACGGGGTGAGAAAAATTCCTACTTTTCAAAATTTTTTAAAATGCATAATAAGACTTATTTCTTTTCTTCTTCTCTACAAATAACATTTCTACACAACTCTTCTACCCTTTTATGTTTAAAAGAACACCAAAAAGCACATGATCTTGCCGAATTACAGTTGATACAGAGAGTTCTTCTCAATGATTATTCTCTAAGTACATCCTATTAGACACCCCCTTTGGTAGATGTATTTTTTTCTCTAGGTACTCTTAAGTCTTGACTTTCATGACATAGTTTTTTCTTTTATGAGCCTTTCATTAATTTCTAAGTTAGCATAACTAAGCAACATGAACACATGTGAAAACATTGATCATTACTATTATTTTCTATTTATACAGTGATACAGGACCTCATACAGTGAGGGGACCGCTACGCCCCCTTACCTTAGTTACTTTTGCAAAAAAAAATGCATTTTCTCTCATTTTCCAATATTCTAGATTTTCTAGAATTTTTTCATTTTTTTTTTTACGATTTTTCCAAATCGCACCGCTACGTAGCGTTTTGGCGGCAGGCCACTACGCCCGCCGCTACCGCTATTTTCATCCTTGGAATCAAGTGACAATCAAGAATAAATATCCTTCGTCTAGGATAGATAAATTGTTTGAACAGTTGTAGGGGGCATGAAGATAGATCTGAGATCTGGATACCATCAATTGAAATCAAGATGTCCCAAAGATAGCTTTCAGAATGAGGTATGGACAATTTGATTATTGGTTATGCCTTTTGGATTTACTAACACACCCGCAACTTTAATGGCATTGATGAATAGAATCTTTGCTCCATATTTGCATCAGTTTACTGTTGTTTTCATAGATGATTTTCTGGTTTATTTGAGGTCTAAATAAGAGCATGCACAACATCTTAGGACCTCTTTGCGGTTGTTAAGAAATAATGTTTTGCATGCAAAGTTGTAGAAATGTGATTTATGGTTGGAGCAAGTGATTTCCAGGGAAGGAGTTTCTGCAGATCCTTCAAAGATTGAAGCAATTGTAAATTGGGAAAGCCCAAAGAATGTAGCAGAAATAAAGAGTTTCCTAGGATTGGCTGGTTATTACAGGAGATTCGTGTAGGGATTCTCCACTATTTCAGCTCCTTAAACTAAATTAACAAGGAAGAGTGTGACATTTGTTTGGTCTGAAGAATGCGGACCTAGTTTTCAGATGTTGAAGAAGTTAACTTCCTAGTTTTTCCTTACCTACAGGTGGTTAAGGTTTTGTGATTTTTACAGATGCATCCAAGATTGGTTTGGGTTGTGTCTTGATGCAGAATGGTCTGGTGGTGACATATGGATTTAGGTAGCTGCGCGAACAAGAGAATTATGCTACCCATGATTTGGAACTTGCAACAGTAGTCTTTGCTTTAAAGATTTGGAGGCATTACTTATATGGAGAGAAGTTTGAAGTCCATTCAGATCACCAGAGTTTGCAATCTCTCTTTTCTCAAAAAGATGTGAATATGAGACAACGCAGGTGGATGGAATATATGAAGGATTATGATTTTCCTATCAAATACTTTACAGGAAAAGGCAATGTGGCTGCTGATGCACTTAGCATAAAGTCGGTGATGATAGCCTGTATGCAGGGAGAAATGGGCTTTGATAAAACAATTCAGGGACATGGATGTAGATTTCTAGTTGTGCAGTGATGGTGTAAATGTTGGCAGCAATGTCTATATTTTGAGCCAATGATTCTTCAGAAGATTAAAGATAATCAGCAGCTAGACCAAGATTTGGCCAGAATTTTATGAAGCAATTTTACTAAAAGACCAGATTTCAAGATAGTGAATTGTGTATTGTATTTTCGGGAAAGATTATGTGTACCTGACGTGGTGATGCAGCAGCACCAATAGTCCACGGGAGATACATTCGCGGGCCACATGTGGGATCCATTGAAGCCTAAGAGATTTCTTATTTTTTAGTTGTCATTAGTTTCTAATTTTGGTGAAAAGTTGTAATTAGGATTAGGTTTCTAATTTGGGTAGTACTCTTATCTTGTTTCCTAGTTTGATTAGGTTGTTTCTTAGCCCTTAGGTCTCTGTTATTATTTATATGGCATTGTAGATATCATAATCTCAGAGATTTGAGTAAATAGAAGTTTCCCTCATGGGTTTTATCGTTGGAAAGTGTCTTCATCGTGTGATTGTTTCTGTGGAATCCCTGATTGAGTTGCGGCACCTATGATCCTAACCCTAAGATTGCATCAATTGGTATCAGAGCCGAACGGTCCCTCGATTGGACGGCGTGATTACCCCTATCCATCCCATCTCCATTCCATAATCCATCCGTCCATCACCCCCCCTCCTAACACAGTTTGGTCTGACCCATAGAGTCTGAGACCAGTGGAGTAAAGTTAGCAAAGCAAAGTCAAAGGGCACTTTCAATAGATCAACGGTTGAACCTTCTTTTCGCAATATTGGAGCCATCTGCAGTCAGATTTTACATCGATTTTGTTCGCTGCGTTCGTGAAAAGCAGATCTACAAACAAGGTCAGTCGAGATTTTAAACTTGCATTAAAAAAAAAAACCTCCTAAGAAGCATATAGAAGTGGAATCTTCATCTTCATCCATGGAAGACTTGACTGGCTCTACTACTGAAATGTTCGTAATGATTACCCAAATGCAAGCAACTCTTGCAAGAATGGAAACTAGATTAGCCAATTTAGAAACTAATCGGCGTGCGGATAATCATCGAGATGATGAAGAAAATATTTGGAATCCACGAGATCAACAGACAGTCAATGTTGATCGAGATTTAGGAATTAAACTCGTGATTCCCGAATATGATGGAAAATTGAAGCCTGATGAATTTATGGATTGGTTAGTCTGAAAAATATTTTTGCACACAAACCAATGACTGATGACCATAAACTCACTTTGATAGCAACTCAATTTCGCAATTATGTTGTAATTTGGTGGGCCGAGTTGCAAAAGAAGAGAAGGAGAACCAAAACATAGATCCTGTTGAGACACATATTGAGATGAAAATTCTTTTCAAGCAATAGTTCCATTCGGTCAACTACTCCAGAGATCCGCGTTCAAGTTTTCAAGATTTAAAACAAGGATCCAAGACAGTTGTTGAGTATTCTAATGAGTTTCTAACAATGCAAGCTTGTTGTGGCTTGAATGAGGATGATGATGTGTTAGTTGACATATATTTTCATGGGTTAAGAGTTGATATCAGTGTTAGGAAATTCGGGTCGTTTTGGTTGAAATTTCCGAATAATTTTGGTTCGTTCGCTCTACCGAAACGAACAGGAACATGTAATTCTTCATCCTAGGATTCGTTCCAATTCGTTCGATTCGGTCCGAATTTTATGATTTCGGCCAATTCGTCCAAGCATTTCGGTTCCCTTTAAAATAAAATAAAAAATGAAAACTGAAGGGGCTCTTTTTTTTTTTTTTTTTAACTTACAAGTAAATTTACCTTTTTGCTTAGAGAAATTACTGGGCTCCAACGTGGAGCCGCCCATCTATTAAAATCTAAATAACTATTATGGGCCATATCGCTGCATCGCCTTAATAAAATTATATTCTAATAAAAAATAATTTATTACGAATAAGCTAGCCAAGTTTCACTCTATTATGAAATAGCCAATCAAATATAAATCGACATATTGCATTGATTTAGTGCAATAAATTAAATGTATCATATATTATTTTTCATTTTAAAGTATAAAATATTCTTTTTCGAAATATTTCACCGAAATCTTCGAATTGGCCGAAAGAAAATCATTTGGAAGGCAAACCGAAATGGTGTCTGAATTGAATTTCATAACACTGTTTGATATACAACATTTCGTTGCATTAAATTTTTTTAATAATGCGGATGAGTGAGATCATTCAACATGCCATCAAGGCCGAGGATATTGCAAATTATCAAGCCCAAAAATTTAACGTGTCTACATGGTCCGCACAAAAGATCTCATCAATGCAAGATTCTAAACCAAGGAGTTCATCGGAGAAAGTTTTCACTAAGCCCGAAAGTCAATATAAGATCACTTGCTTTCATTGTAAACAACAGGGGGTGCAATGGAATGTTCCGAAAGCATCAACCTCATCGAGAATGAAAGTGATGTGAAGGATAACTCGAGGATCCTACAGGGAAATAAATTGAGGCTGAGATTGAGGAATTAGAGATCCTCCACCCTTTTGAAGGTGAATCTCTCATGGTCATCAAAGAGACTACATCAACTATTCAAAAGAAATGGTTAAAAAATAATATTTTTCGCTCAAAAGGTAATGTCAATGGGCAAGCATGCACAGTAATGATTGATGGAGGCAGCTGTGAAAACATTATCTCTCAAGCTCTTGTGGATCAATTGCAGCTGAAGGTTCGAAAGCATCATCGTCCCTATTTTGCTAGATGGCTAATGACAGGTGATGAAGTGCAAGTGAGATATGCATGTCCAGTTACTTTTTTTTTATTGGTGATTCCGTTGGTGAAGATTATACAGATATACTGTGGTGTGATTTGCTACCAATGGATAGTGGTGATATCTTATTGGGCCACCCATGGATGTATGACAAGAATGGAAATTATGGCATGCGCGACAACACATACACATACATGCATGGTGAAAAGCAAGTCACACTCCATCCAATGAAACCAGAACTGCCGAAGACAGGATCAAGAGGCTGTCTCACCAAGGAAGCACTTCAAGTACACAATGTCTATAGAAGTAACATCAAGAAATATCGAGTTCTAGGTCGAACTCTTTTCCAACAGAAGGAGTGGGGGGTAGGGGGCACCAATAGTCCACGGGAGATACACTCGTGGCCCACATGTGGGACCCATTGGAGCCTAAGAGATTTTCTTAGTATTGCGAACTAGTGATTTAGATGGTAATTTATAATAATTATTTGTATTTATGAGTTTTTCTAAGTGGTTTAGATGTGGACCAGCTTAGTTTGAGGGTTAGAATGTGTTTTGAATAACTTTGGAAAGTTTTGAGAGCGTTTTGGCCAAGTTGGGTGACTTTAAAGGCCTAAGTGTAGAAGTCGTGAAAGTTTGGGGGGGGGGGGGGGGGGGGGGGGGGGTTGTTATTTGTAATTTCTGAAAATTCCCATTTTTATTCCATTTGATAGATAAAATTATTATTCCCTACAACTTTCATGTTTCGTCTGAACCCATTTGACACCAAGAAACCCTTAGTTCTATGGCTTTTTAGTCTACCGGCATTTCGGTGTGGGAATTGTGCAGCTCCTTCCTTGAACCATTTCTTCGTCCTCCGCCATTGTAGCCCGACTCCGTGCTAGGTCAGCGATCCAAGCCTGCGACAAGGCACGAGGCCCGCCCAGGGCCCAACGGTCATATTTTTTGACCCCCCACCCCCCCAAAAAAAAAAGACTGTTTATAGTTGTGTGTGCGTATACCCCTGTTTATATTTTTTTTTGGGTTTTGTTTGTGTGAGTTTGGGTGTTGGGGGGGGGGGGGGGGGGGGGGGGGGGGGATGGGGGGTGGTGGTGTTGTGGGGGGGGTTTGTTATTAGTGTCTTTTGATCATTTTTTACCATTATACCCCCCTAACTACCATAAAACGGTTATATGAGGGGGTATTTCTTGTCATTTTACCACTTAGGAACTCTATAAATACCCCTCATTCCTCTCATTTCTCTACACTCATCTACTCTCTCATTTCTGACACTCCCTCTAAGGTTCTAAGCTCTCTTGAGTCTCTAAAGTCTAAGCTCTCTAAGAAGTGAAGAGTGAGAGTGACTTCTCTAAAGTGAAGGAGATCTCTAAGGACTTCTCTATTAGCTCTCCCCCTCTCATAAAGGCATTATTATTTTGAGTCTTATTTAGCAATAATATACACAGTAATATTATATATTAAGTCTCATCTTCTCCCCTTTCATATATAAATTATCACAACAAACAGTTTTTAACCTTGACTTCTCGTGTATGGGAGCATTTTTTCAGAGTTAAAAGTCCCAAATCCCAGAGGAGGAATAGATTTAAAGGCACAATGTAAATATTGCAAAGATCTCCTCAGCACCAAATCAGTAAGTGGCACTAGCCACCTTCTTAGACACATGAGATCGTGTGTGCCCAGACACAAATACCGCCGGCGCTAGGGAAGGGAGCGGGACCATCCAAACACAACTTTCTCAAACGAATTCAAGTGGTGGTTTAGGAGTTTTTAACTATGACTCTAATAATGTTAGATATCAACTTGTAAGGTTTTTAATAGTTCGCCAATTGCCGTTTATACTTGCCGAAGGCTGACACTTTGAAAGATTAGGCTTTGTTCCTTCATGCCAGAAAATATCTAAAGTTACTGCCAGAAATGATGCAGTAAAAACTTTTTTTAAAGAAAAAGAGTTTAAAACATATTTTTCAAAACATACCTAGAAAAGTGGCTTTAACTTCAGATTTATGGACCTCTAAACAAAATGTGGGGTGCATTGCAATCACATCACATTATATTGATAGTGATTGGGTGATGCAGAAAAGAATGATTTCGTTTTCTTTACTAGAGTTCCCACACATTGGTGCTAGGATAGGGTCCACCATCCTTGAAAAACTTAGAGAATATAATATTGAAAATAAAATAATTAAATAAAATAATTGCTGTAACTTTAGATAATGCAAGCTCTAACAATGTCGCAGCAGATTTACTAAAACCTGCACTTCAACTTGATTTAAATGGAGCTCTCTTTCACAATAGATGTGCACCACATCATAAATCTTATCGTACAAGTAGGGGTAAAATCTATTAAAGATGATTTAGAGATAATTAAATGGATTGTAGGTTTCATTTTTTGTTCTCCCTCACGAAAACAATGGTGGAGGGATATATGTGTAAATGTGGGTCTAAGACCCAAGAAAATATCACAAGACGTAAAGTATCGATGGAGTTTTACCTATAAAATGTTAAAACAAGTATGTGCCTATAAAATAGCACTAAATTAATATTGTCAACTTAACACATGAAAATATTTATGTAAGTGATGATAGATGGACCCTTCTAGAGATAATAAGAGATTTTTTCGAAGTTTTTCATGATGCTACCTTGTTTTTTTCGGGGGTATATTATCCCACATCAACTCAAGCTTTAACCCATTTTTATGAAATAAGTCTTACTTTTAGAAAGTACAGAGATTTTTAGCTTTTCAACTTATGTGTGTACGAGGCAAAGTTTTCACAATATTGGAGAATAGCTCCTTTAACATGTATAGCTGCTGCATTAGACCCTAGATTGAAATTAGGTGGTGTGGAAACCCTTATTGGAGAAATAAACTCTAACATGAATACAACTAATATAAATGACACGTCTACATTAAGAACACAATTACAAACACTTTATTTGGATTATGCTACCCGATTGGGTAGATCCATAACACCCACGGTCCCAACAGGCCCTCCCTAGGTACCGGGTACAAAGAGGGAAAAAGAAGGCAATTTGGGGTATTATGAGGAAATCTCACGGAGGTGACGACTCTTCTTCCGGAGGATCCTCTTACAACCTTAATGAATTAACAATGTACCTAGGAGACAACATTTTTTATATTATATATTTTTTTTGGTTGAAGAGAGAGTGGCTGGCAATTCATCATTGTACTTGAAAGTGCTTTAATGGCACATCAGATTGCTTTTGACTCTCTTCCTTTATAAAAAAGATGTGAGCATTTAATGCAATGGAAAAAGTTATATGAAACCCAAATGGAGCCAAATATAAACCAAATGGGGGCCTGCATGGTCTTGGGCCAAATAATTGTTTAACTTTAAAATGTAAATATTATAAGCAAGGCACAAATTTGAATTTATGTTCCACTATATTAATTTTAAATAATTATTGTCAAATGATGTATGAATCTGTATCTGTGTAGTACCTCCGTGTCGGTATCGTATCTTACATGATACCATACCCATATCTGTGTCCCGGTATTGTATCTTACATGATACCGTACCCATATTCGTGTCCTAAAATTTTGGAGCTGGCGTGTCGAATCCCCATACCCCATGTCCATGTTCGTATCTGGGCATCATAGCCCCCAAGAAATCAGGAAGAGGCACTCGCATGTATTTATAATATTACAGTTTTTAGATATTACAAAATAACCCTATATTTCTTATAATTACAGAAGTCCTTCAAAAAACTCACAAAATAGTTCAAGCATTGCTCTGAATAAAAAAAATCTTCCGGGAGAGGAATTTTATTCGAACTCCAGAGCCATATAAATGTCGCCAGTTATGGATATTACAAAATAACCCTATATTTCTTATAATTACAGAAGTCCTTCAAAAAACTCACAAAATAGTTCAAGCATTGCTCTGAATAAAATGATCTTCTGGGAGAGGAATTTTATTCGAACTCCATAGCCATATAAATGTCGCCAGTTATGTAGATCTCGATTGGGTAGGATTGCCTAATGATTGTAAATCAATATCCTGGTGTTGTAATTTTATCGGAGGAAACTTGGTGACATAAAAGACAAAAAAACAACAGGCAGTAGCAAGGCTGAAAGCAGAAGTGAATATCGTGCTATAGCTCATGCAACATGTGAAGTTCTATGGTTAAGATCATTGTTGTCAGAATCCTATAATTAGTACGCTGAATCCTACGATTTGCAATATGATTCACGATACGATTTGACGAATGGGTATGAGTACAGTTCCGATTTTCTAAACAATTGTAAAGCTAGCTATTGGGAGAACTTGGTTATGATATACTTGATCTATGCATTGTGACAATAAAGTCTGCCATTCATATCACCTTCCAATCTTGTGTTCCATGAGTATGGCAAAATACTAAAACTTGTGAACAGAAGCATCATCAGAGAGAAAATTGAAAAACGGAAGCATTTGTACATTGTGAGCTCAGAGGTGGAAGATAATTTTACTTAGGCTCTTCCTCAAGATCAAGCTCAATCTAAGTTAGTCAAGCCAAGCCATAATTGACATCTATGCCTAGCTTGAGGAGTGTTGAGTGTTATATGCCTTCTTCACAAGTCCTCATAACTTTGTCCTCTTCTTTGATTGGAAGAAGCTGCAAGACCTACTTTGTAACCAGTGCAAAATACCATTAATAAGATAATAACTTCAGACACTTCGTTCAGGTGCAACTTCTTCTACTTCCTTTCAATTTCAACTATTCGCTTTTCTTCTTGATCCCCTTTCTTTCTCAATGAAACCCTGACCCTAATACTTAAAATCATCACAACCCTAAGACCTAAATCATACACATAAATTCAAATTTTCTAATTTATTTCTACACCTCAAATTCATAAGAAGCAAAAACAATTAAAAAAAGAAAAAGAAATGGAAAAGAAATAAATCATAGACCAACACTATCTCACTGAGACCGTTCATCAGTCTGACAAAAAGTAACATATAGTAACTACCTGAAGGCGTTTTCCAAGATGAACTTCAACTTCAGTACCAATAGATATGCTTGCCAGTGATTTTAGAGGATCAACAGTAGGATCAAGAGAGAACAAGCCAGGGATCTGGGGGGCATACACCATTCTCCACCTAGCTTGTCCAAACTCTCCCTGTCCTTCAATTCTAGGTAGCAAAGTCTCAAGTGTCGCAGTTGCAAGTTTCTTGAATGCAAGTTGGCCATCATGTTCCAATAGAGATCCTGCCAATTGACTCTCAAGGACTTTGGCAGCCTGCATGAAGGATCTTGTATGAGGTAGTTTCTTAAAGTTTTATATACAAATAAAGACATCTACATAAGTTGAAAAGCAGCACTATCAAACCCAACACAGGTCATGAAAAAACTAGTTAAAAGGAAAATATATATATATATATATATTTATATATAGTAACAAGAAGGGGAAAGCAACGACATGACACGAGCATCTTGTTTTTGGTATAAACACCTGCATCTTAGAAGTTGCAAACTAAAGTAAGCAAAATTTTCTGTATGACAATTTTTCATTTTCAACCGGTTCAATTGCATCTCCATTGATGCAGCTCAACTGCGCAAGAACTAGGGACTACAGAAGGCATTCCACACGATCACCCAAGTCCAATTATATAGGCTTTTCAAGGACAACAGCCCCATTGGACTAACTAAAGCATACAGCAAAAGCTCAAACACTAGTGGTTGTGCTAAGTTTACTTTCTACTTTCAGCTAGTGTTCAATGGGGACAAATTTTGCTCATTAGAAGTATTCATATATCAGTTAGTTTGTTTATTAGGAGTCTTAGTTTGAGTTTGGTTTCTTGCGTCTTTTAGAACTTAGAAGTCATAAAATGAGTCCTTTTAGGAGTTTGGAGTCCCTTCACTTGATTTGCTTTCGAAGAGTCTTAGTTGATTTGAATTTTGAGTATTATAGTTATAAACAGCTTCAAAGGGGCGATTGATTGAAAAATGTCACAAAAAACTGTCCCACAGCCTGCCCGCGTTCTTTTCAAAAACCAGTTCGGCCAACTGACCCTAATTGCACAGGATCTTGAACTAGAATCCGTGAGAATCAGCTGTGAAAAGGTCAATCAAAATAGCACCTACAACCTTTCCAACACCCACCTGCTTAACTGCATTCAACAGACACAAGCAATGCCGAAAACCTTCCCAAATTCTTCCCGTAAATAGTTCCACATACGGCCAAATAACAGTAGATTAATCCAGCCTCGTAAAACCACATTACAACATTTATAACAGCCGCATACCAGCTCCTGCTACAGCCTTAATTGACACAAACTCTGTTCCTTAAACCTCTCCCTAAACAGTCCATAAACATGAGTCAATTAAACCTCCCCCTAAACATTCGATAAATAGTCAACCTTTAAATAGTAACTGATTGAAAGTCCTGTAACTCCAACCTGTTCTTTAACGAGTCCAATTATCAGAACTTGAAAAGTCCTGAATTCAGTCCTGAACACAATCCTTTGGCCACTTCAATTCAAACTTTGATTCCAAATCCAATCCAATACAAGCATCAGAAGCTTCTTTGAATAAGTATAGATGTGCACTCAAATTGATCAATCCTTTCAGAAAGAGATGTACACCCTTTTAGCAGACGAATTATAATAGAGTCTGATGGGTATCCCTAAGTTTTGTAGTTAACCAAGTGTTAGACCTGGCTAACATGCAGGAAACTCATTATCTGGATAAAGGTGGTAAAAATAGCCACCGGATGACTCGTGCTGACCGCATTAAAATGTTTCTACAAATGCATATAAACTAGATGATCCGTTGACTGACATTTTGTTTGCAACAGTGGCGCAAAGATAAGAGTGTTCAACATCATCATTGACAGGGAAACGAATCACAATATGTCCTTACAAGTAATCTAGAAGTTACAACTGCTGACTGAGAAACAGCCACAGCCATATTGAATTATCAACCAACATGGGAGAACGATACAGCTATGAAATTAATGTTCAGAGTGGCACAGGCAGCGTGTTGGTGCTAGGAGCCACCAATACTGGTGGTAATACAGATCATTATAAAAAATCTAACTTGTATTGATTGGGATAATCCTCTTTTAAAGGGATATGACTGTAATCTCTTGTAATCACCCCAATTAATGGGATTAGATTGATAGGCTGACTTACTGCATTTAGCACGAGGATTACTATAAAGTAAAAGCCTTATCCTAAGGAAAGGCACTCAATTCATTAATAATTTCTCCTCTTGTGATCCTTTCTTCTTGTATATCCTTTTGGTTGACATGGTATCAGCGCCCATGCTCAATAAGGGATTTATATTTTCAGCATAGTGAGAGCAATCAGTTGAAGTAAGCCTCATCTGCAATCCTTAGTTCTGGGTGATCCATATGGGATCTTTCGTGATCAAGGAAACATATCAGGATCTTTGATTGATCATCTATCTTATGATAAGATAGATCTGGAGGCATTTTGGATAGACCTGAAAGCATTTTGCATTCATCGAAGACACTTTGTGAAGAAACAGTTGCCACACTGTTTGGGTATTCTGATCATCCGCGATTAACTTGGAGATTAGTTATCATGAATAAATCAGATATAAAGTCTTACTCAGATCCTCAAAGGAATTATTACAGTTGCCAACTGTATCCAATTTAAATACCCATCGATCTTCTGTGGGGCCCAATAGAGTTGTCAGATCAGGATGAAAATTACAGCACAAGGTCAACTACCCTGATTAAATATTTCTGCATTTTTTTCCAGATTTTTTGGAGCTCTCACAGTATGGATTTTGTTGATTCTTCACTCAGCATTTTCAGGGACCATTGAGAATTGTGATACGGTGACCAAATCAAAGGTTTTCCCATTCATTTAGAAGAATAAAAGTCAATAGGTTTGAATCTGTAAAGAGTGGTGTAATTAATTTACCATGAGGAGAAACAAATGGCACATCTTTAAAATATGATGCATCGATTGTGATGAAACGCCCCCCTCCCTCTCTTTGGAATATAACCCTTATGGCTTATACCCTTTCCATTCACTTGCATGCCCAACAAATATCAATCTTAAGTAACTGTCTCTTCATTGATTTAGAATGTGGACAAAACAGACACTCATAAAAAATTTGGAGGAACAGGAATAATGGAGCATTAGGAGATACCACAAGTTTGAAAAATTACTTTCATTCTCATTCAAAATGTGCGCACATGGACAACTGGACAGCAAAGTTGTCCATGGTTATACTTCAAACTTTCTGCTATAATCAATTTATTATCCTTTATGGTTCTTTCTGGGAGAATCTAACCTTGAAATAATGATTCTTTATAGTGAGATTAAATGTGATCACAAATCATTCTTTAATTCAAACCCTATTAGTTAACCTAAATTGATCTTATTTCTTGGAGAATGCTAACACACTGTTGAGAGGCAAGATATGTATTGTAATTCTGGACATAAGCCATCAGCTTATATGACAAATAGATCACTTACTGATTTGATGCAACTGTTCCTGTGCACATTATCAATGTTTAAAGTTAAACTGCCTAAATTATAAAGAAATTTCACAATACATGGCAACACATAACGGCATTGAGGATGACTTTCAGATACCACTGAAATGGAAATGTAGATCAAAGGACTACCTCAGTAGGTGAGAGAACATCCTGTTCCACAGAGCGTGTTGAGGTCACCACCAAATTATCCTGCCAATTACTGGCTCGACCTTGGATCCTGAATTGCCACTCCGATCCAACCAAGGCTAAATCCAGTGTCGGATCTAGTCCCAGATCAGGTTCAAATTTTGCTATGTTAAGATGGTCACTTTTAAGCCTCACCTGCATATCAACAGCCCAACATGAATGGAACCCAAAGGAGTTATGAACTAAATATTCAACAACAGAACCATATTCACAAGAGGGTACTAAAAAGAGAATGGTCTCACCTGTGTGGCAACTAAATTCACATCTCCATTTTCAAATTTTAAAATTCCTTTAGGTTTTATCCTTTGGGGATGAGCTATGCCATTAAGCTCAAGCTCCCCACTGACGGCGAAGTTGAGAATCAAAGGATATACTATCCTCAACTTTGGTCCAAGAAGAAGCTTTAGATCAGTGAGGCGAACATCAACAGTCGGTTTAGTATTGTCTTGCTCCATTTTCTTTTCAACTTCAGGACGTTTGCCTATAAATAAACAAACCTTTTCTTGAGTAAACAAGATACCATACAGAAGTAAAACAATCACCTACTTTATCATTCAGATCCCCATACACTACATCCCCTTTTCGTGTTTTCGTGAAGACTAAAGAATGAGACATTTTAAAAGGCCCATCAACATTTAGATAAAGAGTATTTAAAGAAAAAAGACATTTCCACAACTAAGATTTCAGCTTCATTTACTCTTTGACCCAAGTATTGTGATATTAAAAATATTTCGAAAGCTCTACATCATGCTAATAGAGGAGAAAACATATGCTATGGCGATAACACAATTCAGGGTTGCCACCAACTATAGTCTTCTCTCACTGCCTGTGTCCACTCTATAACCTCTCCTTGGATTGTGATCGAGGACTTAAATTCGGTTAGGAGTAGTTATGAAAGATAGGGGGAGCCAAACCAAATCTGAGATCTATGAATCAACTCAACGACTGCAGTTTAGAGGACATACAGCTCAAAGGACAACTTCCTTCCTGGCCGAACTCATCTATTGGTCCAGCTAGAATTGCTTGCAAGCTTGATAGAGCATTAATTAACTCTTATTGTATGAATTCTATGCCACAATTCGAAGGTACGTTACTCCCTCCTGGCTTGCCCTAAATTTCGGTGACAACATTTAAGATACTTCTATTCTTTGGACTCTATTTAGGACCAACTATCTCCTCTATTTAGGACTCTGAAGGGGGTATTTGTACAAATCCCGACCATATCAAAGATATCTTTGTTGAACACTTCCGAAGCATTTTGGCACCTACTGATATCAGGCCCCCTGCTCAATCAGACCTCTCCCACATTCCTATGACTGGCAAGCTCAACGAAAAAGATGCTGCCCAGATCTGCAAGCCTGTTGAAGTCTCCAAAATTGAATTTGCCATCAAGAGCTCCAGCCCTTGTAAATCACCTGGGCCGGCCGGATGGATTCAATGCTCATTTTGTCAAGGTCTGCTGATAAATAATTGGAAGAGATGTCTCCTCGCCTATTCAAAATTTATTCTAGTGTGGAATGCTTCTGAAACAAGTCAACAGCACCTTCATCGCTATGATTCCTAAAATGGAATCTCCCACCTATCCTTCTGATTTCAGGCCAATCTCTGACAAATGAATTGTACAATATTATCACGTAAGTCTTGGCCAATAGGCTGAAACCTTACATGAGCAAGCTCATCAATCCCTGTCATTATCCTTGGACAAGCCATAAGTGACACAACATCCTTCTTTCCCATGATCTCATCAATGGTTTCCACCTAAACAGAGGCTACCAAAAAATGTATCTAAAGCTGGATATTACAAAAGCCTTCAACAGCATCAAATGGGACTTTGTAAAATCAGCTTTCAAGATTTTTTTATTCCTTCCCTGATCAAGCAATAAAATGCATAATGGAATGCGTAAAAGCACCTTCTTTCTCAGTGCTTGCCAATGGCAAGGCTTCAGGATTCTTCAAGAGTGATCCCACCCTCCCCCTACCTATTCTGTTTAGTGATGGAGCTATTCTTTGTTATGCTATCTGCTTGTGTGGCCAATGGTATAATTCCTACCCCTATCCCTCCACAAGGAATCTTCGAATTCCATGCTGGTTTGGGTATAAACTGTGAGAAAAGAAGTGGTGTTTTCAAACTGTGATGATCGGCCCAAGTCTATTATTGCAGCCGCTCTCAATTTCAAGCCAGGCGAAATGTCCATTAACACCATGGTATACCTCTGATCTTTACAAGAATCAAACTGGAGCACTGCAGTCATCTAATCAGCAAGCTGAGACAAAGACTATCAGGTTGGAAGGCCAAACTGCTATCATTTGCAGGAATAATAGAACTCATAAAATCCACTCTCAACTTTTGTGCCAACCTGTGGAGCATGGCGGGCTTGGATAGAGATTTGTTAGAGCAATTGTTGATGCTGTTATTCAGAGGCAAGTGTGGTAAAAACACGCAGAAGAAAGTCTATATGGTTGGAATAGGTCTATAACAAATATATAAAAAGAAATTCCTTCTGGGATCTCCTTGTTCCATCCATAGTTGTCAATTCCATTCCGGTCGTCGTTCCGGTCAATTAGGGCATTCCGTTCTGGAAAAGACGCTCTTAAAAAGAAAAAGAAAAAAAAAACATACCTGAATTGCAAACATTAAAACGCATTGGAAGATATGGAAAAGGCAAAATAAAACATAGAACATTCAAAATTACTCTTAACAAATTGTTAAATGTTAAATGAGAAACAATTTAAAATTGAGAAACATAAGACGTGCTGCTTAAAGGACAAAAAGGACACTAGACAGTTGGATGCTCGGAGCTATGGGCATATATATATATATATATATAGAGAGAGAGAGAGATATTTTGCAGGAGAAAAAAGGCAGCATAGAAAAAAAAATATAATAAAATAAGTTACCGGAGCCAAGCTAGAAGCCTAGAGCTCTTGGTAAAGAGAAAGCAAGCAGCAGCTTAGAAAAATTAAAAAAAAAAGAAAAAGAAAAAGAAAAGGCAGCTGTTGGTTAAGACAGATTTACTGAGGCCAGCTGGAGCTCTTGGCAGAGAGATAGAAAAGAAGCAGCAGCAAGGAAAAATAAAAAAAGAAGAAGAAAAGACTGCTGTAAGAACAGTTGCAGGCAGAGAACTACTAAAAAATAGAAAAGTAGTCAACATGTAACATGTGACAGAAAAGTTTCTGCCTTTTGGCAGTCAGCATTATTAATGAAAAGAAAAAAAAAAAAGGTGAGAGATGGAGCTCTCCACTAGTTTTTTCAAGCAGAAAGCTCTGTTTCCATCTCTCGGCGAACGAAAATGGCCTCTGCCTTTCGCCAGTCAGCAGACACAGAGAAAGAGAAGGTGAGATCGTGAGAGATGGAGCTCTCGACTGTGCTGGTGCGCTCGATCGCTGTGGCTGCTTCGACTCTACAGGTATGTTGGGTGCTTGATAAGTGCTTAATTGTTTACAATTTGAGCCCTACTAATTGGTTTATCTTGTGCTAGTTCATGGTTATATTATTTGTTTTTACATTGTCTTTGTTATTTTTAATGAAAAGGTCAAAAGGAGGTAAAAGAGAAGAATTTCAGCAAGAAAAGAATTAATTGAGAGATTCAAGTGTGAATCCCAGGGGATGTACGGCCAGGTGGGCCCTCCCTATTCTTTCTGGGGATTTGAAATTTGAAATTAAAGTGGAGCCCTAGAGGGAAAGTGTTGAAGACTCATAGCATAAACCAAAAAGGAAAGAGAAGGAGAGAAGAAAAAGAAGAAAACAGCCCAACTATGTGTTACACACCCAAAGGGGGTCCCACACCTATTGCAAAGAGAGGAATCTCAGAATTTGGTAATTCTTTCTCAAGTCCAAGTGGCGCCCAAGCATGGAGAAGAAAAAGGAGAAAAAGAAGGAAGTTCCCAAGAAAGAGTCCAAGCTAAGCTTAGAAGTCCAAGAAGGGGGTCCCACACTCTGTTGCACGCCCCATATGGGCCCACTCTCATGTCAAAGATTCAGATTTAGTCCCTTGAAAATAAATCTCAGATTTGTGGGTCCAAGTAAAGAACTTTCAAGAAGCTATAAAGTGGGGCCGGAATTAGAAAGTCTTGCACACCAAGAAAAGAAGACTTTTATTCTCATCTAATTAGGAAACCTACTTGTAAAGCAAGCAAGAGATCTAATCATAAAAGGAAACAAAGCCTAAAAAGGAGGAAACTCCTTGCTAAAGATTGTTTTGGCAAAAAGCATAAAAGGGGACACAAGGCATGGACGACCAGCATTGAATACCAGCCCTAGCAGCCCTACACCATCAGATTTGGGAGCTTTTTGGAGCAAAGGAGGAAGCAAGCAAGCTGCTGGCCGACCCCTTCTTCTTCATCAATCTTCTAGGTTTTTTTCTTATGACCATCTTTTCCATTTTATTTTCAATTCCAAACATGAGTAGCTAAACATTTTAGGGCTAGGGTGTAATTGAAACCCTAGCCTAATTTTATTTAGTCCCTTTTGGCATTCTTTAATTAAGATTTCAGTTTTGTTGGTTGAGTTTCTAAACCATGCTTTTTTTATTTTATTTTATTTGATGAGTCGTGTATATGCCATGCCAACCATGCCATGTTCAATTAAATTTAAGATTAGCTAACTTATCTTTGATTGATCTTGATGTTAAGCATCTAGGGTTTAGAACCATGAATAATCTAGGTATATGCCATGCTTGTTATTCTCACAATTGCAAAATATTATGATCGACTGAGATTTATGGAATAACTGATTGCATTAATTTGTGTGTCTTCTCTTAGAGAATGATCACCAATATATAGGACTATACATGCCTTAATCAAGGCTCTTACAAAGGAAACCAGCTAATTACATTCATCACTAATCTAAAATAGGAAAACAATCCAAAATAGAATATGTACAGCTATCTAATTGTTGACCAAATCAATCCCACGTGAGATATAGCTTGGTGGACTGGATTGATGGGCCTTGGGTCCCTTCATGGGCCAACTTAACACATGAGCCAACTTAACACCCCCCCTCAAATTGATGCGGGAGAATCAATGAGCATCAATTTGCCAACCAAGAATTGATGCCGTGGTCGAGGAAGACCTTTAGTAAGAATATCAGCAATTTGAAACTCGGTGGAGATATGCGGAAGACTGATGACACCACGTTTAAGCTCATCCCGGATGAAGTGACAATCAACCTCGATGTGTTTAGTGCGCTCATGAAAAATCGGATTTTCAGTAATCCGAATTGCACTAGTATTGTCAGCATAGAGGGCGGTAGCTCCGTCTGCGGGGAAACCAATGTCAAAGAGCAGGCCCCAGAGCCAAAGAATTTCAGAGCACGCAGCAGACATAGCTCGGTATTCAGCCTCGGTAGAAGATTTAGAAACTTTGTCATGTTTCTAGCATTTCCAGGAAATCAGACTATTTCCCAAAAACATGCACCAGCCTGTCGTCGAGCGGCGAGTATCTGGACAACCAGCCCAATCAGCATCTGAATAAGCTGTGAGAGATAAAGGATTGTTGGATGGAAAAAACAACCCGCGAGTCGAAGTGCGAATAAGGTACCGAATGATGCGGCGCACAGCAGCCATATGAAGATGACGTGGAGCAGTCATGAACTGACTCATGAGGTTGACCGCAAAGGAGATATCAGGACGGGTGATGGTGAGATAGATCAAGCTACCTACTAACTGGCGATAGGAGGTAGGATCGGGAAGGAGATCACCCTTCTCTGTACTGAGTTTGACATTCAGTTCGATCGGCGTATCAACCGGAGCGGAATCAGCAAGGCCAGCCAAGTCAATGAGGTCAACCGTGTATTTGTGCTGATTGAGAACTATACCAGTAGGGGATTGACGAACTTCAAGACCGAGGAAATAGTGTAAGGGGCCGAGATCCTTCATTTGAAATGTCTGATGAAGAGACGCTTGAAGGGCATGAATCATTTGTGCATTCGGACCTGTAATGACAATGTCATCCACGTAGACCAGTAGAACAGTAATGCCAGAGGGAGCATGATGTAAGAACATAGAAGGATCATACTGGCTCGGATGAAAATCCAAGTGAAGAAGAGCCGCTTGAAATTTCTCAAACCAAGCGCGAGGAGCTTGCTTCAGACCATAAAGAGAGCAACGGAGCTTAGCAACCATGCCGGGGCCAGAGGATGACCCTGGAGGCAGACGCATATAGACGTCTTCTTTGAGATCACCATGAAGAAACGCATTTTTTACATCCATTTGATAGAGAGGCCAGGATTGAGATGCCGCAACCGCAAGGATGATGCGGACAGTGGTCATCTTCGCGACAGGAGCAAATGTTTCATCATAATCAATGCCATATTCCTGCCGATTGCCGAGAGCAACGAGGCGCGCCTTATATCGATCGAGAGTGCCATCTGGTTTTAACTTGAGAGAGAAAATCCACTTGCAGCCAATAGGTTTGATACCAAAGGAGATGGGACAATATCCCATGTATGATTTTGCTCTAAAGCTGCCAACTCATCGTGCATAGCCTGGTTCCAACAGTTGTCCTGCATAACCTGAGAGTAGGATCGGGGAATGGAAGAAGAGGACAAAGTGGCCATTAAAGAAGTATGGGAAAACCCATAGCGGTCAGGGGGTACCGAAATGCGTGTGGAGCGACGCAATGTAGGAAGCCCAGAAGGACTAACCGCCAGAGGTGGACCAGATGCTGGAGGAAGATCAGGAGGGGGATCCCGGGGAGGCGCGTCTGTATTCCGTCTGTGATACACATAGTTAGGATTGAAACGAACAACTGAAGTGGGGTCAGAAAAACCAGGTAAAGACACTAAAGATGAGTCAGGAGGGTCAAGGTGCTGTTGAAAAAAATACTGTTTTTAAAAAAAAACAACATTCCTAGAGGTCCGTAAGCGACGAATGTGAGGGTCGTAGCAAAGGTACCCTTTCTGGAAGGGGGCATACCCTAAAAACACACACTTAGCTGATTGTGCAGTTAATTTGGTGCGTTCAGAAGGAGGCAAGTGCACAAAGCAAACGGAGCCGAAAACATGAAGAGCATCATAAGATGGAGATGCCTGGTACAATCGGTAATATGGGCTCTGATTGTGAAGTGAGGCAGAAGGCAGACGATTTATGAGATGTGCTGCAGTAGCCAGTGCCTCAACCCAAAAACGGGTAGGAACCGACGATTCAAGCAGTAGGGAGCGAGTGACATCAAGCAGATGTCCATTTTTCCGTTCAGCAACTCCATTCTGCTGGGGAGTATAAGGACAAGTACGCTGAGAAATAATGCCTTTGTGTTGTAAAAACTTTTGAAAATCAGAGGAGACATATTCTCCACCCGAATCAGAGCGCAAGATTTTGATGCATGTGGAGAATTGATTCTCAACATAAGCTAAGAAAATTTTAAAAACAGTGAAAACATCAGATTTTGAATGCAGAAAGTAAATCCATGTGAACCGACTGAAATCATCAATAAAAGTGACAAAATATTTGTAGTGAGCATGAGAAAGAACTGGAGCAATGCCCCATACATCGCTATGAACTAAATCAAAACACCTAGTGCTGTGTGAAGTGGAAATAGGAAAAGGAAGAGTTTTGCTTTTTCCCATTTTACAAGTAGCACAATCAAAAGACACACAAGAAGAGAAGCCAATAGATTTATTGAATAAACCAGAATTTAACATAAGGGACAAAGCCTTGGAATTAGGGTGTCCGAGTCTTTTATGCCACAATTGGCAGTTATCTCTAACAGAAAAACAAAACATATCATTGGCAACTCTAGTCCTAGGAATATGAGAAAAATCCAACGGAAATAGGCGTCCACAGTTAGGCCCCCTCGCGATCTCCTGCCCGGACATCTGGTCCTGCACAACACAACCAGAAGAAGAAAAAGATATGGTACAGTTATTTTCAACAAGTTGCCCAACTGACAATAGATTGGAAGTTAAATTGGGACAAAGGAAGACATTTTTCAAGGGGATGGGACCAGGAATGTCTCCAAGGGCAGTAATGGGAACAGTACCGCCATTGGCAGTTTGTATTTGAAGATTACCAGTGTATTTTTTCACATTGGAGAGAGGGTTCCGGGAATATGTCATATGATTAGAGGCTCCGGAATCAAGAAACCAAGTAGAAGATGGAAGGGAGGTACCTGAGAGACCTAACGCAGAAAGGGCATTGACAATCATTTGCTGAACCAATTCAGGAGTCAGAGAAGATGAGGGCCCAGGCTGTGAGGATGCAGATGTAGGAGCAGGCAGTTCTGAAGAAGCAACATAAGCATGCGGAGTTGGAGACTGAGTCTGATATAGCGGAGCCTGATACTGTGGAGCCTGATGCTGTGGTGCCTGACGTTGTGGGCGGCGACGACACTCAGAGATAATATGTCCCGGATTTTTACAGTAATTACATACTTTCTGTTTGCATTGAGAGGCAAGATGCCCAAATTTTTGACAGCTGTAGCATTGTGTTTTGCTCAAGTCGCGAGAGGAAGGCTGAGAAGCCTTATTGGCCGAAAATGCGACTGAGTAGGTCTCAGTTGTCTGTTGAGCCAGATGAGCTGAGGTCGACATGCGCTGTTCCTCTCGTAAGAGTTCATTGAGACAGACATCCAAGGATGGTAAAGGCGTCCGATTCATTAGGGCAGATCGAATACTTTCATATTCATTCCGTAATTTCATCAAAAATTGGTCCCTCTGACTAGAGGCCTGAAGATCGCGTATAACGATCAGAACGTCGGCAGCCACATCAGCATACTTAATACTGTCATATTCTGACCAAAGTGTTCGGAATCCTGAATAGTAGTCTTGGATGGACAAGTTCCCTTGTGCATATTCAGCAATCGCACATTCAAGATGAAATTGCCGGGCTGAGTTATCTTGATGGTACACTTGTTTCAGATACCCCCCCCCACATGTCTTTAGACGTGGGGTAAGGTTTAAGGTTCATGATCAGATGCGGCTCCACTGAACCCAGTATCCAAGTTTTTATTTTGGCATCTTTAGTAAGCCAAGTGGAGATCTTCTTCTCATCTTTTGTGGGTTGAGGATCAAATCCAGAAATATAGCCCCACAATTCTTTGGCTTCAAGGTAAATCTGGAACTGGAACGACCAAGCGGGGTAATTTTTTCCCGTGAATCTAATTAAAGTAACCTCAGATTTTTCCATCTTTAATGAAGAGTGTCCAAGCACACTGAGGGAAACAGTGAAAAAATAGTAGCAGGTCCAGTAAACAGGCAAGATATGAAGTTCCAAAATGGATAACAGATGAAACTCTCTTGTATAGTGGACAAGATCCGATGAAGCAGGGAAGAGAAAAAACTCAACTCAGAAAAAATTTGGCCAAAAAATATCCCAGACGACCTTGATTTTCCCTGAAGATTTGCAACGTGGGCCCCACTGAAGGATCGGAACAGCGATCAGATCACAGATCTTAGAAAGCACAGTACGCTGGCTTCTAATAAAAAAAGAATGAACTAATTCCCCCACAGATCAAAGATACTGGACGGTCTAGATGGAAACAGTTAAAAAAAAACTGGACAACCTCGAGAATGAGCAAATCACCAACCTGAAAGTGCCGAAAAAATATGAAAAAATCTCTAATATTCTTAGGAAGACCAGGCGACCATGTCTGTAAAGGTTGCTGATGTTGGTCTGATGATCAAAGGTGGGCCACCACTAAGATGCACTGCTGCAGCGTCTGGATTCTGTGAAAACAGATCTGGGATCTGTTCGATCTTCAATAGAGATTGATTTCACTATGTCCTTGTTGCCTTGATGGTATACAAGATTAAGAAACAAGAATTTCTTGAACAGGGCTCTGATACCATGTTATTCTCACAATTGCAAAATATTATGATCGACTGAGATTTCTGGAATAACTGATTGCATTAATTTGTGTGTCTTCTCTTAGAGAATGATCACCAATATATAGGACTATACATGCCTTAATCAAGGCTCTTACAAAGGAAACTAGCTAATTACATTCATCACTAATCTAAAATAGGAAAACAATCCAAAATAGAATATGTACAGCTATCTAATTGTTGACCAAATCAATCCCACGTGAGATATAGCTTGGTGGACTGGATTGATGGGCCTTGGGTCCCTTCATGGGCCAACTTAACACATGAGCCAACTTAACAATGCTTAGACTCATGCATTTATCATTCCCATTGTTTTTATGCATCATGCATGTATTGACAAGGACATATGCCATGCTTAGTTTTTGCAACTTGATGAACGATTCATGTAGTATGCCACTCATGAATTATGTTTAGGGGAATCATAATCTAGATACATATGCCATAATCTAGGTTGATAAATGTCACAAATAATTCTGATTTTTTATTAAGGGATA
Organism: Persea americana; assembly: GCA_029852735.1. Classification (NCBI taxonomy): domain Eukaryota; kingdom Viridiplantae; phylum Streptophyta; class Magnoliopsida; order Laurales; family Lauraceae; genus Persea; species Persea americana. The sequence goes on from CM056810.1 coordinate 59,075,984, forward strand.
ATAAGGGACATGCATAGGATAGGTTAGGGGAGTAGATGAATCCCTAGCTCATTCATTCTCATTGTTTTCAATCCTAGTAGTAGTTTTGTGCGTTATGTTACTTTTCATTAAGCTTTTGATTATTTTAATAGTCTAATTTACTGTTTTTAGTAGTTTCATTTAATCAATCAGCATTCAATCACTTTTTCATTCATTTAATATTTTGGATTTTTAGTTATTTTTGACATTGTTTTATTACAAGTCTTTGTGGGATCGACCTCGTACTTACAATTCATTATACTACATAGTGATCTTGTGCGCTTGTGAGTTTTAAGTTGTGTGCATATTAAGTAGCTTATTTTTAGGTTACTTGGTGCATACCACTGCTACTTCTCTTCTTCATCTTCATTTTTCTTTTTTATTTTATTTTCTTCCACGAGCCATTTTTGGCCGGAACGACGGAAAATTGCATTAATTCTGTTCGGAACTGGACGGAATGGCCGGAACCGATCAAAATCCGAATTTTTATATGACATGTTCTGTTCCGCCCAGAACAAAAACTGGCACGTTCTGGCCGAAATGGAATGGAATGGAATTAACTACTATGGTTCCATCAGAACCTTTCTAGGGGTGGAAAGGCATCTTAAGCAAAAGAGCCTCTGTTCTCACCCATGTTCACCATCTAATCGGAAACGGTAGACAAGCGAGTCAGTTTGTTGTTAATGGTGTCTAGACAACTCCCCAAAGCACTTCAAATCACCTTCCAAATCATCAATGGACTACCACCTCCAGACACAAGCTTTGAAGATGAAATTATGTGGTAAGTGTCCGAGAATGGGAAATTCAATCTTAATTCAATGTTTGGAATCTCTAACAGATCTCCATCGTGTATGGCCCTCTTAAATGTTCAGAAAAGGAAGGATGTCCTCATATCCAGGAATATCATAACAGACACAGACTGCCCTCTTTGCAACTCTTCTCCAGAAAGTAGCATCCACCTGTTTTCTCAATGCCCTTACAGTTCTCCTGTTTGGACGGGAATTCTTTCCAAACTCAGCGTTGTTAGCCCCCAAGTTGGGTCTCTTTAAGAGGCTCTGAATAGTCTTTGCAACATTTGTGACCACACTAGGAAAGGATATACATTAGCCCAGCTCTGTTTTCCAGCCTTCACGTGGTCAATTTGGAAAGAGAGAAAGTTATTCATATTCCGCAACAAAGCTAAGCTTTAGGAGCACACTCTAACTCAAATCCTCTAGAAAATCAGAAATAGAGCTCTATTTCTTTGCCTTGATGTTCCCATCTCTTTAGCAGCTTGCTGGGACCTTCCTTTCATTCCTATAATCGATTCCCATGTGGCCATCAAGAATCATGAAGACTAGAACCTTTTCATCTCTCCCAAAAATGGATTCAACGCCAGCTTCTTGACTGATGTAGTAAAGAACCCAACTTGGACTTTGATCAGTGATGATGAAGACATATTTAAAGCCACTTTCACCATCATATCTGACGCAGCCAACCTCTACCAGAATCTTATCATCTACTCAGACGGTAAGAAGCTCAGAGTGTAGTTTTCAAAATCAGAATCGTATCACAAATTGTTCATACCCATGAATCGAATCAAATCACGAATCGTATCGCGAATCGAAGGATTTTTTTATTTTTTCCAATAAAAATGAAAAATAATTAAAAATTAAAACAAAAAGAAAAAAAAATAATTATTCATAACCATTTGTTTTCCAATTAATAGCAATATAAATATAATAAGAAGTCTATCATACAGTAATATCAAGAACATCGTGACAAAAATTAATATAGATATACATATATATATGAAATAAATGACGTGTAAATAGTTAGATAAGTTTAAAGTATCAACATATATTTTTTCTTGTCTTTGAATCAAAATATAAAAATAAAATCCAAACCATCAATCTTACACTGTAGGATACCTCTTGAAGTTAAGGAAGTGTTCATAAAGAAAAAAGACCAAAATAGATTAAAAAAAGAAGTTATAGACATGTACAGTCAAATGCTTTAGTTAAATGCATTTATTCATCTTTAAAACCTTATCAAAGCTGTGAAAAATTCTTGGGAGGTTTCGTTAACTACTAAATAGCCTTTTAAATATAAAAGTGCTAAAAGAAAGAAAGAAAAAAGGTAAAAGATTATTAATATCAATATATTGGTTGCAACTATTCTCAATTAGCCGAATCGTTAGATTCGATTAAACGAGTATCAAATCATAGGATATACACCTGATCAAAAACCTGAAAGCTAATGTCTTCGCAAATTTCCTGAAGCTGGACCCATCCTTCTTGTGGAGCCAACACTTGCAGAAGTAATGGCCAATCGATTGGAATAGCTGACTGAGACTATTTTGTTCTGCCCATCTCATTTGCATTGTTGTTGTGTTTCTTTGGTTTTTTTAATGATTTTTTTCCTTTTCCCTTTGCCTACTTACATGGATGCACATCGGAATGATTTTCATGTTTTTTAGGTGGCCCATCATATGGGTGGTCTCTCTGCCTCTTTGGCTATTTGGTGGTTAGCTCCTCTTGTTTGCTTTCCACCATTGAGAGTTGGTAAACAGTTTGGAGCTCTCCTACATTCTTTTGTTCTTTGTAACCCCCCTTTGAAAATACAAGTACTAAAAACAAAAGCCTCATCTTCCACGAGCTCACTATATATATTGAGGTGGATTATCACTTTATTTGTAAATATGTTTCTCCTAGTGTTCTCCATCTTCCACAAGTCCCTACGACTAATCAGCTGGGGGATAAATTTTACTAAACCTTTAACTAAATCTAACCATGACCTCACCAACAAATTGATGCTTCATTGTTTGCTTCTATTTGAGGAAAGTTTAGAGAGAGACTAAGTTCAGTAGAATAGAGGTGAACAATTATTTGTAACAATACTTAAGATAAAAGCTAATCCTACGAGATTTGTACTACAAATCTTTGTTGTTATTTTTACTTATTTCTATCTTGTAATCCCTTAATTAAGGGCCTAAATCTCCTATAGACCCCTCAACCAAGATACTAGTACGACGGATTTTCTTTCATTTTCAGTTACTATACTTAAATTTCCATGACTCACATGCTTGTAGTCATGCATGGTTGATTTATGTGCCCAAATAAAATGAATCAAGGGATCACATGACCAAGCCCTGTATTAATAGCTCAGAGATGATATAATGAAGAAGATGCGGTAATAGATAGGGTGCCCAGCCCTTGTTATTGCTTATAAATGTCTTCCTATCACATATCTGTAGTAGCAAAAGATCACACCTTTTTCTCCTTTATGTGCTCATCTAGAAAGCAAAATTTTCTTTCACAAGATCCTACAAAGGGCGATGTAGAATTTTCAATCCCAGACGTCCACAAAAGCAGGACCCCTGAATTAAAGGCACATACTCCCATAGGAGAAAATTCCACCATATAGGAGAACATAAACAATCAATTAATGGTTGAGAAATCCAAACATATTATTATTAACCAGATGGCATAGAAACAATCACATTAGGGATATTTTGTTAAATGGTTATTTTTTACGTATGTAAATGACAATTTGTCACATATGCAGATGATATACATGAGAAACAGATTCTAATGTTGGTCAAAATCACCATTTTGAAATGAGTAAATGAGTACATCCACCGGTTCTAGATGTATTTGGAGTTTTTGGATGTTTTTCACAGATTTCTCAAAATCCGTGAAGAATTAAGATAAGAAATTTTACACCATAGCCATTTTTAGCCACGTAAAGAAGATGAATGGTTTGGATCATGAATTGGAGGCCCATAGAAGTCTAGAAAATTACATCTAAACGGTTTAGACTTTCACAAATTTCTCCATATCTCTGAAAAATTAAGATAACAAATTAGACATCTTAGCCGTTTTTAGCCATATAAGAAAGATGAATGTTTGGATCGTGAATAACAGAACCACAGTAGTGAAAAAAATAAAGGTTTGTATGGGCTCCTGTGAGAAAAAAATCACCGTGAATTAGTCTGTACCAGCACCTTTTACATTCAGTGGTGTGAATCGATTTTACTTCCTTAGAAGTGAAGGTAAGAAAATGGCTTTTCACACCTGATTTATGCACCACATGCATAACTCAGTGCAAACAAATATGACACATGCATAATGGTTATGTATGTGAATCATTTGCATATGTAGATGAGGCACAAACAGATGACTCAGAAACTTTCTGTTACAAACACGAGTACACAAAATCTGTGCAAGAATCTCATATATATATATATATATATGCTTTGATGATGGTGATATATCAAACTAGAAGGAGAAGATTACTATATATAGAAGTGCGGAAAGGTTTAAGGAATGTGCAGAAAAAAAAAATGTGAAACATGCCATGAAGCAGGCATCCAGGTTACACCTACCCGTTCCTGTGCTTAAACGATTAGATGCCAATCTCTTAGAAGCCTCTCCACTACCTTTATCCTGAGGCAAAGAGGCTTCTCCATTGCTCAATTTTATCATTCCCGAAACATTCGGTTGCAGTATGGAACCTGTAATTTGTATCTGACTATCAACCCGTCCGCTGAAATGCAAATAAGATACATCAGCGTGCTAACTTTGTTTATAAGAAATTGAAAGGGAAGGCAAAATTCGAGTTCTTTTATAGGAAAGCACAGTCAACAAAGCACCAGTCTCAACAAGTTTGGGCTTAAAGAGAGAATAACATAAATCTAAACCAATAACTATTTAAATAAATAGATAAAACTGCGCACCTTAAAATATTCTTTGCCCGTACTTCTAGATCTTCACACTTCAAATCAATTTTATCACCAGGGAATAATTCACTAATTTTGAGAGGCAAATTCCCTTTAACAAACAACTTTCCCTTTCTGCTTACTCTGGTTTCCAATGAACTAACACATAACCTGTTGGATTTCACATGAATGCTACCCGCCAAATTTGTAAGTGGCTCCCGCAGCACAGGTGACGATACAGATGCGCGGTGAAATGATGCAGCTCCATCTACCAATGGTTGCTCAACAGTACCTCTGACCTATATCAAACAGTTTATGCATTATAAAGAGTCAATTCCTAAACACTTCAACAATGCTGTTGTATGCTATAATAGTAAAACATTCTGCAAAAATGAGATAAAGCAAAGCGCGGAGGACAGTAACAACAATGGCATATGCCCTTTTCATTTAGTATGCAATGTAGAGGTCACTGCTCACAATTTAAAAAAAAAAAGGTTATACTCCCCTATTACTAGTAAATTCAGTATACGGGCTCAATAGATTTCTATCAGAATGCATATATAATAGTAGATTCAGAAACCTTCTTAAACAGATATCTTTAACTAAAATTAAAACATAAAATATAACAATATAATTCCATGATATCAGGTGGTGCAGGTCAACTGAGAAAATTTTCCAAGAATAGATATGGTATGAGAGCCTAAGGACTTTCATACCTGGAGAGCAATGTCAGCATTGCCATGAAGCCAGTCGGCATAAGGATATAAGGCAGTTATTAACATCATGCCACCATCTTTGATATCTGCATCAACCCTGACTTCACCAACATCTAATATGTTCCAGTTTAGACCTTTGAGACTCTCTGCAAACCGAATATCCCATCCATCTTCCAACCTATCTCTGGACACCTTCTCACTAATTTCATCACTGGATCTTCTACCCTTTTCTTTATTCCAAGCTGGGGCCCCAATTGATCTGCCTATTTCTATTTCTTTATCCTCTGACTCTAAGGTGTTATTTTGGATTGAAGTCACAGGAACACTTCCTTGAATGTGCACATGGCCACTTTGAATAATAGGTTCAAAGTTGGCATTGAAAAGGAAACGACTGGTTGAAGTTACAGAAGCAACTATTTCAGCCCGCCCAAGATCAATTCCCCCAATAGCACCATCCAAAAGCCTTACTTGTACATCACATTCTGGCTTCACAATACTTCCTCTCAGATCCCCTTCCATGTGCAATATACCCTTAATGGGTGTCAACAGGTGCCTTAAAGAATGTAAAGCATCGGTGGCTGAAGTTTCTATAACCTGGACCACTGCAGGAACAAGACCCACTGGGAAGTTCAGGACAGCAAAATGGAGATTAGTTTTTGGCCCCAACAGAGTACCGTCTGCATGGATGGTAGCATTATCTCTTTGAATAAAAATTTTCTCAAGACGCAGCCCGTCATTGTTGCTGTAAGCACCAACTGCTCGAACACGCTGTGTTTTGTAGGTTCCCCACTCCCAATCCTCTCCATGAAAATCAAAGTCTGCCTGTAGAAACAAATACTTTGACGTTTACACAAAGGAAAAATATTTTAATGGAAAGAGAGAAATCTCATAGCAATGAATTCACAAAGAACCTCAACAAAATGGACAACAGTGAAATATCTCATGTTTAAAAAGTTTGGCTTCAATAACCTCAAATGTTTAAAGAAAACCCTGGGATTTAACAAGTTTGATAGAGAAGATTCTTGTCCTCAAGTTCCCTATATGCATATAGAAATCGTCAAGAAACTTATGATATCCAGAAACCTGAGTATGGTCCTCTTGGATACAGTGTGTAATATCCTAGGTATTCAAGGGACCCAGAATTTTTCGCATGAATAATTGTGCTATTTTATGAATATCGAGTCTTTTACTTATGGAATTTAGTTGGTGGAACCTAGGGGTGTTCATGGGCTGGGCTAAGGCATATCCAGGCCCGTCCCGGTTTTAGAAACACTGTCCCAAGCCCGACATGGGCCAAAAAAGTTAGGCCCGAGCCACCCCATTTAATCAATCGGACCAAACTGAACTGAGCTTTTCATCACTTTTGTGGAAATTAGAGCACTAGTTAAATTAAATTACATGCATTTCTTACACAAGCCGGGCCGGGCCGGGTTGGGCTATGGGCTTTCTATCACTTAATCCAAGCCTGACCTAATTATTAATCGGGCCCTCATTACATATCTAAACCCAGCCCAAAGCGGGCTAGGGCCGGATCGGGCTAGGGCTGGCCCAGCCCATGAGCAACCCTAGTGGGCCCGAGGTTAAATATATTATTGTTGGTTTATTGGTGAGGCCTCATAAATGTTTATATTTTATATTAAGAGATGATTGTGGGACCCTTGGATTAGTTATTTTGTTATGGGACCCTTTGCCTTGGTTACTTTGTTTTAAATTGTGGATTAGGACAGTGGGACCCATACTTTGTTAATAAGGCTCGGACCAATTATTGAATGAGTGACCCAGCCCACTTTGTGCATGCCACTCCATAGCCCCAAAAGGGGGACTTGGGCAGGTTCCTAGTGGAATATGAAAACTTGCACAACACTCCAAATGCAGGCCCTAGGGTTAGAGCATGCGTGGAGTGCCGAAGCACCGTGTTTGCAGACACCTCAAATTATCTCCACGGAGACTTCAACAAGAGGACGCACCTCTCCGAGGGAAAACCCACGATTCTATTCAATAATCAAGTCTTAGATTTCCATCTCTACAATGTATTATAAATAAGAAAAGTAAACTTAGGGCCTAAGCAAACCTAAACCAATAATGGAAACTACGCTAATTACAATTAGAAACATGCTAACTAATAATTAGGAAAAATAAAAGGAAACAAAATAAAAAATCTCAAGCTGGGCGGGACCATTTATGGTATGTATGGCCCGTTCTGCATCAACTCCTATTGATGAGTGAGGGGTTGATTGACCATATAACCTAGGAGACCCCTTTGTTTTTGTTTTTTTTTTTTTTTGCTGGTAATAAAAGACCCCTTAGTTGCCACATTCAGTCTCTTTCGCAAAACCCTAAGAGAGAAACCTAAGAGAGCATTGTTGCTTGGAAAATTAGGAGAAAACTTGGGGTTTCGCGAGGAAGAAGGCAACTGTAAGACCCCGACCTGAGTTACCGTGATTAGCACTAATTAAGTCGTGTGTTGGCTTTAAGTGGGTTTAGTTGATTTTGTTTTAAGTTAGGATTAGAATAGCTTCTATATAGCTTTGGGGAGTTATGAGAGCCCTTTTGATTTAGTGGGACCCTTTGAGGGTTCTTTTAGTGACTTTGAGTAATTGTGAGGGGTTATCCGCGATTTCGAAAAATTTGTGTTTTAACTCCAATTGATTGATCTTGTTGGCCTCTACGACTTTCGCGTTCACTCTTTCCCCATTCGAGACCCCGAGACCCGACTTTTCCAACTTCAAGGGCAAATCAGTCTTTTTATACAAAATATGGACACATTTTCCGATGTCTCTGAACCCTTCGAAATATGTACTTTTCGGAAACTAGAATTTATGACAAGCATTTTCCTCTCCTTCGTCGAACTCATCCGAGGCCTAGAAACCTATGTTTTAAGCCCAACAAGTCTAGTTAGTGGTGGGACCCACCTTCACTTTCTATATAAAGAGAACTCTTCTCCTTTCCCCTTTTTCTTTCTCATGTTTGCTAAAGGAGAGTAGTTCCAAGCCAAGCTAGGGTTTTGCCCTCTCCAGTACTTCTTCATGCTTCTTTCCTTCCAATCCACACAACTCTTGACCAAATGGAGAATGAGCCCTCATCTCCTTCTTCCCCACCATGAGAGCTCTCTATTGATACCTTTTGAGAAGGAATCCAGCCATTTAGGGTTCCCTTTGAGCAAAGCCTTATCCATTTGAGGATCTTCCAAGTAAGTACTCACTCTCATCTCCAAGATTAGTGTTTTGCTAACCCTAGAAAGTGTTCTTCACTCTTATTGCTAGCTCTTCCTTTTTTCTCTCTATGTTGGCCATTTAGGGTTCTAAATGGGTTTGTTTTTGGGGTTTTTTGGTGTGCTTGTAGGTTTGGTCTTGAGAGTGGTTTTGGGAGGTTTGGTTGTGCTAGTGGAGACCAAGGCAAGTGGTTGGATTGATTCATTTTGAATGTTTACCCTTTCATGAATGATTCTTGATATTTCACTTTGTTTTCATAATGTTTTTCATGGTTCCAATCACTTTGAAATCCATGCTATGATTTCTATTAGTTTTCCAAGTACATGTTTAATAAGCTCTCTCTCTCTCTCTCTCTCTCTCTCTCTCTCTCTCTTGATGAGTCATTTGAAATGATTAAGGTTGTTTTGTTCAATACTTCAATGTGATTTTATTGCATAAATGACTCACATGTATGATGGATGCATTGGTTATGAGGAGGAATGGTGAGAGATGTTGTGGTGTGTTGGGAGAGATTAGATGTTGATTATTGGGAGGCAAGGAGGCCTTTTTGTGTACAGGAAAAGTGACCTTGAGAAGGAGAAGAAAGAGGCAGGGAAAGCCATTTTCGGGTAGCCGCTTGAGCACACAGGCTTTCTGGTAGTAGCCCAGGGTAGTAGAATGGCTGCCCGCCCGAGCGGACATATGGCCGCTCAAGCGCGCAGACATTCTATTTGCCACTCACAGGTACAGAATGCATGGCCGCTCAAGCGAACAGATATTCTGTCTGCAGCTCCTCTAGCGCAGCCTAGGTCCGCTCGAGCGCACCTATGCCCACCTCGAGCACAACCCCTCTCGAGCTTGGGTCATGTTTGGAGCATGAAAAGAGGGTTTGAGTAGGAAGGAGCGACTGTCTCGAGTCCTATCGTCATGGTTTGGTGTGGGAATGACTGTATGGGGTTCTAATGGAGAAAATCTCACTCCGGAAACATATCGAGGATTCTTAACTTATCAATGTGTATAGGGTACTCGGAATGTCCTTGATCTTTTTAGAGTACCAAGTCATGAAAAATAAACCAATTGACATACGAGTCCTTATACGCATTGAACTAAGCCTTGAAGCCTCAATGTGAGATTTGGCATACATTTGGATCCTATCGTATTTCTATTTTTATTTGAATTACATGATTTCTCTCTAGTCTTATGCATCACTACTAGTTTCATTTCAAAACTACTGTAATATGCAACTTGAGCATCTAGTTTGCCTCGTGCATTCATAACAAGTTATCAACAAGTTATACATGTGGATAAGTTCCGGTTTAGCATGTTTTGGTGTTATGCACCCATATATGCCCTGATTTCATCATGTGACCTACGTGTCGGCACCACTTAGCTTGGGCAACCTTGTTGGCTTGATCCACCGACTTGGAGTCCTTAATAACTTGTGACAGCTGTAGTCTGGGTTCTAGCATGTCCTGTTATCCGGTTCCACGGCCGGTGTTTAGCCTGTTAGCCAAGTTTCTTGGCATCTAGTATGTGTATTTAGTTGGCTCTTGTCACTTCAAGTGTCCGAGACCAACGCCCCTAGCGTGCTCTTATCACATTAGTGACGGAGGATTTAGCTCTATGTGGTTGCCATCTTGCCAGTTATCTGTTCTTTGGTACCTGCTCATGTTTTACATCAATTATGTGTTTTCGGGTAAATTATGCATCGTGTTTCATGACAATTGTTGTTTAAGCAGGTTTTAAATGTTTTTCCAAGGTAACTGTAAATTATGTATATTTATATCTCTTCACCCACTTGCCAGACCGTTGTATCTGACCCACTATTTTGGTACTCAGGTCTAGATCTCGTTGCCCCTAAGGAGGAGCCAGAGGAGGCGGCCGGAGAGCTGCAACATGTAGGAAAATGGCAAGCTGACGATGTTGTCTAGACATTGGGTCATGTTATGAGCTACAAAACATCTTTTGTTGGGGTCGAGGATGAAAATAGCGGTAGCGGCGGGCGTAGCGGCCTGCTGCCAAAACGCTACATAGCATAGCGGTGCGATTTGGAAAAATCGTCAAAAAAGTATGAAAAAAATGTAGAAAATCTAGAATATTGGAAAGAGAGAGAATGTATGTTTTTTGCAAAAGTAACTAAGGTAAGGGGGCGTAGAAGTCCCCTCATTGTATGAGGTCCTGTATCGTTGTATAAATAGAAAATAATAGTAATGATAAATTTTTTTTCACATGTGTTCATGTTGCTTAGTTATGCTAACTTAGAAACTAATGAAAGGCTCATAAAAGAAAAAACTATGTCATGAAGTCAAAGCTTAAGACTTAAGAGTACCTAGAGAAAAAAATACATCTATCAAAGGGGGTGTCTAATAGGATGTACTTAGAGAAGAATCATTGAGAAGAACTCTCTGTATCGACTGTAATTCGGCGAGATCATGTACTTTTTCGTGTTCTTTTAAACATAAAAGGGTAGAAAAGTTGTGTAAAAATGTTATTTGGAGAGAAGAAGAAAAGAAATAAGTCTTATTATGCATTTTAAAAAAATTTGGAAAGTCAGAATTTTTCTCACCCCGTAGCGGTTGTAGTAGCCTGTAGCGACCTCGTAGTGGCCGTAGCGGCCCCGTAGCGCATGTAACGGCAGCTACGGGTGCAACGGCCGATAAATGTGTCAATAAAGAAAAATAAATATTCACCACCCTTACATAGATCGCTGATCCCGGATTAGGAGCTACCCTCGGCGCTGACCTGGTCCGAGGTCGCGACAACAGCCATTGGAGGAGCAGCTAGCGGATGTTCTACTCTCAACCTCACATCGCAAACGCAATGATTTTCAATAGAAGGTGAGTAGGTCTCCTAATCTAGATGTTTATGCGATAGCCTTCTTCTATTCTTGGCCACAAGGAGACTACTCTGAATGAATTTCATTGTTTTCATGATTGTTAATGTGGTATGATACAGATAGGGCTTAGAACCCAAGAATCCTGATGGCCAAATTCAACCGTAAGGGTTGAGTGGTGGTTGGCAGTGGGGGATGGATTAAGGGGCCTGGCCGAACCCTATATAAGGGATTCAGCCAAAGCCAAACCCAATTGTGGGTTTTCTAACATAGGCAACCCAAGAGAACCCTTAGATTTGGGGAATTCCATGTAATATGGAATTCAGATTTCATGTATTTAACTGAATTCAGATCTCTTTAATCATATAATGATGTTGTTTTCAAGTTACTGTCAATGAATACAAAATCAATTGGTTAAAGATCATGAAGTGGGATCCCAAGAATAGGGATTGAACAAGACTGCATCAAGACAGAACAATGCATATTCTGCACCAATTAATGTGTAACGTCAAGGTCGACTGCACCAATTAATGTGTAATGTCAAGGTTGGCTGAACCATAAACTATTAATTGGCCTGGTGCGCCAAAAAAGGAATCCTATGATGAACCCTTACACTGCAATATTGAGCTGTGACTTCATGCACAATTCATAACCTGAAATTGGGATACTAGGTAAAACCTGTCAAAAAATCAACATGCACCTACTCATGGAGTTCCTTGAATTAATGCACATGATCCAACCAACTCAAGGTCTGGTAACAACTGATATTCCTAGGGATATCCCGCCTTATTCAAAATCATCACATATTCGATTAAACACACAAATTCCCTCACAAAAATCAGTCTGGGTACCCATGACAATTCATCAAACAGGTGGTGTGCATGATTCAACCTTTATCAGATTTTCATAATTTCAGACCTGCAATTACTGTCTCATCATCATCACCATCACCATCCTCATCATCAAAGCCTTGTCCCAACTATATTGGGGTCAACTACATGAATTCCGGATCTCCATTCCGATCTATACAGAGCCAAATCCTCGGATAAGTATCACTTCTTCAAGATCTATTTTTACTACCTCCATCGACGTCCTCTTCGGCTTACCCCTTCCCCTTGGTGGGCCACCAACCTACATAGCCAAGAATTTTCCTTATCGGCACCGTTGCCGGCTTGCGTTTGACATGCCAAAACCGTCTCAAACGGGTTTCTCTAAATTCATCCCCTTATTGATGCTACTCCTAAATGCTTGAAATAAATCATTTTTGTCTTTATCCTTCCTTGTTTTACCACACATCCACTGCAACATTCTCGTCTTTGCTACATCCATTTTGAGCATATGTTGCTTCTTGATTGGCCAATATTTTGCTCCATAAGTCCTAACTTGGCCTCATCGTTGTCCTGTAAATTTTTTCCTTCAAACTTGTTGTCACTCATCAATCACAAGCCACTCCAGAAGCAAGTCTCCACTTCAACCATCCTACTTTTATCCTATCTCTGCCAGTTTTTTATAGCCGGTTCCAACCTCGGGTAAAGGAGGGTGGTTGTGTTAGGTAGGTTGACAGCCAGCATAAAATTTTGTCACAGCCTAAACATGAATACCTATTACTGTCTACAGCATAAAATTGTTAAAGTAGCTTCATTTGGACCTGCATGGGCCAAGTAGTCACTTAAGCCCAGACCCACTTACTAATTATCATATTTCACATGTGGTCAAAAGATGCAATCATGTACAGATGTAACATTCCTCATTAGGAGATTTGATTATATAATCATTAATTGTAATTACCCTATCAAAGGGATTGTAATTGTCAAACTTACTGTATTTAGAGACAGAATACTCTATATAAGAAGACGAAATCTCTCACTGAGATCATCAGAAATTATTCACAGAAACTGTTTTGTGTATTTCTGTTATCATGTGATTGGCATTTACATGGTATCAGAGCTTCAAACTATTTGATCCTATCATTCTCGTGAGAAAGAGGGTGATGTTTCTGAGTTAACAAAACTCTCTATAGAGTTTCTGGGAGTTGTTTTTTGTTTTCATCTTCCAAGCATTGGAAGCCATCGATATTTCTCTTCGTCACATCTGTTGAGTTTTGGGCTGAAGTTTTCTTTCATCTTCCAAGCATTGGTAGCCTTTGGAGTCTCTTTTCTTCAAAATCTGCTCTAAGAATCCAGCCAAACGAAGGTCAACCGGACTCTAAGGTGTTGCTCTCTTTACTTAAATCTGGTTTGATTAATGAAATGAAAACTTCTGCACTTGATGTTATCTCGAATTGTTCTGCTTGTAAACTCGGAAAGAGCAAAAATCTCCCATTTCCTCTGCATGACTCAATATCTGAACAATGCTTTGAGTTAATACATAGTGATGTTTGGGGAATTACACCAGTAATTTCTCACTCACATTACAAGTATTTTGTCACGTTTATTGATGATCTTAGCCAGCTTACATGGATATATTTTTTAAGAGCCAAATCAAAAGTTTTTGATGCTTTCAACTTGCACCAAATCAGATATGTTGAAAATCAGTTCTCAACTTGCATCAAAACCTTCCACTCCTATTCAGGGGGGGAGTATGTTTCGCATCAATTTCAAAAAATTTTACAAGATCGAGGCATTATCTCTAAACGTACTTGTCCGCGTACCCCCCAGCAAAATGGTGTGGCTGAAAGGAAGAATCGTCATCTACTTGATCTGGTTCGTTGTCTTTTACTTGAATCGTCTGTCCCACCTCGTTTTTGTTCCAAAGCATTAACCACTGCAGTTCATCTCATCAATCGCCTCCCATCTACCAAACTTTAACATGAATCTCCATATTTTCGTCTTTTTCAAAAACACCCTTCATTTATGAACCTACACACCTTCGGTTGAGCTTGTTTCGTCCATCTGCCTTCATCTGAGCGCACAAAATTGTTAGCTCAATCAGCTAAATGTGCTTTTTTTAGGATATGCTTCTCATCAAAAGGGATTTCTATGCTATGATCCAATAGTCAAACGCATTCAGGTTTCTCGCCATGTTGTGTTTTTCGAAAACCAATATTTTTTTCATCATCATGTTCATCCATTGCCTTCTGTCACTCTATCTACTTTACCCGCCTTTTCTTCAAAACCATCTTCTGATACTTCTTTGTCTTCACAAAGATTTAAAACCAAATGTTGTGCAATGTGTATGTCCGAAGGAGACGAATAGATATTGCCGCACTGCCTCTGTCACGAAAGCCACTTGATCCGATACTTGATCCAAACCCAGTGCTTCCGCTTCGCCATTCTAACCGTATCTCCGGTCCTCTTGATCGCTATGGTTTTTCTCATACCTCTTTACTTGCAACTTTATCTTCTATTTCTATTCTTAATCTTACTCTTAGGTTGTGAAGCATGAATGTTGGCAACGGGCAATGCAAGATGAATTAGATGCTCTTCAGGGAAATCACACACGGAATGTAGTCCCATGTCCAGCAATAGTTAAGCCGATTGGGTGCAAATGGGTCTTCTCTGTAAAAATGAAGTCCGATGGATCCTTGGATAGATATAAAGCCCGGCTTATAGCACTTGGAAATCGTCAGGAATATGGCATTGACTATGACGACACTTTTGCCCCGGTGGCTAAAATGACTACGGTTCGCACTATTCTTGCCATTGCTACTTCTCAATCATGCTCTCTCTTTCAGCTTGATGTAAAGAATGCATTTCTGCATGGCAATCTGAAAGAAGAAGTGTATATGAGGCTTCCTCAAGCACGGTTCAAAATAACGGCCATTACCGTTACATAATGGCCGTTATGTAACGGTAATGGCTGTTACCATTACGTTATATGCATTATAACGGCAGCGATACGTTATCGCGGTAAAAATCGCCAAAAAAAGGGTCCATATCGGCCGTTATTTTGATTGAATATAACGGCCGTACCGTTATAACGTCTGACAGGATTATTTTTTTTAAAACATGCCTTTTGGCCTTCTTTAAAAAACCATACCTACGAGATCTCTCTAATTTGACCTCGGTCTTACAGCAACCCGAAAGTCTCAAGATCTTCTACTGTATTCTTCTATGCTCGAACTCCAACCAGGGTATGAGCCTCTTCTTCGAATTCTCTTTGCTCTCCAAAAACGAGATTTCTCTTGTATCCTAACCTAGAGAGGAATAGCGCATATTTAAAGGCTACACTAGGGACCATAAGAAGGAAATAAGGATAGGCTTCTTATGGAAACAGGAAACCCTAATTTGACCCAAATTAGAATCCTAGTTCCATAAATTACAATTCAGTCCACTAGAGAATTATAATTGCACTCTTGTCCTTATTTTCAAAATAATATTCCGAGTTTCTTGTCATTAAATGCTTATTAATCTCCTCACATTAAGATTTCATATATATTTAATCGATATCTTTATAATTCCTCGAGACCTTACACTTAACGTATTTGATACGTTAGACACAAAGTCCACTTGCAGGGTTTGACATAATCAAAACTTAAAGCTTCATCAAGGGGATATCATCAATCCCTATTACGGGACATGGATTCCGTCAATAAACTAATATGCACCATACACGTAGTGTAGTCATCCAATTTACTGAGATTATTGACCTATAAAAGATCTCACTCCTCTGTAAATCAAAATGCCAAACACTAAATGTATGTGTCCATTATTTATGTCGGGATTAAGAGTACAAGCACTCATAGTAACGATTTGGATGTTAATCATCTTATATAGTCAGTATAAAGACAACAAACCCAAAAGCGGTCCTGTTGAATACACACAAAGCGTACTAGCATAATGAGTCGAAACTATTCCGTTTCCCGCAGCCAAGACAAGCCTGCTAAAACATCATGCTTAATCGTACCGATGGTGTGTCCAAATCCATCTAGATTGTGACCAACTTATATTCTATAAGAACCGACAAACAAGTCTTCCGTAATCTTAAACACCAATGCATAGTATGCCTCGATGTGAGGACTTGTACCATACTTATTTTGTTCAGATAGGACATAACCTTTTAGTTTTAACATCCAAATCGTTATTATGAGTGCTTGTACTCTTAATCCCCACATAAATAATGGACACGTACATTTAGTGTTTGGCATTTTGATTTACAAAGGAGTGAGATCTGTTATGGGTCAATAATCCCAGTAAATTGGATGACTACACTACGTGTATGGTGCATATTAGTTTATTGACGGAATCCACGTCCCGTAATAGGGATTGATGATATCCTCTTGTTGAAGCTTTTAAGTTTTGATTATGTCAAACCCTGCAGGTCGACTTTGTGTCCGACATGTCAAATAAGTTAAGTGTAAGGTCTCGAGCAATTATAAAGATATTGATTAAATACAGATGTCAGTAATTATTTAATCGATAGATATCTGAAATCTTAACGTGGGGAGATTAATAAGCATTTACTAACAAGAAGCTCGAAATATTATTTTGAGAACAAGGACGGGAGTGCAATTATAATTCTCCAGTGGACTAAATTATAATTTATGGAACTAGGATTCTAATTTGGGTCGAATTATGGTTTCCTGTTTCCATAAGAAGCCTATCCTTATTCCCTTCTTAAGGTCCCTATCGTAGCCTATAAATATGTGCTATTACTCTCTAGGTTAAGATACAAGATAAATCTCGTTTTTGGAGAGCAAAGAGAATTCGCAGAAGAGGCCCACACCCTGGTGCGAGTTCGAGCATGGAGGAATACAGTAGAAGATCTTGAGACTTTCGGGTTGCTGTAAGACCGAAGTAAAATCACAGAGATCTTGTAGGTATGGTGTTTTAATCATCTTTGTCTAAAGTTATTTCTGCAGTGATCTGTTCGCAATATCTAGGGTTCCTGGCGGCTGCCCTTTTCTAACAACTTTGTTCTCTAAGAGCTTCCTAAGGACTGCTACATCTTCTAAGGCATGGAGGAGCATATAAAAGCTTAGATATAAGCTACTTTTGGGTAGATTTGTCCGTGGGGAAATCTAATCAAACTCAAGGGACCTCTTTGGTAAAGTTTTTTTCTTTTGTTTTTTGGAGTTCTTTTCAAGATTCAACAGCAAAATAACTTACAGATGTTTGAGGTGTGTTAGATCTATACTTTTGGAGCAAATAACTTTATTTTTCAAATAAATACCTTAAGCCCAGACCCACTTACTAATTATCATATTTCACATGTGGTCAAAAGATGCAATCACGTACTGTTGTAACATTCCTCATTAGGAGATTTGTTTATATAATCATTAATTGTAATTACCCTATCAAAGGGATTGTAATCGTCAAACTTATTGTATTTAGAGACAGAATACTCTATATAAGAAGATGAAATCTATCATTGAGATCATCAGAAATTATTCACAGAAACTGTATTGTGTATTTTTGTAATCATGTGATTGGCATTTACAAAAATATGTATGATGAGAAGAATCACAGGTAGATGGGATACAAGATCTGAATGATGAATCTGGAGTTACACTTCACAATGCATTTCATATGTTTGATAAAATTTTTGGCTAATAATTTAATAAATTTGATGGGTAAGATTGACTCATTTATTGTGTTATAATGATAAACTGATGCAGCCTTGTGAACAATGATAAGGGTAAGGTATTGTAATTAATCCCAAACTATGGAAACTGAAACTGTAAATGCGAAGTGGGGCAATTAAATTCTAAGATTAGCATGGGATTAATTTAATATCTAATCCAAAAAAATGTTGAACTTTATGTGAATGATGCTAACGATGTCTATAAGAATAAGGCCTCAAGAGTTGGTCAAACAGAGATAAGAAGAGTTAAAAGAAACCGTGGTACTCTTAACTACTAGCACTGTGCGAGGTGACGATCTTGTACTTGGGTTTATATTGTTGATGTGATGATTATGGACCTTTAGGTCAGGATGTGTTGTGTATTGCTGTATCCTATGTGTGAGATGGATATGGGCTTAACATGGCCATTGGGATGACAAATCCTTGAGGGACATGAGGAATGGGAATGTGTGCCAGAATGGCATCCCTATTTATGAGTTGTGCCTCTGTGGCATGGTGATGTTGCCAGGAGCTAGGATGCAGTTAATAGATGGACCATGGAATGGAACGATAACTGAACTTCAAACCCTATTAATTTGAATGCATATTTTACGTTTCGCTGATTCATATGATGGATTTGGGGCCTCTTACTTATCTGCTTTAATACACAATTGCTAGATTAGGAAGTTCATTCACTAGTGTGTATTGATGTTGGGTTGCCCCCTTCAGGCAACTAGGATGTGGGTGGACAAGAGTATGGCAAAGATTAGCCACTAAAGTTTGGCATGCATGGCTGAAGAGAGCGCGACTCAAGACTCAGTAGTTCAAGGGTCTAGCCCTATAGTTAGAAGTTTTCTTTTATTTCTTTCTATCTTTTTTTTTTTTTTGAAAACTTTAATTGACGGATATGTTATGGGTTTTTATTTATGAATTTGAGATATTATTACTCTATTATTATTGGTTTGGGACTTCAATTGAAAGATTGAATTTAGTAGGAAATGCCTAATGCCATATGTGAACTTATTTGATTGATGCGTGGAAATTAATGCCTACGAGTCACAACCCAGAATCCGATGGAGACCCATAATTTGGGTCGTGATACAGTGCTAGTTCCAGCACCTTATTGCTTCAAGACATCTCTCATAAGTATAAATACATTACATTATAGATGGTTCATAAAAAAATATTAAATAATTTAACCGCACAATTGTAGCAATACATAGATAAAGACTACATTGAGCCCTGACCATCCCGTCTATGGTTAAGGCATATTTAGACCAGCTGGAGAGAAGCAATTGACAGGTCACAGAAGTCTAAGTGGTGTTGAAGCTATGATGAATAGATCGCACAAATAGAAAACCCTTGGTGCAAGTGACGTCTGCACGCATTATGGTAACAGCACAAGTGTGCCAAGCTGAGTCAAAGGCAATATCTGTCAAGCTTTTGGTTTTTTCTTTTACAAAGATTAACACAAATCCCTAGGTGATGTAGACCATAGGGTTTTGGTTTGCATGAAAAGTGCAGAGGCACGATAACAGCTCTCGGCAGAGACTTTCTCATGAGAGGACAACTCTCAATCAATAAACCACACTAAGCAATTCTATTATTCTTCTCAACTGTCTTGCCATCTTCTACATAGCCATATAAATAAGAAAAAAAACTTTGAGGACTAGGACTTCTAATCAAAGTAGGATAATACACAAATTAGAAACTATCCAAATTATAACTCATTAAATAAAATAAGAAACAAAAAATCTCTAAATTTTATTGTCCCACATGTGGGCCATGGACCTCCTTGCAATGGCTCTGTAGCTTTGCATCATTCTCACCATGATGCAAAAGAGTTTGACCTCAAACTTGAGTTCTTGTTGTGTTGCCTCCATAGATACGGTGTACTTGAAGCATTTCTTTTGTAATATGTGCCCTTGATTCTTTCTTTGGTGGTTCTGGCCACTTAGGACGAAGTGTGACGGGCTTTCCATCATTAAGAACCATGCATGTATTGTCCCACATTCCAGCTGGATTCTTGTCCTACATCCATGGTCGTCCAAGTACTATATCTCCACTATCCATTGGTAACACATCGCACCACATTGTGTCTCATCACCAATGGCAAAAATTGTTAGTGCCATAGTAATATTTGCACTACCTTGTATTCTCAATTCCGTGACAAAGAGTCCCAAGACCATGCCACTAGTATCTCTCAAAGGAAGATCAAGTTCAAAGGAGTAAAGTCAAGTCATGGAAGGCCTGAATGCATCAAGGAAAATCTTCAAGTGTTCCAACCTACTCAGGTATATGGGACCATAGACAATCCTAGTAAAGGCCCTTAATCTAGTTAATCCTCATAGGAAATATCATTTGGTTGAACTAGGCACTTTGAGTCTTTAATCTGAAACTCTGTAGGTTCGTCGGCTAACCGCTGGATTGGCGGTCACCCCACGGTCATCCTTTCAGAACCTAGTTTTTTATAGGGTGACTGTGTTCAGTGACGTTGCAGTTAGCTGGCGGCTAACCGAAAATAGAAATTCAGTTAACCGCCAGGTCACCAAAATCTCACGTTTCAGAGGCAGAGTCTAAATGTTTTCCAGACTCAGCTTTTCAGTCAACTCGCGGCTAACCGCCAAGTGTATGGCCGGTTAACTGTAGGCCAGCCGAAATTCAAATTTTTGACCATTGAGCTATCCGTTGTGGGCTGTGGCTAACCGTGAAAAAGTTGCAGGCTAACCACGAACTAGCTGTTGGAGCTCTCACTATATATATCAAGAGCTAATTTCTTTGAGCAACTTTTGGAAAATCAAATAGAGCCTTTCACTACTTGTGCAAAAATCAAAGTTACACACTCCAAGCACTCAAAACCCCTTTCCACTCACCCTTAGATCTTTAGTGTGAGTAGTGGAAAGACCTTGACCTGGGGAAGCCTATTGAGCTCTTCAAGTTAAATCTTCTCCTTCCCTAGAGCTAGACCTCTTCAATTGGTTGGAGACATTTTGGAGCATCTTCTTCAACACCAAGGAAGCAAGCAAGAGGCCAAAGCTTCGAGCTTTGGTTCAAGCTTCAAGACGACACTCATGATGAAGTCTAGAGGCAAGTGTTCTTAGTTTTACATTTTCATCTCAAACATTGTATTGTAAGGTGGATTAGATCTGTGCGATCAAACCACCGGATCAAAAATCTATTGTATGTGAGATTAGAGGCGTACCTGTGTAGTTGCCTTAATACAGTGGAACCGAGGGTAGTTAAGCCCTTGAGAGTGGATGTAGGTCAAGGGACCGAACCACAATAAAATTGGTGTATGTGTGCCTCTTTCTTTTATTGCTCTATGGTGATCACACTTCATTATTAAGACCATGTGATAGAATTTAAACTGTGATGCACACACACCCAACTTGTGATATCTCTAATTGGTATCACTAACTTGTTCAAAATTAACCGATTCACATATGCTCACCTTGCCACTTCTACAATAACTGAATTCCTTGAGATATATATTATTGTGCATTTTATGTGAATTGTTGTGGTGGCCTAGCCTGGACTTTCAAAAGTAACTTGACACATAGAAGACCTCGACCCCTAATTACTGCGATCAGTGCTAATTCATTGTGACGTTAGTTTACTAAGTGGGATTAGAGGCTAATTATCTTAATTTCAGGGTTAGAATAGTATTTGAATAGCTTTCAGAAGCTTTGAGAGCCTTTGAACGTTGTTTGAAGCCTTTAGGGACCCATTTGCAATTTCGGGAAAAGTTGGAGGGTTCTTCGCAAATTCCAAGAATTTGCATTCTTGAGCTCCATAAAGTGAGGACATCATTCCAAGTAACTTTCATAGTCAACTCGTGGTCATTTGGAGGCCCAAAACCCTTCATTTTACAATTCCTTTATAAGTTGGGGCATAGTCGTCATTTTTGTAAAAGCAGAGTTTTCCTCTAAATCCTTGAAACATGTAGTTCTTGGGCTCTTTTAGAAAGTAGATTTAATTTTGAACAACTTTCGTTCTATGACCTTTTTAAACTGGGGCCCAGAAAGCTGCATTTTTGCAAAACTAAATGTTTAAGCAGTGAGCCCCACCAAGACCCACCTTCGTAAGCCGCCTTCTTTCTCCCTTCTCACTTCACTCCTCTCTCCTTCTAGGCGTAGAGCAGCCCCATCCCCTTCCTCCTCTTCCATTTCCTTCCTCTTTTATCCCTTAGAAGCTCACCAAAATGGTTGTCACTATGAAATTCGCATGCTAGAGTAGGCCCTAGGGACCTTGGATTCCAACATGCAAAGCCCAACTCATTGCCTTTCTTGGTTTTCCAATTTTGGGGTATATTAAGGTAGAAATTGGGGGTTTTGTGCTAGGTGTTTTCCAACTGATTTGAGAGCTTAGGGAGTGTCTTTGGGAGCTAGGAAGACCACGGCAAGTGATTAATTTGAGTTGCAATACATGCATGCTTCACTTTCCTTGTTTCCCACGAATTTTCATTGTATATGTTAATTTCCTTGTCTAAGTTCAAATGAGTATGCTCTTTATGTTTAAATTGTAATTGGATAGTGTAGGTAGGCATTAGAAATCCCAGCCAATGTTTTCCCAAAGGAAATGGACGAACTAACCCCAAAAATGGCTCAAACAGGTGAATTATAGAACCAAAAACTATTTTGTGTGGCTAGCGGTGGGTCGCTCATGGCTAGCCGCAGGGAGCAATACGGCTAGTCGTGAGTCCCTCCCGGCTAGCCATGAGCCACCTTGTAGTTCAATTTTCTTCATTTGTCAGTCCCCCTGTTTTACTCCAGAAGGTCCGAATCTCCCTTTTTTTCCTCCTTTTCAGTTTCGACCACATGCCTAGACACTTTTAGGCCACCGTTTGCCACACTAATTGAGCTATTAGTGCATCTTAAGTCCATGGTTCTCACTTATGAACATCAAACGGTAGGATTTAATTTTGCCTTAGAAATTAGGACGTCCCTTCAATTTTCCCTTAAGACACTCAAGGAAATTCCTTGGAAACTTGTCTAGGTTTCGATGGCGTTGCCCCCTAACTCCCAGGAGGCGTGCGCTACCCCTTGCACCCCCACCAAGCTCACCGCAGAGCTTGAGCCACATTTGTAGAGTTTACCGAACCCCTCTTGCCGGTAAGTACCTTGGAACTTGGACCCACCTTAACTAATTGAGTTTGAGACTTCGGTAGGTGATGTTTGACTTCATACTCACCTCCGGGGTTGTCGGGAGGGATGTCGGTGTAATTTGAAGTTGAAGATGAGCGGTTGGGGTGCCAAACATCACTATAAGCACTAAGGAACCATACTCCTCAGCATCTGGACCCCTAAGGTCGAACCTTACTACCCCAACATGCTAATGGCAACCCGAGACATAGATTAGCAATTTGTAATGGATCCTTGATTGTATCAATATAATTGGTCGTTTTACGTACATGGTGCCATCTATTCGCGTGTATGGCGTACGCAATTCTCATGAGTCCAATTGTAATCGTTTCTGTTACCCAGTACCCGACCATATTATAGTATTTTGAGTTTGTAGGTAATGCTTTTGGATTTAGCGCAAACTCATTTCATCATTTAGAGACCTTATCCAATCTCTAACTGCAAATCCGTATCGTCATTTATTGTTGCATTATTATTTTGATTTCCACAATGATGTGCACACACGTAGATTTAAAACTCTATTCACTCAGCAGTACTGATTTGTGTAGTTTGCCCCAATCCCAGGTAACCAGAGCCTCGAGAATGAGCTTGTGATGATCAGGAAGCTCTAGGCTTTTGACGTTAACATTGTGAGGGTGAAAAACTACAGGACAATTAGAACTAGTCACATAATGTTTTAACTTTCAAAGGTTTATCCACGTTGCAATTGTTTTCTTTATAATTTCAAAAAATTTCATTTATGCCCTGGATTCTTATTTATTTATTTGACTTATGCATGTGGGGAATAGATACAACATAGTCGCAACACGGAATTTAAAGGGCCTTAGGTTCTGAGTCTTTACACTTAATGGGCGTTAGGAGATAACGCGTATGATGGTACTCTATCTTATGATTTGCACCTTTTAGGGCAAAGACTGTTGACCTCTGCCACAGTGTGGATAGGTGGTAATCCATGGGTACCTTATGACCGTTAGACATTGGCTTGTGCATAAAAATATTTTCTACGCACATTAACCAATCCATAAACTCATTCGATTTCAGTTTACCATCATATTCAGGAATTAAGAGTTTAATCTTCAAATCTTGATCAACATTGTGTGTCATTTGATTTCGAATATTTTGCCTTCACATGGCGATCGTTTTCTAAATTAGCAAAACTAGTTTCCATCTTTGTAAGAGTTGCTTGGATCTGGTTGATCATTGCAAATAATTGAGCATTTTGGGTTGTAAATTCTCCTCTCAACCCCACATGAGATTTCCTTGTATATTCAAGTTGTTGATTGATATTAACAACACGTCTGGCCAATTCCTAGGGTCATGGATGAAGTCTTTGCACCTATATGCTTCTTAGGAGGCATATTAAATATATATATATATATATATATAGACACACACACACACACACCTGCAATAAAATGGATTGACCCATTGTCTAGATCTCGTCACCATGAGTGTGCAGGTGAAAACGGGATCTGAAATCCAAGTACAAATGAGCCTGATATCGCAGAAACAAATCTAACTGTCCGATGTGGTCAAATTTGTGCCGTTGATTGCTCCTCTGTTGTTGTTGCATTGACCTCAACTTGATGACGTTGCCTTGTTGATGTCACTGTTGTGCTGCGCTTCTACATGCTGCTGGGCTTCCTTTCTAGACGGGTCCACCCAGCCAAGAGTTGTCCTGGCCCAGCTTGGGCTTAGACCTGGGTGCAGATCTCTCAACGAAAAATAGCAACGATTGTGGCCTTCAGCCACGCAGGGCGAACCAAGGGTGTTTCAGTCAATACGACAACCTGCTGGTGACTATTGTGATGTGGCAGCTGGGGCAGCACGGCCATCTGACATGAGCTGTCACCAGCAGCAGCGGACAGCTTGAGTTAAGTGCCTCTTCTTTCTTCCTCGTTTGACACTACACACAACTCTCTCTCTCTCTCTCTCTCTCTCTCTCTCTCTCTCTCTCTCTCTCTCTCCCAACCCCTTTTGCCCTTCTCCAGCATTGGCGTCCAGATGGATCTTGATTCTTGACCCCTCTCACAACATCCAAAGAAACCGTCTCACCTGATCTTCTTCGGCATCGGTCGTGATTGGAATAGATAGAGCCCAGCCTTCACCTCAATTTCAATCTAAGAACCAAAAAGAACGGGCAGTCGTGTCCCACGTCAGATTTGAGCAGACTAGGCTACAAAATCTGACCGATCTTTCCCAGCTTCTGCAACCAAGCCTCAGACAAAAGCCAAATGATTTGGGATCTACTTTTTCTAGGACGAACACTGAGAACCCTGCCTCTGTTTCATAGATCTGATCAGTGGTAAACCTTCTAGATCTATGCCATTACAAACCTGAGACACAAATCTCTCCGTAATACGAGTCCAGATCTGTGCATGTGGGAACTTGAACCCACTCTAATACCAAATAATGTAGACCCTAGGGATAGAGTTTGTCTGAAAAGCGTCAAGGCATGATAAGAGGTCTCCGCATAGACATTCTCACAAGGACAACTCATAATCAATAAGCCACAAAAAGAAATTTTATTATTCTTCTCAACTGTCTTGCCATCTTCTATAATGCCAAATAAATAGGAAAAGAACCTTGGGCGCTAAGAATTCTAATCAAACCAGGAAACTACGCAAAATAGAAACTATCCTAATTACAACTCATTAAATAAAATTAGAAAGTAATGACAACTAATTAGAGATGTAAAATCAGAAGAAAAAAAATCTCTAAATGTTCTTGAGTCCCACAAGTGGGCCTCCTTGCAACGGCTTGTCATCTTTGCATCACTAGGTGGACTGCATGGCACGTTAAAGGCTTGGGTTTGAGAACAAAGTACGGTGAGAATTTCCATTTTATGCCCTTCTGTTAGCTGCTGGTGGTTGGTGTTTTTTGCAGGCAATATTTGGATGGTAAACTCTTTCTACTTGTAATCATGATTATCATCTCCTAGTTTGGGCAACATCAGTTAGTATTGGAGTAAAAACTCTACACAGATCTATTTTTAATACATGAAAAAACCCATCCCATCACTAGACTCACTATTGCACATCTCATCTATATATGGTCCAATATTTCCTAGATGTTTTTCAAAGTCATGCTATCTTGGGTATGTTTTGAAAGGAATTCAATATCTGTGTGCCGTGGCCTGCAAGTGAAATTTTTCCTGGAACAATAAGCAAGGAAGGGTCAATAACATCATTAATAAATCATTCTGAGCATTTACATGGATCCATGCTTAACGTGTGCCATTTAAGGACAAGTGCTTACCTGCAGCAAAACGTGGAGAAAATAGTCTGTGTCATTACTCATTAGAACTTTTCAAAAAAGGTGTAGAGGAAATTTCTTGATGGAAAAAGGTGATGGGAGAGATTAGTTAGGTTGTTCACGATTATGGCTGCCAAGTTTTCAATAAACCATCACTTATTGCTTCTATTGTGGATCCTCAGCCTGTTTAATGTACTGTAGCTCAAAGCTGTTTTTTGGACATGTGGGGGCTACTGTTCCAGAAGTGGTTCTTTAACTTGAGATACCAGGGACTGAGCTAAGCAGGCTCAAATAACAAAAATAAGTGCAATAGAACTAACTAGCTATATCTATATAGAATGCTTTTTTTTTTTATTATTATTATTCTTAATTTATCTGTGTAATACTTATTTCTAGCATTAAGTGGACCTCATACAATAACTGTCCTAGTTCTGCTGCATCTTTTGTTTCTTTTCTTTTTTTCTTTTTTTTTAATAGGCATCTTTTGTTTCATTTTTTCAGGAACAATCACAAAAACTTTTTTGATTATGGATCTACTACCAGAAATTCAATGAGTAATCTCAGCATTCAATTTGTATTCCTGAATAATCTCACTAGTCTGTTGGCAGCTAGCAGCTGTTTTTACTTTCTTCCTTTTAGCAGTACCTGTGACTTTCCTCTAGCATTGAACAAATATCAATGCTTCAAACTTCAGGTTAACACAGAATGTCGCTTAAAGCAAAAGCTTGTCGTTATTTCTAAAATGAAATTGTCGAATACATGTTTCTGTTACAGCATACCATTGTGTCCCCATTGCCTCCTCCACTGGCATCAAGAGAGCCATGCCAACGACCTTTGAGTTCAGCTAAACCTGGAAGTGTTATGTCTTCTAGAACAACCTCATTTGCAGAAGTATAATGTCTGCGCATTTCCTGCAAATTCAGAAAGCACCTCGACCATCAGAAGGAAGGCAACATGAACATAGAAAGCATAGGATATGTATATGGTTTAACTGGAAGTTCATTTTATGCATATATCAGTATTGGTAATTATGATTGTAAACCAATGGATAAATACAAAGAATCAATTAAGTACCTCACGAAGTTCTCGAAGACATTCAGTAATAAACCCCACAGACTGCAAATTATGAATAAAAAGATCCTGCGATATGGTAGTAGTGTAGAATCAGATTTCTAGATCTACGAAAGCCGAGAAACAAAATACACATTGACACTACTTTATTCATCACTAGAAATAGCATTGTAAATCAATGAAACAAAGCCTTACAACAATAGATTATTGGACTTTGGCACTACTTTATTCAACACTAGAAATAGCACTATAAATCAACGAAACAAAAGCTTTCCAAAACAAGACAGATTATTGGTGCTGAGCATTCATGTGAAGCAAAAGATGCCTATTAAAAAAAGGCACCAGTGCAGAGTGGGCAAAGCTGGGACAAGGTAGTAAAGTATTATGTCAGTGTCAAGTGGCTTCAATTAGGGGACACAGTTCACACTGCGAATACTGTTGGGATCTAATTGGAAAGCTGCCACAATTCAATTCTGCAACTACAGCTGAAACAGAAAAACTAGTGATGATGCAGATGTAGATAAAGCTGATATGAATATTACAGAAGAACTGCCTAGGGCAACTGCCACTTCATCTTCAAGTGGAATGGCTGCTTACACTGGATCCTTAAGTCACAAGGCGTCCAAATCTTCATTGAGCCCTCCATGGATTGTCGATGAAGAAGCCAAAGATTACAGGAACGGTATGCTTTCAGTATTCAACACTTATAACTCCTTTACATCTCATGGTGGTGTTTGGAACACCAATGGGAGTTGCACACCGGTTGTAGGTGCGTGGATGTTTCAGTGTTTATCTCCGCCTTTTATCTTAATGCTTCCCAATCTTCTCTTAATTTAGTATGTTAGCACCCTAACAAAATCCCATAATTGCACTGTCACATTTTTTTTTTCTCGTCTTTTGTTTTCCAAGAGCTAGAGACCAGACCTAGAGACAGCACAAAGGATTGGTGGGAGCTATGAGCGCAACGTTCTTTTTGTGATCAATCCACTTTTGAGGTCACCATCAGCATTTCAGTCATCAGTTAGCAAAGAAGAAATCAAGAAGTGGCTGTCAAGACCCTAAATCCGGGGCCCTCAAATTCCACATCACGAATGATTTGCATCTCATCAAATACTCAAATCAAATCAATTTGAACAATAAGAATTCCAGGGAATTTACATATAGAAACCAGAAATCTTTAATTAAAGTCTAAATCCAAATAACAATGGTAATTTGAACAGCAATAAATAAAACAAAACATATCCAACTTAAAAAGTTTATTGTTCAAAACTAAATAATTGTGACAAAGGTGAAAGTGAGGCTAATCCTCTATTGATCTATTCAGTTGCGCTGCTCTGCCACAAATGCCGAATCCTATCTCCTAATCGCCTCGATCCTCGTCTGTCTCTAATTCTGGTTACTGGATAGGGCAATCCAGTGGTTGGTGGAAACTGAGTAAACAGATAATCAATCTATATGCATACACAAACATCACATTTAATTTTAGAACACAATTACACAAGATAAACTTTAAAAATACAAGGTAACAAGTTAAACTTTCCAACATCTCGGCTGTAGTCTGCATCACGGAATTATTATCACATCTATTGACAACCACCTGGTAGCACATGCCAACAAGGGATCAAGTACCACTAGGGAAGGAGACCACACCCAGGTACCATCAATTCTTTAGTGCACATACTCATGGTAACCAACTAGGGCCATCATCATCATGGCAGTACCAGAGAATTAAGTTCTCTCAAGGCTGATGTAAAGTCAGACAACAATCACCACAGCTGACCTAAAGTCAGACAACTCATAACACAAGGGCCTTTGCACGAAGGACGTCTTCATACCGTGCTAGTGGTCTAGGGGTGTCCAAGGGTAAATCCAGACTATCTCATAGTTCTTAGATATTACACAGCATTCCATTTTCCTTTAATCTAGCTTCAATTCAGATTTGTTCCTTACCAAATCTCAACACCCATAATCAAGTTGGTCTCAACAATCAACCCCGTACACTGACTCCGGATTTAATCTGCCCCTATCCAATTTAGTATTGGTGTCCGATGTGCACGAGGTTAATCACATAACCACCCCTTTATAGATGTGAAAACAATTCTTAGTTGACATCTCATAACACATAATTTAATTGCATAATCAGAGGCGAGAACATCACATGATCACACCATTAGATGAGCTATGCACAATCTCAACATAAACAACATGTTCTGTAAAGAAACAACTGGAGATTTCTACTCGTACAAGAAATCATACAAAAATCTTTGTTTCCACATACTGGCGACAATCATCACCAACGATTCATCATTATATAATATATACATATCGATGGAACGACTCAAAAATGGCAATTCGACTCATGCACAACCCTAATCCTAGGATTCAACCCATCAAACCCTAACACAAGGGTTTGCAATTTGGCTGAACCCTCAAACCTGCTTAGGTGCAGCCCAGGATCTACTTTTCCCAAACTAATTAAATTACGTCAAACCGTAATATCCTCATGTAAAAATCAACTATCACCATGAATTCATAGGCAGTTAGGCATTGTCCTTAGTTGTGGCCTCACCCATTCAGTGACTCTTACGCAGGTCATAACTGTCTTCTATATATTATGCATAGCTCTTTCTGTCTCTTAACGTGTTGCATGCTCTCTCACACACACAAAAATAGATTTGGATATTTACTCACTCAGTTTTGACTGACCCCTGGTTTTCCCTTGCCAGGTAATCAACGTATAGGAGACAGAGCAGACCACGATGATCAAGAGCTAGGCTTTGACATCTGCAGCTGAGCGGCGCAACACCATAGTTTTGAGGATTCATTTCCTTTCATTTTGAAGGGCATTCTTTTGTCAACATGGAATTGTTGTTGGGCTTTGTATATTTTGGGTTGGGGTATACTTAAAGTGAATCTTTTGTTGAAATAGACTCCAATTATTAACCGAATTGTTTTTTCCCTAAAATTCTTACCTTGTTATTGACTTGACTTATATGTGTAAGTGTGATACCTTGAACTCACAATCCCGATTCCAAGGGCCCTGGATACTGGGTCGTGACTAAGTGGTATCAGAGTCTGTGGTTTTGGGGCAAATAAAAGAATTAGCAACCCTAAGGTGCGTGGTGAGGGCAATTAGAATAGGGCATAGAGTTATTTAGACAGTCTATGTTTTGTGAACTCACCCAACTTTTTGCTTGAAAGAGTAACGATGGCCAACAACAACAACGATGGGGAAGGTTCAGGAAGCAGCAACAATAATAATGGCTTGTCCGATATGCAGGCATTTGTGCAACAGATGTTCGATCATTTTACATGTATCTACGAATCACAGGCTTGCCTTCAAGAGCAAGTGTTGGCACTAATGAACTACCAAAATGCTAATGGTGAGGACCAAAGCAACACTAATGGAGATAACAGTAATTTTGGCACCGGGGCGGAAATGGAGCTATGGATCATGACAAGTATATTCTGTACAAGAGGTTTAATGAGGTCTGCCCTAGGACTTTTGAGGAGATCCTTTCTCCTTGGGATGCTAACAAATGGATTGAACACTTGGAGGGCATCTTTGAGGTGGAGTGTTTGGATCGACAGAAGGTCATCCTGGCAGCCTTTAAACTGGAAGAGGATTCCAAGGAATCATGGAAAGCAGCATGGAGGACTTTTAAGGGTGATGAAACGGACATTACTTGGGGTTTTTTCAATTGGGAGTTCATTAAAAAGTTTATTCCGGATCATCTCAAGGACCAAAAGGCCAAGGAGTTCCGGGCATTGGAACAGAATGACATGACAGTGACCAAATATGCAAACAAATTTACAGAGCTATCCCACAATGCTGAAGACTCAGTAGATAATGAGAGTAAGAGGATGAAGAAGTTCATTGATAGCCTGTGGCCTAATATTAGAAATGATGTGAGAAGGTATGAGCCTACTACCTTTGTGGCAACACTTAAAAAGGCCTTTGTGTCAGAGGTGGCAATTCAGTACAAAGATGATGCACAACAATAGGAGGTTTACCCTAATATGATGAGATCAGATCTGAATTAGCAATTAAAATCAAGTTATAGGCATGCTGATTAAAATAGTGATCATTGAAAATCAAGTAAATAATAAATCTGAGGTCCAAAGTGATCTCACAGATCCCGCAATAACCCTTATAGCAAGAAAATGGTAAGATCTTAATGGAAGATAGAACTTCCAGGTTGCTTAGGGCCAATGATGTGTATCCAATGGTTTAGATGAAAGGTTTATACCAGTAAAGTTCAGATCTAAATAAATTCAGATCTATAAACGGTTCAGATTCAGTAAAAAAAATCAGATCTGATAAGTTTCAGATTCAATAAAGTTCAGATCTGAAGCTTGGGGATTTTATTTTATTTTTGGTGGTAAGGGGGTTCTAGATCTAGTCTAGATTTAGATGGCAAAGGTCAATAAAGCTCTTGGAAACAGAAAAGTGGAAGAGATAGAAGATACCTTTATTGGGCTTTGACCAAACTCCGATCCGGAGGGCTTATAGCGATTCTCAAGAGAAGGTAAACTCTAGAGGTCCAAGGTAGAAGAAGAAGTCTCCTTTTCATTCAATATCATAAGCATAGCATAACCAAGAAGAATACCATGGCAGTCTTTAAAATACCCTAAAGAGATGATGACATCATCACACTCAAAAGAAACAAAAGAAAATAAATGAAAACAAGAAGAAAAGCAAGGGACTTGCGCAAGGTGCCATGGGATTCGTGCAAAAGGGGTGTATGCACAAATCCCAAGGGTAAAACCCTTTTACCACTTAAGTTGTGGGCCCCCCTTTTTTTCATTACTTATGTCTTGTCCTTTTTTAAAAGAAACATGGGCCCCTTTATTCTACTAAGACTCTCTTAATTAACTTGGGCCCCTCTAAGCTACCAAACTCTTTTATTTCCTCCCATGTGGCACCTCCCAATGTGGGGCCTTCAAGATGATTGCGCACATGGGGCCTTCCCTTCTTTAGGAACGAGATTCCGTGAAATCCAACCGTCTGATGCCCTCGCGGTGATGAACCAATGGTGGAAGTGCAATTTCTTCGCGATCAAAGCCCGGGTATGAATCATCCAACCATAACGTGGCTTGATCAGTGGTCCTACACCTTGATCTTTGGTAGACCTTATAAGAACGAGGGGGATCAGATCTGATGTCCCCATCAATTCCCCTCTGCTGGGAAAATCGCACCTCTGGTGAGAAAAAACTATCATAGCGCTCGAGGATGTCAGGATTGATGCGCTTCAACTCTTTTCGCGTGATCCACGTGCTGTCAAGCTGTGATCCGTCTTTCCACTTTACAAGGAATTTCTGGATGCCCCCCTGTCTGGTGGAGACCAACTGATCATCCAATATATCTTCCACAATGTCCATCCGTTGAGCTTTAGGTGGTGGAGGCGGGGTTGGTTGTGGGAAACGGTTGTGAAAAGTAGTGGGCTCAAATAGATGGTCCACACATTGGGTGAAGGGGCAGAAGTTGGGTTGTTTGGACACAAGGGAGGACCCCGAAAAGGAACCAGGTCCTCCACATTGAAGGTAGCACTAATACCCATATCAGGTGGAAGATCTAAGAAATATGCATTAGGACCCAACCTTTTCAAAACTTTGAACGGGCCAGTACTGCGGGCCAGTAATTTCTTGGCAATTCCTTGTGGGAACCGCTCTGGCTTTATGCGGACCATGACCTCATCACCCACTTGAAATTCAATGAACCGGTAATGTAAATCAGCATAGATTTTATAACTATCATTTTGCAGGTTAATTCGCTATCTGATCTCATTATGTAGTGAATGAATGCGTTGAATGAATGCATCGGCTGACTCAGACGGACGATGAATGGAGGACATGGGAATAAGATCTACAGGCATCCTAGGTTTGTACACAGTTACTGCTTCAAAAGGACTCATGCCTATGGATCTATTAACTGAACTGTTATATGCAAACTCTGTTACTGGTAAGACAGACTCCCATGACCTGACATGCTCACCGACTAAACATCTCAGAAGATTCCCCAGACTTTGGTTGACTACCTCTGTCTGACCATCAGTCATTGGATGGTACGCAGATGAGAATTGCAGTTTTGTTCCCAAGATTTTCCACAGTGTCTTCCAAAAGTAACTGGTAAATTTAACATCCCGGTCAGACACGATGGTTTTTGGGACACCATGCAGGCTAACAATGCGCTACATGAAAATTTTCGCAACATGCGAAGCATCTGATGTCTTGGAGCAAGGAACAAAGTGGGCCATCTTAGCGAAGCGGTCCACGACAACCAGTATGGAATCATGCTGTTTATTGGTCTTGGGAAGCCCAAGCACAAAATCCATACTAATGTCTTGCCACGGTGCGTGAGGCACTGGCAATGGAGTGTACAACCCCGTGTTCTGTTTATGTTGTTTTGCCAGTTGGCAAGTGCGACAGCGTTCAATGGTGCGGGCGACGTCTCGCTTGAGACTGGGCCAAAAGAAATGGTCCTCGACAAGAAGAATGGTCTTGTCACGACCAAAGTGACCGCCCACTCCACCAGCGTGGAGCTCCCAAATTAAAAACTCTCTCATGGATGTGCGGGGAATGCAAATCCGATTTCCTCGAAAGACATAGCCATCTTTCAAAGTAAACCGATCAATGCTCCGCAAAGGATTATCAGAAAGCGAAGCAAACATATCCCCGAAATCTGGACAGGAGGGATAGTCATCTTTCAAACGCTCAAACCCAGTGACTTCGACATTCATGGAATGAATTAAATTGACTCTGCGACTTAATGCATCCGCTAGTTTGTTTTCCACTCCTACCTTGTGCTTTAAAACGAAAGTGTACTCCTGTAATAGTTCAACCCATTTGGCATGTTCCCCTTTCAACTTAGATTGAGAATTCAAGTACTGCAATGCTTCATGATCTGAGTACAAAACAAATTCCATCGGTAACAAATTCCATCGGTAACAAATAATGGCGCCAATGTTTCAATGATTGAACTATTGCATAAAACTCTTGCTCATAGTTCGAGTACTTTTTCGTTTTGCTTCATTCAGCTTCTCACTGAAATAAGCAACTGCGTGTCCCTCTTGACTCAAAACACCTCTAATTCCGACGCCAGATGCGTCACAGGCCACTTCAAACACCTTGGAAAAGTCAGGCAAACGCATGACAGGTGCTTCAGCCATCTTGGCCTTGATTTCTTGAAAGGCTTTTGTGGCAGCTGGGCTCCAATTAAACTCTCCCCTTTTCATGCAATCGGTAATTGGAGACATGATGGTACTAAACCCCTTGATGAATCGACGATAAAACGTGGCTAACCCGTGGAAGCTTCGTACCTCATGAATGTTGGATGGAATTTTCCATTCAACAATTGCCCTCACCTTTTCAGGATCAGCAGACATCCCTGCAGCAGAAACGACGAAACCCAAACAAATCACACTATCTGTCATGAAGGTGCACTTCTATAGGTTTGTGTACAGTTGTTCCTTACGCAAAGTACTACAAACTTGCCACAAATGATTGAGGTGTTGTTCCATTGTGTTACAATAGATGAGAAAATCATCGAAGTAGACAACTAGGAATTTTCCCATGAATGGCCTCAGCACTTGTGTCATGATGCGCATGAAAGTACTTAGTGCGTTGGACAACCCGAATGGCATCACTAGCCATTCATACAATCCTTCCTTTGTCTTAAAGGCGGCCTTCCATTCATCCCCAATACGAATGCGAATCTAGTGGTAGCCACTTTTAAGATCTATCTTAGAAAAGATAGTGGCACCAGCCATCATATCGAGCATATCATCTAATCTAGGTATCGGGAACCGATACTTGACAGTGATCTTGTTGATCCCTCGACTGTCCACACATATTCTCCAAGTTCCATCTTTCTTTGGAGTAAGAAGTGCAGGAATGGCACAAGGGCTTAGGCTCTCCCTAATGAAACCCTTGTCAAGGAGTTCATCTACTTGCGTTTTCAGTTCTGCGTGCTCCAAAGGGTTCATCCGGTAATGTGGTAGATTAGGCAATGCTGCCCCCAGAACAAGATCAATCGCGTGTTGGATGTCACGCATTGGTGGGAGTTCATTTGGCAATTCTTCAGGAAAGACATCCTGAAACTCCTGAAAGACAGGTTCCACCTCATGTGGGATGCTAGTAGTTAGCTCTTTGGAGACTTCCGTAGCCACTACGACATAGACAATGGGGTCCGCCTCTGAACCCTCGCCAGTCCTTTCCTCTAGATCAGCTTGGAATTCACTAGCACTCAAGATATGTAAGCTCTTTGTTTTAGAATTCGGAGCACTAGTGCTGGCCTTCTCTTCACTCTCTTTCTTGCCAGTCTTATCTTTAGGGGGTAATGGACGCAACTTCACCTTCTTATCTTTGAAGTTAAAGACGCAGATGTTGGTGTTGGAAATTTATACTAAAAGCATACTTTTATGTATTTGTCTTCGACTAATTAGTATATTTTGTCTTTTCATCTAAATGAGATTTTGTATGGGCAAATGGTTGCATTATTTATGATTATACATGTGTGTGTCTTTTATTCTATAAAGTAGACAAGTTGGTGTATAGAGTTATACTTATACACGGAGGACTTATCTGTCGGTTCATATAGAATATAAGTTTTTGTTCACAATCTAGATGGACTTGGACACACCATCGGTACGATTGTAGCATGATGTTTCAGCAGGCTTGTCTTGGCTGCGGGAAACGGTATAGTTTCGACTCATCATGCTAGTACGCTTTGTGTGTATTGAACATGACCGCTTTTGGGTTTATTATCTTTATACTGACTATATAAGATGATTAACATCCAAATGGTTATTATGAATGCTTGTACTCTTAATCCTGACATAAATAATAGACACATACATTTAGTATTTGCCATTTTGATTTACAAAGGAGTGAGATCTTTTATGGGTTAATAATCTCAGTAAATTGGATTACTACACTACGTGTATGGTGCATATTAGTTTATTGACGGAATACACGTCCCATAATTGGGATTGATGATATCCCCTTTATGAAGCTTTTAAGTTTTGATTATGTCAAACCCTGCATGTGGACTTTGTGTCCGACATATCAAATAAGTTAAGTGTAAGGTCTCAAGGAATTATAAAGATATCGATTAAATATAGATGTCGGTAATTATTTAATCGATGGATATCTGAAATCTTAACATGGGGAGATTAATAAGCATTTAATGACATGAAGCTCGAAATATTAATTTTGAGAATAAGGACAGGACTGCAATTATAATTCTCTAGTGGTCTGAATTGTAATTTATGGAACTAGGATTCTAATTTGGGTCGAATTAGGGTTTCTTGCTTCCATAAGGAGCCTATCCTTATTTACTTCTTAAGGTCCCTAATGTAGCCTATAAATATGCGCTATTGCTCTATAGGTCAATAAGAAGAAAAATCTCGTTTTAGAGAGCAGAGAGAATTCGCAGAAGAGGCCCACTCCTTGGTGCGAATTCGAACATAGAGGAATACAGTAGAAGATCTTGAGATTTTCGGGCTGCTGCAAGACCGAGATCAAATCAGAGAGATCTCGCAGGTATGGTCTTTGATCATCTTCGTTTAAAGCTATTTCCGCATTGATCTGTATGCAATATCTAGGGTTCCTGGCGGAAAGTTTTTTCTAACAATGGTATCAGAGTCAATCTTGATATTGCGTATGGATTGAAGAAAACATAGTAAGATTATAGGTTGCTGTAAAAGAGATGGTTTGCCTTTGCTGTCTGTAACCCTTGTTTTGCAGCGAACTATCTAACCTCTGTTTTGCAGTAATTGATCTGGCTATCATGGTCACCATGTGTGTATGTTATGTGAATGGATCCCACGAATCAGATTCGTGGTTACTGTTTTACGTATTTTACAAGTTTTATGGTGATGTAATTATATTGACATAGCGTGTGAACTCTGTTCGTCAGGAGGCTTAGGATTCAATGTAATTTTTCATGAAGATGTAATTATATTGAGATAGCATGTGAACTCCGTCCGTAAGGAGGCTTAGGATTCGATGTAATTTTTCATGGAGACTCGCAAGTTCTGAAGGCAGCTCGATCCCCGCCGGGGGGCACCCCTGGACCCCCTCTGCGAAGCGCCTGTTTTAAAGAACTGACAATCATGAAGACAAAAGGATCCTACTTTACCATGATAGCTAGGCTCCTTATGCTGGTTGTCTTTCCTTTTATGTGCTTGGATGTCTATTATTATCATAACTTGCTACATACGATATTATACCCGTTTAATTATGTTTGGAATGGTATAGTAGTATAGATATGGTTACCCATTACTACTAAATTTTAAACTGGTCTTAATTAAACTGTTTTATAAGAACCCTCATTGTTAAATAACTAAGTAGGAGAGGGAACTTCGTTAGCTCCCACGGTCTCCATCATAGTTTTGTAGGAGATGTAATTGATTTATGTGTTGACCTTGGAGTCTTCCTCCTAATCGGATGAGTTAATTATGGAATCTCCAGTACAAACTCCCATATGGATGATTTAGGGTAATTATTAGTATAGGTCTCTTCTCCATCTGATGGGACTGAATACAGAATAATGGACCCTGACTTAAATGATGGTATACACTTAGCTATAAATAACAGTATGCTCTCCATCTGAGCCTCTTCTATTATTTATAGGACCAAAGTCATGGCAGCTGTTTGGTTTTATTTGGCATGGTTGTTGCCTTGATAGTAGAACTAAAAGGTTATGTCCTATCTGAACAATATAAGTATGGTACTTGTCCTCACATCGAGGCATACTATGCATTGGTGTTTTAGATTGTTGTCGGATTCTTTTGTTAATTGGCAGAGGGAGTCAATTTTCCTTTTATTTGAATCCAAAGATTTAATTTTGCCCATCATAATTTGTTAATTATGTAAATCTCGGGTTTTAAGATGGTGCTTTCAATCCACTTGCTGTTATTCTCAAAGAACACAAACTCACTGGACCTAATTACATTGACTGGAAAAGAAATTTGGATATTGTGCTAACTGCTGAAGAGTAAAAATATGTGCTCACTGAGGTGTGCCCAGAGAAACCTGTGGATGGATGTACCGATGCAGTAGCCATCGAGGCATACAAAAAATGGAACAAGGTTGATGAGATGGCGTGATGTTACATTTTGGCATCCATGTCAAATGTTTTGCAACAGCAACATCAGCCTTATCCTACTGCCTACGACATCATGTACAGTCTCAAGGAGATGTTTGGTGATAAGGATCAGGCAGCTAGACAGGTTGCTATGAAAGAACTGTTTAACACTAAGATGGCTGAAGGTACCCCTGTGAGGGATCATTAACTGAAAATGATGGGACACCTCAATGAACTTCAAGTCCTTGGAGTTGAAATTGATGGGGAGACCCAAATCGATATCATTCTCCAATCATTGACTGATTCCTTTGAGAATTTTCGCCTAAATTACAACATGAACAAGCTGAATTTTTCCCTGGCGGAATTACTCAAGGAACTTCAGGCTGCTGAGGGCCTTCTAAAAAAGTCACCTAGTGTTCACGTTGCTGAAAAAGGTTCTATTTCTAAGCCGAAAGGCAAGAAGAAACAGAAAAAGGGTCAGAATCGTAATGCAGTTCCTAAAGGAGGCAATGGAGCACAGGGAGGAGTGAAAAAGCCCAAGGGCAAGTGTTTTCATTGCAAGGAAGCAGAGCACTGGAAAAAGCAATGTCCAACTTATCTCAACAAAGTGAACAATAAAGGTAAATTTCATTCACTAGTTGTTGAATCATGTTTGGCGGTTATATCTACCAGTACCTGGTGTGTAGATACGGGAGCCACTAATCATGTAGTTCCAGGAAACCAGGCAGCTAAGTGATGGGGAGATTTATTTGCTTCTGGGTGATGCTACGAGAGTGGCAGCAGTTGCAATAGGAGATGTTAGTCTAAGTTTTAGTAGAGATAGGACTTTAATTTTAAGAGATTGTCTTTATGTTCCCTCCATTAGGAGGAATTTAATTTCTGTTTCCAAATTGGTTAAAGACAGCTATTTCGTTTATTTTAATAAATTTGTGGTTATTAAGTACAATAAGCGTTTTATCTGTTCTGGTTCATTGGTGGATGATCTTTATATTATTAATCATATCTCTCCTAAACTGCAATTGACTGAATTGAATAATACAATTACCTTACCATGTAAGAGAAAGGAACTATCGCAAATGAACCAAACGTATCTTTGGCATTTACGCCTGGGTCATATTAATCTACACCGGATATCAAGACTAGTTGCAAATGCACCATTACAGTCATTGGCAGTCGAGGCCCTTCCAGTTTGCGAATCTTGTTTAGAGGGGAAAATGACCAAGCGCCCTTTTTCGGCAAAAGGCTATAGGGCCAAAGAACCGTTGGAATTGGTTCACTCTGACCTGTATGGGCCCATGAATGTCCAGGCAAGAGGTGGCTTTGAGTATTTCATTACTTTCATTGATGACTATTCAAGGTATGGGTACATTTACTTAATGCGCCGTAAGTCCGAATGCTTTGAGAAATTCAAGGAGTATAGGGCGGAAACGGAGAAGCGTTTAAGTAGGACTATCAAGACACTACGATCTGATTGTGGTGGCGAGTACGTCTTTGGAGAATTTAGGGATTACTTAGCACAAGAGGGGATAACACCCCAGCTGTCTGCACCAGGTACACCTCAACAAAATGGTGTCGCAGAAAGAAGAAATAGGACTCTTATGGATATGGTAAGGTCAATGAGTTATTCGGATTTACCTAATTCGTTCTGGGGGGCATGCTCTAGAAACGGCTGCATATATTCTAAACTTAGTTCCATCTAAGTCAGTACCTACTACACCCACAGAACTATGGACTGGGCGCAAACCCAGTTTAAAGCATGTTTGGATTTGGGGTAGTCCAGCACATGTGCTGAAAGGGAACACAGATAAGTTGGAACCGAGAACAGAAGTTTGCATTTTCGTTGGCTATCCCAGAGGAACAAAAGGTGGTTTGTTCTATAACCCTCAAGATCGAAAGGTCATTGTTAGCACCAATGCTCGATTCTTAGAAGAGGACTATATCATGAACCACAAACCCAAAAGCAAAATTGTTCTAGAGGAATTGAGAGGAGAAAGACCTACCCAAACTTTTCCATCGCCAATAGCACAGGAAGAGGCACTAAAAGATGGAGAACTCGGCATTCCATTACCATGTCGTAGTGGGAGGATTGTCGAGTCTCCAGCTAATGATATTCCAGGTTAAACCATCAACATGATGGGTGATGAGCTGGATCAGCATGTCGATGATGGCACACCAGGATTAGTTTTGGCACAACGTGACACTACTCATACACAGACACAGGATGTGCCTCGTCGTAGTGGGAGGGTTGTTCGTGCACCCGAGCGGTATATGTTCTTGGGAGAGTCATACGACAGAGTCCCTGATGAGCTAGATACTGAACCCTGTAACTATAATGAAGCAATCCAAGACAAATATGAAGAACTATGGCAACAAGCTATGCAATCAGAAATGGATTCTATGTACCATAATCAAGTCTGGGATCTTGTAGAACCACTAGAGGGGATAAAACCTATCGATTGTAAGTGGGTCTGCAAGAAGAAAAGAGGGGTGGATGGAAAAGTTGAAACCTTCAAAGCTAGGCTTGTTGCGAAAGGGTTTACTCAGAAAGAAGGTATCGATTATGAGGAGACTTTCTCGCCAGTAGCCATGCTGAAATCCATCCGGATTCTTTTATCCATTGCGGCTTATTTTGATTACGAAATTTGGCAAATGGATGTCAAGACAACATTCCTTAATGGAAATCTTGATGAATGTATCTATATGGTACAACTAGATGGATTCATAGCCGAAGGTCGTGAGCACATGTTGTGCAAGCTTAAGAAGTCCATTTATGGACTTAAGCAAGCATCTAGATCTTGGAACATTCGTTTTGATCAAGCCATTAAATCTTATGGTTTCGAGCAGAACCCAGATGAATCTTGTGTGTATAAGAGGTGCAACGGCAATGTGGTGATTTTCTTAGTACTTTATGTAAATGACATCCTACTCATTGGAAACGATATCAGGGTGTTGTCTTCGGTCAAAGTATGGTTGAGTAGTCAGTTCGATATGAAGGACTTAGGAGAAGCTAGTCACATTCTAGGGATTAAGCTCTTGCGAGATCGGAAACAAAGAATGTTGGGCTTGTCTCAAGCGGTTTATATTGATGCGATTCTTGCCCGTTTTAGCATGCTAGATTCCAAGAAAGGATTTCTTCCTTTCAGGCATGGAATCACTTTATCCAAGGATCAGTGTCCTAAGACACCTAATAAGATAGAAAAAATGAAGGAAATACCTTATGCTTCGGCGGTAGGAAGCCTCATGTATGCAATGCTATGTACTAGACCTGATATTTGTTTGCCGTTGGCATGGTTAGCAGATACCAGTCTAATCCAGGGAGAGAACATTGGACTGCGGTTAAGCATATACTTAAGTACCTCAAGAGGACTAGAAATTATATGCTGATTTACTAGGCAGAGAGTTTGATACCCATTGGGTACACAGACTCGAACTTCCAGTCAGATAATGATACCAGAAAGTCGACCTCAGGATTTGTATTTACATTGGGAGGTGGAGCTATAAGTTGGAGGAGTGTTAAG
The DNA here is from genome assembly GCA_029852735.1 of Persea americana. NCBI lineage: Eukaryota > Viridiplantae > Streptophyta > Magnoliopsida > Laurales > Lauraceae > Persea > Persea americana. Next base: position 59,118,016 of record CM056810.1, read on the forward strand.
CAATCATGTACTGCTGACTCTACCATGGAAGCCGAATATGTGGCAGCTTCTGAAGCAGCCAAGGAGGCAGTTTGGCTCAGAAACTTCTTGATGGAGCTAGAAGTGGTACATTCGGTAAAATCACCTATAATACTATATTGTGATAATACCGATGCGGTTGCTAATGCAAAGGAGCCAGGGATGCATAAGAAGGGTAAGCACATCCAGCGTAAGTATCATCTCATACGAGAAATCGTACAGAGGGGTGATATAATTGTGACCAAGATTGCATCGGCGGACAACCTGGCAGATCCTTTTACAAAGAGCTTACAAGCAAAGAGCTTTGATAGACATGTGGAAGGCATGGGGTTGAAATACATGTCAGCATGGCTTTGAGTCTAAGTGGGAGATTGTTGGAAACTTATACTAAAAGTATACTTCTATGTATTTGTCTTCGACTAATTAGTATATTTTGTCTTTTCATCTAAATGAGATTTTGTATGGGCAAATGGTTGCATTATTTATGATTATGCATGTGTGTGTCTTTTATTCTATAAAGTAGACAAGTTCGTGTATAGAGTTCTACTTATACACGGAGGACTTATCTGTCGGTTCATATAGAATATAAGTTTTTGTTCACAATCTAGATGGACTTGGACACACCATCGGTACGATTGTAGCATGATGTTTCAGCAGGCTTGTCTTGGCTGCGGGAAACGGTATAGTTTCGACTCATCATGCTAGTACGCTTTGTGTGTATTGAACATGACCGCTTTTGGGTTTATTATCTTTATACTGACTATATAAGATGATTAACATCCAAATGGTTATTATGAATGCTTGTACTCTTAATCCTGACATAAATAATAGACACATACATTTAGTATTTGCCATTTTGATTTACAAAGGAGTGAGATCTTTTATGGGTTAATAATCTCAGTAAATTGGATTACTACACTACGTGTATGGTGCATATTAGTTTATTGACGGAATACACGTCCCATAATTGGGATTGATGATATCCCCTTTATGAAGCTTTTAAGTTTTGATTATGTCAAACCCTGCATGTGGACTTTGTGTCCGACATATCAAATAAGTTAAGTATAAGGTCTCAAGGAATTATAAAGATATCGATTAAATATAGATGTCGGTAATTATTTAATCGATGGATATCTGAAATCTTAACGTGGGGAGATTAATAAGCATTTTAATGACATGAAGCTCGAAATATTAATTTTGAGAATAAGGACAGGACTGCAATTATAATTCTCTAGTGGTCTGAATTGTAATTTATGGAACTAGGATTCTAATTTGGGTCGAATTAGGGTTTCCTGCTTCCATAAGGAGCCTATCCTTATTTACTTCTTAAGGTCCCTAATGTAGCCTATAAATATGCGCTATTGCTCTATAGGTCAATAAGAAGAAAAATCTCGTTTTAGAGAGCAGAGAGAATTCGTAAAAGAGGCCCACTCCTTGGTGCGAATTCGAGCATAGAGGAATACAGTAAAAGATCTTGAGATTTTCGGGCTGCTGCAAGACCGAGATCAAATCAGAGAGATCTCGCAACGATGGTCTTTGATCATCTTTGTTTAAAGCTATTTCCGCATTGATCTGTATGCAATATATAGGGTTCCTGGCGGAAACTTTTTCTAACAGTTGGTGCGTCCAAAGTTGGTGACGTCCAAGTCATAGATCCAAGGCCTCCCTAAGATAAGATGTCCCACATCCATAAGGACTACATCGCACCACAATTGGTCCTCATAAATGGACATGTGCAGTGGGACCAGGCAACGCTAAGTGACGGGAATAGACGTAGAATCTACCCATGACACACGGTATGACTTGGGATGGGGTACTGGGGTCAAGCCTAAGCGGGACAAATTGTTGGCAGAAACTACATTGGTACAACTCCCACTATCAATGATGACCTTACAGCTCTTATCATTGCATTTGACATAAGTGTGAAAAATGGATGTTCTACGCCAATCCTCATTTTCTTGGAGTGTTAATGCACATCGTACTACCATCACACGAGGTAGTTCACCCTCCATTTTATTTTGTGCATTTTGTGCAAATCAAAGAAAAGATACCCGATCCTCAAGATCACCACAATCATCATCACTAGGCACAAAATCTGGGATGTAGGCATCTACTGTTGGGTCATTCTCATCCTCCACATCTTCAATGCAGAGATTTCGGGAAGGCAGTCACGGGCTAAGTGCCCACGACCATTGCAATTGTGGCAAGTAACGGAGTTGCTCCATTTAGAGTTGTCACCAACGATTCCCTTGCCCTTGTTATCCTTGAGGGCGGGCGGTATAGTGGCAGGATTTCTAGGAGGGTGACCCCCAAAATTTGGTTTACCACTCGAAGGATAAGGCTTAGAGTCCGTTCCCTGGTAATCACTACGCTTAGCCTGTTTGCTTTTCATGGCAGCCTCAAGGTTGAGCACTACCTCGTAAATGTCCTCAAGGCTAGCTGTCTTAAGAGTGATTAACTTTCTCTGAAACTCTTGACGAAGACCTATTCTGAATTTGGACATTCGGCCTAGAAGGTCTTCCTGAACATTGCACCGTAGGTTAAGTTCTTCATACTTATTGATGTATTCAGTCACAGACATACTACCCTGTCGAAGGTTAGACCTTTGATCTAAAAGTCCATCCTGATAGGATTGGCGTAGGTACTTAACCCGCAAATGCAATTTCATTTCATCCCAAGTCACAATGGGTGCCTCGCGTCGGTTCTACAAACCACGCTCAACATCAACCCAATACAACCGCGCTTGACCCACTAGTTTCATTTTGGCAAATCGGACCTTTCTCTCGTCAGACATCTCGTACCACTCAAAGTAGTGATCCATGTCAGACTCCCAATCGGAATAGGCCCTCAGGTCGATCTGACCGTCAAAAGATGGGGCTTCTACCTTAACACTCTTCAAAACCCGATCTTCCGGGTTTCGTCCTCTACCGCGTGCCCTATGGTTGTTTCCAACCTCAAACTCAAGGTCGGTATCATCACCGCGCTCATGTCCTCTGCTCCTATCATGATTCCTATTATGATCGCGGCGATGTACATTATCACCTTGTTGCGATCTCTCAATATTCACAAGGCGGGTATTGAGCACCTCCTCTCGAGTTTGGGATTCTTGCCGGAGAGCCGTCAGTTGGGTCATGATGGGTCCCAACATGTCCTGGACAATCTTGGTTACCTGTTTTGGGTTCATTTTGAGATGTTCAGGTTGGATATCTTTGCCACACCATGTGGGCATTCAAGATGGACAAAAAAATGAATAAACTACTAATGCAATGTAGAAATGATTTATGATGAATCTAAATGACTCCCTAAGCAAACCTAGGCTCTGATACCAAAATTGATGCAGGACAATAGGAGGTTTACCCTAATATGATGAGATCAGATCTGAATTAGCAATTAAAATCAAGTTATAGGCATGCTGATTAAAATAGTGATCATTGAAAATCAAGTAAATAATAAATCTGAGGTCCAAAGTGATCTCACAGATCCCGCAATAACCCTTTTAGCAAGAAAATGGTAGGATCTTAATGGAAGATAGAACTTCCAGGTTGCTTAGGGCCAATGATGTGTATCCAATGGTTTAGATGAAAGGTTTATAGCAGTAAAGTTCAGACCTAAATAAATTCAGATCTATAAACGGTTCAGATTCAGTAAAAAAAATCATATCTAATAAGTTTCAGATTCAATAAAGTTCAGATCTGAAGCTTGAGGATACTTTTTTTTTTTTTGGTGGTAAGGGGGTTCTAGATCTGGTCTAGATTTAGATGGCAAAGGTCAATAAAGCTCTTGGAAACAAAAAAGTGGAAGAGATAGAAGATACCTTTATTGGGCTCTCACCAAACTCCGATCCGAAGGCCTTATAGAGATTCTCAAGAGAAGGTAAACTCTAGAGGTCCAAGGTAAAAGAAGAAGTCTCCTTTTCATTCAATTACATAAGCATAGCATAACCAAGAAGAATACAATGGCAGTCTTTAAAATACCCTAAAGAGATGATGACATCATCACACTTAAAAGAAACAAAAGAAAATAAATGAAAACAAGAAGAAAAGCAAGGGACTTGTGCAAGGTGCCATGGGATTCGTGCAAAAGGGGTGTATGCACGAATCCCAAGGGTAAAACCCTTTTACCACTTAAGTTGTGGGCCCCCCTTTTTTCTTCATTACTTATGTCTTGTCTTTTTTTAAAAGAAACATAGGCCTCTTTATTCTACTAAGACTCTTTTAATTAACTTGGGCCCCTCTAAGCTACCAAACTCTTTTATTTCCACCCATGTGGCACCTCCCAATGTAGGGCCTTCAAGATGATTGCGCACACGGGGCCTTCCCTTCTTTAGGAACGAGATTCCGCAAATCCAACCGTCTGATGCCCTCGCGGTGATGAACCAATGGTGGATGTGCAATTTCTTCGCGATCAAAGCCCGGGTATGAATCATCCAACCATAACGTGGCTTGATCAGTGTTCCTGCGCCTTGATCTTTGGTAGACCTTATAAGAACGAGGGGGATCAGATCTGATGTCCCCATCAAAAGAGGGTTGAAAACAAGCTGAGGTGTGACTTTTGTGGAAAGGGTCATAATGTGAGTCAATGCCATAAGAAAATGGGTACTTGCTTCGAGTGTGGCCAAGGAGGTCACAAGGCCAAAGACTGCCCAAACAAACAGCAAGGGGCTCAATATCAGGCTAAGAGGCCCCAACAACAAAATCAACAGCCGCGGTATCAGCAAGACACAAAGAACAAAAAGATTTTAAAAATAAGTTGAGGCAGTGAGAGGATTTGATTAGAAGTGAAATGCAGATGAATCTCAAACTAGTTGCATATAATAACTATCTAATAAATGTTAAGAATGGAGACTTGGGTTCTCAATTGACACAAGCTATATCATTACATTATCCTCAACTCATGCTAGAAGTCAAATACATAGCAAATGTTTGACATTTCACCTCTGCGATAGACTCATGCCATGCATTTTATGCCAAGGAAGTTTTGTAAGTGTAGGTATGAATCCATCCAAATTGATAAAAGGAAGCTACCTTCGACCTAGAGCGAACGGCAGGGTCAGTACTGCGAGAAAGAAGCCGAGCCAGTGGAAGCATCTCAGCAACTTCAGCACCAGGTACTTCAAGTCTCATTCGCCATCTACCCATGGAAGATATTACAGTACCCAGATGCCCACCCATTGCTCTTTTAAAAAATCCATCACTCTCCTTACCACTAGGATATCGATCACGAATGCCGGGCAAGACATATTCGCCTTGAAGCTCGTATTTGCTATTGGCTTGCTCCAGTACAGTTTTTTCAACAGTAATCTGAAACATGATAATCAACCTATTTTAAAATTGCATAAATATAACTTCACATTGCTATAGAAAACAACCATACAAAAATTGGACAAAAGAACCCCTCCCCCACCCACACACAGCAACAAAAAATAAAAAAATAAAAGTAAAAAGAAAATGAAATAAACAAAAGAATTAGAGAAGGGAAAGAAAATATCCGAGAGAAGATAGTGTAAATGACTCACTACTGTTTTGCCAAAACGAATACTTACCTCTAGAAATGGGGGAAAAAAGACCGTACAAGAAATAACAAAGAAATAAATAAATGAGAAAAAAAAAGTCACTGAATGTTGGAAATGACGAAAGGACATAAAGGTGTGTACAGAGATAAAAGAAAACATGGTTGCAACCTCAGAGGGATATAAACCAATAAAGCAGTTGTGTTGGGTTGGCAAGATGCACCCATACACAGGTTCCACAAATAACAAGGAGTACTCTTGTCCCGCAAGATAAAATGTTATCATCACTCATTGATGCATTATGAAGGAGCATTGTATTACCCAATGTATTTCTTTACATAAGAAAGCCAATTTCCAATGATTGTAAAAGGGGTTCAAAGTACCATCTTCCCCATAAGATCTCCTACATACAGTTCCACTTCCTGATAAAAGTGAGTAGTAATTCTTCATTGTTTATCAAAGTGGTCCCACTACAATCCACTAGCCTTTTTTTTTTTTTTTTTTTTTTTTTCACCATATCTGGATGGAAAGATCTCTAAACAAGTTTAACAAAGTTGCACAGAGTAGGTAAAGAGATCAGAATCTAGTTTAGGATAAAAACTTTTGGTTATTAAAGTTTTATCAACTAAGAGTAAGGAAAAACATCTGCATTTAATATAAACAAAATTTTATTCTTATTTACTAAAAGAAACATCAAGAGAAATAGTTATTTTGCTTCAATCATTATTTTACTTTCTTAAAAATGAATAGTTAAGATCCGAACAAAGGATGGCCTGGATCCAAATAGTGTCACATTTTGCTTGAGAGAATATGTAAGGATGTATCCATTAATTTTATATCCAAGGAGTTCTTTTTTATTTTTATGTTTGCAATTCTAATTCATCCAATGATTGAAGTTATTGCCCATGAAAGGCGAGAAACAAATCAATTAACATCCCCCACCTCCCTCTTGCAACAACCCAGAAACTAAAAGAATAAAAAAGAAAGAAACCCAAGAAATAAAGAGAGACAAATGTGTGTGACATAAGTACTCACAACATCCCCACTCCATCGAGCAGCCACATTGAGGGCTTCTCCTAGCATTCCACTGAATTTTGGATGAAGTACTGATAACATTCCATGACCTCTCCTTTTTGGGAAGTTAAGTTGGAGCTCTACCTGAATATACAAAAGGTCTGAGGTTGAATCTCACATTGAACAAAACTTTGGATTAGGAAATCATACTGAGAGAAACTTCATATTAAAGGACCAAATAAAATGGCCTGTTATCTTTGACACCAATGTCAATGGCTGTCACAACGCTTTAATTTATCAATAAGTACTCAGAAGTATAGTGATATTTAGAATACTATAAGTGTAACCTCCACACATTTTAGAAGTTAAACAGATAGCTCTTTATGGAGCAAACGAGGGCAAACAAGTGATCATTAGAATACTATGGTTTGGTCACTTTATCAGATGATAAATTCAGCTTCTAGAGGCAAAGAAGCTATATCCTGATGTCGAGTAAAAATATAATTCAAAGCCACCAATTAATATTGGATTAAGTGTAATAACATATATGCATACATAATAAAGATGTAGTGGACAACCCAGCCATTTTTACGGTTTTATGGAAAAAGGGGATTTAATTAAAAAAAGGAATAAAGAATAAAGAAAATAAAGAAAGCTCTAGTGGACCCACCTGAAGCATAAAATAATATCATTCATACCCATGAATCGAATCGAATTGCGAATCGTATCATGAATCGTAGGATTTTTTATTTTTCTAATAAAAATGAAAAATAATTAAAAATTAAAAGAAAACGATAAAAGTAATTATTTATAACCATCCAATTTTCCATTTATAGTATTATAAATATAATAACAAGTAAGTCTATCATACAATCATCTCAAGAACATCATGACATATATTATTTTATATATATAAAATAAATGATGTGTAAATAGTTAAACACATATTTTATTATCTTTAAATCAAAATATAAAAATAGAATAAAATCCAAACCATCAATCTTACACGGTAGAATATCTCTTGAAGTTAAGAAAGTGTTCATGAAGAAAAAACCAAAACAGATTAAAAAAAGAAGAAGATATAAACAAGCACCATACGTACAGTCGAGTGCTTTAGTTAAATGCATTATCTTTATTCATCTTTAAAACCTTATCAAAGCTGTAAAAAATTCTTACGAGGTTTCGTTTACTAAATAAACTTTTGAAAATACAAGCGATAAAAGAAAGAGAGAATAAAGAAAGAAAAAAGGTAAAAGATTATTAATATTAGCTTATTGGCTATAGCCATTCTCGCTTAGTCTAATCGCTTGAATCGTAAAATTCAATGAAACGAGCATCGAATCATAGGATTCACACCTGAATCCTCAGATTCATTTGTAAATGGGATTCATTACATAGATAAGAATCGTTTTCCTTAAGATTTGAGATACGAATCGAGATTTGGGATACGAATCGTAGGATTTTGATAACTATGGATCTAACTATATATTTGAATAAAATACCAAACATTGTTTAGCCCGATCACTAATTTCAGGGTCCCATTATAATAGAGAATAAGGTTCAAATAGAAAAATGACAATTTATAGGGATATTGTATAACATACTACGACAATTTATCAGAAAAAGAAGCACACCGTGAAAAGGAAGAAATTGCAAGATATGGAAGGTCCTACATCATAGAACAAAAATACAGATGCCAAACTCGTATGCATTCATATGCATGAGGCTTATCTCCCAGTTATGTGATTAGCTTATGCAAACTAGGAAGAAGCCTGTGATGGAAACCCAGCTGAAAACCATAGACCCAACTTTTATTATCTGCCATGTTTTCTTTAATAGATTTTTCTGGATAGGATTTTATCGGTTGTTGCTTCCTGTCCTATTTGTTATTCATTAGGCAGTAAGCAATTAAAGAGTTTGTTTCATTTTAGGATTGTTACTCTTTAGGCATTATGAAACAAAGAGCTTTTGGGTTATTATTTCATTTTTTTGATATATTTTCTGGGTTGGGTGTTTCCCCTCTCCATAATCAACCAATTGGCTTCGATCAGTGGAGGATTTCTGGGTTACTGATTGTTGATGGGATCTCTACTGAGATCAATGGATGACATCAACCCAATCAACATCTGATCTATGATCAATGGCACTGAACCTTATATTTAGCAGATTGGAACAGGTAGTAGCTGCCTGGTTTCGTCAATGGCCCCACTAAATGTCAGGAAAAATATCAATAACAATCCAATACATTGTCACCTGTCTGTTAGTCTATCTAGTTGGTTCAGAACACTTTGTCATCAGGAGAGTAACAAGCCATTCTACAGTCAATGGCATAATTCATCCGCTGACTGATGGAATGACATGAACATCAGACTGAACTTCTTATTTGCATTATCCCCGTCTCCCTATCAAATTTAGCTCTATGCAGTTACATAAACACTCAAAATCTGGCATCTACAATCGCCAGCCAGACAGCAGATCAAGTACAGCAATACATTCTCAATCCTCACGTAGCACCAAATGCTATAAGCCTCATAATCATCCATGTCATAAGAAAATAGTGACCATATTTTACTGACCAGAGTCTAGCACATGTGATCATTAAAAATAAATTTTGAAACCTGGGCAACCTGTTCCAATCAATAAAGAGAGTATCACCTACAAAGAAAGATACCGCTAAGAGAGAGATCTTTAAAGGGAAAACAAGGGTCAACCAAATGCTGATTTTATTACTAGAGGTGTTGGCAGTAATTCATCACTTAATAATCTCCCCAATCTATATACTATTTCCCAAGAACGATTGATAATATACATTAATAATCCTAATAAGGCAACCATTCCAGCGAAGTCAAGATTAAGGAATTAATCTCCGAATACTCTCTTTCATGAGCCCACAACAGACTCTCAAAAGTGTATTGTTCTTAATTATAAAGACCTGGCTTTTAACATTTGAGTATGCAAATACAAGGTAAAATAAAGACGTACCCTTTGTATTGTTCCACGAAGCGAAGCAAGCTCCAATTCATCGAGTGGTAGATTGCGTACCTGTTTGCACAATGATGTTAACTTGAAATGAAATTTCACAGAGAATTATCTACTCAAAGTGCATGCGGGACCTCAAGATGCACAATAGACCATGGGGAAAAAGGGGCCATATATGGAGAGTCACTTGCATAACAAACGGATCAAATGATATAATTCATATCATATGCCTGCAAACAGATCTAAAGCATATACTGTCTAATTATCTAATTTCTCGGTATATGAGTAATGCTCAAGCTCAAGTTATTTCGTTGTTGATGATGATGATGATTATAAGTTAAACTTTTAAGTCTCAACACTAGAATATTTATATATTTAACTTCCTTGATTTTTGTTGAATTTTTTAGAATATTAGATTTGTCTTGGATATTGATATGAATATATATCCTATCTTGAGAATAAAATAGAGAATATTTTATTTATAGATATTAATAGTTTGGTGAGTATTTTCTGTCTAATGATATATTTGATTAATGTAGGTAGGTTCTACGTCTTAATTTAATGAAGTTATAATATAGAGAATATTTTATTTATAGATATTAGTAGTTTGGTGAGTATTTTCTGTCTAATGATTTATTTGATTAATGTAGGTAGGTTCTACGTCTTAATTTAATGAAGTTATAATTTCTTTAGGTAGGACCTATGGTTTTAAGATGGTAGGATTTAGTTAATAAGAGAGAGATGGGACTCCTGTAAAATAAGATTTGATGAAGGAAAGTGTTGTCGACATGGGTATAGGGGACTTGTGCATGCCCTCTTTAGTTATCTTGGTATAGGGGACTTGTGCATGCCCTCTTTAGTTATCTTGCACGAATTAGAAAGAGGAGTCTCTCAAAATAGAATTCGATGGTGCAAAAAAGGAAAGAAACTGAACATTAAATATATGCCGGCCCTCTTAGAGAACCCTTCACGGGAAATTCTCTTTTCTCTAGCCTTTCCCTCATCTAGAACCTTAGAAGAGAACAAAAAGAAGAAAGAAGAACCAGCAAAGGTGTGCTCCTTTGGATGACATACTCTTTTCCCCAAATTAATCGAGCCACCATCGTGTATTCCAGGTGGGTAGATATCTCAGTCTACTTGTGTTTGATGTTGTAACTTTATTTCATGCAAATACTTGTGTTTGATGTTGTAACTTTATTTCATGCAAAGAGTTTTACTGTTTAATTTTTCCAACACTGTTTAAAGGTATTACATGTTGATCGGTTGAGTTTCCCTCAATGGCATGACTGCTATAGTGTTATATTCTCACTGTCGACCTTGTTATTGTGCATTATGGATTTTGAAATCTCAGCAATGCCTTTAGAAATCTTGGAAATCAGATTCATACACTGGATAGGATTGTTATAGAGAGAAATCTACTCAAATCACCCAAAAATCTGTGAAAATCCAATCAGAAATTGGATTTTTAAGAACCCCACCTGAGCCACTTGATCAAAGATCAGATCCGACAATCTGAAAGACAACCCCTGGGCAACCCCAAAGGTCTAGGACCCATGCAGGTTGGGCCCAGTTGGGCCCACCATCCAGCTGATCCAAAAGTCATTCACGTGAAGCATTTATCTATGAGGGTTGATTTCTGTAAGCTTTGCATAGGCCTGACTTTTATGATTTTACAACTATGAGTTCTAAAATTACATTCCAGCCTGTCTTTTACTTCTTTGAGTTTTATAAGTGCCAGAAAAATTGCAATTTAGCCCCCAACTAGTACTGTTTTCACAACTGAACCCTTATGAACAAGTCATTTGAGTTCCAGAATTCTAGAATTCTGTCAATTACAAACAAGAACCTGACACACTTTGTTTTTACATGTTGAATCTGAATTTATGTCTCTTGATTATTCATGTATGGTGAATTCATTGTAGTTACTTTATTACATGATATTATTGAGATTTGGGAATTTTTCATATGTGAAATTAATTGTAGTATTGTTTGGGATGTTGTTTCCATAGGAATAAAATCCATGCTTGTTACTTTTGTGATTTAGTATGATAGCCTATGGTATTAGATGCATGAAATTGCTTTGGTGATATTGCCTCAAATCTGTAAGGGGCTGGTTGTGGGACCAATCTTACACATGAACCAGATACCTGTAATGATGCGGTTTGAGGCAATTGAAAATCCAAAGAGTGCGTAGGGACTGGTTAAATAAACCAACCCACTACGGAGATTGTGGAATTTAACAAACCTAGCAAATAGGACAACTTGTTGATGGAGGAACCCTTTGGACACTCTTAGACCACTAGCACAGTATGAGAAGATGTCACCATACAAATGGCCAACTTTGGGAGGTTTGTGGACTTTCGGTAGTTTTGAGAGATTTGATTCTTTGGTGCCATTTGAGGAATCTTGGACCTTGTGGACAATTTTGATTTAGATCCATGGTCGTTTTGTAATATGCATATGCAGACATTTGAAGAAGATTTTGGGAGTACCACTTTGTTATATTTGGCATCCTTGAGGTGCTTAAGCTTTGGGCCTATGTCACCAAGTGGTTATGAGGTTGTCATTACATTTGACTCAATCCACCTTGTCTTGCCCATGAGCTAAACTTTTGTATGTAACTTTAATTGTTGTGTAACATTAATTAAATTGTTGTTTGTATGCACAAAAAGATTAAAATATCTATTCACTCAATTGTACTGATTGTTGGTTTGCATCTACCAGGTAACTAGAAGGTTTGAGTTGAATGATGATTCGGTTGATCAAGACGGAGATAGGATTCGGCATGCACACTTGAGCGAGGGACTCACATAGAAGATAAAGAAGAACTAGTTTTCATTATTTTATTTAGTTTATTACAATTGGACATCCAAAGAGTTTGTAGTTGTTTTTTTTTTTTTTTTATCTGTTTTCATTTTATTTAATTATATTCAGATGGACATTGTTATTCAGAGTTTTTAATCTTAAATGAAGGTTTTATGAATTGCCTGGAATTTTATTATGCATATGGATTTGACACATGTATGTGATGAGGATACTTTAATAAGTCTCGACGTGGAATTCGAAGGGCCCCGGATTCCGGGTCATGACATAAATGCCAACAAATAATTGAAATTTGAAGAAATAATAGGCTATTGAACGTCATGGAATCTACAGTTTCCTAACCTGCCAAGCCCCACTTTCAGCGATAAAAAGTATTGAAACCGCAGGTCATACAGGAGATGAGGAATCATTAACAATTTTGAAGATTAGAGATAAAATATATTAACCCATTTTCCCCTATTTCATCTGTTTCGTTCTGTTTTACTATTGTTGTGGTCTTTTTCAACAATGCTTTTGTAGGTGTCAATTCATAAAGATCCTCCTATTCAAAATAAGTTTAAAGAACTCTCATGCACATTCATGCATTGGCTTTGACTGAAACCAGAGGTCCTACAGTAGATGAGGAATCATTAACAATTTTGAAGATTAAAGATAAAATATATTAACCCATTTTACCCTATTTCATCTGTTTCGTTCTGTTGTACTATTGTTGTGCTCCTTTTCATCAATGCTTTTGTAGGAGTCAATTTATAAATATCCTTCTATTCAAAATAAGTTTAAAGAATTCTCCTGCACATTCATGTGTTATCATTATCATCAAAGCCTTATTCCACTATTTGAGGTTGACTTTGTGAGTTCTACATTCACTCTCAAGCCAGTTTAAAAGACAACAACTGGTGAATTGATGGGGCAGCACCCCAACACGACAGGAAGGAAGAGAATATCCATTGCCAGCATCACGCACTCAGGATATGCCTGTATTTATTGGTTCAGGACAACAGCATTGGGCCCTAAGGAAATTGGGGAATGGGAGGAAATATACAGTCTCTTTATGTTCAAGGTTTTGGTCCTCTAAATATAACAATAAAAATTTCAAAGAAAAAAATCAATGGGGGCTGGAGTCACAATTTGAATGACAAGAACTAAAAAATGGAAGAGCAGGGCACCTCCAAATTAGCAGAGTATTGTGGTCGATAAGAAATACTAGCTCTAAGTTGCCCCTTCTGAAGAGCAGCCGAGATTGTCCGCTTCTGCAAGTTGTCTCCCACAGTTGGCCACAAAGGTCCAACTACCTCTATTGTTAAATTTTCATCAGGCCTACCTGAAGCATCCAACTATATAGCAAAGAAAAACAATTATTAAAAAAAATCTACGGCATCCAACCATATAGCACAAAAGATCACCAAAAATTAAGAAAATAATGTTATGGGAAACAATGGAGATAAAAAAAATATACAAAAAAAGAGTATAAATTAATAGAGGATCAGTAAATTATAATTACTGAAAAAAAATAAGTATATAATAAGAAAAAGGAATTCTTAATACAATGTATTTTGCTAGTCAGAAATTATAAAGAAAAGATGTTTTTTTATGTGCATCCAAGTTGTGGAAGTTAATGAAATCATGTACATCACCATTCAAACAGACAAGGGTAATCTCGATTTGGGTGCATGTGCGAGAGAGGGAGAGAGAGAGAGAGAGAGAGAGAGAGAGAGAGAGAGAGAGAGAGAGAGAGAGAGAGATGCCCTTTGTTACATGAGGCAGGAGCAGGTGTGAAAAGGTAGCTACAAAGAGCTACAACACACCTAACAAGAAGACCTCTTTCGGTTAAACAGTAGGAAGCAATTTGTTTGAAACACATGCAGGATGCCAAATAGCTGTAACTTAGCATGAAACATCTAGTAAAGATTTGATTAGCTGCAATTAAGAGATCTGGAAATGTATGGTAACCATGTAACAGGCCCAATCAAGTGATCTGGATATGTTCAAGTAAGCTAATATAAATGAGGCCCATATAATCAGAGAGGCCAAAGGACGCTCTCCAATTTTCGACTGCCTTTCATTGCTTATTTGTTAAAGTTTCATCCTGATAATCATGGTGACAAAGTTTGCAGACGGTTGATTCCTTGTTAAGATTGACTTTGTTCAGCATGAAGACAACTATTACCTTGGTGAAACCCGTTCTTGGTGGGTGTCACAGCCCCGCCCAACTCAGCGTGATATTGTCCGCTTTGGCCCACGTGCGTGCGCAAGGACTTCCCAGGCCGTCACCCATCCCGATACTACTCCCACACGAGCACACTTAACTCTAGAGTTCTTATGGGATCCAGGACCGGGACCGAGACCGCATGGCTTTAAAACACGTCATGTTGAGTTAAGATGGTGTTTGACTTTTAAGCCCAAGGTCATGACATGGATATTTCCAATGTGGGACTAGCGGAGACTCGCCGTTGGAAGTCCGAGGTTGACACACTACGCCCCATGGTTAAGGGTGCCGCCTGGACCAGGTTCTCACTCTCCCCCACCGGAAATAGAATCGTCATCGGCTCTAATACCAATTGTCACAAGGCCCGCCCAACTCAGCATGATATTGTCCGCTTTGGCCCACGTGCACGCGCGAGGACTTCCCAGGCGGTACTGCTCTCACACGAGCACGCTTAACTCTGGAGTTCTTATGGGATCCGAGACCAGGACCACACGGCTTTAAAACGCTTCATGTTGAGTTGAGACGATGGGGTTTGACTTATAAGTTCAGGGTCATGACATGAATATTTCCAATGCGGGACCAGCGGAGAGTCACCGTGGAAGCCCGTGGTTGACACGCTACACCTCACGGTTAAGGGTGTCGCCCCGACCAAGGTCTCACAGTGGGGCACATCTTTAGAGATCATTTTCCTTGCTTTCTTTGAGGTTTGACAGGTTTTGGAGAAGAAACTTGAACGGTTCTGTGGAACTTTTTTATAGCAAAGAGTCATTGCTTTTCACTTGTATATCATAAATCAGTTTTCATCTCCACCACTGCATCTGGTGGTTTCTGATCTCTGAGCCTTTGCCCTAAAAAATTGCAGTTGGCCATTTTCATAGAGCATTCAATTCTTGCATGGTGATATGATAACCATTTTTACTAGATGTTGTCTTCCAGAGAAGAAAAGCAGGTCATCTAGCCAGTGTAATTTTTTTATGGTCTGGAACGTAACCCAATTTCGGACTGAGAAATATTCCTTTTTTTTTTTTTTTCTGTTCATATGTGAAGAATGTCTGGCTGTTGGACTATTTGGTGTGTTTGCGCTTACACTTGATTCTAGGGGATCTTGGTAGTTTAAACTACTCCTCAACATTTTAAGTTGCCATGATTCCCCGATTGTCATCCATCCTATTGTTTCAAAGCCCTTTTTTTCTTTTTCTGATTGCTATATTTTAAATTTTATAATTAAAAAAAAATTCTAAATTACAGTTGGAGGAATTTGAAATTTTACCCTCAGGTTTCTTGAGAAGGATTATATTATGTGGGAATTGCATCTCCAATTGTTCGTCCAAGGAAAAAACTGTGGCGTATGTTTTATGGAGTAGAACCAAACCCACCAATGCATCCTTAGTGAAAGAATTGAATTCATAGACAAGAAAGATTGCTAGGATTATGAGCTGGATACTAAGGTCTCATGTGCCACACATAGCCCTCGGTGTCAGGCCCTATAATACTAAACATGAAATGTGAAATTATTGTAGACAAAAAAAAAAAAGGAACAGAGAAAATGGAGAAAAGCCTCGCACCAGCAGCTCGGTGTATGGCTGTATTCCTTAATCAGGGGATATAAAATATAATAACAAAAGGATGTGACATCCCCTAAGGATACATTCGTATTGCAAATAAGAGTTTACAGATATGGTACTACTCTGGACTGCGTTAAAAAAGAAGCTCCAGGTAACATTATTGTGCTCCTCAGGCTTGTCGCAATTTGTATTCGTTCAGTCAGATGCACAACTTTAATCTTTAGTAGCTGGTTCTTCTAGAAAATGTGCTTTTGATATTCCAAAATCAATGCAAGACACAAAAAGCCTCCAACATTGTCTAACTGTTAGACGATGGGGAAAATACTATTTTGGCCTTGTTCCTGATAATACTTATAAAGGGTCAAATTGCAAGGTCATAAGATCGATGTAATACCCTGGGCCCAGTTACAGGGGCCAGATTATTTTCAGGTATTTTATATTTAATTTTCTTGAATGTTTGGGACCCATGGTTTGATGGAGGATTTCAAGTGGGACTTGTATTGGTTATACCATAGACTCCTAGTAATGTTAGGAATAGGATTGGCATGTGAGAAGGAAATAATAAAATTAGGAAGGGGAATTTGGGAAGGATTCTAACTTTAGCTTCTATATATATTGATTGACCCTAAGCCTCTTTCATGCCATTCTCTCTCTCTTTCCCACTTTCTTTTCCATCAAGCCAAAGCCTAGTTTAGTATTAGCCTTGAAGAAATTAGGAGGAGGAAGAACCAGTCTAGTTAGCTATAACAGGTGACTAGAGATTCTGATCTAATTGTATGGCTTTGAATTCTGACTTTGCTCTTCTGCATTTTCCTCTATTTTATGGTAAGTAGAATTCCCCTTATACATGTCTTGATGAAATTGCATTTTGAAGATGAATGAGTCGATGGTTGTATGGATTGCGTTGCTTTACAATTACACCTTGTTTTCCAGCAGTTCTGTAGCATTACTTTGTGATAAAAATTGGGTTGTTGCACAATAGATCACAGTTTCAGATGCTTGTAAGACACTGTCAACATAACCAGGCCATGTTTCAAATAATGAATGATCAGTTTTCTTGGTTGGACATGATGATTGAATTCTTTTGGTTAAGGTGATCCATAGATAATGCTTCTTACAGAAAGAAACAGAATCCGATGGGGATCCAAGGCAGAAATTTGAATTTTGCACTTCCAAGCCATCAGGAACAGATTCTGTTGATAGGGGTGGTTGTGGGACCATATGGCCCACTTGATGAGAGATCTGGTCTAGGGATCCGAAGGGGGGACCTGTGGGCTATCCCTAGGGTAGTGGACCCATTGGAGTGGGTCCCATCTAGGCCCTCATCCCGTTGCCCTGAAGGAAGAGAGGCGGGAGTTGCAGATTTTTGGGCTGAATGTCGACATGCCCCAGTGGGACCCCCTGGCCCAGCTGATCAGAGATCAGATCCATTCAATTGGTAGAGGACTGATGGGCAACCATGGTGTTTAGGTCCATCTTAAGTTTGGACCAGCGGGGCCCACCATCCAACCAGTCAGAATTTACCAAACGTGAGGCCTCTGTATACAGAAAAAGAGTTCTGTTAGGATCCTTTCTTGGCTACATGAGTTTCTAAAATTAGGAATAGGCCCTTGTAGTTTCTCATGAAACCAATTAGGCCCTTGTAACTTATTTTCTTGGAAATACATTAAGAATAGGATCCTAAGTTTTCTGAAATTACAAACAAAGGCTTGTTATTCATTGTTATTATTTGCAAATTGTTTGAATTGTTTCCTTGAGTTCTTGATTTGTCAAATAAGTATTTTGGACACTGTTATTTGAATATATGGTGACTTGAAATATGTATGTGGATCAATATGCTTATGTCTTTGTATTTGGTGATCTCACATGGCAGATTGTGTGGTTTGTATATGTTTGTTGTGGTTAAGTTGGTAATTGAATAATTCCCTCAAAACTATAAAGGGTGAGTTATATAATTGACTTCTCTCACCTCATACACTAATTTTGATTTGGACTGGGGCAGTTTAAATCCACATAATTTGAGAAGGGGTTGATCATGAAATTTGCCCATTACAAATGTTGAGGACATGCTAAATATCAGATTTTGATGAGACATATATTTGCTATTTGAATTGGAAAATTGAGATACGATGACTTTGTTTGTTTGGAGGAACCTTTTGGACACCCCTAGACCACTAGCACTCTATTCACTCAGTTGTACTGATATTATGTGGATTTGCCCCAATCCAGGTAACCAGAACTTAGAGACTCAGGAAAATCTTGGTGACCGGGAGATAGACTTTGGGATGCGTACTTGAGCGTCGGAGCCACATAGATGAAGAAGGATTAGATTTAATAGATTGTTTAGATTATTCCATTTTAAAGACATTGCAATTATTTTATTTTTATTGGACAATGTTACATTTGTTTATTATGCTTGGGTTTTAATACAAGTTGGTTTAAGTGGATAAATGCCTAAATCTTTATGTGATCTTTGATTTAACCCATGTGTGTGATGCTTACGAGTCTCGGCACGGAATTCGAAGGGCCCCGGATTCTAGGTCATTACAATCGAGTTGACTCAAACTCACCTAATTTTTAAACCATTTTATTATGTTAAACCCTAAGGTAGCGTTTGGTTCGCTGGAATGGTTTTAGGCAGGAATGGAGTGGAGAGTGGAATGAGTCTGGAATGGAAAGAGGCAGGAATAGTCAATTCCATTCCAGCGTTTGGTACGCTAAGGAATCAACCCAGTAATAGAATTCTAGATTCATGTTATTGCGTTTGGTACGCTGGAATGATGCCCGTAATGGAATAAAATTTACATTAAACTAAATAAAATACCCTTGTATGAATTTTTTCATAACACACAACTGGATTTGTGCCCGGCATCAGTGATTTGTGTTGCAACAGATTCGCCCTTTGGAAATCTGATTTACATCAGTTGGTATCAGAGCATTCAGATTCGGATTGCTCAGGTTCCATCTCGACTGACGGATTGAATCTCAAAGTTGAGATTGATCTTCGTTTCAAGAGGGAAACGGAGAGGAAGGTTGATCGCAGTTGATCTTGGTGGGCCACTTGCGTTGCAGCAGAGAAGAGATCAGTTTACTGCAGCACCAAGAAGAGGGACTGTTTGCAGCACCATGATCGGACTGCAGGTCATGACCAGATCATCAAGGATCTGGTTCAGGCTTCAATTAGGCTATAGTACAGAGAAGAAGGCCTGAGAGTTGCGTCGGTTTTATAGGTGCTGATCAAAGGGGAGAAATCAGATTTCCGGTGGGCTGCACTTAGATATGAGCGCAGAAGGTTGGGTATGCATTATATTGTGAAAAAGAATGATACTGGTCTATCGCCGACCCCGGAGAAGGAGGCCGGCTGTCGCTGCGTCAGGTTCTGCTGATTTGCAGATCATCTGGTTCGGTTGGTCCGCAACTGGCATAAGAGACGATTCTATCTCGGTCTTGGGTAAGATCCGATTTAAGGAGGTTCCAGACACTTGCAACGTTGATGACGCCGGACCACCACCAACATCTGCAGTGAACCATCGTCATCGCTGAAAGACCATTCACAAGCCCCTTCTGTGGTGAGTAGAAATGAAGAAAGAGGGAACCTTCCGAAACAGGCGAAGCACTCGAATCCCATTTGGATTCATGTTCTCAGCTCCAGTGAGGTTCGATGCCCGGGGTGTCATGCCGGAGATCGACCGGCGGGAGGAGGTGGACTTTCGGACAGTGACGTGGAGCTTTCCGTCGTCCCCAACCTTGGCTTCCTTCTGAAGAAGGGTTTTTTAGGGCTAATGTGAAAGGGTATTTTTGTCTCAACCAAAAGTTAGGCAGGAATGGAATGGTCATTCCTCTACCTCCCCAGTGGAATGGTCATTCCTCTACATAAAGGAATGGTGATTCCGGAGGTAACGGTCATTCCGGCACTTTTTTACAAACCAAACGCGGTAATGATGATTCCGTTGGAATGACCATTCCATTCCGACCTTCATTACAGCGAACCAAACGCTACCTAAGTAAAGTTGGTATTTATATTTGAAGAAGCAACCAAGAGAAATTCCAAACTTCTGTGCTTTAAAAAGAAAGAAAGAAGACCACCTGTTCATAAATCATGACTTGGCAGATGAGCAGATGAGCTCAAACATATCCAAAAGCTAATCTTTTAACAAAATGAATAGGTTTCAACTGAAATGGATCGTGATAAAATTTGTTCATAAGTACTAATATTACCTTAATATTCTTAGGTGAAATATTCAAAGATCCAACCAACTGAGGTGCGAGCATAAGTTGGTTTAGTTTTATCCCTGAAAGCAAAACTTCCCCAACAAAGCTTCTTATTGGCTCACTGTCAACTGTCTCTATGTCAAGCGGATTTTTGTCGGTGCCAAGAACATTCTGATTGGTGATTCTCGTCTGCTTTAAAATCTTCCCTTGAAATTTTATCCTACCAGTTGCTTTCAAATGCATAGGTCTCGGTGAATCAAAAGAATAAGAAGAAATCAAATTTAAGAACTCAAAACCACGCATACGAAAATCGAGTTCAACGCCCTCAATAGTTAAGGATGCTCCATTCCTTAAGCCACTCTCTTTTCTGCTCAGCCAGTAATATTCATCAGAATAAGAAGTCTGAACTTTCATATACAAGTCAAATGCAACTGACGAAGAACTGGCTATAAAAGAATCATGTGATATAATAATGTCCCCACGTGCATCATTGAATGACTCTTCAGCTTTTGGTGCAGCCCACTTTATATCAAATCTCCTGAAATTCCAGAGTAAAAAACCATTACAGTGTGGTTAAAAGTGAAAGTAAACAAGCTGTAAATTTGTAATGCTTGGTTAAACAAACTAAATAAAGAGTAAGTCTATAACAAAGTATGGCACTCCTTTTGATTGTTACAAGACTGAATCTTACGGTCTTGAAAGGGACCCAGAAAGTTTGGTTTCTCCATTAATTTCCCCAATTTTCATAGGCATCAACTGATTTCCTCCTGGTAAATACCGTGAGATGACTTTTTCAAAGGACGATAATTTTCCAGACAAGTTCACATCCATTGCCGAATCATCCACCTCACCCTGTCAAAATGCAATAGGGAAGGGAAAAGGGAAATCATTGTGATGATTTGTGACAAGGAAACACAAAAATGACAGACTGAACAATGGCATACACATAAAACTTAATAGATAAAAGAAATCCAAACAACTTACAAATTGAATCAGAAAAGAAACATAATCTTATAAGTTCTAATTCTCATTGAATAACTACGGATTTAAATTCACCATGAATATCTCCATTCATTAACAAAATGGGGATAAAAAGAAACTCTTCATAACCATCTTTAGTGGGAATAAAGCAGCAAAACAATTCAGAAAATCTTAAGACAGAATATCACAAGAGAATTCACTGGAAAAACCCCAAACAGAAGTTACAACAAGTCAATAGTGTGAAGACACAATTTTATATGGTCCTCAGTCTATGATAAATTCTAGAGGATCAGCATTATTTGATAGTACGTTATGTACCATATATTTTATTAGATTCAAGTAGTTAATGACACCTCAATGTATTTGTGTAGATAAGCTTGTTATTATTATCATACATGAGACTTCAATATTAATAGGGTGGTTGGGAGCATTAACCCAACACAACATCTCCAAATATTTTGTTTCTTGAGTTAATTCATGGTATTTAGAGTCTAGGCTCTCGGATCTGTCCAATCCAAGTGATCTTGGATTTTATCTGTGAGAAAAGTGAGCTACACAGTCATGGGATCCACAGATTTCAGTCATTGCTCATCCCTTGCTTCCCACACCTCTTTCTTCAGATTCTAATCTCTCTTCAGCCCTTGCCCAACCATTTCACTCATTTCTTCCCAGGAAAAATCCATCTCAGAGACTGTTTATACACGATCAACTGTCCAACTACAATCAACAGTTGGTGTAATATCCCAAGCCCAATTAGAAAGGGGTTGGATTTATTTTTGGGCCTAGTTTTTTTCTGTTAATTGTAATTATTTCTTGGAATATGGATCTAGAGTTTTAAGTTAATAGACTATTTTGAGAGATGATTTTGAATCAAAGATCAAAATAGCTGTTGTGGCGAGCATGGCAGACAGTGGACTAAACCTTGGTTCAAAATAGCGGCTGCTACACCCATTATTAGTGGTTGCGGCCGCTATGCTATTTTGAAAATAGTAGCGCTACGATCTAAAACCTAGTAAAGCCAACCAAAATTTAAATTTAAATTTATTTTTTTTCCTATTTCTTCTCTCTTAAACAACCTTTACTAAAATTGTCTCTAGCTTTATATGTTTTCTAAATCACTAAAAAAACATAAGATTGGCTATTACACAACATTCGAGTTTTTTTTTACCACTTAAAAAATTTGCACCACTACACCTCAACGTATCGCCACAACTGCTACGTATTACCCTACACATAGCTTGTTGGCCACCAACCGCTACACCCACCGCAACTACTATTTTGATTCTTGGACAAAACGCTGTATAGAAAGGGATACATAATAGTTGCGGCTCTACATAGCGTTAATTTTTTAAAGGATCAAATAAATTCGAATCTTGTGTAGCAACCAATCTTGTGTTTTTCTTGTGATTTGGAACCATATAAGGGTAGTGACAACATTAGGAAACGCTATCGAGAAGAAGAAATAGGAAAAATAATATTTAAAATTAAAATTATTTGGCCCTACTACGTTTTAGACCGTAGTGCCGCTATTTTCAAAATAGCATAGAGACCTTAACTGTTATGGCCGATAATGCAGCCGCTACATTGGACCATGTTTTGAATTATTAGTGCATTATTAAAAGAATTAATTAATAAGTAGGACGCGTGGGAACAGAGGTAGACTCACATTATAAGTACCTAGGGCGCATGTAGCATCTATTGGATATGTTCAATCTTTAATGGATGACATTTCTAGGATCTCTAATTTTCATGTTAAGGCCTCTAATTTTAGATGTGCATTTATGGAATTCTTGCACTAAGAATATCGCATACCAGACTAAGTCCTGCGGTATGTAATGAAAAATTGTGGCGAGGTCATAGTAATGACAAATTGCGCTCAGATTCTTTGTAATGCTCATTTATAGGGCATGCCTCTATTTTGTTATGATATAATTTGAATAAAGAACTAATTTGTTGAAAAATTGGCTGCTATAGTTAAAAAGCTTTTATAGGAATTGCGTTCTTTATACTTAATTTGCCAAAAAATAAAAATCAGGTTTTTTTTATCAGTAACAATAAATTAAATTAAGGAGAGAACAACCGTACAAGGAAAGGTCCAACATAAAGCAAAAACAAAAAAAGAAATTGGCACAAAAGCCTTATACCAACACCAAAAATAAAACAAAAACTAAGCAATAGGGGCCACAAGCGGAAAAACTCTAATCAATGGAGATTATTTGTCATTGGCATTGACGATTGGTAGTTGGCAACGATTTTGACTTTTTTTAATTGAACATCCTCCGGCCCACTCAAAGGAAAATCTTGGGTCCGCCACAGCATGGGAATAGGCCAAGGAGAATTAGTTTTCTATGTGATAGCTAGGGCCCACGACTTGTGATGAAAAGAAATTTGCATTGTATTTAAAGAATGGGATCCATAAGCAATATTAGAGATGTAAGGAGCCTTGTCTAATAAAGGGGGGCCATAATTTTGTAACAATATGAGGGGGAAGCGTTGTGAGCACAAATCTTGATAGGATTTATGGCCTACGCACGACTCAAAACCTTTTTCCTTGTGTTGACAGCCTTAGGGTATCACTTTGGGCACCCCTAATTGCTAGCACCATATAGGGACATGTCCCTATAAAAGGCCAATTATGATTTAAGGAACCCTCGCAGGTGAAGTATGATTCAAGGACCCTAGCGGGCGAAGTATGATTTAAGGACCCCTCGCGGGCGAATTGTCATTTAAGGACCCCTCGTGGGAGAACTACGATTTAAGGACCCCCTGTAAGAAAAATGATGATAAAGGGCCCTATGGCCAATTGTTGTGTATGGAGACATGTGGCCATTTCGTATGTATACAAAAGATATGAAGGTACCCTTATGTTATGGGAGGCATTTTATAGCGCCATACGTTTGTGGGCCGGTGCAAACCTAGCGGTTGGGTGGTGGTTGTAACACCACAGGCCTTACTTACCCACGTAACCCACCTCAAAAGCTAGCTAATGAAGTGGAAGTAATCATGGGTACTTAAGCCAAGGCACTGGACTTGGCTGCTTCAGATGCGGAACTCATGCATTCCTATGTATCTTACTTGCAAACTGACAGGGCAAAACCTAGTATACCGTTTTGCGGTCCTACGGGATCTTACACTCTCCCCCACCGGAAGACAAAGCCGCCCTCAACTTTGATACCATTTGTAACACCACAGGCCTTACCCGTCACTAAAGCTAGCCAATGAAGTGGAGGTAACCATGGGAACTTAAGCTCGGGCTCTTGACTTATCCACTTAAGATGTGGGATTCAGGCATTCCCTAGCGCACCTTCTTTGCAGACACACAACGTAAAAATTGGTATAGCATTTTGCGGTCCCACAGGATCTTATAGTTATCTTTAGTCGTGGTCATCCTCAATTCATTAAGTCTTAATTAAGAAATTATGTTGCCTTTTAAGTATTTTATTTGCAATTCTCTCTCAATATGTTGCGTGCACGCACACACACAAGTAGACTAGTGCATTTGTTCACTTAGTTTTATTGATTCCTGGTTTGCCCTTACCAGGTAACCAACATGTAGCAGCCGAAGAGGACCGCGATGGTCAAGAGCTAGGACTTGACATCCGTGGATGAGTGGCGCAACACCATATTTTTAAGGATTAACTTCCTTTTATTTTGGAAGACATCCTCTTCACAAACATAAAATCTTTTGTTGGGTTTTGTAAAGTTTGGGATGGGTCATATTCAAAGTAAATCTTTTGATGGATTAGACCTTAAATTTTGAAAGAAATTGCTTATGTCGTGAAATTCTTAGCTTTTATTGATTTGACTTATGCGTGTAAGTGTGATACAATGCATGGATCAAAATAGCGGCTGCTATATCAGGCGTAGAGGTCTTCACCCCTACTCTAAATGGCATTTATCGCCGTTCACATCCGTAGCGGACACTACGGCCTGCTACAAGGCCGCTACGGAGTGAGACAGATTCCTACTTTCAAAAAAAAATTAAAATGCATAATAAGACTTATTCTTTTCTTCTTCTCTCCAAATAACATTTCTACACAACTCTTCTACTCCTTTATGTTTAAAAAAAACACCAAAAAAGCACATGATCTTGCCGAATTACAGTTGATAGAAAGAGTTCTTCTCAATGATTCTTCTCTAAGTACATCTTATTAGTCACCCCCTTTGGTAGATTATTCTTTTCTCTAGGTACTCTTAAGTCTTAAGTCTCAACTCCATGACATAGATTTTTTTTTTAACGAGCCTTTCATTAGTTTCTATGTTAGCATAATTAAGCAACATGAGTACACGTGAAAAAATTGATCATTACTATTATTTTCTATTTATATAGTGATACAGGACCTTATACAATGAGGAGACCGCTACGCCCCCTTATCTTAGTTACTTTTGCAAAAAATATATATATACATTTTCTCTCATTTTCCAATATTCTAGATTTTCTACAATTTTTTTCTAATGTTTTTGACGATTTTTCCAAATTGCACCGCTACGTAGTGTTTTCGCGGCGAGCCGCTATGCTCGCCGCTACCGCTATTTTCATCCTAGATACAATGTACTCACGACACGGAGTCCAAGGGCCCCGAATTTTGGGTCATGACAGTTGGTGGGGCCCACTAGCAATTACCATATCTCCTGTAGTATTGCCAGATTGATCACCCATCTTGGAGGGTATCTTAGCTCAAGTTTGAACCAATTTGAACTTTGGTTGGGTTTTCAGGCCAACAGTTCTCATCTGAGTCATTGATTTTCTTTGATTTCTGGTGAATTGTGCTCAAATCTATAGGACAGTTACATCACTCGCCTGTAAGCATGACCTGGAAGCTCAGTCTTCGATTTTATGGCATTGGAGGGAGATAATCCCATTCTACCCAGATTTGGACAAGACGTCTGACACAGGTCATGTTCTGTCAACATCCTCTTGCAGTTATACTACTGTTAGAAATTTTGTTTTGACATCTGCATTAGTTTTTGTTTTTTTTTTCCCCTGATGCTGGAGACTCTTGGACTGTCATTCCATTTTATGTTTAGCCATTCATTTGAAAACCCTTCTTTGGTATTTGGACCACCACTTTAAAGGCCTCCGACCATGCATGGGACCAACTATGCGTATTGGACACATCTCATGACTCATTTCTTCAAAGGAAAGAAATCTTGGGAATATGTTTCCACCAAAGTAGAGAAACCTACAAGCGCCGCTATGGAAGAAGAATGGGAATCTGACATTGGGAAAATCAATTCGTGCTTAGCTAACTATGTAGATCCCACCATTGGCTTTCAGTTTGCCAAATTCACTTAGCCTAAGGCTGCTTAGGAAAATGACTGTTAACTTTTTATAGAAAGGAGGTAGCTCTCTCTACTATCAAAATTTTCAGCATTTATTTTATCCCTCAAATGTTCTAGTCCAGGCATTAAGCCTTCCCAAGAAAAATATTTGGGTGACATGTCATGACATTCCTTCGCATGGATGGAAAAAGCAAGTTTTCAAGGAAATTGGTAGTAGGTTGATAGAAGTGGTGGGAGCTGCAAAAGAAACCACATATAAATCCATCCTGCAGTTTGGCACGGTTTGTCTGGAAGCAGAAAACTAACGGCAAATCAAAGAGGTGTCATGAGAATGGAGGCTGTGGACAGGAAAGAACAACCACAACAAGGGTTCCTTATCTCGACAAGGATGCCTCAGAACAGAGATAATTCAACCAAATGGAGTGCTCCATTTCAAACTAAGGCGCAAATGAGGGGCGTGATGCCGAGGTTCTTGATGCCAAGGAAAATAATCCAAGTACAGCAATTGAGAGGGCTGATTGTGTCGAGTTAGCAAATCCATCCCATTCTGAAGACAATGTGTGTTAAAGTGTAAACTTGTATGATATTTGGCCCAACCCACTTGTATGATATTAGGCCCAGCCCAAGTGTAAATAGGAGATCTAGTCAAAATGTGTACAGCAAGATAGATTGTGTACAGCTCGATAGATTAATTGTCTTTCCATTCTTAGAGATCTAATTGATCTAATTAGGTTTTAATTCCTTGATTTGTAGCCTAATCTTAGGCATTGTAAAGTCTATTTAAAGAACAGAAATCCAAGATGAGAGATCATCGAATGTGAGAATTTCACAGAACTCTATCTCTCTCTCTTTCTGGCATAAGGTTCTGAATGTCATGGAATGTCAATGTGACGCCTCCAACTGGAGATAATTTAAGCAAATTGTGAAGGAGGGCTTTGTTTCAGTCGAAGGCTCAAATGAGGAGAATGCTGCTAACGTTCTTGACGCCATGGAAAATCATCCAAGCAGAGCAATTAAGGGGGTTGATTGTGTTGAGTTGGCAAATCTGTCCCATTCTGAATATGTAGTGGTCATACATTCACCTTAATACCAATCAAGAGGATTCCTCAACAAAGAAGCTTCGCCCAACAACCTCTGTTCTACAAATTGTAGAGGATTCAAATCGCTATATTTCTAGGGTAGGAGAAGGGGGCAAGAAAAGGGGTCTCTTTGTTACGTATGCCGAAAGAGTTGGTGGTCAAGGCTTCAAGCATCACGAAGGTTCGTCAGAGGGATAAGACCCCCTCTGCTGATGCAGAAAGAGTGGTTGTGGCTCACAAGTTGGATTGCTGCATATTCCAATGTGCCGAGTTAATGGTGAGGAAAGTTGGGTCGATGCTTTCGCAGAGGCAAGATTTTAAGTTGGATCATGATGCTTTTTGCCCAATTCAACCCAAAATCAGAGGCTGACACTAAGACACTGTTGAGGAGCCATGCAAAATGGGGAGGCGGAGGGCTTGTGGTCCAAGAAGATTCAGCACAGTAAGAATCGGCATGGCCATCCTTTGTAGTACCCAGATAATTTAGGTATATTAGTAAGCAATATGTCCATTTAGAAGGCTTCCACCTTTCTTCTCCCTTCCAGCAAAATTGAGGAAGGTTTAGAGCAAACAATCTAAGAAGGAAAGTTATGCTCATTTTAGAATATGTGAAGATTAGTTGCTTCAGTGGCTAGGGCATCGTACTCTATTGCCGGTTCTATTGGTTTTAGATCAAATAAGTATGCAATCAGCAGAGAGAGTCATACTCAGAATTCTGCCAAGTACCAACACAGTAGACGTATGCAAACAGGTTGTAACAAGTGATTCAAAGGATGTGGGTCAGACCTTTGTGAAAGATTCATATCTTCCAAGCCTATTTTTACAAAGAGGATAAAGAGGATAAAGACCTCAACAAAGAAGAAGCTAGAGAGGTGATTGAAATGGACAAAGGGCTCGGCATGGGCATATCCTTTGGCTTTGAAGTTAAATGGATTGGTCATCTCGAGTTGATTGAGGAAAGGGAGTGTAAGGTCCCATCCCTTGATTACGTGATTAGTTGCTACTTAATCATGATTAGTTGATAATTAACTAGTTTTATGGGGTTGGATAAGAGACTAGATGATTTTGGAGAGTTTGGACCTGGTTGGAGACCTAGAAGGACCTTGTTGTAAGCCAAGCCAAGTGTAGGGTGTTAAAAGCAATTTTATAATCAAGCCATGTAGGGCGTTAGATGCAGTTTTATAATCTCGGTGGACTTGGACTCATTGGACAATGGGAATTGTGTTGGGGCACTTTCATTTACTATTTCTCTCCTCTTCTTCTCTCCTTCCTTGCATTCAAGAGATCAAGGACTTCATCCAATCCAAGCTAGAGAACGCCAATCCAAGCATCTTGCACCATTTATCATCAACTTCTTCATCAAGATCTCCTTCCCCTCTCTAATTCTCTTCGTTAGATCTCTTTTGGTGAGCCATTCCCTTCCCAAATCCTTTTTCATGCTTAATTATAGGATCTCCTTGCTAGGATCATTGCATGCAAACCCATTTAGCCCCAATTCCCTTTCTATTTGGTGTATGAGTACTATTTGGAGTTAGATTTGGGGAATTCCTTGAGGATGGCTAAAGATCTTGAGGACTTGAAGATCTTGGAGAGTTTCCACCTATATCTAGCTGAACACAAGTAAACGACTATAATTACATAACATGCATGATAGTTTTCCATGATTTGATGATTGATCTATTCTAGACTACCCTAATTCAAGCTCTTTGGTGGTTTTAAAGGAATTCTGCAGGACTCATTGATAGGAATGGAATCCCCTTCGAATTCAGAATTTTCTCTCTCGGCCTGCAGAACTGGAGATTTACGGCTAACAGTGAGCCGCTTACGACTAGCCGTAAGACACAAAAAAGATAACGGTGAATGTGCTATGGTTGCACTTCCAGAATTGTACAATTTTAAGGTTTTGTTCAAAGGTTACCTCACAGATAGACAAAGGGCTACCCACGGCAAGCCACAAGGCTAACCGTAATACATTCCCAGCTAGCCATGACCCACGGTGAGCCGTAAATTCTACATCAGCTAGATGTAAGGCTATGCACGGCAAGCCATAAAACTAACCGTAGTACATTCACGGCTAGCCATGCCATACCCAAACCTCGGCTAACCGTAAGCTTGGGTTTTCCATAGCGCAATATTTATACTTTTGGACCTTTGGACTAGGTTTGGGACCCACTGACCATGCCTATTGTCATTGAATGGTGAGACCATTGTAGTTGGTGTTTAAGCCAACATTCACCTATAGGTTGCCCCGAATTCAATTATGCCAATCCTAGGTCAAGGGTGCGAAGGTTTAGGGCATTTGATGTCATCTAACTTCAGAATGCCAATGCATATTACTGTGTTGACATCAAGGACCATAAGGCTATGTAGGGTTGGATAAAATTGTCCAAGGGCAATCTAAACGTAGGTTGGTTCTTGTATCTTGTCCTTGACTTGAATGGTCTTATGATATGTGTCCTATTATATTCATTACTCACATGACTTGTGCATGCATCTCTACTTGTCTATACTTGTTATAATAACCATCTATTAAAATAAAACAAGAAACTGTAGCAGAAATATAAAAATACAACAGCTCAGAATGATCGCAGATTAAAAGAGAAAGCTAAGACAATTTCGATAACCAGCAAATAGACAACACTACATTACGTCTAATGAGACTCAGGAAGGTTATTTCATGAAAGACTGAGATGTTGGCCATTTTCAAAGCCCTTCGTCTATATTTCTGTTCCTTTCATGTAAGACTATTGGTTGAAAGTTATTCCTCTAACGCCGTCCCTTGGATCTCCTCCAATGAGGGTCCTTGGAGGTTTCACTTTCTTTTTTCCAGATATCAAATCTTTGTTCTCTCAGGGCTTTGTCAGGTTGAAGCATGTGGGGACATCGGCCAACACCATGTGGGATTCTTTAGCAAAGCAAGGGGTAGATAGGGTTGTTCCTTTGAATTGCTTACATTGTGATTTTCTTTTTAGGGTATAAGGTTCATGAACCATCGTTTTGCCTTTGTGGCTGTATGGTTAACTTCTTAATTAATATATTGTTCCTGATTTTGTTCCAAAAAAAAAAAAGATAACACTACATTACCTCAAGGCAGATCCATGCATATCCAGCACCTCGAATCTCACCACCATCCAATAGTGTTGCTCTAATGCCATACAAGTCTGCTACCTATTATGAAATGAAGTTGAAATAGCATTGATAAAAAAAAAGACTTGAATTAACTAATTCAAGTTTTTGTGCTACATGACTATATTAACACTTACACAATTATCAGTATTGAAAGTGAAATTGACTGATGCATGTGAAAGAGGAATACGATCAAATGCTGCCACTGCCCCAGCTTCTTTATTCTTAATCACTGCTTCAGAAGCCAAGGATTGAGGAAATTCTGTAGCCGAATAATGAGCTGTTTTCTTTGAAATCAATCCACTGCCCACAAATACAGGAGCCTCCAAAGGGCCTCTACAGTTGAACACAGCAGTTACTAAACCAGCCACCTACAATCAAGAAAAGGTAGAAATGAACAAAGAAACAGTAACATTAACAAATTTTGCATTCATAATCAAAGAAAAAAGGCAAAATAACTTTAAAGTACTAATATTACTACGGTGATCAAAATCAATTCATGGGGATCCATCGAACTTTTTTATTTAAAAACCCACCGTGCCAAATTTTATCGAGGAATTACGAAAGTAAACAAAGCGCATCAATAATATTTAAAGGGGCAGCAGGATCAAACCAACAGATGCCTTTTTATGAGATAATTTTTCCCCTTAAACCAACAGCACATCCCTCTCCCCAGAACCCTACATTCGTTTATAGACAGACGCTATAGCCCTTTACAACAGGCTGTGCTTCTTTTCTTATTTACCAATCGAGTTAGTTGTCAGATCACTCGACCATGTATGTCTGGTTTTTTCAGTTTTAAACTTTAAGTTGGACTAATTTCCAATCAGATGCATTTTTCCATTGCAAACAAAATTTCCACAGCAAGATTCAACAATATATACAGCATGTATACTGTGAAGGCACAACCAAATTTGCACATTGATGATATACGAACCTCAGTAAGATGGTAACATCGAGCTCAATAGTATCTCAGTTCTATCTGAAGCCCAATTTATCTAAAAATCAGTAGGATCATTCAATTCTCTTTAGTACGAGTAAATGATACAGAAATCCAGTCATAATCTTAATCCCACTGACTATAAATGATAATTGCCATGGTTCCAAACCACATATTCAAAGAATCGCTTTGAGTTATCAACTTCCAAAGAAAAAGTTTATTAATCTTAATCCCACTGACTATAAAGGATAATTGCCATGGTACCGAACCACATATTCAAAGAATCACTTTGAAGTTTGAACTATCGACCTCCAAAGAAGCAGCTCAGAGAAGATTTTGATGCCTTCTGAATGGCAAGAAACTTTGCCTCCTTAATTCCCACCAGACATAGAAACACTTTCAATCACCATATCATTGTCGTCACAGACAACACATCCTACCCCCACTTGTCCCGATTTG
Source organism: Persea americana (assembly GCA_029852735.1). Taxonomy (NCBI): domain Eukaryota; kingdom Viridiplantae; phylum Streptophyta; class Magnoliopsida; order Laurales; family Lauraceae; genus Persea; species Persea americana. Next base: position 59,150,210 of record CM056810.1, read on the forward strand.
CCATTGTTGCACCATCGACATTATCCTAATGTACCGTGCAGTGGGGGGCAAACATCTGGCAACCAACCACAGACACCCAAGCCCCTTCCCAACATCACTTTAAGTTGGACTAATTTCCAATCTGAAATTCAGAGGTTCGCCTCAATTTAGTCATTCTTTTTTCTGGGCTGTCTTCGTACCTTTGATGATGAATTTTAACCAATGGTTTTGCATTTTCATTCTTTTCTAAATTATAATGGATTCTATTCATTTAACAGGCATAATGCCAAGATATTTGGTTCTCCATTGATTATATCTTTGAATTTGTATTTCCTTAGACTTGAAGTGGGGATATTATGTCTGTTTCATAAAGATTACTTGTAACCCTTTGGAATTTGGATTGACCAATTCTGTCAGCTGTAACCTGCACAGAACACTTTGCATATCTATAGTATACACTTCGTTGGCACCCTTATAATTAAATAGATAGGCACCAATGGGCTTGTAATTTATCATGAGGGAACGCTTGTAAGACCCTGACCTTAATTAATTGTATTTAGTGTCAATTAATTATGTTTAGAAGCAAAGTAAGTTTGAGTGTTAGAGTAGTGAATAGTGATTGAGTTGGCTTGGTTGTGATTAGACTGAGCTCAGCTTAGAAAGGGTAGTTTTTGGGATTTGGGCATTGTGAGGGTTATTTTTCGTATTTTCAAAAGTTGGTCGATATTGTATTCGTTGGATAGCTAAAATTATTTCATGAAATTTTCATTCTTGGCCCATACCCATTCAACATCCAGAAATCCCTCTCATCCCCATTTTCACCTGCCACTTAAAGCTAAGAGGACACAATTGTCATTGTTGAAAATCCCATTTAATATATAAGCCAAGCCCATTGTTATTTTCTTCTTCTTCCTTCCATTCCTGCTCGAACAAAACGACCAGCTGGGTGTGTGTGGCCATTGCTTCCTTCTCTTTCATTCCTTCTCAAATTGAAGTTCCAATCCATACAAATCATTCCCCCATCTCCATGATCACACCCATCCCATTTGTTCTCAATTCCGAGCTCAATGACCCCCATTGGTGACCATTTCTCTTCCGTTGAAGCACCGATGGGTAAGATCTTTTCCCCATCTTTTAGATGTTGGTTTAGGACCCGTTTGCCACCTTAAATTCCAACATGCAAAGCTCGATTCCAACGATCGCTTTGTTTTCCCATTTTTGTAGAATTTGAGCTAGAATTTGGGGATTTGGGGGAAAAGGAAGGTTTCAGCTGTAGCTCATGTTTTTCAGAGAGTTTTTAGCGTTTTGGAAGCTTAAGGCAAGTAAACATTCCATATCTACAGATGCATCCATGTGATTGATATGGATTCTTGTTTCTACTCCATGTTAATCATCTTTCCAAACTCAATTTAGTGTGTTTAGATCAATGCATGCTAAAAATGGAACTTCATGTCATGTTTCAAACCTTATAAATGGTGTGTAGGACCCTTAGAATAATGACATTAAAAAGGAAAGCCTCAGAAAAATTCAGACCTTGGAATGCCTGTCAGCCTAGGGCTGAATGGATGCTGGTCACTGATCGACTGCTGGCCCCTAGTCAATAGCCAACAGGCCTGGTGAGCCCTCCCTCTTGGGAATTGTGATCTTGGCCTTAGGCCTAATCCTTCGGTGGGCCATTGTAACCCTCACTCCTCAATCAACGAGTGGAACAACCATCGGTTCTCGCAAATGAGAACCTTAGACATTAGGATTTGATTATGGACTTGAGACCCGGACTTGCCAAACGTTTGGGCATGAGACCATAGGTAAGTGATGGTTGAATTGCCTTCACTTATGGATTGTCCAAAGGCATGTGTGGTACAATGCTAAGTCATGGGTATGCTAGTATGGGGCGTTGGTTGTCAATCACCATCGAAGCACCAAGGTTACAAACTATTATGATCAACCAAGGTCCCTTGGCTACATAGAGATGAATGGCCTCGTGCTAAAATGCAAATGGCAATCCCACACCTTGGCTTGGCATTTGTATGTCGCCTCTTCTTGATTTGTGCAAATTTCCTTCCTTGTACACTATGTCACTGTGCACCAGTGAGTTATGTAGTGCGCATGTATAGCATAAATGGACTTAAGAAACCCTTGTTTGAGGGATATTGATCCTCTGTATGTGATTATGGACTCGCCGGAGGATAGGGTGTTACCAATGGAATAAACCGTGACTCTTGGAAATGAAAACCCATGGGTAAAACCCATATCCCTAGCTAATTCCTAGTCACATAGAGGAGTCTAAATGTTCTAACGTTAGTTGGTCTTGTGGCTTAGCGCGCATTCACATACCCTGCCTTATGCCTATAGACTCAATAGGAACTAAGGTTATGGTCAACTTGGTCGTTGTTGCTTGCATTCATGCAATGCACTCCTTCCAAGGTTGATCGGATCCGACCCTCGCTTTTTACCCATTTTAGGGCCAATTCTCACATACTGAGATGCTACCTATTTAGGTCAGTCCATATGATGGAAATGGATTCCCTAGGACCCAACTAAGCATATGCATCTAAGCATCCGCATAACCGCTTTTCCGTCATGCCAATGTTAGTAGTGTCCATGTGTAGTAGACAACGAGACCAGTGGGGGAGAGTGTAAGGCCTGTGGCTCCCCAGTAGAAGAGTGAGTGAGCAGAGTGGTATAGCCTACCTGTGTAGGAAGGGGCCAGCACATTGGCCTGGGTACTCAGAATTACATCATCCTGCATCAGATTCCTATTATGTATTTTATCACATTTCCAGCTGCATTCTAGCCATGCCATGCTGGTGTTATGTCCGTGATGGCCCATGAGACATACCATGCTCATGTTTGTCATGTTCAGGCATAGGTATAGTCTTATGGTTGTGTTTTGTGTTTTAGTCCTTGCATAAAGTTTTAGCATGTTATGATACATGCATGCATCTGGTTCTTATGTTACTGTTCTAGCTTGTATTCATGTATGACCAATCAGTATATTCTGCCTCTGATATATATAAATATATATATATATATGCATCCTGTATTTATGGACTACCTACTTGCTAAGGTTATTTCATAGCCTGATGAAACTACGCTTAGTGCTATATGTGACAACTCCATTGCCGGAAACTGGAAAGCATGAGATTGAGGCAGTCCAGGAAGAACCACAGGGACTCAGGGAATGGTGCGTAGATGATGTGATGTAGGCATCACATCTGGTACCAAGAGTTATGTCACATTTTGGAAATTGATATTTTGGGTTTTGGTTATACTGTACTTGCCTTTGTTGGACATGTTATTCTTTTTGGGAAATGTAATTTAAACACTTTGTTTATGTTCAACTTTAACTTGTTTTGGGAATGAAATAACTAAGATTTTTGTCAAGCTCTGCTATTCTGTTTACTGTTGCATTTTAATATCAGTCTGATGTGTACTATTTGATCACAGCATATGTTAGACACTTGAGTATTGCAACAAGGAATCCAATGGTCCCCGGACTTCAGGTTGCAACAGAACGCAAGCTTCCGCTAAATGCTCTTGCACGTGACGGTATGATACAACCCTACATACACAGATCTTGGGGAATAAACACTTTAATTGTACAAACCCAACACTCGCGCCTTGAAACACAGATCATTACGGTAATCCAGTTAGGCATGACAATGCTCTCTGTGACGTAATTACGTGCATTTTGTATTTAATTCCTAGCTGCAATCTAGTTTTGGGTGATGATGATCACCCAGGTATAATTTGATATTAAAAGTAAATTGATGGCCATATCCTGATTCGGGATTATTTGATGCACCATTTTGTTTGTTACCGATGGGACACTACCAACCGGGGGTTATATCTAGCAAGGCTATAATATAAGACTAGTCTTAGCTCATGTGGATGTCATTTCGTGTTTTTACCGTGAAATTATCTATTTTATTTGGTTATATAAAACCTTGAAGAATTTAAAAATACTGATGTAGCCTAGGATTTCATTAACTCTGACTTCTCTCTATTTAAAATTTCAAATTGTATACATGTGTGAAATATATCTTGCTAAGTGCCGCTTAACTTACTCCCTTCTTTTGGGGTATTTTCCAGATCCCGGGGTAGGACACAGTCCAAATGAGTTCGCATCGGAGGGTGAGCCACACGGAACTCAAGCGTGGAGCAAGGTTTAAAAAGCCGGACTTGGGCTCACCCAAGGGTGAGTCCAAGTTGACTTGGCCGACTAGGGCAACTCGGGTCAAATCCCTATCCAGTGCTCAATAAACAAAAAAAGAAAAAATAAGAAGATGAAGAACCAACAGCAGCTACAAGGTACTGCTGAAGTAGAAAAAAGAACAAAAAAAAAGGAAAAGAAGAGGTGTACCAGGAGACCAGATGGAAAAAAAAACAAAAAAAGAAAAAGGAAAAAGAAGTGGTGTACCAGGACCACCTGAGCAGCAACAGCAACAGCACAGCATGCAGCAGCATTGCAGGCAGGTTGCACGTAGCAGGCATCATCAGGCAACAGGTCAGTCAACAGGTCAGATTGCTTTTTATTCTTTTTCAATGGTGCTCTCTCTTTCTCTCCCCCTCTGTCCAGCTTTTCTTTTTCTTTATTTGTCTTTTTCCTCCTATCCTTCCTCCCTTTTTCCCTTTTTATCTCAATGATGCAGCTCGGCCGATTTTTAAAACCATGGCGTGGAGCTCCAGTAATATAGTCTAGGTGCAAATTGTGCCTTACTTTTTAATTTACTTAGGTTTTTGAATTTTTATACTTGCTAATTTAGTCACTCAGTTATGGGTAACAAAAATAATTAGACCTTTGTTGGCCAAGTTAGTTACTATTCGTTCAATTGTGGTTTGAAAATTTGATTAGTAACTAAATTTAAAATTATGATAAAGTTTCTTAGAGGTCTTTATCATAGAGGTTATAATGAAATTATTAAAAGCATGTTATATCGGTAGGTTTTATAAATAAAAGGAATGTTCCAAGAGGTTATATTGAAATTATTAAAGAGATGTATAAAGGAATGGTAACGAGTGTGAGAACTACCTGTGTAGAAATGGGTTAGTCCCCAGTGACCATAAGTTTGCACCAGGGTCAATCATAAGTCCTTATCTCTTTGCCCTGATTATGGATAAGCTAATTGCTCATATTCAAGAGGATGTACTATGGTGTATGGTGGATGAATCAAGAGATGGAGTGATGTAAAACTTCATAGATGGCGGGAAGGTTTAGAATCCAAAGGCTTTAAGCCATTCAAAGACATAATATATGGATTGCAACTTAAGTGGAAATATAAAAAAAGTTGAAACTACTATGAGAATTGAAGCCTAAGAGATACTACAAAGAGATTCTTTCCATTACCTTTGCTCGATAATTAGGAAGGATGGAGAGATTGATGTAGATGTTGAATATAAGAAAATCAAGACAGTCTAAGAGCAGACTTGTTTCTGGAGTGCTTTCAGCTTTGTGATCAGCACATACCAACAAGATTGAAGGAAAAGTTTTACAGGATAGCACTTACACCAGCTATGACCTATGGAGTTGACCGATCAAGAGCAATATATGCACAAAATGGATGCAGTAGAGATGAGAATGTTGAGGTGGAAATGAGCGCCTTTTTAAGGGATAGTATCAATAGGTGATAAAATTAGATAAATCCATTTGAGATAGTTTGGGTACATCCAACGCAAGTCGGCAACAGTGCCAGTAAGGAAAAGTTTGGTGATGCAGGTTGATGTCCCACCAAGGGGAAAGGGTCGGCCATGGAGGACAAGGATGGAGGTAGCAAAAATAAATCTAAAGAACGCAACTTACCTGAGGATTTGGCTTAGGATAGATCAGAATGGAGAAACAGAATTCATGTAGTCAACCCCAACAGTTGGGACAAGGCTTTGGTGATAATGATGAATGAAAGTTTCTTAGAATTTCCTTATGCTCTTACAATAGTGAAATTGAATGTATATGTAATGTTCTGCTGCAGATTTATGTGTTTGATCTCACTCTACAAACTTAAATTATAACTCACATTCTGAGAGTTGGATTCTAGGAGTTCCCGGTCTCGGGACGTGACATTGTAAGCCCTAGATGGAAAGTGAACTTGAATTAAAGTAAAAAGATTAGAAGTTGACAAAAATACGAAAGGAGAGAGAATAAGCTAAAAAAGAGTGTTGGTCATCCAATTAGAGCACGACAATGAGCTTTATATATTTTCATTCATAGATTTTTGAGAAATTTATAAAAAGTTAGGGAAAAATGCACTTTCTATAATTACAAAATAGTCCCTAAAATTTTGAACGAGTACAATAAGTCTCTAAACATCTCTCAACAATATGAATACATGCTACAGTATAGCCCAGTCCGAATATTGAATCATGAAGGCAATGGAAAGCGTACCCTTGTAAGAACCTGAAATTCAGCCGCCAGGTATTTTAGTAAGCTTTAGTTTTATCACACTAAGTTAATTACAAGTTTTCATCGAGCTTTGCCCTGTATACTATATACAGCTCCTCAGACTCATTATTGGCTTAATTATCAGTTTTGGATCTTTAAAATCCATGGAAGCACCTAAATTTGATACCATGGAGCCCCTACAATGTGGTTTCAGTCACACTTATTTGGACAAAAGAACAATTCCACATCAACACACATGCGCATATATATATGGGAGCGCTACACAGCGCCCAAGCATTTTTTAGGAGAAAACGGCCCTCCTAGTTGGGCCCCCCGGGATGCATGATGATCACGGAAGTCCATTGGATGGAAAGATCTATGTGAGGCCTACCTATATGCAAAATCTTGAGTCCATAAGATCATCCTAACCTTTTGATCCATGTCCCTAAAATTTAATGGTTTAAAGACATCATTTTATCATGATTTCAATCCAACAATGAGGAAAAGTTGGATGAGTGACAAACTTGGACTTGTGACTATTCATGGGTGGGGAGTGTGTGAAAAAGGCTAGATTGACTCAGCATGGGCCCCATGACAAAAAAAAGGGGGGGGCAAAAAAGGGGGCGTTTTTAAAGTGGGGCGTTTTTTAGAATTTCCCATATATATATATATATATATATCTCAAAAGCATGAGGTTTCATAACAATTTCACATAATAGATAGTCGACTAGATATTACAAGAGTTACTATCAAATAATAGGTGTTCATGAATTAAGAGAATCAAAGTCCCAAAAAGTACTGCACTTACTGGGAATAACAAAGGCTTCATCTTGAATGTCTTCATAAGGGCATTGGCTTCAACACATTGCACCTGCCAACAAAAACAAGAAATATAAACTAATTCTAAAATAAAAAGAAAAAAAAAAATGCTAATGAAATTAAAACAAATGCCTAAGGTAAAACAAGAGGGTAGGGCTGTTCATAGGCCTCTTTGGTTTAGTAAGCCTCTCGCCAAGCAAGCCCATCTACCAGCCCCAAATTTAAAGGCTTCTATGTTGAGCCAGTCTGCTCACCACTTCCCGGGCCATTTACATATTCAACCGAAAACATTGCATATCATCTAAACATTCTGTGGGGACTTGTTTTGCTTGTCATCAGGGGTGGACCTACATGTAACCACTCGGGTGCGACCGCACCCGCCAGGTTCGAGAAATTTCTTAAATAACACTATAAACATTTTTATTTTATTTTTTAACTTGACCATTGCCCGCACCACCCAAATGAAAATCCTGGGTCCGCCATTGCTTGTCATCTATAGCATGAATCTCGGTAGAGCAGCACAAGTACAAAACTGTAAATGTATCTTACAAACAAACATTTTCTATCTTAATTCACATTAATAAATAACACATCTATTTTAGTTGTGCTCAGCCTTCTTTTACACAATTGAAGTTTTCAACTATAAATCCTGAAGTAAACTTTCGGCAATTTTCTTTTACTAGTAAGGGATTCATTGCTATGTTGTTGCCTACAAAAACTAGTTTAGCAATATTCATGGCTGGAAACACTCATTCTGTGGGACTCAAATTCACAAAGTAAAGATGCCAATCATAGTCGTCATTGTCATAGTCCATAGACTCCAAGGCCCAGCAACTGGACCAAATTCTTCTGTGATTGGATCAAGATAGCTTTGTGGGTGGATCACAAAATTTACCTTGAGAATTAATGAAATAGATGGATATACTATTGGAATATGCAAATCCAACTAAAAAATACAGCCATCTATTAGGACAGACTATGATGAACTTGCTAACAACAAAGAAAGTTCACCAAAAAATACATGAAGCAATTAACGAAAGAATATAAACATACGAAATTGTTTCTCATAGATAGATAAACATGTTGAATCAAACTAAATGTGAGAATATAATTTAACAGGAATCACTGTAATAATTAATTGCTCCAGACAGATACACCTTCAACAAACACATTAAGTATAAAATTTATCAAAATATTTTTATTAAGGGGATGGGGGCCTGCTTCTGCCTCTTCTCAAAAACAAACATGTAGTAGAAATTCAATGTCTTCCACATGGGAAAATTTTGCTGGCTTTAAACATGTGACACCAATACAAGCCAATTTACATGATCAAGACAATTTTCTGATTGTCAGCTAGGAATTGTTACCAGGGATGAAAATAGCGGGCCCGCCGCCAAAACGCTACGAAGCGTAGCGGTGCGACTCAAAAAAGTTATCAAAAAAATCCAAAAATTTTCCAGAAAATCCAGAATATTGGAAAATGCTAGAATATATGGTCTTTTTGCAAAAGTAACTAATATATGGGGATGTTAGCGGTCCCCTCACTGCATGAAATCCTATATCGCTGTATGATTATAAAATAATAATATTGATATAGTTTTCATAAATATTCATGTTGGTTAGCTATGCTAAGTTAAAAACTAAAAAAATGTTTATAATCAAACAAAATATCATCACCATTATGCTTAGACTATAACATTTTAGAGTTACATTTTGATATATATATATATAGAGAGAGAGAGAGGTTTTCAGTTAAAGTGAAATTCGATTAGGCCTTATTTCCTAATAGAGTTAAATTTTCCTAGGTCATATGTCCTAAGAGAAACTTGGTTGGGATCTATTTTTTAGTAAAGTGACATTTGCCTGGGCTCTATTTCTTGTTAATATGAGATTTCGCTGGGGCTCTATTTTCAATTGGTGTGAAATTTGGTTGGCCTATTTCCAATTAGAGTGAAATCTTGATCGGGGCCTATTTCCAATTAGAGTGAAATTTTGAGTAGGTGCTATTTTTAATTAGAATGAAGTCTGGCAAAGTCCTTAAATTCAATTAACTAATATACGGTTGGGGAGAGACTTTTTATTTTAATACTTGGGCCTAATGTGGAGCCCCCCAATTAAGGCTGTGCCTTTTTCTTTTTGCTGGGGCCCACTTAATTTTTTATTTGAATCTATCATTAGGTGGGCCATGGGCCATGGGCCAATTTGAGGTCCAAATGTTACCCTTTAAAAAAGATGGGAGTGCATAATTGACTAAGGCATTCGCTGCCCTTTTGGTTTTGCCAGAACAAAGGCATCAAGAGACACAGATAGAAAAGGAAAAGAAGGAAAAGGAGGGAAGAGTGCTGCGATTCAATGCTGCTGCTACTGTGGTGGCTGTTGGTGGCTGCTGCTAATGCTAGATGGTGCTGCTGCTGGTGCTCCTTCTCTCCAGGTATGTCTCCTTGCAGCTGCTATTCTTTTTTCCTTTCTTTCTTTGGTTCTTTCTTTTTTCTTCTTCTTGCACTAGCAGTTTCTTTCTTTTGTTCTTTCTTTCTTTCTTCTTCAATATACCTGGTTGGACGAATATACAGGGGTAGGAACTTTTCTTCTTTTGTTTGTTTGTTTTTTTTTTTTTAAACTTTTGTAGCAGCACCCATTACAGTTGTGAGCACAAGTACCACCACCGCTAAGCCCGTTTTTCCATGATTGTTACCAAGGCCAAGCAACAGATGAAGAATAGCATTGCAGGGGTATTAAACTAATCAAATGAACTTAACACCCAATTGCTTCCAATCAAACGAATAGTGAAGAAAAAAATATTTAGCAATCCAAATTCAAAAAAAAAAAAAATCACAAACTTGGAGCCCCCTATTAGCAATCCTCCATGCACAAAGGCACACAAAAATAGATCAGGCTATAAATACCACATGAGGTCAATGAGTCACCGCAAAGTTTTGCTTTGTCAAAGATGAAGCAAAGGACTGACAATCAGAAACAGTTTTAGATGCATTTCCTCTGAAAATAAAGTCCAAAGCTACCTATAAGAAAACAATGAAATAGACCTGACACATTAGATGAAACTCTCCTTCCTCAGGATTTAGACCAAAATCACCAGAAGCTTCAAGAGGAGCATCACCAAACCAGCCACTTGCATCGTGCAAGAAAGCTCTTTGGCCACGAAAGCATAAACTTGCTGCTATTTCCTGCAAGCAAGCATTGCCAATCAATATGTGAGTGCTAAAGGATCAGTAAAAACATAGTTCTAAAAATAGGCCAAAAGAAAGGCAACTCAGGCTCCGAATATATGACAAAGTCTTTTGTCCTTTGAATTGTATTCATCTCTCTCTCTCTCTCTCTCTCTCTCTCTCTCTCTCTCTCTCTCTCTCTCTCATAATGTATTTACACTATTCATAGTAGTCTTAGGACAAATAGATGGTAAGAAGCTTAGGAACAAACAAATAAACATACTGAAAAACATGATGGAGCATCGAAAATTTGAAAAGCCAGCCCATTCACATCAAGTTGTCCATGAAGGCTAGGAAATGTCTCCCCACTTGACATGCATATGTGAACCTGTGAATGTGACAGAGTATAGCGTGAAGTATAACAATCCCAACTAGATGATGTGAATAACATATAATTTAATTGATAAAAATAAACAAAATAAAATCTACAAAATAAATTTCAGAATACAAAAAGGTATAACCCTACGAAAAACTTAACAGTCTTATTTGGAGGTTAAAAAAATTCCACAAGTTCGTAAGATATACTCTATATCTAACAACACAATCCCTCCTTAAAAGAGGAAATCTAATTTGGCAGTTAGTTCCAGCTTCTATGCTGTAGTTGATATAGAAAGAAAGGGTCAACCAGGTGTTCAAAGAAACATATTATCAATAAAAGTGACGAAAATAATCACCTGAATGGGTTGTTTCTAGAACTAATACATGCACTAAATATAGCAATACTTAGTATCATGGATCTGAAAGCAGAGAAGAGGAGAGGAGAGCAATTTAGTACCACAAATGTGACGATTTCAATACACAGGAGAATTGTAAAGCAAAATGAAGGATCATTTAAGTATCCGAACAATAATTCTTCTATAGGATATGTGGGGATTGGGCAGAAAAGAGGAAACAGTTGCCATCAAATAGTTAATTAGGAAGAAAAAGGTGGATGGCATGCTTCATATGGCTTCTGTTACAACTTACAAGGATTATACAGTATCTCCAAGGAACTTAGGATCAAGGATCAAAATAACAGTTGGGGCGGGCGTAGCGGCCAGTGGCCAAAACGCTACGTAGAGGGCAATATGTAGCAGTGTTAATTTTTTAAGTGGCGAAACTTCGAATCTTGTATAGCAGCCAATCTATTGTTTTTTTGGTGACTTTAAACCATATAAGGGTAGGACAAGTTTGAGAAAGGCTACTCAGGAGATGAAATAGGAATAACAGTGCTTAAAATTAAAACTACTTGCTTGTACTAGGTTATAGCCTATAGCGCCGCTATTTTCAAAATAGTGTAGCGGCCTCAACTGCTACAATCGATTAGCGTAACAGCTGCTATTTTGAATCATGGTCGTGAGTGAGGGCTATTTTTGTCAAATTACTCTATCCACCTATGTCAATGGGGATTGGAGGTCAGTTGTCCTAGCACCCGTCAACCACCAGTTGTTGGTGCATGATTTTAGGCAATCCATGAGTCTCAAAGTCATCCACCAAAGTATATATCTTTTCTATATCCACTTGTTCAAAAGTAAAATTGTATGTGGCTTCTATCTAAACTAAGATTCTAGACAATTGTTACTCTGCTCCACAAGCGTTGTTCATTCTTTATACGTCATCTGCTTGTTCCAAAAAAATAATGGTTAAGTGGGCTTCTATCTGAATTGGAATTGCCTCAAACAACCACTACTGCGCTTCATGCTGATAGTACAAGTGTTAATTAAGTGGGTCCTAAGTCTTTTAAGGAAACAGGAAATATTAGGCAGGACCCATTGGTTAGAAGTTAGTGGGTTTTAAGTTGTTAGAAATTGTGGGACCCCTGTTAATTGCTAAGAAGACTTATTAATCACTACAGATGGGAGTTGGGACCCAATGTACTACTAGCACTATGTGCACGATATTCCAAGTCCAAGAGGAAAAGGATCCTTGTGAGCGTATTACCTGTATACGGGGTGCATTATACGAGGTGAGTGGGCCTTCAATCCTATTTGCTTAGATCAAGTTTTAGCATTGTGATAAATGATTCCATGTTGGACGGTGCTACCTGCTGATGAGGTGGTTGTCAATGGGTGTGATAAGGACCGTGGGGCCATGTTACGATTGTGAATGCTATATTGTTTAGCTTGAATGATTTATATAATTTCATATTGTCTTATAAAATTGTTGTGTTGTCTATTATGCAATTGGCTGAATGCTTATCAATCAGTTTCCATTGACTCCTGGATTACCCCTTCCATGTAACCGGGATTTAGAAATTGAAGAATACCGTGATGACCAAGAGCTTTGAAATGCACACTTGAGCAACGGAGTCACCTAGAGATGAAGAAAGCTAGTCCATTTTATTCATTTAATTATAGTAGTTCATTTATTTGACATTTTAATAGTTGTAGTTTTTCATTTTATTTCAAGATGGCTGGTTTGACTAAAAGTTTCATGATGATTTTAGACTTTAAATTATATACAAATTAAATTAATAGGATTGCTTGGATTCTTATTGAAGTATTTTGGTTTAATTTATGTTTGTGATGTGATACTTGTACAAGTCTTTTTTTTTTTTTTTTTTTTGAATGATTACTTTCATTAAAAGGAGCAAACAGAACAAGAGAAAAGTACTGAAAGGCAAGAAAGAGTGAAAGAGGAAAACAAAAGAACCCTAAAAAAAGCCACCTAACGCCCTATCATAGAGAAGGCAACCTCTTTCCAGTGATACACAATTTGATCTAATGAGTATCCCCTAAAAGAAGGAAGAATAGACACCCAAAAAACTACTAGCAATTCCTTCAAAACAAGCAATTCCTTCAAAACATCTCCTGTTTCTTTCCTTCCAAATCGTCCATATCACCAATAAAAATGATAGCCGCCACATCACTTTGCCTCTAGGGTCCCCAATTGTGGTCTTCCAAGCTTGGAAAAGCTTAGGGAGAGAATGAGGAAGGGCCCAGCAGCAATCAAACCCTCCTATTATGGCCATCCAGAACGCCTGAGCTGATTTACAATTGAGCAAGAGATGATCCACGGATTCTTCATCCCTCAAGCACATAAGGCAGCCATTCACTATCTGCATCCCTCTCCTCCTCAAAAGATCCATCGTGGGGATCCTCTTCCTAAGAGCAAGCCACCACCCTAGGAGGAGCTTCCATCTTCCAAATACCATACAGCCCGCTCCTTTCTTTCCCTGGGAATGTTTATAATTGCCTTGAAAAAAGAAGACACTGAGAATGATCCATTCTTAGAGGTAATCCACACCCTATCATCTGCTCTGCCATTTTGAATGGTTAAGCCGTTTAGGGAATTAAGAAGAGCAATGAACTGGGATTCTTCGTTGTCCTTCAAGTTCCTCTAAAAGTAGGACACCAAACCATCCGGCCTCCAGTAGTGCTCATGTAAGAGCTAACGTTGTTTCTTCGTTTTAAGCACACTTAAACAGATCTGGATATTGATAACACAACGCCCTCTCACCTATCCACCTGTCTTTCCAGAAAAGGATCCTCTCCCCCGATCCAATTTTGTACCTGATATTCTCCAAGAAAAGTCTCTTAACCGAGAGGATTCCATTCCAAATAGCAGATGAATTCCAAGGGGGATCCGGAACATCCCACCCATGCCTCGGTAGGTTGTATTTCCTTTCCAACACCTGTCTCCAAAGGCCTTGTGAACCGTCTCCAATCCTCCATAGCCATTTGCCCAGAAGGGCTTGATTCATCTTCTTTAGGGGTCTAACTCCCAGGCCTCCTTCTTCCTTCGACTTACCAATGGACTCCCAATCTACCAAGTGAAGCTTCTTCTGAGGACTTGCACCATGCCATAAAAACTCTCTCTGCAGCCTGGCCTCTATATAATGGAGGTCGGACATCTAAACATGGAGAAATAATAGACTGGCAAGTTGGAGAGAACAGATTTGATGAGGGTAACTCTTCCTCCTATAGAGAGAGGTAGTTTGCTTTCCATGTAGACAGCTTCCTCTCTACCCTCTCCACTTACTGGGTTCCAAAGGGATTTAGTAACCCGCCCCGAGCATAACGGCATCCCTAAGTATGAAACTGGAAGATTCCCAATCTTGCAACCCAGAATTTCTGAACATTTAAGGAGCATACGCTTTTCTATACGTAGACCAATCACCTCACCCTTGGAGAAGTTGACTTTTAGCCCTAACACCGCTTCAAAGCATAGGATAGTGGCTTTAACATTTCTAACCTCATCTTCTTCTGCTCCACAGAATATAAGAGTATCATCAGCATACTACAAGTGGTTGATAGCTAGGGAATTTCTGGCCACTCTGAAGCCTTCGAACATTCCTGCGTTCTCTACCTTTTTTATCATTCTTCCCAGTGCTTCTGCTACAATTAGGAAAAGAAAAGGAGAGAGTGGATCCCCTTGTTTAAGCCCCCTTCCAGCCTGGAAGTAGCCCTTAGGGGACCCATTCACCAAAATAGAGAACCAAGCTGATGAGACACACTCCTAAATCCACCTCCTCCACTTTTCTCCAAACCCCATTCTTCCTAACATGTACTGAAGGAATTTCCAGTCCACCCTATCATAAGCTTTCTCCAGGCCTAGCTTGCAAATGATCCCTGGGACCCTCTCCTTAAGTCTTGAGTGCACACATTCACTAGCCACCAAGATATCATCTAAGATTTGCCTTCCCTCTACAAAAGCCCCTTGCTCACTGGAAATAATCTTCGGTAGAACCTTTTGTATTCTTCCTACTAGAACTTTAGTGAGGATTTTATAAAGGCATCCCAAAAGACTAATGGGTCTATAGTCTTTGATGCCCAGTTCTCCTGCCTTCTTTGGGATTAACGCGATGAAAGATGCCCCCAATCCTTTGGACAATTTACTCCTTTGTGAGAATTCCTCTACAAAATTCATCACTTCCTTCTTCACCATTTTCTAGAAGCGTTGAAAGAAGGCCATTGGAAAGCCATCTAGGCCTGGAGCCTTATCTCCTGCTAGATCAAAGACCGCACAACGGACTTCCTCCTCTTTAAAACTCCTCTCTAGCCAATTCGCCTCTTATTCTCCAATAGCTTCGAAAGCTATATTATTTCCTAGATTAGGTCTTTCCCAACCCTCATCAGTGTGCAGCGACTGGAAGTAGCCTATAATGTGAGATATAATCTCCTCTTTTTTCTCCAACCTTTTCCTCCCATCCATTATACTTATTATCCTATTAACCCTTCTTCTCGAAGATGTCATACCATGAAAGAACTTTGTATTTTTATCCCCTTCTTTTAGCCAATTGCATCTCGATCTTTGTTTCCATCTAATCTCCTCCTTCCTCAAACTTCTTTGAAGCTCTTCTTTTTAAGTCCAGCCTTTTCTTTTCTTCTTCCTGAGATAGCTTTACTCTCTCCTCCTTACTATCTAAAGATTGGATTTCTGCTAAAATTTTAGACTTTTGGTGCTTCACATCGCCAAAGTGCTCCTTTGCCCACTCCTTCATTTTGAATTTCAACAAAACTTCAGTTTTGTGGCTAGCCTGTGGCCCACCCATCCCTCCACCCTTATCTCCTCCCTCCACTTCTAAACTAGCCCAATGAACTGCTCTTCCTCTAGCCACATAAGTTCAAAGCGGAAGGGCGAAGGTCCCCATCTTTCACAATCCGAGTCGAGCAGGATTGGGCAGTGATCTGAAACAGGCTTAGGCAAAGCTAGCTGGGTAACCTCTGGGTAGGTTTCCAACCAGTCTGAGGTGACCAGGAACCTATCCAGCCTGGACATAGCGGGAGTGTTCTGATGGTTAAACCAAGTAAAAGAAGCTCCACCCATTTACAAGTCCACCAGAGAGTGATAGTTGATCCAATCAGAGAAGCGCCTCATTTCTCCTGTTAGATTTTTACCTCTCAATTTTTCACTGGGGACTCTAATTACGTTCCAGCCCCCAAACCCCCCCCCCCCCCCCCCCCCCCCCCCCCTTATCATGTCCAACTCTCTCCAGAACTCCTCCCTCCTGTGGCTATTATTAGGATCATAAACTGAGGTCAAAAGTCATTTTTTATTGATCTGAAGGTCTTCCACGAAAACTGAGAGGGAAAATACATCCATCCAGCTTCTTTCCAGTGAAATTGTTCTTGTGTCCCATAGAGTCAGCAACCCACCTACAGCACCCACTGCTTCTACCGCTACCCAATCCACTTGCCTCCTTCCCCAAATCTCTTTCACCACCCTTTCAGAGACTTCTTTCAATGTGATTCTTGCAGGATAACTATTTGAGCCTTCTGACTCCTTATCATCTCTTTCACCACCAGCCTGTGCGAGGCTCCCCCCAGCCCACGGACATTCCATGAGAGCACCTTCATTTAATGATTGGAAGGCTTCCCCTGAATTTTCCCCCCTCTTCTGTGCAGTACCATCCTCTGACTCCTTTGATTTGGATTTGTTATAATCAATTGAACAGGTCAAATTGTTCAATTCCCTGACCCCCTTCCTTGTTGAATTGCTTCCCTTCCTTTCTATTCTGTTATGGCTCTCCCTTCTTTGAACAAAATTCACCAACGGATTCCATTCTGTTGCTATCCCCTCTACTGTTACTCCAATGGACTTGGCACATTGAATAATTTTCTGAGGTGACCAGTGCTTGTCGCCTACCTCTTCTTCCCCATAGGAGCTCCCCTCTTGGTTGTTTTGATCATCCCCAGGCCCAAAAACCTCTCCAAAACCCAAGATGCCTGGGCCCGTGTCGTTTTGTCTGAAGGTGGGCACCCTCTCCTCTCCCCCCAAACCGTCGTGTTGCAGCATTTTTGCTCCTCCTTGACCCAGAGAGGGAGCTGACCTGGATCCCCTTTTCACAAGCAGGAGTTTGTGTCCTTCACACTGTTGATGAACTGAGATCCAGCCCTCTGAGTCTCTGGAAGGAGTTCTGACAAGGGCGCTGTAGCAAACCATTTTCGTTGGAGTCACTGTGGCCAAACCCTTTCCTCGGCATCCCCTTTCCTTGGCTTGGAAGCCTTCTCCCTCCCTTGCCGTTTCTTCTGCAAATCGGCAGCTCAAATCGCTGACGCTAGTCTCCTTCCCTTCTCTAAATTCTTCTCCTATGCGACTCCCAATTGTTCCATCTTCCCCGAAAGAAGATCTTGGCGTCAAAGTCCTCCCCCCTGATTTCTCCCCCTCCAGCGAACATTTTACAATTTCTTCCCTCTCCCCAGAATCTCTTTCTTCCTGCTCATCGTTTTCTCCATCGCCAGAGCTCCCCTGGCTGCTAGCCGCCTCTGCGTCAGAGCAGTCCTCCTCTTCTAATTCGCTCGCTAGCTCCTGGGGGCCTTTCCCTCGGTGTCGCAAAGACTCCAGCTCTCCTTCCTCACCTTGACTCTGCTCTTCCTCTTCGATAAAAGACTTTGAGTATAGCCCTAGCCCTCTAAAACATTTCTCTCTTGATTCGTATCCTCCAGGCCCACCACGACATAAACTACGGGTTTTTAATAACTTACGGCCCAAAAACCTGTCCTGACCCATTATATCCAGGTGCAAAGTTGGCCCGTCTCTATCCAGTAAAAGGGCGGACGATTTGAAATTTGAAGTTGGGCTGACGTCATCCTCTTCCTCCCTCTTGCCCTGTAGAGCTCTGCAACTACATCTCCTTACCTCCTGATGCTCCTTTTGTTTCAGTCCATTTCTTACTTCTACCCCCATCATTTTATCTCCTTCCTCCTCCCTCTCCATTGTTACCAAGAATTTCAGATCATCCACCCAGATTGGCACCTGCAGAGGTAGAGTTGTTGAGCTGTTGAGCAGAACCTGCACCCTCCCCTCCTTGAGGGCCTCCATCTCTTTGATTCTTTTATCCACCTCCACTGTTTTACCAGCACAATCTCCTATTAGCCTGAACACACCTTCATGCCAAGCCTGAAGGGGGACTCCTTTAACTTTAACCCAGATGGGGTTCAGCGCTGTACCCAGAATTTCCATCCATCTCTCGATCATTGAGAATGGAGATAATGAGTCTCCTAAAGCTTTGAGTAGGAACTCATCAACCTCCCTTGAGGAATATAGCTGCAACCAAACTACCTGTTCATCCATCTCTCGATCATTGAGAATGGAGATGATGAGTCTCCCACAGCACTTTTGGATCCAGGATTCTATCTGTTCAATGCTGACTGATTTCTCTTTCAAGAATCCCACCAGGCTGTTAACTAGAAATCCTTTTTGCTGCCTGACTACCCACTGTGCTACCCTCACTCCTTTACTTGTGTCTTCTTCCACTATCCATCCTGCAATGTCTGAACCTAGTTTGTTACTCCTTTCTGCTTCCCCTATCTTACTTCTTTGACGATGGACTTCTCCTTTGTGGTGCTCCCCACCCCAAAAAGAGGACTGCCTAAAGGCCTTCCAGTCCCTCTTGGTGGTTTTCTCTCCCCTATTCTTTCTTGAGTTGGGGCAGAACTGGGCCAAGTTAGTAGCCTGTAGTTTCCTACCTCCCCATACTCTGCCTTCTGCCATTTCAGCTGCTGTCTCTGCTTCTTTTAGGGCTGAAAATCTAACAAATGCAAAACCCCTGTTGCAGTTATCCCTCTTATCTTTAGGGATAAAGGCATCTTGTATCCTCCCTGCTCCCCAGAAGATTGCTTCTACTTCAGCTTTGGATATCTGATGTAGAAGATTTGAGACAAAAACTGAGTAGGTTTCTTCCCTTAGCTTCCTTATCTGTGCTGGACAAGGCACTTTGTGAGACTGCCCCCTGCCAGCACTCCAAGGATCCGCCCTTCTCTCTTTCTCAACTCTCTCCATTTCCATATGGAAAGGTTTGAAAGTCTGTGTTCCCCTTATTTGCCTCAACACGGAATTCTAAGGGCCCCCGGGTTCCAGGTCGTGACACAGCCCCTTTATGTTGTTGTAAGGCATCCATGCGATCTATGCATTTGGGCCGGTGCTATCAGGTGGTTGTCCTATGGTTAGATTTTAGTGATATTGACCAGACCTTAACCAAATTCCATAATGTTGTTTATTTAAAATATTATTTATTATCATGTTGGTATGCACACATGTAGAGTAGGACTCTATACAATCAGTTTCACCGATTGTTGCTTTTGCCCCAATCCAGTTACCCAGAAACTAGAGATGCAGGAGGGTCCGATGATCAAGAGATAGGATTCGCTATATGTGGTTGAGCGGCAAGTTGACTCATTATAAAATTAAAAGATTTAGCTCTTGAAACGTTATTTTATTATTTTTGAACATTAAAAGATTTTAGTTGCTTATGTTTCAATTTCTTTAAATTGTGGAATTATTCCCTTTATCTATTGATAAACTATTACATAAAGACTTCAGTTAATTAGGAAAAGCCTAAATCTTTATATGCATGTGATTTGACATAGGGATGTGTATATGATGCTTATTGCACACAACACGGGATTTTTGGGACCCGGATTTCGGGTTGTCAGTTGTGACAAACATCATCTATTCAAATTGTTAACATCTTCACAAAGGCCTCATGACTAAGGATCAACATCAATTCAATATTTTCATAATTGTTTTATTCAATCCAACCAACATCAATTTGAGAGGGAGTGTGAAATCCTGCAGCGTACTACGTCATTAAAAATCAGCATTCACTGGACTATGTACACAGAAAGTATTCACTCACAGTATGTGTCCCACAAGTGGACAGCTAGTGCAAGATTTTCATTCCCAGCCGTCCACAAAAAAGGGAACCCCTGAATTCAAGGTCTACACCGAAAATCCCACACGGCTATAGGAGAAAATAATCCCATTTACTACCAATATATCATATAGATTAATCTCAATTAGGGAAAATTAGGATGATATCATTTTAAAAGTTTTGCAAGCAGCAATTGCCAATTTGGGGACTAGATTTCTTCCTTTTCCTACATGGAGGACTTGAACTCGAACTCTCTGCTACATAAACTCATGTCCCTAACCAGCAAGGCTACAGCCAATGACAAATTTCTATATTTAAGCGTACATAGGGACATGCTTCTCACTTGAGTGGACCCTCTAGCAGAGAACAAATTCTATTGGAGAAGAATTTTCTCGCTTTCTGTCAACCATACTATTCCAGTCCATCATGATCAAACCAAGCACATTTTAAGTTATTACTATTTTTTACAAGAGTATCTATGAAAATTGCACTTTTTTATTTTATTTTATTTTTTAAAGGAATGGAAACTATCACTTCGTATAAAAAAAAATCTAGTGAACAACCGGGAGATACGACCATGAAAGTCCTTTTCTAAAACACAATTAAAATTTATCTTTGCAAGTTTTAGTACTAGAAGTTTGTCACGTTTATTTCTCATGAAATCAGGATCCCAACCACCATGGCTGCACCATGTTTTCCTAAACCATCTCTCCTTCAATCATTAAATACTAATCACCATAACATAATGGTTTGTAAGGTGGGTCATCCAACAAGACAAAAACATTAATCATCATAATGAGAGATTAATTATTGATCAATATGTTGTCGATTGAATAAAGGGCATTAGAAGCAATTCCACAATGTACAACGATACCGAGATGATGGCTACACAATAGGATACAACTACAAAGAGAGAAATTGAAAGGAGAACTCAAAGGCCTTTTCGACACCTGGTGGAACCCCAGAAATAAAACAAGTGTGGAAAAGTGGGTGGGGATCTTGTATGTGCAAGATATATACTGGTACCTACACTAGGAGAAACAATCTAGGGAAATGGTGTGGTATGTGAGCTGAATTTATAGGGCCCACCTGGATGTGTGGCAACCATGAAGGGCAGGGGGTTAAAAGATCTTGATGGGCACTAGGAATCTGCAGAAAATCAACCCAATCAAATTTAGTTTGATATATGAACTGAGGTATCATTACCTCAGCTGTTGCAAATGTGGACTGCTGTTAAGGTGAAGGGGCTAGGATGATTGGATAAGGTTGGTTTTTCTAACATGCCCGCCCGCCACCCCCCCCCCCCCCCCCCCCCCCCCCACACCAAAAAAAAATCATCATGATCTTTCAAACCCCTACAAACACCATAAAAACTCAGTTCAAATATCGCACCATCTCACTAGACCATTTCACCCTACAGTAGATACTCAAACATTTAGTCAACACTCGTAGTAATCCTCTATATGCTTGCAGTCCACAAAGTTTTACCTGTTGCTTCCAAAAGGTTGTTTCCACTTAGGCATCCCCAATATTAAGCTATTTTCTGTTTTAAGTATTATTCATTTTGTTGATTCTTTTCTTGCATTTTGTTTTCTGTTTTTTTGGGGAATACACGAACTCATCATTACCTCAGCTGTTGCAAATGTGGACTGCCCACCACCCACACCCCCCCCCCCCCCCCCCCCCCCCCCCCCACCCCACCAAGAAATCATCATGATCTTTCAAACCCCCACAAACACCCTATAAATTCAGTTCAAATATCGCACCATCTCACTAGACCATTTCTCCCTACAGTAGATACTCAAACATTTAGTCAACACTTGCAGTAATCCTCTATATGCTTGCAGTCCACAAAGTTGACTTGTTGCTTCCAAAAGGTTGTTTCCTCTTAGGCATCCCCAATATTAGGCTATTTTCTGTTTTGAGTATTATTCATTTTGTTGATTCTTTTCTTGCATTTTGTTTTCTATCTTTTTGGGAATACACAAACTCATGTACTCTCACCCCTTAATGGGGACTTTGATGTAAGTCAGGCCCCAGTCTTTATTAATAGCAACTATGTTGATAAGTGGTGTTTAGTGGTGAGTAGATAGTGGATATGCGATGATTAACTACGTTGGAGTGGTAGACTCTCTATTTAGGTGTTTTAGCAGCTTTTGGACCCAGTTGGGTAGTTAGGAGGAGTCATTTGTGATTTTCGGAAATTGTGATGGGGTAGATTTAATTTTAGGAAGTTGGCAGTGTAGGGTCCTTTGTCGTAGTGGTTTTGCTTGTAGGAGCCCTTGGAGAAGGGATGAAACGCTTTGGAATCCCATAAATACCCCTAGTTAGTCTTCTTTGAACCATTTAAGTACTAAAGGCATTTTAGCCTTTAACACTTTCCTTCTTTAGGAACAAAACCCACAACCAAACCCTTATTCCTCCCTCTCTCTCCCTCCCTCCCTCCCTCCCTCACTCACTCCCTGCAACAAGATCTACCATTCTCCTTGTGGCTATCCTTGAAGATCAACAAGAACGGCAAGATCCCTATCTTCCCCTTCCTCATCTGTCATTGGATTTCCTTCTCTTTCCCCCAATTCAGGTAAATTTCTAACCCTAGCTTCCTTATAGCTTTCCTTGTTAAATCTAATGTAGAATTCAGTCCCTAATCCCTTTTCTCCCTTGGATTTGTGTGTAGAAAAAGCTAGATCTAGGAGGATTGTGAAATTTGGGTTGATTCTAGGTGTTTGGCTTGGGATCTTGGCTTTTGAGAGATATTTACCCAATTCAAGACCAAGGCAAGTCACAATATATCAATTACACAGCATGCATGTTAGACTAATGTGATTCTTGCATTGAATTGCTTTAGATCTGATGATTTGCTCTAAATCACCAAATTTCTAAGCTCTTTTGATGTTTTTAGACCTAATACATGTGATTGGAAACCCCAATTGAGATGGAGGATCTTAGGTCTAGGTAATTCAATGGCTGTAGCAGGTTTGGAATGCCCTAATTGAGGTAATTCTGATATAGTTCCTAGGAAGCTATGGCTGGCTGTGGATCATTTACAGCTAGCCTCCCAGAAAGCTAACCATGAATGTACTATGGTCACATTTTTCAAAGAGGCTAAAATACACAATTTTGTTCCACGACTGCCTCACGACTAGCCGTAAGGCTACCCATGGTGAGCCATAAAGCTAGCCGTAGCACACTCGCAACTAGCCATATAAGACCTCTTGCTAACCATCAGCCTGGGCTTCCCATTGTGATGAATATGGGTTTTTAGACCCTTGGACTATGTTTAGGACCCTTAACCTCAATTTACGACCTCGAATTATGGGACATTTAGTAAGCGGATTAGCAAATGAGTGAGCTTAACATTCACTTACGAGTTGTTCAAAGTAATGTGTGAGAGGCGAGGTCAAGTCAAGAGGATGGTAATTGTGGGACTTTTGGACACCCTTGACCATCAGAGCATCAAGAATGAAATTGATGGCATTTGAAACCCTCATTTGGCCATTAAGTTGAATGGCCTAGTGTTCACACCCAAACAGCAACTAATGACCTAGGTTTGGCTACTTTAATTCGTCCTTTGACCTGCATTCGATTCAATGATCTATATTGCTTATGTATTCAATTGACCTCTATCTCATTTTGTTTATGCGTCCTTTGTTATCTATGGATTTGTTAAGTATGGATGATGTGTTAAAGACTTAGAGTGGGCCTAGTATCTATACTTGTATTGGGTGTAGGATGTGGATGACTCGTGTCTGAGGCTAGGCGGCTATTCGATGGCTTGTTTGGAAAGGACTACCTATGGAAATGACTTTAGAATATTCATGGCATTGTTTTGGATGGATTTGGAAACTTTGGAATAGTTCCTTTATTTGATGGATATCTTGGTCATGCAAGAAGGAGCCCAGCCAGACACTGTCTTTTTGTGATTCCTTGAGTCAAGCACCACTCAGCTGTTTGAGTCAACCACAGACTGGATCCCCTGTGGCAGGACTTTTCAACTCTTGGGGTTAGGATTCCAAGAGTCTTATACCGCTTGCGCGGCGCATCCTTTCGTGTTTACTCACGTCGAGGAGTCCCTTCGATGAGCAATTGGAGGTGGCAACATGCATTCGCCTTCGGGCATATATCCATTGCCAGTCGAGTTTTGGTTAACATTCCCGAAGAGAGGAGTGTTGACGTGCTATGAGTTCGGCATGCTCAGTTCTCTCCTTCTAGAGAAGGTTGCCCCTAAACAATTTCATGATAAGGAAATGGAAGGGCTGAGGACCTTTTATCCTGGAGATATGGGTGAAGACATGCTCGAGAGCATAGTTTTCAAGCTGTGGCTCGAGCTATCTATGGTTGAAACATCTAGAGCGGTACATCTACATTGCCATCTATAGATTGGATTTTGAGGTGGACTTACACCACTAAGTAGTAAGTACTACTTCAACGCTTTGAGTATCAACTTTGGCTGGGCATCCCCATGCGACTTTTCTTTGGCAGGGCTTGTTATCCCATGCATCCCCACCACTTGGTTCAAATACGAGAGGACTGCAACATAATATCTTATGGTGATTTGGCTTATGTGGAGTTGCCTATTTTGCTAGGATGTTTACCTTTCTATATATTACTCTTTATATTGATCCTTATTATTATCTTATTCATGCACAACTGCCTAGTTTATCTATCTTTGCCAATCTCCTAATCATCTTTATTGTCCTATATTCTATTTTGATGCAATCATACTGTGTTACTTGTATATTGTGTCTTGTCGAGTTTATCCAAACCCGATGTTCTTTCCCTTTGTGCTGTAGGTATTGGATCCCTTTCCTTTACCCCGGTGGGTGACAAATTACTTGAGGCGCCGAGCGAGGACTGAGAGTGGGGCGCAGATGGTATAGCGTAGTGATGTCCTGAACCATGCACGAGAGCCTCACTATTGAACTTTGGACTTAGACTTTATACTTTCCTTTATAGACTTTTATTGCCCTTTTGTGGCTAGTTTGTAATAAAGTACTTTTATTTCTTTTGCAACTTGAAACCTTATGGTAGCTGTGATGACATGCTTAGCTCTATATCCTACATGATCTGATACAGATTCTATGAGATTTATGTTTACAGCTTCCGCATATTGATTACAGCTTCCGCATATTGATAATGATGCATGATATGATGTTAAGAATCCTCACAACACGGACTACGATCCTGGTTGTGGGAAAGTTTCAAATAGTCCCGCCCCAAGATTTGGACTTCCGTGCTTCGTAGGGAATCCAGGTTTGGCGGCGTGAGAATGCACCTAACCAGCTAAGTTATATAGCCAGCTAAGTTATATAGCCCAAGGTACTGTTAAGTCATGAATTAAATAACAAATAAAGAAAGCAAATACATTTCAGAAAAAATAAATAGAGGAATTCAGGAGATTTTGAAAGACCTGTCTGAATCTCAAACCTTATCTACCAGGTAGCGATGCATCACACATCTTTAATATTTTACCAGAACAATTAATAAAATCAACCAAGGAAATATAGTGATAGTTCAGCTTCATGGAAATGATGGAAAATGAAACAAATGCCCTCCAATTCAAGGAAATGGACATGATGGGATTGTCGAGGTCACCTGATCTAGAAAATATGCATGCTTTGCAACTCTAAACCCAAAAGCCAGAAAGAAAATAATAAATCTAAAACAATATCTGCCTGAAATCCTCTGAACTATTCCATCCACCATTTGGACTGGGATGCATTTCATAGAAATGCTCATCAAGAGAAATGACAGAGTACTTAAACAATTTTTCTGCCTAATAGGAAGTGCCCTTTCTCTAGTGCATTTCTGCCCATCCCCACTATCCAAACAACCCAAATCATTAAATAGGGTTAACGCTAAAATCATTGTTCCTGGCTGTTCCTCAGTTGGTAAGAGATATTGGGCAAGTGCATGAGTTAGAGAGTTTGACGTCCTTGTAGCAAAAAATTAATAAAAATCATTGCAACCAACTCTTTGAATTTCTAATGAAAAAATTTGCAACAGTAACTGTCGGAAAAGAAAATGGTAATCAGATTAAAGTAAAGAGTCAAGCACCTCACCACTAGCTCTACCTTTGGACCATGTGATTGGAATATCAAGAATCCTCTCAAAAAGCTGCAAAAGTCAGAAGATAACAACGAATTTTCTCATTAAATGCAAATTGATTGCAAGATGTATGCATATATAAAGGAAATATGCTTGGTTCACTAATTTGCTTTGATAAGCTACACCAGTTCAAAAACATAACCCACCGGAGCAAAGAAATTTGCAATCTTTAAATTAGCATGCCACTTTTGCTCATTGGCATCAACAAAGACATCCGTGGATAACCAGCCACCATCTTTTGATGTCAGATCTGATCTCCACACCTTACAGCACCCACACAGTTGCACATGCACACGTCCATAGTGGTTCTTAAATTTCACATGTCCATTGACATTCTCCACCTCTCTGAATTTTAAAATGCATAGAAATCATAAATAACAATACATTTTCAACTCTATGACAAAAATAAAACTGTAATAAAGCATGTTGTCATTCTTAACCTATTATCTCAAAAATCATAGCATTTAAATTACACTTCATATGATGAGGAACTTTGAGATTGTACTGGCCTAGGATTTCGCAATTGGAAGATTTTGAAAGTATGAGGTAACCACGTCTCCTACACGGGTGGATTATGGCAACCAGGAGACCAATTTAATTGAATGTTGGATTTGTTAATAGAAAATATGTTTTTTTAAAAGGTAAAATTTATTGCTCCAAAAAAAAAGAAACGGGAGTTATGCCAAAAGAAGCTTAGACAAACAAAAAACAATAAACACCAAAAATACACCTACTAAAATACAAATCAATTAAACATCAAGAAATATAAGAACAAAGAACTCCCTCCTTTGCTAGATAATCCGCCATAATATTTGCCTCTCTTAAGGGCCTGTTTGGATGAAGGGTAAAGTGAGGCGAAGCATCAAATCAATAGAGAATAAAATATAAGGGGTTATGATGGTCTTTTGTTTTTAGTGACTTGATATGGAATCTTTTTAACTTTTTCTATAAAAAGAGGACTTTTTTTTTTTGCATTTAGTGGCGAAAAGAGGTTGCTTTTTGAACTTTTTTTTTTAAAAAGGAGGAAAATTTGAATTTGTGTACTTCTAATATGATAGGTGGTCTTTTCTTGTCAGGAAAATGGAGGCTTTACCTCATCTCAATTCATTTCACCACCCATCCAAATATGCCCTAAAACATGACGAAAAGAAACACCCATCTGTCTCGAATATCCTTAACCTCCTCCACCCAATCTGCCAATCTCCAAAGATAAGATATCTTCCCAAAACCCCACTGAATTGCTGGAAAAAAAAAAAAAAACCACCTTCAATAATTGCATTGCATCCTCCCAACCTTCCTAACTCACAAAACCGACTAGGTGAGCATAAACCTCAACTTCATTAGCATCTAAAGAATACACAGGCCCTAAAAAACTCCTCGCAACAAACCCATTGCAATCTCTGATGATATTGTGACTTAAGGCAAATCAAGAAAGGAGTGTCTTGATCACTTGAAGAGCATCTTTCAACTTCTTCGCCGCAAACACTTTTATGTTAACCTAAAGAAGTGCACTTGTATGAGCAACTCTTTGGTTTTCCTTGGTTTTGTTGTATCTCCAAAGGGCCTAGAGATGGATCCATCCAAAGTTCAAGCCATTCTTGATTGGCCAATTCCAACTGCTCTCACTGAAGTTCAGAGTTTTCACAAACTTGCCACTTACCATAAGAGGTTCATTCGAGATTTCAACAGTAGTATGGCTCCAATTATAAAGTGCATAAAAAAAAGGAGAATTTAAGTAGACAGGTGCAGCAACTCCAGCCTTGGAACAAATTAACTGCAAGATGACGGAAGCCTCTGTATTGCGACTTCCAAATTTTGATAAAGTCTTTGAAGTTTCTTGTGATGCTTCCAATGTTGGCATTGGAGGAATTCTTAGCCAAGAAGTCACCCGGTTGCATTTTTCAGGGATAAGTTCTCCGATGCCAAACATATATTCGCCATATGATCAGGAATTTTACGCCATTGCACAAGCATTGAGACATTGGCGACATTATTTGATTGGCAAAGACTTCATCTTATATTCTGATAATGAGGCAATATAACACCAGCTTTTTTTTTTTAAGATTTAAAAAAAAAAAAAAAAAAAGAGCGACTATATTGAAATGAAAACTCTACAGTATAGGAGATGTATACTGTAACAAAAAAGCCATGAAGCCAAGACCCAAAAAGAAATAAGGGTCTAGCCCCAATGCAGAAAACAACAAAGAAGACAAGACCATTAAAAAAAAAAAAAAACTACAGTGGATACAAAATAACCCTCAAGGCAGTACAAGATGCCCCTTCCTTGGCTAGGCGATCGTTTTCTGAGTTAGCACTTCGACCCATATGGGAAAAGGAAACTTGAATACTGTTAAAAAGATCAAAAATCTCCCCAACCACACCTGCCACCTTCCAAGGGGCCTTGGCAGCTCCCGAGGCCCACTGAATTGCACAGAAGGAGTTCCCTTCAATGATCAAATTGTGAAGGTTCAGGCACTTTGCCACTTCAGGCAATAGAAATTGTTAAGGCAATATAACACCGCCAATTACAACATCTTAGTGATCCTTGTGTTAAGTGGAGTGCCTATCTTCAGGAATTCACTTTCGGTATCCGATATAAAGCAGGTAAAGACAATTAAGTGGCGGTTGATGCATTAAGTCGTTGGAAACATCTTAGTGATTGTTGTGTCAAGTGGAGTACCTATCTTCAGGAATTCACTTTTGGTATCCAATATAAAGCAAGCAAAGACAATTAAATGGTGGTTGATGCATTAAGTCATTGGAAACATCTCCTCACCACTATGACAGTCATTGTACTAGGTTTTGAGGAACTTAGGCAGGACTATGCGGATGACAAAGATTTTGGCACTATCTATTTAGATCTTCTTAATGGTGACCAAGAAAAGTACACGATAGTGCAATACGACATACATGATGGTTTCTTATTCAAAGGTATCAAACTTTGCCTACCTTCCACTTCTATTCGAGAGCATGTTGTTCGAGAATTACATTCAAGAGACTGTAGTGGTCACTTAGGCCCAAGGTTTAAAAAATCAGCCGAGTCAACTCGGACTCGGCCATCACTGAGTCTACATTGACTAGGACTCGGCCAGGCACTTGTATTTAACTTAAAGTGAAAATTTAAAAAGAAAAAAAAACGAAAAAAAATTTTGTTTTTGTGAAAGTACTTTAAATAGAAGGAGGGGGAGAGAGAAACCAGTATAAAAGAAAAGGGGGAAGGGTTTTGGGCGCCGGCAATGAGGAGAAAAAAGCTCCTGCTTTGTTGTGCTGGCTGCTTGCTGCTGTTGTGCAGTAATGCTGCTGCTGCCTATGGTTGTGCTATATATAAATTCTCAAACTCCCCTATCTCAAAAGGGGGGTTTTTTGCCCCTATCTAATAGCGAATGATTTAAGAGAATCTATAAAAGATCCACAACTGTAGGAGAATGTTTAGGAGAGACGATTTGATATGTGTATCATGGATGACATGTGTCACATTTTCATTGGCTAAAAGAGGGGCATTTTTGTTGTGAAAAACGCAAGGGGAGTTTTGTAGAGTGTATATATATATATATGGAGATATTCATGTGCATCCATCCCTCGCCATTTTATTTTATTTTTTTAATGATAACTTTCATTAAAAGAGAGAAAAACAGTACAAGAGAATTACTTCCATCCCACACCATATTACAGTGAGGGACACATAGTAGGGTTGTTTATGATACATCTAAACCATCCACACACATGGGACGCCCTTAAGTACACTAGATCCATTGAATTTTCGACTATCCGAATGGATTGGAACGTTGGATCGAGGGTCGGATTTTTTCATTAATATAAAGTCGTTAAATTTGTGGGCCATGCACTACGGACCAGGCCCAAGAAATCAACTGGGCCAACACATTGACCTAGAGGTCAATTGGTCCATTGGGTTTAGTGCACAAGCACAATTCACTAAAAGCTACTTTGGCATTCCCTTTTTTATCCTATTTCTATTTTCATTCCCTGTTTTATCAGGGTACTATTTCTAATTTTATTGTTTGACTATGATTGGCTAGTTTCCTATTTTATTTAGAAAGTTCTGCTTGCTAAGGGATCAATCCTACTCCTATTTAAGGATGATCAAACCTCATTGTAGTTCATGCTTATTATCATCAATTAACAATTCTCTGAGTATTCTCTTCAAATTAGTGTCTTCCACTATTGTAAGTTTGCCTTAGCGGCTGAATCCATCCTTGGATTCGGTCAATCCCTTGGGAGATTGTTCTACCGTCTGATTGAGGATCCAGGGCTGTGTCATCTAGTTTCCTAAAAGTACAAATCAATCCCTGAAGTTTCCCAAAATTACAAAACAGTCCCCATGTGATTTCCAGCATGCATTACTTTGGGTCTCCAGATTGCTTATTTTCAGTTAAACGGTTGTTGTTTCTTAAGGTAAACACATCTCAAGTAAAACAATAAACAAAAAAGCATCTCCAGTTTTATGTATTGAGTTAGCGTTGCAAGTTGCAAATGGTAAAATGGATGATACAGCCCTCAGACTGAATGTCAAATTGCATTCTATTGATGGTACTCCTTTTATCCTACCCAACACGCTACCATCAAAATTGTTGGCATACTTATTTATTTCACTACTAAGTAGCCCGATGTCGCCTTTCTACCACATACTATAAGCCAGTTTGTTTAGGAACCTTGATTTTATACATTGAGCTATTGTTTTATGATTACTGGTCTCCTCATGAGTCATGGCACAATATTTACTGTTATCTTCTCTTATCAACTAGTTGGGACCTGCACATTCTGATGCAGAAGAATTCGCATTAGTAATCACCATTCTATCTCTGGCAATCAAATCTTTCTACATGATTTGATAGGGTTTAAAAAAAACAAGAAATACTCTCATCGACTCCTTTATTCTGCAGCAACAACTCCTTTATTCTGCAGCAACGAATGTGCCATTCAGATTGCTCGTATCTTTGTTTTTCATGAAAATATCACATTCATATTGATTTGCTGATCAACAACATCTTGACATGGATCCACCTCTCTTCCCGTCACCTAAGCATTTGCAAAGTCTCACTCTACAAACAGGTCCGCGTTTTAGTCTCTGAACTCAATGATCAATCTAACATGAGTTTGTGTGAGAGTGGGTTATCATTTTCTATTGGTAGTGAGCTTATTGTTTCTTTAACAATAATTCAGGTCTTTCATTTCTCATGTACATATAGATTTGGGATAGTTTACTTTCTCAGGTGACACCAAGTAGATCTTTCTTCGCATATACTATTCACCAAATATGAAATACAGAATTTCAGTCTTCTTCTTTCACCAAAGCTCAAGGATTTCTTTGAACTCTGATCATTCGAAGGTTGATGATGATATGAAAGATTTACTTCACAGTTTTCTCCAATATACAAACCATAGGACCCATTGAGACAAAAGGCATAAAGTTTGAATTATTCTTTTGTTTCTTGCTATCTTTCCTTAAACGTGTGCGCAAATGAGAATGTGTGAATCACTGGCTAATGGTTCAAGTAGGTGATTGGCTGATCTAGACAATAATCAATATTATAAAAAACTGAAAGCAGGGGGATGAAAAGTAGTTTAACAATAATCCCAAACTTAGCGAAAATTCCAGAGGGAATCGCAAAAAATAAAAATAAAAATAAAAAAATTCAACTCAGAAGCTAGAGGAAGTTAAGAAGAAACAAATCAAACAATAAACATTTAAGAATATTCCAGCAGAATACAATAGCATATATATTTTAATCTCTACCAGGTTTAAAATGTTCACAAAGAAAGAAAAAGAAAAGCCTTGATCTTCACAAAAAGATTTATTGAGGAATATAAGAAATATAAGAAAATATTCCAAACCTAGGCTCCCGGTCTCCATATCCTAGCAGCATCAGTGTCCCACCAGTGAAATAAACAGAATCTAGCGTAACTGGGAGTAGCTTCTCTATGCCTTCAGCCTGGACTTCATCTACCCCTTCAGCAAGTTTGGCAGCGATATCTTCAACTTTTAAACTCATATGGGACTTCAGTTTCTGAATATAGCTAACCAAATAATTAGATAAGAGTTCTTCTATGGCTCTGGAGATGTGGGGCAACTGAAATTTCAGGCTAATGGGCCAAGTGGGAATCAAATAGTGCATTTCTATAGGCGCAAGCTTTATGAAAGACACAACTCGACATTTATCACCTCTGTTGCCACCAGATCTGTCTTCAAGGAACTCAAGCATTGGATCAGGTAAACTGTTGCAACTTGCTCCAGGATCAACACCGCCGACTCGTTTCAGACTCCCACTGACAGGATCGCAAGCACTGATTTGCGCTGCTCTGGAAACACCACTACTGAAAGATG
Source organism: Persea americana (assembly GCA_029852735.1). Classification (NCBI taxonomy): domain Eukaryota; kingdom Viridiplantae; phylum Streptophyta; class Magnoliopsida; order Laurales; family Lauraceae; genus Persea; species Persea americana. Next base: position 59,182,633 of record CM056810.1, read on the forward strand.
AGTTTTCACCAGATGTTCCCATCTGATTAAGTTTCCTGGAACCCATAAGAAATGGCTCATGCACAAAACTGAATCCATCTGTTTCACATCGGGCATGCTTGTCTTCTGCGTGATGGTGACTCCGTAAATTGCCACTGTATTCCAGATTGCCATTTATGTCATTCAGATTGTTTCTCAACTGCCCATAAACAGTTCCTACGGGTTCTTGCTTAACATTTTTTCCCACTTCCAAGAAGACTGGCTCAAATACACTTTGCGACGCGCTGTTTTCATCATGACTACTAGCATTGACTTTACCATTTTTTTCATCTTTCTCCCCAGCCAACTCAACTTGAGCACCATCACGGCCTCCAGCAGAAGGCGGCGTTCCCTGTTCTGTGAAAGGCCTGCTAAACTTCCCACCATCTTGGCCCCGGAAATATGCAAGAGCAGCTACTGCACTTCGCTCGAGATTTCTTCTTTTAAGAGCAAACCCAACTTCAGAAATCTCTTTTCTACTAACTTTCCTTTTTAAACTGTGCATTATAGGATTTGTTATCATTCTAGACCAGAACGCATGCCAAGGGCTGTTACGGTTTACACCAAATGTTTTCTCAAGATCTGCATGCTTCAAACCATACTCAATCCCCATGTCCATGTAGTGATGATCTCTCCGATGAACCTTCTCATCCATGCAATAGAAGGAACTGGACGATGGGAAATCAGTTGAATCACTGGCACCATCCTTGAAACCATCATTATCAGAAGATATTGGATCCAGTTCAGGAACAATATAACCCATTTCTGCAGCCTGCCTGGCTGCTTCTTTCCTGTCCGCAGCACAGCGAGCAGCTGCTTCCTCCCTAGCAGCCCTCCTCATTTTCGTACGGAAATCTATTCCTTCTTCATTTGAACAGTGACTCTGCAATCCAGCTTCAGAATAAGAAGGAATTCCTAACCAGGAAAAGTCCTCCTTTTGTACAACCAAGACACTTGGCCGAGATAAAACAGCATCAACTACAATCTTCCCTCTACGGAGACTAGCAAAAGGACGCACTCGAAGCTTCATCTTTGGGACCGCACCACAAGAGAATTCTTGACCATTAGGCCCAATTGAACATGACTGCAAGCTGATGCCCAAAGGTGACACCCTTTGAACCTTACCCAAATCAATCTCACGTTGAAGATATTCACTCAGTGTCAAACAGACATGGGGTAAAATCCGGGCCTCAACAAATTCCCTAGCTTTTATCTGGCCATACCAGACCAACATCCCGACCACAGAAATCACAGCAGCAAAAACAGAACACCTAAATAACAACAACCCCTCCATCCACAAGGGAGAAAATGATCTAATCAAAGTCCTGCTTTTGGAGAAGGACTCCTTCATGCAATTCACTTTGTACATGCTTCTTAATCCTAACTTCCGCAATGGAAACTCAACATTGGTCCTACCAAATTGTGAAAACCAGAGTCTTTCACACCTGGTTTGATTCTTCCTCGTAAATAAGAATTTGACAGAAGCTCCAGTTTCTGACCTCCTGGACATATGACTGGAATTTTCATTGATACACCGACTAACATAATTGTGAACGGGAGACCCTAGAAATGAGCTGCACAGATGATCCACGCTCATTATCCACCTTTACCCGTATACCAAGCTGGAACAATCTGCTGGGGACCAAGGACTAAATCCAGTCCCCTCCAGTTTCAAAAACCCTGTTCAAGTGGATAAAAGAAAGAGCAATGAGTTTCAATGAAGTAAATTTATACAAAGAAACAAATGAACAAAGAGAAACTGAATGATATAAATTGATGAGACTTCTGAGAACCAAATATCCCAGAACAGGAGTACTAAATAAATGATTTCTCCGAAACTTGGATGAATGATTTATCAAAAATATATGCACAAATACAAGAAGTAAAAATAATAATAATAATAACTTCTATATTTTATGAGATTAATGAATCCCATATTAAACTTGATATGAATCTACACTCGCTTTCACGACTTCATTAACCAAAGAGAAAGAAAGAGGGAGAGTGTCCACGTAAATTGGTAACGTAATGATAATGAGACATTAAAGAGTACATTGGATTGACAAGGACCCCACCAGATAGGAAGCAGATTCCAACATTAGACAGGAAAAACATCAGAAACCCTAACTTCTTCATAAAAAAGATAATAAAAATCAAACTGTTTCGGAGCCCGTTTTGGATCTTTCTTTCAACAAAAAAAAAATGCAGGTAACTCGGCTTGCACGCACATTAGTTTTGTGCGTTTGGAACAGATGTTGCTTTGTTCTCGGCGAGTATCAATTACATGTAAATGGAGTTCCAAGGATCCAAACAGGCCTTGTAAGGAGATTCGAGTCGAGTTAAAAAGAGAAGATCAATACAAAAATTAATGGAAAAAACTAACCTTACGTGCGGCTACTGAGATTTTTCATTACAGCGAGAAACGAGCCACGGGATTTCTTGTTCTGGACAAAGAAAATGAAATCCTCGGAAAAAGAAGATGCTTCTCAACCTTGAGCGGATTTTGTAAACAAGGATGGAGAGAGAAAGAACGGAGCTGCTGCCTGCACACTGCATGTGTCTCTCCACGCACCGCAATAAATTGAGACTAAAATACCCACTTATAAATTTACCAAAAGAACCCCAGCAAGAAGTATTAGCCCCTCCCATCTGCTTTCTACACTCCCATATTTTCCCTCCATTACATACATTGAAAGACTGATCTCCCTGAACGACGGCAATCTCCATCTCATTGTAATAGTAATATGGTTTCAAGCCATAAAGCATCATTTCCTTCTCATCTCACTCCAATCTTCTCATCTCACCCCCATTGTTATCCCCTCTCCTTCATCTTCTCTCACGGTGTTAATCTTCACCTCATCCTCTATTTTACATCATCTCATTAATCTTGATTTCATTCAAAGTTGTTATAAATCGAACTAGCATTCTTAAGCAATGGACAAGCCAAAGGACAAGCAGACAATGGTTCCCCCCCATTCTAGCAATGACGAAGTAAGCATATTCATCACGATTTCTTGAATTTTTCTAAGACGGACCGTTCAGTCCTATATATCCGTTTAGTAGTCTTTTGGGCGGCATAATATAATCAAGCAATTCACCATTGAACGGTACAATAATATCGTACATAAAAATAGAATTCGGCCATTTATGACCGAACAAAACCAATGAATGTAGTTATATTTGACCGAACAATTTAATTTCGTTAGGACATTTAGAGCCGTGCAGTGCAGTGGTATCATTTACATACTCTAATAAAATTGATTCCATAGCAGTAGAATGCGCCTACTGAATGCAACAAGGTTGGCTCGGAATGTGTGGTAGACTATAGCAATGAGTTTATTACCCAAGAGGTAAATGTAGATGAATCTTTCGATATTTAATTTGATGTTGTCACTTGGTTCAATCTAATTTTGTTTGGTTATGTGCAGATATTTATAAGCCGAGAAGCCCTAATTAAGTGGGCTCGTGATGTTGGGAGGATAAATGGTTCCATTGTTGTGATTAAGACATCAGCAGCGCCCAACAACAGAAATAAAAAAGCCAAGACTGGCCCTCAGGTGTGAGAGGAGTGGGTTTTACAGAGATACGAGGATAACTAAAGATGGGACTGTAGGGAAGAAATTGAAGCTGATTGGTTCGAAGAAATGTGGATGCCCATTCACGTTACAAGGCAAAGTGGTGGGCTCAAATGATGAATAGATGATGCATGTAGTATGTGGTGTGCATAATCATCTAGCTGCAGATTTCCTAAAAGGGCACACCCATTTGTAGGGAGATTAACAGAGGATGAAACTTCATTGTTGGTAGACATGTCCAAGAATATGGTCCGGCCAAAAGATATATTAGTCACATTGAAACATAAATGTGAGTTAAATATAAGCACAATGAAGACCATTTATAATGCATGCCATAGGCATAAAGTTGCGGAGAGGGCTGGACGGAGTCAGATGCAGCAACTGTTTGCGCAATTAGCAAAGCATAACTACATTGAGTGGCATAGGAACTGTCCCGAAATAGATATTGTCATTGACTTATTCTTCACACACCCTACCAGCTTAGACTTATTGCGTGCATTTCCTCATGTGTTGATGATGGATTGCACTTACAAGACCTCTTATTTCATCACACTATAACGTTGTCCTATACCACCTGTCAGTAGAACAATGCTTACCTTTTCTTCCCCTTCGATCGATGCCTATTCCTACTGCTACTAGGCGAGAGATCGCAATCGGTTTTGTCAATCAGAACCATTTCGTTCAGGTGATAATAGTATATGCGTTAATGTGCGGTTGTGACTCATTTGATTCTATATTGACTCCAAGTCTTTGTCCAATGTAGGTTTTCCTCGTTCAAGGTCATCCAATTCCACCCATTGCTACTAATTGGCAGCGTCACCATCATCCTTGTGCAGATGGTTGGGATACAGCTTATCAATCCCGGAAACAACTATTCAGAGAAATTATCAGTCCATCAGTTGCCACATACAAAATGATAGAGTTGGAATGATTGTTTTATTTTCTAAGGATGTAGACGGATGTAATCTTTTTTATTTACAATGAGATTGAGAATTGTTGTTACGGTTTCACTTGTATTGTTGTAAAGCAGGTTCCATATATTTTAATGAGGGCTTGATAAAACTCTGCTTTCATATATGATGGGACTTAATACTGACTGCACGGACCTGAGTCTCCGGAGAATCCTGCAGAACTGAATAATATCAATATGTTCGGTTTCATTTAACCGAACATAAGCCATATGTACGACGCATTGAATCCAGACAGGCTTCCTGTATTCGGCCCTGAGACTCCAGACACGCTTCCTACATTCGGCCCTGAGAGACCGGACGTAACTGGGAGATGATGAAAATTAATCCTGGAAAGAAAAAAAACTTCAGAATCCAAATGCGAAGCCATATATTAAATTGTACCCGATCACACACCACACAAATATAAAAGATAAGACAACCATATATAAAGATAAGACAACCATATAAAGATAAACACAAATATAAAGATAAAACACAAATATAAATATATACATAACTTTTAATCCAATAAGTGAATGAATATACTTGGTACCATCCTTGGTACCCAAAAACCATAAGAGGTTACATCATTTTAGTACAGAAAGAAAGATAATTGGATGAAAAAAAACTAGAATCCACGTCTCCCCCTGCGACTATATGTACGTGTCTCGATACGAGATGGTCTTTGACGAAGATCTTCAACATCAGCTCCATCTAGCAACCTGTTCACATCCTCTAGGGCAACGTACAGCGCATCAAGATCTCGGACACTCAGACTATGCACCCTCCTTAGAATCGACTGAATAATACTTTGAGCATTCACAATGCGCTGTTCATTGATTATATAATTTACGAATTAGTAATACTCATTTAGATTCATGCATAATATATACAATAGAAGTGCTTAGGTATCATACCAGTCGAGGATATATGGAAGAACTACCCTAAGAATCTTGAACACGCAGATTATACGTGGAGCGATGTTCAGGGTTCTGAATGATAGGGTGCGACACTCTTGCGAACCATTCCATATAATTGGGTGTGCTATCCCATGGATGCGTCACTGGCACACCAAGCTCCATCAGAGACAACAGATGGTTATGCCATCTCGCCTATATTTGGTCCAGGTAATGGTACACAATCCGATACTGATTTGCGGTGGCACCCCTCGTGGCGCTGTGGAGCTAGTGGAGTGGGAGGAATAGGATGGACCCTACCAAACTGTCTAAGCACCCGATTAGGATGATATGGTTCAGCAACGTCCATGCATTTAAGACAGCCAGTGTAATAAACCACCTCGTGAAAGGGGTGATCTGCCATGTGCTCTCGATAAGGGTCCCACACTACCTGCATGCAAACAACAAATGCATTATTTAAAGGTATGTGACTCATATACTCATTTTTTATGCTATAAATTGTAAGACCTTACCTCATGGGCTTGAAGATCGTTGTAAGACCCCGCCCCGAGAGTTTCCCTTTAGTGTTAATTAAGACGCGTTTTAGCTATAAGTGTGATTAGAGGAAATGGGTTAAATCTGGATTAGAATAGCTTTTTATAGCTTTGAATATTTTTGGGAACTCTTTTGATCTAGTGGGGCCCTTTGGGGGTTCCTTTTAGTGTGTCTTGATTAGTTTTGGGATTTATTTGATAATTCTGAAAATCTGTAATTTGCTCCGTTTAATGTATTTTATGATTCCCAACAACTTTCGTATTTGTTCCGTTTCCATTCGAGACTTCTAAACCCTACTTTGCCATTGATAGGGGTAAAACAGTCTTTTTACACAAAATCTGGATACTAATTTCAATGTCTCCGAAACTCGTAAAATATATACTTTTTGGAAAGTAGAAATTTCGACGATCAATTCTTCCTTCTTCGTCGAATCCATCCAAAGCCCGTAGATTAATGTTTTAGCTCGATTGGACTTTTAAGTTGTGGGACCCATTGCCATTATCTATATAAGGAGGAGTCCTTTTCCCTCTCTTCCTCTTCTTGCAACTTTCTTGAGAACAAGAAATTCCAGCCCAGCCTAGGGTTTTCTTCAAGCCTTCTTGCTCCTTGCTTCCCCATCTCTCAATCTCTCTCAAATCTATTGCTAAAGGCAAAATGGAGGTGGTAATCTTCTTCCCCTCCATGAGAGCTTCCTCTTGATATCTTTTTTTGAGAGAACCTTCCATTCCAAGCTACCTTTTGAGCAAACTCTTGCTATAAGAGGACTCTTCATGTAAGTTCCTCTTCTCATCTCTTGGTTGTGTAGTCTTCTAGCCATGGAGGTGCTTCACCATGATTATTGGAAGCTATCTCCATCTATTTCTTGATTTTGACATTTTAGAGTTGTAATGTTGTATTTTGGGGATTTTTGTGTGGATTGTAGATTTAGAGCTTGATAGAAGGATTAGAGCTTGACTAGCATACTTTGGAGACCAAGGCAAGTGGATGAATGGATTCGATTTGAATAAGTTCTTATTTTGTTGAAAATGTGGATTTTTACTATTCCTATTTCATTTGGTTCATTATGTTTCATAATGCTTTTGGAAATGTATTTATTGACATGGTTTTTCTCCTAGTTAGTTTTATGAGAATATATGCATTCATCATCAAAGTTTATTTTGGTAATTATAAACTTCTTAAATGATATTTGTACTTGCATTGAATGAGATTTGTATTGGTAGGAGAATTAAATACATTGATGGAATGGTGGTTGGTGGAAAGAATTAAATGTTTAATGGAAGGGAATAGACCCATTCCAAGTTAGGAAATGGTTGGAATGGAGGTGAAATGGTTTGGGAAGGAAAGGGTTGAAATCTGCACCTGATGTGTAGTTCCCGCAGCTGGGCGGTCAGCAGGCGGTCACCTTGGCGGCTAGCCGACAGGTGACCGGCGGCTAGCCGACCCAGATGCGGTTAGAAACACAGAATGCTGTATTTTGACAGGCGAACTGCGGTCAGCCGCGCGGTCAGCTCGCGGCTAACCGCCAATCCAAAAACCCTGTGATCGCTAGGTAGCCGAGATGCGCGGTTAGAAACACAGAATGCTATATTTTAGCAGGGTGAACCGCGGTCAGCCCCGCGGTCAGCCAGCGGCTAACCGCCGATCTCATCGGCGGCTAACCGCCATCTGACCGACAGGTGACCGAGTTTCACCCAGAATTCCTGAGTCTTTTCTATTGGTTTCAGATATGGTATTTAAAGGTTTGGATGGGTTGTTCTGATGCCCTACCACCTTGGAAAGACCCAGGGGATGACATAAGGAGATTGACATAGAAAAAGACACCATTTCGGAAAAGGTATTGGGACTTTTAGATTCATCAACGTGCATAAGGAAACTTAGTATGTCCTCTATCATTCGAGTACCATACTAAGGGTAATATAGACATACAAGATCCTTATACATGTCATTTGAATATGGATGCCCCAATATATAGTCCCTAATGATATAAGGATTCATTGCATTGTTTTATTCAGTTTATATGTATAATTACCCGATCCTACTGGTTTTATCTCAAACTCGGATTTATACACCGGATATGTCCCGCCAGCCTCGTTTATGCATGAACCGATAAGGATATGAAATGTGTGCCTACGAGCACCATGCCCCGCCTGCCCGTATGTTTTATATTGATATAGTTTTGTATATGTTTTGATTTCTCATGTAACCTATGAGTCGGCACCACTAAGCTTGGACGTCCTTGTCAGTCTGATCAACTGACTTGGGCCTCCCCCTTGTGCTCCCGCCAGTTGCAACTTGGATCCCGTTCTGTCCCGTTACCCGGTTCCGCGGCCGTGGTCTTGCCTAGCTATATGTATATGTATATGTATATAATGTTGGTTCTCGTCACTTCGTGTGTTCGAGCCCAACGCACTGAATGTGCTCTCATCACCTTAGTGATGGAGAGGATTTAGCTCTAGTGTGGTTGCCATCTAGTCAGTTCCTGTATCTTGAATACCCCACATGATTTATATTGCATCTGTAATTTAAATGAACTATGCATCCTGTTTTATGACAGTTTTCGTTACGTCTATGACATGCTTTGATTTCTTTATTGGTATTATCTATTCACCCACCTGCCAGACCGTCGTGTCTGACCCATTTTTGTGGTACTCAGGTCCAGCTCCCGTTGTTGCCTTTGAGGAGGAGCCAGAGGAGGCGGTTGATGAACCGCAACGATTAGTAGAATGACAAGCTGACGATGTCATGTAGACATTCGGTTTAGCTTTGAGCTACGAACATTTTGGGAAATTTTGAAATGATACAGTTTTATACTTTTGGTTGTACTGGCCTTTGTTGGCCATTATTTTTGGGGAATGTTAATTTAACTTGATCTTTTGTTTAAACTTTAACTTCATATTTTGGGAATGCTAATGAGATCATTGCTCACTCTGACATCATGTCATACCTGTATATTATCAGTCTTATTTGATGAGAATGGATTAAGAGTTTGATTTGCTACACGCTTCCGCACCAATATAAATGTCCTATGAGTGTATGTGGAATCCTCATCGCGGAAACCTGTGGGAAATTAAGGAAATGTTTAATTATTAACAAGGGGTGGTTCATTATCCACACCACCCCGTCGCGGTCCCGGGCCCCGGTTCGGGGTCGCGACAATCGTCAAGTGCCTATCGTAATGATTGTAGGTTGGACATACAGTCCCCAGACTCTTTACGTGGCACCCAACGATGCACCCGAGGTAGATTTTCTATGTATGTGTGGTTGGGATTCGGCCTGCACCTGGGGAAATGCTCGTATATCCATGCCTTTAGAAGAGTCAGATACCCCGCAATCTGCCTAACGCCGGTCCGGGTCACAAATCCCAAATGTCGGTATAGGTACGCCAGCGCGCCAGCACCCCAAGCATATGTGCCTGCCTCATCAAAGTTCATTAACAATCTTAGGTAAATCACTGGGACCCTAGTGCCACTCTTGTCTGTGAAGAGTGTACAACCCAAGATATACAATATAAGTATGCTCTAGCGGCATGCCTAATGTGCTCTTCTGGATCTGCATCGGTTACGGCTCCAAATAGGTCCCTGAGCCACTCCAGTCTAACTGACAAGCCTCTCACAGCTGCTAACTCTTTGTATGCCGATTGGGATGTGACCCCAAGACCATGCTCTACAAGAACCTAACATCGCTCAAATGATAGTTGCTCGACGGATACAGATTTTCCAGTCACCTGTATCCTAAGAATGGTGCCTACATCATCAAGGGTAATTGTCATTTCACCGAAAGGCATGTGAAATGTGTTTGTCTCAGGCTGCCATCTTTCCACAAAAGCTGACACCATGTTCCTGTTGATGAAACGATATGATGTCACCACACGTGGAGCCAACCCTGAACGGCCAATTAGTCCACTAAACACTATATTCTGCCTTCCTTCTACATTCCATGCCCATTCACTGATTTTTTGGGCATGGCTTAGGCATTTAAGTGGCGGTCTCTCATACAATAAGGAATAAAAAAAATAGTGAAGGTATATAATAAATAGTTAGAACACGTTAATGCAGATCAATCGTAAACTTGCTGCTGCCAAATACTTGCAGCAATATGTGTCTGAAAGCTGTGTAGCAGCGACAAACTTGTGGGCCCCCCAGGAATTTCTCCGATCCTTGCCTGAACAGCTTCGAAAGTTCATTGCTGGAGGCCTGCCTATTCATGGACTTCTGGTTTCTCTTCAGCTTCTTCTTGGACTACTTCTTCCAAGTCGACTGCGTCCTTGGTCTCATCAGGAGGATCATCAGCGACAAACCTCTGACGTAGTCTCCTGTTCGACACTGTGGGTCAAATCCTAGAGGTACTGGGCACATCCATATCTGAAAAAAAAAAAAAAAAAAAAAAGAAAACCAGGCAAAAATCAGTACAGGAACTTACACATTGAATTGTTTAGCACTGAGTCACAGCACTGTTTGGCCTTGATTAACCGTGTGGATAATGTTCGTTCAGCATTACCGCGTCGTGATGCTGTGATTCGTTCGCTTACATATGGCCGTCTAAATCCTATATGTTCGAACTAATGATGCCACAAATATACAAAGTTTATGGTACATTGAGGCTGAACAGGTTCTTCGTATTCGGATCATCAATGCCAAACAGTGTCGAAAAACGGAAAACAAAAGTGTGACAATGGCTGGAGATGGGAGAGAGAGATGCAGTGAAGGCGAGAAAAAAACATCAAGAAACCATTTAATGGAGGAACTTAAACGAACACTACAGGCATTTTCTAAGCAAGCTTGGAGATCAAAATCACACTCACCTGTGTATGGAACAGTAATGCAGATTGAAGATGAAGACAGCACGGAGAGCACGCAGATTGAAGATGAAAAGGGCACAGAGAACACGAGATCAAAATGCTCTTTGTTGGGGGAGCTCATCGTGGGAAGAAGTGCAGCAGAATCGTCGAGGAGTCACTGAAATGGAAGGGAAGAAGGAGTTGAAATGCAAAGTGTAGATAGAAAAAATGGAATATTTTACACTTAAGCACTGTGTGTAAAGAGATGCAGTATGTGGAGACACATTTGCAGTGTGCAAGTAGTAGCTCCCAAAAAGAAAGTCAAGATTTACGGAAATGCCATCTAAATTTGGGGAAAGACTTGGACCAAAGAGAGGACAAAAAAAAGGGGGACTACTAGCGTTATTAGACAGCGTCTAGCGTATAAATTGAGCCCAACGATCTCAGCCGTTCAAAGCAGCGGCTCACTTACACTGACCCACTGGTAACATAGAATTCGGATCCTCGTGTAGTGAATGGGGTTGGAAATTGCCGTCCGGCGTATGTATTGGAAATCTCGCCTACAGGAATACTGAATTTCACAGGGTCCTGGATGGTGAATGGCACGGATGCACAATGTGAGAACTAAGATGTCTTCTGAGTTTAATGAGAGTGAGTGGAGCATGAGATGTGAAAGGTTCAGGCATGTTTAGTTTTGTTAAAATGATTCACATAGGTAAATGATGCACAACATGTGAAAGAGATTTCATTGTTATTCACACATCTTGAAACATGTGAATATATGAGCATGGAATGATTCATTATTTTTCATAAATTTTTCTAAATTCATAATTAATGTAGAAATGAAATTTAATTGCCATGCTAAAGAGGACAAAAGGTCCGGATCATGAAAATGGGGCCCACAAAGTCCATAATGGCAAAGTTTAGGGTCTAGCCATTTTCACAAAAATCTCAAAATTTGTGATGAATCGAAGGATGAAATTTAACCTCCTAACCATTTTTAGTCATGTGAAGAGGATGGACTGTCTAGATCGTGATTTATAAACCCACAAAAAGAAGAAAATTGGAAAAAAGAAAAAAAGAGGACTAGACTCAAGGGAATGCCATGTATACTAGTTACATCTAACAATCCAATGGTTTTTGCAAAATTATCAAGATCCACAATGAATCAAGACATTAATTTTGACCCATGGCCATTTTTTATCTTCTAAAGAGGAAGTACAGTTTGGATCATCGAGATGGGGCCCACAGTAGACCAAAATGGAAGATTTTTGGGGTCTAGACTTTTTCACAAAGATACAAAAATCTATGATGGATCAACGGCTAAAATTTAATCTCTTGGTCATCCTTGACCTTCTAAAAAGGATGATCGTTCTAATTTTGATTTTCAGGCTCGCAATGATTTAGAAATGAGAAAAATAGTTACCCCATTTGGACCACCTAAGGGTGTGTTTGGTTCGGCTTCTTAAAATTCAAACGTACCTTTTTTTAAAAGTAGTTTCCAAACTGCTATTCTTTGATGCAACTTTTTAAGAGAAAACGTCATTTGATTTGCTACCTCTTGCACTTACTTTTTAACAGTAAAGCCTTCAATGTTGTTTTGTTCAACATACAGAAAGCAACTTTTAACATATAATAATAAAATAGTTTATAAAAATCCTTATAAAAAAGTGTAAATTACACAATAAGCAGGAGCCTTCTAAATGAATAAAATGGCTCCACGTAAAACCATAGATGCGCCATCCATGTGGGCCTGAACTAAAAAACATTTGGATTTAGCACTCAACAAAAATAAGAAAAATTAAAAATCTTAATATAATATTGTCTTTAATTCATACATATACATATGGGATTTTAACGAGAAAAGACCTCAAATATCCTTATACTTCCAAATTGGGCCTTGAATACACATAATGACCAAAGAGGGTTGTAGAGATACCTTTTTGGACCAACTTACCTTTCACTTGTTTTTTCACGAGTTTGCGAGTAAAGCCTCAAACTCGTGTGTCGTTTCCCTCCAGTGTCGTGTCTATGTTGGAAATAGGTGGGCCTTGTAGATAGGTTTTCAAAACTTTTGATCCACTTGACTCAAGGATCAAGTACCCATAAGGCCAAAAACCACATCCAAGATCCATAACCTTCAATCTCATGATCAAGATCAGTAATAAACTTTATCTAGAAGATAGAAAAACCAGCACCAAGCATCCACAACAAATCCACAACATACAAGGAGTAGATTATACCTTTGGAGCTCGGTTGTGCTCTAATGGAGAAGTAGACAATTTGCTTTATCAAGAACTCTTCTTTGTAGCAAATTAGGATCTCCAACACCTTGTCGTCTTCCACGCTATGACCCACTTCAGATTTCTTTTCTTAAGAATAATGGTGGCATATCCAAGAGAAAACCAACTGGAAACTCAAAGGCAAACCGGAAGATAAACTTGAAGATGGAGGGGAGGAGTGGGCATGTGTAACTCTTGCACACTATGGGCGTGGATTCCAAGGGATGGGACGTCCAAGGGGTGCTCCCCTATTTATAGCACAAAGCCACCTCCTCTTACTAATAATTATTAGATATCTCACTTCAATAAGAATTAGTAACATTCTCTTCTTACTATTACCACTATTATAAGTCTCACTTACATAGAAATTATGACTTTCTATTTCCTTTCCTTTTGAGTTCAAGTAGAATTAGCAATGATCTAATCTTGGGTTAGCGTGGGGACCACTAGGGATTCCATAGAAAGCTATCTCCAACTTGGACACCACGGCCCCACATCTCATGTGTAATCCAGGTCCACGGTTAATTGCAAATAACTCCACTATATAAATGCAATTGAACTCCAGTCTTAGGAATAAATCACAAGAAGACCCTAAACTTCCCTATGACCATAAGTAGGCATGAATCAAATGGATTAAATATATCCAACCAATTTAGATCTACATCTTATTATCCTTGAGACCCAATTAATCACAGTGATCATCAGTACCATCCAATTAACTCTTAATTGAGATGGGTGCGCACTTACTAATGACAAATCTATTAATCGGTACAAGGGGATAATAAAGATAAATTCCATCTAAATCATTGAATATTCTCATAGTCATATTATCACGTACCCAAGACACCGAAGTATTGACCTATAGTTGGCCTCACTCATTGGTGATTCAAAGCAAATGAATAGATAGAAACTTGAGTTCATTAATGTCTCAGGATTGAGAGCCTGTTGCGAGAGAATTACGAGACCAGGCCTTAAATCAAAGACAGAGTTTAATAAGGTGCTTCTCATGGTCCTTCAATACATCCAATGTACCAGCATAATGATCAAGAGTCTTACACTCTGATGATCGAAATAGATCAGACTATCTCATAGTGATCATAATACTGCAACCTTCTCGGATGAGATGTGATGGACCCGTCTTTTTCTTTCTCGCCTTCCTCCGTCCCGAGTCCGCCGGGGTGCGGCGGGGCGAAGACAAAAAAAAGAGCAAGCATCAACATTTTTTTTTGTACAGTTATGCCAGATTTTCTATTCTAATTGGAATTTGAAGTGGTGATCTGGAGATTCACCTTCACAAGTAGAAAAGGAAATCAACTTTTTTCTAACTTTCCATTGCACATATATTTTAAAGAAAGAGACAAGGTTTTAAAATGCCGTGAGAGGCGATTTTGTTTAATTTGCCGTGAAAGGCAGTTTTGTGCCGTAGAAGGCGATTTTGTGCCGTAAAAGGCAGTTTACAAATCTCATCAAAATGTAAAGACAAGAAATGTGATTTTTATGTCTCTTTTAAAAAAATACAATACAATAGAAAAGTAAGAAAAGGAATCTGACTTCTCAAGCGATTGTGGGGACTCGTTCAGATCGACGGTCGCGAGTCATGTATGGGCTCCGCCATCGTCCTTCAGATGAGAACACTTGATGCTTTGATTCACTTGGCTTGACTTGGACCTCAGATTTTTAGAGGACAAAGACCAAGGGAAGGTCTTATATCCAATAAAAAACCAAGTAGACGGGCTGAAAAGCCGCATCTGGGCCATGTTGGATAGAAGAAGAGAGGAGATCTTGGGGGGGTGGCCCCCCAAGGGACTTCGATCACCTTGTAGTGCTTGCAGCAGAGTTTCTTCAAGGTAAGAGAGCTTCTTTTTTGCAGAGAATTCTTCAGGATAGTTTTCAGACAATTTTTCTGGACCCAATTTTCAAGACCCCTTCCCTTTGGAATGACCGCCTATTTATAGGCTTTTGGTGGCCATTAGGAAGGTTTTATGGGCATTAATGATATTAATGCTCCATGATGGGAGGAGTTACAAGATTTAATTTCATAATTCTGTAACTCCTTTTTCTTGGATTTTGATTGGCCGATGGAGAGTAATGGGCATTTAATCTCCATGATGATGGGAGTTTCATGATTAATTACCATGATTAATCTCCATAATGATAGGAGTTACATGGTTAATTGTCATGATTAATTGGACTTGTGACTCCCATTTCTTGTCTTCTGATTGGGCCGTTCAAAATAATGAGTTAATGACCCTAATAAATTGCCATAAAAGGGTCATTTAACTTCATTAATTGGCTGCCGAGTCGCTTGAAGAGTCGCGGGCCGCGCCGCATCTTTTGGAATTCTTCTTGCGATGATTATCGATGGATCCGTACGTTGCTTGATGTCGGATGACGATGAAAATTCAGACATTGGTTGCCACTAATGGTCCGACAACATCTGTTCAGTCGATTTCTTGATCGGTCGGGCAGAAAGTGTGCTTTCTTGGTCAGCCGGTTGGCGGTTTCGGAGTGTCCGATGATGATCAAATGATTTTGATAGCGGATCCGTGATGTTGACGAAGATCGACGGATATCATGTCTCAAAAATCAGATTTTAAGAAAATCACAGGGGCCAATCATTGCGAAACGCGAAAAGAATCGGAAAAACGGACATTTCGGCGGAAATTCGGCGACCCGGATTTCCAGGGTCGCAGGCGACCATGCACCCATGGTAGCCGTCGCCGGCGACCTTGGACTTTGGTCCATTTTTCGGTCTCCGTTTCTTGGTCGTTTCTCGGGCTTTTTCGCTTCTGTTTTCTCCTGTATTTTTATTTGACATTTCTCTTCATTTATTGGCTTGATTCCTCTGAGGAAAACCCTTCAAAAGGCTGTGCAAATCAGAGCACAAAGTTTCCTATTTTTTGGAAAAGCCGAAGACTCTGTAGCCGATTTTCCGCCAAGAGTTGAAACTGGGTCAAACGATGTTGGAATCACCTGAAATTTGAGGTGAAGCTTCTTGGGCATTAGATAGGACCAACCATTGCTTTTATTTGAGTTTTGAAGCCATTTGGGGTCCCGTCGATGCTTGACTTGATTTCACCGTGCGGAAGATGTCGAGCTTTAATGTACGGTCATCCGATGTCCGATTGACCTGAAATTTGACGGGGAGCCTATTGGAGTCATTTTGAGATGATCCATTAGCTCTGATTTTGGTGCCATGGTTCCTGGGAGCTTCGCCGCCGGTAGGCTTGATTTTGCTTCGGAGCATCAAAACCGGGTCAAACATTGTCGGAATGACCTGAAATTTGACGTGCAGCCCTTTGGAAGCATGCAGAAGCTACTCATGTGTTTTGTTTGATGAGTGGCGGCATCAGAGGTTCTCGCCGCCGGAAGGCTTGGTTTCGCTGTTCGAGAGTTGATGGTGGGTCAAACGGTGTCGGTTTGACTTGAAATTCGACATGGAGCCTTTTGGAGGTATTTTGAGACCATCCATAGACTCTAATCGAAGATTTGATGTATTTGACATTGTCGCCGTCGGGAGCTCCCGCTCAGCTGTTGGAGGATTGAAGTTTGGCCAGATGGTGTCGAAATGGCCCGAGACTTCATGTGTACCCTTCTTTTGGCTACTTTGAAAGATCTTGTAGTTTTTGTCTGGTTCTGTCAAGATCTGATGCTTGAAGCAGCTTTGCCTGTTTGTAGTAGGATGCGGCTCCATATAGCTTTTGATGTTGATGAGGCAAAGTGACATTTTTGGTGTCAACAAGATGCCCAATCTCATCACCGGTTGTAAAACAATTTAAGTATAAGATTTGTGACGCATGTCTCCTGTTTGTGGATCTCATCCACACACATGTATTACCTTTAATATACTTGTGGACTCCGGTTCATCTCATGAACCTTTATGTCATTCATATTGGTTATGTGCAAACAAGTAATAAAACTGAAAGTCCGGGATCCAAACCCTAGAGGGGCGGTGAATAGGGTAAGCTTCTAATTAGTGGCCAATTATGCCAAAATTTTAAATTCTTTAAATCAATTAGTCACAAGTGATGATATAGAACTAAAGTATGGAAGCTAATAAAAATAACCATCACAAAGCATTCACCATAACACAATGATTTATAGTAGTTCGGCCTCAATGCCTACATCCACTACCGACTTGTGATCCTACATCCCACCTGATTTCCACTATCTATGCTTTTCAAAAGGCTAAGCAATAACCTCTAACAATGTGCTTTTCTAGGCTAAGCAATAACCCCTACACTATGCTTTCCAAACCTAAGCAATAATCTCTTGGGTTTTAAGGCTCACCCCTAACCTCAACATTTAAGCTTTTCTAAGGCTAAGCAATAACCTTTACAACAAGAATGGTTGTCTCAATGAAGTGTCCACACAACACTCGAAGAGATACAAATTTAAGCTCAATTACAAAGCCTCTTAATTAGGCGGATATGAAAGTGTAAATCTAACTCACACAACACACTATGTAATGCAAAGATGACGGTGCAATGTGTTTGTGTGAAAACTTCAATCAAGTTTAAAAATGATAGCTCAATGAAACTTTTGAAAGTTTAAATCACAAATATTTTGATTGAAGGGTAATGATAATTACATGTATAAAAATAACTTGTTGATGATATGACAATCAATGGCTCACAAGTTGTTTTGAAATTCCAAATCTAAAACATGTGATGCAAGAGCATAGTTGTTTTAAAAACAAATTAGTTTCCTATGTGTTCATGGAATGAAAACAACTATCTAGAGATTCAACCAAGCATAAGATTCAAGCTATGAGAGAAATCAAAGTTTTAGCAAAGCATGAAATCATTATGATATGAAAGTTAAAACTAACTTTGTTTGAATCTAATTGAAGAATCCAAAACAATAAAGCAATTCAAAGTGAAATACATGTAATGGATTCATTAAATCATAGTTAGCATGCTAAAATAGAATTTTCAAATATTTAAACAAAGCATGAAAACATATGATAATGAAAACTAAGCTTACTTAGATAATTTTCTCAAGATTCCAAGCTTTAGCATCTCTTTATGATCAACTAACCTCCCTTAGCTCATTCCTCTTTGTTTGGCCTCAAAACACCTCTAGGAGGGCCTCTTGGTTTCTCAAATTTCGCCTAGGAATGAGTTGTTTATATTGAAAAAATAGTCCAATGGCTAGTTTGTTGGTTAACCGAACTCCCAACGGTCAAGAAATGGCTAGTTTTGACCATTCTGGAAAACGAACTGAAGTGGGTTCGGTCAAGGTTCAGTCAACCGACATCCAGTTCAGTTGACCGAAATCACTGTAGCAAAAGTACTTTAGCACAAACACTGTAGCAAAAGTATTGTAGCACGAAAAAAGTTTTACCTTCTAAAAAGATTAAGTAAAAAGTTACTCCAAAGTAATTTGCTAGAGGGAGTTCCGGGCCAAGGAAATCAAGCTTAGACTCATGTTTTAATCAATCTAAAAGAGGACTTATAGGTTGACCGGCATAACTTTTGACCCGTTTGTCGGAATTTGGAGTTCTATATACCGTTGGAAAGGTCTCGAAGCGTAAAACCCAATGATATACTTATCTTGATGATCAAAGATTGGGAAAGGAAGTGGGTACTGGATCAATGTGTTAGAAAAAGGGCTTCCGCCAAGAACCCTAGATATTGCGTACAGATCACTACAGAAATAATTGTAAATGGAGATGATAAAAAACCATACCTGCGAGACCTCTCTGATTTGATCATGGTCTTTCTGATTTGATCTTGGTCTTACAGCAACCCAAAAATCTCAAGATCTTCTAATGTATTCCTCTACGCTCGAATTCGCACCAGGGAGTGGGCCTCTTTTGCGAATTCTCTCTGCTCTCCAAAATGAGATTTCTCTTTTTATTTGACCTAGAGAGCAATAGCGCATATTTATAGGCTACAATAGGGACCTTAAGAAGTAAATAAGGATAGACTCCTTATGGAAGCAGGAAACCCTAATTTGACCCAAATTAGTATCCTAGTTCCATAAATTACAATTCAGTCCACTAGAGAATTATAATTGCACTCCTGTCCTTATTCTCAAAATTATATTTCGAGCTTCATGTTATTAAATGCTTATTAATCTCCCCACATTAAGATTTCATATATTCATCTATTAAATAATTACTGACATCTATATTTAATCGACATCTTGATAATTCCTTGAGACCCTACACTTAACTTATTTGATCTGTCGGACACAAAGTCCACCTGCAGGGTTTAACATAATCAAATCTTAAAAGCTTCATCAAGGGGATATCATCAATTCCTATTATGGGACGTGGATTCCGTTAATAAACTAATATGCACAATACACGCAGTATAGTCATCCAATTCACTGATATTATTGACCCATAAAAGATCTCACTCCTTCCTAAATCAAAATGCCAAACACTAAATGTATGTGTCTATTATTTATGTCGGGATTAAAAGTACAAGCACTCATAATAACCATTTGGATGTTAATCATCTTATATAGTCAGTATCGAGACAATGAACCCAAAAGAGATCATATTTAATACACACAAAGCGTACTAGCATAATGAGTCAAAACTATACCGTTTCCCGCTGCCAAGACAAACCTGCTGAAACGTCATGCTACAATCGTATCGATGGTGCGTCCAAATCCATTTAGATTGTGAACAACAACTTATATTCTATAAGAACCGACAAATAAGTCCTTCGTATATAAGTAGCACTGTACACACCAACTCGTCTACTTTATAGAATAAAAGACACAGACATGCATAATAATAAATAATGCAACCATTTGCCCATACAAAATCTCATTTAGATGAAAAGACAAATTATTCTAATTAATGAATTAGTCAAAGACAAATACATAAAAGTATGCTTTTAGTATAAATTTCCAACACAATGAACCAAGCGCTTATTTCTTTTCGAAGGGACTCTAAACCTAGTTGGACCCCTAGGTTGACACCCATTGACCTTACCCTTGCATGACCAATTGGGAAAAATGAAAAAGGAGCATCTTTGGCTTGGTGTGCTTCGTCGGTTGTTCGGGATTTTCCGTATATCAACGTAACTTGGCCGAATGCATGTGGAAATGAGTTAATTGGTATCCAACAACTTTCATACACCATGGGCCCGCCAAATTAGGACACCATTGACTCATTCTCTATACGTACTTCGTTGCGCACACGTTCGATACATGGTGGACAACTCTTGACTTAAGATTGGCTTGTTCTTCACTATTGGCTAGCGAATCTTGTATCCGTACTTTGTCGTACCTTGTACACTCTATCTTATATACTACTATAATTTGTAACTTAATTTGTAAAAATAGGACTTGACCAGACTTAGAGTATATCCTTAGGTACCTTTGTCTTGTATTGATGAACACGTGTGAATAGACTTTAAAGAGGACTACTCATGGAACTTGGAACTCGACTTGTATCTTGGCTTGATTTGGAGTAGCCCTCGGCTTGCTATCTTGTACTCGGAACCTATCCACGTGTATTGTCTTGGAACTTGTGTCATATACAAACCATCACCATCATCTTGCATTCATGACCAGCTGCAGACTGATGATTCTTGAGTGGGCCGGTTACTAGGGCACTAGGGTGGGCAGTCGGCTTTGGAAGGCGTCCATGGCGCGAATAGCTGGGGGCGAGCTTGGACCGTGCTGTTATTTCTAGGATCGGGAGCTAGGATCCCCTTAAAGTTGGACTTTGGGTATTCGTAGTCGGCTTGGACGTCATTTATACCCCCGGGAGGTGGCTTAGACATCCCCGGAGTCTCCTGTTTCTTGCATTGCATTTTATGGATGGTTACTCTTGTTTATCTTGCTAGGATTTATCTTGTTACTTGATTCTCGTATTACTCATGCTTTATGCCTAGCTTGTACATTGTTATCTTATAATCATGTACCTGTCTTTACTCTCATTTGAAACATGTTATGAGTAATGTATAATGCTTATCTCCTTGCCAACATATTGTTGATCATTTATCCCATGGTGTGCAAAGGACCCCTACTACTATTACGTAGACCCGGATGCCTAGGCAATCCCAGAGGATCCTCAACCGGGGAGGAAGACGAGGTACGAGAGTGGGGTGCCGATGATGAAGCTTAGCGTCATCACCCCCGACACTAGTGCGCGTCACACGGGGATATCTTTCATTGTGCCTCCATCTCATCTTTTGGAGACTCCTATACTTTTGTACTTACCATACTTTTGTATATCTTTTGTACTAGGACCTAGGTTTTTGGGATGGTCTTGATGTTTATAAACTTTATATGTTTTCCCTTTTCAAACTTGAATATAGATATTGGAATGAAATCTATACTTGCTTTGGTATCTCTACAGGTTTATCGAATGGGTTCCTTGGATAAGTCTCGTCGATTAATTTGTTAATGAGGCTCAACTACACAGTCCTCACAGTGGACTTCGATCCTTGGGCATTAAGGGCAAAAAAAATAAAAATAAATTAGTTAGACCTAAATTTCACACCCCGGATCCGGTTTAATTAATAATCGGGTTTGGGGTCGTGACAAGAGTGGTATCAGAGCAATGGATGGTTTCTCAGGGTAAAAATCGTAGAAACCATAGGACACGTGTGAGGATTTACGTTAGCCTAGTGTTCGTAGTATGTCCTATGTTCGTATAGCCTTGTGGTTTTAGTTTTGGGTTGCGTATGGCCTAACTCATATTTTCTTGCAGTGACATGGCTAATAGCGGACCATCAGGATCGGGTTCCACACCTCCTATACTGGATAGCCAATTCCAACAGCTCCTCAATGCTTATCTGTAATCCCAAATTGCACAGGCAGAACGTGACAGGAAACAGAGTGAGGACCAGGTCGCCTTTCAAGCTCAGATGATAGAGGTGATGCAAAAGGTGTATGTGCTTGGGCTAAAGAACGGGATCTCAATGATTTGGTTGAGAAGTTCATGAAGAGGTTTCCCCCAGAGTTCTATGGGGTAGAGGATCCTACAAAAGCAGAGGAATGGACCGTATAGATTGAGAAGATCTTCGAAGTGTTCAAGTGTACCGGTAAGCAGCATGTTCAGCTGGCAGCTCACATGTTTCGGGGGACAGCAGAAGGATGGTGAAGACCATCAAGAGTGCTTATGACACTATTGAGGACGACAAGGCATGGGAGACTTTTGTCACGCAGTTTCAGGAAAAATTCATCCCTGAGCACTACAAAGAGCAGAAGATAGTGGAATTTGAGACGCTTATACATGATACTCTAACAGTTCAGGAGTATGAGATCCAGTTTACCCATTTGTCTAGATTTGCAGCAGCTTTGATCAAGCCAGATTCTGAGAGGGTTCGTAGGTTTATCAAAGGGCTGAGGCTCGATATCAAATTGAAAGTTCAGTAGAGCAAGTTGACAAAGTATGACGCAGTGGTCAAGAAGGCATATTGGGCGGAGGAGTCACTCAAGGATGTCATAGTATTAGAGCAGCAGAGGATATAGTATTAGAGCCGCAGAGGATTATGGCCATGTTGCCACAGCTTATTGGATAGTTGATACCTGCTCCTGCTCCTCTCCCTCCTCTTCAGCAGCCCAAGAGACAGAGAATGGAGCCAAGGCTTGAACAGCCGCAGCAGAGATTAGAGTGTGCGTATTGTGGTAGAGGTCACTACTCTCAAGACTACCAGAAGCAGTCCAATGCATGATATCACTATGGGGATCCCAGGCATAAGGTTTGAAATTGCCCGACGAAGACAGGGGTTACACCCCCCGCACTTCCAGCTCCGGCGCCCAGGCCTCCTTATCCTGCTCAGCCGTTGAGGCTAGCACCTCCGGTACAGATTAGACCACCGTAGCAACAGCAACAAGTTATCGTCAGACCTCCTCAGCCGCCGCAGCTACGTGTTCCGGCTCCTCAGTATAGGGCTCCGCAGTGACCCCTAGCATTACCGCTACCTCCGGCATTGTAGCGACCACAGTATCGTGCGCAGATGCCACATCAACAGTACCAGCGTCCAAGGCAGCTGGGCAGGGCATATGCGATCACACACAAGCAGGCAGAGGTAGCAGAGAACATCATTGAAGGTACTCTCTCAGTTTGTGGATTTGATGCTAGAGTTTTGTTCGACCCAGGTTCCACACATTCTTTTGTTGCACCAGCATTTGCATCACATTTTGGGAAGGATAGAGAGATGTTGTCGTTTGTTCAAGTAATTGCTACCCCAGTAGGCAGATCGGTAGCACGTGATTTTGTTTATCCTAGTGCACAGTTCAAATTGGAGGTACTTAGTTAACCGCCAGTTTGATTTTGTTGGCGATGTCCGACTTTGATGTTATTCTTGGTATGGACTGGTTAGCGGCAAACCGTGCAGTGTTGGATTGTTTCAACAAGACCGTGAGGTTATAGGGTGTAGACCGTAGTGTCGAGTTCACTGGTGCGAAGAAGCCCACCTCCACTCAGTTGATTTATGCATTGAAGGCAGACCGCTTGATGAGGAGCGGATGTGAGGGTTACATCACGTTTATCGCTGAGGACAAGCAATCCAAACCCACAGATGAGATTCCGGTAGTACGCGAATTCCCGAATGTTTTTCCAGAGGAGATTCTGGGTTTGTTGCCACTCATGCGTGAGATAGACTTCACAATATAGCTACTGCCAGGTACAGTACCGATTTCGAAGGCTCCATACAGAATGGCCCCTGCAGAATTGAAAGAGTTGAAGACTCAGCTAGAAGATCTGTTAGATAAGGGCTTCATCAGGCCATGTGTGTCACCATGGGGAACTCCAGTACTATTTGTTAAGAAGAAGGACGAGACCATGAGGATGTGCATTGATTACCGGCAATTGAACTAAGTAACAGTCAAGAACAAGTACCCGCTTCCGAGAATAGATGAATTATTTGACCAACTACAGGGAGCCCAATTCTTTTCGAAGATTAATCTACGTCCGGGATATCATCAGCTATGTGTCAGAGGGGAAGATATTCCTAAGACAGCGTTCTGGACTAGATATGGCCACTTTGAGTTCCTAGTGATGCCATTTGGTTTGATGAATACACCAACAGTGTTCATGACTTTAATGAACAAGATATTTGCCCCCTGCCTCAATCAGCTCATAGTGGTATTCATTGATGATGTATTGATTTATTCCAAGTTTAAGGAGGAACATGAGCATCAGTTGAGGACTTCATTGCAGCTTCTGAGGGGCAATTAGTTGTATGCCAAGCTAAGTAAATGCGAGTTCTGGTTAGAACATGTGTCATTTCTAGGCCACCTGATTTCCAAGGAAGGATTGGCAGTGGATTTCAAGAAGATAGAAGCAATTGTCAATTGGGGTAGTCCACAAAATGCAGTAGAGATTCGCAGTTTCCTAGGACTTGTACGCTATTACAGAAGATTTGTGAAATGATTCTCTACTATTGCAGCCCCTTTTACTAAGTTGACCAGGAAGAACGTTCCTTTTGTTTGGACCGAGGAATGTAAGCAAAGCTTCCAAGAATTAAATACCAGGTTGACCACAGCACCCATTCTTGCTTTACCATCTGGCAGTGGAGGATTTGTTGTTTACACAGACACCTCAGGAGTTGGCTTAGGTTGTGTCCTTATACAGAATGACAAATAATATCGTATGGTTCGAGGCAGTTAAAAGAACATGAGAAGAAGTACGCCACCCATGATTTAGAGCTTGCAACCGTTGTATTTGCACTCAAGATATGAAGACATTATCTATACGGCGAGAAGTTTGAGGTGCACTTCGACCACAAGAGCCTCTAGTATCTGTTTACACAGAATGAATTGAACAATAGATAACAGAGATAGATGGAGTACATTAAAGATTATGATTTTCCTATCAAGTACCATCCTGGAAAAGTCAACGTGGTAGTAGTTGCCTTGAGCAGAAAGTCAGCTTTCAGTGGGTGTATAGTGCCTGAATAGAGATGGATGGAACAATTCAGAGATTTAGATGTTGACGGTTGGCCTATCAGTGAGAAGATGATGATTGCTAGCATGGCAGCCTGGGAACCGGAGATAATGAACATAATCAAAGAATGTGAGAAGGATGACCAAGGGTTGCAGCGTACCATTGAGCACATAGATGATAGGCCTGAGTTCGGACTGATTGTAGGAATTTTGTATTGCAAAGACCAGTTGTGCGTGCCAGATGTACAGGACATAAAGGCAAAGTTGATGACAAATGCCCACCGTACGAGGTATTCTATTCATCCGGGCAGCTCTAAAATGTATCAGAATCTAAAGAACCAATATTGGTGGATGAACATGAAGAAAGAGATTGTAGAATTCATTTCCAAGTGCTATACGTGTCAGGTGATCAAGACTGAACACCAAAAGCCTCCTAGTCTACTTCATTAGTTAGATATTCCTACGTAGAAATGGGAGCACATCACTATGGATTTCGTGTCAGGATTGCCAAATACCAGGAAAGGGAACAACGCCATATGGGTGATCGTGGACCAATTGACCAAGTCAGCCCATTTCATACCCTTTAAGACCGGTCAGTTTATGGATAAGATGACCAAGTTGTACAATGATAAGATTGTCAGATTACATGGAGTGCCTAAATCTATAGTTTCCGATCGAGACACCAAGTTTGTCTCTCGGTTTTGAACTACACTTCAGTCATCTATGGGCACATAATTGAAATTCAGCAGAACTTACCACCCTCAGACGGACGGGCAGTCAGAGCTCACTATCCAGACTTTAGAGGATATGCTCCGGGCATGTGTGTTGGACTTCAAGAAGGATTGGGATAAGAGTTTGCCCCTTTGTGAATTCTCCTACAACAATAGTCACCATTCTAGCATTGGTATGGCACCGTTCGAGGCACTATATGGACGTAGATGCAGGACTCCGGTGTGTTGGGAAGAGGTTGGAGTACGGAGTTTCCATGGGCCATCTATGGTCGATGATACTAGTGAGAAAGTCAAGGTTGTACATATGCGTTTAAAAGAATCTCGTGACCGCCAGAAGAGCTACGCAGATGAGAGATGGAGACCACTAATGTTTCAGGTTGGTGATAAGGTGTTTCTCAAGGTTTCTCCGATGCGTGGTGTAGTCAAATTTGGCCAGAAAGGGAAGCTTTCTAAGAGATATGTGGGACTGTTTGAGATTCGTAGCCAGATTGGTGACGTTGCGTATTGACTTGCCTTGCCGCCAAAGTTGTCCGGCGTACATAATGTGTTCCATGTGTTGATGTTGCGCAAGTATGTTCCAGATCCCACCCATGTGTTACCACACGAGCCACTACAAATTTAGCTCGACGCATCTTACGTGGAGTAGCCAGCGCGGATTATAGACACAAATGAGACAGTTTTGTGAACGAGGACCATTCCATGGGTCAAAGTTCAATGGGAGCACCTTCGTCCCGAGGAAGCTATGTGAGAACTCATATTCGTAGCCGGATTGTTGACGTTGCGTATCAACTTGCCTTACCGCCAGAGTTGTCCGGCGTACATAATGTGTTCCACGTGCTGATGTTGCGCAAGTATATGTTCCAGATCCCACCCACGTGTTGCCACACGAGACACAACAGATTCAGCTCGACGCATCTTACGTGGAGCAGCCAGCTCGGATTATAGACACAAATGAGATAGTTTTACGAACGAGGACCATTCCATGGGTCAAAGTTCAATGGGAGCACCACCGTCCTGAGGAAGCTATGTGAGAACTCAGGGACTAGATCAGGAAAGCCTATCCTTATCTTCTTCCTGAGGAGGTATGTTTAGGCATTTGGATGACCACATGTTCTTTTTAGAGGGAAGGGATGTAAGGTCCCCGACCTTAATAGAGTATTTAATTTCCTAATATTGGCAATTAGCTTAATTAATTGTGATTTTAGCCAATTAGGCGGGTTTAGTGGCTAAGCGAGTTTCTTTTATCATTAGAAAGATGTTTCCGAAGTTTAGTTTGATTCTGAGTGTGATTTGCCTTAATAAGGGGTTAAGTTGTGATCAATAATAAAAATTGAGTATTTTTCTGAAAAATTCCGTTTTCGCCGAATTTGGGTTCGTTAGAAAGATCTTGTCGCGCCTGTCACTTTTCGTTCTTGACTCGTTATGATTCGATGCCCCAAAGTCCCTTAAATAATTGCATTTCTCTCATTTCACTCAAATGGGCATTTTAGTCTTTTCCTCTCCATCTTCATTTTAAACCCCACTCAGCTACAACTTTCATTTCTTCCTCCTCATTTCAAGTGCAATTGCCGTCTCTCTCTCTCTTCTTCTTCCTTCACTCTCTCTCTTTTTGCATGTAGGTTCTAAAGGCCATCTCAAGGACAACCAAGCTCACCAATCTTTTCCTCTCTTCCTCCTCTACATCTTGATCCAAATTTTGGTAAGTTTCCTGTCACAGCCCCGAACCCGATTAGTAATTAAACCGGATCCGGGGTGTGAAATTTAGGGCTAATTAAATTTTTTTGCCCTTAATGCCCACAGATCGAAGTCCGCTGTGAGAATTGTATAGTTGTCTCATTATCAGTTAATCAACGGGGCTCGTCCAATAAACGCATTCATTAAACCTGTACAGATATCGAAGCAAGTATGGATTTCATTCCATTAAATTTCAAGTTTCAAATAAAAACATATAAAGTTTATAAACATCAGGGCCATCCCAAAAACTTAGGCCCTGGTACAAAAGATATACAAAAGTATGGTGATTACAAAATGTTTAAACCAAAAGATGAGACGAAGTGGCACGATGAGAAATATCCCCGTGTTACGCGCGTTAGTGCCGGAAGTGATGACGCTAAGCTACGTCATCGGCACCCTACTCTCATACCTCGTCCTCCTCCCCCGGTTGAGGATCCTCTGGGATTGCCTCGGCATCCGGGTCGACGTAGGGGTAGTAGTAGGTGTCCTCTGCACACCATGGGATAAGGTCAACAACATGTTGGCAAGAAGATAAGCAATATACATTATTCATAACATGCTTCAAAGGAGAGTAAAGACAAATATATGATCGTAAGATAACAAGGTACAGGCTAGGCAATAAGCATGAATAATACGAGAATCAAGTAATAAGATAAGTCCTAGCAAGCTATGTAAGAATAACCATCCATGAAATGCGATGCAAGCAAGAGGAGACTCCGAGGATGTCCAATGCCATCTCCCGGGGTATAAGTGACGTCCGAGCCAACTACAAATACCCAAAGTCCGGCTTTAGGGGGGTCCTAGCTCCCGGTCCTAGGAATAGCAGCACGGTCCTAGCCCGCTCCCAGCTATTCACGCCATGGACGCCGTCCAAAGCCGACTGCCCACCCTAGTGTCCATTATCCGGCCCACTCAAGAATCATCAGACTGCAGCTGGTATGAATGCAAGATGATGGTGATGGTTTGTATACAACACAAGTTCCAAGACAAATACACGTGGATAGGTTTCCAAGTACAAGATAATAAGCCCAGGGCTACTCCAAGTCAAGCTAAGTTCCATGAGTAGTCCTCTTTCAAGTCTATCCACACATGTCCGTCAATACAAGGCAAGGTACCTACGGATACACTCTAAGTCCGGTCCAACCCTAATTCTACAAGTTAAATTACAATTATACAAGTATTCAAGACAGAGTGTACAAGGTACGACGTGCTACGGATACGAAATTCAAGAGTCAAGAATGAGGAACAAGCCAAACCTAGGTCGAGGGCTGTCAACTGTGTACTCAACGTATCCCCAACGGAGGACGTATGGAGAATGAGTCATTGGTGTCCTAATTTGGCGGGCTCATGGTGTACGGAAGTTATTGGGCACCAATCAACTCACTACCACACGCATTCGGCCAAGTAACGTCAATATACGGAAATCCCGGACAACCAACGAAGCACACCAAGCCAATCATGCTCTGTTTCCATTTTTCCCAATTGGTCATGTAAGGGTGGGGTCAGGGGGTCCCACATATAAAGTCAAGACCTAGGGCAGAAGTCCCATTTTCAATAACAGTTTTCCGAGCAGGCGGCTAGCCGCTTGGGGTTGGTCGGCTGACCGCTAGGTCGCCGAGTGGTGACCGATGGGTCATCGCATGTAGTGCAGACACTACTCGGTTGGGATTTCGTCAGGTCGGCCAGCCGCGCGAGGACCGCTGGGTCACCGTGGGCAAGACAGAGCCTGGAGAGGTTCTGTTCTGATTAGGTGGTCAGCCGAGAGCTGACCGCGGGTGTAGCCGCGAGAACAACTGCCCCTGTCTGGGCGCAATTTCTGGGTAGGCGGTTAGCCGCTGGCTGACCTCGTGGTGACCGCCCGTGTAGAACATGGAGTTTCTGAAGCTGTTCTCAGTCAGATTCTGAGATACACCTACTGAGCTTCAGAGACTTCACATTCCATACCTGTAAACCATGCATATTACGTAACAAAAGCACCCATCCATTCCATTTAAGTCCACTAACATTCTCCCTAATTACATGTGGAGTCCAATGAAACATAAAGCAAGCTTGGAATTTGATGGAAATCTAAGTAATACATTAACAAGAATGAAGTAAACATACATGCATGATTAACACACAATGCTAATCTACTTGCCTTCACCAAAGGGATGGAAGAGATGGAGATTAGAGAGAGAAACTTGAGGTGGAGAGCTCCCTACACACTCTAGCCAAACCCACCTTCCAAAACTCTTCTCCTACACCCAATGAACACCAAGGAAGAAGAAAAGAGGGAAGCCATTAACATGCTACCCATTTGCAGCCATGAAAAACGAAATGGGGGGAGGGGGTGGGGGGGGGGGGGGGGAGGGGAAAACTCGCCAAATTTAGATCAAGAGGTAGAGGAAGAAGAGAGGAAGAAGATGGTGTGCTTGGCTTCTCTTGGGATGCTTTCAATCAACACTTGCAATGAGAGAAATAAAGAGGGAGGAAGAAGAAGAAGCTCTAGCAGCTGAAATGAAGAAAGGACGAATGGTAGAGCTGGGTTTAGGGTTTAAAATGGGGTTGGAGGGGAAAAGTCCAAAATGCCCCTTTGAGTGAAATGAGAGAAAATCAATTATTTGAGGGACAAGGGGCGTCAAATCATGACGAGCCAAGAACGAAAGATGACGAGCGCGACGAGATCTTTCCAACGAGTCCAAATTCGGCAAAAACGGAACTATTCAGAAAAATACCCAATTTTCCTATTAATCACAACCTAACCCCTTATTAAGACTAATCGCACTCAGGATCGAATGAAACTTCGGGAACATCTTTCTAATGATAAAAGAAACTCGCTTAGTCACTAAACCCTCCTAATTAGCTAAAATCACAATTAATTAGGCTAATTGCCAATATTAAGAAATTAAACACCCTATTAAGGTCGGGGACCTTACATTTCCCCAACTTCCTCTCCTCTGATCTCCTTCCTTGCTTTTGTAACCATGTTGCATGTTCACAGATTCTTCATTTTCTTCTTCCTTGGTGTTCTTTGGGTGTAGGAGAAGGGTTTTGGAACTGGTTTGGCTAGCGTGTAGGTAGAGAGCTCTCCTCTTCAATTTCTTTCTTAAATTTGCATCTCTTTCTCTCTCTTTGGTGAAAGCAAGTGTATTATCTCTATATATGAAACATGCATGTGTGTTTATTATTTCCATTTGACCATTTCTATCACTATGGGGGAAGCAGATTTAATCTTCCAAGGGGATAAGAAGAAAAAGAAGACTAAGACTGTATCCGCTTTGAAGGCGAAGTGTATGATCCGAGGTGGCTGTGAGGCATTTATAGCCTTTATTAGTGAAGACGAAGAAAGTTAGAGGTAGAAGATGTTCCTATCGCGTGGGAATTTTTTGATGTTTTCCCAGAAGATGTTCCTGGATTACCCCCAATTCGGGAGTTAGAATTCTCCATTGATTTGTTACCAGGAGCCGAGCCAATATCTAAAGCACCCTACCGCATGGTGTAGACACCTCGTTTTGGCACCCTATGAGGGGCAATTCAGTCCACCCTATTTAATGATGTCCTAATTAGGTCCGGAGCCAAAAGTCACATGTCTTCTCTAGGCCTCTGATCGCCCCGGGAGTTGGCTCATCGTGATCTACTCGTCGAGAGCTTTACACCCATATATAGAACTCCAAGATCTGACGGGCGGATAAAAAATCATGACAGCAGATCCCACACCCCCAGGGCGCCCGCATGAAAAATCACCTATCATTTCTGGACCTCTAATTTCCCTAGAAATCGATTCGTCATGACCTACTCGCCGAGAGCTTTCCGTCGATATGTAGAATGTCGAAATCCGACAAGCGGATTGAAATCTACAAAACCTGGGCCCTAATAATGATAACCCGACCAATCTCCACCGGACCCCACCTTCTAGACCCGAATTAGTTCCTCTTAAATCCAAACCCAGCAGGCCTGACCTAGTAAATTTTAACACAGACTGAACCTGATCTAATCCAACCCATTAAACCTGGATCCAAATCCACCAGACCCAACGCCAAAACTAACCCATACCAGACCCGAGCTTGACCCGGCCGATTCGGCCCATTAGCTGCATGGGAGAGGACATGTCCCAGATCCGGGAAACTCTCCCCTCCCTCCTGGGATCTCTCTCTCCCTCGTCATCTCCAACTCCCTCGAGCCAATCTCTATCCCCCAGGGCTCTCATCCTAGACGTAGATCTCCCCCCAGGGCCCATCTCAGGCGCACATCCATCTCCATCCCCCCTGATATCTCTGTTTCCCTCTCAATCTCAAACTCCCAGGCCTTATCCCTCTCAATTTCAAACTCCAGGCTTTATCCCCTCTCTCCCAGTTTTCGATCAAAAAAGACCCACGCATCCCAGATCTCTGAGGATCCTCTTCATGCGCAGACCCCCTGAATCTCTTTCTCACTGATCATTCCCTTTCATCATCTTCCTCTACTCACGCAGAAGCCCCCCACCATCTCCATCTCATCTCGATCCGGCGCAAACCCCAGGCCTCCCATCTTCACCTCCCTCACGCAGCACCCCATCATCATCCTCCATCCAATCCGTCCTCTTCCCTCCGCTCGTCTCCCTCGCACGCTGCCCCCAGACGCACACCTGACGCACGCCGCAGAAGCACCTCGCACCTCCGCAGCAACCCCTGCAACGCCAGCATAGCATCTTCTTCCTCCTCCAGACACCACCACACACCTTCACCACCCTCTACACACACCTGCACCTACACCTACACGCACCCCTCCTCTCTCCCTTTCCTTTCTTTCTTTCTGTCTTTCCTCTCTCTATCTCACCTCTCTCTCCTGCTCCCTCTCTCTCTGTCCGCACGCTCTTTCTCTCTGCCACTCTCTCTCTTCTGCGCTCTCACTCTCACCCCTCTCCCTTCTTGGTCGGTCTCTCTCTATCTCTCTCTGCTCCAACCACTCTCTCCTCTCGCTTGCTTCCTCGCTCTCTCCCCTCTGTTTCCGCCCTGTGCCCACGAGCAGCAGCGCTGCCTCCCCATCTCCTTTCTCTTTCTTCTTCCGCCCTCCTTCCTTTCCCCACTTCTTCTTTCCCCGCTGCTGTGCATCACTATCGCACCCCCCTCGTTTTCCTTTCTTCCCTTCTTCTCCATCTTCCTCTTTCTCAGCCTGTACACCCCCTGAACTAACCCCCTTTCTTTCTCTCTTTTTCTTTCATTCTCTTCTTCTTCTCCTCCCCTGCGCACACACTGCACTCTCTTGCCTGCACACCTTCTCCTCCTCTTCTTTCTTTCTTTCTTTCTTTCTTTTTTCCTCTCTTCTCCTCCCCACTGCATTCTCCCTTGCGGCTGCACGCACCCACCTACACTCACTGCACCTCTTTCTTTCTTTTCCTTTTATCTTCCTCCTCTTGCAACTGCACCCGCCTGCAACTGCACCCTCTTGCTGCACTCACGCCCGAGTCCACTTCACTACACCATTCATTCCACTGCTACATACTCACGCACACCCCTTACTGTTATACCCACTTTCACAAACCCATTTCAGAACCCACTCTTCCAAACCGAACCCATACATGCATGCTTGAGACTATGTTATTCTATTAGGCTTAATTCTCCATTTATCTTATACCTCATTATTCATGTATAAATTATGCCCATGCATTTAATATGTTCATTCATTTAAATAGGCATTTTTCTTTCCTTTTGTCATGGCTTGTTTTAATTTGTTCCTGATTCATGCATTAAAACATGCTCATGCATCCAACCGGCCTATGCATTATAACTTAGCTACAATTTTATTTCATATTCTTTAGATGCAATTTAGGACTGCATAATTTATTAAAAATAATAAAAAAATAAAAACAAACAAAAAACCCAAAAACAAAAAAACAAAACTAAATAATAAAATAAAAAGTAAAGATTAAAAATAGAATTTTAGCTACCCTACTAATTAGAAATAATTAGGCTAAATCCAATAATTGACTTCTTTTTCTCATCCCTCCTCTCATTAGGATTAAGAAATATTATTTAGGAAGTTTCAAATAAATTCTTAATAAAAAAATTATTAGAAATTCACTCCCCTCTTCTTCCCATTTCATTAGGATAAATTAATTTAGGATCTTAGGCCCTATAAAAAACTCAAAAACCAAAATAAAAACAATAAAAATCAAAAAGACCAAAAATAAAGTAAAAGCTATTAAAAAACCAAAATATTAATAAATTCGAGTTAGAAATTAGACAGTAGCCTAAACTGATTAGGTCAGACCCCAGACCTGGATCTAGGTCTCCCCCTAGCCAGCTTAGACTACCCTAGTGTCTTCAACTTCAACTGATTAGGCCTCACTCTCTCTCCGGGCCCGCTAAGGGACCGGGAGAGCGGATGTGGGCAGTTAGGACCTTAGGATAGGGTAGAGATCCATTAGGGAAATGGAACAGTTAGATTGAATCCAAGTAGGAACTCCCCTAGTTAGGCCATTCTAGCCCCAATTATTAAAATCCAAAAAAACTAGAAAACCAACAAAACCAATCCCAAAAATATTTTCTTCTCTTTTCCTCCACCTCCGGTGCCAAATATTTATCTGAACTCAATGATTAAAGGGAATAGAGGCTGATTCCGAGAACTTGAATTAGTGAGAATGACGAAACGAGACGAGTGATTTCACACACCCCAATATCAGTTTATTTACTACCGGCCCATCATCGGCCATTCACTTTTATCACTTGCGTATCGCACGCAAACCCACAGAAATCACAACTCGAAGTTTCGTCTACATCATTCTTTCGATTCGAAGAATCAGCCTTTAAACCCTAGGTCGTCAAAGGACATTGAAAGGGGTACTCAGGAATGGGGTTGATCCTCTTTTAAATATTTGGCACCTTTCCCCTTATTTTCTTAGTTTATTTCCGTTTTACTGCATTTAACTCTAAAGTACTTGGATTTAACTTTAACTAGTCTACACCCCCTGGATGTTGATTTCCCCTATCTAGTTCACTACGATCCTATCTTGGAGCCCGTAATTTGACCATTGACCCAAGTTCGACCCGAATTGAAAGACCCAAATTAAGTGACGAGACAACCGTCGTGTGTCGCCGGCGGCACATTACACGAGAGAAGAACTCACCCCATTTTCCTCTCGCATTCTTTCGGCTTTCGTCGAAGGACGGTGTTACGGCCGAATCCGTAACTGGCGATCGTGATCCGTCGATTTTGAGGGTAGCCGGAATCCTCATTTTCGATGTATTTTTTTATCTCACACTGTTGAATGGCGATTCCCCTCTCGGGGGGGAGGGGGATCAAAATTCACATCCGACACATGGCTCCAGCAAAACTTCATGAGTTGAAGGAGCAGTTACAAGAGTTGCTGGATAAGAAGTTTATCCGACCTAGTGTCTTGCCATAGGGAGCTCCAGTACTTTCTATCAAGAAGAAGGATGGGTCTATAAGAATGTGCGTCGACTACAGACAGCTCAATCAAGTGACTGTTAAGAATAAATACCCATTGTCTCGGATTGATGAATTATTTGACCAACTACAAGCCGCACAATTCTTCTCAAAGATAGACCTGCATTCTGGATATCACCAACTCCGAGTTAACGAAGAAGACATTCCAAAGACGACATTCAAGACTAGATATGGACACTACAAGTTCCTGGTCAAGCCATTTGGGTTGACCAATGCCCCTGCAGCCTTTATGGACTTAATGAACAGAGTGCACAAACCATTCTTGAACCATTTTATTGTGGTCTTTATTGATGACATTCTTATATATTCCAAGTCTGAGCAAGCCCATGAGGGGCATATTCGTATTGCGTTTCAGACTTTGAGAGAAAACAAGTTGTATGCCAAATTTAGCAAATGTGAGTTCTGGTCGCGCCAAATTCGGTTTTTGGGACATGTGATCTCTAGTGAAGGTATTGTTGTCGATCCTAAGAAGATTGAAGCTATAGTGAATTGGAAGCAGCCATCTACTGTGACTGAGATTCGGAGTTTCTTGGGGCTTGCTGGTTATTATCGGTGGTTCATCAATGGGTTCTCCACTTTAACAGCTCTGATGACGAAGTTAATGGGGAAGAATGAGCCATTTGTATAGACTGATGAGTGTGAAGCAAGCTTTCAAGAGCTGTGTTGACACCAAAAATGTCACTTTGCCTCATCAACATCAAAAGCTATATGGAGCCGCATCCTACTACAAACAGGCAAAGTAGCTTCAAGCATCAGATCTTGACAAAACCAAACAAAAACTACAAGATCTCTCAAAGTAGCCAAAAGAAGGGTACACATGAAGTTTCGGGCCATTTCGACACCATTTGGCCTAACTTCAATCCTCCAACAGCTGAGCGGGAGCTCCCGACGGCGACAATGTCAAATACATCAAATCTTCGATCAGAGCCTATGGATGGTCTCAAAATACCTCCAAAAGGCTCCATGTCGAATTTCAACTCAAACCGACACCGTTTGACCCTCCATCAACTCTCGAACGGCGAAATCAAGCCTCCCGGCGGTGAGAACCTCTGATGCCGCCACTCATCAAACAAAACACATGAGTAGCTTCTGCATGCTTCCAAAGGGCTGCACATCAAATTTCAGGTCATTCCGACAACGTTTGACCCGGTTTTGATGCTCTGAAGCAAAATCAAGCCTACCGGCGGCGAAGCTCCCCGGGACCATGACACCCAAATCGGAGCTAATGGATCATCTCAAAATGACTCCAATAGGCTCCCCGTCAAATTTCAGGTCAATCGGACATCGGATGACCGTACATCAAAGCTCGACATCTTCCGCACGGTGAAATCAAGTCAAGCATCGACGGGACCCCAAACGGCTTCAAAACTCAAATAAAAGCCCATGGTTGGTCCTATCTAATGCCCAAGAAACTTCACCTCAAATTTTAGGTCATTCCGACATCGTTTGACCCAGTTTCAACTCTTGGCGGAAAATCAGCTACAGAGTCTTCGGCTTTTCCAAAAAATAGGAAACTTTGTGCTCTGATTTGCACAACCTTTCGATGGGTTTTATTCAGAGGAATCAAGCCAATAAATGAGGAGAAATGTCAAAGAAAAATACAGGAGAAAACAGAAGCAAAAAAGCCCGAGAAACGACCAAGAAACGGCGACCGGAAGGCGACCGAAAAGTGGACCAAAGTCCAAGGTCGCCGGCGACCCTGGAAATCCGGGTCGCCGGATTTCTGCCAAAAGCGTCGTTTTTCCGTTCTTTTTCGCGTTTCGCGATGTTTGGCCCCTGTGATTTTCATAAAATCTGATTTTTGAGGCATGATATCCGTCGATCTTCGTCAACATCACGGATCCGCCATCGAAATCATTTGATCATCATCGGACACTCCGAAACTGCCAACCGGCCGACCAAGAAAGCACACTTTCTGCCCGACCGATCAAGAAATCGACTGGACAGATGTTGCCGGCCCATTGGAGTCAACTAATGTTTGAATTTTCATCGTCATCCGACCTCAAACAACGTACGGATCCATCGATGATCATCGCAAGAAGAATTCCAAAAGACGCGGCGCGGCCCGCGACTCTTCAAGCGATTCTGCAGCCAATTAATGAAGTTAAATGACCCTTTTTGTGGTAATTTATTAGGGTCATTAACTCATTATTTTGAACGGCCCAATTAGAAGCCAAGAAATGGGAGTTACAAGTCCAATTAATCATGACAATTAACCATGTAACTCCTATCATTATGGAGATTAATCATGGTAATTAATTATGAAACTCCCATCATCATGGAGATTAAATGCCCATTATTCTCCATCGGCCAATCAAAATCCAAGAAAAAGGAGTTACAATATAAAGAATTAAATCTTGTAACTCCTCCCATCATGGAGCATTAATACCATTAATGCCCATAAAACCCTCCTAATGGCCACCAAAAGCCTATAAATAGGCGGTCATTCCAAGGAGAAAGGGCCCAAAAAAATTGTCTGAAGTGGTCCTGAAAAATCCCCAAAAAATTGCTAAAAACTCTCGGAGAAATCTCTGCTCAAAGAAGCTCAGCCACTTTGAAGAAACTCTGCTGCAAATTCTACAAGGTGATCGAAGTCCCTTGGGGGGCCACCCCCGTAAGATCTCCTCTCTTCTTCTATCCAACATGGCCTAGATGCGGCTTTTCAGCCCGTTTACTTGGTTTTTTATTGGATATAAGACCTTCCATTGGTCTTTGTCCTCTAAAAATCTGAGGTCCAAGCCAAGCCAAGTGAATCAAAGCATCAAGTGTTCTCATCTGAAGGACGATGGCGGAGCCCATACATGACTCGCGACCGTCGATCTGAACGAGTCCCCACGATCTCTTGAGAAGTCAGATTCCTTTTCTTACTTTTCTGTTGTATTGTGTATTTTTTTAAAGAGACATAAAAATCACATTTCTTGTCTTTACATTTTGATGAGATTTGTAAACTGCCTTCTACGGCACAAAACTGCCTTTCACGGCAAATTAAACAAAATCGCCTCGCACGGCATTTTAAAATCTTGTCTCTTTCTTTAAAATATATGTTCAATGGAAAGTTAGAAAAAAGTTGGTTTCCTTTTCTACTTGTGAAGGTGAATCTCCGAATCACTACTTCAAATTCCAAGTAGAATAGAAAATCTGGCATACCTGTACAAAAAAAAAATGTTGATGCTTGCTCTTTTTTTTCTCTTCACCCCGTCGCACCCCGGCGGACACGGGACGGAGGAAGGCAAGAAAGATAAAGGCGGGGTCCATCGAGCTGAAGAATAGGCTAACATCAGCGCTAATTCTCACACTTCCGACTACTGGAGGAGGATTTACTATTTATAGTGACGTTTCGAACAAAGGATTGGGGTGCATATTGATGCAGAATGAGAAGGTCATAGCTTATGCGTCGAGTCAGTTAATGAATCATGAATAGAACTATCCGACGCATGACCTCGAGTTAGCAGCAGTGGTATTTGCCTTAAAAATTTAGAGGCACTATCTGTATGGAGAGAAGTTTGAAGTGATGACTGATCACCAGAGCCTTAAATACATCTTCACTCAAGGGATCTCAACAATTAGCAGAGGAGGTGGATGGAGCTTTTAAACGATTATGATCTTACTATCTTTTATCATCCAGGCAAGGCCAATGTGGTGGCGGATGCTCTTAGTCGAAAGGCAGCTTTAATATCTTGGATGATGATTGAGGAGCACTAGTTGGTGGAGAAATTTGGGGGGTTGCGCTTAAGCATTGAGCAGCAAGGTGAGCGAGCATTTGTGGCTAGAATGTTTGTGCAGCCTACGCTCATTGACAAAATCAAGGAGAGACAGAGTAGTGATCCAGAGTTGGTGAAAATCTTGGCAGCAATTTGTAATAGATCAAAGTTTTCCTTGGAGGGAGGCGTTCTCTATTGTCAAGGGCGTTTGTGTGTGCTGAATGATCCTGAGCTTTAAAAAAGAAATTCTTTCAGAAGCACACCATGCACACAATGTGGTGCAGCTAAGGAGCACTAAGATGTATCAGAATTTGAAGATGCGCATTTGGTGGATGAATATGAAGCGCGAGATAGCAAAGTTTGTTTCTCAATGTTTAATGTGCCAACAAGTTAAGGCCGAACCCCAAAGACGAGGGGGATTAATAAAACCCTTGGATATACCAGTTTGGCTGTGAGAGCATGTCACCATGGATTTCACTTGTGGTTTGCCACAGACCCGCAGGGGTAATGATTCTATCTGGGTAGTGGTGGACAGACTCACCAAGACATCTCAGTTTATACCTTTGAAGATGTCAGGGAAGTTGACATCTAATATGACAGCATCTTTGGAGAAATTGGCCCGGATTTATGTGAAGGAGATTGTCATATTACATGGGATTCCGGCATCTATTGTTTCAGATAGAGACCAGAGGTTCACCTCTAGATTTTGGAGGCGTTTACAAGCAGCCTGATGGACCCGGCTCCGTCTCCTCCCTCCGCCCCCCGGGGGGTGTGAGGGAAAAAAGAAGAGGGGGCGAGCATCAACATTTTTTTGTACGGGTATGCCAGATTTTCTATTCTACTTGGAATTTAGAAATGGTAATCCGGAGATCTACCTTCACAAGTAGAAAGGAAATCAAATTTTTTTTCTAACTTTCCATTGCACATATATTTTAAGAAAAGAGACAGATTTAAAATGCCGTGAGAGGCGATTTTCTTTAGTTTGCCGTGAAAGGCGGTTTTGTGCCGCAGAAGGCGATTTTGCCATGAAAGGCTATTTTTGCCATGAAAGGCGATTTTACAAATCTCATCAATAATGAAAGACAAGAATTGTGATTTTTTGTCTCTTTAAAAAAATACAAAATACAATAGAAAAGTAAGAAAGAGGAATCTGACTTCTCAGGAAATTGTGGGGACTCATTCAGATCGATGGTCGCGAGTCGTGTATGGGCTCCGCCGCCGTCCTTCAGATGAGAACACGTGATACTTTAATTCACTTAGCTTGGCTTGGACCTCAGATTTTTAGAGGATAAGGACCGAGAGGATGTCCTATATCCAATAAAAAACTGAGTAGACGGGCTGAAGAGCCACATCTAGCCATGTTGAATAGTAGGAGAGCTTGGGGGGGTGGCCCCCCAAGGGACTTCAATCACCTTGTGTTGTCTCTTGCAGCAGGGTTTCTTCAAAGTAGGAGAGCTTCTTTGAGCAAGGATTTCTTCTGGATTCTTTTGGCTGGGGCTGCGGCAGCATAGTGTGTCCTTTTTTTTTCGTTTTGGAATGACCCCCTTTTTATAGGCTTTTGATAGCCATGGGTGGGTTTATGGGCATTGATGGCATTGATGCTCCATGATGGGAGGAGTTACAAGATTAATTTCATAATTTTTGTAACTCATTTTTCCTTGGATATGATTGGCCGATGGAGAATAATGGGCATTTAATCTCCATGATGATGGGGGTCTCATGACTAATTACCATGATTAAACTCCATAATGATAGGAGTTACATGGTTAATTTCCATGATTAATTGGACTTGTAACTTCTTTTTCCTTGAATCTGATTGGGCCGTCCAAAATAATGAGTTAATGACCGTATTAACTCGCCATAAAAAGGTCATTTAACTTCATTAATTGGTCGCCAAGTCGCTTGAAGAGTCGCGGCCGCACTGCGCCTTTTGGAATTCTTCTGGCGATGATCATCGATAGATTTTCATGTTGATCGACATCGGATGACCGTGAAACTTCAGACATTGATTGGTACCAATGGGCCAGCAACATCTGTCCAGTCGATTTCATCATCGGTCGGGCAGAAAGTGTACTTTCTTGGTCGGCCGGTTGTCAATCCCGAAGCGTTGGATGACGATTTCATGATTTAGATGGCGGATCCGTGATGTTAATGAAGATCGATGGATATCATTCCTCGAAAATCTAATTTTGGAAAAATCACAGGGGCTAAACCACTCGAAGCGCGAAAAGTACCCAAAAAAGTGGGTTTCCAGGAAGAAATCCGGCTACCCGGATCCCTATGGTCGCCGGAGACCATGCACCCATGGTCACCGGTGACCATGGGCCAAGGTCGCCGGCGACCATGGACCAAGGTCGCCGGCGACCATGGACCAAGGTCGCTGGCGACCATGGGACTTATGTCCCCTTTCGGTCGCCGTTTGGTCGCCATTTTTCCGTCTTTTTCGTTTCTTCTTTCTCCTATATTTTTCTTGACATCTTTCCTCACTTATTGACTTGATTTTCTTGAGGAAAACATGACGAGAAGCCGTGCAAATCAAAACACAAAGTTTCCTTTTTTTTGGAAAAGCCGAAGACTTCGTAGCTGATTTTCCGCCAAGAGTCAAAACTAGGTCAAATGATGTCGGAATGACCCGAAATTTGACGTGAAGCTTTTTGGTAATAGATAGGACCAACCATGGGCGTTTATTTGAGTTTTGAAGCCGTTTGGGGTCCCGTCGATGCTAGACTTAATTTCACCGCGCGGAAGATGTCGAGCTTTGATGTACGGTCAACCGATGTCCGATTGGCCTGAAATTTGACAAGGAGCCTATTGGAGTCATTTTGAGACGATCCATTAGCTCCGATTTGGATGCCATGGTCCCGGGGAGCTCCGCTGCCGGTAGGCTTGATTTTGCTTCCGAGCATCAAAGCCGGGTCAAACGTCGTCGGAATGACCTGAAATTTGGTGCAGCCCTTTGGAAGCATGTAGAAGCTATCTATGTGCTTTGTTTGATGAGTGGCGGCATCGGTGGTTCTCGCCACTGAGAGGCTTGATTTCGTCGTTCGAGAGTTAATGGAGGGTCAAACGGTGTCGGTTTGACTTGAAATTTGACGTGGAGTCTTTTGGAGGTATTTTGAGACCATCCATAGGCTCTGATCGAAGATTTGATGTCTTCGACACTGTCGCCACCGGGAGCTCCTGCTCAGCCGTTGGCGGATTGAAGTTAGGCCAAATGGTGTTGAAATGGCTCGAAACTTCATATGTACCATTCTTTTGGCTATTTTGAAGGATCTTTCAGTTTTTGTTTGATTCTGACAAGATTTGATGCTTGAAGCGGCTTTGCTTATTTGTAGTAGGATGCGACTCCATGTAACTTTTGATGTTGAGGAGGCAAAGTGACATTTTTGGTGTCAACACAGCCCTTGGAACGAAGTTGAACTTTAGCACTGCATACCATCCTCAGTCAGATGGACAATCAGAGAGGACTATTTAGACATTAGAGGACATGTTGAGGGCTTGCATTTTGGACTTCGGTGGTGATTGGGATGAGCACTTGGCATTGATTGAATTTGCCTATAACAGTAGCTTTCTTTCCAGTATTCAGATGGCACCCTTTGAAGCTTTATATGCTAGGGCTTGTAGGTCCCCTACAAACTCCAGATCTCTCCTCCTGACATCAGCATAGCACTTCTGTCTACTCTGAGCTACCCTAAGCCTCTATCTAATGAGTTGCATCTTGTCAGCTGTCCTCTGCACAATCTCTAGTCCAATGAGTCTCATTGGACTAGAGATTGTGCAGAGGACAGCTGACAAGATGCAACTCATTAGATAGAGGCTTAGGGTAGCTCAGAGTAGACAGAAGTGCTATGCTGATGTCAGGAGGAGAGATCTGGAGTTTGCCGTCGGTGATAAGGTTTTCTTGAAGGTCTCGCTCACAAAAGGGTTGATGTAATTTGGTAAGAAGGGGAAGCTTAGCCCTTGTTTCATTGGTCCGTTTGAGATCTTAGAGCAAATCGGAGACTTGGCCTACCACTTAGCACTACCACCTCAGCTTGCTGGTGTCCATGACATTTTTCATGTATAAATGCTGAGGAAATATGAACCCAACCCGTCCCACGTGCTTAGCTTTGAGGAACTAACTCTTAAGAAAAATTTGACCTATGAGGAGATACCAGTGCAGATCTTAGGCCACCAGGAGAGGGTGCTAAGAAACAGGAGGATTAATTTGGTGAAAGTCCTTCGGAGGAACCATTCTGTGGAGGAAGCGACATGGGAGTCCGAGGAAGACATGAAGCAACAATATTCCCACCTTTTTTAATGAGGTATGTTCTTAAATTTGGAGGACCAAATTTCCTAAGGGGGGAAGGATGTAATGACCCTAACCCAGATTCACCTTTGGGCCCAACCCTAGACCCACTTGAGACCTATGACTAGGGTGTTTTTCAATTTATTTCATGGTGATTATTTTAATAGAAATTTAATTATTATTATGATTATTACGTGTATTTAATCCATTGTTTGCATGCATTTAATTATGACTTCATGCCTTTTATTTAATTGTCCATGCACTTCTTTTTCTTCATTTTCATCAATTGTTATTCATTCTATGTTGCTAATTAAATTCCAAGGTTTTATAATTAATGCTTAAATCTAATTTAGCGGACCCTCACACATTAAAAAGATTTATAATAATAACAATTAATGATAATTTCGAAAAGTTCTTGTAAGTGGTGTGTGTTTAGGGCCCCACTTTGATTTGTGCCAAGAGGAGGGTGATGTGGCACCTTGTTTTCCCTCCTCTTTACTTTGCATTTTATTTCAAATTTCAAACTTAATTGGAAACCATATTAATTAATTGCTAATCATAAATCTAATTGAGGAATTAGGGATCCAAATTATCTCTCCAAATTGGACACCCCTTGATTAGTTGCAAATGGAGATGATTAGGGATCTATGATGACTAATATAGGGCTAGGATCTTAAGAGACTTTAAATGGAGGGTTATGATAGTCTACATATCTAACCAAGGGATGTAATTAGATTTAGTTCCATAAAGGGAGGGAGTGGTAAGGCTTTTATTTAGTTCGAAAAACCCTCCATCGTGTGTGTGTTTTAGAATTAGAGAGAGAGTTGGACGTGTGGCTTAAGGGAAGAAAGGAAAAGGAAGAAAGAGAGAGAGAAGAGAGAGGAAGAAGCTTGGCTTGGAGGTGAACTTCTTTGAGGTAGGTTTTCTTTTCATTTTCTTACATATTTTATTATTTAATTTCTTTCACCATTTTCTTCTCTAATACTTTCCCTCTTCCATTTTTATTGATGGCCATTAATGGTGTTTTAGCACCCTGGAGAAGCAGTGGTCCTTAATAAAATAAATAAATAAATAAACAGCCCATTTCATTTTCTTTACTGAGATTGGCCAAAGGAAAAGGGGATCCAAGTTCATGGTTTCGATTATTGATTAGGCTTGGATCATAAGCAATGTTTGGGGTAGGAAAATGGTGAAATCTTAACTTATTGTTTAGATGTATTTTGGGGACTAGATTTTTGAAGATTTGGATTTATTTTGTTCTTTCTTTAATAAATCAATAGAGTTGGACTTATTGGTTTTAATGATCATAGGGTATAATAATTATCATATTTCATCTTTTCTAAAATCTTTTTTTTTTTTTTTTTGTAAAAGAAATTGTTATGCTTTTAGCCACTGTATTGTAAGCTAGTTTATTTTAAAGATCCATATCATGGGAATAAAAGGAGAAAAAAGAGGGGATTTTGGATATTCTAAATATTCATGATAAAGGAAATATATATATATATATATTTTGAACCCTTGGATTTGACAAATCAACGGTCGGATCGGACCCAAAAATTCTAGGGATCTTCTCATCGATATATGTAATGTTTTTAATAGTTTGGATCTTTGAAATAACTAGAAATCAAGGGTTTTAATTAAACTTTTAGTTTATGTTTTAATCATGATTTTAGGTGTTGGATCATTGGGACCCTTTTTGGGTTAACCAATTTGACTCTATATGATCCCTTGGTGCACCGTTTGTTAATCTTGGATTAAATATTAATTTTGGTATGGATATGATTAAATTCCAGCAACCATAAAGTTCTGTTTTAATGGTTTTAAGGTGCTGGAATGGTAGATTTAAATCTAAATGAGTCTTGGTTTAATGGGCTAAGCCCAAAACCTAACCCTAGTACACCAATTGATCACATATGGACAAATTGTAATGTTTTTTCTTTTCTGATATTTATATGTTAAATTTAATTAAAGGACCAAATTAAATTGTTAATATTTGTTTAAATGAATTAGGAAGTGTGGCCACACCCTTGGTTAAGTTAGAAGCCATTTTGGCTAGACTAGTGGACTAGTCTAGTTGGTTATGCTAGGTTTATGTGTTGTAGTGGCTAAAATGGGTTTTTATGAATTAAATGGGGCCATAACCAATAGTTATACACTTCAATTAAGTCATTGGTCAGTAGGTTAAATCCCTTTATTAGTGGAGA
The DNA here is from genome assembly GCA_029852735.1 of Persea americana. Lineage (NCBI taxonomy): Eukaryota > Viridiplantae > Streptophyta > Magnoliopsida > Laurales > Lauraceae > Persea > Persea americana. The sequence continues at coordinate 59,227,631 of CM056810.1, forward strand.
TTAAGAACTCGAATAAATATTTAAAGGGGCCATACCCATCAAACCTAGACTAGGCGTCATTGGTTAGTTAGTTGGTAAGTCTAGGTGTGGTTTAGTGACTGATGTATTATACTTAATTCCTCTTTATGGTACTGTTAAGTGTTGTTATGGACCTTAGGACACTTTATAAATCATGTGGACCCCACCTTAAATCATAAGATTTAATAATTAGTAAGTTTAGAATGTTAAATGGCTAGACTAGGTTCCCTAGTGGACCTTGGTGTGTTAGTCTTCACTTCGATGATTAATTGGTTAAGAAATTGGGTTTAATTTATTTTAAAATATGGTTGATAACTAAAATTTAAATAATTGGTGTTTAATAATTATAATTTATTTTTGCAGCATAATTCACATTTTAACGCCTTTTTTCTCAAGTGGTTAGTAAAGCTCCATTAAAGGCAAGTTTCAATTACTTTCTAAAAATGTATATACGTAATTGGTGATATGGTAATAGTATTATGGACATTATGGTATGTTGCCTAGCATTCTAATTATGGAAATTTCTATATGTTGTTATTTATTGCAAGTTTTGCATAACGTGCTATTTATGGAAAGTCTGTATGGCATTCTTTTAACATTGAAAAACGTATAATGATACATGTGTTGATGATAAATGATTGTAACACTCACTCCATAAGATATTAATTAATAATATTGATTGAAAGGGATGAACCATAAGAGTGCATTTAGAAAACAAACAAAACTAGGGACCCTAGTTCCACAGCCCCACTACGTTGTATAACCTCCACGGGAGGACATCTTATTGTGTGGTGGTCCAGTGCAGTGTAGTGATTAGTGATCGGTTACCTATAGTAGGTAATCCGAAAATGACCTTTGTCTTGGAGGGGTTAAATTCTGAGACACTTCGCAGATGGGTGCACTGTTGGACTGGTCAGTGACACAAAGACCCAAGCTAGTGTAGGGATTGATATTTTGTAATGATTTTTAAGTGAGTGATTGACCAATATGGAAGGGTATGTCTTAAAGTATTAAAATGGCTAAGTGACAAGTGAATAGTGCTAAGTGTAGTGTATTGTCACATGGGTTCAATGAAAGGTTCAAATATAATGTTGGGACCCTAAATTCCATATCAAGAAGTGACTTATATCATATGACATTTAAAGAAATGTTGCTAACCCATTATTTATTTTATGAAAAGTTGTCATTAAAGTAATGCCATTTCATTTATTGTTTATCATATGTGCATCATCATTATCTTATACCTTTTATAATATATGTTTTGGTTTGTAATTGTTATCTTGCGGAGTACTATTGTGCTCATTACATTCCACCACCACAGATGATGTGCAAGCGAGTGAGGATGTATAGGACCCAGGAATTGAGGGTGAAGAGGAATATGAGCATGTGCCACAGTATGGCTATGATGATGCCATTCTGGATGGTCAAAATGAAGATATTTAAATTTAAGACATTAAGTTTATTTCTGTTGAAGACTTTATTAGTTTATTTTGGGATTGATGTATTTAATTAATTTTCGTACTTGGTTTATTTGGTGTAAAAACTGTTGGATTGTTATTTATGGTTATGATCTTGGCTTATCTGATATATGAATGGGCAATGTAGTTTACACATGATTATTGGTTTAAAAAAATTGGCCCACTTTTATACAATTGAGTGGCCTTAGATGACTGGGTCATCTGGTATCACGTCGGATCCATGATGTCGGATCTTGGGGCGTGACACTTGTTATGGTTAATTTGATTATATATGCTAATTGGGTTGAATGGACTTTAATTGTGGATGATTTAATGAATGGATGGAGTGCGGGTTGAGAGAGAGAGAGAGAGAGCATGGAGGCTCTTCTCATGTAGGTACATGCCTTGGAAAGGCTTAGGAAGGAGGGGGATGAACCCTAGGTGAATGAGATAGAAAATACCTTGAATTAGGCCAAATTTTGCTTTAGCTCGGGCTCAGGTAGCAAGCAGGCTCACTCTAGCGGGCTTAACCCTTGCTAGAGCTAGCTTTGCTACTGTTTTGGAGCCCAGGCAGAATGCATTCTCACTATAGCGAAACTTTCTCTCGCTATAGCGAGACCGCAACAGTAACGTCCACTTCAAACGGGCATAACTTTTGACCCATTTGTCGAAATTTGGAGTTCTATATACCGTTGGAAAGCTCTTGAAGTGTAAAATCCAATGGTATACTTATCTTGATGATCAGATATTGGGAAAGGAAGTGGGTACTAGATCAATGAACCAAGCGCTTATCTCTTTTGGAAGGGACTCTAAACCTAGTTGGACCCCTAGGTTGACACTCATTGACCTTACCCTTGCATGACCAATTGGGGAAAATGAAAACGGAGCATGTTTTGGCTTGGTGTGCTTCGTTGGTTGTCCAGGATTTTCCGTATATTAACGTAACTTGGCTGAATGCATGTGGAAATGAGTTAATTGGTGCCCAACAACTTTCGTACACCATGGGCCCACCAAATTAGGAAACCATTGACTCATTCTCCATACGTACTCCGTTGCGTACACATTCGATACATGGTGGACAACTCTTGACTTAGGACTGGCTTGTTCTTTACTATTGGCTCGCGAATCTTGTATCCGTACTTTGTCGTACCTTGTATACTCTATCTTGTATACTTGTATAATTTGTAACTTAACTTGTAAAAATAGGAATTGACCAGACTTAGAGTATATCCTTAGGTACCTTTGTCTTGTATTGATGAACAAGTGTGGATAGACTTTGAGGATGACTACTCATGGAACTTAGAACTCGACTTATATCTTGGCTTGATTTGGAGTAGCCCTAGGCTTGCTATCTTGTACTCTGAACCCATCCACGTGTACTGTCTTGGAACTTGTGTCATATACAAACCATCACCATCTTCTTGCATTCATGACTAGCTGCAGACTGATGCTTGAGTGGGCCGATTACTCGGGCACTAGGGTGGGCAGTCTGCTTTGGACGGTGTCCATGGCGCAAATAGCTGGGGGCGGGCTTGGACTGTGCTGCTATTTCTAGGACCGGGAGCTAGGATCCCCCTAGAGCCGGACTTTGGGTATTCGTAGTCAGCTTGGACGTCACTTATACCCCCGGGAGGTGGCTTAGACATCCTCGGAGTCTCCTCTTGCTTACATCGCATTTCATGGATGGTTACTCTTGTTTATCTTACTAGGACTTATCTTGTTACTTGATTCTCGTATTACTCATGCTTTATGCCTAGCTTGTACATTGTTATCTCATAATCATGTACCTGTCTTTACTCTCATTTGAAACATGTTATGAATAATGTATAATGCTTATCTCCTTGCCAACATATTGTTGATCATTTATCCCATGGTGTGCAGAAGACCCCTACTACTATTATGCAGACCCGGATGCCGAGGCAATCCCAGAGGATCCTCAACCGGGGAGGAAGACGAGGTACGAGAGTGGGGTGCCGATGATGAAGCTTAGCATCATCACCCCCGGCACTAGTGCGTGTCACACGGGGATATCTTTCATCGTGCCTCCATCTCATCTTTTGGAGACTCCTATACTTTTGTACTTACCACACTTTTGTATATCTTTTGTATCAAGACCTAGATTTTTAGGATGGTCCTGATGTTTATAAACTTTATATATTTTCTCTTTTCAAACTTGAATATAGATAATGGAATGAAATCTATGTTTGCTTTGGAATCTCTATAGGTTTATCGAATGGGTTCCCTGGATAAGTCCCGTCGATTAATTTGTTAATGAGGGTCGACTACACAATCCTCACAACGGACTTTGATCCTTGGGCGTTAAGGGAAAAAATAATAATAAAAATTAATTAGCTCTAAATTTCATACCCCGGATCTGGTTTAATTAATAATCGGGTTCGGGGTCGTGACAACAGACACTAGCAAATGATGCTCGTGCTGATCAATGGCAAGCAAGAGAAAGACATTTGATTTCTTAATTTCAAAATCCTGATTAAATTCTAGTTATATCTTGAGATTGTGTTTATTCAATTGCTTCTCCGTAACCGCATAACTCAATTGACAAAAAATAGGAAAAATATGCAACTTTATTGAACTATTGTAAACTTTAACATCTCATTCAAATTAGAAGAACTTCTACTTTATCTTTTACAATTCTCATTATCCAAATCATAATCAATGATTGAACGTAACCAATAATACAATCCACATATTAAAATGTTGTAATATAGCTTGCTTATGAGGTTTGAAAATGATACAGGTGTACTGGTAACGCCCCCAGCCCGAGATCCACATAATCACGCATGAGTACCGAGGAGCTACATTATATGGGGATTCGAGTCAACCAACTCACGTACATTTTTTTCCCAAGCAAGATTTTCTATAGAATTCATGTCACGCCCCGAGATTCGAGCCTTGGGGCCCTCAAATTTTGTGACGCAACGGTCCCATAACAAGACATGTGGGGTCAAACTCTAAAGGGATTTTCCATTAACATAAACTAAAGAAATTTAATGACTTATCTACTGGTCAAATGCCAACATATAACTTCTATTCACAAGAATGAAATCAATATATGGAGTCCTAATTATTACATTCGGTCTAATGAAAACTAATAAAACCGGTCAAATCAAATATCTGTAAATAAATCCACTAAAAGTTAAACTGGTGACGGGCTGCCCAAGGTTACACACGTTCCGCATGGCCATCTACTACTCCTCACCATCATGATCTACCTCGAAATTTGACAAAAAAAAAAAAAAAAAAAAACCATGACAACATGCATATGAGTATAAGACTTCGCAAGTAACTGAAAGTCCGGAATCCGAACCCTAGAGGGGGGTGAATAGGGTGACCTAGACTTTAGTGACCAATTATACCAAATTTCAACTTCTTTAAATTGATTAGTCACTGGTGATGATATAGAACTAAAGTGCGGAAGCTAACAAAAACAATTAGAAAGTGCGGAAGCTAACAAAAACAATCAGCACAAAGCATTCACCATAATAGTATGATTTATAGTGGTTCGGTCTCAGTGCCTACTGTCACGGCTCTAAACCTGGGCTCCTGCAGCAGCCTAACCTCGGGGAGCGTGAATGAGAAATTAAGTAACAATTATATTTTTCCCAGGATCTGCGTGCGTGAGGAAGACAAAATTCCAACATTTCATGCATATTTTTGCAGAAGCTTTCGTGACGTTGCGACCCAGAGCCGTGGCTATCGGATTCCATGTCGCACTCAACCATTAGCGCCGTGGCTATCGGATTCCATGTCGTACTCAACCATTAGCATACATCTATTATATCAAGGCTCATATCGGACTAGAACGAACCATCACAACAAAATACAAAGCTGACAGTAACAGGATATTTCATTCCCACATGTTCAAGTTACAAATTATCAATGTGTATTAATTAAAATCCCAAACAAAGGGCTAATAACAGCCATACAAATAACAAGCTAAACAAAATACTACCCCAATTATGACTTAGCTCCGACGTTGAGCTTAATGTCTACATGACATAACCGACACTACAACCTGTAAACTCATGGCTCCCCAGCCAACACATGCACTTAGCTCGGGGAGAAGAACCTGCTACCTAGAGCACCAAACAAATATGGTCAGACACGACGGTTTGGCAGGTGATTGAGATGGATAATACTTATATTGAATATTAAAACATGTGATAATCATGTTATTTGATCAAAACTGCATCTATTTAAAACGTGTATAAAACATGGATATCTGACAAAACATGCATTTAAAACAAAAGCTACGAGTATACACGAAGCACACGTAAAAGCATGATATGCGCATAAAACGCAGCATGGTCTCGAATTGAAATCTCCAAGTAAAACATGTATAAATCGAGCTAACATAGTGGGGCAAAAGCCGGATGATAAAACAGGCTAGAAAACGAAGTCGAATGGATAACAAAGCATACTGACATATTGGCAACCACATGAACTAAATTCTCCATCACCAAAGTGACAGAGCACGCTAAGCATATATATACATAGTCTCCGGCACACGAGGTGACATGAGCACTCTAGGGACTAGTATAGCTGGTCATCACGCTAGCCACATGCAAATAACACGCTAAAGAAACCCAAGTTACAGTTGGCTAAGAGATTGATTAGGACCCCAAGCCGGTGGATCTAGCTGACAAGGTGGCCCAAGCTGAGTGGTGCCGACTCACAAATCAAAAGCGCACGAACACACAAAATATGGTGAGGAACTACTCAAACAGGCCAAGTCACAAGCACACACACTAAAATAAGAGTAGTCCTCCCGAGATACCCATAAAAAGCTCACTGGAACACACGGACTTGCAAAACTGATCGTTTTGGCTAAAACAAGCTAAATATTGAAATTGGTTATTTTAGGTCAAAATAAGCTAAAATAGCCCAAAGCTGATTGTTTTTAGTCGGAACGAACCAAATAACCTAAAACTGATTGATTTAGTTGAAATCGAGCAAAATAATCTAAAACTGATTATTTTCAATCTAGAACGGGCAAAATCATTAAAAGTGCTTTTTTTAGGCAAAAACGAGTAAGATAAAATGAAAAGTGGGCTTCCACATGTATGCCGGACCACACATTGAGGCGTCATGACTTAGTTCAATGTGTATAAAGACCTCATATGTCAATTTTTATTTTTGGCTTGGCACTCCAGAAGATCAAGGACATTTCAAGCATCCCATACACATTGATAAATCAAAACAAACTCAATATATCTATGGGATGAGGTTTCTCTTCCATTCCAACTCCATACATCACTTCCTAAGTCCCACCATAGAATTAGGGCTCAAAACATACATTTCCAAATATTTAAAACACCATTTTCAAGTTCCAAAATAAACCCAGGCTAGAAGGTGGGTTGGCTCGAGCGAACTTGGGTTGGCCCAAGCCAACTGCTCTCTGGATGGGGTTTGTTAGCAAGTTCGCTCGAGCGAACTGCTCTTTGGGACGGTTGGCTCGTGTGAACCCAAGGTCGACTCAAGCCAATTGGCCTATGGATGGCGTTGGCCCAAGCAAACATATGCTGGCTTGAGCGAACTCTATAAGGGGCCAAATTTCGGTGCAGTTTGGGGCTCTTCCTCCCTCACTTCCATGCCCCCTTTGAGCCACAATTTTTTCTGCATAAAGGGGGCCACCTTGCCTTCTCAAAACCACATTTCCCCTCCATCAATCACTCCACATCAACACATAAGAATCCATCCATTTCAACCTCATTCCTCATAAGGAAAACCCATCATACATGAAGCCCAATTGAAATTAAACACGTCATAGAATGAAGACATAACTTAACACTTTAAGTAAGCTCAACTAAAGGAAGAAACTCATCAAGCATGCCCCTTTACAAGATCAATTAAAACCATGGACATGAAATCGATATAAATGTAGCAGTAAAACATTAAAATTCATAAATGTGGGCATGCTCAAGCAATCACATTTCAGCCACTTGCCATAGTCTCCAATGCTCCCCAATTAGCCTCTAATCCTTCCAATTAGACCTCAGCACACCTAACACAAGAAACCCCCAAATACACCCAACTTAGAACCCTAAAATGGCAAACCAATTAAGGAGTAGGGAAGGGCATGCAAGAAGAGAGAAATGAACTCTCTAAGGTTAGGAGAGACCAAATATAGAAGATGAAGATGACCTCTCACATGTAGAGGCTTCAAATGAGAAAGGGTTGCTCAATGGAGGTCTTGTTGCAACTGGATTTTCTTCTCAAGAGCATCAATGGAGAGCTAGAGGGAAGGAGAAGGAGATGGTGAGCTCCAATCTCCATTTAGCAAGTTTGGAGGTGAGATTAGAGAGAGAAAACAAGAGAAAGAAGAAAGGGGATGAAAAACCCCAATTTCTGCTGGAGCTCCCCCCTCCCCTAAGCTAGGACGATTTGGGAGAGAGGAGGGAGAGGGTGGGCTTATATAAAGAGTGTGGGGTGGGCCCCACTACACTTCAAACTTTTCAATGGTTAAAACATCGATTTCTGGGCCCCGGATGCGATCGACGAAGCAAGGAAACATGTTTATTCTAAAATCTAGTTTTTAAAAAGCATATTTTTGGCATGGTTTTGAGATCTCAAAATTTGGGTCCACATTCATGTGAAAAGACCGATTTGCCCCTATGGCTTGAAAAACGGGTTTTCGGAGCTTCAAATAGGTACGGAGTGAACACGAAATTTGTAGGGAATGAAGAAACTAGTCAAACGAAGCCGAAATGGGAATTTATGGAAATCAAGAAGAACCTCCCCACACTGACCACGCAAAACACATAGGACCCCACGGTCACAAACTAGGTTCACTGGCTTTCAAAACTCTCGAAAGCTAATGAAAAGCCATTCTAACACACAAACTCAACCAAACAACCACTAATCCCACTTAAAAAACTAATCCACAAATTAAACGACACTAATCCTGGAAATTAGGGGTCAGGGTCTTACATCCTCCCTCCTTTAGAACATTTGGTCCTCCAAATGAACTAAACCAACCCAAAAATAAGTGGGGATATTGGTCCTGCACTTCGAAAGAAAAACCTCAAATGGCTACTCCAACTTAGTCCCCTCGAAAGCGCATGAACTCACTGGGTCATCATTGTCTGAAACATTGTCTTTAAACATTGATACTGCTAATGCACAATTGCAATACCCCGGTCAAAAATGGCGGTGAGACGAGTCTGTGGTTGAGGTCTCTCATTTCTGTTGAAGATATCATACGGTCTAAGAGTTTTACTCGGTAACTTGTTCCTCTGACACAATCAATGTTCGAAGAATCCATCCGTTAAACCCCTGACACCCTTCAGATGTTCTTGCATAACCTCGAATGTGTTACTTGTCTTGTCCGTCAATGTCGGTCCAAGAAAATGAAAGAACCGACTCATTCCGATGTACTGTCGCCTTGTCTCTATCGCTCTGTCTCTGTCGTAAAACACTGCACATAATGTCATTCAAAGCTTGCATGAAAGCTGTCATCATGGATGGACTCAAATAGAAGCAATCTCTATCCCCGTTAGTCTCGGAATCCCAATGCATGCTCTTGCGAATTCTTCGAACTCTAGTCTTATCCTTCTGTCTGCCCTTGGCTTTGAAAAATCGGTGACGCTGAGTGCTACCAGATGTCTCTTACTTCAGGCAATGTTGTCCAGTCCTCGGGACAATCCTGCCATCTTTATCAAAGTTGTCGAAGTCAGGTGAATGGCTTGGAAATCTGTCACTTCTTCATATGCTAAGCTGACTCAATCAAATGTTTGGACGGTAATCTGAACACTTCACCAATTTCCTTCTGCTCGTTGAAATCTCAAGGTTCACATCTCTGTAGGTTTCCAGCTCCGACTTAGTCTGTTAACAAACCAAATGTTACGTTGTTCTGTATGTTGAGACTTCCATAGATTGCCTCTTTAGATCTCACTCTTTAGGTCTTCTGCCTTTGACATGCCTAACCGATCTTGGAAATCCAATCGGTGTTTACAATCCTAAGGTTAAATCTTTCTTCGCTATACTCAGAAGTTCATGCTTGCTCTGATTCTATCTGCTTGTTGCCCTTGATCCTTTGCACAACAGTTGGTCTCTGACATTGACATGCTGGTCAACTTCACCATTCTTCAATGGTTGAAACTCTACACTCAGTCTTACAACTGCTCTATCTATGACGACATGTGCCCCGAGTGGTACTTGACCGAAGGTCACCATCCTCGAAATGCTCGGACTTCTTAGAATTCTTCGACTGACCTTGTCCATAAGTGACGATTCTCCAACTTACATATGTACATTGCTCAATCCGATGTTCTTCATGTCAGTAAAATATGCAAAAATCTTCGTTGTTAGGCAATCAAGTAGAGGTCCTTTCTGCAGTCGACTCCCTCATTTGCTGATGAAATTTGACTTCACATGCTTCTAACCACACAATTGATGCTTTCTGTTGGGTCTGCTCCACCACATTGCTACACTTGTTGAAAATTCCCGAATAATTCTCCAACAAAACTAATCAAATTCGAGAAATCTCTGACTCTTGCCATCTCCTTCGAGCTTTTCAACCTGAAAATCGTTTCGAACTTCATGAGATCAACCACTGACCAGGCTTCTAAGGTCTTTTGACTTAGGAAATTGGCTCAGGTTTAACTCGAACATCTGTACTTACTTGCCTTGGCTTGCCACATGACGGTCATCAATTAATTGAAACAGTCTTGAAGTGCTGCTCACGCTTCTCGTTGACTAACAACTGTACAAGTCTTCTCTCACTGCCAATATCTGTGCCACTGAAGAAGCTAAAAACTCTGCCAAAGTCCTTCGAAAACCAAGTGCTGAGCTGATAAAGCCTCAAACTCTGACGCGAACACGAGCAAAAGATACTAAAGCACATTCTCCCCCACTAGAAACGAATTTGGTCCTCCAAATTCCCTAACAAGAACAAAATGGAAGAGACAAGGTGTCAGACCCCAACCCAGATTAGCTCGATTAGTGTTAATTAAGCGAGTGTTTACTCTTAAGAGAGTTTAGTGATCGTTGGGTTAGAATGGTTTGATTTAGCCTTGGTATTAGTTTTGGGAATTGTGAGAGCGTTGGTCGAGTCAGACATGCACAGGGACGCCCTAATTGCACGTGTAAGCATGGGAGATCAATTCTGGATTTTTGTCAAATTGTGATTTTGATTTTTTCTGAATGGTTTTATTATTTTCAACAACTTTCGTATCAGTCCTTCCTTGTTCGGAGCCTAGAAACCTATGTTTTGGCCAAACGGGGGTAAAACTGTCTTTTCACACCCAGATCTGGACACGACTTTCGAAATCCCAAAACCATGTCAAAAGTATACTTTCTGGAAACTAGATTTTCAAGGATTGTTTTTGTCAGACCCCAACCTAGATTAGCTCGATTAGTGCTAATTAAGTGCGTATTTAGTTTTAAGAGGGTTAGTGATCGTGGGGTTAGATTATGGTTTGATTTAGTTTTGGAATTAGCCTTGGGAATTTTGAGAGCGTTGGTTTTAGTCAGACACGCTCAGGGATGCCCTAAGTTCACGTGTGAGCATGGGAGGATGATTCTGGATTTTTTATTTAAATTGTGATTTAGATTTATTTTGAATGGTTTTATGATTTCCTACGACTTTCGTATTTAGTCCGTCCTTATTCGAAGCCCAGAAACCCGTGTTTTAACCAAAAAAGGGTAAAAGTGTCTTTTCACACCCAAACCAGGACACAATTTTCGAAATCTCAAAAACATGTTAAAAAGTATACTTTTTGGGAACTAGATTTTTAAGGACCAAAAAGTATACTTTTGACATTTTTTTAGATTTCGATAATTGTGTCTAGGTTTGGGTGTGAAAAGACACTTTTACCCTTTTTGGCTAAAACACGGGTTTCTGGGCTTTTGAACAAGGACGGACAAAATACGAAAGTCGTAGAAAATCATAAGACCATTCAAAATAAATCAAAATCACAATTTAAATAAAAAATCCAGAATCATCCTCCCATGCTCATACGTGAACTCAGGGCATCCCTGAGCGTGTCTGACTAAAGCCAACGCTCTCAAAATTCCCAAGGCTAATTCCAAAACTAAATAAAATCATATTCTAACCACACGATCACTAACCCTTTTAAAACTAAACATGCACTTAATTAGCACTAATCGAGCTAATCTGGGCCGAGGTCTGACATCCTTCACCCCTTAGGGCATTTAGTCATCCAAATAAAAACAAATTTACCTCTGGCAACAAATGTGGATACTTTCTCTGAACTAGCTCTCTCAATTCCCATGTCGCTTCCTCCGGCTTGTGGTTTTCCTAAGGCACCTTGACCCAATGAATAGTCCGATTTCTCAATTCCTGTTCCTTTGTATCAATGATTCTGATCGACCTTTTCACATATGGAGCATCTTCTCGGATTTCTAATGGTTCGTGTCGTAGCACATGAGAAGGATTCAAAACATATTTCTTCAACATAGAGACGTGAAAAACGTTGTGTACCCCGGAGAGTTCCGGCGGTAACACAAGCCTATATGCAACGTCTCCAGCCTTGCTCAGAATTTCATACGGACCGATATTCCTTCTTGCTACCTTACCCTTCTGTCCGAACCTCAGAGTTCTTCTAACAGGTGATACCTTAAAAAACACCTTATCACCCTCTTGAAACTGCACGTCCCTTCGACGAGTAGCAGCATAGCTCTTATGCCTACTTCGGGTGACCTTCAAATGCTCTTGAATTAACTTGATCTTATCACTAGTCTCCCCAACAATTGTCGGTCCATGAAAACTGCGAACATCGACTTCTTCCCAGCAAACTGAGGTTCTGCATCTTCAGCGACAGAGTGCTTCGAAAGGTGCCATACCGATGGTAGAGTGGTAACTATTGTTGGACGCGAACTCACAGAGTGGCAAGTATTTATCCTACTAAACCTTGAAATCTAGCACACAAGCACGTAGCATGTCTTCGAGAGTCTGTATAGTCTGTTCTGATTGACCATCAATTTGTGGGTGATACGCTGTGCTGAATTTCAACTTGGTGCCCATAGATTCAAGTAGAGTCTTCAAAAACCTTGAAACAAATCTGATATCTCTATCTGAAGTGATGGAGACGAGCTGACCATGTCTACTGATGATCTCATCAATGAACAATTCTGCAAGTGGTGCCATGTGCATCTTACTCCCTATCTTCATTAGAATGAAATGAGCATACTGTCACGCCCCCGAACCGAGGCCACGGCGCGGTGAGCTAGAAAATTCCGCCCGCACGCGCTAATTAATTTCCCATAGGATTCCGCGATGAGGATTCCAGACGATCCATCACAACCTATCAATCAATTTCACACGAATAATAATGTAAGGAAGCATGTAGCAAAACTAAAATCAGATGAATCACAAGATAAATACACATGCTTGCATCAAACGGATAAATATATACATAAGTATAACCCAAAGTTAAGTTAAAGTTGTGAGTGATGGACCCGTCTTTTTCTTTCTCGCCTTCCTCCGTCCCGGGTCCGCCGGGGTGCGGCGGGGCGAAGAGAAAAAAAAGAGCAAGCATCAACATTTTTTTTTTGTACGGGTATGCCAGATTTTCTATTCTACTTGGAATTTGAAGTGGTGATCCGGAGATTCACCTTCACATGTAGAAAGGGAAATCAACTTTTTTCTAACTTTCCATTGCACATATATTTTAAAGAAAGAGACAAGGTTTTAAAATGCCGTGAGAGGCGATTTTGTTTAATTTGCCGTGAAAGGCAGTTTTGTGCCGTAGAAGGCGATTTTGTGCCGTAAAAGACAGTTTACAAATCTCATCAAAATGTAAAGACAAGAAATGTGATTTTTATGTCTCTTTTAAAAAAATACAGTACAAAAGAAAAGTAAGAAAAGGAATCTGACTTCTCAAGCGATTGTGGGGACTCGTTCAGATCGACGGTCGCAAGTCATGTATGGGCTCCTCCATCGTCCTTCAGATGAGAACACTTGATGCTTTGATTCACTTGGCTTGGCTTGGACCTCAGATTTTTAGAGGACAAAGACCAATGGAAGGTCTTATATCCAATAAAAAAACCAAGTAGACGGGCTGAAAAGCCGCATCTAGGCCATGTTGGATAGAAGAAGAGAGGAGATCTTTGGGGGGTGGCCCCCCAAGGGACTTCGATCACCTTGTAGTGCTTGCAGCAGAGTTTCTTCAAGGTAAGAGCTTCTGTTTTGCAGAGAATTCTTCAGGATAGTTTTCAGACAATTTTTCTGGACCCAATTTTCAAGACCCTTTCCCTTTGGAATGACCGCCTATTTATAGGCTTTTGGTGGCTATTAGGAAGGTTTTATGGGCATTAATGATATTAATGCTCCATGATGGGAGGAGTTACAACATTTAATTTCATAATTTTGTAACTCCTTTTTCTTGGATTTTGATTGGCCGATGGAGAGTAATGGGCATTTAATCTCCATGATGATGGGAGTTTCATGATTAATTACCATGATTAATCTCCATATTGATAGGAGTTACATGGTTAATTGTCATGATTAATTGGACTTGTAACTCCCATTTCTTGGCTTTTGATTGGGCCGTTCAAAATAATGAGTTAACGACCCTAATAAATTGCCATAAAAGGGTCATTTAACTTCATTAATTGGCTGCTGAGTCGCTTGAAGAGTCGCGGGCCGCGCCGCATCTTTTGGAATTCTTCTTGCGATGATTATCAATGGATCCGTACGTTGCTTGATGTCGGATGACGATGAAAATTCAGACATTGGTTGCCACAAATGGTCCGGCAACATCTGTCCAGTCGATTTCTTGATCGGTCGGGCAGAAAGTGTGCTTTCTTAGTCGGCCGGTTGGCGGTTTCGGAGTGTCCGATGATGATCAAATGATTTTGATAGCGGATCCGTGATGTTGACGAAGATCGATGGATATCATTCCTCAAAAATCAGATTTTAAGAAAATCACAGGGGCCGATCATTACGAAACACGAAAAGAATCGGAAAAACGGACGTTTCGGCGGAAATCCGGCGACCAGGATTTCCAGGGTCACCGGCGACCATGCACCCATGGTCGCCGGCGACGATGGGGCTGGCGACCTTGGACTTTGGTCCATTTTTCGGCCGCCTTCCGGTGGCCGTTTCTTGGTCGTTTCTCGGGCTTTTTCGCTTCTGTTTTCTCCTATATTTTTCTTTGACATTTCTCTTCATTTATTGGCTTGATTCCTATGAAGAAAACCTGTCGAAAGGCTGTGCAAATCAGAGCACAAAGTTTCCTATTTTTTGGAAAAGCCGAAGACTCTGTAGCCGATTTTCCGCCAAGAGTTGAAACTGGGTCAAACGATGTCGGAATGACCTGAAATTTGAGGTGAAGCTTCTTGGGCATTAGATAGGACCAACCATGGGCTTTTATTTGAGTTTTGAAGCCGTTTGGGGTCCCGTCGATGCTTGACTTGATTTCACCGTGCGGAAGATGTCGAGCTTTAATGTACGGTCATCCGATGTCCGATTCACCTGAAATTTGATGGGGAGCCTATTGGAGTCATTTTGAGATGATCCATTAGCTCTGATTTGGGTGCCATGGTCCCGGGGAGCTTTGTCGCCGGTAGGCTTGATTTTTCTTCGGAGCATCAAAACCGGGTCAAACGTTGTCGGAATGACCTGAAATTTGACGTGCAGCCCTTTGGAAGCATGCAGAAGCTACTCATGTGTTTTGTTTGATGAGTGGCGGCATCAGAGGTTCTCGCCACCGGAAGGCTTGATTTCGCCGTTCGAGAGTTGATGGAGGGTCAAACGGTGTCGGTTTGACTTGAAATTCGACATGGAGCCTTTTGGAGGTATTTTGAGACCATCCATAGACTCTGATCGAAGATTTAATGTATTTGACATTGTCGCCGTCGGGAGCTCCCGCTCAGTTGTTGGAGGATTGAAGTTAGGCCAGATGGTGTCGAAATGGCCCGAGACTTCATGTGTACCCTTCTTTTGGCTACTTTGAAAGATCTTGTAGTTTTTGTCTGGTTCTGTCAAGATCTGATGCTTGAAGTAGCTTTGCCTGTTTGTAGTAGGATGCGGCTCCATATAGCTTTTGATGTTGATGAGGCAAAGTGACATTTTTGGTGTCAACAAATGCCCCCTCGAGGTACAGCGACGAATCGCATAGCTTTTGCAGTCGATGTGCCTCGAAGAAAACTTTGGAGGAGAACTTCTGACTTGACCAATAGTCTCTGAGCATTTTTCTTGATAGTGTAGCCTTTTGAGTTTCCAAGGGACTTTTATAGCAGTGGGAGACATCACGTACCATCTCAAGGCAAAATTTTGAAAATGACATTTGGGTTGGGTTTTTGGGTTTTGGATTTTCTTTTTGACCTTGTGAACCTAAAGGCTTTTTGTTGCGCATCAGGCGGTCAAGAAGGTTTTTGGTTTTTGACCTTGTGACCTAACAAGCTGTATGTGGCAGGTTAGGGGGTCGGGTTTTGAATTTTGATTTTGGTCTTGTGACCTAACAAGCTGTATGTGGCAAGTTAGGGGATCGGGATTTGGTTTTGGTTTTGGCCTTGTGACCGAACAAGCTAAGAACCCGGATTCGAAGAAGATCTCCGTTATGCGAGAGAATTTGAGGGTATTCTTCGCAAGCACAGATGCCATTCATTCTGACATTGTGCTGAGGAGAGATCTCGCTGTTTACCTCACTTATTGGCTGGGTGAGGCTGTTTTTACTGGAGGAGATGGAACGCACATCAGGCCGCATTGCATTTTTCCGGCTTGTCAGATAGCGTTGGAGAGCGGCTTGCTTTGGTGCCTGCTCTTTACTCCTATTTGTGTACCGAACTGCAGGCTGCTGCTTTCCTGGTTCGGCTTGGGCTTCCCATGAATAGGGTATTTTCTGCCCACATTTTCTATTCGTGGTATGTATACCACTGTCCCAGTTTCCACCGATTGGGTGCTGCTTAGGACGATGATCCATTTATGATTCGATTGGCTAGAGGGAAGCCTATTTCCGAATCTCTTTTATTTGCCCGCTTGAGGATCCGACGATTCTGGGACGTCGAGATGGGGCAGTCTTTAGTGAAGCTTTCTCCGGGTTTGAGGAAGAAGGCTTTTGATTTTGGTGTCTCCCGTGATTCGACCAGGGCAGGGTCTGGGAGACACTATTCTTTGACAAATGCAGAGAGGAGCTGGCTTTTTAACATACGTGTCGGCACGATGGTGTACCACAGACATCTTTTCGTTGACATCCAGCCGTATGTTCCCTCGCGTTTTGCCATGCAGTTGGGCTTCTCTCAAGGCGTTGTTGGAGCGCCTTCGAGCAAAGTGAAGCGTTTTGGAGGTCTGCAGGACGGGAGAAATGCATGGGCCTTTTATAGCGCGGAAGACACTACTGCCCTGATTTCTTATCCTGAGTTGCCTACTTTCCGGACGGCTGGCTTCACAAAATGGTTTGTGGAGAGCTTTTCAGCATACCGGGGGCTTTCCAAGAAAGAGCTTGATGTGAAGCAGTCTTCCGGGAAGGGCCTTGGGAAGTCAGACGGCGTTCGCCGAGAAGAAGTTCTGGCTTTCCTTTCTGGAGAAAGGCACAGAACAGGTTTTCTCGAGGAAAACCACTGGAGAAAGGCACAGAAGTTCTGGCTTTCCTTTGGATTTGTGGGCAAAAACCATTGGCCTTTTCACCACAAGAACCAAGTCACCATTTTTGTGGGCGCGTTGCCTGACCCTTTTGTCAAAAGATCCTGCCATGCGTGCTTGGTAAAGCTCAACGCTTTGTAGAGCTTCGAGTCGTTTTTCATCGAGGTTATCCAGTTCTTGGAGTCTCAATTTGACGTTGCTTTCTTGCGTCATTTCATTTTGTAGAGATACCCTTAAAGAAGGAATTTGTACCTCTAGGGGGACAACTGCTTCACATCCATAGACCAATGAGAATGGTGTGCTATGGGTTGGTCCTCGAACGGTAGTCCGGTAGGCCCATAAAGCTTTAGGCAGTTTGTCGCTCCGGTCTCTTTTGTGAGTAGAGACCATTTTCTTGAGAATTTTGCAGAGTGTCTTGTTGAAGGCTTCTGCTAGTCCATTCGCTGCCGGGTTATACGGAGTCGAAGGACAACTTTGGATTTTGTATTTGTCGTAGAACCTGTAGAATCTGTGATCCCGGAATTGTGGTCCGTTATCATGGACGAATCTTTTAGGTATGCCGAAGCGACAAATGATGTTGGTTCGTAAGAATTGAAGGACTGACGAGGTCTTCATTTCACTGAACGCAAATGCTTCTGACCACTTGGAGAAATAATCCGTAGCGGCAAAGATGAAGCGATGACCTTTGCTTGACGGGGGAGAGATAGGACCTAGATGTCCATACCCCAGGCTTCGAAGGGCCATGAGATCGCTGTAGGATGTAGCCATTCTGGAGGCATGTGTACATAATCTCCATGAACTGGGCATTGTTGGCAACGTTTAGCAAATTGTATTGCTTCAGCCACCATGGTAGGCCAATAATAACCAAACCTTTTTATCTGATCGTAGAGCTTGGGACCAGCCTGATGGGCTCCACAAAGACCAGCATGAACTTCTTTTAGAGTTTCTTCCGCCTCTTGTTGTGACAAGCAGCGTAGAAGTACTCCATTGAAGGATTTTCTGTAAAGCATTTTGGAGGGAATATCCAAATGAAAGTTTGGGGCTCGTCTTTGGATACTTACCCGCTCTTTTGGATCTTCAGGTAGGATTCTGAACATAATATAATCAATGAACGGATCTCTCCAGTCGCCTATTGGAGGTTTAAGGATGGAAATCCGACCTCCGACCACTTGGTGGCATTCAACAACTGCTTGGTGTGTGTTGAGAGGAGGGAGAATCCTTCTCTGACACACTGTAATTTGCATGTTTTCCCCTTCTTGGGTTGCCATGGATGCAGCAAGTCCAGCCAGGGCATCTGCACGGATGTTTTCACCTTTGCGGATGTGGGTGATGTGACAGATGTCAAAGTTTTGACGAAGCGATTGCGCCTTGTTGTAGTAAGGCAACAGATCAGGCTTCCTGATTTCATATTCCTGATTCATCTGGTTGACGATCAGTTGAGAATCCCCAAATGCTTCCAGCATGGCGATGCCAGATTCGAGGGTGAGTTCCAATCCTATAATCAGAGCTTGGTACTCAGCTGCATTATTTGAACATGGTTCTAGTAGCGAAAATGCGTGTGGAATCATGTATTTATCGGGGCTAACAAAGAGAATGCCAATTCCCGATATCGGCTTTCCTTTTTCATTTGTCCTGGTTGCACCATCGAAGTACATGTTCCAGGAGGCATTTGGTGAGGAGATCTCCACGCTGTAGACAGGTTCGTCTGGGAGATCATCCCTGAGCGGAGAATCTTTAGGCAGTGGATGCTCTGCGAGAAAGTCTGCCAGAGCTTGACCTTTGATTGCTTTCTGTGGTACATACCTAATATCAAATTGTGACAGAAGGATGGAACATTTTGCCAGCCGGGCATTGAGAGAACCTGCTTTTGTGACAAGGACCTTTAAGAGATTGATCCTCGATATCAGGTATATTGTGTTTGACAGCAAATAGTGACGCAGCTTTTATACAGCGAACATCACTGCCAAGCATTCTTTTTCGACTGGAGAGTAGTGATGCTCTGCACCTACTAACATGCGACTGAGGTAGTATAGAGCAGCTTCTTTTCCTCCATCATTTTCTTGTGCAAGTAGAGCGCCCAAAGAATAGTCGAGAGCTCTTGTGTACAAGATGAATGGTTTTCCGGTTGTGGGAACAGCCAACACCGGAGGCTTGGTCAGGTATGACTTGATGTCTTGAAATGCAGCTTCACATTCAGCATCCCAAACAAAGTCTACACCTTTCTTCATCAGGCGAGAAAATGGACGGCACTTTCCTAATAGATTGGAAATGAACCGTCGGATGTATGCCAATCTTCCTTGAAGCCCTTTTAGTTCTCTTAGGGTTCTTGGAGGTGGCATTTCTAGAATTGCCTTGACTTTGATGGGGTCAAGTTCTATTCCAGCTTTCCGAACTATGAATCCGAGGAACTTACCCGATGAGACACCGAAAAAGCATTTGAAGGGATTCATTCGCAGTTTGTGTTTGCCAAGCCGGAGGAAGACTTCTCGAAGATCTTGGAGATGGTCTTCTTTCCTTTTGCTTTTGACGGCGAGGTCATCGACATAACATTCGACCGTCTTGTGCTGCATATCTCGGAATATCTTCATCATAGCCCTTTGATATGTTGCACCATCATTTTTCAAACCAAATGGCATGACAGTGTAGCAATACAAGCCAAATGGGGTCCGAAAGGATGTATGCCTTTCATCTTCGGGATGCATCTTTATCTGGTTGTAGCCAGAGAAGCCGTCCATGAAAGTCATTCGCTCAAACCCGCAGGTGTTGTCAATCATTACCTCCAGTATGGGGAGCGGGAATTCATCTTTGGGGCATGCATTATTCAGGTCTCTATAGTCAATACAGACTCTGATTTGCCCATTTTTCTTTGTCACAGGGACGATGTTGGCCAACCATTCAGGATGTTGTTCCTCGCGGATGAAGCCAACGTTTTTGAGTTTCTGAACTTCTTGTTCAATTTTGTCCATCACATCAGGACGGAATCTTCTTTGGCCTTGTTTGACAGGCTTGACATTTTTTTGCAGGTTGAGTTTGTGGACTGCTATTTTGGGATCTAAGGCAGGCATTTCAGCGTAAGACCATGCAAAACAACAAACTCACGAAGAAAAGAGACATACTCGGGTAACTCCTCATCCTTTATATTCTTGCTTATGAATACAGGACGTTGGTTATCTGGTGTTCCCAAGTCTATCTTTTGAACAGAATCTTCTGTCGAAAGATTTGAAGGTGGTTCCTCCACAACATTTTCGGAGGTTTCCAGCTCAACAAGACCTTCTGGATTTCTAAGGGCATTTTCTGACCATGGCTCCGCTTCTATCCATAAATCTTCTTGATCGGTATTCTTCTCAAGACTTGCTATGAGATGATCCCAATCACCAGTTGAAACTGGGTTGAAGTAAGGCACTTCTTTTGGAGACGACGACTCTTCTGAATCAGGGAACCGTGCGTCTGTGTCATCGGACAATTCCTCTTCATCATCAGAGAAATCATACCAATTTGATAAGCTTCCTGGGTCCTTGTCAAGTAACTCTTCAAAGAGATATCCATGGAGATCGATGTTTTCATCGACATAAGATGTTGGGGCTTGGTCGGCAAAACGACTCTGCAGCCTTTGTGTCAACTGTCTCATCGGAGTGTCAGGATCATACCCCAATCCGTATGAAGACTTGTCTATACGACGATGGAGTTTCCAATCTTCCAGCTGACTTTTGGTCAGGGTGGGTTCCAATGGTGTGAGAATACCATGGCCACCTCTCAAACCAATTGGATTTTGAGCGTCATAGCCCATTTTCTTCTTGATAGCTTGTGCCATTGGACTATACAAGGATAATTGAGGCATACCTTCATTTCGGAAAGGCTCAAGCAGGCAATTTGATGAAGAAGCGTCCGATCTATGGAAGAAGATTGGTTTATCTTTTGCCGTCGTTTCTGGAACGACGAAGGTAGCAGACGCAGGATCTTCTACGTCAGCAGGGGTCTCCAATGGAGTGAGAGCAGGCCGAACTTGCTGAGTATCAGCTTGGCTTGACGATGTATCGTCTTCAGTCTCTGAATCCAAATCCGTGTCTTGTATGATAGACACGAAGGAGACAGCAAACTTGCCCCCTGTCTTTTGCTCTGTCTTCTTTGCTTTAGTAGTGATTACCAAAGGTTTGGAAGATTTGAAGGAGATGACGAAGGGAGACTGATTGCTCTCTTTGAGTTTGCCGGAAGATTTGTTTTCTTCCGATGATCGTTGAGGAGCCTTGCCTTTATCTTTTTGGAGATTGCCGGCAAAGGATGTTGTTTTCTCCTCATTTCCTTCTTTTTCATCCTTGTACATCTGAGAGTCTGCAAAATGGACTTCCTTGCCTTTGAAGGGCTTTTTGTCTGCAAACACTCGATGTATCAAGCCGTCATTGCCAACAAACTTGATGCACTGATGTAGAGTCGAAGGAACGACACCGTTCTCGTGTATCCAAGAGCATCCAAGAAGGATGTTGTAGCATAAAGGTTTTTTATTGCATATACGGTGACCTCAGAGATAAGATCGTCGATTTGCAACCTGAACCGGATTTTGCCAATGGGCCTTTGAGTACTCCCATCGTATCCAAAGATGGACACAGATGTGTGGCTTAGTTTACTAGGTGGGATACCTAGTTCTTCGAGTGCCGAAGTAGAGATGAGGTTGAGTGCAGAACCCGGGTCGATCTGACTCTGTGTATCGGCATCTCTTTGATGTACCCTGTGAAGTACAAGGGTCGGTTGTGCTTCGTCTCGCCTAGCAGGAGGTCTTCCTTATTGAAGGCGATGGTAGCACTTGCGGCTTTTTGGACCGAGAGGCATTCAGTGCAAGGTCCTCCAGCTTCTTTCTTTTCTCCCTTTGAGGAAGTTTTTGATTTTGTGACCCTATAGTCCATTTCAATTTGCAGGACTTGCGGGGCATGTTTGTCGACATCCAGATTCAGCCTTTGCAGTTCTGAAATGAGACTATCACGAGTTTGTGGTGACATTCGTAATAAGTCTAGGATGTGCAGTCGTGCAGGTATGTGTTTGAATTGCTCGATCAAGTCATACTTGAAAGCCTCCTTTAGGCCTGCATTTTCATTATCACCGCCGCTTGGGGCATTTACAGCTTGTTTTCCCGAAGGATTTACATAAGAAGAAGAAGAAGGTTGGTTATAGTTTTTGTGGTAATCCCGGCCAGAGCGGGTACCTTTCCCAACTTCAAAAGCTTCTAGAGGTGGTTCTTCTTTCGGAAGACCCCCTTCGGGCTCAAGGGGCTGATCTTCCCCATTTGCTGAAAACGCCTCTGCAGCAGCACTGCCGTCTTCAGTGATTGCGTTGCATGGAGCATTTTCCGGGAACAAGTCCTGAACAGCTTCCAACAACTTTTCTTCTTTGTCCAGTATTTCATTGGTCCAGACATCTCCTATGAGGTTGGGTACCTGGGACCAATTAACTGGGTTTTCTTTGAAGACTTCATCAGTCAGAGCTTCTTCATGGTGATTAGTCGGAAGAGGCTTGAATTCTGATGTCACCGTTTCAAGAGACGATGGCTGAGAAGGTGTTATCTCAGTGGAAGTCACCCGAGAATATGTAGCTCCAGAAGATATGCTACTGGATACATTTTGAGAGTTCGTGGCCTCAGCAGATGGAGCTTCAGAGGCACTATCATCCTGAACTATCACATTATAGGCAACTTCGATAGAAGATGCCTCCATAATGGACCGTTGGGAATCAGACTCATCCTCCGATGTAAGCGGATCATCAATCCAGCAACTTTCTTCATTTTCCAGAGTCACTGAAAGAGATGCTCATAGATTTTCTGGGACTTCCGGTTCTGGATTTTGATGAAGTTGGTTGATGCGATCCTGCTCCTGCTCTATGGCTAGATGTTGCAAGATCCTCGCATATTCTTCAAGATCGGGCGTAGGAGCCAAATCTTTTTCTTCATCTGCCCCTTGTGGTTCGACCTGGTTGGGATCCACTAGAGCATTTGTTTGTGATGTGTTAACAGCAATTTGGGTAGCCTCTTGGTCTTCATCATCATCAGACCAGGATCCTTGTGGTTGGAAGGGGTTATACCAGATTACTGGCATAAGGTGGGATTCCGGGATCCATTCTTCGTCGGAGAGATATTCTCCGGTTTCAAGGGATTCCTCCCACTCATCGGTGTCACTGGCAGTGTCACTGGACTCGTATCCATTCATGAAGAATCCAACTACCGAGTTACAAGAGTATGATGCCTCCTGCGTAGTCTCATCTCTGAGCCGTGGTGGCATGAAATCACTGAGAATGAATTTTCTTATCACTCTTGGAACTTTAGGGAGAGACCCCTCTGTTGCCCCCAGTGAAGCGGTAGAGGAGGTTTCTGCTTTTTCAGGAACCTCTTGTTTTGTTTGAGCTTTCTCCTGCTGTTTGACCTTGCGGAGTTGTCTCTTGGCTTGCCTTCGCTGTTGAGCGGTCGGCTTTGTTTTGACGATCTCCCAATTTTCATCTTCTAGGAGATCGGGATGTACCCATATGGGTTGTCCTTCTGGTGTTGGGTAAGGCACCAGCTCTTGGGGCGTTTGGGTCATTTTTATCATCTTGAAGGAAGTAGTGACTTTTTCCTTTGATGATTTGGATGTTTGTCCATATGACACCATATTAACGGAGGCAGACCCATAGTTTTTGTCAAAGGTGATGACTCCGTTTTTCCACATCTCGTTGATCTTCTCTCTCACAACGAAACATTGGTTGAGAGGATGCGAGACCATTTGGTGGTATGGACAATATTGGGGATCATTGGTTTTGCCAACATCTCCCGGTCTTTTGGGGTCAGGCAGGGTGAGTTTGCCATTTGCCAAGAGAGCCCCAAATATTTCTTCAACATCTTCATCGAACGGGTATTTCTTTTCTACTCGTTCTTTGAAGGCATCAGAGAGTTCAGGTCTCTTACCTGCAGCTTTATTTTCAGCTTTCTTTGGTGGCTGAGGAGCTGACTTGGTTTGCACATTGAGAACCTCCTTTTTCTTTGGCTTGGAGGTTGGAATGGCGGTCTGCTCTTTCTTTGATGACTTCTGACTGTTGAGGTCTTTGATCACCGTTTCAGCCTCCATAGACGCTTCTAGGAGTTCTCCCAAGTTTTTTGATTTGTTACCGATGATCATGGAGCGGATCCTTGCTTTCATGTTGTTTCGGCAAATGTCGACTAGCGACGCTTGTGGCAGCACATCTGAGCATTTGTATGCCATTGCTTTCCACTTGTGAATGAAGTCATATGTCAACTCATTCTCTCCCTGTTTAAGGCTGCAGAGCTGAGCCATAGTAACAGGATGATCCTCACCTTTGAAGTGGGTCAGGAAACGTGTCTCTATCATGGTCTAGTTTTGAATGGAGTCCTTTGGCAGAGTGGAATACCAATCAAAGGCCGTACCTTTTAGGGTACTTGCAAAGAGCCGGATCTTGAGTGCATCTTGATCCGCAATCGTTCCTGTCAGGATCTTGAAGTGGATGACATGCTGTCTGGCTGAACCTTTCCCCGTATAGGTTTGGAGAAGAGGTTGTTTGAACTTTTGGGGAAACGGAACCGAGTCCATCCATAAGGGATATGGTGGCTTGATCCCATGCTCCTTCAGTGTATCCTCTTCTTTTGCTTTGGCGAGGATATTGTCCACGTCCTTTTTAGTAAGGGCGCGTGACTCATCTTCTCCACCGTTTGCCTCATCTTGTGGAGGAACTTCGTCATTGTTTGGTGGACGCTGGAGAGTGAGAAGGAGGTTTTCCATCAAAACCTCTATTCTCTGTTGTCCTTGCTCTAGCTGCTGAATGCGTAGAGCCATGTCATCATGTGGTGGAGGTTGCTCAGAGTTTGTGACCAAGATATTCATCCTTCATGAGTCGAAAGAGGATACTGTCTTAGTGACTGAGCTGGAGCTCATTCTTTTAGATGAAGAGCCCGAGGAATGATCACTCCGATGTCCCTGGCTTGAAGGAGTGGGAGAGTCTTCCTGATGTCTTCTCGTCTGGGAGACACTGCGAGTCACCGGTCGTCTGACATGTATTTTTGTCGCTGACTTCTGGCGTCTTTTGGTTTTGCCAACCATGTGGACAGCAGCAACTTGGTCGGGTCTTTCTTTTTCGACCCATTTTTGGGAGATTTGAAGCTCAGAATGCTGGGTTTTTTGCTTCTCTAATCTCTTTTGTCGATATGCCGCGCGGCGACGTATGCGACGAGCAATTTGAGCTTCGGTTAGCTCGGGCTGTGCTCTGGCAATGAAGGACGTGGTCCCTCGTGCGCAGCAACCGAGCTTGTCTTCCTTGAAGACTGGCATGGACAAGATTTGGACGCGGTCCTTAGCCTGTCGCAGCGAAGCTTTAAATTTTGCAAGCTCGTCCCCTGTTGAGATGAAGGGTCGAGTTGCAGGAGAGTAGGCCCTAGCAAGTTCTTGTCGAGGCCTTGTGATGCACGATTTGATTTTGGGCTTATATGAGCAAGCCGGCTCGTGCTGAGTAGTTTTTGTTGTTCGGTGGAGGGTAGGTTTCTCTCCTTTGATGTAAGCAAGAGGATAAAACATATTCTCCTTGAGAGGAGCCAGGTATTCTGGCTTTGCAGATGTCCGGGACCTTCTTTGTTTTGGTGAAGATCGCGGGGACCAAGTCTTGGGATAGACTTGGTTTTTTGGAGGTTGAGGTTTCATGGGATTGCCACGAGCCTCAGGTTTCTTGGTGACCGCCTTTGGTGTCGGGGGTAGCGACATGTTGGGGGGCGATCTTCTGCTTCTTAGCAGGCACCGTCTCTTCTGCAGGTAGTGGGAATGGTCCCAGTGACCCGAAGACGATGGTCGGGGGAGTGGAGGTCAACCCGGTGTTTTGGGAGTTGCCGAGGGAGGTGATGCTTCGGCAGCTGACGGGGCGCTTGAAAGTGCCCTTGCTTTGCTTCTCTTGAAGCATGACTTGGTACTTGTTCTCATCGAAGGTGATGGTCAACGAAGCTGTCATTGTTAGTTTTGAAAAAACTTTTCTGAAACAAGACCACATCCATTAGTAATCACAAGAATATGGTGATCATAAATGGGCTATACTATGGTTTTGTCTTTTCAAATCGCTCAGGGGCATGGCCCGTTCTGAGCATAATGAAGAAGGCCAAAATTCATAGATGGTACAATTGTTCTAAACGCAAGTATGGTCGGCTCGAAATGAGCATTCCAGGGACCGCTAGAAGCAATTGTAAACATTAATTCAAATTACCGAGAAGCGAAGCTCACACGAGGTAAAATGATATAAGGTTAGAGATACAAATGTGTCGGTCACGAATACAGTAGACCCGAAAGGGCGTACTAGCACCGCTAGGCACAAATGTTGTAAATCGCATCCTTGAAGGACATGAGATGGGATTTTTTGAAATGTCAAGATTGGATTCGCAAAAGAGAGCAAATGGTATTCCAATCCGAATACAGGTTCAAACATTTCTGCGAGCCTAAATCCGAAAAGGAAAGAACCAAAATTCCTCCAATTTGAACACAATAGTGACAGAAGTTTTTTTTTTTTTTAAATTTTGTTTTTTTTTTTTTTTTAAGAGTGCACATAGGTCTTCCAATTTGGTCTTATGAAACCTTAGTGGATAGATTAGCCCCCAGGTAAGGGTAGGATTACTTAATGAACCCGTTTGAAGGACCCTTACCTCGAACAGTCTAGCTGCCTCCACACTCTGGACAAGGCTTTTCTTAGATCCACTTTGGTCAAAGAACACAATTGGTGAAACCTTAATGCTCTCTCTTTTTTTGAAAGACCTCCAATGGACTCATCAAAGAGAGGAAAATGGCCCCTCCCAATCCGAACGTTGGCTCAAACATTTCTGCGAGCCATTGTACGAAAAGGAAAAGACAAAAGTTTCTCTAATTTGAATCCAAAAGAGAGAAATTTGAAAAGTTTTTTTTTTTTTTAACTTTTCTCTGTTTTTTTTTTTAAAGATCTCCGATGGATCCGTCAAAGAGAGAAAAAATGGTCCTTTCCAATCCGAACGTTGGCTCAAACATTTCTACAAGCGCAAACAAACGAAAAGGAAAGAACCAAAGTTTCTCTAATTTGAATCCGAAAGAGAGAAATTTGAAAAGTTTTTTTTTTTGAACTTTTCTCTCTTTTTTTTTTTTCTTGAAAGATCTCCGATGGATCCATCAAAGAGAGGGAAATGGTCCTTTCCAATCCGAACGTTGGCTCAAACATTTCTGCAAGCCATTGTACGAAAAGGAAAAGAAAAAAGTTTCTCTAATTTGAATCCAAAAGAGAGAAATTTGAAAAGTTTTTTTTTTTTTTTTGAACTTTTCTCTCTTTTTTTTTTGAAAGATCTTCGATGGATCCGTCAAAGAGAGAAAAAATGGTCCTTTCCAATCCGAACGTTGGCTCAAACATTTCTGCGAGCGCAAACAAACGAAAAGGAAAGAACCAAAGTTTCTCTAATTTGAATCCAAAAGAGAGAAATTTGAAAAGTTTTTTTTTTTTGAACTTTTCTCTTTTTTTTTTTTTTGAAAGATCTCCGATGGATCCATCAAAGAGAGGGAAATGGTCCTTCCCAATCCGAAAGTTGGCTCAAACATTTCTGCGAGCGCAAACAAACGAAAAGGAAAGAACCAAAGTTTTATCCAATTTGAATCCAAAAGAGAGAAAACCCCCCCTTTTTTTTTGTTGAGAAAAGAAAGAATGGAAACAAGTTCAAAGAAAGAAGTTTCCAAAGAATCTCATCTCGTGTTTTTTTTTAGATACAAGATCCAACATAGGCCACCAACAAGAAAGGAGCCAAGGATTCTAAGCATCGTGTTCTCATTTGAACAGGTCCCACCGGGTGAGCCAACTTGATGGACCCGTCTTTTTCTTTCTCGCCTTCCTCCGTCCCGGGTCCGCCGGGGTGCGGCGGGGCGAAGAGAAAAAAAAGAGCAAGCATCAACAATTTTTTTTTGTACGGGTATGCCAGATTTTCTATTCTACTTGGAATTTGAAGTGGTGATCCGGAGATTCACCTTCACAAGTAGAAAAGGAAATCAACTTTTTTCTAACTTTCCATTGCACATATATTTTAAAGAAAGAGACAAGGTTTTAAAATGCCGTGAGAGGCGATTTTGTTTAATTTGCCGTGAAAGGCAGTTTTGTGCCGTAGAAGGCGATTTTGTGCCGTAAAAGGCAGTTTACAAATCTCATCAAAATGTAAAGACAAGAAATGTGATTTTTATGTCTCTTTTAAAAAAATACAATACAATAGAAAAGTAAGAAAAGGAATCTGACTTCTCAAGCGATTGTGGGGACTCGTTCAGATCGACGGTCGCGAGTCATGTATGGGCTCCGCCATCGTCCTTCAGATGAGAACACTTGATGCTTTGATTCACTTGGCTTGGCTTGGACCTCAGATTTTTAGAGGACAAAGACCAAGGGAAGGTCTTATATCCAATAAAAAACCAAGTAGACGGGCTGAAAAGCCGCATCTAGGCCATGTTGGATAGAAGAAGAGAGGAGATCTTGGGGGGGTGGCCCCCCAAGGGACTTCGATCACCTTGTAGTGCTTGCAGCAGAGTTTCTTCAAGGTAAGAGAGCTTCTTTTTTGCAGAGAATTCTTCAGGATAGTTTTCAGACAATTTTTCTGGACCCAATTTTCAAAACCCCTTCCCTTTGGAATGACCGCCTATTTATAGGCTTTTGGTGGCCATTAGGAAGGTTTTATGGGCATTAATGATATTAATGCTCCATGATGGGAGGAGTTACAACATTTAATTTCATAATTTTATAACTCCTTTTTCTTGGATTTTGATTGGCCGATGGAGAGTAATGGGCATTTAATCTCCATGATGATGGGAGTTTCATGATTAATTACCATGATTAATCTCCATATTGATAGGAGTTACATGGTTAATTGTCATGATTAATTGGACTTGTAACTCCCATTTCTTGGCTTCTGATTGGGCCGTTCAAAATAATGAGTTAATGACCCTAATAAATTGCCATAAAAGGGTCATTTAACTTCATTAATTGGCTGCCGAGTCGCTTGAAGAGTCGCGGGCCGCGCCGCGTCTTTTGAAATTCTTCTTGCGATGATTATTGATGGATCCGTACGTTGCTTGATGTCGAATGACGATGAAAATTCAGACATTGGTTGCCACAAATGGTCCGACAACATCTGTCCAGTCGATTTCTTGATCGGTCGGGCAGAAAGTGTGCTTTCTTGGTCAGCCGGTTGGCGGTTTTGGAGTGTCCGATGATGATCAAATGATTTTGATAGCGGATTCGTGATGTTGACGAAGATCGACGGATATCATGCCTCAAAACTCAGATTTTAAGAAAATCATAGGGGCCAATCATTGCGAAACGCGAAAAGAATCGGAAAAGCGGACGTTTCGGCGGAAATCTGGCGAGCCGGATTTCCAGGGTCGCCGGCGACCTTGGACTTTGGTCCATTTTTCAGCCGCCTTCCGGTGGCCGTTTCTTGGTCGTTTCTCGGGCTTTTTCGCTTATGTTTTCTCCTGTATTTTTCTTTGACATTTCTCTTCATTTATTGGCTTGATTCCTCCAAAGAAAACCCGTCGAAAGGCTGTGCAAATCAGAGCACAAAGTTTCTTACTTTTTGGAAAAGCCGAAGACTCTGTAGCCGATTTTCCGCCAAGAGTTGAAACTGGGTGAAACGATGTCGGAATGACCTGAAATTTGAGGTGAAGCTTCTTGGGCATTAGATAGGACCAACCATGGGCTTTTATTTGAGTTTTGAAAACGTTTGGGGTCCCGTCGATGCTTGACTTGATTTCACCGTGCGGAAGATGTCGAGCTTTAATGTACGGTCATCCGATGTCCGATTGACCTGAAATTTGACGGGGAGCCTATTGGAGTCATTTTGAGATGATCCATTAGCTCTGATTTGGGTGCCATGGTCCCGGGGAGCTTCGCCGCCGGTAGGCTTGATTTTGCTTCGGAGCATCAAAACCGGGTCAAACGTTGTCGGAATGACCTGAAATTTGACGTGCAGCCCTTTGGAAGCATGCAGAAGCTACTCATGTGTTTTGTTTGATGAGTGGCGGCATCAGAGGTTCTCGCCGCCGGAAGGCTTGATTTCGCCGTTCGAGAGTTGATGGAGGGTCAAACGGAGGTCTTTTCGACATGGAGCCTTTTGGAGGTATTTTGAGACCATCCATAGACTCTGATCGAAGATTTAATGTATTTGACATTGTCGCCGTCAGGAGCTCCCGCTCAGCTGTTGGAGGATTGAAGTTAGGCCAGATGGTGTCAAAATGGCCCCGAGACTTCATGTGTACCCTTCTTTTGGCTACTTTGAAAGATCTTGTAGTTTTTGTCTGGTTCTGTCAAGATCTGATGCTTGAAGCAGCTTTGCCTGTTTGTAGTAGGATGCAGCTCCATATAGCTTTTGATGTTGATGAGGTAAAGTGACATTTTTGGTGTCAACAGTGAGGATCAAAGAGATATATTGAAGTTATACAACCCATAAACAGCCAACAAAGGCTTTTAACAAAGTTTCCAAAATAAACGACACTCCCCAAAAGATGTTATCCAAGCTCAAGTCCCGATACAATGTCTAAATGACATCGTTAGGCTGTCATTCGTGCTCCAACGGAGGCTCTACCACCTCATCTGCACGCTCTGCGTCAACGGCTGCAGGTTCTACATCTGGCACCAAACAATAAAGTATCAGACACGACGGTCTGGCAAGCGAATAAAACAGATAAGATATACAAGATTTTATTAAAATCGTATTTAAAATTATAAGATGCATTTAAAATAAAGTATACATAAGGACAAATTGAAAACAAGCAATTTTCGGTATAAAGAAGGAAATTCACATTAAAACATTTCAAACTAATTAATAAATGATTAAAACATTGGCAACCCACATTTAGCTATATTCTCCTATTACCGAAAGTAACAAGAACACACAAACAAAAACCGTTGCCATAAAAATGGCCAGAGCAATAACCGTCGTCATAAAGATGGCCGGAACAAACAAATAACCGCTGCCATATGAAATGGCTGGAACAATCAAAACTGTTGCCATTGCCGGACCAAATAAACAAAGGGATTCAAACTACAGTTCACAAAGTATTTGAGGATCCTAAGTCAGGTGATCAATCTGACAAAGTGACCCAAGCTTAGTGGTGACGATTAAAAATCCAAAACGATACGATCAAACATCGAAATACATTTCAATCGATAAAAAGAACTACTCTTATCAAAGTATAAACAAACAATATGAACAAATCAAATGAGCAGTTTTATCGATTGTTTTCAAACGTGGCGAACCACTCAAATTCATTTCAAAACGAATTATAAGAAGACATATAAATCTACTAACTTGGAATGAGGTGATAATTAGTGGTTGATGGGCTCACCGAGGGTTGTCTCATTACACATTTAGTGTCTCAATATCGATTTCTAAATTAAGGAATTTGGTGCCTCTGAAGTTCTCTGACAATTGGGACACGGATGTACATTGAGATTTATAAAAGTATTCCCCTAGTGATTAATTATCGGACAAACCTCCTACTACCCTTCAAATTCCTGAAACGCAAAGTGTTTGAGTTCAAATTTCCATAAGCCCGTATCAAGGAGGTCTCAGAGGAAGTCTACACTTCAAGACATAGCAATAGTGTGCAGAAAACCAATCACAGGACAGATCGCTGGTCCGCTCGAGCGGAGCCTCCCAAAAGCTCCTTAGCTCAAGCGGACAAGAAGCTCGCTCGAGCGGACGAGCATTTTGTCTCGTCATTGGCCAACTAGTAGCTCTGTCCTCTCGAGCGAGCTGGGAGCCCGCTCGAGCGGGGAAACGTTTGCTCAAGCGGACAGCCCAGTGGCTGTATTCCGTTCAGTGAAGAAACCTTCACTTCATTTGCTTAATCCCGAGTCTATTTCCCTTCCTTCTGGACTCATTAATTCCCCAATCAACCTCGAACATCACCATTGATTTCAACCACAACCATCTGTTAGTTTTATGGTGTCAATCCATTAAGATTGATGTAATAAATTGATTAAATTCTTTATTTATCAATATATTCATGTTTTCCTTTCATGAGAAGAATGGTGTTTTATTACTTTAATGCATATAACCAATACAAATGACCAACTGGCTCATGAGATGAACCGGAGTCCACAAGTCTATTAGATATAACACATGTATATGGATATAATCCACATACGGGAGACGTGTGTCACAAATCTTATACTTAAAATTGATTCACAGCCAGTGATGAGACTGGGCATCTTGTAAGACCCCGCCCCGAGAGTTTCCGATTAGTGTTAATTAAGACGTGTTTTAGCTATAAGTGTGATGAGTGGAAATTGAGTAAATCTGGATTAGAATAGCTTTTTATAGCTTTGAATAATTTTGGGGATTCTTTTGATCTAGTGGGGCCCTTTGGGGGTTCCTTTTTATTGAGTCTCGATTAGTTTTGGGATTTAGTTATAATTCTGGAAATCTGTAAATTTCTCCATTTTATGTATTTTATGATTCCCGACAACTTTCGTATTTGCTCCGTTTCCATTCGAGACCTCTAAACCCTACTTTGCCATTGATAGGGGTAAAACAGTCTTTTTACACAAAATATGGACACTATTTTCAATGTCTCCGAAACTCGTAAAATATATACTTTTTGGAAAATAGAAATTTCGACGATCAATTCTTCCTTCTTCGTCGAATCCGTCCGAAGCCCGTAGAGCGACGTTCTAGCCCATTTTAGACTTTTAAGTTGTGGGACCCATAGCCATTGTCTATATAAGGAGGAGTTCTTTTCTCTCCTCCTCTTCTTGCATTTTCTTGAGAACCAGAAATCCCAGCCCAGCCTAGGGTTCTCTTCAACTTCCATTGCTTCTTGCTTCTTCTTCTCTCAATCTCTCTCAAATCTATTGCTAAAGGCAAAATGGAGGTAGTAGTTTTCTTCCCCTCCATGAGAGCTTCATCTTGATACCCTTTGTAGAGAGAGCCTTCCATTCCAAGCTATCCTTTGAGCAAGCTCTTGCCATTAGAGGACTCTTCATGTAAGTTCTTCTTCTCGTCTCTTGATTGTGTGTTCATCTAGCCTAGGAGGTGCTTCACCTTGATTATTGGAAGCTATCTCCATCAATTTCTTGATTTTGACATTCTAGGGTTGTAATGTTGTATTTTGGGGATTTTGTGTAGATTGTAGATTTTGAGCTTGATAGTGGATTAGAGCTTGATTAGCATACTTTGGAGACCAAGGCAAGTGGATGAATGGATTCAATTTGAATAAGTTCTTACTTTGTCAAAAATGTGGATTTTTACTATTCATATGTCATTTGGGTCATTATAAGCTTCTTAAATGGTATTGTACTTGCATTAAATGAGACTTGGATTGGTAGGTGAATTAATGCATTGGTGGAATGGTGGTTGGTGGGAAGAATTAAATGTTAAATGGAAGGGAATAGACCCATTCCACGTTGGGAAATGATTGGAGTTAAGGTGAAATGGTTTGGGGAAAGAAAGCACTGAAGCCTGCACCTGATGTGTAGTTCCCGCAGCTGGGCGGTCAGCGGGCGGTCACCTCGGCGGCTAGCCGACCCAGATGCGGTTAGAAACACAGAATGCTGCATTTTGACAGGCGAACCGCGGTCAGCCGCGCGGTCATCTCGCGGCTAACCGCCAATCCAAAAACCCTGTGACCGCGAGGTAGCCGAGACGCGCGGTTAGAAACACAGAATGCTACATTTTAGCAGGGTGAACCGCGGTCAGCCCCGCGGTCAGCAAGCGGCTAACCGCCGATCACATCAGCGGCTAACCGCCATCTGACCGACAGGTGACCGAGTTTTACCCAGAATTCCTGAGTCTTTTCTATTGGTTTCGGTTATGGTATTTAAAGGTTTGGATGGGTTGTTCTGATGCCCTACCACCTTGGAAAGACCCAGGGGATGACATAAGGAGATTGACATAGAAAGAAACATCATTTCGGAGAAGGTATTGAGACTTTTAGATTCACCAACGTGCATAAGGAAACTTAGTATGTCCTCTATCATTCGAGTACCATACTAAGGGTAATTTAGACATACAAGATCCTTATACATGTCGTTTGAATGTGGACGCCCCAATACATAGTCCCTAATGATATAAGGACTCATTGCATTGTTTTACTCCGATCACATGTATAATTACCCGACCCTACTAGTTTGATTTCAAATTCTGATTCATACTCTGAATATGTCCCGCCAGCCTCGTTTATGCATGAACTGTTAATGATATGAAATGTGTGCCTTCGAGCACCACGCCCCGCCTGCCCGTATGCTTTATATTGATATAGTTTTTGTATATGTTTTGATTTATCATGTAACCTATGAGTCGGCACCACTAAGCTTGGACATCCTTGTCAGTCTGATCAACTGACTTGGGTCTCCCCCTGTGCTCTTGCCAGTTGCAACTTGGATCCCGTTCTGTCCCGTTACCCGGTTCCGCGGCCGTGGTCTTGCCTAGCTATATGTATATGTATATGTTTATAATGTTGGTTCTCGTCACTTCGTGTGTTCGAGCCCAATGCACTGAATGTGCTCTCATCACCTTAGTGATGGAGAGGATTTAGCTCTAGTGTGGTTGCCATCTAGTCAGTTCCTGTACCTTGAATACCCCGCATGATTTATATTGCATCTGTACTTTAAATGAACTATATGCCCTGTTTTAAGACCGTTATTGTTTTATCAAGATTTCATCATGTTTAGAAAGTGTTTTGATTTCTTTCTTGGTATATCTATTCACCCACCTGCCAGACCGTCGTGTCTGACCCATTTTTGTGGTACTCAGGTCCAGCTCCCGTCTTTGCCCTTGAGGAGGCGCCAGAGGAGGCGGTCGGTGAACCGCAACGATTAGTAGAGTGGCAAGCTGACGATGTCATGTAGACATTGGGTTTAGCTTCGAGCTGCGAACATTTTGGGAGATTGTAGACTGATTACTGATTTTATACTTTGGTTGTACTGGCCTCTGTTGGCCATTATTTTTGGGGAATATTAACTTAACTTGATCTTTTGTATAAACTTTAATTTCATATTTTGGGAATGCTATTGAGATCATTGCTCACTCTAACATCATGCTATACCTGTGTATTAACAGTCTTATTTGATGTGATTGGATTAAGAGTTTGATTTTCTACACGCTTCCGCACCTATATAAATGTTCTACGAGTGAATTTGGATTCCTCACCGCGGAAACCTGTGGGAAATTAAGAAAAGTATAAATAATCAATAATCATCACCAAGGGGTGGTTCTTTATCCACACCACCCCGTCGCGGTCCCGGGACCCCCGGTCCGGGGTCGCGACACATCTCATCTGACAAGGTTGCAGTATTATGATCACTATGAGATAGTGTGATTTATCTCGATCATAAGAATGTAAGATTCTAGATCAATATACTGGTACATTGGATGTATTGAAGGACCATGAGAAGCACCTCAAAAACACTGTCTATACATTAAGGCATGCTCTCATAATTCCCTAGCAATGGGCCCTCAACCCTGAGACATTGATGAACTCAAGTTTCTATCTATTCATTTGCTTTAAGTCACCAATGAGTGAGGCTATCTGTAGGTCAACACCTCGGTGTCTTGGGTACGTGGTAGTAGGATTGTGGGAACATTTAATTGTCAAGATGGAATCTATCTTTTCCCCTTATGCCAATTAATGGATTTATCATTGGTAAGTGTACACCCATCTCAATTAAGAGTTAATTGGATGGTACTAATGATTGCTATAATTAATTGGGTCTCAAGGATAAAAGATATGGATCTAAATTGGTGGGACGGTCTGTCCAATTGATCCATGGATATTGATGGAGGGGCCTACTTGTAGTGATAGGGAAGTTTAGGGTCTTCATGTAATTTATTCCTAAGACTGGAGTTCAATTGCATTTATTTAGTGGAGTTATTTGTAATTAACTCTGGGCCCGGATTGCACATGCGATGTGGGTCGCGGTGTCCTAGTTGGAGCCAGCTTTCTATAGAATCCCTAGTGGTCCTCACGCTAGCCCAAGATAGGATCTTTACTAATTCTATTTGAACTCAAAAAGGAAAGCTATTATTTCTATTTGAAAAACTATTATGGAACAAAGGGTTACTAATTGTTATGGAAGTTGGACTTCTAATAATACACAAAGAGGGGAGTTGAAAAACCATTTAAGGGAGAGGAGGGAACCCCTTGGACGTCCATGCTCTATTCCAAGAGGAGATTCACGCCCATCATCCCTAGTTTGCAAGAGTTGCATTCTTCTCCTTCCCCTCTCTCTCTTCTAGTTCCCTTCTAGTTTCCTGAATGATTTTAGATAGTCTTTCTCTTGGAGATTCCACCATCTCTCTTGAGGAAAAAGATCTGAAGCGGGTCATTGCGTGGAAGACAATTGGGCATTGGAGATTCTGATTTTGGAAGAGCTCTTCATCAAAGAGTTGAATCGAGTTATCCATAAGAGCACAACCGAGCTCCGTAGGTATTTTCTACTCCTTGTATGTTGTGGAATTTCGTGGTTGCTTGTTAGGTGCTGTTTCTATCTTCCTAATAGGTTTATTTGTTGACCATGATAGTTGAGATTGAAGACATGCATCCTGGATTGTGGATTTTTTTGGCTTTTGGATAGGTGTTCACTACTTCTAGTTGGTAAAAAGTTTTTGAAACCTATCCTAGATGTCCACCCACTTCTAACACCATCAGCATACAATCCAATCCCATAACAGTATCCAATAGCAACCAAAATGTCAAGATTCAACCTAAGTGAAAAATGCAGAAATTCAAGGACTCAAAATTAGCCTTGTAAAACAACCCATGGCCAAGCCTTTTTTACCAAATTAGCATTGACTCAGACCCTGCAGAAAATTGTACACATTATGAACACAAAACTTATGAGATCAGCCATACATAAAACAAGAAAACAAACCAAGTAGAAAATTATGGCATCAAACTTAGAAAAGAGCACCCATTTCAAATGCATGTATTCCAATTAGTTTAGTCACTTGCCTTGGTTGCAAATGGGTGTCAAACACACTCCAAACACTCCTTTCTCAGCTCAACTCCAATCCTACACCAAGAACCCCAAGAAAATACCACTAAAATCCACAAAAATTGGAAAACAAAAGAGTTCTCCAAGAAGCTCCTTGCATGCATGATAAAACGCTCCTAAGGGCACAAAAGAACACATGGTATCAAGAAGGTAGCAATGGCTTACCTTTAGATAGTTCAAACAAGAATAAGAGCTTGGAGAAGAAGTAGAACCCAACTGAAAATCCACAAAAATGGTGCCTTTGAAAAGCTTGGAAAATGAGGAGAATGGTGGCGTGATTCATTAACGAAGAAGAGAAACATTTCTCAATTTGGACTGAGCTTCCTAGACATGCAAGAGGAGAGAGAGAGAGAGAGAGTGAGAAGAAGAGGTCTTCTCCCTGGTTCGGTTCCAGCAGCTATGAAGAAGAAGAAGTGAATCAACGTTGGGTTGGTTAATATGAATGGGTTTAAGTTGTGGGCCCCATTGACCCCTAAAGCTTTAAGGCTTAAAACTATCACTTGTGGGTTCCAGATGAAGTCGACGAAGAAGAGAAAAGTGATGGTTGAAAAATCTAGTTTTTGAAAAGTGTATTTTCCTCATGATTTTCAAATTTCAAAATTTATGCACATATTGGGTGTGAAAAGACCGATTTGCCCTTTTCTCGGAAAACGTGATTTTTGGGGTTCGAATTCAAACGGAACGAACATAAAAGTTGTTGGGATCAAAATAACAAATTGAAAAAGATCAAAACCAGTATTTTTCGAATTCAAGAATCAAATTCCCACACTAACATGCGTCACACGGGCCACCCCGGGCCCGATCAAACCAGACTCAACACTCTCAAAATTCCCCAAAGCTATTCAAAATTCTAATCTAACTAAAAACCCAAGCTAATCGTCCTCTAATCCCACTTAGAAATTTAACATGGATAAAACAATTATTAAAAATACTAAACCTGGGTCGGGGTTTGACACACACTTCGTGAGATGATCCACTATAACCCAAATTGCATTATTCCCCTTCTTGGTAGATGGCAAACCAGAGACGAAATCCATAGCGATGTTCTCCCATTTCCACTCTGGAATTTCTATTGGCTGAAGCAAACCTGGAGGTTTCTGATGCTCTGCTTTAATCAACTGACAAGTCAAGCAACGAGACACAAAAGCTGCTATCTCCCGTTTCATGTTGTTCCACCAGAATCTACTCAACAATCAGACAAAGATGTATCCTAGAGATGAAAAGGACACATCATTCTGCACCCCGTTTGGCGTGTATTGTTACATGTCATGCCATTTGGTCTGAAAAATGCTAGTGCAACATACCAAAGGGCTATGATGAAGATAATCCAAGATATGCAGCACAAGACGGTCGAATGTTACGTTGATGACCTCGTCGTCAAAAGCCGAAGAAAATAAGACCATCTCAAAGATCTTCGAGAAGTCTTCCTCCAACTCCGCAAACACAAACTGCGGAGGAATCCCCTGAAATGCTTCTTCGGTGTCTCATCGGGTAAGTTCCTTGAATTCATAGTTCGGAAAGCCGGAATAGAACTTGACCCCACCAAAGTCAAGGTTATCCTAGAAATGTTGTCTCTAAAATCCATAAGAGAACTGAAAGGGCTTCTAGGAAGATTGGCATACATTCGACGGTTCATCTCCAATCTATCAAGGAAGTGTTATCCATTCTCTTGCTTGATGAAGAAAGGTGTGAACTTTGTTTGAAATGCTGAATGTAAAGCCGCATTTCAAGACATCAAGTCATACCTGACCAAATCTCCAGTATTGGCTACCCCCACAACTGGAAGACCGTTGCTCTTGTACACAAAAGCCCTCAACCATTCTTTGGGCGCTCTACTCGCACAAGAAAATGACGAGGGAAAAGAAGCTGCTCTATATTACCTCAGCCGCAAGTTGGTAGGTGCAGAGCATTGTTACTCTCCAGTCAAAAAAGAATGCCTTGCAGTGATGTTCGCCGTACAAAAGCAACGTCACCATCTTCTGTCCAACACAGTCTACCTGATTTCGATGATCAATCTCTTAAAGGTCCTTGTCATAAGAGTAGATTCCCTCAATGCAGGTCCTTGTCATAAGAGTAGATTCCCTCAATGCAGGTCCTTGTCACAAGAGTAGATTCCCTTAATGCCCGACCGGCAAAATGGTCCATCCTTTTTTCACAGTTTGATATTAGGTATGTACCACAAAAAGCAATCAAAGGCCAAGCTCTAGCAGACTTTCTCACAGAGCACTCATTGCCTAAGGATTCTCCACTCAAGGATAATCTCCTAGACTAACCTGTCTATAACGTGGAGACTTCTTCATGAAATGCTTCCTGGGACATGTACTTCAATGGCACAACCAGGACAAATGCAAAAGGAAAGCTGATATCGGGAGTTGGCATCCTCTTTGTTAGCCCCAGCAAATACATGATTCCACACGCTTTCTCGCTACTGAAACCATGTTCAAACAATGCAGTTGAATACCAAGCATCGATCAAAGGATTGGAACTCTCCTTCGAATCTGGCATCACCATGATGGAAGTCCTTGGGGACTCTTAACTGATCGTCAACCAGATAAATAAAAAATATGAAGTCAAGAAGCCTGATCTGTTGCCTTACTACAATAAGGCGCAATCGTTTCGACAAAGATTTGACATCTTTCACATCACCCACATCCTCAGAGGTGAAAACTTCCCTGCAGATGCCCTGGCTGAACTTGTTGCGTCTATGGCAGTCCAAGAAGGGGAAAACATGCAAATTACAATGTGTGAACGAAGGATCCTCCATCCTCTTGACACACACCAAGCAGTTGTTGAATGCCACCGAGTGGTTAGAAGTTGGATTTCTATCCTTAAACCTTCGATCGGCGACTACAGTGATCCGTTCACTGATCAAATTATGTTCGGAATCCTACTTAAAGATCCAAAAGAGCAGGTGAGCATTCAAAGATGAGCCCCAAACTTTAATT
The DNA here is from genome assembly GCA_029852735.1 of Persea americana. Taxonomy (NCBI): domain Eukaryota; kingdom Viridiplantae; phylum Streptophyta; class Magnoliopsida; order Laurales; family Lauraceae; genus Persea; species Persea americana. Next base: position 59,267,611 of record CM056810.1, read on the forward strand.
TGGATATTCCTTCAAAAATGCTTCACGAAAAATCCTCTAACGGAGTACTTCTACGCTGTTTGTCACAACAAGAGGCCGAAGAAACACTTAAAGAAGTTCATGCTGGTCTTTGTGGAGCCCATCAGGCTAGTCTTAAGCTCCGCGATCAGATAAAAAGATCAGGTTATTATTGGCCTACCATGGTAGTTGATGCGATTCAATTTGCTAAGCGCTGCCAACAATGCCAAGTTCATAGAGATTATGTTCACATGCCTCCATAATTGCTACATCCTACAACGATCTCCTGGCCTTTTGAAGCCTGTGATATGGACATCATAGGTCCTATCTCTCCCCCATCGAGCAAAGGCCATCGCTTTATCTTCGCCGCTACATTTATTTCTCTAAGTAATCAGAAGCATTTGTGCTTAACGAGATGAAGACCTCATCAGACCTTCAATTCTTGCGCACCAACATCATTTGTCGATTCGGCATATCTAAAAGATTCATCCATGGCAACGAACCACAATTCCGGGATCACAGATTCTACAGGTTCTGCGACAAATGCGAAATCCAAAGTTGTCCTTCGACTCCATATAATCCAGCAGCGAACAGACTAGCAGAAGCCTTCTACAAGACTCTATGCAAAATCCTCAAGAAAATGGTATCTAGTCACAAAAGAGACTAGGGTGACAAACTGCCTAAAGCTTTGTGGGCCTATCGAACCACCATTCGAGGACCAACACATAGCACACCATTGTCCTTGGTCTATGGATGCAAAGTTGTTGTCCCTTTGGAGGTACAAATTCCTTCCCTAAGGGTATCTCTGCAAAATGACATGACTCTAAGAGCTGGATAATCTCGATGAAAGACGGTTCGAAGCTCAACAAAGCATTGAGCTTTACCAAGTACGCATGGCAGGGTCTTTCGACAAGAAGGTCCGACAACACACCTACAAAAAGGGTGACTTGGATCTTGCAGTAAAAAGACCGATGATCTTCGCCCACAAATCCAAAGGCAAATTCGAACCAAAATGAGAGGGACCCTACGTCATTGACAAAGTCTTCTCCAATGGCACATACGCTCTCCAAAACATAGAGGGTGACAGATGTATGCTGCCCATCAACGGCAAGTTCTTAAAGCGGAACTACCCTCGAAGACTTCCTCCACCGACTCAGAGCGATGCCTGCATGGCCAAAGCCTATTCCTAGGTACTTGATTGTCAAACCCCTTCCTTTTGGAATTTTCATCCTTATGTTGAAATTTCTAATAAAAAAAGAGAAAAACTCAAAACAATGAATTGTTAAAAAAATCAAAAACCCAAGTTTAGGAGCCTCTTCCCTAACTTGACCAAAACTTTCAATCCTTGAACCCAAAATTCATGGTTTACAACAAAAATCAAGACTCAGGGATTTCCACCCAAGTCCACCTCTACTTTTACCACCAAAAATGGTTTTAGGTCAAAAACCGCGGTGATGCGAACCTCAAGATCCCAAAAATCGCAAAACTCAAAATATCGGAAGGATGCGAACCACATTCAATACTTCCATAACCTCAAAATCGCAAGGAAACGACACCTTGTCGATACTTGCAAAATTTCAAAAATCGTTGAGATGCAACATTCCAGTCGATATCCACAACCCAAATTTCAAAAAACCTCAAATTTCGAAAATCGTGGGGAAGCGACATTCAGTCAATACCCGAAAAACAAAGCTTTTCAAATAGCAAGGAGGCGACTCTTAGTCGATACTTGCACACAAATTCGCAAGGAAGCAACATTCCATCGATACTCGCAGCCAAATGAGCAAGGAAGCGGCATTCCATCGATACTTGCAAAACCATTAAACAGGGAGGCGGCACTTAGTCAATACTTGCTCCCAAATTCATGAAGAAGCGACATTCCATTGATACTCGCAACCGAATGAGCAAGAATGTGACATTCCATCGATACTTGCAATACCATTCAGCAGGGAGGCAACTCTTAGTCTACTTGCACCCAAATTCGTGAAGAGGCGACATTCCATCGATACTCGCAACCGAATCAGCAAAGAGGAGATGCTTAGTCAATACTTGCATTTTTTAAAACCAAAAAGCCGGTTTTCAACCCAAAAATAAAAAAAATCTGGCTTTCACCCCAACAAAACAAAACTTGGTTTTCATGCCAAAAACTTGGCTCTAATGCCAAATATTGAAAAATCTGACTTTCACGCAAACAAAACAAAAAAAAATTTCAAAAAAAAAATCGGCTCTCATGCCACAAACAAAACCAGCTTCCAAGCCACAAAAAATCGGCTCTCATGCCACAAAATTTCAGCTCTCATGGCACAAACAAAACCTAGCTTTCATGCCAAAAACAAAATTTTGGCTCTCATGCCACAAACAAAATTTTGGCTCCCATGCCACAAAACCTGACTTTCATGCCAATTTTTTTTTTTGGCTCTCATGCTATAAACCCAAATTTGGCTTTCACGCCACAAAATTTGGCTTCCATGCCATCTCAAAATTCGGCTTTTACGCCACAAAATCTGGCTTTCATGCTGATGGACTCGGCTTTCGTTAGTCTTGGGACTACCAAGGTCGGTAGACGTGAGAATCTGTGAGGCCCAACCCTTTCATGCCCAGGGGGCGGAAAAAGCGAGCATCAACATTTTTTCTACGGGTATGCCCAATTTTCTACTCTACTCGGAATTTAGAAGTGGTGGTCCAGAGATCCACCTTCACAAGTAGAAAATGAAATCAACTTTTTTCTAACTGTCATTGCACATATATATTTAAGAAAAGCGATATGTTTTTTCCATGAAAGGCGATTTTCTTGTTTGCCATGAAAGACGATGTTTTTGCCGTGAAAGGTGATTTTGTCGTAAAAGGCGATTTACAATTCTCATCAAAATGCAAAAACAAGAGTTGTGAATTTTTTGTTTCTTTAGAAAAATATAAAATACAATGAAAAACAAGAAAGGGAGATCTAACTTCTCAGGAAATTGCGTGGACTTGTTCAGATTGATGGTCGCAAGTCATGTATGGACTTCACTATCATCTTTCAGATGAGAACAAAGGACGCTTTGATTTGCTTGGCTTGGCTTGGCTTGGACCTCAGATTTTTAGAGGATAAAGACCAAGAGAATGTCCTATATCCGGTAAAAAGCTGAGTTGATGAGCAGAAAAGCCACGTCTAGCCATGTGGATGGAAGGAAAGGGCCTTAGGAGGGGGTGGGCCCCCCCAAGGGACTTCGGTCACCTTGTTGTGGTTGTTGCAAAGTCTCTTCAAAAGAGGAGAGGTTGTTGTAGCAACTTTTGCAGAAGTTTTCCGATATTTTTTTCTCTGGATTGATTCCAATTTTTTCCGGGCCTGTTTTCCTTGGAATGACCCCCTTTTTATAGGCTTTTGGTGGCCATTAACAGGGTTTATGGGCTTTTAATGCATTAAAGCCACATGATGAGAGGAGTAACAAGTATTTAATTCATTATTTTGTAACTCCTTTTTCTTGGCTTCTCTTTGGTCGATGGAGAATAATAGACATTTAATCGCCTTTAAGCTCCATGTTGAGGGAAGTTACACGGTTTAATGCCATGATTACTTGGAATTGTAACTCCTTTTCCTTACTTCTGATTGGGCCGTCCAAAATAATGAGTTAATGACCGCATTAACTTGTCATAAAATGGGTCATTTAACTGCATTAAGTGGTCGCCTAGGAATTTGAAGAGTCGCGGGCCGCGCTGCGTCTTTTGGAACTCTTCTTGTGATGTAAGAGGCTTGATCGCCGATAGATCTTCAGGCTGATCTATATCAGAAGACCATGCAATTTAAGACATTAATTGCTACCAATGGGCCAGCGACATCAGTCCAGTTGATTTCTCGATCAAACGGGCAAAAAGTGTGCTTTCTTTGTCGGTCGGTTGGCGATTTCGAAGTGTCTGATGACGATCCAATAATTTCGGTGGTGGATCCGTGATGTTGATGAAGATCGACGGATTTCGTGCCCCGAAAATCAGATTTTTGTTTTGGAAAACCGCAAGGGCCAAATATCTTGAAATGCGAAAAAGACCCAAAAAATGGGTTTTTGGCGAAAATCCGGCGACCCGAATTTCCATCATCGCCAGCGACCATGGGGATTTTTATCCCTTTTGGTCACCGATTTTCGGCCGTTTCTCGGGTTTTTCTAATTCCTTTTTCTCCGGTATTTTTCTTGACATTTTTGCACATTATTGGCCTAATTTTCCTAAAGAAAACTTGACGAGAAGTCGTGCAAATCAGAGCACAAAGTTTTTTATTTTCCATAAAAGCCGAAGACCTTGTTGCCGATTTGTCGTTAGCCAAAACTAGGTCAAACGATGTCGAAATGACCTGAAATTATTGGTGAAGCCTCCTGAGCAATTAATAAGACCAGCCACATGCTTTTGTTCAAGTTTTGAAGCCGTGTGGGGTCTCATCACCATGGGGATTTTTATCCCTTTTGGTCACTGAATTGCCGCGAGTAAGATGCCGCGCTTTGATGTACGGTCAACCGATGTCCGATTGACCTGAAATTTTACATTGAGCCTATTAAAGTCATTTTAAGATGATCCATTAGCTTCGATTTTGATTTCATGGTCCCGGGGAGCTCCATCGCCGGGAGGCCTGATTTTGCTTTCAAGAGTCAAAGTTGGGTCAAATATTGTCAAAATGACCTGAAACTTGATGAGTAGCCCTTTGGAAGTATCTTGAAACCACCTATGTGCAATGTTTGATGAGTGACGACTTCAGTGGTTCCCGCCACCGAGAGGTTTGGTTTTGCTACTTGAGGGTTGATGGAGGGTCAAACGTTGTCGATTCGATCTAAAATTTGACGTAGAGCCATTTGGAAGTATTCTGAGACTATCCATAGGTCTAATCGAAGACCTGATGTCTTTGGTGCCGCCGCCGCCGAAAAAGCTGACTTTGCTACGGCTGTTTCCTTTTTAGGCCAAACGATGTCAGAATGGCCTGAAACTTGATGTAGAGCCTTCTAGTGGCATTTTGAGGCCAACCATGTGCTCTATTTTCTAGATCAGTGTCTCTGATTTTACAACCGTTGTAGCTCTTGTTCAGCTGTTGGAAGAGTGAAGTTAGGCCAAATAAGGTCAAAATGGCCCGAAACTTCATGTGTACTCTTCTTATGGCTGTCTTGAAGGATCTTGCAGTTTTTATTTGATTCTGACATGATTTGATACTTGAAGCAACTTTGCCTGTTTGTGGTAGGATGCGACTTTATGTGGCTTTTTTATACTGAGAGTGTATGAAGAGGCAAAGTGACATTTTTGGTGTCAACACATGCCAAAACAACCATTTGACAAAATATTTTCACAAAATGATAACCTTTTAATCAAATTTTCAAACAAACATTCCCATTCAACTCTTGCTTAAACTTGTTTCATCAAAAAATGATTTAAGTGAAAGGCGGGAATACAAAAAATATAGAGTACCAAAAATGTTTATACATGGAGGCACCAAAGAAGGAGAAAGAGAGTTTGCTACAAAACAACTAGGAGCTCAGTCTAAAATGGCATTCAACCAAAGATTCAACTCCTCAAGCAACCTCTTAGCCTTGGCTTTCAAAGTTTCTAAGCCACGCTCCTTCAAAAGTTTGCCATAAAATGCGGCAGAACGCCGCGACCCATCATCAGCAAGAGGAAACTTTTCTTAGAGAATTTGCCATCGCTCATATTCCTGAGTCTTCCTCCGAAGATTGCTGTCGACTTCTTCAACCTGGCGAATGAGAGTCCCCTTTCTAGCGCGAGCCTCCATTATAGCATTTCACTTGGCAGCAGCTTATTCCTCCAATTGTTCAAGGCGCTGCCTAGCTTCAACGACCTCCCTATCAAAACAGTGCAAGTCCTGTGTCAGCTCAATGATAGCCAACTCGGTGACGTTCCTCTCCCGAACGAACTGCTTCCGAGTATGTGAAATCTCATCCAGTTCAGATTTGACTTCACTAAAAGGCTTTAAAAACATCTCTCTGAAGAAGTCACCATTCGGAAAGCTCTCAGTCTCAGACCACTTATTGCCCAGTGCGATGATCTCATCACCAAAAGCCCTGGCACCTGTAACGTGTAGATCAACCTTTTAACTCTCGGCAAGTATCTCCTGCACATGCTTGATCATGCCGAACCCTGCTTCCAAATGACCAGAAGTGAGATTCTCGATCCATGAACTCAAGACGCTCTTCAACACCCTCTTTGCATATTGAAGAGATGGCCCAGATGAAGTCTCACCCTGCTCCATCGGTCGACTGCCAATATCATGCCTCGTTGGAGGAGTAATCAGAAATCTCTTTCCAATTGGAGACACTGGCAAAGGAATCTCATCATGAGGTTTCACCTCTGCCGTATCAAAACTGGTAGAAAAAGTCCATATTTCTGGATCAACTGTGGGCACCCCCTACTCTAGCCCTGAAAGAGACAAAGGAACTCCTCTTGTCGCTTCACAACCTGCCAATGAAAGATGAAAAAGGTATGAATATGATATTTTTAAAAAATCATTATCAAGATTATTACTATAAAATACCATCCTCGACGACCGGCGGGGCACTCCCTGCCTCCACAAACTCATCTGAAGCATCATAAAAAGTTGCATCCATGGATGGTTCAAATTCGTCGGAATCTTGTGACAAGTCAGTTGGCATGAAAAGAAAAAAACATATGTCAACAAGAACAGCATAAAAAAAGGGGGAAAAGTAAAAGAAATCATACCAGGTGAAGATTCTAGAATCACTCCAGAGTCCCTCGGCCATTCTTCAGACGCCGTGATCGGATCCGTCACCGCCTCATCGGCCAAAACCTCGGGCATCACCAAGTCATCAACTTTTGCTAAAAGAAAGAAAGCAGCGGATAAAAAAAAATCTCTCATGAAAGAAAAGAAACGGAAAGAGAAAGAGGAAGAATCATACCATCACCAATGGTCTCCTCTTCTCGACTCCCCTTTTCTGGAGGCTCATCAGCATCCCTCGAGACCTCCTCATTGATGGTAAGAGGGACTTCCAAATCAGGAGAGCCTTCATGCCATTTCTTATTACAGCGCTGCTCTTTCTTCCTCTTGCCTCTGCGGGATTGTTTGCTCGAAGAACCTTCCTCGCTATTAAAATCAAATCTCTCACTGGAGCCCTCACTAGACGGTATGCTCTTGCCAGTGGACTCCATAGAAGCCTTTTTCCGCTCCGCTTGCATCTAAGCGTCGATCTCGGCTCTCTCTTCCTCCAGCTGTTTCAAGACCTCACCATGTACTTCTTGAACAGCCTTTGATCTAATGACGTCCTGCTCATCGAGAAAGCCTATCCTATGCTTCTCTCCAGAAAGGAAAAAACTTCCTCCTGTTAGACGCCATCTGATCTTCTAAGACCTTTCCCAGAAACTGCTTAACATCAAGCTCCTTCTTGAAAAGCCCCCGGTACACCGAAAAGCTCTCCACGAACCACTTCGTGAAGCCGACAGTCCGGAAAGTAGGCAACTCAAGATGAGAAATCATGGTGGTAGTGTCCTCCGCACTAGAAAAAGCCCATGCATTTCTCCCATCCTACAAACCTCTAAAAAGCTTCACCATACTCGAAGGCGCTCCAACAACGCCTTGAGAGAAGCCCAACTGCAATGCAAAATACGAGAGGACATACGGCTGGATGTCGACAAAAAGATGTCTACGGTACACCATTGTGCCAACACGTATGTTTAAAAGTCACCTCTTCTCTGCATTGGTCAAAGAATAGTGTCTTCCCGACCCTACCCTGGTGGAATCATGGGAGACACCAAAATCAAAAGCCTTCTTCGGTAAATCTGGAGAAAACTTCACTGAAGACTGCCCTGTCTCGACGTCCCTGAACCATCGGATCCTCAAACGGGTAGACAAAAGAGATTCGGAGACGGCTGTCCCTCTAGCCAACCAAATCATAAAAGGGTCATCAACCTACGCAACGCCTAATTGGTGGAAGCCAGGACAGTGGTATACATACCACGCATAAAATATATGGGCTGAAAATACCCTATTCATAGGGAGCCCAAGCCAGATCGGGAAAGCAACAGCCCGTAGTTTGGTGCACAAATAGGAGTAAAGAGCAGGCACCAAAGCAAGCTGCTCTCCAAACGTCATCTGACAAGCCGAAAAAATACAATGCGGCCTGATGTGCGTACCATCTCCTCCAACAAAAATAGCGTCACCAAACCAATAAGTGAGGTAAACAGCGAGATCCCTACGCAGCGCAATGTTAGAACAAATTGCATTTGTATTCGTGAAGAAGCTCTTCAAATCTCCCTGCATGATAGAAGTCTTCTTTGAACCTGGATTCTTAGCCGTGGCTTCCCAGGTCATGCTGTCAGAATTCTCTCTGCCGTCAAAGAAGTTGGAAGACAAAGAGCTAAAACTCCTCCAACTGCTGGACTTGACTTTCGAGGCCTCCTTCTCTTTCAAAAAATCGTAGAAGGCGACAAGCTGAAAGTACAAAAGCTGGAACTCCTCAGACTGCTCCTCAAGGACACTGTCGATAGGCATGTACTCCTCATAGAGTTTGCCGAGGATAGGCAGCCCAGTGATGGCGCTCAACTCTGTTAAAGAGAAACCAATCTCACCATTCGCGACAACGAAGGTATTGGTTTGTGGAAAAAATTATTCCAACATGGTCATGAAGGCCTCGTCGAAAAAGATCACGGTCTCCCTAAAAGCGCGGACCACGTCAAAGATCTCGGCCTCCTTCAGAATGGCACTACCAATCTGCAGGATGTGATCAGTCTAAGACTTCCAATCTGAGTCAGCATTGAAGTGACCTTGAAGCCAGAAGGGGTTTCACCCAATTGCTGCTATCACCCTTGAAAATGCCAAGGCCCACCGGTCTCAAATTGACCAATGGATAATCAGAACCAGGTATACACCATCATGCCATTCTTCCAATTCAACTTACAAAAATCATGCATAAAAAGAAAATTGTCGTGCAATAGATTCTAAGAAACCCTCAACCAAAGTTTGACCAATTCCAACCCAACTTGGTCAAAACCAATCAAACTTTGTTCAAGTCAAAACTCATGTTGGCTTGACCTAGAAACCCTAGCCTTTTATTTGATACATCAAGAAGAACAATGCATGAACATCTTGATTTGCATAAACCTCATTATCACGGTGAGTAAAAAAAGAGAAGAAAAGAAAAAAAGAAACCTTCTAAAAAAAAAGTGGGGGAGAGGAAAACAAGAAGAAAAAAAAACGGGGGCTGGCCCACAGGCCGTGGCCCATTGCCCCAGGTCCATACGGACCTATCCGTACAGCCAACGAAAGAAAAAAAAAGGGGGAAAGAAAGACGGAAAAAAAAGAAAGAAAAAAAAGAGAAAAGAAAGGAAAGGAAAAGAAAACAAAAGGCGGGAAGGGAAGACAAGAAAATTTTTCCTACCTCCACATGGAGTTTTCTTGGAAAAGAAGACTTACTCAAGCCATTGATGGAGAAGAGCTTGAAGATCTTTAAAGAAGAAAAGTTCTTGGTCTTGAAGCACCTTGAAGATTTTTGTAAAAAAAAGCAATAAAAGCAAGAGATCCAACCTCCATTTGCTTTTATAGAAGAGATCTAGCCAAAAGAGGAAACATGGAGAGAAGCAAAAAGGTAACTGCTACAAATTGGCAACTTTCCCAAAAGAAAGATTCCTTGAGAAGTTCTCTGAGAGATTCTCTCCCAAAAGAAAGGGGATTTGAGATATTCTCTCCCAAAGAAAGATACTTTGAGAAATTCTCTCCCAAAATAAAGGGAACTTGAGAAATTCTTTCCAAGTAAGGATATTTTGAGATATTCTCCATCCAAAGGAGATATTTTTGGGATATTCTTTACAAAAGTCATACCACATGAGATCTAAGCCATCTTTAAAGCTTAAGGTCCCATGGGTTAGCCCACATGAGCCAGGTTTGACCACCTAGGCACGAAAAGGGGCTTCCATAAAAAAATTCCCTCTTACCAAGAGCATACAAAATGGTTCCATGCCACTTTTGAGTTGATTGGACCACCTAAAAAAATTCCAATCTTCATGAGCTTCCAAGAATTTAAACCATCCGACCCGATGCATCAAATTAAGCCAAAACCTTGAAATTGACATTCCACAAAAACCCAAACCACTCCAATGGACCCAAAACTATCCCAAAGAGTGACCAAAAACCAAATCCTGACCCCCTAACTTGCCACATACAGCTTGTTAGGTCACAAGGTTAAAACCAAAATCCAAAACCTGACCCCCTAACCTGCCACATACAGCTTGTTAGGTCACAAGGTCAAAAACCAAAAAACCTTTCTTGACCGCTTGATGCGCCACATAAAGCCTTTAGGTTCACAAGGTCAAAAGGAAAAATCCAAAATCCAAAATCCAAATCCCTCATGTCATTTTCAAAACTTTGCCTTGAGACGTACATGATCCCTCTCACCGCCATAAATTCCCCTAGAAGCTCAAAAACCTACTGTACCAAAAGAAAACTGCTCAAAGACTCTTGGTCAAGTCAGAAGCTCTCCTTTAAAGTTCTCTTCGAGGCACATTGACTACAAAAGCTATGCAATTAGTTGCTGTACCTCGAAGGGGCATCTTTTGACACCAAAATTGTCACTTTGCCTCTTCATATACTCTCAGCATAAAAAAGCTACATGAAGTCGCATCCTACCACAAACAGGCAATGCTACTTCAAACATTAAATCTTGTCAGAATCAAACAAAAACTGAAAGATCCTCCAAAACAGCCATAAGAAGAGTATACATGAAGTTTCGGGCCATTTCGACATTATTTGTCCTAACTTCACTCTTCTAGCGACTGGACAGGAGCTCCCGTCAGCAGTGAAGCCAGAGACCGTGATCCAAAAAATAGAGCACAAGGTTGTCCTCAAAATACCACTAGAAGGCTCTACATCAAGTTTCAGGCCATTCCAACATCGTTTGGCCCAAAAAGGAAACAACCGTAACAAAGCCAACTCTCCTGGCGCAACGGCACCAAAGACATCAAGTCTCCAATCAGAGCCTATGGATAGTGTCACAATACTTCCAAATAGCTCTGTTTCAAATTTCAGGTCGAACCGACAACGTTTGACCCTCCATCAACCCTCAAACAGCAAAATCAAGCCTCTCGGCGGCGGGAACCACCGAGGCCATCACTCATCAAACAGAGCACATGGATGGTTTCAAGATACTTCCAAAAGGCTACTCGTCAAGTTTTATGTCATTTCATCAAACATTTGACCCAACTTTGACTCTTGTGCTCTCATATGCACGGCTTCTCGTCAAGTTTTCTTCAAGAAAATCAGGCCAATACATGAGAAAAAAAGTCGAGAAATATACCGGAGAAAAAAGAATCGAAAAAACCGAGAAACGGCCGAAAATCGGCGACCAAAAGGGATAGAAGTTGGGTCGCCGGATTTTTGCCAAAAACCCATTTTTTGGGTAGTTTTTCGGGTCTCAAGATGTTTGGCCCCTATGGTTTTTCAAAAATCTTATTTTCGGAGCATGAAATCCATCGATCTTCATCAACATCACGGATCCACCTTCGAAATCATTGGATTGTCATCGGACGCTTCGAAATCGCCAACCGGTTGACCAAGAAAACACACTTTATGCCCAATTGATCAAGAAATCGACTAGACAGATGTGGAGATGCCTATTGCTATATCTGAGATTTGTTTTGGCAAATGTTTGTTTGAGTGGGCTGTTGAATGGATAATCATGGAGTTGAAAGAAATGTCAAGATGGAGTACTAAATGCGAGAATTGTGATGAAATGGTTAAAATGTTGTTTTCGTAGAGCATGCAGGCTCTAGAATTGTAGGGGTTTTGATACGGAATGAAAGGAGGTGAAATGGGAAAGAGATTGAAGCAAAAACGACCTGAACTGCAGCTGTCCGCAGGGCATCGGTCAGTTGTCGGCTAGCTGACAGGTGACATAACCAGTTCGGTTCCAATTCCAAAAGCTTGCATCGCGGCAAAGGAACATCGGTCAGCTGGCGGCTAGCCAAACTACATCACCTCGGCTAACTGACAGCCAACCGAATCCAGTTCGGCTCCATTTCCAGAATGGTGTGTTTTCCTGACGGGGACCAAGCGGTCAGCCGTCGGTCAGCTAGCAGCTAGCCGACAGGTGACCGAGAGCTAACCGAATTTCAGGTTGGACTTATTTTGTGAGATTTTCTTGGGAAATGAAAACCAGAATATGATTAGGAGCTTTTAGCTTGAGATTGTGTGTTTGAAACTTTGAAATGTTTTTTAACTTCTGGGGCGCCAATCCTTTTTAAATTTTGACATTTGGGTTTCAAACACACAAAGATCATGTTAGAAAAGGGGCTTCCACCAGGAACCCTAGATATTGCGTACAAACCACTGCGGAAATAATTGTAAACAGAGATAATAAAAAACCATACATGCGAGATCTCTCTGATTTGATCTCGATCTTTATGATTTGATCTTGGTCGTACAGCAACCCAAAAATCTCAAGATCTTCTACTGTATTCCTCTATGCTCGAATTCACACCAGGGAGTGGGCCTCTTCTGCGAATTCTCTCTGCTCTCCAAAACGAGATTTCTCTTTTTTATTTGACCTATATAGCAATAGCGTATATTTATAGGCTACAATATGGACCATAAGAAGTAAATAAAGATAGGCTCCTTATGGTAGCAGGAAACCCTAATTCGACCCAAATTAGTATCCTAGTTCTGTAAATTACAATTCAGTCCACTAGAGAATTATAATTGCACTCCTGTCCTTATTCTCAAAATTATATTTTGAGCCTCATGTTATTAAATGCTTATTAATCTCCCCACGTTAAGATTTCAGATATCCATCTATTAAATAATTATTGACATCTATATTTAATCGATATCTTGATAATTCCTTGAGACATTATACTTAACTTATTTGATATGTCGGACACAAAGTCCACCTACAAGGTTTGACATAATCAAATCTTAAAAGCTTCATCAAGGGGATAAAATCAATCCCTATTATGGGACGTGGATTCCGTCAATAAACTAATATACACCATACAAGCAGTGTAGTCAACCAATTCACTAAGATTATTGACCCATAAAAGATCTCACTCCTTCGTAAATCAAAATGCCAAACACTAAATGTATGTGTCTATTATTTATGTCGGGATTAAGAGTACAAGCACTCATAATAACCATTTGGATGTTAATCATCTTATATAGTCAGTATTGAGACAGTGAACCCAAAAGCGGTCATATTCAATACACACAAAGCGTGCTAGCATAATGAGTCGAAACTATACCGTTTCCCACAGCCAAGACAAGCCTGCTGAAACATCAAGCTACAATCATATCTATAGTGTGTCCAAATCCATCTAAATTGTGAACAACAACTTATATTCTATAAGAACCGACAAATAAGTCCTCCGTGTATAATAAGTAGAACTCTATACACCAACTTGTCTACTTTATAGACTAAAAGGCACACACATGCATAATAAAAAATAATGTAACAATATGCCCATACAAAATCTCATTTAGATGAAAAGACAAAATATACTAATTAATGAATTAGTCAAAGACAAATACATAAAAGTATGCTTTTAGTATAAATTTCCAACATATCAAATGAAAGGTCTTAACGTATACTTGACTAACTTGTTTTGAGATCATGACTTTGACACGATAAATACCGATTAGCACTTGTTTTGTCTTGCAAGTATAAACTTTGTTTTGAATTGTTTCAAGAACTATAATGGGGATCACGTCTTTAGCTTTGTTTTGTTATAGCTTAAGTTACTCTTGTTTAGTCTTGCCTTGCTCTGTCTTGATAAGCGTATCCCCTTATTTTCAATAAGTTTTGTATAAGTTTCATTACGTTTTGTGCATTCATGAATTCCGTTGAATACCATTGAGCTTAGCTTGCCCTTTCAGTCTAATCCACTAGTTAGGGGGTCCTTAAACATATGGACTATCTGCAGATTAGTTGTGTATTTATACACATCTTTGCTTTGTTCTGGTTCCACAGCCGGTCTTCCCGCCCACCTTGTGTGGCTCGGGCCTTTGCTTTGTACACTTTGTTTTGCTTTGTCTTTGCTTGCTCTTGTCATCATGTATAACGGAGAAAGGATAAGCTCAATGTGGATTTGCGAATTATGTTGTTTTCTTGTAATCATTCCAGTTTTATCTTGCATATTATTCAAGTTTTGTTTCGAATTCATTAAATGGTTTTAAGCATTGTTTATTTCAGATTTTTAAAATGATTTATATTTATGTCTAAATTGATCATCTGCCAGATCGTCGTGTCTGATCCGTTTGTTTTGGGGCTCAGGTGCAGGTGCCATTGCCGTTGAGGAGGAGCGCCAAGAGGAGGCTTTTGACCCACCCCCAGCTCGCAAATGGCAACCCGACGACGTCATCTAGACGCCGGGCGGGATCTTGAGTTATGATCCACTTTGCTTGGGTTTCATATTTTGGTTTCTTTTGAAATGTATTGGCCTCTGTTGGCCACTTATATTTGGGTTGTAAACTTTATCTAATGTACTTTTGTTAACTTGAAACTTGAACCAACTCGGGAAATGCCATGTTTATATTTCCTCCTCTGAATATATGTCTTGATGATCATTTATGTAATCTAAGCATTTTGAAATCTTTTTTATATGTATTGATGTGATTACTACACGCTTCCGCCAACCATTGTTCGTGTCAGTCCCTTGTTTGTTTTGGGGATCCTCATCGCGGAAACCTGTGGGACAAATTATAGACGATAATCACGCATCTCTCGCGGGCTTGGGTTTGAGGTCTCAGTCCGGGGTCGCGACAGATACAGCCCAAAAACTGTCAAGATGATGAAATCGAGGCCCATATCCAAGTAAGTAAATCAAACAAGATTCAAATAGTAAAAAACAACTACAAGATAGAGAAGCCAAGCATTACAAAAGCTCCAGTTCTGGGATTTTAAATGGACATAAATCCCCTTTTAGAAATACATTTCAAACAAACAGAGCATTGAATGCAGGGCAATCTAAACATAAAACTTCAAAAGGAAATCAAGGGCACTACCGTGCACTTACAACAACAAAAAATGGATATGTTATGCAAGTTCTCACCTCTCTTGGCTAGAGAAACTATCTTTCATATACAAGATTTTCTCCATCAACTTCGGCGACGAGAGAATCGCTGGCTACCGGTGTGAGATGATCCAGCCTGAATCACTGATTGAGCGAAGACGGAGAGAAAGAGAGAAAGAGAGAGCAGGGAGCCGAGGGAAGGAGAGAGGAGGCGAGAGGGAAGCAGAGAGGAAGCGAGAGGGAAGGAGAGAGGAAGGAGCGGAGAAGGCATGCAGAGAGGGAGAGGGTAGCGAGAGGGAGAAAGAGAGAAATAGGCGGGACACGCTCCGGCAAGAAGGGGAAATAAGGAGATGTGAGGACGATGTCGTTCGGCAGAATGAGGGGGTAAAAGCTGTTGGAAATTTATACTAAAAACATACTTTTATGTATTTGTCTTTGACTGATTTATTTATGAGTATGTTTTGGCTTTTCATCTGTCTGAGATTTTGTATGGGCAAATAGTTGCATTATTTATAATTATGCATGTGTATGTCTTTTATTCTATAAAGTAGACAAGTTGGTGTGTGGAGTTCTACTTATACACAGAAGACCTATTTGTCGGTTCTTATAGAATATAAGTTGTTGCTCACAATCTAGATGGATTTGGACACAACACCGGTACGATTGTAGTATGATGTTTCAACAGGCTTGTCTTGGCTGCGGGAAACGGTATAGTTTCTACTCATTACGCTAGTACACTTTGTGTGTATTGAACAAGATCGCTTTTAGGTTTATTGTCTTTATACTGACTATATGAGATGATTAACACCCAAATGGTTATTATGAGTGCTTGTACTCTTAATCCCAACATAAATAATAGACACATACATTTAGTGTTTGTCATTTTGATTTACGAAGGAGTGAGATATTTTATGGGTCAATAATCTCAGTGAATTTGATGACTACACTATGTGTATGGTGCATATTAGTTTATTAACGGAATCCATGTCCCGTAATAGGGATTGATGATATCCCCTTGATGAAGCTTTTAAGTTTTGATTATGTCAAACCCTGCAAGTGGACTTTGTGTCCGACATATCAAATAAGTTAAGTGTAAGGTCTCAATGAATTATAAAGATATCGATTAAATATAGATGTCAGTAATTATTTAATCGATGGATATCTGAAATCTTAACGCGGGGAGATTAATAAGCATTTAATAACATGAAGACAAAAGGATCCTACTTTACCATAATAGCTAGGCCTTTTATGCTGGTTGTCTTTCCTATTATGTGCATGGATATCTATTATTATCATAACTTGCTACATATGATATTAAGCCTGTTTAATTATGTTTGGAATGGTGTAATAGTATATACTAGATTCTAAACTCGTCTTAATTAAACTGCTTTATAAGAACCCTCATTGTTAAATAACTAAGTGGGAGAGGGAACTTCCTTAGTTCCCACGGTCTCCATCATTGTTTTGTAGGAGATGTAATTGATTTATGTGTTGCCCTTGGAGTCTTCCTCCTAATCAGATGAGTTAATTAAAGAATCTCCAGTACAAAATTCCATATGGATGATTTAGGGTAATTATTAGTATAGGTCTCTTCTCCATCTGATGGGACCGAATATAGAATAATGGACCTTGAATTAAATGATGGTATACACTTAGTTATAAATAACAGTATGCTCTCCATCTGAGCCTCTTCTATTATTTATAGGACCAAAGTCATGGCAGCTGTTTGGTTTTACTTGGCATGGTTTGTTGCCTTAACAGTAGAACTAAAAGGTTATGTCCTATCTGAACAATATAAGTATGGTACTTGTCCTCACATCGAGGCATACTATGCATTGGTGTTTTAGATTGCTGTTGGATTCTTTTGTTAAGAACATGAAGCTCGAAATATCATTTTGAGAATAAGGACGGACGTGCAATTATAATTTCTTTAGTAGACTGAATTGTAATTTATGGAACTAGGATTCTAATTTAGGTAGAATTAGCGGGTTTCCTGCTTCCATATGGAGCCTATCCTTATTTACTTCTTAAGGTCCCTATTGTAGCTTATATATATATATATATACGCTATCGCTCACTAGGTTAAGAATAAGAGAACTCTCATTTTGGAGAGCAGAGAGAATTTGTAGAAGAGGCTCACTCATTGGTGCAAGTTCGAGCATAGAGGGATACAGTAGAAGATTTTGAGATTTTCGGGTTGCTGCAAGACCGAAATCAAATAAAAAAGACCGAGATCAAATCAGAGAGATATCGCAGGTATGGTTTTTTATCATCTTCGTCTAAAGCTATTTCTGCATTGATCTGTACACAATATCTAGGGTTCCTAGCGGAAGCTTTATTTTAACAAAAGCGTCCAAAATGCATGTACGAACACCAATATGGGTGTTTACGTATATTTCTGATTTAAATGGGCTAATACATGTTTTGGAGCACTTTTTTGGTAAAATTCCCATATATATATATATATATATATTTTAAGATTATCAGTTAAAAGGATAACTATGTTTTCATTATTAAACTATTTCAGGCATCACACTCATCTACCAATATTCTATTGTAACGGTAACAATTCAACCAATCTGCATCTTAACTAGGAATCAATTGCCTATTCAAACATGCAAAATGTAAACAGTAGATAAAACACGGAACATGGACAGATAGGCATGGATTTCGTGTTTTTTTTTTCTTGCTGTAATTGCAAATGAATAGTTTTATACAGCCCTATTATATAACCAAAAGTTTTGCGTATTAAATTAAAGGATAAAACAAACGAACTTCTAACTCAGATTTAGTGTTCAAATTTCAAAACCTCAGGATGGGGATCATACAGTGCCACCTAATATTTCAATGTTTTTAAACTTTGAAATCTACTTTTAGGTGGCAAACTTGAGAACTGCATCTTACCTCGGTGGTCTGAGGTGTTAGCTTTCACCTATCTGCCGAGGGTTTGAAGTTTGAACCCTAGACATACCACCTTCCCTCACCCGAAGTCCACTTCCCTTATCTTAGGGCTCCATCACCTCACCCGAGGTCCACCACCCTCACCCAAGGGCGGGGTCCCAGCTCCCTATAGTTGGGTACCAAAAGTTTTAAAAAAGCATTTTTGAACTTAATCCATTTACATGAAACGTTATAGATTGGGTAAAAAAATAGTGATGAAAATCTTAAATCTTAAATCTATAGCTCACCAAGCTCTTGGAAAATCTGAGTATTGGCCTTGCCCGCCAATGCAATGCTGATGTCAATGCCACATCATGACCACCACGTTTGGCTACCTACATTTCCATTAAAATATCTTTTGTTGTTATTAAAAAAGAAATAACGAGTACAATGTGTTTAGAGACATAACAGCAATCCGGAGCATCGCATTTTATTCAATTGCATTGTCCCATGTTAAATTCACGAATGGAGTTTGCCTTCAAATCTAATGGCATTATATGAATTCCACTCGTACCAGCATGGTGTTTGCCTTCCAGATTAATTACATGCTCAATGTGTCGCAACCCCGGCCCGGGTTAGCGCACAAAGGGCGCTCTTAATCCAGGATCAACGAGCTAATGATAGGGTAATATGATTACAAGGATATGTATTTAATTTTCCACAAGTCTCCACGATATCACACACAATACATTCACATTCAAGATGCGGAAGCGTGTAGCAAACCAAGTTTGTAATTTATCCCATAACAAGACTGATGGCACAATTATAAATATCATGATGTTAGAGTGAGCAATGTTCATATAGCATTCCCAATATGCCTAGTTAAATGTTTCTACAAAAGATGAATTAGTTAACATTCCCCAAAATAAAGGCCAACAAAGGCCAATACAACCAAAAATTCAAAATGTGTCAGTCACTCTCCCAAAAAGAGTTTCGCAACTCATGGCCTGACCAAGTGTCTAAACAACATCATCAACCTGCTATTCGCCTACATGTTGCGGCTCTCCGACTGCCTCCTCTGGCTCCTCCTCAAATGCAACAGGATCTGGACCTGAGTACCAGAAGAGTGGGTCAAACGCAACGGTCAGGCAGGTGGGTGAAAATATATAAACAACATGATAAAAATTACAATTTAGCTTAGAAAACATTGAAACTTACTTAGATAATAATTTTCATGAAATAAGATGCAGAATTTATCCGAAAACACATATACAATATAAAACATGTAAAGGTACCAATGAACAGGAAACTGGCAAGATGGCAACCACGCAAAGCTAAATCCTCCATCACTAGTCTGATGAGAGCACATTTGGGGCGTTGGTCTCAGACAAGCGAAGTCACGAGAGCCAACGAAATACATATAGCTAGATAAGACCACGGCCGCGGAACTGGATAGTGGGGCAGGACAGGACCCGGACTACAGCTAGCAGGAGCAAGAATGGGCCCTCCAAGTCGGTGGATCAAGCCAACAAGGTTGTCCAAGCTTAGTGGTGCTGACACATAGGTCACATAAAGAAATCGGGACATATACATATCTATATAGGTGTATAACACCCAAGGAGGCTGGACAGGGTGCTCAAAGGCACATATATCACATCAGTATCTTATCATGCATATATGGGGCTAGCAAAACACTCAAAGTGCATAGTTCAGTATTTCTAAAGCAAAACTAGTAATGTTGCATGAAAACTAAAGAGTACGAATGAAATTCAAATAAAATGAAACATAAATGGATTTCCCTATAGTTCCGGACCATACATCAAGGATTTAAGATTTAAATCAATGTGTATAAGACACTCGTATGTCAAGTTTTGTTTTTGGCTTGGCACTCCTAAAGATCAACGCATTTCATGTGTTTTATACACTTTGGTAAGTCAGAAGAATCCTCAATATATCTCCGTGATGGGGTCTCTTTCTCAACTGGGCTCCATTCATCACTTCCTATGTCTCACCATTGAATTAGGGCTCCAAACGAACCTCCCTAATCATTAAAATATCCTTGTTCAAGTTTCCAAAGCCATCCCAAGTAGGAGGAACAGTTGGCTCGAGCGAACCAGAGGTTCGCTCGAGCTGACAGCTCTCTGGGAGGGTTGGCTCGAGCCAACAAACTTCTGTATACGGTCCGCTCGAGCAAACTTGAATCCGCTCGAGCGAACTGGTCCCTATCAGGTTGGCTCAAGCCAATAGGCTTCTAGATATGGTTCGCTCAAGCGACCAAATGTCCGCTCAAGCGAACTATGAATTTGCACGATTTCGATGCATTTCGTGCAGTTTCTTCCTCCTTTACAAGCCCTCTGTTGAGCCTCAATTCTTCTACATAAACGAGGGACTCCAAACCTCCGCAAAACCACACTTATTCCTCCATCAAAACATCCCACAAAACACATCAAATCATCTCCATTTCATCCACATTCATCACAAGAAACACATCATATATGAATATCCATATGTAACATAATCAAGATTTAACAAAATCAACTGCACATATTTCCAAGAGATTAAGCAAGAGGGGAAGAGACCTATCAATATGCACATTTCGAAATCAACAAAAATCATAGAAAAAAGCATGAGTAAAAGCAAGTAATGAAATCACCAAAAGCAAGTCATGGACATCACATTTCTCATAAAACATGTTAACATTCAAAACATCCATTCATCCACTTGCCTTGGCTTCCAAGATGGCTAACAAGCTCCCAAACACTCTCAAGAGCAAACCTATAAGAACACCCAAAAACCCCAGAATACAACCCATAAGAACCCTAAATAGCCAACACCATGAAATAGAAAGAGAGAGCTCCCAATAATGAAGATGGAGACTCTCTAGGGCAAGGAGATCACAAATCTAAAAGATGGAAGTGGTCACTTACTTGGAAGTTCTTCAAAAGGCAAAAGCTAGCTCAAAGAGAACCCCAATGTGGGTGGATTCCTCCTCTAATGGTGTCAAAAGAAAGCACTCATGGTGAAGAAAAAGATGTCGGGGTCTCATTTTCCATTTGGAATTTGGAAAGGGTTGGAGGAGAAAAAGCAAGAAAAAGAAAAGAACCCTAGAGTGGGCTGTAGCAACTCCTTCCACAACTAATTTGAGCTAGAAAGGGGAAAGTGAAGAAGAGTTCTCTTTATATAGAAAGTAGGGATGGGTCCCACCACTAGCAAAGCTTGTTGGGCTTAAAACATGGTTTTCCGGGCCTCAGATGAGTTCGACGAAGAAGGAAAAATTGTTCATCATAAAATCTAGTTTCCAAAAAGTATATATTTCAAGGGTTTTGGAGACATCGAAAGTCCATATTTGTGTAAAAAGACCGTTTTGCCCTTGAAGTTGGAAAAGTGGGGTTTCGAGGTCTCGAACGGGGATTACATAAACACGAAAGTTGTAGAGGTTAACGAGATCAATCAAACGGAGTTAAAATACGAATTCTCGGAATTGCAAATAATCCCCCATGCTCATGCAAAGTCACTAAAAAGACACTCCAAGGGTCTCATTAAATCAAAAGTCCCCAAAGCTATATAAAAACTATTATAATCCCAAACCTAAACAAAATCCATAAATCTCACTTAGAACTAATCACACGACTAATTAGTGCAAATTGCGGTCACTCGGGCCGGGGTCTTACACAATGAGTGATTATCTCCACTCATTTTCTCAATTTGGGCCCATTTGTTCGCATGAATGGAATTCCTAAGAACACGTGACAAAATTATTTTCAACAAAGAATTGCTAAAGAAGTGAAGGGTGAATGATTGTAAGGTACAGAGGAGGACCGGTCCTCAGTTTCCTACGACTTGAATTACTAGAATAATGGCTAAGTGTTCATTTTTCATCTCTCCTTAATTCATTGTAGATCGTCTCACGAAGTCTGCTCACTTCATTCCAATGAAGACAGGGAATAAGATGCACATGGCACCGCTTGCAGAATTGTTTGTCAATGAGATTGTCAGTAGGCATGGTCAGCCAATATCCATCACTTCAGACGGAGACAACAGATTTGTTTCAAGGTTTTAGAAAACCCTACATGAATCCATGGGCACCAGACTACAGTTCAGCACAGCATATCACCCACAGACAAATGGTCAATCTGAACGCACCATACAGACTCTTGAGGACATGTTACGTGCTTGAGTGTTAGACTTCAAGGTTCAATGGGATGAATACCTACCTCTTTGTGTATTTGCATATAACAATAGTTATCATTTTAGCATCGGCATAGCACCTTTTGAGGCACTTTATGGCAGAAGATGCAGAACTCCAGTTTGTTTGGAAGAAGTATGTGAACATAGTTTTCATAGACCGACGATAGTTGGAGAAACAAGCGACAAGCTCAAACTAATTCAGGAGCGTTTAGAGGTTGCCCGAAGTAGACAGAAGAGTTATGCTGACACCCGTCGAAGAGACTTACAGTTTAAGGAAGGTGACAAAGTGTTCTTGAAAGTATCACCTACTAGAGGAACCCTAAGGTTCGGACAGAAAGGCAAATTGGCAAGAAGATATATTGGACCGTATGAGATTTTGAGCAAGATTGAAGATGTCGCTTATAGACTTGCATTACCACTAGAACTTTCCGGGGTACACAATGTATTTCATGTCTCCATGCTAAAGAAGTATGTCTCAAATCCCACTCATATACTACAACACGAGCCATTGGAAATCCGAGAAGACGCATCATATGTTGAAAGACCGAGTAGAATCATTGATACCAAGGAACAAGAACCGAGAAATCGGTGTCGGATGTGAATTTCGACCCCCCATTTTCCTCTTCAAGAGAGGCATGGTTTGGGGAAATCTCCATTCATCTATATATACTATTTAAATTTTACATCGAAAATGAGGATTCCGACTACCTTCAAAATCGATGGATCGCGATCGCCAGCTACGGTACGGCCATAACACCGTTTTTTGACAAAAGTCGAAGAAATATGGGGAGAAAAATAATAAGGTGGGTTCTTCCTCTCGTCTAATGTGCTGCCGGAAACACACGACGGTTGTCCTGTCACATTAATTTGGGTCTCTTTGGGTCTTTTTAATCTTGGGTCAATTAACGGTCATGAGTTAAAGTCCAAATAAAGATTAATCCTCACATAGCATAATCGTAGTATATCCAAGTAAAACAAAATAACTAAAATAAAGAAAATAGAATAAAAGAGGGGGGAGGTGCCAAATATTTAAGAAGAGGATCGGCCCCGTTCCCGGGTACCCCCTTCTGATCCCTTGGTAAAATACGGTTTAAAGGCTGATTTTTCAAACCAAAATGATGATGCAAATGAGATTTTGGCTTGTGATTTCTGTGTTTTTCGTGTGCGATACACGAGTGATAAAAGTAAAAGGCCGATGAGCCGTAATTGATTGAAGGTGGCCGATGGGCCAAGATTGATTGGAAATGGCCGATGGGCCAGTGTTTGTTTTAGGATGGCCGATGGGCCGTGATTATTAAAAGTGTGTGCGAAATCACTCATCTCATCTCGTTATTCTCATTTACTCAATTTTAGAAATCAGTTCTTTATTCTCTTTTATCATTAAGTTCAATTTAATATCTGGCACCTGAGGTGGAGGAAGAAACAAAAGGAAAATCCTTTTTGGGTTTATTTTGCTGGTTTTATAGTTTTTATGGCTTTTCAATATGGGGCTAAAAGGGCTTAACTAGGGGATTTTTACTTGGATTTACGTGATTAGTGCTTTACTACTGATCATCGGATTAACCCTAACCTAAGGTCCTAGACCACCCACATCAGCTCTCCCAATCCCCTAAAGGAACAGGAAGAGTGGTGGAGCGGAGCCTAATGCTGTAAGCTACCTAATCAGATAATCCGATCTAATCCTATGTATGAATAGCCTGAGTTTGATGGTTTAGCGCCTAAGTAACTTATTAATTGTGATTTTTAATTGGTTCGGTTAGTTTTGGGTTGAAGATTGATTAAGGAGTGGATTAAATGTATTTTGGGGTTCTGTTTAAGTTATTTAAGGTTCTGAAATTTATGGTTTAATTTAAAACATGAAACGATGTCGAAATCAGCGAAATGGGTTAACAGAGGACTTGGGCGCCAGGGGGGTGGCGCCTAGGTTACTCTGGTGACTTGGGCGCCTAGGTAGTGGCGCCCAAGTGGCTGCTTCTGGGTGGTTTGGCTAGTGACGATGGTATCGATATTGTTTTTGAAATCCAAGGGGTTCTTACTTGGTGAGTTTTAATATTTCAAATGTTTTAATTCTCCGGTGTTCAAATGTCAAAGGGATTTGGATCCGGATTTTGAGACGAAACCAAGAGTTCGCGTTTTAGTGCAAATGAGAGGATGGGCGCCAAGGAGGTGGCGCCCAGGTGGATAGCTTGAGATTTTCAGGTATTCCGGATGGGATTTGATATTGGTCTTTGGGTCCGGGGGTTATTTTAGGTTCTGGTTTCAATTAATTTAAGATATAAGATGCTTAATTACTCGTTTTAAATTGAAGTTGTGAACTAAGGTTATAGTGTAGGCTAGGCGCCACAGGGGTGGTGCCTAGGTGGTTGTTTGTTTGTTCATAAAGGCTTTGGGGGCTAAGCTCGAATCGATAAAAATTTTCAAACGTTTTAAGTTAAAAGTGTTTTAATATGTTGATTCGGATTGGTTTGAAAGTAAATTAATTGTATTAAGTTGTTCGCTAGGGGTTCTTTATGAAAACAGCTAGGCTGGGCGCCTAGGGTGTGGTGCCCAGGTGGATTTGGAGGATGGGCGCCCAAGGGGTGGCGCCCAGGTGACTGTGTTGAGGTTCGGTCAGTTTGGTGATTCTTAGGTCAATTTAAGTTTAAATTGATTAAAGGACTTAGTGTGTTTGGATGTGGAATGCTATTCGTATTCGATTGGGATTTATTTAAACATCAATTA
Source organism: Persea americana (assembly GCA_029852735.1). NCBI lineage: Eukaryota > Viridiplantae > Streptophyta > Magnoliopsida > Laurales > Lauraceae > Persea > Persea americana. The sequence goes on from CM056810.1 coordinate 59,292,373, forward strand.
ATTGGGCTAAGTTGTGAATTGAGTTTTTCTGAAAACGGGGAAGCTGAGCGCCCAGGGTGTGGTGCCCAGGTGGATTTGACAGATGGGCGCCAAGGGTGTGGCGCCCAGGTGAACTATTCTGTGGTTCGGGTCAATTCAGTATTTTTTAGGTTGATTTGCGGTTGAGCTTTATGGTTTGATGTATTTTAAATTAAAAATGTTCTGTTGCGATGATTAAAATTAAATTCCGTTTCAATTAATTTGGCTTTAGTGACGGGAGAGGCTGGGCGCCCAGAGAGTGGTGCCCAGGTGGAGCTGACAAGATGGGCGCCCAGGGGGTGGCGCCCAGGTGTCTGTCTTGTGTGTCCGAGTTGGTTCGATGTTTTAAATTAATTCGGGCTCGTGGTTTCAATTGTTTTAGATTTCAAGGGTGTTCCAGTGTGTTGATCGTGATTGAATTCGAATTTAATTTCAAGTGGGGTTTCCTAGTGATTGGGTAGGATGGGCGCCAGGAGGGTGGTGCCCAAGTGGATGCGGAAGGATATGCACCAAGGGGGTGGCGCCCAAGTGGATGCGGCAAGCTGGGCACCCAGGGGGTGGCACCCAGGTGGACTGTTTTGTGGTTTCGTGTTGCTTTTGCGTTCTTAGGCCGGTTTAAGTCTAAATTGATTGAAGTTTCAGGTTTTCTTAAATTTAAAAGTGTTTTGTTATGTTAATTTGGACCAAATTTGGGTTGTGATTAATTAGAAGTTTTAATTAGGGATTCTTTAGAGATGGGATAGGATGGGCGCCAAGAGGGTGGTGCCCAGGTGGCAGTGCAGGCTAGGCACCCAGGGGGTGGCGCCCAGGTGGACTTTTTGGAGTTTTGTTGGTTTTGAGTTTTTGAGTTAATTCGAGGTTAAGTTAATTAAGGTTTACTTATTCTAGGTTTAAAATGTTTTACTGTGTTGATTCGGATTAGTTTAAGGTCTTAACTAATTAACTTAAGCTTTAACCGGGGTGTCTTAGGGAATGAATAGGCTAGGCACCCAAAGGGTGGCGCCCAGGTGGCTGTGGAAGGATGGGCGCCAAGGGGGTGGCGCCCAGGTGGCTGTTTTTTGTGGGTTTTGGTTTTTTGTGTTTTTAAAGTTTTTAGTTACTTTTAAATCCGAATTAATTAGGGTCTTAATGTTTTAGGGCTCTTAATGATTCGATGTTTCTTAAGTTAACTAATTATGTTGTTTTAATTAATCTTAGGATTTATCCTACTTAAGCACTAAATTCGATAACTTAGACAATCTAACTATTCTTTTTGGGTTTTTCGGATATCTTTTAATTTGTTTTTGGTTTCTCCTCTAATTTACTAGAGTAAGGAAAGAGAAGAAGGGGTTTTATGTTTTATGATTTTTTTGGGATTTTCTATGGATGTGTGGTTCAAATGATATGATGTGAAGTGTGACAAAAATGGTAATTCAAAGCTCAAAACAGACCAAACAACCTAACATATCATTAATATGCAGTTTCTAAATGAACTAAATGCGGAAGATCGGAAGTTGTGCACAAAAGTGGAGAAATCTACTTGGGCGCCACACCTGTGGTGCCTACCCTGCTCAGTCAGGGTTTTCAATGGAACACAACGAATGCACAAGAATCTCAGTATTTTTAAGACAACTTCCGATATTCAGTGACTGATGCAAATGTATTAATTCGAACTACTAGCGATGCAAGTAACGAACCTACGAGCAAACGATGCAACGGGCGGAGATCTTGAACCCGGACCCTGTCTCAGAAGGGTAGGCGCCCAGGGGGTGGCACCCAGGTGGTTCCGGAGAGGGCGGCGCCCAGCCTTTCTGCCAAAGGCTGTTCGCGATCTTTTCGATATAAATGATGATGATGATGATGCTAATGCGAGATCTGGTCTAACTATGCAATTAGCACTATGAAATCAAAGCGAATCTACTATATTAGAATGAACCTAAACATGTTACTAACATGATGATGCACTAATACTATTTTTATCACAAGCTAATGTAGATCTACGATGCTCAAATGGTCCTAAGCATATTTCTAAGCATGAATGGTAATGGAATGTAGTAAAAGAAGGGAGCTCTAGGAATACCGGTATGATGAAACGTTTCTCAAGTTCCTAGATTGAAGCTTTCGCAAAGACCCATGGCTCCAGTTGAAGATATGGAAGTTTCCTCCTCTCTTTCTCCTTCTTCTTCTCTAGATCTGAAGTTCTTCTCTAATGGTGGCTACCTTTCTTCTTCTTTTCTATTCTCTCCTTTTGCCTCTTTTCTTAGGGTTTTTTTGGGTAGCCTCCCCTTGTAAATGAAGTTAAGAGGGATTATATAGGTTTCGGACGAGTTTAGAAGGGCTAGGGCTTCATTAATTCGCGTTTCTAGAAGGTTTCACGCATCCCTAGGCGGCTTAAGTTATTTTAGGGTGTACTAGGGTTTGGAGGGAGGATGGGCGCCCATGGGGTGGTGCCCAAGTGTCTGTGCAATCTGGGCGCCCACAAGGTGGTGCCCAGGTGGTCCTGGAGAGTGAGCGCCCACAGGGTGGTGCCCAGATGGTTTGTGTTTCGCTTTTTTGGACCTTGGTCCCATTTGGAGTCGAGATTGAACGGATATATCTTCAGCTAGGGGACCTACCTTAGCACTTAATAGGCTGGGCGCCACATGGGTGGTGGCCAGATGGATTTCAAGGTTGGGCGCCATATGGGTGGTGCCCAGGTGAATTTAAAGGCTAGGCGCCACATGCGTGGTGCCTAGGTGGTTCTGTTCGTCTTCGATGCTTGGTCCTTATGTATGAGTGGTCCCAGTCTAATCTCGAATCAAACAAGTAAATTTTAAGGTGGGAGCCCACCATGGGGTGCCTAGGTGATTCTAGGAAGTGTGGACGCCACAGGGTTGGTGCCCATGTGGAACTTAGTAGGGTAGGTGCCACATGGGTGGTGCCTAGGTGGAGTCGATTCATTTTTGGAGTTCGGTCCCTACGTTTAGTGGTCCCGGGCTATTTTGAGGCCAACTAATGAAATGTGGAGGCTGGGCGCCCACCATGGGGCGCCTTGGTGGTCCTGGGCTGTGTGGGCGCCTAGCATGGGGCGCCTAGATGGATTCTCATAGGGTGGGCGCCACATGGGTGGTGCCTAGGTAATCTCTTCTTAGGACAAACTTCGGAAGCTCATAACTTTTGACTCGCTTATCGGATTTGGACGTTTTACATATCGTCGGAAAGCTCTCAAAGTGAGGAATCTAATGGTTCAAATGTCCTAATGATTAGGGGTCAAGAAAAGTGAGGGATACCTGGATCAATGGATTCGGTTTCCTAACTTAGGCTGATCGGGTGACATTTGGGCAAACTAATCATAGTCTTTGTAGGGATTGGCCTAAGCATGTCTTAGGTGGTCCGGAAAAGGTTTGATTGGTGTCATGGTTCACTACTTGTGTAAGTGGTGGGTTGGGCTCAAGGTCTCGACGCGACTCGGCTTCTCTCTCACGATTTTGTAGAAATCGTCGAACTAAGTCTAAAATTATCAACAAGCATCTTCATCGTCATTAATTAATCTGAATTATGTCATTAATCATTCAATTATGGGTGAAATGGGGGCATCGCTATATATGATAGGTCTTTAAGGCTATCATAGGGGCCAAATGAGGTGTCTACAATCGGACTATTCATTGGGTCAAGGTACTTTGGGAAAATCATGAGCCGGAGGAAGCAACATGGGAATTGAGAGATCAAGTTCAGAGGAAGTATCCGAATTTGTTGCCAGATGTAAAATTGTTTTTATTCGGTGGACCAAATATCCTTGAGGGGTGGAGGATGTCAGACCCCAACCCATATTAGCTTGATTAGTGTTATTTAAGCGAGAGTTTAGTTTAAGAGAGTTTAGTAATCGTTGGGTTAGAATGGTTTGTTTTAGTCTTAGTATTTGTTTTGGGAGATTTGTGAGCGTAGGTTGAGTCAGACACGCTCAGGGGTGCCCTGAGTGCACGTGTTAGCATGGGAGGATGTTACTAAACCTCTGATTCGGTTGTGATTTTGATGTGTTTTGAATGTCGTTATTATTTGCTACAACTTTCGTTTTCGGTCCATCTCTGTTCGGAGCCCAAAAACCTGTAATTTTGGCCAAAAAGGGGTAAAGCTGTCTTTTCAACCCAAATCTGGACACGATTTTCGATAGCCCGGAACTATGTCAAAAATATATTTTTTGAAAACTAGATTTTTCGAGGATCGTTTATCCTTCTTCGTCGATCTTGTCCGGAGCTCGCAAGACCATGTTTTAAGCCTTTGAAGTTCCAAACCTTTGGGACCCACACTCACCCCAAGCCAAATATCTCATTTTCTCTCTTTCACTCTCATTCTTTCTGCATACGTCCATGAGTTTCAACGTCCAGTCTTTGCGAGCTTTCTTCTTCTCTCCTTCTTTTTCTCCTTGCATGTCAATTGTTGGAGCTCAGATTGAAGATTTGGCTTCATCACCTTCTTCCTCTCCTCTCAAGCCTTCCCTTGGACCCATTTGTTGGGTGTTTTGAGCTAGACAACCTTCTCTTCTTTTTCCTTTCTTCTTGTTTGGACTGTGCTAGGTAAGAGCTTCAACCCATCTCTTTAATGGAGTGTTTTTAACTCCTAAAGATCCTGTTTTTCATAGTTGTAAACCCTTTTTCGCAATGGGTTCTTTTTATTTTGAAATGTATGGGTTTTTTAGATTGTTTTTGGGGCTTTTGTAGATCTTGACTCTTCTCTTGAGTAAGACTTTTGAGGAAGTTGGGATTCTCATTCTTGAATCTAAGGCAAGTAATCATTTTAGCATTTCAAATGTTTGATTTGGAATGGATGTCATTTTAACTTTAAATGAGTTTTCTAGGTTTGTTCTTGTGACCTTAGTAACATGATTATTTGTTTTGGAAATCTACTCTTGAGCTTACATGCATGTAGTATAAATGTGATTCAAATGTTTTCCTTCGGCCCATGTTATGCTTTGTTTAGAATCTGACTTGCTTTGAAGAAGAAATGGCCAAAAATCCGATCTGCTGTGTTGGTTCCCGCAACTGGCGGTCACCTCGGCGGCTAGCTGAATAGTGACCGGCGGCTAGCCAACCCCGTTTGGTTAGAAATACATAATGCTCATTTGAGCGGGACAACGTCGGTGGCTAGCCGAAATTTGACAACGGTTAACCGCCAAGTAACTGCAAGGTCACCAAGATTCACAGTTAGAAACGCAGAATGCTGCAAGTTGTCTGGGACCAGCGGTCAGCTGGCGGCTAGCCGCAGTGCACCTCCGCGGCTAGCCGACAGGTGACCGACCGTTTTTTGTTACCTTTCTAGAATGCAACCATTTTCTGTCTAGGACCAGCGGTCAGCTGACGACTAACTGCCATGCAACTTGGCGGCTAGCCGACATGTAACCACGAGCCAGCCGAATCTCCAAAATTGTCTGTATTGTAGGATTTTCTTAGGGAATGAAAACCAGAATATGTTTAATGGCTTTTAACTTGATATTGTGCATTTGGAACTCAAAATGTCCTTTAGCTTCGGGAGCACCAATTCGTTTATTTCCGACATTAGGTTTCCAAATACACAAGGGTCAAATGAATGGCCTTAACATATACTCGATAAGCTCACTTTGAATTCTAAGTCTTGATACGATGCATATCATTTTACACATGTTTTGATTTACAAGATTCAGCTAAGATTTGAACTATTTCAAGAACTGTTAAGGGGATCACTTTTAAGCTTCGTTTAACCATAGCTTACGCTATTCCTGCTTTGTCTTGTTTTGCTCTAATTGATAAGTGATTTCCCCTAATTTCAACATGTCTTGTATATGTTTCATCCTATTTATATATTCATGATGTCTGATGAATACCACTGAGCTTGGACTACCCCTTCGTACGCCCCACTACAGATCCTTCAACACCTCGAGAAGGGTGTCGGGAATAGACTCCGTGCTGCGCGGGGAAGGCGTCAGCTCAGGGTCAGCGACGACCGCGGTGCCCAGTGTAAGACCCCGCCCCGAGAGTTTCTTTTTAGTGTTAATTAAGACGTGTTTTAGCTATAAGTGAGATTAGTGGAAATTGGTTAAATCTGGATTAGAATAGCTTTTTATAGCTTTGAATAATTTTGGGAACTCTTTGATCTAGTGGTGCCCTTTGGGGGTTCCTTTTAGTGTGTCTTGATTAGTTTTGGGATTTATTTGATAATTCTGAAAATCTGTAATTTGCTCCGTTTAATGTATTTTATGATTTCCAACAACTTTCGTATTTGTTCTGTTTCCATTCAAGACCTCTAAACCCTACTTTGCCATTGATAGGGGTAAAACAGTCTTTTTACACAAAATCTGGACACTAATTTCAATGTCTCCGAAACTCGTAAAATATATACTTTTTGGAAAGTAGAAATTCCGACGATCAATTCTTCCTTCTTCGTCGAATCCGTCCGAAGCCCGTAGAACGATGTTTTAGCTCGATTGGACTTTTAAGTTGTGGGACCCATTGCCATTTTCTATATAAGGAGGAGTCCTTTTCTTCTTCCTCTTCTTGCAACTTCTTGAGAAAAAGAGGGAATTCCAGCCCAGCCTAGGATTTTCTTCAAGCTCTCTTGCTCCTTGCTTCTCCATCTCTCAATCTCTCTCAAATCTATTGCTAAAGGCAAAATGGAGGCATTGATCTTCTTCCCCTCCATGAGAGCTTCATCTTGATACCATTTGTGGAGAGAGCCTCCCATTCCAAGCTACCTTTTGAGCAAACTCTTGCCATTAGAGGACTCTTCATGTAAGTTCCTCTTCTCATCTCTTGGTTGTGTATTCTTCTAGCCATGGAGGTGCTTCACCTTGATTATTGGAAGCTATTTCCATCTATTTCTTGATTTTGACATTCTAGGGTTGTAATGAATGTATTTTGGGGATTTTTGTGTAGATTGTAGATTTTGAGCTTGATAGAAGGATTAGAGCTTGACTAGCATACTTGGAGACCAAGGCAAGTGGATGAATGGATTCGATTTGGATAAGTTCTTATTTTGTTGAAAATGTGGATTTCTATTATCCCTATTTCATTTGGTTCATTATGTTTCATAATGCTTTTGAAAATGTACTTATTGACATGGTTTTCCTCTTAGTTAGTCTTATGAGAATATATGCATTCATCATCAAAGTTTATTTTGGTCATTATAAACTTCTTAAATGATATTTGTACTTGCATTGAATGAGATTTGTATTGGTAGGAGAATTAAATACATTGATGGAATGGTGGTTGGTGGAAAGAATTAAATGTTAAATGGAAGGGAATAGACCCATTCCACGTTAGGAAATGGTTGGAATGGAGGTGAAATGGCTTGGGAAGGAAAGGGTTGAAATCTGCACCTGATGTTTAGTTCCCGCAGCTGGGCGGTCAGCGGGCGGTCACCTTGGCGGCTAACCGACAGGTGACCGGCGGCTAGCCGACTCAGATGCGGTTAGAAACACAGAATGCTGTATTTTGACAGGCGAACCGCGGTCAGCCGCGCGGTCAGCTCGCGGCTAACCGCCAATCCAAAAACCATGTGACCGCTAGGTAGCCGAGATGCGCGGTTAGAAACACAGAATGCTATATTTTAGCAGGGGAACCGCGGTCAGCCAGCGGCTAACCGCCGATCACCTCGGCGGCTAACCGCCAGCTGACCGACAGGTGACCGAGTTTCACCCAGAATTCCTGAGTCTTTTCTATTGGTTTCAGATATGGTATTTAAAGGTTTGGATGGGTTGTTCTGATGCCCTACCACCTTGGAAAGACCCAGGGGATGACATAAGGAGATTGACATAGAAAGAAACACCATTTCGGAAAGGTATTGGGACTTTCAGATTCATCAACGTGCATAAGGAAACTTAGTATGTCCTCTATCATTCGAGTACCATACTAAGGGTAATATAGACATACAAGATCCTTATACATGTCGTTTGAATATGGATGCCCCAATATATAGTCCCTAATGATATAAGGTTTCATTACATTGTTTTACTCAGGTTTTATGTATAATTACCCGATCCTACTGGTTTTATCTCAAATTCTGATTTATACGCCTGATATGTCCTGCCAGCCCCGTCTATGCATGAACAGATGATGACATGAAATGTGTGCCTACGAGCACCATGCCCCGCTTACCCGAATGTTTTATACTGATATGTTTGGTATACGTTTTGATTTCTCATGTAACCTATGAGTCGGCACCACTAAGCTTGGACGTCCTTGTCAGTCTGATCAACTGACTTGGGCCTCCCCCTTGTGCTCCCGCCAGTTGCAACTTGGATCCTGTCCTGTCCCGTTACCCGGTTCCGCGGCCGTGGTCTTGCCTAGCTATATGTATATGTATATGTATATGTATATGTATATAATGTTGGTTCTCGTCACTTCGTGTGCTCGAGCCCAACGCACTGAATGTGCTCTCATCACCTTAGTGATGGAGAGGATTTAGCTCTAGTGTGGTTTCCATCTAGTCAGTTCCTGTACCTTGAATACCCCCATGATTTATATTGCATCTGTACTTTAAATGAACTATGCATCTTGTTTTATGATAGTTTTCGTTATGTCTATGATATGCTTTGATTTCTTTCTTGGTATTATCTATTCACCCACCTGCCAGACCGTCGTGTCTGACCCATTTTTGTGGTACTCAGGTCCAGCTCCCGTTATTGCCTTTGAGGAGGAGCCAGAGGGGGCGGTTGATGAACCGCAACGTTTAGTGGAGTGGCAAGCTGACGATCTCATGTAGACATTCGGTTTAGCTTTGAGCTGCGAATATTTTGGGGAGATCATAGACTGATTCTTGATTTATACTTTTGGTTGTACTGGCCTTTGTTGGCCATTATTTTTGGGAATGTTAATTTAACTTGATCTTTTGTTTAAACTTTAACTTCATTATTTTGGGAATGCTAATGAGATCATTGCTCACTCTGACATCATGTCATACTTGTGTATCTTCAGTCTTATTTGATGAGAATAGATTAAGAGTTTGATTTGCTACACGCTTCCGCACCAATATAAATGTTCTATGAGTGTATGTGGAATCCTCACCGCGGAAACCTGTGGGAAATTAAGGAAATGTATAATCATTATTAAGGCTAGTTCATTATCCACACCACACCGTCGCGGTCCCGGGTCTCGGTTCGGGGTCGCGACACCCAGCTCAGAGGCAGCGACCGTCGCAATACCTACTGGGCGACTGGTTGAGTCCCCGGACACCGCGCTTCAACAATCCCAAACCCAGAGCCTACCAGGACCTCGGAAGCCGAGCCCGGGCCTTCACGAAGGAAGAGGCTAGTAGCTTCCAGCACGTCTGAGAGCTCGGCATCTTCCAGCTCGGAGGAAGAGGAAGAGGAGGGAGAGATGCTACGTCAACGCGGGCAACGTTATGCAGTAGAAAACCTGTCTGTTGCAGCCTTCGGGGACATCGGGGGCGAGGCCCGAGATCCCCCTCAGGTCGTGGTCGTCGCTTTGGCTGCGACGCCCTCGGGCACTGCGGGCGGAACTCCTACTGCCCCGGTTGCCGAGATGGTCCGTGCAGCCGCGACTGAGGCCACTCACACAACCGCGGTTGAGGCTGCCTCAGCTCCGCCTTCAGTGACTATCGTCGTAGATGACTCACCCCCAGACCATGCTACAAGGGCTGGAGGTCGGGCTCGCTCCGCCGAGGTCGTTGAGGGGGGTCGACCGGAGAAGAGAGCAAGGGTTGAGGCCTCAACTAGCCCCTCGTCACCTCCACCAGCTGGCGGAACGATCTCGCCCCCTCCGATGGCTCCTTGGAGGCCGGCCATTAAGGAATTACTGGGGAGGCAGTTGGCCGAAACAGACCATGCGACCAATCCTCAAGTGATCGCCGCGCTGGGACGCGCCTGCGCCCTTCCTTAAGACATGGCGAGGTGAGCAGAGATGGACAACGAGTCGCTCCTGCTCTCGTCGATGCGCTTGCTGGTAGCGGTAAGTGTAGTATTTCTCCGGAGCCTTTAGTTCAGTATTCTTTTATTGACGTCTGGTTTTCTTCTTGCAGCTGTTGCAGAAATGCCAGATGGGCATAGAGAGGCTGGACGCAACCAAGGCCAAGGAGGCCGAATGGGTGGCCGAGAGGGAGGAGCTGCAGGCATCCTTAGCGGCTAAGGAGGCGATGCTGGTAGAAGAGGTGGGCAGGACTGCTGGCCTCGTCTCCGACCTCGAAGAATCCCAGGTCCTGGTGGAGCATCTCAGGGAAGAGATGAAGGATGAGGGGACCCAGAACCTTCATCTTGTCTCTGAGCTCGACGATCTCCGGACCGAGGTGGCGCGTCTGGAAGAGGACCTGCGAGACACCAAAGGGACAAACAAGAGGCTCCTCTCCCAGCGGAACTTGACGCAAGGCTCCCTGGAGATGGCCTTGAGGGGGAAAGCGGTCGAGATCGAGTCAGTTTGGGCGAGACAAGAAGCCAGGCTCAAGAAGGAGTTCTTGGCTGAGCATAACTCCATTATGGGGGAGGAGGTTGGCAAACTGACAGCTGACTACAAAGCTCAGCTGCCAGGGATCCGGGACCGAGCCTAGGAGCTCGGATGGAAAGCAGCCTTGAAGAAGGCTAGGGTTCCTGGGGATAACCCTCTCCTCAGGAATCCCCCATAGTTCCCTCGCTCGGACTCGGAACTTATAGCCATATCTCTGGCTTCCCCTTGCCTTCCTCCGCAAGCCTGCCAGGAGGCGAGCGCCGCCCCCAAGACGCGTTCGGAGGCCCCTCCAACTGCCAGCGCCGAGCTTGAAGACTCCCCTGCGCCCGCGGTCGTCCAAGCCCCTTCTAAAGCCGTCGCTCCTGAGGCTAGCGTTTCCGAAGCGAGCACGGCCGTTTCTGAAGCCACCTCGACAGTGCCCGAGGCCAGCGCGGTCGTGGCCGAGGCTGCTCCAAAGATTAACTGTAATGTAGAAGCTGTAGCCCCTTGAGCCCCCATTGTATTTTTCCTTTCTTTCATTGTATTCTGGATTCTATTAATGGAACGGCAACTTTCTTTGAATTCCTTGGCTTTCTTTTTTCTTGTCTTTGATGGAACGAGTGTGCAGATGATGTGTTCCTTCTATGCTTCATTTGCTAAGTGGTTGGTCTGAATAACCGAACCCTTCATAAATCTTTAAAAGTTAAAATTGGATGTCTGCCTTTGACCGAGATTTGGTTTATGAACCGTGGTCCCAATCAGCATCCATAACCTTTGAGAGCGGAAGTTGCCAGAACCCGAGGTGTCCTTGAGCACCGAAGTCAGTGTTGGACATTTTTGGCTTTACCGCCGTAGCTGATGCTGGGACCGAGCTAGGACAGCTGGCACTCTGACTGAGTTGCCGAGCTGGGGGTGGTGCTGTCACCGAACCCTGATGAAACTGGCTTTGCCGTCGTAGCTAGTGCTGGCACCGAGCTAGGGGTGGTTGGCACTCTGGCTGAGCTGCCGAGCCAGGGGTGGTGCTGTCACCGAGCCCTGAGGAAGCTGGCACTGCGGCCGAGCTGGGGGTGGTGCTGTCACCGAACCCTGAGGAAGCTGGCACGGCGGTCGAGCTGGGGGTGGTGCTGTCACCGAACCCTGAGGAAGCTGGCACTGCGGCCGAGCTGGGGGTGGTGCTGTCACCAAACCCTGAGGAAACTGGCACTGCGGCCGAGCTGGGGGGGTGGTGCTGTCACCGAACCCTGAGGAAGCTAGCACGGCGGCCGAGCTGGGGGTGGTGTTGTCACCGAACCCTGAGGAAGCTGGCACGGTGGCCGAGCTGCATAACTTGGAAACAATTTTGAAAGAGATCTGCTCAAGAATGTTCCTTTTTATTGCTGTTTGAACCCTTGAATACATGTTTTCAGAAGTAGAACTTTTTTATATGCATTACGTTCCATGGTCCCGGCTGCTCCTTGCCTTCCATGTCCTCGAGTCGGTACACGGCTCTACCCGCTGCTGATAGCACTTTAAATGGCCCATGCCAATTGGGTGCCAATTTCCCTTCGTTCGGATTTCGGTCGCCAGGAAGTGTTTTCTTCAGGACTAGTTCTCCCACCGTGAATCTTCTTGCTTTGACCTTCTGGTTGTATCCCCTGGCCAACTGCTGTTGATAGGCAACCAGGCGGATAGCTGCTGTCTCTCTTCGTTCTTCAGCAAAATCCAGCTCTCGAGCTACGTTCAAGTCGTTCAGCCCCTGGTCACATAGTTCCGACCTCAAGGTCGGGAGGCCGACCTCAAGGGGAATGACTGCTTCCATGCCGTAGGCTAGGGAGAATGGTGTAACCGAGGTGGAGCGCCTTGGAGTTGTCCTGTAAGCGCATAGAACACTAGGAAGCTCTTCTGTCCACGTCCCCTTGGCTCGGTCGAGTCTCTTCTTGAGTCCGTCATGGATCACTTTGTTTGAGATCTCAGCCTGGCCATTGCTTTGTGGGTACGCCGGGGTGGAGTAGACGTTTCAGATGCCGTACTCCTGGCAGAAGCTTTTGAAGAAGTTGGAATCAAACTGGTAGTCTCCGCTGAGTTGGTTTGTTACTAATTGGGAATCACTGAAAACCACAATGTGTCGAGCTTCCAAGATTTTGGCACTGTTTAGCCCGGCGATGAGTGCTTCGTACTCGGCCTCATTATTGGATGCCTTGAAGCCGAATGTGAGAGCTTATTCGATGACAAGGCCCTCCGGAGACTGGAGAACTATGCCAACGCCAGCCCTATTGGACGTTGAGGATCCGTCGACGAAGACTTTCCAGGACTGTTCTTGCTCTGTCTCGGTTGCTGCCTCTGTATCCTTATTGCCCCCCAGTTCGGTGTCGAGCAGGGTCGGCAGCGAACTCTGGGAAATGAATTCGACAATGAAGTCTGCTAAAACTTGGGCTTTGATGGCCGTTCTGGGTTGATACTTGATATCGTATTGCCCCAGTTCGACAGCCCATTTGGAGATTCGACCGGAGAAGTCTGCCTTCCGAAAGAGAGCCTTCAGTGGGTGCTTGGTCACAACCACGATAGTGAAGGTTTGGAAGTAATGGGAGAGCTTTCGCGAGGCGCTGACGAGTGCCAGGGCAAGCTTCTCGAGCTGTAAATACCGGGTCTCGGCGTCGAGCAGGATCTTGCTAGTGTAATAGATAGGCCTCTGCTGGCTATCCTCTTCTCTGATGAGCAACAAGCTCACTGCATGGTCCGAGACTGCGAGGTACAGATACAGCGCTTCGCCATGGGTTAGGGTCGACAGTAGCGGAGGTGAAGAGAGGTAGGGCTTGAGCTGTTGTAGGGCCTGATCGCAGTCCGGCGTCCATTGGAATTTTGAGCCTTTGTGTAAGAGCTGGAAGAAAGGCCTGCACTTGTCGGAAGCTCGGCTGATGAAGCGATTGAGCGCTGCAGCCATGCCGGTCAACCTCTGAACTTGTTTAGCCGAGGTCGGGCTCTGGAGCACCTGGATCGCCGTGATTTGGTCAAAGTTTGCATCAATCCCCCTTCTCATGACCAGGCTCCCCAAGAACTTTCCGAAACTGACACCGAAGGCGCATTTAGACGCATTTAGCTTCAACTGGAACTGGCGGAGGATTCTGAAAATCTGGCGGAGGTCGGCCAAGTGGTCCTGCGATTCTCTAGACTTGACTACCATATCGTCGATGTAGACCTCCATTGTCTTCCCGAGCTGCGCTTGAAACATCTTGGTTACTAGCTGCTGGTATGTCGCCCCTGCGTTCTTCAGCCTGAAGGGCATTACCTTATAACAGTAGGTGCCCCGAGGTGTGATGAAGGCTGTCTTCTCTTAGTCAGGTACGAACAGAGGTATCTGGTGGTATCCTCGGTAAGCATCAAGGAAACTCATACGGTCGTGTCCGGCAGTGGCGTCAATGAGCTGGTCGATCTTTGGAAGGGGGAAACTGTCCTTGGGACAGGCTGTATTGAGGTCAATGAAGTCGACACAGACCCTCCACTTTCTCGTCTTCTTCTTGACCACTACAGTGTTGGCTAGCCATTGCGGATAGTGGACCTCCTTTATCGCTTGCGCTTCGAGCAGCTTTTCAACCTCTTCCCTCACGGCCTCAGTTTGTGGGACCCTGGTTCGGCGTGCTTTTTGGATCACGAGCTTATGGTTAGGGTCCACATTCAGCTTGTGGCACATGACTGCTGGGTCGATGCCGGGCATCTCGTAAGGCGTCCATGCAAAGACCCATTTATTCTCGAGGAAGAGGGCCAGCAGCTGTGTCTTCTCGGGCTCGAGGAGCTGGCTTCCAACTAGGAAAAATCTGTCCGGGTCGGCGGGGTCGATCCTGACCTCGGTGAGGTCCTCGATGCTCTTTTGCGCCGAGGCCCTGCCAACATCCCCAAGCTCGGCTTCTCTGTCCAGCTCGGCCACATGGACCTGGGATGATTCGGCTTCTCCAGGCAGCACGGCCATCAAACATCATCTGGCCATGTGCTAGTCGCCTTTTATAGTGATCACGTCGGTCCAGCCAGACGGGTTCTCTAGGGGGAACTTGAGCTTCTGATGACGGGTGGAGGGCACAGCCTCTATGCTATGCAGCCATGTCCTTCCCATTATGACATTGTATGGGGAGGGGACGTCAACGACTAGGAAGTCAACCTGCCTGGAGGCGCCTCCTACTTGGACTCTGAGGGAGATCTTCCCCTTCGGGTACACCGGTTTCGAGCTGAAGCCGACGAGAGGAGTTCGGGCAGTTTGGAGGTCTTCGTCCTTGAGTTTCAGCTTCTGAAAGCAATCGTAGTACAGGATCTCGGACGAGCTGCCTGGGTCGACAAGGACTCTCTGAACCAAGAAGTTATGCAGCTTCAAGGTGAGTACTAGAGGGTCGTTATGTAGGAGTTTCTACGTCCTCTAGATCCCTGTCGGAGAACCATATTCTGGGCCCCTCTCTCTTGGCCTTCTTTGCAGCTGGTTCCGGCGCCGCAGTCAATACCTGCTTCTGATGGGAGGCTTTTCTGGCCTCGGCACGGGCCTAGGAGCTCCCCTTAGGCGGAGGAGCGAGGTGGATGACGTTGATCATGCCCTCCGGCTTGCTATCCTGGCCGCCATCATCTCGACGTGGAGGTCGGCTGTTGTTCCGGCCTTCCTCCTTGACGTAGTCCCTCAGGTGCCCCTATTTCACAAGGTTCTCGAGGTGGGACTTGAAGCTTTTGTACTCATCCGTTCTGTGCCCACTCTGCTTGTGATAAGCACAGAACTTGCCCTAGTCTCGGGAGGAGGGGTCACCTCTCATCGGCTGTGGCCATTTGAAGAAGGGTTGCGCCTTTATTTTGTGGAGGAGCTTATAGATGGGCTCCTTGAAGATCGTGTTTACCGCTTTGAAGGTGACGGCATCGTTTTCGATCCTCCTGCTGCTCCCTGAGGCTGCGACCGAGGTGGAGGGGTTCCGTCGACGATCTGAGGACCAGGCCCCGTGCCGATCCGAAGACGGGTCTTTGCGGCGGTCCTCCCTCCGGAGGACCTGCTGTCTCTGTCTCCTTTGGATGGTCGATCCTTCTGGGAGAGGCCGAAGTTCTCCCGCCTACGAACCTCGTCCTCCTCTGCCCAAATGAACCGGTTTACCCGGGTCATGAGCTCCTTCATGGTGGCTATGGGGTACATGACCAACTGCACCCGAAGCTGGATGCCCGGGCGCAGGGCCAGCTGAAAGGATTTCACTGCCATCTCCTCAGAAGCGCACTCGATCTGGCTGTAAATAGTCCAGAAGCGACGAGCGAACTGGGTGACGTTCTCATCCTCTCGCATCCAGAGGGCCATCAGGTCGACATCGGTCTTTGGGATGACGCGGTGGGCCTGGAACTTCTCCAGGAAAGACGTCCGAAGCAGTCGCCAACTGGAGATGGAGCCTCCAAGGAGTGAGCAGAACCATCGTAGCGGGAGATCTCCCAAACTGGAGGAAAGAACTCGACAATTCAGGGAATCGTCATCCCCCCAGATCGACATCCTCTGGATGTAGTGTCGGAGGTGAGCCGCAGGGTCCGAGGTTCCATCATACAGGGTGAACCTCGGGATGTTGAACTTCTTGGGGAGGGAATACTTCCTGATTTCCCTGGAGAAAGGAGATGCGCTCGTGTCTTCAACTTCAAAGGCGTTGCACTGGTCTCGGGCGATACCAGCAGTCTCCATATTCTGGCGAACAGTCTGCTTGACCTGCTGATCAATCCACTGCTTGAGCTCCTCCTCGTCTTCTGGTATCCTCCACTGCTTCTTTGGCTCTACATGCTCGTGGCTGTTGCTGGACTCTTCTTCTCTGTGGACCCGATCACGCCTCTTATTATCGAGGACGTGCCTCAGGTCTCGCCCGTGACCCGGAGGAGGACCCGAGGCGTGGCTACGCCCGTGAAGCAGGCTCCGAGCCCCTCTCTTCTCCTGGAGCTGTTGTTTGAGCCGTAGGATAAGCTCGTCCTACTCCTGAATGAGGCGGTTTTGAGCTCTGATCTCATCCAGGCGAGGGTCTTCGTCTTCGTCAGGGTTAACCTGATGGTGGGACTGAGGTCCAGCCCTTGCTGACTTTTCACGCAGCTTGGTGACTGACTTGTCTCCTCGCCTGGCGTGCTCATTGCTATGGTGGGGCTGCTCTGGAGGCATAACATTGTGAAAGGAAGGCATTGTCAATCCCCTAGACTGTGATACCGACTGGACTGTAGAGGACCTTCCTCCTGATCTTCTCTGTCGAGGGGGTGGACCTTGTACCAGCACAAGCTGCGTGGTTGGTCACTTGCCCTTGGAGGGTCCTTCACCATTTCTGGTTTTTGGAGGCATGGTGTTGGAAAGCTTTTTGTTCAGTGATTCCCATAGACGGCGCCAAACTGTAGGCGATGAAAACACGACACCCATTTAGGTTGAGATGAACTTTGTAGATCAGGGAATACCGAACGCCAAGAACCTGAAAAGGGAAGGAAAACGGCTTGGGTTAAAGCCCCTGGCTGCTGTGAGCCGAAGGCGCTCCGATGCCTGAGTTAGTTCTGAGAAAACTAAGCAGGAGGAGGAAGAGGAGAATGAGAGAGTCTGCGTTGTGTATTGTGAGTTGCGTACCTCTATGGGGCTGGCCCCATGTGTATATATGTGGACATTCCTCGTTCATTCTCTCTGTGAGTGGGGGTAGGTGGGGTGAGATCCCATCGGTCCTTACCCTGACATTCAGCGATAGGTAAAAAGGGAACATCCCATCCGAACCTTCCATGCCTTCAGTCAGTTAATGTTAAGGGATGATAAAGCTAACTTATTATCGTCATAAATGAGCAATCCTATCGTCATAAATGAATGCTCCTATCTGTCAGGGCACGCAGTACTTCCCGGAGGAAGGTGACGGCCCACACTGCATTCAGCGTTTTGTTTCGAGACCAAGAATGGCTTGGCCGCGCTGGGCATTTGTGCTGAGCTGGCACTCACGCCGAGCTGCCCCGCCGTGCCGGTACTTCTAACCGAGCTGCCGAGCTGTGATTACAGAGGCCGAAGTGGACAGCAAGTACTACTGTAATCCTCGCTTAATCTCGTCATTACGGTGTTTTACCCACACAAGATCTATACCCATTGGTTGCACCCCAAGATTCAAAACCACAAGAATAAAATAACCCAAGATAGAGTATAAATCATAAAAATAAGGGGAGGCACAAAGGATAAGATTTTACTAAATCAAGGGAGGCATCATTGCATCAACAGACAATATACACCACAAATTCACAAACATATGCATAAGAGTCAAAGGTTTGCATTTCTTTAAACACAAACAAATAGAAACAATGAAAACATAAAAAAAAATATACAAATGCTACCTAGAAATCTTACACAAGCATTCATGAAAGCGCATATTTAAACTGTAGCCATGCTTCCAACATGGGACGCATCATAACTGTGTGGATAAAATATCGTAATGCCGAGATTAAGGAGAACCATGGTAATAGCATTAGCTGTTTACCTCCATCTCGATAAACACAACTCGAGAGCCCGGCAGCTCGGTGATGAGTGTCAGCTCAAAGGGTGTCGACTCGGCAGCTCTGCAACTCGGTATAGAGTGCCAGCTTAACGGGTATCAGCTCGGCAGCTCGGCGTGAGTGGCAACTCAGGAAAGTGCTAGCTCAGCGAGACCATTCCTGGTCTCGGTAAAGGTACTGAAGGCTGGGAATGGGCCATCGCACTCCTATGAGAAGTACGGGCGTACTCTGACAGATAGGGTGACTCATTTATGGCGATAAAAAGTTGGCTTTATCATCCCGTCACGTCAGCTGTCCAAAAGCATGGAAGCTTTTGATGGGATGTGCCCTTTTTACCTACCGCTGGGTGTCAGGGTAAGGCCCGATGGGACCTTACCCCACCTACCCCCACTCACAAAGAGAATGAACGAGAAATCATCTACAAATACACATGGGATCAGCCCTATGAAGGTACGCAAACATACAGCACGTAAACCTTTGCACCAGTTCTCTTCTCTTCTCCACTTTCCACCTGCTTAGTTTCCAGAACTAACTCAGACATCGAAGTGCCTTCGGCTGACGGCAGCCAAGGCCTCTAACCCCATCTCCTTTCCTTCCCTTTCAAGTCCCCGGCGTTCGGTCTTCCCTATCATCAAGTTCTACTTCCTCCTAATTAAGTGGATGTCGTTTTTGGCACTTACAATAACCATTCAAAATTTCTAAACCACACAAAAATTACATGAAAGCACAGTAATCTCACTACAAATCTTCAGTTTGCAGTTCTTCCAACATGGGTATAAATCAAAAGCATGGCACCCACCCCGTGAAATTGATAACCCAATTAACATAAACTACAAAAATAAAAGCCCATGAAGAGAAAATCACAAATTCCAACATTTACTGATAAAGGTATAAAAATTGGGTCATTTTCAATACCCTCCCATGGGAATTTACTTGCTTTTGATCTCCATCATGCTCTTCGATTTTGGGGCATACAGTGAATATACAATTGCCTGATTTTTAGCGACCTCGAGCTGAGATTTTCCATCGTAGAAGGCTAAAGCAATAGAAGAAGGGTCCAAAAGTATGCGGTTTTGACGGAACCCATCGATCGTTCTCCTCTTGGCATATTCTCTGATATTGTAATCAGAGAAGGTACCAACTGTGTGCAGTAGAGACCGGAAGAGGAAGAGGACTTCATTCTGCACATATAGCCAAAAAATTTAAATTTATATATCACCATTTGCCATTTGTTGAGGGACAAATTTAATGGGCCCACCTACGGACTCACTAATCATGAGACTTGTGGGGGAATGGAAAGAGACATCTTAGATGAGACCATATATCAGATTTGGGGTCAATCCCATGCCTCTAACTCCTTTACCCATGGACCACAAATTTAATGACTTTATATTAAATGAAAAATTTTGACCTCAATCCAACGGTAAATGGATTGGTGAAAATTTAATGGGCATAGTGTACTTAATGGGGTTCCATGTGTGTGGATGGTTCGAATGTGTTATAAAGTCAACCCTACTATGTTGTCCCTCACCATAACATAATGAAGGATGGATGCACATAAATATTTCCATATATATATATATGAATAAAAACTAAAGATTGTGAACCCACTGATCATTCGGTGTTAAGCATCTCCCTTTCAACAAGGATGACTAGAGATAAAATCCCCGGACAACCCCTCTGGTTGTATTTGTGTAAAGTATGAGCATGTGCCTGGATATTTACTTAAAGAGATTTAATGCAAAATGCAATGAGAAATATACACAACTGTACCCAAAAAAAAAAAAACTACTGCAAATAAATGTCAACCACCAAGATTCTAACCCTGCCCACCATAACTGCCACACATGAATCAAAAGTGCTAGAGAGACCGATTGGGAGCCTGAATTGGATTGTAATGTCATCTTTACCCTCAAATGTCCTTCACTCAATCACTCAAATGTCTTTTCATCATTTTATTTTCATAATCCGAGCTCCTACTCAGGCTCCCAGTCAGTCTCTCTAGCATTTTTGCACATGAATTTAGGGTACCCCGATCAAACCCAATAACATCATTCCCCGCAGGCTTTGAGATGGACCAAAACAGCATATTATCCACAGATACTAAAGATAACAACGAAACTGTTACCTTAGAGCAGAATATGATTATTTAGTTTAAGTACAGGAAGGGTCTTGCTAAACTTGCCCATTTGTGACCATAGGGAGAAGAAACTATTGTATTGGAAGCCACCTACACAAGCAACATTGATATAGTAAGAAATCAAGCTCAAATAGAGCAACTAAACCCAATGTAAGTCTGCATCTTCTCTACAAGAGAATTCCTTGTAGACGAGAGAGAGAGGGGGGGTCGAGTGGAGTCAATTGACCCCTTTCAACTTTTGCAATTCGTTTGTATATATAGAAGAGGTTACAAAGAATTTTATGGCATTTTTGTCCCTTACAATATTGCCCCCACTCACGTACTTTTCATTCACAAAAAAGACAGAATTTAAAAAGACTCAAGGATAGTTTTGTCGTTTAATTGTATTCAAAGAGATAAGTAAATGATTCGCCAAATTTTGAGAAGAGATTGTAGCTTGCAATCAATCACTTCCCTCTTGATCTACCAAATGTTTATCTTCGTGGCAATTTGAGAGAAGCCTCTCTATAACTAGATTTGGACATCTTGGCTTTTTCTTTGGATTGAATTTCAAGCATTTACCCACCATTGGATTGAATCTCAAAGAAATCTGTGGCTAAAAGACCACTAAACATTATGACTATTAAATCAAGGTCTAGGATAATCTAAAAATAAATAAATAAAAATTGAGCCGTTGAAAATGAAGCCCCTCTCCTTTGTTGGGTTGCCCACTATGTTTACTCAATAGGGCTTGGTCCCACCATATTGAGCACGCGATTAAAAATATCATGTACTCAAACTTATAGTGGGACTAACTCCTATTAGAGTAAAATTGAACGAAAAGCTTTTATTCTAAGTTGCATGGATCTTCCTACGTTGTTCATCATTTTATAATATTAGTGAATGGGCTATCAATGATGTTCACTTCAATCATCTATTCTACTGCAAGCATCATGGCTCATCAAAAGATTATAAGTAATTAATTTATAGAGTTTCAACCATCCATATCTATTATAGGCTCGTGGCCCATTAAACAATCACAAGTAATTAATCAATTCATAAATTAATTATGGGAGGATTAAATTACAAGTAATTAACCCGGCGTATGCCCTACTTTGATTAGAGTAAGATACAACTCTCTATCCTAAAAAAAGGAATAAATAATTATTTTAAGTGATTTAGATTCATTATAGTGAGTTCTAATATTTTTGTATTTTAATTATTCTCAAAGTTTTGATATTGTCTTTAAATTTAATTGGTATTTCAAATCTAAGATCTTTTTCTTTGGATATTATTAAAAAAAAACTTTGAAATAAATAAACGAATATGCCTTTAAATGATAAGTGAAAGAAATCAATAAATGTGGAAATATTATCAATCTCCTCGAAAAAGACTCTAGCTTTGCCGCTGCTAGTTAACTATCGCTTGCCCCCTCCAGAAGAAAATTCTGGCTCCGTCACTGCTTGTAGAAGTGGCTGCTCAAGGAATCATCCACTTAGAAAATGGTACAAAAAGGTACAATTTTGTTCTAGCAGGAAAGTATATTTTAGCCTGAGGTGTAAGGACAAAAAGAAGGCTCTGATAATCACTAAGGGAGATTCCTCAAACATGGTTGCATGGACAACAGATTTTAAAGAGGGAAAAAAGAGCGCCCCGGAGATACGCGTTTACATTTGACAAGTTTAGATTTACGTGAAAATAACATTGCCTGTACCTTCTTCCAATTGAAGGCTTGTGAGGCGAATAGTGTAGCAGATATCTTGGCCAAACATGGAATTTTTCAGGACACATTGTCTCTGCCTTCTAATAAGGTGATTGACAACAATACCATATGCAAATAACTTAAAATAAATAGTTAGTGTTACTGATAATTTAAAGAAGCAACGACTGAAAAATAAAAAAACGGTTATCGTATAATGTACATGGCAAATTCAAAAAATTGAATCGAACATACACTAGACCAATGTTGTAAAACCATAATAGAATTCAGACATATGGAAGGGGCAGCAGACGGCATGATCCAAATGAATTCGACGACTAGACAAGAAGTAACATTTATAACATGTATCTATAACCTGTGAACACCAGTTAAGCAAAAACAAAAGAGTCAAACGCCAGTGTATATAAAACTGATTTTGCAAGTTAAGACAAGTTCTACTTATTTAAAGGTAGAACCTTACCACCAACCATTACTGATGAGGGAGCATCTAGGCAGATCATAACCCACTCACTCAGGACCAGCTAGCAAGCTATACATTAGTGCAACCAGCAATGAAACCCAGCAGAATCAAGCCAGGCCCAAAATTCAAAAATTTCCTTTATGGGCTTTGTTAGTATAGTTGTTAGTTTGTTATTCTTTGTTGTTTTCAGTAATTCTACATATGGCTGCCCTAAGTAAAAAGTACATGAGGTAAGGAGTACGAAAGAAATAGTTGCTTGGATACTGAGAAAGAGAAAAGTGTCATCGTTTTTTAATTGAGGAAATTCCTCCGCCAAATCAAGCTAGAAGCTTGGCATGGATGAGAAATCTCCAAGTTATCAGTGTTGAGTGAGTCTGCCAGCCCCAGATTCCATGTTTCACCATCTTCCACTCTATCTACAACTGGAACCCGGCACTATTGACATGATCAGATCTAGTGCCACCATGTCTACCTCAGTCACTCTTAAGGTGCTTTTGGATGCAACTTGTTTTGACAAAAAAAAAAAAAAAAGGATAATTTCAAAATAGGGCTCTAGTTTTGCTCAGTTTTGAAAAAAAAACCGTAGTTTTCAAAATAGGTCTCAAGTTTTCTAGTTTCATTTCAAATCAAAGCATCCGGCAAGATTTGGGGCTTTCCGGCAACTTTCTTCTCTTTTCCCAAAATACCCACAAAGCCTTTAGGGCTTTGTTTAGTTGTTTTTCAGTTTTATGTGAAATACCTAGATCAAAAATATTACAAATGGATGAGATGCAAACGAGAAGGAAGGGGAGCGAGGACCTTGAGCCACATTTGATATATCTTCTAGACTATTCATTTACCCTTCTGACAGTGGTATTTTCAAGTGTTTAATGAGTTGGAATTGGAACTCGAAAGATACGTATCAAAGAGGATGTGAAGGGGGAAAGAGACTGATTGATGAGATGATACCGTAGAAATATGAGTTAATTAACTAATCAATTTATTCTTCCATACCTTTAATATCAAAAGGTTCTCTTCTTGTAAATGTAGGAGAAGCATTGACGCTTTTAAGTATAGATAAAAGAGAACACTTTTAATGACGTTCTTAAAGCCTATTATGTCCAGGAAGGCAACGTGATAAGTCCACAAAATTGTAGCTTTCATTCACCATTTCATATGCATTTGTGGACTTAATTAGGTTAATTGCATAGAATTATACTTAATTTCATAATTTCATGCATTTGAGCATCAAAGTTGGAATCTTAGTCAAATTTGGTCAAAATTCATTACATTGCATGACTTTTGTGAAACTAGAGATTTTCATCTCATTCATCACCCAAAAAGTAGTTTTTTTAGCTTCACTAATGCATAGCTGCTAATTTTGACACCATGTGTTATTTTTAGAAAGTTGGGTGTTTTTTGTGCATTAAGTAGGCATGTCAGATCCCATGCATAGTCCATCTAGATTCCTCACACTTAATTATTATTGACATTATTTAATTTTATTTATGTAGAAGAAATCAAGAGTGGGACCTGCATTGGTGAAATTTAAGAGAGATCAAAGGCGAGACACCCATCATGGTGGGCCCACATATCTTGACATCTTGGTGGAGTTGGAAAAATTGGAAATTCTCAAAGAGGAAAAAAGAAACTCAGATTTGGAAAGATGGTGTTGACTTGCTAAAGTTGGAAACCAAAATCAAGAAAGAGAGAGCAACTTAGAAACTTTGCAAGGGGAGTTGGCTAGTTAAAGTTGCAAATGAGGAAGCGAGAAAAATATGGGAAGAGAATCAAATAAGAAAGCAAATGAAGAGTTCAAATGCCTTGGACACCCGACATTGGTCCCACACACCCTATTGCATGCCAAACATAGAAGTTCCCATAATTGCACAATTATTCTCGGATTTTTCGGGGGCAACAAATTGAAATGGCATAACTTTTAAACTGAGTGTTGGATTGGTACAACCTACATACCGTTGAAAAGGTATTTTCGAGTAGATATCTGTGGAGCCCAAGATTACAAAAACCGGAGCTATATTGAGGGAAATATGACCTCGGGAAGTTAGCTGTTATAATTCTATGCGAGAATTGCAAAAAGTTTTTAAAATTGGCAACATGAGAGATATTTGAGAAGTTCAATT
Organism: Persea americana; assembly: GCA_029852735.1. Lineage (NCBI taxonomy): Eukaryota > Viridiplantae > Streptophyta > Magnoliopsida > Laurales > Lauraceae > Persea > Persea americana. The sequence goes on from CM056810.1 coordinate 59,316,638, forward strand.
TAGCAAGATTTGGAGCCCAAGAGACCACACTTAGTAACAAATCCTCTCCAACTCAAATTCTTTCCAAGTTTGAAGCCTATCTTGAGTCCTAAGCAAGAAATCTCTACAAATAAGAAAACAAATCCTAAAAGAGAGGAGATTCTTTGCTAAAAAGGAGGTATCAACAATTATAAAACCAACCCAAAAGGAGGATGGAGGAGCATCTCACGTGCAACACTCTCTCTTTCTAATTCTCTTCTTTCTTTTATTCCTTTCTTGTTTTCCATTATTATTATTTTATTTATTTTATTTTGGTAGCTTGAGCCATGTCCAAGGATTTATTTTGAACGAGAATTTTTGTGAATGAGAAGTTGTAAAGATGCAATTTTTAATGACAAATCAAGAAGCACTCTTTGTAATGGCGGGCTAATTTTCTTAATTAGAGTTATGGATGAAGGTAAGTAACTTCTTTTTATTTATTTAATAATTATAATTTGTGTTCCATGATTATGTGCTTAATGATTAATAGGTTTGTCTTATGAAAATAAAATTTAGTTTTTGACTACTAATGCTTAGGTTTGATAGGCCATGCTTAGGATTTAGATCTTTTGATGGTTTATGATTACTTTTGATGGGTAGTTTTTAAATTATTTTTACTCTTTTATGAGATGAAGGAAGTCTTGAGTTTTAAATTTTTATGATTAAATAGGGATTTTAAAAGTTAGAATTTCCAAATTAAAAACATTGATTTGTCTTTGATTTAAAGTAAAAATTGGAACAAATTAGGGTTACTTGATAAATAATTTGCTAATGCTTATTGGATTCCTATGCTCTAATCACTTTCATTAATTAGTAGATTTTGAATTTCTAAATTTGTGCTTGTTTTTATATCTAAAAACTCAAAACTTTCATTAATTATTAGTTAATTAGTTTTCTTAATCTAAAAGTTTTTTTAATTAGCTCCCTATGGGTTCAACCCGTTCTTCCCAATGTCTTATCTAAATACCCGTGTACTTGCGGTATTTTATGATTGATATTGATCACATCAAGTTTTTGGCGCCATTGCCAGGGAGCCGATTCAAAAAGAACCTTTTAGTTAGGATTTCTAACATTAATTTTTGAATATCATGGCATAATTTTGTAGTTAGTTGCATTCATAGCTTGCATTAGGTTTAGTTTTTGTGTTTCTTAATATTTGTGGTTATTGTTTTTCAAGTTTTGGTTGCTGATTATTAGTTAAGTTTCAGACTAATTTCAAGTGTTACATAGAAGACAAATTTCAACACTAATTTTTTGACAGATTTAGCTTGTTTTCTCCCCAAAAGTTCGCACTTTTAATACCAGTCAAATGGACTCCTTTGGACTTGAAATTTTGCTAGATTGGACTTTGGTATATTGACTTTGAACCATCAAAATTTCAGAGAAAAATATATTTTGGAAGTCCTACTTTTAGTGCCGTGAACAGGGCCAGTCAGTCAAGCAGATTCTGCAATCAGCAGAAGGACTTGTTCAAGTAGCCAACTTCATGATAGCATAACTTCTTCGTTTTTTATCCTTTTTAGTCTCTATTTTATTATTATTATTATTGCATATTAGGAGATTACATCACAGTCATTGTTTTCTGGTTTTGATTAATAAGAGTGGATCGTACAGATCTGTAAACTTGGGCATGCGCAACATGTTCCAACACTTAGAATTTTTTTCAGCACTTGATAGTAAGGTCTCCATTAAACTCAGGACTGCAGTAGGAGTTTTAGAAGTACATCTTTCATTCAAATTGCAGTAGTTTAGGGTTGTGAAATTTAGATTAGGTTTATTTTTCAATTTAAGAATTTTATTAACAATTACTAGCAATTTTTAGTAGTTTATTTAGATCTAACACTTTAGTTTTTTTCTTTGAGGTTACAATCTAAGTTTTGAAGGACTCTAAAATGAAGGAAATCACGGGGATTGCTTTTAAGCAAACAAGTGTCCCTTAGAATTGCTAAAATTGCTTTCATAATTGCAACATTGCTATAAAAAAAATAGGTTAAGCTTACACAATTTAAAGATTTGCGTAGACCCGCTGTAAGAGTTTCTATACCCCACGAATCTTTTACTTGCAAGTGGGGCTTGGATAATTTGATTTTTGCAAAGTGTGATTGTTTGATTGACACATCACCTAATTGGACACACACTTAGTTAAGGGCAATCGACCTCAGAAAGATATGAACCAGATTTCATCAACAGATTCTTGCCCACTAGGTTTAATCATTCCCTACAAAGGCATCAAACTTTAATTAAAATCAAGTAGCAACGAGACCTTAGGATTCAAGCTCAATAGGACGAAGACTATTGACAGTTGCACCAATTGCGCTCCTTGACCGAAGTTGGTGCCCAAGAAAGCCTTTGCTCCTGAGGGTGCAACAATTTAACTGTTCACGGTTCTGGTACTAAGAGGGTTCATCCCCACCACTCCCTGGTGGCTGCCTGGTCAACTAAGGTATCATAGGACTGAATAGGAGGCCCACGTGTTCTCTTCACCAGTTATGAGTTTTCTAATGTCTAGGCCAACCCTAGGACCTTTCCTGTACTCAATCCATGTGCGTGACTACTTGATTTGTTTGTGCATCATATTAGAACTAGTAGGACCCTGCATATAGATTAGGCTAACATTTTTAGGTTAGACCCGGTGCATGCAATCCAAACCTGAAAGGAAAAAATTGTAGGAACGCGAAAATCGAAGGTTGACTCGAATAGAGCCTGAGTTAGCATTGACCATCATAGGTAGTTCATCAATTATCGAAGAAAAAATGGCTGATCACATGGACCCTCCCATGACTTTGAAGGACTACATGTACCCCACCAGGACAACTCATCCGTCCTGCATCACCCTGCCTCGGACCAATGCCACATTTGAGCTGAAACCTTGCATGATCCTAATGCTCCCAGTATTCCGTGGGCTAGACCAAGAAAACTCATATCAACATGTTAGGGGATTTGAGGACATTTCTGGGACCATGAGAATCAATCACATGACTGAGGAGGCCCTTAAACTTAGATTATTTTCTTTCTCCCTAAAAGAAAAGGCTAAAGCTTGGCTTTATGCCTTACAAGCCTGGTCCATTACTACATGGGCCAGGGTAGTCGAAGAATTTTACAAAAAATTCTACTCTAAGCAGAAAACCGCTTCGATTAAGTGAGCCATCAATGGATTCCATCAAATGGAAGGGGAGACACTTTACAATTATTTGGAACGGTTCAAGGACCTCTTAATCCAGTGTCCCCACCAGGGATTTGAAAAAATCTGATTGGTCCAGATTGTGTATGAGGGTTTGGATTACCCTACTAAGCAAATGGTGGAATCTTGCTGTAGTGGAAAGTTTACACAGAAAACAACTAATGAAGCATGGACATTTTTTGAAGAAACCATTGAAAATACACTGCAGTGGGCCCCTATCAAGAGGGTACCCATCAATCTCACCATTCTTGAAAAAGGGGAAATGTTCAAGGTTGAACCCAAAATTAAGGCAGAGGCCAAATTAGCCACGTTGGTGAGGAGAATAGAGGCCTTAGAGCTGAACCAAAAACTCACTCCAAACACTTTGGAGTCATTGAAATATAATCAGGCCCTGAATGGAGAGATTGACCCAATAACTTTTGGTCAAACCGAGTCTGTTGAATTTGGTTAATTTTGTCATTCTGTTGTTTAACCAAATCATGTATGTTTTCTGCAAAGTTTTCACCTTCAACTTGTTTTTCCACATTTACTGGTGCGCTAGCCTCCCCAGCCATGAAGACAGGGTATTTGCTAGGTCTGGTATGGGGAGAAGGGCTGCTTTCAGGACTCCGAGTGGTTAATGAGACATTGTCATCAATGGCTCGGAGTACCCCCTGTATTTTTATTAGTTGGCGGTGCATCTTCATCCGTAATTGGAGTTTCATGTCCTTGGAATGCATTATATGATTCTTCACTTTCGGTAGGGCTTGAACTTCGAGCTATGAGTCTAGCAGAACACCTGCTGCGTCTAGCTCTAGTCATGCAGACCATAGCGAACTCAAAGTCATCCTCCTTCACTGCCCGTAATCTTTCTTTGAGTATTGTTCCTTTTCACAACCATGGGTATGGAGTGATTAGTGATGGAGCCTATCTCTTCTGGATGATGAACCGGCAGTGTAAGGATATCAACTTCATTTCTTCCTTTCTTCTTCAAAAGGTCTTTGAACCCTATGAGCTCTACAGCGTCGTTAACAAAGAGACGATATTGTCTCTTCTTTGGATGCTTTACATATGCTTTCAGGGGGTGTAGCGTAGGCCCTACTATGATTGAAGAGTGACGCCTTCTCCCGTACCTCCCTCTGTCTTTCTGAATAAGAGGATAGAAAGTGTTTTCTTCAAGTGATGCCAAGATTGTATCATGGCAGGCTATCTTTTTGAGTTTTCGTGGCTTTGTAGACCACGTTGTGCAACCGGAAACTATTTCCTTTTACTGTAACTTCTTCTTTTCCAACATCTGGCGTAGATCTTTACCCTCATTGCCTTCTGCTGTTTTGTGGTGGTAGATATTGCTAGCTGATATTCTCCTTGCCTCATGTCGCGACCCCGGACCGGATTAACGCACAGAGGGCACTCCTAATCCGGGATCGATGAGCTAGGTGATGGAGTGTGGTGACAACAATGATACATACATTTAATTTCCCACAGGTTTCCGCTGTGAGGATCTCACCCATATACAATTCATTCACTTTCAATATTACAGAAGCGTGTAGCAAACTAAGTTTAGTAACCTTTCATCAATAATCAAGACTGATAACCCAAGCATAAACAACATGATGTCAGAGCGGGCAATGATCAATGGCATTCCCAAAAATATAAAGTTAGAGTTTATATGAAAGAAGAATTCAATTAATCATTCCCCAAGATTTAGAGGCCAACAAAGGCCAATACAACCAAAGTGAATTTCCTAAAATGTGTCAATCTCTATCCTCACAATGTTTCGTATCTCAAGGCTTGACCGAATGTCTAGGTGACATCGTCAGCCTGCCATTCACCTACACGTTGCGGCTCTCCGGCGGCCTCCTCTGGCTCCTCCTCAAAGAAGGGGACATCTGGACCTAAGTACCAAAAGAGTGGGTCAGACACAACGGTCTGGCAGGTGGGTGAATATATATAACAATGCGGTAATACAAGGAGCATGTTAGGAAAAACATTTAAAACCTATCAAAGCAATGATTTCCATAAAATAAGATACATCATTATTTAAAACACATGCACAATATAAAACATGTAAGGTACCAATGAACATGAAACTAACAAGATGGCAACTACACCAAAGTTAAATCCTCTATCACTAGTGTGATGAGAGCACATTCAGGGCATTGGTCTCGGACACGCGAAGTGACTAAAACCAACGAAATATATATACATATAGCTAGACAAGACCACGGCCGCGGAACCGGGTTACGGGGCAGGACAGAACCCAGACTACAGCTGGTAGGAGTAAGAGGGGGGACCCCCAAGTCGATGGATCAAGCCAACAAGAACATCCAAGCTTAGTGGTGCCGACACATAAGTCACAAGAAAATCAAGACATATACATATCTATATTGATGTATAACACTCAGGCAGGCGGGACAGGTGCTCATAGGCACATATATCACATCATTAGCTAGTCATGCAGGTACTGGGCTAGCAAAACACATTCAGTGCAAGTATCAATACTTTTAAAGCAAAACTAGCAATGTTACGTGAAACCAGCAAAACATGTGAAATTCGAGTGGAAGAGAACACAATGGATTTCTACAACTTCCGAACCATACATTGAGGACTAACTGTCTAAATCAAGGTGTATAGGACACTCGTATATCAAACAATGTGGTTGCTTGGCACTCCTGAAGATCAAGGTATTCCAAGTGTTCCATACACTTTGGTACGTCAAAAGAGTCCCCAATATATCTCCATAATGGTTTCTTTCACAACCGGGCTCCATTCATCACTTTCCGGGTCTCACCATTGCATTAGGGCCTCAAACAAACCTTTCCCAACTATTAGAATATCATTTCCAAGTCTCCAACACAACTCCATTTCTGACACAGGGTTGGCTCGAGCGGACCAGAGGTTCACTCGAGCGAAGTGTTCTCTGGGTGGGGTTCGCTCGAGTGAATCCAAGTTCGCTAGAGCGAACCGGTCTCTGGGTGGGGTTGGCTCGAACGAATCAATGGTTGGCTCGAGCCAACTGGCCTCTAGATGGGGTCCGCTTGAGCGGACATAGGTTCGCTCGGCAGGCTGGTCCTAGTCAGGCTGGCTCGAGCGAACCTGAAGGTTGGCTCTAGCCAGTGAACTTCTGGAAGTGGTCCGCTCAAGCAAACATAGGTTCGCTCAAGCGAACTGCTTCAGAAATGCAATCCATGCAGTCCTGCTCCTTTTTTCTTTTTCTCATCTAAACCCCATTTTGAGCCACCATTTTGACACAACAATAATGGTGTTCCCACCTACTCAAACCACAATCACTCCTCCAACAACCACTCCATCAAAGCCATCAAATCCCCCTTCATTCCCAACCTCATTCAATACCAGAACACTCATCATTCATGGAAATCCATTTGTGTCAAAGGCAAGCTTTTAAAAAAACATAAACATGCATTCTCAAGAGATCAAATAAGAGAAAAAGAACTTATCAATATGCACATTTCAAAGTTGTTATAAACCATAGAAACATAGGTGAAGATAAATAGTAAAATCCACAATTTCTCATTAAAACATGAAATCATTCAAACACTCCATTCATCCACTTGCCTTGGCCTAAATGATGACTAAACAAGCTCCTAATCACCCTCTCAAGCCACAAAGCTCCAAACTACACAAAACCCCCAAAATACAAACCCATTACGACCCCAAATAGCCACAACCAAGAAATAAAATGAGGGACTTCCAATAATGGAGATGGAGCCTCTCTAGGACTAGAAGAACACAAATCTAGGATATTAGGGAGATTGCTTACTTGGAAGGTCCTCTAATGGCAAGAGCTTGGTCAAAATGAACCTTGGAGTGAGTGGTTTCCTCTACAAATGGTATCAATGGAGAGTCTTTAAGATGGGGAAGAAGATGGTGAAGTCCATCTCTCCATTTGGGTAAGCTTGATGATGAATTGAGGATGAAGAAGCAAGAAGAAGAAGGGAGAAAACCCTAGGCAGCTAGAGCCTCTTTCCACAACAACAAGAGCAAGAAAAGAGTAGAGTGAAAAGCTCTCCCTCTTTTTATATAAAGTGAAAATGGACCCCGCTACTAAAGAAGCTTGTTGGGCTTAGAACATGGGTTTACGGGCCTCGAATGAATTCAATGAAGAAGGAAGAAATGTTCACCGAAAAATCTAGTTTCCAAAAAATATACATTTCGCGGGTTTCGGAGAAATTGAAATTTGTGTCCAGATTTTGTGTAAAAAGATTGTTTTGCCCCTAACATTAGAAAAGTAGGGTTTCAAGGTCTTGAACGGGAACAGAGTAAACACGAAAGTTGTAGGGAATGATAAAACCAATCAAACGGAGTTAAAACACAAATTTTCGAAATATCGAATAATCCCCCATGCTCACGTAAAGACACTGCCAAGGAACCGCCAAAGGGTCCCACTAATTAAAAAGGCTCTCAAAATTCCCCAAAGCTATAGAAAAGCTATTCTAATACCAAACTTAAACAAAATCCACTAATCACACTTAGAGCTAATCACACGACTTAATAAGTGCTAATCGCAAACTCTCTTGGGCGAGGTCTTACACATCACGCCCCTTTTTACTGGTTTGGAGGTGCTTTGGTATAGTCTTATTTAGGTTTCGGTGTTCCTTGAGGTGAACACCAAAAGGATTTTAGACATATTTGGACACCCACGACCCACAAGGTGTGGCCTTTTTAGGAGGCTTAAACACCACCGGAGGAGCATCGATAATAGGAGTAGTAGGAGTAGTAGTAGGAGTCATCCGTTGAAAGGCATTCGAACTGGGAGCTCTTCCTTAGTTCGGGCTCTTTTATGGCCCTTGAAAGTTTTGTTCTCTTAAATGGACACCTTATACAGGCGCTCCTTACTTTCATCAAATGTGATGACAATAGAATTCATGTTTGATCTACAACATACAAAGACCAACAATAAATGAGTTATAGAAGAGCATTTGCTCAATCCTATGTCAATCTATTTTGCATTCAACTTCCATGTTCTATGTACATGCTACTGATAAACGGACAACACTTCGGTACAATAAACATAGTCCCCAAAATGGGTAAGGAAGTAATTTGATCCAATCAGGTTCGTGGCAATGTATCTGGCTTTTGACCGACATACACCAATGAGCTTATTTAACTAGGGTCTCGTCAAGTATCATAGGCCATAAGCTGAGCAACAACTGCTCGTTGCCGACCAAAATGAAACTGACTTAGTATAGAATAGACTGACTAATATGGACTTATAAATAGAGACAACTTTGTGAAAAGAGTCTGCTAGCCATATCATTTTGTGGCATGTTTTTTTTTTTTTTTTTTTTTATATCTGCCACCATTTTCTAGTTCTCTGTTTAACACCATTTCGGAGAATCTTGGATTTTAAAAGTGAACATTCAGTCAGTACATAGGCCTAGAATTTTATGACGGAGAACCCCAGAAAAGGAAAAATATGCACAAGGAATCCAACGGCCACTTTTTATGTAGCTAGCTGGTGAAGGCTGCTGGTATTAGCTGGAGAGGCTGTTGGGTTTATTAGCGTCTTAAGCCGCAATCCACTAGCCGCGAGATTTAATCAATCGCTATAGCCATTTTGCCACGCCTTGACTTCTATTTTTCTTCCTGTTTTTTACATCGGCCATTTCAATATAAAACAGCCGCTGGGTATACATGCAGGGGCCGTTCAGCACTGTTCTCATTGGCCGATGCGTCCTCTTTGCATTGGCCGCTGGGTGCTGAGCATCTTCTCCAATTTGTCTGCCAACTTTTTCTCGGGCCTATTCTTCTTTATTCTCTTTTTTTTAGTAGAAACAGCTGAATGACTACCTTCAAAATCTTCCTGGACATCTCGATCAACGAAACATTACTGATAAATGTGTAGATTTCCCACAGACGGCTCCAATCTTCTGTTCCATTCGAAAAATAGAAATCTGCCATGATGATGATATGCATGGCTGAGAGGGGAAAGAGTCTTTGTAGAAGCTTCATTTCTCATTTCATCTTTCGAACATTACAAAAAGACATGGAGACAACTCAATTACAACAAAAAGAAAAGTCATTCCCACTTTTATTTTTACATGGGTTCTCCACTGTTTCACCTTTTGAGTGCAGGTTGTTTGCATTATATGTTTTTTTTTTACAACCCCCTCATCAGGCTTAGGAGATCAAGATGAAAGCTTAGATTAAAGGAACGGAGGAGAAAGTTGCAGTCTTCAAGGATTTGCTGGCGACAGGATCGGAGCAGTATGCAATTAAGCTTCTTCAACCAATCTTTGTAATTCATCACCATTAATAGGAGACAAGGATTAGAACAGAGAGACCCGCTTCAGAACAGTAGAGGTCATCTCTGCCTTTCCTCCCTGGTGAGAAGAACAAAGGTCGAGCTTCAAAGGCTTTCGCCCAGGGGCCAAAAGGGGAGTGCCTATTACTTCTTGATTCCCACCTAATGGATGAAGGAGAGAGTTTTCGTAGTGACAGAGTTTCTGAACTTCGGGGTCCTAGAGACAGTAGGCTTTTTTCCACCAAAGGTAATTTTTTCTGACCTCCCTTGGTCTTCTGAGTCTTCATTTTATAGCCTCTGTGGAGCCATAATTGCAGGAGATCATGGAGGAGTGAAGGTAGTTTTGAAACTGCTATTGATAGGCATGTAACCGTTCCTCCTTTGCAAGTTCAGCGGCCATTGGAAGAAATAACTGACCATGAGTTGTGGGCGACGTGTAGCCTGGGAAGAAGGAGCTCGGTGGCCAATGTTTGGAGCCATATAGTATCCAGTGGCCACTCTTGCATTGTTGGGCGAGGTCGCCTAGCGACCAGTCCTTGTGCTGGCTGTCTGTGTTTTAAAGACTGCAGCGGCCGGTTGGATAATTCCTGTCGTAGCCTGCCAGATTCTAATGGTCACCAAGTTATCATCATATTTTTATGAAAATAGTACATTTTGCCTTGGAAAAATGTTATGCATGGGTAAGTGGATTTTTTATGTGCCAACAAACAATAACCTTACAATATGCTTTCCAAGGCTAAGTAATAACCTATTGGGTTTTAAGGTTCACCCCTAACCTTTACACTTATGCTTTTCTAAGGCTAAGCACTAACCTAACATCATGAAGTTGGTTCTCTCTAGGATGTGTCTACAAAACAGTAGAAGAGATTACAAATTAAGCTCAAGTACAAAGCCTCTAACTTAGGCAAATATAAAAGTGAAAATGTAACTTACACAAAACGCTATGTAATGCAAAGATGAGTGCTTAATGTGTCTGTGTGAAAACTTCAATCAAGATTAGAAAATGAGAGTTCAATAAATGTAAACGTAAGGCTCTTGAGAGATTAAAAACCCAAGTGTTTTTATTGAAGTGAAAACACAATTCACATGTAATTTAAATTAACAACTTGTAAAGATATGACTTATCAAGTTATGCAAGTTGTATGAAATTTAAAAACAACTGAAGCATGTGATTTGTGAACTTGTTGTTTCCAAAACAAAGTAATTTAACTATATGCTTCAAGGTATGGAAAACAACAAGAGATTCAACCGAGTATGAGATCTATGCTTATATGAGAAATCACCTTTTCACTCAAAAATGAAACCATTATGATATGAAAGTTAAAACTAACTTGGTTTGAATCTAGGTGTGGAATCCAAAACTTGTAAGGTTAATTTTCTTGATTTTTCTTAGAAGTATTGGGACCCATAGTTTGATGGAGGATTTTGAGTGGGACTTGTGTTAGTTTTACCATAGACTCCTAGTAATGTTAGGAATAGGATTGACATGTGAGAAGGAAATAATCAAAATTAGGAAGAGGACTTTGGGAAGGATTTTAAATTCTAGCTTTTATATATTGATCAACCCCAAGCCTCTCTCACGCTATTCTCCCTCTTTTCCACTTTCTTTTCCATTAGGCTAAAGCCCAGTTTAGTATTAGCCTTGAAGAAAATAGGAGGAAGAACCAGTTCTAGTTAGCCATTACATGTGAGTAGAGATTCTGATCTAATTGAGCATAGTATTAAATTTCTAGTTTTGCTCTTGTATGCTTGATTCCTTTATTTTATGGTGAGTAGATTTTTGCATATACTTGTATTGGACTTTGTGGTTGGTTGTCGGCAACACAGTAGAAGACTATATTGGTATAATTATGCTATATTTTCACCATTAGATTCTCCAAACTTTAAATCTAAGCAATACACATGATGGATTTATTGTTGCTCCCTAACTAGAGACTTTTACAATACAAAATTTGCACAGTCGACATACCAGTTGGTAGGATTGATGAGATAAAATCTGTTTTCAAATGCTATGATTTGAGGAATTGATTCCTGAAGAATTATAGGTTTCTAAGCAATGTTTTCATGATCGAAGAATGGCAAAACAGCAAGGGAATCCACTTAGAAACTGGAATTTCTGGTTTCTGCACACTTATGGCAAGTTTTGGTCGATTGAGGTTGTGGGACCCCATGGCCCACTTGATGGGGCCCTGGGCGACCTTAGAAATTAGACCCATCATGGGTTCTTGATCGGTGGGGCCCACTATCCAACCACTGGTTGCCGTAGGCGTGAAGCACATAAGTTATGGAATGGGTTCTCTATGTGTGTGAAGAGGTGAGAGTGGTGATGATGTGGATGTGCCTTGGGACAAGGGAATCCCAAGTGAGTTGTGACAGAACATGAGTCCTGTTAGAATGCTACAGGACCCTTAAGTTTCTAGAATTTAGAAAAAGGGCCTTGTAGTTTCTCATGAACCCAATTAGACCGTTTGAACTTATTTTCTTGAAAATACATTAAGAATGGGATCCAAAATTTCTGAAATTGCAAACAAAGGCTGGTTATTCATTGTTATTAGTTGCAAATTTGTTTGAATTGTATCTTTTAGTTCTTGATTTGTCAAATCTGCATTTTGGACCCTGATATTTTAATTAATGGTGACTTGAATTATGTATGTGGATTAATATGCTTATGTCGTTATTTGGGGATCTCACATAGTAGATTGTGTGGTTTGAATATGTATATGTTGTGGTTAAGTTGGTAATTGAATAATTCCCTCAAAACTCAAAATGGGGAGTTATGTAATTGACCTCTCTCTCCTCGTGCACCAATTTTGATTCGAACTGGGGCTGATTAAATCTACATAAATTGAGAAGGGGTTGATTATGGAATTTGCCCATTACAAATGTTAAGGACATGCTAAATATCAGATTTTTGATGAGATTCATATTTGCTATTTAAATTAGAAAGCTGAGATAAGATGACTTTGTTTGTTTGGAGGAACCTTTTGGACACCCCTAGACCACTAGCACTGTATGGGATGACGTCCCCATTCAAATGGCTAATTTTGTGAGGATTGTTGATGCTGGACTTTTTTGGGAAAGGTAAATTTTGTGGTACCAGTTTGATGGTTTTGGACCCTGTTGTCAATTTTGCTTTGGATAGAAAAGCATGATTTTGTTATGTGCGGGAATGAGTTTTGGGAACTCTTTTGTACAAGTGATATCTTTATGGAACATGAACTTTGGGCTTGTGCTATCAGGTTGTTAGGAGGTTGTCGTTTGTTTGACCCAATTACAATCCTGGCTTGAGTGAGACTCTTGGATGTTACTGTCAAACCCCAACCCAGGATTAGCATGATTAGTGTTAATTAAGTGCTTGTTTAGTTATTATGTGGCTTTAATGCTCGTGGGAATAGAAATTGGTTCGATCTAGTCTAGAATTAGTTTTGGGGAATTTTAAGAGCGTTTTATGCTATTTAGTCACACTCAGGGGTTCTCTAAGTGTACGTGTAAACTTGGGAGGAAATTCTAAAATTCTCGATTTTATTGTAATTTTGATCGATTTTGAATGATTTTATTTTATTGTTCAAATTTTGTTTTCCACCTGTCTGTGTTTGAGGCCCAGAAACCTATATTTTGGCCCAAAAAGGTAAAACAGTCATTTCACACTAAATCTGAACCCAAGTTTCGAAATTTCGAAACTTTGCCAAATTTATACTTTTTGAAAACTAGATTTTTCGACGATCATTTTTGTCTTCTTCGTTGTTTTCATCCGGGGCCTGTAAATCGATGTTTTAATCGTCGCAAGTTTTAAGTTATAGGGCCCACAAGAACCCATTGACTAAGTGCCTCCTTCACTCTCATTTCTCACTCACGTTCAAACTCATCTCTGCAACTCCACCTTCATTCCAGCTAAGAAAAGTCTTCCTCCTTCTTCACTTGCTCTCCTTGCATGCCCAAGTTAGGAAGTCCCAAATCAAAATCTAAGCATACCTTCTTCTTCCTCTCATCTTTAGCTTCCTATTGCTGTCATTTTCTTGAGGATTCCAGCTGATTATCTCCTTCTTCTTCCTCATTTCTCTTTATTCGGATAGCTACAGGTAAGAGACCTTCTTCATCTTTCCAATGTGATCTTTTGAGCTCCTTAAGACACTAATTTTCATACATGCAAACCCATTTTTGAAATGAGGGTTTTGGTTAGTTATAATAGTGATTTTGGAATGGTTTTCTTGGGACTTTGGTGTAGATCTCGTGGCTCTTCTTTGGATAGGAGTTTGAGAGATCTTGGATAGCACTTTGGTGAAGGCAAGTGATCAATCTAGTCTTCTTTTGAATGCATGCTATAGTTTTATTTCTCTAAGCCACAAATGGGTTGTTTTCTTGTTTTAGTATTGAAAAGAATTGACTTTCTTATGATGAATGGTTTCGAAATGTTGCTATATTCTTTTGTCTAAGTTTTAACATGATCCTTGGTTTATGCATTGATCAATTGGATTTCTGTTTTGGTTGTAAGTAATGGGTTGGAAAGGATGGATTTGTGAATGATGTGGTTGGAGAATGGATGAGTTGGGGTGATGAATGGTTGTATGAAAAGGTTGGGAAGATCATGTATATGCAGGTTCTTTTAAGAAGGGGAATTGAAAGAAAGAGGGTAGTAAAAAGTTCAAAGGAGAATGGGATTTCTGCACTGGGCGAGTCAGCCAGAAGGTTGTTCGCTCGAGCGGAGCCTTGGCTCGCTTGAGCGAACAAGCTTCTATCTGGGAGGATCGCTCCCAGAAACCTGTTCGCTCGAGCGAACATTGGGTAAGCTCAAGCGAACAAGTCTCTGGTTGCGACCGTTCGAGCGAACTTCGGGGAGGCTCGAGCGAAGGATGTTCTGGATGAGTCCGCTCGAGCGAACCTGATGCTGTCTGATTCTGAGTATGAATGAGAAAAATGAGGAGATTAAGGAGATTGCTATAAGGAAGAAAACTTAATCCTGTCAAGTGGCTTAAATTTGATATGGTGTCATTGAAACTCATAATATCTAATAACATCAGAACACCAAATTATTTTAAAAATTGATATTTGAATTTCAATTGCACTGAGATCAAATTTAGGTTATTAGCATGAACACGAATTAGATTATTTAAAAATCCTAGTTTTTGGTCACTATGAGTATTGCTTTGCAAGTTTGGTTTTTCTTCGAAGTATTTAGAAAAGGAAACATGGGAGTCACCTCTTTAGTTTATAATAATATAGTTATGATATCTTTGAAAATCTTGTTTCGTTTTACTTTGATAAGCACATCTTTCCATTTTTGATAAGTTTTGTACAAGTATCGGCATGTTTCGTGCATACATGAACATCATGGAATACCGCTGAGCTTGGACTGCTCTTTTAGTCTGATCCACTAGTTAGGGGGTCCTTAAGCATAAGGACAATCTGCAGATTAGTCGTGTAATTGTATACATTCTTGTTTTGTCCGGTTCCGCGGCCGGTTTTTCCCACTCACCTTGTGTGACTTAGGCTTTTGTTTTGTTTCGTTTTGTTTTGTTTCATTTTGCTTGCTCTTGTCATTGAATATGACAGAGAAAGAATGAGCTCAATGTGGATTAATGATTCATGATGTTTTCTTGAAATTATATTAGTTTTACTTGTACCATTTATATGTTTAGCTCAGAACTCATGTCAAGTTTTAAGTACTAATCATTCCAAATATTAATCAATTTGTTTATGTCTAAATTGATCACCTGCCAGACCATCGTGTCTGACCCTTTTTGCTTTGGTGTTTAGATGCAGGAGCCATTGCCCCTGAGGAGGAGCGCCCAGAGGAGGCTTTTGAGCCACCCCCAGCCCGTGAGTGGCAACCCGACAACATTCTCTAAACGTCGGGTGGGGTCTTGAGCACGTCACATGATGGGAATAGGTGATTATTTTGTTTTTGGGTTGTAAGGCCTTTGTTGGCCGTTGATACTTTGGGAATATGTAAACTTAACTTAACTTACTTTTGTCCTTTTTGAAACTTGAATGTTAAATTATGGTAATGCCATGTTATCTTTCCTCCTCTGATTATTGTCTTGATGATGATTTAATTTATGAAAGGGTATGTAATGATACATGTATGGCAAAGATAAAGTTACTTGCACGCTTCCGCAAATCATAGCTTGTGTGAGATAAATTCCAAGTGTGTTTTGGGAATCCTCACCGCAGAAACCTGTGGGTTAATCATAGATAATTGGTTGAACAGCACAACTTTCACACGTCGCGGGCCCGGGTTTAGTCCGGGGTCGCGACAGTTACTTTAATTTGCCGTGTAATCTTATCTAAGTATATGTTTAAATGCACAAATAGATTAGAATATCTATTCACTCGATTGTACTGATATTTTGTGGATTTGCCCGAATCCAGGTAACCAAAACTTATCGACTCAGGGAAATCTTGGTGACCAGGAGATATATTTTGGGATGCGTACTTGAGCGTCGGAGCCACATAGATGAAGTAGAATTAGATTTAACAGATTGTTTAGATTATTTCATTTGAGAGACATTGCGGTTATTTTTATTGGAAATGTTACATTTGTTTATTATACTTGCATTTTAATACAAGTTGGTTTGAGTGGATAAATGCCTAAATCTTTATCTGATCTTTGATTTAACGTATGTGTGTGATGCTTACGAGTCTCAGCACGGAATTCGAAGGACCCCGAATTCTGGGTCATTACAATTATGATATGAAAGTTAAAACTAACTTTGTTTGAATCCAAGTGTAGAATCCAAAACAACAAAGTAATTCAAAATGAAATATGTGTAGTGGATTCAGTCAAACCATAGTTAACATGCTAAAACTGGTTTACTAATATTTTAAACAAAGCATGTAATGTATGATATTCAAAACAAAGCTTACTAAGAGATTTGACTTATTGAATCCAAAGCTTTGCTTTCCAAAAGACGCACTAGCCTTCCTTAACTTACTTCCCAATCATTAGCCTGATTTCGCTTCAAAAAATTCTCGAAAGTATCTCACTTTGGCCTTAGGATCAACAAGTTCAAATAGAAAAACTGTTCCAACGGCTGGTTGTCGGCTAACCCTCTAGAGTTCAGTTAACCGAACTCCCAACGACAATATTTTCTATAACACCCCGTACCTTAATCTCCTATTAATTATAATTAATTGCTTGATTAGTTTGTAAGAGCGTTTAGAGTTTTAGCGAGTCGAGTTTGACGTTGGGATCACGCATGCGAAGTCTCATGTGATTTGGAGCGCGCTTGGATATAGTATGGGGGGTGGTTTGCAATTTCGGGAAGTTTTCAGGGGTTTTTATGAGATTATGAGTTTTTGTAAGTTTGGGTAAATCGGTTAGGTCTCGGCATTTCACGAACATTGGTCTTTTGTCATGTTTCGATTTGACACGTCGGAGAGGCCCAAAGATCATCATTAGTGAACCGAGGACTAAACTCAAATTCACCTAAAACCTAACCTAATATAAGCTCCCTCATCCATCTCTTATATCTTCTCTCTCTCAATTCATAATTTATTCTCCAGAAACTCAGCCCATTCATTGCCTCTTCACCAAATCCGATTACCGGAGCTCCGACGTCGCCAACAAAGCTTCCCATCTTCTTCCCCAAGCTTCCAAGATCACAACCCTTCCCTTTTCTAAGATTTTCATCCACTAACCTTGGCTAGGTAAGCTCCTAAAGCTTTTAAACTTAGTAAATCTTCTTCCTTTGGCTTAGAAATGGATTAGAGAAGCTCATCTCCTCCCTTTGCATTCATTTTGTAGAGAGATTTTGGGTTGAGAAGCCATTTGCACAAGTTTGAGCTCTAAGGAGGATTTTTCCTCTAATTTCTTCTTTGTTTTGGTTTAAGCTCTTCATCAAGGCAAGTTAATCTATATATTTATTCTTTTATATGTTTGTTTCCCCTTGATTTGATAATTGATGATGTTTAGATGACCTTATGCTCATTTTATTGTTTTGATGAAAACATGATAATTGGAATGATTTGAATTGAATGGATTGAATGGAATGGATTGGAAGGGGTGTGAATGGACTTGAGGAGGATGGGGATCGTATTTGGAAGAAGGCAAAGCCCTATTTTATTATCTGTAGGTGTGGATGAATGAGGGAATGGATTTTCCCCAAAAATCTGAATTGAAACAAAATTCGGATGTGAATTCTGAAGCTTCACAGCGAGCAGTGGATTGCTCTACGGCTAGCCGTGAAGCTAACCGTAGAGGTCTGAAGGCCTGCGCTTCTGGACTTTTTATTTTACAACTTTGTTCTATGGCAACCCCACGGTGAGCCTACAGCTAGCCGTGATAAATGAAGTTAGGTTCTGTTTCAGAACCTAACTGATGAACAGACTGGGGGGGTTTCAACCCAGTGCCTACGACGACCTCACGGCTAGCCGTAAGGTGGCCATAGATTATGTCCTGATTTCTTTTTGAAAATGGATTTGATTCCCTAGTTTGATGACCTAGTTGGGACCCTTGGTTATACCTTTGATGCCTACTTTAGACTTGAGACGGGGAATGTTTTGAGCCAATGATTTCTCATAGTTATTCCGGTTTTTTCTCGAGCTTCAACTTACCTCAATCTTGAACGACACAGGACAACAGGATACCCTCCTTTATATCTATGCACGAAGATGCTTCATACGGGTATTGCGAACCTTGTTTCCTTTTCGTAGACTGAGTAGGGTTGTATGAGACGTCAGGAATAACAATTGACTTAGGATTTGATAGTTTTATTGCCACTAATTCCGAATAGTACCGTCCGGTACTTCTCTACATGCAATGTCTATGTTCATTAGCTCCGTTTACTTTGTTTTGTTTGGGGACCACAAGAAGAACCTAGATGATGAACTTAGGATTCCTTTTGATGTTCCGTTTGTTCTGAGGATTGATTGACGTGTTAACACTAGGTGGCTTTAATTGTATAAGCTTGATGAGGATTACTTATGAGGATTGATGTTTGAAGTAAGCGTGCTAGTTTGATCTTGACTTAATGGTGTACAAGTAGTTTCTCTTTGGTTAATGAATCTTGTTCATGCAAGAAAGTATAGTCCCTCATTATTGTATGTTTAGGACTCTTGTGTCAGGCACTACTCAACTGTTAACGTCCAGCACAAGTGAGGGTTTTGGAATCTTGACGTCTACAGTACAGATTTTTATATTTTAGATGGATGTACACCGTCGGATACCCCTTGAAAAGAAATATTGATGTTTGGTTGAATGGTATCCCCTTGCTTGCTTGCTTGTCGGGTTTTTATCCCGTGTCTTGAATATCTCTACCACAACTCAATGAGAGTAAAGGAGGGCAATGTTGAACTATCCCATGGTGTATTAGCTTGTGTGGGTCACCTATTTGCTAGATGTTAATGTTAGTTTGATTATGATTCAAATGCTACGCATTTCCTATGATCTGGTCTATTCGTCTACTCTGTTTCGTACTGTATATCTTGATGTTATTTATATATATTGCTTGTCGACCGTTGTATTTGATGATGCTACTTTTGGTGCATAGGTACCGAGCCCTTCTATCCCACGTAGGAGACGACGAGGGAATTCAGACGGATCAATCTGATGACCTCCTATACTATTGTACGGACGGTGCTGTTTAGCAGTATCGACCCCGTACTGGAGAGCCTTCATACTTACTGGCTGGATTCATCTTTTGGTTTCTTTGTTCTTTCATCTTTTGATTAGGCCCAAGTTTTGGGGAGGCCTATTGTTGTATATAATACTTTTGTTAAATGTTCAAATTTGAACTCTAGTTAATCTAATTCAGTATTTGCTCTTAACTATACATCTCAAGATACCATTTGTATTATGAAGCTTTTGTTATACTTTTTATGTATTTAAGGAAATGTTATACCTCACATCGATCTTCGATTCATATTGGGACACGATTGGGGCCAAGTCTTGTTTTTCATGTGGGAACATTTTAATTGGCCCTAATCTCAAGCATAATCCCTGGTTTCACGATCAGGGGGATGACATTTTCAAAGGTCATATTTTTCAAATTTCGGTTCACTATCGGTTAGTTTGGTTAACCGAGTTCGAATCAACAGATTCACCGACCATAGAAAAGAAAGAAAAACAAGCTCTCTGGTTTCTGACCCAAAGTGGGTTTGGTGAATGTCGGTTTAACCGAACTCAGTTAGCCGAAATATGACCGACATGTCACCGACTTGTCTAACTGAGGATTTTTTGTAACTTGAAGTGATCGTGAGCTCTAAGTGTAGAGCCGTGATGTAGTAATAAACTGATAAGATCAGGTCGATCCACATGGAGCAATGTAAACTAAGGTTCATTCTCAACTTGTACCTGCCCTAAATTAAAAATCTAAATCTAGCCTAAAAGAAACTAGAAAAGTACATTATCATTTCTACTTTCCGAAAATTAAATTAATTACAATACAATGAAAAGAAAACTTCTTAAATCTAAAAGCATCTAAAAACTAAAAACTAAAATTGCAGCAGAATAATACACAAGTTAGAACTTCCAAAAATAGAAAACTAATAAAACTAAACAAAATTAGAAACTATACTAAAGTTAAAAAGTTAGTAAAGTTAGTAATGCAATGCGTGCTATGTTATGCTAAAAAAAATTCAAAGTCTGGAAAACTAGTATGCTGAGCTGTTTTTATACAGGATTTCTCCTAATCTAATGCAACATAAAACTGAGTTTAATGGCTGGATCTTGAACTATAATTATACATAAATCAATTAAAAAAAATGGAAGTGGAAAACGATTTAAAACGAATGAGATATGAGTGTTAGTTTTATGGTCTCAATCCATTAAGATTGATGTAATAAATTGATTAATTTCTTTATTTATCAATATATTCATGCTTTCCTTTCATGAGGTGAATGGTGTTTTATTACTTATTTGCACACAACCAATACAAATGATATGATGGTTCATGAGATGAACCAAGAGTCTATGAGTATACTAGATGCAATACATGTGTATGGATGAGATCCACATATGGGAGACATGTATAGTAAATCTTATACTTAAATATCTTCACAACCAATGATGAGACTGGACATCTCATTTGACAAGATTGCAGTACTTTGACTACTATGAGATAGTGTAATCTGTCTCGATCATCAGAATGTAAGATTTTGGATCATAGTACTGGTACATTGGATGTATTGAAGGACAATGAAAAACACCTTATGAACATTGTCTTTATTTTAAGGCCTGCTCTCATAATTCCTTAGCAATATGCTCTCAATCCCGAGACATTGATGAACTCAAGTTTCTATATATTCATTTGCTTTGAGTCACCAATGAGTGAGGCCAACTGTAGGTCAACACCTCGGTGTCTTGGGTACGTAGTAGTAGGACTGTGGGAATATTTAATAGTCAATATGGAATCTATTTCTATTATCCCCTTGTGCCAATTAATGGATTTATAATTGGTAAGTGTACACACATCTCAATTAAAAATTAATTGGATGGTACTAATGATTACTGTGATTAATTGGGTCTCAAGGATAATAAGATATGGATCTAAATTGGTGGGACAGTTTATTCATTTGATCCATGGATATTGATGGAGGGGCCTACTTGTGGTGATAGGGAAGTTTAGGATCTTCATATAATTTATTTCTAAGACTAGAGTTCAATTGCATTTATATAGTGGAGTTATTTGCAATTAATCGTGGGCCAGGATTGCACGTGAGATGTGGGGTCGCGTTATCCCAGTTGGAGCCAGCTTTCTAAGGAATTCCTAGTGGTCCCCACACTAGCCCAAGTTATTGGAAAGATACTAATTCTAGTAGAACTCTAAAAGGAAATAAAAAGTCATTATTTCTATTTAAATTGAGACTTCTAATAGTGGTAATAGTAAGTTATTAATTATTAATGGAAGTGAGACTTCTATTTTAATTAGAAAATGAGAAAGTTACTAATTATAATGGAAGTGAGACTTCTAATTAAATTAGTTAGAAGAGAGTTATTAATTGTTAGATAAGTAAGACTTCTATTTCAATTAGAAAGAGGAGGTGGCTTGGTGGCTATAAATATATGAGGAACAAGAGGTGGACGCCCAATGCATATCCCTGCCTAGGGATTCACGCCTAAGGCTTTTTGTGCAAGAGTTGCACATGCTCCTCCTCTCTTCCCTCTTCTAGTTCTCTTCTGTCGCGACCCCGGACCGGGACCCGGGACCACGACGGTGGTGTGGATGGGGTAATGAACTACCCTTAATAATGATTATACATTTCCTTAATTTCCCACAGGTTTCCGCGGTGAGGATTCCACAAACACTCATGGAACATTTACATTGGTGCGGAAGCGTGTAGCAAATCAAACTCTTAATCCATTCTCATTATATGAGACTGATAATACACAAGTATGACATGGTGTCAGAGTGAGCAATGATCTCATTAGCATTCCCAAAATTTGAAGTTAGAGTTTAAACAAAAGATCAAGTTAAATTAACATTTCCCAAAAATAATGGCCAACAAAGGCCAGTACATCCAAAAGTATAAATCATGTATCATTCTATAATCTCCCCAAAATGTTCGCAGCTCAAAGCTAAACCAAATGTCTACATAACATTGTCAGCTTGCCACTCCACTAATCGTTGCGGTTCATCGACCGCCTCCTCTGGCTCCTCCTCAAAGGCAATAACGGGAGCTGGACCTGAGTACCACAAAAAATGGGTCAGACACGACGGTCTGGCAGGTGGGTGAATAAATAATACCAAGAAAGAAATCAAAGCACATCTTAGACATAACGAAAACTTATTAAAACGATAACTGTCATAAAACAGGATGCATGGTTCATTTAAAGTACAGATGCAATATAAATCATGTTGGGTATTCAAGGTACAGGAACTAACTAGATGGCAACCACACTAAAGCTAAATCCTCTTTATCACTAAGGTGATGAGAGCACATTCAGTGCGTTGGGCTCGAACACATGAAGTGACGAGAACCAACATTATATACATATACATATAGCTAGACAAGACCACGGCCGCGGAACCGGGTAACGGGGCAGGACATGATCCAAGTTGTAACTGGCGGGAGCACAAGGGGGAGGCCCAAGTCAGTTGATCAGACTGACAAGGACGTCCAAGCTTAGTGGTGCCGACTCATAGGTTACATGAGAAATCAAAACATATACAGACTATATCAGTATAAAACACTCGGGCAGGTGGGGCATGGTGCTCGTAAGCACACATTTCATATCATTATCTGTTCATGCATAAACGGGGCTGGCAGGACATATCAGGTGTATAAATCAGAATTTGAGATAAAAACCAGTAGAATCGGGTAATTATACATATAATCTGAGTAAAACAATGCAATGAATCCTTATACCATTAGGGACTATATATTGTGGCATCCGTATTCAAACAACATGTATAAGGATCTTGTATGTCTATTATTACCCTTAATATGGTACTCGAATGATAGAGGACATCCAAGTTTCCTTATGCAAGTTGATGAATCCAAAAGTCCCAATACCTTTCCGAAATGGTGTTTCTTTCTAAGTCAATCTCCTTATGTCATCCCTGGGTCTTTCCAAGGTGGTAGGGCATTAGAACAACTAATCCAAACCTTTAAATACCATATCTGAAAATAATAGAAAAGACTCAGGAATTCTGGGTGAAATTCGATCACTAGTCGGTTAGCTGGCGGTTAGCCGCCGAGGTGATAGGCGGTTAGCCGCTGGCTGACCGTGGTTCACCCTGCTAAAATATAGCATTCTGTGTTTCTAACCGCGCATCTCGGCTACCTGGCGGTCACAAGGTTTTTGGTTAGCGGTTAGCCGCGAGATGACCGCGGGGCTAACCGCGGTTCGCCTGTCAAAACACAGCATTCTATGTTTTCTAACCGCATCTGGGTCGGCTAGCCGCCGGTCACCTGTCGGCTAGCCGCCAAGGTGACCGCTCGCTAACCGCCCAGCTGCGGGAACTCTACATCAGGTGCAGATTTCAGTTCTTTCTTTCCCAAACCCTTTCACCTCAACTCCAACCATTCCCTAACATGAAATGGGTCTATTCCCTTCCATTTAACATTTAATCCTTTCCACCAACCACCATTCCATCAGTGCATTTAATTCTCCTTCCAACACAAATCTCATTCAATGCAAGTACAAATATCATTTAAGAAGTCCATAATGATCAAAATAAGCTTTAATGAATGAATGCATACATTCTCATAAACTAACTAGGAGAAAAAACCATATTAATAAGTACCTTTCCAAAAGCATTATGAAACATAATAAACTAAAGGAATAGGAATAGTAAAAATCCACATTTTCAATAAAACAAGAACTTATTCAAATCAAATCCATTCATTCACTTGCCTTGGTCTCCAAATATGCTAGTTAAGCTCTAATCCCACTATCAAGCTCAAAATCTACAATCTACACAAAAATCCCCAAAATACATTCATTACAACCCTAGAATGTCGAAATCAAGAAATAGATGGAGATAGCTTCCAATAATCGAGGTGAAGTACCTCCATGGCTAGAAGAACACACAACCAAGAGATGAGAAGAAGAGCTTACATGAAAAGTCCTCTAATGGCAAGAGCTTGCTCAAAATGTAGCTTGGAATGGAAGGTTCTCTCTAAAAATGATATCAAGATGAAGCTCTCATGGAGGGGAAGAAGATTACCACTTCCATTTTACCTTTAGCAATAGGTTTGAGAAAGATTGAGAGATAGAGAAGCAAGAAGGCACAAGAATAACCTAGGGCTGGAACTCTCTATGCTCTCAAGGGAAAGTTGCAAGAAAATGGGGAAGAAGGAATGAACTCCTCCTTATATAGAAAATTTGAATGGGTCCCACAACTTAAAAATCTAATTGGGCTAAAACATCGCTCTACGGGCTTCGGATGGATTCGACGAAGAAGGAAGAATCGATCGTCGAAATTTCTACTTTCCAAAAAGTATATATTTTACGAGTTTCAGAGACATTGAAAATAGTGTCCAGATTTTGTGTAAAAAGACCATTTTACCCCTATTGTTAGCAAAGTAGGGTTTAGAGGTCTCGAACGAAAACGGAACAAATACGAAAGTTGTCGGGAATCATAAAATATATTAAACGAAGCAAATTACAGATTTCCAGAATTATTAAATAAATCCCAAAACTAATCAAGACACAATAAAAGGAACCCCCAAAGGGCCCCACTAGATCACAAGAGTTCCCAAATTTATTCAAAGCTATTAAAAACTATTCTAATCCAGATTTAACCAATTTCCCCTAATCTCACTTATAAATAAGTTACTTCTTAATTAACACTAAAAGGAAACTCTCGGGGCGGGGTCTTACATCTTCTAGTTTCCTTAAGAGCTTTCTCTTGGAGATCCCACCTATCTTATTGAGAAAAGAGAATCCGATACGGGTCACAGCGTGGAAGATCAAAAGGTCTTGGAGATTCCTATTTGATACGTGAAAGAGTTTCATCATTAAGGAAAGTAACAACTTCTCCATTAGAGCACAACCAAGCTCCAAATGTATAATCTACTTCCTTGTATGTTGTAGAATTTCGTGGTTGCTTGTTAGGTGTTGTTTCTATCTTCTTTATAGGTTTATTTGTTGATTATGATGGCTGAGATTGAGGACATGGATCCTGAATTGGGTTTTGTAGCCCTCTTGATAGTTGATCCCTAAGTCAAGTGGGTCAAAAGTTTTGAATACCTATCCTAGAAGCCCACCTATTTCCAACAATGAGTGCATAAACATGACCTAAAAACTGAAATTGTATAGAAATTATGCACATAGGTAGGTTCGACCAGCCATATTTGAGCCACTGGTTTACCATCTTTCCAAACTTATTTTTTTATTAAATTATGGGGTTTGAAAATACACTGATCAAACTTTAATTTCCCCAAGTTTCATAAAAAAAATCCGTTTTGATCAGGTTTTTAATCATAAACTTTTCACTCAGAATCTGTCCTGAAATTTCTGTAACAATATGCAGAATTGTGCACTTAATGTTGAGATTCGAATTTCCAAAAAATATTTGGCCGAAATTCTTGCCTCAAATCTCTTATTTTTCTTGCTTATTCAATTTAAAACTCCAATTCCAATTTCGATTCAGTTTTGAATACTCAATTAACCAGCAACTTAAAATATCTAAACTCTACCAATATGAATATGCATGTAATGCTAACTAGTTCCAACCAAAAACTTTGCAAAAATAGACAAAAAGATTGAATTGATCATAAAAATAAAGACAATATACAAAGGTTTAAGAATTTAAATTTGTGGTGAAAACAAGAAAAGTAAATGTGTGGCTTTAACAGAAATTTAAATGTGTGGAAGAACATAAATTTAAATGTCTGGAAGTGTATTTTTCTATTTCAAAATTCTTTTCTACGCGGGGTCATAATTTGAATCATGCTCTTAGAGCCTTTGGGTTGTCAATCCAAACACCAACAAGAAAAGAAGCATAAAACAAGCACCAATCACCCAAGGAGAAGAAAGAAAAACTAAAAAGTGTAAGTTACAATTTTACTAATATATAAAGTCTTTACATAAGATAATAAAATAAACAAAGACAATTACATACTAGGATGAGAAGCCTCTTCCAGATGAAAAAACCCAATGGTGTAGTGTGATTTCCGGCCAAATCTCCTTTAGGATTTCAATGGAGAGAAAAAGAGAGGAAGAAGATGGAGTGTAGTAGTAATTCTAGAGATAACTGGTCTATCTTCACATGAGAGGAGAGGGATGTCTCTGCCATCAATTTATAAATTTTTCCTCTATTTCATTCCTTATTTGTTCTAAGTTTGTAGAATGCAATCTTCTTTGTATGGTAAGTCCATTCCTTGGCCAACAAATTCTCAAAGAAATAGCAAGGTGAGTGAGAGATTTTTGCGATTTCCAGGTGCAAAATTGCAATCCCAAGTAGAAATTACCATACCAACTTCCAGAGGCCATATCTCCCTCATTTCAGCTCCGATTGACATAATCTTGGGCTCCACAGATATCTACTCAAAAATAGATTTCCAACAGTGGGTAGATTGCGCCGATCCGACGGTTGGATTAAGAGTTATGGCCATCTTAATCTTGCTGCCCTTGAAAAATCCGAAAATAATTGTATACATATGGAATGTTAAAATTGCAACAGGGTGTGTGGGACCCATGTGGACATCCAAAGGGATCTTGGGATCTTTCTTTCCTTGTTTTTTGACTCCCCGTCCATCTTTGGTTTGCTTCAAAGCTTCTTTGATTAACTAGTCAACTCTTTTAGCACGCTTTCATTTCTTGAATTTCTTTCTTGATTTTTGAGTTTTCAAACTTAGTAAGAATTAGATCTTACAGAATTTGAAGTTTCCTTTCTTGATCTTAAAATCATAAATCTAGCTTTCGATTGTTGATTTTTCAAACTCTCCAAAACTACGAAGATATGTGGGTCCCCCGTGAAGATGCCCTACTCTTGATCTCTCTCAATTTTCACCAAGAGAGCAGCTACCTGCACACTGCAAAAGGCTCACCATACACTGCATTTTAAAAAAATAAAAAAATAAAAAATTCGTAAACTAACCCTCTCCCTCCCCTCCCGTCTCTTTCCCTCTCCCTGCTCCCTGCTCTGCTCCCTCTTGCTCTCTTCCTCTCCCTATCTCTCTCTCCCGCCAGCCGCCGACCCTGCCACCTCCGCCCTGTGCCAACCCATCTCCCCATCCTCTCCTTCTCCCTTTCCCCATCTCCTCCTTTCCAGCAACCTCATCCCTCTTCCCATTTCCTCCTTTCTCTCCCTCTCTCTTCCTATCTCCCCCTCACTCATTCTCTTGTACAAAGGTTAATCAAATACCAGACCGTCAATTTTCACCATTTTTAGTGTGTTTCTGCGATTTTGCTCATTAGCTCTCGTGGGGCTTTCAGCCACTAACATGTTCGACCCTAAGCGACCAAACAAATCGAGTTTGTTCAGAAACATAGGGCTAAACAAATCGAGTTTGTTCAGCCACACAGGGCTGAACATTTTTTATTTGTTCAGTCCCGCGTGGCCAAACGAATCAGGGAGTGGGGTTGTTTAGGGATTTTTTATTTTTTATTATTTTTTCAAAAAATGCAGTGTGTGGTGAGCCTTTTGCATTGTGTAGGTAGCCGCTCTCTTTCACCAATGTGGGTCCCATTCTTTATTTCTCATACACAAATTAAAATAAACAAATTCAACAATAATCACATGTGAGGAATTTGAATGGACTATGCATGGGACCCTACTTGATGCACCCAAAATAACTGACTTTCCAAAATTAGATTTCAAAAAATGGCAAGTTTCATAAATTTACGTAAAAAGTGTGATTTTTGAGAAAATTATGCATGAATACACTACAATGAATCCTAAATGCATAAAAACATGATTTGACACTAAATGAAGCTCTTTAATATCAATAAGCCCTTAAAATGGTCCAAAATGTGCATGAAAATGTGCACATTTCATGACTCATCACAAAGCTTTGCTTGAAAATTCGCTGGAAAAAGATAATCTTGGTAATGTTGATCTAGGAGGGAATGTGGGGCCATGGTAGGCAAGTTTGAAGTCAAGCTCAAATCTACTGCAAGTTTTTTTCAAATACAAGTTATGCATTCCAAAAACAAGTATAGATTTCACGATTTCCCAAATAATGACGTACAAGTGAAAATTCAACATATGTTATAAATGAATGCATATGCGAACATCAAATTACAATATAAAGATAGGTCTAACAAGAATCACTCCACGAATGCAACATAAAAGATAAAATCCAATCTTTAGATCAAGAAAAGGGCCAAATGGAGAGAAGCTCCTACCTCTAGGAAGCTAAAAAATGGAGGAGAAGTTGGATCAAGGGTTTTCAGTCAAAACGAGATATGTGGTATAGACGATGGCTAGAAATCGATTGGTGAAGTTGAATTTTCGCTTGGGGCCTTCCTAGTAGGTGATCTCCACACTTGAAATGAAGAAAATGAAAGGAGAGGAAAGAAGAGGGAAAAAATTCAAGAGAGAGAGAGAGAGAGAGAGAGAGAGAGAGAGAGAGAGAGAGAGAGTTGGGCGTGGGACTGAATGGGGTAGGTGGAGGGTTGCTTTGTGAGTCCGCCGCCAACTAGTGAAATTAGTGATGTGAAAACGAGGATTTTTGGGACCTCGGACGGACTCGGGCAATGAAGAACAGTTGTTGGTCATGAGAGGAGAATTCCAACAAGCTCAAGATCAGAATTTTTTGTGATCATTTGCAGAAATTGCTATTTCTATAGTTACGGGTAACTATATTTAAAAGCGTGTTTGACCCAGTTACGAGTAACTATATTTAAAAGTGTGTTCGGGGTCAAATTGGGCTTTCGAGCTCTCGTATGAGTTTGGGCTGAATATGAAAGTTGTTTGGAAGGTCAAGACCTAACTTTTGGGCTCAAGATGCAAATTAATTGCAATTCTCAAAACTCTCTGAAACCACCCCATACTTGGTTCTAACTCCGAGAAACACTCGATTAACATCTAAACATGCACTGTAACTACTAAACGTAAGTAATTAACATTAATCTCGAAAATTAAAGATTAGGATCTTACACGCACCTTTCACTGGAATTTTCACATGCCAAATCATTCCAACATGTCTAATTTTGAGAAGTTTAAGGTATTTACATTCAATTGCCTTTCATGAATTAATATTATTTTTAATTTAACATTGATCTGACTATTAAGCACTGTTGGATTCCAAACAAAAAAACTACATGCATTTAAAAAATCATTATTAGTTCAGACTTTAAAAAAATTAAGAGATACAATGTTTAACAAATTGAGAGTTATAACTATCTAATTAAAAGGACATATGGATCACCCCATATCCTTGAATTGGTTTGCAATCTAAGTCTCTTTATAATAGAAAAAAGTGTATCTTTTTTCCCTTTTGCATGATTAAAAGTATAAAAAATAATATAAAAGCCTAAATAAGAAGTAATAAAACTAGAAGAAAAAGGGATTGGAAGCAACCATGCAATACTTATTTCTCATGCAATAGGTATAGTAATAATAGCTTAAATAATTACATAGAGATGAAATGAACAAAATATATGTGTATGAATTCTTAGAACATTTTGTAATGGGTGTGGGGTACAAAATTGCCTTCATACCTCCATTTAATTACTACCGAATGACTATTACAATGACATTTTAGTATATATTATATGAAATAAAGTAAAGTAAAGTAAAGTAGTCCGGGACGGCCTAGTACCATCCAGTCCGGTTCTCAAATTTAAGGGCTTTTTGAGCCCGGCCCCTTGTGTCGAGATTCACGTCCCTAGTTCGTGGGCCCCTCCCGCCCAAATCCAAGACTCAATAGGCCGTTGGCGGGAAGGCCAAAAAGGAAGCGAGAGCAAAATCAGCAAAACCCTTCGTCCTCTTCCTTTTTTGGTTGCAGGAGTAAAATCTCCGCTCTCCCATTCCTCATTCATGGAAAATCCAGATACGGAGAAGCCTCCTTCGGACGGCCTGGAGATCACCTCTATCGGATCTCTTTACGTTGGCGGAACTTGGGACAAGAAGTACTGGAGCTGCTCTCGGGTCTTTTTTTCTCTCTCTCTACGTGATGCGTTTGGATTTGATATTTCAATACCAGTGCAGTTTATTATGTCCATCGACCATCGTGTTAGATATTATGACTTGTGGCTTTTATGCGTTTTCTGATTACTGATGAATCTAAGGTCTTGGATTAGGTTTTTGTGTCAGTGTTTTGGGAGAAAATACAACCTGAGAGAAGCAGCTGTGGGAGGATTTTCATAAAAATACTTATTTAAGACAAATGGTCATGAGATAGTTTTCGCTCTAGCTTCAGCAGCTGCCGTGTTTCTGAAAACCCAGCTGGAAATTGAATCCCAAATAAATCATCCGGTCTTATTAAAATGCCCAAACCATCAACATGCTAGTAGCTCCTTTATTTTATTATCTTTTTTTGGCCAAACCCGATGGAGATCAGATACGGGAAGAAACTACTTTGAGGGTTTCTATTTCTTTTCATTTCGAAGTTGTGATTTCATCACTTGACTCTGAAACTGGATTTTGTTATTTTACGTCCCTTCTGCAGTGATGTTTTCATAGAATTTCATTTCCTTGATTTTCTCCTACTTCCACATTTGGACCTTTTTTATTCTCAATAGGCTCCACACAAACAAGACTGCTAAGCATATAGAAAAGTTATGGCTGTTTTGGTTCCCTAATTGCAAGAATTGAAGAAAGAATCACCATTCTCAAAGAAGAACGACATGGGTAGGATATGAAATTCAATGGAAAATGCCTCCGCACACACAAGTAGAGTTTTGTTGTTGTAGTTACCTGTCTTTCTGGGTTCTCATTTCTTTGAGTTCAGTGGCCTCCTCAAAGGGTGGGAATTGGGGGCCTTTGCAACTTGCCCTTTTCTATTCAGGGAAGACTTCTGTGATTTTGTGACATGAATTGCAAAAGGAAGGGTAATATTTTAGCAATCAGTTGTGAGATTTTTTTTGCTGCATTTGCAAGTGTTTTTAATTATTTAAAAATTTTCATGACTTAGGCTTCTGCTGCTATATTGTGACAATCAATGAAATAACATGTAATTAATTTTTTTGGAATCAAGTGGCTTATTTCTAGATGTTCTGCACAATGCGGTGAGAGCTTTTTCTGTCGTGTGATAAGTGACAAAATTAAAAACCAACATAAACATTATGAGTAGTGGATTCCATGCATATGATGAAAACGTGGCAAGAATCTATAGAAACGTCTACTGTAGTCATATATCACCAAATAACAAGCAGTAAGCACTAACATATCCAAATAACAGTCGACCATGGATAATTAGAACCCTAATTCCCCTATGACCTCTAAATCATCATCAGAGAACATACAACCAACCCTCTCTTACCAATATACTTGGTCGACCAGCCAAGAACATTATCATAACAGAAAGTTTTAGGGTTTCGATCAGAAGAAATTTTTATAAACCATGTAACTTGAGAAATCTACTTACCTTGCTAGGC
This sequence comes from Persea americana, assembly GCA_029852735.1. Lineage (NCBI taxonomy): Eukaryota > Viridiplantae > Streptophyta > Magnoliopsida > Laurales > Lauraceae > Persea > Persea americana. The sequence continues at coordinate 59,348,012 of CM056810.1, forward strand.
TCTAGTTGCTGATTTGCCCCTTCTCCAAGTTCCTCTTAGGGTTAGGACTTTTGGAGAGTGATATGACCAAGAGAAAGTGAAGTAAGAGAGGGTTCTTTCCATGTGTCTTCTATATATAGCCTGGTATCTCCCCCTTTCTCCATCGACTTCTTATTTTGAGTAAAACGCTACTTCCCAAATCGTGAGACAATCCTTCTAGTGGACATGCATAAGTCTCCTTATGGCTTTGGGGGTCTAACACACTAAAAAGACTAAAAAAGGCTGGGTCCCATCTAGTGTACTAAAAGTCATCTAATGTGATTCAAGGGTCCCATAATTCTAACAACTAAAATACCCACATTAAAAGAAAAGGATTTGTCAAAACAAATAGTGGTCCCCCACACAGTTACATAATTAAATAAATCATCACAGTATGATAAAAGAAAAATATAGGATAACGATAACATTTATTAAATCCATTGAAAATTCCTAGCCCCTTACTGAGACTTAGGGATATTACAGTTTTTGTGCCTGTTTCACTAAGTTATTAGCAAAACGTATAACTACACGTGTATTCAAGGCACCATGTCACACCCCCAAAACTGGGTTCCCTAATAAGATACAGGAGTTGAAATCTTGGGGCATGAACCAGTTGAAATCTCTTCCAACCAGGATCGTAATCTGCATGGGAGGATATTTAGCACCACATTTATTGAATCAATAGCTGACCCCAACATAGTTGGGACAGGGCTTTGATGACGATGATTTAATGAATGAAGAATAATATGCGGAAGCTATGAATATACATTTCAAAACATAGGTATTAATCCATATATGATATAAATCCAGGCATGCCATCAAACTACTAGAAGTTTAAGTTGCCAAGGAAAATACAGTGATTTATTACAACCGGCCACAGAAGGGCAATAAAGCCTATAGAAAAGATTGAAATAAAGTCCAGGGACAATGTGATAAGGCTCTCATGCAAACCACAATGATGCTACTCTAAGTCACCTGCGCCCCACTTGCAATGCTCCTTGATCGGCGCCTTAAGGAGCGCCTCACCCTCTGGGACAAGGAAAGGGGATCCAATATCTACACCAAGTGAAAGAATATCAGGTTTGGATAAACCTGGCAAGACACAATATACAATTAACATAGTATCTATGCATCAAATAGAATCTAAGACAATAAAGATGATTACAGGATTAACAAGAAGAGATAAACTAGGCAATTGTGCATGAATAAGATAATAACAGTAGTCAACACAAAGAGAATAATCTACAAAGATAAACATCCTTGCAAAATAGGCAACATCCACATAAGCTAAATCATCACGGGATATTATATCGCAGCCCTCCCCTACTCTACAGAGTTGTGGTTGGGATGCACGAGATTACAAGCCTGTCAAAAGCAAAGTTGCATGGGAAAAGCCCAGCCAAAGTTGGTACTCAAAGCGTTGAAGTAGTGCCCAGTGGCGTACGTCCACCTCAAAACCCAATCTATAGATGGTAAAATAATAAACAACCCTTACCACAGGGAATCCAAAACTGTGGTCAGACTAATCAGCTGAATGGTGTGTGACTCAAAGAATCACAAAGGTTGGTGTCTGGCTAGGCTTCCTCTTGCGTGAGCAAGACTCCCATCAAAACAAAGGAACTACTCCAAATATCCAAATCCATCCAAAACAAAATCATCAATACTCCAAAACCATTACCAAAAGTAGTCCCTTCTAACAAGCCATCAAATAACCAACCTATGCGACAATGAGCACCTTTTAAGTGGGTATGACTTTTCTAGAAATCACCACAGTTTTTTATGACTTGAACCTGTGACCTCATGGTTGCGCCAACGAGCACCTTTTAAGTGGGTATGGACTAATCGCCAAAATGGCCTAAGCTTCAAAACATGACTAGTAATTCGACATTATTAGTTAGGTTTGCATGCTACAGATATGACTTTTCTAGACACCACCACATTTTGCAATTATGTGTCAGCAGCTGGAATGCTCAAGTTTCTGAGTAGCATAAGGTTATTAGTTATGAATGAGATTTTGCAATATTTGAAGCTAAATTATCTAGCAGTCACTGCAACTTAAGTTGGGAATATTTAATGGATGCGTTGATCCATGCTGTTTATTCTTGCATTATTTCTCAAATTATTAGGTGTTTAAAACTTGTATGGTACTCTAATATATTAGACTTAATGATCCTTTTTCCTTTTAATTTTTGATTGCTTCAACAAATCATGGAATTAATTTGGTGATTATATGGTATTTGTAGGGTAAAGACCGGTACCCTTATCCGATTGGTTATCGTGCTGTTCGAACTCATGCTGGGAACACTTATCAGATGGAAATCCTTGAAGGTCCCAAGGGTCCTCTATTCGTGGTGTGTAATGAGGCCAACCTCTCTCTCTCTCTCTCTCTCATCGCAAGTTTGTTGTGTTTTTAAGATGCTTCATTAATTGTCTTTTATTATATAAGCATTCATGCTTTTGTTTTATAATATTAGAACAAATAAACAATGAATGGGGTTCTAATTACACGTGACGTGGGATCAGATGAGGGGCAAAAATACAACTTTTTGGAATGTGTTGTAACTATTCATTTCAATCTAGTGGTTGTGACACTGGGCACCTTTCAACTCTGCTACAGGCTCTTGTCATTGAACACCAAATTTCTAACTGTCGCCAAATGAACGATGGCTGTACCAGCTAGTCCAAAAACAAGTATACATTAAATGGCTGTATCTGCATCCTTTGCATCATTTGTGCTTCAACATGCATGGCTCATCTCTGCCTTGAGATTGACATTTGTTTACTGATCTGTTCATTTGCTATGGATCTCATCTTCCATCTTTGAACTTGATTGTCCACTCTGAATTTGACCTTTGGTTTCTAATTCTCTCATATTTGGATTGACTCTCCCATCTATGTATCTGATCCTCAGTCTCTTGATTAGGTTTCTGAATCTGATTGTCTGATTCTGGATTTAATCTTAAAGTCTGATCATTTGTTTGGGTTGGCTCTTTGAATCTGATAATTTCTCTGGATTTGTTTGCATAATTAGATCTATAATGCATCATTGTTCAATGCTCATAATTATGTGCTTCTCTAATCTTTTCATTTACCTTTTCATGTCTTTTTAGTTCATCTATGTCTGGACATTGGAAACTTCATCTATATCATTTGTTGCATTGTCAGCCCTGCTGTACTACCATTCTGTTCTCTAGCTTCATCTGCACGTCAATATGCATCTGTTGCCAACAACATCTCAAATGTTGCATTCTCCAAATAACCTTTAGAGTATTTTGCTTTTGAGGGGTAGTGTTGAATATGTTAGGGTTTATCTGATTAGAGGTTATATTAAAGATACGATAAGATCGAATAATGTTGGTAAAGATCTGATCAGTTTGGCAAGACAAGTTTGATCTTTCTTACTTTATTTATCTCCATTGTACTCTATAATGGTGTTTTCCCATAACACTAACGCATTAGTGTTTATAGAATTCCTCTGATATTTAATGTAAACTATCTATTACCATCAGAAAATTTCATTGATGTGTTCTAAATGTATATTAACAATGTAAATTAGTATTATCTACACTAACAATGTAGACTATTGAAACTTGCTTTTAAGAACCATGGGATGAATGCTCTAGATCATTGTATGTTATATGCATTGTGATTCGTTGTATGGATGATTTGATCGCATATCACACTAATCACGTAGTATGGCATGCACCCTACAAACCGTGTAAATCTCATCATTGGTTTTTGTAACACGGTTTGTACTTTGTGCATTTATGCTAGTTCCATTGTCTCCTAATCATGAAGTCTCCATTGATGTTTTAAATGTAGATCACTTCTATGAATGGAGATTCATGCTTTGGGCAAACGCCGGATATTGCTTGGGAGAATTTTCAGAAGAAAAGCTGTCCACGGGTAAAGACATGGCATGCAAAGCGATTTTCTTGCAAGATAGATGGAGTTGAGGTGAAAGTTCTGTATTTTTTTTCTCCTTCATCATCATCACAATCACCACCACCACCAACATTATCTAAGCCTCATCCCATGAATCCAAGGTTGGCTAAAAGAGTCCTACAAAAACTTCAAACAAGCTAACAAAAACTTATGGAACTTCTCTCTCTCTCTCTCTCTCTCTCTCTCTCTCTCTCTCTCAGTGGACTGAGTGTGAAAGAGCACACGAAAGGCCAATTGGTGATTAAGAAAGGAGTGATAGTTTAGATGAAACACGTGCATGAATCAATCTTCACAATGATTCTCCTCCCAAACGACCCCTAATATGAACACATTTAAAATAAATCATTGTTAAAATCTTACAATTCGTATTGAATCCTAAGATTCTTTTTTTTTTTTGTTGTATCTATACGATGAATCCAATTTGCAGGTAAATCTTAGGACTCAAATGTGAATCTTACGACCCCATACTTGCTTTATTGAGTCTTACGGTTCGGGCCTTTGTCTATGTGGGATGGTCATAGTTGAATTGATTATATTATTATTTTTCTTCCTTTTTTTTTTTTTTTGGTATTTTTGTTTTTAAGAAGTTATCTAGTAATTAACAAACCTCTTAAGAATTGATGGGATTTTGAAGAGGTAGAGTTAATTAAGATATAGGCATGTTATTGGATTTGGTGCGTTTGATTGACCTGTGGGTTTCTTCCTCTAATCTTTCTTTGGGTTTTCTTTTCTACATTTTTCTTCATGAATCACTTCTTAACTTTAGGAGTCACATTGTAACCATTAAAGTTGTTGGTTTGAATTTTATTTTTTATTTATAGAATAAAAAATGCAACTCTTATTTGTTCTAGTAAATGTTGATATCTAAAACATATTTAAACATTCATTCATGTGCAAGGCTTTAAAACTTAGACTTGGGGTGTGATTCAGTCACCGAATCAACTCGACTAAGTTGGATCGAGTCACCCTAGAATGATAACATTATGTAAAATGTGTTAAAAAAATTAAAGATCTTAAAAATGAATTTTTTTCTAGAATTATTGAATTTTAGGATTCACATTATATTATAATGAGGCTTTTGCCAAAAAGCCCCTCTATTTTCAAACAACCTCAAGAAGGCCCTTATGTTTTGTATTTTACATTTTTACTAAAACCTCCATTGTCTGATGGTGAAAAAAATTATTATTAGTGTTTATGGACAAGTGACAAAAATACCCTTTGTTTAAGCTTGCCGAATCTTACTAAATCAATTGAAGTTAGGTGGAGCCCACCTAGAACAGAGTCAAGGTGATGAAGGCTTGATGTGGATTAGGAAAATATGTAACATCAAGTCAATTAGGTGATCTTAGCCCTTAGTTTTAGGTCCTCAAAGTTTAATGACTATACATTTTGTGATAGTATCCAATAGCGAATGTTGTACGAAATAGTGTGAATGGGAACATCTCCAATCTAGGGTCTTAGTATTTGTGAATGGTTTGGATCGATCAATGGTGGACCCCCCATATGAAAGTCCAAAAAGGATTGTATATGAAGGGGGTGTTTCAGCAAAATCATCATTTGAGTTTTTCTCCGGGGTAAATCAGTCATAAATAAAAAGCTGGAGAGTATAGTTACTTTTTGTACAGTTTGACCGTTAGTCAAGGAAACTCTATCATAATTGTTTTTCGGGTCAGTTTGCGTAATTATACATAGGAGTTCATCCTATGAATAAGGAAATATTCAAAAATGGTTAAAACTTTATAAATTAAGTGAGGCATAAATGGCAATCAAATAATCAATCTTTAGATAATTACATAAGGGAAGATGTAAAGTGATTTACTAGTTTGATGGCTGGGTTTTCATTTCCCATTTCCCCTTAATTCTTTTCTAATAAAAGGTTAATTATTCGATTGCTATTTTTGGTACTCACCTTTATTTCTTAAATTTTAGTCTTTTTAGGAATATTTTCTTAAAATTCATCGGAATTCAATTCCTATGCATTCTTATGCAAATAAACATGCTGTTGTCGTAAGTGATCGCTTTTGGATTTATGTTTCATTGTTTTTGTCTTAATGAATGGTAACCTTGACCTTTGTTGTAACGACTCAGAATCCAAGGCCCTTCGAATTCCGCACCGTAACCAACAAGCACCATAACCAAATCATAAATCAAATCAACCATGCATAATAACTAGGCTTTGCCTAAAATCTTAATCTTTATTTGAGTAAATACCCAAATCCGATAACAATATCCAAATGAAAGAAATAACTATAAAATTCCAAAAGAGTCTCTATAATTAAAAAATCCAACTAAAAACATATATCTAGATAAAAATGTCTAAGTCCTGAAAGCTCAGCCGCAGGTGTTATATCTGATTTCTTCATCATTAGGGTCTCCTTGCCTTTCTAGGGTCATCATACCTGGGATTGGGGCGAAACACGATCAACCATACTGAGTGAATAGAGTTTCAACATATTTAAGATTGTATGCAATAAATTAAGAAATATATAAAACAGATTAAAAGGAAACACGTGTTTGCATTAATTCAGTTAGGGTATATAATCCTTACCGTGGGATCATCACCTAACCACCATGTGCACTGGCTCTAACAGAAATATACACATCAAGGGTGCCTCAAACACAAGAGCGTGCCATAGTCAGTCGAAAGGCTGACCTACAGCTTCCTACTGCAACTGGCCTATAGCTAGGACAATTATGCAGCTCTTGAAACAAAAGGGACAACAGAGTGCAACTGACCTATAATCAGGACAATTATGCACCTCTTGAAACAAAAGGGACAACTATAGTCAGTCGAAGGGCTGACCTGTAGCCAAACAAAGCGCAACCTGACCTAAAAGTTAGGACAATTATGCAGATGGCCTGAAAGCCACATCAAAAGGATCCATCTCATAGCCTCGTGCTGGTGCATCTAGGGGTGTAATGGGTAGGTGCAACAATATTTCAAAACAGTTTTCATTAGTTTGATCCAATATAATCACCATGATAATTTGGGTTTTTGCCCTTACCGATGTTTCCGGGTTTGATAAGCCCCATCCCCTTACCATCTTGGTACCCATTGTAAGGATAATATCCCAAATTATTTTGATAGCGTGACACACCTCATCAAAGTTTAAGACAGTGCAGATTTTATTACATCATACCATCATCTTACAATAATACTAAGAAAATATCAACATCATATCATGTTTGAAGAATGATAATTTCATAATCAATCATCAACATGTCATAACTAACTCAAGCAGAATATGTTCAAATCAGTCTTATTGAAAATAACTAAGCATCATTGTGCATGTCAATAAGGAACACAAATACTCCATACACTTAGGTGGGTGCAGTGAGAAAACCGTAATGGAGTGCCTTGTAATTGATATGAATATCAGGGCTGGACTTATAATAGGCAAAACAGAGCCCAATTCACATATCGGAGGCTAAATCATGCCTCTTGCTGGTAAGGATAAATAGTCGATAGGCCCCACTGATCAAACCCATGTTGGACCGGATATCCAAGGTCGCCCAGGGCCCCACTTTAGGATCTGTGGTTCAGATTGGTCATTAGGTGGCCTGCCTACTGGCCCCACAGCATGTATAAATATGAAAAATCCAGTGGCAGGGACTCACGTTACCCCGATTCGAGGCAACTGGTTGGTGGTCCAGGTGGGACCCACTCCTCATGGGTCCACCACCACTAGGGTCACCCTTCGGTCCTCTACCCGATGTGGGGTTTTGATCAATGACCAGGGCCAGGTGGGCCCAATGGTCCCACAACTGCTGTTGACCAAACACTGATTTTCTTCTTCAACTACGCTTCTTGGTTTCAAAGTACTTGGATGGTGGGCCAAACGGGGCCCACTTCACATGGGTCCAGGTCCTCCTTGGTCGACCAGGGGTCCCCTACAGATCCATGGTCTAGATTTCCCATTTGGTGGGCCATGGGGACCCACAACCTCTGTCGACTAGAACTAAGTCATTATCGATGGGTTTTTGAAAAAGTCCTGTTCTGGTTGCTACTTCATCATGGTTGTGTGTAGATAGAAACACAATTTAAAAATCCTACAAACTCTAGGATATCCATACATCTAATTCCAATCCCCTAGATTTGGATACTGGGCATCAACCTATGCCAATTCCAATCCCCTAGATTTGGATATTGGGCATCAACCTATGCCATGATATGTCAACAACACTATAAACCAGATTCTGGAACATGTAATTCATTACAGAAGGATTTATTTATCAATGTTTAAATGCATCAAACAGTGCAGGGTCATAGGACATCAGACTTTACAGCATTTGATTCACTATTTTCACATAGGTACCACAACATAACTTGTACAGGAGGAAATCCTACTCACCTGGTATACACCACGTTGGCCCTATTAACTTGAGGGAAGATGTATGTCATCTATGGGGGATCCCAAGTTGCTGGTCTCTACTCCTCAACTCTAATCCTACGATTGGATTTCTTTGGAAGGGAACTAGCTATGGCGTGGGAAGAGAGAGAAAGGGAAAGCTCAATATATAGTCGTTTGCGCCAAGACTCCTATACAAACAGGTCGTGCGGAGTTCCTCTCGAATTTGGAGTTTTAATCCTATCAAGACTCCAACCAGTCTGTGTCAATCATTACTCTATAGTAAAGTGGGTCCCAGTATCAAGTAAATACACATGTATATGGGAGATGCTCCTATGAGAGATGCTCTCACCTTACTATGAGAGATAAGGTGGGGGCCCCCACATCCATATCCAATGCCAACAACTTAAATGTGAGGGCCCCCACCTTATCTCTCATGGTAAGGTGAGAGATGCTCTCACAGGAGCATCTCCCTATATATATACACACATTGTCAGACCCGAACCCAGATTAGTTTGATTAGTGTTAATTAAGCGAGTGTTTAGTCTTAAGAAGGTTTAGTAATCGTTGGATTAGAATGGTTTGATTTAGTCTTGGAATTAGTTTTGGGAATTTTGAGAGCGTTAGTTGAGTCAGACACGCTCAGGGACGCCCTGAGTGCACGTGTTAGCATGGTAGGATGACTCTAGACTTCTGATTTAATTGTGATTTTGATGTGTTTTGAATGGTTTTATTATTTGCTATAACTTTCGTATTTAGTCCGTCCGTGTTTGAAACCCAGAAACTAGTGTTTTGGTCATAAAGGGGTAAAACTGTCTTTTCAACCCAAATCTGGACACGATTTTTTGATACCTCGGAACCATGTCAAAAATATACTTTTTGGAAATTAGATTTTTCGAGGATCGTTTTATCCTTCTTCATCGATCTCGTCCGGGGCCCGCAAGAACAAGTTTTAGCTGTTGGAAGTTTCAGACCTGATGGGGCCCACTCTCACTCCAAGCCAAATACCCTATTTTCTCCCTCACTTTCACTCATTTATGCAACCCGTAGTTTTCAACGTCCAGAGCCCTGGGAGAGTCTTCTTCTCTCCATTTTTCTCCTCCTTGCATGACAGCCCCCTTTTGAGCTTGGATTGAAGATTTGATCTCACCATCTTCTTCCTCTCCTTCCAAGCTTTTCTTGAGACCCATTTGTTGGGCGTTTTTAGTTGGAGAAGTTCCTCATCTTCTTCCTTTCTTCTTGTTTGGACACCTCTAGGTAAGAGCTTCCACCCACCTTTGAAATGGAGTCATTTTAGCTCCTAAGGATCTTGTCTTTCATGTATACAAACCCTTTTTCGAAATGGGTTCTCTTGCTTTCAAATATATGGGTTTTTGAGGTTTTTTTTGGGGTTCTTGTAGATCTTGGCTCCATCCTTGGTAGGACCTTTGAGGAAGGTTTGGATTTGCATTTTTAGTCAAGGCAAGTGATCTTTTTAGCTTTCTTAATGTATGATTCAGAATGGAGCTAATTTTAACCCCAAATGTGATTTCTAGTTTTGTCCTCTTTGTGTTTATGGCAATATGATTGATTTGTGTTGGAAATCTCCTTTTAAGCTTGCACATACATGATTTAGCATGACTTGAATGTCTTACTTTAACTGAAGTTCTGTTTTGCTTAAACCCTTTTATGTGTTAGAAAACTGTTTTGGAGAAGAAGGGCTTGAATCTGGATTTGCTGTGTTGTTTCCGCAACTGGCGGTCAGCTGGTGGTCACCTCGGCGGCTAGTCGACCCAGTTTGGTTAGAAATACAGAATGCTCAATTTTAGCTGGGCAGTCCTGGCGGCTAACCGAAATTTGACTACGGCTAACTGCCAAGGGATCGTTAGGTCGCTGAGACACGCGGTTAGAAATGCAGAATGCTGCAAGTTGTCTGGGACCAGCGGTCAGCTGGTGGCTAGCCGAAGTGCACCTTTGCGGCTAGCCGACAGGTGACCGACCATTTTTGGTTACCTTTCCAGAATGCAACCATTTTCTGTCTGGGACCCGCGGTCAGCTGGCGGCTAGTCGGCATGCACCTCCGCGGCTGGCCGACAGGTAACCGTGAGCCAACCGAATTTCAAGATTGGCCTGTTTTTGTGGAATTTTCTTGGGGAATGAAAACCAGAATACGTTTAAGGGCTTTTGGCTTGATATTGTGCATTTGGAATGCAAAATGTCCTTTAGCTTTGGGAGCACCAATCTGTCTATTTCCAACATTTGGGTTTTCAAATACACAAGGGACAAATGAAGGGTCTTAACATATGTTTGATAAGTTTAGTCTTAACGTATGTTTGATAAGTTTACTTCAGAACCTCAGTTTTTGACATGATGTATATCGTTTTGCTCATATTTCGATTTGCAAGCATCAGACATGTTTTGATCTGTTTCAAGTACTAGTGACGGGATAACTTCTTAAGCTTCGTTTTGCTATAGCTCATGCTATTCTCGATAAGGCTTGCTTGCTTGCCCTGTTTTGATAAGTGATTTTCCCTTATTTTCGACCTATCTTGTATATGTTTCGTCCTGATTTGTGCATTCATGATGTTTGATGAACACCATTGAGCTTGGACTGCCCCTTCAATCTGATCCACTGTTCGGGGGTCCTTCGACTGCCCCTTCAGTCTGATCTACTGTCCGGGGGTCCTTAAACATGTGAACTATCTACAGATTAGTCGTGTATTTTATTACACATTGTGCTTGTTCCGGTTCCGCGGCCGGCCTCCCCGTCTACCTTGTGTGGCGTGGGATCGTGTCTTGCGTGTCGTGCCTTGTCTTGTCGTGCTTACTCTTTTCATCATGTATGACAGAAGAAGGATGGGCTCAATGTGGGTTATCTATTCATGATATTATAAGTATTCATGCTAGTTTTGCTTATCTGGAATGCATCTCAGCATTGTTTTGGTTTAAGTTCAGTTAATCGCTTTTAGTAATGTTCTTTCAACTCTGATTTGTTTTATGCTCTCGTCTAAAATGATTTCTTGCCAAACCGTTGTTTTTGATCCTTGTTATTTTGGTGCTCAAATGCAGACGACGTTGCCCTTGAGGAGGAGTGTCCGGAGGAGGCTGTTGAGCCACCCCCAGCTCGCGAGTGGCAACCCGATGACGTCATCTAGACGTTAGGCGGGATCTTGAGACGCGTAACCTTTGGGCTAGGGTTATTCATTTTGATTCTTTTGGGAATGTATTGGCCTTTGTTGGCCTCTTTTTGGGATGTAACAAACTAATATACTTTTGTTAACTTTTGTTAGGTTGTATGGCTCGATTGAAGTAATAAATCTGGTAAACCGGGCCCCTGCATTGCCTATGTTCTATTGTGATTATAAGTAGGTCTACTGTGATTAGAAGTAGTGTTTGAGTGTAACAGGGTTTTGTGGCTGATATTATAAATAGAGACTAAGGGTCTCTATGATGTACAACCTCTTCTGATTGCTTAGTGAATTCTCTTGTCTTTCCGTGGGTATAAGCCAAAAGCCGAACCACGTAAATCTCCGTGTTCTTGTGTGCGTGCTTCATCTCTTCTAGTAAGCCCTAGATCACAACAAACTGGTATCAAAGCTATTTTTGCGTGATCGGAGGAGATTCGACGGATCGGATCTCAGAGGGCTGGGATCGTTCAAAGGGAGATTGTTTGATCTCGAAGTGGGCCACGGATCGAAGGAGAGAGACAACAGTTCCTCGTCTCTGTTACAGATCAGAGAAGATTACGGAATTGCTGCCGGTCTCGTGCTGCCTTCGTTGCTTCTCTTGAAGAGAGAAGAGGACCGAGAGTCTTTGGTGCTGACACCGGAGAAGACCTGTTGCAGAGGTCTGCCATCACAGAGAACCAAGGATCGCGGAGAAATCTGATTGCCGGTTTTCTACTCTCATCGCTTGAGGATTCGCAGCCGGAACCGACGTGGAAGAAGGCACGCAGGAAGCGCCGCCTGTGCTTGCGACGGACTGGAGGAGAGGACCAGGCCTGCTGCTGCGAAGACCGGAGGATGCTGTTGCTGTTTGGAAAAAACAATCCAGGCTCTGTTCTGGAGAGGAGAAAATCTGAGCAGCAGTTGTTGTCGCCGGTGTTGTGTGTGTTGCCGGAGGAGAGAGGGTCGTCGCTGCTGCCGCGCTGTCCCGTTGCCGTGGAGGAAGAAGAAGACCGGTTTTGGGTTGGTTTCTGGCTGGGTTTGAGTCCAAGTCAGGTCCAGCCTGACCCATTTTAGAAGCCCATCCACCAGGCCAGGTCCAGGTTGGGTCCAGTGCAGGTTGACCTGACCTGTGCAGCAGCAGCCCAGAAGCAAAGCAAAAGGCTCTGACGTCAGCATATCCATCCGGTCAAGGGCAGTTTGACTAAATCAAAGGCTGAAAATTGTTGTTGCGATATCTTGACGATATGGAGTCTGATCTAAGATCCGTTTGAACCTACGGACTCATTGTGAGCAAATCTACGCGGTTGTGGAAGAAGATTGGCTGTTCAACGGCAACGAAGGAGATTGACTAATCGGAGTTCTGCGATATCTTAGCCGTCCAGAGTTGGATTTTAGATCCGTTGCTTCCAGCGTGCTCGTGGTGACTAGATCTACACAGTTACAGTGAAAGATTTGCAGAATGGCTACAAAGTTTGAAATCGAGAAATTCGATGGAAATGACTTCGGTCTTTGGCGTCTGAAGATGCATGCTTTGCTTGTTTAGAATGGGTTACAGAAAGCTTTGAAGGGAAATAATGCTTTGTCTGACAAACTGTCAGATGATGAGAACGATGAGTTGATGGAAAAAGGCGTACGGTCAAATTCTGTTGTTTTTTAGTGATGGTGTATTGCGAAAGGTTGCTCAGGAGAAAACTGTTGCTGGCATATGAGAAAAGTTGGAGAACTTGTACATCACGAAGTCTCTTACGAATCGCTTGTATCTGAAGAAGCAGTTGTTCACGTTACAAATGCAAGAAGGTACGTCTATTTCAACTCACCTTGATTCTTTCACAAAAGCTAATATGGATCTAGAAAATATCAATGTTGAAATTGATGATGAGGACCAAGCTATTATGTCGCTGTGCTTGTTACCACCCTCATATCAGCATTTTATTGATACCATGATGTATGGTAGAGATACTCTATCCAAAAAGGATGTAGAGGCAGCCTTAAACTCTAAGGAGTTGAAGAAAAAGGTTGCGGCTGACAATGATGGTTCGGGTGAGGGTTTGGTAGTACGAGGAAGAACAAAAGACTCCAGTAATAAGGGCAAACATAGATCCAACAGGAAAAACATTGAATGTTATTATTGCCATAAGAAAGGGCACATTAGAAAAAACTGTCCCGAAAGGCAGAGGAAAGGGAAAGAAATAATAGAAGATTCGTCATCTGATGATGATTCAGTCAGTGTTGCAGATGGAAGATCAGATTATGATTTCGACAATGCACTTTCTGTGATTGAAAATGGAATTCATCCTAAGGATGAATGGATTCTTGATTTGGGTTGTTTCCTACCACATGTGTCCCAATAGGGATTGGTTTACCATTTATAGAGAAATCAACGGTGGTAGTGTCTTGATGGGCAACAATGTTGCATGTAAGACGGTTGGGATTGGAACAGTTAAAATCAAGATGTATGATAGAATGATCAGAACATTGGCAAAAGTTCGGCATGTTCCTGATCTGAAAAAGAATCTTATTTCTCTTAGTGCCTTGGACTTCGACGGTTGTAAGTTCTCAGCTGAAGGTAGAGTTATGAAGGTTGTGAAGGGTGCTCTGATTCTTATGAGAGGCAATAGAGTTGGCAACTTGTATGTTTTGTCTGGAAATACTGTTACAGGTGGAGCTGTAGTGTCTTCCTCATATGACCATGAATCTGTCTTAACATGCTTATGGCACTTGCGCCTGGGTCACATGAGTGAGAAGGGATTGACAATACTGAGCAATCGGAATTTGCTATGTGGCACGAAGACAGGCAAGTTGGATTTCTGTGGGAGATGCATTTTCGGAAAGCATCGAAAGGTCAGTTTCAAGACATGTATTCTTCGCACGAAAGGTATCCTTGATTGTGTTCATTTAGATGTATGGGGGCCTTCTAAGGTTTACTCCAAGGGCGGGTCCCGGTTCATGTTGACTTTTATTGATGATTATTCAAGGAAAGTCTGGGTTTATTCTCTGAAGACAAATGATCAGACCTTTGTTACATTCAAGCGATGGAAGGAAATGGTTGAGAAACAGATTGGCAGGAAGGTGAAGAAGTTGAGGACAAGTAATGGCAAGGAGTACAGATCGACAGAGTTTGAGAACTATTGCATGGATCATAGCACAGTTCGGCATTACACCACTACAGAAACTCTGCAGCAGAATGGAGTTGAAAAGAGGATGAACATAACGATCTTGGAAAGAGCTCGTTGTATGTTGTTTATTGTAGGATTGTCCAAGGACTTCTGGGCTGAGGCAGTAAATGCTGCAGGCTACTTGATAAATAGGTCTCCACACACAAAGATTGGTTGCAAAACACCAGAAGAAATGTGGTCAGGTAATTCAGCTGAGTATTCTAACTTGAGGATCTTCGGCTGTCCGGCTTATGCTCGCGTGAAAACCAATAAGTTAGAGCCAAGGGCTGTGAAGTACATCTTAGTGGGATATGCTTCTGGGGTGAAAGGATACAGATTGTGGTGTATGGATCAAGATTCACCCAGATTTATCATTAGCAGGGATGTTACATTTCATGAGGATGCTTTACTCGAAACGAAAAAACAGGTGGAGAAGATAAAAGTAGGTAGCAGCAGTGACACCGTTCAGGTGGAGTTCGACTTTCTAGTGAAGAAGGAGAGCGCATCCGGCTCCTCCCGGGATACAGGGATCGTTAGACTGTGCACCAGATGCAGCAGACAGAGCCGCAGATGCCGCAGACGGGTAGACCGCAAAGAGAAAGGAAACCGCCTGTTAGATCCGGTTTTGAGGATATGACGACGTACGCGTCGACATCAGACAGTGGCCGTGATGATATGATTGCATACGCATTGACGACTGAGTCTCTTGAGTTAAAACAAGGGCTAGAAAGTAGTCAACAGGCAGCAACTATGATTGAAGAGATGAAGTTTCTTGATGAAGAGAATCAGGCCATTTGATGCAAGCGGTTCTACGATGAAGAGGAAAGAACTTCCAGAGCAGGTAGAGTGCAGTTTAAGGTTCCTGATCATGTATGCGGTTTAAAGAAATCATTGTACAGGTCGAAGTAAGCTTCTGGACAATGGTACAAGTGATTTGGTGCATTCATGAAGGAATGGGTTAAATTCAAGTTCAAGCGTTGCTTGGACTTGATCGGTGTGCTCAGTACCTGAGTGCCCTAAGGGGCAGGTGGAGATGGTGAGATGTGTTTAGTGCATGAGGATTAGCTTCAATGCTCGCCAAGGTGGAGATTTGTTAGGTTGTATGGCTCAATTGAAGTAATAAATTTGGTAAACTGGGCCCCTACATTGCCCATGTTCTACTATGATTAGAAGTATGTCTATTATCATAGGTATACTGTGATTAAAAGTAGTGTTTGGGTGTAACAGGGTTTTGTGGCTGATATTATAAATAGAGACTAAGGGTCTCTATGATGTACAACCTCTTCTGATTGCATAGTGAATTCTCCTGTCTTCCCGTGGATGTAAGCCAAAAAGCCGAACCACGTAAATCTCCTTGTTCTTGTGTGCGTGCTTCATCTCTTCTAGTAAGCCCTAGATCACAACAACTTTGAACTTGAATATATTTGGGAAATGTCTTGGTTCTATATCTCTCTCTGAAATTCATGTCTTGATGATTTTACTTGCAAGTATGATTTTTATATCATATGTTTTATTTGACGTGATTTGCTACACGCTTCCACAAAACCTTTGATCGTGTGAGTTCAGTCCTGTGTCTTTGGGATCCTCACCGCGGGAACCTGTGGGAAGTACCAACGGCATCTACGTCGCGGGGCCCGGGCCTCGGTCCGGGGTCGCGACACACACACATAAGAACTATGATGCACGGATACTTTAAAATGGGCAACGTATTGTGTCGTATCGTATCTGATACTTACTTTTTATATGTAAAATCCATGTCCTACCTTAATAATTATAACTCAACTGTAACTACACAATCATAATAACCAATGGATGGCCAGCACAATTAATTAATCTACCGACCCCACCACTGGAAGACTAGGATTTTACATTTGTATCATTATATCTTGAAACAAAGTCACTTTAAATCTTTAAAACTCACTCCAAAGCCTTGTCAGAAAAAACATACAAAAAAAGAAAAAAAACCCATAAATATTAATGAATTGGCTGTATTTGCAAATTGGAGGATGACTTAAATCACCACTTGCGAAGTCCAAGTCGACTCGGAGTTGGCCGATTTTTGAAACTGGGCACATATGGGTTTTCTTCTACAAAAGGCATGTATCATGGCTTGCATGTGAGGTAAAAATCTAATCTTTTGTGGAACTCGCTTGAATTCATGCCAATCAATGTTTTGGGTGGGAGGGGGGCGGCGCTGGTGTAATGAAAAGGTCTCAATGTGGGTTATAGTTTTGTGTAGAAATTGCATTGAAAACTCATCATCTTCTGAAGAAAGGGATGTCAAGTGAAAGCATCTCTACTTTGTGTGCTTTTGGCTTTTCTCATGCCCAAGAAGAATGGATAATGGTGGACGTGTGTTTATAGTCATGCCATAAACCATATCATAGTTAATATGGAACTCTCATTGACTTATGTTAATTCTAGTTATACATAAATATAACTTCTACCCGTTGTGGAATTCTATCAATGATGAAGCGTTGGCTTCCTAACAAAATTAAGTACCCTAGTTCCTACTTTCTACGCTTTTTGGTTCATTGCTCTTTACCAAAATTAAGTACCCTAGTTCCTACTTTCTACTCTCTTTTGGTTCATTGCTCTTTACCAACTGGGTCATCCAATTTGACTCAGATAAGCCACCATGATTAGAATACAAATAAGATTGCCATTGGCAATCATTATAGCCAATTCCTTTGACTGTCCCACTCTAGTGGGTCCCACATGGGCACCACATAGATTAACTAATTTAAGCTTGGCTGATCCTCAGTATTAATTAATTTGTTGATGATTGCAATTTGGCCCTTAAATACAATGGCCGGATTTTCTTATAATTGTAATTATTATTAAATTACAATAAAACAATGATATCATTGTCATCATCATCAAAGCCTTGTCCCAACTATGTTGGGGTCGGCTACATGAATTTTGTTTCTCCATTCCAATCTACCTTGAGCTAAATCCTCAGACAAGTTCCACATCTGTAACAACCCAACACCCGGGGCCCACAAATTCTGTGTCGTGTCGTGAACATGTATTATAATTCTACAACATAAATCAAATAAATATAAAAGGATTTCGGGCTTTTATTAAAATGAACTAAATTATCATATTTAAAAGTCAAACTCAAATAACAAAATCATAATGCATCAACTAAATAGAGATAAAAAAAGTCCAATGGTAGTAGTTTATTGTCAAT
The DNA here is from genome assembly GCA_029852735.1 of Persea americana. NCBI lineage: Eukaryota > Viridiplantae > Streptophyta > Magnoliopsida > Laurales > Lauraceae > Persea > Persea americana. The sequence continues at coordinate 59,365,818 of CM056810.1, forward strand.
GAAATGAGAAATGTAAACTATAAAAAGAAAAGACTAAATCCATAATGATGGCCGGCCCCACTCATCTGCAAATGTCAAAGCCTATCTCCTGGTCATCATAATTCTCCTTAGTTCTTGAATTCTGGTTACTTGGGGCAAACGGAAACCAATAAAACCGAGTGAATGAAAAATCCTGTCTATTTGCATACGAAGAAATAAAGCATTTAATCATTCATAGACAACATTTAATTATGTGTGTAATGAGTTAAAAACATTGTCTAGTTGTAACGACCTGGAATCCAGGGCCCTTCGAATTCCTCGCCGAGACTCGTAAGCATCACACACTTAGGTTAAATCAAAGATTACATAAAGATTTTGGCATTAGCCACTTAAACCAACTTGTATTAAAACCCAATTCAAATAAACAAATGTAACATTGTCCAATAAAAATAAAATAACTACAATGTCTTTAAAATGAAATAATCTAAACAATCTAATTCTTCATCTATTTGGCTCTGACGCTCAAGTATGCATCCCAAAATATATCTCCTGGTCACCAAGATTTTCTTGAGTCGTTAAGTTCTGGTTACCTGGATTCAGGCAAATCCAAAAAATATCAGTACAACTGAGTGAATAGATATTCTAATCTATTTGTGCATTCAAACCTATAGTTAGATAAGATTACACAGCAAATTAAAGTAACATCCAAGAGTCTCAAGCTAGGGTTGGAATCGGGTCATACAAACGACAACCTCCTAACCACTTAATAGCACAAGCCCAAAGTTCATGTTCCACAAAGATACCACATGTACAAAAGATTTCCCAAAACTCATTCCTGCATATCACAAAATCATTCTTTTCTATCCAAAGCAAAATTGACCACAAGGTCCAAAACTATCAAACTGGTATCACAAAATCAACCTTTCCCAAAAAGGTCCAACATCAACAATCCTCACAAAATTGGCCATTTGTACGGGGACGTCATCCCATACAGTGCTAGTGGTCTAGGGGTGTCCAAAAGGTTCCTCCAAACAAACAAAGTCAATTTATCTCAGCTTTCCAATTCAAATAGCAAATATATGTCTCATCAAAAATATGATATTTAGCATGTCCTCAACATTTGTATGGGCAAATTCCATAATCAACCCCTTCTCAATTTATGTTGATTTAATCTGCCCCAGTCCAAATCAAAATTGGTGTACGAGGTGAGAGAGGTCAATTACATAACTCACCCTTTATAGTTTTGAGGGAATTATTCAATTTCCAACTTAACCACAACATATACATATACAAACCACACAATCTACCATGTGAGATCCCCAATAACAAAGACATAAGCATATTAATCCACATACATATTTCAAGTCACCATTAATTCAAATAACATGGTCCAAAATGCAGATTTGACAAATCAAGAACTAAAGGAAACAATTCAAACAATTTGCAAATAATAACAATGAATAACAAGCCTTTGTTTGCAATTTCAGAAAACTTAGGGCCCCATCCATAGCATTCTCCACACTCAAAACTTTATAAAAATAAGCTAAAGGGTCTAATCATAATTTCATAAGACTGGAAGGACTTTCTTGCAAATTCAGACTTCATATAAGGCTGTAGATTCCTACCCAAAAACCCTATCTTAATGTATTCCCAAGAAAATAAGTCATAAGGGCCTAATTGTGTTTATTAGAAACTACCAGGGCGTATTCCAAATTTTAGAAACTCATATAGCCATGATAATACTCTTTAACAGAACTCTATTTTCTGTAAACAAGGGTTTCAGGCCTGGTATACTCTTGCTGGTTGGATAGTGGGCCCCACTGGGCCCGGTCCCCCAAAGATCCTTACTACTATGGTTGCCCAACACTACCCTGCCCAATTAATGGACCAGATCCTTGCTCAGGTCAGCCAAGAGGTCCCACTAAGGCTTGTCGACAAAACAGCCCAAAACTACAAACTTCCGCCTCCCTTCTTTCCAACCAACTAGATGGTGGGCCAGATGGGAGCCACTCCACATACGTCGACCACTCTAGAGGTCGCCCAGGGGTCCACAAATATATCCATGGATCAGATTAAGCATGAAGTGGGCCATGGGGTCCCACAACTTCAATCGACCAAAACATGCCATAAATGTGTAGAAACCAGAAATTCCAGTTTCTGGGTGGATTTTCTTGCTGATTTGCCATTCTTTGATTATGAAGACATTGCTTAGAAACCTACAATTCATAAGGAATCAATTCCTCAAATCATAGCATCTGAAAATAGATTTTATCTCATCAATCCTATCAACTAGTGTGTGGACTGTGCAAATTCTTCACTGTGACAGTCTCTAGTTAGGGAGCAACAATCAATCCATCATATGTACTGATTATATTTAAAGTTTAGAGAATCTTATGGTGAAAATATAGCATCATTATACCAATACAGTCTTCTACTGTGTTGCCTGCAACCAACCATAAAGTCCAATACAAGTATATGCAGAAATCTACTCACCATAAAATAGAGGAATCAAACATATACAAGCGCAAAACCAGAAATTTAAAACTATGCACAATTAGATCAGAATCTCTACTCACCTGTTATTCACCGGTTATGGCTAACTAAAACTGGTTCTTCCTTCTTCTAGTTTCTTGAAGGCTTAATACTAGGGTTTCGATTGATGGAAACGAAAGTGGAAAAGAGAGAGAATGGCGTGAGAGAGGCTTGGGGTCGATCAATATATAAAAACTAGGAGTTAGAATCTTTCCCAAAGTCCTCTTTCCAATTTCGTTTTTTCCTACTCACATGCCACTCCTATTCCTAATATCACTAGGAGTTTATGGTATAACCAACACAAGCCCCACTCGAAATCCTCCATCAAGCTATGGGTCCCACCACATAAATAACAAAGAGGTCCTCAAGTATCTCTCAATTAATTCATAACATAATATTTGTTACCCTAATAATTCTAAGAAAAATCAAGAAAAACTAAATATAAAAGATCAGAAATTAATCTAGGCTGTATAACTGGACCAGAGTATTACACTAGTACATATTAATAAGCCAAGATTTAGATCATGCTGCATGACATCTATTTATAACAGTCCATATTAGTTCTGGTTCCAAATGTAGTTCAAGATCAGGTTCTTTAAGGGTGGGCATCATTCGAGTTCAAGGTCTCCAAGGACTGACTGGCAATCAAATATTCATTTAGTGCTCTGGACCTTTAAAAGGTTTGTAATTATTTTGAGTTCTCCAGACCTTTATAAGGTCTCTAATTATTTTGAGTTCGAGTTCAAGATTGAGGTTGAGGACTGCGGTTGAGTCAAAATACTAGTTCGAGGTCTCCGTGTGGATTAATGCACTATAAGTTTCAACAAGTTCAATGATGCCACAACAGTCCATCTCACTCTAGGTCTAGGTCCTTACAATTCCATTATTTTGTCACAAGTTCATAATCCATTAAAATATCCCAAAAAAAGAAAAAAGAAGAAAAAGAACTGTTAATGCTAATGACAGGTTGAGTCAAACCACCCCTTGCGCACCATGAATTTGATAGTGCTCCCATCTGGCATAAACAGTAGTTCATACCCAACCTACATAAGCTACAGATACCAATTTCACATGTTCATCACAGTTATCTTGCATGTTGGTAAACTGTCATTCCCTTTACTAATTCAGCAGTAATGATTATCATCCAAAAATATCACATTGACAAGTTTATCGACAGTTGATTAGATCAGCCATAACCATGGTCCCATCTGAATGTGTACATTTAATTTCAGACAACTAGATCATGTGAAAACTAACAATTCATATTATAGACAAGATATCATGCTACCAATCATCCATAGACATATAAACCAAAAAAAAAAAAAAGGATGTTCAACCAAGGACCAACCCAAAAGTGGTTTGGCCTGGGCAAATACTCCAATATGGAGTTCGGCTTGCCCCAAATCCTCTCAGATGGAATTCGGCACCCCTAATCTCCTCTAGCGGAGTTCGGTCATGGGTTAAAACCCCCTAGACAACATTCGATCAATAGGAAAAGTTGATCTCAGGTCTCCTCATCTCATATGTTCAATCTGACATACATCATCTATTCAAATCTGATTGATCTAATAAAATCCTCTCTTACATAATAGGGTTTTCTCAAATCCCAATAAAATACAAAGATAAAGATTATTTAGAACTTTGAAAGCAAGTAGACTTGATATTCTACTCACCTTGAGGATGCCCTTGTTGCTTGTTTCACTTGTGGGAGGCTATATGTCATTAACTAGAGCCAAATTTGCTGTCCCTCGCCTTTCCTCCTTGTTTCTCATTACTTAGATGTAGGGTTAGGGTTCACTTGAAGTAAGAAGGCAAGAGGAAGAGAAAATATAAGAACTAGGGCTGCCAAAGATGAATAGGAGAGAATAGGTTGTGCGACACTTCTCTTTGTGGTCTTGGGATGTGTGCGCACATCCCAATACACCTCGCGCATGAATCCCCTCTTTTTGATTTCTCTTAATTCTTAAAACATGGGTCCCACCAAAATAATGAAATCCTTTAATTCCTATTGGTTCACAAGCGTGGGTCTTATGGGGTCTCTCAAAGGTTCCTTCCCATATTTGATAAACGTTGGTTAGACCACTGGGCCATATCCGGATATGGTATCCTCAAAATTAAACCTTATTTTCTTTAGTTGTCCAATTGGTTCCCTTGAGCTTACCCATAAGGGACCAACTATTATAAGTACCCAAATAATTAATTAATAAAAACTCAAGCTACCACACCAAAATAATGAAATGAATAATAATTAATCATAAATTAATCACCATCATCATCGTCATCATGATCAAAGCCTTGTCCCAACTAAGTTGGGGTTGGCTACATGAATTCTTTTTGTCCATTCCAATCTATCTTGAGCCAATCCTCAGATAAGTTGCACTTTTTTTGATCTATTTTTACTACCTCCATGCACATCCTCTTTGGCCTACCCCTTCCCCCTTGGTGGGCCATCAACCGTCACAACCGAACTTTTCCTTACCGGCATTGGCGTAGCGTGGGGAAGAAGGAGGATAGCCAATGGGCTATTCCCCAAGCCAAAGGCTTAGATAGGATGTCTAGGTCTCACACCGCATACAGGGGAAACTCACAATTGAGAGAGAACTCAACTTTTCATTCTAATTCAATGTAATCTGTCCCAAGAGAAGAGATTACATCCTTTATATAATAAATTCTAAGCACTAACTTAGCAATCAAGCCATATAAAATTAGATTTCCTTAATTCTGCTAAATCATATCAATGATAAGAAATCTGCTAAATCTACTAAATTTAGGAAATCCTGGAAACTGCCGTTGGAGAATCTTGGGGAAGAATTAGCCATTGTTGGGCTTGTGGGCTTTCTTGTATAGACCTTCAAACGGGGCCCATTAGTCTGGCCTGCATCAGGTTTCCCCAGCTTGGAGAAACTCGACTTCGGCGAGTTGTTAGCTTGGTACCTCTCATACAAATCCGGATTGAGTCTCTGAAAGTCTCTGGCGGCGATCTATGTAGCTTTAGAAAATGGTTTACGTTTCCACTTGACCAAAAACTTGTGATAGCCGTTAGTCTTTGTCGAAACCAGCTGGTCATTATAGACATCTTCAATTTCTTCTTGGGGAGCTGGAACCATGGGAAGCCGGATAACTTGCTTTTCAAACGATTCATCCTAAGAATGCCCATGATAAATTGTGAGATCTTTGACATTGAATGTAGAATTGATATTTATGTATGGCGGAAGATCGAGCACATAGGCATTTGAGCTGATTTTCTTTAGAATCTTGAACGGACCTGCACTTCTAGGGTGGAGCTTCTTGTAAGTGCCCGCGGGGAACGGTTCTGGCTTCATATGTACCATGACCATGTCTCCTTCATTAAATTCGACATGGCGCCGTCGAGGGTTCACGTGCTGTTTGTAAGTCTCATTACTTTTGGCAATCGGTTGGCGGACCTCATCACGAACGTCCTTCATGTGCCGGGCAAATTGTTCAGCTTCTTGGCTAGGCCTGGCTTCAATTGGTACATGACTTAGGTCAATCGGAAGATGCAGCTTGACTCCTGTGACAACTTCAAATGGTGATCTTCCAGTTGATCTGTTTACGGAGTTATTATAGGCAAACTCTGCCATGGGTAGAATAAGATCCCATGAACCAATGTGTTCTCCGACAAGACAATGAAGATTTCCCAAGCTTCGATTGACGACCTCAGTCTGGCCATCGGTTTGAGGATGGTAGGCACTGGAATACTAGAGCTTTGTCTTCATCACAGGCCATAAAGTTTTCCAGAAGAAGCTCATGAACTCAATATCTCTGTCGGACACTATAGTCTTTGGAAGACCATGAAGATGAACGATCTCTTTGAAGAAAATAGTGGCAACCTTCCTTCCATTTGCTGTGTTAGCACATGGGATAAAAGTGCGCCATCTTGGAAAACCTGTCCACCACAACAAAAATAGAATCTACCCTTGCAGTTTTTGGTAAGCCCAGGACAAAATCCATACTGAGATCTTGCCAAGGATCATGTGGAATAGGAAGGGGCTGATACAATCCATTATTCTTTTTTTGACCCTTTACAAGCTGACATACCATGCATAGCTCACAAATTCGGGCAACATCTGTTTTCAAACGAGGCCAAAAGAAGCGGTCTTCCATAAGTGCCAAAGTTTTATCTCACCATAGATGTCCATTGCATCCACCGCAATGCAACTGTCGGAGGACATACTCGCGGATAGAAGTGGCTGGCAAGCACAATTGATTTCCACGGACCAGATAGCCATCTTTTATCGAAAACTTGGGATGTTCAGAAAACTCACCATTAAGAAGATATTCGTCGATGCGTCCAAAGTCATGATCATCAGGATATTCTCTGAGAATTTCTTCAAAGCTTGGTATTGTGATAGAAATTGTCATGAGCAGGTGAGAACAATGACTTAAGGCATTTGCGACCTTTTCTGTTCCTGACTTATGACGCAACACAAATGTGAATTCCTGCAGATATGCACTCCATTTAACACAGTTGGAGCTCATCTTCTTTTGTGAGTTCAGATGCTACAAGGCTTCGTGATCAGAGTACAACACAAACTCTTTGACGCCAATGATGAAGAGCTTGTGCAACTGCATAATATTCCAAGTCATATGCTGAATACTTCTTACGAGAGTCATTCAACTTTTTGCTAAAGTAAGCAACTGGGTGGCCATTTTGACTTAAGACTCCACCAACACCAACTTGCGAAGCATCACAATTGACTTCGAAGACCTTGTCAAAGTCTTGAAGTTTCAAAACAGGTGCCTCTGTTATTTTTTGCTTGATCTGTTCAAATGCACGAGTGGTTGCCTTGGTCCAATTGAAGTCACCTTTCTTCATGCAATTAGTTATAGGAGTTATAATGGTGCTGAAGTTGCGAATAAATCTCCAATAAAAGGTGGCCAATCTGTGAAAGCTCCGTACTTCATTTATAGTTTTGTGATGTTACACCCCGTCCCGAACTAATCATGATTAAGGCTAATTGATTGAGGTTAATGCTAATTAAGCATGGTTAATTGGGTTAATGATGGTTAATGACCAAAATGAGATGAATTAGTCTCAAAGGATTGAGTTAAGCTTAATTAAGTGAATTTGAATGAAACTAAGTTGATGGAGTTGAGTTTAGACCAAGGATTTAAAAAACGGACTCGGACTCGGACTCGGCCGGACTCGGCCGAGTCGGTCGAGTCCCATACTTATTATAAAAAAAAAAAAAAGGAAAAATTTTGTTTCTCCTTTTTTCCATCCAATCCATTCATAATTCCATATATAAAGTTTTACTCTCTTCATTGATCATTCTAATACGTTATTTAAGGATAGAAATATAGAATTATAATAACAAAATCGCAAGCCATTTTATAATTTAATTGCAATTAAAATTTAAAATTTAAAACTAAAAAGTAGAAAATACAATATACATGTTTCCAACTTTCAATATCCACTCTCAAGTCTCAACTCTCAAGTCTCAATTTAGTCAATTATCAAGTCAACTAGTAAGATCAATCATCAAAGATGTAACTAAGCTTCAAATTTCAATTATATTTATAGCATATAAAAATGTAAAACCATACCTTAGCCCTTTCTTGTTAAAATTTAAATGCTAATTCCATTTTGAATGCCTTGTGGGTTCTAGATCTTCATATTCGTCGTTATTTTGACTTTGACGATAGTATTGAGCAACATCAAAATGAAAGAACCCTTGCCCCGCTCTTGGAGTTATAGGACCTTCTCCATAGTTTGATGATGGAGCCATAACTTGAAGTTGAGGATATTCATATGGCGGTTGCACTTGTGGGGGTGTGGCCATAGGTACTAGTAATACTCCATATTGTTGTTGCCCATACCCATGCGAAGGACCACCGTATCCACCATACTGCTGCGGCTGTCCATACTCAGACGAAGGATCATGAAATTGATCTCCATATTGTTGCCCATATCCGTATGAACTATCAGAACTTGTGATCCAAGGGTTTGATGCCATTTGATGCGGCTGAGGATATTCATCCGTTGGCTCACTTCCTTCACCTCTGCCCCACCCACGTGACCCACCCGCAGGCTCACTTGGACTATAATATACATTAATGTTGTCATGTCCACCGCCACGTCCATCATCACTACCTTCGTATGCCTCCTCGTTCTGGCCCTGTTCACCTCCTTCTCGTGAGCCACTCTTGCTAGAAGTTGAGAAATAAAAAACCCTCTTTGATGTGAATAGTGGTTGGATTCTTTGGTAGGCTTGATCTTAAAAAATGGATGGATTTGATGATGTTTGATGCTTGAAACACAATTTGGAAGTAGTCTCCTTCACTCTCCACAAAGTAGAATAGAAAAAAAAAGAGGATTTTAGGGTTTTGAAAGCCCCCCACTTCGTCAATGGGGGGACTCGGACGAGTCCCCCTGGACCTGTACCGAGTCCAGGGGACTCGGCTCTGTCCAGACTTGGACTCGGCCGATTTTTTATTCCTTGGTTTAGACTCAAACAAGGTAGGACAATGAATTTTTCGTAAATACGGGTTTTTGCGTATTTTGTCGAATGCGGTAACTCTTGATACCGTCGCGTGTATCTCAAAGAGTGCATTAACTTTCATAATTGGTTTAACTCCATTTAGCTTGAAATGGGTCAAATGAGCTTTCATTTGACTTAAATTGTAATTGAGTGAAGAGAAGTGGACTTATGTGCAAAAAGAGGCTTATAGGTGATGAGACGAACTCAACATTGAGTTCATTCACTCAAATCCCAGCCCAAGGGTTTGGAGAGCAAACCTAGAGTCTTTTCTTTTCTTCTTTCTTCCATTCTTCTTCTTCAAGTTTGAGGCTTAGTGTGAATCAAGTGAAGAGTGAGCACTTCATCTTCTTCATCTTCTCCCTCAAGTTGTCTTCCATTTTGGAGTGTTTAGAGTTTGAGAAAAAGGCTCCAAGTTCTTTCCTTTGAATCACAAGTAAGTAGTTAGTGGCTTTTATAGAACTTTCAAGTTCGATTGAATGGTTTGGAGAGATTTCTAGCATAATTAGCTTATGAAACTCTCATTTGAATGTTTTCATGAAATTAGGGTTTGAAATTGGGTGATTGGTGTAATATTTACTCCTTTCATTTGTGTTGAATGAGCTTGTGGAATTGAATTGAATACAGAAATGGATTAAATGTTAAACTGTATTGACTTTTGAGTCTTGGCACTACATAACTATTTGATTAAGCTCATAAACGAGCTAAAATGAATTAATAAATGAAAAAATGACTATTCCTACTGCAATAGATGGATTGGGGTGTTCCGGAGCTCTGTGGTGATGCCAGTTGTCCCTGGCCCAGGCACTGGTAGATCTCACATTATTGAATAAATGACAATATTGAATGGGTAGAAATGAATAAATGATTCCTTCCTTTGGGAAGATGATTCCTTCCGTATGGAAGACATAAATGAAATGAATAGAAATCAAATGAAATGAATGCTATGGTAGTTGCCAAATTGTACATGTCTATTGATTGACTCTAATGTTATTGTCAATGAATGAATTATTTAGGATTGTCTAGAAATGGGATTGAATGTTTAATTGATAGATTGAATGGATTTATTGTAGTGGTAGACAAGAGTGAATCAATGATAGGTTTATACATGTATAGAGAACTTTACTTTTGTAAACATCTACAATTGTAAATTGTTATCGTTGAATATATGTTTCAGCAAAATTGTATGTTTCACAGGTGTGAATGAATGTCTATCCCTTGTGGATTCCGTTTTAACTTAGGTTAATTCGGAGTTTACGGGAGTAAGTATGCGATCGCGACTCGAGGTTAGCTTGGAGATAATTGGATCTCGCGCCCCGGTCGTGACATGGGAATTGGCCAATCTGTGATTGCCTTAATCTTTTATGGGTTAGCTTCTACTCCTTGAGCCGATACAACAAATCCCAAGAATATAACTTGGGAATTCAAGAATGTACACTTCTTCAAATTAATAAAAAACTTTTCTTTTCGAAATGCACGCATCACATACCTGAGGTGATCAAGATGTGCATCCTTGGACTCGCTGAAGATCAATATGTTGCCGAAAGACACAACAAATTTTCCGAGGAAGGGCCGTAGAAGCTGTGTCATCACCCTTATGAATGAGCTGGGAGCATTGGATAATCCGAATGGCATGACTAACCATTCGTACAATCCGTCTTTAGTCTTGAAAGCTGTCTTCCATTCTTCTCTTGGTCAAATACGGATTTGGTGATATCCGCTTCTAAGATCAATTTTGGAGAAGATGGAAGATCTGGCCATCATATCAAGCATGTCATCGAGTCGGGATATAGGAAACCTGTACTTAATTTTAATCTTGTTGATTGCTCGGCTGTCGATTCACATTCTCCAAGAACCATCTTTCTTGGGTGCCAAGAGGGCTGGTACTGCACGAGGACTCGTGCTTTTGCGAATGTAACCCTTTTGGAGGAGCTCTTCAACATGCTTTCTCAATTCTGTTTGTTATGCAGGGCTCATGCGATAAGCAGGTAAATTTGGAAGTGCAAAACCGAGAACTAGATCAATGGCATGCTGTATGTCCCTCATTGGTGGTAGCTCTTTTGGAAGATCTGTCGGAATCGAGTCTTGAAAATCATGCAATAAGGTCTTGATTCCTGGTGGTGGAGAGATTGCTTTCTTATCTTCTGCCTGCTTGGATTCCTTTGGGATAAGGGCATAGACAACTCGTTTTGTGCTTTCTTCTTCAAATTCCCGCATTGAAAGGATGTGAGAACTTGGCATTGATGCGGTTTGCTTTGATGGAACTGATGGCGATTTCTTTGCCGGGGCAGTAGGAGGCTTAAATGGAAGGAGAGTAACCTTGCGACCCTTATACTTGAAAGTATGGGTATTTGCTTCTCCATCACTTTGGACCTTTTTATTAGAGAGCCAAGGTCTTCCCAAGTCCCAACAGAATGTGAGTAACATTCATGGGGATAATATCACACCAAATGGAATCCTCATAAGCACCAATTTTAAATGTTACCGGGCACCGCTTGGTTACTAGAATTGCTGAATCATTCACCCAAGAGACTTTGTAAGGCTTTGGGTGTTTCTCTGTTGGAAGCTTCAATTTGTCAATTACTTCATGGGATACCACATTTAGCTCGCTTCCTTCATCTATGATGAGATTGCACAATCTGTCGTGACATTTTTGCTGTAGAGCGAAATATGGTGGTCCACCTCCAATCTTCAGCTTCCTCTTCAGTAGTAATGAAGAGACGACGAATGAATAATGTCCGTCCTTTTGTTTCAGCTTGATAGAAGGAATGATCTTCTTGCTCGTGCGGAGGTACCTGCTCTTCATATGGTGTTTCAACGCCAATTTCTTCATCAACAAGCTCCGAGTCATAGGCATCTTCTTCATTATGTGCATAATGTAGATTCTTTGAACCCGGGCACTCAGAAGCATAGTGTCCTTTGCCTTTCAATCGAAAGCGATCGATGGCCTGCTTTTGTCGTGAAGAATTGAAAACATTCTTCCCTTTGTTTGCAAAATTTGCAGGAGGTCTTGCTTGATTCTGAGGAGGTGCTTGCCTATTGTGATTTTCTGCTGGAGCTTGTCGGGTGGAAATTTGTGATGGAACGCCCCACTGGTAAGTTGTATCGGAGTTTCTCCTTTGAAGAGGTTCTCCGAAACGCCTTGAATATGAATATCGGAGTGCCAAGCGATGAACTTCTTCAATGCTGTGAAAAGTGTGGGTAGTCAATTCCCTTTGGATCTCTTGACGCTGTCCTTTCTTATACCTGGTGATAGCCTGACGATCAGTTTCAGACACTTTGCGTCGCACCATGAGATCATGGAACCTTTTTGTGAAATCATCTACCATCGCGGTCTCTTGTCTGTAGTCAACTAGTTGATCAAAGAGGGAATCAACATAGTCAACTGGTAGGTACTTGCCCTCAAGTTTCAGTTTCATCTCCTCCCATGTGGGAATAGGATGTCTCCCATAATTGGCATTCCTATCAACAATACTCCGCCACCAAACACGTGGTGCACCCTTCATCTTCATCTTGACAAAGGGAACAAGTTTGTCTTCCTCCATGTTGTAGCATTCAAAATAATCTTCAAGGGCTGTAATCCTGTCGGCGAAGACTTTCACATCCATGCGCCCAAAGAAATTAGGAACATCAACACGTACCTTCTTGGTGATGTCATCTCGTCGGCCATGATGGTCATCATAATTCATATCTTACATTATGCGCTCCATAAATTGCCGACAAGTTTCCCGCATTTCACCATTGACAAAATTTTCCACATCTACATGGCGGTTCTTCCCTCTTTGTGCATTGATGCCATCATTGTTGTTTGAAGGTCCTGGGTTGTCATTGTTCCGGTTGCCTAGAGGACCCAGAGTTGGAGGCATGTCCTGAAGACGCCATTCAACCTTGTCCATCCTGTCCATTAATTCCATGATGTAGGTATCATGTTGGCGATTTGTGAATTTGCCTCTGAACGTTGCTCTGGTGCGGGTAGACATCCTGTCGTCTTGCTAAGTAACTTTTCCTTTTGCTATGACTTGTTGTTGGGTTGGGCTCGACACGAACTAAGGCCCAGAAGATGGCCTTGAACTAAGATACAGAGATGGCCTGTTGCTCTGGTGAGCTATGAAGCTTGTATACCTTAAATTGGGGGGCGTATATGTATCTCGGGCGTATTGGACACGGATACGCCCGGATACGGCAGAAATACGTCCAGGATACGTCATTTTTGTATCGGAATAAATTTTTTTTTTTTTTTTATATCGGACACGTGCGGGATACGTCGGGACACGTGCGGGACATGTTTGGACTCGCGCGGGACACGATTATAAGTGAGAAAAAAAAGAAAAAACGAAGGGGCCAAAAGAAACGAAGTGGGAAGATAAAACGAAGAGGAGAAAGAAACAGGGAAGAAAAAAAACGAAGGGGGAAGATAAAACCCTAACACCATCGCCTTCTCCTCCTCCGACGAGATCATCACCGGCCTGTCATGTTGTCTTCCTGCTACATCATCATCCTCCGGTCACTGCTAGTTCTTCATCCTGCAGTGGCAAAAAAAAAAAAAAAAGGAAGAAAAGAAGGGGGAAGAGCATCTCCTCCTGCATTGCCTCGCCTTCTCCTCTTGCATCACCTCGCCTTCTCCTCCTCCGTCATCCTGCTACATCGTCAACCTCCTTCGGTCGTCATCCTGCAGTAGCAAAAAAAAAAAAAAAAAAACCGAAAAGAGAAGAAAAGTGAAACAGCTACATCGTTTACCCAAAAGCTCTCACCGGCCAGCACCTTCGCTCTGATCGTCCACCTGTGCTGAGATCATCACCGGCCAGCACCTTCGCTGCTGCAACCTCTCTGCTCCCTCATCTCCACCTCCGCCACTGCTACAGAACGTGCAACTGTGCCGGCTGCGAGGTTCTTTTCTCTTCTTTTTTTTTTTTTTTTCCTGTGGTTTTTTCTGGAATGTCGTTTGATTTAGGTTTCTTTGGGATCCTTGCTGGGTTTTAGGGTTTTCTTTGTAAATATTATGTAGGGCTTTTTTTTTTTTCTTTTTCTATGCTGGTAGGGCTATAAGCCTACAGAATGTGCAGTTTTGTTGTGTTGTTTGGATTGAAATTTGTCTGATTGCTGTTTTTGCTGATAAATTGGTGTTTGCAATGGGCATCATGTGGTTTTGGCCTGAATGCTTATAGATTGCCATCTATTTATTTATTCACTTGCATTTTATATGTGGTAGGACTGCTGAATGTTTTTTTCTGTAGTGTGATGGATATTGTAGCATTTTTTCTTCATTCTTTGAATGTTTCGTTGGAGCACAGGCTTTTTTCTATTGTAGCATTTTTTTTTGAATGAATGGTATCGCTTTTCCTACATCCTTTCAATTTTTCTATTGGCTCATTCCTTTGAAGTTGGAATGACATCAATGATATTAAGGGCCTGTTGGTAGTCAAGTCTCATGTGTTTTTGTATATCTTTTGTTGTGCTTGTTTGCTGATTTTGGATTCACAAGTATGCAGTCAGCCCTAGCTGTTGACTCCTTGTGTTTATTCTGCATCAATTCACAAATTCATGGATACCATTTAATTCTCAATTCCATTATCCTTAGGTGATATTTTGTATTTCTAGCAACCAAAGTTTAGTCATATGGCATCTAGTACGGGTGGTAGCCATAGTACTGGTGTGTCTTCTCCACTTATTCCTATTGAAGAGGATGCTCACCACCCTCTTTGGAGGTATGTGACAAAACAGCAAAAACTTGGTGATGGAGGGGGTAATGTGTCATGGCAATGCAATTTTTGCCATCAAACCAAAAAAAGCTCATACACAAGGGTAAGGGCTCATTTGATACATGAGCCTGGTCACGCTGTTGCATTATGTCCAAAAGTTAAGAGCAGTGATATTGCAGAGATGAAAAGGTTAGAGGACGAATGCAATGAGAGATTGAGGAAAAATGCAGCCAAGAAAGTACCATTGCCAACTTCTAATGTGCATTATGATTCAAAAAAAAGGAAGACGAGTGGAAGTGGAAGTTGGAGTGGAATCGACAGTAATATGGCTATTGGGAAGTCATTTAACCTGAAGTTACGTGACCAAATGGATGCGGAGGTTGCTAGGATGTTCTATGCATCGGGCTTACCATTTCACCTAGCAAGGAGCCCTTATTATGTGAGTTGTATCCAATTTGCCGCAAACAATGCTCTTGCAAGTTATGTGCCACCGGGGTATAATAAGCTAAGGACAAGTCTACTCCAACAAGAAAGGGCTCACATTGATAGATTGCTACAACCAATTAAAGGCACATGGAAAGAAAAAGGTGTAAGCATTGTGAGTGATGGATGGAGTGACTCGCAGAGGAGGCCCTTGATTAAATTTATGGCTGTGACGGAGAGTGGGCCTATGTTCCTTAAAGCCGTGGATTGTACGGGTGAAATTAAAGATAAGTTCTTTATTTACGGTTTGTTGAAAGAAGTGATAGAAGATGTTGGTCCCCAAAATGTGATTCAAGTGATAACTGATAATGCTAAGAATTGTGCGGGTGCGGGGCATCTCATTGAAACACAATTTGAAAATATTGTTTGGACACCATGTGTGGTTCATACACTCAACCTTGCCTTGCAAAACATTTGTATGGCAGAGAATATTGAAAACAATCAACTAACATATGAGGAGTGTAGTTGGATCACGGACTTGGCAGAGGATGTTGTTTTTGTTAAGAGCTACATCATGAATCACTCCATGAGATTGGCTATTTTTAATGAATTTGTGCCTTTGAAGCTGCTTTCGGTTGCAAGTACACGTTTTGCTTCGGTCCTTGTCATGCTTAAGAGATTCAAGCTCATAAAAGGAAATCTTCAAGCCATGGTTATTAGTGAAAAGTGGAGTCTCTACAGAGATGATGGTAAGGAGAAAGCCAAAGCTGTGAAAGATTGTGTTAGATGACATTTGGTGGGACAAAATGACTTACGTACTTTCTTTTACGGCTCTTATATATGATATGCTAAGGGTTTGTGACACGGATAGTCCTTGTCTTCACTTGGTGTATGACATGTGGGATACCATGATAGAAAAAGTGAAGGGTGCAATATATAGGCATGAAGGAAAGAGACTCGACGAGACATCTACCTTTTATGATGTGGTGCATAAAATTCTTGTGGATCGTTGGAACAAGAACAACACTCCTCTCCATTGCTTAGCTCATTCACTAAATCCAAGGTGACTTCTAGTCTTTAACTTTTTTCTTCTCCCTCTTAGTCTTAATCATAAACTTATTCTTAATTCTTTTTTTTTCCTATTCAAGGTACTATAGCGAGCATTGGCTTCGTGAGGATCCTAGTCGAGTTGCTCCACATAGAGATATGGAGGTTGCTAGAGAAAGAATGAAAATTCTTAAAAAATATTTTCCTAATTTGGAGGAGCGCAAAAGGATAATCACAGAATTTGCTGACTTCTCTAGCAAGTCGGTAGAGTTTACGGATGTTGATTCCATTCGTGATCGCTATGACATGGATCCTAAAAGTTGGTGGGTCACCTATGGTGCGTGTGCACCTTTACTTCAAACTCTAGCTTTCAAGCTACTTGTGCAACCTTCTTCCTCATCACGTGCAGAGAGGAATTGGAGTACTCATTCCTTTGTGCACTTAGTGAGAAGGAATAAGATGACACCAAAACGTGCTGAAGACTTGGTTTTCATTCATAGCAATCTTCGCCTTCTTTCAAGAAAAACTCCACAATATATGAACGGAGAAACCAAGATGTGGGATATTGCTGGAGATTCTTTTGATTCGTTTGATGATGTTGGAGAGCTTGAGATTGCACAACTCTCCCTTGATGAACTGGAATTGGAGGCCGTGCTCTTTCGTGAAGAAGGTGATGGAGGTGATGGTGGTGGACCTAGTGGCGAGGAAATTGAAGCTTAAGTGGATACATTGTCTGTTTGTTTGGGTTATATGCTTATGTTTCTGTAGTAGTTGGTGAAACTTGGATTTTGAACTTGGAAGTATCGAATGCAATGTTTAATGATGATTAAATCAATGAAAGTGCATATTTTATGGCTATTTTGATTGAAATGATGTTCGATTTTTATTACATGGTCATATAAAAATTATTAAAAAAAAATAAAATTTCAACGTATCCCCGACATGTCGTATCCTACTTTTTTTGAGAAATGGCGTATCTGCGTATCCATGTCGTATCGTATCCGTGTCCCGTATCCGTGTCCGTGCTTCATAGTAGGTGAGTGGAAGTGGGCCACGTGGGGTCCTGTCACCCGCGGCCTCGGGCTTGATTCAATGAAGAGGAAAAAAGGGTTTGTTCCTTTGTCCTTGCTGCTTGACCAAAAAGGGCTGTTGCTGATGCTGCAGGGATGAGGTTGGCTTGGAAATTCCTATATCCCTTGTATGTCGCTTGATAGGGCTAGATAATTTTGGGGATTTGATCTTGAATCTATGGTTTTAGAATTTGTTAAATGATAAATGAATACAGACCAGCTGTGAGTTTTGTTCGTATGGCTTGACATCCACCTACCGATCACCTTGAAGCATGCTTAGGAATATGGTAACCTAAGGGCATGTCGTCATGGACTCTCTAAACATCAACTACCTTAAGAAGTGCCAATTATTGATTGGCCTAAACCTAATTGGAGGTCCTCGCGATCGTTTGAATTGGGTTTAGGGAAAATATGCGATGTTTGGGATTCCATGATATCATAGGGTTGTGTTGGCATAGAGCCGACATATGGAAAGTGATCCTAGACCTAGGTTTGGCATGATTTGTGAATTATTGATAATGATTCGGGCCATAGAATACCTTGGAAAAATCTCTATTCTTCGTAATGTCCGTGACAATTTTGCCAATTTGGGACGCCAAGATATTTTAAAAATGTTCTTGTTTATCTGTTGAATTTGTATTTAATGATTTTTTATTATGCATCTATATCCTATATGATTTTGCCTAGTCTATATATTTTTCAGACTATAATCTTACTTGTCCTTTATTCTATTGAAAATGGTATGGAATATGAAATTTTGGTATGTTTACTTGGTGAGGTTATTCATAACCTGACTCCCTACAATTGGCGTTTGTAGGTGAAGATATAGAAACTGAAGTTTAGGATGTTGATGCGTTTGATGGGGAACTGCAAGAGTATAAAAAGAGTGCGGACGACGTAGACTAGTGACATCTAAAAACGCTGCACAAGGGTTATTTAGTTTGATTTAGTTCAAAATTGTTAGACAATTAATGTTGATTAAGGAAATAGAATTACTAAACTTGTACTCTATTGTGAATATCTATTATTTGATGTTAGAGAAAAAGATTCTGCTGCAAAGTTCACTTTGACCTAATCACATAAACGCAAAAAAAAAAAAAAAAACTCACGGCTCGAAAGGCGGCCTTCTTAGGTAATCTGGGTTTCAGGTCGTGAAATAAAGCCAATCATTTTCCAATACATCATGGAAACGTCTAAATCAATAAAAAGGAGGTTTTAGTTATTTTTCGGCAATGGCATAGACCACCATTGGTCATGCCAAAATCCAAGAATGGAGTTTGACTGGGTCAAGAACCCAGTCCCTTGGGTTTGGCCATGAGGGTTTTGATCCCTCCTTGGTTTTCATAACAAATCTGTTCCTATTAGGGTTCGTAGAATCTGAAATTGAAGAATAACACATCACCCACAAGTAGAATGGGAATTCCACCCACCTTGAGTATGCTAGGGTTGCTTGGTGGACTTGGGGAAAAGTGTAGGTTATCCAAGGAAGCAAACCTCTGCTGGTTCTTCTTTCTTCTTTTAGTTTTCCTTGAGTTCTATGTGAGAAACTAGGGTTTGGGTTTTGTGGATGGTTGCAAGAGAGGGAAATGAGAAAGAGGTGTTGATGGAGAGGCTAAGGCTTTTGAAGTGAAGTGGAATAAAGGAGGGCTTGTATTTGATGGTTTTAAAAGGAGTCTAAGGTCAGCAACATATTTAGAATCCTAATAGGATTCATGCGCATGAAGTGGGGGGGGTATTGGGATGAGCAGAAGTCCTTATGCGACAAATCTATTTTGTTAAATCATGGGTCCCATCTATGGTATATGGCATCTAATATTATTTGTTCAATCCAATGGGTCTTACTCTTACCACTAATATTGAATGCCCAATCTTAAGTGCTTAGATCCAACTTAAAAGAAATGACATCCTGTGGGTCTGTCGGAGTTGCCTACTCAAATTTCGTAAAATATGGGTTAGGCCACAGGGTCCCAACCCAGGGGTGGTACCCACTAGAAATCTTATTTTTGTCAGTTGCCCAACTGGTTCCCTTGGGTCTACCCCAGTTGGGAACCAGGATATTTTTAACACTATTCTCTATGGACATCGTCCTGTTCCGGATTTTGCTAGTGAATTACTTATTCTGTTATTTTGGTTACCCAACCATTTTTGTTTTATTAACTGGTATAGGTGACTAGTAAATTTGGCCTATCTTTGTCCTGAGTTTTCCATGTCGGGCCTATATATCTTGCGTGGGTGTGCTGTAGCACATCCAAATGCAATTAGGAAACTTTCTATGACATATACAGTTAACACTGTTTTCTTTCACTATCTAAATGTGAAATAGAGCACTTAAAAGTTATTTATCTTTCCTTAAGGCTCATTGTTTCCTTGCTTTTAAAAGAAGAACATAGATGGATCTTTTTTGCAAATACTGTCAGCCATTTTTTTTAATTCATTCTTCACTTCTATGATGGCATGCAGCTCTTCGGGTTCAAAAATCCATTTGTCTTGCGGCTTCTTCGTCAACTTGTAGCAAATGTCAATGTAACAGCAGAGTGTAGTTTGACATCTACCAATATATGCAATGGAGCTTCTTCTGGACCAGATTATGAAAAACTTTCTCCAGAATTATGTACATACCCTGATTTGCTCCCATTCTTGGGAAGGCCAGAAAGCACTAGAAAGAGAAGCCAGAAAAAGAAACGAAAGGCTAGAAATGTCATTTGTGACCTTAGCCTTAAAAAACTCCAAACCCAAGGGCTTTCAAATAGTGCAAAGGTTGGCATCGCTATGAAAGGCACTCAGGGAAATACCGGTTCTTTTCATGAGGGCAATAGTTCCACTTTGTTGGGTACTCTTGGATGTGGGGTTCCTGTCAGTAATGCTATCCAGTCACGGAAACACAACAATATTCTGGTGGATGACAAAAACTCTTGCCCGACCAGCTTGCAGCACTATACTAATAATAATTGCTCAAGTATCACTTCCTTTACATCAGATAGAAACTGTGCAATGCATGAATATAAAGGAACTGTGCCGGTACCAGTTGACCTAGCTCCTGTAGCTGAAAGAGGTGATGATCCATTTGTGGACAGAAATGATTTGCAGTTAGGATCCCCTGATTTTTCCGACAGTTTCTTTTATGAAACCACCATTGCTCATGAGCAGAGCAAGCTTGTTGCTTTTGAGAAACCTAGGTTAACTGTTATAGATAGTGAGCTTTCTGAAGTCAGCAAGAAGCAGGTAAGGATTGATGTCATCTTTGTTAATATTTGTTAATAGTGCTCCACAAATTCTTAACATCTCATCATTTTTTTGAAAGGTTACATCTCATCATTTTATAACTATGCTGATCAGTTACAACTGGTATCTTGTCTTTTACTCTGTAGGTATGATAAATTATAGGGTCCTCAACCTCAACAACATGCTTAGTTTGCTCTTTTGTGGGAGCCATGATTTATAACCCTCATTCTTAGGCAAATGATCTCACATAAAACAGGATGCATATATCTTTTAGATTGGAATATTTTGATAACCATTTGTTTTATGGTCTTTTTGTCGCCATTATACGCAACTGATCAACAGGGTATGATCTTTGAATTAATGGTTCTTTTGGGGCATTCACCATCTCTAGTGGGATCATTCAGACCTTTCTCCTGTCATTTACACTGACATGTGTTCTTCTTGTACAGAATTAGGAGGTGTTTGCTTGTAAGGTTAGAGAAATCTTATTTTCCACTTTTGTTGGAATTTTAGGTGATAAAGGCTACTGAATTCAAAATGTTTGATGGAAGCCTGAAAATGGCTGAAATCTAGGAAAGAAGAAAATTATCTTTAACGAGAATCCATTCTTATCAAGACAAGAACCATTAGTCTCAAAAAAGAGTTCGTGGTAAAAAAAAAAAAAAGATTTTGTGGTCAATTAATTTATCTAGTCAAAAAGACTTATTTTTCCCCCAAATTGAAGGATGCAAACTAAAATTATCTTCAGATTTTTGTGCAGTCCTAGGTTTGTCCTTTGCAAGCGAAGCACCCATTTAGTTTTTCATACTAGCAAATGTGTTCATGTGTGCTTAATGTATATTCCGTACTCCTAAATGCAAAAAAGAAATGTTCCATTGTTTTGATGACTTTATGCAAGCTCATGAGAAATTGTGAATGTATCAGAATACACTTGGTGTTTACTATCTTTACTATAACCCAGTAATTTAATTATCAGTGTTCCTTAAACTGTTACTGCTGATCTAGGGGTATGCATGTTACATGACTGTATTTTTCCAAAATGCTTATAAAGATTGCCTCTGTCAATATTACAAGAGCCAATATAACAAGATAAACTAGATTACAAACTAATGCAAAATGGCAATCCACATGAGCTAAAATGGTGTATTATAGCCTCGCTTAGGATGGTCAAAGTGCAGGGTATTTTTGGCCACAAATATCAAATCAAAATTCGGTACCAGGTGATCGTAATTGTCATGACCCAGGTCTGGACCTGGATTTCCCCACTGAGATGTTTGTACGCCGAGGGGCACAAGCGGGCCGTGAGGTGTTTATTTTGTATTTTTGGATCCACTGAATTTGAGGTTATGTCAAGTTCCTTATAACTTACAGCGGAAGCTTGTATAAACCATTAAATAGACATGTACACTCATAATAGCAGGTAAGATAACATATCATAACCAATTTCCAAGATTCATTCCCTATCTTGTAAAAGTTAATATTATGAAAGTATTAATTACAATCCCTTTGCCATAAAACAAAGGCCAATAAAAAACTACAAAAGACGTAACCCAAAACCCAAAAGGTTTGTGACGAAACTCCAGTGCCAAAGCGATGCCTCTGCACTACAGTCTGTGCTTCACTTCACTCTACATAATCTTGCGGGCCTCTGTGACCGCCTTATCCTTCATGTTAGGGATAAGGGCTCTGTAACTTACAGCGCTAAGTGTAGTATCATCAAGCCATGAATAACCTTAGCAAGTAGACTGTCCATAAACACATGCTTCATGCAAGTATAATTGTAGAAGTAAAAGATGCCATGATTAACATTATATCAATGGTAAGACTAACAATGCAAATCACGTGAGAGTAAGGACTATAAACTGAAGCATAAATGACAAATCTTACAAACCAATATAACATGCCATAGTTATCAGAATCCTACGATTCGTATCCCGAATCTTAAGGAAACCGATTCGTATCTATGCAATGAATCCCATTTATAGATAAATCTTAGGATTCAGGTGTGAATCCTAGGATGCGATACTCGTGTCATCGAATCTTACGATTCACGTGATTCAGCTTAGTAGAATAGCTACAACTAATAAATTAATATTAATAGTCTTTTACCTGTTTTCTTTCTTTATTCTTTCTTTTTGTGCTTTTATTTTTAAAAGGTTATTTAGTAGTTAATGAAATCTCCAAAGAATTTTTTGCGGCCTTGAAAAGATTTTAAAGTTGAATAAAAAAACATGCATTTTATCAAAGCATTCGACTGTACGTATGGTGCTTGTCTATATCTTATTCTTTTTTTAATCTATTTTGGATTTTTTCTTTATGAATTCTTTCTTAACTTCAAGAGATATCCTACCCTATAAGATTGATGGTTTAGATTTTATTTGTATTTTTATATTTTGATTTAAAGATAATAAAAAAATATATTGATACTTTAAACTTAACTATTTACGAATCATTTATTTCATATATATATAGGGGTTCTTTTTATGCATCCATCCCTCACCATTTGGTGAGGGACACTTCCATAATGGGGGGTTTCAAGTACAAAAGTCAACACCCCATGTACTTGACAAGTGACTTTTGTACTTGAAACCCCCCATTTATGGAAGTGTCTCTCACCAAAATGGTGAGGGATGGATGCATAAGAAGACTCCCCGTATATATATAAATATATGTCATGATGTTCTTGGTATGACTGTATGATAGACTTATTTGTTATTGTATTTATACTGCTATAAATGAGAAAATGGATGGTTATGAATAATTGCTTCTCTCTCTCTCTCTCTCTCTCTCTCTCTCTCTCTGTTTTAATTTTTAATTATTTTTCATTTTTATTAGAAAAAAAAAAAACCTTCGATTTGCTATACAATTCGCGATTCGATTCATGGGTATGAACGATTTGCGATACGATTTTGATTTTGAAAACTAAACATGCTAAGTAAATTAGCATGAAATCTAGGGCCTTGTCGGATTCTGTATTGTGTCTAATAAGTAGCATAACACCATCATAAGTCAAATCAACATGAGTATAAATAATAATCATTTACCTAATTAATTCAATCTTTAATTAAAATGATAAATCCAAATCTCATTGTTAAAGAATTGAGAAAAATAAAATATACAAATCCCCATGAAGTAGTCTTTGCTATTTAAAATGAATTAAACTAAACCATCTAAACTAAGCCTCTAATTTGATCCAAGAGTCCCGCTGTCGCTTCGCTACAGATATTGATTCCTATCACTTCATTGTTGGGATCCTCCTATCTTTCTACTTTTTGGTCACCTGGGATAAGGTTGAAAATACACAGATTAGTAATATTGAGTGAATAGAAATCTAATTCTGCATGTGTGCACTGTTGGAAGTGGGTGGGCCTTGTGGATAGGTTTTCAAAACTTTTGACTCACTTGACTCAGGGATCAAGTATCCATAAGGCCATGAAACCAAATCCAGGATCCAAAACTCAATCTCATTAACCATGATCAGTAATATCCTCTATCTAGAAGATAGAAACAGCAGCAAACAAGCAACCACGAAATCCACAACAAACAAGGAAGTAGATTATACCTTCGGAGCTCGGTTGTGCTTTAATGGAGAAGTTGATTTCTTTCTCAAAGTGAATCAGGATCTCCAAGACCTCTTGGCCTTCCATGCCATAGCCCGAATCAGATCTCTTTCCTCATGGAGATGGTGGGATCTCCAAGAGAAAAACCAACTAGAACTTATAGGGAAAAACCCGGAAGAGAAATTAGAAGAGAGAAGAGAGGACAAAAGTGCAACACTTGCACACAAGGGGGCTGGGCGTGACTCCAAGGGGATGGACGTCCAGCCCCTATTCTCCTCTATATCTAGCTTTTTGAAACTCCTCTTACTAATTAGAAATAGAAGTCCAACTTCCATAATAATTAGTAACTCTCTTTTACTACTATTACCACTATTAGAAGTTTCACTTCAAATAGAAATAGTAACTTTCTAATGCCTTTCCTTTTTAGTTCAAGTAGAATTAGCAATGATCCAATCTTGGGCTAGTGTGGGGACCACTAGGGATTCCATAGAAAGTTGGCTCCAACTGGGACACCGCGACCCCACATTTTATGTGCAATCCGGGCCCATAGTTAATTGCAAATAACTTCACTAAATTAATGCAATTGAACTCCAGTCTTAGTAATAAATTACAAGAAGACCCTAAACTTCCCTATCACTACAAGTAGGACCCTCCATCAATATCCATGGATCAATTGGATAAACTGTCCCACCAATTTAGATCCATATCTTATTGTCCTTGAGACCCAATTAATCACAGTGATCATTAGTACCATCCAATTAACTCTTAATTGAGATGGGTGTACACTTACCAATGATAAACCCATTAATTGGCACAAGGGGATAAAAAGGACAGATTCCATCTTGACAATTAAATGTTCCCACAGTCTTACTACCATACCCAAGACACCGAGGTGTTGACCTATAGTTGGCCTCACTCATTGGTGACTCAAAGCAAATGAATAGATAGAAACTTGAGTTAATCAATGTCTCAGAATTAAGAGCCTATTGCTAGGGAATTATGAGAGCAGACCTTACTGTAAAGACAGTGTTTCATAAAGTGCTTCTCATGGTCCTTCAATACATCCAATGTACCAGTATGATGATCCAGAGTCTTACACTCCAATGATCGAGACAGATCACACTATTTCATAGTGATCACAATACTGCAACCTTGTCAGATGAGATGCCCAATCTCATCACCGGTTGTGAATCAATTTAAGTATAAGATTTGTGACACATGTCTCCTGCATCCACATACATGTGTTATATCTAATATACTTGTGGACTCCGGTTCATTTCATGAACCATCATGTCATTCGTATTGGTTATGTGCAACTAAGTAAAATAACACCATTCATCTCATGAAAGGAAAGCAAGATTATTTTGAAATAAATCAATTTATTACATCATCCACTGGATTGATATTAAATAATAGTGTCAATAAATATCAATAGAGTGACAATTAGATATTAAAGGAGGTTTCTAGATCTATCCTTACGAGAACCACCTAACCACCTGAGTGCACTGGCCTATCTCTTTTATCTCATGGATGCCTTAGAAAATAAAAGGGCTGACTTGTAGTCAGTGAAAAAGTCTGGAATGATAGCTATTGTAACTTCTCTTTCCTAGAAGCTATTTTAATCATCTCTGGCCTGAAAGCCAGTTTTAACATATAAATCTCGGCTTTGGTGCGAGGACGTCAATGTCGCACAGTGCTAGTGATCTACGGGTGTCAAACGAGTCGGTCCCACAGGTTCAGGCATCATGTTTAGTTTTGAGACTTTTATAAACAGCATGAATTTATAAACAAACTTCCATCTTTCTTAATACATATGTCGAGATAGCGAGGAACCAGCCCCCTACACAAATTTTCTGGGTTTTAGATGCCCCATTCCTGTTTCCTAATTGATACCTGGACTGTGTAAGGCAATTGCATAGCTAGTGACATTAAGTTTGAGACAACCCCATAATTACAGCCCATAATAAGTATAGTGAAGTACAAATTCATCAATATACTCATACATTCAGATTTGTTCACCTGATTGAATCAAGTATGCTAACATAGACATAATTTTAAGAAACATGAAGAAATCTAATCTGTATTTGTCAGAATCCAACCCAAGGTGATTAGCAACATAAAAGAGAGCAATTTGGACAGGTTTCGACTTTCCACCACCAATGAGAATTCAATCATGGATCCAAAACCCAAACACCATGCTACAGTGAAGCCCATGAGCATGGGTATAATTTGACCAGTCTTAGTAAATCTAATAGGTCATTCAATTCTGCCCAAACATAAATAGACATCTCAAGTGTGATACCCACCCAATCCTAAGGTTCGGTTGACCCTATCATGATGTGGATCAGTCTCTCCTACGAATTCAGAATTTATGGTACTTACCAATCAAACCCAACTATAAGATTCATCAGTTAATATTCCTAATATGCAACACATCAATCAGATTTATTGTCATTACACAACAATCGACCGAGTCCGAATCGACTCGGCCGAGTTAACTCGGACTTGATCATGACCGAGTTGGGTCACAATGACTCAGACTCGGCTCTGAAAAAAAAATAAAACAAAGATTTTTTTGGTAAAATCTTTAACTAAAGGAGTGTGAGAGCAATATAAAAGTTAAAAAAAGGGGGAAAGGGTTTCAGATTAGGACATTAGGTGAAGAAAGGGAGAGAGAGGAGGAGGCGGGGTTTTGCTGGCCTGATGTTACTCTGCAGTCAGCACTGCTGCTGCTGGCCTGCTATTACTTCTCTGCATTTAGTTGTTGCTGGCCTGCTACTTTGCTCTGTTGGTACTGCTGCTACTGCTTTCCTTTGTTGTTGCTACTGCTTTCCCTATTGCTGCTGCTGTTGCTTTCCTGCTGCCTGCCTGCCTGCTGCTGCTGCTTTCCAGCTGCCAGATTCTGTTGCTGCTGCTTTCCTGCTGCCAGATGCTGCTGCTGTTGCTGTCCTGCTGGGAGATGTTGCTTTCCTCTTCTGCTGCTGCTGCTTCTGTTGCTGTTGCTCTGCCAGGTACGTTTCTCTTGTTGTTGTTGTTGTTATTCTTCTTTCCTTTTCTCTTCCTCTCTTTTTCCACATCACCTGCATGCAACTGCTTTCTCTAGATTCTGGCCTAGGAGTGACGTTTCCCTTTTTCTACTTTTTCCTTATTTTTTTAAAATTTCTTGTGAGCCTTTTGGTACGTAACCCGACTTGGCCGAGTCTTAGGTGACTAGGCCAAGTCGACTCGTACTTGGCCATGGGCGAGTCGGGTCCCCATTCCCTTTTTTTAAACCCTGCTACAGACCATCAATCCAATTCCATCTACAATCATCAGTTATATCAAACTGTGTAGTTTGATCATTATGGAAAACCCTGGTGGGGTCCTCTTCTAGGGTACTAGTAATCCACTAACCACGAAGGAGGAATTCGCCCATCCTCCAAGAGCCCAAAGACCAATCAGTAATGGGTTCTTGTCCCACTCAGTTTGGCTGGGGATTTTTAATCCAAATTTCAATTCGGCCAAGGGTTCACTCATATTCTTCTTCATCAATTCCTTACATTAGTCATCATATTTTCATGAAGAGCCCATGTGACTAATGGGTTGGCTTCCACAACCCATTCGACCAATTACAATCAATCCATGTGACTGTTCACTAGTCATCAGTGGCGGACCCAGGATTTTCATTTGGGTGGGGCTAAAATTCTGCTAGACATAATATTTGAAAATTTTTTTTTTTTTTTGCTAGACTTTGCTGAACTTTTTGACATTACCAAATATCACCTACAAGTTTTTCTTTAGAAAATGTCCAACTCGTGGAACTCAACTAGATGCATGATAATTATTGAAGATTAGGCAATGAAGAGGTTAGGAATCAGGATGTCAATCAGAAGTACCAAAAATCATTATGGCGCAGCCCCGGATCTTTGATCGAATAGACCGACCTCTCAGATGAGGTTGATCGAATCCAACAAAGGAATTCCACACAAAACAACACTCACAGCCATGTATTCATGGTAATAGCTTGCATTAATTCAATTGATTAATAAAAGAAAGAAGCATTACAATAAGCTCTTCTGTATAAATATAGTAGAGTGTTGTTTCTACTGTACGTAAACGATCCATCACCTTGTCCATATCTTGGCCCAGTTTGAATAATTGTTCATCCTGTTCCTTGTCCGTAAGCCAATGACGGAGATCATCGCCTTTTCTAGGCATGGCTGGAAAAAAGTTACTTTTTTTTAGAAAGTGGGTTGGGTCGGGTTTGGATTCAATTCAAGCCCAAACTAGAACTCAGGCCCAGTGCCGTGCTGTCTGTTAGTGGGCTGGACTCGGGTTCGGGCTCAAATCAGACCCGCAATCAGGTTAGGCCCAAACTGCAGACTAGGGCCAGTTATCAAGTAGGTACGTGTGGTACACGTGGGAGAAATGCCCCTATGCTGTCTTGGGATTCGTGCAGAAAGGAAGAAAGGAAATAAGGGGGAAGGTTACCTATTTCGACTTGGAGAACAAGAAAAAAAATGAAGAGGAGTCGGGGGAAGATGCTGGCGATGGTGATGAAGGGTGATGGTGGTGGAGCTTGGATGATGGCTAATGGTCGGCGGCTGCTTGGCGAGGGAGTTGCTAGCGATGCTAGCGGGTGCTGCTGATGAAGCTGGGATGCTGGCTGTTGGACGATGCTGGACGTTAGGTGCAGGTATGCTCCTTGGAACTCAGTGCTCCTCCCTCTTCTTCTTCTTTTTCTTCTTTTTTTTTTTCTTTCAGACCCTCTGTTCTGGTTTTTTCTTTTTTTTGGATGGGAAAAGGACGTGAGAAGGGATTTCGGGAAGATGGAGTATGGTAGGCCTGGGAGTGGAGGGTTGATTTTGGGGTAGGGTGTGGGAGAAGGGTGGTTGGCGGGGATGGGTTTTTGGGGTTTGGGGTGTGGTGTGCTGATGCTGGGAGATGAAGGGGAGTGCACTGGGATTTTGGGGTTAGGGAATTAGGGTTTTGGGATTTGGGTGTGAGGGATGCGGTTGGGGTTTCCTGTGGTGGTGGACGGGTGGATTAGGGTATAGCAGGGTGTTGGAAGAGAGAGGAGATAGAGAAGATAAAAGGGAAAAGGGAAACAATAGATATGGGCGGCGGGTGGAATCCGAGGAAGACGATTGTTTCCTTGGTGACCGGATCTGGGCTCTGATACCAATCTAGTACAGCCCTGGATCTTCGATCGAATAGACCAACCTCTCAGATGAGGTTGATTGAATCCAACAAAGGAATTCCACACACAACAACACTCACAGCCATGTACTCATGGGAATAACTCTGGTTAATTCAATTGATTAATAAAAGCATGAAGCATTACAATAAGCTCTTCTGTATAAATAGAGTAGTAGAGTCCTAAATAAGGAAATATCTACTCCTACTCAACTTATAATTTAGAAAGCAACCCTGATTAAGTAATACTACTAATATCTAATCCTAATCAACTTATAATATAGAAAGCAACCCCTATTAAGTAATAATACTAATTCTAGACAATTAGAAAATCACGTGGACCCCATCAGGTGGGTCCATCAAGTTCTACGGGTGGCTCTGGTCTTGGATCTGTATCGGGGTGCATCACATTAGCTGGATAAAAAATTACTCTAACCTTAACTTTAGATACTCAAACTCACATTATGATGTTTCACTAAATCTCTGTCAAAATCAATTCCCAATGGAGATCGCGGCAAGTTAAGGTGAGTGAGTGTGTAAGGAAAAACTGTATACAAGGACATTTCGAGGACACCCATCCTTTCCCTTTTCATTTTCTCAAGCCTCCAACCTTTGGATAATGAGAGTGGAATTCTATCTTTGAGTCATAGTGGGGTTAAGAAGAGATGATAACGGGAATGGATTTGGTCATCTTTGGATTTGTTGATATACTCAGATTTGATGGTTTAGGGCTTCGGATTTGGGGATTCAGGGTTTTGAATTAGGGTTTGGAGATTAAGTGTTCAGATTTAGGTTTAGAGTGATTAGAAAGGATTATATAAGATATGTTTGGCAGATGAAGATGCGAGCACGATCGACAATCGGTGCAAAGGGATTTTGGAAATAAGAGGTTGGAGACGAGGGAGCGGTGTGTTGCCGTGATGGTTTTTTTTTTTCTTTTCTTTTTCTTTTTTTCTTCCCAACAAAGCTTTACATATGTAGGGCTATCTTTCGACATGTAGAGCGACAAGTTTAGACACATGGTGCATACTCCAAGGCCCATTCAACTCTATGGGGATTTCAATTCCGACCTGGGGCAACTGCCTAGATCACTTTAACTTAAGTCCACCCTTGCTCCAAGGCTCCATTCAAATTTCATGATTCTAGCCAAAAAAAAAAAAACTCTATTTGATTTAATTTTGGACCTGGGGCGGCACAAACCTAGGTCCGCCCCTGCTAGTCATCTACTATAATTACTACATCCAACTAGCCATTTACAACATTGAACCAGCAACGAATGTGAGTTATAAATATATATCAATCTATACATAAAGTCCCTATACATAGTAACATAGTAGAGTAAGAAATCTACTCACCTTTGATGGAAGACTGTGGCTTTTGCAATGTGTGGTAGACTATACTGTTGGAAGTAGGTGGGCCTCGTGGATAGGTTTTCAAAACTTTTTGACACGCTTGAATTAGGGATCAAGTACCCATAAGGACAAACCACATCTAGGATTCAAAACCTCAAACTCATTATCAAGATCAGTAAAACACTATCTCTAAGATAAAAAATAGCAGCAACAAAACCCTCCATAAAAATCCACAACATATAAGGAGTAGATCATACCTTGGAGACTTGTGTATGCTCTAACGGAGAAGAAGACAATTTGCTTGATGAAGAGCTCTTTCTTTGTAGCAAACTAAGATCTCCAAGACCTTTTTGACTTCCACACTATGACCCGCTTCAGATCTTTTTTCTCTAGGAGAATGGTGGGATCTGCAAAAGCAAACCAATTAGAAGCTCTTGAAGGAAACTAGAAGAGAACTAGAAGAGAGAAAGGGCTAGAAGGAAGCAACAACTTGCTTTGGGCGTGCAACTCCCTTAATTAATGGTGGTGGACGTCCAAGCCTCTCCCATCTATTTATAGCACTAATGCAACCTCCTCAATTATAATTAGAAATCCTACTTCCATTATAACTAGTGTCCTTCTCTTCCTTCCTTTTAGAGTTCAAGTAGGATTACTAATAATCTATTATTGGGCTAGTGTGGGGACCACTAGGGATTCCATAAAAAACTGGCTCCAACTGGGACACCTTGATCCCACATCTCATGTGCAATCCGGGCCCATAGTTAATTGCAAATAACTCCACTATATAAATGCAACTGAAGTCTAGTCGTAGGAATAAATTACAAGAAGACCCTAAACTTCCCTGTGACCACAAGTAGGCCCCTCTATCTATATCCATGGACCAATTGGATTAAATCAGTCCAACCAATTTAGATCCACGTCTTATTATCCTTAAGACCCAATCAATCATAGTGATCATTAGTACCATCCAACTAATTCTTAATTGAGATGGGTGTGTACTTACCGGTGATAAATCCATTAATTGGCACAAGGGGATAATGAGGATAGATTCCATCTTGACCATTGAATGTTCCCACAGTCCTATTTCCACGTACTCAAGACACTGAGGTGTTGACCTACAGTTGGCCTCACTCATTGGTGACTCAAAGCAAATGGATGGATAGAATCTTGAGTTCATTAATGTCTCAGGATTAAGAACCTATTGCTAGGAAACTATGGGAGCAGACCTTAAAGTAAAGACAGTGTTTCATAAGGTGCATCTCATGGTCCTTCAATACATCTAATGTACCAGCACAATGATCAACAGTCTTATACTCCGATGATTGAGACAAATCACACTATCTCATAGTGATCATAATGCTGCAACCTTGTTAGATGAGATGCCCAATCTCATCACCGGTTGTATATCAATTTAAGTATAAGATATGTGACATATGTCTCCTGCATGTGGATCTCATCCACACACATGTATCACATCTAATATACTCGTGGGCTCCGGTTCATCTCATGAACCATCATGTCATTCGTATTGGTTATGTGCAAACAAGTAATAAAACACCATTAAACTCATGGAAAGAAAGCATGATTATATTGAAATAAATCAATTTATTACATCATCTACTGGATTAAGACCACACAATCTAACATATACAACATCAATAGTGCTGTTATTGCTGGTTCTTCTTCTCTTCTTGAATCCTTTCTATATTTCTAGTTTCTAAGATGTAGTCGTTTGTTAGGCTTCCAGACAAGTGACACGTATATAAGGATGAGAGTTCCCTTCCCTCTTTCCATTCGAACTTCACTGCCTATTTCAAACTTCTTGCATAAGGAGTCCTGTTTCTAGTTTCTTCGCTTTAGTCGACAAAAGGTCTTCTGCAAGTCCTTATTGGACACGGTTTATGCACACATCCCCTTAAAAGACTGGGTTCCTCCTTGTGACTCAAAAGTCTCTCAGGCAATTATCATGGGTCTCCTCTAGTCCTATTATTAACAAGGTTCTACTAACATGAAACCATGGGTCCTACCAAGGAATTATATGTCAATAGAGTTCTACTTATGCTTTGACCAAGTCCACGAGTAATGTAATCACCAAGCAGAGATAGCAACCAATGTCAGGCCGCAAATGAACCAGATCAAGTTCAGAATATCACGATAAAATCAACAGTGCAACCAGATGTTAAAAACAGAGAACAAATCTATGAGGTGATATCGACTGTATCTTTAATATGAAAAACAGCAAATCGATGTCACTAATCTGTGATACATAGATATTTCAGGAAATAACACAGAAACCCCAAAATACAAGTCCAAATTGCAAAGCGGGCAACTAAAAAATTCAGATTTGTGATGTGATCACATATATCGCAAAATCTAGGTAAGGTGACTTGGCTTAATGATGATCGACTGATCACGTGGGGCCTAAAGAAGTGACGATTGGGCCTGGGCCTGGGCCTGGACAAAGCATAAGTAGAACTCTATTGACATTATAATATTTAAGAACAATAAACTTAGGTCCCACCACACCGGTGTCTATTAATTAATGTCTAATCAATTAAAGCTCGAGTCCACACAATTTAATGGGCCCCACACCAAAAATACATAAATGATAAACAAATAAATAAATGATCATATGAAATTAAAATAAATCCAGGAGTAAAATAATAAGTCATAAAAATTCTAGGAGAGTTTGGCGGCAGGTCCCTTGACACTGCGATATATAGCCTAGGGTCCATCATACTTTCTCGTAGCGGCGGCAGTCCTCATTTAAAACTGAGACAGACAAAAAGACAAAAATGCCCCTCCATACGTTAGCAAAATCGCTATGCTCAAAACCGCTTCAAAACATACAGAGCGTCATTCAATCCGCGAATTACTCAGTTAAATTTATTTCAAAACACGCAAATAAATTTGAAAAGATGCAAATAAATTTCAAAATACACAAATAAATTAAAAAACACAAATAGATTTCATAAAATGCAAAGAAATTTGCCAAACAGCTCAGACAGATTGGTTCAAAAACTCAATTAAAATTTTCAAAACAGACATAAATTTGTTAGAAACTTAGATAAATTTTTCGGAAACTCAGATAAAGATATATTTGCCAAAAACTCAGATAAATTTGCCAAAAACTCAGATAATTTATCTGAGTTTTTGGCAAATTTATCTGAGTTTTTGTCCAATTTAGAAGAGTTTCTGTGAAATTTATCTAAGTTTTTGGAAAATTTATCTGAGTTTCTTAGAAACTCTGATAAATTATCTAAACTCAGATAACTTTTAAGAAGAAAAAGGCTGCTGCTATGTGCTAGGGTTCTGCTAACAGGTCAGAACAAAACAACCCAAAAAACGAAACAGAAAAATCTCCTTCCAAACTACTTTTTTTCAAAACTCAAATAGCAACAGTTTTCTTGTAAGAAAGAGACAGAAACCCCATTTTTTGTCGCTATGATTGCAAGAGATAGATTTACATGAAACGGAAAAAGGAAAAAAAAGGCAAAGACAGCAACGGGTTTTTGTGTTATGCTGGATCGGTCGCCGGAGAAGGCCCGGACTGGTCGCGTTTCCATCGCTGGGCCATCGCCATTGTGGCTGGTGTAATCGGAGATGGCTGACTTCGATTTGTAGAGCTCTCTGGTGAAGTCCCTCGTTCCTAGAGAAGAAGACGGAAGGGGTTCTTTGGGACAACAGAGAATGAGAGAGAACTTGCCCTAGGAATGAGGGAGAATGGAATATTTGAACTTTTAAAATTCAAAGTTTTATGCTCAAACTGTTGAACGGGGCAAATTAGTCATGAAAATATATGATGTAGCATATGAGGGACCTCTTACCAAAATATCTCTAGCTGTATGTATTATAGACATTAGAGAAAAAGTTGTTGGAATGGATGCCTTAGAAGACAGTTGGTATGCACTAAGCAACCTAAAAATAGGCTACTAGTATGCACACAATTAAAACTCGCAAGCGCACAAGATCACTGTGTAGTTTAGTGAATTGTAAGTATGAGGTCGATCCCACGAAGACTTGTGATAAAATAATGTCAAAAACAACTAAAAATCAGAATATTAAAAGAACAATTAAATGATGACAGGTTGAATTAAACTACTAAAAACAGTAAATTAAACTATTAAAAGCTAAATGAAAAATAATCTAAAACACACAACTAATATTAAAATTGAAAAATAGTAATAATGAATGAACTAGGGTTTCATCTACTCCCTTAACCAACCCTATGCACGTCCCTTATTACCCTTTAATAAAAAATCAGAATTATTAGTGACATCTATCAACCTAGACCATGGCATATGCGTCTAGATTACTATTCCCCTAAACCTAATTCATGAGTGGCATACTACATGAATTGTTCATTATATTGTAAAAACTAAACATGTCATATGTCCTAGTCAAAACACAAATAATGCATAAAAATAATGGGAATGATAAATGCATGAGTCTAAGCATGGCATATACTTAGATTATTCATGGTTCTAAACCCTAGATGCTTAACATCAAGATCAATCAAAATTAAGTTAGCTACTCTTAAAATTAATTGAACATGGCATGACTGGCATTGCATATACACAACTCATCAATTAAAAACATGGTTTAGAATCTCAACTAATAAAACTGAAATTTGAATTAAAAGATGCCAAAAGGGACTACATAGAACTAGGCTAGGGTTTCAACTACACCCTAGCCCTAAAAAGTTTAGCTACTCATGTCTGGAATTGAAAACAAAATGGAAAATAGAGCCATAAGAAAAACTCTGAATATTGAAGAAGAAGAAGTTGTCCAGCAGCTTTTTCTCCTTTTCCTCGCTCCAAAAGCTCTCCAAGATGCTCCAAAGAATGCTCCAAAGGTGGCTGTACAGCAGCTAGGGGTTCTGGGATGATGATGGCTGGTTTTTGTGATGATAGGGTGCTGAAATAGTAGCTAGTATTCTTATGGACGTGGCTAGGGTTTTATATGGGATATATATGCTGGATGACCACCTCTTCTTGTCCTTTTATAAGTCTTGCAACAACCCCTTTTAGCAAGTAGTTCTCTTGTGGAAATAGATCTCCAACTTTCTTTACAAGTAGGCTCCTTAATTAGAATGAAATAAGAGTCTTCTTTCTTAATAACAAGACTTTCTAAATCTGATCTTACTTGTATTTTATAGAAAGTTCCTCACATGGACCCACAATTCTGAGATTAATTGCAAGAGATTAAATCTGAACCTTTTATAATAAAGGTGGGCCCATATGATGCATGTACAGTGATTGTGGGACCCCCTTCTTGAACTTCTAACTTGGCTTGGACTCTTCCTTTAAACTTTCCTTATTTTTCTCCTTTTTCTTCTCCGTTCTTGAGCTCCACTTGTACTTGAAGAAGACTTTCTAATTTCTGAAATTTCACTTTTGCAATGGTTGTGGGCCCCCTTTTTGGCGTATAACCCTAGATTGGGTTTCTTCTTTCTTTCACTTTTCTTCTTTGATTACAATTGTAAGTTGTCCAAAGAATTAGAAAGTAGTATTGAAATCTGAAATAACTTGGATGGGACCCACCTTGGCCCTACTTGATGATTTACTCCCATCACTCTTCATAAAATCTTCTCTTTTTGCTCCTTTTTACCTTTGCATACAAATTAACAAAGAATATGTAAAATCAAATAAAATAAACATGACTAGCATAAGATAAATCAGATATTAGGGCTTAGATTGTAAACAATTAAGCACTTATCAACAGTGCTTAGGGACTTGTGGCTAATTTACCCAAAATTCAAACCCCTAACATAAATTTAGGGATATTACAGAGGTCAAATTGAAAATCTAAAATATCATTGAAATAAATGAAACAACTACAGTCCTTTAAATATCCAGCTGAAAATAAACTAAATGAATAAAAACGAAACTAGTCCTGTTCATCTTTTAGGTGAATCCGCCGCTTAGGAATGTGTGCCGAAGCCTATCTCTTGATCATTATGGTAATCCTCAGACTCTAAATCTTGGCTACTTGGATTAGGGCAACAATAACAACAATCAGTGAAATTGAGTGATTAGAAACCCTAATCTAAGTGGGTGCACAATTTCATGTTAAGCAGGAATAATAATGCTTCAATAATATCAGGAATGTGTTCATTAAAGTCCGGTTAAGGTTTTCTAAAACTAACCTCCAGATAATCCCCTAACCACTTGACAACACCACCTCATAAATTACCTCATGGTTTCCTCATATCATGTAAAAAGGGCTGACATTCAGCCAACGTAAATGGCTGATCTGTAGTCAGTTGAGAAACATTACTGACCTAACCTGAAAGTAAGGGAATAATATGTTTGACCTATAAGTGTGACGCCTCGGAGTCCCACATCGACTATAGAGAGGAAAGTGAATGGGTTTATATGTAGAGCCTACACCCTTACCTTGCATGAGGCCTTTTGATGGGTTCTGGCCCATCAGAAACAAAACCGTGAGGCCCGTGGGCCAAAGCGGACAGTATCATGCATGCGTGTAGGGTGGGGTGTTACAGATGGTATCAGAGCCGACTCTCGACTAGTTCGAGTGTGGGTCCCCTGCCGTGGTCTGGTGTAAGTGGGCGGGTTTCCATGTGGGCGGGCCAAGAGGGCTGGCAGGCTACAGGGACTGGCAGGCTACTGCACAGGGACGTGCAGCCTTAAGGGGGGTGGATTGTGACGCCCCGGAGTCCCACATCGACTATAGAGAGGAAAGTGAATGGGTTTATATGTAGAGCCTACACCCTTACCTTGCATGAGGCCTTTTGATGGGTTCTGGCCCATCAGAAACAAAACCGTGAGGCCCGTGGGCCAAAGCGGACAGTATCATGCATGCGTGTAGGGTGGGGCCCTTACCTTGCATGAGGCCTTTTGATGGGTTCTGGCCCATCAGAAACAAAACCGTGAGGCCCGTGGGCCAAAGCGGACAGTATCATGCATGCGTGTAGGGTGGGGCCACGCCCCACCCTACACGCATGCATGATACTGTCCGCTTTGGCCCACGGGCCTCACGGTTTTGTTTCTGATGGGCCAGAACCCATCAAAAGGCCTCATGCAAGGTAAGGGCCCCACCCTACACGCATGCATGATACTGTCCGCTTTGGCCCACGGGCCTCACGGTTTTGTTTCTGATGGGCCAGAACCCATCAAAAGGCCTCATGCAAGGTAAGGGTGTAGGCTCTACATATAAACCCATTCACTTTCCTCTCTATAGTCGATGTGGGACTCCGGGGCGTCACAATCCACCCCCCTTAAGGCTGCACGTCCCTGTGCAGTAGCCTGTCAGTCCCTGTAGCCTGCCAGCCCTCTTGGCCCGCCCACATGGAAACCCGCCCACTTACACCAGACCACGGCAGGGGACCCACACTCGAACTAGTCGAGAGTCGGCTCTGATACCATCTGTAATGCCCCACCCTACACCCATGCATGATATTGTCCGCTTTGGCCCACAGGCCTCACGGTTTTGTTTTTGATGGGCCAGAACCCATCAAAAGGCCTCATGCAAGGTAAGGGTGTAGGTTCTACATATAAACCCATTCACTTTCCTCTCTATAGTCGATGTGGGACTCCGGGACGTCACAATCCACCCCCCTTAAGGGGGCACGTCCCTGTGCAGTAGCCTGCCAGCCCTCTTGGCCCGCCCACATGGTAACCCGCCCACTTGCACCAGACCACAGCAGGGGACCCACACTCGAACTAGTCGAGAGTCGGCTCTGATACCATCTGTAACGCCCCACCCTACACCCATGCATGATATTGTCCGCTTTGGCCCACGGGCCTCACGGTTTTGTTTTTGATGGGCCAGAACCCATCAAAAGGCCTCATGCAAGGTAAGGGTGTAGGTTCTACATATAAACCCATTCACTTTCCTCTCTATAGTCGATGTGGGACTCCAGGGCGTCACAATAAGTCAGGGATTATCACATCTAACTTGTGAGTCAAGGAATCGGGTATATCTGATCTGTGAGGCAGGGAACAATAGATCTGACGTATGAGTTAGGGAATAACACTATTGTCATGGCCTTGCATGTGCTAGTGGTCTACGGATGTCTAATGGGTCAGTCCTGGTTTAAACTTGTTATACAAGATATTCTCTCCATGGAGATCCCATAAACACAATTCTGTTTATAACATATTCCTTTGTTCTCAACACCTACAACAAGGTAACTTGAGATCAGCCCTTTACACAATTTTTGGACTTTTATTATGCTCCGCACCTTTCCGTTACTGGTATCCGAGTGTTTAAAGGCAACCACCAAACTAGCCTTTTATAGGTTTGAGACATTTTTTGGTTACTAAGGATCAATTAATAGCAATAATATGCAATAGATTACATGTGAACACAATTACAGTTCATATGTTAACTCAGCATCATGTAATAATCCACATTCACAAAATTATCATAAAGTAATCATAATTCAGTATTTGTAATCATAATGTTCAATTTCCAATACATAACACATTGATTCATATGTAATGTATCAAAACTAAAATCACCATTGCACAAGTCATACTGCATCAAAAGAATTTCCTAACTTCAACATCATCAAACCAACACAAACCTCATGAACTAGGGTGCCCTCAGCCCTCTTATTCCGGTTTAGGATCTGGCCATCTCCATCCAACCCATGTCATCCTAGAATGTTTTCCCTGAATCACTTAGGCAGTTTCTTTCTAAGAAAATTTAAGAACTCATGTGTAGTCTATATTATCAGTCAATTTATCACCTAATACCTTATATAAAGTGACCTCTTCTACACAACTATTCAGCAATTCCAGTCTAACACCAAACAAGTAGTAACTGATGGTTTCTAATTACACTACCTACGTCTTATGCCTTAACATGTCTCAGCCAACCCTAACCCCGTATTTTGTGGTTGAGAACCAATACTCCAAATCCTAAAGATCAATTCAGCCAATTATTACTTATGGATTTGGGGACTCCTAGATCATTCATCTCATTTGAACCAATGCTTAAGTTCATTTTCAGGTTGCTAGGTCTTCTCATAGCTGGTAACTAGATCAAACCTTCCAAGGCATAGAAGCATACTCAACTTCATTAAAAGGACTGTAGGTACTTTCATCCAAGTATGGAATCACTAAAGATCAAACCCCAATCCCAAATAGGAGTTCAACTAGCCTCATATCCTACCACAACACTCGGCCAGCCTCCCCAAGCCATGATTTAGGGTTTGGTCAGAGAGTTTCTAGTCCCAAGAAGCATTCGGCCATGGCTTGGACTCTAAGTTCAGATTCGGCCTCGGGTTTGAAGCCCTAGGTTTAATCCCGCATCAATCCAACCATACCAATTGTATACACAACAGTCATTCATCAAAACCCTAAATCGCCAGCTAGAAAAATATAAATCAAGGGGAACTATAGTAAATTAGATCATCTACTCATCTGTTATAGGCAATGTTCATTTTAGCAATGTGAGGGAGGCTGTAAGACATCAACTAAAGCTCTATTTTGCTGGTTCTTCTGCTTCTCTTTCTAGTTCTTCTCAATTCTCTTCTAGTTCCAAGACTAAGCTAGGGTTTTAGTGGAAAGAAAATAAGAGAAGTTAAAAAAGAGGAAGCGAGTGTGGTAAGAGAGGCTTAGAGGTGAGTTGATGGACAATGGGTTTAAAAAGACCTTGGCCGAGTACTAGCACTTAAAATTAAATAGAAGTTCTTGTTGCACAAGAGTTTCCCTTTTAGGAGAAGTGAGCAAGTCCCTTGGTAGGATATGTATTTCATGCCCTCTAGGTTTATAACTTATAAGGTATTGGCCCCCATCTCTTATAACGAACGAAGGCACCACCAAACCTTATTCAAGGGTCCTACTATATATAACAACTTAAATCGAATTCTAAGAAAAGAGTCTTAACTCAAAATAATTAGTGGTATACACATGGCAACTTTAAAATAATGGGTCTTACTAGGAACTTATAACCCTTTAAAAGCCACTTACCCCTTTAAAAGCCACTTACACTAGACAATTATTAATATGAAGATGGGTTCTACAAAGCCAGGGATTTTTTAAAGGAGAATTCTATGCTACACAAAAGGGGTCCCACATTCTTATTAGTTATAAGAAATCATCACTTACCAAATAAAATATATAATTATTATAGATAAATCATAATCCAAGAAAATCAAGGAAACTAAATGTATAAAATATTAGATAAATTTTTTGGCCCTTATAACAGGATCTTGGGCTATTACACAGACTCTTGTAAATTGCTACACAACACTAGCATTGATTCTTCTTCTCTAGTCAACCATGCTCTTGCTTCTTCAAAAATCCAAAAGAACTTGCGACATAGCCAACCTCTCACAGCCATGAAGGAACGACCAGTCCTTGCATGGGGATTGGGCTTACATAACTAATGTCAGCCCTAACGGATCCCTTTCCTCTGGAAAATCTGGCCTGATTCCAACTTAAAATTTTTGTGTGATTGGAAAAAGATGAGGAAATCAATAAGAAAGAATAGAATAAGAGAAGATTTAGTTGGGACAAGGTGCTGGTGATGATGATGATTGATGATGATAGAGGGAGAGAAGATTTAGGTGTTAAGGAATGAAGATAAAGAAAGACGAAGAAGGGACTTCTGGTAGAGTAGAGGAGGATTTGTGTGTAATACTTAGTGTGCACAATCTCCTTGTATTTATTAAATCCAAAAACAAAGAAAATTAGAATATTGCCTTTGAAAAGGATAAAAACAAACCCATATGGTCCCTTACTGTCACGCCCCAAAACCGAATTCCCTAATAAACATGGAAGTCTGAGTTTCGGGGCGGGATTATTTAAAAAGTTCTCCCCATCAGGATCGTAGTCCGCATTGTGAGGATATTTTACATCTCATTATTTATCAAATAACAATATGCGGAAGCTATAAATTTTAACAATTTCATAGTGATAGAGTTCTAGTTGCAAAGAAATCAGAAGTAGTTTAGCTACAGCCCAGCCATAACATGGCATAAATAAAGGTCTATAGACGAAGGACAGAAATAAAGTCCAAGTTCAAATCATAAGGAGGCTCTCACGCACGTGGCCATGATGACACTACTCTATGTCATCCATGCACCACTTTCGGTACTCCGGTTGTGATGCCTCAAGGACCGCCTCAGACTCCAGGGCATAGGAAGGGGTCCTATACCTACGACACCAAGTGATATAGCATTATGTTTGGAATAACCTGACAAGCTACAATATACAAGTAACATATTCTGATACATCAAATGGAATATAATATGATGAAGATGATTAAATGATCAACAAAGGTAGATGTACTAGGCAGTTGTGCATGAATAAGATAATACCAAGAATCAACATAAATGAAAACCTAGAACAAAGTAAACATCCTGGCAAAATAGACAAATCCAGCTAAGCTAAAGCACCATAGGATGTTATGTTGCTGCCCTCCCATAGTCGAATTGAGTTGTGGTAGGGATGCACAGGGCAACAACCCGACCAAAGTAAAGTTGCACGGGAAATGCCCGACCAAAGGTTGATACTCAAAGCGTTAAGGTAGTACCCAGTGGCATACATCCACCTTAATAACCAATCTATAGATTGCAAAATAATAAACAGTCCTTGCCACAGGGGATAAAAACATCAAACAATGGTCGGTGTCTGGCTAGGCTCTCTATTGTGTGAGCACGATAACCATCAAACAAGGAAACTACTTCAAAGCCACCAAATCCATCCAAACAAAGCCATCAATACTCCACATTCATTCCCATAAGTAGTCCCTTCCAAACAAGCCATCGAATATCCACCTAGCCTCAAACACGGGTAATCTATATAGGCCCACCCTAGGTCATAGCATAATATCCACAATTAATAAAGCAATAAATAACAAAAGGATACATGTATAAATCATGTAATAAGAGGTCAATCAAATATACAAGGCAAAATAATTATCAAATGAAGTACAAGTCAAG
The DNA here is from genome assembly GCA_029852735.1 of Persea americana. Classification (NCBI taxonomy): domain Eukaryota; kingdom Viridiplantae; phylum Streptophyta; class Magnoliopsida; order Laurales; family Lauraceae; genus Persea; species Persea americana. The sequence continues at coordinate 59,408,294 of CM056810.1, forward strand.
GAACAGGTGATAGTAGGCAAACCTAGGTCCTTAGTTGTCGTTCGTGTGTGAACACTATAGCATTCAACACAATGGAGAAATGAGTTTTCAGATGCCTCAAGTGTTATTCTTGCTGCTCCGATGGTCAATGGTATCCAGGTCCCACATTCATCATCCTCTTGACTTGGCTTCGCCTATCACACATACGAACAACTCGTAAGCGGTTTCCATGTTCACACATTTGCTTACCGTAAGTCACATATTTCAAGGCCAATAGATAAGGATAAAGGTCCCAAACATAGTCTAAAGGTCCTAAGGTCAAGATTTTGCACTATGAAAAACCCAGACTTATGGTTATCCTTAGGTTAGTTAGGGCTCACTGTGGTTGCACTATGGATAGCTTTATGGCTCGCCGTAAGGTAGCCATAGAACAAAACCCTGAATTCTCATGCTCCTGGAAAATGTAATGGAAGTACATTCACGGTTAGCTGCCTAGGAGCCTATGGCTAGCTGTAAATTGCACCCTGCTTGCCGTCCTTCCCAGATGCTACAGTCGAGTTCAGAATTGGTTTGATTCTGGGGGAAATGATCTCCTCTTTCACTCATACATTGGAAATTCATCAATTACGACATTCCAAGCCTTCTACAACCATTGAATTACCGAGATCTAAAGTCCTCAGTTTCGAAGGGTTTCAATTCACATGCATCAGGTCTAATTACAACCATATGAACTGAGAAATTGGGGATCTAGAGTAATTCACTACAAGAGTCGAGAGCTCTAACATGAATGCCATGTTATTCAAATATTGTTACTTGCCCAAGAGATCAAACAAGCTTACTACGTAATTCATCTATTGTTACTTTCCTTAGTCTTCAATTAGGGAAAACACCTCAATCATCCAAATCTGGAAGCTAAAACACCTCCTATTAACTAAAATCTCACAACCCACCCAAATCTAGGATCCTACAAGCAAATCCAAGGGAGAAAAGGGATTCAGGCTGGAATTCTACATTAGATCACAAAGAAAAGCCTATGAGGAAGCTTGAGAGAGAATTTCACCTTAATTGGGGAAAAGAAAGGACATCCATGGAGAGATGAGGAAGGAGAAGATGGGGATCCTGTTGGCGGTGACGATTGACGGCAGTGACAACAAGATGGAACAACTTGTTGCTTGAAGTGCGGAAGAAGAGAGAAGGAGAGAGGGACAGAGAGGAAGGAGAATGGGAGAATTAGGAAAGAAAGATAGGGAATGAGAGAATGTTGTTGGTTTTATTTCTGAAGAAAAGTGACAAATGACCACAATGCCCTTCGCACTTAAAAGGCTCAATGGGGACTTACTAAGGGTATTTCTGGGTTTCAAAAGAGTTTCATTACTGCACCAAGTCTCCCTCATAATATAGTCTCCCCAACAAACACTATACTGCTATATTTCCGAAATTACATCCAATCCCTCACAATCTCCCAAAATTACTTGTAGCTTCTCCTATCTACCCAGCTAGGTCCAAAGGCTACCAAAACATTTAAATAGTAAATCTAACACCTAAACCTAGTTAATTATCAATTAATCATCATCTAATTTCGCTAAACTCCATTCACACTTAATCAAGACCGGGACCTTACACTTACATAATTACTAATAAACTAATTTGAGATCATTATACTCAGATTTCCCAATGCTACATAAACTTCACAGCTGCAATTGCCTTGAGAACTACCTGTCAAGGAGATTTGCCTTCCGCATCCTAATAGCTTAAGCTTTTGGGATGTATTGGCCAGTTGGACTTGACATGGTATCAGAGCCATGCAAGGTCTTGAGTTTGAACTTTGGGGAACCGTTGTTCCACCAGGTCGAGTGGGTGGGCATGTATCGCATGGGTAGGCACGCGTGGGTTGTGAATTCGAACGGTGACCCCTTTTTGGTGGGGAGGGGTTGAGTAGATTGGTCTTCCGCAAAAGAATTACATGGGTGCTAGAAATATCCAGTTGTCATGAATAATTTGATACGGTGCCATGAACAATCTGACACGAGTCCTTACTGATCTATTATTCATATCCTTTGTCCTTTGTTAGTTGTAGTTTTTGTGCTTTATGCATATTGTTGTTTGCCTTTATCTTATTTTTGTAGTTCTAACTTCTAAGATCTGCAATTGTTGCATTAGAACATTTCTTTTATGGAAATCATACTGCTGAGTACATAGTACAACAGAAGATGTCTTTGTTCTCAACAGCAAAAAATTCTTACAGATTGATAGGTCATCAGATGTTGACTTGCAAGTGGTTGATTCTTTAGCAGCAGCTAAAGAAAACGATGAACTCATGATACCGCCAGAGTTAAAATCTACGAAGGAATTTGAATATCATGTTTCTGATACGTTGGATTCTTTACAAGGTAATGTTGCGACCTTCTATTTTCTCATTATTATGTTACACTGGGCATGGATTTTCAGTGGTATGTTGGACATGACATGCAATGCCAGACATATGGAAACCTGGTGACAGTTGACAGCATTGTACATGTATATAGTGATTGTGCAAAATGTATTAATATATAAGTTTAGTTCAGATATATGCAAGCGGAAAAGAAAACGGTCATAAATTTCAAGCAATATATTAGAGCTTCATAAAAGCTCTGCAAATAGTACTAATGCATATAAATAAGATATAGATGAAGGTTTTGTATCCTAATCATTGTGTATGCTTGTCCATCACATGGTTGACATGGGTGCCAGATGCTGTAATTCTTTAAAGGATAAAGAATTTCCTTGTCAATATTCTAAAAGTAAGGTCAAATTGCAAAGCAACTAAAAACACAGATAATAAATCGTGTCATAAAACCCTGAGATTCTTAAAACTCTTCCATTAAGATTCTTTGAAAAAAAGATTCAAGCATAAGATTGATGTTATTGAATCTTAAGTCCTTAGGGGCCTGAAATTCTTTTCGACAAGTATCGACCTTGAGAAGGGCTTGCAAGAAAAGACTGGGAAACCCAAATTTGCTTCCAACCGGTCAACCTTATAAAAGTGATTTAAGAGGTGAATTACGCAAACTGCTATAGTGGCTTTTGAATGTAGAAAGTATTGACGGCCACAACGGTTAATTGTATTGAAGAAGAAGCTCTCAAGCATCGAGCAGTTGGAAGACTAACAAAATACGATCCCAACAAAAGGAAAAAAAAAAAGAGGAGAGAGGAAGAATAACAAATCCGATCCCAATAAAAAGAAAAAAAAGAGAGAGGAAGACTAACAAAATCTGATCAGAGAGAGAGAGCATAGGTTCTAATATAGTTGCTGGAACTTTATTGATGAGGAGAGAATGGCACACACCAAACACAACTTGAATTTTATGAAAAAAGGGAATTCACTTAATAGTAGACGACTAGCCCTTATTCATAGAAGAAAAAGGCCAGCATTCCTTCACTAATCAACTTAACTACCCTATTTGTTAAAAAGCTCATTAACATTCCCCCCTTATCCTAATTACATGAAAAAAGGGAATTCACTTTATAGTTGATGACCAGCCCTTATTCATAGAAGAAAAAGGCCAGCGTTCTTTCACTAATCAACTAAAGTACTTAACTACCCTATTTGTAAAAAAACTCTTAAACATTCCGCCCTTATCCAAATTACACCATGAATTTAAGATTGCACAAAATAGACTAATCCTAATAAAGTTAAAACCTGTCTCAGACTGTTGTCCGACAGCTGGAACTGAACCCTCTCTTGGTGGATCTATCAAGTGGGTCTTACATGGACTTGATTGTGTGTTAGTCCTGCAGAGAGCCTGCTTGTGTCTGTGTTAACAGAGACCACATTTTGTATGCATCCTCGGAGTACCATAGTTAAGAAAATTCTTATAACTGGCTCCAAAATTAAGTGATTGAAATGTTCCAAATTAAGGATTGTAATTGCCCAATTAAGGGATTGTAATTATTCATACTGCCATAGTCAGAATAAAAAAGATCTATGTAAGAGGATGAATACTCACATTGAGTTCATCCAGTTTTATTAGAAATTCTATTAGTTGTTACATTTTGTTCCATCATGTGGAAATGACATCGTATGAGAGGCCATCGACACTTTCTCTTCTTCTTTGTGTATATGCTAGTGAGTGTGGGAGATCAAAAGGCCCACCTGTGATCATCTGAAGTCTCCGTCTTGGTATTCTTAGGCTTGACTGAAGTTACAGAAGCTAACTTTTTGAGGATCATATAATGGTCAGCATTCATGAAGGGCTGTGATCAAACCATGGCCCACCTGTGATGATTTCATAATCAAATAGGAGCATCATCTTGCTTGTCTAGATATTCTAGTTTTTTGGAGATTTTTTTTCAGTGTTTTTGGAGCACCGGAGGTTGGCCATCTGACTAGATTTGTGTCGTTAAATTTTTGGGACTGTTCTTAATGAGAACCATCTAAATATAAGGATTTAAGAAAATTTTGACAAAACTTGTTTTAAATCAAGTGTTTTTAAGTTTCTGAGATTTGATTTAGCTCTGATATGATATTGGGGACTATTGTGGACCCCACAAACCTTTTTTACTGGAATTGAGGTCATTTGACCTTATTGTTTTGATTTGTGTGACTGGTTCACATAACAGTGCCGCCTTAGACCTCCCAATATCAGATGTCTCTAAAGAGACAGTGCCATCATCTGATCCCTTATCTGGGATTTCTAGACACTGTTTTGTGGATTCCCCCTTATTTTCATTGATTCACTGCCGAGACCTGATCTAGGATTTTCAGCCCCTGTTTAGTGGATTTCTGCTTTCAAGGGTTAAGTCATCGTGCGGTCTACATACTGCTGATATTTATCGTAGAAATGGACAAATCTGATATAAAAATGGTTTGATTTATGGGGAAGAAGTATACTTCATGGGCTTTTCAATTTCAAATGTACCTTAAGGAAAAGTAATTGTGGGGACATATCTGTGGATCTGATCCTGAACTCACAGACCAGAATAAGATGGCCCAGTGGGAAACTAAGGATGCTAAGATCATTAGCTGGATTTTGAGTTTGGTTGGATCTCCTTTTCTAAATTTTTTTTTTCCGATCATACAAAACTTTCAAAGAAATGTGGGATTATCTGAAAAGAATATATAATCAAGATAACTCTGCTTGGTGATTTCTGTTAGAACATGAGATCGATCAATTTGATCTTAGATTTCTTGTGGGTTCTAGTTTGAAAGGCATGGACAGTAGAGGGATGAATGTAAGAATTTAGATCTTACGTTTCTGGGAAAAAAAAGTTAGGGAGTTGGATCTTACCTCCTGAGGGATCAAAACTTGTTCTGGTGCCAACTGAGGCCATCCAAATTAGCAAGAAGGAATATGGGAAGACCTCATGCCAAGGGACTCGCTCTTACGTATCTCAGAGCTTTCATGCAATGGAGAAAGCAAAGAAGGAAGAAGAATTAAAAAGAAAAAAGAAAAAGAAAAAGCAATTAAACCAATTTCTGTTCCAGAAAGAAAAAAGAAATTGAAAAACTGATCGCAGTGTCAGGAGCCTTTTATTCTTTTTTATTTGTTTCTTAATAGAAAAGTAACCGTAGATGCTATTCTATCCATTAATCTAATATCTATTAAACCATAACCTTTAATTTATAAATCCTTTACATTATAAGTAAAGAAATAAAACCTAATTAATTTAAGTAAGAACTATCATCCAAAGTAGGCTTTAGCCACAACACGTCTATGTCAAAAACACCCACCAAGAGTCTAGTTCAAATGTTTTAGTGGAGCTTGTCTCGGCTGGATCTGGCTGGCCTGTGCTGGGCTCTACTGGGCCTGTCAGTCTTGGTTCTGTCCAAAATGGGCCTCATGAACTTGGGTCTGGCTCAGCTGACCCGTGCATGCCTAGTCTGGTAGGCCTGGCCAGACTCAAGGGCATGAATGCATCAAATGTTCTACTTGTTTCCCATAATATTTGATTCATACCCATAAGATTCAATCATTCAAATTGTAATATTTGCTCCTGGCATTCTTCAAATTGATCTATTTTTAATTATGGACCTGATGTGATCTTTAAGATACAAATTTACCACAAGTGCACGGGTGTCTAAGGATAGGCAATGGTAAGTATGGATCGAACCCACAGGGGGCTAATTAAAGAAACTTTTAGATGAAGGAAACTAATTAACTAACAATTAAGGAAATTTCTAAAAATAAAAGCAAGCAACTAATTTAGAAGGATGAAAACTACCAATTAATGAAAGTGATTAGAGCATAAGAATCCATTAAGTGTCTACGAATTGTTCTAATTTTTACTTCAAACCAAAGACAGATCAAGGTTTTTGACTTGGAAAATCTAACTTTAAAAACTCTTTTTAATTATAAAATCTGAAATCCAAGACTTCCTTAACCTCATAAAAGAATAAAAATAATCTAAGCAGTGTCCATTAAAAGTAAGCATAAACTATCAAAAAGATCCAAGTCCTAAGCATAGCCTATCAAACCAAAGCACGGATAGTCAAAAATCAATTTTTATTTTTAGAAGTTAAGAATGGAGGTTTGCCTAGGGCATGAAGACAAGTCTATTAATCATGAAGAACATAACATATGCAAACAAGTTAGAACTACTAGACAAATAAAACGTAATCATTTATCTTCATCCATAGCCCCAATCAAAGGATTTGGCCCACCATTGCAAAGAAGATGAATTGATTTGTCATTAAGAAAAGCATCTTTACAATCTTCTCCTTCAAGTAATTGCTTGGACAAGGCCCAAACTACCCAAAATAAAAAATATGGAGAACTAGAACTATATCTAGAACTAGAAGAGGGGAGAGAGGGAGAATGGACGTCCCACATTATGAAGGACAATGGCTTGGGATATCCTACGCTAGTGGCCTCCTTTTATAGTTTTGCACACCTCCTTTTGCTAAGAGTTGTTTTCTTCTTGAGATGATTCTTGGCTTAGCTTTCAAAAAGCATCTCACTTAAGCAACAATTTGAATTGGAGACGATTTGTTGCTAATGATAGTATCTCGAGCTCCCAGTCTTACCAAATTGAACTCCTCAAAGATCTCTCATGGTGCCAATTTTGAAAACTTTTTGCAATTTCCGCATAGAATTGTAACAACCAACTCCTCGAGGTCATATCTACCTATAGCTTTGATTGATGCAATCTTGGGATCTACGGATATCTACTCGAAAAGAGCTTTTCAACGGTGGGTAGATTGCACTGATTCGACGCTCAGTTTGAGAGTAATGGCCATTTTAAGTTGCTGCCCTTGAAAAAATCCGGAAATAATTGTGCAATTATTGAGCTTCCATGTGTTGTACGTGCAAGGCTTGCGGGACCCACCTTATGGACGTCCATGGCTGACTTGGAATTTTCCCTCTCTTGCTTTGCTTGCCACTTTCCTTCTTTGCGTGAAATTCCTTCTTGAAACTTTGACCTTTTCAAACTTCTTTGCGAACTTTTTATTTTTCTCTTCCTTCTTGATTTTGAATTTTACAATTAGTAGGCCAGTGTTTTTAAAAGCACGAGGCGCATCACGGCGCTAAGGTCTCTTGGGGCCTAGGCGCCAAGGTGCAAGGCGAGGCGCGGGCTTCATGGAAGTGAGGTGCATATTGTAGATAAAAAATATATGTTTTGGTATAGACAGATAATTCGCAAATTAGAACAAAAAAGGCAAGGAATATTAGAAGAATTCTAAACATTCAACAAGCAGCAGCAGCAGCAGCTAATTCCCATCCATTTACATAAACAGCTGCAGAGAAAAAAAAAGCAGCAGTAGAAACAAGCAGAAGTAGCAGCAGCAGCAAGAACACCATCAAGACAGCTGCAGAGAAAAAAAGCAGCAGCAGAAACAAGAAGTAGCAGCAGCAGCAAGAACACCATCAAGACAGCAGCAGAGATCACCAAAACAAGAAAAATAGAATGCAGCAAAAGCTTGAAAAAATTACAGCAGCAGAACAAAAAAAAAAAAAAAAAAAAAGCAGAAAAAAAAAGCAGCAGCAGCTAAACAACAAAAATAAAACATGAGTAAGATGATGATGATGTTATGAGAGAGAGAGATGAATGAAAATGTATGAGTAAGATGATGATGATGATGTTGTGAGAGAGAGAGAGAGAGAGAGAGAGAGAGAGAGAGAGGAGTTACTGAGAGAAACAAAAAAAAAAAAAACCAGCAGCTGAAGTTGGGATGAAAAAAAAAAAAAATACCAGACACCAGTGGGCGCCGGACGTCGTAGCTTTTTTTTCCTCCGGACGTGAGAGGAAGCAGCAGAGGACACCGGACGTTGTAGCTTCCTCCTCCTCCTCTCTCTCTCTCTCTCTCTCTCTCTCTCTCATCCTTTTCCCCCTTTTTTTTTCATCCGATGAAGCTAGGGCTTCTGCCGTTTTTTATTTAAGTGAGAAAAATTGCATTTAGCCCCTTCATTTTTTTCGTTTTCATTTAAAGCTGCCTGCTGAAAACAATCAGGCGCACGCCTGCTGTGCCTCGCACCTGGACATTAGGCGTGCGCCTTGTGCGCATATTCGTCGCCTGTTCGAAGTCGCCTCGCCTACCCATACATACATGAGGCGCAGCAGTTGCGCCTCACCGACGCCTAGGTGCGCCTTTTAAATCATTGTAGTAGGCAACAAACAAAGCTTTCCAAGTCTGATTTTTCCTTTCTTGCATGAGATATCCAAAATTCTCTTCCCATCTTTGACTTTCCAAAATTCTCCAAAGGATGACAAGAATGAAGTGTGTCCACGATATGAAAGATGTCTCAACTTTGATGTCTCTCACATCTCACCAATGCGGGTCTCACTCTTGATTTCTCCTACCCAAATAAAATTATGTAATCTCAATAATACTCAAGCGTGAGGAATTTGGATGGACTATGCATGGGACCCTACATGCCTACTTAATGCACCAAAAATACCCAACTTTCCAAAAATAGCACATAGTGTACTCAAAATTACTAGGTATGCATTAGTGAGAAAAAAAAACTACTTTTGGGTTGATGAACGAGATGAAAAACCCTAATTTCACAAAAGTCATGCAATGTAATGAATTTTGACCAAATTTGACCATATTTCCCAAAATAGCCCCAAATGCATGAAATCATGAAATTGAGTATAATTCTATGCAATTAACCCTAATCAAGCCCAGAAATGCACATGAAATAATGACAATATGACCTAATTTTGTGGACTTATCAGGACCTTATGTTTTCAAATGCTTTCCTACCCCTCTTTTCAACCCACTAAAGGTCATTGAAATAGATTCATCTCTGCAGATAATATTGCTGATTGTGCTTCAAGGAGCAGTAAGGGAAGTCTTCATGATGGCAAACATGAACTAGTGGTCCCTGAACAATTGTTGGAGAACTCAGCAGCACAGGCTTGTGTTGTTGTTGCCAATGATATGCCAAATGAGTCAAACAGTGAAAATGCAAAGTTCTCTTTAAAAGATATAGATGCTCCACCAACTGTTCCACAGAAGATGTCGTGCCATGCAGTGTTGTCAGGAGAGCCGGTTCTTACACACGGGCTGATAATGGGATTGCATCCAGAACAGATGGTTACATCTGGTAATTCAAATATTAGTTCTGAAAAGAGTGATTCTGATTCAAATGGGCAGGAATTACTAAAATCTATGATGAGTTTCTTGCTTCCACAAGCACTTCCGTTACTCAATAAGACCTCAAAGAAGAGAAGGGCAAGTGCTGGGAATGCAAACACTCATTTCACTAAATGTGACCCTCAGCTGAATTTGAAGGAGATGAAGTCTCAGTATAGAAATGGGGAGACCCACTCCCTCACTGATATTGTATCTCAAGGTACAGGCGTTCAATTTTGTGCAGAATTGCTCAGTAAATGTTTAGATTGATTCTTTTAAGTTTGCATATTGAGTATGATGTGGACCATATACTTTAAATATTTTTTAATGATAATTCCTCTGGATATGGGTGTGGCAAGACTTTAATTATCTTTTATTGATAAATCCTCAGGATATGGGTATGGCAAGGTCGGTCACAAGCAAAAGTACGTTCTTGTAAAAAAAAATCCTGAACGGTATTAGAACTTGGGTCGTAACCCATTTTTCATAATGCACCCAAGTTTTATACAACATGTATGTCTAGATTATATGTCATTAAGATTCTGCTTGGTAAAGAAATATCTTATCCTCACATTTATTTGAGTATTTAACTTATGTACTTCAGTTTTTGTAAATTCAAGTTACATGGGTACATAGGTTTAGAGTGGAGTCATATTGGACTTTCTAAAATGAGTTCCATGATGTTGATTTCAATGATAGCGTGTAATGGGGTCTTTTGATTGACGAATAATGAATTTTCTTTTTGTGCGTTCATGGATGTTTGGTATTTTTCGACGTTGGGCCTATCTTTCAAATATTCAAATTGCTCAGAAGATGTTCCACACTTCAATCTGACATTGACTAATTCACTCAAAATGGAGCAGTATTCACCACTGAATTAGAAATATTAATTATATTTATAGGTATATGCCCCTCTTCAAGAACAGCTAAGCTGGGGGTGTGGGATTGGACTGGGGTGCATTTGCATTTGGAGGCACGCTTGCCAGGGTGGGGGATGGTGGTTGGGTAAAGCAATGAAAAGGTCTCTATGACATAGAAGTGTCTAGCAAATGAGGACTGTCACATCATTTTTCATCCTTGGTTTAAGGGCCTTGTATATAGGGAGATCCAATTAACCTAGGACTGTGAGGCAGGCCACGCAAAATATCAGCGGTTTATACATTTCAAAATTTTGAAGCCCAGAATCACTACCCCATATGATTGGGTGGGGGTCAAGGGTGAAACGTTTCTTCCTTGCCTTGGACTGCACATAGTGTTATAAAATCATTTCACAAAATGATTGGATAAGGGTCAAGAGAATCCCAGAATCAACACCCGTTTTTCTTCTTATTCTTTGTTCTTCTCCTGCTTTTCTATATTATTTGGTATCTCTTCACAAAAACCCTAGATCTACAATCATCTGAGGTCTAACTTATAGAACTAATAGAATTTATCCTGTCAGTGGCTGTAAAACTTACGCAGCTTTTAATGATACAGGGAGCTTGGAAATTGTGAAGTCAGTTATACCAGACAGTCTTGAGGATGACCAAACTGGATGTGATGTTACAAATGAGAGACTATTGCATTTTAGTCTTGCTCAAGCTGATGATACTCTCTTTGATAAAAAATTATGCAATGCAGATGTGTTAGGGTTGTGTGGTGATGCTGATGCGGGTAAGGAGTTCTCAGATATCTATTGTGAAAATGGTGCATATAATGGAATCATTCATGAAGAAGTAGAAATGCTGCTAGAGGATGGAGAAAATCTTATATCTGATTCTCCTATACATTGTACCCCTCCCAAGAACCAGATACCTTCTGAAGAAGGAACTGATAATGAATGCATGAAGGGGTTTGAAGATGATTTACATACTGAAGTACAAAATATTTTTCTGTCTAATGGTTTTCCAGATAACCCTGGTTTTAGAAATAATAAAATCACAGTTGGTTCTAGTCTTGCTCCTTTGTCTTCAAATGCTGAATGGTTGGAGCAGGGTCGTCCTACTTCTACAAGGAATTTGGGAATTGCGGACAGTGAAGTTCTTGAAAGCGTCACAATACGAACTCACTGTGCGCATGATTCTCCAGGCACAGATGCTAAAGTAGTTCTTCATCAACACCACCTAGAAAATTCTGATGTTGACAAATTACCCTTAATAATAGAAACAAGAGGTGATGGAAATGAAGATGGTGTAGGTACTACCTACGTTCCACTAATGACAGTCAATGGCAAAACTGCTGCTGTCACATTTGATGCCTCTGTTGATGCCGCCACTTCAACTGGTTATTACAGCCTTTCATCTCATCCTTCTAGAAAGAACAATGGTCCACTTGCAGATATTATAGTCTGTCGGAATATCAAAGACAGTGGCAACCTTGAGACATTTTCTGCTACGGGCTCAGCGGAAACTGATCAAGCTATTGCTGCTGACAAACATATATGTCAAATTTTGTTAGCCAATGAAGTCAAGCTGGATAAGGAACACCTGCCAAAGGTTATTCCTGAACCTGAAGGCTTGTTTAGTGCAGCTCCGTTGGCATGCCATAGTCGTGCAAGTGTTATCCAGGCTGCTGAAGACAGCCGTTCTCAAAATTCTTGTGATCATTCTGTTGCATATTTGAAGGGACATCAAGTGGATGCTGTTGTCAATGAGCTGGTTGCGTCTTACAGAACTACGTACGTCAACAATACCATGCCATGTTTCCAGAAGCAGGAGAAGTTTTTATCCCATACAAGGGGGAGTGTTGATGAAGCTAAACTTGGCTCTGCCAATCTTCTTTCTGACAGCAAGTTGCATCAGAGTAATCTGGGGCTGGATGAGTCCTTTCAAGAAGTGCCTAAGCCTAGTAATGAGTTAGAGGGTGCTTTTGAGGCTGTTGGCTGCTATGTGCACTCAACTCCTGTCTTGTCTATATTGTTAAGAAGGAGGGGAGATGATATCCAAATTTGTGTTCTCTGTGGCAGTTTGGAAGATAATGATGGAACTCTTTTCATTTATAAGCTGTCAACAAAGGGAGTGGAGGAAGATTGCCCTTCGTTTCTGGGTTACACATCAATCATGTTGCCTCCTTCTAAGAACACTTTCAATAGAGATGTAATTGGGATCATACTACATTCATATTATATTGTTAAAAATGATTCTTTATCTTGAAGTGTATCATGCTCTTTTGGTTTTTCTGCATGCGATTTGACTTTGGGATTTCTTTTTTCAGATTTCTTTTGAGAGGTCTGGAATACAATTTACTGCTGATGACCGGTGCCTTGTTTTACTAAACAGTATTAGGGTACCTTGTTGCAGGTTTTATATTGCACTCTTCCTTTTCACTGGTTGTGACAGCACAAGTATTCTTTGTCAACTGACTGATGTTGTTGATATTAATTTAATGTGTCTCAGGGAACAAAGTATCAATTGTTTGTGCTTGGCATGCACGTCTGACTGCTGTGATGAAAATGCTGTAAAAGTAGTGCGTGTACAGCCTGGTTATGTTTCAGTTGTGGTCAAGTTGACAGCAACTGAGAGTGTTTACTGTATTCTGGTATGTGAACCATGCTACCTTGTTGCTGTTGGAGAGAGTGGAAGGCTGCATGTGTGGATCATGAACTCGTCATGGAGGTGACTAATCTCTGAAACATAGATTCACTCATAGTTTCATCTTAGGCTTATTGTGAGAGGAGCACATGGTTTGACTTTTTTTTTTGTCCTCAGTTGCATTATCAAACTTCACGCTCAGCGACTTAGGCTTAACATTTCTTGGAACCAACTTTTGTCACTTCAAACATCCAATATCTTGAGTGTGAAAGCTTACTTTTAATCTTATTAATATTTGACTCCACTTGGTCGCTAGTTTATTTATTTAAGTTGTGACTTGTTAAGCTGATCTCAGATTTATGGGATGAGGCTTTGATGATGATGACTTGTTTTAATATATATATATACCTATATATGTAAATGTATATATATGTATGTATGTATGTATATTAACTACTGTCCAGAAGAAAGGCCAATATTGTTCTGTCACGAACAGGTCATTTCACCAAATTTATGGTGCTCCTGGCCTTTTTTGGGGCATGCATTTTATGGTTTTTGTGTTTTTTTTTCCCTGACATCCTCCTTTCTCAGATCTAACAGTTTATGTAGTCTTGAGACTATCGGTATTTATTGATTTTTTTCTTCTTTTTTCTTCATTTTCATTTTTAATTAGTTTCGTGGGTACTCACCGAGGATGGAAACTCATTGGGCCCTGACTTAAACTTGCACTCCTCGCACTCGACACACGACAGGTCTGATTTATGAGACCGAGACTGCCCTGTGATGTGTATGAGTCAGGTTAGGTTTCACTATCGTCTATGATGTAGGGATACTTCAAAATGGGTTACGTATCTTGTCGTTTCATATCATATCCAATACTAAACTTTTTGTGTAAAATCTGTGTCCCTACCGTGTATATGGCGTGTCCTTGCCGTATCCATGCCGTATATGTGCATCATAGACTATCATTAGTTTTTTAATTCATTTTACTTTAAAATATTAGAAAGAAGAATGTATATAAAACTCCTCCATGTGGCTGGACTCTACTTTCAGCTGAGCACTCTAACTTGTTAAAATGCCCATTACTGTGCTACACAAACTTTATGTATCATAAACTATTAACATATATGTAAATTAGTTATAAACAGTGCAGCCTGAATGCTCATTGCGCTCAACTTGGTTTATAATCTATAAACACTATTTGCCTTGAGCCTGACAAAACCAATACCAAACCTGCCTTTTATTGAAGTTAAACTCGACTTGTTGCCATCCCTGCCTCTCGCATGCATCCATCCTGGGACCTCTTCCCTAGTGGGAGAATGCCTTGCCATGACACTTGTCTCATGGTAATGTATTCTACTTATTGAAACTTACTCCCGATAGCTTACTTTTATGATGCTTTATGATACCTAGTCGTTAATTATTTAGACTTAAAATTTTATTTGGTTACATCAACTCGGAATAGTTCGCATATTTGGGACATTCTGGCTTCCTTATATCCTCTTTTAGAGATCCTTCTCCTTCGCTAAAATTTTTTACACTGATTTTTATTTCTTTCAGTGCTTGAGTTGAGTTGACAACTACACTGAATGATGGTGTAATTTAATTAATTTTGTTTCACACGTGCAGTTTGGCAGTAGATGATTTCTTATTACCAAGTTTTGGTTACATTTTTCCTTCTATATTGGAGTTAAAAAGGATACCAAATTGTGCTTCTCTGGTTGTTGGTCATAATGGCAGCGGATGCTTCGGCTTATGGTACAAATTATTCTAATTACAAAAGCTCGTTTTTAGTTATTTATTTATTCTGGTTTTAAATTATTTCTTTCTTTGATTGAACTTTGTGCGTTATGGACCTCTTAATACCGACAGGCATCCATATGCTAATGCACTGTATACATATTTAAATGCCAAAGAGTCTTCTGTAATCTCTTTTGTTCTGCTTTCGAAGATATATGATGACAAATATGTTGTTGTTGCTGTTTATTATTATTTTTTTTTATTTTTACGTTGGGCTTATTCCAATGGTTTAGCATATGCTGGAGATATTAAGAGATGCCATTAGTTCTTCTATCTGTACCATCTACATCATTTTCTAGAGGATTCTGATGTTGCAAGCCTTGTATAGTATCATTCCATTCAAATTTAAATCTATTTTGTGAGAAAGTGGTGAACCACTGTTCCATCAATTACCAAACTCATTATCAACCTTCATAACAAATTGAGTGATATGCTATCGACATTTGTAGCTAAATCTCAACATAATCAATCTCTCCAACCAACCTTGACATTGTGGACTCTTTTGTAATTACATAAATATATATATATATATATTTTGTAAATACGAGAAATTAAATTAGGCACATATATGGGAGTGGTCACCCAATTGGAAAACAACCATATTATTTTCTGTCATAAGTTAGAGAATAGGACTTATTTATAACATGAAAGATGTTGGGGGACCTTGGTGTAAATATGAAAATGTTGAGGGACTCTTTTGTAATTTGAAGAAACTAAAATCTAGTAACGTAGGAATGGTCGCCAGTCCTAAAGGTGTCTATCATTCTTCTATTCCTGTCTCTAAATCTCTTTCTTTCTCTTCCTTTTCTTCTTTCTGCCCTTTTTCATTTTCTAAGATACCCAACGTTAGAACCCTAGATCTAATCCAATCTAGGGTTCCAACTTGGCATCAGAGCCTTTTGCCTAGTAGAAGACTCGCATAAGAAGAGATCTAGTGGTCTAGATCTATTTTTTCCAGGAGGTTTGGATTGATCCAACCCCAGCCGAACACAACTACATGTTTGGCTGGGAGTAGGTTGTTTGTTTCTGCAGTCTGGGTGTCCGGGAATGGGCTGGAAATGGACTGCTCTGGTTCAGGTCTGATGTGTGTTTGACGCATGGACAAAGGACAGAAGGGTCCAGGTTGGTGTGTATTGCAGTCGGTGATTGGCTGTTCATTTGTTGAGTGGTGGTGGCTGTTTGTTAGTGTGGTGACTATTCGTTTAGTATATGGTTGTTTCAGTTTGGTGGCTGCTGTTTGTTTGTTAGTTTGTTGTCTGCTGGCTTGTTCTAGGATTGGTTGTGATTGGCAGACGTGTTAGTAATCGGTTGATGTGTGTTGCTGTCAAACAGTTGTTCTTCTAACAGGTTGGTGATTACTTTTCCAAATTCTTTTCTTTTTGGATTCATCAAATTGGTAACTAATTGGAATCTCACTTCAAATGGAGTCCAAGGGGGAAAGCTCCACAGGATCCAGTCAACAACTTCTCCCTAATGTTGTTAATCCTAATCTCAACACGTTGAAAGGGTTGGGCCGGTGATGCTAATTAGATCAGGTTTTCTTATTTGGTTAGGATTGTGATTTAGGGTTATCTTCTATTGTGTGTTTTCTATTTTGGTTAGGACTCTTTATTTAGCAGGTTTGCTTAGGGTTTTCCTTCATATTTGTGAATGTAATTGAATTTAGTAGAGCACAATATACATAGTATTTTCTTGTGTTCCCTCTTTTCTCTCCTCCCTTCTCCCTCAACATTTTGTTCTCTGATTATACTATATATTGAGATGAATAGAAAGCCTGAAAGGCATGGTTAATTTTTCAAATCTTTTGAAAGTGACATTTTGTACCTTTCATGCGAAACCCTTAAATCTTTCCAATCTACAATTTCATTTCCTTTCTTGCCCTTCTAGATTAAATCCTAGTGGATGATCCATAACTTCCTCTTGTAAATCACTAAATCACCTAAGAAATGCATTCTTCACATCTAACTAATACAAGGGCTAAGAAAAAATTGCAGACACAGACATTAACTTTAGCAGGACATAATTTTTCCACAAAAGAAAATGTTTTGAGATAGCCATTCCCATCAAGTGGGCTTTCTCCCTTTTGGTTGATCCATATGGATTGTTTTTCCTTAAGGGGTTTAGTAGGACTTAATTTTTCCACGAAAGAAGAAGTTTTGAGATAGTCATTCCCATCAAAGGATCCATAAGGATTGTTTTTCCTTAAGGGGCCTTTGGCAATTTACTAGTACCAAAAAGTTAAGTATGTGACAGTTGAGTTTTTCACTTTAATGTGTTTGCTGGTAGTTACTAGTATTAGTGACTAGAACCATGATAGCACTGTATAATACAAGGAAAAAGTAATTACTGTTGCACTATCATGATGGAGTGGTATTGTGTTTGGCAGTTCGGATTCCCTGTTTACTATTACATGGAACTGTCTAATACATGCCCGCGACTCCATCGCAGGGCCCACATAATGATATCCAAATCGTTCAAAATGAATATCATTCCCTCTAATGATATATTCTAAACTTTCAGTTCAGTAAAAGGAGATGAGCGGTGGTGATGAAGACACGTCTGGATCCTCTATTGTATCTATTAAATGTGGACTTAAAAGTCTCTGGGACTGCATCATTGGGCCCACATAATGATAATCCAACCATTTAAAATGAATACCATCCCCTTCAATGATTTATCCTAAAATTTCAGGTCAATAGAAGCGGTTCCCGCGCAAGATGAAAATACGATTAACTCCATGTAAAGGCCGAGTCACTTTTCCAACGATGTGACATTTTACTTCCACCTACTATACAAGTTAATTTACAAAAAAGCCCCTAAAGTGCACCTAGCAAAATTAGGCTTGTACAACCCTAGCGCCTTAAGTTCTGAGATGGCTTGCCACCTAGGTTGTGGTGCTTTAACTATGTTGGGCTTAATAATTCCTCTACTAAAATATTGTTTTGTTGCTCTATTCGCCATGCAAGTCTTCCTAACATAATACCTTTGTTTCTTTCAGGGACATTTCTAAGCGTATCATTATAGCAAGGTTTTTTGGTTCTGGTTCAATCTTACAAGCCCTTCCAGTTGGCTTGTTCAGTTGGCAAACAACAAAATGTAAGGTAGATGGGCATATCAAAGAGATAAAAGCAACAACAGAAATGGGGTCTTCAGGTGCTGATGCTCATAATGGCGATCTTCCACTGAATGGGGAAGATATAGCTGTCTGGCTTCTTGTCTCTGCTGCTTCAGATTTTGATGCCGAGCTTAGTCCATCAATCAAATGCGACAAAAGTCCAATTGGATGGTGGAGATTGGCTTTGCTTGTGAAAAATACGGTGATCATGGGAAGCATATTGGATCCAAGGTGCTCTTGATATGTGTTTCCTTAACAAAAATTTATTTGCATTGCTTTTCATCTAAAAATTTGAGTCCCAACCACCCAAGGACAATACAACTCAATTAGGACTTTGAGTTTTGTTCAACCTAGATGAATTAGCGAACAACAATTCTAACAATCACCCCCTTTGGCAATTCGTGAACAAAACTCCTAAAACAAAAAACAGTTCTACTAAGACATAGAAAGAAAACCTAGGACGAAACACTTCAGATCTGAAGAGAAATCTGCACAATCCTGCATGAAATAAACCTTGGCAAAGATCCATAAAATCATAGAAAGGAGAAATGAAGAAATGCAAAGTTCTAAATAAAATTCTAATTCTAAATGTTGACTGCACGGTAAAAGAGTAATAGCAAAGTAAACTACCACAACAGCTACTCCCCCCTTTTGTCACAGAATCGACAAAGCAGCACTAAAGGGTGAGTGAAATGGACATAAAAAATAATGAACCTTAAACAGTTAAATGGAAGTTCAGTAAAAAGAAGCGATGCAAGGAAATTAGAAACAGTTAGGAACCAAAAGAAGCAACTTGACGGAGCAGTATCGGTGTTGACGGAGGTGGTTAAACATCTCATTCAGTTGATTCCGAAGGTTAGCAAATCCACTTGTCACTGTGTCTTCTAACTGCTCAATTTGGAGAGACTGATCATAAACTGCATGTTCGACGACAAGAAGTCGATTTTCAATCGAGTCTTCATCATCTCATTGGCTTGGACGCGGGCTGGCTCCCCCTGAACGCGATTATGCACATGAGTATCAGACATAGATCTGGTCCGGCGATCAATCTTTTGCCTTTTAGAGATAGGCAGTTCATGTTGATATACTTGGCATCTAGCCTCAAGCGACAATTTGCAAATCATGGCACCAAACTGAAGGGAGAGTTTTCTAGTCTTATTGAAAATCCGTAGCATAGAGGCCAGAATAGTTTGTGGAACATCCACAGAGGTGCCTGTGGCCAAAGAATAGAGGAGACAAGCTTGAGGATAGAGAAGGTCAGAGGAATGACCTCTTGGCTCTATGTTATTATAGACAAAAGTGTTCAGCAACCGGTAATCTGTGGTGAGGCCGGATATCTTGAGAACAGGAGGAACCCAAACGGTGGGTTCCCCACAGAGAGCGGTAGCCACCTCATCTGGCTGAAACCCAGGGTTGTTTGGATCAGGAAAGGGATATGATGAACGAGCTGGTCGCCGAATATCTAGTAGAGTAGCAATCCGATTGGCATCCACAGAGATTGTCTTACCTCTAACATAAGCCTTGAACCCATTATCTTGAACTTCAAACATGTTGTAGTAAAATTCACGGACCCGGTCCTCAAAACATTCATTAACTAAATTCATCAACGTTATGAGATGGTTACGATGAAGCCAATGTAAGAATCTGGTAGAAGTGAAATCTGTTTGCACTACGATTCTCTAAAAAATGACCTTTCTTTCTTTGAATTCAGAAGCAAAAAGATCAGCATCCACGTGAAGGTTTGAAACAACCTACTAATTTAAGCCTTAACACAGGCTAAGGTCTTTTCTCAGATTATTATATGCAATTTAAACCAGACAAGTTTAATAATAAAATTCAGTCACCACACAAAAAGAAGAGGCACATAATTTTTACGTGGAAAACCCTACACGGGAAAAACCCACGGGCCACAGAAAGCAATACACTATAAAAACGAAGATTACAAATAACTCACAAGACCTTTGACCTAGTTGAAACTCAACCTAAGGGATTGTGAAGTACTCGTCGACGACCCGCCGTTCACCTTCCACGTGCTTGCTTGAAACCCCCTTCAAGGTGCTTGAGAGAAGGAGGAGAAAGAATAAAGCTTCAGCGCAGTCTCCCTTGCAAGAATAACCCACAAAACTCTCTTGAATGAAAGCTCAATACCTGAGAAATTTTGATTGCTCAAATTAATTCAATTGTGGTTGCAAGGGGTCTTTAACTAGCCCATGGTTCATGCACAAGACTTGTTGTAGGGAAAGAAGAACTCTTAGATGAAGTATGGAGAGTCAGCATGGAAGAGTCCTTAATGGACAAAAACGCCCAGCTCGCTATAGCGAGCATAGTTTCTGTCTGCGCAATTCTGAAGCTCGCTATAGCGAGACCAGCTTTTGTCTGAAGATTCTGTTCGCGCAGTAAAATTCCAGGAGGACTCTTAAGGTGTCTTCAAATGTGAATAGAAGTCTTTATGGCTTGACTTAGGTGTCCACATACTATCGTCCACTGTCAAAAGTCCCTACACATTCCTTTTCTAAAAAAGAGAAAATACAACGCAATTAGGACTTTGAGTTTTGTTCAACCTAGATGAATTAGGCATTCAACAGTCGTTTGTTGTTGCTTTGAAGGTCTCTTATAAAAGAATTGAGGAAGAAATATAAGCCTTAACTCACTTATCCAACTAAGGACCTTTCTTAGAAGTATGATCATGCTTCTAAATGTATTGGATGTTTTACCAGAATGGAAACTTACTTTATGCTATGTTTAGTGTGGTACAGACAGGAATTGTAAACAAAAGGTGGTGTATTGTTTTTCTACCTCTTTTGTGACTTTCTTTTATTGGCCTTCTCATTGATATTGACTTGCGGTAGACAATATTGGAATAACTCTTCTAGGTGTCTGGCCATTTTTGATGTATGGATAAATTGGTGTGTAATGACACCATAAATTAGCTCCTAGCTATAAAACATTAGTTGATAGAAACACTACTTGTTTCTCTTACCGATGTGGATAATGAGCATGAACAGATGGAATGCATCATGGCCCAGGCTCTGAAATTCATGAATAATTATGATCATGAACAAGAGAGTCGTACCCCAAACTCCAAACCAGCAGATTATCAGACATCTACTTTATTCATTCTAGTTGTTAGGTTCAGTTGTGCTCCACCGAGTGCATATGTGCCCCCGCGTGCGCGTATGTGTGTGTAGATAAATATTGATATATTATTATAACCCATTTTGAAAACACTCCTTTCTGCTCCCCTATTACATGACCCCACAACATTTGTACCTGGAAAGTCTGTGGTGGGACTTGAACACAAGACGTAATTATTTCTGTATTTAGTTCAACACTTTATCAGATTCAATTATCCATTCCAGTTATGTGCTGTAAAAAAACTACTAAGAAAACCTATAGCAGTTGTAATAATATTATTGAACATTGAAGAATTTCTTATTATTTAGAAACTAGAGTTTCTGGTTTCTGAAGTCTGCAGAAATCTTAAAGTTTCTGAAACATGTTTCCTTTGTTTTCCATCAATCAACAATTTCTGGTCACTATGGTGATAGGCGACTTCAAAATGATAAGACAAACATTGAGTTACAGATTCTAGAATATCATGGAAGTCTTCATGGGAATGACTTCATGTATTGGTTAGAAACCATAGAGCGGATTGGGTTTTTTACAACAAAATTTTTTTGGATGATTGTATGGTCAAGTTGGTGGCCATGTAATTGAGGGATCGTGCCTTTCCATATTGAACTCAAGTAAAAACTCTAGGGAGTGATGTGGCAGGAGGAAGGTGACAACAAGGGAGACGATGAAATCCTTAATGAGAGATGCAATTCTTCCAGTGGACTTTGTGTATTCCTTATTCCATTGGCGAATGTGTGACAAGGAGATTGCTTAGTGGAGGAATACGTGGAAGAGTTTCACTAACTCATGGCATGAAATGATCTAAACAAAAGCGAAGAGCAGCTGGTTGCATGTTTTCTTAATGGACTTAGGCCATTAAATGGGCCTCGTCTAATTTTCACCATGAAGTTGCCAAATCTGAGAATAGGATAGTTATCTCTCAACGGAAATATATCCTTGATCTTCTTGAAGAAATAGGAAAATTAGGAGCCAAACCAGTTGATACTCATGATCTGCATTGCAACAATGGTGAACTACTTAATGTTAAAAAAAAAGGTTACTAGAGGCTCATGGAGAAACTGATCTGTCTGACCATCACTAGGCCAGATATTTTCTATGCTGTTAGTTTGGTTAGCCAATTTATGCATGTCCCTAGAACAAATCATTTGGCTGTAGTTCACAGAATTCTTAAATACTTGGAAGGATCATTGGGTCATGGAATCCTGTATAAGTCACATGGCCACATTGATGCAGGACCATGAAAACTAGTCTAATATGATGTACTTGAGATCAAATAACAATCAGCACTTATTATTCAAAATTTAAAATAATGCTAATTTCACCGTAGGATATGCAGAATTTCAAGTTATCAGTTACGCAACAGTGTTAGGCTGTTCACGATCCCACAAATGCTGGCCTTTGAATTCTGATTGAGGTTTCCAATGGAAGACTCGATCTCCACTAGCCTAGGGATCACTGTGTAGACGATCAGAGTATTCTTGATCCTCTCGAAGATTTCAAGAATAGGTTAGGCTCAAATTGGAAATTCAAGGAGTGGGGGTTCGGCCAACTCCGATGGGTCCAAAGGAGGTGTCAGACAAGAGGATTTAAGGCATTGGGGTTTGGCTAATGGGGAATGGGAGAGAGAGGTGTTCTGGCTAGGTGGGAAAGGGGAGATGGGGTTCGGCCAAGGTGGGGAAGTGGTGGAGAGTGGTCAGCTAGGTGGGAAAGTAGAAAAGGGTTTGGCTAGGTTGGACTAGGGTTAGATGGGGTTCATCAAGGTGTGGGGGATGGTGGAGAGGGATCGGTCGATGGGTTCAGGGTTAGGAAAGGATTGGCTATGGTGGCAATGGGGAAGAGGGGGATTGGCTGGGGCAGGGATACCCTTTGATGGATTGGGGCTGGGTTTCTAGAGGAATCAAGTGATTATCGAATATGGATGGAATTGAAAGAAAAAAGAAATCTACTACTGGCCTCAACAAAGAAGACAGAAACAATAGAGATACCTTGAAACTTGAATTAACACCATATTCCAATCACTGGAGAGATATCAAAAGCATAGTTTTCTTATTCATATATTCAGTAACCCTGAAAAGAGAGCATTACAATGAATATATAGTGACTAAGTTAACCCCAGATCCAATCCCAACCATTAAAACACATCAATGGTTAAGATTGAACCAGAACATTACAACTTAATAAAAGTTTCTAAAATTTCCAAAATAACCCAAGACATAAAATAAATTAAATGCAAATTCTAAAGTGGTCGTCCCCCCTATTGGGTTGGACGTCCCACTCAAGTTGAACCCAATGGGCCCAACTTGCTCCAATAGCAGCACATGTACATGTGCATCTTCCTAGAGTGGGGCCTTCTTAATGGCATGCATATGAGGTCTTCTGTCCCTAATCATCGCTGTGTGGGGTCTTCAAATGGTACCTGAGATGTGATCTAGCTTGATCTGACTGTTGGCCTATGATAGAATCTTGATCCTACATTGAACTGCCACCCACAGGTCAACCTCGAACCCCCACTCCACCCCCACTCCCCACCCCAAATAAATATCATACAACCATTTGTGCAGGGGCCCTCTTCTTCCTCCTTTGATAGGTTTGAAACTGCGATGTTCTTGTGTCCTCATCACACATAATGTGAACAGACTACCAATTTTGGTACGCCAAAGGAACATGATAACTTAAATTTGAGTCCCCTCTAGATTAACTACATGTAAATTAGGCATTCCTAAGTTACCCTTGTATTCATACTTTCTTTAAGCCCTTTTCTGTTCATGTAATTGTACATTGTGATTATTAATATAAATACAAGGGCCTCCATCTAAGAGGGCACAACAATGTTACACCAAACCTGAGTTTGTCACATAAGAGCAGAAAGCTTACCCTGATGCTAATTGTGCTGGGTCTCTAATAGATAGAAAATCTACTATAGGTTACTGCACTATGTGTGACGCCCCGGAGTCCCACATCGACTGTAGAGAGGAAAGTGAATGGGATTATATGTAAAGCTTACACCCTTACCTTGCATGAGGCCTTTTGGTGGATTGAGGCCAACCAGAAACGAAACTGTGAGGCCTGTGGGCCAAAGCGGGCAATATCATGCATGCGTATGGGGTGGGGCTTTACAAATGGTATCAAAGCCGACTCTCGACTAGTTTGAGTGTGGGCCACTGCTGTGGTCTGGTGCAAGTGAGCGGGTTTCCATGTGGGCGGGCCAAGAGGGCCGGCAGGCTACTGCACAGGGACGTGCAGCCCTAAGGGGGGTGGAATGTGATGCTTGGGAGTCCCACATCAACTATAGAGAGGAAAGTGAATGGGAATTTATGTAGAGCTTACACTCTTATATTGCATGAGGCCTTTTGGTGGGTTGAGGTCCACCAGAAACAAAACCGTGAACCCCGTGGGCCAAAGCGGACAATATCATGCATGCGTATGGGGTGGGGTGTTACACAATGGTTGGAGGAAACCTTGTGTCTTGGAAAAGTAAAAAAACCAAGAGTCACTGCAAAATCAAATGCTGAAGTTGAGTATTGAGCGGCCACTCATGGGTTCCATGAGTTTATGTGGTTAAAGATACTATTAGAGATATTGGCTTCCAACAGGGTGAACCATTGGTTAATTATTTATACTGGTACACCGATCAAGCTTGCCAGAAATCTAGTATTCCATGAGTGAACGAAACATGTTGAAGTTGATTATCACTTCATCAGAGAAAATTCAAAGCAAAGATGTAGTGCTTTCATACTTACGTATAGATGACAACGTTGCAGACTTCTTGACAAAAGCAGTTGGCGAGACGAGAGCTAGTTAAATGATGCCTTAACCAAGCTAGGCATAGTTAATATATAAGCTCCAACTTGAGGGGGAGTGTTATAAGTCATATCAGGGGCTTCCTTGTAATTAGTATTATCTGTATGGTTAAATGGCATTAAACTAAGTTTTTTTTTAAGAAATACGAGAGGTTGCATAACCTAGTGTGTTAATGACAATCCCTCTCTTCGATAGTTCTCTCCCCCCCTCATCTTTCTTCTTTCTTTTCTAACTTCTTTAAACCCTAGATCTATATTCTATACACATCTAGGGTTTTAATTGAGACAAGGTTATGATGATGGTGAATTAAACAAAAATGGATACAAGAAAAAATTCATATATATAGCTGAAAACTTGTTTCTTGTTCATCTCTAAATCCTCCCCAAAACTGTGAAAATTCTTTAAGGTTTCGTTAACCACTAAATAAGTTTTTCAAACTAGAAATGCTAGAAATAAAAACACGGAATGAAAGAAAGAAAAAAGTAAAAGGTTTTTAATTCAACCTCCTGGTATGTCTTTTTCATTTAACCGAATAGCTTGAATCTTAAGATTTGATGAAACAAGTATTGAATCATAAGATTTATGAGTGAATCCTAAGATTCACCTGTAAATGAAATTCGTTTGTAAAGATCCGTACAAATCATAGGATTCTAAAAACAATGCTATTGTTCTGAAAATCGAAATCGCATCGCAAATCGTTTGAGGGGATGAATCGATCAAATCGAATCACAAATCATAGGATTTTTCAATTATAAATTTTTCTTATAAAAATGAAACATTAATTAAAAACTCTGAAAAGTTTTAAAAAAGAAAAGAAAAAAAAGAAAAATAAAATAGGGACTTCCATTTTCCATCATATGAAAAACATCATTCACATATATTGATATATCATAAATGTATTTAAGATATCATGTTACTAGAAAAATAAATAAGTTACTACATTTTTTTGTTCTCTTTATATGAAAATAAAACTGAATAATCAATTGTACATGTTGTGAGGATGTTTCATGAAGTTAAAAAAGTAAGAAAAACTGAAAAATATACATATGAACCTTTAAAAGAATACATGACAACCCCATACATACATTTGGACTCTTTTTGTCGAATCTTTGTTTCTTATTCATCTCTAAAACCTCTCCAAAACTGCAAAAGCTCTTAAGAGATGTCTTTAACTGCTAAATAACCTTTTTGAAAGTAAAACACTTAAGAAATAAAAGAAAGGAGAAGACTAAAGTTATTAATATTAACCTCTTGGTTGTGCTATTCTCGCTCAATCGAATTGCTTGAATCATACCTGAATCATGAGATTCACTCATATATGTATTTGTTGCATGGATACGAATATTTTTCCTCAGGATTCGATACGAACCGTAGGATTCTAGTAACAATGTCTACCTGTATGATAGGGTTGAATCAGATGGCAACTCAAGGTCGAGTTCCTCTCAAGTGGGGGAGGATGATGTGGATGGTGGGGATGAACAAATGGAAGGCATCATGGCTTAGGCTGTGAATTCCATTAGTTTATCATATTCAGTTGTGCATTTCAATTATGCTGTTGTAAGAAACTACTTAAGAAAACCTATAACTCTAATGAGATTATTGAACATTTTAGAAACTTTTTTTTATTCTTTATTATTTTTATTTTTTTTAAGAAACTAGAGTTTCTACAAGTCCGCAGAATCCTGAAAATTGCTGAAACAACATGTTTCCTTCTTGTTTTCCATCAATCTCCATTTTCCTTTTACTGTAGTTTTTTTACATTGTTAATGTTGACTGTTAGGTGAAACATTTCTCTGCCCGTTTCTGCACACATTTTCGTTGCCAAATTACCTTGTCTACGTGAATTTCTCCGTTGTTCATGGGAGAAACTTTGGAAAATCTTGTTTTTTATAATTTGGCAATTAACTTTTTCTTAGGCATATTTATCTAGATATCTAAGCTTCTGTGCATTCTGCAGGGCTTCTGCTTTAGATGCATCAGGTGGTCATGGTATCATTGGTACATGTGATGGACTGGTCTACATGTGGGAACTGTCGACAGGGAAAAAATTGGCTGATTTGCATCATTTCGTTGGTAAGCTTTACTTGGATAATAGAGGTTGTGGTTTCATTATACCATCCTTAAGTGAATGTTTTGTCTTATTATCACTTTATTTTCTGTTCTTTTCTTTGTTTCTTTTAATTTTTTTTGTTTGTTTGTTTTGGTTGGGGTTGGGGGAATGATCAGTGTTGAAGATAAAGGATGATGTGAGAGATTTCTTCCTAGAGGTGAATTTCTTAGAACTTAAAACATTGGAGAATCAAAGACTAATTAAGATAGTAGAGAATCCAAAAAAAAAAAAAAACCATGAAAAACCGAAAAAAAAGTTGACCAAATCTTAGTTTGGTAGGTAAATAGTCTTTTTCTCCATTAGTACCTCTTCATGCGTAAAACAATAAACATCTAGAATCTCTTTTCCGCATTATCACGACCCAAGTTCCGGGGCCAGTCGGACTCTGGATTGTGATTATTTAGTAAATATTCACCACACATTCATCAAATGACTTCCACAAGAAGTCAGGCATTTAGTTAAAAATATAATTCTAATTAAATCATAAATGTCAAACAATATCAATAATCTCTGAGTGATCAAAATTCCATATTCTAACTCAGGTCAAAGATGACCTAAAACATTTAATAAAATTTCCTAAACAAGGGTTAATCCCCCTATCAACTATTTGAATGTTTCTCGTTCTTTCTCTTCAGCCACACATTCCAAAATCTACGTGCTGAACGTCATTCTGCTCTGGCTCACCCGCAATAAGATTACCTGAAGGGGGCAACACAACATTAGTATTACTAGTGAATGAATTTTCCTAATTACACAAACAGCATAAAACATAATATCACATGAACAACAAATCTGAATCAATAGATCAATTACCATTAAAAGTACATCCATAAACATATTCGTGCCCATGCACATTACCACGCCTCCAAGGCTTATTTTATACATGTATACCGGCCACCATGGCCCTGTCTCATCAGACACGTCTAGCAAGGACCAGCCGCTATAACTGCCAGAACACTAAGTCCAACATCCCATTTCTGGGACCCAATGCACAATATCTCATAATCACATAGCAACCAGAATTCATTATTAATAATTGGCACAAATAGTAGTGTGGAACCAGCCCCATTCAAGTCCTGATCAGATTAGTGCCCCACTTCTGATCATCACAGTTTAAGGAATGATATAGGAATGGCCCACCTTCACAGCATAATATACAAATCACAAAAACATACCAACATGCCCAAACAGTCCTTACAATACATCATAAATTACACAAAACCTTCAATTACTACAGATGGAAGGGTCATATGGTAATTACATACTCATCCTAGGGTTATTCCTTAATTATCCAGCACACTTGTCCACACAGGAACCATTACAGAACATAGTTCACGCCTGCAACACTCTAATTATAGAATCCAGTGGGTTCCACTTGACCAATCCAAGATCAGACCTCAAAATCATGTTCGCCCAAGGGTAAACCATCAACCCCTTGGCTCTGATCCCTCATCCAATTATATTCTGGGGTCCACAATGCTAAACAGTTTCAAAAGAATGTATATAAATAGGTAACGCATGGAATTTTTATAGTAAAAAGATGGACCACCAGATGGGATCCACTTCGCTTGGGTCCACCAGTACTGGGGTCACCAAGGGGTCCCTAAAAGATGTGTGGTCCCGATCTCCAATCAATTCTACTGATGGGTCCCACAATCCATCTCGTCATCCAGCTCTGTCTCCATCCTATTAACGCCTGGGACTCTTTGGGGCTATTGAACAGTGGGTCCCACCGATCCAAATCTCAGATGCCACCCTCCCTGAGGTCGCCCAGGGGTCCTACATCAGATGATCTGATTTGATTTCCAATCAAACAACCAGGTGGGTCCCAGATGGCCTGACGACCAGAAGTTCTAGTTTCATGTAATAGACGCTTGATTTCCATTTTGCTTATTGGATGAGGGCCCAGATGGGGGCCCACTCCTCATGGGTCCAGGTCCTCATGGGTCGACCGGGGGTCCCCTTCTAGATCCATGGTCCAGATTCTCCATCTAGTGGGCCATGGGGTCCCACAACCCTCCAATGTCAAATATCACCCTGTCGACAGTCTCTGTTTCAACAGATTTTCAACCCTATTCCATATCTGTGCAATCCCATTCTACCGGTATCATCCTCACATCCATTAGTATAGGATTTCTTGACTAAAACAAATCCTTTAAACACAGTATAACCAAAACACAGAAAATCAATCATCTTGTTTAATCAATTGGTTAATTAGGAAGATCCACTCACCTTTGATAAGTGATCGTTGCCTTTGCTATGTGCGGTCGTGAATAGGGCATCTGATGATCGTCTTCTCACCGATTGGGTTGTCTTCTTCTTCTCTTGAATTCCCAGCCTCCAACTCTTCTTCTCAGATGTCTTTCTCTCAAAAGGAAACAAAGCTACCAACACAAGGTCGTTGGTTGTTTATATTCACCAGTATGAGGTATACTTCCTAATTCTTAATCCTTCTCTTATACTTCCTTTCCTCTTTCTAATTACTAATTAGAGTTGTTATACAACTCATTCCCTTTCCAAAACCATTCACGTGAGATACTTCTATTTCAATTATAAGTGAAACAACTAAGGGCTCTACCTGGGCCAAACTAATCATGGGGCCCAAGTAACTCAAGATATTACACGCATCTTTAATTTCCTCTTTAATTGGAATTCTCCATGGGATCTTCTGATATACTAAGCCACCAAATGCCATATTAAAAATCCTCTTCAATAATAAATGGCAACATATTTTAAGAAAATAATAATGCATTTCAAAACTTCGCCAACATTGCAAAAGTTCATCAGCTCATGTTCGCAACAGATTTAAGAGTGCAAAAGGAATCCAAATCCATTCAGTTATCAAAATAGGTAGAGCAGAAGTTTCTTTCTTAAAAAAATAAAAAAAAAAAACTAAAAAGTGAAATCCTTTTTATTTATTTTTAATCATCATCATCATCATCATTTTTTATTATTATTGTGGCAACTTATTGTCACGACCCAAATTCTGGGCCCTTGTTGGATTCCGTATCGTGATTCTTTGGCAACATTCACCAAACATACATCAAATAATTCCCACAAGGAATTAGGCATTTAGAACTAACTATAATTTCAATTAACTTATAAAAGTCAAATAAGCATCAATAATCTCTGAATTAAATAAAATTTCCATGTGCTGACTCAAATCGATGAAGTCCTAAAACATTAAATAAAATCTCCATAAGAAGGGTTAATCCCTCTACTAACTATTTTGAGTTTTCCCGTTCTCTTTCTTCAGCCACGCATGCCAAAGTCTACGGGCTGAATGTCGTTTTGCTCTGGCCCTCCCGCAATATGATTACCTGAAAGGGGCAACGCAACATCAGTAACACTGGTGACTGAATTTTCCTAATTACTGACACAACATAGACCATAGCATCACATGAAATGTGCAAGTCTAAATTAACAACTCAAGTACAATTAAAAGTCCATCCAATTATATCTTTGTGCCCCATGCACATTACCATGCCACCAAGTCTAATCATACACGTTCGCATGCCCTTCTGGCATTAACGCATTAACCGCGTCCATTAAGGACCTGCCGACACAACGGCCTCCATGGCTAAAATAGCCTGAACACCCAGTTGAGCAATTTCATAATCACAACGGACATCTGCATACAAGTCCACCCTCGTATGCATGCTAGTATTTTCCAATGCTACATTAAACATTCTATTCATACTACAACAAATACTAACCATAATATATATGAAGTTACATATTCAATAGTGTGAGACCAGTCTCATACATGCCCCCATTAGGTCAGTGCCCCACTTCCAATCATAACAGGTCAGTGTTAGAATTTGAGTGGCCCACTTCTTCATAATCAGCACATTACACAGAATTTCCAGATTTCTCATTATATGCTAGTATCCAAGTAAAACAGTCCCTAAGACTATTTGTAAATCACATAGTCCAGATTTCTACTAATAGGGTTCTTTTGTAATTTTATAAAAGGTACAGGGGCTTACCCAATTGTTTATACTTATCCCAATCCCTAATTCTCTACACAGAATGAGTGACCCTGTAGATCACGCCTGGAACCACTAGTGTAATGGGCAATGGGTCCCACTGGCCCAAATCCATGATCAGACCTAAGGCATAGGATCGCTCAAGGGTATGTTCAATTATCACTAGATCCGATTCATCGAAAGATTTCCCAGATTCCACAACCCGAAACAGTTACTGTTGATAAATACATTCAACTCATGCCTGCAGCCCTTGGTCTGATTGATGGCAGGTCAGATGGGGTCCACTACTCATGGGTCCAACCCTACCAAGGTTGCCTCTGGCCCCTGATCAGATGTGGGGTTCTGATTACTCATCAAGTCAACCCTAAGATCCTATAAGGGCTGTCGACAATCCACCGGATTTGTGCAAAAACTGCCGCTATCTATACTCATTCAACTGGATGATTGCCCAGATGGGACCCACTCCTCATGGGTCATCCTCCCTAAGGGTCGCCCAAGGGTCCCCCTTCAGATCACTCGACCAGATCTTCCACCTGGTGGGACCCCTCAACGTCAATATGTTCCATTGACGCCAGGCCTCTGTTTTCACCAATTTCACATCTATTCGATGGATGTTCATGAATTCTCACTCCATATCAATTGTAACATTCTAACAGCCATTCTTACATGATTCCCTTGACTCAAAACATATTTTATGTCTAGTCCATGGTTACAGAAAAATCACAGCTGAATCAAGAACTATTATTAGTCATCTGAATAAATCATCTAGGGTATCTAGGAAGATCCACTCACCTCCGATAGACGATAGATGCGGGCGCGAGTAGGACATCCGCTGATCATCCTCCGCTAGTTGCCTTCTTCTTCATCATGAGATCCTGGATTCCCAGCCACAAACCTCTCTCTTGCAGAATTTTTTCTTAAGAAGGAATAGGAGAAAATTGAGTACAGAGCAAGGATAAAAAACCCGGACTCGGACTCGGACTCGGCTCGGGCTGAGTCCGAGTCGGTCGAGTCCCATATTTAGTGTAAAAAAAAAAAAAAGAAGGAAAATTTTTTTTCTCCTTTTTTATTCCCTCCATCCATCCATCCAATCCATTCATAATTCCATATATATAGTTTTACTCTCTTCATTAATCATTCTAATACGTTATTTAAGGATAGAAATATAGAATAATAATAACATAATCGCAAGCCATTTTATAATTTAATTGCAATTAAAATTTAAAATTTAAAACTAAAAAGTAGAAAATACAATATACATGTTTCCAACTTTCAATATCCACTCTCAACTCTCAAGTCTCAATTATCAAGTCAACTAGTAAGATCAATCATCAAAGATGTAACTAAGCTTCAAATTTCAATTATATTTATAGCATATAAAAATGTAAAACCATACCTTAGCTCTTTCTTTTTAAAATTTAAATGCTAATTCCATGTTGAATGCCTTGCGGGTTCTAGATCTTCATCTTCGTCGTTATTTTGACTTTGACGATAGTATCGAGCAACATCAAAATGAAAGAACCCTTGCCCCGCTCTTGGAGTTATAGGTACTTCTCCATAGTTTGATGATGGAGCCATAACTTGAAGTTGAGGATATTCATATGGCAGTTGCACTTGTTGGGGTGTGGCCATAGGTACTAGTAATACTCCATACTATTGTTGCCCATACCCATGCGAAGGACCGCCGTATCCACCATACCGCTGCGGCTGTCCATACTGAGACGAAGGATCATGAAATTGATCTCCATATTGTTGCCCATATCCATATGAACTATCAGAATTTGTGATCCAAGGGCTTGATGCCATTTGATGCGGCTGAGGATATTCATCCGTTGGCTCACTTCCTTCACCTCTGCCCCACCCACGTGACCCACCAGCAGGCTCACTTGGACTATAATATACATTAATGTTGTACTGTCCACCACCACGTCCATCATCACTACCTTCGTATGCCTCTCCGTTCTGGCCCTGTTCACCTCCTTCTTGTGAGCTACTCTTGCTAGAAGATGATGTTTTATGCTGTTCATCTTCTTCTTCATGAGTGGCCAACCTTTGGCTTTGTCTTGTCTTTGCATGAGTGCTCTTATCCTTTGACTTTCGCGTGTATTGGAAAGTTGGTTTTGATTTTTCTCTAGCCCCCGCGACACGTTCTGAAGTAGAACGTGTCAACTCTGGACCACGGTTATGACCATGTTCCGAGTCTTGCGATGACGAGGTTGTTACACCCTTACCCTTATTGCGCGCTGATCGCACTGTAGAAGTAGGCAGAGCATATCTGGAACTCGGATTCTGCGGTGGGGAAATATGTCCTTCATTCGACTGAAAGTCTTCAACATCAGCCATTGCTTCATCGAGGAATGTTGTATCATTTAATACTGGATCCTCTCTTTCAACCAACCATTCATCAAGAGGGTCATCTTCCTTGAATATATAATCCAAATTAATTGGTTGGTTGTCGCCATTGTCTCTTCTCGTCAGATTCCTTGCCCGTAACCTCATGTTGTAATGGACAAAGACCAACTTCTCCAATTTAGCCATAGTAAGGAGATTATGGGTCTTAGTGTGTATCAAGCTGAATGTGCTCCAATTCCTTTCACATCCTGAAGATGAGGCTGTTTGGCTCAATATTCTTTTTGCAAAAGATCTTAAATGGGGAACCTCATCACCAAATATAGCCCACCATTCAGCTGTGTTAGAAGACCAAAACAATAAAACCAATTGTTTGTTATAATTCATAAATTACTATAATTCGTCTAATTTAAGTATTGAAATTTGAGAATAATACCTGGATCCATCTGCTTACGACCCAATATGGTTGCATTTGATCCAAAACTACCTAGAGCGTCCTTGTAGTTTTTCAACTATAAAAGTTAAGATTTAGAAGTTAGCACTTAGCCCACTAATCTGTGAATAATAATGTCATGATCTATGACATCTTTACCTGGTTAAGAATTGTAACTCGATATTCCGCGTTATCTGTCATAGCCTCTAACGTTTTTGTCAAGCCACGGAAAACTTCTTCATGGCTGGAAAAGTGTTTGCTATAGAAGCAACTTGGGTTCAAGTAGTACGCTGCATGCCATGACGTCATTAAGTAATAAGTATTGATTATTAGATTCCAAAATAAAGTAATAAACAATAACTAGTTAGTATTCTATTTATAATAACCACTGCCGCATGTATGTCTTGATGCATCTGGTTGTCCCATCGATTATCAATGATTTTCCATAGCTTCTTATAATAAGTCCCATTCTTTCCTCTGGACCTTTGCCCTATAGCTAGCTTTGCTCTATCCATGGCATCATACACAAAGCCCATTGTGGGCTTCGTATTAGCATCCACTAGTTTCAAAACCAAGACAAGAGGCTCAAGTAAGTCAGTAATTCGTTCTGCCCTGGTCCAAAAATCCTCCCCAAGGACAATCTGTTGTACACTGCGTGCCAAAGGTTGACGTGAAAATTTTGATTTCACATATGCTGTACTGGTCCACATCTGCATTATGTTAGCCTTGGCATGACAAAGACTCTTAAGGGCTACGAAGTGCGTAGTAAAGCGTGTGATACCGGGCCTCAAAATCTCACAACCCTCGTTCATTTCTCTTAGCAGATCTGTCATGAACTGATGGTTATAGATCAAAGATGTCACCATCTTTCCTTCATCAATAGTCTCACTGACATCATCTAATTTGCTAATGTCCTCCAACATGAGATCAATACAATGTGCCGCGCACGGCACCCAAATAATACCCTTAACCCTTTTCACGCAATTTCTTCACCGCAGCCTTAAAGTTAGGCGCATTATCTGTCACAATTGCAACAACATATTTGTGCCAATTGTAACCATGCCCAAGGTATCATCAATTAAATTGTACAAATATTCAGCATCCATTCTATGTCCGCTTGTATCTACAGACCTGACAAAAACTGTTCCCGTTACACAGTAAGCCACGAAATTAATAATGTGCCGCCTATTATTGCTTGTCCATCCATCACACATAAGCGTGCACCCATACTCCTCCCAAGTTTTGAAGTGATCTTCCAAGTATATCCAATAATCAGAAACTTCCATGTCAAGATACTTTCTGCCAATCTCATAAGCGGATGGAGGTTTAACTCCGGGCCCCACCTTAGCTATAGTATCAACCATGGAGCGATAGTATGGTGAATTAGCAACATTTGGTGGAATCCGATTATAATGGAAGAACTTTGAGATGGCTCTCCCCATTTTCATGGCTCTAACTTTCATATCGCCCATGATAGAGCTACTAATCTTTGGTTGTTTTGTACTTTGAGACCGATGTAAGAATGGATCCATTGTCTCTCTCCTTGTTGTGTCCCGATAAGGGTTAGGAGGAGCTCTGGAAGAACCAGCCCCAGCCCGTGTCTCATCCATACGAGCCTGCTCAGAAGCAAATTGTTCACGACTCGCTCTTATAGCCCTCCTTAACTCCCTCACCTCAACATCACCATCACTGTCAGAGTCATTCTCAGAAGTGTCAATCCTCTGCATATTTACAACCCTCTCATCAAATTTTTTCTTCTTTTCTTTCTCATTCTTCTTTTCAAGCAACATGTCTCTCATTTGTTTCCTCACTTCAGTGGGGACATTTGCACATGGTTTAGCTTTCCCTTGTATACTTGCTAGATGTTGTTTAAATCTGTGGATCCCGCCACTGAGAATCTTATGACACCATTTGCATTTGACCTTATGACGGTCTCCTGCAACCATCTCCCCATGTTCCCATCCGGGGTCAACTTCTTTCTCTTTCTTTTTTGGGGCCATTTGTGATATAATCTAACTATCTAAGTGATAGTAATCTGCACAATCAAGAATTCAAGATTCTACACAATCAAATGTTTATTTATACTTTAAGAATGTAGAAACAAAAAGAACATATTATTAATTCATAGGTCCATGTTAGATACACTCCCAAAATAATAGTCTCATACAAAAAACATAAATAAAAAATGAAAAAGAATTTGAATTAAATTTTTTTTTTTTAAAATTACATCATAATCATGAAAATCACATTCTTTTAACCAAACAATAGTTGAAATTTCATCTACAAACAACCCACACATGTAATCATCTACTCTACATAATTTAAGAATGTAAAATGCAAAAAATCCATATTATTAATAATTATTTTTACAAGAAAAAGTAAGGAAAATATTATTATTGCACATATATGCATAGATCTAGTGTTAGAACCATAGATCCATGTTATACACACCCAAAATAATAATTTCATACAAAGAACATAAGTAAATAATAAAAAAAAATTCGGATTTCTTAATTTTTTAAAAAAAAACGACCCAAAAATTAAAAAAAAATGCATTTTTAGAAAAAATAATGATCTTCCAAACCATTTTCAAGCAATATCTTCATCTTTGCATCTTCTCTAAACCATATATGCATGTAGAATCAAGAAAACAAACCTCAAAGTTGAGAAATAAAAAAACCCTCTTTAATGTGAATAGTGGTTGGATTCTTTGGTAGGCTTGATCTTCAAAAATGGATGGATTTGATGATGTTTGATGCTTGAAACACAATTTGGAGGCAGTTTCCTTCACTCTCCAACAAGTAGAATAGGAAAAAAATGAAAATTTTAGGGAAGCCCTCCACTTCGTCGGTGGGACGACTCGGACGAGTCCCATGGGACTCGGCAGAGTCCCCCTGGCCCTGTACCGAGTCCAGGGGACTCGACACGGTACTTGGACGATTTTTTGTTCCCTAGTACAGAGCTAAGGGTTGATGGCACCCTAGACTCATTGTTCAACCCAAACTATTCTTTGAATTCTATCCAAACTGGACTAATGCAATACACGCGCAGGACTCTCAATTGGAGTTGATATACAACTCCTTTTCCCACCCAACTAACGTGTGACTCTTCCAAAGATCATATCATTAGACCTTGTTTGGTATCTCTACTCTTATTTCGATAGAGCTATCTAAAATAGTCATAAAAAAAAAGAGCCACAAAAAAAGGAGCTAAAACCGAAAAAAGTGTTTGGTATTGCAAGGCTCTATTTTAAATAGACCATTTGGTACTTCCTCCCTTTGCCTCTTATTAGAGGAGTATGCCTCCTTTTAAAAAAGGTAGTTTTTAACATTATTTAAAAAAGGATCTTATGCACATTTGCTATTAGAGGGGTGGTTTCTTTGAGAATTTATGAGACAAATTTATAATTTGGCTGAATAATAATTTTCTACAAGCGATTAAAATCACATATGATCTTTACTTTCTACAATCAATTACAACCTGACTTAAGCCCAATACACAGACCGACCCAACTATCACAAAAGATGTTGGGTTGAACCTTTTAATTTTGCATTTGCAGGTTAAGCCATAAATGTTATCACAATGCTCAGCTAAATCTGTAAAGCCAACCTGACCAATTGCTAACCCCTAATAATTACTCCTTTTTAGTTGGACAGAGAAACTTTGCCTGCATAGCTCATCTTAAAAAATACATGGTACCAAAACATCAAAACAAAACATGTAATTACGATGGCTTAAGTTAAATATTGATCAAGATGTCAAACCAAATCTTGATTAATGATCAAAGAAGCCTCATTGTTGAGAGAGAGAGAGAGAGAGAGAGAGAGAGAGAGAGAGAGCTATCAAATCTTAACTGTAAAATTGTGATGGAATAACTAGGAACTCTAGCTTTTATTTATATGATACAAGTACATGAGAAACAATTGATTTAGTACATAAACACTCCCAGTTTTGAATTATGTGTTCATCATAAGCTCTAACCAATCTGAGGCACCCTTGTTACAATGATTGTCTCATCAACCCAAACTCTATCTCAACGAAATCCCTTGATGATTGACGATCCTTCCTTCACGATGTGGATGTAACCAATGAATTTTCTTCCTTGATTGTTCTTTTTGCCACCTCGCAAGCTACACCAAATACTTCCAACCACACAGTTTTGCCTAACAAGAGGTCATCAGCACACATTAGTTTAAATTATTCATGATTGTATAGAATTTATTGTAGTTGATAAGAGCTATAATTTTTTCTCAGCAATGCAAGATAGACCAACTATTACTTTCTTCAGAAGGCATCCATAAGAGCTAAATTATAAATACAGTGCATTTAGTCTCTAAGAAGAGACAACCCACAAGAACGGTAAGCCAAAAGGTATAGCATTGAACTAGAAGCAAAATGGCACATAAACATATCTCTTAAGACTTTTATCAAATACTTGGTATGTGAAACAAACATATCATAACTTCCACAATGTCCAACATTAAACGATCATCCCCAAATAAAAAATGTAAAATATAAATTAGCACCTACAATTAAACATTCAGAATCACC
The DNA here is from genome assembly GCA_029852735.1 of Persea americana. NCBI lineage: Eukaryota > Viridiplantae > Streptophyta > Magnoliopsida > Laurales > Lauraceae > Persea > Persea americana. The sequence goes on from CM056810.1 coordinate 59,446,621, forward strand.
CAAATCTGACTCTAGTCCCAAATCCAAAATTACATTTAAACCTTGTTCACAAACACTCATCAGTTGGGGAGTTGGAAAATTTCTGGATGAAGGAGAATTCTGGAAGAAAGAGATAGGTGTCTTGACCAGAGAGGGTTGGGAATTTTTGGCCGGATATGGTTTCTTCCAAACAAAGATCGAATAAGAAACCCTAGAGGACGAATATCTCCAAGATGTGGAAATACAGACGGTCAATAAATCTGCAAATGACGAAAACAAAGAACTTGAGATAGAGAAAATCGAAGGAGAAGAAGAATCTCAGGGGCTTTTTTTTTTTTTTTTTTTACATCATGGCCCATTTTCTCTTCCCTCTGCTCTTCCCCTTCTCCTATGTGGGTACCTCGGTTTGGGAGTTCAATGACAATGGCCTTTTGTGGGGAGCCGTTCAGGGGGCATTTTCGTCCCGATAAATACCTTCCGTCTCTATTTTTCTTAGAGCGAAAAGCTCTAGTTTCCATATGCCCAAAAACGGTGCATTTTAATTTTAGTGGATTTGCCTCTATTTCTCTAAAGCGGGTAGAGGGAAAATTTATATACCAAAATACTCTTATTTTTCAAACCTCTATCCGCTTTAGACATTTAGACAAGGAGAGGCTGAAAATAGAGATGCCAAACAGTCAACCAACTTCTAAAGGTCTCACTTGGGCCATATTAATAACACCAATATCCTAGGGTCCTAGTCCGCCCAGGATATTACACTTATAAATCCATAGGGTTATTTTGCTGCAACGCGCAGACTTTACCATCAACATTTGCATGTTTTTGTTTTCATCTTTACATTCCTAACTTTAATGCTAATTAGGTTTATGATTGGATGCTCTAGAAAGGTACCCGGGGCAAATGTTTTGCAGCCAAATTAACACACGTTATGTTTGAAGTCCCACCTGAAATGTTTGTGATATTGGATTGGGGCAGAGTTTGGAAAAATGAAATGTTTCCCAATGTAGTTCGAATTGTCTGCACAACCCAAATGCACTATGGCATTGCCATCTATTCCACCACAGTAGTGTCCATTTTATCAGCAAGTAACATTGAAATGGAAACAAGGGTCCATTTGCTAGCAAATGTCCTTTGAGTTAGAATATGAGAAATTGGAATTCTGGAATTTCTGGAAATCCCATTTTTTACTGCCCTTTTTCTGTTTAGTAGCATTTAGAAATACTGGCTGGAACTGGAGTTTGAATTTTAAACTGATTAGAATATTCTTGGGGCAGCAAAATCCAAGCGACTACCAAATTTCTGAACTCCCTTGAGAACTGAGCAAATCCTTGAACGGGTGGAATCCCAGTCATTGGACTTTGCTACTTTTGGTCCACTTAAGCGTATTAGATCTGTTGGATGGACCTTTAGGCTACTATGCCAAGTGTTGAGGAAAACTTAAACTACGTTACCATAGTATACCATACATTTCTAGATAATCAGTAGTATTACATTGATTTTGATTTGATTGTAATTTCCCTAATTAAGGGAAAGGATTGCCGTAATCACTCCACACTGATGTATACGGGCACAAGCTCTCACAGTGAAGGATACCAAAATCCGTTCCAAAATCTCTCATTTTCTCTTATTATGTGATTAATCTGATGAAGTGATGTGTATAAATTCCATAGAAAATGACAGATATATCATATAATCTCGGAGGGTTATTGTTTACTTGTCTTGGGGCATCAGGTGGTGGAGTATCATGTATTGCTACTGAAGCAGAATTTGGCACACTGGCTGTGGCTGACAATGATGGCAGACTGCTGGTGTATGTCCAGCATCGTAGGAACTGTGAAGCTAGAGAGCCAGATGAAAGCTAACTACCTTCCACCATTATCTTTCCCGGCTAAGTCACTCTGCCTAACGAAAGTGTGTACAGATTCTGGTGTATAATAGATAGCTTGCTTGCTTCACTTCTGTTGTGGGTTAGAGAAATACAGAGTTGTGATATTGTTAAATTGGCCAATAAATCATTCTTTTTGTCCAATTTGTTTTCTTTTTATAAATGATTTATAGGGCAGTCTCTGGCATTCACATGAATCAGGTTCTTGATCTGTTTCTTTTTGCAGGATTCAATTTGGTTCCAAAGACCAATATCCAATACATTCTCAGACTGAATTGAAGAATTGGATCTATACTTTAACCAAGATCCAAATCTAAATTCTTGTGAACACGCCTACAAGATTCTAAATTTGTGTCCTTGTTGGAACTCAATTGACCCAAGTATTAATCTGAATTCTAAATAGTCCTGTCTTTATGAGTATGAAGGGCCCAAAGGTTGAGGTTTCAGACAGGCCTACGAAGAAATTGGGAGTCCAGATTATGATCCAGTTCTGACTTGCTGGTCCCAAGTAAATGCCCATATCACTGCATAGTGATTTACCCTTAATGACCTCATTGAGTACTAAGCATATTAGAGAACATTTGGCATTTCTTTATTATTCTCTGGGATTTATCTATGGTCAAGTATATGGAATTGAGGAATCACCTTGTATTCATTCAAACGGTCTCGCAAGTTTCAGCTATAATTTGAAAATACTTTTATAACGCTCCAATTTCGAATACCGAGATTACCACCAAGGTATCCGAATTTGGCGCGCAACTTTCAGGAAAATCTGGTCTGTAGTGTGGTCTAATTTAAAGTTTTTTAACAACATATGTAATCAACGGTTAAGTGCAGAAGTATAAAGAAAATGGTGGAAACAATAATAATAAAGTGCGGAAGTTGTAGAGGTATTAAATCCATCATGAGCAAGTGTAGCAGGGCAACAGTTTGGCTATTTTCGAAGTAAGAATATAATGTGTACAAATCATATGAATAAATCCCACCTTGCTCAAACAAATGATACTCAAAACCTAAAAATAGAAATCACTCAATCTCAAGTATAGGCACTTCGGTCTCCAGCTCAGCCTCCTGGTCTGCCGGTCCCCACCTGTATTCATCCGCTATGGGCGCTTCAACGAGCGCGCCACCCTCGGGGTCAGAAATAAAACCTAAGCACCAAATGATGGGTCAGATCGAAAGATCTGGCAAGCACAATAACAACATAGGATGTATGCATCAATAGAGAATGAGACAATAATAATATCATGAGTGACAATGGTACAATGCTAGGCAGTTGAGCAAGACATAATATATGTGACAAATATGAAAGTAACGCATCTAATCTCACCATCTATCAATATGGCATATTCACACAAGCTGGCCATCGCGGAATATTATGCCGTTCCGCGGCCCTCTCATACTGTCGTTCAGTCGCGGTAGGGAAAATAAAGTATAATGCAAGGGATTATAAGCACCACCGATAATAATGACAATATAACAATCCTAAGAAATACACAGACCGTTACCGAAGTCCACCGACCATCTATCCATAGCTCATCATGATAGCCTCATCCACAATAAATAGCTTTCACCAAGAATGATCAGTCCAATGGTTAAGCTTATAACAACTGATTGAATGTTTAATGGCGACTTGAGGAAACAAGTAAAGGTCTGTGTCTGTTTGAGCTATCTGATGGAATGATGCAACCCTAGGGTTAGAACTTGAGAAGGAAGTGCTTAAAGTACAATGGGTGCTGAAGCACATGTCTGAATACATAATAAATCTCCGCACAGACAATAAACGAGGGCGCATCTCAATGGAAAAACCCAATTTTCATTATTCAACTCTAAAAATAATCTTGTACAATGCCATATAAGTAGTAAAAGAAGACTTAAGCCCTAGGAAACTAAATAAATTGGAAATATAATCCTAAATAAAATTTTGTAAATAAAATCAGAAACTAATGACATAATTAGTTAATAAAATATCCTAAACTACTTGGGCCCTACACAAGTGGCCTGAGGTCCATTTGCATCATTCTCCCAGGCTTGGAAAGAACTCGACCTCGAGTTCGGTAAAGTCCACCTAGATTGAAGATCAATATGATGAACTTACGATTTGTTGGTTGATCTGCAGCTTCCATGTACATCGTCATATATAATTGCTTTTGATGGCTTAAATTTGTGTTGGTGTGCAATCAAACCATTAGATGCTTTTCTTGTTGAACATGCACCATCAAATCACAATCTCTGACTATACGTGGTTTATCTCCAATGATAAAGTCAATGTGGGAAATTTCAACAGTGGGTGTCTTTCCCTTTGTTGCTTGTGTATTTTGACCACCATTACCCACAAGAGAAAATTCAAATCCAACTTTAGTTTTGGAACATTCTATGTGCTGCTCTAGCTTTTCAGTCTATAAATCCTCCACCACTGATTCTTCTGTTAATTGCAGTGATCGAGACTTTTGGTCGTGAGGCGTAACTTTTCCCAAAGGAGACCATTTAAGCATGTATTCTACATGAATTGTTTCCCAATATGCCTCATGAACGGTCGTACAATTATTCATACTCTCCACTATATCCAGTCTCAAGCCTCTTACAAAACTGATTAAATCATGTTCCTCTTCATCTTCTAATCCACACCTGTCTTGGAGCCATGCAAACATGTCACCATAGTCAAGAATAGATAATTCTCCTTGTTTCAAATTAAGAAAGGGCCGGAAATAGACTTCATTTTCAAAATACCATCAGCCATATTTATCTGCATAGTTGTATCTTTGAAGTGCATTGTGGATTTTACTAATGTGCAATTTCATATGGGATGTATGAATGGATTGACCTTATTTGTAGATCTGCTCTTCACGAAAAGGATGGTGAAAATATATTTAAAATCTGATGGTGGATGACTATGATATCGCGAAAAGAAGATTCAACCGTTAATTGGGTGAAGTTTGTTGTTGATCAGATCCTGGTGATCCCATGATGATGTTATGATGTTAGCAGAATATGTTGGGCCTCAAGAAGGATCGGATCGACCAGCGTTCACCTAAACTGACCCGGATTTGAAAACAAGCCCAATAATCAGGTTTGGCCTGGCACGTGTCACGAGTGGCACGTGATTTCCCCTCATTGAACTTTATGTCGATGGAAGAGAGAAAACAAGGCGTGAAACCTAGGCCTGTCAATTTGGCCCTGAGAAAGGAGACCCGGCCCGTCCCGACCCTAGAAAAGCCCTTAAAATGAGGGCTTTTGTTTCTAATGAAAAGCCCTAGGGCCGGGCTTAGTCAATTTTTTGCAAGCCCTGCGATTTGAGGGCCGAGCTTGGATAGTACTAGCCCGGCCCGGCCTGGCCCTGGCCCTGGCCCTGGCCCTCTTACTTTTATTTATTTTATATATAATATACACATATATGTAAATATATACTAAAATGCCCTTATCATAGTCACTTTGTAGTAATACGAGGGATATGAAGGCAATTTCATACCCACTTATCTATTAAAAAATTTCCTAAAAGTCCATATATACTTAGTTCATTTCATCTATATTTAATTATTTATGTTATGTATTGTACTTAATATATAATCAATAAGTGTTGCACGGTTGCTTCTAATCCATTTCTTTTAGTTTTATTGCTTCTTATTTAGGCGTTTTATATTATTTTTATAAATCATTGTTAGTGCAAAAGGGGGTGTACTCATTTCTATTAATAATGATACACCTTTTCCTCTATAGAGTTTAGGATGTCAACCAATTCATAGAGTTAGTTTGTATGTGCATGGAACTTTAAGGATATGGGGTGATCCAAACATCCTTTTAATTAGATAATTATAACTTTGAATTCTTAAAAGTTTAAACTAATAGTATTTTTTTAGTGCATTTATTTTTGTGACTGAAATCAAAGAATGCAAATAGTCAGATCAATGTTTAATAAAATATAATGTCAATTGATAAAAGGTATGTGAGTGTAAATGATTTAAAACTCTTAAAGATTAGACACTACTGGAGTGATTTCATGTGGAAATTCATATGAACGTTATATTAAAGGTGTGAAATAGATCATAATCTTTAACTATTTTCCTTCTTTGTCAAAATAAATAAAATCATATGTCTAGAACCCAACCCAAGTCAACAAAGCATGTATGACTTTATCCGATAAAAAAAAGTTTTTAGAGATGACTTATATTCTCCAGATGTTTTCTTAATGGTTCGTTTGCAATTGAGATTAGACAAGATAATTGATGTTTTCTTAATGGTTTCTTTGCAATTGAGGTGAGACAAGATAACGCTCGATCACACTCAGATTTTGGTAACAATATTAAAAAAAATAAAATAGTTTTCTTGTTTTGAAACCCTGAGCCCTGCCCTGACCCTTGAGCGTAGGGTAAGGGCCTAGATTGTGAAGGCCCTTCGAGGGCTTTGGCCCACTCAAGGCTGGCCCTGCATATATTGAGGGTAGGGCTAGGACAACCCCAGGCCCGGCCCAACCCGATTCTTTGACACCCATTGAAACCCTTTTTGGTTCTTTGTTTCTCTGTCTGCGGCGAGTGGGACTTTGGAGTTGACGAGCCATGATTTCATGAAGCACCTCTCTTTCGTGAACTTCATGATGGAGTGTTGTGACGACGACGAAGGAGCTGCTGTTTTGTGTCTTGAGATTGATGCCGAGGCTAGCTGAGGACGAGTCGTTGGAAGTAGGTGGGTCTCGTGGATATGTATTCAAAACTTTTGACCCACTTGATGCAGTGATCAATTATCCATAAGGCCAAGAACCCAAGCCCAAGATCAAAAACCCTAATCTCATCCATTAAGATCAAACATCTATCAAGAAGATAAATAAATAAATAACAAGCATAACGAGATCTACTAATTCAAATAGATAATAGATCTATACCTTTGGAACTTGGTTGTGCTCTAATCGAGAACTTGATCTCTACGAAAACTCTTTTTGCATGCCTTTGATCTCCCTTGCCTTTGTGTCCTTCCACGCTATGACCCTCTTAGAGAACTTCTAAAGGAGAATGGTGGAATCTCCAAGTAGAAGAAAACCCTAGATCTCTAGTAGGAAACCAGAGGAGAGAGATGAGAAAGAGAGAGAGAGAGAGGAACTTGAGAGATAATTGTTGTGTAGAGATCTCTAACCCTTTATGTAAGACCCCGCCCCGAGAGTTTCCAATTAGTGCTAATTACGATGTGCTTTAGTTATAAGTGTGATTAGTGAGTTTTGGTTAAGTTTGGATTAGAATAGTTCTTTTATAACTTTGGTTTATTTTGGGAACTCTTTTGATTTGGTGGGACCCTGTGGGGGTTGTTCCTTTATCGTGTTTTGTGAGACTTTGAGATTTGTTTTGATACTCTGAAAAATCTGTATTTTTGCCCGGTTTGACTTATTTTATTGTTCCCGATAACTTTTGTGTTTACCTCATTTCTGTTCGAGACCTCTAGACCCTACTTTGCTAATGATAGGGGTAAAATAGTCTTTTTGCACAAAATCTCGACACTATTTTCAATGTCTCCGAAACCCATGAAATATATACTTTTTGGAAACTAGGAATTTCGACGAACAATTCTTCCTTCTTCGTCGAATCCATCCGAGGCTCGGAAGATGATGTTTTAAGCCCAATTAGTTGGTTAAGTTGTGGGACCCACCTTCATTCCCTATATAAGAAGGAGTCCTCTCCCTTCTCCATCTTCTTACAATTTCCATTGAGTTAGAGAAGGAGTTCTAGCCCTAGGGTTCTTCTTGCTTCTCCATCTCCCAATCACTCTCAAACTTTTGCTAAAGGAAAAATGGAGGCTACAATTTTCTTCCTCACCCTGAGAGCCTTCCATTGATGCAATTTTTGGGGAAATTCACCTCCTCTAGAGTTCATTTTGAACTACCTTCTCCCATTTGAGAACCTTCCAAGTAAGTTTTTCTTTCCATCTCTTAGATATGTGTTCTTATAGCCATGGAGAAGCTCCATCTCCATTATTGGAAGCTCTCTCTTCCTATTCCTTGATTTCCCATTTTAGGGTTTGTAATGGATGTTATTTTGGGGGTTTTTGTGTAGTTGTGGATTTTGAGCTTGGAGAGTGTGCTTAGAGCTTGATTAGCTTATTTGGAGCTAAGGCAAGTGGATGAATAGAGTATTTTGATGATTTCATGTTTTATTTGAATTTCCAATACTGTTTTCATGTATGTTCCATGGTTTATACAAGTATGCAAATGAGTGTTTTGATGAGCATCTCCTTCTATTTAGTCTTTTGGAAACAAATGAGTGCATTGCTTTTGGTTAAAGGTTATTTTGTCACGTTTTACATCTTCGTTTATGATGGTTGTTTCTTGCATTGAATGAAGTGGGTATCACTATGAATTAATGTGATTCTTGGTTTTAAATGGATGGTTGTTGGAGGGCTTGAATGGGGTGGAAGTAGGTGGAAAGAGGGCCGTAAATATTCTTTTAAGTGTTTGCTTAAATGAAGTTTTGAAGAGAAGGGAAGATGAGGTTCGGACTGCTGAAACAGAGAGTTTCTGAAGTAGTTCGCTCGAGCGAACCTCTATTCACTCGAGCGAACCCTTCATAGAACTTCTATCACTTGAGCTAACCTCCTCCTTCACTCGAGCCTACCTGTTCCGGAGCAGTTCGCTCGTGCGAACTCAACATCGCTCGAGCGAACCCCTCACAGAACCTTGGTCGCTCAAGCCTCCCTTCTGCTTCGTTCGACCTTTCCTGACTCGGAGTAGTTCGCTTGAGCGAAGTCAACATTGCTCGAGCGAACTCCTCACTGAACTTTGGTCGCTCGAGCCTCCCTCCTTCTTCGCTCGAGCCCTCCTGACTTGAACCAGTCCGCTCGAGCGAACCCCCTGTCCGCTCGAGCAAACTGTACAGAGTTTCTAGGTCGTTTCCATTGTTTTCAAATATGATATTTTAAGGCTTGGATGGGTTGTCTTGATGCCCTACCACCTTGGAAGGACCTAGGGGATGGCATAAGGAGATTGACTTGGAAAGAAACCCCACTTCGAAAAATGTATTGGGAATTGGGGATTTATCAAACTGTATAAGGAAACTTAAGATATCTATCATCATTCGAGTATCATGCTAAGAGCAATAATAGACATGCAAGGTCTTTATACATATTGTGTGAATACGGAAGTCCTAATACGTAATCCGTAATTGTATAAGGATCCATTGTACTGTTTTACTCAGATCATATTTATCTTAACCCGATTTCACTTAATATCATTGGTTTATCTCAACCTATGATTTATGTATCTGACATGTCCTGCCAGCCCTGTTTATACATGAAAAGATAATGATGTGAAATGTGTGCCTATGAGCACCATGCCCCGCCTGCTTGAGTGTTTTACATCTAGATAGTTTTGTACATGTTTTGATTTCTCATGTAACCTATGAGTCGGCACCACTAAGCTTGGACGTCCTTATCAGTCTGATCAACTGACTTGGGCCTCCCCCCCGTGCTCCCGCCAGTTGCAACTTGGATCCTGTCTTGTCCTGTTATTCGGTTCCGTGGCCGTGGTCGAGCCCAACGCACTGCATGTGCTCTCATCACATGTCTAGCTATATGTATATGTATATATTGTTGGTTTTTGTCACTTCGCGTGTTCGAGCCCAACGCACTGAATGTGCTCTCATCACATTAGTGATAGAGAGGATTTAGCTCTAGTGTGGTTGCCATCTTGCTAGTTCCCTGTTCTTGTTATCCTGCATGTTTTATCTTATATATGCATTTGACAAATGATATATCTTGTTTTATGGAAATAAATGTTTGAGCATATTTCAATGTCTCTTTAAGTTATCTTTCGATTTCTCTTATTGTGTTATCTATTCACCCACCTGCCAGACCGTCGTGTTTGACCCATTTTTGTGGTACTTAGGTCCCGCACCCGTTATTGCCTTTGAGGAGGAGCCAGAGGAGGCGGTCGGTGAACTGTAACGATTAGTGAAGTGGCAAGCCGACAATGTCATTTAGACATGGGTCAAGCTAAGAGTTGCGCAACATTTTGGGAAATTATAGAATGACTTTTGATTTATATACTTTTGGTTGTATTGGCCTTTGTTGGTCATTGTTTTTGGGGAATGTTAATTTAACTGATCTTTTGTTTAAACTTCTAATCTTACATTTTGGGAATGCCAATGAGATCATTGCTCACTTTGACATCATTTCAGTTACATGTATTCATCAGTCTTGTGTTGGGAATAGATTAAGAATTTGATTTGCTACACGCTTCCGCACCAATGTAAATATTTTGTGAGTGTGTGTAAAATCCTCACCGCGGAAACCTGTGGGAAACTAAGTGAGTGTATATCCAAATATCCATTGTTAAATGTTTACCATCAACTATACTCACTCATTCGCGGGCCCGGATCCCGGTCCGGGGTCGCGACACCTCACCTATGATTTATAATTTATGGCACACTTCCTCTTAGACCAAGATTAGAAGTCTCACTTCTATTCTTAGTAAGTAACCTACTACTCCTTTCCTTAAGAGTTCTAATAAGATCAGTAACATTCTCTTATTAGGGTTAGCATGGGGACTACTAGGGATTCCTTAGAATCTGGCTCCAACTGGGAATCTGTACCCCACATCACATGTGAACTCTGGATCCACAATTAATTGCAAATAAGTCTACTAATTAAGTGCAATTGCACTCCAGTCTTAGGAATAATTACAAGGAGACCCTAAACTTCCCAATTACTACAAGAAGTCCCCTCGATCAATTATATCCATGGATCTATTGGAATAAATCTGTCTAGCCAAATTGGATCCATCTCTTATTATCCTTGTGGCCCAATTAATCATAGTAATCATCAGTGCCATCCAATTAACTCTTTATTGAGATGTGTGCGCACTCACTACCATTAATTGGCACAAGGGGATATTTATGAGGGTAGATTCCATCTTGATTGAGAATTATATGTTTACATAGCCCCACTGCCACGTACCTAAGTCATCGAGTGTTGACTTAAAATTGGCCTCACTCATTGATGACTCAAAGTAAATGCATAGTAGAAACTTGAGTCCATTAATCTCTCAGGATTAAGAGCCTATTGCTTTGAAATTATGAGAGCAGTACTTTAATCAAAGACAAATTTATACAAGGTGCTACTCATGGTCCTTCAGTACATCCAACGTACGAGCACAATGATCCAGTGTTTTACACTTTGATGATTGGGACATATTACACTATCTCATAGTGATCATAGTGTTGCAACCTTATCAGATGAGATGCCCAATCTCATCACTAGCTGTGAATCAATTTAAGTCTAAGATTTGTGATCTATGTCTCCTGTATTTGGATCTCATCCAAACAATGGATCACATCTAATATACTTGTGGGCTCCAGTTCATCTTATAAACCATCATGTCATTTTGTATTGGTCATGTGCAAACATAGAATAAAATACTATTCATCTCATGAATAGAGCATGAAAATATAAATTAATTAATGAAACAAATCAATTTATTCGGATCATCACTGGATTGAGGTCATACAATCTAACAGAAACATCTTCCTAACATGAAGGAAGACATTTTTTCACAACAATTACATGACATCTTTTCACAACAATTCCATCATGAAAGAAGAAACCATTGTGGTGAGGATGCAAATTCAATCACTGGAAAGGAGAAAAAAAAAAAAAAAACTAGGCCTTTTATGTCAAATCGTGAATGGATCAACTATTTTAAAATATTAATCCCATGATGATCATTATGTCATCAATTTATTAGAGCAATAAAGATGCACCTGAAAGGAATTCCAGTTAAGAACAACCTCTTACGCAAATGGTAGTAGGAGCTGGTTCTTGCCTGCTTGTCCTGGGTTCGAACCTAGGCAGGCACCTTTCCTCACCCGAGGCTCTGATACCTTACTAGAGATCTATTTCCCTCAACCGAGGGCCCCCTCTCTAGAGGGTTAGGGGACCCAGGCCCCCTTAAGCTGGGATACCAAAAAAAAAGAAAAAGAAAAAAAGAAGCAAATTCCGGTTGGATAAAGCAGAGTCATAATTTCTTGTGGATATTGAATATTATTGTGCTAGCTGAATTCTATATGGCACAATTGGAGCATCCTAAGATGGCCCCCAAGGGTCCGACAAGTTTTGATTGAAAACTTGGGCCCAAACAGTTCAGATTTTAGTTTAAAATTATACAACAAGGACTGTTTTACAATTTTACAGAAAAACTCAGAATATAAAAGGGGTGTTACGTGCACTGTTTTCAAGCCCATAGTTTGGTGGGTCAAACTGGACCCAATCCAAGAAAGGAAAGCACCAGTAGGGTCGACCATGAGGGCTCTTTCAAATGGTGCAGTTGCTTCCATCAAAGGATGGTCCATTTGGCCCTCACATCAGATCGGCTACAAGGCATCCATGACGATCTGGGCATGGAAAGTTGCTATTTTATTTGATTTCTTTTTTGATCTCTTTTCTTATCTCTATCATGTTTCAGTAGGAAACACTTCCTAGGACTTCTAATAGTTGTTGGCAACCAATTATAGTAGTATTACTAGGGTTTTTTGTGGTTTTAAGCATTATATAAGGGATGTTTAGGTCGTCAGTACTATTGATGCTACAGTACCCAAAAATAAAAAGTTTCAGAAAGCATAGTTTTTTTTTTTTTTTTTTTTCCCCTCTCTCTTGTATCATGTGGATGCTAAGAGATCAAGAAGGCTCTTTAAAGGTGAGTTTGGTGGTTTTTCAACATTGTTCCTTCACCATTAAAATTCTGAATTTCTGTTTTTCTTTACTGCATATTGGTGAAGTATTGGGATATTTCTAGTTTTGGTTATTTGAGCCCTCGACAGTCCAATTGCATCAAATCAGGACTGCGACATATTGGCAGGGCAAATGGAGTGGGAAATGGTGGGAAACGGAATATGGTGCAGGGATAGGGGATCGGTGGTGGTAGTGTGGGATGGATGGATGATAACATCAATTGATCGTGGGATCGTTCAGCTTTGATACCAATTGATGTAGGCCCTAGGGCGAGGGCTTGCGAAGGAAGTACTCAAAGCACAATGGGCGCCGAAGCACCGGACACAATAAATCTCCGCAGAGATAATAAACGATGCCGAACATCAATGGGGGAAACCCAATTTTCATTAATAAACTCTAAAAATAATCTTGTACGATGCTATATAAATAGTAAAAGAAGACTTAAGTCCTAAGAAACCTAATTAAACTAGGAAACTAAATAAATTGGAAATCTAATCCTAAATAAAATTCAATAGATCCATGGATATAATTGATGGAGGGGCTTACTTGCAGTAATTGGGAAGATTAGGGTTTTCTTGTAATTATTCCTAAGACTGGAGTGCAATTGCATTTATATAGTAGACTTATTTGCAATTAATCATGGGTCTAGAGTTCACATGAGATGTGGCGTCTAGATTCCCATTTGGAGCTAGATTCTAAGGAATCCCTAGTGGTCTCCATGCTAGCCCTTATAAGAGAAGGTTACTAATTCTATTGGAACTCTCAAGGAAAGGAAGAGTATGACACATACTATGAATATAAATGAGACTTTTAATTCTGGACGAAGAGGAGGCGCTGCATAAACTATAAATAACATGGGGGGGTTAGAGATCTCTACATATACACACAATCTCATAAGCTCCTCTCTCTCTCCTCTGGTTTTCTTGTAGAGTGCTAGGGTTTTCTTCTTTTTGGAGATCCCACCATCCTCCAAAAGAAATTCTCTACAAGAGGGTCATAGCGTGGAAGAACACAAAGGCAAAGGAAATCAAATATGCGAAAAGGGTTTTTGTAGAGAATCGAGTCTTTTCAAGTTCACAATTTGAGCACAACCGAGCTCTTCAGGAACAGATCTACTTCTAGTTGCTTGTAGTAGATGCTCTATGCTTGTATGTTTCTTAATATGTTTTTTTGATAGATCTTTGGTCTTCATGCATTAGATTAGGATTTTAGATCTTAGGGTTGGGTTTTTTGCCTTATGGGTGTTTGATCCCTGCTTTAAGTGGGTCAAAAGTTTTTGAATACCAATCCACGAGGCCCACCTACTTTCAACAGAGATGATTTATAGTATTTAAAGAAAAACCACAACATACTTTTAGTAAACGCAGATCAACTACTCATATACAAACAACACTGTACGCCTAGATATAGAGTGGAAAACAATCACTAAAGACCCAAAGAATTGTGATCTTTAGCATGGCCAAAACTAGTACATTGCATCCGCCATTGCAGATGCATATGTGAACATTGTATATTGGGAGGTAATTTGGTAAAAAAATATAGTAAATGCTGGTTTCCCAAACTTTGAAACATGAAAGTGCATTTTCAACTATATCAGCAATTAATAAACAAAATGATGCCTTCCATTTATTGATGTTGACGAGAGAGGAACTAATACATTTTCATTTGAGTAGATTTTCACAGGAGAAGGATATGTTCCCTTGCATGACATCATTAATGATGATATCATCTACATATATAATAAGGCTCTAAATACTTAATGAAATTCAAGTTGCACTCCATTTTGGCATAGCCCAAGGTTTGCTTGTTGTTCGATAACCCTAGGCGCAAGGTTGCGAAGCAATATTATCCTGGTGAGTATAGGTCGATCCACGGAGAGTTTGAAGCAAACAACTTGATACAACTTGTCCTAAATAAGATCTAGATCTAGCCTAACAAAAATCTATACAAACCCAATTAACCACTAATCTGAAATTTAAACTAAATTACAGTCCATTACATCCATAAAAAATTCCTAATCTAAAAACCTACTCTATAAAACAAGTATCACTGCAACCAACATAAAACTTATTAGAAAAATAATTGGACAAAGAAAGATTCTGAATTAAATAAATTGAAATTCAGAAATAAGAATGATAAAATCTTGCAATCTAAGGATTAGGTTTCAGTTGTTATTTTAAGTACTAAAAATACGAATGACTTCAGTCAAGAGCCAAAATCTAAAACTCAGTCTATTAAGTAATGAGAGATTTCACAAAGACTCAAGTTTCATGTGGGATATTTTTAGTATTTAGAGGTTTTAAGCATGCAATTTATCTATTGAAAATAAAATAGCAGAAAGACTTAAATAAAGAAAATAGATTAACAAACTGAAATTCAGAGTTGGAATTGAATTGTAAGACTCCGACCCCTAATTTCTGTGATTAGTGTTAATTAATTATATTGTTAGTTAACTAAGTGGAATTAGAGCCCAATTTTCTTGCTTTTAGGGTTAGAATAGATTTTTAATAGCTTTGGGGAGTTTTAAAAGCCTATAAACCTAGTTTGTCACCTTTATGGGCCTATTTGTAATTTCAGATATGGTCAGGGAGTTATTCGTAATTTCAGAGATATTTCCATTTTGAGTCCGTTAGACTGATCAAATTAGTCCCATAACTTTCGTGTTTTGTCCTGGGGACTTAGTTCACACAATCATGGTTGCGGAAGCGTGTAGCAAATCGCGTCAAGACAAAACATAACAATTAAAAATTCCAAGATGCATAAGTTAAATCATCTAGACATAATTTCAGAGAGAGAAAATGTAAACATTAGCATTTCCCAAATCAGTTCAAGTTCCACTGTTAGCGAGAGTATGTTAAAGTTAACTTTATATCCCAGAAAAGAGGCCAACAAAGGCCAATGCATTCCCAAAAAAACAAAAGATAAACCCTTAGCAAGTTCACTCATCTCAAGATTCTAGCCGACATCTAGACGACGTTGTCCGGCTGCCACTCTCGGGCTGGGGGTGGCTCAACAACTTTCTCTTGGCACTCCTCCTCAAAGACATCGACGCCTGCACCTGAGCACCAAAACAAACGGATTAGACACGACAGTCTGGCAGGTGATCAATTTAGGCAAGAGTATAAATCCTTTTTAAAGTTTGAAATAAACCATGCTTAAAGCCATTTACTAAATTCAAAACAATGCTTGAACAATATACAAAACAAAACTAGCGTGAGTACATAAAAGATCATGATTAGTAAATCCACATTAAGCCCATCATTTCTTTATCATACATGATGACAAGAGTAAGCAGAACAGAACAGAACAGAACTAAACAGAATCCCACGCTACACTAAGTAGACGGGGACCGGCCGTGGAATTGGAAATAGGATAGAAATGTGCATATAGATACACGACTAATCTGCATATAGTCTGTTAGGCCCCCGAACCCAGATCCCTGCAGCGGTCCGACCTCGGGGACGCAAATTGGAAAGTGAGAGATAAATAATATTTCTCCTCAGGATCTGCGTGTGTGAGGAAGACAAAATTTCCAAACACATCAAGAACATTTCGCGGAAGCTTACGTGGCGTTGCGACCCGGAGTCTGTGGCCATCGGATTCTGTGTCGCACTCAGCCTGTCAGCATAAAGCAGTCATAACAACTCATACTCAGACTAGAACAAAACATGATATCAAAATATACAACGCTGACAGTAACAGGCTGATCATTACCCAAGCATATTCAAGTCATAATTTAACAAGTGCATTAATTACAATCCCTAGGAAGAAGGCTAACAAAAGCCTTACAAAATAACAAGCTAAGAACAAATACTACCCAGGTGTGTAACGTATCTCCGGAGCTAGGCACGACGTCTACATGACATCAATGACAAATGAACCAGCAAAACTCGTGGCTTTATAGCCAACCGCACACGCACTAGCTCAAGACGGGAACCTGCTACCTAAGGCACCAAAGATAGAATATCAGACACGATGGTCTGGCAGGTGATCAATCTAGGCATGAGCATAAACAAAATTAAGTTTAGAAGAAGCAATGTTTAAAATAATTTATTGAATTTAAAACAGACTTACAGAGTTTAAAACAATGTATGAACAATGTACTTTCCAAGCTAACGAAAGTCCATGAACGATATACGAAATGAAATTAACATGACTAGTAAATCCATTTTTTTAATACCAAAGTACATTTGAAAGTTTCAGAGAAATCATGTCCAACTTGCAAGATCATAACATTGAAATCCTTGTACAAGATAGAAATCACGATGATAAAACTGACTGAGTGGATGGCAACCACATGAAGCTACATTCTCCATCACTGAAGTGACAGGAGCACTCACGATAATATTCTACATCACACGAAGTGAAGGGAGCACACAAGATCATGACCCAATACAACGGGGCATCACACACGAGTCCCGCCATGGAACGAGCTAAATAAACATGCATGATATCTCAAGCTGCAGTTGGCACGAAGTATTAAAGGACCTAAGGCAGTTGATCAGACTGACAAGGTCGTCCAAGCTGAGTGGTGCCAACACGAAAATCCACACGAAGTTTTACAAATCATAACTGTATTCTTGGATTGATAAGGGACTACTCTGCACACTGAAAATAGCCACACACACAAGAGCACACAAAACGAGTAGCCCTATCAAAAAGCACACACGACGTGGCGAACCATGCGAGATTCACACTTAGAACTAAGTCAAAATGTTTTAAAACCAAAACCTTTGCACACCCATACCTTTACAAGTCCAAACCTTTACAAATCCAGCCGTTTGCAACCAATGCCTTTTTACATCAACCCTAAGGTTTTCAAATTAAACTTCTCAAGCATATGCTAAGTCTCATCATTTGATCCTTATGTAATTGAAGTTAGAATGTCGGATTTTCTAATTATAAATTGGTGCCCCAGATGGTAGACGACATTCCAAGTGCCAAGTACACATAATCAAGTTGATTGCTCTTAGAATATTTTGATTTTTCACTCGTGTCAAAATCCCCCCTGAAACAGTTTAATCTTGCAATTTCGGTCAGCTCTCGGTTACCTGTCGGCTAACCGAGGTGGTGCATGTCGGTTAGCCGCTAGCTGACCAACGGCTGACCCCTGTTCACAAATAGGGAAATGCAGGCTTCTGGAAATGGGACCGAACTGTAGTTCGGTTGGCAGTCAGTTAACCAAGGTGGGTATGTCGGCTGACTGATAGCTGACCGACGACTTCCTAATACGATGCATGCTTCTGGAATATGGACCGATAGATTTCGGTCAGTCGTCGGTTGACCGAAATGGGGTTGTCGGCTGAACGACATATGACGAGAGGCTGACTGACCCTCTGCGAATTGATTCAGTTCAATCATTTCTCCTTCAATCTCCTTCCCATTTCACTTTCTTCCATTCCTTGCCAAAACCCCTGCAAATTCCAGAGCCAACATGCTCTCCCAACTCTATCATTTCACACAATTCCATCAAAACTCTTATATTCATCACCCATCTCCACATTTCTTCCAACACCATGACCATCCATTCAATAACTCATTCAAAACAAATCCTTAGACAAAACAGATCTCAAACACAAAAATAAAGAAAGATTTCCCAAAGCAAAGCAAATAAACAGACATGTAATTTAACAATAAACAACATGAACTTAACTTATTAAAACACATTCAAGTGAATAAATTAAGATAACCTCATATATTTGAATGCACAGCACATCTAAGAAGATCACTTGCCTGGCCAATAGTGAAAATCCACAAAGCAAAACGAAGACTCCTCAGAGGTGCTCTCCTATGGCTGAACCGAAATCTACAAAAAACCCCAAGAAATTCCTTCAAAAATCCCAACAAATTTGAAAACAAGGGCCCATTTTGAGATGGGGCTTGCATGTTAATAAAACAAGATCCTAAGGGCCTAAGAAAACTCCATTGAAGAGATGGAGAAGGGTTCTTACCTGTAGCAAACCAAACAAAGAGAAATGAGGAAGAAGAAGACCTTATCCAGCAGGAAACTCCAAGAAAATGTTAGCAATGGGAAGCTAGAGATGAGAGGAAGAAGAAGATATATTCAGATTTTCCTTTGGAATCCTCTAGCTATGACATGCAAGATGAAAAGATGAGGGAGGAAGGTGGTTCTCTCCTGAGTTTTGCAACAGTTGCAGGAAATCACAAATGGGTTCAAAACATGAGGGAGAAGAAGATGAGATGACTTAAGTAGGAATGGGTTTGTGGGTCCCATTAGGCCTGAAGCTTGAGATGCTTAAAACATTGACTTGTGGCCCCCGAACGAAAACGACGAAGGAGACCAAAATGATCATAAAAAAATCTAGTTTTCAAAAAGTATACTTTTGACATGGTTCTGAAATTT
The DNA here is from genome assembly GCA_029852735.1 of Persea americana. Classification (NCBI taxonomy): domain Eukaryota; kingdom Viridiplantae; phylum Streptophyta; class Magnoliopsida; order Laurales; family Lauraceae; genus Persea; species Persea americana. The sequence goes on from CM056810.1 coordinate 59,465,550, forward strand.
CAAAATTTGGGCTCAGATTTAAATGTGAAAAGACTGTTTTGTCCTTAGGGCTGGAAAAACTGATTTTCTAGACTTTGAATGGGATCAGGTTAACACAAAAGTTGTTGGGGCTAATTTTACCTATCAAAACAAACCAAAATTGAAAATTTTCAAAATCAAGAACAATCCCCCCATGCTGACACGTACAACCCAAGGCATCCCCGGGCTGCCAGACTGGGTCCAATCGCTCTAAAAAATTCCCCAAAGCTAAAAGAAAAACATTCTAAACCACAATATAACTCAATTAGGCTCAAAACTCACTTATAAAACTAACTCACAGCTAATAACACACTAACTGAAGGAGCAGTCCAAGCTCAGTGGTATTTACCTGTATTCATAAATGCACAAAAAAAAAAAAATGATACTTATACAAAACGGATCGAAAATAGGGAAAATCACTTACCAAAACAAGGCAAAGCAAGACTAAATAGAAATAGCACAAGCTATAGCAAAACGAAGCTTAAGAAGTGATCCCTTTACTAGTTCTTGAAATAGTTCAAAAAAAAGTTGATACTTGTAAATTTAAACATGTGCAAAACGAAATACATTATGTCAAACTGAGATTCTAAAACAAGCTTATCAATTATACTAGCAAAACCCGTGCTATGCACGGACCACGGAACCACCAAATGCATAGACTTACACAAATTATTTTTATTAAATTTATTAATTAGGAAACTTTTGAGTCCTTTTTGTTGCTAATTAGATCTTTATGTGTTTTTCTAGATGTTTTATTCTTTACGTGAGTGTAAATGGAGTTTGATGAAGCCCGGGCACGTGTAAAAAAATAAAATAAAAGACATATTTTGGCCTAAATTAGGCTGCATTCTGGCCTGATTTAGGCTTGTAATTCTGGCCTAATCTTGGCCTATTTTTTGACCCATAAGTCTAAACTGGTTTAGAATTATAAGTATAGACTAATTCTGGACTGACTTGAATATGTAATTCTGGCCTGATTTGGACTGCCATTCTGGCCTGAGTTAGACCCAGAATTCATGCATGATATTTGACCCAAAATTTGGCCTGAATTAGACCCAATATTTTGTCTTGAATTAGACCCAAATCTGGCTCGATTTAGACCAAAAAATCTGGCCTGGTTTATATCCAATATTTTGTCTTGAATTAGACCCAAAATCTGGCCTGATTTACACTAAAAGATCTGGCCTGGTTTAGACCCAATATTCTGTCTTGAATTAGACCCAAAATTTGGCCTTATTTAGGCCCAAAATTTGGCTTGAATTAGACCCAATATATTTTTCATTAATGAGCTGAAACTCTAGCCAATTTCAGTCCCTTTCAGGCCAATAATGAGAGATTTACTAAGGGAAATCTAGGCAAATTGTAACCCAATAATGAGATAGTTTGCAATTTCAGTTTGAGGTGAAACCCATTTAGAGAATACAATTTGGGTCAAGTCTTAGCCCATTTAGAGAAACCAATTTGGGTCAAGTTGTAACCCATTTGTAATCCCACCATAGACCAATGTAGACAATCAAGCTAGAATCTAAATTCATTCTTTGCTTGGATAAATTCAACACATTTGTTGAAAACCCAACATATTTAATGCTCTGATTGAATTGGGGTATGGGTTCAGCGTACATGTTTAGTGAAGCCCAACCTGTATGTCTGATTTAACCCGATTTATTTTCAACCCTCATTCAAGCTAGGTTTGAAACCGTTTATAGTCACCATTTGAGACCATATTTAACCTTTGTAGAGCCACCTTTGGTTATGTACTATTGCTTTACAGTCACACTTAGGCCCATGATACAGATTTATTGCTCTCATTTATTGGTACATTTGAAGCCATACTTAGGCTAATTTTAATCCCTTTCTAAGGAAAAACTTGGGTTGAGTCTTCAACCTCAACCCATTTTTATTTGGCCATTTTTTTTAGCCTGCTTGGTTACTGCTTGGTTAAGGGTTCGGGCCTGTGTTCGTTAAAAACATTTTTTTAGACAATCCACTGTAACTAAATCCTATTTGTAGCCAAACTCTGGAGTAATTTTAAATTTATTCACAGATCTGATTTTTAGCTTTTTCATAGTAGTTTGCTGAGCCAGTTTTCAGTCCATTTACGACTCTATTTTAGTCTGTGCTTTAGCCTACCACATCTATCTATTTGGGCTATTTTTTTGACCCAATTAGAGCTCTAGACTTGAACCAACTCTTAACCCATTTGTCGTCGAAATCTGGCTGTAACCTAGCCCAGTTTCAGCAATTGTTTGAGATAAAATCTAGTCAAGTTTCAGTCATTGTTTGGGCAGATTTTAAGATCATTCAGTTTTACAATTGTTTAGCTTGTTTGGATATGAGGACCCAAGTTGTTTGTTTAGGGGGATTTGAATTTATTTGGGTGTTTGGTTCTGATTATTCCAAGGTGTTTGGTTGGGAGGATTCAGTTTATGGGTTGTTTGTTTAGGATTATTATAATTGCATCGGGCTGATTTTCAACCCATTTGCAATTATGGCTTAGTCTGAACGTGGAAACAAAATATATCAATATGTCAAGTGAACTAAATTCAAAAGGTTTTTGGCCACTCAATTCACAATTTCATATTTTCATTCACAGTGCCTATGACCTCAACCCAGAACATGGAAAAATAGTTTGGAATAGATAAACAGAACACAAAAAGATCCCAACCCCTTTCCAAATCCCAAACAGTCTCCTTAACAAAATCACGTTCTACAGAACCCATGGCTTGAGTTCGACATAAAGATGGAGGAAACAAATATTAAATACACTGAACGTACTCAATATATTATAGAAGGACGAAAATCTTCTCCCCTGCAGAGCCCAAATAATTGATGTACAGAGAGCCAACCCTTGAAGTGTAGCAACGAAGAAAGCTATATCTCCCCCCTTCTCCTCCTTTGCTGTTAGTCTTTTTATTTTTTTCATATTCCATGTATTTGGAGTAGGAGATAGGAGAGCAGGTCACGAAGTGAGAAGCTTGTTTTTTTTTTGGAGGAAGTTATGGGTTCAGTTAGTTTAGAGAGAGGATAGTGGAGAGAGAGGAGACTTGGAATGGATGGAGATATTAACATCTATTCTAATGTATTTTAACAAAATCAGGATTTATAGTTTGGAAGCCTGTGGTTAACCGAAGGCAAAACCATTCCAATAGAGATATAGATATTATATATTTACAATATACTGTGTACATTTAATACAACCATTGGCCTAGCCCAAATAGGCCCTCTAAGTCCAACCAACTCTCTTCTTGGACCAAGGAGGTAGGCATGTCAGTGGGCTCCCAATTACTTGACTACTTGAAGACCTGGCCCAAAAGAGTCCAAAATTCAAGGTATGGATACCAAACATCCAGGTACCCTGTCCACTTAGGTTCATTTTTTTTTTTTTTTGGTAGACTGTCCACTTTGGTTAGAATGAATGCATCAATGAAAGTTTGTCCCGATGTATTTATACATTAAATTCACCAAATATCAAATCTTATAACATATTTTAATGGGAGATATCATTGAAGACTTCCCTGTACACAACATTTTTGGTGATATCATTTTTGGTGATAACATAGGTCCAGTTTTTGACTATGTTCTGTCTGTTAGACACAACTCAAAAGGAATTACCTTTTATATTTATGTATTTTGTCAGACCCCGATCCAGGTTTAGCATTTTTAATTATTGTTTTAGCCGTGTTTAGTTTTTTAGTGGGATTAGAGGATAATTAGCTTGGGTTTCTAGCTAGATTAGCATTTTGAATAGCTTTGGGGAATTTTAAGAGCGTTGAGTCGGGTTTGACTAGACCCGGGGTGGCTCGTGTGATGCGTGTTCGAGTGGGAATCCGACTTTTGATTTTGAAAAATATCGATTTTGATCTTTTTAGATTTGTTATTTTGATTTCAACAACTTTGATATTTGTTCCGAGTGTATTTGGACCCCAAAAACCATGTTTTTCAACAAAAAGGGCAAAACGGTCTTTTCACCTCGAAATCTGTGCATGAATTTCGATGTTTGTAAAATCATGTGAAAAATATATTTTTCGAAACTAGATATTTCAACGATCATTTTTTCCTCTTTCGTCGATCTCATCCGGGACCCACAAGAGGGAGTTTTAAGCCCTTGAAGCTATATGGCTTGGTGGGGCTCACACCCCACCCAACTTATATGAGAACCCACGTGTGTTACTCTACCCAACTTATATGAGAACCCATGTGTGTTACTCTCTTCTTCTTCTTCTTCATTCCGTTTCAAAACCAGCCAAGAGCCAAGAGAAAACCAGCCTTCTTCACACTTATCTCCTCTTGCATGTTGGATTTCTTTGATCAAAATGAAGTTTTGAGTGCATAAACCCTTCCCCGTCTCTCAAGCTTCCTATTGGTACCTTTTTCAAAGGATTTCAGCCGGGCTCATCTTCTCTTTGAAATTCTTCTCCATTGTTAGAGCTTTAAAAGGTAAGCAATGGCTTCCTTCTTCCAACCATGGTTTTATTGAGCCCATTGGAGCTCAATCTTCATGCATGCAAGGCTTCCCAAGGAGGAACCTTTCTTTTACAAATTTCTTGGATTTTTGAACTCTTTTCATGGGGCTTCTTGTAGATTGGAGTTCAGCTATAGAGAGAGGTGTGCTGAGAGACCTTCTTGAGTGCATTTTTGAGCCAAGGCAAGTAATTGAATGGAATCTGGTTGTGCATGCAATGTTTTATGGGTTTCTAACTTGATTTCTTGATTTTAATCTTCATTGCTTAATCTTGTTTTGTTTTTGAGTTTAGCTTACTAAATATATGTTTTAATGATCATAATTTGTGATTCATTTTATTAGATTCAGATATGAGATTGTCTCTTTTAAAAATTGAAATTTATGAATGATTATTAGAAGTGAATTTTGAAATTTTATGAGGTATTGGTTGATGAATTTTGGAGTATTGTTGTGAATGAGTGGTTGATGAAAAGAGGAGCTGTAGGCTCATTTTTGTTCAGGAAAGGAGGGGTGATAAGGAGATATGTTGGAGGAAAGAAGGGACCGAAAACAGCTTCAAACATGTATATTCCCACAGCTGGTCGGTCAGGTGTCGGTCAGGTGTCGGCTAGCCGATTGCCAACCGACAGGCGACCGAACCATCTCGGCTCCATTTTCCAGAATGCTTCATTTTATTAGATCTTGAGGTGTCGGTCAGCTGACAAGTGACTGAACCACTTCGGTTCCAATTCCAGAATGCTGTTTTCCTGTCCTGATGGGGCGGTTAGCTCTCGATCATCACTCGGCTAACCGATCTGCTCAGTGTCAGTTAGCAGACGGCCAACCGATCCGCTCAGTGTCAGCTAGCAGATGGCCAACCGACAGGAGACTGACTTCACCCAGAATTTCTAAAATGAAAAGAAAAGTGGGCTTTCAATCCCAATTCATTTTAGACCATTCCTAGTCTGTCGCGACCCCAAACCGAGGTCCTCGGCACAGGCCCGCGATGTCCAACCAACTATGATTAACCCACAGATTTCCACGGTGAGGATTCCCAAAACAAACATGGAATTTATCTCACATGATCAATGGTTTGCGGAAGCGTGCAAGTAATCTAATCTATACAATACATGTGATACAACATCAACTTGCATAAGTTAAATCATCATCAAGACAAATAATCAGAGGAGGACACATAAGCATGGCATTCCTAAGATTAGTTCAAGTTTTGAGACTACAAAAGTATGTTAAGTTCAAGTTTACAATTCTCATATGCAAAAGAGCCAACAAAGGCTTTACATCCCAACATAACAAAATACTACATCCAACCATGTAACGTAACTCATGACCCCACCCGACGTCTAGAGGATGTCGTCGGGTTGCCACTCACGGGCTAGGGGTGGCTCAACAGCCTCCTCCTGACGCTCCTTCTCAAAGATTGCGTCACTTGCACCTGGTCACCAAAATAAACAGGTCAGATACGACGGTCTGGCAGGTGATCAATTTAGATAAAGATATAAATCATTTAGGTCAGGAAATAGTTCAGTATTTAAAATCATGCATGAATGCGAAACAGTGCTGAAATAGTATACAAGACAAATCGAGCAAGCATATAGAAATATATCATGATTAGTGAGAAAAAAACCACCTTGAGCTCATCCTTTCTCTACCATACATGATGTGCAGAGTAAGCAGGACAGGATATACAAAATAGGATAGAACAGAATTCCATGTTACACTAGGTAGGTGGGGTCCGGCCGCGGAACCTGAAATAGGACAGGAGGGTGTATATATGAATATATGACTAATCTGCCGATTATCCAGGGTTTAAGGACCTCCCAAATAGTGGATCAGACTGAGAGGGTAGTCTAAGCTCAGTGGTATTCACCTAAAATCATGTATGCACGAAAACAGGATAATACATATACAAGCCGACTAAAATAGGGGAAATTTACTTATCAAAACAGGGCAAGGCAGAACATATCAGAGATAATGTGTGCTATAATATGATAAAACAGAAATAATAATCCCCCTTATAGTTTCTTGAAACATGTCAAAATTCAGGCCAATACTTGCAAAACGAGACAAGTCCTACCAAAAATCATCGCATCAGAAATCGGGATTCCAAAACAAGCTAAGCAGTCCACATTAAGACCTCATATTGACTTTTGTGTATTTGAAACCCAATTGTCGAAACTGATTTATTTTTTGTGCCACAGAAGCTATTGGACAATTCAGATTCCAAATGCACAATCTCAAACTAGAAGTTCTTAAGTGTATTCTGGTTTTTCATCCTTCTAAAAATCCCCACAAAACTCCTTTTTCTCTTTCGAATTCAAACTGCAGGCAGCATCAGGTTCGCTCGAGCGATGAGAAGTTCGCTCGAGCGGACGCATCCAGAACTTTGTTTGCTCGAGCTTCCATAGGGTTCGCTCGAGCGGACACAACCAGAGACTTGTTCGCTCGAGCTCACCCGTTGCTCGCTCAAGCGGACAGGTTTCTGGGAGCGTTCCTTACAGACAGAAGCTTGCTCTCTCGAGCGACCCCTAGTTCCGCTCGAGCGAACAGGTTCCAGCCTGAATCCGTGTAGTGCAGAAAACTGCATTTTCCTTGAACATTTCTCGCTCCTTCTCTCTAGCAATCCTTTACAAACATATAACATTTTCAATACTTCTCATGACATTTTGAACATTTCAACCTCCCATTAAATCAATCAAAACTCCTTCAACAATTCACACTTCAAACTCTTCCCATCTTTCATCCATCCAAAGTCCTTTGAACAACAAACATAACTTAATTGAATGGGAAAGCTTCAAGATAAATCAAACAACATATGCATTTCAAACTCAAGTAACATTTCAAAACATTCACCATGAGAAGATCAATTCCTTTCAATACTAAAACAAGAAGAACAACCCATTTGTAGCTAAAGATGTAAAACTATAGCATGCATCAAAAGAAAACTAGATTGATCACTTGCCTGACAATGGTAAGCCAAAAACTTCTCAAAATCCTACCCCACAGCTGAGTCACGAATTTCTACAAGAACCCCATGACAAGAACCTCAAAATCCACTAAAATTGTGAAAACAAAGACCCATTTCGAAATAGGTATTGCATGTTAATAAAACAAGTTCCTTAGGGCCTGAGGAAACTCCATGAAAAAGAAAAGGAATCGTTCTTACCTGTAGCTAACCAAACAAGGAGGAGGAAAGGAGATGAAGGCTCAACTTAGCAGGAATTTCCAAGAAAACTGTATCAAGGGAAAGCTTGGGTTAAGAGGAAGATGGTGGTACCTTTAGATTCTCATTTGGGGTTTTCTAGCTAGGGCATGCAAGGTGGGGAAGAGAAGAAGAAGAAAGCTCCCTCTCTTAACTGGCTTGAAGAAAGTTGCAGAAATGGGCTTGGAACGTGAGTGGGAATGGAGAAGAAGAGGGACTTGAGTTAAGTGTGTGTGGGCCCCACTATGCTCAAAACTTGCGATGATTAAAACATCGATTTATGGGCCCCGGATGGAAACAACGAAGAAGAAAAAAATGATTGTCCAAAAATCTAGTTTCCAAAAAGTACAAATTTGGCATAGTTTTGAGATTTCAAAATTTGGGTCCAGATTTGGTGTGAAATGACTGTTTTACCCCTTTTGGGCCAAAACTTGGGTTTCTGGGCTTCAAACACAGACAAGCTGAACACGCAAGTCAAATAATAAAATAAAACCATTCAAAATAGATTAAAATCACGATAAAAATCGAGAAATTAGAATTTCCTCCCAAGCTTACACGTACACTCAAGGCACCCCTGAGTGTGACTGAATAGTATAAAACGCTCTCAAAATTCCCCTAAAGTTAATTCCAGACTAAATCGAACCAATTTCTAACCCACAATCACTAAACCCACATAATAACTAAACATGCACTTAACTGACACTAATCTTGGGTTGGGGTTTGACATAGTCGATGCATACATATTGATATCTTAAATGTTGTTAAAAATTGGGCACCACCTAAATGAATGAACGACATGAGACCTCAAAGTGTATATTAACTTGACGATTATGGTTCCAAGGAATTGATGAGGAATTGTGAAATGAACTTGTGATTTCTAAAACCTAAAACCTCGTTTTGTGATTCATTGCGTGAACCGTGTTTTATACACATCGTGTCGGGACTACTATTCGTGAATTCTTTTGAATTAGCACGTATTCTTGATATAGTGTGAGTAGTTCCCGAATTTAAACATAGCAAGCATGATTTTGAAAGTTAGTGTGTATTTATGTTCTTATTGTTGGAAGTAGGTAGGCCTCGTGGATAGGTTTTCAAAGCTTTTGACCCAGTTAACTCAGGGATCAAGTATCCATAAGGCAACAAAAACCCAATTCAGGATCCATGGCCTCTTTCTCATGATCATGTATAGTAGAAAACTCTATCTAGAAGATAGAAATAGCAGCATACAAGCAACCACGAATTCCACAACATACAATGAAGTAGATTATACCTTTGGAGCTTAGTAGTGCTCTAATGGAGAATTTGATTAATCCCTTTGATGAAGAACTCTTTCACAAAGCAAATCAGAATCTCCAATACCCAATTGTCTTCCACGCTATGACTCGCTTTAGATCTCTTTTCTCAAAGAAGATGGTGAAATCTCCAATAGAAAAACTAACTAGAACCTCAAAGAGAAACCGGAAGAGAAACTAAAATAGAGAAGGAGAAGAGGGGAGTGCAACTCTTGCACAAGGGGGTCTTGGGCGTGAATCCCTTGGATGAAGCAAGCATGGGACGTCCAAGCCCTATTGCTCCTCTATTTATAGCTTGAGCATCCTTCTCTTTGTTTATTATTAGAAGTCCCACTTCTATAATAATTAGTAACTCTCTATTCCTACTATTACCACTATTAGAAGTCTCACTTCAAATGGAAATAGTAGCTTTCCCTTTTGAGTTTAAATAGAATTAGTAATGATCCAATCTTGGGCTAGCGTGGGGACCATTAGGGATTCCATAGAAAGCTGGCTCCAATTGGGACACCGCGACCTGTCATCTCATGTGCAATCCGGGCCCGTAGTTAATTGCAAATAACTCCACTAAATAAATGCAATTGAACTCCGGTCTTAGAAATAAATTACATGAAGACTCTAAACTTCCCTATCACCGGAAGTAGGCCTCTCCATCAATATCCATGGATCAATTGGATAAACTGTCCCACCAATTTATATCCATATCTTATTATCCTTGAGACCCAATTAATCACAGTGATCATTAGTACCATCCAATTAACTCTTAATTGTGATGAGTGTACACTTACCAATGATAAATCCATTAATTGGCACAAGGGGATAATTAGGATAGATTCCATTTTGATCATTAAATGTTTCCACAGTCATACTATTACGTACCCAAGACACCGAGGTATTGACCTACAGTTGGCCTCACTCATTGGTGACTCAAAGCAAATGAACAGATAGAAACTTTAGTTCATCAATGTCTCAGAATTAAGAGCCTATTGCTAGGGAATTATGAGAGCAGACTTTAAAGTAAAGATAGTGTTCATAAGGTGCTTCTCATGGTCATTCAATACATCCAATGTACCAGTATGATGATCCAGAATCTTACATTCCGATGATCGAGACAGATCACACTACCTCATAGTGATCATAATACTGCAACCTTGTCAAATGAAATGCCCAATCTCATCACCGGTTGTGAATCAATTTAACTATAAGATTTGTGACACATGCCTCCTGTATGTGGATCTCATCCACATACATGTAGTACATCTAATATACTTGTGGACTCCGGTTCATCTCATGAACCATCATGTCATTCGTATTGGTTATGTGCAACTAAGTAAATAAAACACCATTCATCTCATGAAAGAAAAGCATGATTATATTGATAAATAAAGAAATAAATTAATTTATTACATCATCAACTGAATTGAGACCATATAATCTAACACTTGTCGGCACCACTTAGCTTGGACGACCTCGTCAGTCTGATCAACCGCCTTGGGTCCTTAAATATTTCTTGCCAACTGCAGTTTGGAATATAGTGTGTGTTTATCTAGCTCGCTCCGTGGCGGGACTCATGAGTGATGCCCAGCTATACTGGGTCATGATCATGTGTGCTCCTTTCACCTTGTGTGATGGAGAATCTATATCGTGAGTGCTCTCGTTACCTTGTGTGACGGAGAATATAGTTTTGCGTGGTTGCCAAGGTTTGTTTCAATGTTTATCGTGATTTATCATGTGACTTTATAAAATATACTGTTTTGAAGTACTCATTTTATTTGGTTTCTTTCCATTGTATTTGTTTTATAAATTGAATATTATTGATTTATAACATGATTATACTTGATTCAATTACCTGCCAGACTGTCGTGTTTGACCCTTCGTTTCTGGTGCTCTGATCCAGGTAACACTGCCCCTGAGGAGGAGCACGAGGAGGTAGTAGTTGACCAGCCCGTGGGGCAAGAGTGGTAGCCCAACGATGTCATATAGGTATCCAGTTGGGGCACGAGATGTGCATCATTTTGGGGGAACATCTAGTTTTTCTTTTGGGACTTGTTAGTTGCCATTGTTGGCTTGTTCTTTTCGGAAAGATGTAAAACTCAGTCTTGTTTTGGTGTGATGTAAACTTTAACTTAAACTATGGGTATGCTAGTGGTGTTTTTCTCTCTCTGACATAAGTCCATGAATACATACACATTCTCTCTTTCTTGAAAGTGAATTAATTGTGTTTGCTACACGCTTCCACAAATCTTTTCATGTGTGTGATTCATGTGGAATCCTCTCCGGCGAAACCTGTGGGAAACTAATTAGCGTGTGCGGGGAGGAATTTTCTGGCCCGTCGCGCTGCGACACCGGATTAGGATGGGGTCCCGGTCCGGGGTCATGATAGGACTGGTATCAGAGCGAGACACATTTCGGGCAATTGAAAAGAACCTAGAAACATAGACGTGGAGAGGATTTGTTAGCCCAAGTCCAGAGACAGTTGTTGGAAGTATTAGGGAGGAGAATAGAACCTGTACTATTGGAAGTGGGTGGGCATTGTGGATAGGTTTTCAAAACTTTTGACCCACTTAACTCAGGGATCAAGTATCCATAAGGCCATGAAACCAAATCTAGGATCCAAAACTCAATCTCATCAACCATGATCAGCAATAACCTTTATTTAGAAGATAGAAACAACATCTAACAAGCAACCACGAAATTCTACAACATACAAGGAGTAGATTATACCTATGGAGCTCGGTTGTACTTTAATAGAGAAGTTGCGTCTCTCTTTGATGATGAAACCCTTTCACATATCAAATATGAATCTCCAATACCTTGTGGTCTTCTACGCTATGACCTGTCTCAGATCTCTTTTTCTCAAGAAGATAGTGGAATCTCTAAGAGAAAAGCCAACTAGAACTTTAAGGGAAACCGGAAGAGAAACTAGAAGAAAAAGGAGAGAGAGAGGATGTGCAACTCTTGCATATAAGAGGTTTGGGAGCGGATCCTTAGGGGATTCCTTTGCATGGACATCCAGCCCTCCTTTACTCTCATATTTATAGCCTAAGCAACCTCCTCTTTGTTTATTATTAGAAGTCCCACTTCCATAATAATTAGTAACTTACTCTTCCTACTATTACCACTATTAGAAGTTTCACTTCAAATAGAAATAGTAAGTTTCTAATTTCTTTCCTTTTTGAGTTCAAATAGAATTAGTAATGATCCAATCTTGGGCTAGCGTGGAGACCACTAGGGATTCCATAGAAAGCTGGCTCCAACTGGGACTTATGACCCCGCATCTCATGTGCAATTCGGGCCCATAGTTAATTGCAAATAACTCCACTATATAAATGCAATTGAACTCCAGTCTTACGAATAAATTACATAAAGGAACCTAAACTTTCCTATCACCACAAGTAGGCCTCTCCATCAATATCCATGGATCAATTGGACCTGTTTTTCAAACTAGATCCATATCTTATTATCCTTGAGCCCCAATTAATTATAATGATCATAGGTACCTTTCCAATTAACTCTTAATCGGAATGGGTGCGCACTTACCAATGATAAATCCATTAATTAGCACAAGGGGATATTAAAGATAGATTCCATCTTGACCATCAAATGTTCCCACAGCTCTACTACCATGTACCCAAATCACCGAGGTGTTGACCTACAATTGGCCTCACTCATTGGTGACTCAAAGCAAATGAATAGATAGAAACTTGAGTTTATTAATGTCTCAAGATTGAGAGCCTATTGCTAGGGAATTATGAGAGTAGACTTTAAAGTAAAGACAGTGTTCATAAGGTGCTTCTCATGATCCTTTAATACATCCAATGTATCAGCACTTTGATCCAGAATCTTACATTCTGATCATCGATACAAACCACACTATCTTATAGTAATCAAAGAACTGCAACCTTGTTAGATGAGATGTCCAGTCTCATCACTGGTTGTGAAGATATTTAAGTATAAGATTTGCTATACATGTCTCCCGTATGTGGATTTCATCCATATAGATGCATTGCATCTAGTATACTTATGGACTCCCGGTTCATCTCATGAACCATCATGTCATTCGTATTGGTTATGTGCAAATGAGTAATAAAACACCATTCATCTCATGGAAGGAATGCATGAATATATTGATAAATAAAGAAATTAATCAATTTATTTCATCAATCTTAATGGATTGAGACCATAAAACTAACAATCTCCCACTTGGGCTTAATGCCATTCAGGGTTGCATCTCATGCCCATCTCGTTTACATACCGCTCAAAGACTTTGGTGGTCAAAGGCTTAGTAAAGGGATCTCCCAAATTGTCTGTAGAGTTTATCTTGGTGATTGCAGTATCACCTCTCTGCACAATCTCTTTGACCATGTGTTATTCCCTCTGTATGTGTTTTTGGCTTTTGAGTTCCTTTGACTTATCGACTGCCTTGTTGTTATCACAGTAAACTGTGAACGGTTGTCCTGCCAAAAGTACCACTCCAAGTTCCATAAGGAATCTTTTGAGCCAATCTGTTTCTTTAACTACTTCTCAAGCGGTTACAACATAAACACATATCCAATAGTTGATTTCTTGGAATCCTTATCTGACATGAAGTCAATATCGGTGTTACCGACTGTAATCAACTCATCATTGTTGTAAATCAACATGTGATCTCCAGTCCTTCTCAAGTATTAGGGAACACATCTTACAGCAATCCAATGGTTAGGACCTGGGTTAGACTGATATCTGCTGACTAGGCGCACTGTATGACAGATATCTGGTCTAGTACAAAGCATAGCTAACCGTACCAGCACCTTATCTATGTACGCATATTGGGATAAGCCTATCATCCTATTTTTCTGGTCTAAATGGAGTTTGATCCCTGGGATGTGGCTGGCTTTTCCCAAGTCCTTCATATCAAAAGTCTTACCCAACTAAACTTTTACTGTTGACAACATCCCTATATCACTCTCTAGGAGAAGGATTTCGTCGACCGGAAAAAATTACCCTGCCTCCTTCACTTTTCATGTACACTCATGACTCATCTGGATTTTGACAACAATCAAATGACTTGATTGCTTAATCAAAATGGATGTTCTAGGTTTGGGATGCCTGCTTCAGTCCATAAATAGACTTTTGCATCTTGTAAACTCTTTGCTCTTGGTTGTTTAGCTATAAAACCGTCTGGCTGCATCGTATAGATATCTTCCTCAAGATGGCCGTTGAGAAAACGCCGTCTTAACATCCATTTGCCAAATCTCGTAAACAAGATGAACCGCAATGGATGAGAGTATCCGGATGGACTTGAGCATGGTTACCGGCGAGAAGGTTTCCTCATAATCGATACCTTCTTTCTCAGTTACTCAAACAGGGTGGCAATATGTCACCAAATTTGAGAGACTATCCCGCTATGCTCCGGAGCTTATGGATACTGAGGGGAAAAAGGTTATTAAATTTCTAGAGGGACTTAACCCTATTCTTGAACAACATGCTACTGGTGTAGTGCTACTAGCTACCTTCCAAGAAGTAGTCAAGAGAGCCTACAAATTTGAAGACATCCATAACAAGATAATTTAAGACGCTCAGAGAAAATGTCAACAAGCATATTCAAGGTAGCAATAGAAGAAGAGGCCAAGACAAGACCAGAATGCTTAGGCTCAAGGGACATGTGAACATTGTGGCAGAAACCATAACTCCAATGAATGCCGCAAAATTACAGGAGCATGTTTCAAATGTGGATCTTTTGACCACTTGCTCCGTAACTGTCCAAGACTCAATGACTAGGGCAACAGGCTTCCACAGCAACAGTAGTAAGCACCACCATAGAGTCAACAAGCTGTGCAAAATCAAGTTAGACACCCTCAGTGGCAACAAGCAAGGCAGCCACCTCAAAACCAGAATCCCCGTTCTCCTCAACAAAACATAAATGGCCAGTAAGGAAGGTAGAACCAAGGACAGAATAGACTAAGTAAGGACGTGCCTATCATCTCAATCAAGTGGATGCTGATGCAGTAGGCAATGTTGTTGAAGGTAAACTTCTCATTTGTGGAATAGAAGGTAAGATATTGTTTGACCTTGGATCCACTCATTCTTTTATATCTCTTATGTTTATTAAGTTAATTGCTATTCATGTTAGCGAACTTCCATTTGTTTTGGTTGTCACCACTCCGCTAGGTAAACAAATTGTTTGTAAGAACTACTATCCCAATTCTACGATCATGGTAGGATAGGTAAACTTGCCAGCAAATCTGATTGTGTTGGATATGCATGATTTTGACATTATTTTGGGGATAGACTGGTTAGCTGGACATCATGCAACCATGGATTGTTTCACCAAGGTTATTACTTTCAATTTGGACACTGTACGTATGGGAATTAAATTTCAGGGAGAGCTAAAGAACCCATAGGCAAAATTAATTTCAGCCTTGAAAGCTTCCAAACTATTAAAAAGTGGTTGTCAGGGATATGTAGTGTTTATCACAGAGGATAAACAGTCCCAAGGGGTGGAGGGAATCCCTGTTGTACGCGAATTTCCAGATGTTTTTCGAGAGGAGATTCCAGGTTTGTCTCCAGTTCGAGAGATTGACTTCACGATTGAACTATTACTAGGGACTGCTCCAATTGCTATTGCACTTTACAGAATGGTCCCTGCGGAATTGGGAGAATTAAAGATACAGTTGTAAGGGTTACTAGAGAAAGGTTTTATTAGACCAAGCATCTCACCATGTGGAGCTCCAGTTTTGTTTGTCAAGAAGAAAGATGGCAGTTTGAGAATGTGTATTGATTACAGGAGATTGAACCAGGTCACAATCAAGAATAAATACCCACTGCCAAGAATAGATGAACTATTTGATCAGTTGCAAGGAGCAGCATATTTTTCGAAGATTGACTTTTGGTCCGGCTATCATCAGTTGAGAATTAGAGAATCAGATGTACCAAAGACAACTTTTAGGACTAGATATGGGCATTATGAGTTCCTAGTGATGCCCTTTGGACTGACAAACCCGCCGGCAGTGTTCATGGCTCTAACGAACAAGGTTTTCACACTACACTTGGATCAATTTACAGTGGTATTCATCGATGATATTCTAGTATACTCTAAGTCCAAAGAAGAGCATGAGCAGCATTTGAGGACAGCATTGCAACTTCTTAGAGATAATCAGCTTTATGCGAAACTTGGAAAGTGCAAATTTTGGCTAGAACAAGTTGCTTTTCTAGGCCACATCATTTCCAAGGAGGGTTTAGCGGTTGACCCAGCTAAGATTGAGGTAGTTATTAATTGGGAAAGGCCGAAGAATGTGACAGAAATTAGGAGTTTCCTAGGCTTGGCAGGCTACTACAGAAGATTTGTGCAGGGATTTTCGTCCATTTCAACACCCTTGACCAAGCTAACTCGGAAAAATGTACCATTTGTGTGGGATGAAAAATGTGAAGCCAGCTTTGAAGAACTAAAAAGGAGATTGACCATAGCACCTATCCTTACATTACCAGCGGGTAGCGGCGGATTTGTGGTATATACTGATGCTTCGAACATCGGACTCGGTTGTGTATTGATGTAAAATGGAAAGGTTATTGCATATGGCTCTAGGCAATTGAAGGAACACAAGAAAAGTTATGCAACCCATGACTTGGAACTGGCCGCAGTTGTCTTTGCCTTAAAGATGTGGAGACACTACCTTTATGGGGAGAAATTTGAAGTCCATTTAGATCACCGCAGTCTCCAGTATTTGTTTTCCCAGAAGGAATTAAATATGAGGTAGAGGAGATGGATGGAATACATCAAAGATTATGACTTCCCAATAAAATACCGTCCAGGGAAAATGAACGTAGTTGCAGATGCCTTGTGCAGAAAGTCGGGGAGTGTAGTCAGTTTGCAAGGAAACGGTATGTTTCAGTAGTTTGAAGACTTGGGAGTTGATTTTCAACCATTAAGAACAGAGGTAATGTTAGCAAGCTTGTCAGTGTTAGAACCTATTTTCATTCGGAAAATCAAGGAGAGTCAGTTGCAAGACCCAGATTTGTAGATCGAGTACTATATTTCCGTGATTGGCTTTGCGTTCCAAACGTTGATGAATTGAAAAATGATATCATGGTAGAAGCTCACAGCACTAGATATACTATGCACCCAGGAAGCACAAAAATGTATCATAACTTGAAGAATAGATTCTAATGGAATAACATGAAGAGGGGAATTGCAGCCTTTGTGTCTCGATGCATGACTTGTCAGTTGATAAAGGCAGAATAACAGAAGCCAGCAGGACTTTTGCAGCCATTAAAGATTCTGCAGTAGAAATAGGAACACCTCACGATGGATTTCATCTTAGGCTTACCCACTACCAGCAAGGGGAACAATGCGATATGGGTTATAGTTGACCGTCTGACAAAATCTGCACATTTCATTCCATTGAAGATAGGAAAGAAGATGCAAATGCTAGCACTTGCACAAACATTTGTCAATGAGATTGTCAGCCGTCATGGCCAACCTGTTTCGATCACATCAAACAGAGATAGTAGATTCGTCTCAAGGTTCTGGAAAACATTACATGAATCTATGGGTACGAAGCTCTAGTTTAGCACTGCATATCACCCTTAGATAGATGGTCAGTCAGAGAGGACCATTCAGACCTTGGAAGACATGCTACAAGCTTGTGTATTGAACTTCAAGACTCAATGGGATGAGAGTTTGCCACTTTGTGAGTTTGCATATAATAACAGCTACCACTTGAGCATTGGAATTGTCGTGACCCTGGACCGAGGTCCCCGATCCGGGCCTGCGACTAGTGTGTCCAACTATGATTAACCCACAGGTTTCTGCGGTGAGGATTCCCAAAACAAACATGGAACTATCTCACACGAACGATGATTTGCGGAAGCATGCAAGTAATCTCAATCACACTTATCAAAACAAAGTTAATGATTCCAAGATGCATAAGTTATATAAATCAGAGGACATAAACATTCAAAGAGAAAATGTGTAACATAGCATATCCATAAATTTAACTTCAAGTTCAAGTGACCAAAAGTAAGTTAAGTTTAAGTTTACATTTCCCAAGTGTAAAAAGGGCCAACAAAGGCCATACATCCCAAATAAACAAAATCAAAACCAATCCCATCCAAGTGTTTCGTAACTCAAGACCCCACCCGACGTCTAGAGGATGTCGTCGGGTTGCCACTCACGGGCTGGGGGTGGCTCGAAAGCCTCCTCCTGGTGCTCCTCCTCAACGGCAATGACGCCTGCATCTAAACACCAAAACAACGGGATTAAACACATCGGTTTGGCAGGTGATCAATTTAGACACATATATGTATAATTTGTTTGCAATCTGAAATAAACAAAGCTTAAAACGATTTAATGAATTCGAAGCAAACTTAATCAATATGCAAAACGAAACTTAATAATATGCAAGGCAAAACTTGCATGATTTCAAGAAATATATCATGATTCGTAAATCCACAATGAGCCCATCCTTTCTTCGTCGCACGTGGTGACAAGAGCAAGCACGACAGGAAAAACACGATCCCACGTCACACAAGGTAGAAGGGGAGGTCGGCCGCTGAACCGGAACACGCACGATGTGTAATATAATACACGACTAATCTGCAGATAGTCTACATGTTTAAGGACTCCCGGACAGTGGATCAGATTGAATGGGCAGTCCAGGCTCAGTGGTATTAAGCGAAAACCATGAATTCACGAAAACATATCAATACTTATACAAAACTCATCAAGATTAGGGGAATACACTTATCAAAGCGAAACGAGGTGAAATTTGCAAAGATAGCATATGCTATATTATTTTGAACTGAAAAAGTGATTCCCATTTCACGTTCTTGAAGTAATTCGAAACGAAACTAAACTTTCAAAACAAAACAAAATTTGAAATAATACTTTTGGTGTCAAAACCGAGACTTTTAGACAATTTAATCAAGCCCATGCTAAGTACCTTTGTTGATCATTGTGTATTTGAGAAACCTAAATATCCGTGCTTAGGACAAATGCTTTGGTGTTCAGAAGTTGTAGGATATTTTAAGTTTCAAAAGCACAATATTTAGCTGAGGACACTTGAAATGATCAGGTTTTTCATCCTTCTAGAAATTCCTTAAAAACTCATTTTTCTCTTTCAAATTCAAAAAGCAGGCAGCATCAGGTCCGCTTGAGCGATGGTCAATCCGCTCGAGCGGACGCATCTAGAACTTCATTCGCTCGAGCTTCCATAGGGTTTGCTCGAGCGACAGCATCCAGAAGCTTGTTCGCTCGAGCCCACCCATTACCGCTCGAGCGGACGGTTCCAGAAGGCATTTTCGTCAAACAGTAGCTTGCTCGCTCAAGCGAACCAAGGATCTGCTCGAGTGAACAGGCTGCTAGCTGAAGCGTTCAATGCAGAACCTGTTCTTCTTTGCACTTTCTGAATGCTCCTTTCTTTCAACATTTCCAACTCAACCAAGAGGTTCATAAGCCATATCCAATTCTGCATAACATTTCTATTTAATCCAACTCTAAATAAACTTCCATTTCTAATCAATTTACATCCCATATCTCTTTAACCATTTCTCCATTCACCAATAAGCATTGAACCATAATAAGGAGAATCTTACTTGACTGGAACATCAGAAATATAACAAGTAACCTGTGCATTTTAACTAATGAAAGATTTCAAATCATTTTACATACTTATCTCATTTCTTTGCTTCAACTAAAATAAGGAAATCAAATCATTTATAGCTAAAAGATGTACAGCTATAGCATGCATCAAAATAAGACTAGATTGATCACTTGCCTTGACAATAGGTAAGCCAAAAATCTCTCAAAAATCCTACCCCAAGCTGAGCCATGAATTTCTACGAGAGACCCATGAAAAGAACTTCAAAGTCCACCAAAAATGTGAGAACAAGACCCATTTCGAAATGGTTTTGCATGTATGAAAAACAATACCCTTAGGAGCTATGAAAACTCCATTAACAACAAGGAAGGAAGCCCTTACCTTTTGCTAATCAAACAAGAAGCAAGGAAGAAGGTGAAGGGGCTATCCAGTTGGAATCTTCAAGAAAATGATAGAAATGGAGAGCTTGAGATGAGAGGAAGAAGAAGGTGGTTTCAGATTTTCATTTGGAGGTCTAGAAGTGAGGCATGCAAGATGAGGAAGAGAAGAAGAAGAGGTTCTCTCTCAGCTGGCTTGAAGAGGGAGTTGCAGGAAACAAGGTCTGAAACGTGAGTGAGGTGGGAGAGAAGACACTTAAGTCAAAAATGGGTTTTGTGGGCCCCATGTGTCCAAAACTTGTGATAGTTAAAACACTGATTTGCGGGCCCCGGATGAAATCGACGAAGAAGACTAAAATGATCACCGAAAAATCTAGTTTCCAAAAAGTATGAATTTGGTATAGTTTTGAGATTTCAAAATTTAGGTCTAGATTTGGTGTGAAATGACTGTTTTACCCTTTTTGGGCTAAAACTTAGGTTTCTGGGCCTAAAACATAGACATGTTGAACACAAAAGTTGAGCAATAAAATAAAACCATTCAAAAGAGATCGAAATCATGATTAAAATCGGAAATACTAAAATTTTCTCCCAAGCTTATACGTACACTCAGGGCACCCCTGAGCGTGTCTGAATAACACAATGCGCTCTCAAAAATTCCCCAAAGCTAATTCCAAGACCAAATCGATCAAATCTCTAACCCATGAACACTAAACCCACATAATAACTAAACACGCACTTAATTGGTACTAATCGCGCTAATCCTGGGTCGGGGTTTGACAGGAATGACACCTTTCGAGGCACTGTATGGTAGAAGATGCAGAACTCCTGTGTGTTGGGAAGAGGTTGGAGAACGCAGCTTTCATGGACCGACATTGATTGGTGAAACCAATGAGAAAGTGAAAGTGATCCATGGACGATTGAAGGTTGCTAGAAGCTGACAGAAAAGCTATGCTGAGGTTCGAAGGAAAGACCTACAATTTCAAGTAGGGGATAAGATGTTTTTGAAAGTGTCGCCGATTAGAGGGACTTTGAGGTTCAGGCAGAAAGGTAAATTATCAAGCAGATTCATTGGACCGTACGAGATTTTGAGTCGCGTCGGTGACGTAGCTTACAAACTCGCCTTACCGCAAGAACTTTCGGGTGTACATAATGTATTTCATGTTTCCATGTTGAAGAAGTATGTTCGAGACCCCTCACATGTGTTGCAGCATGAACCATTAGAGATTCGAGAAGATGCTACCTACGTTGAGAAACCGGTCAGGATTATTGATACGAAAGAGCAAGAATTGAGGAATCGAACCATTCACTGGGTAAAGGTGCTCTGGGAGAATCACGAACCAGAAGAAGCCACATGGGAATTACGGGATCAAGTTCAGAAGAAGTATCCTCACCTATTGCCAGAGGCTAGTGCTCATTTGGAGGACCAAATGCTCCAAGGGGTGGAGGATGTCAGACCCCGACCCAGGTTTAGCATTTTAATTATTGTTTTAGTCGTGTTTAGTTTTTAAGTGGGATTAGAGGATAATTAGCTTGGGTTTCTAGCTTGAAAGTGATTTAATTGTGTGTTTGCTACATGCTTCCGTAAATTTTTCCATGTGTGTGATTCGTGTGGAATCCTCACCGTGAAAGCCTATGGGAAACTAATTAGCGTGTGCGGGACGGAATTTTCTGGCCCGCCGCACCGCGACACCAGATTAGGACGGGGTCCCGGTTCGGGGTCGTGACATATTTCTTATACAATATTGTATTATTTAATTGGAATCTAAATCATTATACATGTCATAAAACTTTATCAGCTTGGCCTGGGCCATATAAGTAGTGTATGGATATAGATACATAGGATTACTTTTACACACATATATATCATAAATTTTATTTACAATATACTGTGTACGTTTAATCCAACCATCAGCCTGGCCCAAGCAGGCCCTCTAAGTCCAACCAACTCTTTTCTTGAACCAAGGAGGTAGGGATGTCAGTGGGCTCCTAATTACCTGGCAATTTGAATGACCCGGCCCAAAAAAGTCCAAAATTCCAGGCATGGATACCAAACATCCCGGTACTCTGTCCATTAGGTTCTTTTTCTTTTTGGGTAGATTGTCCACTTTGGTTAGAATGAATGCATCGTTCTGATTTTATTTCAGCTTCTTACAATGCTTTTCTGTGATTAGGCCCATCAGCCACATTAGTGTCAAGCATCCGCATCTCACTCAAAGTGTCGCATGTATATCAATCTGGACAATAAACTTGGTGGGGCCTGTTGTGGATAGATGAGAATCCATTTGGGTTGCTGATTGGCCAAATCCATACTGTCCGATTAGTGGCCATTAAATCCCAATCCATCATCTCTCTCGTCTTCACCATAAAAGTGGGAAGTTGTTTTTTTGGAGGAAGTTATGCGGGTCAGTTACTTTAGAGAGAGGATAGTGGAGAGAGAGGCGAGTGAAGAGAGAGGAGAGTTGGCATGGAAGGAGATTTTGACAACTATTTTGAGGTATTTAAAAAAAATTGGATTTGTAGTTTGAAGGCATGCGGTTAACCGAAGGCAAACCACATTACAATAGAGATATAGATGTTAAGGCCATTTATTTGATCCTTGTGTAATTGAAAACCAAATGTTGACATAAATGACGGATTGGTTCCCCCGAAGTTAGAAGACATTCCAAGTTTCAAGTGCATGATATCAAGTTAGAAGTCCCTCAACATATGCTGGTTTTCATGCTCATGAAAGATTCTCCGAAAACCCAACTTTTTTCCTCATACAGTCAATTCTAGGCATCACTCATATCCGCTTGAGCGAAATCTGT
The DNA here is from genome assembly GCA_029852735.1 of Persea americana. Lineage (NCBI taxonomy): Eukaryota > Viridiplantae > Streptophyta > Magnoliopsida > Laurales > Lauraceae > Persea > Persea americana. The sequence goes on from CM056810.1 coordinate 59,488,279, forward strand.
TCGCTTGAGCGGACTGACCCAGAGGCTCGCTCACTCGAGCAGGCCCAATCTCGCTCGAGCGGGCAGGGTCTCTGGCTAGTCCTTGCCAAACAGAGGCCAACCCCCTCAAGCGGACCAAAACGCGCTCAAGTGTGCAAGGCTTTTGGTCTGCCTCTGCACCAAGCAGTGGCCTGGTCCGCTCGAGCGGGCTCATGCTCGCTCGAGCGCACAGCTTCTGCCTGGGCTCGTGTAATGCAGGAAAGATGCATTCTTTTACAAGTTTTTCTGATCCTTCCTCCTACATCGTCTTTCCCATGCAAACCTTAGAATTCCTTGAGCCTACATGCTCTTCAAGGGATTATCTCCAAGTATTTCCAACCCATTCTCATCACAATCAAATCATTCATCTCCATTTGATTTTATAAAAACAACTCAAATTTCAAAACAAGACACAAGGTTCCAACTCCAACAAAAATCTAGAATTTAGGAGAGCAAACAACCCACATGTTTATAAAGGAAATGAAACCAAGATTGTGAAACATTTACAACCAACATGATTAGAAAGTTTACTAACATTAATGGTGCACTTTGAAAGTAAAAATGCAACCCATATTACACATGCAACAAGAAGCCTATAAAGATCACTTGCCTTTGCCAAATGCTAATCCAAAAACCTCGTCAAAGATCCTACCCATGAACTGAGCTAAGAGTCAGCAAAACCCGCCAAGAAAACCACCTCAAACATCCAACAAAATCTGAAAACAAAGACCCAATTCGAAAAATGGGTTTGAATGTGTGGAAAACATGTTTCTTAGGAGCTAAAAAGACTCCATTAAAAGAAGGGAAGGAAGTTCTTACCTAGAGCTATCCAAACAAAGAAGAAGCAGTTGGATGGAGATGGAAGAGTTGCATGTTTTCTACTCAAATAGTACCTAGCTGAAGCTTGAATTAAGAGGAAGGAGAATATGAGCTCAGATCTCCAATCCAAGTCCAAAAGCAAGGGCATGCGAGATGAGAAAAGTAGAAGAGAAGGAGAGTTCTCTTTCAGCTATGAGTTTGAAAAAAAATAGCAAAAGTTTAGTTCTGAAACATGGGTTGGGAGAGGGAGAGATAGCTTATGTGACGTGGGGAGTGGGGCCCAATGGGTCTAAAACTTGCAATGGCTAAAACATGCCCTTGCGGGCCCCGGACGAGATCAACGGAGATGATAAAATGATCATTGAAAAATCTAGTTTCCAAAAAGTATAAACTTCACAAGGTTCTGAGATTTCAAAAATTGTGTCCAGATTTGAGTGTGAAAGTTCAGTTTTACCCTTTTGGGCCAAAATATGGTTTTCTGGGCTTCGAATACGAATGGACTAAATACAAAAGTTGTAGATAATAAACAAATCATTCAAAAGAGATCAAAATCAAAATTTAAATCACAATCTAGAATCATCCTCCCATGCTTACACGTGCATTCAGGGCATCCCTGAGAGTGTTTGACTAAGACCAACACTCTCAAAATTCCCAAAGCTATTTTCAAGACTAAGTCAAACCACATTCTAACCCAATGATCACTAAAATCTCTTAAGACTAAACACTCACTTACTTAACACTAATTGAGCTAGTCTGGGTCGGGGTTTGACATTTCCCTCCCAAACCAGCAATGTGCAGGAGAGCTCCAGTTGAACCCATTTCTCCATCTCTTGCTTCTTTCTATTTCAAATCCCCACCAACTTGCTGCCAATTGGGAATTCAACAGGGCCATCTTCTTCCTCACCTTCCTAGCTACCTGAAGACCCCATCTTTGTTCAATTTCAGCTTGGGTAATGCCTCCATTGACTGATTTCTCTTTATTCAGAGCTCTTAGAGGTAAGAAGACATTCTCATCTTCTAGTATGTTGTAGAGCAATCCCTTATATGTTATATGCTAGTATTCCAACACATGTGAGTGTTGATTCCATCATCTTCCTAGTTTTCCAAAAAATTGGGTATTCTAAGGAAGGATTTGGGTTTTTTTTTTTTGTTAGATGATTTAGGGGCTAATTGAGGAGCTGGGAATTGTATTTGGGAGTTTTAGAGTGTTAAACCCCGACCCAAGATTAGCGCAATTAGTACCAATTAAGTGCGTGTTTAGTTATATAATGTGGGTTTAGTGTTCGTTTGGTTAGAAATTGGTTCGATTTAGTTTTGGAATTAGCTTTGGGGAATGTTGAGAGCGCATTATGTTATTCAAACACGCTCAGGGATGCCTTGAGTGTACGTGTAAGCTTGGGAGGAAATTTTAGTTTTTCGATTTTAATCATGTTTTAGATATCTTTGGAATGGTTTTATTTAATCCTTCAACTTTGGTTTCAGCCCGTCTGTGTTTGAGGCCCAGAAACCCAAGTTTTGGCCCAAAAGGGTAAAACAGTCCTTTCACACCAAATCTGGACCCAAATTTTGAAATCTCAAAACTATGCCAAATTTATACTTTTTGAAAACTAGATTTTTTGGCGACCAATCTTGTCTTCTTCGTCGATTTCATCCGGGATCCCCAAGTTAAGGTTTTAACCGTTGTAAGTTTTGAAGTCAATGGGGCCCACAAACCCATTTGACTTAAGCGTCTTCTCTCCCACCTCACTCACGTTCTAGGCTTATTTTCCTGCAACTCCTTTCTTCAAGTACCAGCTGACAAGAACTCCTTCTTCTTCTTCATTTCCCCATTTGCATGCCATAGCTAGAGATCTCCAAATCAAAGCCTGAAGGTATCCTCTTCTTCCTCTCAACCCAAGCTTCCCATTGGTACCATTTTCTTGGAGATTCTTGTTGGAAGGAACCATCATTTTCGTCCTTGCTTCTTGGCTAGCAAGCTTTAGGTGAGGTCTCTTTTTCTTCTCTTCAATGTAGTCTTTTGAGTTCCTTAGGAACCTATTTCTCTAACATGCAAACCCATTTTTGAAATGGGGGTTTTGTTGACCAAAAATGGTGATTTTTGAATGGTTTCTTGGAGCTTCTTGTGTAGATTTCGTGGCTCAGCTTTGGGTAGGAATTTTGAGAGATTTTTGGGCTTAGCTATTGTCAAGGCAAGTGATCATTTTAGCTTTTCTTGATGCATGCATGTTTGAACATTGTATCTTCAATGGTTTGGTTCTTCTCCCATTTTAGTTTGAGCAATGTGTTGATTTAAATATGTGAAATGGCTTGAAATCTTGTCTTAGTTTGAAATGCATATGTTAATGGTTTCATCTTGATGGTTTTATTCAATTTAAGTGATTCTTACCATGTCTAAATGTCTTGGGAATGGATGAAAAATTTGAAGGGCATGTGATGAAATGTATGAATGTTTGATTTTTGGAATTGTATGGAAATGCCCCTTGGAGAGCATGGAGGCTCGGGGGATGTGTAGGGATTTGACAAAGAAGGAAAGGAAGTGGAATGGGAAGAGAATCGAGGAAGGAAGAATTGAAAATTCTGACTTGAACTGGGCTGCCGGGCACAGTCGGTCAGCTGGCGGTTAGCTGTTGGCTAGCCGACATGGTCACTTCGGTCAGCCGACAGCCAACCGAATTAAGTTCGGTTCCATTTCCAGTATCCTATTTTCCAACAGAGGATTTTCGGTCAGCTAGCGGCTAACCAACTAGCCTCACTTCGATTTGCCGACAGCCAACCGAGTTCAATTCGGTTCCATTTACAAAATGGTGTTTTCCTGTCAGGAGACCTGGCGGTCAGCCGTCGGTCAGCTGGCGGCTAGCCGATAGTCACCTACTCGGCTAGTCGACAGGTGACCGAGAGTTGACTGAGTTTTCAAATTAGATCTGTTTTGTGAGAATTTCTTGAGGATGAAAACCTGAATATGATTAGGAACTTTTAACTCGAGTTTGTGTGCTTGAGGCCTTAAAATGTCCTTTAACTTCCGAAACACCAATCCCTTTTTCTTTGAGACATTTGGGATTCAACCATATGAAGATCAAATGAAAGGTCTTAACGTATGCTTGACAAATTTCGGTTTGGGATCATGATTTGATACGATGAATATCGTTTTAGTACTTGCTTTATTTTACAAGTATAAGTTTCATTTTGAATAGTTCAATAACTATATTGGGGAACACCTTTCAGCCTCATTTTTGTTATGGCTTATGCCACTCTTGTTTAGTTTCGATTTGCTTTGTCTTGATAAGTGTATTCCCCCTATTTTCGATAAGTTTGTACAAGTATCGATATGTTTTGTGCATACATGAATATCATTGAATACAACTGAGCTTGGACTGCCCTATCAGTCTGATCCACTAGTTAGGGGGTCCTTAAACATAAGGACAATCTGCAGATTAGTTGTGTATTTATACACATCTTTGTTTTGTCTGGTTCCGCGGCCGGTTTTCCCGCCCACCTTGTGTGGCTCGGGCTTTCTTTTCATTTCGTTTCATTTCATTTTGTTTCGTTTTTGCTTGCTTTTGTCATCACGTATGACGGAGAAAGGGTGAGCTCAATGTGGATTAATGAATCATGATGTTTTCTTGAAATCATGCCAGTTTTGCTTTGTATACTATACATGTTTTGTTCAGAATTCATGTCATGTTTTAAGCACTGATTATTTCAGATTTTTAATTGATTTGTATAATGTCTAAATTGATCACATGCCAGACCGTCGTGTCTGATCCTTTTGCTTTGGTATTCAGATGCAGGCGCCGTTGCCATTGAGGAGCGCCTGGAGGAGGCTTTTGAGCCACCCCCAGCCCGTGAGTGGCAACCTGACGATGTCCTCTAGACGTCGGGCGGGGTCTTGAGTATGACACTTGGATGGGAATGATTTTTTCTTTTTTGTTTTTTTGTTATTTTGGGATGTATGGCCTTTGTTGGCCCTTTTTATACTTGAGAAATGTAAACTTAAACTTAACTTACTTTTGGTCACTTGAAACTTGAAATTTAAGTTATGGTAATGCTATGCTATATTTTACCTCTCTGAATGTTTATGTCCTTTGATTCATTTAACTTATGCATTTTGGAATCATCAGTTTGGTATTGATAAGTTGTGATTGAGATTACTTGCATGCTTCCGCAAATCATTGTTCGTGTGAGATAATTCCATGTTTGTTTTGGGAATCCTCCCCGTGGAAACCTGTGGGATAATCATAGTTGGACACACTAGTCGCGGGCCTGGATCAGGGACCTCGGTCCAGGGTCGCGACATAGAGGCAACACAAGAGACTGAATTTGAAATCTAGTATGCATGCTTGTCTAGCATTTGATTCATTTACTACTCCATGTATTTCTTAGACATTACATGTGTAATTACATGGTTTTTGCTCTAATTTATTGATGGATTAGGGGCCTAATTTCATTGATTAATTGATGCTCAAATGATCCTCGAATTGGGCCTTGAGTTCCCCAAAAAGGTTGGCCAAGAGAGATGGGAGAAAACAATTTGATTTTCGGCCAGAAAACAGTCCCTAGACATGGGACTATGTCTGGTCGGACATAGGCCATGTTCGACCACTGCACAAGGGGACATTTTGGTTGGGATTTTATCCCCCTTCCACTTCCTTCCTTTCCCATTGTTTTGGTAGGTTAATTGGGGATTGTTCACCGTGTTTTAAGCCATTAATTCCCCTTCCTAATGGATCAAAAGGGGATTAAATTGGACAAGTTCTATGGGGTAGAACATGGTACCTTAGGCTTAATATTTTAGTTTTTGACCCGAACTCACCGTGACGAGACCCTCAAACCTTGTGGGGGTGTTGTTGAGCCTTTTAACCACCCCAAGGACTGTTCGGTGTTAAGGCAATGTGAAGCCAAATTTGTATCCAAATAAAGTCTTGAAATGCCCATTGATTTCTAAGCATTGAACTTATGAAATATACCGACATTGAGACTTTAGTTGCACACGGATTCAATTTGCATTGTGTAAGCATGAACCTGACAATCCTTGGCTCATATTTAGATGTTCGAACGGATTTCCTTGACTGTTTTACTAATCATGATGTGTTATGACTAGTTTACTTGTCATACTCATGCATGGAGGCCTATACTCCTTACTTGTGGTGTTTTGCAACCCAATACATACTCGATGCCTTACCCGACCTTAGTAATAGTGTTTGGACTCGGTAGTCATGATTGGGGGCATAATGTACTCTTGTGGTCATTATTGATCCCTAGGTGACAGGATCCTATTATACGGTGTTATGGGGATTGGCTGAGGTGCGAGTACGTGCCGCGTCCATCTATATAAACTGGATTTGCACTATACCCTTTCTACTCATTTGGGACACCCCATCCCTACCGAAATGTTGTCCAACTGATCTCAAGCCTTGGGACTTTGTTAGTTCCTGGTTACTCTTGTCTTGTCAGTTCCTGCCTGATATTACCCGAACTAGAGCCAGACCACCAATCTTGTTATTTACGTACCCAGTTTATGCCAATTTTGGTTTTAGGAGACTACTACCCTAGTATTTATGCTTGGCTTGTCTTGGAGTAATCCTCACCCTTTTTTCCTCATTTTGAGGTGGTATATGACTAACCTGTTCTAGTCTTGATTTTCCCTCGAGTCGACAGCACTTGCTTCGATTCCATGTCGATAATAGCTGATCGCAATAGGGTTTAGACTTGTTATTATTATCAGTTGCAGATGATATGTTGAATGACATTTCTAGTTGTGGTTCCCTCTTGTTAGCTTGCTTGATGGCCACATAGTAAACTCCTCTCTAGTTGTGTGACTTGTTATAGTTATTATTATATTTGAACTTGTTTGCTTGCTCTCTCCGTGGTTAAGACCGTGGTTGATAAAATATCGCTACAAGTGGTTTTGCCAATTTGCTAGGATGTATAAGATGTCTAACACTGTTATTCATTGTTTCCTTATTTACTATTGCCAGTCATATTGCTCATGCACTTGTGCGGAGTTGTAGACTTTACTTGCAATTTTGTTGTACCTTTTTTTATATTAATCTTTGCTGAAAACGTATTATGGTTTTTATTTTCAATCGCCTACTCAGTCGTTGTGCTTGACTTAGCCACACTTTGGTGCTCTAGGTACTGAAACCCTTAGCCTTGAGCAAAAGTATGAGAACATCATCATCTTGTGGGAGTAGTTGTACTTTTATTGTCGTAGTTGTATTGGTTTCTATTATCACGCCGAGAAATCAGACTTCCACGGCCATCTGACTTCGGGGAGCATGATTTGCTATTAGTAATAAACATATTTCCTCCAGGATCTGCATGTGAGGTTATCGAGTTTTTTCATTCACAAGTGAGAATATTTTTGCAGAAGTTACATGGTGTTGCGATCCGGAGTCCCTGGCAATCGGATTCTATGTCGCACTCAACCACTTAGCATAAAGCTTTCATACATGGCCCATAGTCAGAGTGGAACAAACCATAATCATAAGATAAAGAGCTGACAATAACAGGATATTACATTTCACAAATTTTCAAGATACAATTATAAAGATGCATTAAACACAATCCTAGAAGAAAGAGGCTAAAAGAAGCCGTACAATATAACAAGCTAAGTACAAATGCTACTCCCTCCCCCCAAGAAATGTGGTGTAACTCTGGTGCCAAACTGTTAGAAAAGAGTTTCCGCCAGGAACCCTAGATATTACGTACAGATCAATGTGGAAATAGCTTTAAACGAAGATGATCAAAGACTATACCTGCGAGATCTCTCTAATTTAATCTCGGTCTTTCTGATTTGATCTTTGTCTTGCAGTAGCCCGAAAATTTGAAGATCTTTTACTATATTCCTCTATGCTTAAATTCGCACCAGGGAGTGGGCATCTTCTGTGAATTCTCTCTGCTCTCTAAAACGAGATTTTTCTTCTTCTTAACCTAGAGAGCAATAGCACATATTTATAGGCTACAATAGGGACCTTAAGAAGTAAATAAGGATAGGCTCCTTATGGAAGCGGGAAACCCTAATTCGACCCAAATTAGAATCCTAGTTCCATAAATTACAATTTAGTCCACTAGAGAATTATAATTGTACTCCTGTCCTTATTCTCAAAATTAATATTTCGAGCTTCATGTCATTAAATGCTTATTAATCTCCCACGTTAAGATTTCAGATATCCATTGATTAAATAATTACCGACATCTATATTTAATCGATATCTTTATAATTCCTTTAGACCTTATACTTAACTTATTTGATATGTCGGACTTAAAGTCCACCTGCGGGGTTTGACATAATCAAAACTTAAAAGCTTCATCAAGGGGATATCATCAATCCCAATTATGGGACGTGGATTCCGTTAATAAACTAATATGTACCATATACGTAGTGTAGTCATCCAATTTACTGAGATTATTGACCCATAAAAGATCTCACTCCTTTGTAAATCAAAATGGCAAACACTAAATGTATGTGTCTATTATTTATGTCAGGATTAAGAGTACAAGCACTCATAATAACCATTTGTATGTTAATCATCTTATATAGTCAGTATAAAGATAATAAACCCAAAAGCGGTCCTGTTCAATACACACAAAGCGTACTAACATGATGAGTCAAAACTATACCGTTTCCCGCAGCCAAGACAAGCCTGCTGAAACATCATGCTACAATCGTACTGATGGTGTATCCAGGTCCATCTAGATTGTGAACAAAAACTTATATTCTATAAGAATCGACAGATAAGTCCTCCGTGTATAAATAAAACTCTATACACCAACTTGTCTACTTTATAGAATAAAAGACACACATGCATAATCATAAATAATGCAACCATTTGCCCATACAAAATCTCATTTAGATGAAAAGACAAAATATACTAATTAGTCGATGACAAATACATAAAAGTATGCTTTTAGTATAAAACATGACATCTAAATGACATCATTGGCACAACAACTTGAAAACCTATGGCTCCACAGCCATCTTCATGTAGTCTAGCTCGGAAACAGGGAGTCTGCTACCTGGAGCACCAAATGTAGTATATCAGACATGACAGTGTGGCAGGTGACTAATATAGATAATAAACATGTTGGCAATATATATATATATTAAATAACATCTGATAAATTGTGGCATTTGATTAAAAGCTGCAAGTATGTAAAACAAGGGTGGAACTGGAAAACGTGATATGGCATGATATTGAAATAAAGGCTGCGAGTAAACATGACAAGCATATAAAACATGATACGTATATTGAAACATGGCATGGCATGAATTGGGCAATAAAATGCACGAGAAAGCATAGGTAGACTGATAGAAAGGTAAACTGGCAAATTTGCAACCACACAAAGCTATATTATCCATCTCCGAAGTGACAGGAGCATACTAGAATATATATATTGTAAGACCCCGCCCTGAGAGTTTCTAATTAGTACTAATTAAGACGTGCTTTAGTTATAAGTGAGATTAGTGAATTTTGGTTAAGTGTGGATTAGAATAGCTCTTTTATAGCTTTGGATCATTTTGGGAACTCTTTTGATTTAGTGGGACCCTTTAGGGGGTTCCTTTATCGTGTTTTGTGTGATTTTGGGAATTGTTTGATACTCAGAAAATCTGTATTTGGCCCCGTTTAATTTATTTTATTATTCCCGACAACTTTCGTATTTGCTCCATTTCCATTCGAGACCTCTAGACCCTACTTTACTAATGATAGGGGTAAAATAATATTTTGCACAAAAAAATTTAGACACTATTTTCAATGTCTCCAAAATCTGTAATATATATACTTTTTGGAAACTAGAAATTTCGGCGAAAAATTCTTCTTCTTCGTCGAGTTCATTCGAAGCTCGGAAACGCATGTTTTAGACCCCACAAGATTCTTTAGTGGTGGGACCCACCCCCACTTTCTATAAAAGGAGGAGCCTTCTTCTCTCCTTCCTTTTTCTTGCAACTTTCCATTGATAAGATAGTGAGTTCCACCTCTAGGGTTTCTTGCCCTTTCTCCTTGCTCTCATCAAGCCATTGCTAAAGGAAAAATGGAGGCTACAGTCTTCTTCCTCACCTTGAGAGCTTTCCATTGATGCAATTTTTGGAGAAATCCACCTTCTCTAGAGTTCGTTTTGAACTACCTTCTCCCATTTGAGAACCTTCCAAGAAAGCTTTTCTTTCCATCTCTTAGATATGTGTTCTTATAATCATAGAGAAGCTCCATCTTCGTTATTGGAAGCTCTCTCTTCCTATTTCTTGGTTTTGACATTCTAGGGTTTGTAATGGATGTCATTTTTGGGGGTTTTGTGTAGATCTTTGATTTTGAGCTTGGGAGTGGTGATTAAGAGCTCATTAGCTGATTTGGAGCCAAGGCAAGTGGTTGAATGGATTGATTTGAATGCTTTCTCATTTCATGGAAAAACATGGGTTTTATGGTTTAATCCTCTCTTATGTTTATATAGTTTATAAGGTCTTTTGAAATGTGCATGTAGTTGGATTATTCCTTTTTGAATATTCTCTTAAGAATGTATACTTTTATTTGCTAAAGTTGTTTTGTCATTTACCTCATTAATGATGGATGTTGTTGCAATAAATGAGCTTGGAAATGAATGGGAGTTAATGGTTTGGAGGTTTGTTGTTGGAGGTATAAAAGTGGTTGTTGGAAGGCAAAAAGCGAAGCAAATGATTGTGGGAAAATATTGTTACAAAGGAGGTTTGAGATGTGGAAAAGAAGGAAACTCGGACTGCACAAAACTGCAGGTTCTGAAGCAGTTCGCTCAAGCGAACCCCTTCCAGAACATGGTTGGCTCGAGCAAACCTCCAGGCTCACTCGAGCCAATCCTCCTAGAAGTAAGGTCGCTTGAGCGACCCCCTTCTAGAAACTCCTTCGCTTGAGCCACTCTTCCAGTTCGCTCGAACCTTCTTGACTCGGAGCAGCTCGCTGATTCGAACCCCTCACAGAACTTTGGTTGCTTGAGCCTCCCCATTCTTCGCTTGAGCCCACCTGATTCGAACCAGTCCGCTAGAGCGAACTCCTAGTCCGCTAGAGCGAACTCCCAGTCCGCTCGAGCGAACTGTACAGAATTCCTGGGTCTTTCCTATTGTTTTCAGACATGGTATTTTAAGGTTTGGATGGGTCGTTTTGATGCCCTACCACCTTGGAAAGACCTAGGGGATGACATAAGGAGATCGACTTGGAAAGAAACCCCACTTCGGAAATGTATTGGGAATTGTGGATTTATGAAACTGTATAAGGAAACTTGGGATCTCTATCATCATTCGAGTACCATGCCAAGAGCAATAATAGACATACAAGACCTTTATACATATTGTGTGAATACGGAAGCCCCAATACATAGTCCGTGATTGTATAAGGATTCATCGTACTGTTTTATTCGGATTATACTTGTACTAACCCGATTTTACCCGATATCACCAGTTTTGTCTCATACTATGGATTTATGAATCTGACATGTCTTGCCAGCCCGTTTATACATGAAAGGATAATGACGTGAAATGTGTGCCTATGAGCTCCATGCCCCGCCTGCTTAAGTGTTTTATACTGATATAGTTTTGTAAATGTTTTGATTTCTCATGTAACCTATGCGTCGGCACCACTAAGCTTGGACGTCCTTGTCAGTCTGATCAACTGGCTTGGGCCTCCTCCTCGTGCTCCCGCCAGTTGCAACTTGGATCCTGTCTTGCCCCGTTACCCGGTTCTGCGGCCGTGGTTTTGTCTAGTTATATGTATATGTATATATTGTTGGTTCTCGTCACTTCGCGTGTTCGAGCCCAACGCACTGAATGTGCTCTCATCACATTAGTGATAGAGAGGATTTAGCTTTAGTGTGGTTGTCATCTTGCTAGTTCCCTGTTCTTTGATATCCTGCATGTTTTATCATATATATGCATTTTGATAAATGATATATCTTGTTTTACGAAAATAAATGTTTGGATAGATTTTAATGTCTTTTCAATTTATCTTTTGATTTCTATTATTGTGATATATATTTACCCACCTGCCAGACCGTCGTGTCTGACCCATTTTTGTGGTACTCAGTGGAAGTCCCCGTTATTGCTTTTGAGGAGGAGCCAAAGGAGGTGGTCGGTGAACCGCAGCGCTTAGTAGAGTGGCACGCCGACAATGTCGTTTAGACATTGGATCGAGCTAAGAGTTGCGTAACATTTTGCGAGTTTATAGAATGACAATTGATTTACACTTTTGGTTGTACTGGCCTCTGTTGGCCATTAATTTCGGGGAAATGTTAATTTAACTGATCTTTTGCATAAACATTTAACTTGATATTTTGGGAATGCCAATGTGGTCATTGCTCACTCTGACGCCATGTCATTAAATGCCTTTATCAATCTTGCATTGTGGAATGAGTTACCGATTTGATTTGCTGCACGCTTCCGCACTAATGTAAATGTTTTGTGAGTCTGTGAAATCCTCACCGTGGAGACCTGTGGGAAATTAAGTGAGTGTATATTCATATGTTCATTGTCGTAACCACACATCAACACAATTCATGTATGTTTATCATCATTCGTGGGCCCGGATCTCTGCTCGGGGTCGCGACAGTCTGGTATCAGAGACAGACATGTTTCAGGCAATTAAAAGAAACTAGAAATCCTAAGGACGTGGCGAGGATTCGTTAGACTTTTCGTTAGTTAGACTCGTGTGAGCAATGTGTGACCCTTATATGATTTTCTTGTGTTAACAACTTGTTTTGCAGTGATATGCCACCTCGTAAAAGACCCGTAATTGACAATCCCACCACAAACAATAGTGAACATATAGGACCACTTGAGAACGGTACTCCTAACCCAACCATGCAGAATCAGTTTCAGCAAATGATGCAGGCTATGCTAGACCAACAACGTCAGACTAATGAGAATCAAGCCAGATTGCAAGAGCAAATGGCTAAGAAGGATGAAGACCATGCAAAGGAAATGACCCAAATGCAAAAACAGTGGTTAGAGGTATTAGAGAGAAGGCCTGAACCAACACCATCTCAACCACCAGGCCCCTAAATAGTCATCAACAATAGGGAGAATGACCCCAATGCATTATTTGAGCGTTTTAGGAAGAGAGGTCCAAAAGAGATCACCGGGCAGGAAGACCCATTGACTGCAGACAATTGGTTGGAGCACACGGAGAACATCTCTGAAGTATTTAGATGTACGGGAAGGCAACAAGTGCAACTCACCGCTTCCATGTTCACCGGTCTAGCAGACATATGGTGGAAAACGGTGAAGGCTGAGTATAGGACTGTAGCAGATGCAGACGTGTGGGAAAACTTCAAGAAGCAATTTGGTGACAAATATGTGCCTACACATGTCAAGAGTACCTCACAAAGTTCGAGAGGTTATCTCGATATGCACCCGAGTTGATCAACACCGTGGAAAAGAAGGTAGCAAAGTTCCTTGAGGGACTTAACCCAATCATCGAAAGGGATGCCACAGGTGTTGTGCCACCCGCCGCTTTGGAAGAGGCTGTGAGAAGGGCATACAAGTTTGAGAACTTAAACAACAAGATCCTCAAAATCCAAGGGAAGGCACAAGCTCATCAACAAAACCACCCACCAAGGAACCAACAGAACAAGCGACCGAGGCAAGAACAAAATGTGTAAAACCTACTAGTTTGCGTTCACTATGGCAAGAATCATGAGAGTGCTCAATGCCGTACGATTACGAGAGCATGTTTCAGATGTGGTTTTATGACGCACCAGCTCAAAGATTGTCCAAGGCTCGTTGGACATGGTAATATGCAGAATTAGCAACAAGAAGGCCACAGCGTCCAGCACCACCCCAGAATGCATTAGTTGTCCAAAACCAGCCAAGGCCACTCCGCAGCAAGCCCCTCAGCAACAGTATAGACCTCAACAGCAGCAGCAACAGGTCCGTCAGCAAGGACAAAACCGTCCTCAATAGAATAGGAATGCACAACAAGGCAGGCAGCAACAAGCTCCTAATGGGCCACAGTAGTGAGGACAAGTGTATGCGATCAATCAGGTGATGCAGAGGCTGCAGATAACGTGGTGGAAGGTACACTCCTTGTTTGTGGAATTGAAGCTAAGATATTGTTTGACCCTGACTCTACACACTCTTTCCTGTCTCCAAATTTTTCTAAGTTGATTGATATGCCTGCTAGAGAACTTGAGTTTGTTTTGACTGTGTCCACCCCAGTAGGCAAACAAGTTGTGTGTAGAAAATATTATCCTAGTTGTGCAATTAAGATAGGAGATGTGGTGTTACCAGCGAATCTTATTTTGTTAGAGATGTATGATTTTGATATCATCCTAGGGATGGATTGGTTAGCAAGGGTACCATGTTACTATGGATTGTTTCCATAAGACCCTCACTTTTAAATTAGAGGAGACACCAGAAGGATTGCTATTTCAAGGAGAGAGGAGGAATCCTCGTCCAAGGTTTATTTCAGCATTGAAGGCTGATAGACTTGTGAAAAGTGGATGTGAAGGTTATTTAGCGTTTATCACGGAGGATAAACGATCCCAAGGGGTGGAGGAGATCCCAATTGTTTGTGAGTTTTCAGATATTTTTCCAGAAGAGATCCCTGGATTACCACCTGTTAGAGAAATTGGCTTCACCATTGAGTTGTTAAGGGGGACCGCTCCAATATCTATTGCACCATAAGAATGGCTCTGCTTGAATTGGGAGAATTAAAGATACAATTACAAGAATTATTGGACAAAGGTTTTGTGAGACCTAGTGTTTCACCGTGGGGAGCTCCAGTTTTATTTGTCAAGAAGAAAAATGGTTATATGAGAATGTGTATTGATTACCGAATATTGAACCAAGCAACCATTAAGAACAAGTATCTATTGCCAAGGATTGATGAACTGTTTGATCAATTGCAAGGTGCTGCCTATTTTTCGAAGATTGACTTAAGGTCTGGTTACCATCAGCTAAGAGTTAGAGATTCAGATGTATCAAAGACAGCTTTCCGGACAAGATATGGACACTATGAGTTCCTAGTGATGCCATTTGGACTGACAAATGCACCGGCAGTATTCATGGCCTTGATGAACAAAATATTCGCGGAATACTTAAATCAGTTCACAGTAGTGTTTATTGATGACATTTTGGTGTACTCCAAGTCTAAAGAAGAGCATGAAGAGCATTTGAGGATAGCACTGCAACTTCTAAGAGATAATCAATTGTATGCGAAGCTCAGTAAGTGCGAATCTTGGCTTAAACAAGTTGCATTTTTTGGACACATCATCTCCAAATAAGGATTGTCAGTGGACCCGGCCAAGATTGAAGCAGTTGTGAAGTGGGAAAGATCAAAGAATGCATCAGAAATCAGAAGTTTTCTTGGATTAGCAGGTTATAACCGGAGATTTGTGCAAGGATTTTCGTCGATTGCAGCATCGTTGACGAAATTGACGAAGAAGAATGCACCATATGTGTGGACAGACCAGTGTGAGGCCAGTTTCCAAGAGCTGAAAACGAGATTGACTTCAGCACCAGTCCTCACCTTACCATTCGAAAGCGGCGGTTACACTATTTTTACTGACGCTTCAAATATAGGACTCGGTTGTGTGTTGATGCAAGATGGAAAAGTCGTTGCCTATGGATCCCGGCAGTTAAAGGACCACGAAAAGAGCTATGCAACATGTGATGAGATTGACTTTAGCGCCAGTCCTCCCCTTACCATCTGGAAGCGGCGGTTACACCATTTTTACCGATGCTTCGAATATAGGACTTGGTTGTGTGTTGATGTAAGATGGAAAAGTCGTTGCCTATGGATCCTGACAGTTGAAGGACCACGAAAAGAACTATGCAATGCGTGATCTTGAGTTAGCAACGGTTGTTTTTGCTTTAAAGATGTGGAGACATTACCTCTACGGAGAGACGTTCGAAGTCCACTCCGACCACCGCAGCTTACAATACTTGTTTTCCCAGAAAGAATTGAACATGAGGTAGAGAAGATGGATGGAATATATCAAGGGCTATGATTTTCCGATCAAGTATCACCCTGGGAAGGCAAACGTAGTAGCCGATGCCTTGAGTAGGAAGTCAGCAAGCTTGGCAAGTCTAAGGGTTACTTGCTTCTTTTAACAGTTTGAAGAGTTGGGTGTAGAGTGTCAACCTCTAAGGAAGGGAGTAATGTTAGCCAACATGTCAGTGTCTGAGCCCTCATTCATTCGGAAGATCAAGGATGACCAATTGCAAGATCTAGAGTTGGCCAAGATTTTAGGGCACATAGCAGAACGCCCTGATTTTCATATTGTGGATGGAATCTTATACTATCGTAATTGTCTATGCGTGCACAACATCGAAGATTTAAAGAATGACATCGTGACAGAGGCTCACAGTACGAAGTATTCCATGCATCTGGGTAGCACGAAGATGTATCAGAACTTGAAGGGCAGATTTTGGTGGAACAACATGAAAAGGGAAATAACAGCTTTTGTTTCCTGTCGTATGACATGTCAGTTGGTGAAGGCAGAGCATCAGAAACCTCCAGGGTTGTTGCAACCATTAGAGATCTCGGAATGGAAGTGGGAACATATCACCATGGATTTTATTTCGGGACTACCCAGAACTAGAAAAGGGAATAATGCCATATGGGTCATAGTGGATCGACTCACTAAGTCAGCACACTTTATTCCCATGAAGACCGGAGAGAAAATGAAAATGTTACCTCTCACGGAGTTGTTTGTCAACGAAATTGTCAGCTGTCATGGATAGCCAATCTCCATTACTTCGGACAGAGATAGCAGATTCATCCCAAGATTTTGGAAGATACTGCATGAGTCTATGGGTACGAAGCTACAATTCAGCACAGTATCACCCACAAACAGATGGTTAGTCAGAAAGAACAATTCAGACCCTTGAGGATATGCTTCGAGCGTGTGTGTTAGATTTCCAGACTCAATGGGATGAGACCCTACCGCTTTGCGAGTTCGCCTACAACAACAGTTACCATTCGAGCATTGGAATGGAGCCTCTAGAGGCATTGTATGACAAAAGATGCAGGACTCCAGTTTGTTGGGAAGAAGTAGGTGTTCGCAGTTTCCATGGACCGACTATAGTGAGTGAGACTAGTGACAAAGTCAAGTTGATCCAAGAACGTCTGAAGGCAGCCAGGAGTAGACAGAAGAACTATGCAGACTCTCACTGAAGAGACTTACAGTTCAAGGAAGGAGATAAAGTCTTCTTGAAAGTGTCACCTACTAGAGGAACTCTGAGATTTGGGCAGAAAGGCAAGCTATCACGGAGATACATTGGACCCTATGATATTGTGAGCAAGGTTGGTGACGTGGCTTATAGATTAGCTTTACCACCTGAGCTTTCCGGCGTACACAATGTATTCCATGTGTCTATGTTGAAGAAGTATGTCCGCGATCCATTGCATGTACTCCGTCATGAACCATTGGAGATCAGAAAAGATGCCACCTATGTTGAGAAACCTATCCAGATCATTGATACAAAGGAACAAGAGCTGAGAATACGGACCATTCACTGGGTGAAGGTGCTTTAGGAAAATCACGGACCTGAAGAGGGAATGTGGGAATTATGTGATCCAATTCAGAAGAAGTATCTGCACCTACTACCCGAGGTTAATCATTATGTTTCATTTGGAGGACCAAATGCCCTAAGGGGTGGAGGATGTAAGACCCCGCCCCTAGAGTTTCCGATTAGTGCTAATTAAGACATGCTTTAGTTATAAGTGAGATTAGTGAATTTTGGTTAAGTGTGGATTAGAATAGCTCTTTTATAGCTTTAGATCATTTTGGGAACTCTTTTGATTTAGTGGGACCCTTTGGGGGTTCCTCTATCGTGTTTTGTGTGATTTTGGGATTTATTTGATACTCGAAAAAATCTGTATTTGGTCCCGTTTAATTTATTTTATTATTCCTGACAACTTTCGTATTTGCCCCGTTTTCGTTTGAGACCTTTAGACCCTACTTTGCTAATGATAGGGGTAAAACAGTCTTTTGCACAAAAAAAAATCTAGACACTATTTTCAATGTTCCAAAACCCATAATATATATACTTTTTGGAAATTAGAAATTTCGACGAACAATTCTTCCTTCTTCATCGAGTTCGTTCGAAGCCCGGAAATGCATGTTTTAGACCAGACAAGATTCTTTAGTGGTGGGATCCACCCCCACTTTCTATAAAAGGAGGAGCCTTCTTCTCTCCTTCCTTTTTCTTATAACTTTCCATTGATAAGATAGTGAGTTCCAGCTCTAGGGTTTCTTGCCCTTTCTCCTTGCTTCTTCATCTTCAAGCTCTCATCGAGCCATTGCTAAAGGGAAAATGGAGGCTACAATCTTCTTCCTCACCTTGAGAGCCTTCCATTGATGCAATTTTTGGAGAAATCCACCTCCTCTAGAGTTCATTTTGAACTACCTTCTCCCATTCGAGAACCTTCCAAGTAAGTTTTTCTTTCCATCTCTTAGATATGTGTTTTTATAGCCATGGAGAAGCTCCATCTCCATTATTGGAAGCTCTCTCTTCCTATTCCTTGATTTGCCATTTTAGGGTTTGTAATGGATGTCATTTTTGGGGGTTTTGTGTAGATCTTTGATTTTGAGCTTAGGAGTGGTGATTAGGAGCTCATTAGCTGATTTGGAGCCAAGGCAAGTGGTCGAATGGATTGATTTGAATGCTTTCTCATTTCATGGAAAAACATGGGTTTTATGGTTTAATCCTCTCTTATGTTTATATAGTTTATAAGGTCTTTTGAAATATGCATGTGGTTGGATTATTCCTTCTTGAATATTTTCTTAAGAATGTATACTTTTATTTGCTAAAGTTGTTTTGTCATTTACCTAATTAATGATGGATGTTGTTGCAATAAATGAGCTTGGAAATGAATGGGAGTTAATGGTTTGGAGGTTTGTTGTTAGAGGTGTAAAAGTGGTTGTTGGAAGGCAAAAAGGGAAGCAAATGATTGTGGGAAAATATGGTTACAAAGGAGGTATGAGAAATGGAAAAGAATGGAACTAGGACAGCACAGAACTTCAGTTTCTAAAGCAGTTCGCTCGAGGGAACCCACATTCGCTCGAGCAAACCCCTTCCAGAACATGGTTGGCTCGAGCAAACCTCCAGGCTCGCTCGAGCGACCCATTGTACGCTCGAGCGACCCCCTTCCAGAGACTCCTTCGCTTGAGCCACTCTTCCAGTTCACTCGAACCTTCTTGACTTGGAGTAGTTCGCTCGAGCGAACTCAACTTCGTTCGAGCGAACCCCTCACAGAACTTTGGTCGCTTGAGCCTCCCCATTCTTCGCTTGAGCCCACCTGATACGAACCAGTCCGCTCGAGCGAACTCCCAGTCTGCTCGAGCGAACTGTACAGAATTCCTGGGTCTTTCCTATTGTTTTCAGACATGGTATTTTAAGGTTTGGGTGGGTTGTTTTGATGCCCTACTACCTTGGAAAAACCTAGGGGATGACATAAGGAGATCGACTTGGAAAGAAACCCCACTTCGGAAATGTATTGGGAATTGTGGATTTATCAAACTGTATAAGGAAACTTGGGATCTCTATCATCATTCGAGTACCATGCCAAGAGCAATAATATACATACAAGACCTTTATACATATTGTGTGAATACGGAAGCCCCAATACATAGTCCGTGATTGTATAAGGATTCATCGTACTGTTTTATTCGGATTATACTTGTACTAACCCGATTTTACCCGATATCACCAGTTTTGTCTCATACTATGGATTTATGCATCTGACATGTCTTGCTAGCCCGTTTATACATGAAAGGATAATGACGTGAAATGTGTGCCTATGAGCACCATGCCCCGCCTGCTTGAGTGTTTTATACTGATATAGTTTTGTAAATGTTTTGATTTCTCATGTAACCTATGCGTCGGCACCACTAAGCTTGGACGTCCTTGTCAGTCTGATCAACTGGCTTGGGCCTCCCCCTCGTGCTCCCGCCAGTTGCAACTTGGATTCTGTCTTGCCCCGTTACCCGGTTCTGCGGCCGTGGTTTTGTCTAGTTATATGTATATGTATATATTGTTGGTTCTCGTCACTTCGCGTGTTCGAGCCCAACGCACTGAATGTGCTCTCATCACATTAGTGATAGAGAGGATTTAGCTTTAGTGTGGTTGTCATCTTGCTAGTTCCCTGTTCTTTGATATCCTGCATGTTTTATCATATATATGCATTTTGATAAATGATATATCTTGTTTTACGAAAATAAATGTTTGGATAGATTTTAATGTCTTTTCAATTTATCTTTCGATTTCTATTATTGTGATATATATTTACCCACCTGCCAGACCGTCGTGTCTGACCCATTTTTGTGGTACTCAGGTCCAGTCCCCGTTATTGCTTTTGAGGAGGAGCCAAAGGAGGCGGTCGGTGAACCGCAGCGCTTAGTAGAGTGGCATGCCGACAATGTCGTTTAGACATTGGATCGAGCTAAGAGTTGTGTAACATTTTGCAAGTTTATAGAATGACAATTGATTTACACTTTTGGTTGTACTGGCCTCTGTTGGCCATTAATTTCGGGGAAATGTTAATTTAACTGATCTTTTGTATAAACATTTAACTTGATATTTTCGGAACGCCAATGTGGCCATTGCTCACTCTGACGTTATGTCATTAAATACGTTTATTAGTCTTGCATTGTGGAATGAGTTATCGATTTGATTTGCTGCACGCTTCCGTACTAATGTAAATGTTTTGTGAGTGTGTGTGAAATCCTTTCTGCGGAAACCTGTGGGAAATTAAGTGAGTGTATATTCATATGTTCATTGTCGTAACCACACATTAACACAATTCATGTATGTTTATCATCATTTGCGGGCCCGGATCTCGGTCCGGGGTCGCGACAGTCTGGTATCAGAGCCAGACATGTTTCAGGCAATTAAAAGAAACTAGAAATCCTAAGGACGTGGCGAGGATTCATTAGACTTTTCGTTAGTTAGACTGGTGTGAGCAATGTGTGACCCTTATATGATTTTCATGTGCTAACAACTTGTTTTGCGGTGATATGCCACCTCGTAAAAGACCCGTAATCGACAATCCCACCTTAAGCAATAGTGAGCATATAAGACCACTTGAGAATGGTACTCCTGATCCAACCATGCAGAATCAGTTTCAGCAAACGATTACAACCGACAAGTCATAAGTCAAACGGTCATGAAAATGAAGTCGAAAATGAGTAAAACCGAACAATAAAAGTAAATCGGGTACATTCAGGCGAATCCAAGTCTAACGTTAAATTTCCAAATACGTGTCCCATTGACATGGTGAGACCGCACCATTTGGTTGAGAATATGCACTTAGAACTCGAATGTCGGGTTTTCTTAATTCTTAGTACTCCCGAAGTTAAGCGACATCCTAAGCTTCTAACTGCACACGTAAATTTTATTAAGTCCTAGCATGTCTCCGGGTTAGGCCCCCCTAGGGGTTCCTTTCTTTTATCCATAAATCTAAGATTAATTTGAGTGTGACTTAGGGCCAAGGAAATCCAATGCTAAAATCCAAACTAAGCCCCGCAATCACCCTAAGAAAACTGGCCTCTCTGGGTGGCTCGCTCGACCTAGCAAAACTTTGGTCGAGCGAACTGCCCTTCTGTCCCAGAGATTGATGGACTCGTCTTTTTTCTTCTTGCCTTCCACCGACCCAGGTCCACCGGGGTGCGGCGGGGTGAAGAGAAAAAAAGGAGCAAGCATCAACATTTTTGTATAGTTATACCAGATTTTCTATTCTACTTGGAATTTGAAATGGTGATCCGAGATTCACCTTCACAAGTAGAAAGGAAATCAAACTTTTTTTCTAACTTTCCATTGCACATATATTTACAGAAAGAGACAAGATTTTAAAATGCCATGAGAGGCGATTTTATTTAGTTTGCCGTGAAAGGTAGTTTTGTGCCGTAGAAGGCGATTTTGCCGTGAAAGGCGATTTACAAATCTCATCAATGATGAAAGACAAGAATTGTGATTTTTTTTTGTCTCTTTAAAAATACAAAGTACAATAGAGAAGAAAGAAAGAGGGATCTGACTTCTCAGGAGATTATGGGGACTTGTTCAGATCGACGGTCGCGAGTCATGTATGGACTCCGCCATCGTCCTTCAGATGAGAACACTTGATGCTTTAGTTAACTTGATTTGGCTTGGACCTCGGATTTTTAGAGGACAAAGACCAAGGGAAGGTCCTATATCCAATAAAAAACCAAGTAGACGGGCTGAAAAGCCGCTTCTAGGCCATGTTGGATAGAAGAAGAGAGGAAACCTTGGGGGGGGTGGCCCTCCAAGGGACTTCGGTCACCTTGTAGTGCTTGCAGCAGAGTTTCTTCAAGGCAAGAGAGCTTCTTTTTGTGCAGAGATTTCTAGGACAATTTCTTCAGAGCTCTTCAGATGATTTTTCGAACCCTTTCCCTTTGGAATGTCCGCCTATTTATAGGCTTTTGGTGGCCATTAAGAAGGTTTATGGGCATTAATGATATTAATGCTCCATGATGGGAGGAGTTACAAGATTTAATTTCATAATTTTTTAACTCCTTTTTCTTGGATTTTGATTGGTTGATGGAGAATAATGGGCATTTAATCTCCATGATGATGGGAGTTTCATGATTAATTACCATGATTAATCCCCATAATGATAGGAGTTATATGGTTAATTGTCATGATTAATTGGACTTGTAACTCCCATTTGCTTGCTTCTGATTGGGCCGTCCAAAATAATGAGTTAATGACCCTAATAAGTTGTCATAAAAAGGTCATTTAACTTCATTAATTGGCCGCCGAGTCGCTTGAAAAGTCGCGCGCTGCACTGCGTCTTTTGGAATTCTTCTTGCGATGATCATCGATGGATCCACATGTTATTTGATGTCGGATGATGATGTGAATTCAGACATTGGTTGATACCAATGGGCCGGCAACATCTGTCCAGTCGATTTCACGATCGGTCGGGCAGAAAGTGTGCTTTCTTGGTCGGCCGGTTGCCGGTTTCGGAGTGTTCGATGATGATCAAATGATTTCAATGGAGGATCTGTGATGTTGACAAAGATTGACGGATATCATGCCTAAAAAATCAGATTTTAAGAAAATCACAGGGGCCAATCATCGCGAAATGCGAAAAGAATAGGAAAAACGGACGTTTCGCTGGAAATCCAGCGACCCGGACTTCAAGGGTCGCCGGCGACCATGGACCCATGGTCTCCGGAGACCATGGGGCCGGCGACCTTGGGCCATGGTCGCCGGCGACCATGGGCCAAGGTCACTGGTGACCATAGGGCTTTGGCCCCCTTTTCGGTCGCCGTTCGGTCATTGTTTCTTCGCCGTTTTTCGGGCTTTTTCGCTTCTGTTTTCTCCTGTATTTTTCTTTGAAATTTCTCCTCATTTATTGGCTTGATTCCACTGAAGAAAACCCATCGAGAAGTCATGGAAATCAGAGCACAAAGTTTCCTATTTTTGGAAAAGCCAAAGACTTTGTAACCGATTTTCCGCCAAGAGTTGAAACTAGGCCAAACGATGTCGGAATGAACTGAAATTTGAGGTGGAGCTTCTTGAACATTAGATAGGACCAACCATGGGCTTTTATTTGAGCTTTGAAGCCGTTTGGGGTCCCGTCGATGCTAGACTTGATTTCACCGTACGAAAGATGTCGAGCTTTGATGTACAGTCATCCGAAGTCCGATTGACCTGAAATTTGACAGGGACCCTATTGGAGTCATTTTGAGATGATCCATTAGCTCCGATTTGGATGCCATGGTCCCGGGGAGCTTCGCCGCCGGTAGGCTTGATTTTACTTCGGAGCGTCAAAACTGGGTCCAACGTTGTCGGAATGACCTGAAATTTGATGTGCAGCCCTTTGGAAGCATGTAGAAGCTACTCATGTGCTTTGTTTGATGAATGGTGGCATTGAAGGTTCTCACCACTGAGAGACTTGATTTCGCCTTTCGAGAGTTGATGGAGGGTCAAACGGTGTCGGTTTGACTTGAAATTTGGCGTGGAGCCTTTTGGAGGTATTTTGAGACCATCCATAGGCTCCGATCAAAGATTTGATGTCTTCAACACTGTCGCGGCCGGGAGCGCCCGCTTAGCTGTTGGAGGATAAAAGTTAGGCCAAATGGTGTCGAAATGGGGCGAAACTTCATGTGTACCTCTTTTTTGGCTATTTTGAAAGATCTTGCAGTTTTTGTTTGATTTTGACAAGATCTGATGCTCGAAGCAGCTTTGCCTGTTTGTAGTAGGATGCGGCTCCATGTAGCTTTTGATGTTGAGGAGGCAAAGTGACTTTTTTTGGTGTCAACAAATGCCCCCTTGAGGTACAGCGATGAATCGCGTAGTTTTTGCAGTCGATGTGCCTCGAAGAAAACTTTGAAGGAGAACTTCTGACTTGACCAAGAGTCTCTGAGCATTTTTCTTTTTGATAGAATAGCCTTTTGAGTTTCCAAGGGGATTTTATGGCAATGAGAGAGATCACGTACCATCTCAAGGCAAAATTTTGAAAGTGACATTTGGATTGGGTTTTTGGGTTTTGGATTTTCCTTTTTGACCTTGTGGACCTATAGGCTTTGTGTGGCGCATCAGGCGGTCAAGAAAGGTTATTTTTGGTTTTTGACCTTGTGACCTAACAAGCTGTATGTGGCGAGTTAGGGGGTCGGATTTTGGATTTTGATTTTGGTCTTGTGACCTAACAAGCTGTATGTGGCAAGTTAGGGGACCATGGTTTGGATTTTGGTCACTCTTTGGGACAAGCTTGGGTCCATTGGAGTGGTTTGGGTTTTTGTGGAATGTCAATTTCAAGGTTTTGGCTTAAGTTTGTTCATGAGGTGGGATGCTTTGGATTTTTGGAAACTCATGAGGGTTGGATTTTTTTTATTTTTATTTTTATGGTCCAATCAACTCAAGGGAGGCATGGAACCATTTTTGTATGCTCTTGGTAAGAGGATTTTGACTAAAAGCCACTTTTAGTGCCTAGGTGGTCAAACCTGGCTCGTGTGGGCTAGCCCATGGGACCTTAAGATTTAAAGATGGCTTAGATCTCATGTGGTGTCATTTTTGTAAAGAATATCTTAAAATATTCTTACTTGGAGAGAATCTCTCAAGTTTCCTTGATTTTGGGAGAGATTTTCTCAAAGTATCTTTCTTTTTGTGAGAAAGTTTCTCATAATCCCTCTCTTTTTGAAGAGAATTTCTCAAAAGATCTCCTCATTGGGAAAGAATATCCCATGATCCTTTTCTTTTAGGAAGTTTGCTAATTTGTAGCACTTACCTCCTTTCTTTTCTCATCCTTTCCTCTTTTGGTTTGCTCTCTTCTATAAAAGCAAGGGGAGGTTGGATCTCTTGCTCTTATTGCCTTCTTTTTGCAAAAGTCTCCAAGAGTGCTGCAAGATAAAAAAATTATCCTTCTTCTTCAAGGAACTTCAAGCTCTTTCTTCTTCTTCTCCATCAATAGCTTCAAGTAAGTTTCTTTTTTTCTTAAGAAACCCCATGTAGGAATAGAAAAAGGTTTTCTTTCTTTTCTTTTCTTTTTCTTTCTCTTCTTTTTTTTTCTTTTCCACGTGCATTCTTTTTTCTCTTTTTTTTTTCACACGTTTTTCTTCCCTTTTTTTTTCTTTCTTTCTTTTTTTTTTTTCTCTCCTTCTTTTTATTTATTTATTTTCTTTCACGGTTTCTCTTTTCTTTTTTTTTTACCGTTGCTTTTTTTTTCTTTCCTTTTTTTCTCTCTTTTTTTTTTCTCACGGTTTCTCTTTTTTTTTTTTTTTACCGTGTGTTTTTTTTTTCTTCTTCTTTTTTTTTTTTCTATCTCTTTTTTTGTTTTGTGTGGCCGTAAGGACAAGACCGTACGGCCACGTGGCATGTGGGTGATTTTATTTTTTTTTGTTATTTGAAAAAAGAAACTTTCTTCCTCTTTTCTTTCCTTTTTTTTCCGGATTTCGAGGCGCACATGCATGACAACTTTCCTTCTATACATTTTTTCTTTTTAGAAAATAGAATTGGAAGTGTGATAGTGCACACCTGGAAATCTTTTCGCAAGTCTTAAGACTTGGAGCTCGCAGCAATGTTGAGCCCTTTCTTGGTCTTGCGGGGATTTTCTGAGGAGCTTTGCAAGTTTTGGATTCTAGAGCTCGCAGCAATGTTGAGCCCTTTTCCAGTCTTGCGGATATTTGAGAAGCTTTGGTTTGATCTCGCAGCAATGTTTGAGTTCAAGCCTTCTTCAAAAATTTTCCATTGATTATGAGCTTACAGCGATGTTGAGCCCATTTTCAAGCCCCTATTTCGTTCGGGGTGTTTTCCTTTTCTTCGGAATTGCCCTGGAACCATGCCAAAATTTCGCTAGAATTTTTTAGAAAAATTCTGTCATTTTGATGATTGATCTTTTTTTTTTCATCCTTTGCAGGTAGTTCCTCCAGAACAAACAAGGGTAAGGAGCTTGTCATTGATTTGCCTCGCCAGTCTACCAGATCCTCTAATGTGGCCGTACAGCAGGCCTGGGAAGAGGTTCAGTATGTCGAAAGGAACTTGGAAGAGTGTGACTCGCTCAACCGAGATGAGATGAGGCAACGTTTGATTGCCCTCAAGGATGAGGAGTATTATAAGATTATGGTAAGCAACCGTCCCTGGGTCACGGACGATCAGAGCATTGTGCCCAAGCCTACCTTCTTCTTTGGTGATGTCGTCCCCGACGATTCAACATACCAAAGGAGATGTTTTCAATTCTTTTTCATAGTTGATGGTGAAAAGAGAACCGTTTCTACCCGGTCGACCTTTGATCGGACTATCTCGATCATGAGCCTTTCCTCCACATGCTCGAAGAGGGAAGATCCTCCAAGCTGGGTGAAGAGGACAAATGTGATCAAGACCGGGGTTTTTGTTGGCAGCCCTTCTGGTTTTGCAGAGAAGTCACCTGGCCGTATGGACATTTTTATGCCGGCCAGCGGCTACCAAGGCTCAGACCATCCTTCGGTCGATTTGAGACCGGTGGGCCTTGGCATTTTCAAGGGTGATGACAACAATTGGGTGAAGTCTTTTCGACTTCGCGGCCGTTTCAGCGCTGACTCGAGTTGGGAGTCGTGGACTGATCACATCCTGCAGGTTGGCGGTGCCATTCTGAAGGAGGCCGAGATTTTTTATGCGGTTCGCGCTTTTCGGCAAACCATGGTTTTCTCCGATGAGGCCTTCATGGCCATGATGGAGTCATTCCTTCCACAAACCAACACCTTCATTGTCACGAACGGTGATATTGGTTTCTCTTTAAAGGAACTGAGTGCCATCACTGGGCTGCCTATCCTCGGCAATCTCTATGAGGAGTTCATGCCTATCGACGGCGTCCTTGAGGAGCAGTCTGAGGAGTTCAGGCTTTTGTACTTTCAGCTCGTCGCCTTCTACGACTTTTTGAAGGAGAAGGAGGGCTCGAAAGTCCGGTGTAGCAGTTGGAAGAGTGGTAGCCTTTTGTCTTCCAACTTCTTTGACAGCGGGGAGTCTTCTGAGAGCGGGGACCCAGGAAGCAAGGGCTAAGAACCCGGATTCGAAGGAGATCTCCACCATGCGAGAGAATTTGATGGAATTCTTTGCAGACACAGACGTCATTCATTCTGACATTGCGCTGCGGAGAGATCTCGCTGTTTACCTCACTTATTGGCTAGGTGAGGCTGTTTTTACTGGAGGAGATGGTATGCACATCAGGCCGCATTGCATTTTTCCGGCTTGTCAGATGGCGTTTGGAGAGCAGCTTGCTTTGGTGCCTGCTCTTTACTCCCATTTGTGCACTGAACTGCAGGCTGCTGCTTTTTTGGTTCGGCTTGGGCTTCCCATGAGTAGGGTATTTTCAGCCCACATTTTCTATTCGTGGTATGTATACCACTGTCTCAGTTTCCACCGATTGGATGCTGCTCAAGACGATGGCCCGTTTATGATTCGGTTGGCTAGAGGGAAGCCTGTTTCCGAATCTCTTTTATCTGCCCGCTTGAGGATCCAACGATTCTGGGACGTCGAGATGGGGCAGTCTTCAGTGAAGCTTTCTCTGGGCTTGCGGAAGAAGGCTTTTCATTTTGGTGTCTCCCGAGATTCCACCAGGGCAGGGTCGGGGAGACACTATTCTTTGACAAATGCGGAGAGGAGTTGGCTTTTTAACATACGTGTCGGCACGATGGTGTACCGTAGACATCTTTTCGTTGACATCCAGCCGTATGTTCCCTTGCATTTTCCCATGCAGTTGGGCTTCTCTTAAGGCGTTGTTGGAGTGCCTTCGAGCAAGGTGAAGCGTTTTGGAGGTCTGCAGGACGGGAGGAATGCATGGGCTTTTTATAGCGCGGAAGACACTACTGCTATGATTCCTTATCCTGAGTCGCCCACTTTCCGAACTGCTGGCTTCACGAAATGGTTTGTGGAGAGCCTTTCAGTGTACCGGGGACTTTCCAAGAAGGAGCTTGATGTAAAGCAGTCTTCCGGGAAGGGTCTTGGGAAGTCAAATGGCGTCCGCCGAGAAGAAGTTCTGGCTTTCCTTTCTGGAGACAAGCACAAAACAGGTTTTCTCAAGGACCAGGACGTCATCAGATCAGGAGCTGCACAAGAGATTCCTGATGAGGTCTTGGAACAGCTCGCAGAGGAGGAGGCTGAGGTCGCTGCTTGGATACAAGCCGAGCGAGCAAGGGCTTCCATGGAGTCTACCGGCAAGAGCAGACCATCCAGTGAGGACTCTGGCGAGAGGCCCGATTTCGATGGTGGGGCAGGTACTTCCAGCAATTCGTCCCGTAGGAGCAAGAGGATAAGAGGATAGCGTCGAAGTCAGAGACGGCACATAAACTCTCCTGATCTGGAAATTCCTTCCACCATTGTTGAGGAGGCATCAGGGGATGATGATGAGCCTCCTGAAAAGAGGAGCCGAGAGGAAGAGACCATTGATGATGGTATGCTTTTCCTTTTTCTCTTTCTGTTTCCTTTCTTTCATGAGAGCTTTTGTTTTGGTCTACTGCTTTCTTTCTTTTGGTAGAAGATGATGGTTTGATGATGCCTGAGGTTCCGGCCGACTCGGCGGTGACGGATCTGATTGTGGCATCTGAGGAAGAACCCAGAGATTATGAAGTAGATCCAGAATCTCCTCCTGGTATGACTTCTTTTTTCTCTTCTCTTTTTCTTTACCGCCATTTGCTGACATATATTTTTTGTTTCTTGCCAGCTGACTCACCAGAAGATTCCGACGACTTTGAGCCATCCATGGATGCAACTTTTGATGATGCTTCGGATGAGCTCATGGAGGCAAAAAGCATTCCGCCAATTGTCGAAGAAGGTACTTTGTAGCGATAATCTTGATATTTTAATTTTTGACAAGATCATATTCATACCTTTTTCATCTTTCATTGGCAGGCTGTGAGGTGACAGAAGAAGTTCCTCTATCTTTCTCAGAGCCAGAGTAGGGGGTGCCCGCGGCTGATCGAGGAGTAGGGGCTTCTTTTACTAGTTTCGATAAGGCAGAGGCGAGTCTGCATGCTGACATTCCTTCCCCAGCGGCTCTGATTGGAAAGAGCTTCTTGATTACTCTTCCAACGGTGCCTGACATGGGTAGTCGACCAATGGAGCATGGAGAGTCTTCATCTGAGCCATCCCGTCAGTTTGCGAGGAAGGTGTTGAAGAGAGTCTTGAGCTCATGGGTCGAGACTATTTTTTCTGGCCATTTGGAGGCTGGTTTCGACATGGTTAAGCATGTGCAGGACATTCTTGCCGATAGCGAAGAAGTCGGTCTAGACATTACGGATGCCAAGGCTTTTGTTGAAGAAGTCATCACTCTAGGCAACAAGTGAACTGAGACCAAGAGCTTTTCGAATGATGTCTTCTTCAACGAGATGTTTTTGAAGCTTTCCAGCGAGGTCAAATCTGAACTGAATGAGATCTCGTAGACTCGGAAGCAGCTCGTTCGGGAGAGGAACGTCACCGAGTTGGCTATTATTGAGCTGACACAAGACCAGCATCGTCTTGATGGGGAGGTCACTGAGGCTAGACAACGCCTCGAGCTATTGGAAGAACAGGCCGCTACCAAGTGGGCTGCTACTTTGAAAGCTCGCGATAAAGAGAGGACTCTCATTCGCAAGTTGAGGAGGTCGAAAGCAATCTCCGAAGGAAGACTCAGGAATATGAACAATGGCAGATTCTCTGGAAAGAACTTCGTCGTGCTGAAGATGGATCGCGATGGCCTACCGCATTTTATGGGAAGATTCTGAAGAAATGCGGCCTGGAAGCTTTGGAGGCTAAGGCCAAGAGTTTGCTTGAGGAGTTAAGTCTTTGGCTGAAGACCATGTCGGACTAGCCTCTTGATTTGTAACAAACTTTTTCTTTTTTTCTTTTGGTACCTCCATGTATAAACATTTTTGGCACCCCTTTTTTTTGTATTCTCTCGTTTCACTTAAATTCTCTCTTTTTTTTTTTTATGAAAGTAAGTAAAAAGTTGGATGGGAATGTTTGTTTGAGAATTTGATCAAAAGGTTGTCATTTTGTGAAAATCTTTTGTCAAAAGTTTGTTTTGGGCATGAAAGCCAGATTTTGTGGCAAAAAGCCTCCTTGCTGAATGGTATTGCAAGTATCGATGGAATATTGCTTCCTTGCTCATTCGGTTGCGAGTATCGATGGAATGTCGCTTCCTCGCAGATTTGGGTGCAAGTGTCGACTGAATGTCGCTTCCTTGCTTTTTTCTCAAAAATTTGGTTTTGTGGGTATCGATGGAATGTCGCCTCCCCACGATTTTTGAAATTTGACGTTTTTTCAAACCTTTGTTTTTGTTTTGAAATTTGGGTTGTGGATATCAACTGGAACGCTGTGTCTCCACGATTTTTGAAATCTTGCAAGTATTGACGAGGTGTCACTTCCTTGCGATTTGAGGTTTTGGAAGTATCGAATGGGGCTCGCATCCTTCCGCTTTTTGGGTTTTGTGTAAGTATCGACTAAACGTCGCTTCCCTGCGGGTTTTTTGAAAAACCATTTTTTTTTTTAAAGACACGAGGGTCATAAATTTTGACTCAAAACCATTTTTGATGGTAAAAGTAGGCGTGGACTAGGGTGGAAATTCCTGAGTCCTGATTTTTGATTCAAACCATGAACTTTGGGTTCAAGGATCGAAAGTTTTGGTCAAGTTAGGGAAGAGGCCCCTAAACTTGGATTTTGGGTTTTGATTATTTTTTTAACAATGAAACATTGAAAGTAAGCATTGTTTTGAGGTTTTTTAGAAATTTCAACATAGGTATGAAAACTCTAAAAGGAGTGGGTTTGACGAGCAAGTACCTAGGGATAGGGTTTGGCCATGTAGGCATTGCTCTGACCCGATGTAGGAAGTCTATATGGGTAGTACCGCTTCAAGAACTTGCCATTGATGGGCAGCATATATCTATCACCCTCCATGTTCAGAAGAGCATACGCGCCATTGGAGAAGACTTTGTCAATGACGAAGGGTCCCTCCCAATTTGGTTCGAATTTGCCTTTGGACTTGTGGGCGAAAACCATTGGCCTTTTCACCGCAAGAACCAAGTCACCCTTTTTATAGGCGTGTTGCCTGACCTTCTTGTCGAAAGATCCTGCCATGCGTTCTTGGTAAAGCTCAGCGCTTTATAGGGCTTCGAGCCGTCTTTCATCGAGATTATCCGGTTCTTGGAGTCTAAATTTGACGTTGCTTTCTTGCGTCATTTCATTTTGTAGAGATACCCTTAAAGAAGGAATTTGTACCTCTAAAGGGACAACTGCTTCACATCCATAGACCAAGGAGAATGGTGTGCTATGGGTTGGTCCTCGAACGGTAGTCCGGTAGGCCCATAAAACTTCAGGCAGTTTATCGCTCCAGTCTCTTTTGTGACTGTAAGACCCCGCCCCGAGAGTTTCCGATTAGTGTTGATTAAGACGTGCTTTAGCTATAAGTGTGATTAGTGAGTTTTGGTTAAGTTTGAATTAGAATAGCTTTTCATAGCTTTGGAGTAATTTTGGGAACACTTTTGATTTAGTGGGGTCCTTTGGGGGTTCCTTTATTTGGGTTTTGATTAGTTTTGTGATTTATTTAGTAATTCTGGAAATCTGTAATTTGCTTCGTTTAATGTATTTTATGATTCCCGACAACTTTCGTATTTGCCCCGTTTCTATCCGAGACCTCTAGACCTTACTTTGCTAATGATAGGGGTAAAACAGTCTTTTTGCATAAAATCTGGACACTATTTTCAATGTCTCCGAAACTCGTAAAACATTTACTTTTTGGAAACTAGAAATTTCGACGATCGATTCTTCCTTCTTCGTCGAATCCGTCGAAAGCTCGTAGAGCGATGTTTTAACCCAATTTGGATTTTTAAGTTGTGGGACCCATGGCTATTGTCTATATAAAGAAGAGTCTTCTTCCTTCTCACTTTTTCTTGCAACTTTCATTAGAAGAAGAGGAGTTCCAGCCCCTAGGGTTTTCTTGCATGTCTTCTTGCTCCTCCATCTCTCAATCTCTCTCAAATCTATTGCTAAAGGTAAAATGGACGTTGTAATCTTCTTCCCCTCCATGAGAGCTTCATCTTGATACCATTTTTAGAGAGAACTCTTGCCATTAGAGGACCTTCCATGTAAGCTCTTCTTCTCATCTCTTGGTTATGTGTTCTTCTAGTCCTTGAGATGCTCCATCTTGGTTATTGGAAGTTATCCCTTTCTATTTCATAGTTTTGCCATTTTAGGGCTTGTAATGAATGTATTTTGGGGATTTTTGTGTAGATAGAGGATTTTGAGCTTGAGAGTGTGATTAGAGCTTATTAGCTTGATTGGAGACCAAGGAGAGTGGATGAATGAGTTTGTTTTATGATTTGTGATTTTGTAGAGAAATATGGATTTTTATAATGTGGGCTCATTCCTATGTTTATACCTTTCATTGATTTTTGGAAGCATGCATGTTAATGAGCTTTCTTTTCTCTTAATTGCTCTCTTGAAATTTTGTACATTGAGTTGGGTTTGTCAATTTTTACTTTCTCATTTTGATGGCCATTCTTGGCATTGAAGGAAGTTGGAAATCATTATGATTTTTATGGTTGTGAATGTATGGTTGTTGGAGAAGTAAATGGAGAATGGAGTAGATGAAAATGCCATAAATGCATTGCCAAGGGTGTGGCTTGAATGGGGTTTTGAGTGGAAGAGAAGTTGAGGTTCGGACTGCTGAAACGGAGTGTTTCTGAAGCAGTTCGCTCGAGCGAACCTCAATTCGTTCGAGCGAACCTTTTACAGAACCTCCATCGCTTGAGCCAACATGTTCCTTTGCTCGAGCCTTCCTGTTTCGGAGCAGTTCGCTCGAGCGACCCCATAATCGCTCGAGCGAACCCCTCACAGAACATCGGTCGCTCGAGCCTCCACCTTTCTTCACTCGACCCTTTCTGACTCGAAGTAGTCCGCTCGAGTGAACCCCAAACTCTTTCGAGTGAACCCCTTCCAGAGAGTTGTTCGCTCGAGCCACCCTAGTTCTTTGCTCTACCCTTCCTGATTCAGAGTAGTTCGCTCGAGCGAACCCCTCACAAAACTATGTTCGCTCGAGCCTCCCCATTCTTCGCTTGAACCCTCCTGAACTGAACCAGTCCGCTCGAGCGAACCTCCTGTCCTCTCGGCTCGAGCGAACTGTACAGAATTTCTAGGTCCTTTCTATTGTTTCCAGATATGATGTTCTAAGGCTGGGATGGGTTGTTTTGATGCCCAACCACCTTGGGAAGACCTAGGGGTTGACATAAGGAGATTTACCTGGAAAGAAATACCTCTTCGGAAATGTATTGAGAGTTGTGTATTTACCAAACTGTACAAGGAATCTTGGGATGTCTATCATCATTCGAGTACCATCTCAAGGGCAATAATAGACATACAAGGTCTTTATACATATTGTGTGAATACGGAAGTCCCAATACATAGTCCGTAATCGTATAAGGGCTCATTGCACTGTTTTATTCAGATTATACTTGTCTTAACTCGATTTCTACTGAATCACTAGTTTTATCTCAAACTATGATTTATGCACCTGACATGTCCTGCCAGCCCCGTTTATACATGAAAAGATAGTGATATGAAATGTGTGCCTATGAGCAACATGTCCCGTCTACTTGAGTGTTTTATACCGATATTATTTTGGTAAGTATTTTGATTTCTCATGTAACCTATGAGTCGGCACCACTAAGCTTGGATGTCCCTGTCAGTCTGATCAACTGACTTGGGCCTCCCCCTCGTGCTCCCGCCAGTTGCAACTTGGATCCTGTCCTGTCCCGTTACCCGGTTCCGCGGCCGTGGTCTTGTTTAACTTTATGTATATGTATATATGATCGGTTCTCGTCACTTCGCGTGTTCGAGCCCAATGCACTGAATGTGCTCTCATCACTTTAGTGATGGAGAGGATTTAGCTCTAGTGTGGTTGCCCTCTTGCCAGTTCCCTGTTCTTTGATATCCTGCATGTTTTACTTCATATATACATTGTGACAAATGATATATCTTGTGTGGATAGATTTCAACGTCTTTTAAATGTTATCTTTCGATTTCTCTTATTGTATTATCTATTCACCCACCTGCCAGACCGTCGTGTCTGACCCAGTTTTGTGGTACTCAGGTCCAGTTCCCGTCATCACCTGTGAGGAGGAGCATGAGGAGGGGGTCGGTGAACCGCAGCGATTAGTGGAATGGCAAGCTGACAATGTCATGTAGACATTGGTGTGAGCTTCGAGTTGCGAAACATTTTGGGGGAAATCTATAGAACGTTTTGATTTATACTTTTGGGTTGTACTGGCCTTTGTTGGCCATTATTTTTGGGAAATGTTAATTTAACTAATCTTTTGTCAAACTTATAACTTTACATTTTGGGAATGCCAAGGAATTCATTGCTCATTCTGACATCATGTCACTTGTATGTATTTATCAGTCTTGTATCGTGGAATGGAGTATGAATTGATTTGCTACACGCTTCCGCACCAATATAAATGTTTTGTGAGTGTGTGAGATCCTCACTGCAGAAACCTGTGGGAAATTAAGTGGATGTATGATCGTAGTTAAAGGTGGTTAAACCATCATCCACTCGTTCGCGGGCCCGGACCCTCAGTCCGGGGTCGCGATAGTGACTAGAGACCATTTTCTTGAGGATTTTGCAAAGTGTCTTGTTGAAGGCTTCTACCAGTCCATTTGCTGCCGAGTTATACGGAGTTGAAGGACAACTTTGGATTTTGTATTTGTCACAGAACCTATAGAATCTGTGATCCCGGAATTGTGGTCCGTTATCATGGACGAATCTTTTAGGTATGCTGAAGCGACAAATAATGTTGGTTCGTAAGAATTGAAGGACTGACGAGGTTTTCATTTCACTGAATGTAAATGCTTCTGACCACTTGGAGAAATAATCCGTAGCGGCGAAGATGAAGCGATGACCTTTGCTTGACGAGGGAGAGATAGGACCTATGATGTCCATACCCCAGGCTTCAAAGGGCCATGAGATCGTTGTAGGATGTAGCCATTCTAGAGGCATGTGGACATAATCTCCATGAACTTGGCATTGTTGGCAACGTTTAGCAAATTGCATTGCGTCAGCTACCATGGTAGGCCAATAATAACCTAACCTTTTTATCTGATCGTAGAGCTTAGGACCAGCATGAACTTCTTTTAGGGTTTCTTCCGCCTCTTGTTGTGACAAGCAGCGTAGAAGTACTCCATTGAAGGATTTTCTGTAAAGCATTTTGGAGGGAATATCCAAATGAAAGTTTGGGGCTCGTCTTTGAATGCTTACCCGCTTTCTTGGATCTTCTGGTAGGATTCCGAACATAATATAATCCATGAACGGATCCCTCCAGTCGCCGATTGAAGGTTTAAGGATGGAAATCCATTTCCAAGCACTCGGTGGCATTCAACAACTGCTTGGTGTGTGTTGAGAGGAAGGAGAATCCTTTTTTGACACACTGTAATTTTCATGTTTTCCCCTTCTTGGATCGCCATAGATGCAGCAAGTCCAGCCAGGGCATCTGCACGGATGTTTTCACCTCTGCGGATGTGGGTGATGTGACAGACGTCAAACCTTTGACGAAGCGATTGCGCCTTGTGGTAATAAGGCAAAAGATCAGGCTTCCTGATTTCATATTTCTGATTCATCTGGTTGACGATCAATTGGGAGTCCCCAAATGCTTCCAGCATGGCGATGCCGGATTCGAGGGCGAGTTCCAATCCTATGATCAGAGATTGGTACTCAGCTGCATTGTTTGAACATGGTTCCAGTAGCGAAAATGCGTGTGGAATCATGTATTTGTCTGGACTAACAAAGAGAATGCCAATTCCCGATATCGGCTTTCCTTTTTCATTTGTCCTGGTTGCACCATCGAAGTACATGTTCCAGGAGGCATTTGATAAGGAGGTCTCCACGCTGTAGACAGGCTCGTCTGGGAGATCATCCCTGAGTGGAGAATCCTTTGTCAGTGGATGCTCTGCAAGAAAATCTGCCAGAGCTTGACCTTTGATTGCTTTCTGTGGTACATACCTAATATCAAATGTGACAGAAGGATGGACCATTTTTCCAGCCATGCATTGAGAGAACCTGCTATTGTGACAAGGACCTTTAAGAGATTGATCCTCGAAATCAGGTATACTGTGTTTGACAGCAAATAGTGATGTAGCTTTTGTACGGCGAACATCACTGCCAAGCATTCCTTTTCGACTGGAGAGTAACAATGCTCTGCACCTACCAACATGCGACTGAGGTAGTATAGGGC
Organism: Persea americana; assembly: GCA_029852735.1. Lineage (NCBI taxonomy): Eukaryota > Viridiplantae > Streptophyta > Magnoliopsida > Laurales > Lauraceae > Persea > Persea americana. The sequence continues at coordinate 59,524,771 of CM056810.1, forward strand.
AGCTTCTTTTCCTCCATCATTTTCTTGTGCAAGTAGAGCGCCAAAGAATAGTCGAGAGCTCTTGTGTACAAGATGAATGGTTTTCCGGTTGTGGGAGCAGCCAACACCGGAGGTTTGGTCAGGTATGATTTGATGTCTTGAAATGCAGCTTCACATTCTGCATCCCAGACAAAGTCTACACCTTTTTTCATTAGGCGAGAAAATGGACAGCACTTCCATGATAGGTTGGAAATGAACCGTCGGATGTACGCCAACCTTCCTTGAAGCCCTTTCAGTTCTCTCAGGGTTCTTGGAGATGGCATTTCTAGGATAGCCTTAACTTTGATGGGGTCAAGCTCTATTCCAGCTTTCCGAACTATGAATCCAAGGAACTTACCTGATGAGACACCGAAGAAGCATTTGAGGGGATTGATTCGCAGTTTGTGTTTGCGAAGCCGGATGAAGACTTCTCGAAGATCTTTGAGATGGTCTTCTTTTCTTTGACTTTTGACTGCGAGGTCATCAACATAACATTCGACCGTCTTGTGCTGCATATCTTGGAATATCTTCATCATAGCCCTCTGATATGTTGCACCGGCATTTTTCAGACCAAATGACATGACAGTATATCAATACATGCCAAATGGGGTCCGAAAGGATGTATGCCTTTCATCTTCGGGATGCATCTTTAACTGGTTGTAGCCAGAGAAGTCATCCATAAAAGTCATTCGCTCAAACCCGCAGGTGTTGTCAATCATTACCTCCGGTATGGGGAGCGGGAATTCATCTTTGGGGCAAGCATTATTCAGGTCCCTATAGTCAAAATACAGACTCTGATTTGCCCATTTCTCTTTGTCACGGGGATGATGTTGGCCAACCATTCGGGATGCTGTTCCTCGTGGATGAAGCCAACGTTTTTAAGATTCTGAACTTCTTGTTCAATTTTGTCCATTACATCAGGACAGAATCTTCTTTGGCCTTGTTTAACAAGCTTGATATTTTCTTGCAAGTTGAGTTTGTGAACTGCTATTTTTGGGTTTAAGCCAGACATTTCAGCGTAAGACCATGCAAAATAATCAACGGACTCGTGAAGAAAAGAGACATACTCGGGTAACTCATCATCCTTTATATTCTTGCTTATGAATACAGGACGTGGGTTATCTGGTGTTCCCAAGTCTATCTTTTGAACAGAATCTTCTGTTGGAAGGTTTGAAGGTGGTTCCTCCACAATATTTTCGGAGGCTTCCAACTCAACAAGACCTTCTGGATTTCCAAGGGCATTTTCAGACCATGGCTCCGCTTCTGTCCATAAATCTTCTTGATCGGTATTCTTCTCAAGACTTGCTATGAGATGATCCCAGTCACCTGCTGAAACTGGGTTGAAGTAAGGTACTTCTTTTGGAGACGATGGCTCTTCTGAATCAAAGAACCGTGCGTCTGTGTCATCGGACAATTCCTCTTCATCATCGGAGAAATCGTACCAATTTGATGAGCTTCCTGGGTCTTTGTCGGGTAACTCCTCAAAGAGATATCCAGGGAGATCGAAGTCTTCATTGACACGAGATGTCGAGGCCTGGTTGGCAAAACGACTTTGCAGTCTTTGTGTCAATTGCCTCATTGGAGTGTCAGAATCATACCCCAACCCATATGAAGACTTGTCTATGAAACGGTGGAGTTTCCAATCTTCCAGCTGACTTTTGGTCAGGGTGGGTTCCAATGGTATAAGAATACCACGGCCTCCTCCCAAACCAATTGGATTTTGAGCGTCATAGCCCATTTTCTTCATGGTAGCTTGTGCCATTGGACTATACAAGGATAGTTGAGGCATACCTTTATTTTGGAAAGGCTTAAGCAAGGAGTTTGATAAAGAAGCGTCCAACCCATGGAAGAAGATTGGTTTTTCTTCTGCCGTTGTTGCCGGAATGATGAAGGTAGCAGATGCAGGATCTTCTACGTCAGCCGGTGTCTCCAATGGAGTAAGAGTAGGCTGAACTTGCTGAGTATCAACTTGGCTTGACGATGCATCGTCTTCTGTATCTGAATCCGAATCCGTGTCTTGTATGATAGACACGAAGGAAACAACGAACTTGCCCCTAGTCTTTTGCTTTGTCTTCTTTGCTTTGGTAGTGATTACCAAAGGTTTGGAAGATTTGAAGGAGACAACGAAGGGAGACAGATTGCTCTCTTTGGGTTTGCTGGAAGGTTTGTTTTCTTCCGTTGATTGCTGAGGAGCCTTGCCTTTATCTTTTTGGAGATTGCCGGCAAAGGATGCTATTTTCTCCTCCTCCTTCTCTTCTTTTTCATCCTCGTACATCTGAAAGTCTGCAAAATGAACTTCTTTGCCTTTGAAGGGCTTTTTGTCTGCAAACACTTGATGTATCAAGTCGTCGTCGCCAACAAACTTGATGCACTGATGTAGAGTTGAAGGGACGACACCGTTCTCGTGTATCCAAGGGCGTCCGAGAAGGATGTTGTAGTATGAAGGGGTTTTTATTGCATACACGGTGACCTCAGAGATAAGATCGCCGATTTGCAACCTGAACCGGATTTTTCCAATGGGCCTTTGAGCACTCCCATCGTATCCAAAGATGGACACAGATGTATGGCTTAGATTGCTGGGTGGGATACCCAGCTCTTCGAGTGCTGTAGTAGAGATGAGGTTGAGTGCAGACCCCGGGTCAATCTGGACTCTGTGTATCGGCATCTCTTTGATGTACCCCGTGAAGTACAAGGGTCGGTTGTGCTTCGTCTCGCCTAGCAGGAGGTCTTCCTTATTAAAGGCGATGGTAGCATTTGCGGCTTTTTGGACTAAAATGCATTCAGTGCAAGGTCCTCCAGCTTCTTTCTTTTCTCCCTTTGAGGAGGTTTTCGATTTTTTGACCCTATAGTCCATTTCAATTTGTAGGACTTGCGGGGCATGTTTGTCGACATCCACATTCAGCCTTTGCAGTTCTAAATTGAGACTATCACGAGTTTGTGGTGACATTCGTAATAAGTCTAGGATGTGCAGTCGTGCAGGTATGTATTTGAAGTGCTCGATCAAGTCATACTTGAAAGCCTCCTTGGGGCCTGCATTTTCATTATTGTTGCCACTTGGGGCATTTACAACTTGTTTTCCCAAAGGATTTACATAAGAAGAAGAAGAAGGTCGGTTGTAGTTTTTGTGGTAATCCCGGCCAGAGCGGGTATCTTTCCCAACTTCAAAAGCTTCTAGAGGTGGTTCTTCTTTCGGAAGACCCCCTTCGGGCTCAAGGGGCCGATCCTCCCCATTTGCTGAAAACGTTTTTGCAGCAACATTGCCGCCTTCAGTTATTGCGTTGCATGGAGCATTTTCCGGGAACAAGTCCTGAACAGCTTCCAACAACTTTCCTTCTTTGTCCAGTATTTCATTGGTCCAAACATCTCCTATGAGGTTGGGTATCTGAGACCAATTGACTGGGTTTTCGTTGAAGGCTTCATCAGCCAGAGCTTCTTCATGGTGATCAGTCGGAAGAGGTTTGAATTTTGATGTCACCGTTTTAGGAGACGACGGCTGAGAAGATGCTATCTCAGTGGAAGTCACCCGAGAATATGTAGCTCTAGAAGATATGCTACCGGATACATTTTGAGAATCCGTGGCCTCAGCAGATGAAGCTTCAGAGGCACTATCATCCTGAACTATCACATTACAGGCAACTTCGATAGAAGATGCCTCCACAATGGACTGTTGGGAATCAGACTCATCCTCCGATGCAAGAGGATCATCAATCCAACAACTTTCTTCATTTTCTGGAGTCACTGAAGGAGATGTTTATAGATTCTTCGGGACTTCCTGTTCTGGATTTTGATGAAGCTGATTGATGCGATCCTGCTCTTGCTCTATGGCCAGACGCTGTAAGATCCTTGCATATTCTTCAAGATCGGGCATAGGAGCCAAATCTTCTTCTTCATCTGCACCTTGTGGTTCGACCTGGTTGGGATCCACTAGAGCATTTGTTTGCGCTGGGTTGACAGCACTTTCTTGAATAGCCTCTTGGTCTTCATCATCATCAGACCAGAATCCTTGTGGCCGGAAGGGGTTATATCAGATAACTGGCATAAGGTGGGATTCCGGGATCCATTCTTCATCGGAGAGATATTCTCTGGTTTCAAGGGATTTCTCCCACTCATCTGTGCCACTAGCAGTGCCCCTGGACTCGTATCGATTCATGGAGAATCCTACTACCGAGTTACAAGAGTGTCATGCCCCCTGCGTAGTCTCATCTCTGAGTCGTGGTGGCATGAAATCACCAAGGGTGAATTTTCCTACCACTCTTTAAGCCTTGGGAAGAGATTCCTCTATTGCCCCCAATGAAGCTGTAGAGGAGGTTTTTACCTTTTCAGGAACCTCTTGCTTGGTTTGAGCCTTCTCCTGCTGTTTGAGATTGCGGAGTTGTCTCTTGGCTTGCCTTCGCTGTTGAGCGGTCGACTTTGTTTTGACGATCTCCCAATTTTCATCTTCTAGGAGATCGGGTTGTACCAATATGGGCTGTCCTTCTGGTGTTGGGTAAGGCACCAGCTCTTGGGACGTTTGGGCCATTTTTATCACCTTGAAGGAAGTAGTGATTTTTTCCTTTGGTGATTTGGATGTTTGTCCATATGACACCATGTTAACGGAGGCAGACCCGTAGTTTTTGTCAAAGGCAATGACTCCGTTTTTCCACATCTCATTGATCTTCTCTTTCACAATGAAACATTGGTTGAGAGGATGCGAGACCATTTGGTGGTATGGACAATATCGGGGATCATTGGTTTTGCCAACATCTCCCGGTCTTTTGGGGTCAGGCAAGGTGAGTTTGCCATTTGCTAAGAGGGCCCCAAATATTTCTTCAACATCTTCATCGGACGGGTATTTCTTCTTTACTCGTTCTTTGAAGGCATCAGAGAGTTCAGGTCTCTTACTTGGAGCTTTGTTTTCATCTTTCTTTGGCGGCTGAGGAGCTGACTTGGTTTGCACATTGAGAACCTCCTTTTTCTTTGGCTTGGAGGTTGGAACGGCGGTCAGCTCTTTCTTTGATGACTTCTAACTGTTGAGGTCTTTGCACCGTTTCATTCTCCATAGAAGCTTCTAGGAGTTCTCCCAAGTTCTTTGATTTGTTCCCGATGATCATGGAATGGATCCTTGCTCTCATGTTGTTTAGGCAGATGTCGACCGGCGACGCTTGTGGCAGCACATCTGAGCATTTGAATGCCATTGCTTTTCACTTGTGAATGAAGTCGTATGTTGACTCATTCTCTCCCTTTTAAGGCTGCAGAGCTGAGCCATAGTAACATGATGATCCTCACATTTGAAGTGGGTCAGGAAGCATGTCTCTAGCATGGTCCAGTTTTGAATGGAATCCTTTGGCAGAGTGGAGTACCAATCAAAGGCCGTCCTTTTTAGGGTACTTGCAAAGAGACGGATCTTGAGGGCATCTTGATCCGCAATAGTTCCCATCAGGATCTTGAAGTGGATGACATGCTGTCTAGCTGAGCCTTTCCCCGTATATGTTTGGAGAAGAGATTGTTTGAACTTTGGAGGGAACGGAACCGAGTCCATCCATAAGGGATATGGTGGCTTGATCCCATGCTCCTTCAGTGTATCCTCTTCATTTGCTTTAGCGAGGATATCGTCAACGCCCTTTTTAGTAAGGGCGTGTGACTCATCTTCTCCACCGTTTGCCTCATCTTGTGGAGGAACTTCATCGTTGTTTGGTGGACGCTAGAGAGTGAGAAGAAGGTTTTCCATCAAAACCTCTATTCCCTGCTGTCCTTGCTCTAGCTGCTGAATGCGTAGAGCCATGTTATTGTCCGGTAGAGGTTGCTCAGAGTTTGTGACTAGGACATTCACTCTTCGTAAGTCGAAAGAGGATACTGTCTTAGTGACTGAGCTGGAGCTCATTCTTCTAGATGAAGAGCCCGAGGAATGATCACTCCAATGTCCCTGGCTTGAAGGAGTGGGAGAGTCTTCCTGATGCCTTCTCGTCCGGGAGACGCTGCGGGTCACCGGTCGTTTGACATGTATTTTTGTTGCTGATTTCTGCCGTCTTTTGGTTTTGCTAACCATGTGGACAGCAGCAACTTGGTCTGGTCTTTCTTTTTCAACCCATTTTTGGGAGATTTAAAGCTCAGAATGCTGGGTTCTTTGCTTCTCCAATCTCTTATGTTGATATGCCCCGCGGTGACGTATACGATGAGCAATTTGAGCTTCAGTTAGCTCAGGCTGTGCTCTGGCAATGAAGGATGTGGTCCCTCGTGCGCAACAACCGAGCTTGTCTTCCTTGAAGACTGGCACGAACAGGATCTGGACGCGGTCCTTAGCCTGTCGCAGCGAAGCTTTAAATTTTGCAAGCTCGGCCCCTGTTGAGATGAAGGGTCGAGTTGCAGGAGAGCAGGCCCTGGCAGATTCTTGTCGAGGCCTTGTGATGCACGACTTGATTTTGGGCTTGTATGAGCAAGCCGGCTCGTGCTGGGTTTGTTTGGTTATTCGGTGGAGGGTAGGCTTCTCCCCTTTGATGTAAGCGAGAGGATAGAACCAGTTCTCCTTGAGAGGGGCCAGGTATGTTGGCCTTGCAGATGTTCGGGACCTTCTTTGTTTTGGCGAAGATCGCGGGGACCGAGTCTTATGACAGACCTGGTTTTTTGCAGGTTGAGGCTTCGCGGGACTGCCACGAGCCTCCGGTTTCTTGGTGACCGCCTTTGGTGTCGGGGCAGCGACACGTTGAGGGGCGGTCTTCTGCTTCTTAGCAGGCGCCGTCTCTTCTACGGGTAGTGGGAATGGTCCCAGTGACCCGAAGACGATGGTCCGGGGAATGAAGGTTGACCCGGTGTTTTGAGAGTTGCTGAGGGAGGTGACGCTTCGGCAGCTGGCGGGGTGCTTGAAAGTGCGCTTGCTTTGCTTCTCTTGAAGCATGACTTGATACTTCTTCTCATCGAAGGTCATGGTCAACGAAGCTGCCATTGTTAGTTTTGGAAAACTTATGAAACAAGACCACATCCATTAGTAAACACAAGAATATGGTGATCATAAATGGAAAACACTATGGTTTTGTCTTTTCAAATCGCTCAGCAGGCATGGCCTATTCTGAGCGTAATGAAGAAGGCAAAAAGCAATAGAGGGTACAATTGTTCTGAATGCAAGTATGGTCGGCTCGAAATGAGCGCTCCAGTGACTGCTTAGAAGCAATTGTAAACCTTAATTCAAGTTACCGAGAAGCGAAGCTCACTCGAGGTAAATGGTATTCCCGAATGGTAAGGTTGGAGATACAAATGTGTCGATCGCGAATACAGTAGACCCGAAAGGGCATACTAGCACCGCTAGGCACAAATGTTGTAAATCGCATCCTTGAAAAGGACACGAGATGGGATTTTTGAAAGGCCAAGATCGAATTCGCAAAAGAGAGCAAATGGTATTCCAATCCGAACATAGGCTTAGCGATTTCCGCGAGCCCTAAGTTCGAAGAGGAAGGAACCAAGATTTCTCATATTTGAATTCAATAATGACGGAAGTTTTTTTTTTTTTTTTTTTGAAAAGCCAATATTGAATTCATAAAAGAGAGCAAATGGTATTCCAATCCGAATACAGGCTCAAACATTTTTGCGAGCATTAAATCCGAAAAGAAAGAACCAAAATTCCTCCAATTTGAACACAATAGTGACAGAAGTTTTTTTTTTTTTTAAGAGAGATTTTTTTTTAAGAGTACACATAGGTCTTTCAATTCGGTCTTATGAAACCTCAGTGGATAGATTAGCCCCGAGGTAAGGGTAGGATTACTTAATGAACCCGTTTGAAGGACCCTTGGCTCGAACAGTCTAGCTGCCTCCACACTCTGGACAAGGCTTTTCTTAGATCCACTTTGGTCAAAGAACGCAATTGGTGCAACCTTAATTTTTTTTTTTTTTGAAAGATCTCCAATGGACTCATCAAAGAGAGGAAAGTAGCCCTTCCCAATCCGAACGTTGGCTCAAACATTTCTGCGAGCCATTGTACGAAAAGGAAAGAACCAAAGTTTCTCCAATTTGAAAAAAGAAATTTGATAAATTTTTTTGAAAGATCTTCAATGGACCCATCAAAGAGAGGGAAATTGCCCCTCCTAATCCGAACGTTGGCTCAAACATTTCTGCGAGCCATTGTACGAAAAGGAAAGAACCAAAGTTTCTCCAATTTGAATCCAAAAGAAAGAAACTTGAAATTTTTTTTTTTAATAAAATTTTTTGAAAGATTTCTAATGGAGCCATCAAAGAGAGGGAAATTGCCCCTCCTAATCCGAATGTTGGCTCAAACATTTCTGCGAGCCATTGTACGAAAAGGAAAGAACCAAAGTTTCTCCAATTTGAATCCAAAAGAAAGAAACTTGAAAACTTTTTTTTTAATAAATTTTTTTTTGAAAGATTTCCAATGGACCCATCAAAGAGAAGGAAATGGCCCATCCCAATCCGAACGTTGGCTCAAACATTTCTGCGAACCATTGTACGAAAATGAAAGAATCAAAGTTTCTCCAATTTGAATCCAAAAGAGAGAAATTTGAAAAAAAAATTAATAATTTTTTTTTGAAAGATCTCCAATGGACCCATCAAAGAGAAGGAAATGGCCCCTCCCAATCCGAACGTTGGCTCAAACATTTCTGCGAGCCATTGTACGAAAAGGAAATAACCAAAGTTTCTCTAATTTGAATCCAAAAGAGAGAAATTTGAAAACTTTTTTTTTTTTTTTGTTTGAGAAGAGAAAGAATGGAAACAAGCTCAAAGACAGAAATTTCCAAAGAATCCCATCTCATGTTTTTTTTTTTAGATACAACATCCAACATAGGCCACCAACTAGGAAGGAGCCAAGGATTCTAAGCATCGTGTTCTCAAATGAACGAGTCCCACAGGGTGGTGCCAACTTGATGGACCCGTCTTTTTTCTTCTTGCCTTCCTCCGTCCCAAGTCCACCTGGGTGCGGTGGGGCGAAGAGACAAAAAAGAGCAAGTATCAACATTTTTGTACGGGTATACCAAATTTTCTATTCTACTTGGAATTTGAAATAGTGATCCGGAGATTCACCTTCACAAGTAAAAAGGAAATCAAACTTTTTTTCTAATTTTCCATTGCACATATATTTAAAGAAAGAGACAAGATTTTAAAATGCTGTGAGAGGCGATTTTGTTTAGTTTGCTGTGAAAGGCGGTTTTGTGCCGTAGAAGGCGATTTTTCCGTGAAAGGCGATTTACAAATCTCATCAATGATGAAAGACAAGAATTGTGATTTTTTTGTCTCTTTAAAAGTACAAAGTACAATAGAGAAGAAAGAAAGAGGGATCTGACTTCTCAGGAGATTGTGGGGACCTGTTCAGATCGACAGTCGCGAGTCATGTATGGACTTCGCCATCGTCCTTCAGATGAGAACACTTGATGCTTTAGTTCACTTGGCTTGGCTTGGACCTCAGATTTTTAGAGGACAAAGACCAAGGGAAGGTCCTATATCCAATAAAAAACCAAGTAGACGGGCTGAAAAGCCGCATCTAGGCCATGTTGGATAGAAGAAGAGGGGAAACCTTGGGGGGGGTGGCCCTCCAAGGGACTTCGGTCACCTTGTAGTGCTTGCAGCAGAGTTTCTTCAAGGCAAGAGAGCTTCTTTTTGTGCAGAGATTTCTAGGACAATTTCTTCAGAGCTCTTCAGATGATTTTTCGAACCCTTTCCCTTTGGAATGTCCGCCTATTTATAGGCTTTTGGTGGCCATTAAGAAGGTTTATGGGCATTAATGATATTAATGCTCCATGATGGAAGGAGTTACAAGATTTAATTTCATAATTTTGTAACTCCTTTGTCTTGGATTTTGATTGGCCGATGGAGAATAATGGGCATTTAATCTCCATGATGATGGGAGTTTCATGATTAATTACCATGATTAATCTCTATAATGATAGGTGTTACATGGTTAATTGTCATGATTAATTGGACTTGTAACTCCCATTTTCTTGCTTCTGATTGGGCCATCCAAATTAATGAGTTAATGACCCTAATAAATTGTCATAAAAAGGTCATTTAACTTCATTAATTGGCCGCCAAGTCGCTTGGAGAGTCGCGGGCCGTGCCGCCTCTTTTGGAATTCTTCTTGCAATGATCATCGATGGATCCGCATGTTATTTGATGTCGGATGACGATGCGAATTCAAATATTGGTTTATACCAATGGGCCGGCAACATCTGTCCAGTCTATTTCACGATCGGTCGGGCAGAAAGTGTGCTTTCTTAGTCGGCCGGTTGGCGGTTTCGGAGTGTCCGATGATGATCAAATGATTTCGATGGCGGTCCGTGATGTTGACAAAGATCGACGGATATCATGCCTCAAAAATCAGATTTTAAGAAAATCACAAGGGCTAATCATCGCGAAACGCGAAAAGAATCGAAAAGACGGACGTTTCGGCGGAAATCCGGCGACCAGGACTTCCAAGGTCGCCGACGACCATGCACCCATGGTCGCCGGCGACCATGGGGCCGGCGACCTTGGGCCATGGTCTCCGGCGACCATGGGCCAAGGTCGCTGGCAATCATGGGGCTGTGGCCCCCTTTTCGGTCGCCGTTTCTTCGCCGTTTTTCGGGCTTTTTCGCTTCTGTCTTCTCCTGTATTTTTCTTTGACATTTTTACTCATTTATTGGCTTGATTCCACTGAAGAAAACCCATCGAGAAGTCATACAAATCAGAGAAAAATGCTTCCTAATTTTGGAAAAGCCAAAGACTTTGTAACCGATTTTTCGCCAATAGTTGAAACTAGGTCAAACGATGTTGGAATGACCTGAAATTTGAGGTGAAGCTTCTTGAGCATCAGATAGGACCAACCATGGGCTTTTATTTGAGTTTTGAAGCCATTTGGGGTCCCGTCGATGCTAGACTTGATTTCACCGTGCGGAAGATGTCGAGCTTTGATGTACGGTCATCCGAAGTCCGATTGACCTGAAATTTGATAGGGAGCCTATTGGAGTCATTTTGAGATAATCCATTAGCTTCGATTTGGATGCCATGGTCGCGGGGAGCTTCGCCGCCGGTAGGCTTGATTTTGCTTCGAAGCGTCAAAACCGGGTCAAACGTTGTCGAAATGACCTGAAATTTGATGTGCAACGCTTTGGAAGCATGTAGAAGCTACTCATGTGCTTTGTCTGATGAGTGGCGGCATCGGAGGCTCTTGCCGCTGAGAGACTTGATTTCGCCTTTCGAGAGTTGATGGAGGGTCAAACGGTGTCGGTTTGACTTGAAATTTGGAGTGGAGCCTTTTGGAGGTATTTTGAGACCATCCATAGGCTCTGATCAAATATTTGATGTCTTCGACACTGTCGCCGCCGGGAGCTCCCGCTTAGTTGTTGGAGGATTGAAGTTAGGTCAAATGGTGTCGAAATGGCCCGAAACTTCATGTATACCTCTTTTTTGGCTATTTTGAAAGATCTTGCAGTTTTTGTTTGATTTTGACAAGATCTGATGCTTGAAGCAGCTTTGCTTGTTTGTAGTAGGATGCGGCTCCATGTAGCTTTTGATGTTGAGGAGGCAAAGTGACTTTTTTTGGTGTCAACAGAGACAACAAGTCCACTTGCTCAACCCAACAAGGGTTGGGTCGAGTCATGTGTATTATCAGCCTGAAATAGCTCTGCCAATGGTTCTCCCTTCCATTTCTCCCCTAATCTTCCAAGGAAAATCACCTACATAATGAGGCTCCAATGCTCCTTAACCATTCATTCATCAATCAAATTCTCATAAGTACCACATACCATCAATTAACTTAAAAACCATGCATTAAGCTCAAATCGAGAGAGACTGTGAAATGGATCATATGTTGAAACGAAAGACAAAGCATGCATGAAGGATAAATGTTATACTTATAGGATCAATTATAATTCCAAGAGAATGCGAACATGAAATTAGTAGAAAACATAAAACAAAGTTAGAAACTTGGAGTAATTGGCATGCACATGAACAACCCAAATGAATCACTTGCCTTAGCCTCTAGAGCTCCCAAATGTTCTTCCAAAGCCTTCCAATCAGCTGAGAATATCTTTAAAAAAAAACCCATGATAAACACCCAATAAATGCCACGAAATTCGAAAAACAAGGAAGGAGGAGGAGCCAAGATTTGCATGTCTGAAAATAGGGTCTCTAGGACCTACCTAAGTATAATCTCAAAGATGGGGATGGCCCCATACCTGTAAGTGGTCAAACTATCAAGAAAGTGGTAGGGAGATTGTCACCCAAGCATGGAATTGCATGAAAAAGATGTCTAGAGGAAGGGGAGAGCAAGAGGAGGTTCATGGCAGCGTCGGATTTCTCCTTGGCAACCATTATTGTGGATTTCCAGGGAAGAAAATAGGAAGAAAATTGGAAGGGGAGGAGTTGTTGTAGGTCTAGGTCGAGCAGGGAGTGAAATGGGAGGAGGGAGAAAAGGAGGAGACTTATAGAGGTGGTCTTGGTGGGGCCTATTGCTTAAAAGAACTTGACATGCTTGAAACTTGATATTTGGGGATGGACTTGACGAAGAAGAGAGATGTGTTCCAAATTAAATCTATTTTTTGAAATGTATATAATTTTGACGTGGTTTGGGGATACAGAGTTTTGGCTCAGATTTCAAGTGAAAAGATTATTTTGCCTTGGGGCTGACAAACGAGTCTTTAGAGCTTTGAATGGGTACAAAGTGAGAACGAAAGTTGTAGGAAATGATATGGTCAGTCAATTGAAGTCAAAACGAGAATTTCTTAAAATCACGATAACCCCCCACGCTTACTCGAAATCACACATAGGACCCTACAGGTTTTAAGCTTTGTTCAATGGCTCTCAAAACTCTCCAAAGCTAGGTAAAAGCTATTCGTACCCACAAACCAACTCGATTAAATTCGAATCCCACTTAGAGAGCTAACCCACAACTTAAATAGCACTAATCACGAGAATAAGTGATCGGGATCTTACATCCTCGCCCCTCCCTTAGAACATTTGGTCCTCCAAATGAACTAAACCAACCTCCAAACAACAAGTGGGAATATTACACCCATACTAGATCGTAAAAATCTCAAACAAACGTTCGACTTTGGTCCTTCCAGAATATCTGAACTCGCTAGGTCGTCATCGTCCGTAGACTCACTCTATACATCAGTGATTTGCATGACGACTCCACAAATTAGTATCTTCACTTATCTCCAATAGTTTATGGGAGCGTGCGCAACGGATCTGAGATGTACTTCTTCGATGTCGAGATACGAAAGTTGTTGAGCACTCCTGACAATTCTGACAGCGAGATGAGTTTGCAGGTGACGTCCCTGACTTGGTTAAGTATCTCAAATGGTCCCGTGTATCTATTTAGTAACATGCTTCTCTGACAAAATCGATGTTTGAAAAATCCTTCAATCAACCCCTGGTGATCATCGGGCATTCTTACACTATCTCGAATCTGTTACCTGCCTTGCCAAACAATGTCAGTCCAAGAAAACATTAAGTTCTAACTCCTTCCAATGCACTAGGATCATATGCTTTCTTCCATATGACGTTGCGTACAGTGGCACCGACCCTTGCGCAAAACTATTGTTGTGGCTGAGCTCGCATAAAAGCTATCTTCATCCCTGTCAATCTTGAAACCCCATACTCATACCCTTAATATATATCCTTCGAATTTTGGTTCAGCTCTTTTATTTGGCCTTTGTCTTCGAATAATCGATGACACTGAAGTTCAACCAGGTGCTTCCCACTTCAAGCGATGTCGTTCCAATATCTCAAAACAATTATGTCGTTCCTGTCAAAGCCGTCAAAACTAGATGTCGCGACCCCGGACCGAGATTTTCACCAGTCCGGGCCCTGTCGCGACGGTGATGTCCATCCAACTATGATTAACCCACAGGTTTCCGCGGTGAGGATTCCCAAAAACGAACATGGAACAATCTCACACGAACAATGATTTGCGGAAGCGTGCAAGTAATTTCATCACAATTTAATAACATAAACCTTACGATTCCAAATTGCATAAGTTAAATCATCATTAAGACAATAATCAGAGGAGGAAACGTAAGCATAGCAATACCAAGTTTAGTTCAAGTTTCAAGATAACAAAAAGTGTTAAGTTACATAACCCCAAAAGTATGAAAAGGCCAATAAAGGCCATACATCCCAAGATAACAAAACAATCCCATCTACGTGTTCGTACTCAAGACCCCGCCCAACGTCTAGAGGACGTCGTCGGGTTGCCACTCACGGGATGGGGGTGGCTCAAAAGCCTCCTCCGGGCGCTCCTCCGCAATAGCAATGGCGCCTGCATCTAAACACCAAAACAAAAGGATCAAACACGACGGTCTGGCAGGTGATCAGTTTAGACATAATACAAGTTAGTTAATATGAAAGTAATCAGCACTTAAAACATGACATGAGTTCTGAACAAAACATGTATAATGTGCAATTCAAAACTAATATGCTTTTCAATAAAACATCATGATTCACGAATCCACATTGAGCCCATCCTTTCTCCGCCATACGTGATGACAAGAGCAAGCGAAACGAAACAAAACGAGACGAAACGAAACAAAAGTCCGAGCCACACAACGTGGGCGGAAAAACCGGCCGCGGAACCGGACAAAACAAAGATGTGTATAAATACACGACTAATCTATAGATTGCCCTTAGGTTTAAAGACCCCCTAACTAGTGGATCAAACTGAGAGGGCAGTCCAAGCTCAGCGGTATTCCATGATCTCTATGTATGCATAAAACATATCAATACTTGTACAAAACTTAGCGAGAAATGGGTAAAAACACTTATCAAAACAATGTAAGATGAGACTAAACAAGAATAGCATAAGCTATAACAAACAAGGCTGGAAAAGTGTCCCCATTATAGTTCTTGAAACAAATCAAAAGCCAAACACATGCTTGTAAATCAAAACAGGTACGAAACGGTATTCTTCATGTCAAAATTCAAGATTTCGAAACAATTATGTCAAGTATATGCTAAGACTCTTTATCTGATTCTTGTGAAGTTCAAACCCAAATGTTGGAGTTTAAAATGAATTGGTGTCCCCGAAGCTAGACGACATTTCATGTTTCAATTGCACAACATCAAGCTAAAGACCCCTTAACATATTCTAATTTTTCTCTCCCATCGAAGCCCCTTCAAAATTCTCCTTCTGTACACTGGGTCACCACGCGGCTCCTTAGCGGCTAGCCGCCGGTTGGCTGGTCGGCTGGCCGACCAGCTGACCGACCGCTGACCGACTGATCATGATAAATACTACTTTTCAGTTTTCTTGCGCAGATCGGCTAGCCGCCTACTGACCGCCCACGGGCCGACCACGCCCTGTGCAGAAACTGAGTTACTGTTATTCTGACCGACACAGGGGCGGTTAGCTGTGGGTCAACAGTCGGCTGGCCGACTGCTGACCGCCGCTCTGCGACAGCTTCAATTTGATTCAGATTTCACACTCCTTTTCACCCCTTTTCCACCATTTCATTCCTTTGTCAAATCCCTGTACATCCCCTGAGCCTCCACGCTCACCAAAGGGCAATTTCCATTCAAATGTTAACCATCATCACTTAAATCAATTCACAACATACTCCTCCATTCTTTCATCCATTTATAAACCATTTTGGCAAGATAAAAGCAACTTCAAATGGATGAAAACCATTAAGACAAACCATTAGCATATGCATTTCAATTAAAACAAGATTTCAAACTATAACACATCTTTGAAACAATACATTCCCAAATTAGAATGGAAAAGGAAATCAAACCATGAAAGCTAAAGCAATCAAACATTGCATGCATCATGAAGCTAAGTTGATCACTTGCCTTTACCAAAATCCAAGCCCAACAATCTCAGAAAAATCCTACCAAATGCACTCCACGAAATCTACAAGAAAACCCATGAAAAGAACTTAAAAAATCCACCAAAAAGTGAAGACAATGACCCATTTCGAAATGGGTGTAGCATGCTTGAAAAAAATGGGCTCCTAAGGAACTCAAAAGACTACATTGAAGAGGAGAAAGAGATCCATTACCTGAAGCTTGCTAAACAAGAAGAGGAGAAGAAAATGGAGTGGAAACACGGCTGGGATCTCCAAGAAAATGGTAGCAATGGATTCCTTAAGTTGAGAGGAAGAAGAAGGTATGATCAGTTTTTGATTTGAGGCTTTCTAGCTTAGGCATGCAAGGAGAAGAAGGGAGGGGAAGAAGAAGAAGTCTCAGTTGAGTTCAAGAGAGTTGCAGGGAATGAGTCTAGAATCGTGAGTGAAAAATGAGGGAGAAGAAAACTTAATTCAAATGGGTTCTTGTGGGCCCCATTGCTCAAAACTTGCAATGGTTAAAACACTGACTTGTGGGCCCCGGATGAAAACGACTAAGAAGACTAAAATGATCGCCGAAAAATCTAGTTTCCAAAAAGTATAAATTTGGCATAGTTTTGAGATTTCGAAATTTGAGTCCAGATTTGGTGTGAAATGACTGATTTACCCCTTTGGGCCAAAACTTGGGTTTCTGGGCCTAAAACACAGACGAGCTGAACACAAAAGTTAATCAATAAAATAAAACCATTCAAAAGAGATCGAAATCACGATTAAAATCAGAAAACTGGAATTTCCGCCCAAGCTTACACGTACACTCAAGGCACCCTTAAGTGTGACCAAATAGCACAAAACGCTCTCAAATTTCCTCAAAGCTAATTCTAGACTAAATCGGACCAATTTCTAAACCCACGAACACTAAACTCACATTACAACTAAACACGCACTTAGTTGACACTAATCGCACTAATCCTGGGTCGGGGTTTGGCACTAGAGTTCCATGCCAACACAAAATCTTTGAGGTGAATAACTTACCAATTTGTTGCTTCCGCGCATGTATCTCTGCTTGCCGTGGTGGAAAGTAGGCTAACTCAATCAAATGCTTGGACGGTCATCTAAACACATAATCAATCCCCCCTTTTGCTCTGAAATGACAAGGTTCGCAAAACTCTGCAGATCTCCTGCTCTGGTTTTATCTGCTATCACACTAGATGTCGTGCTACTCCACATGTCAAACTCTACACGGTGTGTTTCTATCAAAATTCATTCTTCAGGTCTTATATGTTTGGCATGCATAACTGATCTTGAAAGTCCAATCCATGTCCACAGTCTCGAAATCAGGTCTTTCTTCCCTGTGCTCAAAGGCTCATGCTAACTCTTAATCCTTTGCAAATTGGCCGCTTTCTAACTCTGACGTGTTTGCAACTTCACACCATTCGTCGAACAATCGAAACTCTACATCCAATCTCAAAGCTACCCCCTCAAAATCCGTTTACGCAAAGATGACCCAAATGACTGGCTCTATGACAACGTTCGCCCTGGGTGGTACTTGGGTAGAAGGTCACAATCCCTGATCTGCTCAATCCTCTGTTATCTACCTTATGCTCTGCCTCTCTTGCAAGAAACACAAATTTGAATCCGCTCACTCTATTCTACACAAGTAATGCACCTGCATCTCTATTATAAACACAACCACAACCAACTTCAAGTTGTGTGTAGGTGTTGTTCTTCTCTGAATCTTTCAATTGACCTTGTCCATAAGCGACGATTCTCCAGCTTGCATCTGTACAGTATCCAATCTAATATCCAATAAGTCAGTAAAATCCGCAAAATCTTCTCTATCATGTGACCGGGTAAAGATCTATTATGCTGTCAACTTCCTTATCCGCTGCTAAAAACTGACTTTGAATACCCCTAACCACACAATTGACACATTCTACTGAGTTGACTTCACTGGCATAGCTGCAATTGATCAGAATTTTCAACCAAATCTTCGAAAAAAGCTCCTTAAACTCGAGAAGTTACTAGGTTTTGGCATCCACTTGAAGCTTTCCCAGCAGAGAATCGCTTCTAACTTCATGAAATTAACTATCGATTCGGCTTCTAAGGTCTTTGGGCTAAAAAAAATGGCTCAAATCTAACTAATAATCTACACCTACCTACCCTAGTATACTGTATGATGATACTCAATCAGCTTCAATTTTTTCTTAAAATGCTGCTCACACTCCTCGCTGGCTAACAACTGTACAAATCTTCTCTTATTACTATATCTGTGACACCGAAAAAGATAAAAAATCTATCGAAGTCCTTTGTAAACCGCATGTTGATCCCATGAAACTCTCAATCTCTGATGTGAACACAAGCAAAAGTAACTAAATGTGCGTATAGAGACATGCAATTCTCCACCACTAGAGAGAAATCCGGTCCTCCAAATTCCCTAACATCAAGGATGAGAAGAAGAGACAAGGAAAGTCTCCCCCACTAGAAGAAAAACAAACCTGAACCCGACGAAATGATATCTAGCCAAAACAAAATAACAGGTCTAACGATTCCTCACCACACGTTTTAAAGTTCCTAAAGTATTTTATTTCCAAGAAACTTGCCTGCTCTGATACCAATCTGTCACCCCCCGAAACCAGACTTTTGCAGCCATCCGACCTCGGGGAGCATGATTTGGGATTAGTAATAAATATGTTTTGCCCAGGACCCGCATGTGTGAGGATGTCAGATTTTTCCATCACAAGTGAGAATATTTGCGCGGAAGCTTACATGGCATTTTGACCTAGAGTCCATGGCCATCAGATTCTGTGTCACACTTAGACGCTTAGAAAAAATCCTTAATACATGGCCCATAGTCGGACGGGAACAGACCATATGTTGGAAGTAGGTGTGCCTTGTGGATAGGTTTATAAAACTTTTTGACCCACTTGACGTAGGGATTAAGTATCCATAAGGCTTTAAACTAAATCCATGATCTAGAACCTCAAATTCATCAATCATGATCAATAGAAAACTATCTCTAAGATAGAAAATAACATCACCATGCAACCACAATAAATCTACAACATATAAGGAAGTAGATTATACATTGGGAGCTCGGTTGTGCTCTAATGGAGAAATCAACAACTTGCTTGATGAAGAACTCTTTCTTTCTTGCAAATTAAAATCTCCAAGACCTCATAGTCTTTCACGCTATGACCCGTATCAGATCTCTATTCTTAAGAAGAATGGTGGGATCTCCAAAAGAAACCAACTAGAAGCTCTAAGGAAAACGGAAGAGAAACTAGAAGAAGGAGGAGAGAAGGGGGCGTGCAACACTTGCACTTAGGTGTGGATTCCAATGGGTGGATGTCCAAGGCCCTCTCTCCTTTATTTATAGCTCCAAGCAACCTCCTCTTACTTATTAATTCTTATTAAAAGTCTCACTTCCAAAATAATTAGTAACTTTCTATTTCCTTTCCTTTTTGAGTTCAAGTAGAATTAGTAACAATCTAATAATTGGGCTAGCGTGGGGAACAGTAGGGATTCCATAAAAAGCTGGCTCCAACTGGGACACCCTGACCCACATTTCATGTCAAATCTAGGTCCACAGTTAATTGCAAACAACTCCACTATATAAATGCAATTACACTTCAGTCATAGGAATAAATTACAAGAAGACCCTAAACTTCCCTATGACCCTAAGTAGGTCCCTCTATCTATATCCATGGATTAATTAGATTAAAAATGTCCAACCAATTTAGATCCACATTTTATTATCCTTGAGATCCAATCAATCACAGTGATCATCAGTACCATCCAATTAACTCTTAATTGAAATAGGTGCACACTTACCAATGATAAATCTATTAATTGGCACAACGAGATAATGAGGATAGATTCCATCTTGACCATTGAATGTTTCCATAATCCTACTACCACGTACCCAAGACACCGAGGTGTTGACCTACAATTGGCCTCACTCATTGGTTACTCAAAGAAAATGAATAGATATAAACTTGAGTTCATTAATGTCTCAGGATTAAGAGCCTATTGTTAGGGAGTTATGAGAGCAGACCTTAAAGTAAATACAGTGTTTCATAAGGTGCATCTCATGGTCCTTCAATACATCCAATGTACCAGCACAATGATCCAGAGTCTTACACTTTGATGATTGAGACAAATCACACTATCTCATAGTGATCATAATGCTGCAACCTTCTTAGATGAAATGCCCAATCTCATCACCGGTTGTAAAACAATTTAAGTATAAGATTTGTGAGATATGTCTCCCGCATGTAGATCTCATCCACACACATGTATCACATCTAATATACTCGTGGGCTCTGGTTCATCTCATGAACCATTATGTCATTCGTATTGGTTATGTGCAAACAAGTAACAAAAAACACCATTCATCTCATGAAAAGAAAGCACGATAATATTGAAATAAATCAATTTATTACATCATCTACTAGATTGAGACCATACAATCTAACACCATAATCACAAGATACAGAGTTGACAGTAATAGAATATTACATTTCCCAAATATTCAAGTTACAATTATAAAGATGCATTAAAAACAATAAAAAAAAAAAAGATGCCAACAGAAGCCGTACAAATATAGCAAGCCAAGTAAAAATGCCACCCTGCATAAATGTGGCATAACTCCAATGCCAAGCATGACATCTAAATGACATCATCGACACTACAACTTGCAAACCTATGGCTTCACACCCATCTACACGCACTCTAGCTTGGAAACTATGAACCAGCTACCTGGAGCACCAAATGTAGTATATCAGACACACAACGATCTGGCAAGTGATTGAGGCAGATAATAAACATGCGGCCAATATATAATAATTAAGATCTGACAAATCGTGGCCTTTGATTAAAAGCTGCAAGTAAGTAAAACAAGGGTGGAACATGAAAACATGATAAGACATGATATTGAAATAAAGGCTGCGAGTAAACATGATGTCACGCCTCCGGACCGAGGCCTTAACAACCAAGTCCTTAATCAAGGACCGCGGCACGGCGAGCCAGAAAATTTCGCCCACACGTGCTAATTATATTCCCATAGGATTCCACAGTGAGGATTCCTGACGATCCGTCACAACCTGGCGAACAATCCCACAGCAATTAGCGAAGTGCAGAAGCATGTAGTAAAACAAAAACCAAATGAAACGTAAGATAAACATACAAGCTTTGCATCAAAAGGAGAAATATATACATAGCATAAACCCAGAGTTAAGTTAAAGTTGTGAGGATAAAAAAAGTATGTTAAGTTATACATCCCATAGAAAGCCAACAAAGGCTAATAACAAAGTTTTCCAAAATATACAACAATCCCCAAAATGTTATCCACCACTCATGCCCCAACACGATGTCTAAATGACATCGTTAGGCTACCACTCGCGCCCAAACGGCGGTCCTACCGCCTCGTCCGCAAGCTAAGGCCTCAACGGCGGCGGGTTCGATATCTGGCACCAAACACAAGAGTATCAGACACGACGGTCTAGCAGGTGAATAAAACAAATAAGGTATACAAGGTTTTATCAATGCCATATTTAAAATCATAAGATGCATTTAAAAATGAAACATATGTATGGACAAAACAGAATAGGCAAATTTCTGTATAAAAAAAAAAGTTCACATTGACGCATTTCAAACTGACTGAGAAACAATTAAGACATTGGCAACCCACATTTAATTATATCCTCCTATTACCGAGGTACTAAGAGCACACAAACAAAAGCTGTCGCCATATGAAATTGTCAGAACAAAAATCGGTACATCCGATTCTCTAACTCTCAACTGGCAATATCCAGGCCTCGAATCAATCTACGAAAAGTATTATGCTCTTTGCAATTGGTCAAATAACTCATCTATTCTTGGCAATAGGTATTTGTTTTTTATGGTCACTTGATTCAATCTTCTGTAATCTATATAAATTCTCAAGCTCCCATCATTCTTTTTAACAAACAACACAGGAGCTCCCCAAGGTGATATACTTGGTCTAATAAAACCTTTTTTCAGCAATTCTTGCAACTGTAATTTTAATTCGCCTAATTTTGCTGGGGCCATTCTATACAATGCGATGGAAATTGGAGCCGTCCCTGGCGTAAGCTCTATGGTGAATTTAACTTCTCTGACTGGTGGCAATCCTGGAATTTCTTCTGGGAACACATCTGGAAATTCACATACAACGAGGATTTTCTCCACCCCTTGGGACTGTTTGTCCTCTATGAAGAATGCTATGAATCCCTCACATCCACTTCTCAGTAGCTTGACTGTAGACAGTGTTGAAATGAGGCTAGCCTGTGAAACCCTCTTCTCTCCATGAAATTTCACCTTTGAAGATGTTCCATCCAATTTGAAAGAGATGGTTTTATTAAAGCAATCCATAGTAGCATGTTGATCCGACAACCAATCCATCCCTGATATGACATCGAAGTCAGGAATATCCAAGAGAATAAGGTCTGCTGGAAATGTAACACCATCTATCTTAACGGTGCAACTAGGATAATATGTGCTACACTCGACTTGTTTTCCTACTGGTTTGGTGACAGTTAATATAAATTCAAGTTCACTAGCAGGCACATCAATCAACTTAGCAAACATGGGAGACAAGAAAGAATGTGTAGATCTAGGATCAAATAGAATTTTAGCTTCTACTCCACAGACAAAGAGTGTACCTTCCACCACGTTGCCCGCTGCATCCGCATCCACTTGATTCAAATGATATGCGCGGTCTTGTTGTTAGGGTCTATTTCGATTTTGGTTCGGTCTCCCTTGCTGTGCATTCCTATTTTGTTGAGGCAGACGAATGTTCTAATTCTGAGGCTGTTGGCGAGGCGGCTGTTGCTGATTCAGCTGTTGTGGCTGCCTTGGTTGGTTCTGAGCTGCTTGTTGGTTCTGCTGAGGAGGTATGTTTCCCTAGTTCCTGTTGTTTAGGCAATCCTTCACCATGTGATCCATGAGACTACATTTAAAGCATCCACCCGTGACTCTGTAGTATAGGTGGGAAGGGTGATTCTTGCCACAGTGTTCACATCCACCTTGCCTTGGATGGTTCTGATCTTGCCCTGATGGGATCTCTGACCTCGTTGCTAACGCTTCCTCTGAGCATCCTTGATAATCTTATTATTTATGTCTTCAAATTTGTAAGCCCTCTTGACCGCTTCCTGGAAGGTAGCGGGTAGGACTACACCAGTAGCATCTCGCTCAATGATAGGATTAAGTCCCTCAGGAACTTGATAATCTTTTTCTCCTCGGTGTTAACCAGCTCTGGTGCATAGTGGGACAGTCTCTCAAACTTCGTAACATACTGTAAGACTATCATGTCCCCTTGTTTGAGTAGTTGGAACTCCACTGCCATCTGTCTCTTGACGTGGGCGGGCACATACTTCTTAGTGAACTAGTCCTTGAATGTAGCCCATGCAGTGTCATTTGCAATATTCTGATACCCATCCTTGAGTGTCTTCCACCAAATGTCTGCCAAGACAGTGAACATAGAGGCTGCCAAGTGGACTTGCTATCTGCCTATGCACCGGAAAATATCAAAGATGTTCTCTGTGTGGGTGAGCCAATCATCTGCTGTTAAAGGATCTTCTTGCTCTGTAAACTCCTTTGGGCCTCTCTTCCAAAAATGTTCAAATAGTACATTCGGATTGTTGTCACGGTTATCGATGACAATCTGGGGCCCCATTGGTGGAGCATGCACGGGTTCTGGCCTTCTACCCAATACCTCTAGCAACTGTCTCTGCACTTGAGCTAACTCTTCATCTTTCTTTGCCATCTGTTCTTGCAGTCTGGCCAGATTCTCATTAGCCTGCCTTTGCTGTGCCATCATCATCTCATTGGTCTTCTGCTACTGTTTCATCATCATTTGCATGAAGTTCTGAAATTGGTTATCCCCAGATGGGCCTGCATTATGAGCATTGCTGTTGGAAGGATTTGCATTGGTGTGATCTTTGTGTGGAGGCATTTTGCTATAAAACCACTTATTAGTACAATAAAATATATCAAGGAGACGTACCCACAATCCCCAGTTGATACTAACTAACAAAAATTCTAACGAATCCTCTTCACGACCCAACATTTCTAGTTTCTTTTAATTGCCCAACATATTTCTCGCACTGATACCAAGACCTCTCACGCCCCCGGACCGAGGCCTTAACAACCAAGTCCTTAATCCGGGGCCGTAGAGCGGCGAGCCAGAAAATTTCGCCCGCACGCGCTAATTATTTTCCCATAGGATTCTACGGTAAGGATTCCTGACGATCCGTCACAACCTGGCGAAAAATCTCACAGCAATTAACGATGTGCGGAAGCATGTAGCAAAACAAAAATCAAATGAAACATAAGATAAATACACAAGCTTTGCATCAAAAGGAGAAATATATACATAGCATAAACCCAGAGTTAAGTTAAAGTTGTGAGGATCAAAGAAAGTATATTAAGTTATACATCCCATAGAAAGCCAACAAAGGCTAAAAACAAAGTTCTCCAAAATATACAACAATCCCCAAAATGTTATCCACCACTCATGCCCCAACACGATGTCTAAATGACATCGTTAGGCTGCCACTCGCGCTCCAACAGTGGTCCAACCGCCTCCTCCGCAAGCTCCGCCTCAACGGCGGCGGCTTCGATATCTGGCACCAAACACAAGAGTATCAAACACGATGGTCTAGCGGGTGAATAAAACAAATAAGATATACAAGGTTTTATCAATGCCATATTTAAAATCATAAGATGCATTTAAAAATGAAACATATGTATGGACGAAACAGAATAAGCAAATTTCTATATATAAAAAAAAGGAAGTTCACATTGACGCATTTCAAATTGACTGAGAAACAATTAAGACATTGGCAACTCACATTTAGCTATATCCTCCTATTACCAAGGTAATAAGAGTACACAAACAAAAACCGTTGCCATATGAAATGGCCGGAACAAACAATAACCGTTGCCATGGCCGGAACAAACAAACAAAGGGTCCAAACTGCAGTTGGCAAAGTATTTGAGGATCATAAGCCGGGTGATCAGTCTGACAAAGTGACCCAAGCTTAGTGGTGCCGACTAAAAACCAAAACGATACAATCAAGCCATTGAAAATACATTTCAATCGATAAACGAACAACTCATATCAAAATACGAACGAACAAAACGATACAAATAAGACGAGTAGTTTTATCGATTATTTCAAACATGGCGAACCACTCAAATCCATTTCAAAACGATTTATAAGAATATATATATATATATATATGCTAACTTGAAATGAAGTAATACACAGTGGTTGACTGGCTTACCAGGGGTTGTCTCATTACATACTTAGTGCCCCAATGTCAGTTTATAAACAAATAGTTTGGTGCCTCAGAAGATCTCCGACATTGTTGACACAAAGTATATATTGAGGCTTATAAACATTTTCCGGCAAATTCAATATCATACCTCCCTTCTAGCTCATTTGAATTCCATAAAACAACGTATTCGGGGTCCACATTTCCACCATCCCTCATTATGGGTGTTTAGAGGAAGTCTGCACCTCAAACTAGTCCAAATCAAGTGCAGGAACCATCCCCAGGACTGAGTCCAGGTTCGCAAAAGCGGCGGAAGGTTTGCTCGAGCGGAGCCTCCCAGAAACACCTTCACTCGAGCTAGCAGGAAGCTCGCTCGAGCGGACGAGCTTTTGTCTCCCATTTTCTCTAAGCAGCACCAGGTTCGCTCGAGCTGAAGAATTGTTCACTCGAGCGAGCCGTTCCAGAAGCTCCTTCACTCGAGCTGGCAAAAATCTAGCTCAAGCGGATGAGCTTCTGTCACGTCCTTCTCCAGGCAGTGGCCTGTTCGCTCGAGTGACCACTATGTCCACTCGAGCAGACAACCCACTGGCTGAACTCGTTCAGTGTAGATTTTCTGCTACTTTTGGTACTCTCTTTCCTCCCTTCATTTCCACCTTTATTCTAATACAATTTGAGCTTAATATAACTCCATCCAAACTCCATTCAACCACAACAATCAAGCCTCATTCCAATACCCATCACAAACAAAATTCCAAAACTGAATATAATGCAAAATGCAGGAATTTGGAAAAATCAGTCTTCAACATTGTAACACAACACACAACCATGACCTTTTTAAGTTATGATAGCCACAAATCCCTGCACAAAATTATAGATAAACTGATCCAAAATTCCTTGAGAAACACAGCCCTACATAAACCAAGAGGACAATCTACTAACATAACAAACTTAAAATAAAAAAAAATAAAAAAAATAAAAAACCCATTTCATTTGCATGCATTACAAATCTAATTTATTCACTTGCCTTGACTTCCAATGGTCCTAAAACACTCCAAGAGATCTCTTCTCCACAGCTAAGTCCTCCAAGCTACAAAACCCCCCATGAAAATACCACTCAAAATTCCACAAAAATTGAAAACAAAGTAGTTCTCCTAGAAGCTCCTTGCATGTATGATAAAGGGCATCTAAAGGATCAAACAAACTCATTGGTGCAAGGAGGAAGCCATTGCTTAACTCTAGGAGCTCTAGGCAAGAAGAGAAGCTTGAAGAAGAGGATGAGTCCAGCTCAATTCCTTTGAAAATGGTATCAATAGCAAGCTAGAGATGAGGAGAAGAGAATGGTGTGATTTGTTTTCCATGTTAGGCTAGTTTGCATAGCATGCAAGAGGAGAGAAGGTGAGCAAAAGAAAGAAAATTCCCTTGAGTTCAGTTGCAGAAAAATGAAGAATGAAGAATGAAGAATGAAGACCCAACGTGGGTTTCATTGTGTTTAAAATTGCGTGGGGTGAGGGCCCCACTAAACCATTATTCTTCAAGGGCTTAAAACTCCTTTTTGTGTGTCCCATATGAGATCGACGAAAGAGAGAAAGTTGATCGTCGAAAAATCTAATTTTCAAAAGGTATATTTTCCTCATGGTATTCAAATGGTGAATTTTATTCACAGATTCGGCGTGAAAAGACCGTTTTGCCCTTTTTCTTGAAAAACGCAATTTCTAGGATTTAAATACCAACAGAACAAACATAAAAGTTGTAGGGTTGAGCAAAACAAATCGAAACAAGTCAAAATCAGTATTTTTCGAAATCAAGATAATTTCCCACACGAATACGCGTCACACGAGCCACCCCAGGCCCGGTCAAACCAGACTCAACGCTCCCAAAATTCCCCAAAGCTATACGAAATTCTAATCTAGCTAAAACTCAAGTTAATCGTCCCCTAATCCCACTTAGAAACTAAACACGGCTAAAACAATTATTAAATATACTAAACCTGGGTCGGGGTTTGACACATGACTTACATAAAAAACGTTATACATATATTAAAACATGGCATGACATGAATAAGATAATAAGATGCATGAGAAAGCATAAGCAAACTGATAGAAAGGTAAATTGGCAAATTGGCAACCACACAAAAGTATATTCTCCATCACTAAAGTGACAGGAACACAGTAGAATATATATATATCGGGAGCTCTTCTCCTCAGATTTAGCTGAGGAGAAGACCTGCTCTGCACATGCAGCCCAAAAACAAAACCCACCCAAATGCATTTTAGTTGCCCGCTCTCTATCAGGCCCAAATCACTTCCCCCAAAAATCACTTTGTTTGCCCCTTTCCATCCCTAGCTCTCCTCCTCTCTCTCCCCTCCTACAAGGCATTGATCCTCCCAGGTGAGAGTCTATCCTGCGATTGTTTCTCTCCGCGAGAAGGTGTCTCTCCCCCACGATCGTCTCTCTAACCTCTCAGGCGACGCCGTTCTCTCTCCGGAAAGAACGTCTCTCTCTCTCTCCGGCGACGCTCCTTCTCCTGCCCTGAGCTTTTCTCTCCAGCGACTGTCTCTTCGAGGTATGCCCTTTCTTTCTTCTTTCTATGTTTTTTCCCCTCCTTTTCCTTTCTCTGCTAACTATTTTCCTGTTTTTGTAGGTTGTGACGAGGTTGGAGAAAGGTTGGGTGGGATGAGATTGATCGGAGTCTGAGTTTGAGACGGGTTCAAGGGGATGGCTTGGATGCAATTTTCCCACAAATTTTCTTTCTCTCTGTGCTTTTCAATTTTCTCCCTCTGCAACCGGTAGAAATGGAAGCGTTTTTTGTTTTTAATTTCTTTTATGTGATTGATCTAAGCCTTTGAATTAGAGATGGGTTCAAGGGGGGGCTTGGACGGCTGTTTTGTCCTATCCCAATTTTCAAACACCAACTGCTATCACTAAAAATAGGAGATTTGAGATTATGCCCCATTCCAGTATACATGTTTTGATTCAAAGGTGATAAAAGTTCATAATCCAAAGGGGAGGAACACTCCGGCTTGTTGGAATTCTTAGAAGATTGCACTTGTGTTTCCACGTGAAAATGGTTGGGGGAGTAATTATATGAACCTCTATTATGGATATGAATGTATGTTCTGGCAGTGAATATGTACATCCAAAGCCAAAAATTGGCATTTCAAACTGTTGAACTGAATGGCCATGATATGAATAAGGATTAGGGCTGAGTTGATGGGTGAACAATGAATCTGGTTTAAAGAGGGTTTGGTTGATGTGGGTTTATTAGTAGTTCTAACACAAAATTTCAGGTTAACAACTGCAGGCCAGAACATAGAACCAAGCCAGTCACTTGATGAGACCAACAGTTCGGAGTTCTCTGATTCGGATGATCAATAATGGGAAAGGTGTTAGGTGATTTTCTATATATTAATCTAATGTATATCGTGCACTATGGGTTGTTGATTTAAAATTTTCTGTTACGTGTTAACAAGGAAAAATGTCAATGGAGAAGGCCATGTTGGGAGTTG
This sequence comes from Persea americana, assembly GCA_029852735.1. Classification (NCBI taxonomy): domain Eukaryota; kingdom Viridiplantae; phylum Streptophyta; class Magnoliopsida; order Laurales; family Lauraceae; genus Persea; species Persea americana. Next base: position 59,553,331 of record CM056810.1, read on the forward strand.
ACATTCTGGATCATTTTGAGTTGTTGAGACCTGACATTCTATATCATTTTTGAATTGTTGAGAGTTGATTTTCTGGATGATTCTGAGTTGTTGTATTTGGCATGTAATTTGATTTCATGTGTGTTTGGAATGGATATTTATTTGGAGTTGATATGGTGTGGTTCAAATTGGTGGTTTAAAATTTTTTTGTAGAAATGCATGGATGACTCGTCATGTTACATTTGTAGGCGGTAAAAACGACACCTACTAAGATTGAGGAGATGAACCTCTTAGATCAGGGAAGACCGAACGCCGGGAACCTCCACGGGGCTGAGGAACCTAAAAAGGGAAGGAGAAAGGCTTTGGTCAGAGCCCCTGGCTGCCGTGAGCCGAAGGCGCTCCGATGCCTGAGTTAGTTCTGGAGAAAGACTAAACAGGAGGAGGTAGAAGAGAATGAGAGTCCGTTTTTCTATTGTCTGTTGCGTACCTCCATGGGGCTGATCCCATGTGTTTATATAGGTGCTCCTCGTTCATTCTCCCTGTCTGTGAGTAGGGGTAGGTGGGATAAAGTCCCATCAGGCCTCGCCCTAACATTCGGCTGTAGGTAAAAAGGGCACATCCCATCCGAATTTTCCATGCTTTTGGTCAGTTGACGTTAAGGGATGATAAAGCCAACATCTTATCGCCATAAATGAGCGCCCCTATCTGACAGGGCACGCCTGTACTTCTCAGAGAAGGATGATGGCCCGCTGCCTTAAGTGCTTTTACCGGGGCCAGGGAGAGGCTGGCTGGCCGTGCTGACATCGTGCTAAGCTGGCATCAATGCCGAGTGACCGTGCTGCCGAGCTGCTTCGTTGAGCTGACACTCCGAATAGAGCTGCCGAGCTGAATCATTGAGCCGGCGCTCCTAGCCGAGCTGCTGAGCTGCGGGGTGGAGACGTTGAGCCGGTGCTTCTTATCGAGCCGCCAAACTGACGGGCTAGGCTTAACGAGACTAAGGTGAAGGTCGGTGGTTTACCGTGATCCTCGCTTAATCTCGTCATTACGGTATTTTACCCACACAATTGCCACCTAGCTTTTGACCTCTAAAAGTTTTCGAACTTGTGGAGGTCGAAAGCTAAGTGAGTGCCAGCTGGTGCCTCCACCGAGCTGGAGAGATGGGTCGCGCAGTATGAATGAGTATAGAGATGACGGAGTCCCGGTTCGAAGAGCGGGTCCTCCATACCCCGATGACCGTTCGCTGTCGTGCGGTCTTTATCAAGATGTCCCTTTGCCTATCCAAGGCATTTAATAGCTCTCAGGAATTGCGCTGACGGTAACACGTGTCGCCCTTTTGGCTGCCAAGCAATTGCTTCGAGGGGACGTTAGGGTTACGAAGCGATGTTAGGGCTACTCGAGGCGACACCTCATTAAAGGCGTGCCTCGAAAGCCGAAACGGCGCCTTCAATCCTTATAAGTTGTAGCGTCTTCCTCGTCCTGGCTTTCTTCTACGTTCCATCGACATTCCTGCTTCTTCTGCTGCTTCTGCTCCTTCCAAGTTTACCAGTGTCTTCTGCGCAGTCCCCCCCGTAGGGCTTCTCTCTGCTTCTCTCTTTTTCTTTCTTCTAGGTAGGTCTCAGTCTGAGTAGGGAATGGGGATTTACAGGCACCCGTTAGGAGACCCGGCTTCCTTAACTCTTTTTAGGGAGATGTACAAGATCCCCACTAATGTAAAAGTGAGACCCGATGGCCCGGAGGATGGCATCACCTATAGTGACGGATGGATGCCGTTCTGGCTGGTCTCCGTCTTGGAGGGAGGAATCCGATTCCCCCTTCACCCACTCTCAGGGATTGCCTCCGGGAGTGGGGGTTATGCCCCTGCCAGCTACTGCCCAACGGATATAAAATTATCATGGGAGTAGTGCGGCTGAACGAAATCCTTAGGATCAACCTCGGTGTTGCGGACATCGAGGAGACCTATGACCTCTGCAAATCCACAGAAGATAACACTTACTACCTCCGGTTGAGGGTTCACCGAGCTGCCTTTGTTACCGCGCTGGAGGACTCGAACAAATACGCGGGAGAAGACCGCGTGTTCGTCAGAGGGGGATTGGAGTTCAGCGAGGCGTAGCCCAGCACCACAGTCCGGATCCTACGAAGAATAGGAGTTCCTCCAAGTAAAGGCCGAAGTCCTTTCGATTTGTAGTTAATGCCATTTTTATTCTTGACTAATACAGCTCTCTGTTTATGCAGATTTTCGGCAGAGGAGAGAGGTAGCCAGAAAGAACCGGTGGAAGGTGAACACCGACTGGCTTGAGAAGGTGAGGAATTACCGCGGTCACCACTGCCGAGCTGTGTGGTCGCTCCTGGAGTACACCCCCCACTATAAATCTTTCAACACTTCGAGACGGGTGACCGGGATCGACTCGGTTCTGCGCGGAGAAGACTTCAGCTCAGAGCCAGTACAGACCGTGGTCCCCATCTCAGAGGCAGTGACGGTCACGATCCCCAGCAGGTTTCCAGTAGAATCGGGCGACCAGGCCTCAGACCGTGAGCCTGCCAGGACTGCGGGAGCCGAGGCCGGACGTACTGGCGGAGGAAGAGACTCGTCGCTTCGAGCGCATCTCAGAGCTCATCAGGCCCGGAAGAGGCAGAGGGAGAGATGTTGCGCCGTCGCGGTCAGCGCTACGTGGCCGAGGACCTGTCCGCTGCACCTTTCGGGGACATCAGGGGTGAGACCTTGGATCCCTTCCAGGCCGCCATCGCCGCCCCGGCTTCGACGTCCACGGCGGGTGCGAAGAAAACTTCTGCTCCTGTAGCCGTGGCTGGAACAGATTCTGCCGCCGCGGCCGAGGTCGGCTTAGCTACGTCTCCGGTCGTTACTGTTGATGACTCGCCCCCCGCCTCCAACAGGGGGGTTCCTGCCGAGGTCGTTGAGGAGCGCTGGCCCGAGAAGAGGGCAAGGGTTGAACTCCCGCCTGGTCCGTCGTCACCTCCGCCTGTCGGGGGAACGGTCCCCCCCCCCCCCCCACCCGCCGTTTTCCCCTTGGAGGCCGGACATTGAAGGCGTGCTAGGGAGGCAGCTGGCCGAGACGGACCGTGCGGTCAATCCGGAAGTGGTTGCCGCACTGGGACGAGCTTGCGCCCTTCCCTAGGACATGGCCAGGTGGGCAAAGATGGACAATGAGTAGTTGCTGCTCTCCTCAATGCGTTCGCTGGTGGCGGTAAGTATTTTTATTCCATCAGCGTTTATTTTGTTGTGTTCCTTTGTTGACATTCTTTCATTCTGCAGCTCTTACAAAAATGTCAGACCGGCATGGAGAGGCTGGATGCAGTCGCGGCCTGTGCAGTTGGCTGGGCGGTTGAGAGGGAGGAGCTGCAGAGGTCCTTGGCTGCCAAGGAAGCGATGCTGGTGGAGGAGGCGGGCAGGAATGCCGGTCTTATTGCCGACCTCGATGAGGCGCAGTCCTTGGTGGAACATTTCAAGGAACAGGCTAAAGTGGAGGCGAACCAGAACGCTCACCTCTCCTTTGAGCTAGACGAGGTCCGGCCCGCGCTGTCGCGGCAGGAAGAAGACCTGGACAGCTTGCGGGGGGCGAACAGGAGGCTTACCTCCCAAAGAAACATGGCTAGAGGAGAACTGGAGATGGCCCTGAGGGGGAAGGAGGCTGAGCTCGAGTCTGCTTTGGCAAAGCAGGAAGCCAAGCTCAAGGAGGAGTACCTGGCCGAGCACGACGCCGCAATGAACGAGGAGGTCGGCAAACTGGCAACCAACTACAAGGCTCAGTTGCCAGGAATCCGGGACCGAGCTTGGGAGCTTGGATGGAAAGCTGCCTTGAAAAAGGTTGGGGTTCCTGGGGATAGCCCTATTTTCAGGAATCCCCCCAAGTTTCCTCGCTCGGACTCAGAGCTCCACGCTATTGCTTCGCCCCTTCCTCAAGCCCTGCCCGAGGTGAACGCTGCAAAAGAGGTGCCTCCAGAACCTCCCCTAACAGCCAGCGCTGCGCCCGAAGTTTCCTCCGTTCTTGAAGTCGCCCCAACTGCCCTGGTAGTCGTTGAGACCACCTCGGCCGGCCCCAGCGAGAGTGTTTCCGAGATTGATTGCAACGTGGAAGCCGCAGCCCCCTAAGCCTTGTATAATTTTTTATTGTATCTTACGCCTTGTAAAAAATATATATTTTTTTTAAATGAAACTAGCAGTCTCTTGTGTACACTGTCTGATGTCTATCATGTTTGTGATGAAATGGTTGTATGAAAAATGCTTTCTTTACGAAGCAGTTGGTTTCGGTAACCGATCTCCTCGTCAAAACTGGATGTCCGTATTTTTCCGAGCTCGGTTAATGAACCGTGGTCCCGGCCTGCACCCACAGCCATTGAGAAGAGACTTGCCAGTCTGACTTTGGCGAAGGAATCCCCCTTTGTTTAATAACCCGAGGCATCCCTAAGCGCCAAAGTCAGGGCCTACAACATTGTTGGCTTCGCCGCCGAGGCTGGTGCTAGCTCAAAGCAGAGGACGGTTGGCATTCAGGGCGAGCTGCCGAACCGAGGTTGGTGCTGTTACCGGACCCTTATTGTGGCTGTGCCGTCGAAGCTGGTGCTGGCACCGAGCTGACGATTGGCACTCTGACCGAGCTGCCGAGCCGGGGTTGGTGCTGTCACCGAACCCTTATTGTGGTTGTGCCATCGAAGCTGGTGCTGGCACCGAGCTGACGGTTGGCACTCTGACCGAGCTGCCAAGCCGGGGTTGGTGCTGTCACCGAACCCTTATTGTGGCTGTGCCGTCGAAGCTGGTGCTAGCACCGAGCTGACAGTTGGCACTCTGACCGAGCTGCCGAGCCGGGGTTGGTGCTGTCACCGAACCCTTATTGTGGCTGTGCCGTCGAAGCTGGTGCTGACACCGAGACGGTTGGAACTCTGACTGAGCTGCCGAGCCGGGGGGGTGTTTGAAGTAGTCTAGAGATCCATTCCAAAAAACCGCCTTTTATTGATGTTTGGAATTCTTGAATACAATTTTTCAGAAGTAGAACTTTTTGAGATGCATCGCATTCCATGGTCGTGGCAGCTCCTTTCCTTCCATATCTTCAAGCCGGTATGCGGATCTTCCAGCTGCTGAAAGTACTTTGAATGGTCCCTGCCAGTTGGGCGCCAGCTTGCCGTCGTTTGGTTCTCGGTCGCCAGGAAGTGTTCTCTTCAGGACCAGCTCTCCCACCGCGAACCTTCTTTCTTTGACTTTCATGTTGTATCCCCTGGCCAACTACTGCTGATAGGCGGCCAGGCGGATAGCTGCCGCCTCTCTTCGTTCTTCGGCGAAGTTCAGCTCGGGCCACGTTCAGGTCATTGAGGCCCTGGTCACAGAGTTCCGACCTCAAGGTCGGGAGGCCGACCTCAAGGGGAATAACTGCTTCCATGCCGTAGGCTAGGGAGAATGGAGTGGCCGAGGTGGAATGCCTTGGAGTCGTCCTGTACGCCCATAGAACACTCAGAAGCTCCTCTGCCCATCTTCCTTTGGCTCGATCGAGTCTCTTCTTGATCCCATCAAGGAGTACTTTGTTCAAGATCTCAGCCTGACCATTGCTTTGCGGATATGCCAGGGTGGAGTAGACATTTCGGATGCCATACTCCTGGCAGAAGCTCTTAAAGAAGTTGGAATCGAACTGTGCTCCATTGTCGGAGACGAGAGTTCGGGAGATTCCAAATCTCGTGATGATGTTCTTCCATACAAAGTTTTTCGTGTCTAGCTCGGTGATAGAGGACAGAGGTTCCGCTTCGACCCACTTTGTGAAGTAGTCTGTGGCCACTTTCAGCCATCTTTTGCCCCCTGGGGTTCAGTGGAGTGGTCCCATGATGTCCAAGCCCCATTGGGCAAAAGGCCACGGACTAGAGGGAGAACTTAGGTCCTGGGCTGGTTGGTGAAGAGAGTGAGAGAACTTATGGCACTTCTCGCACCTTCTGGCATAAAGTTGAGCGTCCTTCTGCATGTACGGCCACCAGTATCCTTGGCTAATAGCTCGGTAGGCCAGTGACCGACCTCCAATATGACTGCCGCAGATCCCTTCGCGAATTTCATAGAGGAACTCGTCGACTTTGCTAGGATGGACGCACTGGAGGTAGGGCCCGGTGAATGACTTCCTGTAGAGCCTGCCGTCTGGGGAGAGCCAGAACCGGGCTGCCTTTAGCCTGATCTTACAAGCTTCGGTCTTGTCTTCGGGTAGCTGGTCGTCCTTTAGGTATGCAACGATGGTGTCCATCCAGCTCGGACCGAGGTCAAGGCACATGAGATGCCAAGGTCGCTGGAGTTCGATGCTGGGCTCTTGTAGCGTCTCCACTTCAATAGTTCTTTTATTTCCGGCTTCTACAGCCGAGGCGAGGCTGGCAAGGGCGTCTGCATGGGAATTGGACTCTCTGCCGACCTGCCGGACCTCGGCCCTCTCGAACTTGGAGAGGAGTTCCTTGGCGTGGGCTAGGTAGGACGCCATCCTATTGTCCCGAGCTTGGTATTCTCCGCTGAGCTGGCTCGTCACCAACTGAGAGTCACTGAAGACCACTACGCGTCGAGCCTCCAAGATTCTGGCACTGTTAAGTCCGGCGATGAGTGCTTCATACTCGGCCTTGTTATTAGATGCCTTGAAGCCGAGTGTTAGAGCCTGCTCAATGACAAGGCCCTCCGGAGACTGGAGGACTATGCCAGCACCAGCCCTTCTGGATGTTGAGGATCCGTCGACGAAGACTTTCTAGGCCGAGTCGAGGAACTTCTTCCAGGACTGTTCTTGTTCCGTCTCGGTGACTGCCTCTCTATCCTTATTACCCCCTAGTTCGGTGTCGAGCAGGGTCGGCGCCGAACTCTGAACGGTGAATTCTACAACAAAGTCTGCTAGAACCTGAGCTTTGATGGCTGTTCTGGGCTGATACTTGATATCATATTGCCCCAATTCGACAGCCCATTTGGAGATTCAACCGGAGAAGTCCGCCTTCTGGAGGAGAGCTTTCAGTGGGTGCTCAGTCACGACCACTATTGTGAAGGTTTGGAAGTACTGGGAGAGCTTTCGCGGGGCGCTGACGAGCGCCAGGGCGAGCTTTTCGAGCTGCAAATACCGGGTCTCGGCGTCAAGCAGGGTCTTGCTCGTGTAATATACAGGCCTCTGCTGGCCGTCTTCTTCTCTGATGAGCACCGAGCTTACCGCATGGTCCGAGACAGCCAGGTACAAGTACAGTGCCTCGCCATCAGATGGAGTTGATAGCAGCGGTGGAGAGGAAAGGTAGTGTTTGAGCCATTGCAGCGCCTGATCACAATCCGGTGTCCATTGAAACTTGGAACCTTTTCATAGGAGCTGGAAGAAAAGCCTACACTTGTCGGAAGCTCGGCTGATAAATCGGTTCAGGACGGCGGCCATACTGGTCAGCCGCTGGACCTGTTTTGCCGAGGTCGGACTCTGGAGCTCCTGAATTGCCGTGATCTGGTCAGGGTTTGCCTCAATCCCCCTCCTTGTGACCAGGCTCCCCAAGAACTTGCCGGAACCGACACCGAAGGTGCACTTCGATGCATTCAGCTTCAACTGGAACTGGCGGAGGATGCCGAAAATCTGGCGGAGGTCGGCCAAGTGGTCGTGCGACCTTTTAGACTTGACGACCATATCATCGATATAGACCTCCACCGTCTTCCCGAGCTGTGCCTGGAACATCTTCGTGACCAGCCGCTGGTACGTTGCTCCCGCGTTTTTTAATCCTAAGGGCATCACCTTGTAGCAATAGGTGCCCCTAAGGGTGATAAAAGTTGTTTTCTCCTGGTCCGCCGCTTATAAGGGAATCTGGAGGTACCCCGGTAGGCGTCCAGGAAGCTCATTCGGTCGTGTCCGGCAGTGGCGTCAATGAGCTGGTCTATCTTCGGGAGAGGGAAGCTGTCCTTGGGACAGGCTTTATTAAGGTCTGTAAAGTCCACGCAGACCCTCCATTTCCCCATCTTCTTCTTGACCACCACTGTGTTGGCCAGCCACTGCGGATAGTGGACCTCTTTTATTGCGTCTGCCTCGAGGAGCTTCTGAACTTCCTCAATCACGGCCTCAGTTTGCGGGACCCCAGTTCGGCGTGATTTTTAAAGCACGGGCTTGTGGTTGGGATCCACGTTCAACTTGTGGCATATGACTGTCGGGTCGATGCCGGGCATTTCATACGGAGTCCAAGCGAAGACCTCTTAATACTCTACGAGGAGGTGGAGCAGCTCTGTCTTCTCGGGCTCGGGGAGTTGGCTTCCGATTAGGAAGAATCTGTTTGGGTCATCGGGGTCGATGTTGACCTTGGTGAGGTCCTCGATGCTCTTCTGCGCCGGAGCCCTGCCTACATCCCTGAGCTCGGCCTCTCTGTCCAGCTCGGCCACGTGAACTTGCGACGATTCAGCTTCACCAGGCAGCACGGCCATTAGGCATTGCCTGGCCATGCGTTGGTCGCCTCTGACAGTGATCACACTCGTCCGGCCAGACTGGTTCTCCAGAAGGAATTTGAGCTTTTGATGACGGGTGGAGGGCACAGCCTCCATGCCATGTAGCCACGTCCTCCCCATTATGACATTGTAAGGGGAGGGTACATCGACCACTAGGAAGTCGACTTGCCTGCAAGCGCCCCCCACTTGGACTCTGAGGGAGATCTTCCCCTTCGAGTACACCGGCTGGGAGCTGAAGCCGACGAGAGGGGTACGGGCAGTCTGGAGGCTCTCGTCCTTGAGTCCCAATTTTTTGAAGCAATCATAGTACAGTATCTCAGATGAACTGCCTGGGTCAACAAGGACTCTTTGAACCAAGAAGTTCTGCAGCTTCAAGGTGAGCACGAGAGGGTCGTTATGTGGGGGTTCGACGTCCTCCAAGTCCTTGTCAAAGAACCATATCCTGGGCCCCTCTGTCTTGGCTTTCTTCGCGGCCGGCTCTGGTGCCGCGGTCAACACCTGCTTCTGGTGGGAGGCTCTCCTGGCCTCAGCGCGTACCTGGGAGCTCCCCTTGGACAGAGGAGCGAGGTGGATGACATTAATGATGCCCTCCGGTTCGCTGTCCTGGCCGTCAGTATTTCGATGTGGGGGTACGCTGTCATCCCGGCCTTCCTTCTTGATGTGGTCCCCCAGGTGCCCTTCCCTCACAAGGCTCTCTAGGTGGGACTTGAAGCTCTTGCATTCATCGGTCCTGTGCCCATTCTGCTTGTGATATGCACAGAACTTACTCTGGTCCCGGGAGGAGGGGTCACCTTTCATTGGCTGCGGCCACTTGAAGAAGGGCTGCACCTTTATTTTGTTGAGGAGCTTATAGATTGGCTCCTTGAAGATGGTATTTACTACCTTGAAGGAGGCCGCCTAGTGCCCTGACCTCCTGCCGCTCCCCGATGCTATTGCCGAGGTGGAGGGGGCCCTGCGCCGATTCAGGGACGGCTCCCTGCGCCGGTCCTCCCTCCTGGAGGACCTGCCATCTGCCTTGGATGGTTGGTCCTTCTGGGTGAGGCCAAAGTTCTCCCGACCTCGTACCTCGTCTTCTTCTGCCCGGATGAACCGATTCGCTCGAGCCATCAACTCTTTCATTGTTGTCACTAGGTACATGACCAACTGTGCCCGAAGCTGGATGCCCGGTCGCAGAGCCAGCTGAAAGGACTTCACTGCCAACTCCTCAGAAGCGCACTCGATCTGGCTGTAGACAGTCCAGAATCGACGGACGAACTGGGTGACGTTTTCGTCTTCTCGCATTCGGAGGGCCATCAGGTCGGCATCGGTCTTTGGGATGACACGATGGGCCTGGAACTTCTCCAGGAAGGAGGTCTGGAGCTGCCGCCAACTGGAGATGGAGCCTTCAGGGAGTGAACAAAACCATCGCAAGGGGAGATCTGCCAAGCTGGAGGAGAAAACTCGACAGTTCAGGGAGTCGTCATCCCCCCAGACCGACATCCTCTGGACGTAGTGTCGGAGGTGAGCCGCAGGGTCCGAGGTTCCATCATACATGGCGAACCTCAGGACGTTGAACTTCTCGGGGATGGAGTATTTTCTGATCTCCCTGGAGAAAGGAGACTCGCCTGTGTCGCCAGCTTCGAAGGAGTACTGGTCTCGGGTAATACCAGCAGTCTCCATATTCTGGCGGATTGTCTGCTTGACCTGCCGATCGATCCACTGCTTCAGCTCTTCATCTTCTGGTATCTGGCGTTGCTTCTTCGGTTTTTCATGCACGTGGCTGTTGCTAGAGCCTTCTTCTCCGCGGTCCCGGCTACGCCTCTTACTATTGAGGATGTGCCTTAGGTCTTGCCCGTGGACCGGCGAAGACTAGCTGTGCTTGGGTAGTAGACTCCGAGCCCTTTTTTCCTCGAACTGCTGTTTGAGCCGCTGGATAAGCTCGTGTTGCTCCTGGATGAGGCGATTCTAAGCCCTGATATCATTAAGATGAGGGTTTTCGTCTTCGTCTAGGCTGGCTTGATGGGGTGGCTGAGATCCAGCCCGTGCTGATTTTTCACGCGGCTTGGTGACCGACTTGTCACCTCGCTTGGCGTGCTCGTGGCTACAGCGGGGCTGTTCGGGAGGTAGAACATCGTGAAGGGAAGGCATCGTCAGTCCCCTAAACTATGATACCGACTGGACTGTAGGGGACCTTCCTCCTGATCTTCTCTGTTGAGGGGGTGGACCTTGTACCAGCACAGGCTGCATGGTCGGTCCCCTGTCCTTGGAGGGTCCTTCACCATTTCTGGTTTTTGGAGGCATGATGTTTGAAAGCTTTTCGTTCAATGTTCCCACAGACGGCGCCAAACTGTAGGCGGTAAAAACAACACCTACTAAGATTGAGGAGATGAACCTCTTAGATCAGGGAAGACCAAACGCCGGGAACCTCCACGGGGCTGAGGAACCTGAAAAGGGAAGGAGAAAGGCTTTGGTCAGAGCCCCCGGCTGCCATGAGCCGAAGGCGCTCCGATGCCTGAGTTAGTTCTGGAGAAAGACTAAACAGGAGGAGGTAGAAGAGAATGAAAGTCCGTTTTTCTATTGTCTGTTGCGTACCTCCATGGGGCTGATCCCATGTGTTTATATAGGTGCTCCTCGTTCATTCTCCCTGTTTGTGAGTGGGGGTAGGTGGGATAAAGTCCCAGCAGGCCTCGCCCTGACACTCGGCGGTAGGTAAAAAGGGCACATCCCATCCGAACGTTCCATGCTTTTGGTCAGTTGACGTTAAGGGATGATAAAGCCAACATCTTATCGCCATAAATGAGCGCCCCTATCTGACAGGGCACGCCTGTGCTTCTCAGAGAAGGATGATGGCCCGCTGCCTTAAGTGCTTTTACCGGGGCCAGGGAGAGGCTGGCTGGCCGTGCTGGCATCGTGCTAAGCTGGCATCAATGCCGAGTGACCGTGCTGCCGAGCTGCCTCATTGAGCTGACACTCCGAATAGAGCTACCGAGCTGAATCATTGAGCCGGCGCTCCTAGCCGAGCTGCCGAGCTGCGGGGTGGAGACGTTGAGCCGGTGCTTCTTATCGAGCCGCTGAACTGACGGGCTAGGCTTAACGAGACTAAGGTGAAGGTCGGTGGTTTACCGTGATCCTCGCTTAATCTCGTCATTACGGTATTTTACCCACACAACATTTACTGTTATTTTTATCTTAGTTTTAACAGGCATCTCAAATCATTAACTTATAAGTTTAGGGATTCACTCATATTCAAATAGTTGGTATCACTACCCATTCATTGTTTGGCACCAGCCATAATTTTATACACATTGATCTAATTCATCAATGCGGGCTTACGTTCGGTAGTAAATGAGTAATAATTGGGTCATGTTTATGTTGGGCAAATACCTGTTACCATAATTGATCAACAGAAACGAAACCCAATCCAATCCATTGCCTTCTCTATTGAGAATAACCTGACATTTCAGATGAAGAAGACTCCATGTGATGACGTGAGTCTCATAAAAAAGATTTATGCACAAGCCATGCTATCAGAGGCAACATGTCAAGCACCACCATTCATTAATCAATATACAAATCAATAATTCAATATACATTCCACAAATAGCACGAGTTGGATGACACAGTACACCTTTCAAATGCTAACAAGTCCACATTCACTTTACATTTCAAATGGTAATAAGTCCACGTTCATTCTACATTTTGAATGTTCAATTTGCACTAGACCCATCTAGCCTTTGTTCATATGCTACATTCAACCTTTGAATGTTACACAACAGAACATTCAACCTTTGAATGTTCATATACCATAATGTGATACACAGCAACGCCATGAATGTTACAACCCACAAAATTACAGTAACCAGAACATGGAGAATCTCTAAAAGAAAATATGTCAACCTTTGAAACTACAAAGGGAGTACTAAAATCCAGACATTATGTTGCGAAGAGGATGACGAGGGATCGATTGGCCAGATCAGATCTTGCAATGTAAGTCTTTTAAGAAGTTGCTCCTCAAGAAGCCATGGAAGGAGAGGAGGAGGAAGAGAAGAGAGAGAGAGAAACTTTTCTCCTTTGCTATGGCCAGTGGAAATGTAGTAAATAGTTTGGTAGTGGTGGTAGGTGGATGTCATCAATGAAGTAGGTGTGCATTGAATGTGGTTGGTGGGATATTTTCCCAAGGTTAACTTCCTGAATCCGCTACCATTGTAGCTAAACTTGGGGCGTGCTAACGAAAATCTTTGAGACCTCGGACGGACTTGGTCAAAGAAGAGGATTTGTAGGTCTAAAGAAGAGCTTTCCAACAATCCAAGAATCAGAATTTTTAGAGATCAGTGGCAAAATCTGTGATTTTCCTAACTACGAACTTTAGTCTTCTATTGCGTTTCGATCCGACGCATCGAAGAGGCCCAAATGTCATCTTTAGTGAAATAAAGGACTAAATTGCAATTAGCCATTTAACCTAACCTAATATAACCACATCCCCTCATTCATTCCATCTCTTCTCTCTTTTCATTGTACTACCTCCAAGACCCAGCCCCTTCACTGCCTCCTCACCATTTCCGGCCGCCGGAGCTCCGTCCTCGCCGGCCAAGCTCCTTATCTTTTTCCTAAAGCTTCCAATGCTCCACCATCCCATTTTCTAAGCTTTCCATTCACAACCCATTGCAAGGTAAGCTCCCCAAGCTTTTAGGTTTAGCTAGTTTCCTTCCTTTTAGTTAGAAATGGATTAGGGAAACTCATAGCAACCCTTTACATTACATTTGTATGAGTGATTTTGGGTTAAAAGTGTTTTCTCCAAATTTGAGCTCAAAGAGGATTTTTCCCTAAATTTCTTCTTGATTTTTGTCAAAGCTCTTCATCAAGGCAAGTAGATATCTATATTTATGCTTTGATATATTTGTCTCTCATTAATTGAAGATTGATGATAATTAGATGACACTTAGCTCATTTTTTATTTTGATGACAACATGATAATGATGTGAAGTTTGGTATGGAATGGATTGAATAATTTGTTACGAATGATGTGTATGGACTTGATGAGAGGGGGTATGGATGTTTGTGGAGAGGGCAAGGCCCTATTTTCTTTATTTGTGGGTGTGAATGAAGAATGAGAAGGGAAATTCCCATTTCTGAACCAATCTCAAAATTCGTTTCAGAATTCTGGGAGATGTCGGTTAACCGGACTTGTGTGTCAGTTAACTGAACTAGAGCAGTCGGTTAACCGGACTTGGTGTCGGTTGACCAAACTGCAATTCGATGACCCTCGGTGACCTGCCGGTTCCAATTTTAAAAGATGATATTTTTCTGAAGGAGGAGTTGGACTGTCAGTTAGCTTGTCGGTCAACCCTTCGGTTGACCGAACTACACTTCGGCTGCCTGTCGGTTCCGGTTCCAGATAGCGATATTTCTGGACTTTTGTGCAGTCGGTCGCTATGTCAGTCGACCCTCGGTTAACCGAACTTGTCGGTTGACCGAACCCTGCTGTTTGCTTGACCGAATTTCCCCCTTTTTGAAAGGGTTTGTCCCTTGGTCTATGGACTTAGGCGAAACCTTGATTACCCTCTTTGGACTCATTTGACTATGTGCGAGGAGTGTTTTGAGCCAACAATTCCTCGTAGTTATTCCAGTTTTCTCGGGTTTCAACTTACCTCGATCTTGAACGATCCAGAACAACGGGATACTTTCCTTTATATCTATGCACGAAGAATGTTTGTTTGGGTATCGCAAACCTTATTCTTTTCGTTGATCGAGTAAGGTTGTACGAGTCTTCAAGAATAACATTTGACTTAGGTTTGGATTGCTCATTGCTTTTGATTCTAAATCGTATCGTCTAGTACTATCTACATGTAATGTCCATGTTTTTTTAGCTCCGTTTACTTTGCTTTGTATTGGGATCACATTGAGAACTTAGATGATGGACTTAGGATCCCTTTTGATATTCCGTTTGTTTCGAAGTTTGATTGAAGTGTGTTGAGGCAAGATGGCTTTGATTGTAAAGCTTGTTGAGAACTACCGGTATTGTTATTGTCTTGAATAAGTTTGATGGTTTTGGTTTTGAGTTGATGATGGAAAGGTAACTTCTCTATTGTTGATAAATCTTATTCACACAAGAAAGTCTAGCCCCTCACTATTGTATGTTTAAGACTCTTGTGTCAGGCACCACTCAACTGTTAATACCTAACATATTTGGGGCACCATCTGTATGAGGACTTTGGATTGAACGTCTGCACAGTACGACATTTTATATTTTTTATGGATGTACACCATCGGATATACTATTGAAAAGAAAGATTGAAGATTGTTTTGATTGGTATCCATATTGATTGATTTCTTGCCGGATTCTTATCACGTGCCTATTGCTTACTCTACCACAGCTCTCATGTTAAGTCGGGAGGGACATGTGGAACTATCCCGTAGTGATTAGTATATGTGGACTGCCTACTTTGATAGATATTTATGTTAGTTTGATTATGATTCGAATGCTATGCATTTTCTATAATCATGTTTATCGTCTACTCTGATTCGTTCTGCATATCTATTGCTTCATATCTCTATTGCTTGCCGACCGTTGTGTCTGATGATGCTACTCTTGGTGCATAGGTACCGAGCCCTTCTATCCCAAGGAAGAGACGACGGAGGAGATTCAGACGGATTAGTTTGATGACCTCTTAGACTACTGTACGGACGACATTGTCAAGCCGTATTGACCCTGTACTTGAAAGCCTTCACGCTTTCTCAGCTAGGTTCATCTTTTGGTTTCTCTGTCTATCTTTTGATTAGGCCCAGTTTTAGTGTGGCCTTCGTTTTGTAATTAATATTTTGTTAACTATCTTCAACTTGAACCTTAATTAATATTTCAGTCTTTGCTCTTAACTATACAATTTTAAGATACCTCTTGTGATTATGAAGCTTCCACTTATTGTTGTTTTATTAGAGGAAACGTTTATCCCTCACAGCGGTCTTTGATCCAAATGGGACACAATTGGGGCCAAGTTACATTTGACTTATGTTGGGAAAAATTTAAATTGACCATAATCTCACACATAACCCCGGTTTCACTTTTGGGGGTGTGACAAAAACCGTGTATACAACTCATGCAAACCGAGTGTGTGATATGGAACCATTTATATGCCGTGCAATGTTGCATTGATAAAAAAAAAAAAAAAAAAAAAAAAATGCATTATAATATACACCTACAACGTAGACAGTGAGAGAAATAAATCTTTTTACAAAACCGTTTTACTTCACATCTATAAAATTTCTCACTGCTATCTCCCTCCTCTCTCTCTCTTAATATTATCTCTCTCACAAAATGCATGCCAAACAAAATTTTCTTCATTCATTTTTAAAATGAAAGATTCCTAGATTGATGCCAAACAGGCCAAATTTCCAGGTTAATGCAAAACTTATCACTAAAATGAAAATTAAGATATAGGATTTGTTAATAAACGTTACAAATCAATTTGTTAAAACTTAGTCTTTGTTTACAAATCAGAAGTTATCTGAAAAAAAAATTAATTGTGATCCAAGAATGTGACACTTTGCTATGCTGGAATAGTAAAGCCGTTGGGAGTTGTCTATCTCGTGAGAGAGCAGCTCCCTACCTAGTAATAATGACCATGTGCATGTGAGGGTAAAGTAGGGCTTGGAAACTTTATTTGACTTAGCCGGACTCGACCGTGTCGACTTGACTCGATGAAATACTTGAAGATAATACAACATGATTAAACACGCAGTTGACCCAGTTACAACTTGATATAAACTTAGTTCCAGTGGAGTTTTATATAAAAGCGTTTGTATAGTGTATTTTTATTCAGAGCTTTTGTTCAGATGGCTTGGATACAACTCAGTCGAGCCTTTGAGTTGACTCAACTGAGTGACGTAGTCAGTTTACTTGAGTTTTACAATTTCTGAGCACTGACGCACAAATTCCCCAGAGTATAACCTAATTGAAAAACTCTCCGAGTTGACTATTGACTCTCTCGAATCATCTCTTTTTTACGAAAACTGAGTGAAAAATAGGACAGACTCAGCTGAGTCATCTCACTTTAGTTAGTTGTGTACAGTCCGAACCATTTAATAAGCAAATCTAATTATAAACAATCATAGTAAATTTATAAGTAATTATGCATGGGGTTTGGAGTTGGTCATTTAAAAATGGTGAACGGAATGTAATTTGAAACATATATTTGATCTTTTACATCAATATTTGAACTAATAAATTATATAACATGCAATATTTTTCTTTTATTTTCCTTATTGTAGTAGGTTTTTTTGCATATATAAATTTATTAATTTGAATTGATTATCATAAATGCATGTAAATAATGTATTTTAGATTTTATAAGTGATTGATTCATTTTAAACTATGTTTGAAATTATTTAAAAAAAAAACATGACTCTCCCGAGTCTCCGCGTTGACTCTATCTACGTTAATTTTTTTTACATCAAACAAGTCATGTCCAAGTCACGAGTTTTACAACCTAGAATTATACAGAATGATATGCAAGTCCTTTTGTATCTCCTCTTCATCTCATCCTTCAATTCTAGCAAGGAAAGAAGAAAACAAGAGAACATGGCACTGAATTTTCCTCTTCTAGCCTCGGGGCACCCTTTCCCTCTTTCTAAGCATCCCTCCCCTAGATTTTTATCATCCGTCTTACAACCAAATCCCAAGTGAGTGTTCCCTCTTCCTACATCATTTCCAATATTTTCGCCCCCCTGTCCCTCTCCCTCCCTCCAGCAAAATCTGCTCATAGTTTGTGCAAAATGGATGCCTTTCAATTCACTTTACTGTAGATTGAAATTTTATTTTTCCATATAAAATCGTTTCACAAGTAAAAATATATATATATATATATATTTTTGAAATTTCTGACACCCCCACATAGGCAACAAAAAAGGTGACAACTTGTTCTTATTTCACGTTTGTTAATGATCCTTTGATGCATATAGATTATCGGAATGTTGTGAACAAGAAGCACCACTTGAGCTCATGTGACATGCAAAACACAACTACTTATCTAATGTCTCTGTCTCCTGAGAAAGTTGAGATTTTCAATTCAATGGAAGAATGGGTTGATCAAACGTCTCGCCTCTGTTGAAACAAGTTGAGAAGTCACGGCAGCCAAAGGATTTACTGCCTCAGAAGACTTCTATGATCAGGCCAGAGAGATAAAGAAGCGGGCATGTGACATTCCTGATGGGTCTGGTGGGTCACAGTGCGTGACCTGGGCGACTATATTTCATATCTGAGAAAAGTAGTGTGCAGCATAAGAGAACTACACTGAACCAAAAACCCAGAAAAACCGGGTAAAAGGCAAAACAAAACCAGTGCTAATTACAGAAACTCAAAAGGGAATAACCAAAGATTGTCAAGAAAATCCCTCTTTGGCCAAAAGATCTGCCGCCCATTAGAATTGGGTTAATATGATGGAAGGAAACCTTCATACTTTTAGAAAGATCTATCACCTCTTCAAGAATGTCTGCCAAGTACCAAGGAGGATTAGATGTCCCACCAGCCCATTGAACAGCACAATATGAATCACCTTCAATGCAAAGATGCCGAAAGTTGAAACATCTAGCTTCATGCGAACCAATCAAGAGTGCCAAAAGCTCCGCTTTGTTGATAGAACAAAAGCCAGCTGGTCCTCAATAGAACAGTAGGGTTGTTTCTTCATTGCCACACCAGCCAGTCCCCAACTAAAGTGCTACCATCAAAATTCAGTTTCAGGTTACATAAAAAAAAAGGGACTCCAACAACTAGGATTGATGCTATAAGCCATAGTATAGGGAAACCACATCTTACTTTCTTCCAAATATGCAGGGTAGTGGTCAAAGGGAATGCTTGGAATTGAGGCAACGCCAATGACCATAAAAGCCACTAAATATTTCACTCTGCCCACTAGTTCGGAATCATCGCATGATACTCCTTGAAAGCAACTTTTATTTCTTTCCTTCCAAATAGACTATAACTGCCTCTAGAAAAGAGAGTTTCCACAATATCCTACCTCTAATAGATCCCACTTCCATCCTCCAAAAATCAAATAAATGGGGCAAATAATTCAGAAGAGGACCACAGCGCTCAAATCAAACCCATAATCAACTTCCATTAGAATTGTGCACTACAATAATTCAGCATGACATTATCAATTGATTCTGCATTCGCCAAGCAAATGACAAACATTCACTACGAACTTACAATGCCAAGAGGAAGAGAAAAGCAACAGAGAAGCTACCATCCACAGCAGCCATCCAAAATCTTCTGTCACTTCCATCCTTAAGAATATACCCATTTGCAATGATCGCCATCATATTGTGAATATCGATAAGATAGAGGGGCTACTTCTTTTGATATCTTAATCATATTCAGCATTTCACAAATTAATATAGTAATGTATTCATACCCGTCATTGTATTAACGTTGCTACAGACGAAAAATAAATGGATTGCCGACATTAAAATTCTTTCCTTTTAAAAAAATTAATAAAATTTCCATTTATTTAAAAAGAAACGTATCCTACAAGTAGCAATGAGATTCAAGTTTCATCTCAACCCCTTGGATGAATAGCGATGCAAATCTAATTTTTATTACTATGCAATGCAATTCTAATTTTTATTACTATGCTTGCCATTAACTCGCACTAAAATTGTCATGAACAGCCTAAAGTACACATGTGAAAGACTTAAGTGCGCCTTCTCTCTCTACGAACTTTCAAATTAAAGTCCAAATGACTGGAGTTATAAGGTAGGATTTTCAAAAATACATCCAATCCGACCATCTATCTCCATCAAATGATTCCTGTTGGCATCACCCAATCTCTCACAGTGAATTCTCCACTTCAGATTAATCAAATTTGCTTCCATCTTTTTAATATAAAACCGAGAACCCCTTCAAAGTAGGGCTTTTGTTTTCACAAATCCAAACCTTCCTCACTCCAAATTTGGCCACCATTTAAAATAAATGGACTCCACAAGGTGCACCTTATCTCCAATCAAAATCAGCCTCGCCCAATGGCAGAACCCAAGATTTTGTGGAAACCCCTTGAATATGTTGAAAACATTCCTACGCGCGCGCAAAAAAAAAAAAACACCACACCACACCACCCCGCCCCCCCCCCCCCCCCCCCCCCCCCACAAAACAATATAAAAAATAAAAAATAAAAAATTCCCTAGGTCCGCCCCTCGCCTTGCCCATGCCCAATCTCTACCGACACTAAGTGTCACGTCCCCAGCAATGGGCCTAGGAATTAACATGAGATTAGGGGCCCAATATTAATGTTTAATAAACAAACCATCCAACTTGGCCCCCAATCATGGTCCCTCAGGATCGAAGTCTGCGGTGAGGTACAAATCTTTATCAATTCACTATGAGAATACAACGGAACTTCTTGATTATCCAAAAGGTACAACATAACATTTCAGAGTATGCACATTTACTCTAATCTTAAGTTAAAGTTGATAAAAACTAACAGAGTAACTTAATTAAACAACATCTACAAAAACTATACTAATAAGAAAATAAATCTAAACTAACCATTAAATGAAAGCACTCGTGTGTTAGTCAAAACAACATTGTTGTTTACACATCACTCGTACTCACCATCAGGTTGTGTTACCTGAATCAATAACTTTGGGTTCTCCAATAGATGAGCTAAGTACCTATGCAAGCATAGCATCATCAGGCTACGACTAGTCGGCAGGTGGATATATATAAATAGAAACAGATATACAATGGAAAGCGATAAAACAATATTTCATAAGTTCATTTAAAAACCTGTAATTCATACTCTCATATCAAAACAGAAGTTCTTACAAATCCATTCCATACTCTCATAAGTTCCATTGAAAACATAATCATATATCAAAAAACACACCATTTAGGCTTTTACCATGACAATAAGTCATGGCACTTCGGGTCCTTACCCTGTCTAGGAATTTCTTAATCCACTTCAGGTGATTAGCCTGTTTATACATATCATAGGATCATAGATCCCGTACACATCCAAAGGTTAATCAGTCTCTGTATAGAAATTCATCCTACGGTGATCAACCATTCCAGAAGTTCATACATACCGAGCTGCAGTCGCACAGAAATTCTTATGTGGAATCATACTAGCTTAGTGGTGTTCATTCATATATATAGAAATTCATACTATAAAAGCATATAAAAAGAGAAAATACAATTTCCATTTAAACATGTGATAAGTCCTCCAATATAGTTCAAAGGTAACCAATAGGTCATACAATCCTAAGTAAAAGGCCCATCTTTTAATAGAAAACAGGTCATAAAATATAAAGAAAAGATCCCATATTGCCCAAAGTTTAAAGTCCCAAAACTGTCCAATGAGGCTAGCCGAATTATCCTAGAAACTTGATTCTAAAGCACAAAGCTTTAGATTCAGGTTTCTGAATCCATTCATTCTATCATTCCCTGCATCAAAACAATAGGCCAAGCCCTCTACACATCATTTCATTCATCCATTCCATTCTAACTATTTATTTTCCATAAATCCAAACCATTAAACAATTTAATCTAAATCAATAACAAAACCATTTCAAACCTACAATTTCATAAAACACATGCATATCCATTAGAATAAATACATATTCACTCGCCTTTGGGTGAGGAAATCCAAAATGCCCAAATCCACAACTTAGCTCAAAATGCCCAAAACCTATGAATTAGAAACAGACCCACATAAATAACTCTACAGACCACAATCTAGCATGCTAACAAACTCTCTAACACTAATTAATGGAAAAACCCCAATTAACAAAACATAATCAAAACAAGAAGCTTACCAAACAGTGAAGCTTGAAATTAGGGATGAGGAAGATCGTGGGGCCCACTTGATCGATGGCCCACTGGAATAATGGTGATGATGGTGCTCGGTGGTCCACTGGGCAAAGAGAAAGGAAGAAACAGAGAGAGAATAAGATGGGTGGGGCTGACTCACGTTGGCAGGGAGAGTGAGTGAGGAGGAAATAAAGAGAGAAATGGGGAGGTGGGGGTTGATTCATGTGGCATGTAGAAGGGAGAAAGGAAACGAAAAATGAGAGAAAATAGAGGGAGAGAGAACCAGGGAAATAGAGAGAGATGGGTTGGGGGTTTCGTCAAAGAGGATGGTGGCCAGGTGGTGGTGCAGGTGGTGAGGGTGGTGGTCCGGGACGGTGGGCAGCACGGTTAGTTGAGAGAGAGATGAGTGAATGAGATGGGAATTGAGATGAGCGAGTGGAGAAGGGAGAGGAGCTCGGTCATGGTGATGGTCGGCGGCGGCGGCATCCGGCGACGATGGCAACAATCGTGGAAAAGGGAGAGAGAACGAGAGAGATGAGATGAGGGAATGAGAGGAGGGCTCCTGGGAGAGTTGAATGAGAAAGGGGAAAGGAAGATATGGGAGAAGGAAAGAAATAAAGAACGAGATAAGAGAGAGTGAATCGGAAGGATAAAGATGGGGACATAATGGGAATTTCCCAATTTGTCTAAAATAGACTTTGGGTTATGCTTGAATTTAGAGGGGTTTTGAGGATCCGGATCAAGATGAGCTAGAAGACTAAAGTTTAGGAATTCAAAATATAAAATTAAGAAAAAGTCCCCTAAATTCTTTGGAAAATTGCTAACTACCCCCTACTATACCCAAATGAACCCGGATCTAGACCAAACTTGGCACACACGATGTTAATAATTAATCAGACCTGTTTGGCTACTAATTGAGCTTAATCTACTAACACTGCAATTAACTAGGCTAATTGCATCCTCGAGATTCGGGGTATTACACTAAGGGATATCAAAACCCCAAGTTTTATTGTAATCACCAAAATCAACAGTTACATTATTAAATAGAAAAGAAGAATAAGATGGGAAGATATAAGGATCAGCCAAATCTACCTCTGTTGTTATTTTATAGAGAGATAAAGATGAAAATGAAGGATGCCAAGTGAAAAATTGCTAATGGCATTTGCTTGTTTTTTGGACAAATTTTCTCCTGGGGAAACCGCATATGGATGTTCTGATCCATCCGGCCAAGAGGCCTCCACCAGCGCATCTGCATCTCTTGTGATTGTGGTACAGTAAGTTAATTGTGGAATCCATTTAGAAGGAAACAAACAAACTTACTCATTTTCAAGATACTCATGATTTGTTGAACCGAACCTACAAAATTAGACCAAGAAATAGGCATGCTGCTTCAAAATCTGCCCTAAAAGAAAAAGGGCAAACTTAGTTGTCATAGTAATCACGTCAACAGGTAAAAAATGAGTTACAACTTACAAGGATCTCGACAAGCCCTAGGTTTTCTATGCTCATTACAAATAATTTATGTTTCCAACTGGAATTGGATCATGGGAGCCTTGTAAATTGACTAAAACACACATTACAGAAAGCCGAACTAAACAACACACCCCAAGTACATTACATATGAGCTAATACATATCTCTTTCATGAACACCCCCTAAAGAAAAGATGAATTACCGGAATTCAACTGTTGGGATTTGGTGAAAGGGGGCAGACGCAGAACAGCTTGCTCCGAGTCGATGGGGTCCGACCGAACAATCTGCAAAACGCAAATTACAACAAAAACAACAGGTGAGAGAGAGAGGATAAAAAAAGCGACAAGGGGGCCGCGGGGTTTCTAGTGAGTACTGGGTCTTGGAGGGCTGGCTTCGTGTCGTCTTGTGCGAGTCTGAAAGGGGGTTTTCGGCCTCTTTGGCGTTCGTCTTGGCTGTCCTCGCCCTCGGAATATTTCTTCTCCATGCTGTTTTTCGGTCCTGGGGTTTTCGCGCAGGATAAATGTAGAATCTTTCCCGTCTCATGTAGAGGAATTTTTGTTGACCTCCCTCACGCTGTGGGTTTTGTCACTACTAGTTTACACTAGTACCTTCATCTTTTACTTCTATAGATAGCATTCATAGCAACCTATGTTTGTTATCCACTTACCGTCAACCAACTTGACTCGCAATCACAGGCTGAATTTGACTAATCAATATAAAGTTTGGTGTATAACTATATCTATATCCTTATTAAAAAGGGGATTTAACATATTAATTATCCTTAAACTCTGCTCTTCCAATTTGATGATCAAAACTCAACTAATGTCATCAGAGTCAAACTGTCTCCCTTTTTTTAAAAAACTTTTTTACCCAAGGATCTCATGATATCATGGGATCTAAATGTAAAAAGTCAAAAAGCCCATTCATTAAAAAAGAACCTAGACCTTATTCTTATCTCCATTTCACTTTTCACCTTTCCCTTTCACTGCTTCTGCAACTAACTACAACCAGAATCCAAATGGGTCCTTCTCCGGTCAACAGATTTGGTATCGACGAGAATGGCGGAAGCAGTCTGGTTTGTCTTCCTCGTCTTTGACTAGCAGTGACCCTTGGGTGGTCTTCTTTCCTTCTCCAGCTATAGCAAGAAGCAAGAAGACTCATTTCTCTCTTCGTTTATCAGAGAAAGGAGGCACAATTTGTTAATGTAAAATTTCTTTTTTTGTAATTGGATTCTTTTTCTTATAGTTTTTCTCCTTTGTGTTGATGTTGGGAAATAGATTTTATGTTTATTGATAGTGTAAGAGAGATTTCAGGGATTGGTTTTCTTTTTTCTTTTTTTTCTCAATTTGCTATGATGTTTGGGAAATGGCTTTTATGTTTATTGATGAGGAGAGAGATATCTGTAATTGTGGTTCTTTTTCTACGAGTTTCTTCTCTTGTGTTGATTTGTGGGAAATGGATTTTATGTTTATTGATAATGAGAGCTATTTCAGGGGTTTGGTTCTTTTTCCTTGTTGTTTTCTCTTCTGGGTTGGGTGTGCAAGAAGGGTTTTCTCATTGTGTTTTAGATGAGAGAGTGATTTTCAGGTATTTGGTTCCTTTTCTTTTAGGTTGATGTGAGAAATGAGTTTCATGATTTGGATCATTAGATGTGAGAGAGATTTTCATTAGTTGGGTTTTTTTTTTTTTTTTCATTTCCCCATCTCTTTTGGTTTTTTTTTTTTTTTTTTTTGTGGGAAATGGGTTTATATTTTGGTTGAGAGAGAGAGAGAGAGAGAGAGAATTAGTTTGTAACTGGGTTCGAACTAATTGATGGGTTTTTTGTTTTAAATACGTTCGTTTGATTCCGGAAGATGAAAATAGACATGAGTTCTTTTTTATTTGATGGTGATGTTTGCTTTTATTTGATTCTTTAAATGAAAAATGTTTGCTTTGTTATGATCAATGCAGACAAACCCTTTCTGTGTAAAGGAAGCCTAGAACTGGGGAGGAACCCAGTCTTGGAGAGGATTAGAAAAGGAAAAAACAAGGTTGACTGTCCGGTTCTATTGTTCCATTTTCATTTTGTCTCTTCTTTCCTGAGTGCAATCCACATCACTAGCAGCTTCCATTGTATCCCTCGCCAACTGGCCTCATTGGTCTCCTGTAGTGTATGCCTTTTTTTATCCATTTTTTAATCAATTGGGTTATGTTCTGTGCTGGTAGTTGGTGTGTTGGGGCCCAACTTAGGAAGAAATTGTAGTCGTTAATTATTGGCCCTTTTGTTTGTCTAGATCAATGGTGTGGATGCTTGTGGAAAAAGGTAGGATCTTTTAATACCTTTTAATTTTTGCCTTATTATATTTAATTCTTGGTTATTAAGGATTATGAAGTACTTTAGGGGTCATTTGTATTTTATGCATCTTCACGCAAATGTGATTTACATATGTAAAAAGGTTATTCTTACATGGTACCTAGTCCTTGGGTTGATATTTAATGTATAATGATACTTTCTGCTATCAGCAGGGAAGTATTGCAATGTAGCGTATTACTTCAGCTTCTCATTTGTAATAGATAAGTTGGCTTTAACACCATGGATGACCTGATTATTAGGAATCCAATCAAGGCCAAGGTCGTCTCTGAACTTATACGTACCTCCTCAGTCAATGCTTACAAGACTTGCAAAATGAACATTAGAGCTCCATATATGTACATTACAATTTGCTGTAAATATGATTTAGTTACAAGCTAAGCGTATGGATCAAGTACTAAATCATGAAAGAGAAATGACAGCATCAATATTGTCAGTGAACATGATTTCCTCGCCATTAGCGGAATGTAATGCCATGAAAGTAAGTATTAGTTAGTGATTCATAAAAATCAATAGGAGGAAACATACGGGAAAGAATGTAGCTTTGAACACCTTTTGTTTTGTCACTTTTCCATTATAATCCTGGTAACATGGCAAGCATGTGTGCAATCAAGCCTATCAGATGAGTAGGCCTTACCTTAGATTTGTGCAAGCAGTTAGGTTACACACATGGGACAATCCTAACCACAAAAACATTGGGAGAGAGAAGCTGGGAAGGATGATACAAATGACATCCCCATAATGAGGAGAGAATTTGGTCATTCCATCAATTCCATCTTGTTTTACATATTCTTATCTTTATTTGTTTGGCCGAGATTGGTTCCATCCTTGCTTTCTCCCTTGCCGAACCCACCTCTTTGTTTTTTTTTGTTTTTTTTTTTTTTTTGGTAGAAGCCATTTTATTATAGTTTTTGAAATTGCTTAAATGTTCTTATGGTAGAAGCCATTTTATTATATTTTCTGATTATTTATTTTAAAATTTTTAGATGTTCTTTTTCTATGTAACTAAAACTCGACATGTTTTCATTTTTTAATCAATTATTTGTGTGTTGATCATGGTATGGTTAAGCTTAATTATCATTGTAGTTTTCAACGTGATTGGTAGATTGTTGTTGAACATGGTATTGTATTTAGTATATATTTTTAAGAGACTGGAAATTACATTAGAGTATGTGAATGATGAATTTCTATCTTAGTTTGTTCAATAATCCAAAAATTCAATGGACATGCATGGAATATCAATGTGAGTAAAATGAACAATTAAATTAGCTAGATGGGCTCCTTAGAGATACAATGGATTGTGAAGCATATGTAGTTGTGTTGGTAGATTATTTTAGCTTAATTTCAAACTGTTACCAGTGTCTATTCAAGGGTGCAAAAATGAAACATGTATCTACCATATGAACTCCTCAAAAGTTCAGAAGTTAATCTTACTATGCTTGTATATTTAGTGATATTCCCCAATTAAATGGATTCTTAAGATTTAAATTAATGTTATTATGTAATATTCACTAAATGAATTATGATTTGTACTAAAATATACTTAAATAATTTGAATACAAAGCTAAATTGGCCTATCAGTGAATCTAATCGAACCTCTTGACAAGTGGCCAATAGTTGTGTACATATGCTCCCAGGTAATAACTAGAAAATAACAAGTCCTTAGTGTCAAGTTCAATGGTAAGATTAAGATATTTTCTACTTGACTGTCACGACCCCGGACCGGGACCCTGTCCTAATCCGGCATCGTGGCGCGGCGAGCAAAAAAATTTCGCCCCGCACGCGCTAATTAGTTTCCCACAGGTTTCCGCGGTGAGGATTCCACACGAATCACACACATGGATAGGTTTGCGGAAGCGTGTAGCAAACACACAATTAAATCACCTTCAAGAGAGAGAGAATATATATGTATTCATAGACTCATGTCAGAGGGAGAAACATCACTAGCATACCCATAACTTAAATTAAAGTTTACATCATACCAAAGATAAAATTAAGTTTAACATATTTCCCAAAAGATAAGCCAACATTGGCTAACAACAGGGTCCCAAAATAAAAGCTGATTGATCCCCAATAATGACACGCATCTCATGCCCTAACCCGATGCCTATTTGACATCGTTGGGCTGCCACTCTTGCCCAACAGGTTGCTCAACTACTGCCTCCTCGTACTCCTCATCGAGGGCAACATTACCTGAATCTGAGCACCAAAACGAAGGGTCAGACACGACGGTCTGGCAGGTAATTGAATCAAGTATAATCATGCTATAAATCACTAGTTTGCAATTTATAAAACAAATAGATGGAAAGAAACCAAATAGAATGAGTAATTAAAAACAGTATCATTCTTTGAATCACATGATAAATCACAATGAAAATTTGAAACAAACCTTGGCAACCACACAAAGCTATATTCTCTATTACACGAGGTAACAAGAGCACTCACGATATAGATTATCCATCACACAAGGTGAAAGGAGCACACGATCATGACCCAATATAGCTAGGCATCACACACGAGTCCCGCTGCGAAACGGGCTAGATAAACACCCACGATATCCCAAACTACAGTTGGCACGAAGTATTTAAGGACCCAAGGCGGTTGATCAGACCGACATGGTCGTCCAAGTTGAGTGGTGCCGACAAGAACGTAAATACACATGAACTTTCAAAACCATGCTTGCTACATTTAAATTCAGAAACTACTCACACTACATCAAAGACACACTGATTCACGAGAATTTCACGAATAGTAGTCCCGACACAATGTGTATAAAAACATAGTTCACGCAATGAATCACAAAACGAGGTTTTTGGTTTAGAGATCACAAGTCCATTTCACAAAATTCTCATCAATACCTTGGGACTGTAACCATCAAGTTTGTATACACTTTGATGTCCCACGTCGTTCATTCGTTTAGATGGTGCCCATTTTTAACGACATTTATGATATCAATATGTACACATCGACTAGGAAGGGTCTAAAAGGAATTGGGATTAAAAACCAATTTTTCTCTTCATTTCAAAATTTATGGGGGAAGTTCGGTTACCTGTCGGCTGGCCGTCGGCTAGTTGACAGTGGTCAGGTCGGTTAGTCGCGTGCTGACCGAGAGCTGGCCGCTCCATCAAAACAGGGAAAACAACATTCTGTAATTGGAACCGAAATAGTTTGGTTGCCTGTCGGCTTACTGACACCTCAAATCTTGAAAATGTAGCATTCTGGAAATGGAATCGAGATGGTTCGGTCGCCTGTCGGTCACCTGTCGGCTAGCTGACTAGTGACCGCCAGCTGACCGTCCTTTTGTGAAATTCCAATTTTTGAAGCTGTTTCCCTATTCTTTTCTCCAACACTTCTCCTTATCACCCTCCTTTCCTGCACGAAAATGAGCCCATAACTCCTCCTCTTTTCATCAATCAATCATTCATAACTTTACTTCAAAATTTATCAATCAAACTTCATACAAATCCAAGTTTCACATCCTAACAATTGAAGCATAAAAATCCCAATTTAAATGAAACAATTCTAAAACAGAATTCAATGAAATAAATCACAACATGTGAGCATTTAAAACATGCGTTCAGTAAACCAAACATAAAAACAAAATGAAATTAGCCAATGAAGATTTAGAAGTAAGAAATCAAGCTCACAATCCATAAAACATTGTATGCACAACCACATTTCATTCAATAACTTGCCTTGGCTCAAAATGCACTCAAGAAAGTCTCCAAACACACCTCTCTACAGCTGAACTCCAATCTACAAGAAGCCCCATGAAAAGAGTTCAAAAATCCAAAAAATTTGAAAAAGAAAAGGGTTCCTCCTTAGGAAGCCTTGCATGCATGAAGGTTGAGCTCTAATGGGCCCAATAAAACTATGGTTGGGAGAAGGAAGCCATTGCTTACCTTTTTTAGGCTCTAACAGTGGAGGAAGATCCCAAAGAGAAGATGAGCCCAGCTGGATTCTTTTGAAAAAGTTACCAATAGGGAGCATAGGTGATGAGGAAGAAGATGGTGTGGTTAGATCTTTTCTTGAGGCACTCTAGGTGAAACATGCAAAGCAAGAAGAAGAGAAGAAGAAGTTCTCCCTTTTGGTTCGGTTGTTGCGTCCAAATACACACGGAGCAAACATCAAAGATGTTGGAATCGAAATGACAAATCCAAGAAGATAAAAAATCGATATTTTTTGAAATAAAAAATCGGATTCCCACACGAACACGCATTGCACTAGCCACCCCGGGGCCCGGTCAAACCTGACTCAATGCTCTCAAAATTCCCCAAAGCTACTCAAAAATGCTAATCTAGCTAGAAACCCAAGCTAATTGTCCTCTAATCGCACTCAAAAACTAAACACGGCTAAAACAATTATTAAAAATACTAAACATGAGTCGGGGTCTGACATTGACCCACAAGCCCAATTTCTGAAAACATGTGATTCAACTAGTTGACCTTTCCATGAAATGAACTGCATATGTCTCATGTCCTATGATCACAGCCATCCTCATTGAAAATAATTACAACCAGGTTACCATATTTTTAGTGGAGACCCAATTGGATCATGGATGGTTAGAATCATAAGATGGAGGTATTTTGAGATATAATCTCATCAACAAGAATGCAACCTCAAATGAAAAACATACTTGAATAGAAAAGTGGATATTGATCTCTTTTAACATGAGATCTCTTCTTCCACTAAATATGTGATTGATGCCTTTTTTAACTAACATTTTTAATGTTAATGTAGCACTTTCTTTTTCATCACTGTACCAATGACGTTGATTACTTGGCATTGCTCCCATCATGCAAAACATCAAACAAGTGATTTCATAGTTTCATATTTCATTGTTGTCATTGCCACCGTCATTGTCATCATCAATCTAGGTTGGCTTAAGAATTCTACTTAGAACTCCTAAAAAAAGAAAAAGAAAATGGATTAGAAATGAACTAACAAAGGAGAACATGTGAACGTCTGTTCAGGTATCTGGAGGTTGGTGAGACAATGCCAACGTCTATGATAGAAGTTATCAACTCATTAAGCTCAAAATTTGACATAATCCTCGAGTCGCTACCAGATTCATTCAACCATTTTAAGATCAATTATAATTATATGAATAAAATGGATATGATCCTAGCTGAGTTGTCTAGCCAGCTGGTAGCAACTAAGGGGATTATGAAGAAAAAGCCAACTGCCCTGATGACAGAAAAGTCAGTTGCCAGGTCCAAGCCGAAAGACAAAGGACAAAAAAGTAAAAAGAAATCAGTCCCCAAAGGTCCTAAGGTGGAGAATGGTCCCACTGGTGGTGTGGCCAAGGCTAAGGGTTCGGGAACCAAGGGAAAATGTTTCCACTGTGGTATGACAGGACATTGGAAGAGGAATTGTCCAGATTTTCTGTCTGAGAAGAAGACCTCAGGTATGATTGAGTCATTGGTTTCTGAAGTTAGTTTTGAAACTGGTACTTCAGAATCCTGGTGTGTTGATTCTGGTGCAACTAATCACATCTGTAATTCCTTGCAGGAGTTATGGGAAACCAAGAAGCTTAGTGGCGGTGAAATCATTGCCAACCTAGGATCTGATGCTAGGCGGAGGTAGTGTCTGTAGGAGTTATTACTTTATGTTTTTCAGATAATAAATTAATTTTGTCAGACACTTTATATGCACCGTCTTTGTGGTGGAATTTAATTTCAGTTTCTAGTTTGGTGAATAAAAGTTATTCTATTACTTTTGGTACTCAAGTTGTCATAAAGAGAAACAGTACTTTTATATGTTCTGGCAAGGTAATCAATGGACGTTATTTGTTAACTCTCATGATGTATGAGATACATGACACCGAAATAATTAATAGACCAACATTAAAGAGGAAGTCACTTTCATCTAATCCAACAAAGCTTTGGCACCTGAGGCTAGGTCACATTAACCTAAACAGGATTGATAAGCCAGTGAAAGATAGTATATTGCCTTCATTGGTGGTAGAACCAATGCCTGTCTGCGAATCCTGTCTAGAAGGCAAAATGACCAAACGACCCTTTTCATCTAAGGGCAACAGGGCCAAAGATTTATTGGAATTAGTGCACACTGATGTGTGTTGACCCATAAATGTAACAGCAAGAGGAGGATATGAGTACTTCGTCACTTTCACTGATTACTCAAGATATGGATACATATACCTTATGCACCGCAAGTCCGAGACTTTTGAAAAGTTCAAGGAGTTTCGAGCGGAAGCGGAAAAGCAATGAGGTAAAAGTATCAAGACTCTTCGATCAGATCGAGGAGGGGAATATCTCTTAGCTGATTTTATGGGATATTTATCAAAGAATGGGATTCTATCCCAATTGTCTGCTCCTGTCATGCCTCAACAGAATGGAGTAGCAGAAAAAAGGAACCAAATTCTTTTAGATATGATCAGGTCTATGACGAGTTTCTCAGGATTACCAGTATCCTTTTGGGGATATGCTTTAGATACTGCAATGTACATACTAAACCTTGCACCATTTAAGTCTGTACCTAAGACTCCCCGGGAGTTGTGGTCCGGGCAAAAGCCTAGTTTGCAACATTTACATATTTGAGGTTGTTTGGCACATGTGCTGAAGGTTAAGACGGATAAGTTAGAATCGAAGTCGAACGTGTGCACCTTTGTAGGATATCCTAAAGGAACCAAAGATTGGTTATTCTATAATCCCAGAGAGCAGAAAGTGCTTGTCAGCATCAATGCGGTTTTTCTGGAGGAAGATTATATGATTGACCGGAAATCTTTAGAAAAGGTTATCTTGGAAGAGATTCAAGAAAACTCAATTCCAAGTCTGAGTATGACCGAACTTGAAGAGAATCCACCCATGCTTGACCCAGTAGTTACACTAGTGCCTCGTCGTAGTGGGAGGATTGTCAGGCTCCCTGATAGGTTCTCGTTTTTGGCAGAGTCTTACAAGGCGATCTCGGAAGAACTAAAACGAGATCCCTGTAACTATAATGAAGTAATAAATGATATAGATTCGAGACGTTGGCAAGAAGCTTGAAAGCTGAGATGGAGTCCATGTACTCTAATCAGGTCTGGGCACTTATGGACTTGCCTGCTAATATTAAATCTATTGGGTGCAAGTGGGTCTACAAGAGGAAAAGAGGACTGGACGGAAGAGTTAAGACCTTTAAGCTAGGCTTGTTGCGAAAGGGTATACTCAGAAAAAGGGAATCGATTATGAGGAAACCTTCTCACTGGTAGCCACGTTCGAGTCTATCCGGATACTCTTATCCATTCCAGCTCATTTCGATTACTAGATTTGGCAAATGGATGTCAAGACGGCGTTTCTCAATGGCTATCTTGAGGAAGACATCTATATGATACAGCCAGACGGTTTTGTGGCTAATAACCAAGAGCAAAGAGTTTGTAAGCTGCAGAGGTCCATTTTTGGACTGAAGCAGGCATCGCGAAGCTGGAACATCCATTTTGACCAGGCAATCAAGGCATTTGGTTTTTGTCAAAATCCGGATGGGTCATGTGTGTACATGAAAAGTGAAGGAGACAGGGTAGTTTTTCTGGTATTGTATTTCAACGACATCCTTCTCCTCGGGAGAGACATAGGAATGTTGTCAATGGTGAAAATTTGGTTGGCCAAGACTTTTGATATGAAGGACTTGGGAGAAGCTAGCTACATCCTAGGGATCAAACTCCATCGAGACCGGAAAAATAGGATGATTGGCTTATCTCAAACTACGTATATAAATAAGGTACTAGTGTGGTTTGCAATGCAAGACTCCAAGAAGGTATCACACCTTTTAGACATGGAGTGCACCTTTCCAAGGATCAATGTCCTAAGACACTTCGGTAAAAGGAGCAGATGAGAGAAATGTCATATGCTTCGGCTATTGGCAGCCTCATGTATGCTATGCTTTGTACTAGACCGGATATCTGTCATGCAGCGGACTTAGTCAGTAGATACCAGTCTAACCCAGGACTTGACTATTGGACTACTGTGAAGTGTATTCTCAAATACTTGAGAAGGACTGGAGATTACATGTTAATTTACGGCAGTGATGAGTTGATTCAAGTCGGTTACACAGATTTTGACTTCGTGTCAGATAAGGATACCGGGAAATCAACCTCTGGGTATGTGTTTATGCTTGGCGGCTGAGCTATCAGCTGGAGGAGTATTAAATAGGAATGTACTGTTGATTCCACCTTGGAAGCTCAATATGTAGCGGTTTGTGAAGCAGCTAAGGAAGCCGTTGGGCTCAAAAGATTCCTTATGGAACTTGGAGTGGTACTTTTGGCGCGATAGCTGCTCACAGTTTACTGTGACAGCAGCGGGGCAGTCGCATCGTCCAAGGAACCCAGAAGCCATAAAAGCCAAAAGCATGTACAGAGGAAATATCATTTGGTCAGAGAGATTGTGCAGAGAGGTGACATTACTATCACCAAGATAGTATCTGCGGATAATCTCATAGATCCCTTTACTAAGCCTTTGACTACCAAAGTCTTTGAACAACATATAGACGGGATGGGCATGAGATGCAACCCAAACTGGCATTGAGCCCAAGTGATCCAGTGGATGATGTAATAAATTGATTTATTTCAATATAATCATACTTTCCTTTAATGAGATGAATGGTGTTTTATTACTTGATTGTACGTAACCAATACGAATGACATGATGGTTCATGAGATGAACCGGAGTCCACAAGTATATTAGATGTAATACTTGTGTGGATGAGATCCACATACAAGAGACATGTGTCACAAATCTTATAATTAAATTGATTCAAAACCGGTAATGAGATTGGGCATCTCATCTGACAAGGTTGCAGTATTGTGATCACTATGAGATAGCGTGATCTGTCTCGATCATTTGAGTATAAGACTCTAGATCATCATACTGGTACATTGGATGTATTGAATGACCATGAGAAACTCCTTATGAAACACTGTCTTTACTTTAAAGTCTGCTCTCATAATATCCTAGCAATAGGCTCTTAATTCTGAGACATTAATGAGCTCGAGTTTCTATCATATATTTGCTTTGAGTCACCAATGAGTGAGGCCAATTGTAGGTCAACACCTCGGTGTCTTGGGTAAGTGGTAGTAGGACTGTGAGAACATTTAATTGTCAAGATGAAATCTATCCTAATTATCCCTTGTGCCAATGAATGGATTTATCATTAGTAAGTGTACACCAATCTCAATTAAGAGTTAATTGGATGGTACTAGTGATTACTATAATTAATTGGGTCTCAAGGATAATAAAATATGGATCTAAATTGGTGGGACAGTTTATTCAATTAATCCATGGATATTGATGGAAGGGCCTACTTGTGGTGATAGGGAAGTTTAGAGTCTTCATGTAATTTATTCTTAAGACTAGAATTCAATTGTATTTATATAGTGGAGTTATTTGCAATTAACTGTGGGCCTGGATTTCACATGAGATGTAGGATCACGGTGTCCCAGTTGGAGCCAGCTTTCTATGGAATCCCTAGTGGTCCCCACACTAGCCCAAGATTGGATCATTACTAATTCCACTTGAACTCAAAAGGAAAGGAATTAGAAACTTACTATTTCTATTTGAAGTGAGACTTCTAATAGTGGTAATAGTAGGAAAAGAAAGTTACTAATTATTATGGAAGTTGGACTTCTAATAATAAATAAAGAGGAGATGCTTTAGGCTATAAATAGGAGAGGAAAGAGGGCTGGACGTCCATGCATGAATCCGTCATTGGAATTCACGCCTAGCCCTCCCCTTTGTGCAAGAGTTACACAGCTCTCTCTCTCTCTCTCCTTTTTCTTCTAGTTTCTCTTCCCCTTTCCCTTGAGTTTCTAGTTGGTTTTTCATCTTCCTTGAGAAAAGTAGATTTGATTCGGGTCATAGCGTGGAAGACTAAGAGGTCTTGGAGATTCTGATTTGGTTTGCGAAAGAGTTTCTCAAAGAAAGAAATCAACTTCTCCATTAGAGCACTACCAAGCTCCTAAGGTATAGATCTACTTTCTTGTTTGCTGTGGATTTCGTGGTTGCTTGTTTGCTGCTTGTTTCTATCTTCTAGATAGAGATTACTACTATACATGATAAGGAGAAAGAGGCTATGGATCCTGAATTGGGTTTTGAAGCCTTATGGATACTTAATCCCTGGAAGACTAAAAGTTTTGAAATACCTATCCACAAGGCCACCTACTTCCAACAGTTGGACCACTACATTGTGAGCCGGCAACCATAATTGTGGTGAAGTGGTCTTTGAACGAGACTCAAGAAGCATTCGTTCAAGAAACGGGCCTCCTTCACCTTTCAAAATTGCAAAAAATCACGATTGACCATGCACTAATTTCTACATTACTAGAGAGATAGAGGACCGAGACAAATACCTTCCATTTGGCCAGTGGAGAAGAACAATCACTTTTGAAGACATTGGCTACATATATGGGCTACCCATCAATGGGAGAATAGTTACAGGCGTACAATCTATAGCCTTACCATAGTTAGCGAGGTGTGTTCAGAGTTGTTGGGTAAACAACCTCAAGAAGGCAGGGATTGCAATGGCGGTGACTTAAAATTGACTTAGCTCGTGAACAAGTTTAGCAAACTTACTAAGAAATCTTCGAAGAATGAGCAAATAATGGCTACAAGGGCATATCTTTTTTGTTTGGTGGCGGGGAAATTTTTTACAAACACCTCCAGGTCGATTGGGGGAGGGCATGGATTTAAGAGCTGGGAGTTTAAAAATTTTTCTTGGGGCCTTGCCATGCTTGGCAAACCTTTACCGATAGCTATCAAGAAAAGTAGTTGCCAAATCAACCGGTAAGCATAAAGGTTCTAAGAGGCCTACCGATCATCAGAAGACATTAGGCGGGCCTGTTCAACTCTTATAAGTAAATTCGCCAACCCATTTGAGAACTGTATGTAAGGATTGGCTAATTTTACTCCATAATATGCTAATGCCTACTAATTATTTGAAACAGATTTGGGCCATATCTCGTATGTCAATTGGGCAAGAAATAAAAAAAGGTAAAAAATGGGATGATGACTTCGAATTCCCCTTAGCCGGATGTGGTCCTGTCGCTTGAAGAGTCACAAAACCTTCACGGTGGAAGCTATTCATAAACAACTTGATGACCAAGGTTCAGATAATGTAAGAGCTTACATATAATATTTAATTATACTTTTTACATATATTGTTTGGTACTTTTTTTACATTTTGAAGTAGATAAAGTACTTGACATTTTATTTAATCAATGCAGTTCATCTAGCGGCCATATGTTGGTTTTAAAGATGAATTATCCAAGATAGTGGATGAACATGAAATGGAGGTATTTAGCTCACAAACTGTGGTGGGTTGCTACTGGATTGTTGAACGCTATAATAGCAATCGCATGATGAAGCAGTTTGGCCTTCAACAAATAGTTCCCCCTTCATTATACGGTGCATTCAATAGGGAAGATAAGGTATTGAAGGCCACCGTAGACTATCCAAAGAAAATGAAAGAAGGAATTAAAGAGTGGAATGCAAGAAAGAAATAGGTGATTAAAGGGGAAGTTGAATTTGATAGCAACCATCACTCCGAGGAGTACTTTCAGTGGTATAGGGGTATCACTAGATTGAGAATCGAACGATTTGAAGTTATGGAAGGCGCCACTAACGCTTACCTTGAGCAAGAGCGTAATCACACACAACAAGATTCAGGTCCTTCTCGATCGCATCCATAAACAGATTGGTCTGACTCAACTATGATGGAGATTGGTGATTTTGCAGCCCATTTGCTGGTAGGAATTGAAGATATGAAGAAGCAATCGGAGAAGGAAAAAATGATTAATGAATTCTTGGATAGAATAGGTCATAAGATCATGCAATTTAAATCAAGGTGTGCTTCTAGATTGTGGAATTTAAGATGCAAGATTCCATTAGCTCCAGCTCAGATGAGGAGAAGAGGAAAGTACGGGGCACATAATTATTTCTTGTCAATCATGTTAATCTTAAATATTACTATTTATGGGGTTATGATTAAATAAATGTTTATACGCATTACAGAGAGCAAAAACATCGGATGACAACATCAGTCAACTGACGTCCAATAATGTTCCATTACAAATGCCTCCATATCCTATCCCACCAAGTCCAATTCATGTAAATAGCATATCCTCCCAACCTGTGAAGGATATCCTATCTAGTCCAAGTGGTTTTCTTACCCCTCCACGCCTAGTCTTAATGTAGGAATTTGTTGTAGAACTGTCACCAGGTGAGTCTCTCCCCTCCATGATAATAAAGATTAAAGCCCGCCACATGAAGAATAAGCTACGTACGCGGTTTCAGCCAAACCAGGTGACAACTTATGGAGCTCGCAGTGTTGAATACAGTCTTACAGTTGAGGAGGCCGCCTTACTTGATATTTTCTGGAATGAATATGAAGCAAAGTAATTTACTTCTGCTGACATCTCAAGGAGATAAATCAATCCCACTAGCATTTATGATTGAATAATATGCAATATTGCAGTAATCCCAGTCAGTAATCTTTTCTTTTTTCCTTTTTATCGTAGTGCAATTGTATTATTTATGACAGGCATCATTTACTAATGGAGCAGTTTGTTGATCATAGTGGCCAAGAACATGTCATTTCAGTGCCTCAAGTTCAAGAAGAGGAGACCACCAACCCACAGGTGCAACTTCATGAAATGCACAAAGTGCGGGGCTAGAACTCTTTGCTATTTTTTTTTTGTTCCTTAAAAATGAAGTGGATGAATGTTCTTAGAAGGTTATGGGTTGTGACCGTGTTATATATGTATGAGTTTCCAAATATTGTAAATTGCACATTTGAATTCAATCCAGCATATTGATTCCAATTTTAAATTCTGTGAACCATTTGATGATGTGTAAGATGAATGTCCATAGATGTGAATGGTACGATAAAATGTTACTTACAAAATGCAGACAGTTTGTAATATAGAAACTGAAAAAGCCATGATATCATGGGTTTTCTGCAATTCATCTGGGTAAAATGTTAGTTCAACAGCAGAGCATTAAAAATATTCCCCATGTAGACTTAGAAATGATGGAACTCTGAAGAAGCATTTGAGGGGATTCATTCACAGTTTGTGTTTGCGAAGTCGGAGGAAGACTTCTCGAAGATCTTTGAGATGGTTTTCCTTTCTTCAGCTTTTGACGACGAGGTCGTCAACATAACATTCGACTGTCTTGCGCTGCATATCTTGGAATATTTTCATCATAGCCCTTTGATATGTTGCACAGGCATTTTTCAGACCAAATAGCATAACCGTGTAGCAATACACGCCAAATGAGGTCCAAAATGATGTGTGCCTTTCATCTTCAGGATGCATCTTTATCTTATTTTGGCCAGAGAAGCCATCCATGAAAGTCATTCGCTCGAATATGCAGGTGTTGTCAATCATTACCTCCGGTATGGGGAGTGGGAATTCATCTTTAGGACATGCGTTATTCAGGTCTCTTTAGTCAATACAGACCCTTATCTGCCCATTTTTCTTTGTCACGGGGACGATATTGGCCAACCATTCAGGATGCTGTTCCTCGCAGATGAAGCCAACGCTTTTAAGTTTCTGAACTTCTTGTTCAATTTTGTCCATCACGTCAGAACGGAATCTTCTTTGGCCTTGTTTAACAAGCTTAATATCTTTCTGCAGATTGAGTTTATGGACTGCTATTTTGGGGTGTAGGCCAGGCATTTCAGCATAAGACCATGCAAAACAATCAATGAACTCATGAACAAAAGCGATATGCTCAGGTAACTCATCATCCTTTATTTTCTTACATATGAATACAGGACGTGAGTTGTCAGGTGTTCCCAAGTCTATCTTTTGAACAGAATCTTCTATTGGAAGGTTTGAAGGTGGTTCCTCCACAATATTTTCAGAGGCTTCTAACTCAACAAGACTTTCTGGAGTTCCGAGGGTATTTTCAGACCAGGGTTTTATTTTTGTCCGTAAGTCTTCTCGATTGGTAATCTTCTCAAGACTTACTATGAGATTGTCCCAATCATCTGCTGAGACTAGGTCGAAGTAAGGCACTTCTTTTGGAAACAATGGTTCTTCTGGGTTAGAAAACCGCATGTCAATGTCATCGGACAATTCCTCTTCATTATCAGAGAAATCGTACCAATTAGATGAACTTCCTGGACCTTGATGGGTGACTCTTCAAAGAGATATCCAGGGAGATCAATGTCTTCATCGACACGAGATGTTGAGGCTTGGTCGGCAAAACGACTTTGTAGCCTTTGTGTCAATTGTCTCAAAGGAGTGTCAGGATCATACCCCAACCCATGCGAAGACTTATCTATTTGATGGTGGAGTTTCCAATCCTCCAGTTGACTTTTGGTCAGGGCGGGTTCCAATGGCGTGAGAATACTGTGGCTACCTCCCAAACCAATTGGATTTTGAGCATCATAGCCCATTTTCTTTGTGATAGCTTGTGTCATCGGACTATACAAGGATAGTTGAGGTATACCTTCATCTTGGAAAGGTTCAAGCAAAGAATTTGATTAAGAAGCTTTTGATTTGTGGAAGAATATTGGTTTTCCTTCTGCCGAAGCTACCGGAACGACGAAGGAAGCAAACGCAGGGTCTTCTACGCTAGCAGGTGTCTCCATTGGAGTGAGAGCAGGCCGAGCTTGCTGAGTATCATCTTAGCTTGATGGTGTGTCGTCTTCTGGCTCTAAGTCTAAATCTGTGTCTTGTACAATAGACACGAAGGAGACAGCAAACTTGCCCCCAGCCTTTTGTTTTGTCTTCTTTGCTTTGTTGGTGATTACCAAAGGCTTTGAAGATTTCAGGGAGACAACAAATAGAGATTGATTCCTCTCTTCGGATTTGCCAGAAAGTTTGTTTTCTTCCGGTGATTGCCGAGGAGCCTTGCCTTTATCTTCTTGGGGATTTCCAGTAAAGGGTGTTATTTCTTCTTCCTCCTTTTCTTTTTCGTCCTTGTACATCTGAAAGTTTGGAAAATGGACTTCTTTGCTTTTGAAGGGCTTTTCGTCTGCAAACACTCTATGTATCAAGCCATCGTCGCCAACGAACTTGATGCACTGATGTAGAGTTGAAGGGACAACACCATTCTCGTGTATCCAGGGGCGTCCGAGAATGATGTTGTAACATGAAGGGGTCTTTATTGCATATATGGTGACTTCAGAGATAAGATCACCGACTTGCAACTTGAACCTGATTTCGACGATAGGCCTTTGAGTGCTCCCATCGTATCCAAAGATGGACACAGATGTGTGACTCAACTTGCGGCGAGATACCTAGCTTTTCGAGTGCTGAAGTAGAGATGAGGTTGAGTGCAGAACCTGGGTCGATCTGGACTCTGTGTATCGGCATCTCTTTGATGTACCCTGTGAAGTACAAGGGTCAGTTGAGCTTTGTCTCGCCTAGCAGGAGGTCTTCCTTAACGAAGGCGATGGTAGCACTTGTTGCTTTTTGGACCAAGAGGCATTCAATGTAAGATCCCTCGGTTTTCTTCTTTTCTCCATTTGATGAAGTATTTGATTTTTTGACCCTGTAGTCCACTTCAATTTGTAGGACTTGTGGGGCATGTTTGTCAACATCCGCATTCAGCATTTGTAGTTCTGAGATGAGATTATCACGTGTAAGAAGACATTCATAATAAGTTTAGGATGTGCAGTCGTGCAGGTATGTGTTTGAAGTGCTCAATCAAGTCATACTTGAAAGCTTCCTTAGGGCCTGCATTTTCATTATTATTGCCACTTGGGGCGTTTACAGCTTGTTTTCCCGAAGGATTTACATAAGATGCAGAAGGTTGGTTGTAATTCTTGTAGTAATCCCAGCCAGAGCAGGTACCTCTACCAACTTCAAGAGCTTCTGGAGAAGGTTCTTCGTTTGGAAGATCGCCCTCGGGATCAAGGGGTTGATCCCTCTCATTTGCTGAAGACGTTTCCGCAGAAGCATTGACGTCTTCAGTGATTGCATTGCATGGAGCATTTTCCGGGAACAACTCCTAAACAACATCCAACAACTTTTCTTCTTTGTTTAGTATTTCATCGGTCCAAACATCTCCTATGAGGTTGGGTATCTGAGACCAGTTGATCGGGTTTTCATTGAAGAAGACTTCATTGGCCAGAGCTTCTTCGTGGTGATCAGTCGGAAGATGTTTGAATTACAATGTCACAGTTTCAGGGGACGAAGCCTGCGAAGGTGATATCTCAGTGGATGTCTGATAAGTCCACAAAATTGTAGTTTTCATTCATCATTTCATATGCATTTGTGGACTTAATTAGGCTAATTGCATAGAATTACACTTAATTTCATGATTTCATGCATTTGAGCATCAAAGTTGGAATCTTAGTCAAATTTGGTCAAAATTCATTACATTGTTTGAGAAGTTCAATTTGGCAAGACTTGGAGCCCAAGAGACCACACTTAGTAGCAAATCCTCTCCAATTCAAACTTTTTCCAAGTGTGAAGACTAACTTGAGTCCTAAGCAAGAAATCTCTCCAAATAAGGAAACAAGTCCTAAAAGAGAGGAGATTCTTTTCTAAAAAGGAGGCATCAACATCTATAAAACCAACCCAAAAGGGAATGGAGGCATCTCACATCTAGCCCTCTCTCCAATTCCCTTCTTTCTTTTCTCCCTTTCTTGTTTTCCATTAGTATTTTCTTTATTTATTTTATTTTGGTAGCCTTGGGCTATGTCCAAGGATTAATTTTGAAGGAGAATTTTTGTGAAGGAGAAGTTGTAAAGATGCAATTTTTAATGACAAATCAAGAAGCATTCTTTGCAATGGCAGGCTAATTTTCTTGATTAGAGCTATGGATGAAGGTAAGTAACTTCTTTTTATTTATTTAGTAATTCTAATTTGTGTTCCACGATTATGTGCTTAATGATTAATAGGCTTGTCTTCGTGCCCTAGGTAAATCTTCATTCTCAAATTCTGAAAATAAAAATTGGTTTTTGACTATTCATGCTTAGGTTTGATAGGCCATGCTTAGGATTTAGATCTTTTGATGGTTTATACTTACTTTTGATGGGTGGTTCTTAAATTATTTTTATTCTTTTGTGAGATGAAGGAAGTCTTGAGTTTTGAATTTTTATGATTGAAAAGGGATTTTAAAAGTTAGATTTTCCAAATTAAAAACATTCATTTGTCTTTGATTTGAAGTAAAAATTGGAACAAATTAGGATTACTTGATAAATAATTTGCGGATGCTTATTGGATTTCTATGCTCTAATCACTTTCATTAATTTATAGTTTTTCATCTTTCTAAATTAGTTTCTTGATTTTATATCTAAATACTCAAAACTTTCCTTGATTGTAGTTAATTAGTTTTCTTAATGTAAAAGTTTTTTTAATTAGCTCCTTGTGGGTTCGACCTGTTCTTGCCATTGTCTCATCTAGACACCCGTGCACTTGCGATATTTTATGATTTATATTGATCACATCAATGTCACTTGAGAAGATGTAGCCTCAGAAAATATACTACCAAATGTGGTCTGAGAGTATGTGGCTTCAACAGATGAGGCCTCAAAGGAACTACGGAGGCAGACCCGTAGTTTTTGTCAAATGTGATGACTCCATTTCTCCACATCTCGTTGATATTCTCTATCACAACGAAGCATTGATTGAGAGTATGCGAAACCATTTGGTGGTATGGACAATATCGGGGATCATTGGTTTTGCCAACATCTCCCAGTCTTTTGGGGTCAGGCAAGCTGAGTTTGCCGTTGGCTAAGAGAGCCCAAAAGATTACTTCAGCGTCTTCATCGAACGGGTATTTCTTCTCTACTCATTCTTTGAAGGCATCAGAGAGTTTAGGTCTTTTACCCTCAGCTTTGCTTTCAGCTTTCTTTGGCGGCTGAGGAGCAGACTTGGTTTGGACATTGAGAACCTCCTTTTTCTTTGGCTTTGAGGTTGCAATGGCTGTAGGCTCTTTCTTTTATGATTTCTTACTGTTGAGGTCTTTGATCACCGTTTCAGCTTCCATAGATGCTTCTAGGAGTTCTCCCAGGTTTTTTGATTTGTTGCCGATGATCATGGAGTGGATCCATGCTCTCATGTTGTTACAACAAATGTCGACCAGCGACGCTTGTGGCAGCACATCTGAGCATTTGTATGCCATTGCCTTCCATTTGTGAATGAAGTCGTATGTTGACTTATTCTCTCCCTGTTTTAGGCTGCAGAGCTGAGCCATAGTAATAGGATGATCATCACCTTTAAAGTGGGTTAGGAAGCGTGTCTCTAGCATGGTCTAATTTTGAATGGAGTCCTCTGGCAGAGTGGAGTACCAATCAAAGGCCGTAACTTTTAGGGTACTTGAAAAGAGACAGATCTTGAGGGCATCTTGATCCGCAATAGCTCCCGTTAGGATCTTGAAGTGGATGATGTGTTGTCTGGCTGAACCTTTCCTCTTATATGTTTGGAGAGTAGGTTGTTTGAATTTTGCAGTGAACAGAACCGAGTCCATCCATAAGGGATATGGTGGCTTGATTCCATGTTCCTTTAGTGTATCATCTTCTTTTGCTTTAGAAAGGATATTGTCAACGTCCTTTTTAGTAAGGGCGCGTGACTCATCTTC
Source organism: Persea americana (assembly GCA_029852735.1). Lineage (NCBI taxonomy): Eukaryota > Viridiplantae > Streptophyta > Magnoliopsida > Laurales > Lauraceae > Persea > Persea americana. Next base: position 59,596,850 of record CM056810.1, read on the forward strand.
TCCACCGTTTGCCTCATCATTTAGAGGGACTTCATTACTTGGTGGACGTTGGAAAGTGAGAAGGAGATTTTCCATCAAAACCTTTATTCTTTGCTATCCTTGCTCCAGCTGCTGGATGCGTAGAGCTACGTCATCGTATGGCGGAGGTTGCTCAGAGTTTGTGACCAAGACATTCACCCTTCAAGAGTCGAATGAGGATACTGTCTTGGTAACTGAGCTGGAGCTCATCCTTTTGGATGAAGAGCCCGAGGAATGATCACTCCGGTGTTCTTGAATTGAAGGAGCGGGAGAGTCCTCCTGATGTCTTCATGTCCGGGAGACGTTGCGAGTCACCAGGTGTCTGACATGAATTTTAGTTGCCAACTTCTGGCGCCTTCTGGTTTTTCCAACCATATGGACAGCAGCAACTGGGTTGGGTCTTTCTCTTTGGACCCATTTTTTTGGAGACTTGAAGTGCTGAATGCTGGGTTCTTTACTTCTCTAGTCTCTTTTGTCGATATACCGCACGACGACATATACGACGAGCAATTTGTGCTTCAGTCAGCTATGGTTGGACTCTAGCAATGAAGGACGTAGTCCCTCGTGCGCAGCAACCGAGCGTGTCTTCTTTAAAGTTTAGCATGGATAGGATCTGGACACGGTCCTTTGCCTGTCGCGGTGAGGCCCTGTTGAGATGAATGGTCGAACCGCGGGAGTGCAAGCCTTGGCAGGTTCTTGTAGAGGCCTTGTGAAGCATGATTTGATTTTAGTCTTGTAGGAGCAAGCCGGCTCGTGCTGGGTTGACTTTGTTGTTTAGTGGAGGGTAGGTCTCTCCTCATTCATGTAAGAGAGAGGATAGAACTGATTCTCCTTGAGAGGGGCCAGGTATGCTGGCTTTGTAGATGCTCGCGACCTTCTTTGTTTGGGTGAAGGCCATGGGGACCAAGTCTTGGGGCAGACTTGGTTCTTTGCAGGTTGAGGCTTTGCGGGAGTGCCGCGGGTTTCGAGTTTTTTAATGGTCGCCTTTGGTGTCGGGGCAGCGACATGTCCAGAGGCGGTTTTCTGCTTCTTGGCAAGTGCAATTTCTTCTATGGGAAATGGGAATGGTCCCAGCGACCAGAAGACTATGGTCTGGGGAGTTGAGGTTGACCCGGTGTTTTGAGAGCTGCCGAGAGAGGTGATTCTTCGACAACTAGCAGGGCGCTTGTGAGTGCGGTTGTTTTGCTTCTCTTAAAGCTTGACTTGGTACTTGTTCTCATCAAAAGCGATGGTCAATGAAGCTGCCATTGTTAGTTTTTGGAAAAACTTCTGAAACAAAACTACATCCATTAGTAATCACAAGAATATAATGATTATAAATGGAAAATACTATGGTTTTGTCTTTTCAAATCGCTTGAGGGGACATGGACCGGCCCAAGCGAAACGAAGAAGGCAAAAAGCCATAGAGGGTACAATTGTTCTAAACACAAGTATGGGAGGCTCAGAGTGAGTGTCCCAGTGACTGCTAGAAGCAATTGTAAACCTTAATTCAAATTACCGAGAAGCGGGGCTCACTTGAGGTAAGATGATATAAGGTTGGGACTACAAATGTGTCGACCGCGAATACAGTAGATCCGAAAGGGTGTACTAGCACCGCTAGGCACAAATGTTGCAAATCGAATCCTTGGAATGGACACGAGATGGGTTTTTTTTTGAAAGGTCAAGATTGGACTCATAAGAGAGAGCAAATGGTATTCCAATCCGAGCATAGGCTCAACCATTTCTGCGAGCGCTAATTCCAAAAGGGAAGGAACCAAAATTTCTCAAATGTGAACCCAAAAGTGACGGAAGGTTTTTTTTTTTTTTTTTGAAAGGTTAAGACCGAATTCATCAAAGAGAACAAATGGTGTTCCGATCCAAACATGGGCTCAAACATTTCTGTGAGCGAGAAGTTCGGAAGGGAAGGAACCAAGATTTCTCAAATTTGAACTCAAAAGTGACGGAAGTGTGTGTGTGTGTGTGTGTTTTTTTTTTTTTTTGAAGATTTTCTTTTAGAGGTTTGAGAAGCACGTCGAGGTCTCCCGATTCGGTCTTATGAAACCTCAGGTGATAGATCAGCCCCCAGGTAAGGGTAGGATTACTTAATGAACCCATTTGGAGGACCCTTGCCTAGAACAGTCTAGTTGTCTCCTCACTCTGGATAAGGCTTTTCTTCGATCAACTTTGGTCAAAGAACGCAATTAGTGCAACCTTAGTTTTTTTTTTTTTTTTGAACTTTTTTTTTTTGAAAGATTACTAATGAACCCATCAAAGAGAACGAATGACTCCACCCAATCCAAACGTTAGCTGCAAACGATTTTCACGAGCTATTATCTGAAAAGGAAAGAACCAAAATTTTTTCAAATTTGGGTCCAAAAGGAAAATTTTATTTCTGTTTTCAAAATCTGAAAAGTTTGAAATCAGTTTTTTTTTTTTTTTTTTAAAGATCCCTATCGGACTCATCAAAGAGAAAAGATGGCCCATTCCCCGATATGAACAATAGCTACAAACATTTTTATGAGCTATCAAGTTCGAAGAGGAAAAGATCAAAGTTTCTCAAAATTGAATCCAAAAATGAGAAATTAGTGATTTGTTTAAAAAAAAAAAAAAAAAAGAGATCAAGATTGGATTCACAAAAAAGAGCAAATGGTATTCCAATCCGAACAAAGGCTCAAACATTTCTGCAAGCACTAAATCCGAAAGGGAAGAAACTAGAATTTCTCGAATCTGAACTCAACGGTGACAAAAAAATTTGAAGATTTTTTTTTTTTTGAAACAAGAAAGAATGGAAATAAATTCAAAGATAGAAATTTCCAAAATCCCATCTCATGTTTTTTTTTTAGATACAAGGTCCAACATTAGCCACCAATTAGAAATGAGCCAAAGAATCTAAGCATCATGTTCTCAAAAGAACGAGTCCCACAGGGTGTGCCAACTTGATGGACCCGGCTTTTGCCTTCCTCCGCCCCGAGGCTGCCGGGGTCCGGCGGACGAAAAGCGGGCATCAACATTTTTTATACGGGTATGCCAGATTTTCTATACTACTTAGAATTTAGAAATGGTGATCCAGAGATCCACCTTCACAAGTAGAAAGGAAATCAATCTTTTTTCTAACTTTCCATTGCACATATATTTTTAAGAAAAGAGACAAAGATTTTTGAATGCCGTGAGAGGCGATTTTTCATTTGGTTGCCGTGAAAGGCGATTTTGTTGTAAAAGGCGGTTTTTTGAAGTAGAAGGCGATTTACAAATCTCATCAAAATATAAAAGATAAGAATTGTGAATTTTTTTTGTCTTTTAAAAAAAATACAAAATACAGCAGAAAAGTAAGAAAAGGAATCTAACTTCTTAAGAGATTGTAGGGACTCGTTCAAATCAACGGTCGTAAGTTATGTATGGATTCCGCCATCATCCTTCAGATGAGAACATATGATGTTTTGATTCACTTGACTTGGCTTGGCTTGGACCTCAGATTTTTAGGGGATAAAGAACAAGGGGAGGTCCTATATCCAATAAAAAGCTGAGTAGATGGGCTAAAAAGCCATGTCAAGCCATGTTGGATAGAATGAGAGGGGACCTTGGGGGGGGGGGGGGGGGGGGAGGAGTTGCCCCCCAAGGGACTTCAATCACCTTGTGGTGTTGGTTGATGCGGAGTTTCTTCAGAGTAGCAGTGCTTCTTTGGAGATTTTTTCGAGAATTTCGGGATCTTGATTGCTTGATTTTTTTCGGACAATTTCGGACCTGTTCTTCTTAGAATGACCCTCCTTTTATAGGCTTTTGGTAGCCATTAGGTAGGTTTATGAGCATTGATTGCATTAATGCTCCATGATGAGAGGAGTTACAATTTTTTATTTCATGATTTTGTAACTCCTTTTTCTTGGCTTCTGATTGGCAGATGGAGAATGATGGGCATTTAATAGCCTTTAAACTCCATGATGAAGGGAGTTACATGGTTTTAATGCCATGATTGCTTGGACTTGGAATTACTTTTTCCTTACTTCTGATTGGGCAATCCAAAATAATGAGTTAATGACTGCATTAACTTGTCATAAAAATGGGTCATTTAACTGCATTAAGTGGTCGCCAGGGCACTTGAAGAGTCGCAGGTCATACCGCCTCTTTTGGAATTTTGCTTGCGATCATCGCCGATGGATCCATGTGTTGTTTGATGTCGGGTGGCCATGCAACTTCAGACATTGATTGATATCAGTGGGCTGGCAACATCTATCATGTTGATTTCTCGATCAGTCGGGCAGAAAGTGTGCTTTCTTAGTCTGCCGGTTGGTGATTTTGAAGTGTCCGAAGATGATTCAATGATTTCAGCGGCAGATCCGTGATGTTGACGAAGATTAACAGATTTCAAGCTCCGAAAATTAGATATTGGGAAAATCACAGGGGCCAAACAACTTGAAATGGGAAAATTACCCAAAAAAAAGGGCTTTTGGGCCAAATCCGGCAACCTAGATCTCCATGGTCTCCGGCGACCATGGGTTTTTTATCCCCTTTTGGTCGTTGTTTTCCGCCGTTTTTCGGGCTTTTCTTATTCTTTTTTCTTTTGTATTTCTCTTGACATTCTTCCCCTTGTATTTGGCTTGATTTTCCTGAAGAAAACTCGACGAGAAGTCGTGCAAATCAGAGCACAAAGTTTCCTATTTTCTAGAAAAGCAAAAGACTTTGTCGCCGATTTGCCATCAGAAGCCAAATTAGGTCAAACGATGTTGGAATGACCTGAAATTTGAAGTGAAGCCTCCTAAGCAGTAGATAGGACCAACCATGGGTTTTGTTTGAGTTTTGAAGCCATGTGGAGTCCCATCACCAGTAGACTTGATTTTGCTACGAGGAAGATGCCGCGCTTTAATGTGCGGTCAATCGATGTCCGATTGACCTGAAATTTGACAGGGAACCTATTGGAGTCATTTTGAGACGATCCATTAGCTCCGATTTGGATGTCATGGTCTCAGAGTGCTTTGCCGCCGGGAGGCCTGATTTAGCTTTCAAGCGTCAAAGTTGGGTCAAATGTTGTCGAAATGACCTGAAATTTGACGTGTTGCCCTTTGGAAGCATGTTGAAGTCACCCATGTGCTTTGTATGATAGTGATGGCCTCGGTGGTTCTCGCCGCCGAGAGGCTTGATTTTGCTACCCGAGGGTTAATGGAGGGTCAAACGTTGTCGATTTAACTTGAAACTTGACATGGAGCCTTTTGGATGTATTTTGAGACCATCCATAGGCTCTAATCGAAGATTTGATGTCTTCAACATTGTCGTCGCCGGGAGAGCTAACTTCGCTGCAGCTATTTCCTTTTTGGGCTAAACCATGTCGGAATGGCCCGTAATTTGATGTAGAGCCTCCTAGTGGCATTTTAAGGCCAGTTGTGTGCTCTATTTTGTGTGTCAGGGTCTCTAGCTTCACCGCAGCCGGGAGCTCCTGTTCAGCTGTTGGAAGAGTGGGCCAAAGGATTCTGAAATGGCTCAAAACTTTATGTGTACCCTTTTTTGGCTATTTTGAAGGATCTTGCAGTTTTTGTTTGATTCTAACAAGATCTGATGCTTGAAGCGGCATTTGCCTATTTGTGGTAGGATACGGCTCCATATAGCTTTTGATGTTGAAGAGGCAAAGTGACATTTTTTATGTCAACACCAACTAGCGGTTGGACAACGTTTCCTATATAAACAGCTCATCCCTAGGCCAAATTTGAGGAACCAAGAAGTACTCCTTGAGGTATTTTGAGGCCAAACAAAAGAGAATTAGCTAAGGAAGGCTAGAGGGTCGTAAAGGGAAGTTAAAGCTTGGAATCATGAGTAAATCATCTAAGTAAGTTTAGTTTTCCTTATCATATGTTTTCATGCTTTGTTTAAATATTTGATAAACTTATTTTAGCATGTTAACTATGATTTGATGAATCTATTACATGTATTTCACTTTGAATTGCTTTGTTGTTTTGGATTCTTCATTTAGATTCAAACCAAGTTAGTTTTAACTTTCAGATCATAATGGTTTCATGCTTTGTTTAAAACTTTGATTTCTCTCATAGCATGATCCTATTACTTGGTTGAATCTTTTGTTGTTTTTCATACCTTGAAGCATATAGTTAAATTAGTTTGTTTTTTAAACAACAAGTTAACAAATCACATGCTTTAGTTGTTTTTAAATCTCATGCAACTTGTATAACTTGATAAGTCATATCTTTACAAGTTATTCATTTCAATTACATGTGATTTGTACTTTTACTTCAATCAAAACATTTGTGATTTAAACTTTCAAAAGCTTTAAGCTTATATTCATTGAGCTATTATTTTTAAACTTGATTGGAGTTTTTCATGCATACACATTGAGCATTCATCTTTGCATTCATATAGTATGTGTGTGAGTTAGATTTACACTTTCATATCTACCTAATTAAGAGGCATTGTAATTGAGCTTAAATTGTATCTCCATCAAGTGTACTCTAAACACTATTTAGAAAGAATCCCTTTTGGTTGCATAGGTTTTTTCTTAGCCTTAGAAAAGCATAAGTGTATGGTTAGGGGTGAACCATAAAACACAAGAGGTTATTGCCTAGCCTTGAAAAGCATATTGTAAGGTTATTGCCTAGCCTTGAAAAGCATATTGTAAGGTTATTGCTTAGCCTTGAAAAGCATTTTGTAAAGGTTATTGCTTAGCCTATTGAAAAGCATAGTTAGTGAAAATCCAGTGGGGTCTAGGATCACAAGCCGGTAGTGGATGTAGGCATTGAGGCTGAACCACTATAAATCGTTGTGTTATGGTGAATGCTTTATGGTGATTGTTTTTATTAGCTTTCGTACTTTAGTTCTATATCATCACTGTGACTAATTGTTTTAAAGAAGTTAAAATTTAGCATAAATGGTCACTAACTCAAGCTCACCCTATCCAACCCCCCCCCCTCCATGGTTCGGATCTCGGACTTTCGGTCGTGTTTGGTTGGTGAGCAGAGAGATGGTGTGGATGAAAGTGAAAGTATGATGAGTTGTTTGGTTGGCAGGATTGGATGTGTTTTAGTGGTTGGTATGGTTGGGAACTGTGAGTTGCATGGGCTGCAATGGTCTATTTGGTTCACTGGATACAAAGATAGCAAGATGAAGATGATGAGGTTCGGGTTGCAGGATTGTTCATTTGCATGTATGGAACTGCTCCGCTGAGGGTAGGGTCCTTTGCACTGAGAAGATAAATGGTGGTGGTGAAGGCTTCTAGGGAGCGTTTGGTTAAGAGAACAAACAGACGGCAGTGATGTGCTGATGGATAAACCAAGATGCAATGGGAGGAGGAGATATGAGAAGGTGTAATGGGGGTGACGATGGTTTATTCTGTCATGAGTGCTAGAAAAGTGATGAATTTCTCAGAGAGAGCTGGAGAACATGATGGAGTCCTTTTTAATCAAAATGAGAGAGAGAGAGAGAGAGAGAGAGAGTCCTTATGGGAAAGGGAAGAGGAAATAAGATAGGAATGGGAATAATGGTCTTCTGTGGCTACATTAGGATGAGAGGATTTCAAAAGAAACGGGAGATGAGAACATTCCCAAAGAGTGGTTGAGATGGGCCATTGATGAATGGAGATCATTAAGAACGGTATGGATGACATGTAAGGAGTGTTGACACAAAAAATGTCACTTTGCCTCTTCATACCCTTTCAAACATCAAGAAGCTACATGAAGTTGCATCTGATCACAACAGGCAATGCTACTTCAAGCATCAGATCTTGTCAGAATCATCCAAAAACTGCAAGATCTTTCAAAATAGCCATAAGAAGAATACACATGAAGTTTCGGGCCATTTCTAAATTATTTGGCCTAACTTCACTATTCCAGCAGCTGAATAGGGGCTCTTAGTAGCGGTGAAGCTAGAGACCTTGATTCACAAAAAAAAAAAGCACACAATTTGCCTCTAAATGCCACTAGAAGACTCTACATCAAATTCCAGGCCATTCCAACACTGTTTGGCCCAAAAAGCAAAACATCGAAGACATCAGATCTTCAATTAGAGCATACGGATGGCCTTAAAATACTTTCAAAAGGCTACATGTCAAATTTCTGGTCAAAGTCCAATGACATTTGGCCCTATATCAACTCTCAAACAGTAAAACAAAGCCTCTTGGCTGCAGAAACCACCGAGTCCATTACTCATAAAAAAAAGCGCATGCATGGTCTCAAAATACTTCCAAGGGACTACATGTCAAGTTTCAGGTCATTTTGACAACATTTGACCAGACTTTGACCTCCCGGGAGCTAAATCAGGCCTCCCAGCAACGGAGCCCCTCCACAGCGATGGAGTCCTTCCGCAACATGATTTCTAAATCGTAACTAATGTATCATTTTAAAATGATTCCAAGAGACTCCTTGTTAAATTTCAGGTCAATTGGACATCGTTTAACCATACATCAAAGCGCGGTTTCCTTGCGACAAAATCAACTCTATTGGCAACAAGAGCCCACACGGCTTAAAAACTCAAACACAAGCCTGTGGTTGGTCTTATTTATTGCCCATGAAGCTCTACCTCAAATTTCAGGTCATTCGGACATAATTTGACCCAGTTTTTACTTCTGACGGCAAATCGACACCTCCTCGGGACGAAGTCTTCGGTTTTCCTGAAAAATTAGAAAAAACTTTGCCCTCTGATCCACACAGCTTCTCATCAAGCTTTATGCAGGGAAATTATACCATAGATTGTACAAAAATATCAAAGAAGAATAAAGAGGAAAAAACCAGAAGACGGCAAAAAAACGACAACCAAAAGGGGCAAAGAGCTCATGGTCGCCGGTGACCATGGCCCTTGATTGCCGCAACCTTGGAAATCCTTGTAACTGAATTTTCGTTGAAAACCCATTTTTGGGTCCCTTTTTGTGTTTCGAGCTGTTTGGCCTCTATGATTATAGACACATAAAAGAGCCATCAAAGGCCATCAAAGAAATTAAGTGAAGATTGACATGTGATTACTACTTAGACCGGGTCAAAGCCATGCATTATATTAATCTACTTGAGAAGACCTTTCCAACGATATATGGCGAGTCACGATCCCATGGTTGAATGAAAAGTTACAGCCCGCCTCCATGAAGAAGCCACTCTCACGGAGGCATGCCCATTAGCACCCTACTCTCACGGAGGCATGCCTTACACCACCAAAGAGCATTCTGCCACCACCTCCATAAAGGAGTCACTTCCATAGAAGCATGCCCAATGGCACCTTGCCTCCATGGATGGGACACTTCTATGAAAAAGGTGCCCATAAGCACCCATCTCCATAAAGGAGTCACTTACTTGGAGGCATGCCCAATGGCACCTTGCCTCCACGGATGGGACACTACCATGAAAAAGGTGTCCATAAGTACCCTTCTCCATAAAGGAGTCACTTCCATGGAGGCATGCCCAATGGGGCACATTGCCTCCATGGATGGGACACTTCCATGAAAAAGGTGTCCATAGGCACCCATCTCCATAAAGGAGTCGTGCCCAATGGCACCTTACCTCCATGGATGGGACACTTCCATGAAAAAGGTGTCCATAAGCACCAACTTCCATAAAGTATCCACTTCCATGGAGGCATATCCAATGAGACCTTGCCTCCATGGATGGGATGCTTATATGAAAAAGGGTCCATTGACACCTAAAAATAACCCCTCTTTTATAATGGGGATGCAGCTACTACAGAGACAAGCTGTCCCCACCTCCTCAACTTCCTCGAAAGCAATGCCTCCTCGACTCTCGTGCACAAAGGCAAAGGCAAAGAGTAGTTGAAACGGTTCCCTACCTAAGCACGTTACTAGTAATCGCAAGGCAACCCTAAAATTGACGTAGCCGGAGCCCGAATAATTTCGCATCAACACGCGAATCCCAAAGCACAGGAGTTATTATGAAGAACGGCACCTCAGTTCATGATCCCACGGAAATATAGTCCGCAGGACAACCCCAATCTGGAATCCCGCTAGGGTAAAGGTCAATCTACCCCCACGGAGGCAGTCCTCACAAAGAGGCAACCATCATAAAGAGGCCCTCATGGAGATGGCCCTCCAGAGGCGATCTTCACGAAAGTTACCAGCCTACAAGACCCGTTGAGGGAGGGCAACGCCCTGCCTCCGCGGTTAACAGAGGTAGAAGGGCGAAAAGAAAGAAAGGTAGAGAAGAAAAGAAATTAACTTGCCCCCAGGAAGCCCCTCCTCTGCTTAAAACAAACGAAAAAAAAAAAAGGGGACGAAGGCAGGAAAGGTAAAAAGAAGACCAGTGCCCTCGCCTCAGAAAGGTTAATCTTCGATCATTGACAAAGGCAGAAGGAGAAAAACAAAGGAAAGGGCGACACGTGTAAAAAGGACTATAAAAGAAGGGGCGCCGATCCCAAGAAGGGGGGAGGAGGAGCGAGGAGGCTCCCTCAAGAGCCCTGACCTTTGTCTTTTAGTTTCCTGGTTCTCTTTGGAAAAGGGGCGCCGCGATTAGTCTCTAATCGACCGGGAGCTTAGTGTTAGCCCGGAATCTCCATCACTGTTTTCTTCTTTTCCTGAATAAAAAATCTAAACCCGGTCCCTCGTCTAGGTCGTGGATGTAGGCAATGCCGAACCACATAGATCTCATTGTCTCTTTTATCTCATAATGCATACAAACTTCTAAACCCCGCTAACTCCTGCATCACATTTCACATGAAGCAAAATATATTTCTTCTTACAGTGATTTTTCAAAAATCTAATTTTCAGCACACGAAATCCATTGATCTTCGACAACATCACGGATTCACAGTCAAAATCATGAGTTCGTCATCGGACGCTTCAAAATCGCTAACTGGCCAACCAAAAAAGCAAACTTTCTGCCCGACCGATCAAAAAATCGATAGGATAGATTGTATCGGCACACTAGTAGCAATTAATGTCTAAAATTGCATGATCATCTGACAACAATTGGCATAAAAAATTTACCAACGATCAAGGCTTCTTACATCGCATGTAGAATTCCAAAAGACGCAGCACGACCTACTGCTCTTCAAGTACTTTGCGGCCACTTAATGTGGTTAATGACCCATTTTATGACAAATTAATGTGGTTGATTACTCATTGTGGACAGCGCAATCAGAAGCCAAGGAGTAGGAATTACAAGTCAATTATGGCATTAAACCATATATATCCTCCCATCATGGAGTTTAAATGCAATTAAAGGCCTATAATTCTCCAACGGCTAATCAAAACTCAAGAAAAATGAACAAAAGGAGTTACAAAAATACAAATTTAAAAACATGTAATGTAAGACCCCGCCCCGAGAGTTTACGATTAGCACTAATTAAGTCGTGTGTTAGTTCTAAGTGAGATAAGTAGGTTTTTGTTTAAGTTGGGATTAGAATAGCTTTTATATAGTTTTGGGGAATTTTGAGAGCATTTTTTATTAGTGGGACCCTTCGGGGGTTCCTTTGTAGTGTCTTTGTGTGAGCATGGGGGGTTACTCGATATTCCGAAAATTTGTGTTTTAGTTCCGTTTGATTTATCTCGTTAACCTCTACAACCTTCGTGTTTACTCCGTCCCCGTTCGAGGCCTCAAAACCCTACTTTTCGAATGTCGAGGGAAAAAACAGGCTTTTTACACCAAATCTGGACACAAATTCCAATATTTTCGAAACCCGCGAAATATATACTTTCGGAAACTAGATTTTTCGAGAAACATTTCTTCTTTCTTCGTCGAACTCATCCGAGGCCCGGAAACCCATGTTCTAAACCCAACAAGTTTGGTTAGTGGGACCCACCTCCATTCTCTATATAAGGAAACCCACCTTCTCTTGTTCCCTTTTCTTGCTACTTTTCATTGTGGAAGGACTTGGCTCCAACCTAGGGTTTTCTCCTTGGTTCTTCTTGCTTTTCATCTTCAATCCACCACCACCCTTTGGCTAATGGAGAAAGGGACTCAATCATCGTCTTCCCCATCTTGAGGACTCTCCATTGATACCATTTGTAGAGGAAACCACCCGCTCCAAGGTTCATTTTGACCAAGCTCTTGCCATTAGAAGACCTTCCAAGTAAGCAATCCCCCTAATCTTTTAGATTTGTGTTTTCTTAGCCTTTGGGAGTTTCCATCTTCACTATTGCAAACTCCCTCTTTCTATTTCATGGTTTTGACTATTTATGCCACAACCCCGGAACGGGACCCCATTCTAATCTGGCGTTGCGGCGTGGCGGGTGAGAAAATTCCACCCCACACACGCTAATTAGTTTCCCACAGGTTTCCGCGATAAAGAATCCACGCGAATCACACATGTTTGATATATATGTGGAAGCATGTAGCAAACACTTAATTGAATCACTTTCAAGATGGAGTATATACATACGCATTCACATACTCATGTCAGAGGGAGAGAAACATCACTAGCATATCCATAAATTAAGTTAAAGTTTACATCATACCAACATCAAAGTTAAGTTTTACATGTTTCCCAAAAGAAGAAATAAGCCAACATTGTCTAATAACAAAGTCCCAAAATAAAAGTTGATTGATTCCCAAAATGTTACGCCTCTTGCCCCAACACAATGCCTATATGACATCGTTGGGTTGCCACTCTTGGCCAATAGGCTGCTCAACTATCACCTCCTCGTGTTCCTCCTCGGAGGCAACATTACTGATGCGTATTTTCCCGCAAGTATACGGTTGTCTCAAGTAATATAGACTATGGAAGTCCGAATATCGTTCCCACGAGGATCGTTACAAGGAAAATAACAATGATCTTTGAAAAGGAGTATCAACTCAAATATAGCTAACAAATTAATACAAATGAAAATAACAATAGAAACAAGAAACTAGATACTAACAAGGAAAATAAAAAAATGCAAACTAAAACAAAACTAGAACTAGATAACAAAGAAAAGTTACTAAAAACATGAGAACAAATCAAGAGCAATGTTAGTAACAAGTTAGTAACAAAGTTAATGACCAAAGAAAAATAACAAGGTTAATAAGAAAATAACAAGTGAAAGAAGGAGAATGAGTGGATGGAGATAAAGAAATATGCTAACATATTTTAAAATAAAAGATGGAATTTATGGTGTAAATAGAGAAATGGATTGTGAGAATTAAAACAAGTGAATAAGTATGTGAGAATGTGAATAGAATTAAACTAAAGTAAGTAAAACAAGAAACAAGCAATATTAATGGATGATTGAATCATCTAGAATCCACTAACTGACACTAATCCAACACTTATGCTCTTCTCATTTCCCAAAAAAAAAAACAATACTCAAATCTAATTGCAAATCAATGCTTAGATTTGGAAAATATAACTTTAAAGCTCTAAGATAGAAATTAACAATCTAATAGCTAAGATTTTCTTCCCTTCATAAAAGAAAAGATTCCTAATGACTATCTATCAAAAGTAAGCATAAACCATCAAAAGATATTAACTCCTAAGCATGATTTATCAAACCTAAGCATAGATAGTAAAAAGAATGCTAATAAAGAAACTAAGCATGGAAGGTTGCACAATGCAATGAAGAAAAATCTACTCTAACATATTAAGCACATAAACAAGGGAATTTAAAAGAAAGAGCATAAGCAAAAGGAATAGGATCAACTTAGCTTCACCTAGAAGATCCAATCAAAGGAATTAGCCACACATTGGAAAAGAAGCTTTCAAGTCCATTCCAAATCTTTAATTTTACAAGGCTTTCCTCACTTTCTCTCTACAATTTGCTCTCAATTACATGAATAGCTTAAGTAAAGAGGAGGAGGCTCTCCTTGCTTGTGTCTCTAATGCCTAGAGCTCCCTTCTTTATATAGAAACATTTGTCTTGCTCTCTTTTGGTTTCTTTCCAATGTGGGACTTCACAAGAATGGAAATATGAACATATGTATGTGATTCCCGTATTAGAAAACAGTGTCTGGATTGATATATGATTTTGACCCCCGAAACGTCCAAATTGGGAAAAATGTTGTGAAATATGATTTGTAGATCTTTAAACAAGCTTTCCAATGCTTCTGAGATCACCTCAATCGGACACCCGAGTAAAAAGATATGGTCAAAATACCAACCCAGGTCTATCATGTTCCTTCTTATTATTGGCCTAACTTTGTCATTTCTTCATCCAATTGCCTTCCAAACTTTTCCTAACTCTCTTTAATTCTTGAATCTCAACTTTAATCTTCAAATTAATCTTCAATTAACACCTACAAAGAGAAATTAATATAATTGAGAGTATGGAAGCCATTGGAATTCATATAAATGCATACAAATGACCATCTATAATGGAAAGATATGAGCAAAGATGATGGGGATGAACTTTATGATTTTTATGCTAAAAATAGTGTTTTGAGTTCTTTTATCTTTGAAAACTCATAAAATAATGCTATAAAAGTGTATCTTTCGTGAACTCATCACACCCCCAAACCTAAATTTTGCTAGTCCCGAGAAAAACAAAAGAAAACTAACTATATGCAGAAAATAATAAAAAGTCCTAACTCACTTTCGCAGGAATCGCGGCTGCACTTAGCTCGTGCAACAAGCCATTTAAACCCCTAAGTTTCCCCTAGTGGATGAGTTTTGTCTCGTGAGGGTTTTCAGCGAATAAATCCCACAAAATTCTTTTTATTGATATCCTCAGGTTTTTAGCAAGCTAATAAAAATTAGAGCAAGTTTAGAACACTATCCAATTGCTAAAAATCTTTCAATGATGCTCAAGTCCCGGAGTGTATTTGAGTGAGTTTAGCCAACACTTGCACAGTTTTGGGTTATGAGAAAACACAACTTTGATCACCTTCTCAATCCATTCGTTTTGACTTCAGCCTCACAGTCATACTCTCGGAAATAAAATTGCTTAGATTTTCTGACTTATCACTCTTATATGTGAATATTGGTAAGGCAAAAGCACTCACATATCTTTTGAGAACGAAGAATTTTTGGAAATTTTATCTCATGGAAAGAACAACCATTTAACTGAGGGTGAAAATGCTCACTCAACTTCTCACTTGTTTAACATCCTAACTTTTCCTGAAATCCAATAGGTCTTTTATTGGTTGTAATGAGGTTAGGGGAAAGGGTTTGATAAAAATATGGAAAATGAGGTTTTAGGGTTTCTGAGAAAGTAAGGTCTTAAGTTTTCTTTGAAGGATTTTTCTTTGATTCGTCTTCAGCCCCCCCCTTTTTTTTTTTCTTTTTCTTTTTCTTCTCTTTTTTTTTTCTTCTTCTCGTGAATTTGAACTTTCCTCCTTTTTTTTTTTTTTTTTTTAGAACTTTTTCCTGGATAGATCATGTGAAGTATCAACAATACACACTTCCTTCTTTCTTCATCTTTTCCTAACTCTTCTCAAAAACAATGGGATGAAGGCTTTTTATTTGGGTGTAGAGGCTTTGGGAATTTTTAAGGAAAAATGCATAAAGGATAAAGGTTCAAAAAGGGTTACTATGGAAATATTTTTATGGGTAGGTTTTTTAATGGCCATGGGGTTTTAATTTTCGATTGCCTATTATCACTTTACCAGGTCCAGAAAGGTGCTCACAAGCTACAAGTCAAGGTTAGTTCGCAATTTTGATGATGCCCTCAATGGTTGGAAAAAATGCACTAATGAGATAAAAGAAATGTGTTGAAAACTACGAGTTTGAGTAGCTCTTCATTCTACTCGGAATTAGCGCAGAAGAGTCCTTACCTTGGAGGAATAGAAAAGCTCTACACTCAATTGGTTTAGTCTCCACTAGTGATTTGTCAGGGTCGCTCAGATGTGTCCACTCTTCACTTGGACTATACTCATGTGGCTAAATGTGCAAGAATTTGTCCAAGACTTGACTTTGTGACACTTTTTTTTTTTTTTTTTATAGGATTTGGATAGTATGCTAAACTAAGATTTCAAAACTTATTAACAAGCTAAAATCCTATGGAAAATTTTGGATTTTTTATTTTTATTATTTTTTTTATTTTGGGTTTTTTTTTTTTTTTTTTTTTGAAAAATTTTTGATTGATTTTTTTTTTTAACTAAATATTTACAGGCAAATACATGTGTGCAATGTAGTGCCACACCCCCAAACCTAAACTAAACATTGTCCTCAATGATATGCAATGCGAAATGTGAAATGATAAATGGACAAGGAAATAAATCGGAATGCCTTACCATGGGGTGATACCAAAAATGAATATTGGGATGCCTACTAATCAGCACTAAGTTTCACCCGATGTGACCCTGAAAATTACTTATGCAACATACACAGGGTCCTGAAGAATGGTCTCTTCGACATCCTTGCCCTTAAGTTCCAGAAAAGGTTTCAACCTCTGGCCATTGAATTTAAAAACATCCCCATTCTTTAGATTCTCAATCTCAACTGCCCCATGAAAATAGACAGTGCGCACAATGAAGGGTCCAGTCCAACGGGATCTCAGTTTTCCTGGAAAGAGATGTAGGCGAGAATTATACAGAAGAACTTTCATGCCTGGTTCAAAGGATTTCCTCAAAATAGTTTGATCATGGTTTTTTTTCATCCGATCCTTATAAATCTTGGCATTCTCATAGGCATCATTTCTAAGTTCCTCCAGCTCATTGAGATGCAACTTGCGTAGGTTACCAGCTTTAAGCAAATCAAAATTGAACATTTTGATGGCCCAGTAAGCATTATGCTCCAATTCTACCAGCAAATGACAAGCTTTCCCAAAGACCAATCGATACGGAGACATTTCAATTGGGGTCTTATAGGCAGTTCGATAAGCCCATAAAGCGTCTGTCAATCTAAAAGACCAATCTTTCCGGGTAGGATTGACTGTCTTTTCCAAAATTTGCTTTATTTGCCTATTGGACACTTCCACCTGTCCGCTAGTCTGTGGGTGATACGGAGTGGCAACCTTATGAGTGATAGAATATTTTTTCATGAGATTCTCGAAGGTGCTATTACAAAAATGACTCCCACCATCACTGATAATTGCCCTGGGGGTACCAAATCTAGAGAAGATGTTTTCTTTAATAAATTTGATAACCACGTGACGATCATTCGTTCTGATTGGAATCGCCTCTATCCATTTGGAAACATAATCTACAGCAAGCAAAATATATAAGTTGCCGAAGGAACTGGGAAATGGACCCATGAAGTCTATGCCCCGAACATAAAAAATTTCCACAATAAGCATCGGATTCAAAGGCATCATGTTCCTCCGTGTGATTCTGCCTAATTTCTGACAACGCTCACAGTGCAAACAAAAGGTGTGACAATCCTTGAAAAGGGTGGGCCAGTAAAATCCGCATTGCAACACCTTTGCTGCGGTCTTCTTAGAACTAAAATGCCCACCACAGGCGTGGTCGTGGCAGAAGGATATCACACTTAAATAGTCATCTTCCGGAATGCATCTCCTACTGATCTGGTCCGGACAGTACTTGAATAGATATGGGTCATCAAAGAAGAAATGCTTAACCTCAGACAAAAACTTAGAGCTATCCTGTTTGGACCAGTGATCGGGCATCTGTCCAGTAACCAAATAGTTAACAATATCCGCAAACCAAGGGAAATGGGAGACACTCAGCAACTGTTCATCCGGAAAACTCTCACTCAATGGGATGCTCTCATGCTCGGGGTCAGTAGGTAATCGGGAGAGATGGTCAGCTACAACATTTTCAGAACCTTTCTTGTCTCGAATCTCAAGGTCAAACTCTTGTAACAATAGAATCCACCTAATCAGACGGGCTTTTGCATCTTTTTTCATCAATAGGTACCTAAGGGCCGAATGATCGGTGTAAACTATGACCTTAGACCCAATCAGGTAGGGTCTAAACTTTTCCAAGGCAAAGATGACAGCTAACAGCTCTTTCTCTGTGGTTGTGTAATTCAGCTGAGCGTCATTCAATGTCCTACTGGCATAATATATGACATGGGGCAATTTGTTCACTCTCTGTCCTAGCACAGCCCCAAGAGCATGGTCTGAAGCATCACACATGAGTTCGAAGGGAATTGTCCAATCAGGTGGCTTTATTATTGGGGTAGAGGTCAACTCCTTTTTCAATTGTTCAAATGCTTGTAGGCAAGGTTCATTGAAGACAAAAGGCACATCCTTTGATAGCAGATTGCACAAGGGTGCAGCTATCTTGCTAAAATTCTTAATGAACCGTCTATAAAAACCTGCATGACCCAAGAAAGATCTGATATTCTTCACTGTTTTTGGCAGTGGCAGGTTGGAAATGAGATCAATTTTAGCCTTGTCGACCTCGATACCGTTCTCAGAAATAAGATGTGGAGACATTACCTCTACGGAGAGACGTTCGAAGTCCACTCCGACCACCGCAGCTTACAATACTTGTTTTCCCAGAAAGAATTGAACATGAGGTAGAGAAGATGGATGGAATATATCAAGGGCTATGATTTTCCGATCAAGTATCACCCTGGGAAGGCAAACGTAGTAGCCGATGCCTTGAGTAGGAAGTCAGCAAGCTTGGCAAGTCTAAGGGTTACTTGCTTCTTTTAACAGTTTGAAGAGTTGGGTGTAGAGTGTCAACCTCTAAGGAAGGGAGTAATGTTAGCCAACATGTCAGTGTCTGAGCCCTCATTCATTCGGAAGATCAAGGATGACCAATTGCAAGATCTAGAGTTGGCCAAGATTTTAGGGCACATAGCAGAACGCCCTGATTTTCATATTGTGGATGGAATCTTATACTATCGTAATTGTCTATGCGTGCACAACATCGAAGATTTAAAGAATGACATCGTGACAGAGGCTCACAGTACGAAGTATTCCATGCATCTGGGTAGCACGAAGATGTATCAGAACTTGAAGGGCAGATTTTGGTGGAACAACTTGAAAAGGGAAATAACAGCTTTTGTTTCCTGTCGTATGACATGTCAGTTGGTGAAGGCAGAGCATCAGAAACCTCCAGGGTTGTTGCAACCATTAGAGATCCCGGAATGGAAGTGGGAACATATCACCATGGATTTTATTTCGGGACTACCCAGAACTAGAAAAGGGAATAATGCCATATGGGTCATAGTGGATCGACTCACTAAGTCAGCACACTTTATTCCCATGAAGACCGGAGAGAAAATGAAAATGTTACCTCTCACGGAGTTGTTTGTCAACGAAATTGTCAGCTGTCATGGATAGCCAATCTCCATTACTTCGGACAGAGATAGCAGATTCATCCCAAGATTTTGGAAGACACTGCATGAGTCTATGGGTACGAAGCTACAATTCAGCACAGTATCACCCACAAACAGATGGTTAGTCAGAAAGAACAATTCAGACCCTTGAGGATATGCTTCGAGCGTGTGTGTTAGATTTCCAGACTCAATGGGATGAGACCCTACCGCTTTGCGAGTTCGCCTACAACAACAGTTACCATTCGAGCATTGGAATGGAGCCTCTAGAGGCATTGTATGACAAAAGATGCAGGACTCTAGTTTGTTGGGAAGAAGTAGGTGTTCGCAGTTTCCATGGACCGACTATAGTGAGTGAGACTAGTGACAAAGTCAAGTTGATCCAAGAACGTCTGAAGGCAGCCAGGAGTAGACAGAAGAGCTATGCAGACTCTCACTGAAGAGACTTACAGTTCAAGGAAGGAGATAAAGTCTTCTTGAAAGTGTCACCTACTAGAGGAACTCTGAGATTTGGGCAGAAAGACAAGCTATCATGGAGATACATTGGACCCTATGATATTGTGAGCAAGGTTGGTGACGTGGCTTATAGATTAGCTTTACCACCTGAGCTTTCCGGCGTACACAATGTATTCCATGTGTCTATGTTGAAGAAGTATGTCCGCGATCCATTGCATGTACTCCGTCATGAACCATTGGAGATCAGAAAAGATGCCACCTATGTTGAGAAACCTATCCAGATCATTGATACAAAGGAACAAGAGCTGAGAATACGGACCATTCACTGGGTGAAGGTGCTTTAGGAAAATCACGGACCTGAAGAGGGAATGTGGGAATTATGTGATCCAATTCAGAAGAAGTATCTGCACCTACTACCCGAGGTTAATCATTATGTTTCATTTGGAGGACCAAATGCCCTAAGGGGTGGAGGATGTAAGACCCCGCCCCTAGAGTTTCCGATTAGTGCTAATTAAGACATGCTTTAGTTATAAGTGAGATTAGTGAATTTTGGTTAAGTGTGGATTAGAATAGCTCTTTTATAGCTTTAGATCATTTTGGGAACTCTTTTGATTTAGTGGGACCCTTTGGGGGTTCCTCTATCGTGTTTTGTGTGATTTTGGGATTTATTTGATACTCGAAAAAATCTGTATTTGGTCCCGTTTAATTTATTTTATTATTCCTGACAACTTTCGTATTTGCCCCGTTTTCGTTTGAGACCTTTAGACCCTACTTTGCTAATGATAGGGGTAAAACAGTCTTTTGCACAAAAAAAAAAATCTAGACACTATTTTCAATGTTCCAAAACCCATAATATATATACTTTTTAGAAATTAGAAATTTCGACGAACAATTCTTCCTTCTTCATCGAGTTCGTTCGAAGCCCGGAAATGCATGTTTTAGACCAGACAAGATTCTTTAGTGGTGGGATCCACCCCCACTTTCTATAAAAGGAGGAGCCTTCTTCTCTCCTTCCTTTTTCTTATAACTTTCCATTGATAAGATAGTGAGTTCCAGCTCTAGGGTTTCTTGCCCTTTCTCCTTGCTTCTTCATCTTCAAGCTCTCATCGAGCCATTGCTAAAGGGAAAATGGAGGCTACAATCTTCTTCCTCACCTTGAGAGCCTTCCATTGATGCAATTTTTAGAGAAATCCACCTCCTCTAGAGTTCATTTTGAACTACCTTCTCCCATTCGAGAACCTTCCAAGTAAGTTTTTCTTTCCATCTCTTAGATATGTGTTTTTATAGCCATGGAGAAGCTCCATCTCCATTATTGGAAGCTCTCTCTTCCTATTCCTTGATTTGCCATTTTAGGGTTTGTAATGGATGTCATTTTTGGGGGTTTTGTGTAGATCTTTGATTTTGAGCTTGGGAGTGGTGATTAGGAGCTCATTAGCTGATTTGGAGCCAAGGCAAGTGGTTGAATGGATTGATTTGAATGCTTTCTCATTTCATGGAAAAACATGGGTTTTATGGTTTAATCCTCTCTTATGTTTATATAGTTTATAAGGTCTTTTGAAATATGCATGTGGTTGGATTATTCCTTCTTGAATATTTTCTTAAGAATGTATACTTTTATTTGCTAAAGTTGTTTTGTCATTTACCTAATTAATGATGGATGTTGTTGCAATAAATGAGCTTGGAAATGAATGGGAGTTAATGGTTTGGAGGTTTGTTGTTGGAGGTGTAAAAGTGGTTGTTGGAAGGCAAAAAGGGAAGCAAATGATTGTGGGAAAATATGGTTACAAAGGAGGTATGAGAAATGGAAAAGAATGGAACTAGGACAGCACAGAACTTCAGTTTCTAAAGCAGTTCGCTCGAGGGAACCCACATTCGCTCGAGCAAACCCCTTCCAGAACATGGTTGGCTCGAGCAAACCTCCAGGCTCGCTCGAGCGACCCATTGTACGCTCGAGCGACCCCCTTCCAGAGACTCCTTCGTTTGAGCCACTCTTCCAGTTCACTCGAACCTTCTTGACTTGGAGTAGTTCGCTCGAGCGAACTCAACTTCGTTCGAGCGAACCCCTCACAGAACTTTGGTCGCTCGAGCCTCCCCATTCTTCGCTTGAGCCCACCTGATACGAACCAGTCCGCTCGAGCAAACTCCCAGTCTGCTCGAGCGAACTGTACAGAATTCCTGGGTCTTTCCTATTGTTTTCAGACATGGTATTTTAAGGTTTGGGTGGGTTGTTTTGATGCCCTACTACCTTGGAAAGACCTAGGGGATGACATAAGGAGATCGACTTGGAAAGAAACCCCACTTCGGAAATGTATTGGGAATTGTGGATTTATCAAACTGTATAAGGAAACTTGGGATCTCTATCATCATTCGAGTACCATGCCAAGAGCAATAATAGACATACAAGACCTTTATACATATTGTGTGAATACGGAAGCCCCAATACATAGTCCGTGATTGTATAAGGATTCATCGTACTGTTTTATTCGGATTATACTTGTACTAACCCGATTTTACCCGATATCACCAGTTTTGTCTCATACTATGGATTTATGCATTTGACATGTCTTGCCAGCCCGTTTATACATGAAAGGATAATGACGTGAAATGTGTGCCTATGAGCACCATGCCCCGCCTGCTTGAGTGTTTTATACTGATATAGTTTTGTAAATGTTTTGATTTCTCATGTAACCTATGCGTCGGCACCACTAAGCTTGGACGTCCTTGTCAGTCTGATCAATTGGCTTGGGCCTCCCCCTCGTGCTCCCGCCAGTTGCAACTTGGATTCTGTCTTGCCCCGTTACCCGGTTCTGCGGCCGTGGTTTTGTCTAGTTATATGTATATGTATATATTGTTGGTTCTCGTCACTTCGCGTGTTCGAGCCCAACGCACTGAATGTGCTCTCATCACATTAGTGATAGAGAGGATTTAGCTTTAGTGTGGTTGTCATCTTGCTAGTTCCCTGTTCTTTGATATCCTGCATGTTTTATCATATATATGCATTTTGATAAATGATATATCTTGTTTTACGAAAATAAATGTTTGGATAGATTTTAATGTCTTTTCAATTTATCTTTCGATTTCTATTATTGTGATATATATTTACCCACCTGCCAGACCGTCGTGTCTGACCCATTTTTGTGGTACTCAGGTCCAGTCCCCGTTATTGCTTTTGAGGAGGAGCCAAAGGAGGCGGTCGGTGAACCGCAGCGCTTAGTAGAGTGGCATGCCGACAATGTCGTTTAGACATTGGATCGAGCTAAGAGTTGTGTAACATTTTGCAAGTTTATAGAATGACAATTGATTTACACTTTTGGTTGTACTGGCCTCTGTTGGCCATTAATTTCGGGGAAATGTTAATTTAACTGATCTTTTGTATAAACATTTAACTTGATATTTTCGGAACGCCAATGTGGCCATTGCTCACTCTGACGTTATGTCATTAAATACGTTTATTAGTCTTGCATTGTGGAATGAGTTATCGATTTGATTTGCTGCACGCTTCCGTACTAATGTAAATGTTTTGTGAGTGTGTGTGAAATCCTTTCTGCGGAAACCTGTGGGAAATTAAGTGAGTGTATATTCATATGTTCATTGTCGTAACCACACATTAACACAATTCATGTATGTTTATCATCATTTGCGGGCCCGGATCTCGGTCCGGGGTCGCGACAGTCTGGTATCAGAGCCAGACATGTTTCAGGCAATTAAAAGAAACTAGAAATCCTAAGGACGTGGCGAGGATTCATTAGACTTTTCGTTAGTTAGACTGGTGTGAGCAATGTGTGACCCTTATATGATTTTCATGTGCTAACAACTTGTTTTGCGGTGATATGCCACCTCGTAAAAGACCCGTAATCGACAATCCCACCTTAAGCAATAGTGAGCATATAAGACCACTTGAGAATGGTACTCCTGATCCAACCATGCAGAATCAGTTTCAGCAAACGATTACAACCGACAAGTCATAAGTCAAACGGTCATGAAAATGAAGTCGAAAATGAGTAAAACCGAACAATAAAAGTAAATCGGGTACATTCAGGCGAATCCAAGTCTAACGTTAAATTTCCAAATACGTGTCCCATTGACATGGTGAGACCGCACCATTTGGTTGAGAATATGCACTTAGAACTCGAATGTCAGGTTTTCTTAATTCTTAGTACTCCCGAAGTTAAGCGACATCCTAAGCTTCTAACTGCACACGTCAATTTTATTAAGTCCTAGCATGTCTCCGGGTTAGGCCCCCCTAGGGGTTCCTTTCTTTTATCCATAAATCTAAGATTAATTTGAGTGTGACTTAGGGCCAAGGAAATCCAATGCTAAAATCCAAACTAAGCCCCGCAATCACCCTAAGAAAACTGGCCTCTCTGGGTGGCTCGCTCGACCTAGCAAAACTTTGGTCGAGCGAACTGCCCTTCTGTCCCAGAGATTGATGGACTCGTCTTTTTTCTTCTTGCCTTCCACCGACCCAGGTCCACCGGGGTGCGGCGGGGTGAAGAGAAAAAAAAGAGCAAGCATCAACATTTTTGTATAGTTATACCAGATTTTCTATTCTACTTGGAATTTGAAATGGTGATCCGAGATTCACCTTCACAAGTAGAAAGGAAATCAAACTTTTTTTCTAACTTTCCATTGCACATATATTTACAGAAAGAGACAAGATTTTAAAATGCCATGAGAGGCGATTTTATTTAGTTTGCCGTGAAAGGTAGTTTTGTGCCGTAGAAGGCGATTTTGCCGTGAAAGGCGATTTACAAATCTCATCAATGATGAAAGACAAGAATTGTGATTTTTTTTTGTCTCTTTAAAAATACAAAGTACAATAGAGAAGAAAGAAAGAGGGATCTGACTTCTCAGGAGATTATGGGGACTTGTTCAGATCGACGGTCGCGAGTCATGTATGGACTCCGCCATCGTCCTTCAGATGAGAACACTTGATGCTTTAGTTAACTTGATTTGGCTTGGACCTCGGATTTTTAGAGGACAAAGACCAAGGGAAGGTCCTATATCCAATAAAAAACCAAGTAGACGGGCTGAAAAGCCGCTTCTAGGCCATGTTGGATAGAAGAAGAGAGGAAACCTTGGGGGGGGTGGCCCTCCAAGGGACTTCGGTCACCTTGTAGTGCTTGCAGCAGAGTTTCTTCAAGGCAAGAGAGCTTCTTTTTGTGCAGAGATTTCTAGGACAATTTCTTCAGAGCTCTTCAGATGATTTTTCGAACCCTTTCCCTTTGGAATGTCCGCCTATTTATAGGCTTTTGGTGGCCATTAAGAAGGTTTATGGGCATTAATGATATTAATGCTCCATGATGGGAGGAGTTACAAGATTTAATTTCATAATTTTTTAACTCCTTTTTCTTGGATTTTGATTGGTTGATGGAGAATAATGGGCATTTAATCTCCATGATGATGGGAGTTTCATGATTAATTACCATGATTAATCCCCATAATGATAGGAGTTATATGGTTAATTGTCATGATTAATTGGACTTGTAACTCCCATTTGCTTGCTTCTGATTGGGCCGTCCAAAATAATGAGTTAATGACCCTAATAAGTTGTCATAAAAAGGTCATTTAACTTCATTAATTGGCCGCCGAGTCGCTTGAAAAGTCGCGCGCTGCACTGCGTCTTTTGGAATTCTTCTTGCGATGATCATCGATGGATCCACATGTTATTTGATGTCGGATGATGATGTGAATTCAGACATTGGTTGATACCAATGGGCCGGCAACATCTGTCCAGTCGATTTCACGATCGGTCGGGCAGAAAGTGTGCTTTCTTGGTCGGCCGGTTGCCGGTTTCGGAGTGTTCGATGATGATCAAATGATTTCAATGGAGGATCTGTGATGTTGACAAAGATTGACGGATATCATGCCTAAAAAATCAGATTTTAAGAAAATCACAGGGGCCAATCATCGCGAAATGCGAAAAGAATAGGAAAAACGGACGTTTCGCTGGAAATCCAGCGACCCGGACTTCAAGGGTCGCCGGCGACCATGGACCCATGGTCTCCGGAGACCATGGGGCCGGCGACCTTGGGCCATGGTCGCCGGCGACCATGGGCCAAGGTCACTGGTGACCATAGGGCTTTGGCCCCCTTTTCGGTCGCCGTTCGGTCATTGTTTCTTCGCCGTTTTTCGGGCTTTTTCGCTTCTGTTTTCTCCTGTATTTTTCTTTGAAATTTCTCCTCATTTATTGGCTTGATTCCACTGAAGAAAACCCATCGAGAAGTCATGGAAATCAGAGCACAAAGTTTCCTATTTTTGGAAAAGCCAAAGACTTTGTAACCGATTTTCCGCCAAGAGTTGAAACTAGGCCAAACGATGTCGGAATGAACTGAAATTTGAGGTGGAGCTTCTTGAACATTAGATAGGACCAACCATGGGCTTTTATTTGAGCTTTGAAGCCGTTTGGGGTCCCGTCGATGCTAGACTTGATTTCACCGTACGAAAGATGTCGAGCTTTGATGTACAGTCATCCGAAGTCCGATTGACCTGAAATTTGACAGGGACCCTATTGGAGTCATTTTGAGATGATCCATTAGCTCCGATTTGGATGCCATGGTCCCGGAGAGCTTCGCCGCCGGTAGGCTTGATTTTACTTCGGAGCGTCAAAACCGGGTCCAACGTTGTCGGAATGACCTGAAATTTGATGTGCAGCCCTTTGGAAGCATGTAGAAGCTACTCATGTGCTTTGTTTGATGAATGGTGGCATTGAAGGTTCTCACCACTGAGAGACTTGATTTCGCCTTTCGAGAGTTGATGGAGGGTCAAACGGTGTCGGTTTGACTTGAAATTTGGCGTGGAGCCTTTTGGAGGTATTTTGAGACCATCCATAGGCTCCGATCAAAGATTTGATGTCTTCAACACTGTCGCGGCCGGGAGCGCCCGCTTAGCTGTTGGAGGATAAAAGTTAGGCCAAATGGTGTCGAAATGGGGCGAAACTTCATGTGTACCTCTTTTTTGGCTATTTTGAAAGATCTTGCAGTTTTTGTTTGATTTTGACAAGATCTGATGCTCGAAGCAGCTTTGCCTGTTTGTAGTAGGATGCGGCTCCATGTAGCTTTTGATGTTGAGGAGGCAAAGTGACTTTTTTTGGTGTCAACAAATGCCCCCTTGAGGTACAGCGATGAATCGCGTAGTTTTTGCAGTCGATGTGCCTCGAAGAAAACTTTGAAGGAGAACTTCTGACTTGACCAAGAGTCTCTGAGCATTTTTCTTTTTGATAGAATAGCCTTTTGAGTTTCCAAGGGGATTTTATGGCAATGAGAGAGATCACGTACCATCTCAAGGCAAAATTTTGAAAGTGACATTTGGATTGGGTTTTTGGGTTTTGGATTTTCCTTTTTGACCTTGTGGACCTATAGGCTTTGTGTGGCGCATCAGGCGGTCAAGAAAGGTTATTTTTGGTTTTTGACCTTGTGACCTAACAAGCTGTATGTGGCGAGTTAGGGGGTCGGATTTTGGATTTTGATTTTGGTCTTGTGACCTAACAAGCTGTATGTGGCAAGTTAGGGGACCATGGTTTGGATTTTGGTCACTCTTTGGGACAAGCTTGGGTCCATTGGAGTGGTTTGGGTTTTTGTGGAATGTCAATTTCAAGGTTTTGGCTTAAGTTTGTTCATGAGGTGGGATGCTTTGGATTTTTGGAAACTCATGAGGGTTGGATTTTTTTTATTTTTATTTTTATGGTCCAATCAACTCAAGGGAGGCATGGAACCATTTTTGTATGCTCTTGGTAAGAGGATTTTGACTAAAAGCCACTTTTAGTGCCTAGGTGGTCAAACCTGGCTCGTGTGGGCTAGCCCATGGGACCTTAAGATTTAAAGATGGCTTAGATCTCATGTGGTGTCATTTTTGTAAAGAATATCTTAAAATATTCTTACTTGGAGAGAATCTCTCAAGTTTCCTTGATTTTGGGAGAGATTTTCTCAAAGTATCTTTCTTTTTGTGAGAAAGTTTCTCATAATCCCTCTCTTTTTGAAGAGAATTTCTCAAAAGATCTCCTCATTGGGAAAGAATATCCCATGATCCTTTTCTTTTAGGAAGTTTGCTAATTTGTAGCACTTACCTCCTTTCTTTTCTCATCCTTTCCTCTTTTGGTTTGCTCTCTTCTATAAAAGCAAGGGGAGGTTGGATCTCTTAATCTTATTGCCTTATTTTTGCAAAAGTCTCCAAGAGTGCTGCAAGATAAAAAAATTCTCCTTCTTCTTCAAGGAACTTCAAGCTCTTTCTTCTTCTTCTCCATCAATAGCTTCAAGTAAGTTTCTTTTTTTCTTAAGAAACCCCATGTAGGAATAGAAAAAGGTTTTCTTTCTTTTCTTTTCTTTTCTTTTCTTTTTCTTTCTCTTCTTTTTTTTTCTTTTCCACGTGCATTCTTTTTTCTCTTTTTTTTTTTCACACGTTTTTCTTCCCTTTTTTTTTCTTTCTTTCTTTTTTTTTTCTCTCCTTCTTTTTATTTATTTATTTTCTTTCACGGTTTCTCTTTTCTTTTTTTTTTACCGTGGCTTTTTTTTTCTTTCCTTTTTTTCTCTCTTTTTTTTTTCTCACGGTTTCTCTTTTTTTTTTTTTTTACCGTGTGTTTTTTTTTTCTTCTTCTTTTTTTTTTTTCTATCTCTTTTTTTGTTTTGTGTGGCCGTAAGGACAAGACCGTACGGCCACGTGGCATGTGGGTGATTTTATTTTTTTTTGTTATTTGAAAAAAGAAACTTTCTTCCTCTTTTCTTTCCTTTTTTTTTCCGGATTTCGAGGCGCACATGCATGACAACTTTCCTTCTATACATTTTTTCTTTTTAGAAAATAGAATTGGAAGTGTGATAGTGCACACCTGGAAATCTTTTCGCAAGTCTTAAGACTTGGAGCTCGCAGCAATGTTGAGCCCTTTCTTGGTCTTGCGGGGATTTTCTGAGGAGCTTTGCAAGTTTTGGATTCTAGAGCTCGCAGCAATGTTGAGCCCTTTTCCAGTCTTGCGGATATTTGAGAAGCTTTGGTTTGATCTCGCAGCAATGTTTGAGTTCAAGCCTTCTTCGAAAATTTTCCATTGATTATGAGCTTACAGCGATGTTGAGCCCATTTTCAAGCCCCTATTTCGTTCGGGGTGTTTTCCTTTTCTTCGGAATTGCCCTGGAACCATGCCAAAATTTCGCTAGAATTTTTTAGAAAAATTCTGTCATTTTGATGATTGATCTTTTTTTTTTCATCCTTTGCAGGTAGTTCCTCCAGAACAAACAAGGGTAAGGAGCTTGTCATTGATTTGCCTCGCCAGTCTACCAGATCCTCTAATGTGGCCGTACAGCAGGCCTGGGAAGAGGTTCAGTATGTCGAAAGGAACTTGGAAGAGTGTGACTCGCTCAACCGAGATGAGATGAGGCAACGTTTGATTGCCCTCAAGGATGAGGAGTATTATAAGATTATGGTAAGCAACCGTCCCTGGGTCACGGACGATCAGAGCATTGTGCCCAAGCCTACCTTCTTCTTTGGTGATGTCGTCCCCGACGATTCAACATACCAAAGGAGATGTTTTCAATTCTTTTTCATAGTTGATGGTGAAAAGAGAACCGTTTCTACCCGGTCGACCTTTGATCGGACTATCTCGATCATGAGCCTTTCCTCCACATGCTCGAAGAGGGAAGATCCTCCAAGCTGGGTGAAGAGGACAAATGTGATCAAGACCGGGGTTTTTGTTGGCAGCCCTTCTGGTTTTGCAGAGAAGTCACCTGGCCGTATGGACATTTTTATGCCGGCCAGAGGCTACCAAGGCTCAGACCATCCTTCGGTCGATTTGAGACCGGTGGGCCTTGGCATTTTCAAGGGTGATGACAACAATTGGGTGAAGTCTTTTCGACTTCGCGGCCGTTTCAGCGCTGACTCGAGTTGGGAGTCGTGGACTGATCACATCCTGCAGGTTGGCGGTGCCATTCTGAAGGAGGCCGAGATTTTTTATGCGGTTCGCGCTTTTCGGCAAACCATGGTTTTCTCCGATGAGGCCTTCATGGCCATGATGGAGTCATTCCTTCCACAAACCAACACCTTCATTGTCACGAACGGTGATATTGGTTTCTCTTTAAAGGAACTGAGTGCCATCACTGGGCTGCCTATCCTCGGCAATCTCTATGAGGAGTTCATGCCTATCGACGGCGTCCTTGAGGAGCAGTCTGAGGAGTTCAGGCTTTTGTACTTTCAGCTCGTCGCCTTCTACGACTTTTTGAAGGAGAAGGAGGGCTCGAAAGTCCGGTGTAGGAGTTGGAAGAGTGGTAGCCTTTTGTCTTCCAACTTCTTTGACAACGGGGAGTCTTCTGAGAGCGGGGACCCAGGAAGCAAGGGCTAAGAACCCGGATTCGAAGGAGATCTCCACCATGCGAGAGAATTTGATGGAATTCTTTGCAGACACAGACGTCATTCATTCTGACATTGCGCTGCGGAGAGATCTCGCTGTTTACCTCACTTATTGGCTAGGTGAGGCTATTTTTACTGGAGGAGATGGTATGCACATCAGGCCGCATTGCATTTTTCCGGCTTGTCAGATGGCGTTTGGAGAGCAGCTTGCTTTGGTGCCTGCTCTTTACTCCCATTTGTGCACTGAACTGCAGGCTGCTGCTTTTTTGGTTCGGCTTGGGCTTCCCATGAGTAGGGTATTTTCAGCCCACATTTTCTATTCGTGGTATGTATACCACTGTCTCAGTTTCCACCGATTGGATGCTGCTCAAGACGATGGCCCGTTTATGATTCGGTTGGCTAGAGGGAAGCCTGTTTCCGAATCTCTTTTATCTGCCCGCTTGAGGATCCAACGATTCTGGGACGTCGAGATGGGGCAGTCTTCAGTGAAGCTTTCTCTGGGCTTGCGGAAGAAGGCTTTTCATTTTGGTGTCTCCCGAGATTCCACCAGGGCAGGGTCGGGGAGACACTATTCTTTGACAAATGCGGAGAGGAGTTGGCTTTTTAACATACGTGTTGGCACGATGGTGTACCGTAGACATCTTTTCGTTGACATCCAGCCGTATGTTCCCTTGCATTTTCCCATGCAGTTGGGCTTCTCTCAAGGCGTTGTTGGAGTGCCTTCGAGCAAGGTGAAGCGTTTTGGAGGTCTGCAGGACGGGAGGAATGCATGGGCTTTTTATAGCGCGGAAGACACTACTGCTATGATTCCTTATCCTGAGTCGCCCACTTTCCGAACTGCTGGCTTCACGAAATGGTTTGTGGAGAGCCTTTCAGTGTACCGGGGACTTTCCAAGAAGGAGCTTGATGTAAAGCAGTCTTCCGGGAAGGGTCTTGGGAAGTCAAATGGCGTCCGCCGAGAAGAAGTTCTGGCTTTCCTTTCTGGAGACAAGCACAAAACAGGTTTTCTCAAGGACCAGGACGTCATCAGATCAGGAGCTGCACAAGAGATTCCTGATGAGGTCTTGGAACAGCTCGCAGAGGAGGAGGCTGAGGTCGCTGCTTGGATACAAGCCGAGCGAGCAAGGGCTTCCATGGAGTCTACCGGCAAGAGCAGACCATCCAGTGAGGACTCTGGCGAGAGGCCCGATTTCGATGGTGGGGCAGGTACTTCCAGCAATTCGTCCCGTAGGAGCAAGAGGATAAGAGGATAGCGTCGAAGTCAGAGACGGCACATAAACTCTCCTGATCTGGAAATTCCTTCCACCATTGTTGAGGAGGCATCAGGGGATGATGATGAGCCTCCTGAAAAGAGGAGCCGAGAGGAAGAGACCATTGATGATGGTATGCTTTTCCTTTTTCTCTTTCCGTTTCCTTTCTTTCATGAGAGCTTTTGTTTTGGTCTACTGCTTTCTTTCTTTTGGTAGAAGATGATGGTTTGATGATGCCTGAGGTTCCGGCCGACTCGGCGGTGACGGATCTGATTGTGGCATCTGAGGAAGAACCCAGAGATTATGAAGTAGATCCAGAATCTCCTCCTGGTATGACTTCTTTTTTCTCTTCTCTTTTTCTTTACCGCCATTTGCTGACATATATTTTTTGTTTCTTGCCAGCTGACTCACCAGAAGATTCCGACGACTTTGAGCCATCCGTGGATGCAACTTTTGATGATGCTTCGGATGAGCTCATGGAGGCAAAAAGCATTCCGCCAATTGTCGAAGAAGGTACTTTGTAGCGATAATCTTGATATTTTAATTTTTGACAAGATCATATTCATACCTTTTTCATCTTTCATTGGCAGGCTGTGAGGTGACAGAAGAAGTTCCTCTATCTTTCTCAGAGCCAGAGTAGGGGGTGCCCGCGGCTGATCGAGGAGTAGGGGCTTCTTCTACTAGTTTCGATAAGGCAGAGGCGAGTCTGCATGCTGACATTCCTTCCCCAGCGGCTCTGATTGGAAAGAGCTTCTTGATTACTCTTCCAACGGTGCCTGACATGGGTAGTCGACCAATGGAGCATGGCGAGTCTTCATCTGAGCCATCCCGTCAGTTTGCGAGGAAGGTGTTGAAGAGAGTCTTGAGCTCATGGGTCGAGACTATTTTTTCTGGCCATTTGGAGGCTGGTTTCGGCATGGTTAAGCATGTGCAGGACATTCTTGCCGATAGCGAAGAAGTCGGTCTAGACATTACGGATGCCAAGGCTTTTGTTGAAGAAGTCATCACTCTAGGCAACAAGTGAACTGAGACCAAGAGCTTTTCGAATGATGTCTTCTTCAACGAGATGTTTTTGAAGCTTTCCAGCGAGGTCAAATCTGAACTGAATGAGATCTCGTAGACTCGGAAGCAGCTCGTTCAGGAGAGGAACGTCACCGAGTTGGCTATTATTGAGCTGACACAAGACCAGCACCGTCTTGATGGGGAGGTCACTGAGGCTAGACAACGCCTCGAGCTATTGGAAGAACAGGCCGCTACCAAGTGGGCTGCTACTTTGAAAGCTCGCGATAAAGAGAGGACTCTCATTCGCAAGTTGAGGAGGTCGAAAGCAATCTCCGAAGGAAGACTCAGGAATATGAACAATGGCAGATTCTCTGGAAAGAACTTCGTCGTGCTGAAGATGGATCGCGATGGCCTACCGCATTTTATGGGAAGATTCTGAAGAAATGTGGCCTGGAAGCTTTGGAGGCTAAGGCCAAGAGTTTGCTTGAGGAGTTAAGTCTTTGGCTGAAGACCATGTCGGACTAGCCTCTTGATTTGTAACAAACTTTTTCTTTTTTTCTTTTGGTACCTCCATGTATAAACATTTTTGGCACCCTTTTTTTTTGTATTCTCTCGTTTCACTTAAATTCTCTTTTTTTTTTTTTATGAAAGTAAGTAAAAAGTTGGATGGGAATGTTTGTTTGAGAATTTGATCAAAAGGTTGTCATTTTGTGAAAATCTTTTGTCAAAAGTTTGTTTTGGGCATGAAAGCCAGATTTTGTGGCAAAAAGCCTCCTTGCTGAATGGTATTGCAAGTATCGATGGAATATTGCTTCCTTGCTCATTTGGTTGCGAGTATCGATGGAATGTCGCTTCCTCGCAGATTTGGGTGCAAGTGTCGACTGAATGTCGCTTCCTTGCTTTTTTCTCAAAAATTTGGTTTTGTGGGTATCGATGGAATGTCGCCTCCCCACGATTTTTGAAATTTGACGTTTTTTCAAACCTTTGTTTTTGTTTTGAAATTTGGGTTGTGGATATCAACTGGAACGCTGTGTCTCCACGATTTTTGAAATCTTGCAAGTATTGACGAGGTGTCACTTCCTTGCGATTTGAGGTTTTGGAAGTATCGAATGGGGCTCGCATCCTTCCGCTTTTTGGGTTTTGTGTAAGTATCGACTAAACGTCGCTTCCCTGCGGGTTTTTTGAAAAACCATTTTTTTTTTTAAAGACACGAGGGTCATAAATTTTGACTCAAAACCATTTTTGATGGTAAAAGTAGGCGTGGACTAGGGTGGAAATTCCTGAGTCCTGATTTTTGATTCAAACCATGAACTTTGGGTTCAAGGATCGAAAGTTTTGGTCAAGTTAGGGAAGAGGCCCCTAAACTTGGATTTTGGGTTTTGATTATTTTTTTAACAATGAAACATTGAAAGTAAGCATTGTTTTGAGGTTTTTTAGAAATTTCAACATAGGTATGAAAACTCTAAAAGGAGTGGGTTTGACGAGCAAGTACCTAGGGATAGGGTTTGGCCATGTAGGCATTGCTCTGACCCGATGTAGGAAGTCTATATGGGTAGTACCGCTTCAAGAACTTGCCATTGATGGGCAGCATACATCTATCACCCTCCATGTTCAGAAGAGCATACGCGCCATTGGAGAAGACTTTGTCAATGACGAAGGGTCCCTCCCAATTTGGTTCGAATTTGCCTTTGGACTTGTGGGCGAAAACCATTGGCCTTTTCACCGCAAGAACCAAGTCACCCTTTTTATAGGCGTGTTGCCTGACCTTCTTGTCGAAAGATCCTGCCATGCGTTCTTGGTAAAGCTCAGCGCTTTATAGGGCTTCGAGCCGTCTTTCATCGAGATTATCCGGTTCTTGGAGTCTAAATTTGACGTTGCTTTCTTGCGTCATTTCATTTTGTAGAGATACCCTTAAAGAAGGAATTTGTACCTCTAAAGGGACAACTGCTTCACATCCATAGACCAAGGAGAATGGTGTGCTATGGGTTGGTCCTCGAACGGTAGTCCGGTAGGCCCATAAAACTTCAGGCAGTTTATCGCTCCAGTCTCTTTTGTGACTGTAAGACCCCGCCCCGAGAGTTTCCGATTAGTGTTGATTAAGACGTGCTTTAGCTATAAGTGTGATTAGTGAGTTTTGGTTAAGTTTGAATTAGAATAGCTTTTCATAGCTTTGGAGTAATTTTGGGAACACTTTTGATTTAGTGGGGTCCTTTGGGGGTTCCTTTATTTGGGTTTTGATTAGTTTTGTGATTTATTTAGTAATTCTGGAAATCTGTAATTTGCTTCGTTTAATGTATTTTATGATTCCCGACAACTTTCGTATTTGCCCCGTTTCTATCCGAGACCTCTAGACCTTACTTTGCTAATGATAGGGGTAAAACAGTCTTTTTGCATAAAATCTGGACACTATTTTCAATGTCTCCGAAACTCGTAAAACATATACTTTTTGGAAACTAGAAATTTCGACGATCGATTCTTCCTTCTTCGTCGAATCCGTCGAAAGCTCGTAGAGCGATGTTTTAACCCAATTTGGATTTTTAAGTTGTGGGACCCATGGCTATTGTCTATATAAAGAAGAGTCTTCTTCCTTCTCACTTTTTCTTGCAACTTTCATTAGAAGAAGAGGAGTTCCAGCCCCTAGGGTTTTCTTGCATGTCTTCTTGCTCCTCCATCTCTCAATCTCTCTCAAATCTATTGCTAAAGGTAAAATGGACGTTGTAATCTTCTTCCCCTCCATGAGAGCTTCATCTTGATACCATTTTTAGAGAGAACTCTTGCCATTAGAGGACCTTCCATGTAAGCTCTTCTTCTCATCTCTTGGTTATGTGTTCTTCTAGTCCTTGAGATACTCCATCTTGGTTATTGGAAGTTATCCCTTTCTATTTCATAGTTTTGCCATTTTAGGGCTTGTAATGAATGTATTTTGGGGATTTTTGTGTAGATAGAGGATTTTGAGCTTGAGAGTGTGATTAGAGCTTATTAGCTTGATTGGAGACCAAGGAGAGTGGATGAATGAGTTTGTTTTATGATTTGTGATTTTGTAGAGAAATATGGATTTTTATAATGTGGGCTCATTCCTATGTTTATACCTTTCATTGATTTTTGGAAGCATGCATGTTAATGAGCTTTCTTTTCTCTTAATTGCTCTCTTGAAATTTTGTACATTGAGTTGGGTTTGTCAATTTTTACTTTCTCATTTTGATGGCCATTCTTGGCATTGAAGGAAGTTGGAAATCATTATGATTTTTATGGTTGTGAATGTATGGTTGTTGGAGAAGTAAATGGAGAATGGAGTAGATGAAAATGCCATAAATGCATTGCCAAGGGTGTGGCTTGAATGGGGTTTTGAGTGGAAGAGAAGTTGAGGTTCGGACTGCTGAAACGGAGTGTTTCTGAAGCAGTTCGCTAGAGCGAACCTCAATTCGTTCGAGCGAACCTTTTACAGAACCTCCATCGCTTGAGCCAACATGTTCCTTTGCTCGAGCCTTCCTGTTTCGGAGCAGTTCGCTCGAGCGACCCCATAATCGCTCGAGCGAACCCCTCACAGAACATCGGTCGCTCGAGCCTCCACCTTTCTTCACTCGACCCTTTCTGACTCGAAGTAGTCCGCTCGAGTGAACCCCAAACTCTTTCGAGTGAACCCCTTCCAGAGAGTTGTTCGCTCGAGCCACCCTAGTTCTTTGCTCTACCCTTCCTGATTCAGAGTAGTTCGCTCGAGCGAACCCCTCACAAAACTATGTTCGCTCGAGCCTCCCCATTCTTCGCTTGAACCCTCCTGAACTGAACCAGTCCGCTCGAGCGAACCTCCTGTCCGCTCGGCTCGAGCGAACTGTACAGAATTTCTAGGTCCTTTCTATTGTTTCCAGATATGATGTTCTAAGGCTGGGATGGGTTGTTTTGATGCCCAACCACCTTGGGAAGACCTAGGGGTTGACATAAGGAGATTTACCTGGAAAGAAATACCTCTTCGGAAATGTATTGAGAGTTGTGTATTTACCAAACTGTACAAGGAATCTTGGGATGTCTATCATCATTCGAGTACCATCTCAAGGGCAATAATAGACATACAAGGTCTTTATACATATTGTGTGAATACGGAAGTCCCAATACATAGTCCGTAATCGTATAAGGGCTCATTGCACTGTTTTATTTAGATTATACTTGTCTTAACTCGATTTCTACTGAATCACTAGTTTTATCTCAAACTATGATTTATGCACCTGACATGTCCTGCCAGCCCCGTTTATATATGAAAAGATAGTGATATGAAATGTGTGCCTATGAGCAACATGTCCCGTCTACTTGAGTGTTTTATACCGATATTATTTTGGTAAGTATTTTGATTTCTCATGTAACCTATGAGTCGGCACCACTAAGCTTGGATGTCCCTGTCAGTCTGATCAACTGACTTGGGCCTCCCCCTCGTGCTCCCGCCAGTTGCAACTTGGATCCTGTCCTGTCCCGTTACCCGGTTCCGCGGCCGTGGTCTTGTTTAACTTTATGTATATGTATATATGATCGGTTCTCGTCACTTCGCGTGTTCGAGCCCAATGCACTGAATGTGCTCTCATCACTTTGGTGATGGAGAAGATTTAGCTCTAGTGTGGTTGCCCTCTTGCCAGTTCCCTGTTCTTTGATATCCTGCATGTTTTACTTCATATATACATTGTGACAAATGATATATCTTGTGTGGATAGATTTCAACGTCTTTTAAATGTTATCTTTCGATTTCTCTTATTGTATTATCTATTCACCCACCTGCCAGACCGTCGTGTCTGACCCAGTTTTGTGGTACTCAGGTCCAGTTCCCGTCATCACCTGTGAGGAGGAGCATGAGGAGGGGGTCGGTGAACCGCAGCGATTAGTGGAATGGCAAGCTGACAATGTCATGTAGACATTGGTGTGAGCTTCGAGTTGCGAAACATTTTGGGGGAAATCTATAGAACGTTTTGATTTATACTTTTGGGTTGTACTGGCCTTTGTTGGCCATTATTTTTGGGAAATGTTAATTTAACTAATCTTTTGTCAAACTTATAACTTTACATTTTGGGAATGCCAAGGAATTCATTGCTCATTCTGACATCATGTCACTTGTATGTATTTATCAGTCTTGTATCGTGGAATGGAGTATGAATTGATTTGCTACACGCTTCCGCACCAATATAAATGTTTTGTGAGTGTGTGAGATCCTCACTGCAGAAACCTGTGGGAAATTAAGTGGATGTATGATCGTAGTTAAAGGTGGTTAAACCATCACCCACTCGTTCGCGGGCCCGGACCCTCAGTCCGGGGTCGCGATAGTGACTAGAGACCATTTTCTTGAGGATTTTGCAAAGTGTCTTGTTGAAGGCTTCTACCAGTCCATTTGCTGCCGAGTTATACGGAGTTGAAGGACAACTTTGGATTTTGTATTTGTCACAGAACCTATAGAATTTGTGATCCCGGAATTGTGGTCCGTTATCATGGACGAATCTTTTAGGTATGCCGAAGCGACAAATAATGTTGGTTCGTAAGAATTGAAGGACTGACGAGGTCTTCATTTCACTGAATGTAAATGCTTCTGACCACTTGGAGAAATAATCCGTAGCGGCGAAGATGAAGCGATGACCTTTGCTTGACGAGGGAGAGATAGGACCTATGATGTCCATACCCCAGGCTTCAAAGGGCCATGAGATCGTTGTAGGATGTAGCCATTCTAGAGGCATGTGGACATAATCTCCATGAACTTGGCATTGTTGGCAACGTTTAGCAAATTGCATTGCGTCAGCTACCATGGTAGGCCAATAATAACCTAACCTTTTTATCTGATCGTAGAGCTTAGGACCAGCATGAACTTCTTTTAGGGTTTCTTCCGCCTCTTGTTGTGACAAGCAGCGTAGAAGTACTCCATTGAAGGATTTTCTGTAAAGCATTTTGGAGGGAATATCCAAATGAAAGTTTGGGGCTCGTCTTTGAATGCTTACCCGCTTTCTTGGATCTTCTGGTAGGATTCCGAACATAATATAATCCATGAACGGATCCCTCCAGTCGCCGATTGAAGGTTTAAGGATGGAAATCCATTTCCAAGCACTCGGTGGCATTCAACAACTGCTTGGTGTGTGTTGAGAGGAAGGAGAATCCTTTTTTGACACACTGTAATTTTCATGTTTTCCCCTTCTTGGATCGCCATAGATGCAGCAAGTCCAGCCAGGGCATCTGCACGGATGTTTTCACCTCTGCGGATGTGGGTGATGTGACAGACGTCAAACCTTTGACGAAGCGATTGCGCCTTGTGGTAATAAGGCAAAAGATCAGGCTTCCTGATTTCATATTTCTGATTCATCTGGTTGACGATCAATTGGGAGTCCCCAAATGCTTCCAGCATGGCGATGCCGGATTCGAGGGCGAGTTCCAATCCTATGATCAGAGATTGGTACTCAGCTGCATTGTTTGAACATGGTTCCAGTAGCGAAAATGCGTGTGGAATCATGTATTTGTCTGGACTAACAAAGAGAATGCCAATTCCCGATATCGGCTTTCCTTTTTCATTTGTCCTGGTTGCACCATCGAAGTACATGTTCCAGGAGGCATTTGATAAGGAGGTCTCCACGCTGTAGACAGGCTCGTCTGGGAGATCATCCCTGAGTGGAGAATCCTTTGTCAGTGGATGCTCTGCAAGAAAATCTGCCAGAGCTTGACCTTTGATTGCTTTCTGTGGTACATACCTAATATCAAATTGTGACAGAAGGATGGACCATTTTGCCAGCCATGCATTGAGAGAACCTGCTATTGTGACAAGGACCTTTAAGAGATTGATCCTCGAAATCAGGTATACTGTGTTTGACAGCAAATAGTGATGTAGCTTTTGTACGGCGAACATCACTGCCAAGCATTCCTTTTCGACTGGAGAGTAACAATGCTCTGCACCTACCAACATGCGACTGAGGTAGTATAGGGCAGCTTCTTTTCCTCCATCATTTTCTTGTGCAAGTAGAGCGCCAAAGAATAGTCGAGAGCTCTTGTGTACAAGATGAATGGTTTTCCGGTTGTGGGAGCAGCCAACACCGGAGGTTTGGTCAGGTATGATTTGATGTCTTGAAATGCAGCTTCACATTCTGCATCCCAGACAAAGTCTACACCTTTTTTCATTAGGCGAGAAAATGGACAGCACTTCCATGATAGGTTGGAAATGAACCGTCGGATGTACGCCAACCTTCCTTGAAGCCCTTTCAGTTCTCTCAGGGTTCTTGGAGATGGCATTTCTAGGATAGCCTTAACTTTGATGGGGTCAAGCTCTATTCCAGCTTTCCGAACTATGAATCCAAGGAACTTACCTGATGAGACACCGAAGAAGCATTTGAGGGGATTGATTCGCAGTTTGTGTTTGCGAAGCCGGATGAAGACTTCTCGAAGATCTTTGAGATGGTCTTCTTTTCTTTGACTTTTGACTGCGAGGTCATCAACATAACATTCGACCGTCTTGTGCTGCATATCTTGGAATATCTTCATCATAGCCCTCTGATATGTTGCACCGGCATTTTTCAGACCAAATGACATGACAGTATATCAATACATGCCAAATGGGGTCCGAAAGGATGTATGCCTTTCATCTTCGGGATGCATCTTTAACTGGTTGTAGCCAGAGAAGTCATCCATAAAAGTCATTCGCTCAAACCCGCAGGTGTTGTCAATCATTACCTCCGGTATGGGGAGCGGGAATTCATCTTTGGGGCAAGCATTATTCAGGTCCCTATAGTCAAAATACAGACTCTGATTTGCCCATTTCTCTTTGTCACGGGGATGATGTTGGCCAACCATTCGGGATGCTGTTCCTCGTGGATGAAGCCAACGTTTTTAAGATTCTGAACTTCTTGTTCAATTTTGTCCATTACATCAGGACAGAATCTTCTTTGGCCTTGTTTAACAAGCTTGATATTTTCTTGCAAGTTGAGTTTGTGAACTGCTATTTTTGGGTTTAAGCCAGACATTTCAGCGTAAGACCATGCAAAATAATCAACGAACTCATGAAGAAAAGAGACATACTCGGGTAACTCATCATCCTTTATATTCTTGCTTATGAATACAGGACGTGGGTTATCTGGTGTTCCCAAGTCTATCTTTTGAACAGAATCTTCTGTTGGAAGGTTTGAAGGTGGTTCCTCCACAATATTTTCGGAGGCTTCCAACTCAACAAGACCTTCTGGATTTCCAAGGGCATTTTCAGACCATGGCTCCGCTTCTGTCCATAAATCTTCTTGATCGGTATTCTTCTCAAGACTTGCTATGAGATGATCCCAGTCACCTGCTGAAACTGGGTTGAAGTAAGGTACTTCTTTTGGAGACGATGGCTCTTCTGAATCAAAGAACCGTGCGTCTGTGTCATCAGACAATTCCTCTTCATCATCGGAGAAATCGTACCAATTTGATGAGCTTCCTGGGTCTTTGTCGGGTAACTCCTCAAAGAGATATCCAGGGAGATCGAAGTCTTCATTGACACGAGATGTCGAGGCCTGGTTGCCAAAACGACTTTGCAGTCTTTGTGTCAATTGCCTCATTGGAGTGTCAGAATCATACCCCAACCCATATGAAGACTTGTCTATGAAACGGTGGAGTTTCCAATCTTCCAGCTGACTTTTGGTCAGGGTGGGTTCCAATGGTATAAGAATACCACGGCCTCCTCCCAAACCAATTGGATTTTGAGCGTCATAGCCCATTTTCTTCATGGTAGCTTGTGCCATTGGACTATACAAGGATAGTTGAGGCATACCTTTATTTTGGAAAGGCTTAAGCAAGGAGTTTGATAAAGAAGCGTCCAACCCATGGAAGAAGATTGGTTTTTCTTCTGCCGTTGTTGCCGGAATGATGAAGGTAGCAGATGCAGGATCTTCTACGTCAGCCGGTGTCTCCAATGGAGTAAGAGTAGGCTGAACTTGCTGAGTATCAACTTGGCTTGACGATGCATCGTCTTCTGTATCTGAATCCGAATCCGTGTCTTGTATGATAGACACGAAGGAAACAACGAACTTGCCCCTAGTCTTTTGCTTTGTCTTCTTTGCTTTGGTAGTGATTACCAAAGGTTTGGAAGATTTGAAGGAGACAACGAAGGGAGACGGATTGCTCTCTTTGGGTTTGCCGGAAGGTTTGTTTTCTTCCGTTGATTGCTGAGGAGCCTTGCCTTTATCTTTTTGGAGATTGCCGGCAAAGGATGCTATTTTCTCCTCCTCCTTCTCTTCTTTTTCATCCTCGTACATCTGAAAGTCTGCAAAATGAACTTCTTTGCCTTTGAAGGGCTTTTTGTCTGCAAACACTTGATGTATCAAGTCGTCGTCGCCAACAAACTTGATGCACTGATGTAGAGTTGAAGGGACGACACCGTTCTCGTGTATCCAAGGGCGTCCGAGAAGGATGTTGTAGTATGAAGGGGTTTTTATTGCATACACGGTGACCTCAGAGATAAGATCGCCGATTTGCAACCTGAACTGGATTTTTCCAATGGGCCTTTGAGCACTCCCATCGTATCCAAAGATGGACACAGATGTATGGCTTAGATTGCTGGGTGGGATACCCAGCTCTTCGAGTGCTGTAGTAGAGATGAGGTTGAGTGCAGACCCCGGGTCAATCTGGACTCTGTGTATCGGCATCTCTTTGATGTACCCCGTGAAGTACAAGGGTCGGTTGTGCTTCGTCTCGCCTAGCAGGAGGTCTTCCTTATTAAAGGCGATGGTAGCATTTGCGGCTTTTTGGACTAAAATGCATTCAGTGCAAGGTCCTCCAGCTTCTTTCTTTTCTCCCTTTGAGGAGGTTTTCGATTTTTTGACCCTATAGTCCATTTCAATTTGTAGGACTTGTGGGGCATGTTTGTCGACATCCACATTCAGCCTTTGCAGTTCTAAATTGAGACTATCACGAGTTTGTGGTGACATTCGTAATAAGTCTAGGATGTGCAGTCGTGCAGGTATGTATTTGAAGTGCTCGATCAAGTCATACTTGAAAGCCTCCTTGGGGCCTGCATTTTCATTATTGTTGCCACTTGGGGCATTTACAACTTGTTTTCCCAAAGGATTTACATAAGAAGAAGAAGAAGGTCGGTTGTAGTTTTTGTGGTAATCCCGGCCAGAGCGGGTATCTTTCCCAACTTCAAAAGCTTCTAGAGGTGGTTCTTCTTTCGGAAGACCCCCTTCGGGCTCAAGGGGCCGATCCTCCCCATTTGCTGAAAACGCTTTTGCAGCAACATTGCCGCCTTCAGTTATTGCGTTGCATGGAGCATTTTCCGGGAACAAGTCCTGAACAGCTTCCAACAACTTTCCTTCTTTGTCCAGTATTTCATTGGTCCAAACATCTCCTATGAGGTTGGGTATCTGAGACCAATTGACTGGGTTTTCGTTGAAGGCTTCATCAGCCAGAGCTTCTTCATGGTGATCAGTCGGAAGAGGTTTGAATTTTGATGTCACCGTTTCAGGAGACGACGGCTGAGAAGATGCTATCTCAGTGGAAGTCACCCGAGAATATGTAGCTCTAGAAGATATGCTACCGGATACATTTTGAGAATCCGTGGCCTCAGCAGATGAAGCTTCAGAGGCACTATCATCCTGAACTATCACATTACAGGCAACTTCGATAGAAGATGCCTCCACAATGGACTGTTGGGAATCAGACTCATCCTCCGATGCAAGAGGATCATCAATCCAACAACTTTCTTCATTTTCTGGAGTCACTGAAGGAGATGTTTATAGATTCTTCGGGACTTCCTGTTCTGGATTTTGATGAAGCTGATTGATGCGATCCTGCTCTTGCTCTATGGCCAGACGCTGTAAGATCCTTGCATATTCTTCAAGATCGGGCATAGGAGCCAAATCTTCTTCTTCATCTGCACCTTGTGGTTCGACCTGGTTGGGATCCACTAGAGCATTTGTTTGCGCTGGGTTGACAGCACTTTCTTGAATAGCCTCTTGGTCTTCATCATCATCAGACCAGAATCCTTGTGGCCGGAAGGGGTTATATCAGATTACTGGCATAAGGTGGGATTCCGGGATCCATTCTTCATCGGAGAGATATTCTCTGGTTTCAAGGGATTTCTCCCACTCATCTGTGTCACTAGCAGTGCCCCTGGACTCGTATCCATTCATGGAGAATCCTACTACCGAGTTACAAGAGTGTCATGCCCCATGCGTAGTCTCATCTCTGAGTCGTGGTGGCATGAAATCACCGAGGGTGAATTTTCCTACCACTCTTTAAGCCTTGGGAAGAGATTCCTCTATTGCCCCCAATGAAGCTGTAGAGGAGGTTTTTACCTTTTCAGGAACCTCTTGCTTGGTTTGAGCCTTCTCCTGCTGTTTGAGATTGCGGAGTTGTCTCTTGGCTTGCCTTCGCTGTTGAGCGGTCGACTTTGTTTTGACGATCTCCCAATTTTCATCTTCTAGGAGATCGGGTTGCACCAATATGGGCTGTCCTTCTGGTGTTGGGTAAGGCACCAGCTCTTGGGACGTTTGGGCCATTTTTATCACCTTGAAGGAAGTAGTGATTTTTTCCTTTGGTGATTTGGATGTTTGTCCATATGACACCATGTTAATGGAGGCAGACCCGTAGTTTTTGTCAAAGGCAATGACTCCGTTTTTCCACATCTCATTGATCTTCTCTTTCACAATGAAACATTAGTTGAGAGGATGCGAGACCATTTGGTGGTATGGACAATATCGGGGATCATTGGTTTTGCCAACATCTCCCGGTCTTTTGGGGTCAGGCAAGGTGAGTTTGCCATTTGCTAAGAGGGCCCCAAATATTTCTTCAACATCTTCATCGGACGGGTATTTCTTCTTTACTCGTTCTTTGAAGGCATCAGAGAGTTCAGGTCTCTTACTTGGAGCTTTGTTTTCAGCTTTCTTTGGCGGCTGAGGAGCTGACTTGGTTTGCACATTGAGAACCTCCTTTTTCTTTGGCTTGGAGGTTGGAACGGCGGTCAGCTCTTTCTTTGATGACTTCTAACTGTTGAGGTCTTTGCACCGTTTCATTCTCCATAGAAGCTTCTAGGAGTTCTCCCAAGTTCTTTGATTTGTTCCCGATGATCATGGAATGGATCCTTGCTCTCAGGTTGTTTAGGCAGATGTCGACCGGCGACGCTTGTGGCAGCACATCTGAGCATTTGAATGCCATTGCTTTTCACTTGTGAATGAAGTCGTATGTTGACTCATTCTCTCCCTTTTAAGGCTGCAGAGCTGAGCC
Source organism: Persea americana (assembly GCA_029852735.1). Lineage (NCBI taxonomy): Eukaryota > Viridiplantae > Streptophyta > Magnoliopsida > Laurales > Lauraceae > Persea > Persea americana. The sequence continues at coordinate 59,641,108 of CM056810.1, forward strand.
ATAGTAACATGATGATCCTCACATTTGAAGTGGGTCAGGAAGCATGTCTCTAGCATGGTCCAGTTTTGAATGGAATCCTTTGGCAGAGTGGAGTACCAATCAAAGGCCGTCCTTTTTAGGGTACTTGCAAAGAGACGGATCTTGAGGGCATCTTGATCCGCAATAGTTCCCATCAGGATCTTGAAGTGGATGACATGCTGTCTAGCTGAGCCTTTCCCCGTATATGTTTGGAGAAGAGATTGTTTGAACTTTGGAGGGAACGGAACCGAGTCCATCCATAAGGGATATGGTGGCTTGATCCCATGCTCCTTCAGTGTATCCTCTTCATTTGCTTTAGCGAGGATATCGTCAACGCCCTTTTTAGTAAGGGCGTGTGACTCATCTTCTCCACCGTTTGCCTCATCTTGTGGAGGAACTTCATCGTTGTTTGGTGGATGCTAGAGAGTGAGAAAAAGGTTTTCCATCAAAACCTCTATTCCCTGCTGTCCTTGCTCTAGCTGCTGAATGCGTAGAGCCATGTTATTGTCCGGTAGAGGTTGCTCAGAGTTTGTGACTAGGACATTCACTCTTCGTAAGTCGAAAGAGGATACTGTCTTAGTGACTGAGCTGGAGCTCATTCTTTTAGATGAAGAGCCCGAGGAATGATCACTCCAATGTCCCTGGCTTGAAGGAGTGGGAGAGTCTTCCTGATGCCTTCTCGTCCGGGAGACGCTACGGGTCACCGGTCGTTTGACATGTATTTTTGTTGCTGATTTCTGCCGTCTTTTGGTTTTGCTAACCATGTGGACAGCAGCAACTTGGTCTGGTCTTTCTTTTTCAACCCATTTTTGGGAGATTTAAAGCTCAGAATGCTGGGTTCTTTGCTTCTCCAATCTCTTATGTTGATATGCCCCGCGGTGACGTATACGATGAGCAATTTGAGCTTCAGTTAGCTCAGGCTGTGCTCTGGCAATGAAGGATGTGGTCCCTCGTGCGCAACAACCGAGCTTGTCTTCCTTGAAGACTGGCACGAACAGGATCTGGAAGCGGTCCTTAGCCTGTCGCAGCGAAGCTTTAAATTTTGCAAGCTCGGCCCCTGTTGAGATGAAGGGTCGAGTTGCAGGAGAGCAGGCCCTGGCAGATTCTTGTCGAGGCCTTGTGATGCACGACTTGATTTTGGGCTTGTATGAGCAAGCCGGCTCGTGCTGGGTTTGTTTGGTTATTCGGTGGAGGGTAGGCTTCTCCCCTTTGATGTAAGCGAGAGGATAGAACCGGTTCTCCTTGAGAGGGGCCAGGTATGTTGGCCTTGCAGATGTTCGGGACCTTCTTTGTTTTGGCGAAGATCGCGGGGACCGAGTCTTATGACAGACCTGGTTTTTTGCAGGTTGAGGCTTCGCGGGACTGCCACGAGCCTCCGGTTTCTTGGTGACCGCCTTTGGTGTCAGGGCAGCGACACGTTGAGGGGCGGTCTTCTGCTTCTTAGCAGGCGCCGTCTCTTCTACGGGTAGTGGGAATGGTCCCAGTGACCCGAAGACGATGGTCCGGGGAATGAAGGTTGACCCGGTGTTTTGAGAGTTGCTGAGGGAGGTGACGCTTCGGCAGCTGGCGGGGTGCTTGAAAGTGCGCTTGCTTTGCTTCTCTTGAAGCATGACTTGGTACTTCTTCTCATCGAAGGTCATGGTCAACGAAGCTGCCATTGTTAGTTTTGGAAAACTTATGAAACAAGACCACATCCATTAGTAAACACAAGAATATGGTGATCATAAATGGAAAACACTATGGTTTTGTCTTTTCAAATCGCTCAGCAGGCATGGCCTATTCTGAGCGTAATGAAGAAGGCAAAAAGCAATAGAGGGTACAATTGTTCTGAATGCAAGTATGGTCGGCTCGAAATGAGCGCTCCAGTGACTGCTTAGAAGCAATTGTAAACCTTAATTCAAGTTACCGAGAAGCGAAGCTCACTCGAGGTAAATGGTATTCCCGAATGGTAAGGTTGGAGATACAAATGTGTCGATCGCGAATACAGTAGACCCGAAAGGGCATACTAGCACCGCTAGGCACAAATGTTGTAAATCGCATCCTTGAAAAGGACACGAGATGGGATTTTTGAAAGGCCAAGATCGAATTCGCAAAAGAGAGCAAATGGTATTCCAATCCGAACATAGGCTTAGCGATTTCCGCGAGCCCTAAGTTCGAAGAGGAAGGAACCAAGATTTCTCATATTTGAATTCAATAATGACGGAAGTTTTTTTTTTTTTTTTTTTGAAAAGCCAAGATTGAATTCATAAAAGAGAGCAAATGGTATTCCAATCCGAATACAGGCTCAAACATTTTTGCGAGCATTAAATCCGAAAAGAAAGAACCAAAATTCCTCCAATTTGAACACAATAGTGACAGAAGTTTTTTTTTTTTTTTAAGAGAGATTTTTTTTTAAGAGTACACATAGGTCTTTCAATTCGGTCTTATGAAACCTCAGTGGATAGATTAGCCCCGAGGTAAGGGTAGGATTACTTAATGAACCCGTTTGAAGGACCCTTGCCTCGAACAGTCTAGCTGCCTCCACACTCTGGACAAGGCTTTTCTTAGATCCACTTTGGTCAAAGAACGCAATTGGTGCAACCTTAATTTTTTTTTTTTTTGAAAGATCTCCAATGGACTCATCAAAGAGAGGAAAGTAGCCCTTCCCAATCCGAACGTTGGCTCAAACATTTCTGCGAGCCATTGTACGAAAAGGAAAGAACCAAAGTTTCTCCAATTTGAATCCAAAAGAAAGAAATTTGAAAAAAGAAATTTGATAAATTTTTTTGAAAGATCTTCAATGGACCCATCAAAGAGAGGGAAATTGCCCCTCCTAATCCGAACGTTGGCTCAAACATTTCTGCGAGCCATTGTACGAAAAGGAAAGAACCAAAGTTTCTCCAATTTGAATCCAAAAGAAAGAAACTTGAAATTTTTTTTTTTTTAATAAAATTTTTTGAAAGATTTCTAATGGAGCCATCAAAGAGACGGAAATTGCCCCTCCTAATCCGAATGTTGGCTCAAACATTTCTGCGAGCCATTGTACGAAAAGGAAAGAACCAAAATTTCTCCAATTTGAATCCAAAAGAAAGAAACTTGAAAACTTTTTTTTTAATAAATTTTTTTTTGAAAGATTTCCAATGGACCCATCAAAGAGAAGGAAATGGCCCATCCCAATCCGAACGTTGGCTCAAACATTTCTGCGAACCATTGTACGAAAATGAAAGAATCAAAGTTTCTCCAATTTGAATCCAAAAGAGAGAAATTTGAAAAAAAAATTAATAATTTTTTTTTGAAAGATCTCCAATGGACCCATCAAAGAGAAGGAAATGGCCCCTCCCAATCCGAACGTTGGCTCAAACATTTCTGCGAGCCATTGTACGAAAAGGAAATAACCAAAGTTTCTCTAATTTGAATCCAAAAGAGAGAAATTTGAAAACTTTTTTTTTTTTTTTTTGTTTGAGAAGAGAAAGAATGGAAACAAGCTCAAAGACAGAAATTTCCAAAGAATCCCATCTCATGTTTTTTTTTTTAGATACAACATCCAACATAGGCCACCAACTAGGAAGGAGCCAAGGATTCTAAGCATCGTGTTCTCAAATGAACGAGTCCCACAGGGTGGTGCCAACTTGATGGACCCGTCTTTTTTCTTCTTGCCTTCCTCCGTCCCAAGTCCACCTGGGTGCGGTGGGGCGAAGAGACAAAAAAGAGCAAGTATCAACATTTTTGTACGGGTATACCAAATTTTCTATTCTACTTGGAATTTGAAATAGTGATTTGGAGATTCACCTTCACAAGTAAAAAGGAAATCAAACTTTTTTTCTAATTTTCCATTGCACATATATTTAAAGAAAGAGACAAGATTTTAAAATGCTGTGAGAGGCGATTTTGTTTAGTTTGCTGTGAAAGGCGGTTTTGTGCCATAGAAGGCGATTTTTCCGTGAAAGGCGATTTACAAATCTCATCAATGATGAAAGACAAGAATTGTGATTTTTTTGTCTCTTTAAAAGTACAAAGTACAATAGAGAAGAAAGAAAGAGGGATCTGACTTCTCAGGAGATTGTGGGGACTTGTTCAGATCGACAGTCGCGAGTCATGTATGGACTTCGCCATCGTCCTTCAGATGAGAACACTTGATGCTTTAGTTCACTTGGCTTGGCTTGGACCTCAGATTTTTAGAGGACAAAGACCAAGGGAAGGTCCTATATCCAATAAAAAACCAAGTAGACGGGCTGAAAAGCCGCATCTAGGCCATGTTGTATAGAAGAAGAGGGGAAACCTTGGGGGGGGTGGCCCTCCAAGGGACTTCGGTCACCTTATAGTGCTTGCAGCAGAGTTTCTTCAAGGCAAGAGAGCTTCTTTTTGTGCAGAGATTTCTAGGACAATTTCTTCAGAGCTCTTCAGATGATTTTTCGAACCCTTTCCCTTTGGAATGTCCGCCTATTTATAGGCTTTTGGTGGCCATTAAGAAGGTTTATGGGCATTAATGATATTAATGCTCCATGATGGAAGGAGTTACAAGATTTAATTTCATAATTTTGTAACTCCTTTGTCTTGGATTTTGATTGGCCGATGGAGAATAATGGGCATTTAATCTCCATGATGATGGGAGTTTCATGATTAATTACCATGATTAATCTCTATAATGATAGGTGTTACATGGTTAATTGTCATGATTAATTGGACTTGTAACTCCCATTTTCTTGCTTCTGATTGGGCCATCCAAATTAATGAGTTAATGACCCTAATAAATTGTCATAAAAAGGTCATTTAACTTCATTAATTGGCCGCCAAGTCGCTTGGAGAGTCGCGGGCCGTGCCGCGTCTTTTGGAATTCTTCTTGCGATGATCATCGATGGATCCGCATGTTATTTGATGTCGGATGACGATGCGAATTCAAATATTGGTTTATACCAATGGGCCGGCAACATCTGTCCAGTCTATTTCACGATCGGTCGGGCAGAAAGTGTGATTTCTTAGTCGGCCGGTTGGCGGTTTCAGAGTGTCCGATGATGATCAAATGATTTCGATGGCGGTCCGTGATGTTGACAAAGATCGACGGATATCATGCCTCAAAAATCAGATTTTAAGAAAATCACAAGGGCTAATCATCGCGAAACGCGAAAAGAATCGAAAAGACGGACGTTTCGGCGGAAATCCGGCGACCAGGACTTCCAAGGTCGCCGGCGACCATGCACCCATGGTCGCCGGCGACCATGGGGCCGGCGACCTTGGGCCATGGTCGCCGGCGACCATGGGCCAAGGTCGCTGGCAATCATGGGGCTGTGGTCCCCTTTTCGGTCGCCGTTTCTTCGCCGTTTTTCGGGCTTTTTCGCTTCTGTCTTCTCCTGTATTTTTCTTTGACATTTTTACTCATTTATTGGCTTGATTCCACTGAAGAAAACCCATCGAGAAGTCATACAAATCAGAGAAAAATGTTTCCTAATTTTGGAAAAGCCAAAGACTTTGTAACCGATTTTTCGCCAATAGTTGAAACTAGGTCAAACGATGTTGGAATGACCTGAAATTTGAGGTGAAGCTTCTTGAGCATCAGATAGGACCAACCATGGGCTTTTATTTGAGTTTTGAAGCCATTTGGGGTCCCGTCGATGCTAGACTTGATTTCACCGTGCGGAAGATGTCGAGCTTTGATGTACGGTCATCCGAAGTCCGATTGACCTGAAATTTGATAGGGAGCCTATTGGAGTCATTTTGAGATAATCCATTAGCTTCGATTTGGATGCCATGGTCGCGGGGAGCTTCGCCGCCGGTAGGCTTGATTTTGCTTCGAAGCGTCAAAACCGGGTCAAACGTTGTCGGAATGACCTGAAATTTGATGTGCAACGCTTTGGAAGCATGTAGAAGCTACTCATGTGCTTTGTCTGATGAGTGGCGGCATCGGAGGCTCTTGCCGCTGAGAGACTTGATTTCGCCTTTCGAGAGTTGATGGAGGGTCAAACGGTGTCGGTTTGACTTGAAATTTGGAGTGGAGCCTTTTGGAGGTATTTTGAGACCATCCATAGGCTCTGATCAAATATTTGATGTCTTCGACACTGTCGCCGCCGGGAGCTCCCGCTTAGTTGTTGGAGGATTGAAGTTAGGTCAAATGGTGTCGAAATGGCCCGAAACTTCATGTATACCTCTTTTTTGGCTATTTTGAAAGATCTTGCAGTTTTTGTTTGATTTTGACAAGATCTGATGCTTGAAGCAGCTTTGCTTGTTTGTAGTAGGATGCGGCTCCATGTAGCTTTTGATGTTGAGGAGGCAAAGTGACTTTTTTTGGTGTCAACAGAGACAACAAGTCCACTTGCTCAACCCAACAAGGGTTGGGTCGAGTCATGTGTATTATCAGCCTGAAATAGCTCTGCCAATGGTTCTCCCTTCCATTTCTCCCCTAATCTTCCAAGGAAAATCACCTACATAATGAGGCTCCAATGCTCCTTAACCATTCATTCATCAATCAAATTCTCATAAGTACCACATACCATCAATTAACTTAAAAACCATGCATTAAGCTCAAATCGAGAGAGACTGTGAAATGGATCATATGTTGAAACGAAAGACAAAGCATGCATGAAGGATAAATGTTATACTTATAGGATCAATTATAATTCCAAGAGAATGCGAACATGAAATTAGTAGAAAACATAAAACAAAGTTAGAAACTTGGAGTAATTGGCATGCACATGAACAACCCAAATGAATCACTTGCCTTAGCCTCTAGAGCTCCCAAATGTTCTTCCAAAGCCTTCCAATCAGCTGAGAATATCTTTAAAAAAAAACCCATGATAAACACCCAATAAATGCCACGAAATTCGAAAAACAAGGAAGGAGGAGGAGCCAAGATTTGCATGTCTGAAAATAGGGTCTCTAGGACCTACCTAAGTATAATCTCAAAGATGGGGATGGCCCCATACCTGTAAGTGGTCAAACTATCAAGAAAGTGGTAGGGAGATTGTCACCCAAGCATGGAATTGCATGAAAAAGATGTCTAGAGGAAGGGGAGAGCAAGAGGAGGTTCATGGCAGCGTCGGATTTCTCCTTGGCAACCATTATTGTGGATTTCCAGGGAAGAAAATAGGAAGAAAATTGGAAGGGGAGGAGTTGTTGTAGGTCTAGGTCGAGCAGGGAGTGAAATGGGAGGAGGGAGAAAAGGAGGAGACTTATAGAGGTGGTCTTGGTGGGGCCTATTGCTTAAAAGAACTTGACATGCTTGAAACTTGATATTTGGGGATGGACTTGACGAAGAAGAGAGATGTGTTCCAAATTAAATCTATTTTTTGAAATGTATATAATTTTGACGTGGTTTGGGGATACAGAGTTTTGGCTCAGATTTCAAGTGAAAAGATTATTTTGCCTTGGGGCTGACAAACGAGTCTTTAGAGCTTTGAATGGGTACAAAGTGAGAACGAAAGTTGTAGGAAATGATATGGTCAGTCAATTGAAGTCAAAACGAGAATTTCTTAAAATCACGATAACCCCCCACGCTTACTCGAAATCACACATAGGACCCTACAGGTTTTAAGCTTTGTTCAATGGCTCTCAAAACTCTCCAAAGCTAGGTAAAAGCTATTCGTACCCACAAACCAACTCGATTAAACTCGAATCCCACTTAGAGAGCTAACCCACAACTTAAATAGCACTAATCACGAGAATAAGTGATCGGGATCTTACATCCTCGCCCCTCCCTTAGAACATTTGGTCCTCCAAATGAACTAAACCAACCTCCAAACAACAAGTGGGGATATTACACCCATACTAGATCGTAAAAATCTCAAACAAACGTTCAACTTTGGTCCTTCCAGAATATCTGAACTCGCTAGGTCGTCATCGTCCGTAGACTCACTCTATACATCAGTGATTTGCATGACGACTCCACAAATTAGTATCTTCACTTATCTCCAATAGTTTATGGGAGCGTGCGCAACGGATCTGAGATGTACTTCTTCGATGTCGAGATACGAAAGTTGTTGAGCACTCCTGACAATTCTGACAGCGAGATGAGTTTGCAGGTGACGTCCTTGACTTGGTTAAGTATCTCAAATGGTCCCGTGTATCTATTTAGTAACATGCTTCTCTGACAAAATCGATGTTTGAAAAATCCTTCAATCAACCCCTGGTGATCATCGGGCATTCTTACACTATCTCGAATCTGTTACCTGCCTTGCCAAACAATGTCAGTCCAAGAAAACATTAAGTTCTAACTCCTTCCAATGCACTAGGATCATATGCTTTCTTCCATATGACGTTACGTACAGTGGCACCGACCCTTGCGCAAAACTATTGTTGTGGCTGAGCTTGCATAAAAGCTATCTTCATCCCTGTCAATCTTGAAACCCCATACTCATACCCTTAATATATATCCTTCGAATTTTGGTTCAGCTCTTTTATTTGGCCTTTGTCTTCGAATAATCGATGACACTGAAGTTCAACCAGGTGCTTCCCACTTCAAGCGATGTCGTTCCAATATCTCAAAACAATTATGTCGTTCCTGTCAAAGCCGTCAAAACTAGATGTCGCGACCCCGGACCGAGATTTTCACCAGTCCGGGCCCTGTCGCGACGGTGATGTCCATCCAACTATGATTAACCCACAGGTTTCCGCGGTGAGGATTCCCAAAAACGAACATGGAACAATCTCACACGAACAATGATTTGCGGAAGCGTGCAAGTAATCTCATCACAATTTAATAACATAAACCTTACGATTCCAAATTGCATAAGTTAAATCATCATTAAGACAATAATCAGAGGAGGAAACGTAAGCATAGCAATACCAAGTTTAGTTCAAGTTTCAAGATAACAAAAAGTGTTAAGTTACATAACCCCAAAAGTATGAAAAGGCCAATAAAGGCCATACATCCCAAGATAACAAAACAATCCCATCTACGTGTTCGTACTCAAGACCCCGCCCAACGTCTAGAGGACGTCGTCGGGTTGCCACTCACGGGATGGGGGTGGCTCAAAAGCCTCCTCCGGGCGCTCCTCCGCAATAGCAATGGCGCCTGCATCTAAACACCAAAACAAAAGGATCAAACACGACGGTCTGGCAGGTGATCAGTTTAGACATAATACAAGTTAGTTAATATGAAAGTAATCAGCACTTAAAACATGACATGAGTTCTGAACAAAACATGTATAATGTGCAATTCAAAACTAATATGCTTTTCAATAAAACATCATGATTCACGAATCCACATTGAGCCCATCCTTTCTCCGCCATACGTGATGACAAGAGCAAGCGAAACGAAACAAAACGAGACGAAACGAAACAAAAGTCCGAGCCACACAACGTGGGCGGAAAAACCGGCCGCGGAACCGGACAAAACAAAGATGTGTATAAATACACGACTAATCTATAGATTGCCCTTAGGTTTAAAGACCCCCTAACTAGTGGATCAAACTGAGAGGGTAGTCCAAGCTCAGCGGTATTCCATGATCTCTATGTATGCATAAAACATATCAATACTTGTACAAAACCTAGCGAGAAATGGGTAAAAACACTTATCAAAACAATGTAAGATGAGACTAAACAAGAATAGCATAAGCTATAACAAACAAGGCTGGAAAAGTGTCCCCATTATAGTTCTTGAAACAAATCAAAAGCCAAACACATGCTTGTAAATCAAAACAGGTACGAAACGGTATTCTTCATGTCAAAATTCAAGATTTCGAAACAATTATGTCAAGTATATGCTAAGACTCTTTATCTGATTCTTGTGAAGTTCAAACCCAAATGTTGGAGTTTAAAATGAATTGGTGTCCCCGAAGCTAGACGACATTTCATGTTTCAATTGCACAACATCAAGCTAAAGACCCCTTAACATATTCTAATTTTTCTCTCCCATCGAAGCCCCTTCAAAATTCTCCTTCTGTACACTGGGTCACCACGCGGCTCCCTAGCGGCTAGCCGCCGGTTGGCTGGTCGGCTGGCCGACCAGCTGACCGACCGCTGACCGACTGATCATGATAAATACTACTTTTCAGTTTTCTTGCGCAGATCGGCTAGCCGCCTACTGACCGCCCACGGGCCGACCACGCCCTGTGCAGAAACTGAGTTACTGTTATTCTGACCGACACAGGGGCGGTTAGCTGTGGGTCAACAGTCGGCTGGCCGACTGCTGACCGCCGCTCTGCGACAGCTTCAATTTGATTCAGATTTCACACTCCTTTTCACCCCTTTTCCACCATTTCATTCCTTTGTCAAATCCCTGTACATCCCCTGAGCCTCCACGCTCACCAAAGGGCAATTTCCATTCAAATGTTAACCATCATCACTTAAATCAATTCACAACATACTCCTCCATTCTTTCATCCATTTATAAACCATTTTGGCAAGATAAAAGCAACTTCAAATGGATGAAAACCATTAAGACAAACCATTAGCATATGCATTTCAATTAAAACAAGATTTCAAACTATAACACATCTTTGAAACAATACATTCCCAAATTAGAATGGAAAAGGAAATCAAACCATGAAAGCTAAAGCAATCAAACATTGCATGCATCATGAAGCTAAGTTGATCACTTGCCTTTACCAAAATCCAAGCCCAACAATCTCAGAAAAATCCTACCAAATGCACTCCACGAAATCTACAAGAAAACCCATGAAAAGAACTTAAAAAATCCACCAAAAAGTGAAGACAATGACCCATTTCGAAATGGGTGTAGCATGCTTGAAAAAAATGGGCTCCTAAGGAACTCAAAAGACTACATTGAAGAGGAGAAAGAGATCCATTACCTGAAGCTTGCTAAACAAGAAGAGGAGAAGAAAATGGAGTGGAAACACGGCTGGGATCTCCAAGAAAATGGTAGCAATGGATTCCTTAAGTTGAGAGGAAGAAGAAGGTATGATCAGTTTTTGATTTGAGGCTTTCTAGCTTAGGCATGCAAGGAGAAGAAGGGAGGGGAAGAAGAAGAAGTCTCAGTTGAGTTCAAGAGAGTTGCAGGGAATGAGTCTAGAATCGTGAGTGAAAAATGAGGGAGAAGAAAACTTAATTCAAATGGGTTCTTGTGGGCCCCATTGCTCAAAACTTGCAATGGTTAAAACACTGACTTGTGGGCCCCGGATGAAAACGACTAAGAAGACTAAAATGATCGCCGAAAAATCTAGTTTCCAAAAAGTATAAATTTGGCATAGTTTTGAGATTTCGAAATTTGAGTCCAGATTTGGTGTGAAATGACTGATTTACCCCTTTGGGCCAAAACTTGGGTTTCTGGGCCTAAAACACAGACGAGCTGAACACAAAAGTTAATCAATAAAATAAAACCATTCAAAAGAGATTGAAATCACGATTAAAATCAGAAAACTGGAATTTCCGCCCAAGCTTACACGTACACTCAAGGCACCCTTAAGTGTGACCAAATAGCACAAAACGCTCTCAAATTTCCTCAAAGCTAATTCTAGACTAAATCGGACCAATTTCTAAACCCACGAACACTAAACTCACATTACAACTAAATACGCACTTAGTTGACACTAATCGCACTAATCCTGGGTCGGGGTTTGGCACTAGAGTTCCATGCCAACACAAAATCTTTGAGGTGAATAACTTACCAATTTGTTGCTTCCGCGCATGTATCTCTGCTTGCCGTGGTGGAAAGTAGGCTAACTCAATCAAATGCTTGGACGGTCATCTAAACACATAATCAATCCCCCCTTTTGCTCTGAAATGACAAGGTTCGCAAAACTCTACAGATCTCCTGCTCTGGTTTTATCTGCTATCACACTAGATGTCGTGCTACTCCACATGTCAAACTCTACATGGTGTGTTTCTATCAAAATTCATTCTTCAGGTCTTATATGTTTGGCATGCATAACTGATCTTGAAAGTCCAATCCATGTCCACAATCTCGAAATCAGGTCTTTCTTCCCTGTGCTCAAAGGCTCATGCTAACTCTTAATCCTTTGCAAATTGGCCGCTTTCTAACTCTGACGTGTTTGCAACTTCACACCATTCGTCGAACAATCGAAACTCTACATCCAATCTCAAAGCTACCCCCTCAAAATCCGTTTACGCAAAGATGACCCAAATGACTGGCTCTATGACAACGTTCGCCCTGGGTGGTACTTGGGTAGAAGGTCACAATCCCTGATCTGCTCAATCCTCTGTTATCTACCTTATGCTCTGCCTCTCTTGCAAGAAACACAAATTTGAATCCGCTCACTCTATTCTACACAAGTAATGCACCTGCATCTCTATTATAAACACAACCACAACCAACTTCAAGTTGTGTGTAGGTGTTGTTCTTCTCTGAATCTTTCAATTGACCTTGTCCATAAGCGACGATTCTCCAGCTTGCATCTGTACACTATCCAATCTAATATCCAATAAGTCAGTAAAATCCGCAAAATCTTCTCTATCATGTGACCGGGTAAAGATCTATTATGCTGTCAACTTCCTTATCCGCTGCTAAAAACTGACTTTGAATACCCCTAACCACACAATTGACACATTCTACTGAGTTGACTTCACTGGCATAGCTGCAATTGATCAGAATTTTCAACCAAATCTTCGAAAAAAGCTCCTTAAACTCGAGAAGTTACTAGGTTTTGGCATCCACTTGAAGCTTTCCCAGCAGAGAATCGCTTCTAACTTCATGAAATTAACTATCGATTCGGCTTCTAAGGTCTTTGGGCTAAAAAAAATGGCTCAAATCTAACTAATAATCTACACCTACCTACCCTAGTATACTGTATGATGATACTCAATCAGCTTCAATTTTTTCTTAAAATGCTGCTCACACTCCTCGCTGGCTAACAACTGTACAAATCTTCTCTTATTACTATATCTGTGACACCGAAAAAGATAAAAAATCTATCGAAGTCCTTTGTAAACCGCATGTTGATCCCATGAAACTCTCAATCTCTGATGTGAACACAAGCAAAAGTAACTAAATGTGCGTATAGAGACATGCAATTCTCCACCACTAGAGAGAAATCCGGTCCTCCAAATTCCCTAACATCAAGGATGAGAAGAAGAGACAAGGAAAGTCTCCCCCACTAGAAGAAAAACAAACCTGAACCCGACGAAATGATATCTAGCCAAAACAAAATAACAGGTCTAACGATTCCTCACCACACGTTTTAAAGTTCCTAAAGTATTTTATTTCCAAGAAACTTGCCTGCTCTGATACCAATCTGTCACCCCCCGAAACCAGACTTTTGCAGCCATCCGACCTCGGGGAGCATGATTTGGGATTAGTAATAAATATGTTTTGCCCAGGACCCGCATGTGTGAGGATGTCAGATTTTTCCATCACAAGTGAGAATATTTGCGCGGAAGCTTACATGGCATTTTGACCTAGAGTCCATGGCCATCAGATTCTGTGTCACACTTAGACGCTTAGAAAAAATCCTTAATACATGGCCCATAGTCGGACGGGAACAGACCATATGTTGGAAGTAGGTGTGCCTTGTGGATAGGTTTATAAAACTTTTTGACCCACTTGACGTAGGGATTAAGTATCCATAAGGCTTTAAACTAAATCCATGATCTAGAACCTCAAATTCATCAATCATGATCAATAGAAAACTATCTCTAAGATAGAAAATAACATCACCATGCAACCACAATAAATCTACAACATATAAGGAAGTAGATTATACATTGGGAGCTCGGTTGTGCTCTAATGGAGAAATCAACAACTTGCTTGATGAAGAACTCTTTCTTTCTTGCAAATTAAAATCTCCAAGACCTCATAGTCTTTCACGCTATGACCCGTATCAGATCTCTATTCTTAAGAAGAATGGTGGGATCTCCAAAAGAAACCAACTAGAAGCTCTAAGGAAAACGGAAGAGAAACTAGAAGAAGGAGGAGAGAAGGGGGCGTGCAACACTTGCACTTAGGTGTGGATTCCAATGGGTGGATGTCCAAGGCCCTCTCTCCTTTATTTATAGCTCCAAGCAACCTCCTCTTACTTATTAATTCTTATTAAAAGTCTCACTTCCAAAATAATTAGTAACTTTCTATTTCCTTTCCTTTTTGAGTTCAAGTAGAATTAGTAACAATCTAATAATTGGGCTAGCGTGGGGAACAGTAGGGATTCCATAAAAAGCTGGCTCCAACTGGGACACCCTGACCCACATTTCATGTCCAATCTAGGTCCACAGTTAATTGCAAACAACTCCACTATATAAATGCAATTACACTTCAGTCATAGGAATAAATTACAAGAAGACCCTAAACTTCCCTATGACCCTAAGTAGGTCCCTCTATCTATATCCATGGATTAATTAGATTAAAAATGTCCAACCAATTTAGATCCACATTTTATTATCCTTGAGATCCAATCAATCACAGTGATCATCAGTACCATCCAATTAACTCTTAATTGAAATAGGTGCACACTTACCAATGATAAATCTATTAATTGGCACAAGGAGATAATGAGGATAGATTCCATCTTGACCATTGAATGTTTCCATAATCCTACTACCACGTACCCAAGACACCGAGGTGTTGACCTACAATTGGCCTCACTCATTGGTTACTCAAAGAAAATGAATAGATATAAACTTGAGTTCATTAATGTCTCAGGATTAAGAGCCTATTGTTAGGGAGTTATGAGAGCAGACCTTAAAGTAAATACAGTGTTTCATAAGGTGCATCTCATGGTCCTTCAATACATCCAATGTACCAGCACAATGATCCAGAGTCTTACACTTTGATGATTGAGACAAATCACACTATCTCATAGTGATCATAATGCTGCAACCTTCTTAGATGAAATGCCCAATCTCATCACCGGTTGTAAAACAATTTAAGTATAAGATTTGTGAGATATGTCTCCCGCATGTAGATCTCATCCACACACATGTATCACATCTAATATACTCGTGGGCTCTGGTTCATCTCATGAACCATTATGTCATTCGTATTGGTTATGTGCAAACAAGTAACAAAAAACACCATTCATCTCATGAAAAGAAAGCACGATAATATTGAAATAAATCAATTTATTACATCATCTACTAGATTGAGACCATACAATCTAACACCATAATCACAAGATACAGAGTTGACAGTAATAGAATATTACATTTCCCAAATATTCAAGTTACAATTATAAAGATGCATTAAAAACAATAAAAAAAAAAAAGATGCCAACAGAAGCCGTACAAATATAGCAAGCCAAGTAAAAATGCCACCCTGCATAAATGTGGCATAACTCCAATGCCAAGCATGACATCTAAATGACATCATCGACACTACAACTTGCAAACCTATGGCTTCACACCCATCTACACGCACTTTAGCTTGGAAACTATGAACCAGCTACCTGGAGCACCAAATGTAGTATATCAGACACACAACGATCTGGCAAGTGATTGAGGCAGATAATAAACATGCGGCCAATATATAATAATTAAGATCTGACAAATCGTGGCCTTTGATTAAAAGCTGCAAGTAAGTAAAACAAGGGTGGAACATGAAAACATGATAAGACATGATATTGAAATAAAGGCTGCGAGTAAACATGATGTCACGCCTCCGGACCGAGGCCTTAACAACCAAGTCCTTAATCAAGGACCGCGGCACGGCGAGCCAGAAAATTTCGCCCACACGTGCTAATTATATTCCCATAGGATTCCACAGTGAGGATTCCTGACGATCCGTCACAACCTGGCGAACAATCCCACAGCAATTAGCGAAGTGCAGAAGCATGTAGTAAAACAAAAACCAAATGAAACGTAAGATAAACATACAAGCTTTGCATCAAAAGGAGAAATATATACATAGCATAAACCCAGAGTTAAGTTAAAGTTGTGAGGATAAAAAAAGTATGTTAAGTTATACATCCCATAGAAAGCCAACAAAGGCTAATAACAAAGTTTTCCAAAATATACAACAATCCCCAAAATGTTATCCACCACTCATGCCCCAACACGATGTCTAAATGACATCGTTAGGCTACCACTCGCGCCCAAACGGCGGTCCTACCGCCTCGTCCGCAAGCTAAGGCCTCAACGGCGGCGGGTTCGATATCTGGCACCAAACACAAGAGTATCAGACACGACGGTCTAGCAGGTGAATAAAACAAATAAGGTATACAAGGTTTTATCAATGCCATATTTAAAATCATAAGATGCATTTAAAAATGAAACATATGTATGGACAAAACAGAATATGCAAATTTCTGTATAAAAAAAAAAGTTCACATTGACGCATTTCAAACTGACTGAGAAACAATTAAGACATTGGCAACCCACATTTAATTATATCCTCCTATTACCGAGGTACTAAGAGCACACAAACAAAAGCTGTCGCCATATGAAATTGTCAGAACAAAAATCGGTACATCCGATTCTCTAACTCTCAACTGGCAATATCCAGGCCTCGAATCAATCTACGAAAAGTATTATGCTCTTTGCAATTGGTCAAATAACTCATCTATTCTTGGCAATAGGTATTTGTTTTTTATGGTCACTTGATTCAATCTTCTGTAATCTATATAAATTCTCAAGCTCCCATCATTCTTTTTAACAAACAACACAGGAGCTCCCCAAGGTGATATACTTGGTCTAATAAAACCTTTTTTCAGCAATTCTTGCAACTGTAATTTTAATTCGCCTAATTTTGCTGGGGCCATTCTATACAATGCGATGGAAATTGGAGCCGTCCCTGGCGTAAGCTCTATGGTGAATTTAACTTCTCTGACTGGTGGCAATCCTGGAATTTCTTCTGGGAACACATCTGGAAATTCACATACAACGAGGATTTTCTCCACCCCTTGGGACTGTTTGTCCTCTATGAAGAATGCTATGAATCCCTCACATCCACTTCTCAGTAGCTTGACTGTAGACAGTGTTGAAATGAGGCTAGCCTGTGAAACCCTCTTCTCTCCATGAAATTTCACCTTTGAAGATGTTCCATCCAATTTGAAAGAGATGGTTTTATTAAAGCAATCCATAGTAGCATGTTGATCCAACAACCAATCCGTCCCTGATATGACATCGAAGTCAGGAATATCCAAGAGAATAAGGTCTGCTGGAAATGTAACACCATCTATCTTAACGGTGCAACTAGGATAATATGTGCTACACTCGACTTGTTTTCCTACTGGTTTGGTGACAGTTAATATAAATTCAAGTTCACTAGCAGGCACATCAATCAACTTAGCAAACATGGGAGACAAGAAAGAATGTGTAGATCTAGGATCAAATAGAATTTTAGCTTCTACTCCACAGACAAAGAGTGTACCTTCCACCACGTTGCCCGCTGCATCCGCATCCACTTGATTCAAATGATATGCGCGGTCTTGTTGTTAGGGTCTATTTCGATTTTGGTTCGGTCTCCCTTGCTGTGCATTCCTATTTTGTTGAGGCAGACGAATGTTCTAATTCTGAGGCTGTTGGCGAGGCGGCTGTTGCTGATTCAGCTGTTGTGGCTGCCTTGGTTGGTTCTGAGCTGCTTGTTGGTTCTGCTGAGGAGGTATGTTTCCCTAGTTCCTGTTGTTTAGGCAATCCTTCACCATGTGATCCATGAGACTACATTTAAAGCATCCACCCGTGACTCTGTAGTATAGGTGTGAAGGGTGATTCTTGCCACAGTGTTCACATCCACCTTGCCTTGGATGGTTCTGATCTTGCCCTGATGGGATCTCTGACCTCGTTGCTAACGCTTCCTCTGAGCATCCTTGATAATCTTATTATTTATGTCTTCAAATTTGTAAGCCCTCTTGACCGCTTCCTGGAAGGTAGCGGGTAGGACTACACCAGTAGCATCTCGCTCAATGATAGGATTAAGTCCCTCAGGAACTTGATAATCTTTTTCTCCTCGGTGTTAACCAGCTCTGGTGCATAGTGGGACAGTCTCTCAAACTTCGTAACATACTGTAAGACTATCATGTCCCCTTGTTTGAGTAGTTGGAACTCCACTGCCATCTGTCTCTTGACGTGGGCGGGCACATACTTCTTAGTGAACTAGTCCTTGAATGTAGCCCATGCAGTGTCATTTGCAATATTCTGATACCCATCCTTGAGTGTCTTCCACCAAATGTCTGCCAAGACAGTGAACATAGAGGCTGCCAAGTGGACTTGCTATCTGCCTATGCACCGGAAAATATCAAAGATGTTCTCTGTGTGGGTGAGCCAATCATCTGCTGTTAAAGGATCTTCTTGCTCTGTAAACTCCTTTGGGCCTCTCTTCCAAAAATGTTCAAATAGTACATTCGGATTGTTGTCACGGTTATCGATGACAATCTGGGGCCCCATTGGTGGAGCATGCACGGGTTCTGGCCTTCTACCCAATACCTCTAGCAACTGTCTCTGCACTTGAGCTAACTCTTCATCTTTCTTTGCCATCTGTTCTTGCAGTCTGGCCAGATTCTCATTAGCCTGCCTTTGCTGTGCCATCATCATCTCATTGGTCTTCTGCTACTGTTTCATCATCATTTGCATGAAGTTCTGAAATTGGTTATCCCCAGATGGGCCTGCATTATGAGCATTGCTGTTGGAAGGATTTGCATTGGTGTGATCTTTGTGTGGAGGCATTTTGCTATAAAACCACTTATTAGTACAATAAAATATATCAAGGAGACGTACCCACAATCCCCAGTTGATACTAACTAACAAAAATTCTAACGAATCCTCTTCACGACCCAACATTTCTAGTTTCTTTTAATTGCCCAACATATTTCTCGCACTGATACCAAGACCTCTCACGCCCCCGGACCGAGGCCTTAACAACCAAGTCCTTAATCCGGGGCCGTAGAGCGGCGAGCCAGAAAATTTCGCCCGCACGCGCTAATTATTTTCCCATAGGATTCTACGGTAAGGATTCCTGACGATCCGTCACAACCTGGCGAAAAATCTCACAGCAATTAACGATGTGCGGAAGCATGTAGCAAAACAAAAATCAAATGAAACATAAGATAAATACACAAGTTTTGCATCAAAAGGAGAAATATATACATAGCATAAACCCAGAGTTAAGTTAAAGTTGTGAGGATCAAAGAAAGTATATTAAGTTATACATCCCATAGAAAGCCAACAAAGGCTAAAAACAAAGTTCTCCAAAATATACAACAATCCCCAAAATGTTATCCACCACTCATGCCCCAACACGATGTCTAAATGACATCGTTAGGCTGCCACTCGCGCTCCAACAGTGGTCCAACCGCCTCCTCCGCAAGCTCCGCCTCAACGGCGGCAGCTTCGATATCTGGCACCAAACACAAGAGTATCAAACACGATGGTCTAGCGGGTGAATAAAACAAATAAGATATACAAGGTTTTATCAATGCCATATTTAAAATCATAAGATGCATTTAAAAATGAAACATATGTATGGACGAAACAGAATAAGCAAATTTCTATATATAAAAAAAAGGAAGTTCACATTGACGCATTTCAAATTGACTGAGAAACAATTAAGACATTGGCAACTCACATTTAGCTATATCCTCCTATTACCAAGGTAATAAGAGTACACAAACAAAAACCGTTGCCATATGAAATGGCCGGAACAAACAATAACCGTTGCCATGGCCGGAACAAACAAACAAAGGGTCCAAACTGCAGTTGGCAAAGTATTTGAGGATCATAAGCCGGGTGATCAGTCTGACAAAGTGACCCAAGCTTAGTGGTGCCGACTAAAAACCAAAACGATACAATCAAGCCATTGAAAATACATTTCAATCGATAAACGAACAACTCATATCAAAATACGAACGAACAAAACGATACAAATAAGACGAGTAGTTTTATCGATTATTTCAAACATGGCGAACCACTCAAATCCATTTCAAAACGATTTATAAGAATATATATATATATATATATATATATGCTAACTTGAAATGAAGTAATACACAGTGGTTGACTGGCTTACCAGGGGTCGTCTCATTACATACTTAGTGCCCCAATGTCAGTTTATAAACAAATAGTTTGGTGCCTCAGAAGATCTCCGACATTGTTGACACAAAGTATATATTGAGGCTTATAAGTATTTTCCGGCAAATTCAATATCATACCTCCCTTCTAGCTCATTTGAATTCCATAAAACAACGTATTCGGGGTCCACATTTCCACTATCCCTCATTATGGGTGTTTAGAGGAAGTCTACACCTCAAACTAGTCCAAATCAAGTGCAGGAACCATCCCCAGGACTGAGTCCAGGTTCGCAAAAGCGGCGGAAGGTTTGCTCGAGTGGAGCCTCCCAGAAACACCTTCACTCGAGCTAGCAGGAAGCTCGCTCGAGCGGACGAGCTTTTGTCTCCCATTTTCTCTAAGCAGCACCAGGTTCGCTCGAGCTGAAGAATTGTTCACTCGAGCGAGCCGTTCCAGAAGCTCCTTCACTCGAGCTGGCAAAAATCTAGCTCAAGCGGATGAGCTTCTGTCACGTCCTTCTCCAGGCAGTGGCCTGTTCGCTCGAGTGACCACTATGTCCACTCGAGCAGACAGCCCACTGGCTGAACTCGTTCAGTGTAGATTTTCTGCTACTTTTGGTACTCTCTTTCCTCCCTTCATTTCCACCTTTATTCTAATACAATTTGAGCTTAATATAACTCCATCCAAACTCCATTCAACCACAACAATCAAGCCTCATTCCAATACCCATCACAAACAAAATTCCAAAACTGAATATAATGCAAAATGCAGGAATTTGGAAAAATCAGTCTTCAACATTGTAACACAACACACAACCATGACCTTTTTAAGTTATGATAGCCACAAATCCCTGCACAAAATTATAGATAAACTGATCCAAAATTCCTTGAGAAACACAGCCCTACATAAACCAAGAGGACAATCTACTAACATAACAAACTTAAAATAAAAAAAAATAAAAAACCCATTTCATTTGCATGCATTACAAATCTAATTTATTCACTTGCCTTGACTTCCAATGGTCCTAAAACACTCCAAGAGATCTCTTCTCCACAGCTAAGTCCTCCAAGCTACAAAACCCCCCATGAAAATACCACTCAAAATTCCACAAAAATTGAAAACAAAGTAGTTCTCCTAGAAGCTCCTTGCATGTATGATAAAGGGCATCTAAAGGATCAAACAAACTCATTGGTGCAAGGAGGAAGCCATTGCTTAACTCTAGGAGCTCTAGGCAAGAAGAGAAGCTTGAAGAAGAGGATGAGTCCAGCTCAATTCCTTTGAAAATGGTATCAATAGCAAGCTAGAGATGAGGAGAAGAGAATGGTGTGATTTGTTTTCCACGTTAGGCTAGTTTGCATAGCATGCAAGAGGAGAGAAGGTGAGCAAAAGAAAGAAAATTCCCTTGAGTTCAGTTGCAGAAAAATGAAGAATGAAGAATGAAGAATGAAGACCCAACGTGGGTTTCATTGTGTTTAAAATTGCGTGGGGTGAGGGCCCCACTAAACCATTATTCTTCAAGGGCTTAAAACTCCTTTTTGTGTGTCCCATATGAGATCGACGAAAGAGAGAAAGTTGATCGTCGAAAAATCTAATTTTCAAAAGGTATATTTTCCTCATGGTATTCAAATGGTGAATTTTATTCACAGATTCGGCGTGAAAAGACCGTTTTGCCCTTTTTCTTGAAAAACGCAATTTCTAGGATTTAAATACCAACAGAACAAACATAAAAGTTGTAGGGTTGAGCAAAACAAATCGAAACAAGTCAAAATCAGTATTTTTCGAAATCAAGATAATTTCCCACACGAATACGCATCACACGAGCCACCCCAGGCCCGATCAAACCAGACTCAACGCTCCCAAAATTCCCCAAAGCTATACGAAATTCTAATCTAGCTAAAACTCAAGTTAATCGTCCCCTAATCCCACTTAGAAACTAAACACGGCTAAAACAATTATTAAATATACTAAACCTGGGTCGGGGTTTGACACATGACTTACATAAAAAACGTTATACATATATTAAAACATGGCATGACATGAATCAGATAATAAGATGCATGAGAAAGCATAAGCAAACTGATAGAAAGGTAAATTGGCAAATTGGCAACCACACAAAAATATATTCTCCATCACTAAAGTGACAGGAACACAGTAGAATATATATATATCGGGAGCTCTTCTCCTCAGATTTAGCTGAGGAGAAGACCTGCTCTGCACATGCAGCCCAAAAACAAAACCCACCCAAATGCATTTTAGTTGCCCGCTCTCTATCAGGCCCAAATCACTTCCCCCAAAAATCACTTTGTTTGCCCCTTTCCATCCCTAGCTCTCCTCCTCTCTCTCCCCTCCTACAAGGCATTGATCCTCCCAGGTGAGAGTCTATCCTGCGATTGTTTCTCTCCGCGAGAAGGTGTCTCTCCCCCACGATCGTCTCTCTAACCTCTCAGGCGACGCCGTTCTCTCTCCGGAGAGAACGTCTCTCTCTCTCTCCGGCGACGCTCCTTCTCCTGCCCTGAGCTTTTCTCTCCAGCGACTGTCTCTTCGAGGTATGCCCTTTCTTTCTTCTTTCTATGTTTTTTCCCCTCCTTTTCCTTTCTCTGCTAACTATTTTCCTGTTTTTGTAGGTTGTGACGAGGTTGGAGAAAGGTTGGGTGGGATGAGATTGATCGGAGTCTGAGTTTGAGACGGGTTCAAGGGGATGGCTTGGATGCAATTTTCCCACAAATTTTCTTTCTCTCTGTGCTTTTCAATTTTCTCCCTCTGCAACCGGTAGAAATGGAAGCGTTTTTTGTTTTTAATTTCTTTTATGTGATTGATCTAAGCCTTTGAATTAGAGATGGGTTCAAGGGGGGGCTTGGACGGCTGTTTTGTCCTATCCCAATTTTCAAACACCAACTGCTATCACTAAAAATAGGAGATTTGAGATTATGCCCCATTCCAGTATACATGTTTTGATTCAAAGGTGATAAAAGTTCATAATCCAAAGGGGAGGAACACTCCGGCTTGTTGGAATTCTTAGAAGATTGCACTTGTGTTTCCACGTGAAAATGGTTGGGGGAGTAATTATATGAACCTCTATTATGGATATGAATGTATGTTCTGGCAGTGAATATGTACATCCAAAGCCAAAAATTGGCATTTCAAACTGTTGAACTGAATGGCCATGATATGAATAAGGATTAGGGCTGAGTTGATGGGTGAACAATGAATCTGGTTTAAAGAGGGTATGGTTGATGTGGGTTTATTAGTAGTTCTAACACAAAATTTCAGGTTAACAACTGCAGGCCAGAACATTGAACCAAGCCAGTCACTTGATGAGACCAACAGTTCGGAGTTCTCTGATTCGGATGATCAATAATGGGAAAGGTGTTAGGTGATTTTCTATATATTAATCTAACGTATATCGTGCACTATGGGTTGTTGATTTAAAATTTTCTGTTACGTGTTAACAAGGAAAAATGTCAATGGAGAAGGCCATGTTGGGAGTTGATGTCAAACCCCGACCCAGGATTTAGCGCGATTAGTGTTAACTAAATGCGGGTTTAGTTGTAATGTGAGTTAGTGTGCGTGGGATTAGAAATTGGTCCGATTTAGTCTAGAATTAGCTTTGGGGAATTTTGAGAGCGTCTTGTGCTTTTTGGTCACACTTAAGGGTGCCTTGAGTGAACGTGTAAGCTTGGGAGGAAATTCCAGTCTTCTGATTTTAATCGTGATTTCAATCTCTTTTAAATGGTTTTATTTTATTAATAAACTTTTGTGTTCAACTTGTTTGTGTTTTAGGCTCAGAAACCCAAGTTTTGGCCCAAAGGGGTAAATCAGTCTTTTCACACCAAATCTGGACTCAAATTTCGAAATCGCAAAACTATGCCAAATTTATACTTTTTGGAAACTAGATTTTTCGGCGATCATTTTAGTCTTCTTCGTCGTTCTCATCCGGGGTCCACAAGTCAGTGTTTTAACCATTGCAAGTTCTGAGCAATGGGGCCCACAAGAACCCACTTGAATCAAATCTCCTTCTCCCCCATTTCTCTTCACTCACGATTCTGAACTCTTCCTGCAACTTTCCCTCAACCCAGCTGTGGTTTCTTCCTCTTCTTCCTTTCCCTTCTTCTCTTTGCAAACCAAAGCTAGAGAGCCCCAAATCAAAAACCAATCTTACCATCTTCTTCCTCTCAACTCTAAGAATCTAGTGCTGCCATTTTCTTGGAGATCCCAGCTGTGTATCCACTCCGTTTTCTTCTCCTCTTCTTGTTTAGCAAGCTTCAGGTAATAGATCTCTTCCTCCTCTTCAATGTAGTCTTTTGAGTTCCTTAGGAACCCATTTTTCAAACATGCAACACCCATTTCGAAATGGGTCACTGTCTTCTCTTTTTGGTGGATTTTTGAAGTTCTTTTCATGGGTTTTCTTGTAGATTTCGTGGAGTACATTTGGTAGGCTTTGTTCTAAGATTTGTTGGGCTAGGACGTTGGTAAAGGCAAGTGAACAACTTAGATTCATGATACATCCAATGTTTGATTTCTTTAGCTTTCATGGTTTGATTTCTTTTCCATGATAATTTGGGCAATGTATGTTTCCAAAGGTGTATAGTCTGTAATTTTGTTTTAATTGAAATGCATAAGCTAATGGGATTGTGTTAATGGTTTTTCATTCATTTGAAGTCGTTTTTATCTTGTCAATGTGTTTTATAAATGGATGAAAGAATGGAGGAAAGGTTGTGAGGTGATATGGAAGTGTGGATTGTTAGATTTTGAATGGAAATTGCCCCTTGGAGAGCATGGAGGCTCAGGGGATATGCAGGATTTGACAAAGGAAAGAAATGGTGAGAAGGGAGTGGAAATTCTGAATCTGACTGAAGCTGCCGCACACCGGCGGTCAGCAGTCGGTCAGCAGTCGGCTAGCCGACTGTCGACCCACGGCTAACCGCCCCTGTGTCGGTCAGAATTCCAGTAACTCAATTTTCTGCACAGGGTGTGGTCGGTCACCAGTCGGTCAGCAGTCGGCTAGCCGACTGTCGACCCACGGCTAACCGCCCCTGTGTCGGTTAGAATTACAGTAGCTCAATTTCTGTGCAGAGCGAGGTCGGTCCGCTGGCGGTCAGCAGGCGGCTAGCCGACCTGCGCATGAAATTGAAAAGTAGTATCCTCCTGATCAGTCGGTCAGCGGTCGGTCGGTTGGTCGGTCAGCCGACCAGCACCCGGCGGCCAGCCGCCAGGTAGCCGCGAGGTGACCGAGTGTGCAGAAGGAGAATTTTGAAGGGGTTTAGAGGGGAGATAAAAACTAGGATATGTTATGGGGTCTTTAGCCTGATGCTGTGCAGTTGAAACATGACATGTTGTCCAGCTTCGGGAACACCAATTCATGTAAACTCCAACATTTGGGTTTCAACTTCACGAGAATCAAACAAAGAACCTTAGCATATACTTGACATAATTGTTCCGAAATCTTGAATTTTAACACGAAGAACACGCTCTGTACCTGTTTTGGATTTACAAGCATGTATTGAACTTTTGACTTGTCTCAAGAACTATAATGGGGACACTTTTCCAGCCTTGCTTGTTTAGTCTCGTCTTGCATTATTTTGATAAGTGTTTTTCCCCATTTTTCGCTAAGTTTTGTACGAGCATCGATATGTTTTATGCATACATGGATATCATAGAGTCTCACTGAGCTTGGACTGCCCTTTCAGTCTGATCCACTAGTTCGGGGGTCCTTAAACATAAGGGCAATCTGCAGATTAGCCGTGTATTTATACACATCTTTGTTCTGTCCGGTTCCGCGGCCGGTTTTCCGCCCACCTTGTGTGGCTCGGACTTCTGTTTTGTTTTGTCTCGTTCTGTTTCGTTCTGCTTGCTCTTGTCATTGCGTATGACGGAGAAAGGATGAGCTCAATGTGGATCCGTGAATCATGTTATTTTATTTAAAAGTATGTTAGTTTTGAATTACACTTAAACATGTTTTTGTTCAGATCTCATGCAATGTTTTAAAGTGCTGATTACTTTCACATTATCTGATTTATATTATGTCCAAGCTGTTCACCTGCCAGACCGTCGTGTCTGATCCCTTTGTTTTGGTGTTTAGATGCAGGCGCCGTTGGCTTTGCGGAGGAGCGCCCGGAGGAGGCCTTTGGGCCACCCTCAGCCCGTGAGTGGCAACCCGACGACGTCCTCTAGACGTCGGGCGGAGTCTTGAGCACGATACACATGGATGGGATTATTTTGATATTTGGGAATGTATGGCCTTTGTTGGCCTTTTTCACTTTTGGGGTTATGTAACTTAACACTTTGTTATTTTGAAACTTGAACTGAATTTGGTAATGCTATGCTTACATTTTCTCCTCTGATTATCGTCTTAATGATGACTTAACTTATGCCATTCGGAATCACAAGGTTTATGTGATTAAGTTGTGATGAGATTACTTGCACGCTTCCGCAAATCATTGTTCGTGTGAGATTGTTACATGTTCGTTTTTGGGAATCCTCACCGCGGAAACCTGTGGGTTAATCGTAGCTGGATGGACAACAACCGTCGCGGGTCCCGGACTTTGGGAAAACCTCGGTCCGGGGTCGCGACAGGACTGGTATCAGAGCTGGACATGTTTCAGGCAATTAAAAGAAACTAGAAACTCTTAGGGACGTGGCGAGGATCCGTGAGCACGTTAGATCAGTGGTGTGGACTTAGAAACCAAACCCCAATTTACTAATATGTACTGACAATTTATTTTACAGCATCATGCCTCCAAGAAGAACTCCGAATCAGAATGCTTCAGGGAGCAATACCAATAATGATAACAGTGAAACACTTCATGAACAGCCACCTACAATGACTCAGTTTCAGGCACTCATGCAAGCCATGTTAGAACAACAGAGGCAAGCTAATGAAAGTCAGACAAG
The DNA here is from genome assembly GCA_029852735.1 of Persea americana. Classification (NCBI taxonomy): domain Eukaryota; kingdom Viridiplantae; phylum Streptophyta; class Magnoliopsida; order Laurales; family Lauraceae; genus Persea; species Persea americana. The sequence continues at coordinate 59,667,832 of CM056810.1, forward strand.
AATGCAGAGGGAAGCTAATGAAGTCCATGCTAGGCTACAAAGGGAGGCCAATGAGAACCAAGCTAGGTTCCAAGAACAGCTAGCTAAGAAGGATGAGGAAATGGCACAAGTTCAACGACAGCTTTTGGAAGTTTTACAAACTAGGCCTCTACCTCCGCCTAGGCAACCGGGGGGACCGAATATCATCATCAACAATCGAGAACAAGACCCTAACATTTTGTTCGAGAGGTTCAGGAAGAGAGGACCCAAGGAGTTCTCAGGTCAAGAAGACCCGTTGGCTGCAGATGACTGGCTAGTTAATGTAGAGAAGATCTTCGATGTATTCACTTGTACAGGCTTACAGAAGGTCAACCTCACAGCTTCTCTATTTTATGGATTAGCGGACACATGGTGGCAAACGGTTAAGGAACCGTATCAGATTATGCCAGATGGAGTTACATGGGAAACTTTTAAGATTCAATTCACTGATAAGTATGTCCCTTCTCATGTCAAGAGGCAGAAAGCTATAGAGTTTCAGCAGCTCAGGCAGGGTAACACGACAGTTTTAGAATATGTGACAAAGTTTGAAAGGCTTGCTAGATATGCCCGAGAGTTGATAGACACCGAGCAGAAGAAGATCACTAAATTCTTAGAAGGGCTGAACCCCATCATCATGAGGGATGCTACAGGAGTAGTTCCACCAGCCACCTTCGACGAAGCAGTTAAGAGAGCATACAAGTTCGAGGATATCAACAATCAGATCATCAGGGATAGAAAGCAACAGTACCACCAACAGAACCAGAGGTCACAGAATAAGAAGCCACGGCAAGAACAAAACCCTCCTAGGCAAGGTGCGTGTGCACATTGTGGCAAGAATCATGAGACTGCACAATGTCGTAAAGCCACGGGAGCTTGTTTTAGATGTGGGGCTATGGACCATGCCATTCGGGATTGCCCATAGGTGCAAAATCAGGCTAATAGGAACCAGCCACAAAGGCAAGCAGCACCACAGGCTCCAGCCCAGAACCAACCAAGACCACCTCAGCAGCAGCAAGTCAGGCAACAAGTTCAAAATCAGAATGCTCGTCCACCTCAGCAGCAGCAGCAGAGCAGAGATGCACAAGGAAGGCAGAATAGACCACGGCAGCAAGGGCGGGCATATAATCTTAATCGTGTCGATGCCGATGCTGCGGGCGATGTAGTAGAAGGTAAACTTTTCATCTGTGGAGTAGAAGCTCAAATTTTATTTGATCCTGGAAGCACTCATTCCTTTTTATCTCCTGTGTTTGCGAAGCTGATTGCTATGCCATCTAGGATTCTTGATTATATTTTGACTGTCACTACACCAGTAGGTAAGCAGGCCGTTTGTAGACTCTATTACCCAAATTGCTCAGTTCTATTAGGAGAAGTCAACCTTCCAGCAGATCTTATTATTTTAGACATGCATGATTTTGATGTCATCCTAGGCATGGATTGGTTAGAGAAGTATCATGCAACCATGGATTGCTTTAGTAAAACCATTACTTTTAAGTTGATAGGAGAACAGGCAGATTTGATTGTTCAGGGAAACAGGAAGAAAGGCCAAGTGGGGATTATTTCAGCACTAAAGGCGAGCAGGATGGTGTCTAATGGTTGTGAGGCTTTTATAGCGTTTATCACGGAGGATAAACGGTCCCAAGGGGTGGAGGAAATCCCCGTTGTATGTGAGTTTCCAGATGTTTTTCCAGAAGAAATCCCAGGATTACCACCAATTCGGGAGGTTGAGTTCACGATTGAGCTCCTTCCAGGGACAGCTCCAATTTCTATTGCACCTTACAGGATGGCTCCAGCAGAATTAGGCGAACTAAAACTCCAATTGCAAGAACTATTGAGTAAAGGTTTCATTAGACCAAGCGTTTCACCTTGGGGAGCACCTGTGTTGTTTGTGAAAAAGAAGGATGGAAGCTGGAGAATGTGCATAGACTATAGAAGACTGAACCACATGACTGTCAAGAACAAGTATCCGTTGCCGAGAATAGATGAATTATTTGATCAATTGCAAGGAGCAGCGTATTTTTCCAAGATAGATTTGAGGTCTGGGTATTATCAGCTGCGAGTTAGAGAGACAGACGTGCCTAAAACAGCTTTTCGAACAAGATACGGGCACTATGAGTTTATGGTGATGCCATTTGGGTTGACTAATGCACCCGCGGTTTTTATGGCTCTCATGAACAAAGTCTTTGCGGAGTATTTGGATCACTTTACGGTGGTGTTTATTGATGACGTTTTAGTGTATTCTAAGAGTAAGGAAGAGCATGAAGAGCACTTGAGGATATCATTACAGCTTTTGAAGGACAACCACCTCTATGCAAAGCTAAGTAAGTGTGAATTTTGGTTAGAGCAAGTGACTTTTCTAGGCCACGTTGTTTCGAAAAAAGGCTTAGCAGTGGATCAGTCCAAAGTTGAAGCAGTCGTCAATTGGAAAAGGCCAAGCAGTGTGACGGAAATCAGAAGCTTTTTGGGACTAGCAGGTTACTACAGGAGGTTTGTCCAGGGATTTTCATCTATTGCAGCACCATTGACAAAGTTAACTAGGAAAAATGTGCCTTTTATATGGACAGACCATTGTGAAGAGAGTTTTCTAGAGCTGAAGAAAAGATTGACTACAGCTCCGATCCTCACTTTACCGTCGGGAAGTGGAGGATTTGTTATCTATACAGATGCTTCGAATGTAGGATTGGGTTGTGTGTTGATGCAGAACGACAAAGTAGTTGCTTATGGTTCAAGGCAGTTGAAAGAGCATGAAAAGAATTACGCAACTCATGATTTGGAATTAGCAGCGGTTGTATTTGCTTTGAAAATGTGGAGACATTACCTATATGGAGAGAAATTTGAAGTACATTCAGATCACCGGAGTCTACAGTATCTATTTTCGCAGAAAGAGTTGAACATGAGGCAGAGACGATGGATGGAGTACATCAAAGACTATGACTTTCCAATCAAGTATCATCCAGGCAAGGTGAATGTAGTAGCTGATGCGTTGAGCAGAAAATCAGTGGTTATGGCCAACTTGAGAGGAGTTGGTGTTTTGTGTCAATTTGAAGAACTGGGAGTAGAAGTGCATCCGTTAAGGCAGGGCGTGATGTTGGCAAGCATGATAGCGTCTGAACCTACTTTCATCCAGAACATCAAAGACAGTCAATTGCAAGATCCGGACTTGGCCAAGATTGTGGAACACATTTCCGAACGACCAGACTTCAGGGTCGTAGGTGGAGTGTTGTACTTCCGTGACCGTTTGTGTGTGCCTAACCTCGAGGACTTGAAGAATGAAATTATGACTGAAGCTCATAACGCGAGATACTCCATGCATCCTGGAAGTACAAAGATGTACCAAAATTTGAGGAACCGATTCTGGTGGAATAACATGAAGCGTGAGATTGCGGCTTTTGTATCTAGGTGCCTCACGTGTCAGCAGATTAAGGCAGAACACCAAAAACCTCCAGGGTTGTTGCAACCATTGGACATTCCGGAGTGGAAATGGGAACACATCACTATGGATTTTGTCTCCGGTTTGCCTACTACCAAGAAAGGGAACAATGCTATCTGGGTTATAGTAGATCGTCTTACGAAGTCTGCTCACTTCATTCCTATGAAGACAGGGAGTAAGATGCATATGGCACCACTTGCAGATTTATTTGTGACTGAGATAGTCAGCAGACATGGACAGCCCGTCTCCATCACTTCCGACAGAGATAGCAGATTTGTTTCGAGGTTTTGGAATACCCTATTCGAATCTATGGGCACTAAGTTGCAATTCAGCACTGCATACCATCCTCAGACTGATGGCCAGTCAGAGCGAACTATACAGACTTTAGAGGACATGCTACGGGCTTGTGTGCTAGATTTCAAGGTTCAATGGGATGAGTATTTACCACTGTGTGAGTTTGCATATAACAACAGCTACCATTCCAGTATTGGGATGGCACCTTTCGAAGCACTCTATGGTAGGAGATGCAGAACTCCTGTTTGCTGGGAAGAAGTCGGTGTTCGTAGCTTTCACGGACCGACAATAGTTGGAGAAACAAGTGATAAGATCAAATTGATTCAAGAACGGTTAAAAGTTGCTCGAAGTAGACAAAAGAGTTATGCTGATACACGTAGAAGAGATTTGCAGTTTAAAGAAGGTGACAAGGTATTTTTGAAAGTATCTCCGGTTAGAGGAACTCTAAGATTTGGACAGAAAGGCAAGCTTGCGAGGAGGTACATCGGACCGTATGAGATTTTGAGCAAGATAGGAGACGTTGCCTATAGACTTGCGTTACCGCCGGAACTCTCCGGGGTACACAATGTTTTTCACGTTTCTATGTTGAAGAAATACGTCCCAAATCCTTCTCATGTTTTGCGGCACGAACCAATGGAAATTCGAGAAGATGCATCGTATGTGGAGAAACCGGTTAGAATTGTGGACACCAAAGAACAAGAATTAAGAAATCGGACAATTCACTGGGTCAAAGTACAGTGGGAAAATCATGAGCCAGAAGAAGCGACATGGGAACTACGAGAGCAAGTCCAGAGAAAGTATCCTGAACTATTACCAGAGGTATATTTATTTTATTTGGAGGACCAAATAACCTAAGGGGTGGAGGATGTCAAACCCCGACCCAGGATTTAGCGCGATTAGTGTTAACTAAATGCGGGTTTAGTTGTAATGTGAGTTAGTGTGCGTGGGATTAGAAATTGGTCCGATTTAGTCTAGAATTAGCTTTGGGGAATTTTGAGAGCGTCTTGTGCTTTTTGGTCACACTTAAGGGTGCCTTGAGTGAACGTGTAAGCTTGGGAGGAAATTCCAGTCTTCTGATTTTAATCGTGATTTCAATCTCTTTTAAATGGTTTTATTTTATTAATAAACTTTTGTGTTCAACTTGTTTGTGTTTTAGGCTCAGAAACCCAAGTTTTGGCCCAAAGGGGTAAATCAGTCTTTTCACACCAAATCTGGACTCAAATTTCGAAATCGCAAAACTATGCCAAATTTATACTTTTTGGAAACTAGATTTTTCGGCGATCATTTTAGTCTTCTTCGTCGTTCTCATCCGGGGCCCACAAGTCAGTGTTTTAACCATTGCAAGTTCTGAGCAATGGGGCCCACAAGAACCCACTTGAATCAAATCTCCTTCTCCCCCATTTCTCTTCACTCACGATTCTGAACTCTTCCTGCAACTTTCCCTCAACCCAGCTGTGGTTTCTTCCTCTTCTTCCTTTCCCTTCTTCTCTTTGCAAACCAAAGCTAGAGAGCCCCAAATCAAAAACCAATCTTACCATCTTCTTCCTCTCAACTCTAAGAATCTAGTGCTGCCATTTTCTTGGAGATCCCAGCTGTGTATCCACTCCGTTTTCTTCTCCTCTTCTTGTTTAGCAAGCTTCAGGTAATAGATCTCTTCCTCCTCTTCAATGTAGTCTTTTGAGTTCCTTAGGAACCCATTTTTCAAACATGCAACACCCATTTCGAAATGGGTCACTGTCTTCTCTTTTTGGTGGATTTTTGAAGTTCTTTTCATGGGTTTTCTTGTAGATTTCGTGGAGTACATTTGGTAGGCTTTGTTCTAAGATTTGTTGGGCTAGGACGTTGGTAAAGGCAAGTGAACAACTTAGATTCATGATACATGCAATGTTTGATTTCTTTAGCTTTCATGGTTTGATTTCTTTTCCATGATAATTTGGGCAATGTATGTTTCCAAAGGTGTATAGTCTGTAATTTTGTTTTAATTGAAATGCATAAGCTAATGGGATTGTGTTAATGGTTTTTCATTCATTTGAAGTCGCTTTTATCTTGTCAATGTGTTTTATAAATGGAGGAAAGAATGGAGGAAAGGTTGTGAGGTGATATGGAAGTGTGGATTGTTAGATTTTGAATGGAAATTGCCCCTTGGAGAGCATGGAGGCTCAGGGGATATGCAGGATTTGACAAAGGAAAGAAATGGTGAGAAGGGAGTGGAAATTCTGAATCTGACTGAAGCTGCCGCACACCGGCGGTCAGCAGTCGGTCAGCAGTCGGCTAGCCGACTGTCGACCCACGGCTAACCGCCCCTGTGTCGGTCAGAATTCCAGTAACTCAATTTTCTGCACAGGGTGTGGTCGGTCAGCAGTCGGCTAGCCGACTGTCGACCCACGGCTAACCGCCCCTGTGTCGGTTAGAATTACAGTAGCTCAATTTCTGTGCAGAGCGAGGTCGGTCCGCTGGCGGTCAGCAGGTGGCTAGCCGACCAGCGCATGAAATTGAAAAGTAGTATCCTCCTGATCAGTCGGTCAGCGGTCGGTCGGTTGGTCGGTCAGCCGACCAGCACCCGGCGGCCAGCCGCCAGGTAGCCGCGAGGTGACCGAGTGTGCAGAAGGAGAATTTTGAAGGGGTTTAGAGGGGAGATAAAAACTAGGATATGTTATGGGGTCTTTAGCCTGATGCTGTGCAGTTGAAACATGACATGTTGTCCAGCTTCGGGAACACCAATTCATGTAAACTCCAACATTTGGGTTTCAACTTCACGAGAATCAAACAAAGAACCTTAGCATATACTTGACATAATTGTTCCGAAATCTTGAATTTTAACACGAAGAACACGCTCTGTACCTGTTTTGGATTTACAAGCATGTATTGAACTTTTGACTTGTCTCAAGAACTATAATGGGGACACTTTTCCAGCCTTGCTTGTTTAGTCTCGTCTTGCATTATTTTGATAAGTGTTTTTCCCCATTTTTCGCTAAGTTTTGTACGAGCATCGATATGTTTTATGCATACATGGATATCATAGAGTCTCACTGAGCTTGGACTGCCCTTTCAGTCTGATCCACTAGTTCGGGGGTCCTTAAACATAAGGGCAATCTGCAGATTAGCCGTGTATTTATACACATCTTTGTTCTGTCCGGTTCCGCGGCCGGTTTTCCGCCCACCTTGTGTGGCTCGGACTTCTGTTTTGTTTTGTCTCGTTCTGTTTCGTTCTGCTTGCTCTTGTCATTGCGTATGACGGAGAAAGGATGAGCTCAATGTGGATCCGTGAATCATGTTATTTTATTTAAAAGTATGTTAGTTTTGAATTACACTTAAACATGTTTTTGTTCAGATCTCATGCAATGTTTTAAAGTGCTGATTACTTTCACATTATCTGATTTATATTATGTCCAAGCTGTTCACCTGCCAGACCGTCGTGTCTGATCCCTTTGTTTTGGTGTTTAGATGCAGGCGCCGTTGGCTTTGCGGAGGAGCGCCCGGAGGAGGCCTTTGGGCCACCCTCAGCCCGTGAGTGGCAACCCGACGACGTCCTCTAGACGTCGGGCGGAGTCTTGAGCACGATACACATGGATGGGATTATTTTGATATTTGGGAATGTATGGCCTTTGTTGGCCTTTTTCACTTTTGGGGTTATGTAACTTAACACTTTGTTATTTTGAAACTTGAACTGAATTTGGTAATGCTATGCTTACATTTTCTCCTCTGATTATCGTCTTAATGATGACTTAACTTATGCCATTCGGAATCACAAGGTTTATGTGATTAAGTTGTGATGAGATTACTTGCACGCTTCCGCAAATCATTGTTCGTGTGAGATTGTTACATGTTCGTTTTTGGGAATCCTCACCGCGGAAACCTGTGGGTTAATCGTAGCTGGATGGACAACAACCGTCGCGGGTCCCGGACTTTGGGAAAACCTCGGTCCGGGGTCGCGACAGTTGACATTCTGGATCATTTTGAGTTGTTGAGACCTGACATTCTATATCATTTTTGAATTGTTGAGAGTTGATTTTCTGGATGATTCTGAGTTGTTGTATTTGGCATGTAATTTGATTTCATGTGTGTTTGGAATGGATATTTATTTGGAGTTGATATGGTGTGGTTCAAATTGGTGGTTTAAAATTTTTTTGTAGAAATGCATGGATGACTCGTCATGTTACATTTGTAGGCGGTAAAAACGGCACCTACTAAGATTGAGGAGATGAACCTCTTAGATCAGGGAAGACCGAACGCCGGGAACCTCCACGGGGCTGAGGAACCTGAAAAGGGAAGGAGAAAGGCTTTGGTCAGAGCCCCTGGCTGCCGTGAGCCGAAGGCGCTCCGATGCCTGAGTTAGTTCTGGAGAAAGACTAAACAGGAGGAGGTAGAAGAGAATGAGAGTCCGTTTTTCTATTGTCTGTTGCGTACCTCCATGGGGCTGATCCCATGTGTTTATATAGGTGCTCCTCGTTCATTCTCCCTGTCTGTGAGTAGGGGTAGGTGGGATAAAGTCCCATCAGGCCTCGCCCTAACATTCGGCTGTAGGTAAAAAGGGCACATCCCATCCGAATTTTCCATGCTTTTGGTCAGTTGACGTTAAGGGATGATAAAGCCAACATCTTATCGCCATAAATGAGCGCCCCTATCTGACAGGGCACGCCTGCACTTCTCAGAGAAGGATGATGGCCCGCTGCCTTAAGTGCTTTTACCGGGGCTAGGGAGAGGCTGGCTGGCCGTGCTGACATCGTGCTAAGCTGGCATCAATGCCGAGTGACCGTGCTGCCGATCTGCCGAGCTGCTTCGTTGAGCTGACACTCCGAATAGAGCTGCCGAGCTGAATCATTGAGCCGGCGCTCCTAGCCGAGCTGCTGAGCTGCAGGGTGGAGACGTTGAGCCGGTGCTTCTTATCGAGCCGCCAAACTGACGGGCTAGGCTTAACGAGACTAAGGTGAAGGTCGGTGGTTTACCGTGATCCTCGCTTAATCTCGTCATTACGGTATTTTACCCACACAATTGCCACCTAGCTTTTGACCTCTAAAAGTTTTCGAACTTGTGGAGGTCGGAAGCTAAGTGAGTGCCTAGCTAGTGCCTCCACCGAGCTGGAGAGATGGGTCGCGCAGTATGAATGAGTATAGAGATGACGGAGTCCCGGTTCGAAGAGCGGGTCCTCCATACCCCGATGACCGTTCGCTGTCGTGCGGTCTTTATCAAGATGTCCCTTCGCCTATCCAAGGCATTTAATAGCTCTCAGGAATTGCGCTGACGGTAACACGTGTCGCCCTTTTGGCTGCCAAGCAATTGCTTCGAGGGGACGTTAGGGTTACGAAGCGATGTTAGGGCTACTCGAGGCGACACCTCATTAAAGGCGTGCCTCGAAAGCCGAAACGGCGCCTTCAATCCTTATAAGTTGTAGCGTCTTCCTCGTCCTGGCTTTCTTCTACGTTCCATCGACATTCCTGCTTCTTCTGCTGCTTCTGCTCCTTCCAAGTTTACCAGTGTCTTCTGCGCAATCCCCCCCGTAGGGCTTCTCTCTGCTTCTCTCTTTTTCTTTCTTCTAGGTAGGTCTCAGTCTGAGTAGGGAATGGGGATTTACAGGCACCCGTTAGGAGACCCGGCTTCCTTAACTCTTTTTAGGGAGATGTACAAGATCCCCACTAATGTAAAAGTGAGACCCGATGGCCCGGAGGATGGCATCACCTATAGTGACGGATGGATGCCGTTCTGGCTGGTCTCCGTCTTGGAGGGAGGAATCCGATTCCCCCTTCACCCACTCTCAGGGATTGCCTCCGGGAGTGGGGGTTATGCCCCTGCCAGCTACTGCCCAACGGATATAAAATTATCATGGGAGTAGTGCGGCTGAACGAAATCCTTAGGATCAACCTCGGTGTTGCGGACATCGAGGAGACCTATGACCTCTGCAAATCCACAGAAGATAACACTTACTACCTCCGGTTGAGGGTTCACCGAGCTGCCTTTGTTACCGCGCTGGAGGACTCGAACAAATACGCGGGAGAAGACCGCGTGTTCGTCAGAGGGGGATTGGAGTTCAGCGAGGCGTAGCCCAGCACCACAGTCCGGATCCTACGAAGAATAGGAGTTCCTCCAAGTAAAGGCCGAAGTCCTTTCGATTTGTAGTTAATGCCATTTTTATTCTTGACTAATACAGCTCTCTGTTTATGCAGATTTTCGGCAGAGGAGAGAGGTAGCCAGAAAGAACCGGTGGAAGGTGAACACCGACTGGCTTGAGAAGGTGAGGAATTACCGCGGTCACCACTGCCGAGCTGTGTGGTCGCTCCTGGAGTACACCCCCCACTATAAATCTTTCAACACTTCGAGACGGGTGACCGGGATCGACTCGGTTCTGCGCGGAGAAGACTTCAGCTCAGAGCCAGTACAGACCGTGGTCCCCATCTCAGAGGCAGTGACGGTCACGATCCCCAGCAGGTTTCCAGTAGAATCGGGCGACCAGGCCTCAGACCGTGAGCCTGCCAGGACCGCGGGAGCCGAGGCCGGACGTACTGGCGGAGGAAGAGACTCGTCGCTTCGAGCGCATCTCAGAGCTCATCAGGCCCGGAAGAGGCAGAGGGAGAGATGTTGCGCCGTCGCGGTCAGCGCTACGTGGCCGAGGACCTGTCCGCTGCACCTTTCGGGGACATCAGGGGTGAGACCTTGGATCCCTTCCAGGCCGCCATCGCCGCCCCGGCTTCGACGTCCACGGCGGGTGCGAAGAAAACTTCTGCTCCTGTAGCCGTGGCTGGAACAGATTCTGCCGCAGCGGCCGAGGTCGGCTTAGCTACGTCTCCGGTCGTTACTGTTGATGACTCGCCCCCCGCCTCCAACAGGGGGGTTCCTGCCGAGGTCGTTGAGGAGCGCTGGCCCGAGAAGAGGGCAAGGGTTGAACTCCCGCCTGGTCCGTCGTCACCTCCGCCTGTCGGGGGAACGGTCCCCCCCCCACCCGCCGTTTTCCCCTTGGAGGCCGGACATTGAAGGCGTGCTAGGGAGGCAGCTGGCCGAGACGGACCGTGCGGTCAATCCGGAAGTGGTTGCCGCACTGGGACGAGCTTGCGCCCTTCCCTAGGACATGGCCAGGTGGGCAAAGATGGACAATGAGTAGTTGCTGCTCTCCTCAATGCGTTCGCTGGTGGCGGTAAGTATTTTTATTCCGTCAGCGTTTATTTTGTTGTGTTCCTTTGTTGACATTCTTTCATTCTGCAGCTCTTACAAAAATGCCAGACCGCCATGGAGAGGCTGGATGCAGTCGCGGCCTGTGCAGTTGGCTGGGCGGTTGAGAGGGAGGAGCTGCAGAGGTCCTTGGCTGCCAAGGAAGCGATGCTGGTGGAGGAGGCGGGCAGGAATGCCGGTCTTATTGCCGACCTCGATGAGGCGCAGTCCTTGGTGGAACATTTCAAGGAACAGGCTAAAGTGGAGGCGAACCAGAACGCTCACCTCTCCTTTGAGCTAGACGAGGTCCGGCCCGCGCTGTCGCGGCAGGAAGAAGACCTGGACAGCTTGCGGGGGGCGAACAGGAGGCTTACCTCCCAAAGAAACATGGCTAGAGGAGAACTGGAGATGGCCCTGAGGGGGAAGGAGGCTGAGCTCGAGTCTGCTTTGGCAAAGCGGGAAGCCAAGCTCAAGGAGGAGTACCTGGCCGAGCACGACGCCGCAATGAACGAGGAGGTCGGCAAACTGGCAACCAACTACAAGGCTCAGTTGCCAGGAATCCGGGACCGAGCTTGGGAGCTTGGATGGAAAGCTGCCTTGAAAAAGGTTGGGGTTCCTGGGGATAGCCCTATTTTCAGGAATCCCCCCAAGTTTCCTCGCTCGGACTCAGAGCTCCACGCTATTGCTTCGCCCCTTCCTCAAGCCCTGCCCGAGGTGAACGCTGCAAAAGAGGTGCCTCCAGAAGCTCCCCTAACAGCCAGCGCTGCGCCCGAAGTTTCCTCCGTTCCTGAAGTCGCCCCAACTGCCCTGGTAGTCGTTGAGACCACCTCGGCCGGCCCCAGCGAGAGTGTTTCCGAGATTGATTGCAACGTGGAAGCCGCAGCCCCCTAAGCCTTGTATAATTTTTTATTGTATCTTACGCCTTGTAAAAAATATTTTTTTTTTTTAAATGAAACTAGCAGTCTCTTGTGTACACTGTCTGATGTCTATCATGTTTGTGATGAAATGGTTGTATGAAAAATGCTTTCTTTACGAAGCAGTTGGTTTCGGTAACCGATCTCCTCGTCAAAACTGGATGTCCGTATTTTTCCGAGCTCGGTTAATGAACCGTGGTCCCGGCCTGCACCCACAGCCATTGAGAAGAGACTTGCCAGTCTGACTTTGGCGAAGGAATCCCCCTTTGTTTAATAACCCGAGGCATCCCTAAGCGCCAAAGTCAGGGCCTACAACATTGTTGGCTTCGCCGCCGAGGCTGGTGCTAGCTCAAAGCAGAGGACGGTTGGCATTCAGGGCGAGCTGCCGAACCGAGGTTGGTGCTGTTACCGGACCCTTATTGTGGCTGTGCCGTCGAAGCTGGTGCTGGCACCGAGCTGACGATTAGCACTCTGACCGAGCTGCCGAGCCGGGGTTGGTGCTGTCACCGAACCCTTATTGTGGTTGTGCCATCGAAGCTGGTGCTGGCACCGAGCTGACGGTTGGCACTCTGACCGAGCTGCCAAGCCGGGGTTGGTGCTGTCACCGAACCCTTATTGTGGCTGTGCCGTCGAAGCTGGTGCTAGCACCGAGCTGACAGTTGGCACTCTGACCGAGCTGCCGAGCCGGGGTTGGTGCTGTCACCGAACCCTTATTGTGGCTGTGCCGTCGAAGCTGGTGCTGACACCGAGACGGTTGGAACTCTGACTGAGCTGCCGAGCCGGGGGGGTGTTTGAAGTAGTCTAGAGATCCATTCCAAAAAACCGCCTTTTATTGATGTTTGGAATTCTTGAATACAATTTTTCAGAAGTAGAACTTTTTGAGATGCATCGCATTCCATGGTCGTGGCAGCTCCTTTCCTTCCATATCTTCAAGCCAGTATGCGGATCTTCCAGCTGCTGAAAGTACTTTGAATGGTCCCTGCCAGTTGGGCGCCAGCTTGCCGTCGTTTGGTTCTCGGTCGCCAGGAAGTGTTCTCTTCAGGACCAGCTCTCCCACCGCGAACCTTCTTTCTTTGACTTTCATGTTGTATCCCCTGGCCAACTACTGCTGATAGGCGGCCAGGCGGATAGCTGCCGCCTCTCTTCGTTCTTCGGCGAAGTTCAGCTCGGGCCACGTTCAGGTCATTGAGGCCCTGGTCACAGAGTTCCGACCTCAAGGTCGGGAGGCCGACCTCAAGGGGAATAACTGCTTCCATGCCATAGGCTAGGGAGAATGGAGTGGCCGAGGTGGAATGCCTTGGAGTCGTCCTGTACGCCTATAGAACACTCAGAAGCTCCTCTGCCCATCTTCCTTTGGCTCGGTCGAGTCTCTTCTTGATCCCATCAAGGAGTACTTTGTTCGAGATCTCAGCCTGACCATTGCTTTGCGGATATGCCAGGGTGGAGTAGACATTTCGGATGCCATACTCCTGGCAGAAGCTCTTGAAGAAGTTGGAATCGAACTGTGCTCCATTGTCGGAGACGAGAGTTCGGGAGATTCCAAATCTCGTGATGATGTTCTTCCATACAAAGTTTTTCGTGTCTAGCTCGGTGATAGAGGACAGAGGTTCCGCTTCGACCCACTTTGTGAAGTAGTCTGTGGCCACTATCAGCCATCTTTTGCCCCCTGGGGTTCAGTGGAGTGGTCCCATGATGTCCAAGCCCCATTGGGCAAAAGGCCACGGACTAGAGAGAGAACTTAGGTCCTGGGCTGGTTGGTGAAGAGAGTGAGAGAACTTATGGCACTTCTCGCACCTTCTGGCATAAAGTTGAGCGTCCTTCTGCATGTACGGCCACCAGTATCCTTGGCTAATAGCTCGGTAGGCCAGTGACCGACCTCCAATATGACTGCCGCAGATCCCTTCGCGAATTTCATAGAGGAACTCGTCGACTTTGCTAGGATGGACGCACTGGAGGTAGGGCCCGGTGAATGACTTCCTGTAGAGCCTGCCGTCTGGGGAGAGCCAGAACCGGGCTGCCTTTAGCCTGATCTTACAAGCTTCGGTCTTGTCTTCGGGTAGCTGGTCGTCTTTTAGGTATGCAACGATGGTGTCCATCCAGCTCGGACCGAGGTCAAGGCACATGAGATGCCAAGGTCGCTGGAGTTCGATGCTGGGCTCTTGTAGCGTCTCCACTTCAATAGTTCTTTTATTTCCGGCTTCTACAGCCGAGGCGAGGCTGGCAAGGGCGTCTGCATGGGAATTGGACTCTCTGCCGACCTGCCGGACCTCGGCCCTCTCGAACTTGGAGAGGAGTTCCTTGGCGTGGGCTAGGTAGGACGCCATCCTATTGTCCCGAGCTTGGTATTCTCCGCTGAGCTGGCTCGTCACCAACTGAGAGTCACTGAAGACCACTACGCGTCGAGCCTCCAAGATTCTGGCACTGTTAAGTCCGGCGATGAGTGCTTCATACTCGGCCTTGTTATTAGATGCCTTGAAGCCGAGTGTTAGAGCCTGCTCAATGACAAGGCCCTCCGGAGACTGGAGGACTATGCCAGCACCAGCCCTTCTGGATGTTGAGGATCCGTCGACGAAGACTTTCTAGGCCGAGTCGAGGAACTTCTTCCAGGACTGTTCTTGTTCCGTCTCGGTGACTGCCTCTCTATCCTTATTACCCCCTAGTTCGGTGTCGAGCAGGGTCGGCGCCGAACTCTGAACGATGAATTCTACAACAAAGTCTGCTAGAACCTGAGCTTTGATGGCTGTTCTGGGCTGATACTTGATATCATATTGCCCCAATTCGACAGCCCATTTGGAGATTCAACCGGAGAAGTCCGCCTTCTGGAGGAGAGCTTTCAGTGGGTGCTCAGTCACGACCACTATTGTGAAGGTTTGGAAGTACTGGGAGAGCTTTCGCGGGGCGCTGACGAGCGCCAGGGCGAGCTTTTCGAGCTGCAAATACCGGGTCTCGGCGTCAAGCAGGGTCTTGCTCGTGTAATATACAGGCCTCTGCTGGCCGTCTTCTTCTCTGATGAGCACCGAGCTTACCGCATGGTCCGAGACAGCCAGGTACAAGTACAGTGCCTCGCCATCAGATGGAGTTGATAGCAGCGGTGGAGAGGAAAGGTAGTGTTTGAGCCATTGCAGCGCCTGATCACAATCCGGTGTCCATTGAAACTTGGAACCTTTTCGTAGGAGCTGGAAGAAAAGCCTACACTTGTCGGAAGCTCGGCTGATAAATCGGTTCAGGACGGCGGCCATACTGGTCAGCCGCTGGACCTGTTTTGCCGAGGTCGGACTCTGGAGCTCCTGAATTGCCGTGATCTGGTCAGGGTTTGCCTCAATCCCCCTCCTTGTGACCAGGCTCCCCAAGAACTTGCCGGAACCGACACCGAAGGTGCACTTCGATGCATTCAGCTTCAACTGGAACTGGCGGAGGATGCCGAAAATCTGGCGGAGGTCGGCCAAGTGGTCGTGCGACCTTTTAGACTTGACGACCATATCATCGATATAGACCTCCACCGTCTTCCCGAGCTGTGCCTGGAACATCTTCGTGACCAGCCGCTGGTACGTTGCTCCCGCGGTTTTTAATCCTAAGGGCATCACCTTGTAGCAATAGGTGCCCCTAAGGGTGATAAAAGTTGTTTTCTCCTGGTCCGCCGCTTATAAGGGAATCTGGAGGTACCCCGGTAGGCGTCCAGGAAGCTCATTCGGTCGTGTCCGGCAGTGGCGTCAATGAGCTGGTCTATCTTCGGGAGAGGGAAGCTGTCCTTGGGACAGGCTTTATTAAGGTCTGTAAAGTCCACGCAGACCCTCCATTTCCCCATCTTCTTCTTGACCACCACTGTGTTGGCCAGCCACTGCGGATAGTGGACCTCTTTTATTGCGTCTGCCTCGAGGAGCTTCTGAACTTCCTCAATCACGGCCTCAGTTTGCGGGACCCCAGTTCGGCATGATTTTTAAAGCACGGGCTTGTGGTTGGGATCCACGTTCAACTTGTGGCATATGACTGTCGGGTCGATGCCGGGCATTTCATACGGAGTCCAAGCGAAGACCTCTTAATACTCTACGAGGAGGTGGAGCAGCTCTGTCTTCTCGGGCTCGGGGAGTTGGCTTCCGATTAGGAAGAATCTGTCTGGGTCATCGGGGTCGATGTTGACCTTGGTGAGGTCCTCGATGCTCTTCTGCGCCGGAGCCCTGCCTACATCCCTGAGCTCGGCCTCTCTGTCCAGCTCGGCCACGTGAACTTGCGACGATTCAGCTTCACCAGGCAGCACGGCCATTAGGCATTGCCTGGCCATGCGTTGGTCGCCTCTGACAGTGATCACACTCGTCCGGCCAGACTGGTTCTCCAGAAGGAATTTGAGCTTTTGATGACGGGTGGAGGGCACAGCCTCCATGCCATGTAGCCACGTCCTCCCCATTATGACATTGTAAGGGGAGGGTACATCGACCACTAGGAAGTCGACTTGCCTGCAAGCGCCCCCCACTTGGACTCTGAGGGAGATCTTCCCCTTCGAGTACACCGGCTGGGAGCTGAAGCCGACGAGAGGGGTACGGGCAGTCTGGAGGCTCTCGTCCTTGAGTCCCAATTTTTTGAAGCAATCATAGTACAGTATCTCAGATGAACTGCCTGGGTCAACAAGGACTCTTTGAACCAAGAAGTTCTGCAGCTTCAAGGTGAGCACGAGAGGGTCGTTATGTGGGGGTTAGCAGCGGTTGAAATTCATTACATTGTTTGAGAAGTTCAATTTGGCAAGACTTGGAGCCCAAGAGACCACACTTAGTAGCAAATCCTCTCCAATTCAAACTTTTTCCAAGTGTGAAGACTAACTTGAGTCCTAAGCAAGAAATCTCTCCAAATAAGGAAACAAGTCCTAAAAGAGAGGAGATTCTTTTCTAAAAAGGAGGCATCAACATCTATAAAACCAACCCAAAAGGGAATGGAGGCATCTCACATCTAGCCCTCTCTCCAATTCCCTTCTTTCTTTTCTCCCTTTCTTGTTTTCCATTAGTATTTTCTTTATTTATTTTATTTTGGTAGCCTTGGGCTATGTCCAAGGATTAATTTTGAAGGAGAATTTTTGTGAAGGAGAAGTTGTAAAGATGCAATTTTTAATGACAAATCAAGAAGCATTCTTTGCAATGGCAGGCTAATTTTCTTGATTAGAGCTATGGATGAAGGTAAGTAACTTCTTTTTATTTATTTAGTAATTCTAATTTGTGTTCCACGATTATGTGCTTAATGATTAATAGGCTTGTCTTCGTGCCCTAGGTAAATCTTCATTCTCAAATTCTGAAAATAAAAATTGGTTTTTGACTATTCATGCTTAGGTTTGATAGGCCATGCTTAGGATTTAGATCTTTTGATGGTTTATACTTACTTTTGATGGGTGGTTCTTAAATTATTTTTATTCTTTTGTGAGATGAAGGAAGTCTTGAGTTTTGAATTTTTATGATTGAAAAGGGATTTTAAAAGTTAGATTTTCCAAATTAAAAACATTCATTTGTCTTTGATTTGAAGTAAAAATTGGAACAAATTAGGATTACTTGATAAATAATTTGCGGATGCTTATTGGATTTCTATGCTCTAATCACTTTCATTAATTTATAGTTTTTCATCTTTCTAAATTAGTTTCTTGATTTTATATCAAAATACTCAAAACTTTCCTTGATTGTAGTTAATTAGTTTTCTTAATGTAAAAGTTTTTTTAATTAGCTCCTTGTGGGTTCGACCTGTTCTTGCCATTGTCTCATCTAGACACCCGTGCACTTGCGATATTTTATGATTTATATTGATCACATCAATGTCACTTGAGAAGATGTAGCCTCAGAAAATATACTACCAAATGTGGTCTGAGAGTATGTGGCTTCAACAGATGAGGCCTCAAAGGAACTACGGAGGCAGACCCGTAGTTTTTGTCAAATGTGATGACTCCATTTCTCCACATCTCGTTGATATTCTCTATCACAACGAAGCATTGATTGAGAGTATGCGAAACCATTTGGTGGTATGGACAATATCGGGGATCATTGGTTTTGCCAACATCTCCCAGTCTTTTGGGGTCAGGCAAGCTGAGTTTGCCGTTGGCTAAGAGAGCCCAAAAGATTACTTCAGCGTCTTCATCGAACGGGTATTTCTTCTCTACTCATTCTTTGAAGGCATCAGAGAGTTTAGGTCTCTTACCCTCAGCTTTGCTTTCAGCTTTCTTTGGCGGCTGAGGAGCAGACTTGGTTTGGACATTGAGAACCTCCTTTTTCTTTGGCTTTGAGGTTGCAATGGCTGTAGGCTCTTTCTTTTATGATTTCTTACTGTTGAGGTCTTTGATCACCGTTTCAGCTTCCATAGATGCTTCTAGGAGTTCTCCCAGGTTTTTTGATTTGTTGCCGATGATCATGGAGTGGATCCATGCTCTCATGTTGTTACAGCAAATGTCGACCAGCGACGCTTGTGGCAGCACATCTGAGCATTTGTATGCCATTGCCTTCCATTTGTGAATGAAGTCGTATGTTGACTTATTCTCTCCCTGTTTTAGGCTGCAGAGCTGAGCCATAGTAATAGGATGATCATCACCTTTAAAGTGGGTTAGGAAGCGTGTCTCTAGCATGGTCTAATTTTGAATGGAGTCCTCTGGCAGAGTGGAGTACCAATCAAAGGCCGTAACTTTTAGGGTACTTGAAAAGAGACAGATCTTGAGGGCATCTTGATCCGCAATAGCTCCCGTTAGGATCTTGAAGTGGATGATGTGTTGTCTGGGTGAACCTTTCCTCTTATATGTTTGGAGAGTAGGTTGTTTGAATTTTGCAGTGAACAGAACCGAGTCCATCCATAAGGGATATGGTGGCTTGATTCCATGTTCCTTTAGTGTATCATCTTCTTTTGCTTTAGAAAGGATATTGTCAACGTCCTTTTTAGTAAGGGCGCGTGACTCATCTTCTCCACCGTTTGCCTCATCATTTAGAGGGACTTCATTACTTGGTGGACGTTGGAAAGTGAGAAGGAGATTTTCCATCAAAACCTTTATTCTTTGCTATCCTTGCTCCAGCTGCTGGATGCGTAGAGCTACGTCATCGTATGGCGGAGGTTGCTCAGAGTTTGTGACCAAGACATTCACCCTTCAAGAGTCGAATGAGGATACTGTCTTGGTAACTGAGCTGGAGCTCATCCTTTTGGATGAAGAGCCCGAGGAATGATCACTCCGGTGTTCTTGAATTGAAGGAGCGGGAGAGTCCTCCTAATGTCTTCATGTCCGGGAGACGTTGCGAGTCACCAGGTGTCTGACATGAATTTTAGTTGCCAACTTCTGGCGCCTTCTGGTTTTTCCAACCATATGGACAGCAGCAACTGGGTTGGGTCTTTCTCTTTGGACCCATTTTTTTGGAGACTTGAAGTGCTGAATGCTGGGTTCTTTACTTCTCTAGTCTCTTTTGTCGATATACCGCACGACGACATATACGACGAGCAATTTGTGCTTCAGTCAGCTATGGTTGGACTCTAGCAATGAAGGACGTAGTCCCTCGTGCGCAGCAACCGAGCGTGTCTTCTTTAAAGTTTAGCATGGATAGGATCTGGACACGGTCCTTTGCCTGTCGCGGTGAGGCCCTGTTGAGATGAATGGTCGAACCGCGGGAGTGCAGGCCTTGGCAGGTTCTTGTAGAGGCCTTGTGAAGCATGATTTGATTTTAGTCTTGTAGGAGCAAGCCGGCTCGTGCTGGGTTGACTTTGTTGTTTAGTGGAGGGTAGGTCTCTCCTCATTCATGTAAGAGAGAGGATAGAACTGATTCTCCTTGAGAGGGGCCAGGTATGCTGGCTTTGTAGATGCTCGCGACCTTCTTTGTTTGGGTGAAGGCCATGGGGACCAAGTCTTGGGGCAGACTTGGTTCTTTGCAGGTTGAGGCTTTGCGGGAGTGCCGCGGGTTTCGAGTTTCTTAATGGTCGCCTTTGGTGTCGGGGCAGCGACATGTCCAGAGGCGGTTTTCTGCTTCTTGGCAAGTGCAATTTCTTCTATGGGAAGTGGGAATGGTCCCAGCGACCAGAAGACTATGGTCCGGGGAGTTGAGGTTGACCCGGTGTTTTGAGAGCTGCCGAGAGAGGTGATGCTTCGACAACTAGCAGGGCGCTTGTGAGTGCGGTTGTTTTGCTTCTCTTAAAGCTTGACTTGGTACTTGTTCTCATTAAAAGCGATGGTCAATGAAGCTGCCATTGTTAGTTTTTGGAAAAACTTCTGAAACAAAACTACATCCATTAGTAATCACAAGAATATAATGATTATAAATGGAAAATACTATGGTTTTGTCTTTTCAAATCGCTTGAGGGGACATGGACCGGCCCAAGCGAAACGAAGAAGGCAAAAAGCCATAGAGGGTACAATTGTTCTAAACACAAGTATGGGAGGCTCAGAGTGAGTGTCCCAGTGACTGCTAGAAGCAATTGTAAACCTTAATTCAAATTATCGAGAAGCGGGGCTCACTTGATGTAAGATGATATAAGGTTGGGACTACAAATGTGTCGACCGCGAATACAGTAGATCCGAAAGGGTGTACTAGCACCGCTAGGCACAAATGTTGCAAATCGAATCCTTGGAATGGACACGAGATGGGTTTTTTTTTGAAAGGTCAAGATTGGACTCATAAGAGAGAGCAAATGGTATTCCAATCCGAGCATAGGCTCAACCATTTCTGCGAGCGCTAATTCCAAAAGGGAAGGAACCAAAATTTCTCAAATGTGAACCCAAAAGTGACGGAAGGTTTTTTTTTTTTTTTTTTTGAAAGGTTAAGACCGAATTCATCAAAGAGAACAAATGGTGTTCCGATCCAAACATGGGCTCAAACATTTCTGTGAGCGAGAAGTTCGGAAGGGAAGGAACCAAGATTTCTCAAATTTGAACTCAAAAGTGACGGAAGTGTGTGTGTGTGTGTGTTTTTTTTTTTTTTTGAAGATTTTCTTTTAGAGGTTTGAGAAGCACGTCGAGGTCTCCCGATTCGGTCTTATGAAACCTCAGGTGATAGATCAGCCCCCAGGTAAGGGTAGGATTACTTAATGAACCCATTTGGAGGACCCTTGCCTAGAACAGTCTAGTTGTCTCCTCACTCTGGATAAGGCTTTTCTTCGATCAACTTTGGTCAAAGAACGCAATTAGTGCAACCTTAGTTTTTTTTTTTTTTTGAACTTTTTTTTTTTGAAAGATTACTAATGAACCCATCAAAGAGAACGAATGACTCCACCCAATCCAAACGTTAGCTGCAAACGATTTTCACGAGCTATTATCTGAAAAGGAAAGAACCAAAATTTTTTCAAATTTGGGTCCAAAAGGAAAATTTTATTTCTGTTTTCAAAATCTGAAAAGTTTGAAATCAGTTTTTTTTTTTTTTTTTTAAAGATCCCTATCGGACTCATCAAAGAGAAAAGATGGCCCATTCCCCGATATGAACAATAGCTACAAACATTTTTATGAGCTATCAAGTTCGAAGAGGAAAAGATCAAAGTTTCTCAAAATTGAATCCAAAAATGAGAAATTAGTGATTTGTTTAAAAAAAAAAAAAAAAAAGAGATCAAGATTGGATTCACAAAAAAGAGCAAATGGTATTCCAATCCGAACAAAGGCTCAAACATTTCTGCAAGCACTAAATCCGAAAGGGAAGAAACTAGAATTTCTCGAATCTGAACTCAACGGTGACAAAAAAATTTGAAGATTTTTTTTTTTTTGAAACAAGAAAGAATGGAAATAAATTCAAAGATAGAAATTTCCAAAATCCCATCTCATGTTTTTTTTTTAGATACAAGGTCCAACATTAGCCACCAATTAGAAATGAGCCAAAGAATCTAAGCATCATGTTCTCAAAAGAACGAGTCCCACAGGGTGTGCCAACTTGATGGACCCGGCTTTTGCCTTCCTCCGCCCCGAGGCTGCCGGGGTCCGGCGGACGAAAAGCGGGCATCAACATTTTTTATACGGGTATGCCAGATTTTCTATACTACTTAGAATTTAGAAATGGTGATCCAGAGATCCACCTTCACAAGTAGAAAGGAAATCAATCTTTTTTCTAACTTTCCATTGCACATATATTTTTAAGAAAAGAGACAAAGATTTTTGAATGCCGTGAGAGGCGATTTTTCATTTGGTTGCCGTGAAAGGCGATTTTGTTGTAAAAGGCGGTTTTTTGAAGTAGAAGGCGATTTACAAATCTCATCAAAATATAAAAGATAAGAATTGTGAATTTTTTTTGTCTTTTAAAAAAAATACAAAATACAGCAGAAAAGTAAGAAAAGGAATCTAACTTCTTAAGAGATTGTAGGGACTCGTTCAAATCAACGGTCGTAAGTCATGTATGGACTCCGCCATCATCCTTCAGATGAGAACATATGATGTTTTGATTCACTTGACTTGGCTTGGCTTGGACCTCAGATTTTTAGGGGATAAAGAACAAGGGGAGGTCCTATATCCAATAAAAAGCTGAGTAGATGGGCTAAAAAGCCATGTCAAGCCATGTTGGATAGAATGAGAGGGGACCTTGGGGGGGGGGGGGGGGGGGGGGGGGGGAGGAGTTGCCCCCCAAGGGACTTCAATCACCTTGTGGTGTTGGTTGATGCGGAGTTTCTTCAGAGTAGCAGTGCTTCTTTGGAGATTTTTTCGAGAATTTCGGGATCTTGATTGCTTGATTTTTTTCGGACAATTTCGGACCTGTTCTTCTTAGAATGACCCTCCTTTTATAGGCTTTTGGTAGCCATTAGGTAGGTTTATGAGCATTGATTGCATTAATGCTCCATGATGAGAGGAGTTACAATTTTTTATTTCATGATTTTGTAACTCCTTTTTCTTGGCTTCTGATTGGCAGATGGAGAATGATGGGCATTTAATAGCCTTTAAACTCCATGATGAAGGGAGTTACATGGTTTTAATGCCATGATTGCTTGGACTTGGAACTACTTTTTCCTTACTTCTGATTGGGCCATCCAAAATAATGAGTTAATGACTGCATTAACTTGTCATAAAAATGGGTCATTTAACTGCATTAAGTGGTCGCCAGGGCACTTGAAGAGTCGCAGGTCATACCGCCTCTTTTGGAATTTTGCTTGCGATCATCGCCGATGGATCCATGTGTTGTTTGATGTCGGGTGGCCATGCAACTTCAGACATTGATTGATATCAGTGGGCTGGCAACATCTGTCATGTTGATTTCTCGATCAGTCGGGCAGAAAGTGTGCTTTCTTGGTCTGCCGGTTGGTGATTTTGAAGTGTCCGAAGATGATTCAATGATTTCAGCGGCAGATCCGTGATGTTGACGAAGATTAAAAGATTTCAAGCTCCGAAAATTAGATATTGGGAAAATCACAGGGGCCAAACAACTTGAAATGGGAAAATTACCCAAAAAAAAAGGGCTTTTGGGCCAAATCCGGCAACCTAGATCTCCATGGTCTCCGGCGACCATGGGTTTTTTATCCCCTTTTGGTCGTTGTTTTCCGCCGTTTTTCGGGCTTTTCTTATTCTTTTTTCTTTTGTATTTCTCTTGACATTCTTCCCCATGTATTTGGCTTGATTTTCCTGAAGAAAACTCGACGAGAAGTCGTGCAAATCAGAGCACAAAGTTTCCTATTTTCTAGAAAAGCAAAAGACTTTGTCGCCGATTTGCCATCAGAAGCCAAATTAGGTCAAACGATGTTGGAATGACCTGAAATTTGAAGTGAAGCCTCCTAAGCAGTAGATAGGACCAACCATGGGTTTTGTTTGAGTTTTGAAGCCATGTGGAGTCCCATCACCAGTAGACTTGATTTTCCTACGAGGAAGATGCCGCGCTTTAATGTGCGATCAATCGATGTCCGATTGACCTGAAATTTGACAGGGAACCTATTGGAGTCATTTTGAGACGATCCATTAGCTCCGATTTGGATGTCATGGTCTCAGAGTGCTTTGCCGCCGGGAGGCCTGATTTAGCTTTCAAGCGTCAAACTTGGGTCAAATGTTGTCGAAATGACCTGAAATTTGACGTGTTGCCCTTTGGAAGCATGTTGAAGTCACCCATGTGCTTTGTATGATAGTGATGGCCTCGGTGGTTCTCGCCGCCGAGAGGCTTGATTTTGCTACCCGAGGGTTAATGGAGGGTCAAACGTTGTCGATTTAACTTGAAACTTGACATGGAGCCTTTTGGATGTATTTTGAGACCATCCATAGGCTCTAATCGAAGATTTGATGTCTTCAACATTGTCGTCGCCGGGAGAGCTAACTTCGCTGCAGCTATTTCCTTTTTGGGCTAAACCATGTCGGAATGGCCCGTAATTTGATGTAGAGCCTCCTAGTGGCATTTTAAGGCCAGTTGTGTGCTCTATTTTGTGTGTCAGGGTCTCTAGCTTCACCGCAGCCGGGAGCTCCTGTTCAGCTGTTGGAAGAGTGGGCCAAAGGATTCTAAAATGGCTCAAAACTTTATGTGTACCCTTTTTTGGCTATTTTGAAGGATCTTGCAGTTTTTGTTTGATTCTAACAAGATCTGATGCTTGAAGCGGCATTTGCCTATTTGTGGTAGGATACGGCTCCATATAGCTTTTGATGTTGAAGAGGCAAAGTGACATTTTTTATGTCAACACCAACTAGCGGTTGGACAACGTTTCCTATATAAACAGCTCATCCCTAGGCCAAATTTGAGGAACCAAGAAGTACTCCTTGAGGTATTTTGAGGCCAAACAAAAGAGAATTAGCTAAGGAAGGCTAGAGGGTCGTAAAGGGAAGTTAAAGCTTGGAATCATGAGTAAATCATCTAAGTAAGTTTAGTTTTCCTTATCATATGTTTTCATGCTTTGTTTAAATATTTGATAAACTTATTTTAGCATGTTAACTATGATTTGATGAATCTATTACATGTATTTCACTTTGAATTGCTTTGTTGTTTTGGATTCTTCATTTAGATTCAAACCAAGTTAGTTTTAACTTTCAGATCATAATGGTTTCATGCTTTGTTTAAAACTTTGATTTCTCTCATAGCATGATCCTATTACTTGGTTGAATCTTTTGTTGTTTTTCATACCTTGAAGCATATAGTTAAATTAGTTTGTTTTTTAAACAACAAGTTAACAAATCACATGCTTTAGTTGTTTTTAAATCTCATGCAACTTGTATAACTTGATAAGTCATATCTTTACAAGTTATTCATTTCAATTACATGTGATTTGTACTTTTACTTCAATCAAAACATTTGTGATTTAAACTTTCAAAAGCTTTAAGCTTATATTCATTGAGCTATTATTTTTAAACTTGATTGGAGTTTTTCATGCATACACATTGAGCATTCATCTTTGCATTCATATAGTATGTGTGTGAGTTAGATTTACACTTTCATATCTACCTAATTAAGAGGCATTGTAATTGAGCTTAAATTGTATCTCCATCAAGTGTACTCTAAACACTATTTAGAAAGAATCCCTTTTGGTTGCATAGGTTTTTTCTTAGCCTTAGAAAAGCATAAGTGTATGGTTAGGGGTGAACCATAAAACACAAGAGGTTATTGCCTAGCCTTGAAAAGCATATTGTAAGGTTATTGCCTAGCCTTGAAAAGCATATTGTAAGGTTATTGCTTAGCCTTGAAAAGCATTTTGTAAAGGTTATTGCTTAGCCTATTGAAAAGCATAGTTAGTGAAAATCCAGTGGGGTCTAGGATCACAAGCCGGTAGTGGATGTAGGCATTGAGGCTGAACCACTATAAATCGTTGTGTTATGGTGAATGCTTTATGGTGATTGTTTTTATTAGCTTTCGTACTTTAGTTCTATATCATCACTGTGACTAATTGTTTTAAAGAAGTTAAAATTTAGCATAAATGGTCACTAACTCAAGCTCACCCTATCCAACCCCCCCCCCCCCCCTCCACGGTTCGGATCTCGGACTTTCGGTCGTGTTTGGTTGGTGAGCAGAGAGATGGTGTGGATGAAAGTGAAAGTATGATGAGTTGTTTGGTTGGCAGGATTGGATGTGTTTTAGTGGTTGGTATGGTTGGGAACTGTGAGTTGCATGGGCTGCAATGGTCTATTTGGTTCACTGGATACAAAGATAGCAAGATGAAGATGATGAGGTTCGGGTTGCAGGATTGTTCATTTGCATGTATGGAACTGCTCCGCTGAGGGTAGGGTCCTTTGCACTGAGAAGATAAATGGTGGTGGTGAAGGCTTCTAGGGAGCGTTTGGTTAAGAGAACAAACGGACGGCAGTGATGTGCTGATGGATAAACCAAGATGCAATGGGAGGAGGAGATATGAGAAGGTGTAATGGGGGTGACGATGGTTTATTCTGTCATGAGTGCTAGAAAAGTGATGAATTTCTCAGAGAGAGCTGGAGAACATGATGGAGTCCTTTTTAATCAAAATGAGAGAGAGAGAGAGAGAGAGAGTCCTTATGGGAAAGGGAAGAGGAAATAAGATAGGAATGGGAATAATGGTCTTCTGTGGCTACATTAGGATGAGAGGATTTCAAAAGAAACGGGAGATGAGAACATTCCCAAAGAGTGGTTGAGATGGGCCATTGATGAATGGAGATCATTAAGAACGGTATGGATGACATGTAAGGAGTGTTGACACAAAAAATGTCACTTTGCCTCTTCATACCCTTTCAAACATCAAGAAGCTACATGAAGTTGCATCTGATCACAACAGGCAATGCTACTTCAAGCATCAGATCTTGTCAGAATCATCCAAAAACTGCAAGATCTTTCAAAATAGCCATAAGAAGAATACACATGAAGTTTCGGGCCATTTCTAAATTATTTGGCCTAACTTCACTATTCCAGCAGCTGAATAGGGGCTCTTAGTAGCGGTGAAGCTAGAGACCTTGATTCACAAAAAAAAAAAGCACACAATTTGCCTCTAAATGCCACTAGAAGACTCTACATCAAATTCCAGGCCATTCCAACACTGTTTGGCCCAAAAAGCAAAACATCGAAGACATCAGATCTTCAATTAGAGCATACGGATGGCCTTAAAATACTTTCAAAAGGCTACATGTCAAATTTCTGGTCAAAGTCCAATGACATTTGGCCCTATATCAACTCTCAAACAGTAAAACAAAGCCTCTTGGCTGCAGAAACCACCAAGTCCATTACTCATAAAAAAAAGCGCATGCATGGTCTCAAAATACTTCCAAGGGACTACATGTCAAGTTTCAGGTCATTTTGACAACATTTGACCAGACTTTGACCTCCCGGGAGCTAAATCAGGCCTCCCAGCAACGGAGCCCCTCCACAGCGATGGAGTCCTTCCGCAACATGATTTCTAAATCGTAACTAATGTATCATTTTAAAATGATTCCAAGAGACTCCTTGTTAAATTTCAGGTCAATTGGACATCGTTTAACCATACATCAAAGCGCGGTTTCCTTGCGACAAAATCAAGTCTATTGGCAACAAGAGCCCACACGGCTTAAAAACTCAAACACAAGCCTGTGGTTGGTCTTATTTATTGCCCATGAAGCTCTACCTCAAATTTCAGGTCATTCGGACATAATTTGACCCAGTTTTTACTTCTGACGGCAAATCGACACCTCCTCGGGACGAAGTCTTCGGTTTTCCTGAAAAATTAGAAAAAACTTTGCCCTCTGATCCACACAGCTTCTCATCAAGCTTTATGCAGGGAAATTATACCATAGATTGTACAAAAATATCAAAGAAGAATAAAGAGGAAAAAACCAGAAGACGGCAAAAAAACGACAACCAAAAGGGGCAAAGAGCTCATGGTCGCCGGTGACCATGGCCCTTGATTGCCGCAACCTTGGAAATCCTTGTAACTGAATTTTCGTTGAAAACCCATTTTTGGGTCCCTTTTTGTGTTTCGAGCTGTTTGGCCTCTATGATTATAGACACATAAAAGAGCCATCAAAGGCCATCAAAGAAATTAAGTGAAGATTGACATGTGATTACTACTTAGACCGGGTCAAAGCCATGCATTATATTAATCTACTTGAGAAGACCTTTCCAACGATATATGGCGAGTCACGATCCCATGGTTGAATGAAAAGTTACAGCCCGCCTCCATGAAGAAGCCACTCTCACGGAGGCATGCCCATTAGCACCCTACTCTCACGGAGGCATGCCTTACACCACCAAAGAGCATTCTGCCACCACCTCCATAAAGGAGTCACTTCCATAGAAGCATGCCCAATGGCACCTTGCCTCCATGGATGGGACACTTCTATGAAAAAGGTGCCCATAAGCACCCATCTCCATAAAGGAGTCACTTACTTGGAGGCATGCCCAATGGCACCTTGCCTCCACGGATGGGACACTACCATGAAAAAGGTGTCCATAAGTACCCTTCTCCATAAAGGAGTCACTTCCATGGAGGCATGCCCAATGGGGCACATTGCCTCCATGGATGGGACACTTCCATGAAAAAGGTGTCCATAGGCACCCATCTCCATAAAGGAGTCGTGCCCAATGGCACCTTACCTCCATGGATGGGACACTTCCATGAAAAAGGTGTCCATAAGCACCAACTTCCATAAAGTATCCACTTCCATGGAGGCATATCCAATGAGACCTTGCCTCCATGGATGGGATGCTTATATGAAAAAGGGTCCATTGACACCTAAAAATAACCCCTCTTTTATAATGGGGATGCAGCTACTATAGAGACAAGCTGTCCCCACCTCCTCAACTTCCTCGAAAGCAATGCCTCCTCGACTCTCGTGCGCAAAGGCAAAGGCAAAGAGTAGTTGAAACGGTTCCCTACCTAAGCACGTTACTAGTAATCGCAAGGCAACCCTAAAATTGACGTAGCCGGAGCCCGAATAATTTCGCATCAACACGCGAATCCCAAAGCACAGGAGTTATTATGAAGAACGGCACCTCAGTTCATGATCCCACGGAAATATAGTCCGCAGGACAACCCCAATCTGGAATCCCGCTAGGGTAAAGGTCAATCTACCCCCACGGAGGCAGTCCTCACAAAGAGGCAACCATCATAAAGAGGCCCTCATGGAGATGGCCCTCCAGAGGCGATCTTCACGAAAGTTACCAGCCTACAAGACCCGTTGAGGGAGGGCAACACCCTGCCTCCTCGGTTAACAGAGGTAGAAGGGCGAAAAGAAAGAAAGGTAGAGAAGAAAAGAAATTAACTTGCCCCCAGGAAGCCCCTCCTCTGCTTAAAACAAACGAAAAAAAAAAAAGGGGACGAAGGCAGGAAAGGTAAAAAGAAGACCAGTGCCCTCGCCTCAGAAAGGTTAATCTTCGATCATTGACAAAGGCAGAAGGAGAAAAGCAAAGGAAAGGGCGACACGTGTAAAAAGGACTATAAAAGAAGGGGCGCCGATCCCAAGAAGGGGGGAGGAGGAGCAAGGAGGAACGAGGAGGCTCCCTCAAGAGCCCTGACCTTTGTCTTTTAGTTTCCTGGTTCTCTTTGGAAAAGGGGCGCCGCGATTAGTCTCTAATCGACCGGGAGCTTAGTGTTAGCCCGGAATCACCATCACTGTTTTCTTCTTTTCCTGAATAAAAAATCTCAACCCGGTCCCTCGTCTAGGTCGTGGATGTAGGCAATGCCAAACCACATAGATCTCATTGTCTCTTTTATCTCATAATGCATACTAACTTCTAAACCCCGCTAACTCCTGCATCACATTTCACATGAAGCAAAATATATTTCTTCTTACAGTGATTTTTCAAAAATCTAATTTTCAGCACACGAAATCCATTGATCTTCGACAACATCACGGATTCACAGTCAAAATCATGAGTTCGTCATCGGACGCTTCAAAATCGCTAACTGGCCAACCAAAAAAGCAAACTTTCTGCCCGACCGATCAAAAAATCGATAGGATAGATTGTATCGGCACACTAGTAGCAATTAATGTCTAAAATTGCATGATCATCTGACAACAATTGGCATAAAAAATTTACCAACGATCAAGGCTTCTTACATCGCATGTAGAATTCCAAAAGACGCAGCACGACCTACTGCTCTTCAAGTACTTTGCGGCCACTTAATGTGGTTAATGACCCATTTTATGACAAATTAATGTGGTTGATTACTCATTGTGGACAGCGCAATCAGAAGCCAAGGAGTAGGAATTACAAGTCAATTATGGCATTAAACCATATATATCCTCCCATCATGGAGTTTAAATGCAATTAAAGGCCTATAATTCTCCAACGGCTAATCAAAACTCAAGAAAAATGAACAAAAGGAGTTACAAAAATACAAATTTAAAAACATGTAATGTAAGACCCCGCCCCGAGAGTTTACGATTAGCACTAATTAAGTCGTGTGTTAGTTCTAAGTGAGATAAGTAGGTTTTTGTTTAAGTTGGGATTAGAATAGCTTTTATATAGTTTTGGGGAATTTTGAGAGCATTTTTTTATTAGTGGGACCCTTCGGGGGTTCCTTTGTAGTGTCTTTGCGTGAGCATGGGGGGTTACTCGATATTCCGAAAATTTGTGTTTTAGTTCCGTTTGATTTATCTCGTTAACCTCTACAACCTTCGTGTTTACTCCGTCCCCGTTCGAGGCCTCAAAACCCTACTTTTCGAATGTCGAGGGAAAAAACAGGCTTTTTACACCAAATCTGGACACAAATTCCAATATCTTCGAAACCCGCGAAATATATACTTTCGGAAACTAGATTTTTCGAGAAACATTTCTTCTTTTTTCGTCGAACTCATCCGAGGCCCGGAAACCCATGTTCTAAACCCAACAAGTTTGGTTAGTGGGACCCACCTCCATTCTCTATATAAGGAAACCCACCTTCTCTTGTTCCCTTTTCTTGCTACTTTTCATTGTGGAAGGACTTGGCTCCAACCTAGGGTTTTCTCCTTGGTTCTTCTTGCTTTTCATCTTCAATCCACCACCACCCTTTGGCTAATGGAGAAAGGGACTCAATCATCGTCTTCCCCATCTTGAGGACTCTCCATTGATACCATTTGTAGAGGAAACCACCCGCTCCAAGGTTCATTTTGACCAAGCTCTTGCCATTAGAAGACCTTCCAAGTAAGCAATCCCCCTAATCTTTTAGATTTGTGTTTTCTTAGCCTTTGGGAGTTTCCATCTTCACTATTGCAAACTCCCTCTTTCTATTTCATGGTTTTGACTATTTATGCCACAACCCCGGAACGGGACCCCATTCTAATCTGGCGTTGCGGCGTGGCGGGTGAGAAAATTCCACCCCACACACGCTAATTAGTTTCCCACAGGTTTCCGCGATAAAGAATCCACGCGAATCACACATGTTTGATATATATGTGGAAGCGTGTAGCAAACACTTAATTGAATCACTTTCAAGATGGAGTATATACATACGCATTCACATACTCATGTCAGAGGGAGAGAAACATCACTAGCATATCCATAAATTAAGTTAAAGTTTACATCATACCAACATCAAAGTTAAGTTTTACATGTTTCCCAAAAGAAGAAATAAGCCAACATTGTCTAATAACAAAGTCCCAAAATAAAAGTTGATTGATTCCCAAAATGTTACGCCTCTTGCCCCAACACAATGCCTATATGACATCGTTGGGTTGCCACTCTTGGCCAATAGGCTGCTCAACTATCACCTCCTCGTGTTCCTCCTCGGAGGCAACATTACTGATGCGTATTTTCCCGCAAGTATACGGTTGTCTCAAGTAATATAGACTATGGAAGTCCGAATATCGTTCCCACGAGGATTCTTTACAAGGAAAATAACAATGATCTTTGAAAAGGAGTATCAACTCGAATATAGCTAACAAATTAATACAAATGAAAATAACAATAGAAACAAGAAACTAGATACTAACAAGGAAAATAAAAAAATGCAAACTAAAACAAAACTAGAACTAGATAACAAAGAAAAGTTACTAAAAACATGAGAACAAATCAAGAGCAATGTTAGTAACAAGTTAGTAACAAAGTTAATGACCAAAGAAAAATAACAAGGTTAATAAGAAAATAACAAGTGAAAGAAGGAGAATGAGTGGATGGAGATAAAGAAATATGCTAACATATTTTAAAATAAAAGATGGAATTTATGGTGTAAATAGAGAAATGGATTGTAAGAATTAAAACAAGTGAATAAGTATGTGAGAATGTGAATAGAATTAAACTAAAGTAAGTAAAACAAGA
Source organism: Persea americana (assembly GCA_029852735.1). Taxonomy (NCBI): domain Eukaryota; kingdom Viridiplantae; phylum Streptophyta; class Magnoliopsida; order Laurales; family Lauraceae; genus Persea; species Persea americana. Next base: position 59,699,667 of record CM056810.1, read on the forward strand.
AACAAGCAATATTAATGGATGATTGAATCATCTAGAATCCACTAACTGACACTAATCCAACACTTATGCTCTTCTCATTTCCCAAAAAAAAAAACAATACTCAAATCTAATTGCAAATCAATGCTTAGATTTGGAAAATATAACTTTAAAGCTCTAAGATAGAAATTAACAATCTAATAGCTAAGATTTTCTTCCCTTCATAAAAGAAAAGATTCCTAATGACTATCTATCAAAAGTAAGCATAAACCATCAAAAGATATTAACTCCTAAGCATGATTTATCAAACCTAAGCATAGATAGTAAAAAGAATGCTAATAAAGAAACTAAGCATGGAAGGTTGCACAATGCAATGAAGAAAAATCTACTCTAACATATTAAGCACATAAACAAGGGAATTTAAAAGAAAGAGCATAAGCAAAAGGAATAGGATCAACTTAGCTTCACCTAGAAGATCCAATCAAAGGAATTAGCCACACATTGGAAAAGAAGCTTTCAAGTCCATTCCAAATCTTTAATTTTACAAGGCTTTCCTCACTTTCTCTCTACAATTTGCTCTCAATTACATGAATAGCTTAAGTAAAGAGGAGGAGGCTCTCCTTGCTTGTGTCTCTAATGCCTAGAGCTCCCTTCTTTATATAGAAACATTTGTCTTGCTCTCTTTTGGTTTCTTTCCAATGTGGGACTTCACAAGAATGGAAATATGAACATATGTATGTGATTCCCGTATTAGAAAACAGTGTCTGGATTGATATATGATTTTGACCCCCGAAACGTCCAAATTGGGAAAAATGTTGTGAAATATGATTTGTAGATCTTTAAACAAGCTTTCCAATGCTTCTGAGATCACCTCAATCGGACACCTGAGTAAAAAGATATGGTCAAAATACCAACCCAGGTCTATCATGTTCCTTCTTATTATTGGCCTAACTTTGTCATTTCTTCATCCAATTGCCTTCCAAACTTTTCCTAACTCTCTTTAATTCTTGAATCTCAACTTTAATCTTCAAATTAATCTTCAATTAACACCTACAAAGAGAAATTAATATAATTGAGAGTATGGAAGCCATTGGAACTCATATAAATGCATACAAATGACCATCTATAATGGAAAGATATGAGCAAAGATGATGGGGATGAACTTTATGATTTTTATGCTAAAAATAGTGTTTTGAGTTCTTTTATCTTTGAAAACTCATAAAATAATGCTATAAAAGTGTATCTTTCGTGAACTCATCAATTACCTGGATCTGAGCACTAAAAACGAAAGGTTAGACACGACGGTCTGGCAGGTAATTGAATCAAGTATAATCATGCTATAAATCAATAATTTCCAATTTATAAAACAAATACGATGGAGAGAAACCAAATAGAATGAGTAATTCAAAACAATGTCCTTTATAAAGTCACATGATAAATCACGATAAACATTTGAAACAAACCTTGGCAACCACATAAAGCTATATTCTCTGTCACAAAAGGTAACAAAAGCACTCACGATATAGATTCTCTGTCACACGGTGAAAGGAAGCACAAGATCATGACCCAGTATAGCTAGGCATCACTCACGAGTCCCGCCGAGAAACGGGCTAAATAGACACGCACGATATTCCAAGCCGCAATTGGCACGAAGTATTTAAGGACCCAAGGCGGTTGATCGACTGACAAGGTCGTCCAAGCTGAGTGGTGCTGACAAAAACATAAATACACGCTAACTGTCAAAATCATGCTTGCTATGTTTAAATTTGGGAACTACTCACACTACATCAAGGATACACACTAACTCACGAGAATTCACGAATAGTAGTCTCGAGACGATGTATATAAAAACACGGTTCACGCAATAAATCACAAAACGAGATTTTTGGTTTAGAAATCACAAGTCCATTTCACAATTCCCCATCAATTCCTTGGGACCGTAACTGTCGAGTTGATATACATTTTGAGGTCTCATGTCGCTCATTTGTTTAGATGGTGCCCTATTTTTAACAACATTTAAGATATCAATATGTATACATCGACTAGGAAGGGTCCAAAAGGAATTAGGATTGAAAACCCCATTGTTCTCTTCATTTTAGAAATTCTGGGGGTAGTCGATCACCAGTGGGTTGGCCTTTGGCTAGCCGACCCTGAGCAGGTCGGTTAGCAGGGTCGGCTAGCCGGGTGCTGACCAAGAGCTAACCGCCCCATCAGGACAGGGAAACAACATTCTGGAACTGGGACCGACGTGGTTCGGTCACCTGTCGGCTGACCGACACCCCAACATCTGGAAAATGCAGCATTCTGGAAATGGAACCTAGATAGTTTGGTCACCTGTCGGTTGGCATGTCGGCTAGCCGACTACTGACCGACCAGCTACGGGAATGCATTTCTGAAGCTGTTTGTATTCTTTTCTTTCCTCTAACAATTCTCCTTATCACCCCTCCTATCTTGTACGAAAGTGAGCCTACATGCTCCCCCATTTTCATCAATCAACCATTCACAACTTTACTTCAAAACTCCTCATTCAAACCTCATACAAATTCAAGTTTCACCTTCTAACAATTGAAGCATAAAAATCCCAATTTTAAATGAAGCAATTCTAAAACAGAATTCCATGAACTAAATCTCAGCATATGAACAATAAAACATGTGTTTAGTGATCTAAACGTCAAAACAAAACAAGATTAAACCAAATAAAGATTTAAAAGTAAGAAATCAAGCTCATAATCCATAAAACATTGCATGCACAGCCACATTTCATTCAATTACTTGCCTTGGTTAGAAATGCACTCAAGAAAATCTCCCAACACACCTCTCTCTATAGCTGAACTTCAATCTACAAGAAGACTCCCATGAGAACCACTCAAAACTCCACAAAATTCAAAATCAAAGGAGTTCTCAAAGAAACCCCTTGCATGTATGAAAGAAAGCTCCCTAAGGGTCTAGGAAATCCATATCTAAGAGGAGAAATCAAGGCCTTACCTGCAAGTGCAAGAACAAGCAAGCAAAGCTTGGAGAAGAAGGTTATCCCAGTTGGAACACTACAAAAATGGTTCCTTAGAAAAGCTTAGGAGGTGAGGACAATGGTGGTGTGCTCAGATTTTCAATTAGCATTAAGGAGAGGGGACATACGAAGGTAAGGAGAGAAGAAAGAGAGCACAACTCTAGTTCCCACGTTTGAAACTGATATGGGGATGAAGAAGGAGAAAGCCAACGTGGGTTATGGGTCCCACAGCCCCTAATACTTCGAGGGCTTAAAACTCCCTCTTATGGGTCCCGGATGAGATCGACAAAGAAGAACAAAATGGTCGTCGAAATGTCTAGTTTCCAAAAAGTATAACTCTAGCAACATTTTTGGGATTTCAAAATTCATGCACAGTTTTTGAGGTGAAAAGACCGTTTTGCCCTTTTTGCTGAAAAAATGGTTTCGAGGTTTCAAATACACACGGAGCAATCAAAATAACAAATCCAAAAAGATCAAAATTGAAATTTTTCGAAATCAAAAATCAAATTCCCAAACAAGCACGTGTCACACGACCACCCCGGGCCCGGTCAAACCTAACTCAACGCTCTCGAAATTTCCCAAAGCTATTCAAAATGCTAATCCGGCTAGAAATCCAAGCTAATCGTCCTCTAATCCCACTTAAAAACTAAACACGGCTAAAACAATTATTAAAAATACTAAACCTGCGCCGGGGTCTGACAATTTAGGCTTTGTAATGGGTTTGTATTTTGGGGGTTTTGTGTAGATTGAAGATTGTTGGCTTGGGAGCGACGTTAGAAGTTGTTTAGCCAGCTTGGAAGCCAAGGCAAGTGGCTGAACGGAGTGTTTGAATGATTTCATGTTTTAATGAGAAATTGTGGATTTTCACTATTCATTTTCACCTATTTTTCTATGGTTTATATTGATTTTTGAAATGTGCATATTGATAGGTTTCTTTCCCTTATGCTTAATCTCTTGTAAAGGTGTACATTGGTTTTGTTGTTAAATCTTGAAGTTTATCATACATGGACCTTCATAGATGAAATGTGGATTTGTGAGATGGATTGGAGGTTGTGTTCTTGTGAAATGATGAATGGTGAATAAAGGTGGTTTGAGGAGGCAAAGGGACCCATGATTTTTGGTGTTTAGGAGGGGTTCAAAGGAGGTTGCAAGAGAGAGAGAAAAAGGAGCCGGATTACACTGGTTCCATTTTCTGAAGCAGTCCGCTCGAGCGAACAGGCTTCCAGAAGCTCGCTAGCTCGAGCCAACCTTCAGGTTCTCTCGAGCCAACCTAACTCGGACCAGCCTGCTCGAGCGAGCCTGGGTCTGCTCAAGCGGGCCCCATCCAGAACCTTGTTGGCTCAAGCCAACCCTCCCAGAGTGTTGTCCGCTAGAGTGAATCCATGTTCGCTCGAACAGACCCTCCTAGAAGCTTGCAAGATCAAGCGAACCTTTGGTCCGCTCGAGCCGACTATTTGTCAGGCCAGGGGTTGCGATGGGGACGTGGAAATGATGATTTAATGATCAGTAAAGGTCTATATGAATCCCCAATGTGACGGTAAGACCCAGGGGGTGTTGTGCGAAGCTCGGTTGAGAAGGAGAGCCCATCACGGAAACTCATTGAGGGCTTTTGATTTGTCAATTTGTATAGGGTGTTTGGAATGTCCCCGATCTTCCGGAGTACCAAGCCAAGGGCAAAACTGATATACGGGACCCTCAAACATATTGTTTAAATCTTGAAGCCTCAATGTGTAGTCCGGAATTTCGTGGAAATCTATTGTGTTGGTTTTTATTTGAATTTCACATGTTTCTATCGGTTTTCACATGTTATTACAAGTAGTGCTTTAAAACTTCTGAAATCTGCAATCTGAGTATTCTGTCAGGTTTAGGTATTTCTGATGAGATATTAATGTGATAAATGTGCTTATGAGCCTTATGTTCAGTCTGTTTTGGGCTGTTATACACCTATATAGTCATGTACATGTCCTAATTTTGTGTGACCTATATGTTGGCACCACTAAGCTTGGACAACCTTGTCGGTTTGATCCACCGACTTGGTTTTCCACCCCTTTAGGTTCTGCCAATTGCAGTATGGATTTTGTTCAATTTTGTTACCCGGTTCCGCGGCCGTGGTTTTGTCTAGTATATGTATATATGTATATGGTTGCTTCTGGTCACCGCATGTGTCTGAGACCAACACCTTTAGTGTGCTCTCATCACACTAGTGATGGAGGATTTAGCTCATGTGTGGTTGCCATCTTATCAGTTCATGTTCCTTGGTACCTTACTTGTTTTATTTTGCACATGTATTTTAAATAAATGTTGCATCTTATTTAATGGAAATTATTGCTTTGACAGGTTTTCAATGTTTTCTAAGATACTCTTTGAATTTCCTTATTGTTACATTTATTCACCCACCTGCCAGACCGTCATATTTGACCCACTCTTTTGGTACTCAGGTCTAGATTTCCCCCTTCCTAAGGAGGAGCCAGAGGAGGCGGCCGGATAGCCGCAACGTGTAGGCGAATGGCAGGCTAACAATGTCGTCTAGACATTCAGTCAAACCTTGAGATGCGAAACACTTTGGGGATAGAGATTGACACATTTTGGGTTTATTGGTTGGATTGGCCTTTAATGGCGTCTAATTTTGGGAGAATGATTGATTGAATTCATCTTTTGTATAAGCACTAACTTTATACTTCTTGGGAATGCCAAATGATCATTGCTCACTTTGACGTCATGTTTATATATGTGTGCTACCAGTCTTGTATCATGAAATGAAATCACAGATTTGATTTGCTACACACTTCCGCACCTTGAAAGTGAATGACTCGTGTGTCTGTGTGATATCCTCACCGCGGAAACCTGTGGGAAATTAAATAAATATATACATGCATCATGTAATCATCACTTAGCTTGCCGATCTCGGATTAGGAGCAACTTCGTGCGCTAACCCAGTCCGGGGTCGCGACATGTAACTCCTCCCATCATAGAGTATTAATGCAACTAATGCATTTAAAGTTCATAAACTCCCTCCATGGCCACCAGAGCCAATAAAAGGAGGTCATTTCCACCATTCCAGGGCATGACACACACAACGTGCAAATTCTAGACAGAATTCTATAACGTTGCTACAACACTCCAAAAATGATCTCTCCTCCATTAAAGAAGTTCTATAGCGACCACCACTACAAGGTGACCAAAGTCCCTTGGGGGCCACCCCCCAAGGCCCTCTCCTTCTATTTTTATGGCTTAGATGTGGCTTTTCAACCCGTCTACTTAGATTTTTATTAGATATAGGACCTTCTCTTGGTCCTTATTCTCTAACAATCCAAGGTTCAAGTTTAGCCAAGAGAATCAAAGGCATCCTCTGTTATTGTTTGAAGGATAATGGCGAAGTCCAAACATGACTTACTGTTGGATTGTGTAGTCTCAATCCAGTGGATGATGTAATATATTGACTCATATCCATATAATCATGCTTTCCTTTCATGAGGTGAATTGTGCTTTATTTACATAGTTCCATATAACCAATACGAATGACATGATGGTTCACAACCGGTGATGAGATTGGGCATCTCATCTGATAAGGTTGCAGTATTATGATCACTATGAGATAGTGTGATATGCCTCGATCATTGGAGTGTAAGACTCTAGATCATCATACTGGTACATTGGATGTATTGAAGGACCATGAGAAGCACCTTATGAATCACTATCTTTATTTTAAGGTCTACTCTCATAATTTCCTAGCAATAAACTCTTAATCCTGAGACATTGATGAACCCAAGTTTCTATTTATTCATTTGCTTTGAGTCACCAATGAGTGAAGCCAATTGTAGGTCAACACCTCAGTGTCTTGGGTACGTAGTAGTAGGACTGTGGGAACATTCAATGGTCAAGAAGGAATCTATCCAGATTATCCCCTTGTGCCAATTAATGGATTTATCATTAGTAAGCGTATACCCATCTCAATTAAGAGTTAATTGGATGGTACTAATGATCATTGTGATTAATTGGGTCTCAAGGATAATAAGATGTGGATCTAAATTGGTGCGACAGGTTTAGTCCAATTGATCAATGGATATTGATGGAGGGGCCTACTTGTGGTGATAGGGAAGTTTAGGGTCTTCATGTAATTTATTCCTACTATTGGAGTTCAATTGCATTTATATCGTGGAGTTATTTGCAATTAACTGCGGGCCGGGATTGCACATGAGATGTGGGGTCGCGGTGTCCCAGTTGGAGCCAGCTTTCTATGGAATCCCTAGTGGTCCCCACGCTAGCCCAAGATTAGATCATTACTAATTCTATTTGAATTTAAAAGGAAAGGAATTAGAAACTTACTATTTCTATTTGAAGTGAGACTTCTAATAGTGGTAATAGTAGGAAAAGAAAGTTACTAATTATTATGGAAGTTGAACTTCTAATAATAAACAAAGAGGAGATGCTTTAGGCTATAAATAGGAGAGGATATAGGACTAGATGTCCATGCATGAATCCCTTATTGGAATTCACGCCCAGCCCTCCCTTTTGTGCAGGAGTTGCACATCTTTCTCTCTCTCTCTCTCATTCTTCTTCTAGTTTCTCTTTTGGTTTCCCTTGAGTTTCTAGTTGGTTTTTCTCTTGAAGATCCCACCATCTTCCCTGGGGAAAGAGATCTGATACAGGTTATAGCATGGAAGGCTAAGAGGTCTTGGAGATTATGATTTGGTTTACGAAAGAGTTTCTCAAATAAAGAAATCAACTTCTCCATTAGAGCACTACCAAGCTCCTAAGGTATAGATCTACTTCCTTGCATGTTGTAGAATTCTGTGGTTGCTTATTAGGTGTTGTTTCTATCTTCTAGATAGAGGCTATTGCTGATCATGGTTGATGAGATTGAGTTTTGGATCCTGGATTTGGTTTCATGGCCTTATTGATACTTAATCCCTGAGTCAAGTGGGTCAAAAGTTTCGAAAACCTATCCACGAGACCCACCCACTTCCAACAATTGGTATTAGAGCCATACCTCATCTTTAATCATGTTAGATCAATAAGCTTGTTCTAATCTTTGCATGAGATGCGAAGAGGATAGAGTGAGGGCTATTTAAGGATCAGTTTTTATTGGGTTTTCTTACTTTTGTAGTAGATCCATGTTTGAAATGTCACAAAAGGGTTTAACAATGATGGAAAGATGGTAGGAAGCCATTAAGAGACTTCAGAAGAGTTTTGGAGTCGTTTGGACACGAAACAGAAAAACCAAAGTTGCAACTGTTCGTCGGTCCGGTCGACCTGACCTCGTGCCCGGTCGACCAGGTGACTATAGGTACGGTCAACCGAGCCCTCTTCCCAGTCGACCGGGTACATTGACATAGCAGAATGCAGTTTCTGTTTCGGGTCTGTTTTGAAATTTCTAGTCCGGGGGCGCTGCCCCCTGGGCCCCCACTAGCTGATCGGGCAGCTCGATCCCCGCCGGGGAACACCCCTGGACCCCCTTTACAAAGCGCATGTTTTAAAGAAGTGGCAGCTTTTGGCATCTTGTCTTTCCATTGTGGTTTGGTAACCCAGTTTTGTGAGTTGCTTTGTTGTATGAGATACTAACTTATAAGTTATCTTGTCCTCTCCATGTGGCCCACAAGTCTTTTATTTTCTTTATATGGTTGTTGGTTTATTTGAGGCTAAGTGTAAAGGGCATCATGATTTCCTTGGTTTCCCGTGAAAAGGAAAGGCATGGTGGATTTCCCTATAGCCCTTTTATTTCCATTATTAGATTACCATGTAAGTCTCATCGTCGAGGCATAGGAATTTATGTAATTTTATGAATTTAGTAAATTCTGGCGATCCGAGACGAAGAAAGAAAGTGAAGTTGGACTCCTAATCAAAGAGTTTGAAGATTACCAAAAGAGTTTGGGAGATGCCCAAAGAGTTTGAGGAATCCCAAAGTTTTGGAAAGTCTAAAGAATCCAAGAAGTCTATTCCGCTTGGGCCTTGTGGAGGAGATGACTAGTTTCTATTTTTGCACTTTCTTTTTATGGATGGTTGCTTTTATAGAATGTTTCCAAATATGATCCAAACATAGAAGTTACTAAAAATTGGTCAAATCAAATTAATTTTTGGAAAGAGTTCTAATTAGTGTTGATGGACCCATGAGATGGACCCATTGGTAATACTAATCTTAGAAACTGGACTTACCTTAATATAACTTGACTTGGAACCAATATTTGGTCATATCATGAGATAATTTGATGTTAATATGGTGGGCCCATAGACCTTAAAAGGAAATCCTCAATTCTAAAATATTAAGTGGGAGCGGGACATTTAAATTGAGAAATCCCTATGGTTTTCCACCATAAGTCCATTGTAAGGAAAGTATTAGCCTCGCGCCATCTTGAGAATGGTCATTCCCCATGGAGGGCTTTTATTTGTTAACTACTCGATATGGATCTCCTTACGGATAGTGTTGGTGAGACGGGGTGGGGGTTCACTCCCCAAGGAGGAGCTGCTCACAACAGTTGTCATGCAATGCTAGTTGGTGGGTAACACTTAACTAAAATAGTGATGTAGTATCCCTAAGGATTTGCCCCATGTATTTTAGAAACCAAAGCTAATCGGGAGTCATACATTATTTGGTATGAGATACTTAAATAATAATGAATGATGGGGATCATGGATAGTTAGTTTTAATCATAATTTTGACTCACTTTGATTTGCACTAATCTAGGTGATATTCGCACTCCCCAATGAGGCATACCCCAAGGGATTGGGATTTTGATGCATTCTAAATATGAAGAAGTATATTAGATGTAATACATGTGTGTAGATGAGATCTACATAGGAGAGACATGTGTTACAAATCTTATACTTAAATTGATTCACAACCGGTGATGAGATTTGGCATCTCATCTAATAAGGTTGCAGTATTATGATCACTATGAGATAGTGTGATCTGTCTCGATCATTGGAGTGTAAGACTCTAGATCATCATACTGGTACATTGGATGTATTGAAGGACCATGAGAAGCACCTTATGAATCACTATCTTTATTTTAAGGTCTACTCTCATAATTTCCTAGCAATAAACTCTTAATCCTGAGACATTGATGAACCCAAGTTTCTATTTATTCATTTGCTTTGAGTCACCAATGAGTGAAGCCAATTGTAGGTCAACACCTCGGTGTCTTGGGTACGTAGTAGTAGGACTGTGGGAACATTCAATGGTCAAGAAGGAATCTATCTAAATTATCCCCTTGTGCCAATTAATGGATTTATCATTAGTAAGCGTACACCCATCTCAATTAAGAGTTAATTGGATGGTACTGATGATCACTGTGATTAATTGGGTCTCAAGGATAATAAGATATGGATCTAAATTGGTGCGACAGGTTTAGTCCAATTGATCAATGGATATTGATGGAGGGGCCTACTTGTGGTGATAGGGAAGTTTAGGGTCTTCATGTAATTTATTCCTACTATTGGAGTTCAATTGCATTTATATCGTGGAGTTATTTGCAATTAACTGCGGGCCGGGATTGCACATGAGATGTGGGGTCGCGGTGTCCCAGTTGGAGCCAGCTTTCTATGGAATCCCTAGTGGTCCCCACGCTAGCCCAAGATTAGATCATTACTAATTATATTTGAACTCAAAAGGAAAGGAATTAGAAACTTACTATTTCTATTTGAAGTGAGACTTCTAATAGTGGTAATAGTAGGAAAAGAAAGTTACTAATTATTGTGGAAGTTGGACTTCTAATAATAAACAAAGAGGAGATGCAAAGGCTATTGTCGCGACCCCGGACCAAGATCCAGGATTCGCGATGGTAATGATGTGTAGTTACAACAATAAACATATGAATGCACTCATTTAATTTTCCACAGGTTTCCGCGGTGAGAATTTCACACACACTCACAATTCATGCACGTTGATGCGGAAGCGTGTAGCAAACCAAATTCATAATCCATTCCACATTTCAAAACCGAAAACACACATACACTAACATGACGTCAGAGTGGACAATGATCCCTTTGGCATTCCCAAAATATAAAGTTAAAAGTTTATACAAAATGTAAGTTCATTAATCATCGCCAAAAATATTAACCAACAAAGGTCAGTACAACCAAAGAATCAAAATGTAAAGCTGTAACCCCCAAAAGATGTTTTGCAACTCAAAGCTCGACCCAATGTCTAAATGACATTGTCAGCTTGCCATTCTACTAAGCATTGCGGCTCCCCAGCCGCCTCCTCCAGCTCCTCCTCAAAGGCAACGAGGTACGGACCTGAGTACCAAAAGAGTAGGTCAGACATGACGGTCTGGCAGGTGGGTGAATAGATATACCAATAAAGAAAGTACAAAGCGTATTTTTGAAACATATTGAAAATCTGTCAAAGTAATCATTTTCCATGAAACGGGTTGCATTCTTTGTTTAAAGCACATATGTAATATAAAACATGTAGGGTAATCAAAGAACAGAAACTGACAAGATGGCAACCACACGTAAGCTAAGTCCTCCATCACTAATGTGATGAGAGCACACTAAAGGCGTTGGTCTCGGATACGCGAAGTGACGAGAAACAACTATATACATACATTTATATATATACTGAGCAAAACCACAGCCGCAGAACTGGGTGACAAAATAGAATTCAGACTCAGATTGTAGCTGACAGAAGTTAAAGGGGACTCCAAGCCAGTGGATCAAACCGACAGGGTCATCCAAGCTTAGTGGTGCCTATTAGTGCCACACTTCCATGAGCACTTATATTGTCGATTCCGTGTCAAAGAATTCAGGATTTTGCCTCTTAGAGTTTCACAAGGAAGATCAAGTTTGAAGTCAAAAGATCAAGTCTTGGAAGGCTTGAGTTCATCAAGGAAGACCTCCATATAAGTGACAACCTATCCAGATAAATAGGACCCCAAACCAACCAAGAGATGGCCCTAAAAACCCTTAGTTTAATGGCTTATTTAATAGGCCTTTTCAAGACTCAAAACTAGTCCCAGAAGTTGGCTAACCGCCATGTCTCACGGTCACCTCGCGGTCACTTTTCCAGAAGCTGTTTTTGGCTGAAAATCAGAGGGGCGGCCACCAGGCGGTCAGCAGTCGGTCAGTTGTCGGTCAACCACCTGCTGAACGACAGCTAGCCGCCCATTCAGAAATTTTGAAATATCTGACCGGAAGTATCCGTTGGGGTAGCGGCTAACTGCGGATGTAAAGGAGGCTAGCCGCCATGTGCCGTTAGAGAGCCGTTTGAGGATTGTTTATAAATAGAAAAGGCCCCAAATCATCCAAGGGGGCTCCAAGATCATGAGAGCTCATGTCCTAACCATGGTGCATCATATTTGAGCTCTCATAGATCATTCCACACACACTATGAGCTTGTATTGGCAAATCTATGAGCTTCATTAGCTCAAGGAAAGTGTGATGTGTGAAAACCATATCATCTAGGGAAGAACTTGAGCCATCAAAAGTTAAAATCCATATCCCTAGACCAAAGACCTCTTCCCTTGATTGAGCACAACATTGGAGCATCATCATCAATATCAAGGAAGCATTGCAAGAGGCATAAAAGCTTGGAGCTACGGTGACAAGCTTCGAAGAGCATCCTCTGGACTTCATCAAAGGGGTAAGTGGCAACTTCCAGATTTTGTCAAAAGAGGCAAGTGTTCTTCTCCCTCACTTCATTCAATTCAGAGCATTGTAAGAGTGGTTTATTTCTTTGTGATTTAACCACTATAAAAATTATAGAGGGGAGTAGATCTTTGTGGTCGAACCTCGTAAACAAAAGAGGGGAGTAGATCTTTGTGATCGAACCTCGGTAACAAAATCGATGTAGAATCAGTACTTGTGTAGTTTGATTCGTCATAGTGGAACTAGGGGACTGTGTGGCCCTTGAGAGTGGATGTAGGTCTGTGTAACCGAACCACTATAAATCCCTTGTGTCAATTTCTCTATCTCTATCACCTGTACATGATTTACATATCTATACGTTGTGGAGATTGATAAGGATATTATTTCATCATTGAGTTTTATTGACACACATGCACTTGTGCGAAAACAACATTGAACATATTGGTAAATCATATATTGTTTAGCACACACTCTTTTGCATTCATTCACTTGAGCACCTTGGTTACATAGTTATTTTTACATTGATGTGAATCACAAGTGAATTGTGAAGAGTGTCTTACACACTCTCGTGCTTATTAACATGAAACTAATTGTCATATCTTTGATTGTTTAAGCATTCACACATTGAACACATATTCCGCATAAGTTGTAGTCTTAAATGTGTTCATTGTGTTCTTTGTCCTAATTGGGATTAAAATTGGACTGAGATATTTTTAATTGGCAAAGAATTTTAATTAGTCCTATTCACTCCCCCTTTAGGACTTGTTTATTGGCCCTAGCTGCACTTTCAGTGCCGACTTATAGGTCAAAACGCATTCAAAACATATACATATCTAAAAAGGTGAGTAACACCCAAAATTGACTGAACAAAAAGGCTTGTGAGCACATTTATCACAATAGTGTCTTATCAAAATGCATAAGGCTAACAAAATATTCAGATTACAGATTTAAGTAGTTAAAAGTGGCATTTGTATTAACACAAGAAGATTGCCTGAACATACAAAATATAAATGAAAACTAACACGATGGATCTCTTCATAATTTCGGACAAGCATTGAGGTTATCGGATTTAAACAATGTGTATCAGGATCTTGTATGTCGGTGTTTTGCTCTTGACTTGGTACTCCGGAAAATAAAGGACATTCCAAGATTCTTATACAATTGATAAGTCCTAAAATACTCAATACATTTCCGGAATGAGATACTTTCTCAATCAAACTCCTTATGTCCTCCCCTAAGTCTTCCCAAGGCATTAAGACATCAAATCAATCCATCCGGACCTTAAAACGCTCTTTCTAGAAGTACTAGGGAAAACCAAAGAATTCTGCACAGTTCGCTCGAGCGAACAAGGGGTTCGCTCGAGTGAAGGGCTTTCTGAAAGGGTTAACTCGAGCGAACTGGTCCAAGTCAGGAAGGCTCGAGCAAAGGGATAGGTTGGCTCGAACAGTCCAGGTTCAGTGGGGGGTTTGCTCAAGCGAAGGTAAGTTCGCTCGAGCTAATTGGCTTCTGGGAGGGTTGGCTCGAGTGAATTGGGTGTTGGCTCGAGCTAACCACGTTCTGTAAGGGATTCCCTCGAGCGAAGGTAGGTTCACTCGAGCGAACTGCTTCAGAAACTCTCCATTTCAGCAGTCCGGGCCTCATCTTCTCTTCCCTTCTAGACACTTTTGAAGTCAATATTTAACACAACATTTATGGCCTTTCCATCTACCCAAATCCCCATTTAAAGTCCTTCAACAACCTTCCACCTAAATTCTCAAATCATATTTATTTCCAACCTCATTCAATGTAAGAAACAACCACCATTAATGAAGATGCAAAGATTGACAATACAAACTTTTAACTAAAAGTCATGTACACATTTTTCCAAGATACTAAATAAGAGAAGAGAGCTCATAAATATTCTCATTTCAAAATTTATATCAATCATAGGACATAAAAGATGATGAATAGTAAAAATTCACATAAAACATGAAATCATTAAGACAATCCATTCATCCACTTGCCTTGGTCTCCAAATTAGCTAACAAAACTTCTAATCACCTCTTCTCAAGCCAAATCAACAATCTACACAAAAAAAAAACCCAAAAAGTAACCCATTACAAACCCTAACAAGCCAAAATCAAGAAATACTAAGAGATAACTTCCAATAAAGGAGGTGAAGCATCACCAAGACTAGAAGAACACAAATCTAAAAGATTAGGAGGAAAGCTTACTTGAAAGGTCCTCTAATGAGGGAGGGTAGCTCAAAGAAAGCCCTAGAATGCTTGGTTTCTTCTACAAATTGTATCAATGTGAAGCCTTCATGGAGAGGAAGAAAAAGATTCTCCATTTCACATTTAGCAATAGGTTGGCATGGATTTAGAGATGGAGAAGCAAGAAGAAAAGAGAACAAACCCTAGGGGACTGGAACTTCTTCTTCTCAAAAGAAAAGTTGCAAGAAAAGGAAGAAGGGAGAGGACTCCTCCTTATATAGAAAGTGGGGATGGGTCCCACCACTTAAGAATCTTGTGGAGCTTAAAACATCGACTTCCGGGCCTCAAATGAGTTCGACGACGAAGGAAGAATTGTTCATCGAAATTTCTAGTTTCCAAAAAGTGTATATTTCACGGGTTTCGGAGACATTGAAAATAGTGTCCAGATTTTGTGCAAAAAGACTGTTTTGCCCCTAACATGATTAAAATGGGGTCTCGAGGTCTCGAACGGAAACGGAGTGAATACGAAAGTTGTAGAGAATAACAAAATAAATCAAATGGAGCAAAAATACAGATTTTCAGAATTATCAGATAAACCCCAAAGTCACGCAAAACACAATAAAGGAACCCCCAAAGGGTCCCACTTAATCAAAAGGTTCCAAAAACAATTCAAAGCTATATAAAAGCTATTCTAATCCAAACTTAACCGGATTCCACTAATCTCACTTATAACTAAAGTACGTCTTAATTAGCACTAATCGGAAATTCTCAGGGCATGGTCTTACAACTATAAATAGGAGAGGATAGAGAGCTAGATGTCCATGCATGAATCTCTCATTGGAATTCATGCCCAGCCCTCTCCTTTGTGCAAGAGTGGCATATCTCTCTCTCTCTCTCTCCTCCTTCTTCTAGTTTCTCTTCCAGATTTCCTTGAGTTTCTAGTTAGTTTTTCTCTTGGAGATCCCACCATCTTCCTTGAGGAAAGAGATTTGATACGGGTTATAGCGTGGAAGGCTAAGAGGTCTTGGAGATTCTGATTTGGTTTGCGAAAGAGTTTCTCAAACAAAGAAATCAACTTCTCTATTAGAGTACTACCAAGCTCCTAAGGTATAGATCTACTTCCTTGCATGTTGTAGAATTTCGTGGTTGCTTATTAGGTGCTATTTCTATCTTCTAGATAGAGGTTATTACTAATCATGGTTGATAAGATTGAGCTTTGGATCTTGGATTTGGTTTCATGGCCTTATGAATACTTGATCCCTGAGTCAAGTGGGTCAAAAGTTTTGAAAACCTATCCATGAGGCCCACCCATTTCCAACACTTACAACTGTCAATCTGAACGAGTCTTTGCAATCTCCTGTGAAGTTAGATTTCCCTTTATTCATTTTCATTGTATTTTGTATTTTTTTTAAGACAAAAAAAAATCACAACTCTTGTCTTTTCTTTTGATAAGAATTGTAAATAGCCTTTCACGACAAAAACATCGCCTTTCACTGCAAACAAATGATAATCGCCTTTCACGGCATCAAATTTTAAATCATCTCTTTTTTCAACACATGTGGATTGAAAGTTAGATAAAAGTTAAGTTTCTTTTCTACTTGTGAAGGTGGATCCACGGACCATCGCTTGTTATTTCCAAGTGGAGCAGAAAATTTGGTATACCCTTACACAAAAGTTTATGTTCGCTTTGTCTCCGGTCACGAAAAGGTTGGACTCCACGGATTCTCACATCCGCTGACCCCAGTAGTCCCGTGAACGAACACGTGAGCCAATCAAGGAGATGGAATCAGGAGTTTAGCTAACTAAAACTCCAAAAAGGTTGTGCCAGTAGAGAATGGATTTGTGTAAGCAAGGGAGAGATAGAAACGAGAAGATTCACTTGAACCAGAGATAAGCCCAATGTAATCTGCCTTGAATTTGAAAAGTGGGTTGAGTTAATGGGCCAACAGGTTTAGGCTTCAATTAGTTGTAGGTTAGAATGGATGGGGCAGCCCTCTTTTTTTGTAGGAGGGACGCAAATACCAAATATGTAGAAATCAGATGTTGGGATCTGACCACTGAATTCCAAAATCCTAATGTCCATATAAATCTCTTACCATGTGGAACATGTCGGTATATTATTTCAAACCAATTGAAGACCAGAAAGAAGCTTGGATTTTATGGGACCTGGGACTGATTGATTCCGAAAGAAAAATCATAATTTAGGATCTAACTGTCAGATTTTTAAAATGTGAGTATCATTGCAAATCTCTGGATGAGTAGGTCCCGATGATATATGGCTCCAGTCATTTTGAAGATATATAAAAGATTTGAATTTTTAGGGAGCCCACATATGTTTAATTTTTGCAAAACGCATATCTCTTAATCCACCCGTCAAATATTTGAGGACTGGACACTATCAGAAATCTCTCAACAAGCACTTTCCGATGGTATATGGCTCTGGGCGATTTGAAGACTGGGAGAAGATTCATACTTCTTAGGGGCCCAAGCATGATTAATTTGGAAAGAAATCATGATTTGATACCTGATCGTCAGATTTTTGAGATCTGAGTACTGTTGGAAATTTCTCAACGACTAGATCATACTGGTGTATGGGTTTCAGTAATTTGAAGGTAAAAAAAAAAAATTGATTTTTTAGGGGGGCTTTGTATGTTTAATTTGTGAAAAAGGGCATATCTCTTAATTCAACCGCTGGATTTTTGCAATCATCAAACCATTGAAATTCACTCAACAAATGGGTCAAGATGGCATAAAAATCTTAATGATTTGAAGGCTAGAAAAAAAAAACTTGGCATTTCTAACGAGACCCAGGCTAAGAAAATCATGTCTCTCAATTGGATCGTTGGATTTCCGAAACCCACATAACATCGAGGAATTCACAATGAGTATATCATCATGTAAGTGAGGTTCAATTAAAAGAATGAGGTTTTGTGAGATCCACTCTAAAAATGGGGCCTATAATAATGCAACTTTTCTAAATGTGCATGATAATGACAATTTTAATTTATTTATTCAAAATTGTCCAAATGGGGCAAAGTCGGGGCATCGATAATATGGATATTGAAATTATCCATAGGGGTGCCAAAATGAGGTGTCCACACCTATGTCATGGGTAAAATTCCAAAAGTTGCAAGCGGGCCCGCGGCCTTTCAATTTCCAACATGTGTTTTGGAGGCTACTTAATGCGGTTAATGACCGATTCCAATCAAAATGTAAGAAAAGGGAGTTACAAATGAAATGCAATCATGACATTAAAAGGCATAACTCCTCTCATCATGAAGATTCAATGCGGTTAATGGCCACTACCTTGCATCGAACAATCACATTTCAAGAAAAAGGAGTTACGAATCCATGGCAATAAAATGTGTAACTCCTCCCATCATGGAGCATTAATGCATTCAATGCATTCAAAGCCCATAACCCTCTCAAATGCCCCACCAATAGCCTATAAAAAGAGTTATCTGCCACCATTCTAATAAGGGCGATAAAAATTGCATGCTTGATTCTCCATCATTGCTCCCATACTCCTACAACTATCTCTCCATCGTTGAAGAAATCCTACAACACCCACCACCACAAGGTGATTGAAGACCTTGGGGGGGCCACCCCCCAAGGCCCTGTCCTTCTCTCTCCATGGCTTAGACGCGACTTCCTAACCCGTCTACTTGGATTTTTATTGAATATAGGATCCTTCTTTTATCCTTGTTCTTTAAAAATTCGAGGATCAAGCCACGCCAAAGAACCAAAAGCATCGTATGTTATCAATCAAAGGAACATCGATGGAGCCCAAACATGTCTTGCATCTATCAATCCAAACTAGTTCCCACAATCTCTTGTGAAGTCAGATTTCATTTTCTTACTTCTTATTGTATTTGTATTGTAAAAGAGACACAAAACCACAAGTCTTGTCTTTTTCGATGAGAGTTGTAAAATTGCCTATCATGGTACCAAAATTTGCCTCCAATGGCAAACCCAAAATCGCCTTTCACGACAAAAACACCGCCTTTCACGACAAACAAATAAAATTCATCTTTCACTGCACCTAGAATTTCAAACAATCAAAATATTTCTCTTTTAAACACATGCGCAATAAAAAGTTAGAAAAAAATTTATTACCTTTCTATATGAAAAAGTTGCTCTATGGATCATTGCCTTTTCTTGTTCAAGTAAAATAGAAAATTTAGCATACCTATACATAAATCAAAACCTAATTGTTTGTTCGCTATGGATTATGGGGGTTGGATCCATGGATTTTCACATCCATCGATTCCGGTAGTTCCCTCAGTTTTGAACGCTAACTGCCCGCTGCTAGTGCTTCCTCTAATGAACAAGGGGTTTCTATGGGGCTAGCCGAGCCCTCACTACTAAGGAGCAAATTGGCAGTGCTGCTGTGGTTGCTGGGGAGCTCTGGGCTATTACTGTCGAGGCTGCCGTTTTAATCTTGGTTAGTATTGATGAGAAAGAGATTTTAGGGGTTTATAATTGGAATGGGTTCAATTGGATGGAATCAAATCTATCACTTTTCTCACAAAGCTCGATCCCTCACTCTTCTCATAATGTTGACGTGATGCTGGGGGAATGAATAGGGTTTTGACGCGGCGCCCTTTAAAATCCCTCTTTTTCTTTGGTTTAATATATAAAATTGGGTTAAAATCTAAATCAAGAAGAAATTGAAGACAAAATCGAAATCGAGGAAAATGATTGTTAGCCTTCGTTATCTTAAACAAGTATAGCTTGTTCCCATTTTGTAAGTTGAAATTTCAGGATAGAAATCGTAGGCATTAAAAAAAGAACTTTTTGTATATAGCCCCCTAAGGTTTGTGGGATTTGTAAATAGACCCCTAAGGTTTTAGTATTTACAAATAGGCCCCTGCATTTTCATTTTAATACCTTCTGTGTCCCCAAAATCAATAGTCTTCCAACAACAATAGGTTTTTAGAATGAAATGACACTTTTGTTCATCTCTTTTATCCTTATATGCAATCTGAAAAGCTTGGTGAACTCAATTTTCTTTTAATAAAGCATGTAACATTAACAATTGCACTTAGTGGGAGAGAATAACCCCACATAAGTTTTTTTTTTTTTTTTTTATCAATGTAGGGCTCTTTTCATTAAATCCAAATTGATCATGACGACAATCAACACATGTACTTATAACCGGTTATGATTTATCCAATCCATACATGACCCATTGTTGGATTGATGAAAGTTCAAAATACATTATTATGCTTCATGTGTAGGGGGGCGTAAACAAAATATTGGGGGAATGGTCAAATGTAAAAAATAATATTTTTTTGGAATTTGCAAGGGGGGTGGTATTTGGCTCTATGTAAAAGAATTTTTTGGGGGAAAGGTGAAAATGTAAAAAAAAAAAAAAGAAAAAAAAACCATATTAAGGCCCTTATGGCTGGGTCCACCCCTGGTCATGTGCATAAGAGAGTTATTGAGAGAAACCATTCGGACTTGAGAGAAAATAATAGTATTTTTGTCAATAATAATATACTTATTTTTGTTTAATTGATGTAAGGGCAAAGTTGTCATTTATATAAAAATCCAATAAAAATCTCATGGTGGCTGCCCATTCTTGTTAGAAATATTGATTTGGGGGATATGAAAGGTATTAAAAAGAAAATACAGGGGCATATTACAAATACTAAAACCTCAGGGGCCTATTTACAAATCATACAAACATTAAGGGGTCTATACAAAATGCTCTTAAAAAAAAAGAGAGAAGGGATTAAGAAAAGAATTAACCTATATTGAAATGAAAGTCCTTCTTAGATTGGCCTCTTTAAAGGGATTTACCTAAGTTAATCGATTCAGTCAAAATTGAAATCTCAATTGAATTCCAATTTCACAATCAACTGCAAAATTGGAGTTCAATTTCGAAATCGAGCTCTACGTCTTATATATATAACTTATATAATTATTCTTCGATTAGGATTATGGCCTATAATTGATTATATTTAAAAGATATGATTACAGTATTAGTGAAAATGAAAGAGATTTTCGTAATTAATTTTTTCTAACCCATTTATCCTTGAGAAAAAAAAATCAAATGACTCAAATGATGACCCTTTCAAAAAGCCCCTTTTCACAAATGATATTTTATAGGGAAAATCTCAAATAAGGTCTTAAGTTTTTCCCTTTGTTAGAAAAAGTACACTTGTTTCAAAACTTTTTAAATTAGTCCCTAAGACTTTCATGAAGTATCCATTTTTTAAACTTGTATCCTTTTTGAAATAAGACAAAAACTTAAAGCCTTATTTGAAACTTCCTTTTATATGGGGTCCACTTTTGATCAATCCAACTTTTCATCCACATTGGGATTCTTGATTGAAATTGATGCCGTTTCATGCTGTTTTGAACATTCTTCACCATTAGATTTTTATCGCAAAAAGTTGGCATGATGTATGGCCACTAAAATTTTGTGTAAATAAAACTATCTAAGGGCCAGGATCATGTGATTACATGATCGGGCTGATATTACATTTTTTTTAATAGTAAGTCGGATTCTAATCAAAAGTGGGTATAACCCAAAATAGTACATACTTAATCCTCAAAAAAATAAATATATAATAGAAAGAGAAAAAATGCTCACAAATGGGCTAAATTGACAGCCGCCAATCATCAATGTAAGGCCCACGGCCTAGGCACAAGTAAACTAAAGATTAAGTTCCAAACTTGAAAAACTCTTAGGCGTTGGACACCTTTTTATTCTTCGAAGAAGCCGCCAAAGATGACTTTGATATCTAAAGGACTTGAATTAGATGACGTGCATGGAGAATATCAAGTACTTTGCTGATTTGAAATTTGGGTTGCCAAGTGGATAGTAAAGGAGGCTTCACATAACTTCAGTAAACCATCCTTCAATTCGAAATATAGTTGATTCAAATAGGGTGGAGCTAATTCCATTACTACTTGCATATCACGAGTAAGATCATTTATAATGAGGGAGAGTTCACTACAAGGTACCCCTATATCAGACCATAAGATGCCCATAACTATTGGAATTAACCGAGCGATAGTAATCCTCCACATTAAAGGTAAAGGCCTATATACGGTGGATACATGCCGGATGTGGTTAGGGGGAAGGCCCCAATGACAAGAAATATGATTTGAAAGATTAAGTCCTAAGAATAAAATCTGACTTTGAATTTGATTTTGAATACAAAATGCCACAGATCTTCAATCCATATTATTTCCATGGAATATGCATGAATTTTTCTCTCGCAACACACTCCAAATAATAGCTGGAAAAATTAATTTACCCAACGTAATGAGAGCTTTATCATTTGGATTCACCCTAAGAACAATAGACTTTACCATCTTAACATGAAAAACATATGTTATGGGCTAAAGATTAAACAAACCAAGCATAAATCTCCAAATATTAGTAGTGAGAGGGCAATGAAGAAAGGTATGCCCACTAGATTCCTAGTTTGCATATGCAAAGCACATGAAGAGACGCATTGAACATTCCTCTTTTGTCTTTAGGTAGCCAATATTCACCATCCGGGAGCAAATGGAGTGCTTTCAAATACAACCCTCAAACCAAATGAGAGCAGCTCAAGGGATCGGATTACCAATATGATTTGAAATCATGTTATAGGTTGACTTTAAAGAAAATGTTTAGCTCTCCTCTAAGGTCCAAATGGTCTCATCAGAATAATCAATAGTTGTATAAGTTTCAACATTAACACGCTCTCAAATATAATGCAGATCAACCCTTCTTCTTGGTGGAAAATGCCAAGTACTATCATGAATAAAATTACTCTCAAGGACATTAATACCAAACCTACGACTCCACTGGAGGCCATACTGCTCTATTAATTTCCCATTTTCCAACCATGGATAGGTCCATAAGTGAGTCAAAGCACCATTTCCTGTCAATGACGAACAAATGAGAGAGCCTGGCACCCCAAAGGCAAAATAGAATGCCCTACCCATGAAGCTGTCTTAGGGGTTTTAACATCTCAAAATGACTTATCCTCGATGTATTTTGCATAAACCCACATGTTCAAGCCTTTCCACTAACATCCGTCCCTTTATACTCACGGATGTTAGTGTCACGTCTCTGTGAGCACTTTGTTTGATTTGTCAATTCCGTGTCATTGTGTCCCTAAGTCCTTACATTTCAAAGTGTGCCAAGGAAGAACTATTTCAAGAGATTGTTCAAGCTTTTTGAAGGCCCGGATTTTTCAAAGAAGACTCCTCTTGTGTGCCAACCATCTCAGGTATTTTGGACCCAAAACCATTACCTCTCTGGACCCTAGGACTCTTGCTTACTTTGGCTTAAATTCTGTTTTCAAACTAAGTTTCTCTGCATTCTATTCTGTCCAGAGATAGGGGGTTCGGTGATCTTTCGGTCACCTGGCAGCTAGCCTCTTTGCAAAAAGCGGCTAACCGCCAGATAACCGAAATCACACGGCTACTTTTCCAGAATGCTATTTTCTGTCAAATGTGTTCGGTCACCCGCAGTGTGAGCTGGCGGCTAACCACCAGGTAACCGAGTTTCACGGTTACATTTCCATAATACAAACTTCTCAGCTGTTATGGAAGTTCGGTCACCCCGCGGTTACCCTTCGGCTAACGGCCATGTGGGCTGGCGGCCAACCGCCAGGCAACCGAATCTTCCGGTTAGCTTTCCAGAATGCAACATGTTTTTAGAAAGCAGATTCGGTCACCCAGCAGTCATATCACGGCTAGCCGCCAAGGCCACCGATGTCTAACAGCGAGCTGACCGAATTAGAAAAACTAGCTACTACCTCAAAACAATTGAAATGAGGCTAGCCGAACTACCAAGAGGCTAGCCGCCATAACTAGCCGTTGGGAACTTTTCTATATATATCTAGATCTCGTTTTGCACTATAGATATCATAGTTTGAATAGCTTATTTGCTTTCTTTTTCCCCATCTATTCTAAGCCTTCAAACCCTCTTCCAAACACACTTTAACCTTATCTAGAAAATGGATGAGCTATTTTAGGCTCAAGAAAAGTGTGAATGGAAAAAGGGATTCTAGTTTGATTTTCAAATGGAATATATTTATGCAAACCTAGAACCCAAACCTCTTAAACCGTGGTTGTGCAACACACTGGAGCATCTTCATCTACATCAAGCGTGCATCAAGAGGATAAAGCTTCAACTTCGGTTAGAGCTCCAATAAACACTTCCGACTTCATCAAAGGCAAGTGTTTGGTGTCTCATCATTTCTTAAAACTTGTGTATCTAGTGATAGTGGTTTGAATAAATGTGATTCAACCACTCTAAAATGTATGTGGGGGATTAGATCTGTGTGATCGTACCTCGTTACTAAAATTGTGATGTGTAAGTGATTGAAATCATTACTTATGTAGTTTTGATTCATCATAGTGGAACCAAGGGACTGTGTAACTCTTGTGAGTGGATGTAGGACATATGGTCTGAACCACTATAAATCTCTGTGCATTTCTTTATGTTACTTGTCTCAATGTTTTGATCTAGTTTCACATGCTTCCTTTAACATTGAACATTGCTAAATAGACACACTTTGTCTACACATCACTTGTTACTTTGAAATCTTGATTAATAATTTAAAAAGTTGTTGTAAAGTTTGATAGTCCTATTCACAACCACCACCCCCCCCCCCCCCCCCCCCCCCCCACACACACACACACACACCTCTAGGACTTGTACATTGGCCTTAGGTGTACTTTCAATTGGTATCAGAGCTAGGTTACTCCTTTTAGGCTTTACAACCCAGAGTTGATCTACCTCTTTTTACTTGTGCCAATGTCTAATCTAGAAGGTAGTCCTGTAAATAGACCACCATTGTTTGATGGTACTAATTATGCCTTTTGGAAAGCACGAATGGCCATGTTTCTCAAATCCCTTAGTAGAGAAGTATGGGATGCTATTGAGGATGGATGGACTCCTCCTACCTTCATAGCTGAAGATGGCATTGTCAAGCCTCTCGCAAAGGTCAGATGGACACCTAATCAAAAAGCTATGAGAGACTATGATGCAAAGGCATTGAATGCCATAACCCGTGCCATGAATATTAAAGAGTACAAAAAGATTATGACACGTACCACATCTAAACAAGTTTGGGAGCTTTTGGAAACAAATTATAAAGGAACAACCATTGTTAAAAGAGCCAAGCTCCAAATGTTAACTTCCCAATTTGAATATCTAAGAATGAGAGAAGATGAAATGTTTGATGAGTTTCGAACAAAGCTAATGGTGATCGTTAATGAGATATGGTCACTCGGTGAGCAAATCCCTTAAGGCAAAGTTTGTAGCAAAATCCTTAGGTCCCTATTTGAAAATTTTCACTCCAAAGTGACTTATATAGAAGAATACAATGGCCCTGAAACTATGAAAGTAGAAGAATTGACGGGTAACATTAGAACCTTTGAGATGAAGATGAATAATGCTTCTAATAAATCCAAAGATAAGCAATCAACAGTTTTAAAGGCCTCTCAACCATCTACTTCTAAAGAAGAATCAGAAAATGATAATGAAAGTGATAATGAAGATGTTGCTTTACTTACTAAAAGATTCTTGAGACAATTTAAGAAGAAGACTTCAAAGTTTAATAGAAAAGAGAAACCTTTTAATAAAAATAAAAACAAAGCCAGCTCTTCCTCTAAGTATCAATCCAGAAATGTGAAATGCTATAACTGTCAAAAGTTTGGGCACATATCAACTGAGTGTCCAATGGAAAGGAAAGTTAAGAAAAAGACTCTTGTGGCTACTTGGGATGATTCATCTGTAGCTAAATCAAACTCAGATGAATCACACAAAGATGAGACACAAAATTACACTATCTTGATGGTTAGAACAATGTGTGATTCATCTCTTGAGATAACCAAAAATTCTGAAAATTCTGATATTGAGAAATCTAAGAGACCCAAATCTGAATATGACAGTTCAGATAATGAAAAAGATGATGAAGATCCACAAGTAACATATGATAGACTCTATGAGGAGAGCTACAAATTGATTGAAGCCTTGAGCAAACAGAAATCCAAGAACAAAATCTTAAAAGACAAAATTGAAACTTTAACTGATGAAAAGAATACCTTAGCAATTCAACTAAATGAAATTAATTCTAAATTTTGAAATTGCTAATGAAAAATTAAACAAGTTTAAGAGTGATGAACAAGAAGCTGAAAGAAGTAAACACACAATTAAGGGATGAAGTCACTCAATTGAAATGGTACAAAGGGAAGTACGAATATTCATTTACCCATGGATAAGAAAATTCTAAAAGACTTTTTAAAATGGAAAACTATCATAGAGACAAAACTGGATTAGGATACAACAAAGCAAACAAACATAATCCTAATGCCTCTACTGTGTTTGTGAAAGAAGAGTCTTCCTCTAGTAGTCAAAACATTTCTGAAATTACTTGTCATTCATGTGGAAGCAAAGGACATGTCAAGTATCAGTGCAAAAAAAAAAAAAAAAAATTAAAAGACAATCCACTAAAACATTTGTCGACTCCCATAAAGATAAACAAACTAAAATATCTTGTCATAACAATTCCATCAATCACTCTTTCTCTAAAAGATTAAATAATGTGATGAAACAAATTGGTTGTCTAAAGTTAAAATTTCATAAACACACAAAAACTGTTAAATCAACTGAAAACTACTCTAAGAAACTTTTTCACCAACATAATTCTAACAAAGCAAGGTCTCAACGTTTTGGTAAAACTCCTGTCATCCAAAGATACATATGGGTTCCTAAGAGCAAAGGCTTATTAGTCCATACAACTCTTAAAGCTGTTGATCAATCTTTGTGGTACCTAGATAGTGGATGTTCTAGACACATGACTGAAGATAGAGCACATTTCTCCACACTAATTGATTATGAGGGTGGAATTGTTACTTTTGGTGATGGAAATGTTGCTAAAGTAGTTGGTAAAGGCTCAAGGTTTGGTAAAACTCCTGTCATCCAAAGATACATATGGGTTCCTAAGACAAAGGCTTATTAGTCCACACAGCTCTTAAAGTTGTTGATCAATCTTTGTGGTACCTAGATAGTGGGTGTTCTAGACACATGACTGGAGATAGAGCACATTTCTCCATACTAATTGATTATGAGGGTGGAACTGTTACTTTTGGTGATGGAAATGTTGCTAATGTAGTTGGTAAAGGTACATTGAATGTTCCCAACATGCCTATTATTGAAGATGTTTTATATGTTGTTGGTTTGAAACATAACTTGCTAAGCATTTCTCAAATATGTGATAAAGATCATGTTGTTAACTTTAGTAGTCATGGTTGTGAGATCTCCAAAAATGGAAAGATTATTCTAAGAGGCCTTGGAACCAATGACAACTGTTATGTTATTGGTAACTACAAAGAATCATCCAGTTCAGCTTGTTACATTACCCATCTTGATGAAGCTCAACTGTGGCATCAAAGACTTGGACATGTGAACTTTAGAGACTTGTCCAAACTAAACAAGTATGTAAAGGGTCTTCCAAAAATCAGTAGGAAGTCAAAAACAATCTGTGGAGAATGTCAAAAAGGTAAACAAATCAAAAATTCTCACAAAAAGACCAAGTCTTTAAAGACTTCTAGACCCTTAGAGCTTCTTCATATGGACTTGGTTGGCCCAACAAAGAAAGAAAGTAGGGGTGGCGGAAAATACTTTCTTGTTATTGTTGATGATTATTCCAGGTTCACTTGGGTTACATTTCTAAGAGAAAAATCTGATGCATATGCTGAATTTAAAAAGACTGTGAAAAGAATCCAAGTTAAAAAAGGAAGAGCAGTTGCTCGAATAAGAAGTGATCATGGTGGTGAATTTGAAAACACTAAGTTTGAAAAATATTGTGATAAGTATGGAATTCACCATGAATTTTCTACCCCTAAAACTCCTCAACAAAATGGTATTGCTGAAAGAAAGAATCGAGTTTTACAAGAGATGGCCACAGTTATGCTTCATGGAAAGAATGTCCCTAGAGATCTATGGGCTGAAGCAGGTAGTACAGCTTGTCACATCATAAACAGGGTATACTTGAGAACTGGCTTGGATAAAACTGCATATGAATTATGGCACGAGAGAAGGCCTAACATTAGTTACTTTAAAATTTTTGGTAGCAAATGCTATATACTCAAAGATAGAAAACATTTGAGCAAATTTGATTCAAAAAGTGATGAAGGAAGCAAATTTGAAAGCAAATTTGATTCAAAAGGTGATGAAGGCATTTTCATTGGGTACTCTCAAAATAGTCGTGCATACAGAGTGTTGAACATAAACATTGGAGTCATACAAGAATCTATAAATGTTGTCATTGATGACAAACTAAATAATCTCAGTCGTCAAGAAAACCCTGATAATGATGAGATAAATGTCCCAACTGAAAATCTGGATAAGTCTCCAATCTCTTACGATTTGGTAAATGTGAGACATCATCCTATGGACCAAATTATGGGAGATCCTTTGGTTGGTGTCAAAACTAGAAGACAATTAGAAAACATTGTTAGCTATCTTTGCTTTTCTTCTACTTTTGAACCTAGAAATGTTGATGAAGCTTTTTCTTATGATAATTGGATAAATGCTATGCAAAAAGTGCTAAATCAGTTTGCTAGAAATGAAGTTTGGGGTCTAGTGTCTAGGCCTGATGACAAAAAATGTTGTAGGAACCAAATGGATTTATAAAAATAAACTTGATGAAAATGGTACCATTGTACGAAATAATGTCAAGCTGGGTGCCCAAGGATATTCTCAAATTGAAGGAATAGATTTTGAAGAAACCTTTGCTCCCGTTGCTAGACTTGAATTCATTAGAATCTTACTTGCCATTGCTTGCTCTTTAAAATTTAAATTATACCAAATGGATGTCAAAAGTGCTTTTCTAAATGGTCTTTTGGAAGAAGAAGTCTATGTTGAGCAACCTAAAGGGTTTGAAGATCCAAAGAAGCCTAATCATGTGTATCATCTTAAAAAGACCCTCTATGGTCTTAAACAAGCCCCTAGAGCTTGGTATGAAAGGCTTACTCAATTCTTAATTGATCAAAATTTTGAAAGGCTTAGTGTGGATAAAACCCTCTTTATTCAAAAAACCAATGATACTATTTTGATTGCTCAAATTTATGTTGATGATATAGTGTTTGGATCTACTACTGTAATGATTTCGCAGAAAAGTTTGCTAATCTAATGAAATCTGAATTTGAAATGAGCATGGTTGGTGAACTTGATTTCTTTTTAGGATTACAAGTTAAACAATTTTTTGATGGAATGTTTGTTTCCCAAACCAAATATGCCAAAGAATTGATCAAAAGATTTGGATTAGATTCAGCCAAGCACATGAACACACCCATAAGCACAACTCTGAAATTGTCTAGGGAATCGAGTGGTAAGAGTGTTGATCCTAGTTTGTATAGGAGCATGATAGGCAACCTCTTATATCTTACAGCTAGTAGACCTGATATTGCATTCAGTGTAGGAGCTTGTGCCAGATATCAATCCGATCCCAAAGAAATCCATTTGAAAGCTGTTAAAAGAATCATTAGATATGTTTTAGGAACTTCAGGATATGGCTTATGGTATCCATATGATTCATCTACTTGTATTGCTGGATACTCAGACGCCGATTGGACTGAAAATGTAGATGATAGAAAATCTACTAGTGGTGGGTGCTTCTATCTAGGAAACTGTTTAGTTGTATGGCACAGCAAGAAACAATCATCCATCTCGTTTTCTACAGTTGAAGCAGAATATATAGCAGCTGATAGTGGATGTACTCAAATGCTTTAGATGAGACAAATGCTCAAAGACTATGGTATTGAACAATGTAGCATGAACTTGTATTGTGATAACACTAGTGCTATCAATATCTCCAAAAATCCCGTCCAACACTCTAGAACTAAGCATATTGATATTAGACATCATTTCATTAGAGAATTGGTTGAAGAAGGAGTCATAGTTTTAGAGCATATACCTACAGAGAAACAACTAGCAGACATTTTAACAAAACCCTTGGATGTTTCAAATTTTGAAAATATGAGAAAATCCCTTGGTGTTTGTGCTATTCGATAATCATTTCTTGCTTGTTTATTTTGAGTTTGGTAGTTTTTTTTTTTTTAATTTCCTTAGGTTCTATTATTATAAAAAAAAAATAAGGGGAATTTCGGCTAGTCGTGGACCCTCTTGGCGGCTAACCGCCATGACGGGCCCGTGTCTTTAAAACAGGGCTATTTCATTTCGTTTTTCTTTCTGGTTTCTCTCCCGTTTCATCTCCTTCGTGGCTGGGTTTCTGGATTCCATTTCCTCTCATCTCTCAAGATATTTTCCCTCTGTTTCTTGATTATTTTCTTCCTTTAATCTCGTTTTTTTATTGTTTGTTGACTATTGTAATGTGTTTTCTTCCCATTTTGTGTCTTCTTTTCTCTGTCTAGGTCATACCAACCTAACTCATCATCCCTCTCTTTCTTTCATTTTGTTTTTCTCTATTCTTGTTTCCTTGTCTCCTTTCACTATTGCACAGATTGCATTGTGTTTTTTCCATCTTGTGTGTGTGTTGTTTCCTCTTACACTCATTTGGGCACTCCATCTGTCTGAGACAATGCCTCTAAGAATGAAATCAGCTATAAATCGTCCCTCTAAAAGAGGACGATCTATTGTTGGCTCCTCGTTTCGTCGAAAGAGATCCTCTCCATCTCCTCCACCATCACCTTCACCTTCACCTTCACTGTCACATTCCCCGAACCCGATTATAAAACAAACTGGATTCGGAGAGTGAAATTTAGGGCTAATTAAAATTTTTGCCTTTTAGGCCCAAGGATCGTAAGTCCTCTGTGAGGATCATGTATTTCAAACCTCAAGAATATAACATTGTGCGGAATCATACAATTCGAGGCATGTTTAAATATCAAACAATGGATACTAAATCTCATTTATTAATTTAAAGTTGCAAAGAACAATTAAAGCTAATCAAAAGTTAATTTAGTTACAATGGCCAACTCAATAACTAAGGCCATTAAATACTATAGAATCAAAGAAAGAAAGGTTCAACAATGATAATCAATAAAAGAATAACAAAATCTAATAAATGTTCCCAAGTGTGTCACTCTCATGCCGGATATGATGATGCTACTCTACGTCATTGGCACGCTACTCTCGCTCCTCCTCAGCTGGTTGGAGATCCTTTGGGATCTCCTCACCTGCTTGCTCCTCGTAGTAGTACTCACCTGGGGTGTCTGCACACCAAGGAATAAAGTCAACGACATATTGAGCAACAGATAAGCAAGGTACAATAAAAATATAATATGCATCAAGTAAGAATAAAGACGATGACAAGATCATAAGAGTACAATAAAACAATGCTAGGCATGCTGCATGAGTAATAATCATCAGAGTCAATAATAAGAAATCTAACATCATCTAACAATCACCACTATCCAAAACATGCAAATGCTAGAATCAAGTGGGAGACTCCGAGGATGTCCAAGCCACCTCCCGGGGTTCCAGTAACAATCTCAATCCGGACTACTGATACCAAAGTCCGGCTCCAGGGGGATCCAAGCTCCCAATCCTGGGAATAGTAGCACGGTCCAAGCCCGCTCCCAACTATTCAACGCCATGGACGCCATCCAAGCTGATTGCCCACCCTGATGTCCGAGTAACCGGCCCATCAATAAAGCCCCCAAATTGCAATTAGCCATGACATGCAAATAGTAATAAAGTGGTGCTGACACGAAAGAAACCAAGACAAGCAAGTCTAGCTAGTTCAACAAACGAGACATGATCATAGGGATTACCTCTTTCAAACAATACGAGACAAGTCAAGCCCGCCTAATAATCCCTTATAACTAGCAAATCATGTTTTTCAATACTTGACACAGGATCCTAAGGTACACTTTAAGTCAGGTCCAAGTCCTAATTCTACAAGGAATTATATTTCATACTTAGTTAAGTGTTTTATGCCAAGAGAGTGTACAAGGAAACAGTAACAACGGGTACAATCCACAATTCAAGGGGGAATTAAGAACCAAACCTAGGCAAGTGGTGTCATCCACGTATTCTACATGTTCTAACGGAATACGTGTGGAATTGGATCAATGATGCTTTTAAGGAAATCCCTTGGTGTACAATCATGTGAAGCATCAATTAATTCAGTTCCATACACATTCGGATACCGCATGTTTAATACGGTAATACCTAGACAACCCATCAAAGCATACCAAGCCACATGCTTTGATTTTTAATTCCATTAATGGTCACATGAAGTGGGTTAAGGGTTTCCAACATCTAAGTCCCCAAACCTAGGTTAACAGTCTTGTTTCCAACAAAACATGGTCTGAATTATTAATCTCCATCATTACCTCATTTTTCAATCTCCGATCATCGTGAAACATATACCATTGGATTCTACATTCAATGAGCTTTCCAACGGTATATGGCTCGTGAAAATCCGACGAACAGTTCAAAAGTTATGGCTTTGGAAACTTGCCCAAACATCAATCAAATTCCGAGAGTTCAAACTCTTGAAGGGAGAGTTCGAACTCTCGCTCTCCAGGCCAACACACCAGTGACCTTGAACATTCGAACGTCTGAAAGGGACGTTCGAACGTTTAACACTTGGTCTCCCCACATCTGGAAGTTCAAGAGTTCGAACGTTCAAAATGCACGTTCGAACGTTCCAACATCTCAACCCAAACGTCCGAAGAGTCCAACGTTCGAACGTTCAGAATGAACTTTCGAACGTTCAACACTCCCACGCCAGACACCAACCGACTTCAACGTTTAAACGTTTGAAATGAACGTTCGAACGTTCATCGTAAGCCATCCATCCGTAAGTTCCAGCGTTCGAACGTTCAGAGGAACGTTCGAACACAGAAAACCCAATTCTGACAAACTTCAATTCCGAATCATCTCCAATCCATTACAAATCATTCCAAACCCTTCCAATGGTAATACCTGCATGAAATTGAGCCACCATGCTCTCCCAACAACCACAATCCATCCATTCATTAAACATCCAAGATTATCTAAATACCAAATTCAATTGAACCATTTCCAAACCAAATCTAACATGTTCCTTTTTCTACAAATCAAGATACAAGAGCTTGGCATTGGCGTATTCTAGCATATGATCAACATCAATCAAATAAAAAAATATTAATGTTAAATTATAAATTGCATATCTACTTGCCTGAGCCAAAAGATGGTAGAAATTGGGGAAAATCGAGGAGAAGCTCTAATAACATGAAAACCACGATCTAACCCAACCAAACGCAACCTAAATCATAGAAGAGAGGAAAGGAAAGGAAAAAGATCAAGAACAACCTAAATCTAACCAAAAGGAAAGATTATTGAAATTACGAAGATGAGAAAGGCTTACCCAAACTGATATAAAATGAAAGAGGAGATCGCAAGGATGAAGATTAGCGGTTTGGATCTTCGAAATGGTGTCTTTCGGAGGGAGTTCTGGAGCTTTGAGAAATGAGGAAGAAGAAGGGGCTACTATGACTCTCGTTGCAGATATTTGGGATATGATTAGGGTTAATCCCTATTTAAGAGAAGAATGGAGGAAAAAAGACAAGTTTGCCCTTAAGTGGGTCTGGTGAAAGAATGGACCACTTGAAGGGTTTCTGATCATCGGATCGCGACAAGCCAAGAGACAAAAATGATCAGCGCGACGAGACCTTTCCAAGGAACCCAAAATCACGGCGATTGGAATTTTTTGAAAAAAATACTCAATTTTCCCTAAATTGCAAACTACCCCCTTGCTATGATCAAACGAACTTGGAATTGCACGAAACTTTGCAAACACTATTCTAATGCTAAAAGAAACTCTTTCATGATCTAAACATACCTAATTATCTAATAATACATTAATTATAATAAATACAAAATAAACGGGTCAACGGGCCTACTATTGGGCCCAACTGACCTAGTAAGGTCGCGGACCTTACATTCACAAGCACCATCTGCTTCCCTTTCTCCTCCTCCTACATCTATGCCAATTAGTCTCAAACCAAATGCTCAATTACTAAATGCCTTGAAAAAGAGACTAGTTATGGTTGAGCGTCGCACCCTCCGTAATGTTCTTGATTCTCATGAAACGGCCATCATTCTTGCTCAAATTGGTTAGGAAGACATCCTAGATTGGGGGAGCAAGACTTATCCCTCTCTTGTCTACAGCGTGTATGCTTCTATTACTGATGTTGTTTCAACTCTTGACTCTTGCTCCTTCAATGTAGCATTTAGAAATCAAGTAGTTACAATTGACCTTGATCGTATTTCCTCTATTGTGAACATCCATATTAATGAAAATGGCCTATCTATGGTTGCTGACGCACTTACTGAGGCTGAAAAGGCTGAAGCAACCCTTTGTCTCTGCGGTTATGATGCTGAGTGGAATCGTAAAAAGAATCTTCTTCCTCTAGCTGCATTGATTCCAAAGTATAGAGTCCTGCCCAATCTGTTCACCTTTAATGTATATCCTCGTAAGGGTAATAGGACCGAATTAACTTCTTATATAGTCAATGTCCTTCACAAAGTCATTACCGGTGTTCCCATGTGTCTTCTGCTAGTTTTATGGTCTCAATCTATTAAGATTGATGTAATAAATTGATTAATTTCTTTATTTATCAATATATTCATGTTTTCCTTTCATAAGATGAATGGTGTTTTATTACTTGTATGCACATAACCAATACAAATGACATACTGGCTTATAAGATGAACCGGAGTCCACAAGTGTATTAGATGTAACACATGTATGTGGATGAGATCCACATACAGGAGACATGTGTCGCAAATCTTATACTTAAATTGATTTACAATCGGTGATGAGATTGGGCATCTCATTTGACAAGGTTGCAGTAGTTTGATTACTATGAGATAGTGTGATTTGTCTCAATCATCAGAATATAAGATTATGGATCATAGTGCTGGTACATTGGATGTATTGAAGGGCCATGAGAAGCACCTTAGGAACACTGTCTTTACTTTAAGGTCTGCTCTCATAATTCTCTAGCAATAGGCTCTCAATCTTAAGACATTGATGGACTCAAGTTTCTATCTATTCATTTGCTTTGAGTCACGAATGAGTGAGGCCAACTGCAGGTCAACACCTCGGTGTCTTGGGTAAGTGGTAGTAGGACTGTAAGAACATTTAATGGTCAAGATGGAATCTATCTCTATTATCCCCTTGTGCCAATTAATGGATTTATCATTGGTAAGTGTACACCCATCTCAATTAAGAGTTAATTGGATGGTACTGATGATCACTGTGATTAATTGGGTCTCAAGGATAATAAGATATGGATCTAAATTGGTGGGACAGTTTATCCAATTGATCCATGAATATGATGGAGGGGCCTACTTGTAGTGATAGGGAAGTTTAGGGTCTTCATGTAATTTATTCCTAATATTGGAGTTCAATTGCATTTATATCGTGGAGTTATTTGCAATTAACTGCGGGCCCGGATTGCACATGAGATGTGGGTCGCGGTGTCCCAGTTGGCGCCTACTTTCTAAGGAATCTCTAGTGCTCTCCACGCTAGCCCAAGTTATTGGAAAGATACTAATTATAGTAGAACTCTAAAAGAAAATAGAAAGTTACTATTTCTATTTGAAGTGAGACTTCGAATAGTGGTAATAGTAAGTTAGTAATTATTAATGGAAGTGAGACTTCTATTTTGATTAGAAAAGGAGAAAGTTATTAATTATAATGGAAGTGAGACTTCTATTTAAATTAGTAAGAAGAAAGTTACTAATTGTTAGAGAAGTGAGACTTCTATTTCAATTAGACAATGAAAAGGGTTGCAAAAAGCTATAAATAAAGGAGATATGGGTTGGATGTCCTAATGCATAATCCCACCTAAGGATTCACGCCCAAGGCCATCTTGTGCAAGAGTTGCACATGCCTCTTCTCCTCTTCCTCTTCTAGTTTCTCTTTTAATTTCCTTAAAAGCTTTCTCTTGGAGATCCCACCCATCTTCTTGAGAAAAGAGAATCTGATAAGGGTCATAGCGTGGAAGACGATTGGGTCTTGGAGATTTTGATTTGGTTTGTGAAAGTGTTTCATCATCAAAGAAAGAAATCAACTCCTCCCTTAGAGCACAACCGAGCTCCATAAGTATGATTTACTTCTTTGTATGTTGTGGATTTCGTGGATGTTTGTATGCTGCTATTTTTATCTTCTACATAGAGTTTATTAGTGTACATGGTGATGAGAAAGAGGCCATGGATCCTGAATTGGGTTTTGTAGCCTTCTAGATAGTTGATCCATGAGTCAAGTGGGTCAAAAGTTTTGAAAACCTATCCTAGAGGTTCACCTATTTCCAACATCTTCCATCTCTGATTTCTTGAACCATTGTGCGGTTTCACCTCTCCAATGCTACCAAGACTGCTGCTCCGTTTGGGTCTCTTATGGTGTTCCTCGCCCTAATGAGACCCCTCTTTTCCATACACCCTTTGGTAAAGCCAACCTTATTCAAATGAATCTTCTCCCCAATGTCGAAGCTAGGCCTGTTCCTCCTCATGCAGGTGATCAAGCACCATAGCAGCCAGCTCCATTAGTGCCTCCTGAGCAAGTTCCCTCTTCTTCACATCGTCAGCCTACTTCTTCTGTTGCATCACGGAGTGTTGGAGAATGTTTGGACGCTATAGAGCGACAACAGTCCAAGACAGAGAAGCTGTTGAAAAAGACTCTGAAATACTTAAGTGCTCTGTCCAAGGGATGTCGACGACATGATTCTAACGACATGGCTCCTTCTCCGTCCCCTCCATCTGACTAGTTATCAGTGGGTCTCTAAGCCACATTTGTTCGATTGGTTCTCTTTTTGGTGGTGTTGTTTTGACATATGGCGACCCTCCCCTATGTGTTTAACATACTTGTGCTAATTGTCTCTGACTTTTTACTCTAACTTGGGATGTATGACTTTTATTGTTTGAATCTTATATGATATTAATGCTAAATGCTTTTATGTCTTCCTGGTATACTTTCTATAGCATTGTTATTTCTCTTATTGCATTGTCATACCCTTGTCAATTTATGACAAAAAGGGGGAGAGAGAATTCCCAAGTCTACAAGTACATTCTAAGGGAGAATGTGTGTTTGCATCAAAGAATGCACTAGACTCAATTGAACATGTTGTTTTTGGCTAATGATTAAGGGGGAGTTGCAATCCCACCATAGAATGTGTTCCTTGTCCTATGCATGTATATCATTCAGATCCAAGCACATTCTTAGGGGGAGTTCTTATTTGAGTTGTAATTGTTGTATCCTTTGTAAAGTTTTCGTACTCTTGTAATCTTGATTGTTATTGTGTCTATATATTGTAAGAGTATCTAGAATAGGTGTTTTGCAACGAAATTGTCAAAGGGGGAGACTGCTAGTGTCACATCTCTGTGAGCACTTTATTTGATTTGTCAATTCCGTGTCATTGTGTCCCGAAGTTCTTACATCTCGAAGTGTGTCAAGAAAAAACTATTTCAAGAGATTGTTCAAGCTTTTTGAAAGCCAGGATTTGTCAAAGAAGACTCCTCTTGTGTGCCAACCATCTCAGGTATTTCAGACCCAAAACCATTACCTCTCTGGACCCTAGGGCTCTTGCTTACCTTGGCTTAAATTCTGTTTTCAAACTAAGTTTCTCTGCATTTTGTTCTGTCCAGAGATAGGGGGTTCGGTGATCTTTCGGTCACCTGGCAGCTAGCCTCTTTGCAAAAAGCGGCTAACCTCCAGATAACCGAAATCACACGACTACTTTTCCATAATGCTATTTTCTGTCAAATGTGTTCTGTCACCCGCAGTGTGGGCTGGCGGCTAACCACCAGGTAACCGAGTTTCACGGTTAGATTTCCATAATACAAACTTCTCAGCTGTTATGGAAGTTCGGTCACCCCGCGGTTACCCTTCTGCTAACCGCCATGTGGGCTGGCGGCCAACCGCCAGGCAACCGAATCTTCCGGTTAGCTTTCCAGAATGCAACATGTTTTTAGAAAGCAGATTCGGTCACCCAGCAGTCATATCACGGCTAGCCGCCAAGGCCACCGATGTCTAACCGCGAGTTGACCGAATTAGAAAAACTAGCTACTACCTCAGAACAATTGAAATGAGGCTAGCCGAACTACCAAGAGGCTAGCCGCCATAACTAGCCGTTGGGAACTTTTCTATATATATTTAGAGCTCGTTTTGCACTATAGATATCACAGTTTGAATAGCTTATTTGCTTTCTTTTTCCCCATCTATTGTAAGCCTTCGAAAACCCTCTTCCAAACACACTTTAACCTTATCCAGAAAATGGATGAGCTATTTTAGGCTCAAGAAAAGTGTGAATGGAAGAAAGGATTCTAGTTTGATTTTCAAATGGAATATATTTATGCAAACCTAGAACCCAAACCTCTTAAACCTTAGTTGTGCAACATAATGGAGCATCTTCATCTACATCAAGCGTGCATCAAGAGGATAAAGCTTCAACTTCGGTTAGAGCTTCGATAAACACTTTCGCCTTCATCAAAGGCAAGTGTTTGGTGTCTCATCATTTCTTAAAACTTGTGTATCTAGTGATAGTGGTTTGAATAAATGTGATTCAACCACTCTAAAATGTATGTGGGGGATTAGATCTGTGTGATCGAACCTCGTTACTAAAATTGTGATGTGTAAGTGATTGAAATCATTACTTATGTAGTTTTGATTCATCATAGTGGAATTAAGGGACTGTGTGACCCTTGTGAGTGGATGTAGGACATATGGTCTGAACCACTATAAATCTCTGTACATTTCTTTATGTTGCCCTTCTCAATGTTTTGATCTAGTTTCACATGCTTTCTTTAACATTGAACACTGCTAAACAAACACACTTTGTCTACACATCACTTGTTTACTTTGAAATCTTGATTAATAATTTAAAAGGTGGCTATAAAGTTTAATAGTCTTATTCCCCCCCTCCCCGCCCCGGGACTTGTATATTGGCCCTAGGTGTACTTTCAATGGATCTAGATGACTTCACGTGGCTTGAGTTAAATTAGTTAGGTTACTAAGCTTAGATATAGTATTTGTCATTTGTCTATATAAACTATTAATAATTTGTTTCATTGTCTAACAAAAGAGGTTATAGCAAAAATATAAAATATGGGGGTTTTTTGAGGTCGTCTAAAAACTGAAAGGCTTTTTTGTAAAAATCTTCAAACATAATAATGTATTTTAGAGGTGATCAATCTGAGGTGAAACTTTTTGCAATTGTATATTGAGTGCAACTACAATTATAGACCATTTAAAATTTATAGGTGGGCTTCACCATTGAATCGATATCATCATTCACTAAATTTGTGTTCACAACGTCCTCGTGATCGATTTATGCCACGGTTCACAACATCACTCACCTGATGACGATCAGATACTCTCAGCCTCTTACTAACACGTCCATCGAGCGAAAGGACCGGAGCTCCACTATGGGTAGGTTGTCAATTGGGCCCTTTATGACTATATGAGACCCAATCCGGCTTGATCCTTAAAAAAGCCTGAGGGTTGGGAATAAACAAATTTTTTTTTCTCAGCACACCAATTTGAGGGTCGGGCATGTACAATACTAGCTAGGCCCAACCTAGGTCTCTTATTTTTCTAATTTGTGCATGTGAATTTATTTGGGCATATGTGTGGGTTTATTTAAACATAATTCTATGTGATTTTATGCAGATTATTATGTGATTCCTATATTGAATTTTTTTTATGATTGATTATCATGTGTTTCTTATGTGATTTTTATGTAAATAAGCTATGGATGATTTTTGTGCATGCGTGTGTGCATGTATGTTGCAATGGTTTAACCACGAGTAGTTGCTCTTTATGTGCGTTTATGGACCCCATACATTTGGGTTTGTTTGAGCATGATTCTCGTGTGATTTTTATTTAGGTTCTTAATAGCATGAGATCACTTCACTTATCTTTAAGTAATAGGTCAATATTTACCCTCATATTCAGACTAATTCCAATGGCCCGCCACTTGGATTGGCCACAACCCAAAAAGCAAAGTGCGACAAAATCCCAATGATGAGTTAAAAAATAAGATTCACTAATATAGGCTTCACATGGGCTGATTATTTGGTCGTCACATTATTAAATCAAATTGTAATAAAGTGAGTTCTGCATGTACTTCCTTGTTAAATGTTGCATTGCATTTATTGTCCCAAGCTTAGATAAAGAAAAATAGTTAAATGTCAAGTTTACATTCTGTTTCTGCTCATAGTGTAAAAAGAAAACAAATTCAAAGCAGAAATTTCTTCCTTTCAGGCCTGGCCTTCCCCTAGCTCATGAAAGCCAAAAGGGACCTAGATGATGTAGGCCCCACAAGGGCTTTCACTTTACACAAACCCAACTAGCACGAGTCATGATCTCCTGTTTCTACGAAATATGGAGATACTGTTTTGTCCAATCAAATTTAGCCAATTGTGTAAAATCTCATGTAAGCTAATGTACCATCTCAATTGTTTCTTAGGAATGAGAAAATCAAAAAAGAGATTTTACACAATTCGCTAATTTTGATTAAAGGAAACAGTATTTCCCTTTTTTTTTTAGACAGGGGATCCAAACTCAACCAACATACATTGATAGAGGGAAGGCTAGGACAACCTTGGGCCTTGTCCAACCCCATTGACTAGGCCTGTCAGTGGACTGGGTCGGGCCTGTGCATGGGTTATCCAATCCCGTCTTAAATATTAAACGGGCCTACTGGGGATTATCCAATCCCAGCCCTAAATTGAGCGGGCTTATGTCAAATCCCATTCCGTGTGGGGCCCCGACTGGGCTCGGGCTTTAGCATTTTCATCAATGGAGACGTCTTTTTCCTTCTTAATGGATGAATCTCTATTAATAAAGATGATAATGATGGGCGGACAAGAGGTGAACCAAATTTCAGCTTTGATCAAATTTCAAAAGGTATAGATACTAGATAGTAGATATTAAGTCTAGATATTAAGTCTTTAAAATTAAGGTGATAAATCTATCAAAAATTTCAAACCTAAACTCAATAGCGGATCCAATCCAAGTATCAAATTAAGTCTACTGTCAATTCATGATGTGAGTTTTTGGTATGGAGTGAGAATTATTGAATTCATAAGAAATGGTGAAGGGAAGGACATTTTGGACGGAGTTTTTTGAGGGTTCCCATTGAAATATATAAAACTAGGAAAATAACCTTGTGGCTGCATGCCCATTCCCAGTCCCATTTTGGCAGGGCTTTCAAATAATTATCCGGCTCAAATTTTTTCTAAAGCCCTATATTTTTGGGCTTGAGCCGGGCCGGGGCAGGTACCCATTTCAACGGCCTACATTCACGGGCCTACCTTTGACACCCAAGGATCTGCACTCTAGGTGTCAATGGTACTCTGTCAGAGTATATAACTATATATCACACACACCCTCTCTGTGTCTCCCTCTCCGTCTTAACAATGACTTGCATGGTGTTATCTCTTTCCTAAACGACTCTACAGAGCAAAGCAAACGAGAGAAGCAACTGACGGCAATTTCTCAAGAAAACTTTCCGTTTCTTCTGCAGCATCTCTTCATAGCGATTTGATGCACGGAATCTGGTACTTACTCTTTCTTGTCTCTGCTTTATATTACAAGGAGTGAAACCCACTTCATTTTTCCTTTATGAAGAATCTTCTCCAATCTGCTATCAATTCAAGTGTATTCTCAACCCATCATATTAGTTGCCTTGAAATCCGACATAAGCTGAAATTATCGGCCAAACTGATTGGATTTTGGGTGATCGTTTGAGGTCAACATGATATTTGTTTGGTTTTGCCCAATAAAACCTTATGGTTGACATGTTTTCATTATTTCTTTCTATAGGGCCTTTTTTTGTGATATATTGTCTGGAGGAAGAATTAGTTGAAGATTACCATTCAAGAAAAAATATGTAGAAACAGAACTAGGTGGAAATGTGATCTGGGTCTTGTTTGTCTCTGTGGATTTGATCTGGGTTTCTGTAGCTGAATCTTATTTTGATAATCTAGTGTTTTGTTTTGTGATTAATTCTTCTTACCTGGTTTTTGATTATCTGACTTGGGGTTTCACTGAAATTGGACAGAGATAGGTGCGTTTAATTTGATCTTTTTCTAAAGATACGATGTTATGATTGATCTGAATTTGTTTCCTTAACATGGGCTCTCTTTTGGTAGATTAGATTAGATAGATTGAAATACGACGGACAGTGGTATGGGTGAAGCAATGGAGTGATGGTTTTTATGAGGAAGTGAGAAAACATTGTTTCTGGGTGTCATTCCTAGGCATTTTGATTAGGTAACTGTTTTTTGGTATTTAGTAAATTGTAATCTATTGGATTATGACTGACCACATTTAGATGTCCCTGTAAATTGTGCAAACGAGCGAAATAGCGGTGGGTGGGATGGAATTTTGGGAGCTTTGTCTGTGAAACTAGAGGTGAAGCTTCAATGCCGGCAGTTTGGGCATGGAAGCTTCTGTTCAACATGTATTTGGGAGGCCACCAGGATGCTGTTTTGGTTAGGTATAATAATGTTGTCCACGTCACCTTCTCTATTTTGAGGACTTTATTTGTTAACTGATAATGGTTTTCCTGGAGTTTTACGGGCGAAGTCCAGCTCAGACATTCATTTTACTCCAGGGTTTCTCATCCCGGCGGCATAAATATAATTTTTAGCTAGTTGTTAAATGCTTCTATTTGTATAGATGGTCTGTTATATAATGCATATTTATGCTTGAAAGAAACAGAATTGTTAAAAGTTGTTAGAAGATGGCATTTATTAAATGTTTATTTCTTTGGTATATCTCTATTTACTAAAAGTTTCGGAAGAGCTTTAGTTATTCTGATTTAATGGTATCTTCTACCTTAAAATAGAGTTAGACATCTCAAAGCTATTCTTACAGGAGTATACAATTGTCTGAGAACAAAACATTACTTGAGCTGGGGCGTGCATAAAGGAAGTTCTTGATTATAAAGGGGAAGCAGTTGGAATGATTTTAAAGCAGCTATTCGACTCTCTTCCTATGCTTCTTTTTCATTGGATTTTGTTGGTGGTGGTTTATGCAAGTTCCCTCACTGGAACTACTGCATAAAGGCAAAAGCGACAGATATCCTTTGCTGATGGAGCGACCTACAAGCAACAGCAGCCAAGAACATGTTATTGATGTTACTACTCGAAGCGGTGTTGCTTCTTCGTCCAGCTTTCGTAGTGAGTATACTGCTGACCGAGATGCATTACAACAAGAAAACAGACCTTCAACTAGCGCGCGCGATCCTTCCTCTCAATCTTCAGCTTCTACTTCAATTATATCTAATTCTAGAAATGCCCCTTCTAGAAGGAGAGGTGATAGTGTTGGTCGCCGTCACAGAAG
Organism: Persea americana; assembly: GCA_029852735.1. NCBI lineage: Eukaryota > Viridiplantae > Streptophyta > Magnoliopsida > Laurales > Lauraceae > Persea > Persea americana. The sequence goes on from CM056810.1 coordinate 59,742,755, forward strand.
CCCTTTGAATTCTGGGCTTTGGATTTCCATCGAGCTCATTATCACGGTCAGCCAAATAACTGCATCAGTGGTTGTTTTATCATTGTCAAGGCATGAGAATCCACGAGCCCCGCTATTTGCTTGGGTCATTGGTTATGCTGTTGGATGTGTTGCTACCCTTCCTCTTCTTTACTGGAGATATCTCCATCGCAACCATCAGGGTGCCGAGCAAGAACCAACACGTGCACACCAGAGTTCTCAAAATAACATCTCTATTGAAATGTCTTCTTACAATTCTGTGTCAGTTCCTCGGGGCCAAGAAGAGGAAGGTCACCGTAGCACAGGTACGAGGTGGTGGAATGGACTAAGAAGAGGAATGGGAGTGGGAACTACGAGTTTAAGGTACTTACCGAATTGTAATATATATATATCTAGTTAAATAATGATATCACAATTTTCACATTATTCCACATGATGGTGCTTTTGCATTTTTTTGTTTTATCATACTTATCTTCTTGTACTTGTTGGGTTCGTGGGCGCCTTGTCATTCAATGTTACTCTCTAATAAATGCTTGACCAAAAGTGATATGAGTGCTGTTAACTCTGTAATAACATTTACTAGCTTGTGCTAAGAAAGATTATACTTTAAGAGCTAAGAACTTCATGTGATGAGATTATAGTTTTTCTATGAATGTGTTATTTATTGCCATTATTGTATTCTATTTTTGGATCTTTGTTTCTTTCAGTGGAATTATCATTATAATTTGATATTGTGGCATCGATGTGCAAGTTTTGATTTGATTTGGCGGTGAATGCATTTAACTTCAGTTCCATTATTGTATTCTATTTTTGGATCTTTGTTTCTCTCAGTGGAATTATCATTATAATTGGATATTGTGGCATCGATGTGCAATTTTTATTTGATTTGGCGGTGAATGCATTTAACCCCAGTTCCTATTTAAATGAAGACATTAAGTAACGTTAAAGACAGAATATCTCTGGAAGAGTATGGTGATGAATGCATTTACTAACTTGATTTCATTTTCCCTATCTGATGGGAGGCTTGGTTTGGTAGTTGGGATAATTGCTATTCAGATTGAGCATTAAAGAATATTAAAAATCATTTAAAAGAAGATGCGGAAATCTAAAATGCAGAACCTAATCACACTGCCGAACAAGATGTTGAAAACTACAAAAATGGAACCGTTAGCTGGCCAAATGGACTATCAAAAAGAAGAAATCTATCTCAATAAGAGAAGTTTCCTGTCAAATAGTAAACTGATTGTGCAAAGAGAGGAGGCTATGTTGAGTGGATTCCTTTTGAACAAGCAATGTACCTGAGTTGAACATGTCTTGGACAAAAAAACTGTGTTTGATTCTTCGCATTCTCCTTTTACTGATGTAAACATTTTTCTCTCAATCAAAATACTATTACTAGATTTCTTCATTGGGAATCTAACTGAAGTATTGAAGTTTTATTGCATAGTCATGTATTTGGGAAAGGTGATGTGGAGGTTATCTTTTCTGGCGGTGATTTGGACAATCTGGAAGGAAAGGAATTCAAGATGTTTTGAAGGATTAGCCTCTAGCAAAAGCATTTTGGTGGAGAATTCAAAGTTTCTTGTGGCTCTTTGGGTGTCCATCAACCCGTCTTTTAGAGGATATTCCTTACAACAAATAGTGTATCACTGGAAAGAGTTGGCCTTTTCTAATGCAGGGCCTTAGTTTATTGTCTTTTGTTTTGGTTTTTGTATTTCCTTGCTTCCAGTCTTTTGCTATCAGTCCTTATCTCTTGTACTGTTTGCTCTTTTTCAATGAAAGTAACCATTCAAAAAACAAAAAAAAAAGGATTTTCTCTCTTACCAAACGTAATATTTTGGAGCAGAATAATTCTTTATGTTTTCTTTATAAGTGATGTGTAATAATAGCCTGTGTTGGGAGATTGTTGTTGATTGGAAGCTTTGCAGAGGGAACAAAAAGGCTAATGCCGTCTCTTTCTTGGATAAATTCAGATCACCTTTAACCCATATGAATGGAACCGAGTTGGATTGATTCTCATCACTTTACTTCCTGCTGTGGATGTGGCATATTGTGAGGCTTGTATAAAGCATAATATTCTTCTTCTTTTTAATTTCTCATTGTATGTTGAGAACTGTAAGGGCTGAGGAGAAGCTATGATAAAATCGTGTGAACCCAACATCTCAATCAACATGGGCTTTGTCAAATTTTGATGGCTTCAATTTACTACCATCAATATACCTAAGTTTCTTTTGTCCCTGAAGACAGATTGTTGCTGATTGAGCCAATTCTGAATAATTAGTTCCATTTCTTGCTAGATACCTAACAATGAAGGCAAAAAAGAACTTCATTGATGTACGAATCAGATCAGAATATCTTTAGTGCATCTCATAACAGATGTCTTTTACTGGAGACTGGACTTTAAAAAGCATTTTCTTTTGAATACATATGTCTCATGTTGATGATTTCTGTTTGAGACTTCTAAGTTACCCCCATTATAACTTGCTACTAGTCGGTTGTCCAGCCTCCCTTCTCTTGTGCGCGCGCGAGAGAGAGAGAGAGAGAGAGAGAGAGAGAGAGAGAGAGAGAGAGAGAGAGAGAGAGCAATTAGTAATCCAATCAGCAGACTATTAACCTTTGGTTTTTTTCCCTGATACTCCTCAGTCCTCATGATTTCTGGCCAAATTTGGCCAGAGCCCATATGAGAATTTATTTTGAACAGTTTATATAACTTTAATAGGTGGGCCCCACTGTGGAGCCTATGAATTTCCCATGATTCTGAATATTGGGTTATTTGGATCGGAAAAAGAAAAAATCCACAAGAAAAAATCCACAGGAGCTTAAAAGGGCATTTGCCCTTTTTGTTGCAAGGAAAGGAGGAAGGGGAGGAAGAAAATGAAGAGGGACAGGAAAGGAGAAGTAATGGAAGAGGAAGAGGAAGAAGAAGAAAATGAGGAGAATCAGCAGTAGGTACCTTCCTCTCCTCTTTTTTTCTCTTTGCATGCATAAGAGCTCTCCCCATATTCTCCTCTCCCCTTTCTTCTGTTTGAATTTCTCATCAGATATGGCTGTTACAACTGTTGTTTGAATTTCTCATCAGATATGGCTGTTACAGCTGTTATTTTGCTGAGATTTTGGTGATACAGACCGTTGCCATTTCACAAAAAGATAGCAGTGCTGTCTGGACTGATACCTGGTATATATATCAGCCAATATTTTTAACCAGGGTTGCAAGTGGGTCCCTCTGTAAAAAATAACCTGAATGGTTGCACTTGTATGGCATAGTTAGTGATTGAAGGGTTAAAGTTTATGGCTTCATTTCCAAGAAACTTCTGCTCTGGTTGTTGTAATGAAGACAATGAGAGCTGGGTCAGGATCTTTATGTTAATGAAATATAGTTAACCTCAAGTATTTGCACTTCCTATGAGTAAACAGCAGCAATATGTTGAGGTAAATTATAGCTGAAAATGGTGAGCAAAGGGGTTGCATCCTTGGCCAGTGAGTCAGCAACTTGGTCTCAGGCAGAACTGAAATTTCCAATGAGACATGTTGTGGAGCTTTGCTAGGATTTGTTTCCAAAATCCCAAAAGGGTCCAAGAAGAAGTGGATGATTTCTGTAAAGCATCCATATTGAGGAGTCTTCCCTCTGTGATCAAATGATCAAAATGAATCCTGTATCACACTTGCAGACCTTGTAAAGGGCCTGATGTTCTGCCTCAATAGGATGGTTAGTAGAAATCTTGCTAGAGAAAGTCATAAGCATCCTTCCTTCCGTGTCATGGAAAACAACCCCTATACCAGATATCTTTATGTGGTGGTTAACCGATCCATTGATATTTAATTTGATACTGCCCCAATAGGAGAGGGGTCCAACATTCAATTGTACTCTAAGGACAGTGATGGTTCTCACAGAACTGATGAGTAACATGTCATTGATGTATGTAGATGTTAATTTATTTAAGATAGATTTAGTGAATAGTGGCTGTGATTGGAAAATGTAGTTGTGGGCCATTCCGTGACATTTTAGCACCAAGGCAGCAACTGCACCTATTTGGATTGCAAAACCATGCAGTAAAAGATTGTGTTAAGGTTGGTTTAGAAAATGAAGGTGGAAAATGGGCCCAGATCCCTTGGACATGAACGCAGTGAAGAGATGATCCACAGATTCTAGATTATTTCTACAGCCAACACATACTTGATCTAAGTTGGGTACAAAAGCAGCTAAATAAGTGTGAGAACTCGGTCTGGGCGGCACCCTTAACCACAGGGCATAGTTTGTCAACAACGGGCTTCAAATGGAGGGTCTCCGCTAGTCCCGCATCGGAAATATCCAAGTCCTGACCCTAGGCTTATAAATCAAAACCCGTATTAACTCAACATGACACGTTTTAAAACTGTGCAGCCCTGGAAACCATATGAACTATGGAGTTAAGCGTGCTCGGGCAGGCGGGCGCCAAAGCGGATAATTTCATGCTGAGTTTGGCGGGGCTATGACAGTTGGTATCAGAGCTGAGGACGGCTTTATTACCGGTGGGGGAGAGTGAGAACTTGGTTCGGGTGGCACCCTTAACCACGGGGCATAGCGTGTCAACCACGAGCTTTAAACGGAGGGTCTCCGCTAGTCCCGCATTGGAAATATCCAAGTCCTGACCCTTGGCTTATAAGTCAAACTCGTATTAACTCAACATGTCACGTTTTAAACCATGTGACCCTGGAAACCGTAAGAACTATGGAGTTAAGCGTGCTCGGGTAGGAGTAATACTAGAATGGGTGATCTCCTGGGAAATCCTCACTCGCACACATTGGCCAAAGCGGACAATTTCATGCCGAGTTGGGCGGGGCTGTGAAAATAAGCTTGCATGTTGAGGTGCCTCTAAAGGAGACTAGAAGTGAAAAGCTTTAATTTAGAGGGAATGGTAAGGCCCATAAATGTTTCATTGTAATTATGGGCTCACTATTGGTGAATTAAAGGATTTATAAAGACTTTTTATAATGCATGTATACTGTTCATCTCTCTGGCAACGTATATCTGGACCCCCTAAAGGCAGGACTGTTATGTTGTTTACAATGGAGGTATCTGGTATCCCAAATGGATGCCATTTTATCTATGTCCCAAATGTGAGATTGATTTCTGGATCACGTTATGTCTGTGATCGTCGTAGGAAAAGTAGAAGTCTTTGAATTAGTGAACATTGGATGGTGAGTTAATACAGGAAGTCCGGGGATCCATAGATCATGGAGATGATAGGTTATAAGAAGTAACAGATTTGTGCCTTAGCAGTGACTTTCATAATCGAGAAGAGGTGGGTTTGGGCAAAGGTGAAGACAAAGCAAACGTGTGGGAGCGAGGATATTTTTGGGAGAGGAGCTGAACCAGATATGATTTAGGTAAATGGTGGGGCAATGCTTTATCTCATGCAGAGTATTCATAAATTCAGTTAAAGACACGACTATAAAAGTTTGTTGGAGATCATTTTTGGAGCTAAACCCACCAATGAGGTGTATCTCATTCCCATACCATTGCTAGTGTGGGAGCTTTTCTTTTTTATACAGATGAGTGACTCATATCAGGCATATAGATGAGGACATTCACAAGCAAATTGAAAGCAACAATGCCAAATATACACAGGATGCCAACAAGCATCATTGAGAAGTGATTTTTTGAAGGGGGAGATCTGGTGTGGGTTTACTCAAGGAGGGAGCAATTTCCAGAAGGTGCATATCACAAGCTCCAACAAGAGGAAGATCGGTCCATGCAGTTTATTGGCTAGATTAATTATAATGCCTATTGAGGTGGAACTTCCTACGAGCATTTACCCTTCTAATTTATTCAACAGTTGAATTAGACATCCTTCAAGGCGGCGGGAGTGAAAGACACAGTATCAGTAAACTCAAGGATGAGTTCCTTCAACGCGGGGGAGGATGATGCTGACTAAGATGGCTCAGATCAAAGGAATTCTTGTAAGTTGGAGCGATTCAGGAAAAACCAAGGAAGTCAAGGGTCTGAACTCTGAACTAAGCCCAGAGTCAACACAGATTTTATACAGATCATAACCTGACCTGAAACCAACTTGGCCCTGTCAGATTTTCAGCAATTCAACATGTTGTTGGGCCTCTTCAACCGTGCTTTAATGCGCCCAACCAATGAAACAGTGCAAGCCCTTTGCTCTAGCCAAGGAAACAGTTACTGATTGGTTGCGAACCTCGAACCCTATATTTATCTATCAAACTGAATATCCATGCCAAAACATGGAGAAAAGTCAGTAGATCACTTGCCTGTATTTAACCAAGGAGAGAGGGAAGGAAGAAAAGTGGAGTAAATTGCAGCTTTTATTCAAATATATGGAATAATAATGAAATCTGAAATTGCCATCCCATTCAGTACATGTAAGTAGTACTTCAAGGCCCTAAAACCCTAGACTTAATCACATCCATCCATCTAGATACAATTCATTAGAAAGCTGTAATTAAAGAGTCCTGTTTAGAGTCGAATAAAGAAAGGAAATCAAACAAAACAACTGAAATAAAAGGGCTGTTACTCCTAGTTGATCTCAATGAAAGGGGCTGCAGATCCCACGTGTGGCCTTGACAGAGCCTGCCACCTAATCCACTTTGTGGGACACACCTGGGCTGCCAGGCTGGTGTAGGTCTTGCAGGGCTGGGTCCTGGTTTGGGCCCATTTCTGATGGTCCAAAGTGGAACTGCCTGCTTCCCGTATTTTAACACTGTTGGGTTCACATGGCCTGTTTTGGATCTTTGGACTTGACCCAGATGGGCTTTGAATAATCTGATTTGCTCCCTGATTTAAATCTGACATTTACAATTAATTTTGGGCCCATTATGACAGTGCAGTTTGTGATTTAATCCATTTCTTTTGATAGGGTCCTTATGTAGACATTATCAAGATCCCCCCCTTGTGATCAATCTAAATTGATCTCAAGTATTTCTTTTCAGAGAGCAAGTAGATGTGTGTTAAACACAGAACAAGGGGATAAATCTCCATACATACAAAATGAATCAGCACCCCTAAATTAAGGTGACCAGTTATGCAGAGCGTGTGGTGATTGCAATGAGTGAAGAATAGAGGGAGGGCCTCTAGTATCAAATTAAATTTTCAGGGCTTTATCTGTTGCATACTAAACTATCTGGCCATTTGAGTCTACATCACCCTTGGGTCACCCAAGGTTGGCCTTGAATTGGGTGGGCCCTACTGGAACAGCAAGTGGGCTCCATGGGCACCATAGCGCCTCCAATCCAGATGGACTTTTTCTGGATCTGTTTACTATAGAAGGTTACTTTCTTATCTAAAATGTTTAAATTCAATTAAGATTTGTTTTATTTAGTTTAGAGGGCATCTTTGTCTAGGACATAGATAGTGATTGTGATGAATTAGGGATTTTTATGTTCAAATATGGGATTATAGGGTCGACTTTTGCATGCTGTTAATTTTGCAACAGCCTTTTCCATCTTTCCAATTGGTGCTTGTAATTCTTGAATATTGAAAAATACAGGTAGATCTTAATTGATTTCGCTTCCTTTTCTGTAGTTATTTTTCTGATTTTGCGTTGTTGGAGTGATAGGAACCCCGTCCATCTGCTGGGACACAATCTGTACCCGTAGATCACCTTTTTTGTTCTCTAATCAACTTCAAATGATGATGTCAACAAGCTAAGGGATAATGACTTCCTTTCGTTGAGAGTATGGAACAGAATGAGAACTTGTAATGTGTATGGATCTTCCTTCGATACAATGTCAGAAAGGTACAAAATCAAGGAAACTCTATAATGAGTACTAGCAAAAAACGCCTGTGCTAAGCCCGGGCCCCAAATAAAATTTATTTAGAATACTTCATTTTTTCTAAAACACTATATATAACTTATATTTAAAAGTTAAATTAAAATCTAGAATACATTATAAAATTTATAGTATTTTATTATATTTACATTAAATATCTAGCACTTTTGTAAATAACAAAATTCAATAACAACCATATCAATGCATTTTGAAAGACAGTTTTAGATTATTTACTTGAACAACCCTTTGATTTTCTAACTTTATTAAGTGCATGAAATTAAACATCCATCTAAGAAGGCATAGTCTTAAATTTATTTTTAAACTAATCACCTTTCTAACCCTTAATTTTCTAACTTTCTTCAAAACTTGATTGGAAAGTACATTAGATGAAAAATACGACCTATAAAACATAATCTTAAAATCCAAATTGAAAGATATTGTGGTGCTTGAAAAACTAATTAATAGAAAAAAATGAGAAACTAATTAACAGAAAAAGTATAAATCTAAGAAAAACAAGAGTTGCCTATTAAAAAAATAATAGCATGTTCCTATTGCACGTTGTGACAATAAACCAAAAACATGATTTATGGAAAAAACTAATATAATAATTTTGAAATCATGATGTAAATATAAAAAACAAATCTAGAATTTCCATAATATACAATGCCAACATATAAGTTTCCTAATTTGTTATCATGATCAAGTTACTTGCATTGAAGCCATATACACCTTTGTACTCCATGCCCCACTTGAGTTAGTGGAAAGGATTTTATGAATCATCATCATTTTTTAGTTATAGTGTGGAAGGAAAAAGGGTTGTTGGGGGCTTCTGTAGATAATATCACTACATTTGCCTCTCCTTCTCTTGGTATGGTACTAAATATATCTTGATATAATAATAATCTATAAAAAGGATAATGAGAGAGAGAGTACTGACCGTCATCTAAACCTGTGATTTGAAGATGATAAATCTTAGCTCTAAAGATTAGATTAGAAAATCAAATTCTCCACCATTATAAAAAATTTAAATGACGAGATTTAGGGAGGAGATTTAGAGAGGTGTGGTGCGCAGCTAAATAAATAAGAATATAATGAAATTATGATTTTTTTTCTCTGAGATGTTATTGGAAAAGAATAGATTTTACAGAAATGAATAAATTATTTATATCTATTATACATATAACTTTAATAAAAAAAGAATAACCAACTTGGTGGGGTCACATGATGTAACATCTAAAGGTGGGCCTCATATCCTAATCCTTTAAGGTGTGTCCAATTGGACAGTGGGACCTTGCTGATGTCGCATTCCGAGGATCCTTAGTGGGGTCACATGATGTAACATCTAAAGGTAGGCCCCATATCCAAATCTCTAAAGGAGACATTTGGACAGTATACTCATGTTGATGTGGTGTTCCAAGAAGCCTTGGTGGGACACATGATATAATATTTAAAAGTGGGCCTCTTATCCTAATTCATAAAGGTGCATCATGTTGTGTTTAAAGATGGCAAGTCTCATGTATTTTTTATAGGTGGTGAGCAAGTTAAAGTATTCCTTGTCCTGCCACATCATCAAAAATTGAATGGACCGGATGGATAGTATTTCGTATAGCTAGGTGTCCTAGATCAATTGACAGGTATTAACAACCAATGGAAGATCAAGCCAAGATGGGCATGCATTAATGGGCCCACATGAATATTTAGGCACACCCATGTAGCAATTGGACGGTCCAGATTGCCTTGCACTCTTTTCATGGACGAATGAGATCACTATAAGACCTTCTATATATCTAAATTCCAGATTCTGTTTTTGTGCTCTATTTAGATGATAAGGTTTCCTACAATTAAGAAGAGATTTTAGGAAATCAAAGAGATATTTTAGGCCTTAGAGAGAGTTTTGGAGATTCAAAATTCATATATAAGTATTCCATGTATTAGTGAGGTGGGATCGTTGGATGAACCTCAAAGCGTGCATTCTTTTTCTTCTATATTTCTCTGAAAGGAGAGACTTTTTAGGGCTGAGGTGGCACCCCTCGCAGCCCACCTCTCCCTTTGCTTTAATATATATAATAAGATATTAGAAGAAAGGTGTATGAAACCACTCTGGATTGAAATAAAGTATACAATGTTTACTATAGAAACTTCCTTTCTTATCTAAAATGTTTAAATTCAATAAAGATTTGTTTTAGTTAAGAGGGCATCTTTGTCTAGGACATAGATAGTGATTGTGATGAATTAGGGATTTTTATGTTCAAATAGGGGATTATAGGGTCGACTTTTGCATACTGTTAATTTTGCAACAGCCTTTTCCATCTTTCTGATGGGTACTTGTAATTCTTGAATATTGAAAAATACAGGTAGATCTTAATTGATTTCGCTTCCTATTCTGTAGTTATTTTTCTGATTTTGCGTTGTTGGAGTGATAGGAACCGCTCCATCTGCTGGGACACAATCAGTACCCATAGATCGCCTTTTTTGTTCTCTAATCAACTTCAAATGATGATGCCAACAAGCTAAGGGTTAATGGTAATGACTTCCTTTCGTTGAGAGTATGGAACAGAATGAGAACTTGTAATGTGTATGGATCTTCCTTCGATACCATGTCAGAAAGGTACAAAATCAAGGAAACTCTATAATGAGTATAAGATGTTAGAAGAAAGGTGTATGAAACCACTCTGGATTGAAATAAAGTATACAATGGCTACAATGACCTTATGGAACCTGTACAATGAATAAAATAAACTACATATGAATATCTAATGCAATGGCCCATCATGGCTGCACACTGGGAGAAACTCTTGCTTCTTGCCACATGGGCAAAGTGTTTCCTCAATTGATTATGCATGGACTTGGAGAACACCATCTTGCGGTTTGTTCTTTGCAGGCTCTGTTGGGATTCTGAGTCGCTTAAATGAGTCAAGCTTAGTCCTGATTTTTTTTTGAATTAGGTAAGTCTGGGTAATGCAGGACAGGGAAAAGTAAACTAACCTAAATGGTGCAATCTGAGATCAAGATAATTAATTAACACTTATAATGAATCTTTACAACTAATATTTTGCACACTAATCACTGACGAATTCAATGAAAGCGATGAATTAGTGATCCAAGGCCTTGTTATAGTCCTGTAGTTGAGCCCCTCAAGAATTGAGAGATGGATCAAATGGAAGGTTAGAAATTCCACTTGCCTAGGGATTCACCGAAAAGATCTTGCAATAGAGAAATCTCCATAAGTTCTTGAAAGGGACTTTAGTCATTTGTTCATTATTTCCTCTCAAAGAGTGGTATAAGCCTTATAAAAGACGATAAGGGAGCCCTAGCAATCAATGGCTTAGAGTAAATCCTTGACTAATGATGGCATCATCCACTTCAGGAATAACATAAAATAAAATAAAGAAAATAAAAAAGTAATAAAAAAGAAGAAAACATAAAGGGTATGTGTGTAGGGGCGTGTGCATGCATTCCCATGCTTATTTGGCCATGCCATGGGCCCCCCGTTTTGGGCCCTCTTTGATATCTCTTCTGTTCTTCAAGATTACTCATGTTCTCATGCTTGGGTCTTCAGTAATTCTTCCCTATTGCCCATCCGATTGTGGGGTCATCCTCATGCTTGCCACAGGAGGTCTTCGACATGCTTGGCATTAGATCCAGCGGTAGATCTTTATCTGAAGACATATCCAATGGTAGATCTTCAAAAACTTGATGGATTATGCCCATGGATGAAAATATCGGCCGCTACGCCGATATATCGGCCGTGGCGGCCATGATCGCCACGCTTTTTTCAAATTATAGGGTATCGCACCGTATCGCGTAGCGGCCGATACATTCCGCCACGTTGCGTATCGGGCGCAACTGGGGTATGAAAGTAAAATAAATAAACCAGCCAGATTTTCTGTTTACTGGAGGAAGAAGAAGATGAAAAAAAAAAGGAAGAAGGGGAATAAAAATACAGAGAAGAGATGCAGGAAACGTACCTATCCCAATGGCGGCAGCAGACGAAGGCAGCAGCGGGCAGACAAAGGCGGCAGCAGCAGCAGAGGCGGGTGGCAGCAGCAGCAGATGCAGAGGAGGCAAAGCAGTGCCAGTTCCAGCGCCTGCTCTTCTTCTTCTTCTTCTTCTCCTCTTCTCTTTTCTTTTCTTTTTTCTTCTCTTCCTCTCCCCTTCTTGATTTTTGTCGATCCTTTTGTTTGGGAAAACCAAGAGGCACCAAACCCTATTTAATTTAAGCCTTGGTTTTAATTCATTGGGTGGCACTTAATGGGCCCCGTTGAAGTTCTAAACAAAACTTAAATTCATTTGAGGGCTCTTAAAGGGCCCTATTGAAGTTCTAAAAAAAAATTAAATTCATTTGGGAGCACTTAATGGACCCTATTGAAGTTCTAAACAAAAATTAAATTCGTTCGGGGGCACTTAATGGGCCCCATTGAAGTTCTAAACAAAAATTAAATTCATTAAGGGGCACTTAATGGGCCATATTTAAGTTCTAAACAAAAATTATATGGTGCCCCTCTTTTATTTTTCGATTTGTGTGTCAAACCCTCTTTTATTGAATCATTAGAGGGCACTTATGGACAAGTTTGAAAGGCATAAATAAAAATTAAATGGACCCCCTCTTTTATTTCATTAGAGATCACTTATGGGCACTTTGAAAGGTATAAATAAAATTTAAATGAACCCTCTAAGAAAAAATAAAACTTGAAGCACCGAATGCCTTTAACCATTGGTAGGCTCCACAATGGGGCCTAAATATAAAAATAAAAAAGTCATGCCTTAGCCAAATATTACTTAATTGAAATCAAGACCTTTGCCAATTCCACTCTACTTGAAAATAGAGCTCAATCAAATTTCACTCTAACTAGAAATAGAGACCAATCAAATTTCACTCTAACTGGAAATAGGGCCATTCGGCCATGGCCAACTTTCACACTAATTGAAAATAAAGTCTAATCAAATTTCACACTAATTGAAGATAGGCTCTAGCAAAATTTTACTCTAATAGGAAATAGGGCTCAACCAAATTTCGTTTTAATAGAAAATAGGACCCTAACCGAATTACACTCTAATAGGAAATAGGCCCTGATCAAATTTTTCTTTAACAGAAAATTTTAAACTATATATATACATTTCAAAATACAACTAAGAAATGTGTTTTTCTAAGCAAAGATGGTGATAATATTTTGATGACACTATTTGATTACAAACATGAATACATGTGAAAAAAATGATTATTACTACTATTTTCTATTCATACAGCGATACAGGACCTCATACAATGAGGGGACCGCTACGCCCCCTTATCTTAGTTACTTTTGCAAAAAAAATAAATATATTTTCTATCATTTTCCATTAATTTGGATTTTCTGAATTTTTTTCAGAATTTTTGGACCTTTTTTTCGAAACGCACCGCTACGTAGCTACGTAGTGCCCGCTTTGTAGTGTTTTGGCAGCAGGCGCAACCGCTATTTTCATCCTTGATTATGCCCATGAAAGGCTGATCCATTCATAAAAAAGCTTTGTTTGCCACCTTCTTGCACCATTGATAAATTTTGGAGTGGTTGGAACTGATGTCCACATCATTGGGGCTTGGAAGGAAATTTTTTTGTTTTTTTTTTTAAATGAAGCTAATTGCAAAAGTATTTAGAGCAATATCGATTGGCTTGAGGTCCATAGTCCCCATCTCTTCTCTTCTTGATTCTTTAGTATTGTACTCCATTTCTGTGTTTTTTTAGTCTTCTATGGGAGGCTTTTAACTAGTAGTTTGACCCATTCTCATGTTGTGTTTGATAGTATGACGTCTCTCATGATGATTTACTGTTGCACTCTAAACTTATATTCTTCTTGGGTTCTCAGTGAGATTTTCTCCAGGAATCTAATGTCTCTTGCGATGAGAAAATCAAATGTTTGGCTCTGTTTCCTAAGGAAAAGTTTCAATTCCTTTGTATAGAATCAAATGAATCTCTTTGAATCTTGTTGCTGCGTATCTTTATTTAGAACTTGAAAGTTATTGGACTGCCTTCTTATCAATTGCGAATTCCTTTCTTCTGCTTTCTATTTTTGAAGCTTTGAAGCTTTTGTTATGTTGCATTTTTGTGGCACTAGTTGAACTAAAGTGTTACTATATCCTTGGCAGACTCTCCACAATAATTGAGCGCTTCAAAATGGCATTAGATTGCTTCTTTGCAGTCTGGTTTGTGGTTGGCAATGTATGGATCTTTGGTGGGCATTCATCTTCTTCTGAGGCACCTAACTTGTACAGGTATTACCGATAGTTTTCATTTTTAGTTCTTTTGATGTCATGAAAGAATTTGTTGGACTTTGATCTGAGGATCCACATAGTATCCCTGGGCCTTCATTTTGTGCATAGGGGCCCGATGGTTTGATGATCCAGATTGTTGATCTGATTTACTAATATTACATATACGCTAGCACTCTGCTCGGAAGGATTTTTCCATACCATTTTTGTATTAGGTATTCTGGAATTATATTGTTCCCATTTATACGTGTATTTCTTGAAATAATCTTCAAAAATACATGTTAAGAGATATGATATATCTCAATATAGATTGATGACCCTTCTTATTACGAACAGAGGTCGGGAAGCGTTCCATATTATTGGACTTACAGGCCCTTTAGCTTCTATTGCCTGGGTTGAAGCGATGAAGTCTGATATGTTTTTTAAGAAAACCCCAATTTCTCACTCTCTAGTCCATTGTTCTGTCATTTTCTTATGTACAATGTGGACCGCTGTTGTGTATACTTCATTACTGTCCATTTCAGGATGTAGACCAAAGGCTTAAGATTGTCCTGTTGGGATAATTTTTGGTGGTGCTCATGGACAGTAGTCAGGATCCCCACAGCATTGGTTAATTTGTTCATACTTAAAGGCCTTAGAATAGTATGGATAACCATCTATCAAGGATCATGTTGTTCCTCTTTTGTCCAGTGACTCCAACACGTCTCCATTCTTATCTGCAGGTTATGTATAGTGTTTCTTACATTTAGTTGCATTGGATACGCCATGCCTTTTATTCTATGTGCTGCAATCTGCTGCTGCTTGCCATGTATTATTTCTGTCTTGGGTTTCCGAGAGGATCTGGGTCTGACTAGAGGAGCTGCCCTGGAATCAATCAACATTCTTCCTACCTACAAATTCAAGTCAAAGAGAACCCGGAATAGAGGACAAAGTGAACTTAACTCGGAAGGCACTGGTGAGGGTGGAATCTTGGCAGCTGGCACTGACAAGGAACGGACAGTTTCTGCAGAAGATGCTGTATGTTTTCATGCGGCTTCTGTTTGTTTTTACTTGGAAAATTGGATTGTTCTAGTTCTCTAATTTTCCGTAAATAGATAAATTCTTTCTTTTGGATGCCTTAAACATTTTAGACCAGAATCTAAACTAGTACCCATTACTGATTGACATGATATGTACTGCTGGAATGTGAACATAGATTAAAATATTAGCCGGTATGTAGTGGGAATTGGTCCGGAGTACGCCGGCATCTTGATGGGATATTGGTAATGGTCCCTGTCGCGATATTCTCAGCAAAATATTGACTGTGACGGAAAGAAATAAAAAAATTGAGTGAGACATATACAGTAGAAAAAGGGAAAAAACAGAGAAAATGGAGAGAGCGGCCTCTCTGTTGCATCAATCTTGAGAAAAAAAGTGTGTGAGAGTACCTCGTACTCTCCACTTCTGCTTCTTCTTATGGAACTTCCTCCTCTTCCCTCTTCTTCTCTCCTTCTTGGTTCTCCTTTTCTTGTTCCCTCTTTTCCCTCCTTCCTCTTCATCTTCTTTTTTCTTCATCTCCTTCTCTCCATCCTCTCTTCTTTTTTCTTCCCTCTTTTCCTCTGCGTCCATTTAGAAGGCCTAACATGCTACTCTTTTCATTTTATGAGAGGACTCGGATCAGGAGAAATTAGTGAGTCTTGGTATCCAAGTGGGGCCCGCCTCTTAAAAATTTAAACCGCTTGAAAGGTATCTCCTCTTGGATGGTATTTATCCATATTCATTGTCAAATTGGGTTGATTCACAAGGGGGTTGGTGTCCATGAGGGTTTGGATCAAATATAGGTGGGCCTGAGTGCATAATTTGGACTTAGAAAAATGTATTTTGAGGCCCTCGACGATAACAAAATTTTTGACCAATGCTAAATCTAACCCATCATGATATTGAGAAACATCTAGGGACGTATTTGTAACTATCAATTATAGACTGATTTGTAATAATGGAAAACCTTGGTGTTTTTTTTTCTTTTTGCAAAATCCCGAAAATAGTGAATAATATAAATTGTGTTGAGAGATGGGGCTTATTTGTAAATTTCTAGTAATTATGGGTCAATTTGTAATTAGAGAAACTTTGGCGAGGGGTTTTTTGTAATTACTGAAAATAATGGATAAGTTTCTCTTAGATTTGGTTTAAATTAAATTTGGGTTAAATTAGGCTAGTGTTGTGTTGTGATTAGGTTTTCTTATTAGAAATGCAATTAGGTTTCCTAGTTTG
Organism: Persea americana; assembly: GCA_029852735.1. Classification (NCBI taxonomy): domain Eukaryota; kingdom Viridiplantae; phylum Streptophyta; class Magnoliopsida; order Laurales; family Lauraceae; genus Persea; species Persea americana. The sequence continues at coordinate 59,759,043 of CM056810.1, forward strand.
AATCATTATCTTTGGGGTTGTACTCTATAATTGGCCATTGGCTTTTCTTATTGAAAGAACTCAAAATTCTTCAAGATGTATTTCCTAATTTTCAACTTGATATCAGAGTTTAGATTTAGGTTAGATTTTATGGTTTCCCTTATTATTATTGTTATTAATTTTTAATTGTATGCCCATGGTTCAAAATTGTGGTCCTGGAGCCATTGCGGTCAACCTTCAAAACCATTACGACGCGGCATCGCGTCTTTGTTCGTGATCATCGTGGTGCAAATTTTTTTATTCAAAAAAATAAATCTGAAAAAATGTCCAAAAAGAATAACAATATTATAAAATGCTAGAAAACAATATATTTTTTCCATAAGTAAACACTATAAAGCAAAATATTGGTCCCCCCTAAGTCATAACATCCAATATCGTTGTTTAACTTTTATCTATTAAATTTGTTAAATTTTAGTGTTAATCTCTGAGCTACTCCTTTTGTTTCGTAAGTCCATTAATGTGGCTCAAATCTCAAATTCAAACCACTCAAAATAGCTACCACCCTTCTTATGCACTATGTTATTTTTTATCCACTCAAAATAACTACCATCAATGGTGTTGGGAAGTCCCACATCCCACATCGCCTAAGTAATAGGCTTGACATGTTTTAATATACCTGTATGGGCCTTCCACCTATCAGCTTAAGCTTTTGGGTTGGTACATGGTTTCTTACAAATGGGTCCAATAACAGGGTCCATAGATCTTATAGAATAGAATTATAAAAAAAAAGGTTTGGATATTAAAAGTCTTCTGGCTCAATGCAAATGTCACCTCGTTCTGTAGGTGGGCCTAATTTTGGAGCTAACGTCTTAGCATTAGCAAGGTATCAAAATTACATGACAGCATAAAAAGGAGTGAAAAAGAACAATTAAAATGCCCACTTGCCCTTTCGTTTCATATGAAACAGAACGTGAGGAGGGGCCAAGGGAAAGAAAAGGAAAAAAAGAGGGAAAGGGGATGGAGGAGGAGGAGCGGGAAAGAACGGTGTTGGCGTTCGTAGCTCCAGCATCGAGGTACCATCTTTTCTTCTTCTTCTTTTTTAAACTTGAATGCAAGAGAGCAGGAAACAGTTTTTCTTTTCTTCTTTTCCTTATTTCACTTTTATTTTCAACCTGCATGGCCTGTGGGAAGGTGAGATCGGGAAAGGAAGATGAATATAAAGGCTATTTAGGGCCTGTTTGGGTTCTTTACTAGTAGAGTTGAGTAGAGTAAAGTCCCCATCTTTCAAAAATAAGTCACATCAAAAGTACTTTATTTCCCATTTCCCACCATATTCTTCACAAAAAAGTCAAAAAGCAACCATTAAAAGACAAAAAAACTCCATCTCCCAATAAAAAAGTCAAAAAGATTCCATCACAAACAACTAAAAACAAAATACCATTATAACCCATTTATATTTTATTATTTCTTTAAAATAACCTTTACTCCACATAACTCTACAAGTAAATCCTCCAAACAGGCCCTTAGGGTTTTTGGGCTGGGGGTATTCTCAAAATATTGGCTGTTATATTGGCCTTGGCCGTTATACTATAGACCGATATTTTGATTTTTTTTTTTTACCTTGGGCCATAACATGACCATTATAATCAAAATAACATTGCGGTATGGGCTGTTACCATTTCATATCGGCCGTTAAGAAATGATAATGGCCGATATTTTAAATAAACCCCGTGTATGCCCCTATTTTAGTTTCAATCAGCACTTATGATCAATGCTCTCAGTTTCAATCTGATTGCAATGGGTAGATTCAACAGCAGCACAAGTGAAGATCCCTGCCACCTGTTTGAGACATGTCCACCTCATCATCGATACCAACATATTTCTCAAACAAATCATAATTTTCTCCCCTTTTCTCAGTGAAGATATCATCGAGAGGATCTTCTTCATGTTCTGGAGATTCCATCTCACCCAAAAGCCTACAACTATGTTCCTCGTTAGATCTAAGGTAGAGGTCCCTAGATCTTCCATATCCATGAAATTACTGGTAGTATGAAAAACCCCTTTCAAAGAAGCAGCAGTAGGAGTCGTTGAGTCTAAGGTAGAGGTCCCTCGATCTCCCTCTCCATGAAACTACGGGTAGCATCATGGTTAAAAAAATTGGACTTGGGATCCGACTCAGCCATGGACTCAGGCGAGTCGTTTGGGACTCGGCTGAATAGGATTCAGCTCCATGTTAGGCCCAAAAAAATATTAAAAAAAAAGAAGAAGAAAAATATAGAAAAGGGAACCAAGTGAAGAAGAACAAGAGAGGTGTTCTGTGTGGGTGGGAGAGAGAGGTGGGTTGGCTGGGCAAAGGAAAGAAAAGAAAAAAAAGTGGAGGAGAGCGTACTAGGCATCCTAGCACCAGCCCATCTGCAATAACAGTCAGCAGTAGGCAGCAACAGCAGCATTGTCGCAACAGCAGACAGTAGGCAGTTAGTCAGCAGTAATCGGCAGTAGGCAGCACAGCAACATCAGTAGGCAGTGGTCCAACAGTAATAGGCAGTAGGCAGCACAGCAACTGCTGGCAGCAGTAGGCAGCACTGTAATAGTGTAGTTGCAGCAGTAGCAGTAGGAGCACAACACCGCATTGCATAGAACAGACCCAGGTATGCTTTTTATTTTAAAATTTCAATGGCTTCTCTCTCTCTCTCTCTCTCTCTCTCTCTCTCTCTCTCTCTCTCTCTCTGCAGTGCTGGCCAGCTGTCTAGCACTTTCCTTTTTGTTTTTTTTTTTTTTTTGTCCAATCCTCCTGTGACCTTTCCCATCCTTTTTTTTTTCTTTTTCTCTCTGAGTTGACTTGTTGGACTCGGCCGATTTTTTAAACTATGGTTAGTATGGAACAAAGAGGCAGAAGAAGGAGATGAAGTTAGAGGAGAAAGCAACCAAGTCTTACTGTTTTTTTTTTAGCATTCCTTTTAGTTTTCTTAGAATCAACTACAAGGTCAAGACAGATTTCTAGGTCCAGCGAATGCAACTGCAAAGCTGGAGGTAAGATGCAGAGGAGGTGGTGGTGTTCTTCTGCAGAGCAAGGGTATTGCCTGGGTCTGAACTCCCAAGTGTTGTTTGTTATGCATGTGGTAAAGTAAATTTTTTGGCAAACTAAGCTCGAGCTGCCAAAGATTTTACTTTATCCATGTTTTCTTTGTCACAATAAGTAGGAAAGTAAAGTTTCAGCCAATGAAAACTTCTACTTTACTAGACCCCAAAAAATTTTACTTGAGAATAGAAAAGTGGTTGCTTTACCCCTGTCTCTCTCTCTCTCATCACTCTAAACAAACACAAATTTTACTCTACTGGAAACTATACTTCATTTTACTTAATCATATCTTTCCCACCGATTTGTAATTTCCATAACTTTACTGGTAAATAAAACAAACATTTCCTATCTGTACCACATGAAAGAGTGTCACGACCCCCAATACCCTAAGTATGATTAAGGGCTAAGGGGCCGCAACGGCGCGCTGAAGTAGGGAATAAATAGTTGGTCCGTGCGCCTTTTTGCCCACATTCGCTATGTGAGATTCTACAGGGTCCTCAATCATTGAGGATTGTCATGGTGGAAGCTTCCCGGGGGGTGGGCGCATTTTAGAAAAAACAGATACAAAGAAATAACATCATGATGGCATCATTAGACTGGATACTGGATAGCAAAAAGAAACCCGTTTCATAATATTAATATTCAAGTTTAACAAAAAAGAGTAAGTTAAATTACATCCAAGAATAAGGCCATACAAAAACACTGGCCAAAATTACAAAAGAAAAAAGATGCAGTTTCCCAAATTAACAAAAACTCAAAAGATATCTATTGAGCTCAACAGCTTCAGACGTTACTCAAATGTCGTCAGCTGCCCACTCTTAAATAAACGGTGGATCCTGTAGGACTGCCTTAGGGACTGGTTCGGGCACATAGACAGGCTCGTTGCCTACAATGTCAAGTGTAGATCAAACAGGAAGCCTGGCAAGTATCCAAAATAAAAGGTATAACTAGGCAATTAGTGCAACATGAGTAAAGTAGCAGAACCATAGATAACAGATGTACATGCTACTGCCTAGATGGCATCCACGTTGCATAAATCCTCAGAAGGGGGAGCATTCGCCTAACCCCTAACAAACTGGCAGATAGTGCCTCATAATTCACCCTGGAGTTTACGGCCGTCAGAAATCATTGGCTCTGCCAACGGGAAACCTGGATCTGGCCTGGGCAGGTACTTTAGTGACACCGTGTCACATCCAGGACTACAAACTGCAACAAGCAATATATATAGCAACAATAATAAAATAACTGAGTGGTGCCGACTCGAGAATTCAAGAATAATTCGGGATTTCGGGTTTAGGACATTCCAGTGTCCAAGTCAGATTATAATCATGGGTACGGGAGTAATTTCAGTTCTCTCAGTGTGTATAAATACAGGTTCGGGGAAAATAGATAGTTCAATCGGGTGTAAGCAATTCAGAGCTGAAAACAGTGCCGTTTCGGGCTATAAAACAGTCCATATAGGTCTGGAAAATCCTAAGTAAAAATGGACAGCATTTCGATTAGAAATGGTTTTCGGGGTGGTAAAAGAACAACATGATCTAGGTAACTCAGGAGGGGCAGGGCAAATAAATGCTTGCACGCCAACCAAAGAAACCACCTAAGGATTCGTACATCCAAGGTCAACACAGTGCGAAAACTGTGCAAGGAGTCCCATAGGTCACAAAGCGAGGGCCGGATAAGTCCGGTTCATGACGGAACGCATAAAACATGATAATAAGATGAAATATGCACCATGCATATGAATACAGAAATGACTAATTATAACAATCTAGCAAGACTTTTGAACGGTCAGGGATCCATTATGAGCATATCTTTTACTTATTAATGGCTTTGGACATGCAATGGTGGCGATACTCGAACCTACACGCTCGAAGGGTTGGATATCATGTTTAGTCTGTACCAAGGATGAAAATAGCGGTGGCGGCGGGCGTAGCGGCCCGCCGCCAAACCGCTACGAAGCGGGCGATACGTAGCGTAGCGGGGATACGTAGCGGCGTAGCGGCGTGATTTGAAATACTCACAAAAAAAATATGAAAAAATTCCAAAAAATCCAGAAAATTGTAAAATGAAAGAAAATGTGGTTCTTTTGCAAAAGTAAGTAAGAAAAGGGGGTGTAGCGGTGCCCTCAATATATAAGGTCCTGTATCGCTATATAAATAGAAAATAATAGTAATAATTAATTTTTTCACATGTATTCATGTTCTTTAGTCATGCTAACTTAGAAAGTAATGAAAAGCTCATTAAAAAAAAAAAAAAAAAAAAAAAAAAAAAAAAAAAAAAAAAACTAGAACATGAAATAAAGGCATAAGACTTAAGAGTTAGGTCATTAGTGAACATTGAACAATCAATAGTCAATACTTTAAGCCTCAAGGTTAAAGGTTCAAATTCAATCAAGTGAATGAAGTGGTCAACACTCAACAACTCAACATTCAACACTAATTTAGAAATGAAGTGGTCAACACTCGTCCTCTCAGAAGATGACACATCCGATTAAGAGGAAGACTCCAAGGTCAACACATAAATCAATTACATCTCCTACAAAACAACGATGGAGACCGTGGGAACTTAAGAAGTTCCCTCTCGGGCCTCTCCCACTTAGTTATTTAACAATGAGGGTTCTTTTAAAACAGTTGAATTAAGACCAGTTTAAAATTTAGTAGGAATAGGTAACCATATCTATACTACTACACACATTCCAAATATAATTAAACATGCTTAATATCATATATTAACAAATAATGATAATAATAGACATCCAAGCACAAAAAAGAAAGACAACCAGTAAAAGAGGCCTAGCTATCATGGTCAAGTAGGATCCTTTTGTTTTCATGATTGCCACTTCTTTAAAACATGCGTTTCGCAAAGGGGGTCCGGGGGTATCCCCCAGCGAGCTGCCTGGTCAGCTCGCGGGGGCCTAGGGGCAGCGGCCCCGGACCAGAAATTTTTTATGAAGTTCTTCCTTCGAAATCGAATTTCTGCTTTCAGAACTTGTGCTCCTCCTTAAAAGTTGTGATTCATAGTAGTAAGAGAGTGATGATCTCAAAAGTTGAAAAAAAGTGAAAAAGTCGTGGGGGGGGGGGGGGGGGGGGTTTGTTTAACACGGGACACACAAAGGGTTCAGAGCAGTAAAAATGGAGAAAAAAGAGGAAGGAAGATGAAAAAAGTTGAAAAGGTAGAACGAAAAGTCGTCAGGGGGGTTTTATTACCCCCCAGCGCCACGTAGCGGCCGCCACGCTTGCGTAGCGGCCGCTACGGGTGCGTTGGCCGCTAACTTCAATGTAGCGTGGCGGTAGCTGCCGCTACGCTACGCAGCGGCCGATATTTTCATCCTTGGTCTGTACACTTGATGCATTCGGAAGGTGGGGATACTCAAAACCCTAAGTTCGGATAGAACGTTAATCGTCGTGCTCCACATGTCGGTACATGTTTCGGAAGTGTAAGACTAAAGGAAGCTTCATTCCCGGTGATTTACAAGTTGAAAAGCATGTTGGACGGGTTTAGGGTATGGGATCCACCAAAATCTAAGTTTTCGGTCCCCTTTATGAAGGGTAACCCTAATTTAGTAGGTTCCAAGGGGTTTGGGGTCTCAAAGACCCTTAACTTGGCTCACTAGCGGTTCCCCGCAGTTCCAGGGGTGCCCACAAGTGGTTCTAGGATGGTTTCATAAGATTGTCAGGCAATCTCGGGGAAAAGCCATTAGTTTAAGTGAGGTTTGGTCACAAATGGGTCCACCTAGCAAGCATCTAAAGGTCCCAAAATGGGTCCCAAGGGTTAGGGTTTTTGTCCTCAAATACAGGGTGATAAGTGGTCCAAAAATAGGGCCCACCGGTTGTGGAACAGAACCCCTCCGGCGGTTCAAACAGTACTCACCAGCTAGTCACATTTTTGATCTACGGTCAATTGTACGGTTGCCAGTAGAACAATTTTGCAAGGACCTGCCAGGCTCGCTTTTGGTTGGCTGTGAAGCACAATTTAGCCTGTTTTTGGCCCATAACTTGGGGCTTTTGATCCTTTAAAATTCTTGCACTTAAAGAACTTCCAAAAACACAATTTTTGGCAATAAATTTACAACCAAAACATACTTATAATCATGTGTTTCACTTCTTTCAAGCCATTGAAATAAATTTTCAAGAATCAAATGGAACAACCATAGCTTGCTATAAAATTCAAATTGGAGACTTTCCTTGGCCTAAGATCACTCCAAAATCGCTTCTCAAATCTCCAATCCATTGCTGGAACTCTCCTTAAAATAACCCAAAATCCACATAAAAAATCACCTAAAATCCCAAACCCATCTCTTCTTAGAACCACCCTGTGCAACGTATATTGAACAAATGGAGGCCTAGATCATGGAACCAGCCAAGGGAGAGGGAGCTCTTACCTTTAAGAAGCTCAAACAAGGGAGGGAAGGAAGTTGAAGGGGCTGTCAGCGGTGGATCCTCCCCAAAATGACGTATGTAGAGTAACTTGCGGTGTAGATTTGATTGGCTGTGTTGGATTTGTCAAGTGGGGCCTCTAAGGTGATGAAATCCACCATGCAATGGAGAAGAAAAGAGAAAGAAAGAGGAGAATGGAGTTCCTGCTGTTGGAATGGTGGAGAAGAGAAGAAAGTGGGGGTAGGTGGGGTTGGTGAGATATTTATAAAGGTAGGTGGGTGCTATGGTGTGATTTTGCTACAATACTCGTTGAGATTGTGACGTGAAAACGAAGGTCTTCGGGACCTTGTACGGACTCAGGCAAAGTAGAACAATTGTAGGAAATTAAAAGAGCTTTCCAACACGATCAAGATCAGGAATTTTGGAGATTGTTTGCAAAAATCACGGTTTTCAGAATTACGGGTACTCACCTGGAAAAGAGTGTCTAGGGTCAAACTGTACTTTTGGGACCTCAAATGAGTTTGGGCTGAACATGAAAGTTGTTGGGCACATCAAGACCTAACTTTTGGGCTCAAGATGCCAATTTATGCAATTCCCAAAATACCCCTGAAATTCCCAAAACTTCTTAGACCCATAGGAAAGTCGAACTCCATGCGGAACTTTTCAAAACTCTTTGAAGCTACCCCAAACTTGGTTCTAACCCTTGGAAACATCGATTAACATCTAAACACGCATCGTTAATTGCTAAACAAAAATTAATTAATGTTAATCGTAGTAATTAAGATTCGGCATCTTACAGAGAGGCTCATTAGCAAGAGGCATCGAAAGGGGCCTAGAGCATGACGATCAAGTACGGAAGCTTATTGGTCACTCCTTTTCATTGAAGAAGTGCTTTCTCTAGCTTGTCCTGGTATAATGCGATATCTTGTCGATCCACAATTACTTCCTCAAGTAAGGCATGAGTAACTCGTTCCTTCGTCATAGCTTCTTGCATAAGAATAGGCCCAAGTCAATTCTTGGTTAACCTTGCCCACGTAAATCTGTTTTTGGGTCAAATACAGGCTCAATCAACAACAACCAAGGAATTGACCTACACACTCATATCAATAAGATCTTTGCGGGGGTGGGGGGGATGATTATTTGTCAATTTGAATTCAAGTGAGAAGTGACTAGTAAGTTATGGTTGTATTCATCCTTAGTTCCATTTGACAATGTTGTGTACATTCTAACTTCTTAGGGTATGGTGTGTAACATGCCAAGGTGCATACTAAATTAGCAGTGTTGCTAAGTGTGCATTTTTTTTTCTTTTCTTTTTTTTTTTTTTTTTTCCTTTTTCTCATTTGAATTCTAAGTGTACGGTTTAATATTGTCACGACCCCAAAATGGGGGGTAGAATTAAGGGCCGTGACTGGGGAATTACTTAAGCATAATATTTCTTTTTCCCTAGGATCCGCATTGGTGAGAATTTCAATCTTCCATCACCGTTATGGAATATTTAGTGGAAGCTTGCATTGTAGTACAACTCGAAGTCCGGAGCTCATTGGATTCCATATTACATCACTAATGTCTAATTGGCTGCATTTAACTGCACAATACGTTCTCAGACTGGTACAACATCAACAGAATACAGCTAGAGCTAGACAAGTAAACAAGGGATTTCATTCCCGGATTTCAAGTTATAAATTACAAAAGATGTATTAATTACATTCCCAAAATAAAAGGCCAACAGAGGCCAGTAAAACAAAATACAAAATCCTAAAGTAATATTCTCAGGTATTCCGCGTCTCACGTGCAAGGAACGGAGTCTACATGACAACCTCTGCACCTCAATCACACGTCTCTCTCTGCTCCTCAACCGCCTCCTCGGAAACCACACTAGGGTATGGGTCGGGGAAAACAAACGTACAACATCAAGCGTAGATCAGACAAAAGCCTGGCAAATATCCAAGATAAAGAGCATAGTTTGCAAGTATAAAGCAGAATATAAAAGACATGTTAATTAAACAGAGATCAGGTGACAGTATGTCTAAGCAAGGTCAGTGCATCATGAGTAAAATAACAGAATCGATGATAACAGAAAGTATTATGAGTCCCTATCACGGGGGTACCTAGTCTACCCCAGATAGGTCCCGGTCACCAGGGTACTTGGTCTTCCCTGGACCAGGCTGGTAACATAATAAACCGGCCAGTTCCCCTGCACTCAGCCGGCCATCCCTCTTCCCTGCTCTTAGCCGGCCACTCTCCTTGCCCCCAACTCTCGGCCACTCCTTCCTCTCCCTGCCTAGTGGCTACTCCCTGCCAAAGACTGCTCACGGCCATTATTCCCCCTACACTTAGCCCGCGGCCAGTCCACTTGCAACACAGCCAACGGCCACTCCACTTCTCCTCTCTACCTGGCCAGTCCGCCCGCTGCTCCCATTCCAGCGGCCGCTGCTACCTCCTCTGCCCAGCGGCCACCACTGCACCACACTAGCAGCAGCCACCTTCACCCAGACCTGCGGCCACCCACCTGCACGCACTCAGACCCAGAGATTTTTGTTTTAGTCTGAGACTTAAGGAAAGTTGGGATCAGAAGTTTCCATAAGCATGATTGGTGATCAGCTGCTCGAGTGTCGGGATGGGTAAAGTGGTTTTTAAGATAATTTTGTTTTAAATCACTCGAGGCCAGAAGATACGCAGTTTAGTTACTCCATGAAGAGATTGAAGGACATTTAAAGACTCTTTGCAGCCGTTTGAGGATCGTCCTGCGGTACGCTAAGGTGAGCAAGTGCATGCTTTGGGTGATTCGAGCAGGTTTCTTAAGTCAGAATAGTATTGGAAGTCAGAATTTGGTTGATTTTGCAAACACCGAGGCGAGGATTAATCCGAAAAGTTTGCAGAAGTGCTCGGAGTCTTGAGTTTCTTGAGATTTGCATACTACCATCGGATTTTTCTAGTGGATTTTCAATTATTCTCACGAGGGTACCTGGTCTACCCCAGATTAGGCTGGTAACAGTATCAATGATAACAGAAAGTATGAGTCCCTATCACGGGGGTACTTGGTCTGCTCCGGACCGGGCTAGTAACAGAATCAATAATAACAAAAAGTATGAGTCCCTATCATGGGGGTATTTGCTCTACCCTGATAGGTCCCGGTCACGGGGGTACCTGGTCTGCCCCTTTAAGCATTATCAGTCTCATACTTGTCATAGGAAAGGCTTGGTTGTAACGAATTCTCGCACAGTTACTCAATTCTTGCTACTTCTAACCATCCAGGTAGCTTAAAATCTAGGTCAACTTCGTCAAATCAGCAGTACTACGCGGACATCTTATAACAACATCTTGAGAATTACCCGAGAACTCCAAACAGCATCTAGAGAATTACTCGAAAACTCCACAAAACCTTGGGCTTCACTTCATGAAATTCTTAGCTTCTTGCACACTTCATGGCTTATCCAACTCATAGGATCTTATGTATTCACAAAATCCATCAATTATCCAACTCTAAAGACAATGTCTTGTTCCAAAGGAGCTGTGCCAATCACCAAATCTTCATTATCCAATGGTAAAAGGCAGAGATCAAATCTGTAGTCCACTACTCATACAACTACTGAAATTGACTTCGCGTTCATCTAATCCACACAATTAGTACACCATTAGCACTTCCTTCAGGATCAACCTTGCTAACAAATATTGTGGAACATTAGTTTTTTTCACCTTCATTAATCAAGTTGCAAGAAGATATTGAAGGCCGCCCGTTGAAGGTTGCATGCTGAAGAACAAGCTGAAAAAGTTCCTCACCAAAGCAGTAGTCCTAGAAGCAGGCAGCTTTATCGTGTTTATTCCAAGCTGATGATAGTGAATATCTATCTATGCACTAGTTTGAAAGGGGGGTGGAAGTGTTGAGAGCATGATTGAAAACAACAGCCGCATTATCAGCCATAGCGGTTGGTGAAAATAACGGTGCTATGGTATAAAACCTAGTAGAGCCAAGAAATTTTAATTTAAAATATTATTTTTCTTATTTCTTCTCCTCAATAGCCTTTCCTAAAGCCGTCTCTAGTCTCTACCCTTTTATGGTTCCAAATCACTAAACACACACACACAAGATCGGCTGCTACATAAGATTGTAAGTTTTTTTTACCACTTATAAATTTCACGTTGCTATGCCGCTGCGTATTGCCGCAACTGCTATGTATCACCCGCTACATATGCACATTGGCCGCTACGCTTGCCGCAATAGCTATTTTGATCCTTGGTTGAGAGATAAGTTAGGGCTTATTTGTAAATTTCTAGTAATCGTGGTTGATTTGTAATTATGAGAAGCTTTGTTGAGAAAGTCTCTTGTAATATTGAAAATGATGGATAAGTTTGTCTTTAGATTAGAATGTAATAATATTCGGATTATATTAGGCATTATGTTTTCATTTGGTTTCCTATTATTATGTGATTAGGTTTCCTATTAGGGAAGTGATTAGGTTTCTTAGTGAGTCGATATCTTTGGTTGTACTCGATAAGTAGCCATTGGCTATTCTCATTGAAACAACTCAGAAATTTTCATGATGACAGTACCTAAATTTCAACTAATGTAAGTGTCATGTTTGTATAATTAGGGCAGGATGGCATGGTTTTCTTTAGATTCTTTCTCCTCTCAAATCGTAATCTTTTTCTCGAAATTCTTCTTTATCTTGTAGTTCTTTCACTTAATTTTCTTGAAGTTACGACGTGTTATCAAAATAAACGATCCATCAATCCTCTTTTGTTCTCTCTCTCTCTCTCTCTCTCTCTCTCTCTCTCTCTCTCATTCCCTTTTTAATTTCGTCATCGTTCAAGACCTTTCAATAGCAGTCCATACAACCGAAAACCCTCAAAACCAATCCTGAAGCACCTCCAACTCATAACTCTATGAATTCCCCATGCTTGTCGATCAATTCTGCTCCCTTTTGAACTCTTAGTTGCCTCTAAAAAACCTCAAATTTTATACCCGAAAGTTCTCAAAGATTCTCTTTAAATCCCCAATTTCAGTTGACTGTGCTGTACTTTAGCAAAATTTCTGCCGCTTCAACCAATTCAATAAGAGGATCTACATGAGGAATTTTATTCCTTTGGAATTTTATTCAATGCTAGGGTTTCTGGTTTCAATTGTACATGCCTTGGTAGTGATCTGGTTTTGAAGATTATTGATCAATTAATGAAACAGTAAGTCATGTTCCTCGAACTTCATCAATTAGGTAGCAATCCTACAAGTTCATCATCCAGAAAATTAATTGTTATTCTTTTGGCATAGAAGATGTTTGGATGTGATTGGTCAACAGTTTCAAGATAGAAGTTTGAGGTGTGGGTCAAGGTTGGAAAACTCAGTGAGTTCACTGTTGACTTTGCCGAGCCACCTCATTTTGAGGAAAGACAAAGTCAAATATGGGTGAACTTGGCCAAGTCAAATATAAGTAAATATTGCTTGAGATTTGTAGATAGCAATATAAAAATGATTGAGTGAAATGTAATAAATTTACTAATTTGAATTTTTGATTCTTAGTACTTGTACATCTAAATTTTTATAAGTATTTGATATATTTTTAAATATTATTTTTTATTAAAAAAAACGACTCCTAAGTCAACAAGTTGACTCTCTGAGTCAATATTTTAGAGATGGACAAGTTGAGTCTGAGTCACAAGTTTCCCAACTTGGTGTGGGTTGATTGAGCAGTTCACTGTTGTTCGTAACTCGTAAATATTCCTTAGCACTCTGCAACTCAACAGTGATGCAGGCAGTTGTATGTTTTCAAGATTTTGATGCAGGACATACCCATATCAATGGGTCGAGCAGGCCCAGTGGGTCCAATTCAGGGGATCTTTACCTTTAGGATCTTTTAATTTCATGTTTTGGGTCATTTTGTAATTAAGAATATTTAGTTAAGTGTTTTAATTTAATCTTAGCCATAGGTTGTTTTTAATGGCTGAGATTAGACATAGGGTTACTCTGTTATGATATAAAGCCATGTAATGCCTCCTTTGGCTTTAGATGATGATTAATGAAAAGAACACTCGAGTACTTTGCTCTCTTTGCAATCTTTCCTAGAAAGGAATGGCGCGCAAGCCTGAGACTCCAGGTGTGAAGCCCCTTATCCCTCCTCTCCTACCCATCCCACATCTTGTACGCCATTCTGCATCAATTGGTATCAGAGCTGAAGATCGATCCATCTATATTCAAGGATTAGCTTGATCAGGTATCCTTTTTCCTTTTCCTCAATTTTGTTTTAGTCCCCATCCCCTTCTTTCTACAATTGAACACCATCCCTGCCTTGGAATCCTGTTCCAAACAAAAAAACCATACATCTGATCTGACATGTCCAACCCCCATGTGCCAATATCCAGACTGTTGAACCCAATCCCTTCTCAAAAACCCTAACAGATCCTAAAATACCATCATCGCCCCATCCTAAACCAAGATTCCCCAGCCACACATCTCTCCTTCCAAAACCCTATTGCCAATCTACCCTAAACCTCCATTGCTTCAGCCAAACCCTAACCCTTCCAAATCCCCAGCCAAACTCGTCCCATCCATTTTCAGCCTTTGGTGAATACCAACCAAGCCCAATCCACACCAGCCGAGCGTTGTCAAACCACATCTAACCCAACCGAAGCCATTCCAATTTCCAACCCCTTTCCAGACTCAAAACCCCAAATTACTTGGGATATTGTTGATCTTCCAGAAGTTAAGCTTGCAGTAGGATGCAATCACAAGTTACTATTTTCATTGTGTATGTGGATGACATCTATGATGCCCAGATATGGGATGGATACAGTAGGGACACGCCATGGACATGGCAGGGACACGGATTTTACATATAAAAAGTCAAGTATCGGATACGATATGACAATACGTTGCCCATTTTGAAGTATCCGTGCATCATAGGATGACATTGTTATCATTAGTAATGATGTGGAAGAAGTGAAGAGGCTAAAGGCACATCTACATTTTGAGTTCAAAATCAAGTATGTTGGTGAATTGAGATATTTTCTTGGGATAGAATTTGCAAGGTTGAAAGGGATTGCGATATGCCAGCGAAAATATACTCTAGATTTGTTGGAAGAAACTAGCATGCTAGGAGCGAAACCTATAGACACTGCAATCAAGCAGAATCGCAAAATTAGTGATGACAATGGAGAGTTACTTCATGATATCATCAAATCATATCAACGACTAGTTGGATGATTATTGTACTTAATCATAACTTGTAGAGATCTAACTTATGTTGTTGGCCTTACTAGTTGGGCAATTTCAAAGACAGAGAGAAAATTTTCAACCTGCTATTGCACCATGGTAGGAAGAAATCTAGTTTCATGGAATAGCAAACAAAAAAAAAGAAAATGTAGTATCCAAATCCAGTTCTGAAGCAGAGTATCAAGCAATGGCACTTGGAACATGTAAATTGATGTGGATACAGATCCTATTATGTGAGCTAGGATTTATATATATAAAGGTCCCGTCGTGTTACATTTTGCCAGCACTTCTGTACAAAAGATAGCCATAAATCCATTCTTCCATGAACATACAAAACACTTTGAAATTAGTTTCCTTGTTTGAGAGAAGATCAAAAGCAAAGATATCATAGTGAAGTTCACACTCGTGAGCAATTGGCTGATTTTCTTACCAAGGTTGTTTCAAGAGGAAAGTTATCTGATGCATTTGTCCAAGTTGCCATGATCAGCTTGAGGGGAAGTGTTGGTATGCACCAAGCAACCTAGAAATAAGCTACTTAATATGCACACAACTTAAAACCCGCAAGTGCACAAGATCACAATGTAGTAAATGAATTGTAAGTACAAGGTCGATCCCACGAAAACTTGTGATAAAACAATGTCAAAAATAACTTAAAATTCAGAATATTAAATGAATGGAAAAGTGATTGAATGCTGATTGGTTGAATGAAACTACTAAAAACAGTAAATTAAACTACTAAAATAAATCAAAAGCTAAATGGAAAGTAACCTAGCACACAAAACTACTACTAGGATTGAAAACAATGATAATGAGTGAACTAGGGTTTCATCTACTCCCTAACCTATCTTATGCATGTCCCTTATTATCTCTTAATAAAAAATCAGAATTATTGGTAACATTTATCAACCTAGATCATGGCATATGTATCTAGACTATGATTCCCCTAAACCTAATTCATGAGTGGCGTGCTACATGAATTGTTCATCAAGTTGCAAAAACTAAGCATGGCATTTGTCCTAGTCAATACATGCATGATGTATAAAAACAATGGGAATGATAAATGCATGAGTCTAAGCATGGCATATACTTAGATTATTCATGGTTCTAAACCCTAGATGATTAACATCAAGATCAATCAAAGATAAGTTAGCAAGTCTTAAATTTAATTGAACATGGCATGGTTGGCATTGCATATACACAACTCATCAAATAAAAAACATGGTTTAGAAACTCAACCAACAAAAGTGAAATCTCAATTAAAGAATGCCAAATGGGACTACATAAAATTAGGCTAGGGTTTCAATTACACCGTAGCCCTAAAAAGTTCAGCTACTCATGTTTGGAATGAAAAATAACATAGAAAATAAGGTCATAAGGAAAAAAAAAAAAAAAAAAAAAAACTAGAAGATTGATGAGGAACAAGGCTAGGAACAAGGCACGCTTGCTCCTTCCTTGGCTACAAAAATCTCCCAAATCTGATGGTATACGGCTGCTAGGGCTGTGGATGAGTGGTGGTCGTCCATGCCTTGCTTCCCTTTTATGCTTTTTGCAAAAGCAATCTTTAGCAAAGAGTTTCCTTCTTTTTAGGCTTTGTTTCCTTTTTTGATTAGATCTCTTGCTTGCTTTACAGGTAGGTTTCCTGATTAGATGGGAATAGAAGTCTTCTTTTCTTGGTGTACAAGACTTTCTAATTCCGATCCCACTTTATAGCTTCTTGAAAGTTCTTCACTTGGACCCACAAATCTGAGATTTATTTTCAAGAGACTAAATCTGAATCTTTGACATGAGAGTGGCCCATATGGGGCGTGCAACATGGTGTGTGGGACCCCCTTCTTGAACTTCTAAGCTTAGATTGGACTCTTGCTTGGCACTTCCTTGTTTTTCTCCTTTTTCTTCTGTATGCTTGGGCGCCACTTGGGTTTGAAAAAGAATTTCCAAATTCTGAAATTCAACTCTTTGCAATAGATGTGGGGCCCCCTTTGGGTGTGTAACACATAGTTGGGCTTTTTTCTTCTTTCTTTCTTTGCTTCGCTTTCCTTCTTTGTTTATGCTTTATTGCTCTCCAATTCTTTCTAATTTGAATTTTAGGTTATCCAAAGAACTAGAAAGGAATCTTGAAAATCTAAAACAACTTGGATGGGCCCACCTTGGCTCCTCCTCCTTGGGATTCACGCCTGAATCTGTCATCAATTCTTCTCTTTTAGCTCCGTTTGACCTTCTCATTATAAATAACGAAGTCAATGTAAAAACAAAGAAAATAACCATGAACTAGCACAAGATAAATCAACTATTAGGGCTCAAATTATAAACAATTAAGCACTCATCAAGTGTTAAGGATGGTAAGTAAGGATCTAATTGTAATTTAGAATTAGTGTGTAAATATTTTAAAGTTGGGGGTTATGTTGTAAATACATAAAATACCATATTCTATATATTGAGAGTCACACAAGCCCATGCATAGTTCTTCAAGATAGTGATTGAATAAAAGAGAAGTTCCATCGCTCTTCCATCAATTTACACTCTTCGATTCTAGGGTTTTTTCTAATTTAACAAAAACAACAAAATAACACAAACTCTATAAGCGTCATGTGGCAAAAACCCCAAAATCATCTAAAAAATGATGCCCAAGGGTCACATGACCCTATATTCAACCCACATAAAGGAACTTCACGGCCAAGCCCTTGGGTATATTTTGTAGATTTGGGTTTTAAACCCACCGTGTAACATTTTTTTGAGATGTTTCCCACCAATAGCATATTAAAATAAAAGGTAGAATGTAGCCTTAATCTAAACTTACATTTGCCATCAGATTTACAACATGCTAATACACAATTTGGAACAAGAAGGATCGGTAGATTAGGTTAGGGCATCGAAAAGAAAGCAAACTTTAGAATGTCTACATGTCAAAATCGCCAAAATCCATCTAGAAGACCATGGAATACCATCCCATGGTGTGTGGCCTAGGTGGGAGTCCCAATTGGTCCTTGGTTCTTTTCTTCAACTTTGATGTTCATCAATGATTTGGGAGCCTCCGTTAATCATGTGGCTAGGTTTTCAACAGGATTTTCACAAAATCTCTACATCATGTCTTACAAAGGATGATGCAATAGCACTATCTATCCATTGAGACAAGACTCATAGTCCAATTGTGGGACCCAAGCAAGTTTAGGAATTCTTTATTAATTGTTATTAGTTTCTAATTTTTATTTAAGAAGTTACATTTAGGATTAGTTTCTAATTTGGATAAGAATATTATTTGGTTTCCTAGTTTAATTAGGATTGATTTCTTAGCCTCTAAGTTTCTTTTATTATATATATGACATTGTAGAGATTAATATTCTCAGAGATTTCCCTACTTGGGTTTATCATGGAGATCGTCTTCATCGAGTGATTGTTCCAGTGGGAACCCTAATTGTGCCCGGCACTTGCGATCGTATCCCTATGATTGCATCAATTGGTATCAGAGCCGAACGATCCGACGATCGATCGGTGTGTTACCCTATCATCCATCCAACCATTCCACTATCCCCTAATCTTCTAAACCTATCCACTGCCCATCAACCCCTGCCCAATCCCTAACACCCAGAAACCAGCCCAGACGTCCACCCACGTCATCTCCCATCTCCCTGCCAAATCCATTCAAAGACCCCCCCACCCCCCCCCCCCCCCCACCCCAATCTCTGCACATCTGCCATTCCCCGAAACACCCAAAGCTCCACCCCAAAAAAAAAAACATCAGTCCAATCGTTCCATTGCCCTGGCCCCTCCAGAACCTGCGAACCCTATTCGCACAAACCCGAGTAGAAAGAAGAACAGAAGCAGAAAAGAAGAAGACAGAGAAGAGAAGAAGGGTAGAAGAGGCGTACCGTGCACTGAGGACGACTGCCGCCATCAACTTCGTCGTTGCATCTTCTCAGTCGGACTCTAGGACCATCTCTGTCGCCACCATTGCAGCAGCAACACCAGCGCCTCGCACCACCCTTCGTTTCATCTTCGTGTAGCTGAGAAAGAACGAGAAAGGGAAGCCAAAACCCTTTTATTCTCTTTGGTTGCATCGAACCCGAGGGGCGACCCACATGCCTTTAGTTGGGTTGAGTTCGACCCAAGGGCCAGCAGTAGTAAAAAAAAAAAACTCCAGCAGTAGTAAAAAAAAAATTTTGCATACAAATATTTTCATCCAACAGTGGGCCCAAGTTCCTTCACGTCTTCAGCCGTTCATTTTCAAATATCCAGATCTACACATCAGGTCAATCAAAAAAAAAATTAAATTTGCATTAAACAAAATGCCTCCCAAGAAGCATGTAGAAGTGGAGTCTTCCTCCAATAATGATGATGATTTGAGGGGAATCGTTGCGGAATTATCGGTAACTGTTAATCAACTATCCGTAATGATGGTTCAAATGTAAGAGACTCTTACACGGATTGAAACCTGATTAACCCATGTGGAAAATAATCGGCGTGAGGATAATCATCGAGATGATGGAGGACATCGGAATCAACGAGATCCACATGCCGTCAATGTTGATCGTGATTTGGGTATTAAACTCGTGATTCCTGAATATGATGGAAAATTGAAACCAGATGAATTCATGGATTGTTTAGTGTGTGTTGAAAATATTTTTGCACACAAGCTAATGACGGATGGTCATAAGATTACACTAGTGGCAACTCGATTTCGCAATTATACTGCGATATCGTGGGTCAAGTTGCAAAGGAAGAGAAGAAACCAACAAATTGACCCCGTTGACATGTGGACCGAGATGAAAAATCTGTTGAAACAAAAATTCCTCGCTATCAATTACTCCAATGATCCGCGTTAAAGTTTTCAATATTTGAACAAGGATCTAAGACAATTGTTGAGTATTCTGAGGAGTTTATGACCATGCAACCTCGTTATGGTTTGAATGAAGATGAGGATATATTAGTTGACAGATACTTTAATGGGCTTACACTTGACATACAAGATATCCTCACATTCAAGCATTTTGATAATGTTGATGAGATTGTTCAACATGCTATTAAAGCTTAGAGGATTGCCAACCACCAAGCCAGAAAACTTAATGCATTTAAATGGGTTATGCAGAGGAAACCGAGTGATTCCTCGGAGAAAGTTTTCGCCAGGCCCGAAGGTCAAAATAGGATTAGATGCTTTAATTGTAAACAAGGGCATCGTGCAGCGGAATGTCCAAAACGCATCCACCTCATTGAGAATGAAAGTGATGTGAAAGATGCTCCAGATGATCCTAAAGAGAATGACACTGAGAAAGTGGAGAACATTATGCCCGAGGAGGGTCTTAAGTCTCTCATGGTCATTACTGACACTACCTCAACTATGAGAAGAAGTGGTTGCAAGAAAATAATTTCGCTCAAAAGGAACGGTCAATGGTCAAGAATGCTTGGTAGTCATTGATGGAGGAAGTTGTCAGAACATTATATCTCAAGGTCTTGTGGATCGATTACAGCTGAAAGTTCGGAAGCATCATCGTTCATATTTTGCTAGATGGTTAATGACAGGTGATGAAGTGCAAGTGCGGTATGCATATCCAGTTACCTTTTCCATTGGTGAAGATTATACAGATACAGTTTGGTATCATGTGGTACCCATGGATAGTTGTGATATCTTGTTGGGTCGCCTGTGGATGTATGACAAGAATGTCATTAATGGCATGCACAACAACACATACACATTCATGCATGGTGAAAAGCAAGTCACTCTCCATCCTATGAAGCTGGCACCACCAAAGAAAGGGTCAAGTTCTCATCTCATCAAGGAAGCACTTCAAGTGCACACTATCTACAAAAGCAACATCAAGAAGAAGAGTTGAGTTTGAGGTCGAACTCTTTTCCAACCTGAAGAATGATGCAGCAGCACTATCTATCCGTTGGGACAAGACTCGTGCTCAAATTGTGGGACCCAAGCAAGTTTAGGAATTCTTTATTAATTGTTATTAGTTTCTAATTTGTATTTAAGAAGTTGCATTTAGGATTAGTTTCTAATTTGGATAAGAATATTATTTGGTTTCCTAGTTTAATTAGGATTGATTTCTTAGCCTCTAAGTTTCTTTTATTAAATATATGACATTGTAGAGATTAATAATTTCAGAGATTTTGGAGTTAATAAAAATTTCCCTGCGTGGGTTTATTGTGGAGATTGTCTTCATTGAGTGATTGTTCCAGTGGGAACCCTAATTGTGCTCGGCACTTGCGATCGTATCCCTACGATTGCATCAAAGGATCTTCAGAACTTCAAATTCATGGATTCAAGAGGTATGCATTCCATATTTTCATGCTTAATCTAGACTAGCACAATAGGCATGGGTATGTCCATACAATGCAATTCAAATATTTACCCATACAATGCAAGTCAAATATTTGTGCATGGCAATGAGTTTTTAGAGAGAAAAAAAAAATGACTGTACCTATTTTCAGAATTGATCAGAGTAGGGAGAGTAGAAAGGGAATATGAGAAGTGAGGTAAAAAAAATTATAGGTAGAAATGGAATAGGAGATGTGGGCAAAAAGGTAATTTTGCAGGAAAAAGAAGAGACAAAAAGAAAAAGTAATGGGTAGTTATAAGAAGTGAGAGGTTAACTTCCAGTTTCGAGTGGTCAAAATTATAGTGGAAAGGCTTGGCTTTAATATAATATAATTGTTTACTCACCTGTGGCAGGTTCTAATTGGCTTCTTCCCTTAATGAATTTTGTTTTGCATCAAATCTTAGCAACCATGGTTCAAAGTAGTAGCTGCTACGTAGCGTAGTGGCCACATTATTGGCCATAGTGGTTGAGGCCGCTACACTATTTTGAAAATAATGGCGCTACGGTCTAAAACTTAGTAGAGCCAAGCAATTTTAATTTAAAACACCGTGTTTCCTATTTCTTCTCCTTAGCCTTTTCTAAAATTGTCTCTACCCTTACATGGTTCCAAATCACTAAACACACAGTATTGGTTGCTACACAAGATTTAAATTTTTTTGACCACTTAAAAAACTCACTCCACTACGGCATTACGAATCTTTGCAGCCATTACGCATTGCCCTCTACATAGGATTTATGTCACCGGCCACTACACTTACCGCAACCTTTAATTTGATCCTTGCTAGGAACCCTAGGCATTCCTCTAGTTTTCTTCTAGCTTTCTTCTTATGGCTTCAAGTAGAGAGAGAGAGAGAGAGAGAGAGAGAGAGAGTTGTGAGAAGGGGTCGTGTGGTGTATTTATGGGATAGAGAATGAGTGGGTCGTGTAAGTTGTGAGAAGGGGACGTGTGGTTGATTTATGGGATTAGGGTGTTGCTTCTAAATGCAACTCCCTACTAACTTTAATGAAGACAAAACAAGACTTACATGGGTTGCCCAATCCTAAGACAGCCTCTTGCTCATCCATGCACTAATATTGGGTCACATATGGGCCCCACTTGTTACGCCACATTTCCATTAATACATGGGTTGCCCATTGTGAGCCTAGCCCCACACCTTGGAATCCATCGATCATTATTAATTATTAAGCTCAGGGGTGTAAATGCCTTGGTTGAATTTAATATATATTTGTTGATTTATTATTTAATTCTCATTCCTTTAATTTAATTCCAATTAAAATTTGATTTCTTTTTGAATTACACTAATTATTATTAGAATAATATAACAAACAATAAGTAAGTTTGGAAATTAGCATTTTCTGGGTTGGGTCCTTACATGATATGTTTGGATTGATTAGCTTTATATTTTCCATCACAAAGTCAAGTCAATTGAATCTAGTGTTTGCAAGGAGGTTCAAATCAGAGGAGAGTTCTATGAGTGCCCCATGATTTTTAGCATTGTGAATCCAAGTAATTGGTAAATTGTGTACAGCTGTCATCCTTAAGGCATGAATCAAGTTTAGCAGGTGAGTATTTATCCTTATATCCATACGAGGAGTTACAGGATTTTGTGGTAAACCTAACCGATGACTAAGAGTGCTATTATTAAGCTGTAGGTGACATTGTATAGCATATGTCCCCTTTGGATATTCTGTGAAGCACATATTGGTGCAGTTTATATCAGTAGTGTTGTTGATTGTGCAATTTATTTCTTGAAGCATATATGGGTGCAGTTTATATCAGCATTGCTGCTGATTGTGTATTTTATGCTATGGAGCTTCTGTCATAGATAATGTTGTGGTCTACCATATCAGAAGATCATGGGGTAAAATACACTAAGTGTGCCATATTGTATAAAATTTGTTAACAACTGTTGTAAAATACCCCAGTTTAGGGAATTCTAATTGCTATAAACAAGGAAGGGAAACTGTATATGAACTCTATGAAGAGAAGGAATCTCTCACATTGAGATCACTGGACTCACTAAAAAATTGTCTTCTTTGTGAACGAGTATACTTGAGAGAATTGATATGGTATCAGAGCCCATGAAAGTCTCTCTCTGATCATTCTGGTTCATGACTGGGTGTGTGGGAAGTGGGACACCAAGGAGCGCACCTATGATCATCAAGAATTTCATATCCTTCTTTGAGAAGTTTGCCTATGCTTCAAGGATTTTTTGGTCATTTTTGCTCCGTCTGAGATCGTAAACAATGATAATTATATTAATTCATGTCCTCGACCTCAAAAAGTGCAGTCATATCGTGGATCCCCATATCCATGTCCATACCTATATCCACATTAGATGACTAAATCTTCAGATACATATCAACATGTATTGATGTATCTGAAAACTTTTTATTCTACTTTCTTTTTCTTGGTCGGCAGCCATACTGGCTAGACACAAGTTTTATTGGCATTAGGGGAAGGTCTAAGGGTTGATTATGATGTCCTGATAATCATCCCCTTCAAATTATGATATTTATACACTTCAAGGTCGAAGTGATCTAACATATGAAAAACAGCATGATTCAATTTGATTGCAGATGTCACCCCAATTTGGCCCACAAACTCAGATCTGTGATCGGATCATCCACTAGCGCAATATACTCTTATCTTTGCATATTTTCAAAAGTTCTGTGAGAAGAATGATCCATTTTAATCTTTTCTCATCAAAAATTGTGTTTGATTATATAATTATCTGGTCTAAATGGTGGTTGCCTCCCTGAGACATTGAGGCTGTTAATCATCAATCTAATCGCCTGTTTATCCCACACGTGATAGTCATGAATAATATCATACTAGTGTTTAGATAGTTTGATTTTTTTATTTATTCAAGGTTGGTCCAAGGGTTATTATAACAAGAGAATTCCTTCATACATAGTATAAATATATGGTCTAAAAGTTCAGACTTCTGACAGCATATCTCAAGACATCCTGCTAAAACCATGCTTGGCCCAGTACCATTGGGAGGAGTTGTTGGGAAAAAAAAATTTGATTTAAAAAAAAAATGATTAGGTTTTAGTTATTTAGCATTCCTGTGGAAACTATATTAGGTAGCTATTATTTTCTCTGTTCTTTCCACTGTGATAATCTTTACCTGTCAGGGATGATGGTGGAGCTCAGCACACCCCCATTCTCTAAAAATGGATTCCCCAAACCTGCTTTCTGTTTCTATTCGCTCAGGTCCACTATTGATCTGACGTACTCCCATATCCCCATTGTAGTTTCTTGGGGGTGGTTGGGGTTCTTAGCTAAGTTATGCTCAGTCCTTTTGGTTTTAAAATGTAAAATGGTACAATTATTTGGTAACCACTAGATTTTGTCTGTTTCAGGTCTGCTGCATCTGCTTGGCAAAATATGTGGATAATGATGAACTTCGGGAGCTCCCCTGCACTCATTTCTTCCACATGGCATGTGTGGACAAGTGGCTGAAGATAAATGCATCATGCCCTCTGTGCAAATCTGAGGTTGGTTAGGCTGCTATTTGTCTCTCGTCAGAATTCCATCTAATTCCAGTGTCTGCGGAAGATGACAAGTGGGGCCACACAGCATGTGCTTATGGGATCATCATTTTATTTGTCCAGAGATCTGACTATAAGCAATATGAATCAATGCAACTACCCTGACATAATACCCTAAGAAGTACCAGTGCCACTGGATTCCAGATAACTGACATTGGTTTTAGACAGGTATACCTCAGTTCAGTCCACGTAAAACCTACATGGTTTAGATACTATGAAATTCTAGTAGAGATATGTAGATGACAGAGAAGTTAGTACAGATTAATGAATCTCATTTGCTTAGCAAGCTGTATGAATGAGTTGGATTTGAGCAGTTTGTCTGGGTTTAGACTGTGTGACTGTGTGATCTGGTCACCGTTTTATAACCACCTCGGTAATTGCTGTCGAAGAAGATTATATCATGTAAGCTTCTTGTGTTACTCGTGTTTTCCAAGTGAATCTTATGCTTTGTTTGATTGCTATAAAGCAATTACACTCTCTTTGGTTCTCCAAGTGTGTCAGCTGGCAGCCAGCCTTTTGAAAGAAATCTGATAAACTGCTTACTCTGAGACGCACTCTATGCCAATGTGCATGCGACAGTCAGGCTGATTTGGTTCGGCCTAAACCATGTATGAAAATCACGCTGATGAGAGCCGGAGCTGGGCACCCTTCAGTGAGGACTGAATGGTTTTATGGTTCGTATGTTGGTGTAAGGCTTCACAAAATTTAGGGATTAATTAAGGGGAACTTACATGTAACTTCCTTGGTACCCTTGTTTATTCATTTCTCTTCAGCATTCAAACCTATTTTCCCACAACTAAGATGCCCTTACCTTATAGTCGTTTGCGGAAACTTGGTGTTTGGTTACAATAACGCAAATTACCATTGTTGTCTATTATGAATCAACTGAAGGTGCCATCTAGCAGGGGTGGAAAAAACAGAGAGAATTAGAGTTGTCTTGGTATTCATAACATCGTTCAAACTCCGATAGTTATTTAACCTTGTTAAACATAACTGATGGTTACATCTAGGAGGATTACTCGATCAACGGGTGTCGAAGTATTTTGAGGGGAGTATAGGAGTTTGTATGTAAATATTGGAGAAGGCAGGGGTTATATGTAAATTTTCAGAAAAGTTCTTCCATTGCCAAGGAGGAAGATAGGTTAGGACCTAACTGTAGGATGACCCGAACTTAAAATTACTGATATGTACCCTACACGAACATGGAACAGAAAAGGGTCCAGTATGACTAAAATGAGAGCTCTCAGACCAGGACTTGATTGATCCCAAATGTGCGCATACTTGTATGCTACAAACACAAACCCTTACCTCACCTCATCCTTATTGTCATGCTTAAAGAGGGCCTCATACTCATATGAAAGATCTCCTCTGTGTGTAATTTGGAGTGGGCCGTGGGGCTGCTGATCTCCAGCTGATTGGATTTCTCAAGATTTTCCTTTTCTGCATTCTTCATGGATCTCAGTTCCGTTTGTTTCTCCATCAACCCGGTGAAACATTTCTCCTGCTTATTGGTAATTCGTGTGCTAAAATGGTGACACTTATCATGAAGAAACCGTTGAGAATATGTGTCGAACCGTGTGGAGCCCATCTGGCCCCCACATACCAATATCTCCCACCTGAACTACAGCCCGAGCCACATCAAAGTTTTACTTCCACAATTTGCGGATTCAACCATTGATGATTAGTAAATATATATCCCGTTGTATCATGATTTTATCCTTTACAAACAAACAATAAATCATGAGATTTTTTCGCCTTTTGCGGGATACGGTACTCGCCATGAATTTTACACAATTTTAAAACGTAGGCCTCCACACAGATAATAATAAGATTTTGCCCTTTGAACTTTTCTCCATACACTAGCCTTCATATCTTTAGTGCGAACATTACTGCTGCCCACTCCAGGTGATAGGTTGCATACTTTCACTCGTGTTCCTTCAATTGCCTTGAGTCGTAAGCGACAACATTCCCATCTTGTATCAGTTTAGCCGCATATGTAAAGATCACAAATCCTCCATTTCTAGTAATTAAAGTAAGGATTGGGGCTGTAGTCAACTGCTTTTTCAGCTCTTGGAAGTTGGCTTTGCATTCTTTGGTCCATACAAAGGATACATTCTTCCTCATGAGCTTGGTCAACGGCGCAACAATCATAAGAAAAAAAAACCTTGCACAAACCTGTGATAGTATTGCGCATCTCCGACACATTCCTAGGGCTTTCCCACTTTACTACGGCTTCGATCTTCAAGGGTCCATTGATAGCCCATTTTTAGAGAATATGTGCAGTAGAAAAGCTACTTGCTCTAACTAAAAATCACACTCGTTTAGCTTTACACACAATTGATTGTCTCTTAAGAGCTCTAAAGATGCTCTTAAGTATTGTTCACGCTCTTCTTTAGACTTGGAATACACCAATATGTCATCCATAAGCACAACGGTAAAATTGACCAGGTATTGCGTGAAGATCTGATTCATCAATGCCACGAAGACTCCAGGCGCGTTAGTCAAATCAAAAGGCATCACCGGGAAATTGTAGTGCCCATATCTTGTTCTGAAAGTTGTTTTCGACATATATTGCTCACTGATTGTTAACTGATTGTAGCGTGGCCTTAGATCTGTCTTAGAAAAGTGCATTATGCCTTGTAATTGGTTGGAAATTCATTAATTCTAAACAGAGTGTACTTGTTCTTGATCGTTACTTGATTCAAGTGCCTGTAATCTATACGCATTCGCAACGATTCACCCTTTTTAATGAAAAGAATCGGTGCTCCCTACGGCAAAATGATCAACAGCCCCAAGTGCGAGATCGCAATGTAGTGATAACCCGACGAGTCCGAGGTTGATCCATGGGGAGCAAAAAAGAAATAATGAACTCATACCTGTCCTATGAAATATCGAAAACTCGCCAAAATAAAATCTATACAAACCATTCTAATATATTGAAATATAAATTAAATTACACCAGTTATAGTCTATTAAAGAAACCTAAGCTAAGAATCCTAAACTAATAAATTGCATCAACATAAGAAGAGTTAGAAAAAGGAATTGTATAAAAAACATATCAGAAAATCAGTAATTAAATAAATAAAAATCAGAATGTGAATCATTAGTTCAAGAGTTCAGATCAGTTCTTTTTATATTAAAAATACGTACGGTATCAATTCAAGTTCCTCCCGTTAGGATGAGCCAAGGCGTGTGTTTAAATTGTTAATTGATGAGAGATTTCACACGACTCAAGGCTAATCAAGTATTTTCATTACTATAAGCCCCTAAGCATTTTCTATATCCAGAAAAAATTACGAATTCCAGAAACATTAGATAATGAAAAAAGTAAACTAAAAATAAGAACAACACACCTTTTACTGAAATCAGCTGTCCATAGATTTAATCAAAGATGCAACTTTCCATCTTCTTGAATTACAATAATGAGATCACCCCTCCATCTTCATCTTCTACTTTTAAAACAACTAAATTTAAGCTTCACGAGAAGAAAAAAGAAAAGAGAGGTGGCAAGAAATTGGGAAGAGAGAGAGAGAGAGAGAGAGAGAGAGAGAGAGAGGGAGGGAGAGAGATAGAGAGAGAGTGAGTGAGTGTGGGACGTATGGGGTCTTTGGGATGAGATGGTATGGACGTGCAACCCCTTGGACTCCCTTTTATTATATCTTAAATTTCTTGCTTTGCAAGAATTTGGATTTGGGAAGGTTCCTTTTTTGTGTTCTAAGTTGTAGTGTTTTTAGGGAATGTCTTTGAAAATTTGAATTTGCTTCTCTCTTTGGTTCTTTGACTAACTCCTTCTAATTTTAGGACTCTTCCTTGTTTGCAAATCTCCACACTTGGGCCCACATGATTTCTCAGAAAATCCCTAAAATCTAAGTTTTTAAAACATGGCAATGAAGGTGGGACCCATTTGGGCGTTAAACTCTTTCGACTTACTATGGTTTGTTCTGAATTTGTTGATGCCTTGATTGTTATTGATGGGGTCCAGGTGATTGGAACTGGGGCCAAGCTTGTTATTGCTGAGGCCTTATTTATTGTGGTTGGTTTTAGGGAAATTGCTACTGCTATGGTACCGCTGGCTTGAACCACCTTAGGGTTGTTGGGTTGATTGGTGGTCTTGCAAGTTGTTGCTCCTGTTGGAGAACTTGAGCTACCGGCATCTGATCGTTAGGACAGTCTCTGACCTTATGCTCGAAAGAGCCGCACTAAAAGCAAGCTCCACTTTGGCAACGAAATTGGGTTGTCTCATGTGCTATGCCGTAGTGGCCATAAACGGGCGTCCTCCTGGCATTCTACTGATGGTTAGTCTCATGTTACATTGATTTTGTAGTAGTTGTTGTTGGTGGTGCTGTTGCTGGCCCTAGCCTTGATTAACGTTCCTTCCGACTGGCTGATTGTTCTATTGTCTCTTCTCTTTCAGCTTTTTGACAAATCTGTTATCTTTTGTTTCTTCCCAGTAACCTCTCTCAACTACTTCATCAAACGTTGTTGGACATATGGAGGTGATCCTTAGTGGTGTCCCGCCCCGAAACATGGCTCCTGCAGCGGTCTGATCTCGGGAAGCGTGATTTTGGGATTAAATAATAATTGTCCTCCCAAGATCTGCGTGTATGAGGATATCGAAATTCCAAAACAACCTGAATATTTTGCGGAAGCTTACGTGGGGTTGCGACTTGAAGCCCGTGGCCATCCGATTCTGTGTCGCACTCAACCGCTAACATATAGCCATTAAATCAAGGCTCATAATCAGACTGGAACAAATCAAAACCATAAAATGTTGAGCTAATAGTAACAGGACAATTCATTTCCTACATATGCTCAAGTTACAAATTATAAAAGCATATTCAGGAAAGTCCCAAAGAAAAAGGCTAATAAAAACCATCAAAGATAACTAACTAAACAAAATACTACCCCCAAATTATGTGACGAACTCTGGTGCCAAACACGACGCCTAAATGACATCGTCGGCAAAACAAACCTGCCAAAATGCAGGCTCCAAAGCCATTGCACGCACTCCAATTTGAAACGAAGGACCTGCTACCTAGAGCACCAAAAGTGACGTATCAGACACGACGGTCTGGAAGGCGAATAATACAGATAAGAACAGGGTAAATTTATATAAGAATCACTTTTCAATAGTAAAGTACATTTGAAATTTAAAGAAATCTAATAATGAAGTAGCAATAGTTAAATACCGAAATCATTTGTGTGAAATAGAAAACATGCCGAATTAAACTAATAAAATAGACAAATCGGATAAAACAGATGGCAACCACATTGAGCTATAGTCTCCTATTACCGAAGTAGTGAGAGCAATCAAAGTATAACCGTCGCCATATGAAATAGCCAAAATAAACATATAATATATATATATAACCCAATATAGATGGGTATCAAACGGAATCCGCCACGGAACAGATGTTGGAAGTGGGTAGGCCTCGTGGATAGATTTTCAAAACTTTTGACTCACTTGACTCAGGGATCAAGTATCCATAAGGCCATGAAACCAAATCCAGGATCCAAAACTCAATCTCATCAACCATGATCAGCAATAACCTCTATCTAAAAGATAGAAACAGCACCTAACAAGCAACCACGAAATTCTACAACATACAAGGAGTAGATTATACCAACGGAGCTCGGTTGTGCTCTAATGGAGGAGTTGATTTCTTTCTTTGAGAAACTCTTTCGCAAACCAAATCAGAACCTCCAAAACCTCTTAGCCTTCCACGCTATGACCCGTATCAGATCTCTTTTCTCAAAGAAGATGGTGGGATCTCTAAGAGAAAAAACCAACTAGAAACTCAAGGGAAACCAGAAGAGAAACTAGAAGAAGGAGAGAGAGAGAGAGAGAGAGAGAGAGAGAGAGAGAGAGAGAGATGTGCAACTCTTGCACAAAGGGAGGCTTGGGTGTGGTGTCGCGACTCCGGACCGAGGTCCCCGAGCCCGGGCCCGCGACGCGACATGTGGTGAAGGTGTTGTCAACCAAACAACCAATTATCAATTACGATTAACCCACAGGTTTCTGCGGTGAGGAGTCCCAAAACACACTTGGAATTAGTTTCACTCGAACTATGATTTGCGGAAGCGTGCAAGGAATCTTATCTTTTCCAATACATGTGACATCACATCCACGTACATAATTAAATCATTATCAATACAATAATCAGAGGAGGAAACATAACATGGCATTACCATAAGTTAACTTTCAAGTTTCCAAAGGAACAAAAGTAAGTTAAGTTAGGTTTACATATCCCCAAAGTTTGAAAAAGGGCCAACAAAGGCCATACAACCCAAAATAACAAAACAAAATATTCCCATCCACATGTGTCGTACTCAAGACCCCACCCGACGTCTAGAGGACGTCGTCGGGTTGCCACTCTCGGGCTAGGGGTGGCTCAAAAGCCTCCTCCGGGCGCTCCTCAAGGGCAACGGCGCCTGCATCTAAACACCAAAGCAAAATGGTCAGACACGACGGTCTGGCAGGTGATCAATTTAGACATATTATAATTCAATTAAAATCTGAAATAACAATACTTAAAACATGACATGAGATCTGAACAAAACATATTTAAAGTATAAAGCAAGACTAGCATGATTTCAAGAAAACAGCATGATTCATTAACCCACATTGAGCTCATCCTTTCTCCGTCATACTTGATGACAAGAGCAAACAAAACGAGACAAAACGAAACGAAACAAAACGAAAGCCCGAGTCACACAAGGTGAGCGGGAAAACCGGCCGCGGAACCGGACAAAACAAGAATGTGTACAATTACACGACTAATCTACAGATTGTCTTTATGCTTAAGGACCCCCTAACTAGTGGATCAGACTAAGAGGGTAGTCCAAGCTCAGCGGTATTTAATGATATTCATGTATGCACAAAACACGTCGACACTTATACAAAACTTATCGAAAACAAGGGAAAACACTTATCAAAACAATGCAAAGCGAAGCTAACAACAGTAGATTGTAAAGTGTTCCCCAACATGGTTCTTGAACAATTCAAAACAAAACTTATACTTGTACAAAACAAAGCAAGTGCTAGAAAACAAAATTCGATGTATCAAATCATGACCCCAAGCGAAACTTGTCAAGCATACGATAAGACCTTTCATTTGATATTCATGTGGTTGAGACCCGAATGTCTTAATGAGAGAGATTGGTGTTTCAGAAGGTAACAAGACATTTTGAGCCTCAAGCACACAAACTCCAGCTTGAAAGTTCCTAATCATATTCAGGTTTTTAATCCCAATAAAATCCCACAAACAAAACTACTTTTGAAAACTCGGTCAGCTCTCGGTTACTTGTCGGCTAGCAGAATAGGCGAGTGTCGGTTAACCATCAGCTAACCGACGGCTGACTGTCAGATTTCTTGACAGAAAATCACCATTCTTGAAATGGAACCGAACTTCCCTCAGTTGGCTGTCGGTCGACCGAGGTTGAGCTCGTCGGTTGGCCAACAGCTGACCGACGATTCCCTGTCACAAAACACGTTTCTGTAAATGGAACCTAACTGAACTCGATTGGCTGTCGATTGACCGAAGTGGACCTGTCGGCTAACCGACAGCTAACCGCCAGCTAACCGACTGTGCACTACCGCCCAGTTCAAGTCAGAATTCCAGTTCTTCTTCCTACACACTTCTTTCCATTCCACTTCCTTTCTTTCTTGGTCAAATCCTTGTACATCCCCTGAGCCTCCATGCTCTCCTAGGGGCCATTTCCATTCCAAATTCAACAACCAATATATCCATTCATTTCACAATACATTCCACCATTTCTTCATCCATTTGCAAAACATTTAAAACAAGATAAAAATTACTTGAATGGAATGAACACCATTAAGATAAAATTACAAGCATATGCATTTCAAACTAAAACAAGAGTTCAACTCACAACACATGTTTGAATGAATACATTGCTCAACAAAATTTTTGAGAAAGTACCAAACTATTGAAAATAAACCATTCAACCATTGCATGCATCAAGAAAACTAAGTTGATCACTTGCCTTCACCAATAGCTAAGCTCAAAAATCTCTCAAGATCCTATCCAAAGAAGAGCCACGGAATCTACACAAAAACCCCAAGAAAACCATTCCAAAAATCATCATTTTGGGCAAACAGAACCCCCATTTCGAAAATGAGTTTGCATGCTAGAGAAAGGAGTTTCTAAGGAGCTCAAAAAACCAAAATGAAAGGAAGAAGAAGATCCTTATACCTGGAGCTGGCTAAACAAGGATCAAGGAAGAAAATGGTGGTTTCCTCTGACAAGAATCTCCGAGAAAATGGTACTAATTGAAAGCTCAAGTTGAGAGGAAGAAGATGATGGTCTAAGATTTCCATTTGGAAGTCTCTAACTATGGCATGCAAAAGGAAGTGAAGAGGGAGAAGAGAAGTTCTTCTCAACTGGTTCAGTAGAAAAGTTGCAGGAAATGGGCTCTAAAACGTGAGTGAGAATGGGGGAGAGATGACTTAAGTCAAATGGGTCCTTGTGGGCCCCATGAGCTCAAAACTTGCAAAGGTCTAAACACTGGATTGCGGGCCCCGGATGAAAACGACGAAGAAGACAAAATCGATCACCAAAAAATCTAGTTTTCAAAAAGTATAAATTTGGCATAGTTTCGCGATTTCGAAATTTGGGTCCAGATTTGGTGTGAAATGACTGTTTTACCCTTTTGGCCAAAACTTGGATTTTTAGTCTTAAACAAAAACAGATTGAACCCAAAAGTTAAACAATAAAATAAAACCATTCATACGAGGTCGAAATCACGATTAAGATCAGAAAACTAAAATTTCCTCCCAAGCTTACACGTACACTCAAGGCACCGCTGAGTGTGACTGAATAGCATAAAACACTCTCAAAATTTCCCCAAAGCTAATTCCAGACTAAATCGGACCAATTTCTAACCCACGAACACTAAACCCACATTATAACTAAACACGCACTTAGTTAACACTAATCGCGCTAATCCTGGGTTGGGGTTTGACGTGTGGATTCCAAGAGGGATTATTTTGCATGGACGTCCGGCCCTCCTTTACTCTCATATTTATAGCCTAAGCAACCTCCTCTTTATTTCTTATTTGAAATCCCACTTCCATAATAATTAATAACTTACTCTTCCTACTATTACCACTATTAGAAGTCTCACTTCAAATAGAAATAGTAAGTTTCTAATTCCTTTCCTTTTGAGTTCAAATAGACTTAGTAATGATCCAATCTTGGGCTAGCGTGGGGACCACTAGGGATTCCATAGAAAGCTGGCTCCAACTGGGACACCGCGACCCCACATCTCATGTGCAATCCAGGCCCACAGTTAATTGCAAATAACTCCACTATATAAATGTAATTGAACTCAAGTCTTAGGAATAAATTACATGAAGACCCTAAACTTTCCTATCACCACAAATAGGCCCCTCCATCAATATCCATGGATCAATTGGATAAACTGTCCCACCAATTTAGATCCATATCTTATTATCCTTGAGACCCAATTTATCACAGTGGTCGTTAGTACCATCCAATTAACTCTTAATTGAGATGGGTGTACACTTACCAATGATAAATCCATTAATTGACACTAGGGGATAACAAAGATAGATTCCATCATGACCATTAAATGTTATCACAGTCCCACTACCACATACCCAAGACATCGAGGTGTTGACCTACAGTTTGCCTCACTCATTGGTGACTCAAAGCAAATGAATAGATAGAAACTTGAGTTCATCAATGTCTCAGGATTGAGAACCTATTGCTAGAGAATTATGAGAGCATACCTTAAAGTAAAGACAGTGTTCATAAGGTGCTTCTCATGGTCTTTCAATACATCCAATGTATCAACACTATGATCCAGAATCTTACATTCTGCTGATCAAGATAAATCACACTATCTCTTAGTAATCAAAGTACTGCAACCTTGTCAGAATAGATGTCCAGTCTCATCACTGGTTGTGGAGATATTTAAGTATAAGATTTGCTATACACGTCTCCCGTATGTGGATCTCATCTATACACATGTATTGCATCTAGTATACTCATGGACTCCCGGTTCATCTCATGAACCATCATGTCATTCGTATTGGTTATGTGCAAATAAGTAATAAAACACCATTCATCTCATGAAAGGAAAGCAAGAATACATTGATCAATAAAGAAATTGATCAATTTATTTCATCAATCTAACGGATTGAGACCATAACACTAACAACGGATAGTAAACAAACAGAGTTTACAAGCTGCAGTTGGTGAAATAATTAAGGATCCCATGCCGGATGATCAGACCGACCCGGCGACCCAAGCTGAGTGGTACCGACCAAAAATCCATGGAAACACTTACAAATTTACAAACCATATTCCGACTTGATAACGAACTACTCTACAAACTGAATAAATCATATGCACAAAAGCAAACATAACAAGTAGCCCTTTCAAGACACATATAAGGTGGTGAGCCACATAAAATCCATACTTGACACTAGGTCAAATCCTTTTTAAAACCAAACATTTACAAACCAATACCTTTACGAATCAAAGCCTTTACAAATCAAAACTTTTGCAAACCAATACCCTTACGGATCAAAAGCTTTGCAAACCAATACCTTTATGAATCAAAACCTTTTTAAAGATTTCCACAATCATGTTTACTGGTCGAGAATTACAATAATTCATGATCCCAAGTGGCTTTTGTAGTTAAACACGTAAAACCAAGAATTTGGAACTAAAATAGTTACATGTCGGGGGTTAAAGAATCAATTGGAAATTTCCCAAAACATGCACCCCATGGATGCGATGAGACCACACCATTTGACTCCACGTGCACTTAGGGCCCAAATGTCGAGTTTTCGTATCAATTGGTGCCCCCGAAATTAGATGACATTCCAAGTCACCGAGTGCACCTCATCAAGTTAATGGATCTTGTTGTGTCCCAAGATTGGTCCCCACATGGGTCCCTTTCTTTCATCAAACTAGGGTCAATAGGCAAGGTTTTTAGGTTCAATGGGTCCTATCCAAGATTACAGTAGGATCACCTAGGTACAAAGTGGGCAACATGAGTTATGGGGCTAGATTCATTGGTACAAGTATCCCCTTTCTTTCCCAACATCCAATCATTTGATGGTATGGACCATTGAATTATATGCTTCGAGAGCTTTCCAATGGTATATAGATCTCTGAAATCCGACGTTTGGATCAAAAGCTATGACCGTTTAAAATGAGCAAACTCGTGTCCAGCGGGCCATCTCACTATAGCGAGCCCTATAGTGAGATAGCTTGCTGCCTAGGGCAGAAACTATTCTCGCTATAGCGAAAGCGAGCAGAGCTGCTAGCTGTTACTTCGGCTGAAGTAGGATTTCCTGCTCCTTCCCACTATTTTCTCTCCCATTCTGCTGGCCCCATTCCAATACATTTCAAGTATAAACTAAGGCCTCCAATGCCCCTTTCCAAACCACACTTACTTCCTCCAAGATCACCACTATTCATTTTACAAACCAACCTCCAAACACAAGCCATATTTTCAACCCATTTGCAACAAAACTGATGGACCCGGCTTCCCTTCGGTCCCAGGACTACGGGGGTCAGCGGACCTGGGAGTTCGTGGGGTCCCGACCCTTATGTGCCCCGGGGGGTAGAGAAAAGCGAGCATCAACATTTTTTGTATACGGGTATGCCAGATTTTCTATTCTACTTGGAATTTAGAAGTGGTGGTCCGGAGATTCACCTTCACAAGTAGAAAAGGAAATCAACTTTTTTTTAGTTTTTCATTGCACATATATTTAAGAAAAGAGACATGATTTTTTGAATGTAGTAAGAGGCGATTTCATTTTGTTCTCCCGTGAAAGGCGATGTTTGCCGTAAAAGGCGATTTTTCTCATAAAAGGCAATTTACAATTCTCATTAATAATGAAAGACAAGAGTTAAGATTTTTTGTCTCTTTAGTAAAATACAAAATACAACGAAAAGCAAGAAAAGGAAATCTAACTTCTCAGTTGATTATGGGGACTCGTTCAAATTGATGGTCGCAAGTCATCTATGGACTTCGCCATCATCTTTCAGATGAGAATAGAGGATGCTTTGATTTTCTTGGCATGGCTTTAACCTCATATTTTTAAAGGATAAAGAAAGAATAGGTCCTATATCCAATAAAAAACTGAGTAGAAGAGCTGAAAAGCCACGTCTGAGCCATGTGGATAGAAGGAAAGGGTTTTGGCACACCCCCCCCCCCCCCCCCCCCAAGGGACTTTGGTCACCTTGTGGTGTTTGTTGCAAAGTCTCTTCGACGAAGGAGAGATTGTTACAGCAACTTTTGCAGAAGTTTGTTGATTTTCTAGATTTTTTCCCGGGCTTGATTTCTGAGTTCCGATTTCGTTCTTCTTGGAATGACCCTTCTTTTATAGGCTTTTGGTGGCCATTAGGAGGGTTTATTGTTAGTTTTATGGTCTCAATCCATTAAGATTGATGTAATAAATTGATTAATTTCTTTATTTATCAATATATTCATGTTTTCCTTTCATAAGATGAATGGTGTTTTATTACTTTAATGCACATAACCAATACAAATGACATACTGGCTCATGAGATGAACCAGAGTCCACAAGTATATTAGATGTAACACATGTGTGTAGATGAGATCCACATACATGAGACATGTGT
Organism: Persea americana; assembly: GCA_029852735.1. Lineage (NCBI taxonomy): Eukaryota > Viridiplantae > Streptophyta > Magnoliopsida > Laurales > Lauraceae > Persea > Persea americana. The sequence continues at coordinate 59,796,203 of CM056810.1, forward strand.
CACAAATCTTATACTTAAATTGATTCACAACCAATGATGAGATTGAGCATCTCATCTGACAAGGTTGCAGTATTATGATCACTATGAGATAATGTGATCTGTCTCGATCATGGGAATGAAAGATTCTAGATTATTATACTGGTACATTGGATGTATTGAACGACCATGAGAAGCACCTCAAGAACACTGTCTTTACTTTAAGGTCTGCTCTCATAATTCCCTAGCAATAGGCTCTCAATCCTGAGACATCTATGAACTCAAGTTTCTATCTGTTCATTTGCTTTGAGTCACTAATGAATGAGGCCATCTGTAGGTCAACACCTCGGTGTCTTGGGTAAGTGGTTATAGAACTGTGGGAACATTTAATGGTCAAGATGGAATCTATCTCTATTATCCTATTGTGCCAATTAATGGATTTATCATTGATAAGTGTACACCCATCTCAATTAAGAGTTAATTAGACGGTACTAATGATTGCTATAATTAATTGGGTTTCAAGGATAATAAGATATGGATCCAAATTGGTGGGACAATCTGTCCAATTGATCCATGGATAATGATAGAAGGGCCTACTTGTAGTAATAGGGAAGATTAGGGTCTTCATGTAATTTATTCCTAAGACTGGAGTTCAATTGCATTTATTTAGTAGAGTTATTTGCAATTAACTGCGGGCCCGGATTGCACATGAGATGTGGGGTTGCGGTGTCCCAGTTGGAGCCAGCTTTCTATGGAATCCCTAATGGTCCCTACGCTGGCCCAAAATTGGATCTTTACTAATTCTATTTGAACTAAAAAAGGAAAGCTACTATTTCTATTTGAAGTGAGACTTTTAATAGTGGTAATAGTGGAACAAAGGGTTACTAATTAATATAGAAGTTGGACTTCTAATCTTAATGAAAGAGGGGAATTAAAAAACTATAAAAGGAAGATGAGGGAGCCCTTTTAGACGTCCATACTTCCATCCCATTGGAATTGACGCCCACTCCTTGGCTTTGTGCAAGAGTTGCACTTCTTCCTCCTTCCCTTGTCTCTTCTAGTTCCCTACTACTTTCCTTAGAGATTGTAGTTAGTTTTTCTCTTAGAGAATCCACCATCTCTCTTGAGGAAAGAGATCTGAAGCGGGTTATAGCGTGGAAGATGATTGGGCATTGGAGATTCTGATTTTGGAAGAGTAGAAGAGGGGAGGGATGTTTCCCTAGCCAACACACGATCAACCCTAAGAATGCATTTGAGGTGGGTAGTAGCTCTCAACCTCTTGATACCTATTTTGAGCAAGTGAAAATGGTTGTCACGTTGAGGAATGGGCGTGAGGTTGAGACTAGGCCTGAGGAGCCTAAGAAGGATGAGAGAGAGTCTATAACCAGTCCCAAAGGTTCTGGGGCTAAAAGGGTTTCTAAGGGAAAGGAGGTCACCCCTCCCAGTTCTTCACCTGTCTCGGATGTGGCACCCACATATGTGCCTAAAGTCCCTTTTCCCACTTGTCTTGAAACACCCTCTCCTTTTACTGAAAAGGAAGCAACCATGGATGATGTGTTAGAGGTGTTCAAGCAAGTGAAGATCAACCTACCCTTGATGGATGCTATCAAACAAGTCCCTTCGCATGCTAAATCTCTGAAAGATTTGTGCACTCAGAAGCGCAAATCTAAATCTCATGTGCCCAAGAACGTTTTGCTTACCGAGCAGGTGAGCTCGATTATCCATAATGACACTTTTCCCAAGCTGAAAGATTCTAGCACTCCAACCATTACTTGTAGGATTGGGAGTCACATCATTGATTATGCATTGTTGGATCCTGGAGCAAGTATCAATCTCTTGCCTTACTCGATGTATGAGCAGATTGGGCTGGGGGAATCGAAGCCCACTCAGGTTATCTTGCAACTTACTGATAGGTCTATTAGAGTGCCCCGGGGCATAATTGAGGATGTTATGGTCAAGGTCGACAAGTTCTGTTTTCTTGTCGATTTCATTATCCTTGGCACTGAACCGGTGCAAAACTTGAGGAAACAAACTCCTGTCATTCTTGGCGGGTCCTTTTTGGCCACAGCCAATACAAACATCAATTGTCACACCAGAGTTATGGATGTTTCCTTTAGTAACATGAAAGTGAGGCTGAATGCTTTTAGAGCCTCTCATCAAGCGCCAAACAAGGATGACTGCTTTGTAGTTGATGTTTTGATAAGCTCGTGGAAGAAGCTCTTCAACCCGAGGAGACCTTGCCAGTTATCATTGCTTCTGATCTGTCCGACGATCACGAAAGTCAAATCCTAGATGTGTTGCAAGAGCACAAGAGTGCAATCGGCTAGTCAGTGGCCGATTTGAAAGGTATTGATCGCTCCATCTGTATACACCGCATTCATTGCAAAGATGATTCTCAACATTCTTAGGGAATGCAAAGGCGTTTAACTCCTAACATGATGGGGGCGGACATGAAGGAAGTGTTGAGTCATGTCTTTTTACAGGTTTGGATTGTGCTTCATAGGTTTTCTTTGTTTTGTTTGTCTTGCTTGCTGCTAATATTTCGCATGCACTTTGGTTCGAGTTGGGAGGCGTCCTCCTCGTTTTCCTCCATTCCACCTTATGTTAAGCGGTACCCAAGTTATATCCCTCCTTTTCCTTTATTTTCCTTGTCCTTTATATCTTAATGCTTCACATTGTGGACAATGTTAGGTTAAGTTGAGGTGTGGGGTATTAACCATTAGGTTGGTCATAGTAGTTTTAGTTCTTTTCCTTTAGTTTTTTTTTAATTTTTTTTTACTATTTTTTTCAGTTTTTCGGGGGATTTCTAAAAGGATTTTTATAAAATGAAGACACCTTGAATTTTAAAACTTTTATTATGAGAGCAAAAGGAGAAAAATGGTTCACTATCTTGTTTTAGGAAATAGTTTTTGAGAAATTGTTGAATTGTTGATGCCTCACTTGACACATGTAATATAAAAAATTTTAAATGTGAAGCCATGATTTTCTGTACTTGTGATAGATTTTCTGTACTTGCGATAACTTCATAACAAATATGATGGAAAACCGACCCTTGGTCATACAGTGTCCTGGTTCAACTGAGTGGATTTATCTACAAATCGGTGAATTAATTCGGGCATATGGAAAGGGTTGCTTATTGTTGGGGACTGTATTAAAAAAAAACACTAAAATAGTGTTGTTGCAGCCTTTGGAAAAATAAAAGTGTGAAAGCCACCATAGCTGCCTTGACAGGAAGTCTGTTCTTCTTTACTAAGGTTAGGTGGCCCAGAATTTTGAAAAAAAAAAAAAAGAATGAGATTTGCTTTCATGGAAACTTGTAGTGGATCGTTTGATGCTCTCATGCTTCTATATACACACATTTTTCGCCGTGCACGATCAATTCAACATGATTTTGAGGATTTTTGACCAACAGATAGGATGTGTGAATAGAATTTGAGATGTGTCTTGAAAACTTCATAATCAGGATTATCTGGTGGTCGTGAATATTATTTTGGAAAAGACTCCCTTGCTTTTGTGTGTTTTCTTGAGTTATAGGAATTTTGTGGGTTCATTCACTGTAAAACCTCATAAGACTATAACTCGTCCTCTAGGGGGAACTTAGAGGTGTAAAGGTTGCATATGCTAAGTGCAGTCGTGCTCCCTACAAAAGTTGCCTTAGTTTAGTCTCTTATTTTGCTTTAGCTTTGCTTGAGGTCTGGCAAAGTGTAAGTTGGCGGGTGTGATGAGAGCCTAAATATACATTTAATGCCCCTCAATGATGACTTTGTTACACCTTAGGATCGTGGCATATGGCCTTAGTTTGTTATTTTAACGATTTCAGGTGTTTTAGGTGAAGAGAAGGGATTCAAAGCTAAATTAAGAAAGATAGAGCCAGCGTGCAAAGAACCAGGATACTCTGCTTCTGGGCGTCCAGACTCCAGACACTAGCATCCGGACACCAGGACCAGCCAGACGACGAGGCATTTTGGCACTGGGCCTCCGAACGCTAGACCTTGTGAAAGAGCCCGAAGCAACTGCCTCCTGGCATCCGGACGCCAGACACACGTGAAGTCCGTCTCCTTTCGTGTTTTGAAAATGTTATAAAAGAAGGCCCATAATTCATTTTTAGAGCATTCAAGTCTTGGGAGAAGAACTGGAGGCTGGTTTTGGAGGATTGGGAAAAGCGCCAATGGGGATTTCATCATGGATTCTTCGTCCGTCTCTCTCCATGAGTAACTAACTCTCCACCTTAGGATTGCGATGAAGCCCTAGTCTTGTATTTTGGTGATGTATATGTTTTAGGGTTTTACTTTGAACGCTTTGGTTATATGACATGAATATTATCTATTGATTGGATTTTCTTTATTAATGCAATATCTCTTTTTGGCATTTTACTCTTGTAGATTTGAATACCAGTCATATAATGATGCTTGAATGAATGTATTGTTAGATCTAAGATAATCTATGCCATAGAGATATGTTATATCCAGATCTAAACCCACATAACTTATTTGTTGACTCTATAAAGGTTTGTAATTAGACGAGTCTTTAAAGTGTTGATTGTGAAACCCTACCCTACGTCTATACTCGCCATTCTACGAGGGTAGAGTGGATTTGTACCCTAAGATCTTTTCTTCGATTAAATCAAACATTGAATCAAACCCATCAAATTAATACTTTGTTTTCTAGTAGGATTAATTTAGGAATTTGAAACCAACACAACTTAGCCTTTTCGTTCCAGTGGATACGACGCACGGCTAACATCTCTACTCTCAATAGTAGAGATAGTAGCTAGGTATAAATTATATTTGCAAACCCTCTTTTAGGACGATCACCTATGTATGCAAAAAAGAAAAACAACAAATGAAAAGAAAAAAAGTTTAAAGTGGCACAAAGAAATTAAGGGAAATGAAAGGTTTTTCATCTAAGTGACATGGCGGGTGGATGAACCCAAGTATTAGGGTTTTAGGGGTTATGTTCTCATGAATGTCCACAACAAAATGATTTGATGGAACTTTTATGGGTCAAAAAGCAATCTCATGGGTTGTGGTAAAAAATTAGGCTCTCTTTTTTCAAGAAACTAGAATATTGCAGTCTGACTTGGTGAATAGTAAGATAAGTTTAATCTTTTCCCTGCTAGAAGAGAGAAGAACTATTGAGATAGAGTTTTTCAATAGCAGCTTTAAAAAATATTGTTATAGTTTTCCTATTTTAGTGGTCCTATTCAACAGGTAATCCACTTTTGGTTGTAAATCCTTGTAGGATTATGGAGAGTATCAGTATGACTCACTTCAAGTGGGAGACCATGTGCTTCCTATATTCACTAGGGAGTGAAGGATTTTGCTTGTTGCAAATCAAAGGAAAGCAATATCTGTGATCTCTTGGGAATAAGTATTGCTGGAGGAGTAAATGCTCAATCATGAAAAATCTTCCACTTTCTATTAATGGGAACCCTATTAACAACTTTGTTGGCACTTCCACATTCAATGAATACACAACAAGTACTTGCATATGGGTTGTCTTGCACATTTTGACCCTTTTGGCACCAGTTCACGAAGTTTGCACGATCAGTTGTGGTATCTCAACAAGAAGTTGCATGTACATGTGAATTTCCTATTTGGATTATGATAAGGTATTTCATTATTCTTTTCAAGTTTTTACAGGTACGATGGAATGAAACCTATTATTTTGATATGGCAAGTCATGTGCCTTTGGACCCACTCTCTTGCGTTCATTTGAACTGATAGTTTTAGTTCCAGGTGGTGGTTAGTCCTGTTTCTTGCTTTAGACTCTTCTAGCGTCATGCATTCCTTCATGATCATTGTATTTGCTAAAGTTTCTTTGAGTATGCCAATTGTCTTTCTTTATTATTATGCATGCTTCATCCAAGGCATCGTCTCAAGCAAGACCAATTGTAGACACCTCATTTGGCCCCTATGATAGCCTTAAATACCTATCATATATAACGATGCCCCCATTTCACCCATAATTGAATGATTAATGACATAATTCAGATTAATTAATGACGATGAATATGCTTGTTGCTAATTTTAGACTTAATTCAACGATTTCTAGAAATTCGTGAGAGAGAAGCCGAGTCGCGTCAAGATCTTGAGCCGAACCCACTACTCACACAAGGAGTGAACCATGACACCACTCAAACCCTTCCCGGACCACTTAAGACATGCTTAAGCCAATCCCTCCAAAGACCATACTTGGTTTGCCAAAATGTCACCCGATTAGCCTAAGTTAGGAAATCGAATTCATTGGTCCAGAGATCCCCCATATTTTTCAGCCCCTATTTGTCAAGACATTTAGACCATTGAATTCTACACTTCAAGAGCTTTCCGGCGGTATGTAGAATGTCCAAATCCGATAAGCGAGTCAAAAGTTATGAGCTTCCGAAGTTTGTCCTAAGAAGAGATCACCTAGGCACCACCCATGTGGCGCCCACCCTATGGAATTCACCTAGGCGCCCCATGCTAGGCGCCCAGACAGCCCAGGACCACCTAGGCGTCCCATGGTGGGCGTCCAGCCTCCACATTTCACTAGTTGGCCTCAAAAATAGCCCGAGACCACTCAACATAAGGACCGAACTCCGAAAATGAATCGACTCCACCTAGGCACCACCCATGTGGCGCCTACCCTACTAAGTTTCACATAGGCACCAACCCTGTGGCGCCCACACTTCCTAGAATCAGCTAGGCACCCCATGGTGGGCGCCCACCTTAAAATTTACTGGTTTGGTTCGAAATTAGACCGGGACCACTCATACGTAAGGACCAAGCATCGAAGACGAACCGAACCACCTAGGCACCACCCCTGTGGCGCCCAGCCTTGAAGTTCACCTAGGCACCACCCATGTGGCGCCTAGCCTATTAAGTGCTAATGTAGGTCCCCCGCAGCTGAAAATATATCCATTCAATCTCGACTCCAAATGGGACCAAGGACCAAAAGCGAAACACGAACCAGCTGGGCACCACCCTGTGGGCGCCCACTCTCTCCAGGATCACCTGGGCGCCACCCTGTGGGCGCCCAGCATGCGCAGGCCATGTGGGCGCCACCCCATGGGCGCCCATCCTCCCTCCAAACCCTAGTTCACCCTAAAACAACTTAAGCCGCCTAGGGATGCGTGAGACCTTCTAGAAACACGAATTAATGAAGCCCTAGCCCCTTCTAAACTCGTCCCAAACCTATATAATCCCTCTTAACTTCATTTACAAGGGGAGGCTACCCAAAAAACCCTAAGAAAAGAGGCAAAAGGAGAGAATAGAAAAAGAAGAAGAAAGGTAGCCACCATTAGAGAAGAACTTCAGATCTATAGTAGAAGAAGGAGAAAGAGAGGAGGAGGCTTCCATATCTTCAAGTAAAGCTATGGATCTTTGCGAAGGTTTCAATCTAGGAACTTGAGAAACGTTTCTTCATACCGGTATTCCTAGATCTCCTTTCTTTTACTACACTCCATTACCATTCATGCTTAGAAACATGCTTACGGTCATTTGAGCATCATAGATCTACATTAACTTGAGATAAAAATGGTATTAGCATCTCATCATATTAGGAACATGTTTAGGTTCATTCTAACATAGTAGATTTTCTTTGATTTAGTAGTTCTAATTGCATAGTTAGATCAGATCTCGCATTAGCATCATCATCATCATCATTTATATTGAAAAGATCGCGAACAACCATTGGCAGAAAGGCTGGGTGTCACCCCCTGGGCGCCTACCCTCTCCGGAACCACCTGGGCGCCACCCACTGGGCGCCTGCCCTCTCTCGAACCACCTAGGCGCCACCCCCTGGGCGCCTACCCTTCTGAGACAGGGTCCTGGTTCTTGATCTCCGCCCGTTGCATCTTTTGCTTATAATTTCGTTAGTTGCATCGCTAGTAGGTCGAATTAAGACATTCGCATCAGTCGCTGAATATTGGAAGTTGTGTTGAAAACATTAAGATTCTTGTGCGTTCGTTGTGTTCCGTTGAAAACCCTGACTGAGCAGGGTAGGCGCCACAGGGGTGGCGCCCAAGTGGATTTCTCCACTTTTGTGCACAACTTCAAATCGTCCGCATTTAGTTCATTTAGAAACTGCATGATGATGATATGTTTGGTTGTATGATCTGTTCTAAACTTTGAATTACCATCTTTGTCACACTTCACATCATATCATTTAAATCGCATAACCATAGAAAATCCCAAAAAAAATCATAAAACATAAAATCCCTTCTTCTCTTTCCTTACTCTCTAGTAAATTAGAGGAGAAACCAAAAACAAATTAAAAGATATCCAGAAAACCCAAAAATAATAATTGGATAGTCTAGATTATTGAATTTAGCGCCTAAGTAGGATAAATCATAAGATTAATTAAAACATCATAATTAGCTAACTTAAGAAACATCAAATCATTAAGAACCCTAAGACCTTAAGACCCTAATTAATTCGGATTTAGAAGTAATTAAGAACTTTAAAAAAACACAAAAAACCTAGAACCCCAAAAGACAGCCACCTGGGCGCCCATCCTTCCACAGCCACCTGGGCGCCACCCTCTGGGCGCCCAGCCTACTCATTCCCTAAGACACCCCGGTTAAAGCTTAAGTTAATTAGTTAAGACCTTAAACTAATCCGAATCAACACAGTAAAATATTTTAAACCTAGAATAAGTAAACCTTAATTAACTTAATCTCTAATTAACTCAAAAAAACTCAAAACCAATAAACTCTAAAATGTCCACCTGGGCGCCACCCTCTGGGTGCCTAGCCTGCACTGCCACTTGGGCACCACCCTCTTGGCGCCCATCCTATCCCGTCTCTAAAGAACCACTAATTAAAATTTCTAATTAATCACAACCCAAATTTAATCCTAGTTAACATAACAAAACACTTTTAAATTTAAGAAACCTAAAACCTCAATCAACTTAGACTTGAATCAACCTAAAAACGCAAAAGCAACCCGAAACCACAAAACAGACACCTGGGCGCCACCCCGTGGGCGTCCGGCCTGCCTTTACACTTGGGCACCACCCTCCTGGCGTCTATCTTATCCTATTCCCTTAGAAACCACCACTTAATTAAACTTAATTGATTAAACCCGAATTAACACCTTAAAACACTATTAACCTAAAATACTCGAAACCTTAATCAATTTGGACTCAAACCAACTTAGAAAATACAAAACGAATAAACCACAAAACATCCACTTGGGCGCCACCCCCTTGGTGCCTATCCTTCCGCATCCACTTGGGCACCACCCTCCTGGCGCCCATCCTACCCAATCACTAGGAAACCCCACTTGAAATTAAATTCAAAGTCAATCACGATCAACACACCGGAACACCCTTGAACTCTAAAACAATCGAAACCATAAATCCGAATAGACTTAAAACATCGAACCAATTCGGACGCACAAGGCAGACACTTGGGCGCCTTCCCCTGGGCGCCCATCCTGTCACCTCTACCTGGGCACCACTCTCTGGGCGCCCAGCCTCTCCCTTCACTAAAGCCAAATTAATTGAAACGAAATTTAATCTTAATCATCGCAACAGAACATTTTTAATTTAAAATACATCAAACCATAAGGCTCAACCGCAAATCAACCTAAAAAATACTGAACCGACCCGAACCACAGAATAATTCACCTGGGCGCCACACCCTTGGCGCCCATCTGTCAAATCCACCTGGGCACCACACCCTAGGCGCCCAGCTTCCCTCTTTTCGGAAAAGCCTGATTCACAACTTAGCCCAATTAATTGGCGTTTAAATAAATCCCAATTGAATACGAATAGCATCCCACACCCAAACACACTAAGCCCTTAAACCAATTTAAACTTAAATTGACCTAAAAAAAAAACCGAACCGACCGACCCTTAGCACAGTCACCTGGGCGCCAACCCTTGGGCGCCCATCCTGCCAAATCAACCTAGGCGCCACACCCTGGGCGCCCAGCCTACCTGTTTTCATAAAGTACCCCAACCGACAACTTAACACAATAAATTAGCATTCGAACCAATCCAAATCAACATATTAAAACACTTTTAACTTAAAACACTTGGAACTTTAATCGATTTGGGCTTAGCTCCCAAAGCCTTTACGAACAAACAAACAACCACCTAGGCACCACCCCTGTGGCGCCTATCCTACACTCTAACCTTGGTTCACAACTTCAATTTAAAACGAATAGCTAAACACCTTACCACTTAAATTAACTAAAACCAGAACCTAAAATAGTCTCTAGATCTGAAAACCAATATCTAATCCCATCCGGAATACCTGAAAATCTCAAGCCATCCACCTGGGCGCCACCCCCTTGGCGCCCATCCTCTCATTGGCACTAAAACGCGAATTCTAAATTTTGTTTCAAAATCCGGATCCGAATCCCTTTGACATTTGAACATCAGAGAATTAGAACAATTTGAAACATTAAAATTCACCAAGTAAGAACTCCTTGGATTTCGAAAACAATATCGATACCATCGTCACTAGTCAAACCACCCAGAAGCAGCCACTTGGGCGCCACTGCCTGGGCGCCTAAGTCATCAAAGTAACCTAGGCGCCACCCCCTGGCACCCAAGTCCTCTGTTAACCCTGTTTCACGGATTTCGACATCGTTCCACGTTTTAAATTAAATTATAAATTCCAGAACCTTAAACAACTTAAACAGAACCCCAAAATACATTCAATCCCCTCTTAATTAATCTTCAACTCAAAACAAACCGAACCAATTAAAAATCACAATTAATAAGTTGCTTAGGCACTGAACCATCAAACTCAGGCTATTCATACCCTAGGATTAGAACGGATTTCCCCGTTAGGTAGCTTAGCGCATTAGGCTTCGCCCCATCACTTTTCCTGTTCCGTTAGGGGACTGGGAGAGCTGATGTGGGCGGTCTAGGACTTTAGGTTAGGGCTAATCCGATGATCAGTAGTAAAGCACTAATCACATAAGTCCAAGTAAAATCCCCTAGATAGGCCCTTCTAGCCCCCATATTGAAAAGCCATAAAAACTATAAAACCAACAAAATAAACCCAAAAAGATTTTCCTTTTATTTCTTCCTCCACCTCAGGTGCCAGATATTTAATTGAACTTAATGATAAAGGGAATAAAGAACTGATTTCTAAAATTGAATAAATGAGAATAACGAGATGAGATGAGTGATTTCACACACACTTTTAATCAATCACGGCCCATCGGCCACCCTAAAACAAACACTGGCCCATCGGCCATCTTCAATCAATCCTGGCCCATCGGCCACCTTCAATTAATTACGGCCCATCGGCCTTTTACTTTTATCACTCGTGTATCACACACGAAAAACACAGAAATCACAAGTCAAAGTCTCATTTGCATCATCATTTTGGTTTGAAAAATCAGCCTTTAAACCCTATTTTGCCAAGGGATCAGAAGGGGGTACCCGGGAACGGGGCCGATCCTCTTCTTAAATATTTGGCACCTCTCCCTCTTTTAGTTTATTTTCTTTATTCTAGTTATTTTATTTTACTTGGATATACTACGATTATGCTATGTGAGGATTAACCTTTATTCGGACTTCAACTCATGACCCTTAATTGACCCAAAATTAAAGAGACCCAAATTAATGTGACAAGACAACCGTCGTGTGTTGCCGGCAACACATTAGACGAGAGGAAGAACCCACCTTATTATTTTTCTCCCCATATTTCTTCGACTTTTGTTGAAGAACGGTGTTACGGCCGTACCGTAGCTGGCGATCGTGATCCATCGATTTTGAGGGTAGTCGGAATCCTCATTTTCGATGTAAAATTTAAATAGCATATATATAAATGAATGGAGATTTCCCCAAACCATACCTCTCTTGGAGAGGAAAATGGGGGGGTCGAAATTCACATCCGACAGCCTGGCGATCATGATGGGACCTCTTATGTTTTCCTGTCACCTAGTTGGGTCTTCCTAGAGTAATATTCTAAGACACGAACATCCCATCAATGATCTGATGTCCGTGTCCTATTTAATTTAGGGTTGTTATGAGTAGTTTGAAAATTAAACCAAAGGTCCGAATGCACCGTCCACTACGCTTTCCCCCATTACACCATAAGAAACAAACCTTCACCAACAAAGCTACATAACAAGTGCTCTTCTCTTCCTCTCATTCTCTTTCTTCTCATCTAAACATTTCTTTACAAATGGAGGGTCAAACGTTCGGAATATCCGACTTTCAACCCCTCTCACCCCCACTATTGATCCGCACCACTGGCGGGTCACACCAAACCACGCAAAGTGTAGAACCCTTTAGGGTATTAGATGGATCCTTGGCAGCTTCAAGCCATGACCCACAACAGATAAGACGGTCCCTCTTCGAAGGAGGCCCGTTACCAGTCAATACCATAACAATGGGAAGGAATCATTCCAATACATCCACCCCATCTCTTTAATCGAGAGAGAGTCATTTCTCCTCGCATTCAGGGGTGACTTACACAGATCTGGTCAGTCCTACCGGCCAAGTTATAAGATATAGGGTCCATGATAAAGTTTCATCAACAAACTACCCTCTTCGCGCAAGTGATCCTGTTGTCTCACAGGTTATACCCTATTCTTCCATGATCAGCCAAACCGAGCCAATCACATCCTCTATCCCACAGTATGGGATGCCTACTGATGCACCTATCATAACCCCGGTTAGGGCCATCGCACCTTCCCAGACTCTTGTGATAAATGAAAACGCATATCACCAGACAAGTCATAGTCCAATGAACATGGGTCGATTGGCGACATTCAGCATCTCGCACCAAAACCCTTCGACACATATAGGAGCGCTAGATGCCTACCGGCAACAAGAGATGGCTCGGCCCCAATTCCAAGCAATGATTCCTCCACCAACGGATCAAGTTCGTTACAATCCTGTGACGGTTGGCGCTGGTATGTTATATCCCCAACCAGCTCAATACGAGAGGGGGCCTCTCACTTATCAAAATCAAACAGTCCCGATCTATCAAATGCCCAATGCGAACCAGAACCTCCCAATCCAGAACGTGCAAGTTACTAACCCCACGAGCATTGGAAATCCTTATCAAACACACCAAGCGAATGAGTCGCGCTATCAGCAAGCATATCAACCACCCACTTTAAGCCCAATAGTTGACCCATATAGGGGACAACCAATTACTCATGAGGGAAGTCAGTTGAACCAAAGCTATCAGCCTATCTCGCAGCCGTATTTCCAAGGCCAATGCCAAGAACCAGCCTATGCCCCTACTTCACTAGAACCACAAAGAGAATGTCAACCACAGACAATTCAATATCTAGATCCTCTAGCATTCAAGGAGTTGCAGAAAAATGTGGAGGAACTCAAGAATGAAATTAAAAAGAAATCCTCGAGTTCAACTGGCAAGAAACTAGGATTCTACGACTTTACCAAAAAGGAGGAAAAAGAGAGGTCACCTTTCCCAGTTAGAGCCCCTAAGTTCGTACCTTACGATGGGACTACTGACCCTCAGCATCACCTAGTCTCGTTTTGCAAAAAGTATCGTGCCATTGCAGACAATGACTCCATGCTCATAAATTATTTTCAGGAATCGTTAACCAGAGATGCATTAACTTGGTATACGTCCGTGCCTTCGCATGAAATCAATACCTTCGAGGATGTAGTAGAAAAGTTTCTAGCGCGATACCAGCATCTAACTAAAAACAAACCCTTATGGCATGACTTAGCTAATCTCAAACAGAAGAACAATGAAGACTATGAGGAATTTGCAGTGAGATGGCAAAACCAATTCGCACGGTCAGATTGCAACATGCAAGAGGAAGAACAAGTAAGAATGGCCATATCGAACATGAAGGATCCCATGAGAGCCCAGATGACAATTGGGGAGGTCGTTAGTTGGAGTGGCCTGCACCGTAGGTTATCTAGGATGAAGCAAAATCTAGATGAAGGGGTATTGAACACCATCATTGACCATAAAAAGAACACGCGTAGGGTAGGCACAACCACCCAACCAGAGATCCGCACGATCCCTGAAGTTAGCTTGAATCAGGAAAAGGTCTACCGACCGTATCAGGAGCGTACCAGCGTTAGCTTTAACCAACACCAAAACCCAGGGCAAAATGGCAATCCCAATTTCTAAGGTGGTAACCCGAATTATCAGAGGAATAATCAAAACTATCAGCGAAACAATCAGAACTACCGAAACCCTCCGAGAAATAATCAAAGTTATGACCAACCACCAAGAAACCAAGGGCCTCCAGTGAATCAAAACCAGAATCCTAATCCCATACAGCCGGTCTCGAACTCGATAGCCCCGTCACAAAATCAGAACGCGATCCTCAACCCAACTATAGTACTGTCCCTTTCAATTACAATAGAGACAACAATGGCAACCAGAATAACCCGAACAAAGGAAATAGAAGAAGATTCGGACCTAAAAGGGCAAACTACCCGTCCCTTCCTCAACCATGGACTGCTATCTTCTGGTCTCTTTTAAATCAGAATGCCCTCCAACTTCCGCCAGAACGACCGCAGGCATGGTCTGAACACCTAGACAAGACTAAGTTTTGCGCATACCATAGGATGCCAGGTCATGACCTCACCCAATGCTACACGGTTAGAGATTTGATTTATGATCTCAATGATGAAGGTCGAATTGATTGGAGTAACATTAGGCCAATAGGTGGGAATGATCCACGGAATGCCCCTCCCAATCAAAATCCAACCACAAATCCCGCACAAAATATTCCCAACATGCAGATTTATACAAACCCTTTACCTCAGCATGGAGCGTCAACCTCTGGACAGGGCCCACAGACCCAATTAATAAACATCGCCGTAATAGAGCACCAACATATTGATGCCCTTGCTCAAGGGAGTGTAAACCATAGCCAACCGTGTCATGGTGATTTCTTTGAAGAAGAGGATTATCGAAAATACATCACGCCATGGGATGGGAAGACCAAATTCAAAATCTTCAATTCAGGGATGGATATGATCGTTGACTCCCCTGACCTTTGCAAGGTAAATTTCGATGAGCCAAACGACCGAGAATCACCGATCATCACGAATTCCCAACCAGATCCTTACCCAGACACAAATGCGTCTCAGGCCCACTTACGATCTGGACGGATCCGTCCTCCCCGACTACCCCCTCACCCTGTTTCTCAGAACTTAGATTCGCAAAATCCCAATATTCAGGTTGAGGAGATAGTTGATGAAAGAGCTTATAGTTCGATAGAAATAGGGATAGAATATGACCTTTTAGGGCACCTCACAAAGATCCCAGCTAAAGTATCTGTCCTTGATCTGATTAAAACCTCCCCCAAACATCAACAACAATTACTTGAGGCTATTACACGCTTACAAGTCCCGGTAGGCATAACTTCTAAAGAATTGAGAACGTCTATTTCAGCCTTGGCCTCGGGAGCTTCGTTCCCTGCCATTACTTTTACTGAGGAAGAATTAAAGGAAATACCACCTGAGGCGAGAACCTCTCCCCTACATCTAACAGTCAAGATAGCAGGGAAGGAAATGTCAGGAGCTTTGGTTGACACTGGTGCATCACTGAATATTTGTCCGTTGAAAACCTACAAAGCCTTAGGGCTCATAATAAAGGACTTAATTCCAGCACCTATGGTCGTAACTGGTTATGACGGGAATAAGAAAACTGTTTGTGGAAAAATTATGTTATTAGTCCAAGCGGGCCCAATTTCAATGCTAGAAGAATTTTATATTATGGACATCCCTGCCACTTTTAATTTGATCTTGGGACGCCGATGGTTGAACCACATGAATGCCATTATGTCAAGCCGACACCAATGCGTCAAATTCCCCCACTTGGGTAAGATCATAAAATTGATGGGAGACCCGCCTGTCATTGAACCAGAAGAACTTCAAATACTCCCGACCTTACAACCTGCTCCCATTACACCAGAGGTCAAGATTCATGGGTACAAGGTCGATCCTCTCATTTCTTTGATGGATATGGACCCTGTGCAAAATATGTTTTCCGAATTATCCTCCCCGCAAAATCCGATGTTTGACAACGAAGGTCAAGCTCGAGGATGGACTCTAATGAAGAAGATGGGGTATCATCCCGGATTTGGGCTAGGAAAGAATGGAGAAGGCATTACCGACCTTTACATACCGGACCCTAGGGCAAGAGCAGAAGGATTAGGGTACGACACATACAATGACATAAGGTATAAACAAGAGGACTGGACCTTAAATGAACATTTCATGAAGCATGACAAAACCTTGGACCCCAACACACCTCCATTCGGAAGGGGATGCTACAATTTGGATCCAAATGATAAAGGCAAGACCGTTTTAGTAGAAGATTGGGAAGATTCGACTTCATCTGAAAGTGAGACTCACGAGGAAATCTTCGGCACTTGGAAAGAGCTCCATTCACCAAAAGGAGTGAACAATATAGACCACACTATCGATCCGAGATTCCAGACCCTATCTTGTAACATGCTGAATGCGAGTGAATTAACTCTACCCAAAAAAAAAAACGCCGATCGCCGAAGTTCGAGAAAATCGCGAGACGTGGGAAATCGAAAACCCTACTAGCGAAGAAGTGGTATATTGGCCCGTTGCCTGGCGCCATTGGCGAGAAGACTCCTCTCGAGAGAACCATGAAATTTGGGAAACTGATGACCTCAATGATCACGAAATGGTATACCGCCCCACCACCTGGCCACGCCAGCGGGGAGGATCCTCCTCAGTAGATAACCCATCTTCAACCTCACCTGTACCATATCATTCCAAAAATCCTAAAAAATTAGAAAATTCCAAAAATCCTAAAAAATTAGAAAACCCCGAAAATCCAAAAAAATTAGAAAACCCCAAAAACCCAAAAAAAAATTAGAAAATAGAAAACCCAAAAACATAGGAACCGTAGGAGTAGAAGACTGTGATCATCATCCAAATATGGGCAACCTAAGGCGATGGAAGATACCCACAGTGGAGCAGTCTCGACTAGAAAAAATTATGACAAACATCGAGAAGTTAGGCTGCGAATCTCTGCCTGTCATTCCAGAACCCGAACTTTCCGTGCAACATGTGAATGTCAATGATGGAATGGGTGTTTACGAATTAGTAGACACTGAAGAAGGGGATGATGAAGTTTCAGATGAATTTAGGAGAGTAATTAAGAAGTTTGACAAAGAAACACAAGCAGCTGCCGAAAAGACGAAAGAAATAAATCTGGGAACGGGCGAAAGACCAAAGCAGGTCCAAATCAGTGCATGCTTAGAACCTGACGAAGAGAACGAGATCCTTGAGGTCCTAAGAGAATATCAAGACGTATTCGCATCGGATTATAATGACATGCCCGGACTCGCGCCAGACCTAGTGGAACACAGGATCCCATTGGAGGAAAATGCTAGACCGGTTAAACAGAAATTGAGAAGAATGCTCCCTAATGTTGCACTAAAAGTAAAAGAGGAGGTTGACAAACTCCACCAGGCGAAGTTCATCAGGGTTGTGTTGTTTCCTCAATGGGTTGCCAATATAGTCCCGGTGAAGATGAAAGACGGACGCGTCCGAGTCTGTATTGATTTCCGAAATTTGAACAAGGCATCTCCCAAAGATGATTTCCCTTTACCTCACATCGACGTGGTTATTGATAATACCGCAGGGCATGCTATGCTATCATTCATGGATGGTTACTCAGGGTACAACCAAATCAGACTATCACCAGAGGATCAGGAGAAAACCTCGTTCACCACGCCCTGGGGGACTTACTGTTACATTGTTATGTCCTTTGGCTTGAAGAATGCCGGTGCTACCTATCAGAGGGCCATGATGGCAATATTTTACGATATGATACACGACTGCGTGGAGGTTTACGTAGATGATATTCTGATCAAATCTAGAACACGTGAAACACATGTCACGGCTCTCAGGAGAGTTCTTCAGCGATCCAGGGACACCCAACTAAAGATGAATCCGAAGAAATGTGTTTTCGGAGTATCCTCTGGAAAACTCCTAGGCTTTATGATAAGTAATCGAGGAATCGAAGTCGATCCTTCTAAGGTAAAGGCCATTCTTGAAATGCCGCCCCCGAAGAACCTTAAAGAGTTAAGAGGCCTAATAGGGCGACTACAATTCATCAGAAGATTCATTTCACAGCATTCACAAAGATGTGAGCCGTTTTATAAATTGTTAAAAGGAGGCGTGGAATATCATTGGGATGACGACTACCAAAAGGCATTTGAAGATCTAAAGAAATATCTATTGAGTCCTCCTGTCCTGAAGCCCCCTGCTAAACATAGGCCTCTCATTTTGTATGTGTCAGCGACAGAGTCTGTAATAGGCATGGTCCTGGGTCAACATGATGAGACTGGGAGGAAAGAGAACGCGGTTTATTACCTGAGTAAATCTCTCCTACCCTACGAAAGGAAATACTCCCCAATGGAGAGAACTTGCTTAGCCATAGTTTGGGCCCCCAGAAATTGAGACACTACTTTCTAGCTCACCAGGTCAAACTCTTAGCCAAAATGGACCCCTTAAAATACATCTTCGAGAAACCCGTTACTTCGGGAAGAGTCGCGCGATGGCAAATGCTCTTGGCAGAGTTTGACATAACCTATGTTACCCAGAAGTCTATAAAGGGACAAGCAATTGCCGACCATCTGGCACACCTCCCTCTGCCACGGTATGAACCGGTTAGAACTGATTTCCCCGACGAAAGTATCTTATTTGCAGACGTTGAAGAAGCAAAGGATGATGATTTATGGACCATGTACTTTGATGGAGCTTTGAATCAAAATGGAAAAGGAGTTGGTGTAGTGTTATTATCCCCGGAAGGAGTTTTCATCCCAATGGCCTATAAAATCGGATTTCCAGCAACCAATAATACGATGGAGTACGAAGCCTTATTAGCAGGGTTGAGAGAAGCCCAGGCCCTAGGTGTTGATAAGCTAAGAGTCTTCGGTGATTCTAAAGTCCTTATTTCCCAAATAGCTGGAGAATGGAAGGTTAGCGCCCTTAAGCTTGCGCACTACCACGAGAAAGCCAAAGAACTGATGTCAAAATTCAAGAAGATTTCATTTCTCTACATCCCCTGCGCCTTGAACCGATTGGCTGACTCATTAGCAATTTTAGCCTCAATCATAGAGATGCCTGATGATAAGGATTCCAAAGAATTTCTGATTAGAAGGCTAGATTCTCCATCCGTCAAACCAATAGACCTGACCAAGGGGAACCCCGGCGAAATCCTGCTGAAAGTTTCAAAAAATAGGAGTAAGAAAGCTAAGACCGAAGAGTCCGATCAGGAGGAAAATTCTAAATCTAAAGAAGGGATCTTAGCTCGCATACAACATGATGATGACCTGGAAGATGACCACCCGTGGTACTATGATATTTGGAATTACTTGCATGATGGCTACATCCCCGACTACACCACCCGTTCGGATAAAAGAGCATTAAGAGAGATGGTTCAGAGATATGTCATAGTCGCAGGGCTACTGTACCGTAGATCATTTAGTGGAGTTCTCTTACGATGCATGACCATAGAAGAAGGGCAAGAGATAGTTAAAGAGGCACATTCAGGAGAGTGCGGAGGACATGTCAACGACCAGATGTTAGCTAAGAAAATCATCCGTTTAGGTTACTATTGGCCGTCCCTAGAATCAGATTCAGTCAATTATGTCAAAAGATGCAAAGAATGTTAGCTACATGCTGACCTAATTCATGCCCCCGCATCATCCCTTCACCCTACCATCACTCCATGGCCTTTCTCGACTTGGGCTTTTGATATCATAGGACTCCTGACCTTTACTGTAGAGAACACACAGAATAAGGCATTCATATTAACAGCAACAGAATATTACACTAAATGGGCAGAAGCAGAAGCATATGTTAATATTAAGGCAACCTCCGTAGTCAAATTCATTAAAAAGAATATAATAGCTAGGTTTGGCATCCCTAAAGCATTCATAACAGACAATGGTCCACAATTCATATCCCAACAAATGAACGAGTTGTGCACAAAATATAACATAGAACTGCATCATTCAACCCCATACTATCCCCAAGCAAATGGTCAAGCCGAAGCAACCAACAAGACCCTACTAAAGATCATCAAGAAGACTGTGCAAACCACCAAAGGTAGTGATTGGCCAGACCGTTTGGTCGAAGCGTTGTGGGCGTATCGAACCTCAATAAGAACTCCCACCGGAGAAACCCCATACTCTTTGACTTACGGAATGGAAGCAGTCCTTCCCCTTGAAGTCCTTCACCCATCGCTGCGCATCCAGCTAGATGAAGACATGACAGAGGACCAGAGGAGAGAAGCATTGCTACTTCAGCTGGACCTACTTGACGAAAGGAGAATGAAAGCAGCAGAGCATGCACAGGTATACCGGAAGCGGATTGCCAGAGCCTACGACAAACATGTCAAAGAAAGAAAATTCAAAGTTGGCGATTTCGTGCTGAAACGCATCGCTCCTTCTCAGCTTTCGCATCCCCGAGGTAAGTTACGACCCAATTGGGAAGGCCCTTATGTAATTAAAGAAGTATATCCTAGAAATGCATACAGACTAGTAAATGCAGAGGGGGAAGATCTCTCCGATCCATGGAACGCTATGTACCTGAAAAGGTACACAGTATAACCCTTCCTCACTTCTTGTAGAATATGACCCTCCTTACCCTTTTGTGTAGTTGTAGAAATCTCATAGGAGGACCGAAGAAATACACTTTGATCAAATTTGGAACTCGGACACACACTAACACTTAAAAATACACAAATAGGTGAGTCTGCCCTGCACAAATTCTGCACGGTCAAAGTCACTCGATGTGAAAGTCTGAAGGTGAGTTCGCCCATGTCATGAAAGCCTTTCGACCGTTTGCTAAAAATATATATATATATAGTCGTAACTAGTTTGGGTTCGTAGCCTTTTTAACCCGAGCCAGTAAGCCAATAAGGGTATTTGCATACCTAGTGCCCTAAAGCCGTCCGGTTTGAGAGTCACTGGCCTAAAGCTCGTTACATGGGTTAATTAGAAAGCTTAAAGGACTTAGACATTGCACAATTACATGCTAAAAAAAAAAGACGTAGCTAGTTTGGGTTCGTAGCCTTTTTAACCCGAGCCAGTAAGCCCGTAGGGGTATTTGCATACCTAGTGCCCTAAAGCAGTCCAGTTTGGGAGTCATTGGCCTAATGCTCGTTACATGGGTTAATTAGAAAGCTTAAAGGACCTAGACATTGCACAGTTACATGCTTAAAAAAAAAAAAAGAAAAAAAAATCTCTATTAGAATTAGGCCTGCTGGAGTGACATGGGTACTCATTGCATGAACTGAGCAGAAGGTGGTCGGAAGCCACAGCACTAAGAAGGCACAGTGACTTACCACCCCACACATAAACACAACTCATGAACGAGCCCCGAGGACAGTCAAGTGCTTTCTGAAGTTTAACTAAAAAGACTAAGTAGCTACAAGAGGAGGTCTTGTGAGGGCTCGACCTCCAAATGATGGTTAGGGAGTATCACATTACCGCCCAAGGAAACAATCATGGAACGAGGATATTTTCTTGCCCACAGTTAAAATGAACACTAGTCTTATGCTGGGGCATTTATATATATATATATATGTATATATCTATCTATCTGTTTTGCACGGCTTCCCAATATGGGCCCTCATCGCATACACGATTGCCACGAACACTCACTGGACTGCACACATCCTCACCTCCTGCATGCTTTTGTTGCTAACCATTTCCGAGTGAATGCAGGAAAGAACACATACACTAAGGTACTAATTCCATCTTTTTTCCCAAAGCTTGAATGCCAAAATGGCCCCCTGACATTTTTACCGAGAAAGAAAGATGCCACCTTAGCTAAATTATGCAGAGGGCCTAAAAATATTAAACTAACAAATTTGCTTTGAGACCTTGCAGGGAAACCAACCCTGATTACATTCATAACATCCCACAAGCTGGGGCATTTTTTTATATATTATCTACGGGTATTATTTTGCACACAACTCCTCATAACTAGAAAAGGTCAAAATGCTGATGACCAAACTAGGGAAGTATGAATTATGGTTGTTATGATATATAATGATGAATTTGATTATAGATGTATGCTATGCACACCCTTTATGATATCATGTTTGATATGAAAATGCAAATATCTTGAGCTCTTGCCTTAATACTTATTGCTGACGATGTGAATGCCTTTAAAAACATAGAATTGCTTAGGCCACAAATGTCACACACTCAGGCACTCCTCATTGTTTGAGAACGTTATGGCTATGTTGCCTTCTCCGCATCAAAATTGGCATGGGATTGCATTCATTTAGTTTATTATATCTCATCTTGTCTATCCCGTATTGCTATTATTCTTATTCCATGAGATTTTTTTTGTTGAGGCACGAAATTCGAGAAATTTTAGAAAAATTTCGGCAGCACTTCCCTTGTTTTTTGGACCCTGGAAAATTTCCGGATACACAAAACCTATTACCTATGAAAGAAAAACACTTCATATATTCCCCGATACCCCACAACAACTCCTTATCAATCAAACACATTCCCATGGCACTTCTAAAGCATCAAGCACACTATCTCAACTACACATACATAATACACGTATGCATAACATACATCAAATACATATTAGCTCTCACCATAAGCCAAAGATGGGGCGAAACAACATAAATACATGACTAGCAAATATGGATACATGGAACAAGGATACACTAATGATGCAACCTGGGGAGATCGATCAAAGAACGATGACTCTACGGAGCGGCTCCATCACGGCGAGCCGACGAAGCGAATGAGGTCGGACCAGGAGCACGCTGAGAAGGAGTGCGGGTCGAGTCCGAGAATGCATAACCTCTCTCCTTTGCCCTCCGATGAAGTCTAGCGAGACGCCCCCGCAAATCAGTAACCACTTCATCATGTTGTCGCTCCATGCGATCCATGCGCCGAGCGTAATGATCATGAATAATGGCCTTCTCCTCGCCCCAGCTAGGAGGTGGAGGAATAGAAGCAACGATAGCACCGCTCTACAGGACAACGTTTATAGAAACATTACGTTCAACAAACCTTGTAGCATCAAACATGGAATTTTAAAAGAAGAAAAGACCTTTACCTACACAGGGGCCTCAAAGCTCCTAAGCTTGGCACGTAACTCATCAACCTGCACACCGCAAAATTATAAACAACATCAACAATGGATGAGGAATTACGATTGAAATATCACATGAGAAGCGCTCATACCTGTGCCATAGAAGCAGCTCTCTCTGCAAACGCTCCGTCGCGCTCGCCACGAGCCTCTGCCTGAGGATCACGAATAGAAAGGGTTAAGAGTTGTCATTATACGTCTTGAACACAAGAGCGATAAAACAAAACGCAAACCTCGCTAGTCCGCAGTCGGTCCACCTCCGCCTGTAGAGTGAAAAGATCGCTCTCCAATCGAATTCTCATGACCTCGGACATGTCCTACTCTCTGTTGCTCTGCATGATAACCAAAGGTCATAAACACAAATTCAAAATGAACAAATAACTCCATCACCTCATACCTCGCGAGAATCCGCCAACGCTTCGATGATCGCTTCATTTTCCCGGCGGCGCTCCTGTTACCAAAGCATTTTTAGTAAGGAAAGTATAAATAAGGTAGCACATGGCTAATTAGGTTTAACAATTTTCGTACCCTCTCAGCTGTCAATAGTGCCCTCAGTTTCACGATCTCCGTATCCTATGAAATATAAACCATGCCGTTACATCAAGAATGATCAACATTACTATGGAGCTAAGCACCGTTGGATTTAAACACTAAATCAAGAAATCATACCTTCTTCTCCACAAGGTGAGACAGTCGAAGTGTTTCTCCCCTGAGGATGGACTCCGCATCGGACACTACGCACCCAGACGTCCCCTGTCACACATGAGAGCCACGGTTAGAGGATGGGAAGAGCATGAATCGTTGAGATTGTAAGGCCCATAATTGAAGTTGGAAACCTCATAAGCCCTCACCTCGCCCCGTCCTTCGGATGATGGACGTGCCTGCCAATGCCTTGCTGCAGCCGGTATCTCCTCCTGAAAAGTAAAGGAAGAAACGATGTTAGCCATGATAAAAAGGAAGACAACATTAGAGCGAACAAAATTTCAATGCTCACCTGAGCCAATGACGAGGCCTCAGCCGCTTCCGCATAATTACTAACAGAATACGAAGCCCCACAAGAATACGACTCCGGGAGAATATACCGATGCAAAGCTGTCCTCCAATATACCTCATAGTCACTCCAGGCACTAGCATCTTCACCAAAGGTGGCCTTCCTCCCTTTCCTTCTCCAATTTTGTATCTCTTTCCGACACGGATGGCAGCGTTTGAATGCTTTCAAACCCCACCCTGGATACGACCGATGCATGATAGACTTTTCTGCAGGGACAATTTGATGGTGTCCCAGTTGGCGCGCAACTCGGCTGACAACCAACCTGACCGCCACTTGGGGAGCGTGGAGCCAAATGTCCCTTTCAAATAGAGTACGCCCCTCCTGTACAACAGCCATCTCATCATCCGGACCACCCCGGTAGGGCTGCCAGATCACCTGACAAGTCATAATGTGTAGCAAATGAGAACAGAGAGAGGCAGACATTTAACATGACAAACAAAAAGAGAAAGGAGCATACCTCATGATTTTTCAACTCATTTAAGATGAACCGGTAACCTTGCTCGCCCGGTCTCATTCCTAGAGCCTTAATACGCTCAGCCATCTCAGGAGGCAGAATGTCGGCAAAACTCCGCAAATTGGCATTAGGATACCACTGCGAAGCCCGGGGAGTACAACTCAACCTCGCAGGCAAGCGCTCAGGCTGACACTGGATGATATGCTCCCAAACCCATACCTATACACAACCAAAGCTTAGTTATTACAAAAGACGAAAAATGACCCATGATAAGAAAGGGTGGACTACAATAGGTCACCACATTTGGGGATAGGGTTTAAACCTGTAGGATCGGCACGAACCCTCGAAGGCTCTTACATCCGGGCTGGAGGCGGCACCTCGAGTCTAGACTACGGAAAAGAAAGGCAAGGGTGGCCGCGCCCCAAGCATAGTCGCCGACCTTATCCAGGTCCTGCACAAACCGAATGAGAGTACCGGACGCTCTATTGCCAGTCGCGTTGGCAAAGAGACACCTCCCCAAAAAGAACAGAAGGAAAGCCTGGAGATGCTCATCATCACCCAATCATGCCGAAACCAGCCTGGGTCTCCTCAAACGAACCTCAGACTGGCTCCCTTGTTTTTTCTCTGCACAATACCAAATTGACATAAGAAATTCATTATATAATCAGAATAAGGAACAAAGTAGCTACCAAACATTTCGGTACTCACTCGTGACCGGAAAAACCTCACAGGGTATCCCTACTCTCTTTCGGCGAGCGTACCCATCAACCGGCACTTCCCGCCATTCATATCCTGCAGCAAAAGAGAAAGAACGTAGGAAACAAGTATGAGAAGCATACAAGACACCAGAGATTAGTAAAAGAAACTAGATCGAATGCTTACGCTCAGAGGGTCCGACGTTGTCGCCTTCGTCACCTCTACCCGCACCTCCATCTCTCCTCTCATCAAAGCCAGCAGAAACAACTCGGCGAGGTCTCGTCCCCTCATCCTCACTGTCCCCATCATCAATCTCGTCGTCTCCATCGTCAGACGCGATAAACTCACTCTCCAACTCATCATAATCTGCAACCTCATCATAATCCCCGTCCACCTCATCATCACTCTCAATCGCATCCACCACTGCTACATCGTCATCAGCAGGGCCGGCCGTAGATCGGGATCCACCAGAAGAGGGGCCCTCACCTGTCAAAGGAATTATGAACACTATTAATAAAGGATAAATATCGAATATGCTGGTCTCATGGGTATTTTTCTACTCTGAATCAATCTAAAGGAGAGGGGACAAAATGTTACCAGCATCGGCCCGAGCCCCGGCCGTTGTGGGGACAGGACCTCCCTCACATCCTCTAACCGGCAAGCCTTCGAAATCCGGTACCCTTGCCCTCAACTTGGCGAGAAAGTCCACCTGGTTCCGAGCCCACTCTAAAATGAAGCAGGGAGGAATGAT
The DNA here is from genome assembly GCA_029852735.1 of Persea americana. NCBI lineage: Eukaryota > Viridiplantae > Streptophyta > Magnoliopsida > Laurales > Lauraceae > Persea > Persea americana. The sequence goes on from CM056810.1 coordinate 59,822,198, forward strand.
TAGCAGAAGAGAAAGATATGATGCTACAAAGGCAACAATGGAATACTTACTATTTAGGATTCTCTTCCTCTCTGGGCTGTACGCCTCCCTCAGCCACTCGGCGTCAATCTGACCCACATCGGATGGGGACGAGCCCCGAACATCCTATGCAGACGTAATCGAGTGATAGAAGCCTTGGCATCATTCGCCCTGGAGAAAACAGGGAGGCCTGTCACCCTCAGCCCCCAGCAACGCGCAATGTCCTCAAGTGTAATCGTCATTTCCCCGGGCGGGAAATGCAAAGTGTGCGTCTCATCCCTCCATCTCTCGGAAAGAGCACAAATGAGAGCACGGTCGGTGCGGAAGGCGACAATAGACATGAAATCCCCGAACCCCATCGCTCGGACCCGATCTTTTAAGTGATTAGGGAGCTCGGTCCACCAATCCCTCATCCGTAACCAACTCACCCTAGCCCGGGCAAAAGGGACAGGCTGCAACATAAACATCACAGGAAAGAATGTCAATAATAATGGAAGCCAACAAAGTATGAGATTTATAAAGACAGCTAAGAGTTTACCCGGCCAGCTCGTATCTCGTCTGAAAGGTGAGGCTTCTTCTCCGATTTATCCTCACACTTCTGTTTCTTTTTCGGGGGAGCAATGATTTGATCTACCCCGGCCCCTTCCACAGTGTCCGATGACATAGGAGTGCGCTTACAAGTCTCCTTAGTCCTAGCCATCCGACAAACCTGTACCCAAAGCCAAAATGAGAAGTTGAGCATGAGGGCATAATGTTAGTCCCCATAAGCATAAGAGACCATGACCATTGATCCAACCAAAAGATTAAGACAAAACAAATCCCATTTATTGAGCTACCCTCATTAAAACACATTTTACAAGCCTGAAAAGAAATGAAAACACATTCATTCCAACCCAACTCTTCCAACTTAGCCCAAACTTCACACCTCTCATTCTGCCTCATCACCACTATATCATTTCGACATACACATTAGACTGAATCACATCCCGTCCCACAGTCACATCATACAAATAAGAAAAAGGGAGGAAGGGAAACAATGACAACCACAACAACGAGAAATATATAAAGATAAAAAAAAAACAAAAAAATGAATAACCGAATCACAATTTAAATTAAAACAGCACCCATAACCTTTGTCCCATCACATCATAACCAACTCACCCTAGCCATCACCACAACACCCCTCACTTACCAAGCTTACTCTTCTACATAATAAAATAAAATAAACAATTAAAAAAAGATAGAGACAAAAGAGCAGAAAGTTCCAAACATAATTACAAATATAGAAATGAGCATAAAAAAAAAAAATAAAACACACCCTGGTGTAAGGAACAAGTCAAAACAAGCGCTCCACAAACTCAGACAAACCCCTAAATAATAAATAAATAAATAAATAGAAAACGACCAAGAAAAGAAAAGCCCAAACCACTTCCCCACAGTGACTGAGATCTATGTTAGGAGTCCAAATCCTATTCACCACATTCTCATTTAAAGCCAACGGAACGCTCAATAAATTCAAACAATCTCCACTACACCTGTTAGCTTCCATAGGTCACTCCAGACCTCACTCCTCATCATCCCACATATCCCAACTAACCACAATGAATGCCTATTTTCCACCCAAACCAATTTCGCCAAGGGATTCCCACTCTGCAACCTTTCAAATTTGGATCAAGGGGGTTGGGATTGTCAACACCACAACTGGGACAACTCCATTCCTTCTTCCTTCATCAAAATCCACCACGTCCCTAGCTGCCCTTGGCCAAAACCAAGCCACAAAACCCCATGTTGCAGCCATCGCCCAGAAAAAATAATAATAATAAATAAAAAGAGTGAAAGAAGAGATAAACGAAAAGAATGAGACCCACATACCTGGGTTACCAAGCTCTGCAAATGCCCCTTCCCTCTTCTCCCTTTCCTTCCTCGTCCCCTCACTTTGTTGCTGGTCTCCTTGTTCAGCCCAGTCAAACACAACCTGAAACGGCAGCAGCAAACAAAAAAAAAAAAAAAAAACAGAGAGAAGAGAAAAGAAAGAGAATAGAAAGAAATAAAAAGAAGAAGGAAGATGAAGCCACATACCTGAATCTCTCTCTCCTCCCTTTTCTCTTTAGCTTACTCTGCCTTCACCTATAACTGGCAGAAACAGAGTCTAAAAAAAAAAAAAAGACAACAGAGAGAAGAGAAAAGAAAGAGAATAGAAATAAAAAGAAGAAGGAAGATGAAACCACATACCTGAATCTCTCTCTCCTCCCTTTCTCCTCAATGCATTCTGCCTTCACCTGTAGCTGCCAGAAACAAATTCTAAAAAAAAAAAAAAAACACAGAGAGAAGATAAAAGAAAGAGAATAGAAAGAATGGAAAATGGGAAGAGAATAAAAAACCACATACCTGAATCTCTCTCTCCTCCTTTTCTCCTCAATGCATTCGGTCTTCACCTGTAGCTGCCATAAACAGATTCTAAAAAAAAAAAAAAAAAAACAGAGAGAAGAGAAAAGAAAGAGAATGGAAATAGAAAATGGAAGGGGAATGAAACTACATACCTGGCCTTCTCTCTCCTCCCCCTTCTCCACTGCTGCTCACTGGAACTTCACCTGAAACAACCACAACAGCCATGAAAAGAAGAAAATAGAGAGCAGAGAAACAAAAAAAAAAAAAAAAGAGGGAGTCGAAACCCAATCACCTGGGCGACAGCAGACAGCCACGCGCTGCTGCCCTTCCTTTCCTCCTCTCCTCTTTCTCCACTCAGCTCTCAATGCTCGTTTTTCCACTGCTGCCCACTGAGACTTCACCTGAAACTACCATAGCAACCATGGGAAACGAAAAAAAAAAAATAGAAAGAAGAAGAAGTAGAAAAGGAAGTCGAAACCCACTTACCTGGGCGACGGCAGACCTGCAAGCTGCTGCTCTTCCTTTCCTCCTCTCCTCTTTCTCCGCCCAGCTCCCTGCTCGCTCACTCCTGCGCCTCACTTGAAGCCAAAACCAACAGAAAGAAACGAAAGAAAAGAAGAGAGGGAAGGAAAGAATGAAAAATGAAAAGAGGGGGAAAGATTGGGGCAGCCCCAATCATGACGACCTAACGCCCAGTGCTGGGCGCATAGTGGCCCAGCACCATCACGTGGTGGGGCCCTCTTTAAGGGGGGAGATCCACCTAAAAAAAAAAAAAAAAAGAACAACTCAACTGAAAAAAAAAAAAAAAAAAAAGAAGATCAAACTTGACATTAATTTAAACATCAATGGAGATGAAGTTAGGACATAATCCACTCTCGGGTTAGGCTAAAAATCAATCTTTATTAATGACTATGATCCAGTCTTAACAAAATTGGACTCATCGAATCTCGTAACTCATCATTAACCTCATCATAATAAATGTCATCATCATTCAATAATAAACATCACCACATAAAATAAAATAAAAAAAAGCGGAAAAGAAAATAAAGTTTAAATCAACTTTTATTAAACTCCAATAAGAGTCTTAAAACAATAACTATAGCAATTAATTGAATCGACTGAATCCTAAACATGAACTAAAACAGAGGTCACAACCTTTGCCCCCAATACCCTAGGTGGAGCTTATAACTAACTAAGATGGTCCTAATGACCTGACCTCTTATTGAAAGAAAATCCTAGCCTAAGATAGAATAACTTTTAGTGAGTCCCCTAGGATGGATGAACCATCCCGTTAAAAGTAGGAAAGCGCGCCATCTGTGCCTCCATTTCGACGATATGAACTTCGAGTTGCCCTTGCACTTCTTTCAAGTTATCCGGTGGATTCCTCAAGACACCGCAAATATCCCGAACTCACTGGAAGTCATTTAGATAAGCCGTGTATACCGGATGAATAAGCGCCGAGAGGCTAGCGTTTTGCATCTCGAAGTACTTCCTGTAGCGCCTAGGAACGGATGATTCAGCTTCGTGAGGGCAAGACATGACCATGAGTTCCAGTTGATCCATCCGCCTGTGTAGGGTGTTAAACTCATCAATAGGAGCTCGTTCGTTGGTAGACTTCATAGCCTCCCAAACTTCAAACATCCCCCTGACATCCAACATGCTCCATAAGAGAGATTGGAGCACGCTGTTGACAAAAGATGGCAAGTCTTCCAGAAACCCATCATAACCATTCAGCCTATTTAGAGCAGTCCTGCCCACAATACACAAATCCCCATACAACCTGCAGATACCTTTGTACTTCATACCCAGTAAATCATACCTGCTGCGCCTAATCTCCACAATGCGCTTGTCTATCGTTTCTTCAAATTGGAAAACGCAGTCATAGGTAACAGGTAGGGAGGATTCATGCTTGAGGTAGAATTCTGCCCGTTCCTTAGAGTCATAATACCCTATTTTGTCAGCTCCAGGGGACCAATATTCATCCCCTGGCGAGTAGGGCTTGCAAGCGGAAGAACCCTCAACACCATCAACAACGAATGAGAAGATCGGAGAGCCAGCCATTGGAATAAGAAAAGACCTGTAAGCATATGCACAAGGCTTTAGAAACCCTTTACAGAATAAAAACAACCCAGAAAAGTTCATAATTAGAGGAAATCCAAAACAACATAAAAAAAAAGGAAAAAAAAAAAAGGGGGTCACTTGGGCGCCCCAGGGACGGCGCTCAGGTCTGTTTTGAGGAATTCACCGCAAAAGGTACTGGTTTAGCCATGATAATTTTATTAGGCCTTCTCAAATCCGTGGGAGATACTTCCAAAGATACTGCTAGGCTGTCCTAAACCCTCTCGAGAGCCAAGAAGTCCAAGCTACATGCCCATACAATACAACATCTTAACATTCATGAAAAAAATAAAAAAAAAACAAAAAAAAACAGAGAGTTAGCTAGGCACCACAGGGGTGGCACCCACCCCAGCCTTGAAATATCTCCCATAAGGACATAATTATTTCGCCAAGTTAAAGACTTTAGTGTCCCTAAGTCATGTTTTCATAACATACTATGAAGCTAGAGAGAACCAGAATATGAAAAGATGCCCCAAAATTCGGGTTCACAAGCCCTTAGTGCGAATCGGAAAGATAGGCACCACCAGGGTGGCGCCTAGCCTTCTCTGTTGGTGTTTTTCAACTAGGGCACCCCAAATCTGACCATGACAGACTTGCCTATGCCATAAAACAGCCTTGACGAATTAAATAAAGAAAACGTGGGACAAGACATCACCACAACCAAAACAAAGCCAACATGTACGCAAGAGCATAAGACTAGGCTCAAATTCAAATAAGAGATTGTGCATGTGCATGACGAAAACTGAACATAATCTTGAAATATCAGATGTAAAAATCACCAAACACAAAAAAAAAAAAAAAAAATGAAACAAAAAGGCCAACACATGATCAAAAGGATTTTAAATAAAAAAAAAATGATCAACCACATAACCCAAAGACGATGAAAGCGAATTTAAAAAAAAAAAAAAAACAGAGAAAAAGAGAACATACAAAACAAATAAAAAGGATGCTTTAATCTGAAATTATATACCAAGTTGATCAACTAAATAACCATACAATTAGAAGTATGTACATGAGACATGCCATTCATCTTAAAAAAGAAAAGGAGAAGAGAAAACTTACTTGGGAGCAAGGAAAAGCTTGAGAGTTCTGAAATTCGAAGTCTGAAAGAGTAGGAGTTATGGGAAATTTGTGGCCTGGATCCGCTTATATAGATTAGAGTCTGAACTCCATGAGAATTTTAAAAGAACACGAACTGCAGCTTGGGCGCCACCCTCTGGGCGCCCAGGTCACTTGTTCTTCCTAGAATTCAGGGCTTCTCTTTGACAGGGACTCTAAGTGTTGAACATGCAATTCCACGTAGGCGCCACACCCCGGGCGCTTAGATCATCTATTCTCTAAAGGTCAGGCTTCTACTCCGACGAGGACTCTTGGTACGATAGGCTGAACACGAATCCTACTTCGAGACTAACTCAAAATGCAGTCTGGGCGCCACCCCTTGGGCGCCCAGGTCACACATTGCCTTGAACCCGAATCTCACTTCAAGACTAACTCGAAATGCAGTCTGGGTGCCACCCCTTGGGCGCCCAGGTCACACATTACCTTGAATTAGAATTCTACTTCGAAACCAACCCGAAATGCAATCTACTTCTTTGAAGTTAAAACTACATTCTAAAACGGACTAGGACTGCATCTTGGGCACCACTTCTTGGACGTTTAGGTGACTTGTCTTCCAAATCCACCATTCTACTTCGAGACGAACTTCATCCATGCAATCCGCCTAGGCACCATCCCCTGGGCCCCAAGCTGTCTCTTTTCATAATCCTTGAACCAAAGCTCGAACAGGCTGGGCACCACCCCTGTGGCGCCTATCTATCACCTTAGAGAACCAAAGGCCTCTTTGAGCCAAATTGTCCTAGAATTTTGAGAAGTTGAACCCGAACAAGAATTAATGATGATTGATGATTAAAAATAATAATGATAATTTAAATAAATAATAAAAAAAAGAGAGAAAATAATAAGAAATAATAAAAAAAGAAAAAAATAATAAAAAAAAAAGCAAAGAAAAAAAAAGGCAAAGAAAATTAAATAAATAAATAACCAAAAGAGAGAGAGAGAAAGCAAGTTAAGAGAGGCACAATAACATGGTGCACATTGTCAACCAAACATTGTCCCATCACATAAGGTCTTGTCACATGCACATTAGTCCCATCACACATACATCTGACATTGTGCATTACCTCCCATGTCATCTCCATCAATGAAATTTGAACTACATAGCACTAACAATGAGAAGTGCAGAATCTTTTAGTGTTTGTTCAATACAGGTTCCCAAAGCAAAAACGAAGACACCAAAGGTGAAAGACATTCAAGTACACTGATGGAGGCAGATGACTCAAACTTCGGCAAACTAATGATGAAAGGAAATGGCAGTGGTCCCCAACGTTGGACTTACGGAAAGCTCTGGAGGTAAGTACCCTTGACTATGATTTTCATGATTTTACTTCATGTCTGGAAATTGAGTCGCCATAGGCCTCCCTTAAGCGCTTATAATCGGTATGGCAACCATAATATCATGTTCTCATGAATTGTGCGTTCGCCGACTCAAATCTTGATGTTGGAACATGGAAACCGTGTAACTTGAAACTCTCCATGATAAGCACCAAAAAGATGATCGAATCTATCCCAGGTTCTCATTTAAGCTTGGGTGAAGACCAAGATCCCTAGAGAGTGATGGCTTTTCCGGTGACCATCTTCCGTTGATTTAGCTTTTTCGATGCATACCTGAGTTTTAAAATCAAACATCTTTTAGAAATTAAAAAAAAAATGCATCTCATTCTCATATTCACCTCACACTATTGCTTGAGCTGTGTTTGTAATTGCCTTCAAGATCCCCATTTTTGCTAGTTAGTGTTAACTATGCCTTGAACATTCAACTGCGGATGAAAGTTAAAAGACGCTATATATGACCATTTGAATTAAACTCTATTGCATGAACAAATGAAATTCTAATAGTGACTTAACCAATCGAAAGATTGACTACTGATTCAGACCACCGGGGCACAGTTCTCGCCATCATTTTAAATTTCAGCAACCGGGGCACAGTTCCCAACCCGCCACGTGGCAATACCACGAGCACCGAGGCACAGATCTCGGGTTTCGAATCAAATCAGTAGGCACGTAACTTCTTCTTTTTCCTTTCTCCCCCTGAATCAGGATCGATCCTAGAAAAGTGAACCTCATCTTTAGAATGAATTTGCTATTGCATACATCCATAGATGGCCACTCCCGCGAGCTCAAAAACTCCCGTGAGTCATGAGTGGTGTGTCTACTTTCTTTGGAGCACAACTCTCCACGTGTTGCTATCCAAAGAGGGGCATACTGTAGACACCTCATTTGGCCCCTATGATAGCCTTAAATACCTATCATATATAGCGATGCCCCCATTTCACCCATAATTGAATGATTAATGACATAATTCAGATTAATTAATGACGATGAAGATGCTTGTTGCTAATTTTAGACTTAGTTCAATGATTTCTAGAAATTCGTGAGAGAGAAGCCGAGTCGCATCAAGATCTTGAGCCGAACCCACTACTCACACAAGGAGTGAACCATGACACCACTCAAACACTTTCCGGACCACTTAAGACATGCTTAAGCCAATCCCTCCAAAGACCATACTTGGTTTGCCAAAATGTCACCCGATTAGCCTAAGTTAGGAAATCAAATTCATTGGTCCAGAGATCCCCCATATTTTTCAGCCCCTATTTGTCAAGACATTTAGACCATTGAATTCCTCACTTCAAAAGCTTTCCAGCGGTATGTAGAACGTCCAAATCCGATAAGCGAGTCAAAAGTTATGAGCTTCCGAAGTTTGTCCTAAGAAGAGATCACCTAGGCACCACCCATGTGGCGCCCACCCTATGGAATTCACCTAGGCGCCCCATGCTAGGCGCCCAGACAGCCCAGGACCACCTAGGCGCCCCATGGTGGGCGCCCAGCCTCCACATTTCACTAGTTGGCCTCAAAAATAGCTCGGGACCACTCAACATAAGGACCGAACTCCGAAAATGAATCGACTCCACCTAGGCACCACCCATGTGGCGCCTACCTTACTAAGTTCCACATAGGCACCAACCCTGTGGCGCCCACACTTCCTAGTATTAGCTAGGCACCCCATGGTGGGCTCCCACCTTAAAATTTACTGGTTTGGTTCGAAATTAGACAGGGACCACTCATACGTAAGGACCAAGCATCGAAGACGAACCGAACCACCCCTGTGGCGCCCAGCCTTGAAGTTCACCTAGGCACCACCCCTATGGCGCCCAGCCTTGAAGTTCACCTAGGCACCACCCTTGTGGCGCCCAGCCTTGAAGTCCATCTGGGCACCACCCATGTGGCGCCCAGCCTATTAAGTGCTAATGTAGGTCCCCCCTAGCTGAAGATATATTCATTCAATCTCGACTCCAAATGGGACCAAGGACCAAAAGCGAAACACGAACCAGCTGAGCACCACCCTGTGGGCGCCCACTCTCTCCAGGATCACCTGGGCGCCACCCTGTGGGCGCCCAGCATGCGCAGGCCATGTGGGCACCACCCCATGGGCGCCCATCCTCCCTCCAAACCCTAGTTCACCCTAAAACAACTTAAGCCGCCTACGGATGCATGAGACCTTCTAGAAACACGAATTAATGAAGCCCTAGCCCCTTCTAAACTCGTCCCAAACCTATATAATCCCTCTTAACTTCATTTACAAGGGGAGGCTACCCAAAAAACCCTAAGAAAAGAGGCAAAAGGAGAGAATAGAAAAGGAAGAAGAAAGGTAGCCACCATTAGAGAAGAACTTCAAATCTATAGTAGAAGAAGGAGAAAGAGAGGAGGAGGCTTCCATATCTTCAAGTAAAGCTATGGATCTTTGCGAAGGTTTCAATCTAGGAACTTGAGAAACGTTTCTTCATACCGGTATTCCTAGATCTCCTTTCTTTTACTACACTCCATTACCATTCATGCTTAGAAACATGCTTACGGTCATTTGAGCATCATAGATCTACATTAACTTGAGATAAAAATGGTATTAGCATCTCATCATATTAGGAACATGTTTAGGTTCATTCTAACATAGTAGATTTTCTTTGATTTAGTAGTTCTAATTGCATAGTTAGATCAGATCTCGCATTAGCATCATCATCATCATCATTTATATTGAAAAGATCGCGAACAACCATTGGCAGAAAGGCTGGGTGTCACCCTTTGGGCGCCTACCCTCTCCGGAACCACCTGGGCGCCACCCACTGGGCGCCTGCCCTCTCTCGAACCACCTAGGCGCCACCCCCTGGGCGCCTACCCTTCTGAGACAGGGTTCGGGTTCTTGATCTCCACCCGTTGCATCGTTTGCTTATAATTTCGTTAGTTGCATCGCTAGTAGTTCGAATTAAGACATTCGCATCAGTCGCTGAATATTGGAAGTTGTGTTGAAAACATTAAGATTCTTGTGCGTTCGTTGTGTTCCGTTGAAAACCCTGACTGACCTGTGGCGCCCAAGTGGATTTCTCCACTTTTGTGCACAACTTCAAATCGTCCGCATTTAGTTCATTTATAAACTACATGATGATGATATGTTTGGTTATATGACCTGTTCTGAACTTTGAATTACCATCTTTGTCACACTTCACATCATATCATTTGAATCGCATAACCATAGAAAATCCCAAAAAAAATCATAAAACATAAAATCCCTTCTTCTCTTTCCTTACTCTCTAGTAAATTAGAGGAGAAACCAAAAACAAATTAAAAGATATCCAGAAAACCCAAAAATAATAATTGGATAGTCTATATTATTGAATTTAGCGCCTAAGTAGGATAAATCATAAGATTAATTAAAACATCATAATTAGCTAACTTAAGAAACATCAAATCATTAAGAACCCTAAGACCATAAGACCCTAATTAATTCGGATTTAGAACTAATTAAGAACTTTAAAAAAACACAAAAAACCTAGAATCCCAAAAGACAGCCACCTGGGCGCCACCCCCTGGGCGCCCATCCTTCCACAGCCACCTGGGCGCCACCCTCTGGGCGCCCAACCTACTCATTTCCTAAGACACCCCGGTTAAAGCTTAAGTTAATTAGTTAAAACCTTAAACTAATCCGAATCAACACAGTAAAATATTTTAAACCTAGAATAAGTAAACCTTAATTAACTTAATCTCTAATTAACTCAAAAAAACTCAAAACCAATAAACTCTAAAATGTCCACCTGGGCGCCACCCTCTGGGTGCCCAGCCTGCACTGCCACTTGGGCACCACCCTCTTGGCGCCCATCCTATCCCGTCTCTAAAGAACCACTAATTAAAACTTCTAATTAATCACAACCCAAATTTAATCCTAGTGAACATAACAAAACACTTTTAAATTTAAGAAACCTAAAACCTCAATCAACTTAGACTTGAATCAACCTAAAAACGCAAAAGCAACCCGAAACCACAAAACAGACACCTGGGCGCCACCCCGTGGGCGCCCAGCCTGCCTTTACACTTGGGCACCACCCTCCTGGCGTCTATCTTATCTCATTCCCTTAGAAACCACCACTTAATTAAACTTAATTGATTAAACCCGAATTAACACCTTAAAACACTATTAACCTAAAATACTCGAAACCTTAATCAATTTGGACTCAAACCAACTTAGAAAATACAAAACGAATAAACCACAAAACATCCACTTGGGCGCCACCCCCTTGGTGCCTATCCTTCCGCATCCACTTGGGCGCCACCCCCTTGGTGCCTATCCTTCCGCATCCACTTGGGCACCACCCTCCTGGCGCCCATCCTACCCAATCACTAGGAAACCCCACTTGAAATTAAATTCAAAGTCAATCACGATCAACACACCGGAACACCCTTGAACTCTAAAACAATCGGAACCATAAATCCGAATAGACTTAAAACATCGAACCAATTCGGACGCACAAGGCAGACACTTGGGCGCCACCCCCTGGGCGCCCATCCTGTCACCTCTACCTGGGCACCACTCTCTGGGCGCCCAGCCTCTCCCTTCACTAAAGCCAAATTAATTGAAATGAAATTTAATCTTAATCATCGCAACAGAACATTTTTAATTTAAAATACATCAAACCATAAGGCTCAACCGCAAATCAACCTAAAAAATACTGAACCGACCCGAACCACAGAATAATTCACCTGGGCGCCACACCCTTGGCGCCCATCTGTCAAATCCACCTGGGCACCACACCCTAGGCGCCCAGCTTCCCTCTTTTCGGAAAAGCCTGATTCACAACTTAGCCCAATTAATTGGCGTTTAAATAAATCCCAATTGAATACGAATAGCATCCCACACCCAAACACACTAAGCCCTTAAACCAATTTAAACTTAAATTGACCTAAAAAAAAAACCGAACCGACCGACCCTTAGCACAGTCACCTGGGCGCCAACCCTTGGGCGCCCATCCTGCCAAATCAACCTAGGCGCCACACCCTGGGCGCCCAGCCTAGCTGTTTTCATAAAGTACCCCAACCGACAACTTAACACAATTAATTAGCATTCGAACCAATCCAAATCAACATATTAAAACACTTTTAACTTAAAACACTTGGAACTTTAATCGATTTGGGCTTAGCTCCCAAAGCCTTTACGAACAAACAAACAACCACCTAGGCACCACCCCTGTGGCGCCTATCCTACACTCTAACCTTGGTTCACAACTTCAATTTAAAACGAATAGCTAAACACCTTACCACTTAAATTAACTAAAACCATAACCTAAAATAGTCTCTAGATCCGAAAACCAATATCTAATCCCATCCGGAATACCTGAAAATCTCAAGCCATCCACCTGGGCGCCACCCCCTTGGCGCCCATCCTCTCATTGGCACTAAAACGCGAATTCTAAATTTTGTTTCAAAATCCGGATCCGAATCCCTTTGACATTTGAACATCAGAGAATTAGAACAATTTGAAACATTAAAATTCACCAAGTAAGAACTCCTTGGATTTCGAAAACAATATCGATACCATCGTCACTAGTCAAACCACCCAGAAGCAGCCACTTGGGCGCCACTGCCTGGGCGCCTAAGTCATCAGAGTAACCTAGGCGCCACCCCCCTGGCGCCCAAGTCCTCCGTTAACCCTGTTTCACGGATTTCGACATCGTTCCACGTTTTAAATTAAATTATAAATTCCAGAACCTTAAACAACTTAAACAGAACCCCAAAATACATTCAATCCCCTCTTAATTAATCTTCAACTCAAAACAAACCGAACCAATTAAAAATCACAATTAATAAGTTGCTTAGGCGCTGAACCATCAAACTCAGGCTATTCATACCCTAGGATTAGATCGGATTTCCCCGTTAGGTAACTTAGCACATTAGGCTTCGCCCATCACTTTTCCTGTTCCGTTAGGGGACTGGGAGAGCTGATGTGGGCGGTCTAGGACTTTAGGTTAGGGTTAATCCGATGATCAGTAGTAAAGCACTAATCACATAAGTCCAAGTAAAATCCCCTAGATAGGCCCTTCTAGCCCCCATATTGAAAAGCCATAAAAACTATAAAACCAACAAAATAAACCCAAAAAGATTTTCCTTTTATTTCTTCCTCCACCTCAGGTGCCAGATATTTAATTGAACTTAATGATAAAGGGAATAAAGAACTGATTTCTAAAATTGAATAAATGAGAATAACGAGATGAGATGAGTGATTTCACACACACTTTTAATCAATCACGGCCCATCGGCCACCCTAAAACAAACACTGGCCCATCGGCCATCTTCAATCAATCCTGGCCCATCGGCCACCTTCAATTAATTACGGCCCATCGGCCTTTTACTTTTATCACTCGTGTATCACACACGAAAAACACAGAAATCACAAGTCAAAGTCTCATTTGCATCATCATTTTGGTTTGAAAAATCAGCCTTTAAACCCTATTTTGCCAAGGGATCAGAAGGGGGTACCCGGGAACGGGGCCGATCCTCTTCTTAAATATTTGGCACCTCTCCCTCTTTTAGTTTATTTTCTTTATTCTAGTTATTTTATTTTACTTGGATATACTACGATTATGCTATGTGAGGATTAACCTTTATTCGGACTTCAACTCATGACCCTTAATTGACCCAAAATTAAAGAGACCCAAATTAATGTGACAAGACAACCGTCGTGTGTTGCCGGCAACACATTAGACGAGAGGAAGAACCCACCTTATTATTTTTCTCCCCATATTTCTTCGACTTTTGTCGAAGAACGGTGTTACGGCCGTACCGTAGCTGGCGATCGTAATCCATCGATTTTGAGAGTAGTCGGAATCCTCATTTTCGATGTAAAATTTAAATAGCGTATATATAGATGAATGGAGATTTCCCCAAACCATACCTCTCTTGGAGAGGAAAATGGGGGGGTCGAAATTCACATCCGACACCAATTTCCACATTACTATAATGTTAGGATAGTGAGTTTTCAATTGAATTTTCTTAAGAAATTTGAAGGTGTCGCTTCACCTATTCTTGCAACGAAAATGCATTAATTTCTCCTCTTCATGAGAGTGCATGGCTAAAGATGTCTTTGTAGTTGCTTGTAAGGTTGAATTTTGATAGGGAAGAATTCAATTTGAGTTCAAGATTTGGTAGTTGTGTCATCTTAATTCAATAAAACTTTTTAAGTGCTATGGATCTCATTTTGAGATAAGAATTTTGCTCCCTTTCATGGTGTTCAAAACTTCTTTTTTTTTTTTTAATTGCTGTCATTTGATACTCCTCTTCATGAATTTGGTATTTCCTTCGCACTATGCTTTACACAAATTTTAAAAGAAAATAGGGTTGGAGAGTTGATCTATATTGAAATTGGCGTGGTTCTATCACATGTAGCCAGAATAAAATTGGAGCTTTTTCTTGGCCATTTTTCTTACATGTATCTTCTTCTTCTATATTCTCCTTTTCTAATGAAGCTTCAACTATATTTCATAATAACAACGAGTGTGATTGTAAATGGATCAAGTTGCCAAAAAAATCTGGCTGGTTTGTAACATGGGTTCTCTCTTGGGACCATTACTGTGAATTCATGTTTCAAGCCCTTCATTCTTTTAGATCACAGCTTCAACTATATTTCATAATAACGATGAGTGTGATTGTCAGGGCCAGCTCTACTATGAAGCAAGGAAAACCCTTGCTTTAGGCCTCGAAAATATGGCCCAAAAAATGCAAAACATAAGGCCCCATAATAGCAACTGGTATCTTTTCAAATTCCAAAACAACAACTAAGATCCTTTTATTTCTCTGTAAAAATAAGGCCATAACTTTCTCTTGAGAAGATACAATCAAGATCTTTATAATTTCCTCTTGCCTAACCAATTCTCCAGATCACCTCTTCGGGGCCGTTACTCTCTCTATATATATATATTTTGCCCCTCTCTGTCCATTTTAAAAGGGTTTGACCAATGCTTGATTTAGCTTCCGAGAGAGTAGTGACTTAATTACTAATAGCAAAACATAAGGCCCCATAATAGCAACTGCAATCTTTTCAAATTCCCAAAAAAAAAAAAAAAACAACTGACTTTATTAGTAATTCTCCATCACAAAAAGCAAGAAAAATATATTTTAAATAAAAAAAAATTTATAATAATATTAAAAAATAAAAAAAGGCCTCATTTAGGATTTTTTCTTCAGACCTCAAATTATCTTGAGCTAGCCCTGGTGATTGTAAATGGATCAACTTGCCAAAAAATTAGGCCGGTGTGTAACTTGGGTTCTTTGTTGGGTTCATTACTATGAATTCATGTTTCAAGCCCTTCATTACTTTATATCAGCTTCAGTGTTACTGTGTATTCCGGGCACGTGCCTGGTAGAAATTAAAAAGCCTCGAGAGAAAAGGAATTGAAATCGCCAAACAGGCAGGGTGTACTTTTAAAGAGGAGAGAGACTTGAGAGAGAATCAGGAATGAGCTAGGAACCATCCATGATCCATGTAAGGAAAGCATTTAACCATTTATATTGTTGCAATTCAAAATGGGTTTCATATGAATTTCAGGTTTCTGTGGAGAATAATTTCTTTTGGAGTCACCCCTTGTATTTTTATGGCTTGCCCACACAAAAATAATTCAATTCATACTAGCACTACAAATGAGACCCATTACTATATAATGTATCATTTATAAAATAAACTAATGCGGCCTATTTTTTTCTTGAACTAGCTCACTAAATTAGATATACGATTTATTTTTCTCATTAATTACCATGGCGGCCTTGTAAGGACCGTCCTTACGGTCCGCACCATTCAGAATGCCCACTAGGGCCCACATTATGACCCATCCAAATTGACCACTCATTCATAAACCTCCTTATAGGCACTGAATCCCATGAATTTGCATGGATTCTGATGAACTAGACCGTTGGATTGATAGTCAATTTTTCTTCTTTGATATAAAGCTATTAAACTTGTGAACAATGGATGAAGGGGTTAGAAGTATTAGATTGACTTCAAATTTGATATGTAAGTTGGCCACACTTGGATCTTTCAGTCCCCCTTGTCCCATGACCAGTGGGGTCTCATGTGGGCCCCAATAGGCAGTCTGCACAGTAAACTGTATGGACGATCCTTACAAGACTGCCTCCCTATATATATATTATGTGTGTGTGTGTGTGTGTGTGTGTGTGTGTGTGTGTGTGTGTGTGTGTGTGAGTGTGTACACAAGTAAGGTAGGCCGCCTCTTCCCACGTGTGCGGGCTCTCTTTCCACTTGTGTAGACTTTCTTTTCTTATGTGTGGGTGATGTGAGTTATCTGTACCGAGGATGAGCAATTTGTAGGCGGGTGTGCTACAAATAAGTGATTCTAGTGTAATATCTTAAAGTGGGTATTGCCAATTTTATGTGGAGAGCTACTACCTGCACACTGCGTTTTGCTCTCCACACAATGCATCTCTTTACACAGTGCTCTTCAGTGAAGAATATTTAAACTTTTTCTCTCTACACTCTGTAATTTCCCTAAAACAGCCATTCTACCTACACACTAGGCAGAAGATACACGCTGCATTCTCCCTCCCATTTCACTCTTTGAACTGCTGTTTCACTGTACCCTCCACGTTGAAGGCTATCTCAACGAGCTCCCCCACCTGGACGTGAACGCCGCACCTCCTCCCGTTCAGCCATCTCTCTGTGCTCTTCTTGCCTTCTTCTTCAAACTGCATTATTGTGATTCGTCGACTTTCCAACCTCTGTGAGTGATTTCGATACCTTTTGCTTGATTAGAAATGCTTATAGTATTATTTTAAATCAAAGATTTGTTTTATGCATATTTATTTTCTATCCTCATGCGCCTTTGTCTCCCCCATTTCTCCAGCCATTGTCATCGTTTTACTGTGTCTGTGACGATCCCGTTCGGCGCTGTGGGTCCGAAAGAAGACATTCTATTTGAACTCCACGATCCGTAAAAAACTGAAACTCTCGGCACTATGGGTCCGAGTAAAAAACATTTTGTCTGTATCGTGGGTCCGAGTAGAAAAAAGTTTTTCGGCACTGTAACGCCGATACCATAATATCCACATGGATAGTTAGGGCCGAACGAGATGTGACTCAGTAGTAAACTATGTACTAATGATTTTTTTCCTAAGTATATGGATGTGCCCAGTACCTCTAGGACCTCTAGGATTCGACCCACAGCGTCGAATAGGAGACTCCATCAGAGGTTTGTTGCTGATGTGTTCGATAGTGACGAAGAAGTAGTTGAAGAACAACCCGAAGCCCAAGTGGAGACCGAAGTCTCTGAACAGGCAGAGGAAGTACGTGAACAAACTTCAACTGTTGCTCATAATAGGACTGGAGAAATTCGCAGGGGGCCTACAAGTTTGAGCCTGCTACCTAGTTTTTGGATGCATATTGCTGCAAGTATTTGGCACCAGCAGGTTTGTGAATAATCTTGGTAAACATGTTTTAAATATTTATTACCTTCACTAATTTGTTTATTTCGTTTTGCAGGAGAGACCGCCATTTAAATGCATAAGCCATGGCAAAAAAATCAGTGAATGGGCATGGAATTCAGAAGGAAGGCAGAATACCATTTTTAGTCGTCTCATTGGCCATTCAAGGTTGGCTCCATTGGTGGCGACATCATATCATTCCATCAATAGGCACATGGTGTCAGCCTTTGTGGAAAGATGGCAGCCTGAGAAAAACACATTCCACATGCCTTTCAGTGAAATGACGATTACCCTTAATGACGTGAGCACCATTCTAGGGATCCCGGTCACTAGAAAAGCTGTATCAATGGAGTAACTATCATTTGAGCGATCAAAGACACTTGTAGAGCATGGTCTTGGGGTCACATCCCAGCAGGCACGCGAAGAGTTAGTAGGTGTGCGGAGCTCGTCGGTTAGACTGGGGTGGCTGAGGGACCTATTTGGAGACGTGACCGATGCGGATCTAGAAGAGCACATTAGACATGCCGCTGGAGCATATCTATTGTATATCTTGGGCTGTACACTCTTCACAGACAAGAGTGGCACGAGGGTCCCAGTGCTCTATCTAAGGCTTCTAATGAACTTCGATGAGGCACGCACATATGCTTGGGGAGCTGCCGTGCTTGCGCACCTATACCGACAGTTGGGGTTTGCTACTCAGAGTGGAGTCAGGCAGATTGCAGGCCAACACCAATTTCGGTGTACGAACTTAAGGGTCCGCGACGGTATTGCCTACCCGTCCTCCTTCCTTAATTATTACAATGCTTTGAAAACTTAAATGAACTTAAAAATTATTACAATGCCTTGAAAACTCAAATGAACTTAAAAATTATTACAAACTTGAAATGAATCCTAATACAAGAT
Organism: Persea americana; assembly: GCA_029852735.1. Lineage (NCBI taxonomy): Eukaryota > Viridiplantae > Streptophyta > Magnoliopsida > Laurales > Lauraceae > Persea > Persea americana. The sequence continues at coordinate 59,840,492 of CM056810.1, forward strand.
TTTCTAAGAAAACAAATTAAATTCCTAAGTTAGAGTTCTTTGGTTGCACTTTTCTTTTTTCCTTACTCCAACCGCTGAATCCCTGAAAATACAAACAAGGAAAATGTGTAGAATCCGCAATGAAAACTAAAAGAAAGAATAAAAATGCAACTAAGCTATATGAGAGTTGAAAATCCTTAAAATCAAGGAATCCTATGTACGCCAATCCCCGGCACGGCACCAAAAACTTGATGCGTATTTTCCTGCAAGTATACGGTTGTCTCAAGTAATATAGACTATGGAAGTCCGAATATCGTTCCCACGAGGATCGTTACATGGAAAATAACAATGATCTATAAAAATGAGTATCAACTCAAATATAGCTAACAAATTAATGCAAATGAAAATAACAATGGAAACAAGAAACTAGATAATAACAAGGAAAATAAAAAATGCAAACTAAAATAAAACTAGAACTAGATAACAAAGAGAAGTTAGTAAAAAAAATGAGAACAAACCAAGCGCAATGTTAATAACAAGTTAGTAACAAAGTTAATGACAAAAGAAAAATAACAAGGTTAATAAGAAAATAACAAGTGAAAGATGGAAAATGAGTGGATGGAGATAAAGAAATGTGCTAAAGTATTTTAAAATCAAAGATGGAATTTATGGTGTAAATAAAGAAATGGATTGTGAGAATTAAAACAAGTGAATAAGTGTGTGAGAATGTGAATAGAATCAAACTAAAGTAAGTAAAACAAGAAACAAGCAATACTAATGGATGATTGAATCATCTAGAATCCACTAAGCGACACTAATCCAATACTAATGCTCTTCTCTTTTCTCAAAAAAAAAAAAAAAAAACTCAAATCTAATTACAAATCAATGCTTAGATTTGGGAAATATAACATTAAAGCTCTAAAATAGAAATTAACAATCTAATAGACAAGATTTTCTTCCCTTCATAAAAGAAAAGATTCCTAATGACTATCTATCAAAAGTAAGCATAAACCATCAAAAGATATTAACTCCTAAGCATGATTTATCAAACCGAAGCATAGATAGTAAAAAGAATGCTAATATAAAAATTTAAGCATGGAAGGTTGGACAATGCAATGAAGAAAAATCTACTTTTAACATATTAAGCACATAAACAAAGGAATTTAAAAATAAAGAGCATAAGCAAAAGGAATAGGATCAACTTAGTTTCACCTAGAAGATCCAATCAAAGGAATTAGCCACCCATTGGAGAAGATAAAGCTTTCAATTCCATTCCAAATCTTTAATTTTACAAGGCTTTCCTCACTTTCTCTCTACAATTTGCTCTCAATTACATGAATAGCTTAAGTAAAGAGGAGGAGGTTCTCCTTGCTTGTGTATCTAATGCCTAGAGCTCCTTTCTTTATATAGAAACATTTGCCTTGCTCTCTTTTGGTTTCTTTCCAATGTGGAACTTCACAAGAATGGAAATATGAATATATGTATGTGATTCCCGTGTTAGAAAACAGTCACCAGATTGATGTATGACTTTGACCCCGAAACGTCTGAATTGGAAAAAATATTGTGAAATGTGATTTATAGATCTTTGAACAAGCTTTCCAATGCTTTTGAGATCACCTCAATCGGACACATGAGTAAAAACATATGGTCAAAATACCAACCCAAGTCTATCATGTTCCTTCTTATTATTGGCCTAACTTTGTCATTTCTTTATCCAATTGCCTTCCAATCTTATCCTAACTCTCTTTAATTCTTGAATATCAACTTTAATCTTTAAATTAATCTTCAATTAACACCTACAAAGAGAAATTAATATAATTGAGAGTATGGAAGCCATTGGAACTCATATAAATGCATATAAATGACCATCTATAATGGAAAGATATGAGCAAAGATGATGGGGAGGAACTTTATGATTTTTATGCTAAAAATAGTGTTTTGAGTTCTTTTATCTTTGAAAACTCATAAAATAATGCTATAAAAGTGTATCTTTTGTGAACTCATCAATATCTGACTCTACTAGAGGCATGGATTTACGAGCATTTCCCCAGGTGTAAGCCTCACCAAAACCGCGCATACACAGAAAATTTACTGCGGGTGCATCGCTGGGTGCCAAGAAAAGAGTCTGGGGACCAAATGTCCAACCTGCAGCCATTACGAGAGGCACTTGATGATCTTGGTGCCCATTAGGTAATGTCTTATAAGTTATATATAAAAAATTTGAGTAAATGAGTACTGTATAATATAATCTATGCATTTGTTGATTAACGTTGCAGGTGGTGTGGGACCCCTACCGAGAGCACAGGGTAGATCACCCCTTTAACGAGGTTGCTTTTTATACTGGTTGTCTTAAGTGCATGGACATCGTTGAACCATATCATCCTGATCGGGTGCTTAAGCAGTTTGGTAGGGTCCAACACATTCCCCCCACTCCACTAGCTCCACAGAGCGCCACTAGGGGTGCTACCGCAAATCAGTATCGGATTGCTTACAATTACTTGGATTAAATATGGGAGAGGTGGCATAACCACCTCCTGTCTCTGATGGAGCGCGGTAATTAGATGTCTCATGTCCGGCATCGTCATCCACCGATCATATGGAGGACAATCCATTTGGTACGATATGATGTGGAGAAGTTCATCAACCCTTTGGTGTGATCCATATAATTGTCTGTAGTGTTCGGCATGAGTCACCAACTCTCTAGAGAAATCTTTCCGTACCTGTTGCCACGAATCCTCACCAAGTCCCATCAACCCTGCAATGGCTCTAAAGCCACAATTACCATCTGCATTGACATCTTTTACATGATGAATATAAGGCCTTAAACCAGCTGGGAGTGTGTTAATATAAGAAACAGGCTTACAACTTCGCGTGCGACTGACCTTTTGCTTAGGCATCAGCCTCTTCACCGGCACCAAAGAGGCCCCACTACTGATAATAGTCTCTTCCATCTTCAAGATAGGAGAGTAACTATCCTGAGCTGATTCGACATATTCAAAGGAAGAGGGTTCACGTTTAATAGAATTATGTAATTTCAATTTGGGGCGCCCCTACACTGTGATTTAGAAGCCGGCTCGATCAGTGAGGTCATCTGAGGCTTTGCAAGCTCCCTAAGCTTATCCAAGATTTGTAACTTCTTTTTCGAATCATAGCCCCTAAACTGTTCGACAATTAAATCTATCTCTGGCATGCAATCCAAATTAACACTCGAGTCCTGGGCAGAATCGGTAGATAGCAAGTCAAGCTTGCGCCAATGCATATGCGTGCAATCTAGAGGAATAGGGCGCCCAACACTTACGTATTCTGCAATCTCATGAGCACAAGGTAGGCCATGTGTGTGTCGAAGTACACAGCCACAAGCATCTCTATCAATACCAACTGACGAGGCTTGTCTCGTCTCCGCCAAGATCTTCTCTAATGCACTTATAAAAATATTCCCACGAAGTTCTTTGAATTCGGAAGGCTTGAAATTGTGTTGCACAACCGTCGTACTTTTTTTAAATGATGCTTTTATATCTGTATGTTGTAGCAACAATAGATTGTGAATCTTCATCAAAGAGTCTTCGAAAGTCCCTTGGTTTGACCCAAGCTGCCGCTTCAGTTGTGCATGTGAACTCTCCACCTTGTTTGTAGTAGTGTTCCCAAGATGCATGACCTTGTCTGTCCATGCAGCCACAAATATGTCCTTGTACGCATCTAACCAAGACGCTCTAACATACTGAAGTGCTACTGGATAGGCGATGAACTCCTTTAAAAATAAGTTGAATTGCACATTGTAATTTTCCTTTGTGGATGAGGAGGCCAACATGTTCCAGCTCATTATAAACCGGTTCCACTTTTCTTTCGTCTCAAACAACTTCTTGCATTTAGCCAAAATATTTCTGTTGATATGCCATCTACATAAAAGATGTTTGGTGCCGGGGAAAACAATAGATATGGCGTTCATTAAAGCCATCTCTTTGTCAGTGACAATAACGCTAAGAAGCACACCCTCGCCAATAACTTTGCACGAAATACCCAATGCCCACGAGTAGCAGTCTTTACATTCATTCTGGAGATATACAATGCAAACCGAAAAAGTCTTCTCTATGGATGTAACCCCAACAATCTCCAATAAGGGTATTCGATACCGATTGGTCTTGTAGGTGCAGTCCATTATCAACACATGAGGAAATGCACGCAAGAGGTCTATGCTGGTAGGGTGTGTGAAGAACAAGTCAATGACAATATATGTTACAGGACAATTCCTATGCCACTCAATGTAACCATGCTCCGCCAATAATTTCAATAGTTGCTGCATCTGACTCCGTCCAACCCTCTCCGCAACTTTATGCCTTTGACGTGCATTATAAATGGTCTTCATTGTACTTATATTTAACTCATTTTTTTGTTTCAGTGTCACCAAGATATCCTTTGGCCGAACCATATTCTTGGACATGTCAGCTAGCAATGAAGTTTCCTCATTTGTTAATCTCCCTGCAAATGAGTGCCATTCTAGAAAGTCTACAGCAGGATAATTATGCACACTACATGCAATATCCATTCCTCATTTGAGCCAACCACTTTGCCTTGTAATGTGAATGGGCATCCACATTTTTTCAAACCAGCCTGCCTCAATCTCTTCCCAACGGTCCCATCTTTAGTTGTCCTCGTGTCTCTATAAGACCCACTCCTCTCACACCCAAGGGTCAGTCTTGGTTTTTTATTTCTTTTGTTCGGTGCTGCTGATCTCTTAATCACAACAATGAAACCATTTCTCCTCCCGACCTCACGAGCCCAATTAATTAAGGCTTCTCGGCTTATGAATATCTGCACATAACCAAACAAAATTATATTGAACCAAGTGACTACATCAATTTAAATATCAAATGATTCATCTCGATTAATTATCTCTTGAGTGATAAACTCATTACTATAGTCGACCACGCATTTCGAGCCAACCTTGCTGCATTCGGTAGGCACATGAAACTGCAATGGAACCAATTTTGTTAGAGTATGTACATGACACAACTGCACGGCTCTGAATATCCAGACATAATTAAATTGTTCAGTCAAGCATGTTCGCACATGTTCCTTAATTTCGGTCATTCATGTCCGCACATTTTGGTTCTCCTCGGCATTGTAATGCTGTTCAATTGGGCATCTCTCGGTACTAACATGCCGCGCAAAGGACCTATGGTTGGCCATTTAGGGCCGCGCAAAGGACATTCGGTCGGACATGCAGGGCCGAACGGTTCGTCTCTGACCAATACACAAGTCGCAATGAATATGCTTACCTCGACGCTGTTAGAATGATTGGGAGTAATCATCTGCTTGTCATTTCGCTCGTCCATTGATTAAGAATGATAGCAAAGCGGGTATTAACTTTGAATGAAATCAAGATTAATTAGTTGCAGTCAATATAGAGAATGACCCGAGGGTTTAAATCGAGAGAGAAGATGAAAGAGGGGGGAAGTAGAGAGCAGTAAATGCAGGAAGAAGTAGAAACCTTGTCTTCATTTCATAATGCATGAAACATACTGAAAAGGAGGGAAGCAAGTGGAGAGGAGTGATGAATGCTCGAAGTAGAACCCTTCCCATATTTTCATTTGGAGGATAAAAACGCAGTGTGTAGATAGTAGTAGAAATCAATTCAAGTAGACTCTGGGAGGGGTGAAGTTTAGACATTTTGGTAAATTAACAAGTGGGCATTTTAGTCGCAATTTATTGCAGTGTGTAGAGAGCAAAATGCAGTGTGCAGGTAGACCCCCTCTTTTATGTGAGCAGTCTTTCTTAAGGATGAACAATGGCTGCCATGTTCGTGACTTGTGTTGTGTCCTTGTTAATGGGTTGCCTATTCATCATATGTGCAAGATTTTCTATTTGGGAAGATTTTCTTAGGGGACAATGGAAGACCTGACCCCAATCCACCTACACCCACACAAATCTCTCTTTAACAAAAAATAAAAAATAAAAAATAAAAAATCTCGATGGCTAGATCATTGCCATCAATCATGATTTCACGTTACCATGTTATACCAAGAAATTCAAGTAGTTATGTCATATGGGAATTTGTAGAATAAGATTGCATGAAATTCTGATGCAAGAATCTTGGCATGAAAGAAACCTATAATTCAAAAATGCCAGAATTCAACACCAGCAGCATTGCAGAATTCTAATATTTTGATTTCTTCAAATTCTAACAGATATCAATTTCAGGAATTTTTACAAAGAAACAAGCCCTTTATATGGGCCATGCTTCATTAATATCGTGATAAAAACTCTAAAATCCAAAAATCTTCAAAAAATGAAATTCACAACAGATCCCAAAAGCCCTCGTGTATCAAGGGAGCTCATGGTCTGGCCAAACCCAAGCCCCATCCTCGTCAGTTCCTCACTGGGCTGATTTGTGCTCTGTTTTAGTCCCATGGGCAGTATCCCAGCCCAATCTGTAGCCAATAGTAGATGGACCAGGCCGATAATAGAATATATATATATATATATATATTCTTAATTACTCAGCCTGACCCAACACATTTACACAAAAAGGGCCGTAGTATTTTGCAAATAAAGTGGGCCTTCAACTGACTGTTAGGTCCATTGGCTGATCCGAGCCTAAATTTTGGACCCTATAATATGACCCTAAAAAGGGCCGTAAACAGTCCAGCTGCTTGTTCGTTGTGGGCCCCATAAACCTTCCAAGAAAGGAAGGAAAACCCCTGCTTTGAAATGCCGCATGGAATGAATTCGCATTCACAGTTCCCTCGTAGCATTGAAGCGGTTCCTAGGCCTTTTTCCTCCTAGCCCTCTCTCTCACCGTCTTGCGTCATGTATGCATCCAAAGGTAAAGGAAACATTTCTTTAGCTGTATTGCTCTTTCAGAATCTCCGTTTCCTTTTCTCTTCTTCTTCTTCTTCTCTTTCTCTGGAGGCGTTTTCCTTGGAATCTCATTTCATCCACATGCTTTTTTTCCTCTAATTATATGACTTCCCATTTTATTTTTTGAAGAATGAATTTTCATTTTATTTATGCATCAATTTTCAACAAACGCCTTACAAACAACTCCATAATCACAATACGATCGACCATTTAGGGTTTTTCAACAACACCTTGCTAAGCCAAGCCAGTATTATACTGTATACCTAGCATATCGTTATTCAGTAATGTGATGCTTGCAATCAGATTAATCATATTATTCTTTTGCCTAATGCAGTTGTTTTTTACACTTGTAGATATCTTTCTTCTAGGTCTGTAAATAAGATAATGTGATACTCGTTAGTTCGACAAGAAATTAATAGAAAATATTGCTAGAGATTTGGAGAAAATCTTTTGAGGAAAATGACTGGAAAAATTAATAGAATGAAGATAGTGGACCTAGTAGTAGGAAGGATGAGTATCAAATTGGAACTAACTTAGAGCCGGAGGCGGATACATTCTGATGTTTGTGAGAAAAAAGTCGAAAACAGCAAACTGTTTGATCTGGTTGGTCATTGCAAATAGGATCAGGAAAGGACGAAAAAGTGGAGACGAAGTAGTGGAATGATACGTGATTGACAACTGACACTTTGGTTGAAGGGGCATTTTCTATTATATGATAGTAAAGACACTTAGACTTGTATTGTTACATTAAGCTGAATGCTATGCAAGGAACATATGCGAAGTGTATGCAATTGAAATGTGTGGGAATTCATCTGAACTTCACTCTAATTGGATTGATATGCACTATTAGATCGAGATGTGTAAAATATGTGGTTCATCACCACCATCCAGGCCTCATCCACCCACAAAAGCAGAAAGTTGGTGTAAAATCTTGTCGTCTTCAGAGATGGGCCCAGTTAAGCTGTCAAATCAATATGAAATCAGTTCTATTAGATAGGTTATTCAGTTATGTATGCAAACCTAAGATTGTTTAATTCTGTTGCTTCTATTTGGAGATGTTATGGGCCTGCTTAATGATGGAGTGTAGTCCAGTTATGAATTAAGTCAGATTCAGTCATGGAGTGCGACTTGTTTTCATCGAATGGGACATCCAGTTAAGTTTATAGAAGCATGTGATCTGATCTCTTCATATTTCTACATTGAATAATATTGTTTTAATTTTTCTTATTGTTGAATGTGTGTGAAGTCTTTGGTGATAAAGCCTAGTCATTTGATTGATTATCCCATGTACGTGGTATGCCACCTCCTGCCTTGGAGCACAGCCCTTGGCTATTATTCCCCTCCCCATGGCTATATAATCTCCTATCTTCTGATCTGCCATTTACACATCTGTTGTTGACGATCAATGCTCTCCTTGATTCATCATAGAAGACTGAAATGCCACGAGATGGTGTAGATCGTCCAAAGTCTGGACTGATTTCAGTTTGGTCTTGGTGCAAAAGAGAAGGTGGGTGGGTGACTTGTAAGACGATGGTTTCAACTGAGTGACACTATATGAAGAAGGGTTCAGCAGAAACACCAGAAAAATCAATAACTATTTTCCCAGACAAAAACTGTCTCTCCTGTCCCCACATCCCATATAAATCCTATTTGGATCTTGCAGACCTGGAATATGAAACAGAAGTTATGGTGAAATATGCTGAAATTATATCAGTAATAAACCTGCTTAATCCAGTCTTTTGTTTGCAAAGGAAACTAAATCCTAATTGGTAGGGGGAAAACTGCAAAGAAAAGCGTCCACTCTTCACCTTTTGTTTTTGGGAAATGGTAACATGAATTGAACCTATAACCTTGTGGTTGTGACACTGACCACCTTCTAGCTGTGCTACGAGACCCCAAAGAACTAAAGAAAGTAGATGAAAAACTCATTAGGCTGTCTTGCAACTCAAGAAAATGCTGGGTGTTATAGGCCCCAAATATCCTATGGGACCCACTTGGATGCATGCACATTCAAAGATCCTACGGGCCTCTCTTTGGAGTCGATTTGGGTCCAGAGGATCTGGATCTGGGATTTGGCCTGTGGAGTCTAGATATCTCTGAGCCTTAGAAAGTAGCCATAGAGGAACCTATTGGTCCTGTGAATTCCACACTAGACATTTTTCATTGAAATGCCTTTGCACACCATAATGCGCTTACCTTTCCATGGTTAAACTGCACTACATTGATGAAATGACAGCATGGGGGGCATTATCTTTTGATTTCTGCAAAAAAATAATCATTATGTTTTGTTGATATACTTCCATGGAAGCTGAAACTTGGAAACATTGTCTTAAGACTTTAATGGAATTGTCTCTTTATGTACTTTGTATCCCTTTGATATAAGACAAACTAATAAATTCTCCAATAGTCTAGGACAAATACTTGCACTGCTTGCTTTCATTAACAAGTAGATTCTCATCATTCTTCCATTACTCACACTCTTATCCTCTTTAGAAATGTCTTAGATGTATTTGTAACAAGTTCCATTACTTAATGTTGGTTGTACCTATTCATGTTTTATCTTGATATTAGAATCTCTTTGAAGACCTATGTTATTCATGGACTTGAAGATCTTGATATTAGAATATCTTTTGAAGGTGTACGTTGTTTATGAACTTGAAAGGTTTTAATCGTGTCGTCGTCGTCATCATCATCATCAAAGCCTTGTCCCAACTATGTTGGGGTCGGCTACACGAATTCTGTTTCTCCATTCCGATCTATCTTGAGCCAAATCCTTAGATAAGTTACACTTCGTCATATCTATTTTCACTACCTCCATCCACGTCCTCTTTGGCGTCCTTTCCCTTGGTAGGCACCTTCATGGCCTAACTTCTTCTTACCGGCGCCATTACCGGCCTACGTTGGACAAAGATTTTATTCGTGTATGATATGAAAAAGCATTCCTATACCTTATGTGTGCCGCCTAACAATCATGTGGGCATCTTTTACAAAAATCCGTGTAATTTTTCTGTTCATTTGTCTAAACCTTTGAAGTTATCTTTTTCAGTCTAACATTTTGTGACGCCTAGGATAATTAGTCTTATGCAGTTTCATCTTTGTTGTATTTCTCTAGAAGTGATTGTTAGCTTACTTGAGTGTCTTGATGTTAATTTGGCTTACATTTTCATTCAAAGTATTCATTTAGCTATTTACATATTATTGATTTTGCAATGTGTTTGTATTGTAGGATGAGTGTTGAAGATCTTCAAGTTTTCATGCGCTTGTTATCATGATAGAGGAATGTACTGTGGCCACAAAATTTAGAGCTCATTGACTCACTTGAAAAGCTTGTTTGCCATGTCTGATAAAAAGTTACTCTCTGATGATAGTGACAAAAAGGGCGTAAAGAGGAATCTTCCTTCGTGGACGATCTCGAACGAGAAAGCTGGGAATCCTCAAAGAAAAAAGCATGTTGACACTGGTAAATGTGTAAGGCTATGAAAGTTAAAGCGTAGTGGTATCACCAATGTTTAAAAAGGAAAATGGATGTAGTGCGAAAATATAAAATCTTCACCTTCGTTCGTATATATATGATGTTACCGTTTCTAATTTTCTTTGTGATGTTACCATTTCTAATTTTCTTCTTCACCTTCGTTCATATATATATGATGTTACCGTTTCTAATTTTCTTTGTGATGTTACCATTTCTAATTTTCTTTCTCCCAAACAGGCTTCCTTTATGTTAAAATTTTATTAGTATCCTAATTAATTTTCTAGAATTTCTTAATGTATTTCTCATTCAGTTATTTCTAGGGGCGTTCAGTAATGTCTTTTGGATTTTGAATACCTCCTGAGAACTCCTGTCTGATGTGATCTGTCACCTTAGGCATAATGATAAAGCATTTTTAAAATATCCATTCAGATAAAATGAAACGATTTACTTCCTCTCAAGGGATGGCAGCAGTTTTGTGAAGATGGGAACTCTTCTTGCATTGCATCTAATTTCATTGAAATTTCTGCAGATAAAGTTGAAGTTGCATCAAATATGAGCACGCCAGACTTCTCAGAACTCCTGGTAGTAACAAACTTTGAACTTAGAACATAATTGTGATTGATAGACTACCATTAGCATCTTCTACAAACCTCAATGCTTTGCAACTCGTCCACTGCACATTTGGCGCATGGTATTTCACTTTGGACTGTCAGCATCGTGGTCACATTTGGAAGGAGTATTGCTTGAAAATCATGCTAGTTAAAAATCCTAAAGAACCAATATGTGGCCCTCAAGTGGATGTTAGAAATTAATATGCAGATTCAACTGGTAAAATCGAAGTTTTCTCTAGTCCAATCAATCCAACCAAATTGAGGCCCACAATCCAAAGAACTGGACTCCGAAGTGGCATGCATGTAGAGCACCTGCCAAGTTGAGTCACTCTTCAAGTCACTCACCTAATGAGTCCCATGGAAAAGACCCCCCCACCCACCCCCCCTCTTTTCCCTGTTGGGACCTTTTGCTCTTGTTTTAGAAGATTTTACTACATTCTTTGGAAGATTGAATTATTTAAAGGAAGGTTTTTGCCTATTTTTCCTGTTGGGAGAAGCTTTGGGATTGGGAGGCTGTTGTGGACCTTTTGCATCTATTTTAGAAGATCAAAATCACATTCTTTGAGTGATCAGATCATTCAAAGAATAGATGAACAGTTCATTTGACTGTGAGAAAACAAGCATGTACGCCTATTTATTCTTAACAACTGAAACATGATGAGTTAAAATTCTAGATTCATAGGAAACTTTTTTTTTTTTTTTTATAGATACTTTTCGATTAACTCAATATTTTTTTAAAAACTTTTTGGGTCCTATGGTGCGGCTCAATCTGACTTGGCTTGAGTGCAACACGGTTGACCCCTCGACTCCAAGTTTTAAAATCTTCAAGGAGACGTGTATATTGGATGAGTTGCTACAAAGTTATGAGTATTGTTGAGTCCAATTTCAGTGCTTGTATCTCGGTATTTTTCCCCATGATTTTCTAGTCCTCCAAGTTTTTGACTGCAACTTTGACTGTTTTGGCAGGAAGGGGTGGTCCTTGTGTTGTCAGGATTTATTAATCCTGAGCGTGGTATATTACGATCACAGGCACTGGAAATGGGTGCTGAATATAGAGCTGACTGGACCTCAGATTGCACTTTGCTTATTTGCGCATTTCCAAATACTCCAAAGTTTAGACAAGTTGAAGCTGATTGTGGAACTATTGTTTCAAAGGTTGTTACAATTTTATTGTGTTTGTACTATATTCCATTCATTTACCTATCCATCTGAACTGATGAATAGAGTTCTTGATGACAATCTTTTGGCTGTGCTAATTTAACTCAATTTAAAGCTGAGTGCACATGCCTATCATGGGTTCTTTCGTACAGTTTGGATTGTGAATATGAATTACATAAATCTGTTTTAAGTATTCAGAAAAGAAATGGTTTATTGTTATTATTATTTTATTTTTTTGTGCATGGAGCATTCTATGTGTGTTTATAGCATTACTTCAGTTGATTACATTAGTTTTTGTTAGAGGAGGAGCAAGGATGTCAGCAATATTACAATGCAATGGTGTCATCTCTTGAACTAACAAGACAACTAAATGGAGCAAGAATATCTATCAAGCCATTGTTCTTCCTTGAGCATTGACTAAAGAGATGGATAAGTTGCAAATATTACATTAAATTTATTAACAACAAAGGTGAATTGACAAGGTTTGATTTGGTCCGACATTCTTTGAGTCTTCTATTGTGAACATCCCATAGAGATTCCTTGCATAGAAATATGCCTGTTTTGATGGCCTAAATCTGTCTCAATGGAATACCAAATCCCACACACCTCATTTCTAAGAGCAGCATCATCCCTTGTCCCAACTCAAGGATGAAAATAGCGCCGGGCCAAACCGCTACGAAGCAGGCGCTACGTAGCGGCGTAGCGGTGCGATTTGAAAAAATCACCAAAAAAGTCTGAAAAAATTTCAGAAAATCCAGAAAATTGTAAAATAAAAGAAAATATGTTTCTTTTGCAAAAGTAAGTAAGAAAAGGGGGTGTGGCAGTGCCCTCAATATATGAGGTCTTATATCGCTGTATAAATAGAAAATAATAGTAATGATTAGTTTTTTCACATGTATTCATGTTTCTTAGTCATGCTAACTTAGAAAGTAATGAAAACCTCATAAAAAAAAAAGAAAGAAAAGAACATGAAATAAAAGCATAAGACTTAAGAGTTAGGTCATTAGTGAACATTGAACAATCAATACTTCAAGCCTCAAGGTTCAACTTCAATCAAGTGAATGAAGTGATCAACACCAGTTTAGAAATGACAAAGAGGAGAGAGTTGGTGAAGGAAATAGGAATACCTTAATCACCACTAAAAGGAATGTCTACCAGGATCCGTGGCAAGGTTATCCTCATCCCCATCAGTTTTATCATTTCTATTGGCACCATATTTAATTCGAAATTGATGAGCATTGGGATCCACAAATCCAAAGAAGGCAGCCGCATCATAGGAACTTGGAGGAGGTGGAGGTGGATATCTATTATATTGTGTTTCACCATAGTCACCATATGAGTAGGACCCTGAAGCTGAAGATTGTTCTTCTCCTTGTTGCAGTTGACCATATGGAAAATTCTATGAGGGTCCTTGTCCACTGTAACTAGGGCACAAATCAGTCCATGATGCCGTGTGTTGTCCTCCAATATCTCCACCCATATTTCCTTGCTCATTCCTTCCTCCAGGAGCATGTGGAGTAGGTGGTGAGACTCTCCGACACCGTTGATAACCACGGTTTCCTTCCATTCTTTCCTGAAAGTCCTGTACGTCCTCTACAGGAATGGCATCTTCCTCATCATATTGACAATATTCATTAATAGCACCTGTCCCACTGTCTCCTGCTCCAGCTCCCCCATCTCCTCCACCATGGCTACTCAAAGAGACGTTGTTACTTGTTCTCTCAGAAGATGACACAACATGAGCATGTTCTTTTCCTTTAGACTGTGGGTGCGGCTGTGCACTTGTGCCTTCTCCTCCAAGTGGGTCTCCCTCTGCCTCATCCATTTCTTCATCAAGTAAATCTCTAACCTCCTCCTGAAAGCCCGGATATGAATCTAGCAATGGATCCTCTATCTCAGCTATCGATGGGAGCAAGGGATCGTCTTCTCTGAATATGCGATCCAAACTAATAGGACAATAGCTCGGATCATCCCTTGCCCTCCGTTCTCTCGTTTTGTTTCTCAACTTCAAATTGTAATGGTAATACACAAGCTTGTTGAGTTTTGCATGGTAAGTTGATTCCTGGACTTTGTGTGGATCAAGGAGAAAGTGCTCCTATTCCTTTCATAGTTTGATGAAGTTGTAATTTGACTAAGGATGCGAACAGCCGTTCTCCATAGATTTGGAGTATCCTCTCCGAAATTCATCTACCAATCAGCTGAAATTCAAAATAAACAAATAAAATTAGATATTCCTTAAGTTCTTCCAATCAATTGAGAGATAAATAACAAAAGACTATTAGGTTGGGTGATTGTGTCTTTTGTTCATACCAGGTGGCATATTTCCAATCGCTCTCATTACAAGAGGGCCAGCAAAGCCTCCTTTCCTTTGTGTGTATGTAGATATCTACAATGTGAAAATTAGGAATAAATCAATAAACCATAAATGTTTAACGGACCTATCTCAAGCATATACATATGTGATCTCAATCACTGGCTCACCTCTTGGATGGATTTGATTTGATCATCATCTCTCAACAATTTCTTCAACACTTGCCTTAATCCTACTTGCAATTCCGTTTCTATTGCTTCGTTGTGTTGTTAGGCATTGGGGTAGTAGAATTCGGGATTAAGGAAATAACCTACATTGAACACAAGTTGAAATGCAAAATGGTTAAACATCAATCAAAGAGAGATAGCTTGCTTTGAAAGCATCAAATAGTGATATTATTATATTATTATTGAGTACCTGCAGCATGCAATGGATGGTGCAGCTGGTTGTTCCACTGAGCATTAATAATCTTTATATATTCATCATGATATCTAACATTTTCCATGATAGCTTGCTTAGCCCGATCCATTGCTTCATATATATATATATACACCATTGTTGGCTTGTGATCACCATCTACAAGCAGCAACACTCTAACTAAAGGCTCATAAACCTTTAATAAATTATTCACTTTCTTCCAAAATTTGTTGTCCCTCATCAAGTTAGGGATCTCAAATTCCGGACCACTTGTTGCATTGCCCCACTTTGAATGAAGCCATTCTTCTGATGCAAACATGTGAATTAGCTCTATTCTAAACCTTACAAGGCTCTCCATCGCAATGAAATGGGTAGCAAACCTAGTTAATCTCGGACGTATCAAGGCATGGTTATTTGTGAATCTTTTCATCAAGCTTAAAAGCCATAAATGATCATAAATAAATCTAGTAATGCCTCTACATGCCTTGATAACTTAAGCAATTTTCTTCTTCTTTCCAATCTCTTCCATAATGAGATCTATACAGTGTGCTGCACATGGGGTCCAAAACAGACGAGCCTTCTTCTGCTCCAACATCTTATCGGCTGCCTTAAAATTGGCGCCATTAACTGTAACAATTTGTACAATATGCTCCTCTCCCACACTCTTTACAACCTTATCCATGAGAGTGTATATATATCTAACTGTCCATCTATGCTCAGATGCATCCACGGACTTCACAAAGACACACCCAGCGACTGAATACACCTAAAAGTTTATTAATTGTGTTTGTGTGCCGCTAGTCCACCCATCACACATAATGGTGACTTCATTCATTGCCACATGGGCCTAAAGGTCTCCACCCATGCCTTTATTTCTTTATATTCTTCTTCGAGATACTTAGTGCCCACATCATAAATAGAGGGCGCCTGTATACCCTGCCCAGCTTTGGCGGCAACATCAAGAATTGTTTGGAAATAGGGGGAATCTATTGTTGTAGGTGGTATGTTCTTGTGAATTAGCCATTTTGCTGTAGCTTTGGCTAATTTATCTCTTGCAGCCTTCATCACCCTTTTCATAACACTTGATATATTTAGTTGTTTAGCTCCCTCTTTCCTATGTGCTAGAGGATCAACAGGGGGAGGAACTGCACTGCTAGTAAAGATAATTTCTACATCAACATCACGTTCCCGAGTGCTAAATGCCCTACGCATGGCCTCCGTAAGGCCCTTGCCCTTGCTTGGCACGATTGATGAGCCCCCTGCATGATAAAATTTGCTTCTAGCAAATGCATGGTGTTCATGTTCTTCTTGGTGACTCATGATGGACTCTCGGCGTGCAGCCTCCATCTGTTCATCTTCCTCATCAAAACCTTCATCCCAAAATACATCATAACGGGCAGCATTAACATCCTGCTGCCTCTTTTCTTTTATCTCTACTTTTCTAGCTTTGTTTTGGCCACCAAAGCTTTCATTTGTTCCCTAACTTCCTTTGGTACTTCGGTACAACCACCAACATTGCCAGAAATGTGGGCCAAGTGGTGCTTGAATCTTGTAATGCCCCCATTAGTCACTTTCCCACAAAACTTGCATTTGATTTTCAACCTGTTATTCCTAACTGCCTCGCCAAAGCTCCATGTGGGATCAATATCACGAGGCATTTTTAGTTATTAATTGGCAAACGCAAATACACAATAGAAGACTGAGTACCTATAAATATGAACAAGTAGTATGTTAAAAATTAAAAAAACAAAAAACATGTTATAGGAAACATATATCTAATGCTTAGGAATCATTCTCTTGACATTTAATTGGTATTTCATTACTTAAAGTACAATTTTTTTCAAAAATTTAAAAAATCTGAAAATAAGAAAATAAAAAAAATTTAGGAAAAGACAAAGATGTGTTGGATTGATTTATGCCAAACAAAGATATAATATTTAGGGGCCTTATTCAAAACAATATAATGGGTAATGAATTAGTTAAGGCATTTTTTCTTACAAAAAATAAATAAATCCGAAGAAAAAAAGAAGCAAAAAGGGAAAGACAAAGAAATGTTGGATTGATCTATGCCAAACATATTCAGAACATTTAGGAACATTTTTCAATACATTTGATTGGCATTGCATTATTAAAAATATTTTTTTTCCAAAAAAATAACAAAAACCAAAATAAAAAAGAAAAAAAAGTAAAAAAACAAGCAATATATGTTGGAATGATCTATGGGAAACATAGATCTAAAATCTAGGAGCCCTTTTCAAGACATTTGATAGGTATTCAATTATTAAATTTTTTTTATAAAAATAAAAAAATCCGAAAATAAAAAAAGGAAAAAAATGAAAAACAAGCAATATATGTTGGAATGATCTATGGGAAACCTAGATCTAACAATATCAAGCTATTTTCAAGTTGTTTCATGAGTTTTCCATAAGTAATAATGTTTTTTTTTTAAATAACATAAATCCGAAAATAAAAATAACAATATATAAAAAAAACATAAGATATACATGCAAGATCAAAATGGATCTACAATAAAACAAGACAATAAGGCCATTATGTTGTGATTCATGGTAGATACTTGTGATTAATAGAAGTTAGAGAGCGCTAATCTCGAAACTTGAAAAAAAAATCACATACCTAGATGAAGATTCCTTACAATAGTTGAATTTTTTGTTAACTCCGTTTTTGAAGATTTGGTAGCAAAAAGTTAAAGAAATCTTGAAGAAATATGATGGGAGTACTTTTACTGTGTGAAAGAGGAAGAGGTGAAGAGAGAATGGGGTAAAAAACCCTAGAAAGTCAGATTGGGGGTTTTTTATAACCCCACCGCCACATATCAGCCGCCACGCTTGCGTAGCGGCTACTACGGGCTGCTACAGGTGTGATGGCTGATATATTGCTCATAGTGTGGTGGTGGCCACCGCTACGGCCGATATATCGGCCGCCACGCTATGTAGCGGCTGATATTTCCATCCTTGTCCCAACTATGTTGGGGTCAGTTACATGAATTCTATTTCTCTATTCTGAACCATCCTGAGACAAATCCTCAAATATGTTGCACTTTTTTAAATCTATTTTTACTACCCCGATCCACGTCTTCTTCGGCCTACCCCGTCTTCTTGGTGGGCCATCAACCTACATAGCCAAACTTTTCCTTACCGACTCCGTTGCTAGTCTGCGTTGGACATGCCCAAGCCATCTCAAATGGGCTTCTCTAATTTTGTCCCACATTGATGCTACTCCTAAATGCTCTCGAAAGCACTCATTTGTGATTTTATTCCTCCTAATTTTACCACACATCCACCTCAACATCCTTATCTCTGCCACATCCATTTTGTGCATATGTTGCTTCTTGATTCGCAAACATTCTGCTCATAAGCCATAGCTGGTCTAATCGCTGTCCTGTAAAACTTTTTCTTCAATCTTGTTGGCAGTCGTCGGCACAAAGAACTCTTGAAGCAATTCTCATCTGTAACCTTCTCACTTTTATCCTATGTTTGACATTTTCATCAATCTCCCCATCCTTACTAATTATCGAGCCAAGGTAATGGAAATAATCTCTTTCTAGGATCTCATTGGCTTCAATTCTCACAATACTTTCAACTCTTTGTATATGGACACTGAAGTTGCAATCTACATATTATATCTTTGTACGGCTTATTTTAGAGCCTTTGGATTCTAAAGTCTTGTGCCATCTTTGAGTTTTGCATTCACACCATCTATTGATTCATCTACCAATAATATATCGTTTGCAAATAACATACACCAAAGCACCTCGTCTTGAATATGAGTAGTTTACTCATCCATAATCAATGCAAAGAGATAAGGGCTTAGGGCTGACCTCTGATGCAAACCTATGGTTACTGGGAACTCATCTGTCTCTCCATAAGTAGTCCTAACTCTCGTTACCGCTCCTATATACATGTCTCTAATAATTTCAATGTAACCTCTTGGAACATTCCTTTTATTTAAAACCCACCAAATTAAATTTCTAGGTACGGTGTTGTAAGCTTTTTCTAGATCGGTGAAGGCCCTATGTAGATTTTTCTTATTCGCTTGGTATTTTTCCATCAATTGTCTAAGTGAGAAGATAACTTCCATTGTTGACCTCCAAGCATAAAACCAAATTGATTTTCAGATATCAATTGTCTAAGGGCACCGCTGATGATGAAATATCTCGTGTTCCCGTAAAATGACCGAAGACAAGACCTCTAATGCTAGAACAATTCAAGTTTGAATAGAAGAATAATCGAAGAATGGAGCACCCAAGATTTAATAAGAACGCTTAGGACTTTCCCTTAGGTTGCAAAGGGTGGGCTGATTATTAGGGTTGTCAAAGGGCCGGGCAGGGGCCGAGGTAAGCCCTTATCCTACCCTTACATGTGTGGGTAGGGCCTAAGCGAGCAAAAGCCCTCGACTTTTACAATAGGCCTATAATTTTTAAGCCCTTACCCTACCCTCAAGGGCTAGGGCCGGGCTAGGGTTGGGCCAGGGCTAAAAGAAATGAAGATTCTTTTTCTTTAAAGAAAATAATTTCCAATGCCACCACCAACTTCCAATTTAATGCTAACCCTCTTCCTTTGTTCAGGCCAGGGATTGGCAATGCAATGCAAAAGGTAGCATGTCGGAGTTAATTTTTTTTTTTTTTTTTTATTGAAAGACTGGTGGTGGGATAAAATAATTTATATAATGTAAAACATAAAGTATATAAAAATAATTCTATAAATGATAATACACATAAAACAAATAGCAATAGCTCTTTATTTGAATATTCAATCTACTTTTAGAATATCTAAAAGATCAATTAATGCATTATTATCATTGTGTTGCTATGAACGTATCCAATCTTGCACACAAATAAGGACTTCTACAGTCTCAAATTTTACATAACTCCTATATTGGTCAAGTACTCTTCCTCCTGTATTAAATGTAAATTCAGAAGCAACTATAAAAACTGGAATTGTTAAAATGTCACGAGCCATTCTTGAAATAATTGGATATTTTACTGAATTAACTTTCCACCAATCCGATATATTGAAATTTGTAGTTTATTCCTTGGCTCCTCCAAATAACAATCTAATTTAGATTTTTTCTCTAAAACAAATTGTCTGAGTCATTTATTCCTCAAACATTAAAAAATCACATTTAAACTTAGTAGTTTTTTTTTTTTACTAAATTAACTTTATCCACATTTGACAATGTCGTGATAGGTGTATCATAAATCACACAATACTCTTTATAAAGACTTCTAAAGAGTCTAAGAGTATCACCTCGACGAATACTCCTATCTTCACTTGATCCATATAACTTTCTTAAAGCATACTCTAAATACAACACCTTACGTTGAGGATGAAGGAGTATGGCCATTTCAAATACTTTATTATATTATTAGCAAAATTTATCAAAATTCTCTTTCATTTTTTCAGCCATATTTCTACAAAAGATATCTACACTATCTATCTTTTGTACCAATAAACTGTGTATTCTTATCACTTATGGTAAAAATAAATGAATAGATGAGTACTTCTTGAAAATTTTAAAGTAGCTTCACAAAAACTCTTCAAAAATTTACATATTTAATAAACCGAGGCCCGGGCCGGGCCCCCTCTGGCCGGATGAATCAAGCCCTAGCTCAACCCTCAAGATTGCTGGCTTTTCAAATTAGGGCCCTACCCTACCCTCGGCTTTAGGACAAAAAAAACGGCCCTCTCTTTGAGGGCTTTTGTGGGCCGAGTTGGGCCCCCCTCGTCAAACGGCTGGATTAACAGCCCCAGTCACTACCCAAATTTTGCGTTATGAGTAAACATGTATCACATTCCATGACATAAGTCAAATAAACATAAAGAATTTCGGGGCATTTATTAAAATGGAACTAGACCTTGGTACTCAATTGTCTATTTCAAGCAAAGAATAAATAAGTGAATCAAACTAAACAAAAACCATAACAAATCCAATGCTATAATCTTATTGTTCAAAAACATATAGAAATGCGTTCTAATACTAGAAAGTGGCCAGTCATCTAATAATTAATGAGTTTGCACCGCTCAGCCGCATTTGTCCAATCCTATCTCCTGATTGTCATAATCCCCCACTTGCTTTCAGATTTTGGTTATCTGATAGGGGCAAACTGTAAATAGTAAAACTGAGTGGAATAGTTTATCCAAACTATTTACATACAACATTTCTTGAAGGTAATTCAAACAGTCAATATGCAACACAAGTACATTGAATTCATAATATTCCATATCAGATCACATTCCAACATATAGTTCATGGTTAAATTCTTTAAGGAAAGGGCATCATTCGAGTTCGAGAACTCCCAAGAACTGACCGCAGCAAAATAATCAACAGGTTCAGGACCTTTACTAGGCTAGTGGGATAATCGAGTTCAAGTTCGAGTACTGCAGTTCAGTTGTAATACAAGGTGTCTTTGCGCGTGGACGTCTCCACAATAATTGTACAACAAATTCAATGATACCCAAGGCTGTCGGTCTCACTCTAGGTCTAAGTCCTTACATTTTCATAAATTTGAAGATTTTATTATAGTGTAATTCAGATATCATAATTTCCTTACCTGTTTGACTGGAAAGTCTTTGAGACATTCATTTGTAACAGTAAAGGTGCGGTCACTTCTAACAAGTATTGGTTTTTATGCTTTGATACCATTTAAAACTAAACAATCAAAAGATCTCTGGGAGTTTTCCCTTAAAAGGTCAATAAACCTTTTGTTGCATGAAAAAGGGGAAAAGCTCAGGAAAGAGGAGAAATTCATTCAAACAAGGGGTATCGGAGTGTCCCTTAGGGTTGGGCAATACTACTGTTGTTTTTTTTTATTTTTATTTTTACAACCCCCTCAACTTTTTTCATATTTACATATGAATCCACAATACCGCAATAATTACTAACAAATCTTCACTATAACTCTTAACACTCCCCCTCAAGCTGGAGTATAGATATCTACCATGCCCAGCTTGGACAATGCATATGATTTCTGTCCTCCTGAAACATCCTTAGAAGTAAATCAGCCAATTGCTCATTTGTGTGAGCTTAAACTTATTTCTCTTTAATATCTTTTCTCTAGAAAAACCGACATCAACTTCAACATATTTTGTATGTTCATGGAAGACTGGATTTGTTGTAATCTGTTGTGCTAAAGTGCTAGCTGACTGTAACACTACACCACCACCACTATCATCGTGAGAGCCTACACCCAAACAGTATTGGGTTCAACTACATGAATTATGTTTCTCCATTCTGGTTTATCTGAATGTAACCCCATAATGACCTTTACATAAATACTAGCTCATAGTCAAATTTCTCTCTAATAGAGAATGCACTCTAGCCAAATTTCGCTCTAATAGGAAAAATAGGGCCCTTGTCAAATTTCACTATAATAGGAAATAAGGCCACCCTATTCTTGGAGTGTGTATCAACTGACTAACAATACTCACAGCATAAGCTATATCTGGATGAGCTGTAATTAAGTATGATAAACCGTCCAACCTGTGTTTGATATGATCAGATGTCATGAAGTAACTCTCCCCACTCAACAACAGTACCGTGATTCTGTCAATTGGGGTATCTACTTGCTTTGCTCTTACATTTTGGTTTCTTCTAAGAGATAAAGAGTTTATTTCTACCAACATCAAAATGGCTTTCTTTGACCTTACAAATTCAATTCCAAGAAAATATCTTTACTCACCATGATCCTAGATTTCAAATTTCGTACGTAGATGTCTCTTTAACCTCTCCATCTCTTCAACACTAATACCATGATTCTGCTCAATTGGGGTATCTGGTGGCTTTGCTCCTTACATTTTTGTTTCTTTTAATAGATAACGACTATATTTCTGCGAACATGAGAATGCCTTTCTTGAATCTTTCAAATTCAATTTCAAGCATGGTTTTAAAACCAGGACTCAGCATTTACCGAGTCTAGTCTACATGACTCAGACTCGACTCAAGTAAAAAAATGAAGACAAAACTAGAGGGTTGCTTTTGTAAAAAAAAGGGAGGGGGAGAGAGAGCATTATAAAGTGAAAAGCGGAAAGGGTTTCAATGGGCAAAAAAAGGGATGGGAAATGGTTTCTTTTTTTTTTTTTTTTGGGTGTGGGTGGGGGGTGGTGGGGGGGGGGGGGTTGTGGGGGGTGGGGTGGTGGGGTGGGGGGTTGTGGGTTGGCTGTGCTGGCCTGTTGCTCTGTTACTGTTGCTGGGTGCAGTGCTGCACTGGTGCTTTTGCAAGGCTGTTGCTGGTGGCAGTGCTGGTGCTGCTGCTGGGACTGGTGCAGTGCTGGTGCTTGCTGCAGGTGCGCTGGTTGTCTTCTTCTCTGTTTCTCTTGCTGATGTTCCTCTGGTACTGGTGCTGGGAATGGGATCCTTGTAGCTGGTCTTTTCTTTTCTTTTCTCTTCCTCCCCTTTTCAGTCGGCTGGGGCTGGGGTTCCTTTTTTATTTGTTTTTTACAATTTTCTTTGTTCTGCAGTGGATGGATCTTGACTCGGGCTTGGCCATGCCCGAATCGGGTTCCAAGTCCGATTTTTTAAACCTTGATTTCAAGAAAATATCTTTACTCATCGAGATCCTCTTCAAATTTGGTATCTAGATGTCTCATTAACCTCTCCATCTCTTTGTATCATTATTGACAATAACAATGTCATCTATACAAACAATTAAAATACTCTTCATAAATAACTTGTAATCTGCATGACATTTCTTTATTTGTCTTTGACATAGCTCGACTAAAT
Organism: Persea americana; assembly: GCA_029852735.1. Taxonomy (NCBI): domain Eukaryota; kingdom Viridiplantae; phylum Streptophyta; class Magnoliopsida; order Laurales; family Lauraceae; genus Persea; species Persea americana. The sequence continues at coordinate 59,864,037 of CM056810.1, forward strand.
CTACTGAACCAAGCTCATGGAGACTGCTTTAGCTCATAATGCTTTCTTCAATCAACACACCTTGCCATTTTGACTGTTTAATGAAATTCTTAAGGTAAATGTAAAACTCTTGTAAATCTCCATGAAGAAACACATTTTTTTACCATCCATCCTATAAAAGCCAATCTAGATTGGCGGTAAGAGCGAGAATGACTTGACAGGTTGTTTTGTTTTCATCACAACAATTTTGTGAGTAAGGGTCAAGATGAAATCCAAGCAAGAGGGAGATAAACCCTCGTGGGTCCTCTTCTCCTGCACCCCTATTGGGAAACTTAAATCCTAATTCCAGATTTACTGGATAACTGTTTAATAGAAGGAACTATAGTGAGTGGCAATATTCAATAGAATTGGCCCTTGGTGGACTCGTAGATTGGAATATGTTGAGGGAACCATGCTTGAGCCACTTAAGGATAACTTTAAATATGCTGAACGGAAGAGAGAAAATATGCCGATTATGAGTTGCATCTATAATTGCAATACCCCATAACCCTATCTTAGAGGTTCGAATCATTTAATATTTTATAAATTAATTTCCTTGATTTCTGGAATTTATTGGAATATTAGATTTGTCTTTGGGTTGATGTTGATGATAATAAATATTATAATTATGACCTTGATGCTTATTATTTTTAATACTCTCGTTCTCAATGGGGGTAAGCCCAAGGGAACCAATTGTACAACTGAAGAAAATGAGTTTCCTACTGCGTTCCACCCCTGGACTTGGACCCCAGTGGCTGGACACATGTTTTACAATTTTGGGAAGGAACCTGGAGCAGCCTCGGTTCCACGATGGAATAAATCAGTACGTAAGCGTGCACGATCGAAGCCAAAGATGGATTCTCACAATTGAGTACTCCCACAACTGAAAGAAACTCACAATTCAAGAGAAATAATCAAAATTTTTATTGAAGAGGCTGATCCATTACAATGAGGGCTATCCCTCTTATATAGTTGCATATGACGGTGGATCTCTCTCGATTGAGGAAAGTCTTTAGTAACAAGATAATTGAGATTCCTAATAGAACTCATGTATGGAATAAATTAGGAAACTAGCTAAGTTGAATTAAAATTAGAAACTATCTAGTAATCAAGTAACTAAAAGATAGGGATCTCCAATCTTGGAAGGATCTAGGTGGGGCCCATCAAGGCTTGCAGGCCTGTGATTCAGGCCAGCCCTTGGGTCAGCCTGCATCAAAACCTTGTGGGACCTTATGTCATTAGATATTTTTGTGGGATTAATTTGGGTTTCAAATAAAGAGTTTAAAAGGGGTTTTGGGTAGGACCCAGCAGTGTCCCATATTTTACAAATCTGGGGAGGAACTTTTGAGAGACCCCACAAGGCTGGATATGTGATTTGAATAGATTAAGGGCTTATGATTGGCCTTGAATAGATTTAGTCTTATTGGCATGACCCAATGAACATTTATTAATTGGATCTAGTTTAAAATTACTTGAGTTGATAGGACCCATGACTAGGAAGTAAAGGAATCTCATAACAAAGGAAGGATTTATGCTTGCGCAAAAATCCCAAGACCTCTAGGAGTTGCACACGCCCCGAGGTCATCTTGGGACGCATGCACAACTCAAACTCTTATTTCCCATAGTCGGCTACCTTATTCCTAATAAAAGCCCTCTCCTCCTCTTCCTATCTCTTGCATACAACTATAAAAAAACCCTAACCCTAGTTCCTAGATATAGAAAGGTAGTGAGATCTAGAAGTAAATCAAGGAGAAGATGGAGAAAGAGAAGGGAATCAGAAGATCTTTCACTTGCTTGATGACATATTCACTTCCCCAAGTTAATCGAGCATCCCTAGCTTATATGAGGTGAGTACACATGCCATTTTACTTGTACATACACATAGTTCTAGTTGTTGAATTCTAGATTTAAATCCATGAGGACCCTTTTTGTGTTGGTCTATGTATATATGATAAGAATTATAGATAAAGGTGTGATCATCACTAAGGGGTGTAAAACCCTCATGACTGAACCTCCACTTGAGATTTCCAAGTTAGTTCAACCCTAGGATTTAGGGTTTGAGTGCAATTGATCCCTAGATCTAGGGTTTTGAGTGGGCCAAACCCAATGGTGGGTTTTGGCCACAGCCGTACTCCATGGAGTTCCAGCCTTTGGTCAAACCCCAATAAGGGGCTGATTCTAGTCGAATTCAAGAAAAGCCTTCCTTTTCTGATTGTGTATTATTCATTAAGATTTCACTGAGATTAGAGATGATTTGGTTTTAGTTTCTTCATGGTGAGACTTTTGGGCAAAGTGATGAATGTATGAACTAATGACAACCTACTATTCATTGAATGAAACCTTAGCATTAGGGTTGGATTGGATTGGCTGAACCCTAGACAGGGGTTAGGGCATGGTCACGCCCTCTATATAAGGGTTGGCCTTAGTTGAATATGCATATATTTGAAACATTGTTGATGAAAGTGCAAGCTGGGGGGGGGGGGGGGGGGGGGGGGGGGGGGGGGGGGGGGGGTGTGTTTGGGGTTGGCGAATAGGACAAGATTTTAAGTACAATTTAACACAATTAAATATCACCACACTCACAAAAATTGCACAACAATGTATAACAATGAAAAGGAGTAATCAAGTGAAGAAATGTGTAATGCAATAAGGATGTGTGCTAAATACTTAGAGATATGCCAATTTGTGCAAGGTAGTCTAGCACGTGTGAAGTGTATGCCAATTCTACAAAGGTGTGATTATCTAGCACCTGTTTCTCAAAACATAAATGTATGACAATGGGGCATAAACAGATAAGAGGCACATGCAATTTATAGTGGTTCAGTCCCTGACCTACATCCACTCTCAAGGGCACCACACCCAAATTGTCTCTCGGTTCCACTATATTAGGTTTCCACAAAGGTACACCTACAAATTTTTTTGATACAATGATTTGATCGCGAAGTTCTAATCCACCAACGTCCTTTCTATAGTGGTTTGATCACATAGATCTAATCCACTTTACGAAGTATATGAATTTGAAAATAAAAAGAATGCTTGCCTCTAGACGAAAAGATGCCTTGAGTGCTCTCTTGATGCTTGAATCTGAAGCTCCATTCTATAGTCTCCTTGCAATGCTCCTTGGTGATGTAGATACTTTAATGAGTGCTCAACGAAGAAGGTAGCGGAGGTCTAGGTCTAGGGTAATTTGGTTTTTACTATGTTACCTTGAGAGGATACCCTAGTGAAGAGGAATTCAACTTATCACACTTGAATGAGCCTTGAATGCTCTTTGATATGCCTAATAAGAGACCTAAGTGTGAGTGGAATTGGATTTTGGGAGCTCTAAGAGTTTATTACTTACTAGGCAATTTGTATTGGAAATGATTTCTCAAAATCTCAAAAGTCTTGGCCTTTGGATTGAGCTCAAGTATTTATAGCGGAGCTCTCAACGGCTAGTTTACAATTAGCCTTGTAATATTTACGGCTAGCCGTCAATCCCCAACGGTAGTTTGATTGACAGTCAAATGGGCAAAAAACCATAGCGGTTGGCTCATGGTTAGCCGTGGAGGACATATGGTTAAACGTGAGCCAACTGTACCTCAAAATTGTAGAAAATGTCAACTTCAGAAAAAGCAATGGTGAGCGACTGGGGCAACTACAGTTGGCTTACGGTGACATCACGGTTAACTGTAATAAGATTTTCGTTAGCCACAAGCTGATCGCAGTTCACAAAATGGTGAAAAACACCATTTTGTAAATGTAACCATTGCAGGCCCATGGTGACCTTAAGGTTAGCCGTACCTTTGTTACGGCTAGCCATGAGGCCCAAGACTGATCAACTGATCAGTTTAGCCCATTTTTCCCTATCCAATTTTACCTGTAGGTTTGAGGGTTCTATGCATGGTTTAAAATCTCGGCCGATACCGGTTCATATTGGCCGATATGAACCGGTATCCGCCCATACCGCGACGATATTTTGCTACGATACCTAGTCGGGCCGATATGGTCAAAATATCCCCAAAATATCGGTTCATCTCGGCCGATATGGTCAAAATATCGGTTTTACCGATATCTCGCCGATATCTCGGCCGATATTTTCAAAATATCAGCCGAGATGGACTGCGATGGAGTAATGGTCAAAAACACTAATTTTTTGTAACTTTTTCCCTATTCTCTAATTTTCTTCTCCTCTCCCCTCATCTCCTTAGAGCAACCATGTCTCCATAGCTCATTCTCTCATATTTTCCAAATTTCAAAACGATTTCTTGAAGAAATCATTTTATTTAGTAAGAGAAAATCAACTTAACTCCCTTATTTTTACTATTATGTGTTTTTTATTTTTTATTTTTAGAGAAAGCATAAAAATGAACGAAAAGATCATTTGCATGTCATTTTTTGGTTTGTGCCGTGTTCTTCACTTAGATCTACACACTTTCATGCTAGATCTACTCATAAATATGATTTTGGGTGTAGAAAAATGGTGCTTTTTAAATCTTCTACTTTTAAAAAAAATTGTCAGAGTATTTATCCTACTAAATAGTAAAAACTAATAGCTTATTAATAGTGTATAGATAATTGTTATGTTATCTTTGTTTTCTTATATTTTACACTAACAAATAGACTATGAGCCAAAATAATAGTTGCATTATATGAAATACTGGAGAAGACAGCGAACTGCGACACAGACAGGATTCATAACTTAAGGTGACCGATATTTTGATTTATTGTTGTTACTAATGGAAAAAAAATATTGTTTTCCAGCATTTTCTAATATTCTGAATTTTTTGGATATTTTTGTGAATCTTTTTAGATTAAAAGAAAAATTCACACCGCGACGACTGCGACGGACTGATAACCGCGACCGATACCGATATCATATTGGTTTTTTGTCCCGGCCAATACCGCGACCGATACTGCGATTTTAAACCATGGTTCTATGGGCCTATTCTTGTATGGACCTACTCTTGGTTAATCCTATGGTCCATTTTACCTAAATAGGTTGGCACATTTGGAGTATACCATGGTGAAGCTCGGGCTTTCTAAGACTTGATCTATCTGCCTTCAAACTTGATCTTCTTAGTTGCGACTTCTAGAGGCAAGGTTTTGGACCTTTACACAGAATTGACAGCACAAGGGTAGTGCATATGTGAGATGTGACTATCGCACTAACAGTTGATCCTTCCCTTAAATTATGATACGTTTTGACTTATTTAAGTCTTCTTTTATATCTGTTGATTTTACTATTTAGACATGTTATGTGAATGTATATGACAGACACCCTTTGGTATAACCATGTTGAAGTTTGTTAATGCAGTACGGAACAGGCCCAAATCAACTGGGCCAACCCCAAACCTGGTCCATTGGGTTAAGCCCACAGGCCTAATTCGACCAAGAGTTACTGTGGACTTCTATTCCTATTCCTATTTCTATTTTCTATCCTATTTCTATTTTCTGTTGTTAATTGACTAGGATTGCTATCTTCTAAGTTTCCTCTTTTTCTTTAGATTCCTTTAATTATTAGGAAAGTTGTGATGGCCAAGTAAGAAGAACATCCTACCCAAAATTGAAAAACATGGGTCCAACCACTGGGGTCCAAGCCTAGGGGTGGAATGACTAGAAAACTTTTGTTATTCAGTTGTACAGCTGGTGGGCCTACCCTAATTGAGAACCAGAGTATTAATAATAATAATAATAACCCAAAAAAATATTCTTTATATTATCACAAATCCAAGACAAATCTAATATTCCAATAAATTAAAGGAATCACGGAAATTAAATATGTAAAATATTAAATAATTCGAAACCCTAAGATAGGGTTCAGGGGTATTACAATAACTCTATGGAAGGAAATATTTCCAGGGTTTGCGCTATTGTTAGACTGCAAAAGAGCTATGGAATTTTGATTTATAATCCGTATTCTCAAAAACATAATCATGGCAGGATCTACCAATTGACAAGGGAACTAGCAAATTTAAAGTAAGGGCACATTATGCTTAGATTTTATGCTCAGATTTAGGAGTTGTTGAGAGAATTTATCCCTATTGGTCACAGAAAGCTATTGAAAATCGACATATCTATGAACTATTGGTGGTGTTAATCTGGCATATGAGATAGTCCAGGCACATGTTTAAGTTAGGATCCCCTTCCATCAATTGGTGCTGTTTTAACTCTCCTCCAAGGAGAATAAGGTCGTAAATATATTATGCTTGGAAGAGATCAAATACCTACATCACAAGAATGATCTGCCCTTGTTATATATATATATATATATATATATATGGGAGATGCTCCAATGAGAGCATCTCTCACCTTACTATGAGAGATAAGGTGGGGGCCCTCACATTTAAGTTGTTGGCATTGGATATGGATGTGAGGGCCCCCACCTTATGGCATTCGTATCTTCGTCTAGCCCTTCATGGATTATCGATTTAGGAGCCATAGTACCCCAATAATTACAAACATGCCCTCACTGTAAGTCTCTAACTATTAACATAGGCTAAATAAAGATTGGATAATGTTGTGATATTGTTTGCTGCTGTTTTTCATAGGAGATTTAAGGCTATTACTAATTTCTTGCAATAGCATGTTTACAAGTGAGGCTGGTTTTATGCCAAATTGGATTGACACTGATAGTCATCACTTCATTGATGAACTTTGATTGGTTTCTGTGAATGGGCTTTGGTTGTCAATTTATTTGGAGCTGTAAAGCCTAGTATATTTTATTTAGTGCTACGAAAAGACTTAGTTATGGTTGAATTTCTCTGTTGATTATGAACAAACGAAAAAAATGCTCTCTAAGGTTTGACTGGAATGTTTTAATATATAGCTACATTCATCTTGCATTTGCTTACTTATGCATGTTCTTGAACAACTGGATATGGAGAAAATGTAAATGAGATGAAACATTCAGTAATAATACTTCAGGGTAAATAAAGATAAATGCCTATTTTTTCTATTATTGTTTACATTATGAATTTTCAGTCAGTGGTTATAATTTGATGATGACAAATGTGGTTGTCATAGGAATGGTTATTAGAGTGTCACAAGCAGAAAACACTTGTTGAAATCGACCGTTTTCTTATGCATGCTGGAAAACCGTGGCGGAAAAGTAATTGCCATGCAGGTGTTCAAGGTAGTATGGTCATTTATATTACGAATTTTGTTTTAGAATACGAATATTTTATCATAAAAGGGCTCTATGTATCTCACATATCGGTCATGTTTTTGTTAATTTACTTTTATTCATCAGTGTAGTTAGTGTATTTCACTGATACTCCAGAAACTGTACATTCTCTGAGGGCTCAGGATACTGTAATTGCTCTAGTTGTAGATAATGTTGGACCTGTATGCAATCTCTGACTGCATCTTTGTGATCTAATAATCTTCATTGTTTACAATGTTACACGGGTTGTTGGTTGTTGATTGTTGATTCTACTAATCGTATTATGTTCTTTATGCTGCTTCTAGAACATGAAAAATTACCTGGAAAATCTCATGAGCGAACTGAAAAAAGATCACATCCAAGGCTGATTGGCTCTACAATATCTGAAGTAAGTCACTGATCATAAAAATTAAGTGTCTTGACCTGTTCTTTCATGAATGTCATAAGCACGTTACAATATTAAGGAATATGATCTATTCATTTGCATGATGTACTCTCTAATAATTGTTTTAATCTCATTCATATTGATTTTTTGGGGCATTTCTCCTACTATTTATTTTTTTGATGGGTAACGGTAACTTTTATTAAAAGGAAAAGAGAATACAAACAACGAGCATCAAAAAATGAAATACAATAATGATCTAGTATAAGAGATATATACCAGAGCCCAAAACTAAGCAAGAAAAAAACACAATTTACAAGACCGGCCTACCCCTTTTCTTGAGAATCTGCTATGCCATTAGCAGATCTGCTAACAAGAGCCAAAGAAACCTGCGTTGTAGATGTAATAGCCTTGATCTCGTTGAAGTTGAACTGCATTTTCCAAGGAACCTCGAGGGATTTCAGCCATGAAATAGCATTGAAGGAATCACTCTACACTATAACAATTTGTTGGAAATAACTCTTAAAGATCTGGAAAGCTTCCAAAATAGCCAACACTTCTACTTCAATAGAATCTTTGATCCCGGTGTGACTTGAAAACATAAAAAGAACTTCCCCTTTGTGTTTTATTAACACTCCACCAATACCCACCCTTCCTGGATTGCCACGTGCAGCTCCATCCACATTAAACTTTAACACTCGAGAGGTGGAGCACGCGAAACTATTTTTCTTCTTCTTATTAACTCCCCATCTTCAAAGAAGCTCCCTAATCATGTAGAACATTGTCAATTTCCAGATCTGCACATTCATTCCTAACGGAAGCCCATTTAGCAATTCTCAATCGCACAACTGTAAGAATACCCTCCCAAGACATTCCTTTCTTCTAAAAATTCTTTCATTCCTCTCTTTCCAAATATACCACAACATGGAGAAGGGAATGATCCCCCATAAAATCAAACCAGCCTTGCAAAAGGCCCCCCCCTCGATGACTTAATAAGCTCCACAAACAAGTGATCTTGGAAAACAAGAGATGACGCAAGCCACACCACTTTCTTTGAGGAAGAATCCCCAAAGAGATGATGCAACATGACAGCGAATAAATAAATGCCCAATAGATTCTGTTTCCCTCCCACATGGGGACCACATATCTGAGATAGAATCCAATGACATGCCCCTCCTCAAGTTATCAGCCATCAAGATCTTACCCCTCACAGCTAAAAAGCAGAATGCCTCTACTCTAGGAGGCACATGACCCATACAGATTAAGGCATAAGCAGACTGAGACTCGTCAAAAGGTTCCAACTTCCAACTTCCTATAGAATGACTTAGAAGAAAATAAGCCAGAAGACTTTGGCTTCCAGACACGCACATCAGCTGCATTTATGCATAAGAAAATATTATAAAGAAGACTCAATAAAGACTCCAACTCTTCCGAATCTGACTGATGCAAAACACCTTCGGACCACCACTGCCCTACTTAACTTATCCCCCTCCCAATATAACAGTCTTTAGCAGAGGATGCTTTATTAAAAACAACCCTAAATACTCTAGGAAACAAAAGGCACTATGGACCCACCTCCACCCAATTATCAAACCAGAAAGGACACTTCTCCCCTCCCCAACTTTGAACCCTAAGCCATTTTCAAAAACCCTTCCCCTAGCATTAGACACATCCCAGAACTTAAGATGACGGTCCAAAGACTAGACAACCTATACTTAGGGACTCTTTTAGGAACCTAGCTCCACTCATCCTCTCCATACTTGGATACAATAATCCTTCTCCAAAAAGCATCTTTTTCAACCCCAAACCTCCACCACCATTTAGCAAGCACTGCCCAATTCTTTGATTCCAGCTTCCCAAACCCAAACCTCGGGCACTTTTCGGCTCAATCACCTTGCTCCACTTCATCAAATGCAACTTTTTTCTTTCACAATTACCTTGCCATAAAAAATCCTCCTAATGCGATCTAGTTTCCTTATATTGCCCTAGGCATCTTATATAGAGACTTATATATATATATATATATTTATATAGTACACTGGAAGGTTGCATAAAGATGCCTTAATTAGTGTAATTCTACCCCCAAAAGATATATACCTCCTCTTCCAAGTGGATAACTTCTTCTCAAACTTCTCAATCACTGGATCCCACATTGACATTGACATAGGATTAGCCCCAATGGGCAACCCAAGATACTGACAGGGAAGGTGTCCATGTCTGCAATATAATCTACCCACTAATATTTGAATAGCCTCCTCCGAGCACTCCACCCACACCAAGAAGCTCTTTGCCAAATTAATCTTCAACCCTGAAGCTATCTGAAAGCATCTTAAAATCCTCTTTAGCATTACTACTTCTTCCCATCCTGTAGATGAAAATAAAATAGTATCATGTGCAAATTGTAACTGAGTCACCTCCTGTCCAACCCCACAAGCTTCGAAGCCGCTGATCAAGCCTGCCTCTTTGGCCTTCTTTTTAAGTGCACCCAAAGCTTCCACTACAATATCAAATTAAAAAGGAGATAGTGGATCCCCTTGTCTCAACCCTCTTGTAGCTTTAAAAAGGCAAGAAGGGGAACCATTAACAAACGCTAAGAATGAGGTAGAGGATAGGCATTCTTTGATCCACCCTCGCCACCTGGAACTGAAGTCGAACCTCATGAGCAAGGATGAAAATAGCGGTGGGGGCGGGCGTAGCGGCCCGCCACCAAAGCGCTACGAAGCGGGCGATACGTAGCGTAGCGGATATATGTAGCGGCGTAGCGGTGTGATTTGAAATACTCACAAAAAAAATATGAAAAAATTCCAGAAAATCCAGAAAATTGTAAAATGAAAGAAAATGTGGTTCTTTTGCAAAAGTAAGTAAGAAAAGGGGGTGTAGCGGTGCCCTCAATATATAAGGTCCTGTATCGCTATATAAATAGAAAATAATAGTAATAATTAGTTTTTTCACATGTATTCATGTTCTTTAGTCATGCTAACTTAGAAAGTAATGAAAAGCTCATTAAAAAAAAAAAAAAAAAAAAAAAAAACTAGAACATGAAATAAAGGCATAAGACTTAAGAGTTAGGTCATTAGTGAACATTGAACAATCAATAGTCAATACTTTAAGCCTCAAGGTTAAAGGTTCAAATTCAATCAAGTGAATGAAGTGGTCAACACTCAACAACTCAACATTCAACACTAATTTAGAAATGAAGTGGTCAACACTCGTCCTCTCAGAAGATGACACATCCGATTAAGAGGAAGACTCCAAGGTCAACACATAAATCAATTACATCTCCTACAAAACAATGATGGAGACCGTGGGAACTTAAGAAGTTCCCTCTGGGGCCTCTCCCACTTAGTTATTTAACAATGAGGGTTCTTTTAAAACAGTTAAATTAATACCAGTTTAAAATTTAGTAGGAATAGGTAACCATATCTATACTACTACACACATTCCAAATATAATTAAACATGCTTAATATCATATATTAACAAATAATGATAATAATAGGCATCCAAGCACAACAAAGAAAGACAACCAGTAAAAGAGGCTTAGCTATCATGGTCAAGTAGGATCCTTTTGTTTTCATGATTGCCACTTCTTTAAAACATGCGTTTCGCAAAGGGGGTCGGGGGGTATCCCCCGGCGGGGATCGAGCTGCCCGGTCAGCTCGCGGGGGCCCGGGGGCAGCGCCCCCGGACCAGAATTTTTTTATGAAGTTCTTCCTTCGAAATCGAATTTCTGCTTTCAGACCTGTGCGCCTCCTTAAAAGTTGTGATTCATAGTAGTTAGAGAGTGATGATCTCAAAAGTTGAAAAAAAGTGAAAAAGTCGTTGGGGGGGGGGGGGGGGGGGGGTTTGTTTAACACTGCCGATATGTATCGGCCGCCACCCGCTATTTTAATCCATGAGTCCTAGATGATGAATCTTTTTTAGATTCCTTAGAATAGTTGAATCTCTTGATTTTGTAGCAACAAATCTTGACAAAATGGAGTTGGGACCACTAGGGGGACACACAAAGGGTTCACAGCAGTAAAAATGGAGAAAAAAGAGGAAGGAAGATGAAAAAAGTTGAAAAGGTAGAACAAAAAGTCGTCAGGGGGGTTTTATTACCCCCCAGCGGCCCGTAGCGGCCGCCACGCTTGCGTAGCGGCCGCTACGGGTGCGTTAGCCGCTAACTTCAATGTAGCGTGGCGGCAGCTGCTGCCACGGCCGATGTAGCGTAGCGGCCGATATTTTCATCCCTGCTCATGAGCATGTAGTCTACAAAATCCCATTCGACATGATCACAAGCCTTTTCCTGTCTATCTTAGATATTACACCCTCCTTATCAGCTCTCTTTCTTGAATGTATACATTCATTTGCAATCAAGATACCATCCAAAATCTGTCTATTTTGAATAAAAGCACCTTGAGGCGGACTAATTATATGGGATAAAACCCTCTCGAGTCTATTTGCTAGGATCTTCGATAACGGTTTGTAAATACAGCCAATCAAGCTAATGGGCCTGTAATCCTTAAAAAACACCGGGTTTTGAATCTTAGGAATAAGATACAAAATGGTGGCATTGATTGCTTTACTCAATCTCTCCCGTTGATGAAATTCTGAAAGCATAAGACAGAAATCCTCTTTAATAACATCCCAAGCAGCTGTAACAAATGTAAAATTAAAACCATCAGGTCTGGCACTTTATCACCTGCACAATCTGCTACAGCTTTACTAACCTCTTCTTCCTCAAATTCCCTTTCCAACCAAATCTTTAGCTCCCTTCTGAATCAAAGGAAACTCAATACCATCCAGATTCGGTGTAACCCAGTTTTCACTAGAGTACAAATTTTCAAGACACTGAGCAATTTCCTCCTTGATATTTGTGGGGTCTTCTAGAGATGTTGCCTCTTCTAATCTTCCCAATATAATTTATCCTTCTTCTAGTGTTTGCCTTTCAATGCAAGAATTTCGTATTTTTGCTCCCTTAAACCATAGTGCTTTTGACTTCTGCCTCCAGGAAATTTCCTCCATATGGTTAACCTCCCACAACTTCTTTACCCCTCTGCTTACCTCAATCTCTACTTGCGTAAGTTGTATTTTCTCTTCTAACTTGTCCCAATTCTCCAGTTGCCCTTCCAAATGACCTCTAAATAATATCATCCAATCTTCCAAATTCTAGCTTTTTCCACTCCTTGATTCTAGCACTTTTAAGGCCCTGTAATTTCTTCGATACTATAATACCTTGGTGCCCTTGGAAGACCAACTGAGACCACCATTCCTGTACTTTAGGAAGAAAATCTTTATGCAGGAGCCATCAATTCTCAAACTGAAAAGGCCTTGGCTCCCAATTAACCTCGCTAGTGGCAATCTTGATGGGACAATCATCAGATCCCTGTCTCAGAAGAGCAATCTGAACTGCCCCTGAAAAGTGCTCATCCCATTCCCTTGATAAGAGAAAGTGATCAATTCTACTAAAAGCTGGATTCACTTGATTATTTGATCATGTCAATCTCCTCCCTACCGAAGGCAAATCCTATAGCTCATTATCATTGATAAAAGCTGAAAACTTCTCCATACCATGAGTGATGCGAGTAGCCCACTTCTTTTCGTGAGGAGACCTCACCATATTAAAACTTCCTGCAATACACCATTGAATATTTCACTGTGACAACATACTTGACATTGAAGCCCAAAACCTTTCCTCAAAGAGTCCTCATTAGGGCCATACACATTTGCACTTGCCCAGTTGCAAGCTTCTTTTTCTGTTACTAAATTTAATAGCCAGCATCCTTTGAGATTTGAGAACATTCTCTCTTTTTAAAATATCATCATCCCATACAGAAATTAGACCACCTGATTCCCTGCTGATGGTTCCCACTCCCAACTACATCTCCTTGATCCCCAAATGTCCTGAATAATATGGTCTACATCTTTTGAAATTTTAGTCTCCCACAACGAGTAGAGAGATTTTCTGTTCCTTGACTAACCTCCTCACAATCGCCCTTTTCTCTGGTTTACCAAGCCCCCTAATATTCCAACTGGCAATTATCATTACTAATTCAAATGATAAACCCCTGGAATTACCTGACTCAGTCTGTATTGCCCACTTCACCTTTCCCTGTTGTGTCACCTGGCCCACCCCTTCTATTACCATGGAGTTGTCCCCTGCAACTCAATCTGCATTATATGATCCAGCACCTCATCTTCATTAGACCTAAAGCACATCCCCAACGATTCACCTACTTCCTTCACATTCTTGGCTTCTTCCAATGGATACTCATCCCGTCCATTATGATTCAAAGAGACTGATCAATGATGATCTGAATAATTTGAGTTATTCAAATCCTTAACCCTCTTGCTTGCAGCTTTTTTAATTTTTATGCTGCTTTGACCTTGTCATCTACCCTGTCTCTTTTGTTGGTCTTGTACTCTCTCCATCCGACTTGGCGTCCTCTTCCTTGACATAACTGGACGGTTCGAAGTCTTGGCTTTAATAATCGTCATTGCAGAGTCTGCAACCTGTCTCCTGAAACGTGCAAAACCCTTATTCCTTGTTTCCTATAAAGAAACATCCATTTTGCGGTCATTAGAGGAAATGAAATCGCTTACCCTTTTTTCTGACTCCCTCTTGCTAGCTTCTTGATGCGAATTCTGCAAGTGTACGGTTGTCTCAAGTAATATAAACTATGGATGTCTCAATATCATTCTCCCAAGGATCGTGACAAGAAAAATAACAATGATCAATGAAAAGGAGTATCGACCAAGGATGAGAATAGAGGTAGTGGCGGGCGTAGCGGCCCGCCGCCAAACCACTACGAAGTGGGCGATACGTAGCGTAGCGGTGCGATTTGAAAAAATCGCCAAAAAAATATGAAAAAATTACAGAAAATCCAGAAAATTGTAAAATGAAAGAAAATGTGGTTCTTTTGCAAAAGTAAGTAAGAAAAGTGGGCGTAGCGGTGCTCTCAATATATGAGGTCCTATATCGCTGTATAAATAGAAAATAATAGTAATGATTAGTTTTTTTACATGTATTCATATTTCTTAGTCATGCTAACCTAGAAAGTAATGTAAAGCTTGTCAAAAAAAATTAGAACATGAAATAAAGGCATAGGATTTAAGAGTTAGGTCATTACTCATTAGCGAACATTGAACAATCAAATATCAATACTTCAACATTCAAGGTTCAAATTCAATGAAGTGATCAACAATCAACATTCAACAATCAACACCAATTTAGAAATGACAAAGAGTAGAGACTAAAGAGTTAGTGAAGGAAATAAGAATACCTTAATCACCACCAAAAGGAATGTCTACCGAGATTCAAGGCGCCATGGTCATCCTCATCCGCATCATTGTTATCATTTTTGTTGGCACCATATTGAATTTGATATTGATGAGAATTGGGATAAACAAATCCAAACAAGGCAGCTGCATCATAGGAACCTACAGGAGGTGGAGGTGGAGTTCTTTGCATTTCACCATAGTCACCATATGGTCCATATCCATGAGTAGGACCTTGAAGTTGAAGACTCTTTTTCTCCTCGTTGCATTTGACCATATGGAAAATATTGTGAGAGTCCTTGTCCACTATACCTAGGGTCCCACGAATCAGTCCATGATGCTACTTGTTGTCCACCAACCTCTCCACCCATATTTCTTTGCTCACTACTACCTCCAGCCCCAGGTGGTGAGTCTCTTCGGCGCCGTTGATAACCACGGCTTGGATCAAATCTTCCAGATGGAGGTAACTCATTTACTTCCTCTACAGGAACGTCATCATCTTCATCATGTTGATAGTATTCACTAGTACCACCTGTTTACTGTCTCCTCCTCCGGTTCCACCGTGGCTACTCGAAGAGACGGTGGTGGAACTAGCTTTCTCAGAAGATCCAGTATGAGCAGGTTCTTTCCCACTCCTCCTAGTCTTACTGGTATCTTCTCCTTGAGGTGGCTGACCTTCTGCAGGTGCCTCACCCATATTCTCATCTATCAACTCTTGAACCGTTCCCTGAAAAACCGGATCTGAATCTAGCAGTGGATCCTCTATCTCGGCTAGCCATGGGAGTAAGGGATCGTCATCTCTGAATATGTGATCCAAATTAATAGGACAATAAGCAGGATCATCCCTTATCCTTCTCTCCCTAGTTCTGTTTCTCAACTTCAGATTGTAATGACAGTATACAAGCTTGTTGAGTTTGAGCATGGTAAGCCGATTCCTGGCCTTCGTGTGGATCAAGGAGAAAGTGCTCCAATTTTTCTCACAGTTGGAAGATGTTATAGTCTAACTAAGGATGCGAACAGCCGCTTTCCTTAGATGTGGAGCACTCTCTCCATAATTCATCCACCAATCAGCTGAAATGCAAAAAATAAATAAAGAAAATTAGATATTCGTAACCCTCAAGTCCGTAATCCTTATAGTCAATTAAGACATATAGATCAAGACTATTGGGTGGGGTCTTTTGTTCATAGTCATACCAGGTGGCATCCTTCCAATCGATCGTTGCACAAGAGGGTTAGCAAAGGTTCCTCTCCTTTGTGTATATATAGATATCTACGATGTGAAAATTAAAAATAAATCAGTAAACCCCTACTGCATGTATGGCAATTGGCACTTGGCAGCATAATTAAATTCTCTTAAGTAACCACCCACTCACCTCTTGTATGGTATCAATTTGATCATCTGGGTTTAACAATCTCTTTAATACTTCCCGTAATCCTACCTGCAAGTCCGTATCTATTGCTTCGGTATGTAGTTCGGCATTGCGGTAATAGAATTCGAGATTTAAAAAATAACCTACATTAAAA
Source organism: Persea americana (assembly GCA_029852735.1). Lineage (NCBI taxonomy): Eukaryota > Viridiplantae > Streptophyta > Magnoliopsida > Laurales > Lauraceae > Persea > Persea americana. The sequence goes on from CM056810.1 coordinate 59,880,364, forward strand.
ATATGCAGAATATACTGTGAGCAAACAAGATAATAAATACAATAGTTAGGAAAACAAAAGGTATCAAAGATATATATTAATTACCTGCAGCATGCAACGGATGGTGCAGCTGATCGTTCCAACGGGCATCAATAATTTTTATATATTTCTCGTGATATCTAACATTTTCCATAATGGCTTGCTTTGCCCAATCCATTGCCTCATATATAAAGCCCATTGTCGGCTTGTCATCACCATCTACAAGCCTCAACACTTTAACTAAAGGCTCAAAAACCTGTAATACCTTCCTCACTTTCTTCCAAAATTTATTGTCCCTCATCAGGTTTGGGACTTCAAACCCCGGACCACTAGTTGCATTGCCCCATTTCGAAATAAGCCATTCTTCTAATGCAAACATCTGAATCAGCTCCGTTCTAAACCTTACAAGGCTTTCCATAGCCAGAAAATGGGTTGCAAACCTAGTTAATCCTGGACGCACCAAGGCATGGTTATTTGTGTATCTTTTCATCAAGCCTAACACCCATGAATGATCATATATAAATCTTGTAATTCCTCTACATGCCTTGATCAGTGAAGCCACTTTTGTCTTCCTTCCAATTTCTTCCAAGATGAGATCTATGCGGTGTGCTGCACATGGGGTCCAGAATAAATGGGTCATCTTGTCCATTAATAACTGACCTGCCTTCTTGAAATTAGCGCCATTGTCTGTAACAATCTATACAATGTGCTCCTCTCCCACACTTTCTACAACTCTATCCATAAGAGTGTATATATATGTGGCCGTCCGTCTATGTTTAGTTGCATCAACGGACTTCACAAATATGGTCCCAGCAACTGAATACACCAAAAAGTTTATTAATTGTGTTCGGGTGCCGCTTGTCCACCTGTCACACATGATGGTAACACCATTTTGTTGCCACATGGGCTTAAACTGTTCCACCCAAGCCTTTATTTCTCTATATTCTTCTTCAAGGTATTTAGTGCCCACATCATATACGGAGGGTGCCTGTATACCCCGCCCAGTTTCGGCGGCAACATCAAGAACAGTCTGGAAATATGGAGAATTTACTGCTGTAGGTGGTATGTTCTTATGAATTAGCCATTTTGCTGTAGCTTTGGCTAACCTATCTCTTGCAGCCTTCATTACCCCTTTCATAACACGATATTTTTGGTTGTTTATCTCCCTCTGTTCTATGTGCTAGAGGATCAACAGGGGGAGGAACTGCTCTTCTAGTAGAAATAATTTCTACATCAACATCCCGTTCCCGGGTGCTAAATGCCCTACGCATGGCCCCCGCAATGCCCTTGCCCTTGCTTGGCACAGTAGATGAGCCCCCTGCATCATAATATTTGCTTGCAGCAAATGCACGACATTCCTGTTCTTCTTGTTGACTCATGATGGACTCTCGGCGTGCAGTCTCCATCTGTGCATCTTCCTCATCAAAGTATTCATCCCCAAATACTTCATAACGGGCAGCATCAACATCTTGCCGCCTCTTTTCTTTTATCTCTACTTTTCTAGCTTTGTTTTGGCCAACCAAAGCTTTCATTTGTTCCCCGACTTCCCTTGGTATTTTAGTACAGCCAGCAACATTGCCAGAAATGTGGCCCAAGTGATGCTTGAATCTTGTAATGCCCCCATTGGTCACTTTTCCACAAAACTTGCATTTGATTTTCAACCTGTTATTCTCAACTGCCTCACCAAAGCTCCATGCGGGATCAATATCACGAGGCATTGTAAGTTATCAATAGAAGACTGAATACCTAGTTATAAATAATTAAATATGAACAAGTAGTATGTTAAAAATTAAAAAAACAAAGAAACATGTTAGAGGAAACATATATCTAACGCTTAGGAATCATTCTCTTGACATTTAAGTGGTATTTCATTACTTAAATTATAATTTGTTTTCAAAAATTTTAAAAATCCGAAAATAAAAAAATAAAATAGAAACATATGTTGGATTGATCTATGCCAAACATAGATATAACATTTAGGAGCATTTTTCAATACATTTGATTGGCATTCCATTATTAAAACTATTTTTTTTCCAAAAAATAACAAAAATCCGAAATTAAAAAATTTAAAAAGTAAAAAAAACAAGCAATATATGTTGGAATGATCTATGGAAAACATAAATCTCAAATCTAGGAAGTAGGAACCATTTTCAAGACATTTGATTGGTATTCAAATATTAAAATTTTTTTTTTCAAAAAATTTATAAATCCAAAAATTGAAAAATAGAGAAATATCAGTGAACATTCAAAATGTGATGGATTGATCTATGGGAAACATAGATCTATCATTTAGAATGTATTTCCAAGTGGTTTCATGGGTTGTCCATGACTATTCACATTTTTTTTTTAAATAAATAAATCCGAAAATAAAAAATAGAGAAAAATCAATAAACATTCAAAATCTGATGGATTGATCTATGGGAAACATAGATTTATCATTTAAAATGCATTTCCAAGTGGTTTCATGGGTTGTCCATGATTATTCATATTTAAAAAAAAAAAAAAAAATCCGAAAATAAAAAATAGAGAAAAATCAATAAATATTCAAAATCTGATGGATTGATCTATGGGAAACATAGATCTATCATTTAGAATGCATTTCCAAGTGGTTTCATGGGTTGTCTATGAGTATTCACATTTAAAAAAAAAAAAAAATCCGAAAATGAAAAATAAAGAAAAATCAATAAACATTCAAAAGCTGATGGATTGATCTATGGGAAACATAGATCTATCATTTAGAATGCATTTCTAAGTGGTTTCATGGGTTGTCCATGTGCATTCACATTTTTTTTTTCAAAAAATAAATCCGAAAATAAAAAATAGAGAAAAATCAATAAACATTCAAAATGTGATGGATTGATCTATGTGAAACATAGATCTATCATTTAGAATGCATTTCCAAGTGGTTTCATGGTTGTCCATGAGTATTCACATTTAAAAAAAAAAAAAAAAAAAAAATCCGAAAATAAAAAAGAGAGAAAAAAAAAAAAATGTGTGCATCATCAAAGGAAAACATAGATCTAACAATATTACATGATGAGGAAGCATTTATAGTAGTTAGAGTCTTAGAGAAGAGAGAAATGAATTGATGATCTCAAAAGTCAACTACCAAAAATCTAAAAGAAAAATCATACCTATGAAATTGATTTAATGGAAGCTTGGATCTTGTAGTTATTTCCTTGTTTTGATGTTTGTAAGTTTGTTGTGGTGGTGGATTCTTGTCACCTCGTGGTAAAATCTTGATTTACAACTCTTGGGAGGGTTTCACATGTCACAGCAAGAAGAATGAGCGATAGAGAGAGGTGAAAAGTAAAAAAAAGGGGCAAGTGGGTTGGCTGGGAGGGTTTTTAAACCCTCCCGCTACGTACGTGGCGGCTTTGTATCAGCCGCTACGGAAGCGTAGTGGCCGATACGGCGTGATATGCGCTTTTTTGAAAAAAGCGTGGCGGTAGCGGCCGATATTTTAATCTATGGTATCGACTCAAATATAGCCAACAAATGCAAATGGAGATAACACTAACAAAAACAATGGAAACAAGGAACTAGATAAGAAAGAGATGTTGGTAAAAATAGAAGAACTCAAGTGAGAACCAAAACAATTAACAGACCAAGAACAAGGTTAGTAGCAAGTGAGTAACAAAGTTAATAACAAAAGCAAAATAACAAGGTTAATAACAAGAACAAAGGAACAATGAATGGATGGAAGATTGCAAAAGAATGCTAATATAGAAAATAAGCATGGAAGGTTGCACAATGCAATGAAGAGAAATCTACTCTAACATGTTAAGTACATAACCAAGGGACTTAAGATAAAGAACATAAGCAAAGGGAATAACATCAACTTAGATTCATTTAGAAGATTCAATAAAAGGGATTAACCACCCATTGGAGAAGACAAAGCTTTTATTTCCATTCCAAATATTCAATCACTGCAAAGCTTTCCCTACTTTTTCTCTACAATTGCTCTCAATTACATGAATAGCTTAAGTAAAGATGAGGCGGCTCACCTTGCTTGTGTCTCTCAAATGCCTAGAGCTCCCTTTCTTATATAGAAACCTTTGCCTTGTTCTTTTTTGGTTTCTTTCCGATGTGGGACTTCATAAGAATAGCAATGAAAGGCTTATGTAAGTTAGGGAACAATGGCTTGAATGTGGGTTGGAAATGGGTTATGGATAAGTGGATTGGGTTGTTTGGTTTAAGCAAGTAGGTGTGGGCTGAAAAGGGCTTGATATGAGGGTTCATGAAGGTGATTCCCGTGTTAGAAAACAATGCCCAGATTGAGGCGCGATTTTGACCCCCGAAACGTCCGAATCGGGAAAAATATCGTGAAATATGATTTGTAGTTTTTTGTATAAGCTTTCCAATACTCCTGGGATCACCTCAATCAGACATCCGAGTAAAAAGTTGTGGTTAAAATACCAACCCAGTTTTTATTTTTATTTTTTCTTCTTCTTATTGGCCTAATTTTGTCATTTCTTCATCTAATTGCCTTCCAAACTTATCCTTGCTCTCTTTAATTCTTAAATCTCAACTTTAATCTTCAAATTAATCTTCAATTACCTACAAAAGAGAAATTAACATAATTGAGAGCATTTCCAAGCATATTTTGTATGGAAGCCATTGGAACTCATAAATGCATAGAAATTGGCCATCTATAATGGAAACATACGAGGAAAGCAATGATGGAGAGGAAAATTATGATTTTATGCTAAAAATAGGGTTTTGAGATCTTTTATCTTTGAAAACTCTTAAGAAAAATGCTATAAAAGTGTAACTTTTGTGAAGTCATCACTTCTCGCTCTTAAATTGCAGAGACTGATGCAAATCCTCCCTGATTACAATCGCCTCCATACTGCATCTAACTCCGCGCCCACAGTTGATTTCCTCCACTCCTAGAGATCCTCCAAAGTTTTCTTGATGAGACTGACTGGTACTCTCAACTTGTCCTCAGCTTCTCCAAATTCGTTAAGGAGCAACATTTGATTCAGTTTGGGCTCTTTATCTGTAGGAATATGTCTGGATTTGTGAAACCCTCTTAGGAGGGGCTGAGTTGAGCCATGATTCAGGTCTTATCCAGGTTCACCTACGGGGTTTACAGCTGGCCTGATGCGTGCTTTGAGTCAACCCATCCTTGTCTCGTAGCACGTGCGGGATAGTAAATTGCACCCTCACGTCCTTATCGATCTCCTCTTCTCTGAAAGGACGCCTACTCATCTAGCCTCTTCAAAATCTACACACTGCTTTTCTCCTTTCGTAAACCCTTAGCGTCTTTTTTTGAAATGCCCGCTTCTTGACTCTCCTTCTTCCCCTCAAGCCCCTCTCCCTAGGATCTTCAGGTACAACGCCTAACCTCTCCTCAGGTTGTGATGAATGAGATCGCTCCATGTCATCGTAGCTCGACTGCAATCGTCGAAGTTTTTCTGCCCTCCTTGCTGGTTGTGCCACATCATTGATGTCTCCCTCACGTCTCCTGCACCAACTGGTTTTTCCCTACTGAGATCTGGAGAGTTAAGAGTCCTGACTTATCTTCTGCAAAACCCTGAACCATTTTCGTTTGCCCATGAGAAACCTTCCTGATCACTTGTTTTCTTTGCCTGCAAATCTTCATCACAAATATCAGTGATTTCAGAATCTGTTTCTTCTCTTACCACCATTGTATAAAGCTTCCCAAAGATATCGAGGACCATCTCTTCATAGATTTAATGATAACTCCCAATACAGACAGAAACCCTGCTGAATTCCAAGCAGTTCTTCTCCATTGTATCCTTGGCCACCCTTATAACCCTCCCAAAAAAACTACCAATCTTCTCATAAATGGTCTTGTCCCAAGCATGCAACGGAACCCCATAACAGCGTAGCCGAACATTCCTTGGCAGAAGTCTCTTGTTAGATGATTAACAGCATAGCCAAATCTTTACCAAAAGAAAGAAGAAAAAACAGGGTAGCAAAACATTCCTTGCACCTACTATTTCAAATGATCATTATAAATACTTTTGTCACATTTATTGACGATTATAGTAAATATACATGGGTCTATTTTCTTCATGCAAGGTTTGATGTCTTTTCTGCATTTCAAAAATATTTAGCCTTAGTTGAAACTCAATTTTCCAAAAACATAAAAATATTTTGCTCAAACTCAGGGGAATATGTTTCAAAATCAATTCCAAGGCTTCTTCAAGCTAAAGGGTTTCGATCACAAAGAGCATGACCCTATGCATCCCATCAAAATGGAGTAGATGGAAGGAAAATCTGTCTTCTATTAGATTTTGTCCACACTTTACTCCTACATTCTTCAATTCTATTCATTTTTTGGGCTGAGGCTCTTTCCGCTGCAACACATCAATCATTTCCCCTCTCCCAAACTACAACCTTAATATCCTTTCGTCCCCATGGACATCATCCCCAATGTGATCATCTTTATTTTGCTCTTCTTCCACATGCCGACCATACAAAATTCTCACCTCAATCAGCTCGTTTTGCTTTGTTAGGATATGCCCTTTTGTTTTCTTTGCTATGATCCATCTGCTTAGCATATTTGTATTTCCTGCAATGTCATTTCTTTAAACATCACCCTGCTCTTTGCTTTTCCGCTGACATGTCGTTCCTTCTGGACTTCTCAGACTCTCCTTTTGGCAATGCATTTAAATTTGGTTTGTTTATATGCGGCGACGGTCTCAAGTGGATAAAGCAACTAATGCTCCCTGACCGATGGCTTCCTCTCTATCTGATCTCTCTCAGCCACTTTGCTGGTCGACTCGCATCTATAGTCCTCCAAATAGATATGGGTTTTCTCACTCCTCATTACGTGCTTTCTTGTCTTCCATCTCCATTCCTAGCACCTATTGCCAGGCTATAAAACATGAGTGTTGGCAAAAGGTAATGAAGGAGGAGATCGATGCTTTACAGACTTATCATACCTGGGGCATTGTGCCATGTCCATTGTCTGCAAAGCCCATTGGTTGTAAATGTATTTATTTCTTCAAACCTAAATTCTATGGCTCGTTGGATCGGTATAAAGCCGGACTGGTTACCCTTGGCCATAGACAATAATATGCATTGACTATGATGTGACCTTTGTACCTATTGCCAAAATTTTATATGATTAATAAAGTGTTAACAGGTACAGCCACTATTCCTTACTAGATTAATTCATGTTAATGTTTTAATTATTGATATATATATCCTGCTTTAAGCATAGGTGGTAAAGTTAGAGCCACGTTAGATTGATCATGCTTTAAATACTTAGGGGGTGTTTGGAAACGAGATATTTTAAGAGATTTTGCTATATTATTTACTAGTTTAGAATATAATCTATCCACTTAAAAAGGAGGTGTTTGGATAACTTAGAAAGTATCTTATAATATCTCACTTTCTTCCGAAAACCTTCATATTAAATTATTCAAGGATATGTTGTATAAAATAGTCTTTTGTTAAAAAATATTTCCTAAATACGAATGAAGATTTTTAGTAAAATCTATTGGAGAGTTCATGGGCAACCATTAATTATAGTGGCCCGCTATAAGTTTTAACATCAATGATTTTTATAGGATGCAACTATGACTCCCAATATTTGATTGACCCAATATTAGATTGACCACATAGTGCTTACACATTTAATGTGGGGTCCTATAGCCATATCACGATTACATAGCCATTGTTAATTATCAATACTAGGTGGGTCCTACAAATGTCACACTAGGAGCTTTCATCGTGATTAACAAGATTAGGTTTGTCCCATGATACCAAAAAGTTGGGTCTCATATTGATTACCAAGATTGAATTATGTGATTGCAATTATCAGTTTGCCATCATTACATGTGTCCCACTATTTGATAGCTCCCCTAGTGTTAATCATGGGTCAAAATAGTAGCTGCTACATAGCGTAGCGCCCACATTATCGGCCGTAGCGGTTAGGGCCGCTATGTTATTTTGAAATAGCGGCGCTACAGTGTAAACTGGTAGAGTCAATTTGTTTTAATTTAAAACATTATTTTTCCTATTTTTTCTTCCTCGGTAGTCTTTCCTAAAGTTGTCTTTACCCTTACATGGTTCCAAACCACTAAAAAAACACAAGATTGCCTGCTACACAATATTTGAATTTTTTTAACCACTTAAAAAATTCACACCGCTATGCCGCTACGTATTGCCCCAACCACTGCGTATCGCCGCTATGTAGCATTTTGGCCATTGGCCGCTACGCCTGCCGTAACCGTTATTTTAATCCTGGGTGTTAATATGACTACCAACATCAAATGGGTCTCACAATGATTTCTCATGGATGGATTCATCGATGATTTCTGGCATTAGATAAGGTTTTATAAGGAAAAATTTAAAAAAACTAGATAGGGGCATTTCTGATAATCACCATTAGATGTAGTTTGGTCGACCCATCTTAATTAAACAACATTGCTTGGATATCATAGTTTTAATAATTAATCCTGTGATTTTTAAACAATATATGAGTCCTACTGTGATTATTAACACTTATGATTACTAATTATAGTGGGTCCTACATTGGGTCAACTGATTACTTTTTCTCCATTTCTTATTTGGTATATCATCTTATGAGGCTTTTTATAAATTGCAAAAAACTTCAAAGGTATATTGAAATTTGTGGAAATTGCCAAACACCATAAGTAATACAATATAATAATATGTTATATGACATTGTTTTATTCTATGATAATGAAATCTTACACTGTTTTATTCTATGATAATGAAATCTTACAATATTGAAATTTGTTGATATTATGTTATGCATTTATCCAAACACCCCCTTAATCATAATTTAAAAAAAAATATTTTCTACAAATTATTTATTTAAACTGGCAATTGTGTGTTTTTTAAGAAAGCCTTTTATTCTATATTTTGTGATTGTTTTACAAATGAGCATGACTTCTTCCTTATTTGTGATTATAACTGAAGCCTATAGTATTTTCATTTTTGAGAAAGAATGTTATAATCCAAACATAGAAAATTAAATAAGTTAATAGCAATTTTTTTTTTTTATAAAAATGTAAAAGTTTATAAAAAAAAAATAAATTTAAAATACTGTGATTTATTTATTTATTTTGCATGAGTTATATTTCCCCATGCTTAGCAGAGGCACATTTTTCTAGTTAAGTTATTATTGGGTAGACAAAATGCACTTGTTGGATGGGAGCTACCCTCTTTAGTTCGTCTCATTGAAGTTTCTATTTATTTTCATGGCAATTGTTGATGTACTTTTAGACATGTTCCTTAAGCAGCCTATTTTGTATACAATATTGTTGGCCTTCTTTTTTTAATGTTTCAGCCACCAAAAAGGTGTGCTTTTATGAGGCATTTGAATGTCCTTCCTCATTGTGGGTTTTTGTTTGGGGGATCAGAAGACTGGGTCTATTTACTGACTTTCTGAGCCCAAGTCCTATTTATGGGCCTAGCATTTAGAAAAATGCCATCCCATATATCTGTTGGGCCTAAATTGATGTTTGGTAGTAATCTGTTTTGGGGAGCCTTAAGTCCATGTTGAACCTCAATAGAAACATTCCTTATATCCTGTGCCTTGGAAAAACTTCGTTATTTTAATTTATTTTTCTTTTATTTTTCTTGAGCTGAAATAAGGCCGGGCATGAACTGCAGGCCTTAAAATGTGGTCTAAACTTTGATGTGGCAGGCAGGGCGTGAAAGCCTGTTGGGAATCCTAGAAAAGTATTTGCTATTCTCAATGTTCAAATGTTACTTTTACCTTACATCTGTTTTTCATGTGGTGTCATCAATTCCATTCAGGGTGAACCTTCTAATCCTGCTAGAGTCTATCTATCTCCTTCAAAAGTGAAAGAGTGGGCCATGGATGATTTGAATAATACTATCTTGTGGCTGGATAGTCAAGAAGAAAAAGTGAGTGGTAATTTCAGTTTCAGTTATCCATGTGAATTTAATTATGAATGTGTTATTCTTTTGTCCATTTGCAATTCTTTTAATTACATGTGATGCCTCATATTTAGATGCTCATATTTCCATATTCAATATTACAATATTTTTGTTCCATACATGGAATTAACATTTTCTTGAGAAATAGCATCAGGAAGCTTCATAGTGATGGATACCATAAAAAAGGAATGCAAAATGAGAGAAGTGTTACTATGAATGGCATTATGCTAGATTTGCTGTGCAATTAGCAACTATTAAAACATATAAACATATTTCAATAAATGATTAGAATTCATTAGTCCTAGTTAAGGCAAAGTTGACATAGAAATACTTGGTAATAGTGAACTAACAATGTAAAACATGCACATTCATCTGAGGTAAGAACATGCAATGACAAGCTTCTTGTGTTTGACTAAGATTTAAATCTGGGTGTCAATTTTCATGCCAGTTGGGATTGAGACAAGTCGGTGCTTGTGCTGGTCCTCATTGGCCATGCCAGACCAATATGAACATGCTGAACTTAAATATAACAAAAAATTCCAAAAGAAAATCAAGAGAAATAATGATGTAATAGAAAAGACTAAAAATGTGAAATATAATTAATAATATGCATCTAAAATCGATTATATAGATGTTTAGCTTTTTGGAACACCAGTGTGACGTTTAGCACTTTAGCAAATAGTAGGGTCATTTAACACATAAAGAACATCAAATTACCATTATGTAATAATTATTTATAACTTAATACCTAATGTCTGATAATAATATTAAAATAGCAAACCACAAACCATAGTTGCAGCTGAGGGTGAACGGTGGCAATCTGATATGAACTGAGTGGAAAGTGGAAGATGGAACCGTTTAGATTTGAAGATGGACTAAACCTCTTTAAGATAAAATTGTCCAAATTCAAGGATGGACTAGACCTCCTTATGCAAGCATAGTTTTTGGGGATAAGTTCTGATATCCTTTTCATTAATTCTACTCTACTAAATAGCTAATGCTGAATACATAGATAGAAACAAATTTTAAATTGACTCCTATAATCAAGGATGATTATCACTAACTAGGAAAGGAAATATGCTGACAACTCGTACTTGATCCTACCATCTAATAGATAAGATTGAGACTAATCTTGCCAATTCTTGCAAAGCATCGTACTCTGGATCGGCTCACCACAGTAGTAGGCTCGTTGGCTCATCCAATGACCTTTCTTTTATCGCGCAGCTGGGATGGGCTCTTATCATTCCTCCCTCCTTCAGAACTGACCTTGCCCTCAAGGTTAAAATTGGGAAAATGTTGCTGTTTGAGTAATGGATTCTCCGTTTCCTCTTTGGCCTCTATAATAAACAATTGTTGATTTTTGCATTTGTGGCCGGGCCCAAACGTTTCATCGCAATTATAGCAAAGGCCTTTCTTTCTCCGGGCTTGCATCTCATGCAAGGTGAGCCGTCATATAGGCAGTGTAACCTGCTACGTCGTGGGCCCCCTCTGTGAAAGTGGTGGCAGCTGAGGTGGTGATTAATCCTTTCAGCACATGCGCTGCAGCATTTCTTCCCTCATTTGAGCGAGCCCAATTGCCGCGGAAATGTTTGCGGGTTTGAACATCTTGATCTCCGCTGCAATTTCATCCTTGAGTCCCTAATGAAGCAACCAACTGATGCCCCTCTACTTGATGTTCCAAGCATTCAAATTGGGCTTAATATTCTCGTACTGGGGCTGTTAGTCGAATCCGAGAGAGCCTCATCGAAGAGGAACGGTGCTGATACTTTTTTTTATATTTTATTTCCAGCTATCTTTCTCTAATGGAAATGTAATAAACTATAACTTTTGCCCTTCTCTTCCAACAGCAAAAAGATTACGTCAGTTGTGCAATTAAAACAAACTTTCACCCTTGTTTTGTAAACGAAGAAAGTGATGGTAGTTGGCTGTAAATATCATAAACTTTCTGCCCTTTTGTTTCAACTAGACTTTTAGCTGGCAATAATGTAAATACCATCAACTATGTGCCCTTTTTTTTCTTCCTATTAAATGGCAACTTGTAAGTTCTTTAAATGTTTGACCTTTGGTTTGATACACAAAAAAGAATTGATGTGAAGTACCTGACGGTAGGTACTTCTACCCTTTTCTTCTATCTTTGCTTTTGTACTAGAGTGATCATCCAAGACGGGTGATGTGGTGACGACAACGACACGTCTTCAGTCCAAGAAGAGAGTTAAATCCTCTATTGCACGAGGTTGCGCTGTAGGGGTGGCGGGCAGCGTTGCTTTCTTCTCTCTCTCTCTCTCTCTCTCTCTCTCTCTCTCTTAAATGATGATGATGCAACGATTTGGTGGCTTAAAGAGTTGAGTTGGGTGACATAGTTGGGATTTGAGGATCTAGGTTATTTTCTTTTTTCTTGGATATGATGTTGAGTTGGGCTGGGTTTGAAAATTGGGTGTCGAAGGGCGGTGTTTTTTTAATTTGTTTTTTGGTGTAGGGTTTTGGATGGGATTGAATATGGCAACAAGTTTTAGAGGGGCTTGAGGGAATGGACCGAATCTATCTTGTGGTCTGATGCATGGATCAAAATAGCGGCCGCTATATCGGGCGTAGCTGTGAAGACCGCTACGCTAAATAGTATTTATTGTTGTTCACATCCGTAGCGGCCGCTACGCCCGCTACGGGCTTGCTACGGAGTGAGACAGATTCCAATTTCTAATGATTTTTAAAATGCAATAAGATTTATTTCTTTTCTTCTTCTCTCCAAATAACATTTCTACGCAACTCTTCTACCCTTTTATGTTTAAAAGAACACCAGAAAGCACATGATCTCACCAAGTTACAGTCAATACCGAGAGTTCTTTCCAAGGATTCTTCTCTAAGTACATCCTATTGGACACCCCCTTTGTTAGAGGTATTCTTTTCTCTAGGTACTTTTAAGTCTTAAGTCTTAAGTCTAGGCACATGATAGTTTTTATTTTATTTTATTTTATTATTATTATTATTTTTTTTATGAGCCTTTTATTAGTTTCTAAGTTAGCATAACTAAGCAACATGAATACATGTAAAAAAAAATAATCATTACTATTATTTTCTATTTATACAACGATATAGGACCTCATACAATGTATTGGTCCCACGCCTGCTTTTACTCGTGTCGGTAGTTACCTTATTCACAACTTGATTGATTCTGATTTGAGTTTGCAATTTGTATTCCAACACTTATTCCAATTCGAAAATTTGATCGGTAGGCTGACATCTTTCATATTTCGATTCACTTGATTCGTAGTTCGAATTCCGGGGGTTCAAAGTACTATTTTGAATATTTAATTTGATGTAGTTCAAGATGATTGGAAGGTCCAATCAAACATTATACATATCAGTATTTTACTAGAACTTATGATACTTCAAGAAGTACATAAACAACTATATTTCACTAGGAATGTGATAGAAGATAACATACATACATACATTTTCTAAATCAAATTAGAGGGATATATTTATTTTAATTCGTCTAGATTTGTAAAGGGTGGGACTCACTGTGGTGTTCTACAAATGGTCTGTTTATATTGATTAGTAAGTCAAATAGATGAAGGAAAGAAATACAGTAGTTGCCTTTAAAAGGTGATTTGATTAAGGAGAGAGGGTGGAAGCTTCAATTGCTATGCATATAAAAGACTCATTTGATTGGAGAGAGAGAGAGAGAGAGAGAGAGAGAGAGAGAGAGATGGACTATTCTTTCATCTTTTTTCCATCTTTGAATTGTAACGAACTCTGTAATTTTAGAAATCTGAATTTGCCCCAATCATACTCCGAATTATTCAATTTAAATGGTATGGTGTCTGGGTCCCCTTTCATCAAGTTAGGTAACTATGTTTGTGTCAGTCTGTACCAGTCTGCACCAGTCTTGTGCTGCTCTGTGCCGGTTCGTTGCGACCGAGTCGCTCACGACTTGGTTATGTAGGGTTTTTTTATCATCCCAGTCCCACACTTTTACTGCTATTGACCGGAGCTGAGTTGACTTACTTGGGGCAAGACAAATTCCGAATGATTTGTTAGACCCTTTTTTTCAGTGAAAATGCAAAACCTGTATTTTGTGATCATTAAATGCTATCATGTTGTGTATTAGCATATTAGAAACTCATCATTTCTGGTGTCTAGCATCTTGTGATTCCACAAAATCATATCTTATTCTGAATTGCTTTTCTCCTTTCCATTTTATGATGACAGCCAGAGCCAAGTGAATTGAAGAAAATAGCTGGAGAAGGGATTTTAACATGTTTGGAAGATGCTATAATGGCTCTGAAAGAAAACCAGGTCAGTCCTTACGGATAATTTTTCTGCACCTTGGAAAAATGTCAATCGACTAAATTCAATTATTCATTGGAGCAAACCAATAAACTGGTATTGTCATAGACATCAAACAGCAATCAAATCATTTTGGCAGGCCACAAGACCGGAAAATTAGGTAAAAGCCTCTAAACTGTCATGGATAGGAGGAACAGTCACTTAAAAGCTACCATCAATCTTCAGGGGGTTGGAGTCCTTAAATTCCGTCCTCATTATCATCATCAAAGCCTTATCCTAACAGTGTTGGGGGCAGTGCATTAATTCTGTTTCACCCTTTCAGTCTATCCTGGGCCTTTTGCCTGTATTTCAGAATTCATGTTGTGTTTCAAAAATGCCCGCGTATATTATCAAAACATATCCACATATATTATTAAAAAAAAAAAAAGACAACCAAATCAGTAAATCTGTAAAGAAGATTGCTTTAGAAATAAATAAATAAAAGTAGTCACAAGAAAGGAAATCTATGAGAGAGACAGGGCGAGAGAGTTGTGTGTACCTAAAATGGAAAAGCGTTGGTGTGGATTGAATTTTTGGTAGACTTTTTAATGTGGCAAGAGAAACAATAATCTATAAGAGAAAATGTTCATTTGAAAAACCTCACAGTGAGGTGGCAGGGAGGTTGAGATTTGTTGGGATTTAAAAAAGACATTGTGTAGAGAAAAAGAAGGATGACGGTTGCTTTAATACTTTTTTGGAATGTGAAAAAATGGCTTTAGTGAGATGTGATGCTAATTACTATTATGGGGCCTTATTTTTTTGGGGAGGAAAAAAAAAAAAAAAACCTATGGCATTTGCTTTAGTGCTTTTTTTATAGAATGTGAAAAAATGACTTTAATAGGATGAGATACTATGGGGCCTTATTTTTTGTGGGGGCGGGCTTTTCTTGCCTTTATGGTCGAGCCACCTCTTCCGCTTCCTAAACATCTTAAGCTTTTGGGTTGTATTGGCTAGTCGGACTTAACATGGTTTCAGAGCCACACTAGTTCGCGAGTTCATACCCCGAGGAGGTGCTTTTCCCCCAGGTCATGTAGGTAGGCATGTATTGCAACACCTTAGGTTTTGTGGGCAGGCACATATCACATGGGTAGGCACATCTGGGTTGCAAATTCGAACTCGCGACCTAGCGTGGCTTTGATAAGTTTTGGAATGTACTGGCTAGTCGAACTATAACACTAGGAATAGCTTGAACGAATATTCTTGTAGAGAGAAACTTGGTCTTAACGATCCTTTGTACTTGCGTTTCTTCAAATAAACAAACTGGGTTTTCAAATAATTACATCTTTGGAACTGATCTAACACCCACATTCACTCCCCAAAAATGAATGCTTTTGAAAAGCTGCCTTGATGTTTCTAGTTAACTTTCTTCTCAAGCAACTCATAACAGACCTTGTCTTCAGGATATCCGGCATGTAACGGAGCAGTGGAAATTTGTTCCTCGTGTGGTTGAAGAGTTGGCAAAACTTGAAGATGGAAACAGGTCACTCTCCAAAGAAGAGCTTTCTAAGCAGGCTATCACATGTAGACGTGTCTACAAGCTGGAGTTTGAGAATGAAGATACCATTCCTGCAAAAGATAAAAGGCTGAAAAGGAGTGGAAGCAATGATTATGATTGCCAGAAAACAGAAATCAGGCCTGATGATCCGGGATTTGACAGTGACGAGACAATTGTAATGACAGAAGAAGAGATACATCAGGCCTGCAGGGGTCTCTCTTCTATGCACTGAATTAGTATTAAGAAATATGAATTTCTTTAATATTCAAATCTGGCTCTACTTTCTTTTCATTATTGTTTTTTTCTAATGTGTGAATTACAGCCTTTTTTCTTGTAACTAGAAATTGTCGAATCATGGAACTTTTAAAGATTTCCCCCATTTGGATATTCCCCAAATTGAAAACATTTAGATCTATGAAAGAACACGAGATTACTTGTTCCACTTTGCATTCAAGGCAGCGCAAAAGCCTGACAATATTAACTGTTATACTGTTTTACGAACTTCGGCATTAGCAACAATTTATGGTCGCAATGTGCTATTTTGGAGCAAAAAAGGTTGGAAAATAGCACCCTGCTTCATGGTCAAATTGTTGAAGATGGGTGCTAGGGAGAATGTGATGTGAGAAATGAATTAAGAAAGCAATAGAAATGGGCAAGGCGGGTGGATTGAGTAAAATTCTGTTTCCAACAATTTTTTCTTGTAACTAGAAATTGTTGAATCATTTCCTGCATTTGAATATTCCCCAAATTGAAATATCTAGATACTATGAAAGAACACAAGATTACTTGTTCCACTTTGCATTCAAAGCAGCGCAAAAGCCTGACTATATTCGCTGTTATACTGTTTTACGAACTTCTTTCCTTACCCAAGTCGGCATTAGTAACAATTGCTGGTAGCAATGTGCCATTATTTCGGAGCAAAACGGTTGGAAAATGGCACCCTTCTTCATTGTTGAAGATGGGTTCTGGGGAGAATGTGATGTGAGAAGTGAATTAAGAAAGCATGGGCAAGGCAGGTGGATTGAGTCGAATTCTGTTCCCGGGATATAATGCCTCCAACTCTAATTCCAAAATGAGAATTAAAAACGAAGAGAGAGTTCCAAAATGAGAATGAAAAACGAATAGGGAGAAGGGAGTGTTCTCAGAGAATAGGTTTTTGTATCTCAGAACTGTGTTCTCTTGTTTGTGTAATTGCATGTAACAAAACTCACGTGCACTGGCTGTGCTGGAAGCTGGGGGCTGGCAAACGGGTCGGGTCTGGCTGATTCGGGTCGGGTAGGAGGTGGACAATTTGTTTTGGACCCCAACCTGTGACTGACCCGTTTTTTAAACGGGTTGTGAACCATTAGATAGCAGCCGACAGGTCTCTGGTCCGGCTAAACTGTTTAACCTGTATTAAATGTGGGTTGGGTTGGGTTGGCCCGACCTGCGTAACTTGTATGTATAGGTAAAAATAAGTAAAAACTGTGCGCTAGGTAAACACGTTCTCACAACCATTGGAATTTGCAAGGTAAACATAACCACTGCACCAAATAACTATTGTATACAAATATTTATCCAAACAATATTAAAACGAGTTAGATGAGGATGAGAACCTAACCACTTTAGAGTATTAAAACTACTTTGGAACATTGGTTAGTAGTTAGACTTTAGCTATGAGGTGTTTATAAAAGTAACTCTATATTTTTAGACTATTGACCTCTATAGATACTGTAATTATTAATTTTTTCATACTTATGTGTTGTACTTTAAGCATGGTGGTCAATCTTTTATTTTTATGATAATCATTTTGCAATAAAACTAAACCCAAATGAATATATAATATATGTAATTGATTAATAAAAATAGCAAGTTCTTATAATTTATAAAAAAAATAACAACATTATTGAATAAAGACAAATCCACACTAACAATGTAGAATTGAAGAAGAGGAGAAAACTTTCCATGTAATTGATGTGCTACCATGCATACTTGTCGAGGGAGAAATGGTAGAGTTTATTTTATTTTATTTTTGTGTGCCTTTGACATTTATAAATCGTAAATTATGTAAAAGGTGTAAAACTACGATAGACCGCACCTATTAAATTCACAATCATTAAGACAAACATCCATACTATTTCTGGGATATCCCCAAGTTTCAACTACTCAACCTGGGTTATTTCCACTGTCAAATTGATTCTTAGTATAAAAAAATAATAAATCCTATCTGGATATTTATTATCATATTTTTCATCAAAAACTTAATCCAACAGTAGGACATTCTCCGATGAAGATAAAATTTTGGATTGTCCTATGTACCTGAGAAAAGTTTACTTTGAACGGTTGCATTTCAATACTTGATCCTTATCATGGCGTTCCCACGCTTTAACTCAAGATTTATCAAAATTAAAGCCTAAAATTGAGAGTGAGTTGTAGCTTTTTATTTGTAGAATGGTTTGGCGGCAATATTAACAAATGGCCAACACCTTCCTTCTCCTCCTTCAATGTTTCTTTATCTAAGGAATCTGCATAAGCTTGAAAGGAAGGAGTGGAGAAGGGAGAAGCAACATTCAGATGAGATCCTAAGCTTTATTTCACAACCCAAACCGTGGATTCTCAAAAAAATAAAATAAAAAATAAATCATATCTTATATTATTTTCTAATAATTCACTATAAAAATAAATATCAATATAAAAGACTTTATACGAGTCATGCTGGTTAGCCGGGTCAGCCCTAACTCGACCCGTTTTTCTATGGGTTGGAAAAACCTAACCCTAACCCAACTCGTATTTTATGCGGGTCGAGTTATGCTGGTCATATGCTGGTTGGGTTAGGGTCGGGTTGGCGGGTCAAGCCATGTTTTGCCACCTCTAGTGGAAGTTATGGGATTTTGAAATTTTCCCTAGGACCCTTCTCCATGCAAAACAAATAAAAATTGTTCCAAACGACCATCCGCACTCAGGCCCCACAAGTTTAAAAGTGTATAATCCATCCAGATAAGTGTTAATTCGTTTGATACAATGGTGTCCATGTTGAAAGTAGGTAGGCATCGTGGATAGGTTTTCAAAACTTTTGATCCACTTGACTTAGGGATCAAGTATTCATAAGGCAACAAAAACCCAGTCAAGGATCCAAAACTCAATCTCATCAACCATGATAAGCAATAACCTCTATCTAAAAGATAGAAACAGCACCTAATAAGCAATCACGAAATTCTATAATGTACAAGGAGTAGATTATATCTATGGAGCTCGGTTGTGCTCTAATGGAGAATTTGATTAATCCCTTTGATGAAGAACTCTTTTACAAAGTAAATCAGAATCTCCAATACCCAATTGTCTTCCACGCTATGACCCGCTTCAAATCTCATTTCTCAAAGAAGATGGTGGAATCTCCAAGAGAAAAACTAACTAGAAACTTTAAGGAAACTAGAAGGGAACTAGAAGAGATGTGCAGCAGCTTGCACAAGAGAGAGAAGAGGGGCTGAGCATGCATCAATAGCATGGACGTCCAAGAGGGGTTCTCCCCTATATACAGCCCACTTGTTCTCCTCTTTTACTAATTGAAATAGAAGTCTCACTTCCACATTAAGTAGTAACTTTCTCGTTTCTAATTAAAATAGTAGTCCTACTTTCATTAATAATTTGTAACTTACTATTACCACTATTTGAAGTCTCACTTCAAATAGAAATAGTAACTTTCCAATTCCTTTTAGAGTTAGACTAGAATTAGTAATTAAACAATCTTGGGCTAGCATGGAGACCATTAGGGATTCCACAGAAAGCTGGCTCCAACTGGGACACCACGACCCCACATTTCATGTACAATCTGGGCCCACAGTTAATTCCACTAAATAAATGCAATTGAACTCCAGTCTTAGGAATAAATTACATGAAGACCCAAACTTCCCTATCACTACAAATAGGCCCCTCCATCAATATCCATGGATTAATTGGATAAACTGTCCCGCCAATTTAGATCCATATCTTATTATCATTGAGACCCAATTAATCACAGTGATCATTAGTACCATCCAATTAACTCTTAATTGAGATGGGTGTACACTTACCAATGATAAATCCATTAATTGGCACAAGGGGATAATTAGGATAAATTCCATCTTGATCATTAAATGTTCCTACAATCTTACTACCACGTACCCAGGATACCAAGGTGTTGACCTACAGTTGGCCTCACTCATTGGTGACTCAAAGCAAATGAATAGATAGAAACCTGAGTTCATCAATGACTCAGAATTAAGAGCCTATTGCTAGGGAATTATGAGAGCAGACCTTAAAGTAAAGACAGTGTTCCTAAGGTGCTTTTCATGGTCCTTCAATACATCCAATGTACCAGTATGATGATCCAGAATTTTACATTCCGATGATCGAGACATATCATACTATCTCATAGTGATCATAATACTGCAACCTTGTCAGATGAGATGCCTAATCTTATCACCAGTTGTGAATCAATTTAAGTATAAGATTTGTGACACATGTCTCTTGTATGTGGATCTCATCCACACACATGTGTTACTTCTAATACACTTGTGGACTACGGTTCATCTCATGAACCATCATGTCATTTGTATTGATTATATGCAACTAAGTAAATAAAACACTATTCATCTCATGAAAGGAAAACATGAATATATTGATAAATAAAGAAATTAATCAATTTATTACATCAATCTTAATGGATTGAGACCATAAAACTAACAATCCAATCAACTCAAAATTCGAATTTGGGGACCGTCCCTCACTTGGCTTCCTTTTATGGATTTTTTTTTTAACTTGGTGTGCAAATTGGGCTGCTAGTGTCCAAGTTTGAGAGAGTTTTGGAAGGGTTGGTAGTGAATCAAAGGATTTTCAAATTAATTGGTGTGAGACGCCGTGTTGAGCAAGAAAGAAAAAAAAAATTCCAATATAAAAAAATTGAAATATGAATAAAAAAGATTTGGAGAGGAATCAAAATGAGGGAAGGAGTAAGGAAAAGATAAAACTTCTATTAGGTCACGTTTGTATAGAGGCAACTTCCATGGAAAGATGATATTGCCACATCAGCAAATTCTTTGGTTTTTAAAAACCTCAGAAAAGGTTTTCTGAGGAAGTTAGAAATTCATGTTTGGTGCAAAAAGTTTTTCCTCGATGAATTGGTGTTAATGTTGTTTAGTGTAGCTGCGGATTTCTTTAGTGAAAACTATTGTTTAGTGAAAACTACTAGGTGGGTGGGTCGGTATGTGAGTTGGGTGGGTGAGTGGGTGGGTGGGGTTGGGAGGGAAGGGAGAAGAAAGAGGGTTGTTTGGTGGAGTGGGGGTGGGAGTGAGGAAATGGGGGGCCAATTTTCTGTGGAAATGGACTTCCCATACCCCCCCCATAGGAAGTCCATTTCCATGCCTAGAAAGGAAAAAGCTGACATGGCGAAAAAGCAGTTCCGCGGAAAACTGCAGCACCAAACACATGAAAAAGTAGTTTTCCGCAAAAAAACCACATCCTTTTCCACGGAAATGGGCTACACAAACGTGCTCTTAGGCAAGTATCTTATATAAAGAATATTCTCACCTGCATTGAGATATTTTAGACTAGCAACAACGCCCCGTGCTTAGCCCGGGGCAAAAGGTAAAGATATTACATTTTGAATTTATGAGATATCAGAATTAATTATAAACATATAAGAATATATTCATGCATATTTATATAAAAACAGTCAACTCATCTTCAATCACAAATACAAGTGGTCAACATCAACAATAAACAAATACAAAGATAAAGCTAAAAAAATCCATTCAACAACAACACAAACATAATAATAACTAAAGAAGATATAGATAAGCGGATTTTGTTAATAAAAATAATATTAGTAATAAGAAATGCATTCAAGTTTTTGTTACCCATTGATAATTTCAAAGCCCAATAAAACAAAGCCACCCCATTTGGACTTGTTTGTGCAACAAGAGGATTCTAGTTTATGCAGATTTTTATTTCCTCATGAAAATGGAATCTTGTATTTTCGTAGAAAATCAAAGTCCTCTCTATTAAGGAAAAATGATTAATTTTTTTCTTCTATGCAAGGAAAATACATCACACCAAACAACATAATATTGTTAACAAAGAAAATCATAAAAATGTGCAATCCACTCGTTGTACAAATGCACTATTTTTTTATTTTCACATAGGCCAGTGGTCATTTCAATCCCTCCACACCAATATCTTCTCTGCCATTTTGAAGTAGCATCAATACCATTTTAGACCTGATCAAACCGTTTTTAAGCTCTAGATTTAAAAAAAAAATGTATAAACATCTTAACTTTAAAAGCCATAAATTATGAGACTTTAAAACCACAGGCTAGTGTTATTTGGTCCCAGTAATAATTGGCCCACCTTGGATCAATGTATATATTTTTTAATTATGAGTCCATGTGGGCCCACGGAAGTGTAATTTATGGTGGGCCAAACCTAGGGTCATATGTCTATATAATCAGATCTGAAAACGATCCCTATAAGATTCAATAAAAAAAAAAAAAAAACTCCAAGCTCTAAACATTTTTATCACAAGCCCATCCATGAGGTGGTCTACCAGAAGATCGGGTCTGATTTTCATTCACATGTGACAATCTTTGAATAAAGTAAAGCTCTATTTGGAAACTAAAAGAAAATGATATTTTTAATGAAAAATTTATCAGTGCGAATTATTGAAAGGTAGGTGTAGACACCTCATTTGGCACCCTATGATAGCCTTAAATGCCTATCATATATAGTAGTGCCTCCATTTCACCCATAATTGAATGATTAATGGCATAACTTAGATTAATTAATGATAATGGATATGCTTGTTGATAATTTTAGACTTAGTTTAACGATCTCTAGAAATTCGTGAGAGAAAGAGGCGAATTGCGTTGAGACTTCGAGTCAAACCCACTACTCATTGAGGTACATGGACTAATGAGTTCTAAGTCCTGAGATCTTTCCAACGATATGTAGAACATACGAATCCGACCACCGGATCAAAAGATATGACCGTTGGGAGAGTACCCTAGCGCCCCCGCTAGGAATGCACCCAGGCGCCACCATGGGTGCGCCCATGTCCCAGCCTGTACTTGGGCGCACACTCAGGTTCGCCCAGGTCTCCGGTCACCTTAGAAATGCACTTGGGTGCACACTTAGGTGTGTCCCGCTCTACCTTTCGCAGTTCCAACCTGACCTCAGCCCAAAAACAACCCGAACCAGAGCCTTGAATCCTTTAAGCCCTAAAATTAGACCTGAGCGCCACCATGTGTGTGCCCAATTCATGGTACCCACTTGGGCCCCCCCTTGTGTGCGCCCAAGTCTGGAAAAACCCTAAATCCGCCTTAGAGTGCATGAAGCTTCTAGAAACTCGTGCAAATAGCAACCCTAACCCCTTTTGCATGCCCAAAATCTTATATAATGATCTCTTAACCCCATTTGCAAGAGGAGGCTACCAAAAAGAGAGAAAAACAGAAGTGAAGGGAGAAAGAGAGTAGTCACCATAGAGAGAGCTCTAGATCTAGAAGAAGGAAGAAGAGGGAGCATTCTGGTTTTCCAAGATCTACAATGGAGAAAGCTTCCAAAGGCCATGGATTTGTGCGAGAGCTTCAATCTAGGACTTGAAAGATGTAACCCAAACCGGTATTTCTAGATCTAGTTTTCTTAGTAAATATCTATCATGATCAGTAGTTAGAAACATGCTTAGGATCATGCATACATTGTAGATCCACATTAATAGTAGTAGTCTTGTAGCAGATCTGGTATTCAGCAATCATTCATCATTAGTAACATGCGTAGTTTGTAGATTTGCATCACTTTCATCATCCTGAACTCGTGATTAGAATAGATCTTGCATCCATCTCATTTTCATTAGGAAAAATCTGAATCTTAAAGAGGAAAGGTGCATAAAAGCACTTGGGCGCCACTGTGTGTGTGCCCAAGTGTTTGGAATAGGGTTTCAACCCCAGTTTTCGTCTCGCCTGCATTTTGTCTCTCAAATCCGGATTTCTCTTCATTTAAGTTGGTATTAGGACTCTTGGATCCATAACTTTGCATTCTGAATCGCATAAAAAGCATGGAAGGAATACGCGAATACCTTACCGGAAGGATAAGAAAAGGAAAAAAGAAAGGACAGTGCACTTGGGGGCCATTGTGGGTGCGCCCAAGTCCCAGCCAAAGGGATTCACCCCTTGAATCTCAATCCTCACATCATAACTTTCAAACCCGAGAGTTCTAACATCAGCACTTCACATTAGGACCCTACATTTGGTCACAAAGTGTCGGAAATCGAGTTGGAATATCATTGGAAATTGTAAGTGCATCACAACCCGCAGGGGAGACACAGTGGCATCCAAGTAGTGTAGAGGCACTTGGGCGCCCCCATGTGTGCGCCTAGGTCCCCGGTTAGCCTTCCGGCCCTCCTTTCCTACATTTTGCATTTAATTTAACTTGTTGCTGCATCTCTGTGATGATTATGATTGATTCCTGACACTTCTGGACTTTGAATTATCGAATCATCACACTTTAGGTTAGGTTGCATTGCTTTTGCATAAAACACCAAAAAAATCATAAAATTCTTCACCTCTCATCTTGCTCATTAGTAATTAGAGAAGAGAAAAAAAAAAGATTAAAAGAAACAGAAAAATCCATAAAAAGAAAGGAGTAGACATTGTTAATGTCACATCTCTGTGAGCACTATGTTTGATTTGTCAATTCCGTGTCATTGTGTTCCGAAGACCTTACATCTAGAAGTGTGTCAAGGAATAACTATTTCAAGAGATTGTTCAAGCTTTTGGAAGGCCTGGATTTGTCAAAGAAGACTCCTCTTGTGTGTCAACCATCTCTAGTATTTTGGATCCAAAACCATTACCTCTCTGGACCCTAGGACTCATGCTCACCTTGGCTTCAATTTAGTTTTCAATCTAAAAGTTCTCTTCATTCTGTTCTATCCAGAAATTGGGGGTTCGGTGACCTTTCGGTCACCTGGCGGCTAGCCTTTTTGCGAAAACTGGCTAACCGCCAGGTAACCGAAATCCCACGGCTAGCTTTCCAGAAAGTTGTTGTCTGTCAAATGTGTTCGGTCGCCCAGCGGTCAGCCTTCGGCTAACCACAGTATGGGCTGGCGGTAAACCTCTAGGTAACCGAGTTTCACGGTTACATTTCCAGAATACAGATTTCTCAACTGTTGTGGAAGTTCGGTTACCCTGCGGTTACAATTCGGCTAACCGCCATGTGGGCTGGCGGCTAACCGCTGTGCAATTGAATCTTACGGTTAGCTTTCCAGAATGCAACATGGTTTTAGGAAGCAGATTCGGTTACTCTGAGGTCACCTCACAGCTAGCCGCCAAGGCCACCGACGGCTAACCGCAAGCTGACCGAATTAGAAAAACTAGCCGTTACCACAGAAAAAAATGAAATGAGGCTATCCGAACTACCAAGAGGCTAGCTGCCATAACTAGCCGTTGGGAATCTTTCTATATATATCTGGGACTCGTTTTGCGCTGTAGAGTTCACAGTTTTGAAGTGCTTAGTTCCCTATTTTTTCCCATCTTTCCTAAGCCTTCAAACCCTCTTCCAAACACACTTTAACCTTATCTAGAAAATGGATGAGCTATTTTAGGCTCAAGAAAAGTGTGAATGGGAGAAAGGATTCTAGTTTGTCTTTCAAATGGAATACATTTAGGCAAACCTAGAACCCAAACCTCTTAAACATCGGTTGTGTATTACAATGGAGCATCTTCACAAACATGAAGCATTCATCAAGAGGATAAAGCTTCAACTTCGATTAGAGCTTCGATAAACACTTCCGGCTTCATCAAAGGAAAGTGTTTGGTGTTTCATCATCTCTTAAAATCTGTGTATCTAGTGTTAGTGGTTTGAATATGTGGGATTCAACCAATCAAAAATGTATGTGGGGGATTAGATCTGTGTGATCGAACCTCGTTACCAAAATTGTGATGTGTAAGTGATTGATATCATTACTTGTGTAGTTTTGATTCATCATAGTGGAACCAAGGGACTGTGTGACCCTTGTGAGTGGATGTAGGACATATGGTCCGAACCACTATAAATCTCTGAGCATTTCTTTATGTTGCTTGTCTCAATGTTTTGATCTAGTTGCACATGCTCTCTTTAACATTGAACATTGCTAAATAAACCCACTTTGTCTACTCATCACTTGCTTACTTTGAAATCTTGATTAATAGTTTAAAAAGTGGCTATTAAGTTTGATTGTCCTATTCACCCCCGCTCTAGGACTTGTACATTGGCTTTAGGTGTTCTTTCATTTGGTATCAGAGCAAGGTTACTCCATTTAGGCTTCACGACCCGGAGTTGATCTATCTAGTTTTACTTGTGCCAATGTCTAATCCAGAAGGTCGTGCTGTAAACAGACCACCATTATTTGATGGTACTAACTATGCCTTTTGGAAAGTCCGAATGGCCATGTTTCTAAAATCCCTTAGTGGAGAAGTATGGGATGCTGTTGAGGATGGATGGACTCCTCCTACCCACACAGCTGAAGATGGCATTGTGAAGCCTCTCCCAAAGGTTAGATGGACAGCTAATCAAAAAGCTATGAGAGACTATGATGCCAAGGCATTGAATGCCATAACCTGTGCCATGAATGCTGAAGAATACAAAAAGATTATGACATGTACCACATCTAAACAAGGTTGGGAGCTTTTGGAAACAAATTATGAAGGAACAACCATTGTTAAAAGAGCCAAGCTTCTAATGTTAACTTCCCGATTTGAATCTCTAAGAATGAGAGAAGATGAAATGTTTGATGAGTTTCGAACAAAGCTAATGGTGATCGTTAATGAGATGTGGTCACTCGGTGAACAAATCCCTGAAGGCAAAGTTTGTAGCAAAATCCTTAGGTCTCTACCTGAAAGATTTCACCCCAAAGTGACTTCTATAGAATAATACAATGATTCCGAAACTATGAAAGTAGAAGAACTGACAGGTAACATTAGAACATTTGAGATGAAGATGAATAATGCTTCCAATAAATCCAAAGATAAGAAATCAATAGCCTTAAAGGCTTCTCAACCATCTCCACCTAAAGAAGAATCAGGAAATGAGAATGAAAGTGATGATGAAGAGGTTGCCTTACTTACCAAAAGATTCTTAAGACAATTTAAGAAGAAGACTTCAAAGTCTAATAGAAAAGAGAAACCATCTGATAAAGGTAAAAACAAAGTCAGCTCCTCCTCTAAGTATTAATCTAGAAATGTGAAATGCTATAACTGTCAAAAGTTGGGACACATATCAACTAAGTGTCCAATGGAAAGGAAAATGAAGAAAAAGACCCTTGTGGCTACATGGGATAACTCATCTGAAGCCGAAACAAATTCAGATGAATTACACAAAGATGAGACAGAAAAGTACAATGCATTGATGGTCAGAACTGTGTGTGACTCATCATTTGAGATAACGGAGAATTCTAGAAAAACTAATGTTGAACAATTTGAGAGTCAATCTGAATCTGAATATGACAGCTCAGAAAATGAAAAAGATGATGAAGATCCACAAGTAACATATGATAGACTCTATGAGGAGAGTTGCAAATTGATTGAAGCCTTGAGCAAACAAAAATCCAAAAACAAAATCTTAAATGACAGAATTGAAACTTTAACTGATGAAAAGAATACCTTAGCAATTGAACTAAATGAAATTAATTCTAAATTTCAAATTGCAAATGAAACATTAAATAAGTTTAAGAGTGATGAAAAAGAAGCTGAAACTCTAAAAGAAGTAAACACACAGTTGAGGGATGAAATCACTAAATTGAAATGGTTCAAAGAAAAATATGAGTATTCATTTACCCATGGAGAAGAAAAATTTGAAAGACTTTTTAAAATGGGAAAATATCATAGAGACAAAACTGGATTAGGATACAATAAAGTAGACAAACATAATCCTAATGTCTCTACTGTATTTGTGAAATGAGAGACTTCCTCTAGTAATCAAAACATTTCTGAAATTACATGTCATTCATGTGGAAGCAAAGGACATGTCAAGTATGATTGCAAAATGGAACAAATTGAAAGACAGACCACTAAGACATATGTCAACTTCCATAAAGATAAACAAACTAAAAAATCTATTCATAACAATTCAATCAATCACTCTTTCACTCAAAAATTAAATAAGATGATGAAACAAATTGGTTGTCTAAAGTTACAATTCCATAATCATACAAAAACTGTTAAATCAACTGAAAGCTACTCTAAGAAACATTTTCACCAACAAAATCATAAAAAAACAAAGTCTCAAGGTTTTGGTAAAACCCCTATCACCCAAAGATATATATGGATTCCTAAGAACAAAGGCTTATTAGTTCACACAGCCCTTAAAGTTGTTGATCAATCCTTGTGGTACCTAGATAGTGAATGTTCTAGACACATGACTGGGGATAGAGCACATTTATCCACAATAATTGAATATGAAGGTGGAACTGTCACTTTTGGTGATGGAAATGTTGCTAAAGTAGTTGGTAAGGGTACATTGAATGTTCCTAATATGCCTGCTATTGAAGATGTTTTATATGTTGATACATAAATTGCTAAGCATTTCTCAAATATGTGATAAAAATCATGTTGTTAACTTTAGTAGTCTTGGTTGTGAGATCTCCAAAAATGGAAAGATTATTCTAAGAGGCCTTAGAATCAATGAAAACTGTTATGTTATCGGTAACCATAAAGAATCATCTAGTTTAGCCTGTTACATTACTAATCTTGATGAAACTCAACTATGGCATCAAAGACTTGGTCATGTAAACTTTAGGGACTTGTCCAAACTAAACAAGTATGTAAAGGGTCTTCCAAAAATCAGCAGGAAGTCAAAAACAATCTGTGGAGAATGTCAAAAAGGTAAACAAATCAAAAATTCTCACAAAAAGACCAAGTCTCTAAAAACTTCTAGACCCTTAGAACTTCTCCATATGGACTTGGTTGGTCCAACAAAGAAAGAGAGTAGGGGTGGCAGAAAATACTTCATTGTTATTGTTGATGACTATTCTAGATTCACTTGGGTTGCATTTCTAAGAAAAAAAATCTGATGGATACTCTGAATTTAAGAAGATTGTGAAAAGAATCCAAGTTGAAAAAGGAAGTGCAGTTTCTTGAATAAGAAGTGATCATGGTGGTGAATTTGAAAATATTAAGTTTGAAAAATATTGTGATAAATATGGAATTCACCATGAATTTTTTGCCCCTAAAACTCTTCAATAAAATTGTATTGCTAAAAGAAAGAATTGTGTCTTACAAGAGATGGCCACAGTTATGCTTCATGGAAAGAATGTTCCTAGAGATCTATGGGTTGAAGCAGTTAGTACAGCTTGTCACATCATAAACAGGGTATACTTGAGAATTGGCTTAGATAAAACTGCATATGAATTATGGCACGGAAAAAGGCCTAACATTAGCTACTTTAAAAATTTCGGTAGCAAATGCTATATACTCAAGGATAGGGAACACTTGAGCAAATTTGATTCAAAAAGTGATGAAGGCATTTTTATTAGCTATTTTCTAAACAGTCGTGCATATAGAGTGTTGAGCAAAAACACTAGAGTCATACAAGAATCTATAGATGTTGTCATTGATGACAAACAAAATGATTTCAGTCATCAAGAAACCCTGATAATGAAGAGATAGATGTCCCAACTGAAAATCTAGACAAGTCTCCAATATCTAAGGATTTGGTTAATGTGAAACATCACCCTATGGACCAAATTCTGGGAGATCCCTTGGTTGGTGTCAAGACTAGAAGACAATTATAAAACATTGTGAGCTATCTTTGCTTTACTTCTACTTTTTAACCTAAAAATGTTGATGAACCTTTTTCTGATGATAATTGGATAAATGCTATGCAAGAAGAGCTAAATCAGTTTGCTAGAAGTGAAGTTTGGGATCTAGTGCCTAGGCCTGATGACAAAAATGTTGTAGGTACCAAATGGATTTACAAAAATAAACTCGATGAAAATGGTACCATTGTTAAAAACAAGGCCAGACTGGTTGCCCAAGGATATTCTCAAATTGAAGGAATAGATTTTGATAAAACCTTTGCTCCCGTTGCTAGACTTGAATCCATTAGAATCTTACTTGCCATTGCTTGCTCGTTAAAACTTAAATTATACCAAATGGATGTCAAAAGTGCGTTTCTGAATGGTCTTTTGGAAGAAGAAGTTTATGTGGAGCAACCTAAAGCGTTTGAAGATCCAAAGAAGCCTAATAATGTGTATCATCTTAAAAAGGCCCTCTATGGTCTCAAACAAGCCCCTAGAGCTTGGTATGAAAGACTTACTCAATTTTTAATTGATCAAAACTTTGAAAGGGGTACTGTGGATAAAACTCTATTTATTCAAAAAACCAATGATACTATTTTGATTGCTCAAATTTATGTTGATGATATAGTGTTTGGATCTACTTGTAATGATTTAACAAAAGAGTTTGCTAATCTAATGAAATCTGAATATGAAATGAGCATGGTTGGTGAACTTAATTTCTTTTTAGGATTACAAGTTAAACAATTGTCTGATGGAATGTTTGTTTCCCAAACCAAATATGCCAAAGAATTGATCAAAAGATTTGGATTAGATTCAGCCAAGCACATGAACACACCCAGGAGCACAACTCTGAAATTGTCAAGGGAATCGAGTGGTAAGAGTGTTGATCCTAGTTTGTGTAGGAGCATGATAGGCAGACTATTATATCTTACAGCTAGTAGGCATGATATTTCTTTTAGTGTAGGAGCTTGTGCCAGATATCAATCTGATCCCAAAGAAATCCATTTGAAAGCTGTTAAAAGAATCATTAGATATGTTTCAGGAACTTCAGGATATGGCTTATGGTATCTATATGATTCATCCACTTGTATTGCTGGATACTTGATGCCGATTGGGCTGGAAATGTAGATGATAGAAAATCTACCAGTGGTGGGTGCTTCTATCTAGGAAACTGTTTAGTTGCATGGCACAGCAAGAAACAATCATCCATCTCCTTATCTACAGCTGAAGTAGAATATATCGCAGCTAGTAGTGGATGTACTCAAATGCTTTGGATGAGACAAATGCTCAAGGACTATGGAATTGAACAATGTAGCATCAACTTGTATTGTGATAACACTAGTGCTATCAATATCTCCAAAAATCCCGTCCAACACTCTAGAACTAAGCATATTGACATTAGACATCATTTCATTAGAGGATTGGTTAAAGGAGTCATAGTTTTAGAGCATATATCTACAGAGAAACAACTAGCAAACATTTTAACAAAACCTTTCTAAGTTTGAAAATATGAGAAAATCCCTTAGTGTGTGTGCTATTCGATAATTTTTTTTTGTGTTTGTTTGCCTTAGGTTTGTTTGATTTTTTTTTTTTTTTGGTTCTGTTATTTAAAAAAAAAAAAAAAAAAGGAATTTCGGCTAGCCGTGGACCCTCCTGGCAGCTAACCGCAATGACGGGCAGTATCTTTAAATCTGGGTTATTTCATTTCATTTTTTTTTCTCTCTTCTTTCTCCTGTTTCGTCTCCGTCTTGACTGGGTGTCTGGATTACACTCTCTGTCATCTCTTAAGGTATTTCCCTCTGTCTCTTGATTATTTTCTTCCTTTAATCTCGTTTTTCTTTTCTCTTTATTATTGTTGAATATTGTTCTGTGTCTTCTTCCCATTTTATGTTTTTCTCTGTCTAGGTTATTCTGCCCTAACTCATTGTCCCTATCCTTCTTCCCTTCAGTTTTTCTCTATTCTTGTTAGTTCCCTTTCTTTCCTTGTCTCCTTTCACTATTGCCTATATTGCATCGTTTGTTTTTTTTCCATCTTGTGTGTGTTGTTTCCTCTTCCTCTTCTTTGGGCACTCCAACTGTTTGACACAATGCCTCCTAGAATGAAATCGGCTATAAATCGTCCCTCTAAAAGAGGACGATCTACTGTTGGCGCCTCGTCTCGTCGAGAAAGATCCTCTCCATCTCCTCTACCTTCACCTTCACACTCACCCTCTGTTTCTCCTCCTCCTCCCTCTATGCCTATGAGTCTCGAACCAAATGCTCAAATGTTAAGTGACATGAAAAAGAGGCTGATTATGGTTGAACGTCGTACTCTCCGTCATGTTATTGCAGCTCATGAAACAACCATTATTCTTGCTCAAATCAGTTGGGATAACATCATGGATTGGGGGGACAAGGTTTTTCCCTCTCTTGTCTACAGCATGTATGCTTCTATTACTGATGCTGTTTCAATTATTAACTCTTGCTCCTTCAATGTGGCATTTAGAAATCAAGTAATCACAATTGACCCCAATCGTATTTCCACTATTATGAACATCCCTATTAATGAAAATGGCCTCACTATGGTTACTGACACACTTACTGAGGCTGAAAAGGCTGAAGCAACCCTTCGTCTCTGTGGTTATGATGCTGAGTGGAATCGCAAAAAGAATTGTCTTCCTCTAGGTGCATTGATTCCAAAGTATAGACTCCTACACAATTTGTTCACCTTTAATGTCTATCCTCGTAAAGGCAATAGGACCGAATTAACTTCTTATATGTTCAATATCCTTCATAAAGTCATTACCGGTGTTCCCATGTGTCTTTCATCGCTGATGTGTCGTACCATTGTGCGGTTTCATCTCTCAAATGCTACAAACACTGCTGCCCCGTTTGGGTTTCTTATGACTCAGCTAGCTTGTTCTTATGGTGTTCCTCGCTCGAGTGATACTCCTCTTTACCATACACCCTTTGGTAAAGCCAACCTTATTCAGATGAATCTTCTCCCCAATGTCGAAGTTGGGCCCGTTCCTCCTCTTGCAGGTGATCAAGCACTACAGCAGCCAGCTCCATCAGTGCCTCTTGAGCAAGTTCCTTCTTCCTCACATTGTCAGGCTTCTTCTTCCGGTGCATCACGGAGTGTTGAAGAACGTTTGGACGCCAGAGAGCGTCGGCAGTCCAAGACAGAGAAGCTGTTGAAAAAGGCTCTGAAATACTTAAGTGCTCTGTCCAAGGGATGTCGAAGACAGGATTTTGACGTCATGCCTCCCTCTCCGTCCCCTCCATCTGATTAGATTTTAGTGGGCCTCTTAGCCACATTTGTTTGATTGGTTCTCTTTTTTGTGGTGTTGTTTTGACATGTGGCTGCCTTCCCCTATCTATTTAACATACTTGTGCTAACTGTCTCTTACTTTTTACCCTAACTTGGGTTGTATGACCTTTAATGTCTGAATCTTATATGCTATTAATGCTAAATGCTTTTATGTCTTCCTGATATATTTTTCTATAGCATTGTTATTTCTCTTATTGCATTGTCATATCCTTGTCAATTTCTGCCAAAAAGGGGGAGAGAGGATTCCCAAGTTTACAAGTATATTCTAAAGGGGAATGTGTGTTTGCATCAAAGAATGCACTAGACTCAATTGAACATGTTGTTTTTGACTAATGATTAAGGGGGAGTTGCAATCCCACCATATAATGTGTGTTCCTTGTCCTATGCAAGTATATCATTCAGATCCAAGCACATCCTTAGGGGGAGTTCTTATTTGAGTTATAATTATTGTATTCCTTTGTAAAGTTCTCGTACTTTTGTAATCTTGATTGTTATTGGGTCCATATATTGTAAGAGTACGTAGAATAAGTGTTTTGCCATGAAATTGTCAAAGGGGGAGATTGTTAGTGTCACATCTCTGTGAGCACTATGTTTGATTTGTCAATTCCGTGTCATTATGTTCCGAAGACCTTACATCTAGAAATGTGTCAAGGAATAACTATTTCAAGAGATTGTTCAAGCTTTTGGAAGGCCTGGATTTGTCAAAGGAGACTCCTCTTGTGTGTCAACCATCTCAAGTATTTTGGATCCAAAACCATCACCTCTCTGGACCCTAGGACTCATGCTCACCTTGGCTTCAATTCAGTTTTCAATCTAAAAGTTCTCTTCATTCTGTTCTATCCAGAAATTGGGGGTTCGGTGACCTTTCGGTCACCTGGCGGCTAGCCTCTTTGCAAAAACCGGCTGACCGCCAGGTAACCGAAATCCCACGGCTAGCTTTCCAGAAAGTTGTTGTTTGTCAAATGTGTTCGGTCACCCAGCGGTCAGCCTTCGGCTAACCATAGTATGGGCTGATGGTTAACTGCTAGGTAACCGAGTTTCACGGTTACATTTCCAGAATACAGATTTCTCAACTGTTGTGGAAGTTCGGTTACCCTGCGGTTACAATTCAGCTAACCGCCATGTGGGCTGGCGGCTAACCGCTGTGCAATCGAATCTTACGGTTAGCTTTCCAGAATGCAACATGGTTTTAGGAAACAGATTCGGTTACTCTAAGGTCACCTCACAGCTAGCCGCCAAGGCCACCGACGGCTAACCGCAAGCTGACCGAATTAGAAAAACTAGCCGTTACCACAGAAAAAAATGAAATGAGGCTATCCGAACTACCAAGAGGCTAGCTGCCATAACTAGCCGTTGGGAATCTTTCTATATATATCTGGGACTCGTTTTGCGCTGTAGAGTTCACAGTTTTGAAGTGCTTAGTTCCCTATTTTTTCCCATCTTTCCTAAGCCTTCAAACCCTCTTCCAAACACACTTTAACCTTATCTAGAAAATGGATGAGCTATTTTAGGCTCAAGAAAAGTGTGAATGGGAGAAAGGATTCTAGTTTGTCTTTCAAATGGAATACATTTAGGCAAACCTAGAACCCAAACCTCTTAAACATCGGTTGTGTATTACAATGGAGCATCTTCACAAACATGAAGCATTCATCAAGAGGATAAAGCTTCAACTTCGATTAGAGCTTCGATAAACACTTCCGGCTTCATCAAAGGAAAGTGTTTGGTGTTTCATCATCTCTTAAAATCTGTGTATCTAGTGTTAGTGGTTTGAATATGTGGGATTCAACCAATCAAAAATGTATGTGGGGGATTAGATCTGTGTGATCGAACCTCGTTACCAAAATTGTGATGTGTAAGTGATTGATATCATTACTTGTGTAGTTTTGATTCATCATAGTGGAACTAAGGGACTGTCTGACCCTTGTGAGTGGATGTAGGACATATGGTCCGAACCACTATAAATCTCTGAGCATTTCTTTATGTTGCTTGTCTCAATGTTTTGATCTAGTTGCACATGCTCTCTTTAACATTGAACATTGCTAAATAAACCCACTTTGTCTACTCATCACTTGCGTACTTTGAAATCTTGATTAATAGTTTAAAAAGTGGCTATTAAGTTTGATTGTCCTATTCACCCCCCCCCTCTAGGACTTGTACATTGGCCCTAGGTGTTCTTTCAGACATTAAGTAGTGGATCCTAGGTTATTTTATTTGCGCCTAAGTCAATTAATAAACTTAATCAACCTTAATCTAAAACACATAGTTTGAAACACCTAGTTAATCAATCAAAAGTCATAACTAACTTTAATCAGATTATAATCAAACCTAATTAAAATAACATAATTTAAAACACCTATTTAAAGCACCTACTTAAAATCCATAACTAAAGCCCCAATTAATCAAACCCTAATTAATCAAACTCGCAATCCCTAATTAATCAAGGCCCTAAATCAAGACCTAGTTAAAACAATAGACAAATCACAACCATATAATAAAAAAAAAACCCCAACTAAACACAAGTTAGAACACTTGAAACCGACTTAGAAATACCATAGAAATCATCAAACTAGTGGGCCCCTAGTAGACTGACACTTAGGTGCCACCACAGGTGCGCCCAAGTCACCCAACACTCTAGAAACCATCGAACTCGTAGCCCCACTAGTAGCCTGACACTTTGGCGCCACCACAAGTGCGCCCAAGTCAACCAACACTCTAGAAACCATCGAACTCGTAGCCCCCTAGTAGACTGACACTTGGGCACCACCACAGGTGTGCCCAAGTTACCAAACACACCTGGGCGCCCACACAGGTGCACCCAACTCCCTGGTCCAACCTCGGGACGCGCTTCGGTTGCGTTTCGACTCCCGAACTCCAACCACTACCATATTTAGGGTCCAGAGACTCAAAACCAATTCCTGATTCAGAATTTATTGACATAGATCACACGAAAATCCCAAAAATAAGTGAACGAAATAACTAAAACCCATGAACTGATCACTTGGACGCCACTACAGGCGCGCCCAAGTCATCTAAAAGTATTTAGGCGCCACCACAGGTGCACCCAAGTCTCATTCCAACCCTGGGGTGTGCTTCGGTTGCGTTTCGATTTCTGAACTCTAGCCACTATCATACTTATTAATGTAAATCACTTGAAACTCAAAATCCAAGTGAATGAATTCCCGAGAACGACCAAAACCCATGAACCAATCACTTGGGTGCCACTACCGGTGCGCCAAGTACACCAGAAAGACTTAGGTGCTACCACAAGTGAGCCCAAGTCACATTCTGGCTCCATCACCACCGAATCCCAATCCACTTCAAAATCTCAGCCTTAATCAACATCTCAGAACCTTCACAGATCCAATAACAGCCCTGAAATTAAAAATTCAATTAACTTTAAACCCATCCGGAGCCTCGAACCGGAGGCGGAGGACTAAAGAGCATCAATTACAACTTGGGCGCCACTGTTGGTGTGCCCAAGTGCACATAACCACTTAGGCGCCACTACAGGTGAGCCCAAGTCCTTTGTCAGACACGAGTTGTGAATTCTGGTTGCGTTTCAAGCTCCGGACTTAAAATTTTTAAAATACATAAACTCAACCTAAAGCAACGTCAGAACAAAACCTACCCTAAGTGAAACTCTACGAAATCTCGAAACCAAGTCATACCATCATCACTAGCCAAACAATACAAAACCTAGTACTTGGGCACCACCAGAGTGACCTAGGCGCCATTGTGTGTGCGCCTAAGTCCTCTGCTAGTATCATTTCACGGATTTCAAGATCATCTTATATATTGAATCAAAAACTTGAAACTCCAGAACCTTAAACAATCTAAACAGAACCCTAAGACATCCATAATCTACCTCTAATCTTCTTAATCAACTCATAACTTAAAACAAACCAAACCAATTAAAAGTCACAATTAACAAGTTACTTAAGCGTT
Organism: Persea americana; assembly: GCA_029852735.1. Lineage (NCBI taxonomy): Eukaryota > Viridiplantae > Streptophyta > Magnoliopsida > Laurales > Lauraceae > Persea > Persea americana. The sequence continues at coordinate 59,917,147 of CM056810.1, forward strand.
GAACTATCAAACTTGGGCTATTCACACCCTAGCAGTAATTCGGATTCTCCTATTAGGTAACTTAGAGCGTTAGGCTTTGCCTCACCACTCTTCCTGTTCCATTAGGGGACTGGGAGAGCTAATGTGGGAGGTCTAAGACCTTAGGTTAGGGTTAATCCGATGATCAGTAATAAAGTATTAATCACGTTAATCCAAGTAAAAGCCCCTTAGTTAGGCCCTTCTAGCTCCATGTCAAAAAGCCATAAAAACTATAAAACCAACAAAATAAACCCAAAAAGAATTTTCTTTTATTTCTTCCTCCACCTCTGGTGCAAGATATTTAATTGCACTTAATGATAAAAGGGAATAAAGGGCTGATTTCTAAAAATTGAATAAATGAGAATGACGAGATGAGATGAGTGATTTCGCACACACTTTTATATAATTACGGCCCGTTGGCCACCCTAAAACAACCACCGGCCCATTTGCCATCTCCAATCAATTACGGCCCATCGCCCTTTCACTTTTATCACTTGTGTATCGCACATGAAAAATACAGAAATTACAAGTCAAAGTCTCATTTGCATTATCATTTTGGTTTGAAAAATCAGCCTTTAGACCCTATTTTGCCAAGGGATCAGAAGGGGGTACCCGAGACCGGGGCCAATCATTTTCTTAAATATTTGGCACCTCCCCCCTTTTTTATTTTCTTTAATTTAGTTACTTTATCTTACTTGGATATACTATGATTTTGCTAAGGGAGGATTAACCTTTATTTGGACTTTAACTCATGACCCAGAATTGACCCAACATCAAAGAGACCCAAAGAGACCCAAATCAATGTGACAGGACAACCGTCGTGTGTTGCCGCAGCACATTAGACGAGAGGAAGAACCCACCCACTTATTTTCTCCCATTTCGGCTTTCGTCGAAGAACGGTGTTACGGCCGTTACCGTAGCTAGCGATCGTGATCCATTGATTTTGAGGGTAGTCGGAATCCTCATCCTTGATGTAAAATTTAAATAGCATATATAGATGAATGGAGATTTCCTGAGCCATGTCATTCCTTCGGGGGGTCAAAATTCACATCCGACAGTGGGCCCCAAATATTAAAATAAAAAGATGATAATCTTGAGAAGATGGAAGATAGATGGTGTTGAGAGAGAGAATAACTATAGCAAAATAGAGAGATTTTAGGAGATATTGATTGAAAGACTTTAGGAGATAGAGGATATGGATAAATAGTTTCTTTTGGAGAAAAGATTGTAGCATGTGATGACATGGCATCTTAAAGCGCTCTATGTTTTTTCTCCATATTTATTTGAAAGGAGAATTATTGGGTTGCTGAGGTGGCACCCTCCACAGCCCACCTCCCTTATTGCTTTAATGTAAATAAAGGTTTGTTGGAGAGTGTTGGACAGTATTGGAAATAGTTAAAAACTTCTAAAGCATGCCATGTGTTAGTTTCCCATGAAGAGGTTGCTGTCATTATAAACATATGACATGGCATTCCAAAGGATTTGAGTTAGTTTGGTGATGTTACATTAGAAGGGTAGTTCCGGAATGTAGCAATGCAAAAAGTTTGATGATGTGGCACGTGTTGCACTCTCGCTAAAAGGCTGCTGTCTTTTATTATATAATTTCCAAGTTAGAGTTCTTGATGAGCAAAAACTTTCTAATTTGTGAAGTCTTTGGTTTCTTGAAAATCTCCTTTCACTGGGACCCACTTGACCTAGAAAAATATTAAAACATTTGAAATTTGAATTTATGCAAGAGAGGTGGACCGTCTTTGGAGTGTAACATTTGGATGGGACCCACATGGGGCATCCCATTTTTGGTTTGGAATTTCTTGCTCTCCTTCTTTCCTTCTTTTTCTCCTTATTCTTCTCTCCTTTTTTGCTTAGCTTTCTTGCTCCCAAAGTCTCTTGATTTTCTTCCTTTCTTGGACTCTTTATGCAAAATTGGATTTTCAAGTTTTCAAACAATTTGGAAGGAGGAATTTTGAATTTGCAACAACCTAGTGGTGGGACCCCTAGCCGTACGATACCTTAGGGTCTCATATGGACTTCTTTTAAATTTTTTTCTTCTTTTGCTTCTATGACTTTTCTTCATGAATTTTCATCAATGTGGACCTCGAAATTTTTAATCTTCCCATACAAAATTTAAATAATAAACCAAAGAATAATTTTTCTTGCATAAAAAATGATGCAATGCATGAGGCTCAATTCAACATGTATGAATGCGTATGAATATACCACATTGCTCAGAATTTCATAAAGAATGCAATGTTGCAAAGAAATCATATATGTTTACATGTGAATTCAAATTTATTCAAAGTGCTAATAGGATAACTGAAAAGAATAATTTCGATAAAACCATGCAATTTTTTGAAGTTTGACTGATTTGCATGAAATGCACTTTCGACACCATGATGCATGATTTTATGAAATTCAATGATTTTAACCTAAGTAAGTCTATAATTCTATATGAAATGATGTGAATGAAGTGTAATTTCTTGGACTCATCACTCATCTAGAGAAGACAACATCCAACAAAAAAAGAACTATACTAGCTATCACACCATGGTCTAAATATACATTCGCTAGCAAGGACGAACCTACATTTAGGACCCTGGGGGCTTCAGCCCCCACCCAACGAGGAAAAACCTCATGTGGGCACTAAAGACTGTTTGGCCAGCCCCCACTGAGAGAATCCTCCAACCCCCATCCTCTTCCGGCCGTCCCTAAACTTTAAAACATCTTTCTCCATCTCTCTCCCTCTCAAAAGTCCTTAAACGGTAGAGACTCCCAACTCGCAATTCGTCTCCAACATCGACGTAAAAGGAGCTTTGTTTCAAAAGGATAGAAGAATGAGAACAGTGAACTTTTTATATGATTTGTTGGCTCTTTATCTCATATTAGCTTAATTAACTATTATGATATTTGTGTTAACAAACCTATTGTGATTTTTTTGTAATAGCTCTTAAAACTCAGCCAACATATATCAGTTTGGTCGATACTAAAACTCATCATTCAAGGTATCAGTTTTAAAAAGAAAGATTGTTTTTTCAAGCCCCCCTCAAGTGAAAATCCTTGGTCCGCCACCGCTCACCAATGCTTGAAATGTGTTGGGGTCTTCAATTAGGTAGGTGAGCTTTTATTGGCAACACATGTTTTACTTTTCCCACTATAGATATTGTTAGGCTTTTCATTAGTTTGCAATTTGATTGGCTGCATTCATTTTTATTTAGCTTGAACTCTCATGCCTTTTGGAATCTTCATGCATTATTAGTTTTTAATCATAGCATCAAAAGATTTTGTAAAGGCATGCTCAAACATGTTTTGAATTGCATTTTAAAAACTCATTTTGTTCAAACATGTTAGCCTCTAGTCAAGCCTAGCTCTCCAAGACCAAGTTTCCCTTTAAAATCCATTTTTCAAGTCTTAAAAGAAAACAATGAAAGTTAGGTTAGCCGAACTAGTGTCTGTCAGTTGTTGGTTCCGGATACAAAATGTAAAAACAGTTTATCAGGGAAGTTCGGTCAGCTGTCGGTTCCGGTTCTAGAATGTAAAAGTAGTTTTATCAGGGGAGTTCGGTTAGCTGTCGGTTCAATATCGGTCAACTATCGGTCGACTGAACTTTGGTTCGGTGAACCGACAGGCTTAGTTCGGTCTGCAATTTTCAAAAATATGACTGTTGGGAAATGACCGTTGGAGTTTGGTCAACCGAACCCCAAGTGTCGGCTGACCGACAATATATCCGTTGGAGGAATTTTTTCTTATAAAAACAACACTTCCTTGGGATTTGTGCCAACACTTGGAGACTTTTGAGGGCCAAGGAAGGTGGAACATCCATGCTAGGCTAGAGGGAGGCAAGGAGAGCAAATCAATAATTTCAAACCTTTGATTTCTTCAATGAGTTTGCCTTTCTTAACTTATTTTATTCGTGCTTGTCTGTAATCTTTGATTTCTTAAATGGCATGATTAAAAGTGTTCAAAGTGTTCAAATATTGATTGTTTAAACATGCTTTGATTTTAAAATATGTTTATCTCTTAAACTTCATCATTTGAATAGTATTTCAATGTTAGTCATTTAATGTTAATATTTCAAAAACATGTGTGAATATCTTCTACCTCATATTTGCATCATTTATGAGCATTGATTTTCCAAAGAGGCAGATGAGGTTTTTAAGGCATATGTATCTCACATACATCTTTGCATTCATTATGCATATGTCTTAGATAGGTTTTCAATTTCATTATCAGCCTATGTTAAGAGGCATCAACATGTATTCATTTGCATTTCATTTTATGCTTGTTTAGGCATAGTTTATTAAGATAAAAGTCTGATGTTGTAAAGGTTAATGTTCAACCTATTGAAAAACATATGAGATTATGATAGGTTATTGCTGAGCCTTGTGTAAAAGCATATGTAGTTGTAAGGTTGGAGGTTAGCCTAAACCTCAAGTTGATAGTGGAAATACTGGTGGGGAAACCGGAAGTGGACGTAGGCTTGTTTGGCTGAACTACTATAAATTTGCTTGTTGTGGTGATTGATTGTGGATGTTATACTTATGTTCGTGCTTCTTTTTAAATGTCTATCTTAAATGTTTAATTGGATGCTTTACTTGTTGTTAGAACTCTTTCTTATAAACAAGATGATAAAACTTCAAAGCATAATTGACATAAGTTTTAAAAAAAAAATAGTCTAGGTTTTAGAGCTCACCCTATTCAACCCCCCCCCCCCCCCACCCCCCACTCTAGGGTTCGATTCTGGTCTTTCAATTGGTATCAGAGCTTAGGTGCTCTAGTTTTAGGTCTAACAAACCTTGAGTTAGAATCCTAGAGAGTGTTTTCATTAGTTGACATTATACAAACTCATTTTGGAGAAGGCAATGCCACCAATAGACCTCCACTGTTTAATGGAACACATTATCGTTATTGAAAAATTAAAATGCAAGTGTTCTTGGAATCCCAAAGTCTAGATGTGTGGAATATCATAGAAGAAGGTTTTCATCCACCCACTATCACAGAAGAAGATTCGGAAGGATATGTGATATCCATAAAACTCAAGCCCAAGCAAGAGTGGACTCAAGGAGAAAAAGATAGGGCAAATTTGAATGCTAAGGCAAAGAACTCTTTATATTGTGCCCTATCTCAAGAAGAATTCAATAGGGTAGTTAGTTGCAATACGGCTAAGGAAGTTTGGGATACCTTAGAGACCACACATGAGGGAACGGATCAAGTGAAAATTGCTAAAATCCAAATGTTAACTTCCAAGTTTGAAGATATCAAAATTTTTGAGAAAGAAACCTTTGATGAATTTTATTCAAAATTTATGGAGATTGTCAACTCCCTCGTAGGTCTTGGAGAGAAGATGGATGAATCCAAAGCTGTTAGGAAAATCTTAAGATCTCTTCCCAAGATGTTCAAACCCAAGATTGTAGCTATTGCTGAAAGCAAAGATGTTGACAAAATTAAAATTAAAGAGTTAAGAGGAAATCTCCTTACCTATGAATTGGACTTAGAAGTTCCTAGCAAAAAGAAAGGAGTAGCCTTTTCCTCTCAATTGAAGGAAAATGAAAGTGATGTCGAGAGTGATGATGACAATGCCATGTTTGCAAAGAAATTTAAGAAATTCTTTAGGAGCAACAAAAATAGTAGAAATTCTGAAGAAACCAAAAGTCCAAGATTCCAAAGAAATAAAAAAGGATCTTTTACTAAAAAGGATGTGCAATGTTACAATTGCAAGGGATTTGGACACATTGTTCAAAATTGTTCCAAAAAGGAGATAGGAAAGGCAAGAAAGTGTTGAATATAACTTGGGATGAGGAAGATGAAGGTAGTGACAACAATGAGTCCCAAAATGATGAAGTTGAAAATATTTCCAATTGGCTCCTATTTACATCTATTGAAGAAAGTAATGAACATAATACATTAATAGATGACACAATAGGGAAAGAGGAAACAAAGGATGAAAATGAAATATATGAAATTCAACAAGCCTATGATGAGCTATATGAAAATTGGGAAAACATGATTAAGAAAAACAAAGTCCAAAGAGAAGAATCCAAAAGGCTTATAATTGAAAACAATGATTTAAAAGATGAGCTGAGATTAAAAATTGATGAGAAAAAGAAATTAGAACATAAGTTCACTACTTTAAATGAAAATCTAGCACAAGCCAAAGAGGAGATTCATAATTTACAATCCAAGCTAGAATCTAGTCAACTTGAGACTAGCTATCTTCAAATGAAGCTCATGAAAGGAAAATTTGTTGTTGATAAATTCACTCTAGGAAATTATAAGTTTTATCAAATGTTGAAGATAAGTTCACAAAACTAGGTCATCAGGTCATCACTTCATTAGCATTTGTGGACTTAATTAGGTTTAATTATACAAAATTGCACTTAATTTCATGATTACATGTATTTGGGGATATTTTTGGGAAAACGATTAGAATTGATCGGAATTCATTGAATTGCATGACTTTTGTGGAATTAAGATTTTTTTTATCTCATTTATCACTCCAAAATTAGTTTTTGGCATCATCAATGCATACTTGCTATTTTTGGCACCATATACTATTTTTGGAAAATTTTCATTTGGGTGCATTATTAGGCATGTAGGGTCCCATACATGGCTCACAATTATTTTCCTACATATGATTAATATTAAATTTGCCTCTTTCAATTTGTAGGAGAAATCAAGAAATGGGACCCGCATTGAAAAGCAATAGAGAGAAGAAAAAAGAAAATCAATAAAAATAGGGACCACATCATCCTTGCATGTGAATTGGAATGCACGCCCAAAGAGGAGCCCCACTTTGTCGTAGCATATTTGAATTCAAGTTCAAATTCAAGAAAAAGATTTGCTCAAAGATGGAAAGAAGATCTAAAGAAACTTCCACCTAATACAAAGGAGTCAAGTCTACTTGGAATTATTATGGCAAGGAAATCTCCACAAAGTCAAACTTGTGGAAGAAGAAATATAATCCAAGAAGGAGATAAAGATCAAGAGGGAAATAAAATCAAGAAGCAAGAGAGAGGAGAATCCAAGATAGTCTTGGACGTCCACTAGAGGTCCCCACTTACCCTTGGACATCCCACATGGAGTTGCACAAGAAGAGAGAAAAATATGATTTTTTATGGAAGTTTATCCTTAGCACATGAAGATATTTTTGAAGAGCTCAAGATAGAAAGAATTGGACCACAAGACTCTATCATTGGCAAGAAATCAATTGAAATTTAAATTGTTGCTAAGATAGGAGATTACTTGGAAGTCAATTCAAGATGAGGAGTCCAATTGGAAAACAATTGCAAAACAAAGAGGGCTTAAAAAAACTCGAAAAGGAGACACCAGCCCTCCTCTTGGACGTCCTTGTTCTTGTGTTCATACCTTGGAGGCTTTCTCTCCATTCCACCTCATCCACCTTTTCTCTCTAAGTCATTTTCTTCTCCTTCTCCCTTCTAATTCTTTAGACATAGGTTGAGAGATCATGTTGAAAGAACGATGAAGAGAGGAGAATCTTAATTCTTTTTGTACTTCAAGATTAAGGAATAAAAGACACTACTCGGATTGATTCTGCGTGTTTATATAAGTGGTTTAATTTTCTTATTCTGGTTCTTTGATGTGTTCTGATTGGAGACAATATTTCACATGATTAGATCTAGGATTTTGAAAATAAAATAAACTAATTAAAAGTTGAGAGACATAAAAAAAATCACTTGCATAATTTTTTTCCTACTTTGAGAAGAGAGGACATCATCATTGCATTATCAATACTTGTAGGATTGTCTAGTTTCTAGGTCTTTGGTACTACTTTTCCGCTTTTTACTTTCCACCCCTTTTGTTTTTGTTTAAGTTAATATTCTGATTATTTTTAGTTACAAATTCTAGATTTAGAGATTTCAACTTGCAACTTTCTATGTTTAGTTGAAACTTTCTATTCTTGTTATTTGCATAACATATGGTTGGAAAGTGTCTTTTTGCATACATCGTATCTAGAAATTGCATTAGAAAAGGTTTTGTTGCTGAAATCACAATATTATCAACTAAGAATAAAGACTAAATTCAGATAAGGTATGTGAATAGTAAAAAATTCTGTACAGTTTCAACATAATCAACCCATCTGTGTTACAAAAGTGCGCGATTTAAAAACCAGGTAAACTTGAATATTTTGGTCCGAAAAATAGCTGATTGAAAGTATGATAATAGGACTTTGAAACCAAATAATTTCAGACAAAAATAATCTTGGGAACCATGTCAACCAGAGGCCCAAACAGGAGTAGTTGGACAACCTGCGAACAGATTTTCTGCACAAAACAGTTCAAGTATGCATCTTTAGGTTATCATATCTTTTTCGTTTTAAGTCTTTTTTTTTATTTTTCTTTTTTTGTTGTGTTAATGAATCATCAGAGTCTTGACTCTAGCCATTAGATTTAGGTATATATCATCTTAGACGAGTCGTACGGTCCATTATTTTTGCCAATTATTGTATTTAATTAAATTTTTTTTTTTTTACATTCAGTTAATTTTAGCAAAGTTGATGTAATTTAATTAGTTTCCATTTAGGCCAGATTCAGTATTGGTTTAGGATAGGTCAAAGTTGGAAAGACTTTCAAACAGCATTGCTCCCTGTGAATCGATCTGGACTCACCAGATTATTAACACAATTGTACCCTATACTTGGGGTCCGATCAAGTTTTTGACGCTGTTGCCGGGAAGTGCCAGTAAAGGTAACTTTCTGACTTTTCCATTTAAATTGAGCATTACTTTTGGCCTCTTGTTAGAAATAGGGGGTGTATGCATGGAATGTTGAAAATGCCCTAATTTGGATTGGGAATGTGCATGGAATGTTAGCAATTCACATCATTGATTTTTAGAAAACTCCAAAAAAAAGTTACCAAAAATTTTCAATTTTTAGGATTTATTTTCTTTGTAGTTAACTCCCTAAGGAAGGAAAGTGAAACTAAAACCTAAAGCTGCGCTCTTTGGTTAAGCTCGATGCCTAAGAAAAGCCTTGTCCCAAAAAGGGAAATAGTCAAGCTATTCGAGGCAAGTGGTTTTTAAGCGGGACCGTTGTGACCTCACCACTTACCTAGGGGCTAACCTGGTCGAGTTAACTTCATAAGTTCAAGTTAAGGGCTGAGGTGAACTTTTTGACCTTTAGTGAGGTTAGTTGCTGTTCTAAGTTAGTTTCTTTATTTCCATTTAAAAAAAAAAAAAAAAAATTCAAGATTCCCAAAAGGAAGGATAGGCCCCCGCCAATTTGGCAAAGAGATTCAGGGCACAGATTAAGAAGGAAGGAGTCTTTGATTATGAGCAATATCTAAAAATTTGAATCTCCAAATCCATCAAGTCCTTTGAGACCATCACCAATGGCGAGTGGATCCGGTAGTGGCAACAACAATAATGACCATAATGACCGGAATGACAATGATAATAATAGGGAGGTCAACCAAAGGGCTAGGAGTTTCCGAGAATACCTTCAACCCACACGGACAACCACACCTTCTTGCATGGTCGTCCCACCCAATGTAGGAAATTTTGAAATAAACCGGGCGTGATACAATTACTCCCTAAGTTCCATGGCCTCAATCCAGAAAGTGTGTACTCGCACTTAAGGGAATTTGAAGAAGTATGTGCCACTTTACACTTCAATAATATTGGGGAGGACATAGTCAAATTCAGATTATTCCCTTTTTCATTGAAAGAGAAGGAAAAAATATGGTTGCATTGCCTTCGGCCCAATTCAATTACCACTTGGAATGTTATGGTGCGAGAATTCTTGAAAAAGTTTTTCCCACTTCACAAAACCAACACTTTGAGAAGACACATTATGGATTTCAAACAAAAAGACAAAGAATCTTTCTTCAAGTGCTGAGAACGCTACAAAGAGCTCCTGCAAGCCTGCCCATATCATGGATTCGAATCATGGTGCGTAATTGGTATGTTTTATGATGGGTTAACTTCTGAAATGCGCCAATTCGTTGAAACGATGTGTAATGGCGAGTTTTTGAGAAAAAACCAAGATGAAGCATGGAAATACTTAGATTCTCTTGCAGAAAGTGCCCAAAATTGGGATACTTCGGATGGAGTTGATAATCCAAGGCAATTGAATAATCCTAAGAGAGGGGAAATATGTCGACTTCAAGAAGATGAAATGGAACTCAATGCAAAAGTAGCCTCACTAACCAGAAAAATTGAAGCCATAGAAATGGGGAGGAGTAAACAGCCTGTCACCATGTGTGGTATTTGTGACTGTGACACCCATTCTTCGGAGGATTGCCCAACAATCCCTGCCTTCAAAGAGGTGTTACAAGAACAGGCCAAAGCTACCAATGCATATCAAAGGCCGTTCAACAATCAACTTGGTAACTCGTACAACCCCACCTGGAGGAACCATCCCAATTTCAGTTGGAGGAATGGGCCTACTGCTAATCAGGAGTCGGTCCCCCAAAAACCTACACATTAAGGTGGTGACTTTAGGCCCTCAACACAAGGAGCCCAATACACACCACCCCCTCCACAGTCTCAAAATAGGTCTTTGGAGGGTCTGTTGACAAATTTGATCCAAACTCAGAATTCCATCATCCAAAACAATCAACAATCTTTTCTAAACTTTCAAAAAGAGGTAAGAACCTCAATTGCAACTCAGCAATGCCCTTCAAAATAGGGAGAAGGGGGCTTGCCCAGCCCAACCACACCAGAGCCCTAAGGGACAATATGAAGTTGCTAATGCAGGTCCTTCTACCTCAAAGGAGCAGGTGCAAGTTGTGACCACTTTGCGGAGTGGTAAAGAGATTTCGAAAGATGATTCGAAAAAAGGAAAATCACCTACATCCTCAGATCAAAAAGTTTCTTCAAATAAGTCAGAATCTAAAGAGGTCTTAGAAAAGGTTGGTGATGACAAAGGGAAGGAACCCAAAATTTCTGAGTACAAGCCTGTGGCCCCATGCCAAAGCAGATAGTCCTAAATGAGGAGATTCTGGAGATCTTCAAAGAAGTCAAGATTAATATGCCACTTTTGGATGCCATCAAACAGATTCCTTCTTACGCTAAGTTCCTCAAAGATTTATGCACAATCAAGAGTAAGATGCATGTTTCTAAAAAAGCTTTTCTGGCCGAGCAAGCAAGTTCAATTCTAAGACAAGATGCTCTCCCCAAATACAAAGATCCGGGATGCCCCACAGTACCATGCATCATTGGAAATTTTCGGATCGAACAAGCTTTACTCGACTTGGGGGCTAGTGTCAATCTACTTCCTTACTCGGTTTATCAATAGCTGGGGCTAGGCAAGTTGAAACCTACCCAGGTCACTCTTCAGCTTGCTGACATATCAATAAGGAAATCGAGGGGATGGTGGAGGATGTCTTAGTACAAATAGAGAAGTTCTACTTTCCAATGGACTTCATCGTTTTGGATACCCAACCCGTGGCAAACCTTAAAGCTCAAATTCTGGTAATATTGGGTAGACCCTTCCTAGCCACTTCAAATGCACTGATCAATTGCCGGAATGGGGTAATGAAGCTTTCTTTTGGAAACATGGCCATTGAGCTCAATGTTTTCAATGTGTGCAAACAAATGCGGGATGACGGTCTTGATTTTGAAGAGATTGATATGATTGAGGTCATTGTTCAAGAATCTCTTGCAGAGGCTGTCAACCCCAATTCCTTGGGTCCCTTTGAATCTGATTTGTCCAATTCTCCTGACATTAAAGATGATATTGTTCAGATGGCCAGTAGTGTGTGGAACCCAGAAAATGAGGAGCTAGTGCCATCTGGGTCTAAGTCTTTTCCCTCTCAAGGGAGGCCACCCAAACCTAAGTTGAAACCACTGCCAGTTGACCCTAAATATGCATACCTAGGGCATGATGAAACATTCCCAGTTGTAATTTCTGCGTAGCTAGACAAGGATCATGAGGAGCAATTAATGGAAATACTTAAGCAGCACAAGGGTGTAATAGCATGGACTGTGGCTGATATTAAAGGCATTGACCCTTACGTGTGTACCCACCATATATATTTTACCTTGAAGAAAATGCAAAACCTTTAAAACAAATGCAACGCCGGCTAAACTCCACCATGCAGGAGGTGGTTAGGGTTGAGGTTTTAAAACTTCTGGACATGGGTATCATCTATCCGATCTCGGATAGTCAGTGGATCAGCCCTACCTAAGTCGTACCAAAGAAAGCTGGTGTCATGTAGTCAAGAATGCTAAGGATGAACTCATCCCTACCCGGATACCCACAGGTTGGAGGGTGTGTATTGACTACAAAAAGCTCAATGCAGTCACACGTAAGGACCGTTTTCCACTACCCTCTTTGGACCAAATTTTGGAAAGGGTAGCAGGCCACCCATACTACTGCTTCTTGGATGGATACTCAGGATACAACCAAATAGAAATCGTCCCTGAGGGCCAAAAGAAAACCACATTCACATGTCCCTTCGGAACTTTTGCCTACCGACGAATGCCCTTTCGACTGTGCAATGCTCCCGCTACTTTCCAACGCTGCATGCTGAGAATATTCAGTGACATGGTGGAGCGTTTCCTCGAGGTTTTCATGGATGATTTCTCCATTTTCGGTAATTCTTTCGAAGACTGCTTAAGTAATTTGGAAAAGGTCCTTGTTAGATGTGAAGAAAAGAACCTGGTGTTAAATTGGGAGAAATGTCACTTCATGGTTCGCCAGGGAATATGTTCTCTGTATGCTCCAACCAGTCGTCTGCAGCTAATGGGTCCTCATGCCCAGTGAACTCCTTGGGACCCCTCTTCCTAAACTTTTCATACAACGCATTGGGATCATGTTCCCTATTGTTAATGACAATTTGAGTGCCTAGAGGTTGCGCTGGTGCCGGTTCAGGTCTCCTTTCTAACACTTCTAACAACTGCCTTTGCATCGTAGCCATCTCCCTAGCATGCTCTTCATCCTTCCTGGCCATTTGCTCTTGCAATCTTGCCTGATTTTCATTGGCTTGACGTTGCTGGTGAAGCATGGCTTGCATCATCTGTTGAAATTGATTCTGCATGTTTGGATCCGGAGTACCGTTTCCTAGTGGCCCGGTGTGTTCACTATTGCTTGCGGTGGGATTGTCGGTTACGGGTCTTTTTCGAGGTGGCATATCACTGTAAAACAAATTGTTAGCACATGCAATTATATAAGGGTCACACATTGCTCGCACGAGTCTAACTAACGAAAAGTCTAACGGATCCTCGCCACGTCCTTAGGATTTCTAGTTTCTTTTAATTGCCTGAAACATGTCTCGCTCTGATACCAGTCTGTCGCGACCCCGGACCGAAACCCGGGACCGCGACGGGTGGTGTGGATGGGGTAATGAACTACCCTTAACAACGATTATACATTTCCTGAATTTCCCACAGGTTTCCGCGGTGAGGATTCCACATACACTCATAGAACATTTATATTGGTGTGGAAGCGTGTAGCAAATCAAACTCTTAATCCGTTCTCATCAAATAAGGCTGATGATACACAAGTATGACATGATGTCAGAGTGAGCAATGATCTCATTAGCATTCCCAAATATGAAGTTAAAGTTTAAGCAAAAGATCAAGTTAAATTAACATTCCCCAAAACTAATGGCCAACAAAGGCCAGTACAACCAAAAGTATAAATCATGAGTCAGTCTATGATCTCCCCAAAATATTCGCAGCTCAAAGCTAAACCGAATGTCTACATGACATCGTCAGCTTGCCACTCCACTAATCGTTGCGGTTCATCAACCGCCCCCTCTGGCTCCTCCTCAAAGGCAATAACGGGAGTTGGACCTGAGTACCACAAAAATGGGTCAGACACGACGGTCTGGCAGGTGGGTGAATAGATAATAGCAAGAAAGAAATCAAAGCACATCTTAGACATAACGAAAACTTATTAAAACGATAACTGTCATAAAATAAGATGCATGGTTCATTTAAAGTACGGATGCAATATAAATCATGTGGGGTATTCAAGGTAGAGGAACTGACTAGATGGCAACCACACTAAAGCTAAATCCTCTCTATCACTAAGGTGATGAGAGCACATTCAGTGCGTTGGGCTCGAGCACACGAAGTGACGAGAACCAACATTATATACATATACATATACATATAGCTAGGCAAGACCACGGCCGCGGAACCGGGTAACGAGATAGGACAGGATCCAAGTTGCAACTGGCGGGAGCACAAGGGGGAGGCCCAAGTCAGTTGATCAGACTGACAAGGACGTCCAAGCTTAGTGGTGCCGACTCATAGGTTACATGAGAAAACAAAACGTATACGAAACATATCAGTATAAACATTCGGGTAGGCGGGACATGGTGCTCGTAGGCACACATTTCATATTATTATCTGTTCATGCATATACGGGGCTGGCAGGACATATCAGGTGTATAAATCAGAATTTGAGATAAAACTAGTAGGATCGGGTAATTATACATATAATCTGAGTAAAACAATGCAATGAATCCTTATATCATTAGGGACTATATATTGGGGCATCCATATTCAAGCAACATGTATAAGGATCTTGTATGTCTATTACTACCCTTAGCATGGTACTCGAATGATAGAGGACATACTAAGTTTCCTTATGCAAGTTGATGAATCCAAAAGTCCCAATACTTTTCCGAAATGGTGTCTCTTCCTATGTCAATCTCCTTATGTCATCCCCTGGGTCTTTCCAAGGTGGTAGGGCATCAGAACAACCCATCCAAACCTTTAAATACCATATCTGAAACCAATAGAAAAGACTCAGGAATTCTGAGTGAAACTCGGTCACCTGTCGGTCAGCTGGCGGTTAGCAGCCGAGGTGATCGGCGGTTAGCCGCTGGCTGACGGCGGGGCTGACCGCGGTTTCCCCCTGCTATAATATAGCGTTCTGTGTTTCTAACCGCGCATCTCGGCTACCTAGCGGTCACAGGGTTTTTGATTAGCGGTTAGCCGCGAACTGACCGCGCGTCTGACCGCGGTTTGCCTGTCAAAACACAGCATTCTGTGTTTCTAACCGCATCTGGGTCGGCTGGCCGTCGGTCACCTGTCGGCTAGCCGCCAAGGTGACCGCCCGCTGACCGCCCAGCTGCGGGAACTACACATCAGGTGCAGATTTCAGCTCTTTCTTTCCCAAACCCTTTCACCTCAACTCCAACCATTCCCTAACATGAAATGGGTCTATTCCCTTCCATTTAACATTCAATCCTTCCCTCCAACCACCATTCCATCAATGCATTAATTCTCCTACCAATACAAATCTCATTCAATGCAAGTACAAATATCATTTAAGAAGCTTATAATGACCAAAAATAAACTTTAACGAATGAATGCATATATTCTCATAAAACTAACTAAGAGAAAATCATATCAATAGGTACATTTCCAAAAGCATTATGAAACAAAATGAACCAAAGGAATAGGAATAGTGAAATTCCACATTTTCAATAAACAAGAACTTATTCAAATCAAGTCCATTCATTCACTTGCCTTTGGTCTCCAAATATGCTAGTCAAGCTCTAATCCCTCTATCAAGCTCAAAATCTACAATCTACACAAAAATCCCCAAAATACATTCATTACAAGCCCTAAAGTGGCAAAACTATGAAATAGAAAGGGATAACTTTCAATACCTAAGATGGCATCTCAAGGACTAGAAGAACACCCAACTAAGAGATGAGAATAAGAACTTACATGAAAAGTCCTCTAATGGCAAGAGTTTGCTCAAAAGGTAGCTTGGAATGGAAGGCTCTCTCTACAAATGGTATCAAGATGGAGCTCTCATGGAGGGGAAGAAGATTACCACCTCCATTTTACCTTTAGCAATAGATTTGAGAGAGATTGAGAGATGGAGAAGCAAGGAGCAAGAAGGAAAAACCCTAGGGCTGGGCTGGAACTTCTCTTTGTTCTCAAGGGAAAGTTGCAAGAAAAGGGGAAGAAGAAAAGGACTCCTCCTTATATAGACAATGGCAATGAGTCCCACAACTTAAAAATCCAATTGGGCTAAAACATCGTTCTACGGGCTTCGGACGGATTCGACGAAGAAGGAAGAATTGATCGTCGAAATTTCTACTTTCCAAAAAGTATATATTTTACGAGTTTCGGAGACATTGAAAATAGTGCCCAGATTTTGTGTAAAAAGACTGTTTTACCCCTATCAATGGCAAAGTAGGGTTTAGAGGTCTCGAATGGGAACGGAACAAAAACGAAAGTTGTCGGGAATCATAAAATACATTAAACGGAGTAATTTACAGATTTTCAGAATTATAAATAAATCCCAAAACTAATCAAGACACAATAAAAGGAACCTACAAAGGGCTCAGTAGATCAAAAGAGTTCCCAAAATTATTCAAAGCTATAAAAAGCTATTCTAATCCAGATTTAACCCATTTATGCTAATCACACTTATAGCTAAAACGCGTCTTAATTAACACTAAAAGGAAACTCTCGGGGCGGGGTCTTACATCCTCCACCCCTTAGGGCATTTGGTCCACCAAATGAAATAAACTCACTAACCTCGGGTAATAGATGCGGATACTTCTTCTGAACTTGATCCCGTAATTCCCACGTTGCCTCTTCAGGTCCGTGATTTTCCCAGAGCACTTTCACCCATTGTATAGTCCTTGTCCTCAATTCTTGTTCCTTCGTATCGATGATCTGAATAGGCTTCTCGACATAGGTGGCATCCTCTCTGATCTCTAAGGGTTCATGACGTAGTATATGGGATGGGTCGGGGACGTACTTTTTCAACATAGACACATGGAACACATTGTGTACGCCGGAAAGCTCAGGTGGTAAGGCCAATCTATAAGCCACGTCACCAATCTTGCTCACGATATCATAGGGTCCAATGTATCTCCGAGATAATTTGCCTCTCTGTCCGAATCTCAGAGTTCCTCTAGTAGGTGACACCTTCAAGAAGACCTTATCTCCTTCCTTAAAATGTAAGTCCCTTCGATGAGAGTCTGCATAACTCTTCTGTCTACTCCGGGCTACTTTCAGACGTTCTTGGATCAACTTGACTTTGTCACTGGTTTCACTCACCATAGTCGGTCCATGAAAACTGCGAATACCTACTTCTTCCCAACAGACTGGAGTTCTACACCTCCTACTATACAATGCCTCAAAAGGCGCCATCCCAATGCTCGAATGATAACTGTTGTTGTAGGCGAACTCGGAAAGCGGTAGGGTCTCATCCCATTGAGTCTTGAAATCTAGTACACACGCTCGAAGCATATCTTCAAGGGTCTGAATTGTTCTTTTCGACTGACCATCTGTTTGTGGGTGATACGCTGTGCTGAACTGAAGCTTTGTTCCCATAGACTCATGCAAAGTCTTCCAGAATCTCGAGACGAATCTGCTATCTCTATCTGAAGTAATGGAGACTGGCTGCCCATGACGGCTGACAATCTCGTTGACAAACAACTCTGCGAGAGGTAACGTATGCATTTTCTCTCCGGTCTTCATAGGAATAAAATGGGCTGATTTGGTAAGACGGTCCACAATGACCCATATGGAGTTGTTCCCTTTTTTGGTCCTTGGCAATCCCGAGATGAAATCCATGGTGATATGTTCCCACTTCCATTCTGGGATCTCTAATGGCTGCAACAACCCTGGAGGTCTCTGATGCTCTGCCTTCACCAACTGACACGTCAAACATCGGGAAATGAAAGCTGTTATTTCCCTCTTCATGTTGTTCCACCAAAATCTGCCTTTCAAGTTCTAATACATCTTCGTGCTACCCGGATGCATAGAGTACTTCGTACTGTGCGCCTCTGCCATAATGTCATTCTTCAAATCTTCAATATTGGGCACGCATAGACGATCACGATAGAATAAGACTCCATCCACAATACGGAAATCAGGACGTTCTGCTATATGCTCTGAAATCTTGGCCAACTCTGGATCTTGCAATTGGTCTTCCTTGATCTTCCGAATGAAAGAGGGTTCAGACACTGACATGTTGGCTAACATCACTCCCTCGCTTAGGGGCTGAAAATCTACCCCCAACTCTTCAAATTGCTGAAAGAAGCACGTAACTCTTAGGCTTGCCACACTTGCTGACTTCCTACTCAAGGCATCGGCTACTACATTTGCCTTTCCCGGGTGGTACTTGATCGGAAAATCATAATCTTTGATATATTCCATCCATCTTCTTTGTCTCATATTCAAATCCTTTTGAGAGAACAAATACTGCAAGTTGCGGTGATCGGAGTGGACTTCGAATTTCTCTCCGTAGAGGTAATGTCTCCACATCTTTAGTGCAAAAACGACTGCTGCTAACTCCAGGTCATGCGTTGCATAGTTCTTCTCGTGGTCCTTCAATTGACGGGATCCATAAGCAACGACTTTTCCATCTTGCATCAACACACAACCGAGTCCTATATTCGAAGCATCTGTAAAAATGGTGTAACCGCCGCTCCCGGATGGTAAAGTGAGGACTGGTGCTGATGTTAATCTCTTTTTCAACTCTTGGAAGCTGGCCTCGCATTGGTCTGTCCACACATAAGGTGCATTCTTCTTGGTCAACTTCGTCAATGAAGCCGCAATCGACGAAAATCCCTGCACAAATCTTCGATAGTGACCCGCCAATCCAAGAAAACTCCTGATCTCTGACGCATTCTTCGGTCTTTCCCACTTCACAACTGCATCTATCTTGGCTGAGTCCATTGATAATCCTTCTTTGGAAATGATATGACCTAAAAATGCGACTTCCTCAAGCCAAAAATCGCACTTAGTGAGCTTCACATACAATTGGTTATCTCTTAGAAGTTGCAATGCTATCCTCAAATGCTCTTCATGTTCTTCTTTAGACTTAGAGTACACCAAAATGTCATCAATAAACACCACTGTGAATTGGTCGAAATACTTAGCGAATATTTTGTTCATCAAAGCCATGAATACTGCTGGTGCATTCGTCAGTCCAAATGGCATCACTAGAAACTCATAGTGTCCATATCTCGTCCGGAACGCCGTCTTCGATACATATGAATCTCTAACTCTCAGCTGATGATAACTGGATCTTAGATCGATCTTCGAAAAGTAAGCAGCACATTGCAATTGGTCAAACAATTCATCTATCCTTGGCAACGGATACTTGTTCTTGATGGTAGCTTGGTTCAATTTCCGGTAATCAATACACATTCTCATGGAACCGTCTTTCTTCTTGACGAATAAAACTGGAGCTCTCCAAGGTGAGACGCTCGGTCTAATAAAACCTTTATCCAACAATTCTTGCAACTGAATCTTCAACTCTCCTAATTCAGCTGGAGCCATTCTGTATGGTGCGATAGATATCGGAGCGGTCCCCGGTAACAATTCGATGGTGAAGTCAATCTCCCTAACAGGTGGTAAACCTGGGATTTCTTCTGGAAAAATGTCTGGGAATTCGCAAACAATTGGGATCTCCTCCACCCCTTGGGACCGTTTATCCTCCGTGATAAACGCTAAATAGCATTCACATCCACTTATCACTAGTCTATCAGCCTTCAATGCTGAGACGAATCTTGGACAAGAATTCCTCCTCTCCCCATGGAACAATACGCCTGCTGGGGTCTCCTCTAATTTGAAGGTGAGGGTCTTATGGAAACAGTCCATCGTAGCATGGTACCCTGCTAACCAATCCATTCCTAGAATGACATCAAAATCATACATCTCCAACAAAATAAGATCCGCTGGTAACACCACATCTCCTATCTTAATAGCACATCTAGGATAATATTTCCTACACACAACTTGTTTGCCTACGGGGCTGGACACCATCAATACATACTCAAGTTCTCTAGCAGGCATATCAATCAACTTAGAAAATTTTGGAGACAAGAAGGAGTGTGTAGTGCCAGGGTCAAACAAAATCTTAGCTTCAAATCCACAAACTAGGAGTGTACCTTCCACCACGTTATCTGCCGCCTCTGCATCAGCTTGGTTAATTGCATACACTTGTCCTCGCTGCTGAGGCCTGTTCTGAGCCTGTTGTTGCCTCCCTTGTTGTGCATTCCTATTTTGCTGAGGAGGACGCTGATTCTGATTCTGTCCTTGCTGACGAGCTTGATGCTGCTGTGGAGGTCTATATTGTTGCTGTGGAGCCTGCTGCTGGAGTGGCTTGGGCTGGTTCTGTACGGCTAGTGCATTCTGAGGTGGTGCCTGGCGCTGTGTTCCTTGTTGTTGCTGATTCTGTCTGTTGTTACCTTGTCCAACTTGCCTTGGGCAGTCCTTGAGCTGGTGTGCCATGGATTCACATCTGAAACATGCTCCCGTAATTGTACGACATTGAGCACTCTCGTGGTTTTTACCACAGTGAACGCAAACTAGAGCATTCTGCACGTTTTGTTCATGCCTCGGTCGTTTGTTCTGTTGGTTCCTTGGTGGGTGATTCTGTTGGTGAGCTGGTGCCTTTCCTTGGATCTTGAGGATCTTGTTGTTCAGGTTCTCGAATTTGTAGGCCCTTCTCACAGCCTCTTCAAAAGTGATAGGTGGTACAACACTCGTGGCATCCCTCTCAATGATCGGGTTAAGTCCTTCAAGGAACTTCGTTATCTTTTTCTCCACAGTGTCAATTAACTCAGGGGCATATCGAGACAACCTTTCGAACTTCGTGAGGTACTCTTGAACGGTCGTGTTACCTTGTGTGAGCTGCTGGAATTCAATGGCCTTTTGCCTCTTCACATGTGTCGGTACATACTTGTCACTGAATTGTCTCTTGAAACTTGTCCAAGCCTTTGCGTCTGCTATGGTCCTATAGTCAGCCTTTATTGTTTTCCACCATATATCCGCTAGGCCGGTGAACATGGAAGAGGTGAGTTACACTTGCTGTCTACCGGTACATCTAAATATCTCGAAGATGTTCTCTGTATGCTCCAACCAGTCGTCTGCAGCTAATGGGTCCTCATGCCCAGTGAACTCCTTGGGACCCCTCTTCCTAAACTTTTCATACAACGCATTGGGATCATGTTCCCTATTGTTAATGACAATTTGAGTGCCTAGAGGTTGCGCTGGTGCCGGTTCAGGTCTCCTTTCTAACACTTCTAACAACTGCCTTTGCATCGTAGCCATCTCCCTAGCATGCTCTTCATCCTTCCTGGCCATTTGCTCTTGCAATCTTGCCTGATTTTCATTGGCTTGACGTTGCTGGTGAAGCATGGCTTGCATCATCTGTTGAAATTGATTCTGCATGTTTGGATCCGGAGTACCGTTTCCTAGTGGCCCGGTGTGTTCACTATTGCTTGCGGTGGGATTGTCGGTTACGGGTCTTTTTCGAGGTGGCATATCACTGTAAAACAAATTGTTAGCACATGCAATTATATAAGGGTCACACATTGCTCGCACGAGTCTAACTAACGAAAAGTCTAACGGATCCTCGCCACGTCCTTAGGATTTCTAGTTTCTTTTAATTGCCTGAAACATGTCTCGCTCTGATACCAGTCTGTCGCGACCCCGGACCGAAACCCGGGACCGCGACGGGTGGTGTGGATGGGGTAATGAACTACCCTTAACAACGATTATACATTTCCTGAATTTCCCACAGGTTTCCGCGGTGAGGATTCCACATACACTCATAGAACATTTATATTGGTGTGGAAGCGTGTAGCAAATCAAACTCTTAATCCGTTCTCATCAAATAAGGCTGATGATACACAAGTATGACATGATGTCAGAGTGAGCAATGATCTCATTAGCATTCCCAAATATGAAGTTAAAGTTTAAGCAAAAGATCAAGTTAAATTAACATTCTCCAAAACTAATGGCCAACAAAGGCCAGTACAACCAAAAGTATAAATCATGAGTCAGTCTATGATCTCCCCAAAATATTCGCAGCTCAAAGCTAAACCGAATGTCTACATGACATCGGCAGCTTGCCACTCCACTAATCGTTGCGGTTCATCAACCGCCCCCTCTGGCTCCTCCTCAAAGGCAATAACGGGAGTTGGACCTGAGTACCACAAAAATGGGTCAGACACGACGGTCTGGCAGGTGGGTGAATAGATAATAGCAAGAAAGAAATCAAAGCACATCTTAGACATAACGAAAACTTATTAAAACGATAACTGTCATAAAATAAGATGCATGGTTCATTTAAAGTACGGATGCAATATAAATCATGTGGGGTATTCAAGGTAGAGGAACTGACTAGATGGCAACCACACTAAAGCTAAATCCTCTCTATCACTAAGGTGATGAGAGCACATTCAGTGCGTTGGGCTCGAGCACACGAAGTGACGAGAACCAACATTATATACATATACATATACATATAGCTAGGCAAGACCACGGCCGCGGAACCGGGTAACGAGATAGGACAGGATCCAAGTTGCAACTGGCGGGAGCACAAGGGGGAGGCCCAAGTCAGTTGATCAGACTGACAAGGACGTCCAAGCTTAGTGGTGCCGACTCATAGGTTACATGAGAAAACAAAACGTATACGAAACATATCAGTATAAACATTCGGGTAGGCGGGACATGGTGCTCGTAGGCACACATTTCATATTATTATCTGTTCATGCATATACGGGGCTGGCAGGACATATCAGGTGTATAAATCAGAATTTGAGATAAAACTAGTAGGATCGGGTAATTATACATATAATCTGAGTAAAACAATGCAATGAATCCTTATATCATTAGGGACTATATATTGGGGCATCCATATTCAAGCAACATGTATAAGGATCTTGTATGTCTATTACTACCCTTAGCATGGTACTCGAATGATAGAGGACATACTAAGTTTCCTTATGCAAGTTGATGAATCCAAAAGTCCCAATACTTTTCCGAAATGGTGTCTCTTCCTATGTCAATCTCCTTATGTCATCCCCTGGGTCTTTCCAAGGTGGTAGGGCATCAGAACAACCCATCCAAACCTTTAAATACCATATCTGAAACCAATAGAAAAGACTCAGGAATTCTGGGTGAAACTCGGTCACCTGTCGGTCAGCTGGCGGTTAGCAGCCGAGGTGATCGGCGGTTAGCCGCTGGCTGACGGCGGGGCTGACCGCGGTTTCCCCCTGCTAAAATATAGCGTTCTGTGTTTCTAACCGCGCATCTCGGCTACCTAGCGGTCACAGGGTTTTTGATTAGCGGTTAGCCGCGAGCTGACCGCACGTCTGACCGCGGTTCGCCTGTCAAAACACAGCATTCTGTGTTTCTAACCGCATCTGGGTCGGCTGGCCGTCGGTCACCTGTCGGCTAGCCGCCAAGGTGACCGCCCGCTGACCGCCCAGCTGCGGGAACTACACATCAGGTGCAGATTTCAGCTCTTTCTTTCCCAAACCCTTTCACCTCAACTCCAACCATTCCCTAACATGAAATGGGTCTATTCCCTTCCATTTAACATTCAATCCTTCCCTCCAACCACCATTCCATCAATGCATTAATTCTCCTACCAATACAAATCTCATTCAATGCAAGTACAAATATCATTTAAGAAGCTTATAATGACCAAAAATAAACTTTAACGAATGAATGCATATATTCTCATAAAACTAACTAAGAGAAAATCATATCAATAGGTACATTTCCAAAAGCATTATGAAACAAAATGAACCAAAGGAATAGGAATAGTGAAATTCCACATTTTCAATAAACAAGAACTTATTCAAATCAAGTCCATTCATTCACTTGCCTTTGGTCTCCAAATATGCTAGTCAAGCTCTAATCCCTCTATCAAGCTCAAAATCTACAATCTACACAAAAATCCCCAAAATACATTCATTACAAGCCCTAAAGTGGCAAAACTATGAAATAGAAAGGGATAACTTTCAATACCTAAGATGGCATCTCAAGGACTAGAAGAACACCCAACTAAGAGATGAGAAGAAGAACTTACATGAAAAGTCCTCTATTGGCAAGAGTTTGCTCAAAAGGTAGCTTGGAATGGAAGGCTCTCTCTACAAATGGTATCAAGATGGAGCTCTCATGGAGGGGAAGAAGATTACCACCTCCATTTTACCTTTAGCAATAGATTTGAGAGAGATTGAGAGATGGAGAAGCAAGGAGCAAGAAGGAAAAACCCTAGGGCTGGGCTGAAACTTCTCTTTGTTCTCAAGGGAAAGTTGCAAGAAAAGGGGAAGAAGAAAAGGACTCCTCCTTATATAGACAATGGCAATGGGTCTCACAACTTAAAAATCCAATTGGGCTAAAACATCGTTCTACGGGCTTCGGACGGATTCAACGAAGAAGGAAGAATTGATCGTCGAAACTTCTACTTTCCAAAAAGTATATATTTTACGAGTTTCGGAGATATTGAAAATAGTGCCCAGATTTTGTGTAAAAAGACTGTTTTACCCCTATCAATGGCAAAGTAGGGTTTAGAGGTCTCGAATGGGAACGGAACAAATACGAAAGTTGTCGGGAATCATAAAATACATTAAACGGAGTAATTTACAGATTTCCAGAATTATAAATAAATCCCAAAACTAATCAAGACACAATAAAAGGAACCCCCAAAGGGCCCCACTAGATCAAAAGAGTTCCCAAAATTATTCAAAGTTATAAAAAGCTATTCTAATCCAGATTTAATCCATTTCCGCTAATCACACTTATAGCTAAAATGCGTCTTAATTAACACTAAAAGGAAACTCTCGGGGCGGGGTCTTACAATGGTCGCCTTAAGATGAAAACTGTTTTTCTTTGCTAAGGTTAGGCAGCCTAGAATTTTGGATAAAAAATCGTTTTCATGGAAATTTTTGGTGGATCATTTGATGCCTATTTTTTTTTTTTTGTATACGCACTTATCACCGTGCACGATCAATTTAGCATGATTTCGAGAATAAATGACCAAAAGATGAGATTTGTGAACCTAATTTAAGATTTTCCTTTGAAAATTTTCGAGAATCAAGAATATTCGGTGTTTGTAAATTTTCTTTTGGAAAAGTCCCCATGGTTTTGTTAGGTTACTACTTAAAAAAAATTTGTGGGTATATTCACTGCAAACCCTCACGAGGCACAACTCATCTACTATGGGCAACTTAGGGGTTTAAGGGCTTACTGCATCAGCGAAAGTGGTGTTTTTCATTTCTGTTTTCTGCATTAGTTTATTTTCTTTAGGATTTGTTTAGTGAGTTTTATTTCTTGTCGCTTATTTTGCTAAGGGACTAGCAAAAAGCTGGTTGGGGGTGTGATAAGTCCACAAAACTAGGTCATCACTTCATTAGCATTTGCAGACTTAATTAGGTTTAATTATACAAAATTTCACTTAATGTCATGATTACATGTATTTGGAGATATTTTTGGGAAAACAATCAGAATTGATCGGAATTCATTGAATTGCATGACTTTTGTGGAATTAAGAATTTTTTTAATCTCATTTATCACCCCAAAATTAGTTTTTGGCATCATCAATGCATACTTGCTATTTTTGGCACCATATACTATTTTTGGAGATTTGTCATTTGGGTGCATCATTAGGCATGTAGGGTCCCCATACATGGTTCACAATTATTTTCCTACATATGATTAATATTAAATTTGCCTCTTTCAATTTGTAGGAGAAATCAAGAAATGGGACCCGCATTGAAAAGCAATAGAGAGAAGAAAAAAGAAAATCAATAAAAGTATGGACCACATCATCCTTGGATGTGAATTGGAATGCACGCCCAAAGAGGAGCCCCACTTTGTCGTAGCATATTTGAATTCAAGTTCAAATTCAAGAAAGAGATTTGTTCAAAGATGGAAAGAAGATCTGAAGAAACTTCCACCTAATACAAAGGAGTCAAGTCTACTTGGAATTATTATGGCAAGGAAATCTCCACAAAGGCAAACTTGTGGAAGAAGAAATATAATCCAAGAAGGAGATAAAGATCAAGAGGGAAATAAAATCAAGAAGCAAGAGAGAGGAGAATCCAAGATAGTCTTGGACGTCCACTAGTGGCTCCCCACTTACCCTTGGACGTCCGACATGGAGTTGCACAAGAGAAAAAAATCTGATTTTTTTATGGAAGTTTATCCTTTGCACATGAAGATTTTTTTGAAGAGCTCAAGATAGAAAGAATTGGACCTCAAGACTCTATCATTGGCAAGAAATCAATTGAAATTTAAATTGTTGCCAAGATAGGAGGATTACTTGGAAGTCAAGCCAAGATGAGGAGTCCAATTGGAAAACAATTGCAAAAGAAAGAGGGCTTAAAAAACTATAAAAGGAGACACCAGCCCTCCTCTTGGACGTCATTGTCCTTGTGTTCATACCTTTGAGGCTTTCTCTCCATTCCACCTCATCCACCTTTGCTCTCTAAGTCCTTTTCTTCTTTTTCTCCCTTCTAATTCTATAGACATAGGTTGAGAGATCATGTTGAGGGAATGATGAAGAGAGGAGAATCTTAATTCTTTTTGTACTTCAAGATTAAGGAATAAAAGACACTACTCGGATTGATTCTGCGTGTTTATGTAAGTGGTTTAATTTTCTTATTCTGGTTCTTTGATGTGTTCTGATTGGAGACAATATTTCACATGATTAGATCTAGGATTTTGAAAATAAAATAAACTGATTAAAAGTCGAGAGACGTCCAAAAAATCACTTGCATAGGTTTTTTCCTACTTTGAGAAGAGGGGACATCATCCTTGCATTGGCAATACTTGTAGGATTGTCTGGTTTCTAGATCTTTGGTACTACTTTTCCGCTTTTTACTTTCCACCCCTTTTGTTTTTGTTTAAGTTAATATTCTGATTATTTTTAGTTACAAATTCTAGATTTAGAGATTACAACTTACATCTTTCTATGTTTAGTTGAAACTTTCTATTCATGTTATTTGCATAACATATGGTTGGAAAGTGTCTTTTTGCATGCATCATATCTAGAAATTGCATTAGAAAAGTTCTTGTTGCTGAAATCACAATATTATCAACTAAGAAGAAAGACTAAATTCGGACTTGGTATGTGAATAGTGAAAAATTCTGCATGGTTTCAGCAGAATCGACCCAACTGTGTTACAAAAGTGCGCGATTTAAAAGCCAGGTAAACGTGAATATTTTGGTCTGAAAAATAGCATATTTAAAGTATGATAATAGGACTTTGAAACCCCAGAATTTCAGCCAAAAATATTCTCGGGAACCGTGTCAACCAGAGGCCCAAACAGGGGTTGTTGGATAGCCTGCGAATAGATTTCCAACATAAAACAGTTTAAGTAGGCATCTTTAGGTGATCATATCTTTTTCGTTTTAAGTCTTTTTTCAATTTTTCTTTTTTTCTTTTGTTAATGAATCATCAGAGTCTTGACTCCATCCATTAGATTTAGGTATATATCATCTTAGATGAGTCATACAGTCCAACGAAATTGGGCTTGTGCAAGGGTTTTCAGACTTACAATTTTTTACGGCATGCATTAGATTTTTAGTAACTTGCATAAAATTGCATTGTTAGCATTTAGGGTATTATAGATCATTCATATTTGCATAAAAATTGATTTTGGTAATTAGGATTTAATTTAGGAAATTTTGTTTTGATATATTAAATTGGTTGTTTGATGTGTGTATTCTTTTGCAGGTTTTAGTTTAATTAGTATTTTCTAGATTAGGTTTCTTTATTTAGATTAGTGTTTTTATTTTTTCCAATTATTGTATTTAATTAAATTTTTTTTTTTTTTACATTCAGTTAATTTTAGTAAAGTTGATGTAATTTAATTAGTTTCCATTTAGGCCAGATTCAGTATTGGTTTAGGATAGGTCAAAGTTGGAAAGACTTTCAAACAGCATTGCTCCCTGTGGATTGTCCTGGACTCACCAGATTATTACTACAATTGCACCCTATACTTGGGGTCCGATCAGTTAGGCATGCATAAAATTTATAGTGACATGAGTGGGGTAGGTTTTGATTATTCCTCTAGTAACAACAAGAATAACTTTCAAAATATTACTAGAACTTTTCACAAACCCTTGATTAGAAATAACTTTACTTTTAGATGGACTCGTCACTTTTGCAATCGTAGTGGACATTTAGTTCCAAATTGCCCATACAAAATCAGATTGTCTCTACAAAATCCCTCTAGAGCTCTCTTTAAGTTTGTCCCCAAGTTCATTCCCCCCCAAATCTCCCTTAACTAGATGGTTTGAAAAAGAAAAAAAACTGTTAAGAGTCTTTTAGTTCAAACCGCCTTGAAGGTTAAGGAAAATCCTACTTGGTTCTTAGATAGTGGCTGCTCAAAACATATGATGGGAGACCGATCTAAATTCAGCTCTATTGAGGATTATGATGGAGGAAATGTTTCATTTGGAGATAATAGTAAGGCTCAAATCATTGGGAAAGGATGTGTGAAAAGTGATCAAATGCCAAACTTAAGTGATGTATTTCTTGTGGAATGATTAAAACATAATCTTCTAAGCATAAGCCAATTGTGTGACAAAGGAAACAAAGTAGTCTTTGATAATCAGTTGTGCAAAGTGATCAATGATAAATCTAATCAAATCATTCTCACTGGATCTAGGACAAAATGGAATATTTATATCATTAAAGAATGTGGTGAAAATGAGTCTAGATGTCTGATTACAAAAGATCAAGAAAATTACCTATGGCATCAAAGGATGGGACACATAAACTTCAAATTGATGAAAATCTTGTCAAAGAATGAAATTGTAAAAGGGATTCCCAAGTTGAGTGATGAAAAATCCGAACTTTGTAAGGCATGTCAATTAGGGAAACGAATCAAGAAAAGTTTTAAGGGATTAAATGATATATCGTCTTCTCATCCTCTTGAATTAATTCGTATGGACTTGATTGGGCCTGCACTTGTGCAGAGTATTGGAGGAAAGAAATTTATATTAGTTATGGTAGACGATTATTCTCGTTTTGGATGAATCACTTTTTTTCATGCTAAATCAGACGCTATAGACAATATCATAAGAATTTGGAACAAGATTCAGGCCGGAAAAGATTGTAAAATTCAAAAGATTAGAAGTGATTATGGAGGAGAGTTTGAAAATGAAAAATTTGCTAAGTTTTGTGATAGTCATGGCATAACTCACCAATTTTCTGCTCCTAAAACTCCTCAACAAAATGAAGTAGCTGAAAGGAGAAATAGAGTGATCCAAGAAATGGCTAAAACCATGCTTAATGAGAAGTACCTCTCTCGAAATCTATGGGCTGAAGCTGTCAATACTACATGCTATCTGATAAATAGAGTTTATTTGATAAAGAATACCAACAAAACCCTGTATGAACTTTACTTTGGAAGAAAACCAAATTTGGGGTATTTGAAAGTATTTGGAAGTAAATTTTACATTCTAAGAGATAGAGAGTAGTTAGAAAAATTTGAGCCAAGTCAGATGAAGGAATTTTCTTAGGATACTATGATAGAAGCAAGGCATATAGAGTATTCAATCATATAACCTTGACTATAATGGAATCAGCTCATGTTGTTATTGATGAAAGTAATCAACTTGGAAGATCTTTGCAAGACGATGATGAAGCCAAAATCATTAGTGAACAATCTATGCCTAAAGAAAATGAAGAGGGTATTCAATCTACTTCCATTATACCATCCAAATTGTTGAAAAATCATACCTTGGATAATGTCATTGGAGACATTAGAAATGGGGTCATGACACAAAAACAAGTTCAGAATTTATGTGCTCATTATTCATTTGTCTCTCAAATAGAGTCCAAGAATTTTTCAGAGTCTGAATGGATAGAGGCAATGCAAGAAGAGTTGAATCAATTAAAAAAAAAAAAACGATGTTTGGGGTCTTGTTCCCCTACCAAATGTAAAAAATCCAATTGGCACTAAATGGATTTACAAGAACAAATCAGATGAATCTGGAAATGTTATAAGGAACAAGGCAAGACTTGTAGCCAAAGGATATGCTCAAATAGAAGGAGTTGATTTTGAAGAAACCTTTGCTCCAGTAGCACGTTTGGAATCGATACGAATATTATTGGCATATGCGAGTAGTATGGGGATCAAATTGTTTCAAATGAACGTTAAAAGTGCCTTCTTGAATGGCGAAATTGAGGAAGATGTGTATGTTACACAACCTGAAAGTTTTGAAGATCCTAATCATCTTGATTATGTGTATAAACTCAAAAAGGCTATTCATGGTTTAAAACAAGCACCAAGGGCTAGGTATGAAAAGCTTACAAGTCACTTGATTGAAAATGAGTTTGAATGTGGGAAAGTAGATAAAACTCTTTTTATCAAAAGGATTGATCAAGACATCCTCGTAGCTCAGATTTACGTTGATGATATAGTTTTTGGATCTACTTTAGAAAAACTTGCTCTAAGATTTTCAGAGTTAATGAGTTCCACATTTGAGATGAGTTTGGTTGGTCCCCTACAATTCTTTCTTGGTCTTCAGGTTAATCAAACTGAAAAGGGTATTTTCCTAAGCCAATCCAAATTTGCTCTAGAAATTGTCAAAAAATTTGGTCTAGGAGATTCTAAGGCTAGTTGTAACCCCATGGGATCTAATTCAAAACTATCTAGTAATCCTCAAGGTAAGAAGGTAGACCAAAAACTCTATAGAAGTATAATAGGAAGCCTCCTTTACCTTACAGCTAGTAGACCGGATCTCTCATTTAGTGTTGGAATATGTGCTAGATATTAAGCTGATCCACGTGAGTCCCATCTTATGGTTGTCAAATGTATAATTAAATATATTCATGAGACTTCTCACTATGGTATTTGGTATCCTCATGGTTCTACATTGCAATTGATTGGCTACAATGATGCTGATTGGGCAGGATCCATAGATGATAGGAAGAGCACAAGTGGTTGTTGCAATTTCATAGGCAATTGCTTAGTGGCTTGGCATAGTAAAAAATAGAACTCAGTATCTTTATCTACTGCTGAAGCTGAATACATAGCAGCAGGAAGCTGTTGTGCTCAATTATTGTGGATGAAACAAACTCTATTAGATTATAATGTTCCACAACAATGTATGCCTATCATGTGTGATAATTCTAGTGCCATTAGCATCTCTAAAAATCCTATTCAACACTCACACACCAAACACAAAGATATTCGTTATCATTTTCTGCGTGATCATGCTAATCAAGGAAACATAGAGTTAGTTTTTGTTCCCACTGATGCTCGACTTACTGATTTCTTTACAAAACCCCTTGGAAATAATCGTTTTATCACATTACGACATCAATTGGGTATTGGCCCATGCCCTGAATACTAATTCCTTGGTTAAATCACCCGTTTCCACTTTTCATTTTCATATTTTTATGATAAACAGGTGCTACTAACAAGGTGTGTGTTTTATTGTTTCAAGGGCATAATACTTTGCAATTAGATGTCAAATGGGTAGAAAAATAGAGAAGTTGACTTTGATTAGGCAGGAGAAAGATAGAGCTATGGTCTTCTATCAATCAAAGGAGGAGGAAAGCCTTATTGGTATATCTTTCAAGTCATGCATATATGGAGGGGGAGAAATGCCTTAGAATTTTCAAGATTGCTCCCGCAAGAAAAATCCAAATGCTCCCTTATATCCAAAACTCCTTAAGATCCAAAGAAGAAGATGTCCAAGTATCTTTGAAGAAAGAAAGAGAGTCATGCTTCAGAGTTGCCATCAAATTGCAAAGGGGGAGATTGTTAGGGTTTTCATTAGTTTGCAATTTGATTGGACGCATTCATTTTTATTTAGCTTGAACTCTCATGCTATTTGGAATCTTCAGGCATTATTAGTTTTTAATCATAGCATCAAAAGATTTTGTAAAGCATGCTCAAACATGTTTTGAATTGCATTTTAAAAACTTATTTCTTCAAACATGTTAGCCTCTAGTCAAGCCTAGCTCTCCAAGACCAAGTTTCCCTTTAAAATCTATTTTTCAAGTCTTTAAAAAAATAGGGAAAGTTCGGTCAGCCGAACTAGTGTCGGCCAGCTGTCGGTTCCGGATACAGAATGTAAAAACAATTTATCAGGGAAGTTCGGTCAGCGGTCGGTCGACCGAACTGCTGTTTGTTCTGGTTCCAGAATGTAAAAACAATTTTATTAGGGGAGTTCGGTTAGCTGTCGGTCGACCGAACTTTGGTTTGGTGAACCGACAGGCTTAGTTCGGTCCACAATTTTCAAAAATATGACAGTTGGGAAATGACCGTTGGAGTTCGGTTGACCGAACCCCAAGTGTCGGCTGACCGATAATAGATCCGTTGGAGGGATTTTTTCTTATAAAAACAATACTTCCTTAGGATTTGTGCCAATACTTTGGAGACTTTTGAGGACCAAGGAAGGTGGGACATCCATGCTAGGCTAGAGAGAGGCAAGGAGGGCAAATCAATCATTTCAAACCTTTGATTTCTGCAATATGTTTGCCTTTCTTAACTTATTTTATTCATGCTTGTCTTTAATCTTTGATTTCTTAAATGACATGATTAAAAGTGTTCAAAGTATTCAAATGTTGATTGTTTAAACATGCTTTGAATTTAAAATATATTTATCTCTTAAACTTCAACATTTGAATAGTATTTAACATGTTAGTCATTTAATGTTAGTATTTCAAAAACATGTGTGAATATCTTCTACCTCATATTTGCATTATTTATGAGCATTTATTTTCAAAAGAGGTAGATGAAAATTTTAAGGCATATGTATCTCACATACATCTTTGCATTCATTATGCATATGTCTGAGATAGGTTTTCAATTTCATTATCAGCCTATGTTAAAAGGCATCAACATGTATTCATTTGCATCTCATCTTATGCTTGTTTAGGCATAGTTTATTGAGATAAAAATCTGATGTTGTTATTGAATAACATATAAGATTGTGATTGGTTATTACTGAGCCTTGTGTAAAAGCATATGTAGTTGTAAAGTTGGAGGTTAGCCGAAACCTCAAGTTGATAGTGGAAATACTATAGGGAAACCGGGTGTGGACGTAGGCATGTTTGGCCAAACCACTATTAATTTGCTTGTTGTGGTGATTGATTGTGGATGTTATACTTATGTTCATGCCTTTTTTTAAATGTCTATCTTGAATGTTTAGTTGGATGCTTTACTTGTTAGAACTCCTCCTTATAAACAAGATGATAAAACTTTAAAGCATAATTGACATAAGTTTTAAAAAGAAATGATCTAGGTTTTAGAGCTCACCCTATTCACCCCCCTTTAGGGTTCAATTCTGGTCTTTCAAATATTTTGCAATTTTTTATTACAATAATACCATTATGTGAAATAACGAAAATGGACATTTCCCACCCATAATCAAAAGTGAGCTTTCTCTTCACACATAACACCCGTCTCCCCTTCCAGTCTTCTCTCCACATAAACCCTTCTTCCTCCATCATCAATCTTCCTCCATCTACAGTTCTAGCAATACATTTTATGCAATTGTACCACTCTTCACCATCACAGTGTATTGCCTCTTGCTCCCATCAATCTCAAACATCCAACATGAAAAGCATAGTTTGCAGATACAAAGCAAAATATATAAGACATGTTAATTAAACAAAAATCAGGTAACAGTATATCTAAGCAAAGTTAGTGCATTATGAGTAAAATAGAAGAATTGATGATAACAGAAAATATACCACATTCTATCAAGCATATGGTACCTTAAACTCACCTGGGAGTCCCTATCGCGGGGGTACTTGGCCCGCCCCTAATAGGTCCCTGTCACGAGGGTTCCTGGTCTAACAGGTCCGAACAGGGTAGGTATACTGGTGACACCACCTTAAACTCACCCAGGAGTCCCTATCATAAGGGTACCTGGTCTGCCCCAGATAGGTCCTTGTCACGGGGGTTCCTAGTCTGCCCTGGATAGGGTAGGTACATTGGTGATGCCAGTCACACACAAGGCAACAAACTGCAAAGTGCAACGAGCAATATATACATATCCATATAGCATAAATGCTAGAAAAATGGCTTTGTGGTGCCAACTCAAGAATCAATGCAGAATGCTAGGCTCAGTGCTCAATCAAGACTTAATACGTAATTCGGTTACTCAGGAGATGTGTGTGCAACGACAGGGGTCGACAGACGATTAAATTGCTAAAACTAGCAAAACAATGTCGATTCGGCCTCTAAAAAGATAACCAAGTCAATTTGGGCTTAAAATAGGAAAAACAGGTTAAAGCAGTTTTCAAAATAATATTTTTTTTAAATCCGAAAAATTCTATAGAAAAACGGGCAGCATTTCGGGTAGGAATAGGGAATCCAAAACTGGTGGTAGAAAGGCAACGTGATCCGGGTATCTAGGAAGGGCAAGGGAACCAAATGCTACAAGGTGTAAGATAAAATTACAAAAAGTTTAAATTAAATTATCATGAACATGCAAATATGGTAATTCCCAAAATTATATGCTCAAAGGGATGGATATTGGTATATTTTCATACACTTGATGCATTCGGAAGGTGGGAATATCCAATCCCCAAATACGAATAAAAATATGAGTCACCGCACTCCACATGCATCCATAATTGTTCGGATTTAAGTATTGAGTTAAAATTTATATCGGGCAAGAGTTCATCATAGTCTAGGCTTGGTCTCTTTTTCAAGGAAAGAAAGTCTATTTACATTGCCTAAATTTTTAGGTCAAGAGCCCTTATTTTGGAGTAAGTGGACAATATTTTATTTCCCCAAAATCTTGGTTAAAATATCCAAGTTTTTGGTCTCAAGAAAAACTCAGAAATTTGCATGGGTTAATCGGGTTAAAACAGGTTAAACGGTGGCAAAAAAACCAGTTAAAAATTAGTTTTCGCGAGTCCCGGGGTTAGGCTCAGTGGCTGTTGCGCAGCTGGCCGTTGTACACAGCAGCTGGCTGATGTGCACAGTACAAGGGCTGGACGTTGTGGCCCATCTGCTGGCTAGCGTCAATCTCCAAGTTGGGAAAGGGCGAAGGTAGCATGGTGGCTGCCGAGAAGAATACTAGCCGCTCAAGATCAGCACATTGGCGGCTGTGCATCATCATGTTGCTGGCAGCAGCTGATGCTGCATTCTCTCCAAGTGGCAACAGGTATGTATGCTTGAAAAAGGGGTATTGGCCGCTGGGAACGGGGGAAAAAAAATGTCGCCGCTGGACACTTGGTGTAACACCCCGTATTTTAATTCCCTATTAATATTAATTAATTGTTTGATTAGTTAGTAAGTGTGTTTAGAATCTTAGCGAGTCAGGTTTGGCGTGTGAATTGCGCGTACGAAGTCTCACGCGAGTCCGAGTACGTTTGGATAGAGTAAGGGATTGGTTTGCAATTTCGGAAAGTTTTCAGGGGTTTTTACGAGATTATGAGTTTTATGAGTTTGGGTGCATCGGATAGGTCTCGTCATTTCATGAACTTTAGTCTTCTACCGCATTTCGATTCGACGCGTTGAAGAGGCCCGAATATCCACATTAGTGAACCGGATGACTAAACTTAGAATGCCCTTTAACCTAATACAAGCCCAACCCTTCATTCATCTCAGCCCTTCTCTCATTTCACTATTTATCTCTCTCAAGCTTCTTCTCCTTCACTGCCTCCTCACAATTCCCGGCCACCGGAGCTCCGTTCTCGCTGGCCAAGCTTTCCATCTTCTTCCCTAAGCTTCCAATGCTCCATCCTTCCATTTTCTAAGCTTTCCATTCACAACCCCATTGCAAGGTAAGCTCCCCAAGCTTTTAGGTTGAGCTAGTCTTCTTCCCTTTTGTTAGAAATAGATTAGGGAAACTTATAGCAACCCTTTGCATTGCATTATAGGAGTGATTTTGGGTTGAAAGAGTTTTCTCCAAGTTTGAGCTCAAAAGAGGGACTTCCCCAATTTCTCTTGGGTTTTTGTCTAAGCTCTTCATCTAAGGTAAGTTAATATATATGTTATGCTTTAATATGCTTATTTCTTCCTTGAATTGATGATCGATGAGGTTTAGATGACCACATGCTCATTTTGGTTCTTTTGTATTGAAAACATGATAAATGGGTTTTATTTTGAATAAAATGGATTTGGTTTTGGAAGGAATGATGTGTATGGACTTGATGAGAGGGGATATGGATGTTTGTGGAGAGGGCAAGGCCCTATTTTCTGTGTTTGCAGGTGTGAATGAAGAAAGGGAATGGAAATCCCCATTTCTGAACCAATCTCAGAATTCGTTTCAGAATTCTAGGAGCTGTCGGTTAACCAAACTTGTCTGTCGGTTAACCGAACTGGAGCTATCGGTTAACCGAACTTGTGTGTCGATTAACCGAACTGGAGCAGTCGGTTAACTGAACTTGGGTGTCGGTTGACTGAATTGCAGTTCGGCGACCCTCGATGACCTGTCGGTTCCAAGTCCAGAATGTGACATTTTTTTTAAGGAGTTGAACTGTCGGTCAGCTTGTCGGTCAGCCCTTCGGTTGACCAAACTACACCTCAGCTACCTGTCAGTTCCGGTTCCAGAGAGCGACATTTCTAGACAATTTGTGCAGTCAGTCGCTATGTCAGTCGACCCTTTGTTAACCGAACTTGTCGGTTGACCAAACCCTGCTGTTGGCTTGACCGAATTTCCCCCTTTTTGAAAGGGTTTGTCCCCTGGCCTATGGACTTAGGTGGAACATTGATTACCCTCTTTGGACTCATTTGACTATGTACGAGGAGTGTTTTGGGCCAATGATTCATTGTAGTTATTCCAGTCTTCTCGGGTTTCAACTTACCTCAATCTTAAACGGTACGGGACAACGAGATACCTTCCTTTATGTCTATGCATGAAGATTGTATGTTTGGATATCGCGAACCTTATTCCTTTCGATGGTTGAGTGGGGTTTTATGAGACTTCAGAAATAATAATTGACTTAGGATTATATTGTTTATTGCCTTTGATTCTGAATGGTACTGTCCAGTACTTCTCTACATGGGATGTCCATGTTCCTTAGCTCACTTTGCTTTGCTTGGTTTAGGGATTAATTGAAGAACTTAGATGATAGACTTAGGATCCCCTTTGATGTTCCGTTTGTTTCGAAGTGTGATGATGTGTTGAGATTAGGCGGCTTTGATTGTAGAAGCTTGTCGAGGACTACCTAGGATGATATTTGAGGAAGTTTGATGTTTGATGATTTGGCTTTGATTTGATGATGGAAAAGTAGTTTCTCTTTGACTAATGAATTTTGTTCACGCAAGAAAGTCTAGCCCTTCACTATTATTTTTTTAGGACTCTGTGCCAGGCACCACTCAGCTGTTAACGCCTAATACAGATGGGGCATCATCTGTGTGAGGACTTTGGATTGAATATCTGCGCAGTACGACTTTTTACATTTTGATGGGTGTACACCATCGGAAACATATTGAAGTTTGATTTTGATGACTGTTGGCCTTTTGGTATCCATTTTGCTTGCTTGCTTGCTTACCAGGTTTTATCCGTGCCACTCTACCATAGCTCTTATGTTGAGCCGAAGGGTCATGTGAAACTAATGTTGAGCCGGAGGGTCATGTGAAACTATCCCGTGGTGTATTAGCTTATGTGGATTGCCTAATTGTTAGATGTTTATGTTAAACTGATTATGACTCGAATGCTATGGACTTCTTACGATCTAATTGCTATGCATTTCATATAATCTTGTCTACTGACTACTCTGACTCGTTTGGTATGTCTTGTGGATTTCTATATATATTGCTTGCCAACCGTCGTGTTTGATGATAGTACTCTTGGTGCATAGGTACCAAGCCCCTCTATCTCAAGGAAGAAACGATGGAAGAAGTTCAGGCGGATCAGCCTGATGACTTCTTAGATTATAGTATGGACGGCGTTGTGTAGTCATATCGACCCCATACACAAAAGCCTTCACGCTACATTTGATTAGCTTCATCCTTTGGGACCTTTCTCTTTTGTTTAGGCTCGAGTTTTTGGTGTGGCCTATTGTTGTAAATAATACTTTAGATTAAACTGTTTCAAACCTTAACCTTAGTTAATATATATATTTCAATCTTTGCTCTTAACTATACATTTGGAGATACCACTTGTGTTTATGAAGCTTCCGCTATTGTTTTATGTATTTGAGAAAATGTTTCCACCTCACCGCGATCTTCGATCCATATTGGGACACGGTTGGGGCCAAGTGTTCTTACTAATGTTGAAAAATTTTAATTGGCCATAATCTCACACATAAGCCCTGGTTTCATGATGGAGGGCGTGACACTTGGTGTTTGGGACTGATGGCAGCAACTTCTGTTGCCATTCCCGGGGAGATGTGGCCTGGAGGATGGCAATTGGGCGAGGGGAGAGTGTGGCCACTAAGCCTGCTAGTAGCCAGCTAAGTGTTTGATGTGTTGAATTAGAATGTGCAGAAAATGAGAATTGCAGGCCTCTGTCACGGAACCACTTTCAAGCATACATAGTCATTCTGGGCCCTACATTGCTAAATTGAAGCTTGAAAAAAAAGTAAATTGAAGAATCCACTAAGTGGACCCCACATACAAGCCATGTGCAAATCAATGAAAGGAGAGTTCTACTCATCATGTCAATTGAAGAGTCCTAACTACAGTAGAAGACTTCTTATAGGGCCCACTGTTCAAGCAGATGAAATGTCCCACATGGCAGGGTCCGCAGTAGCTGCAGATTTGAAACTATTAATGGATAATTTAAAGAGTAAAAGTTTGATTGGAATAGAAGAAGAAGAGTTTGAATCATCCACATCTAATATCCTTTCAAAACTGAAAGTTGTGCAGAGATAGAGTTCATTGCAAATCAAATTTTAAAAGTTAATCCCGTTTTTCTCAGGATAACTCATCTTCAGATGGTTAACTTTCAATCCGACCTTTGGATCGATGAAATTTACCTACCTTGGAAAAGCTTATTCAAAGTAGATATTCGTGGAGCCCAAGATTGCGCAAATCGGAGCTAAATTGATAAAGTTATGGGCCCAGAGATTTTCATGTTCATTTTTAGACAGGTTTGCAATTAAATCCACACCGTTGATAATCCATTGTTGTATATCCCTTGTGGGACCCCATCTGAAGATTAGCCAAGCCATCCAGAGGTTTCTGGAAGCTTCCATCTCATTCAAATTCAAAAAGGATAAAGAGATATACCTTATCAATTAAAATAAATCAAATCTGCAGAGAAAGTATCCAGATTCAATATATCTGTAAGATAACTAGGAATTTTAAAAGGAACCAAAAGGAAGCATACGAGAAACACTCCCCCCTTTGGACGTCCACTACATTCTCTTTTTCCTCTTTCTCTTCTTTTCCTAATTAATAGAATTAGAGTTATTTTTGGGTATTCTGGAGCCCTGTTCCAGAAGTAGCTTAGAAGAGTGTGAAAGAAGATTGTAATTGTCATGAAATTCTCAATGAAAATCACATCTTTTGCAATGGAGGAGTAGATCCCTGGATCAGAATATCAGATGAAGTTAAGTGTTTCTTATCATTAATCTATGTGATATTTTTGTCTCTTGCATATTGATTATAATAATAAATCTGCCTTCTGTCATTGACAACCTATGTTTTATTTTATTTTATTTTATTTGAACAATGCTTTAATCATGTATGTTTTCTTAATAGATTATTCTTAGATTGAGATTCTTTGATAATCTATCTTTGATTAATATGTGATATTTAGTTAAGTTCATAACTTCATTAGGTGAAGGAGATTTTTGCCTTAAATAAATTGTGGAAAATTATGCTCTTTGATAGACAAATTACCCGAATCAGAAACATTGATTCGTTTCTGATCATTTGAAGGATTTTTGGGACAAATTTATTTTATCAATTGCATAGAATGATGGTGAGAATACTTAATGGATTCATGATATTCCGATCTGCCTTTTCTCATATCTTATTTTTGCAATTCAGATCTAGAATTTTCTCAATTTTATTATTGTTTCTTATTATCTCTCTTGTCATTATCATTGATAAAAAAAAAATAGATTTTGAATTTTAACTTAGTAGTGGTCCTTATGGGATCGACCTGTAATTGCCACTGTCTCAACAAGACAACTGTGCACTTGCAGTATTAATGGATTGAATTTAAAATCACATCATCCACTGTCCGGGGGTCTTTAAACACTTGAACTATTTGCAGATTAGTCGTACATTATATATGTGCATCTTGTTCTAACCGGTTACGCGGCCGGTACCCGTCTACCATTTATGGTACGGGTTCCTGTTTTGTTTTGTCATGTTCTGTTCGGTTCTGCTTACTCTTTTCATCATGTATGATAGAGAAATGATTTGCTCAATGTAGGTTATCTATTCATGATATTATAAGTATTCATGTTAGTTTTGTTGTCTGAAATGCATCTCAGCATTGTATTTGGTTTAAATCCTGTAAATGATCTTAGTGATGTTTCTTTCACCTTTTAATGGTTTTAACCCTGTGACTAAATGGATTTCTTGCCACGTCGTGTTTGATATTCGTCTTTTGGATCTCCGGTGCAGTCGGCGCTGCCTTTGAGGAAGAGTGCCCAGAGGAGGCTGTTGAGCTACCCCAGTTCGAGAGTGGCAACCTGATGACGTCATCTAGACGTTAAGTGGGATCTTGAGACGTGTAACCTTTGAGCTGGGGTTATCCATTTTGATTCTTTTGGAAATGTATTGGGCTTCGTTGGCCTCTTTTTGGGTTGTAACTAACTAATACACTTTGGTTAATTTGAACTTGAAATGAATTTGGGAAATGACCTGTTTATGTTTCTCCTTTTGAAATATAAGTCTTGATAATTTAACTTATGCAAGTCTGATCTTGATATCATGTGATTTATTTAAAGTGATTTGCTACATGCTTCTGCAACCATTGATCGTGTGAGTTCAGTCCAGCGTATTTTTGGGATCCTCATCGCGGAAACCTGTGGGATGTCATAGATGATTGAGTGCCATGTTCTTTTAGGTACTAAGAGTCGCGGGGCCCGGGTCTCGGTCTGGGGTCGCGACGCGACTGGTATCAAAGCTGGACATGTTTCAGGCACTAAAAGAAACTAGAAAATCTTAGGGACGTGGAGAGGATCCGTGAGTTCTTTAGATTTTAGTATGGGACTTAAACACCTACCCTATCATGTTGTTATGTACTAATATTTTGTTTTACAGCATTATGCCTCCGAGGAAAGTACCACCAACTCAGAATGGTTCAGGAAGTAATAGTCATGAGACCGATCCGGTCAATCCACCTACAGCAGCACAGTTTTAAGAACTCCTTCAAGCTATGCTAGAGCAACAGAGGCAAGCAGATGAAAGTCAAGCTATGTTACAAAGGTAAGCCAATGAGAATCAAGCTAGATTCCAAGAACAAATGGCTAAGAAGGATGAAGAAATGGCTCAAGTTCAGAGACAACTTCTGGATGTTTTGCATAAAAGACCTCAACCACAGCCTATGCAACCTCCCGGCACAAACATTGTCATCAACAATAGTGATCATGACCCTAATCTACTCTTTGAGAGGTTCAGGAAGAGGGCACCAAAGGAATTCTCAGGTCACCCATTACATGCAGATGACTGGTTGGCAACTTTAAAGAAAAACCAAAAAGAAAAACCAATTCTCCAAATTATACTATAAAGAAAAAAGATATAGAAATTGTCCTACATAATGGAGCCAACTTTAAAGCTTCCAACATGGACCCATCTTTAGGAATTGGGATGGAAGGCCATATTTAGAAATTACAATATGTGATCCCGCCTTTAGAAATTAGAATATGAGGCCTACTTAGAAAAAAGTTGTCATGTGTGAAGCCCATATGTATAAATCACCGAGATCCACTTTTAAAATCACAAACCCTTAAAATTTCCTAATCATAATAGATATATTGAAAATTTAAATTCAACTAAAAAATACTCATTTTGACCTAGCTAGGTAGAGTTATTTAGCAAAGTGGATTCTCGATGTAAATCTTACAATCTCTCTCCAATCAAAATAGAAATCTAAATTGGAGGAAAACAAAATTGAGCTCCAATTTTGCAATCAATTAATGCGAAATTGGACTCCAATTTAAAAATCAGATCTTATCCCTTTAATATATAATAACTAGCAAAAGATGCCCAATGCTTAGCACGGGCAATATAATCATAATATTAAAATTTATGAAAAAAATTGTGATGAATTTATTTAATATCAAATGCATATTTTAAATAAAGAGA
Source organism: Persea americana (assembly GCA_029852735.1). Taxonomy (NCBI): domain Eukaryota; kingdom Viridiplantae; phylum Streptophyta; class Magnoliopsida; order Laurales; family Lauraceae; genus Persea; species Persea americana. Next base: position 59,959,044 of record CM056810.1, read on the forward strand.
GGAAAAGGTTATAGCATGGGAGAAAAAAAAATAATAAAACGAAGTTCTAAACGAATTCAATACCGAATTCCAAAGATTTAAAAAAACTACAAGTCCATGAAAGTTGAAAACCAATGACCAAGAAAACTAAAAAATAAAAAGAATGATATAAACTCATAATAAAATGCAATAAAATTTGAAAGACCCATAGAAATAAAAGAAAGAAATGACAATCCATAATCAATCCAATAACATAAGCAACTTAAAAGAATCAAACACCCATGAGAAAATTTTTCAAAAAATTGAGAAAAAAAGGCCAAGACTAAAGAACCCACAAAATCATGAAAATCCCTCATCAAGAAAACTAAAAAACCCATTACAACTCAGAAATAATAATAAAAGAAACACAAAATAATAGGCAACGAATTTAATTAAAAACTATAACAATATATCAAATTGAGAATCAATATAGAATACAATGTGAAGAGAAATTTAGAAGAACAAAACCAACCTATGATAATCTAATATTAAAAAATAAAAACTTGAAGCCAAAACATAAATAAAAAAGAACAAATCCATGAAATGCTTTCACAAAGAAAACTAAAAGAACCGAATGGAAGTAAAAGAAATAATTAACTAATAATGATAAGCAATAAAAAAAAGAAAATGAGAATAAAAATGAAAATGCACATAAAACCCCATGATAAAAATTGATTTAAAGGAAAAATCAGAGGAGAAACCAATACCCAAAAATTGAAAGAAAAAATGAAAAATAAAAAAAGAAACCCACAGTATATTGAAACCTAATGCCACAAAAACTAAAAGAACCCATTTTACCAATAAAATAAAAACTGAAAAAAAAAAGGAATAAAAAAAAAGAAGAAAGAAACCCACAGTCTATGGAAACCTAATGACAAGAAAACTAAAAGAACCCAATTTACCAATAAAATTAAAATTAACAAAAAGGAAAAAACTTCTTATCCAACTTCTTTAGAACAACCATAGTCCAAGTTTTCAAGATTTTGAGTCTAGGCATTACGGGATCCTAATTTCTTGATTCAATATTTATAAAGGAATCGGGATCTTAATAATGATTTGAATATAATTAAATATCATAATCTCTAGATCGTTTATCCAACTTATCTCCCCATATATAATATCTCTTTTAAGATCCTTATCCACTCTTATAGATAAAAATTTCAAATTTAAGAGTTAGAGTTTGTTAAGGAATGTGAGTAGATAACTGAAATTTCTTACGAAGTTAAAATCGAATGAAAATTAAAATCTCCATTAGAGTCCGAGTTTTGCAATCAATTGCGAAATTGAACTCCAATTGTAAGATTGAATCCTATTGGTACCCTAACATAGGGGCCAAAAGAGCTCACACAATTGAAAAAGGAGAATTTTATAATCAAGCTATAAATTATAGTTAGCATAATATGCATAAAGAAACTTTTTTTTATCGGTCTTAAGCAACTACGACACGGCAATAAGTTAAATCCATAGTTGTTTACAAAAGATAATCTAATCCCTGATCTGATGGTAATCCATTAGGAATTGTGATAGACCACTTACCTGTGCTTGCATATAATTTTGAATAGATAGATCTATCTATCCATTTGAACCGACCACCAATAGCATAGGCCCACTTGAGGATTCCATTTCACATGGAAACTTGATCAAGGATATCAAATTCCATACACAAATTAGGTCAGTACCATCTTTATTTAATTTCTCATCTACCATACCTTGTTACATTGCTCGTCATCAGGAGTTCAATCAATTAAAAGTCTGATTGTGGTAGACCACTTACCTGTACTTTATATATAATCTTGAATGGCTATTGATGATGGATATGATGATGCTATGGGTAATGACGATCTTGCAAAACCCAAGCTTTGTCTGCCGTCCCCTTTATCTGTACTCTCTTCTCTTCCTTTACCTTGTTTTTCTCTAGCCGTGAGGAAGGGTGGAAAGCTACTTAATTGAAGCGCAATACAAATTCCTAGTTTTTGTGATCAAAACTCATCTTCGTAATAATGGGCCATGTAAGGGATATGGCTTTCCAAAAAAAAAAAAAAAAAGGATAGGACTCTAACGTGGTAGTTTCTTTCCAAGCACAATTAGGACTCCTAGAGACTCTTAAATTCTCTTAAAGAAGATTAATAAAAGTGGACTCTCCATATATATAAGTCCCAAGCAAACTTAAAAATCATCTCTAATTAAAATTGAAATAAAAATTGAGCTCCAATTTTACAATCAATTGTGAAATTAGAGCTCAATTTCAAAATCGATTCCTACATCTATAATATATAAATATATATATATATATAATATAATTGAGCAGTTATTAGTAGGATGTGTTTTTTTTTTTTTTTTTTCCCTCATATTGGGGATTCAATATCATACATGTGCGTGTGTGTGTTTTTTCTAATTGGAGATTCGATATCATGCACTCCCCGATATATAAATGAGGGTTGTCAAAAATCTATTCAAAATCAATATAATTGAGCATTGCTATTGATCCAATCAGATATAATTGAAATAAAGGATGAACATGAAAATAGTGAATGGGTTATTGTCACTTTCTTTAACCACAAGATTAGAGACATCAAGACAAATATTGTTTTTTTTTCCTTTATAGACCTAATCCCACATATGGTCAGATCAATGCTAGCTAACAATGAATTCAGATGGTGCTTTCTTAGTCAAACCTAAAAATGATAATACTATAAGCATCCGGATAATTAAAAAAATTTAAAAAAAAAGTGCATAAAAGTGGCAGTGACACTTTTTGAATGATCATTACAACTTGAGAATCACGCGCCTGAATAATGTTTGACACTTAATAAAGCAAATGTTACCAAAAAACTGGACGTCGTATATCAATGACTGCTAAAATATTTGCTTCTAAATCTCTTTAAACACGAAGGATCTGCTCAACTAATGGAAGAATATTCAAATGGGAATCTTTAACTATAAGAATCACTTATTTAACACACAATACAAAAAAGAACACGCTACAAGAATCACTTTCCATGCATACAATATTTCACAAAATTTTTTAAGGATAGAAGAAGTGATGTCAGAGATCTCGAATCAATTTTCCTTTGGGTTGCTTATCTTTCTTGCCATCAAGCTTCAGTTTTTTCAGTGGCGGTGTCCCAATGCTGATTCTGCACTATGATCAAACCAAAACAAAAGATTGAAGAACTACCCTCCCATGTAACAATGAATAAAAGATAATAGATGAATGAATTGAAACTACAGTAATATTATATATATATATATATAGAGAGAGAGAGAGAGAGAGATTTCAATTTAGAAATCAGCTTCAATTGCTCAATTGATTTTGACATTCCCAATTGAATTTGACTCTTCAATTCCTTTAATATTGCATCAATTGTTCATTAACCGCCCATTCTTCTCTTATCCATATCTTAATGAGAGAGAGACTTCCATGATGCCAAGTCATTATGGCCATTGTATTTATGAATGAAAATTTTCTTTTCTCCTAAAAATGTCATTATTCATGTTAAAAATGGTAATGTCTCTTTAATATTAAAAATACGACTAAATTATCAATCTCTCCTTATTAAAAAAAATTAATGTCTCTCACATTACCCATTAATCTCTATGCTCCATCTTTTATCTTAATTTTCTAACACTTTTTGGACATTTTCAGTTCCACAAGTATGGGCCCTATCCAAATAACTCGATTTCTTCCATATTGGAGTACTAGTTTTACATTTTTCACTTCATGAAATATGTTGCCCAGGCTAAAAATGGGCGTCCTTCGCTAGTGTAACAAATGAATGCAAGATGGATGAATAAATTGAAACTACAGTAATTTACTAATTAAACTTCACAAAACTTCTCTGTCAAACCTCAATAAATACCATTTTATTGAGTATGAAAGTGTAAACTAAAAAAAATTATAAATTCTAATATATTATGCATGTACCTTGATTCTTCGGCTTCATATCTATCCACAGTAGTTTGTGTCATCTCATCAAAAGGTTTTTGATCCTTGTGTTCTTTAAATGGTTGAGAATTAGCAGCCCTTTTTGGAAAATATCCAATCCTAGAAAAAAAAAAGAAAAAGAGCAATTTGTCTAACCTTAATAATTACGATTTTATTCAGTATGAAGGTGTAAGTAAACTTATTGTGCAAAAACTCTCATTAATATAAAAAAGAGGATTTTACTAGATATATCCCTTAATAATTACGATTTTATTCAGTATGAAGGTGTAAGTAAACTTATTGTGCAAAAACTCTCATTAATATAAAAAGAGGATTTTACTAGATATATCCTTGAATATAGCCATTTATCCTGTAGGGTCCTGGCAACATTGTCAACACTAATGGGGTTCGTTAGTACTATTTTGTGTTTTTTTTTTTTTTTGGTAAAATATGGAGTAAGTGACGCTAGCGTCACTCTGATCTGAAGCAAATGATGCTAGAGTCGTTGTTCGCCAAACCCTATAATGTCATAGATAGCTCCATCCGAAACATGTCAGAGTCCTTGAATGGGTCGAGATTTGCAATGTATTCAAGCTCATCCTTAGAGAAAGGGATGGATGCCTGAGGCCAATAGACCCACTCAAAGTACGGGTCTTCCAAGCACTCTGGCAAACATAATCTCCATGATCGATTGGGATAAGCTCCACCTGGCCAAACCATCCAACCCTGTCAAGCTTCTTCACAAGAAGATTACCAGCATGCCTATCTGTATTGAAAATCCTAATATCTAATATCCTTATCCTATGAAAAGCAGCCATTGGAAAGCTCAAGGTCCCATGATCACTGGCATCAAAATCATGAGAAATGAACTACTGGAACGATGCAATCTTGCTGACCTGCTTCTTCTCATGAGACTTGTAACCATTCACCCCTTCATTGACATAAAATGCTGAATGGGTGATCTTGACAAGCATTGTTGGAGGCATGTTAGCAAAGTGATCATAATGAAGAAGATACGTTGCAACTTCTCGGAAACCTGTCTCACCAACCCGCACTGATCGTTTCAAAGAGATGTAAAGAGACGATAGCGTTGCTCAATATTTTTTTGAGTGACGCTATCGTCACTGGGAATAAATAAATAAAAAAGAGTGGCGGGAAGACCACATTAGTGTTGCACTTTTTTTCAGGACTCTTCGGGATAAATGGCTATATTTTGGGATTTATCCAGTAAAATCCTCTATAAAAAAAAAGTCAAAAGAAAAGGAAAGGCCATGGATTATGAAAAATACAAGTTATTATATATTATGAAAGTACCTTAATTCTTGAGCTTCAAATCTATCGATAGTGGTTTGCTTCATCTCATCAAAAGGTTTCGGATATGGTTGAGAATTAGCAGTCCTATTTGACAAGCATCCAATCTTATGGGTTTCATTTGCCTGCATTGTGCAAATAATTACCTATCATTCATGTTTATATATAGGGAGGTGCTCCTATGAGAGGCATTCTCACCAACTTGATGAGAGAATGGTGGGGGTCCTCACATTTAAGTTGGGGGTCCTTGCATTTAAGTTGGTGAAAGTGGATATGAAAGTGAGGGCCTCCACCCATATCTCACCAAGTTGGTGAGAGTGCATCCCATAGGAGCACCTCCCACATATATATATATATATATATGTGGGAGGTGCTCCTATGGGAGGCACTCTCACCAACTTGGTGAGATATGGGTGAGAATCCTCACATTTAAGTTAGGGGTCCTTGCATTTAAGTTGATGAGAGTGGATATGGAAGTGAAAGCCTCCACCCATCTTTCACCAAGTTGGTGAGAGTGCCTCTCATAAGCGCACCTCCCTGTATGTGTGTTATATGTGTGTGTATGTATGTTTATATATATATAGGGGCCTGCTCTCCTACACTGCGGTTGAGCTTATTTTCAGCTGGGATCGTGTGGCGGAATGCAACGTGTGGGCGAAACATAAAATGGTGAGTTTTTCGCTGTGCCCGCTAATTTTTCAATTTCCCCCTTCTTAGACCTACCCGCCCCTGTCTCTCTCAAAACTCTCAGCGAAGTTCTCTGTCTCTCGCCTCGCTCTCAGCTCTCTCTCTCTCTCGCCTCGCTCTCAGCTCTCGCTGCCCTGCTGCGCGACCTCTCTGCACCGATCTCTCTCTCTCTCTCCCCCTCTCTGCTGCTCTCTCTTCCTCTCTGCTGCATCTCTCCTCATCTCTCCCATCTCACTGCTGCCCTCTTTATCTCGCTGCGATCTCTCTCTCTCTCGCTGCTGCTCTCTCCCATCTCGCTGCGGCAAACCCTCTCTCCCTCTTCCGCCATCGCTGCTGCGATCTCTCTCTCCCTCTTGTGTTTGCAGCGTGCTGCTCTCCCTCTCAGCTCGATCTGTCTCTCGCGACTTCATATTTTCATTCGAGTTTTTGACTCCAAGGCCCAAAGAGGACATTGAGAAGCTCATGTCGACGATAGATGGGATGGTTAGCCATGGCCCCAGTTTCTGTGATCTAGCTTGGCGTCCCGGGGGTTTGGAGACCGATCTCACCCTCAAGGTAGCGGGCAAGATGCAGAACGAGGTCGGGGTGGAGACGCTGCTGCATCTTGTCGTCACAAGCATGACCATGGAGATGATCGACCATGCGCTTGACACCGCCAAAGCCAAAGGCACCAACAACATTCTAGCTCTCAAGGGGGATCCTGTCAAGGGGAAGGATCCCGCTCAGGACCCACTCCAATGTGCTCTTGACTTGGTATCATTTCATTTCCTCTCAAAACAATTGCTTACTACAATTACAATTACAATTACAAATGCCAATGCAAATGCAAATGATCTTTCTTATTGATTGATTGATTATTATCATCATCGTCATTTAACATTTGATTTGATTTGGGGTTGGCTGGCTTGGATCCGTGGATTCTGCTTTTGCATTCAACCCTGTTCATATATAAATCTTGTTCTATACTAAACTCTGAATGTCTTTCAGTACCACATAAGACAGGCAGTTTCAATTTTCAAAAATATTGATTGGTTGATTGTCTTAATAGTTCCATTGTGTTGGGAGGAAAGAAATCATCATGGAAAAGGGCTACTTCGTATTTTTTGCATTCTGCATTGATCCGATGTCTGGATTATGGAGTGGAAAATAGTGCACCCCATCATTCTTGAAACTTGAGACACCCAATTGGATTCATGCCTTAAGTTGTAGTTTTGAAATTGAAAATTTCAAATTTTGTGTGGTTCAACCAGGTTAAGTTGTTTGAATTGCCCTTGGAAATAATATGAATCAAGAGAAATTGGGAGGATTCTTATTTATTTATTTTGTTGAGATTTATTCCTGCTTTGGGTTTTTTGGGAGGGCTCCTTGCTAGTGAAATTCTATTGACTAGTGAAATTCTCAAAATCAAGAGAATTTCTTGAATTCGAGAAATTTTCTCTCTTCTTGGAATGACAGAGGGCCAAACACAGCCATGCCATAGAGATGTCATCTCCAGTCTGTATATTGTATAAAATCAGTCTGACAGTCTCATTCTGAAGGCCTAAGGAGTGCCCTTATTTTAATGTGAAGTTTTTCTTAGATTTTCCTTTCCAGGAAAAAATGTCTGACTGATCATTGGACTACTTTGTTTGTGGTTTTGCGCTCACTCTTACACTAGCTAATATATAATAATTCTAGAGCCTTTTGCAGAAGTAAAGACAATAGAATCCATAAACTCCAAAAGCAAAGTATCAACATTTGTTCATGTTACTGTAGCATTATATTGTATATGAGTAGTGTATCTTTTTTCACTTTTCTCTTTCAGTTAAGTAGGTATTCCAAATCATATCTGACGATGCATTTGATGAAAAAAAAATTGTATTGTGATCCAGGTGAAGTACATTAGAGCCAAGCACGGTGATTATTTTGGTATCGCTGTTGCAGGATATCCAGGTTAGAGTGGTTTTTTTATTATTACTGCATTTTTTTATTTTTTATTTTATGAAGAAGAGGGTGTACCGATCCTCCAACCCTTGGCCTCTTTTATGTGCGCTTCCAATCATGCAACCACATAGAGACAAGGAAGATTGGGGTTAGAGAGTTAATTTATTTAACAATAATTAAGCAAATAACATGTAGTACACTGTAGGATCTTGTGACCCAACACAAGGAATGAAATGGTTGTTTGGGCCCCATGACATTTTTTGCCAATGAAGCAGCAAAGAGCCCTGAACTTTACCACCATCTTTCAATTAATGTTATTTTTCATGCTATGACCTATCCCCTGAACTTTTCAGATCTCATGTGTGTGTGTTCCACATGAAAATGAAATCACTGTTAACAATTTTTTTTGGGTAAAATATTTTGTGATTGCATTAGAATGAGTTGTGCAGGTCAGAATATGAATGGAATGATTTTTTTTTTCTTTTTTTTGTTAGAGACAGTATGGATGCATCAGGAAGACAAATCTCATGTGTGAATTAAAATGGGTTTTTTTATTTTGTATTTTATTTCCAAACACATTTACATACTTGAAGGCTATTTTATTTTGGGACTTAGTTTGCAGGAAGAAAGAGTCTGCGACAAATATTTTGGAAAAAGAGGAAGTCTTTATGGAGCATCTTTTTGTAGTGATTTCGGCGTCAAGGGAAAGAGATAATTTGAAGAACTTGATAAAATTGACTGTATCAATTAGAGACATCAGAATGTTGGATTAAATTTGTCATTTCTTTGATGTGTGATATCCGATTAAAGGGTGATGTGCTTAAATGTAAATGTACAGGACACTTTGGACCATGTGTCTCTGATTGCCCCCCTCCTCTCTCTCTCTCTCTTCTCAGTGTAGAACCAGGTACCATCTTCTTTTCTCCTTTTTAATGATCTGTACCTCTGTCATCTTCTTCTTTTCCATTGATGCTGATTTTGCTTCTTTCTTTTTTTTTTCTTCGACTTTTCTAAATGAATTTTTTTAAAATTATGTTGTTCTGTGGGGGATTGGAAGTGAAACTAAAGGGGACCTAGATCAGATTTGTAATTGTGTGCAGGTTTTTCTTTTGTAGGCTTCAAATGGACTTGGACTTGGAAAGGTTTATGTTGTTGCAACTAGTAATTCATGAATTGGTGGAGAACATTTGTGTGAATAATTGGTGGAGAACAATCAAGGTGCTTTGGGTGATCTCCTTGCTTGAATAATATACATATTTTGGTGGTTGTTACTACATTTCAGGCATGATGCTTGTTTGGAATGAGCCTTTGGGTGATTCTAAACTGTTCTCGTGTTCTTTGGTTGCAGTGGGTTCCGCAGGATGTTCTGGCTTCACCTATATCTCATGGAGTGTACTCATGCAAAAGCCAGCTAGTTTATGCTGCCTTCTGTGATGCCAAAATTGGTGTGTTTGATGCTGATAGTAACATATCATGCAACAGCCAGCTAGTTTATGCAGCCTTGGTGGAAAGAAGCTCTTTTCTTTTCTTTTCTTTTTTTTTAAGAAATGAAATGGATGAATGTTGTTTAGAAGAGGTTGTAAGAGGTGAATATGTATAGATTTCAGTTGTGATGGTTGTTGGTTGATATTGATTTGTAATTTTGAGGTGCTCCACAGGTTTTCAAAGGATGTTGTCAAGGTTGGACTCTTGTAGTTTCATATGACTCCACAGGTTGTTTTGATGTTGGAACTTGTAATGTATTATGGTCATTTGTTTCGAATGAAAGAGGTGTGTTTGGCTTCAGAATTCAGTTGTGATGGTTGTTGGTTGATTTTGATTCGTAATTTTGAGGTGATCCACAGCTTTTCAAAGGATGTTGGAACTTGTAGTGTTGTTGTCATTTGTTTCGAATGACTCCATCACATGATTTCAATTATGATGTTGTCAATGTTTTATTTGTGTAGTTTCATATGACTCCACAGGTTGTTTTGATGGTGTCAATTTTGTGAAGATTTTGTGCAAATTTTGTGAAGATTTTGTCAACCGGGTTGAAAAAGTGTCATAGTTTAAAACATAGCAAACGTGGTTGTACAGAACTGAAAATTAACAGATTTTATGTCCATGATATATACTTGGAGATCCCCGAATTGCAGCTGAAAAATCCTTCGGGAAGTGGGCTAAAAAATTCCCTAAACAGGGGTACTCAGCAACGTATGTGCAGATTTTGTCCACCGACTTGAAAAAGTGCGACAGTTGAAAACAGCGCAAAAGTTCTCGTTTCTAATTGAAAATTAGCAGAATTAAAGTCTATCATATGGACTTCGAAATCCCCAAATTTCAGAAAAAATGAACCACGGGAAGTGGGCTAAAAAATTCCCTAAACAGGGGTACTCAGCAACGTATGTGCAGATTTTGTCCACCGACTTGAAAAAGTGCGACAGTTTAAAACAGCGCAAAAGTTTTCGTTTCTAACTGAAAATTAGCAGAATTAAAGTCCATCATATGGACTTCGAAATCCCCAAATTTCAGAAAAAATGAACAGCGGGAAGTGGGCTAAAAAATTCCCTAAACAGGGGTACTCAGCAACGTATGTGCAGATTTTGTCCACCGACTTGAAGAAGTGCGACAGTTTAAAACAGCGCAAAAGTTTTCGTTTCTAACTGAAAATTAGCAGAATTAAAGTCCATCATATGGACTTCGAAATCCCCAAATTTCAGAAAAAATGAGCCGCGGGAAGTGGGCTAAAAAATTCCCTAAACAGGGGTACTCAGCAACGTATGTGCAGATTTCGTCCACCGACTTGAAAAAGTGCGACAGTTTAAAACAGCGCAAAAGTTTTCGTTTCTAACTGAAAATTAGCAGAATTAAAGTCCATCATATGGACTTCGAAATCCCCAAATTTCAGAAAAAATGAACCGTGGAAGTGGGCTAAAAAATTCCCTAAACAGGGGTACTCAGCAACGTATGTGCAGATTTTGTCCACCGACTTGAAAAAGTGCGACAGTTGAAAACAGTGCAAAAGTTCTCGTTTCTAACTGAAAATTAGCAAAATTAAAGTCCATCATATGGAATTCGAAACCCCCAAGTTTCGTCCAAAAAATCCCTTGGGAAGTGGGTTAACCAGTTCCCCAAACAGGGGTACTCAGCAAGGTTTCAGCAGATTTGTCCGACATGGTAGGAAAAGTGCACGATTTGAAAATGAGGCAAACGTGATTGATTTCTACCCAAAAATTGTATATTTGAAGTTCATCATATGGACTTCGAAACCCCTAAATTTCGTCCAAAAAATCCCTCGGTAAGTGGGTTAACCAGAGCCCCAAACAGGGGTACTCAGCAACGACTGCGTTGGAAAAGTGCGGAAGTTGACAACGAGGCAAACGCGATTGTTTTCGAACAAAAAATTGTAGATTTAAAGTTCAGTATATGAACTTTGAAACCCCAAAATTTCATCCAAAAAATCCCTAGGGAAGTGGGTTAACCAGTGCCCCAAACAGGGGTACGCAGCAAGGTTTCAGCAGATTTTACCGACTGAGTTGGAGAAGTGAGCGAGTTGAAAATGAGGCAAACGCGATTGTTTTCGATCGGAAAATTGCAGATTTAAAGTTCAGTATATGGACTTTCAAACCCCAAAATTTCATCCAAAAACTCCCTCGGGAAGTGGGTTAACCAGTGCCCCAAACAGGGGTACTCAGCAAGGTTTTTGAGCAGATTTTATCGACTGCGTTGGAAAAGTGAGCGAGTTGAAAACGAGACAAACGCGATTGTTTTCGATCTAAAAAATGCAGATTTAAAGTTCAAAATATGGACTTTCAAACCTCCAAAATTTTTCCAAAAACTCCCTCGGAAAGTGGGCTAAACAATTCCCTAAACAGGGTACTCAGCAATGACTGCGCAGATTTTTTCCACCGACTTGAAAAAGTGCAACCGTTGAAAACATTGCAAAAGTGCTCGTTTCTAACTGAAAATTAGCAGAATTTAATTTCATCATATGGACTTGGAAATCCCCAAATTTCAGAAAAAATGAATCGCAGGAAGTGGGCTAAAAAATTCCCTAAACAGGGGTACTCAGCAACGTATGTGCAGATTTTGTCCACCGACTTGAAAAAGTGTGACAGTTGAAAACATCGCAGAAGTTCTCGTTTCTAACTGAAAATTAGCAGAATTAAAGTCCAACATATGAACTTCGAAACCCCCAAGTTTCGTCCAAAAAATCCTTCGGGAAGTGGGCTAACCAGTGCTCCAAAAAGGGGTACTCAGCAAGGTTTTCAGCAGATTTCCCGATAACGTAGGAAAAGTGCTCGAGTTGAAAACGAGGCAAACACGATTTATTCCTACGCAAAAAATTTAAGATTTTAACGCCATGAGCTGTATGAGAACATTCTGCCTCGTTCTAAATAGATTTGCAATATGTATATTAAGCGACAAAAAATTGTCAAATTTAAAAGGATCATGTTCTCAACCTTTTGATGAAATGTTTTATTGTGGCTTTGATCAGGTTGTTATTCAGCCTTATTAGCTGTAGCAGGCCTCAAGGCGCTGATTTTTTATTGAAGTTTCTAATTGAATCATCTCAATTTTGGAAAAAGAAAAGGTACAACGTTTTACACAAGCATAGGTCTATGTTTTACAAGAGCTGTCTACCTCTTTTTCATGGCATTTTCATTCGAGGACTAAAAAACTGAGAATCTCGTATGGAATCAATGATAAACCCCATGTTTCACCAGTCACAACACTCTATGAGTTGAAATCCTCATTCGTCTTCACCAGTCCCCATGTTTCAGCAGATCTGAACCCACTTTGTTGGCGAGTGCAAAACTGGGCAAACGCAATTTTAAAACTGACTTGGGTCTAAGTTATGGTTTCAAGCTCTTAACAAATTGTTTCAAACTACCAATGCACATCACCTCTGGAAGTTAGATTTTAAATTTAAATGTGATTATGGTTGCCTTTAGTGTTCGTGTTGAAACCTTGCTAAGTGCCCGTGTTTGGGGCACTGGTTAGCCCACTTCCCGCGGTTCATTTTTTCTGAAATTTGGGGATTTCCAAGTCCATATGATGGACTTTAATTCTGCTAATTTTCAGTTAGAAACAAGTACTTTTGTGATGTTTTCAACGGTCACACTTTTTCAAGTCGGTGGACAAAATCTGCAAAGACGTTGTTGAGTACCCCTGTTTAGGAAATTTTTTAGCCCACTTCCCGCGGTTCATTTTTTCTGAAATTTGGGGGTTTCGAAGTCCATATGATGACATTAAATTCTGCTAATTTTCAGTTAGAAACGAGCAATTTTGCGATGTTTTCAACGGTCGCACTTTTTCAAGTCGGTGGACAAAATCTGCACAGACGTTGCTGAGTACCCCTGTTTAGGGAATTTTTTAGCCCACTTCCTTCGATTCATTTTTTCTGAAATTTGGGGATTTCCAAGTCCATATGATGAAATTTAATTCTGCTAATTTTCAGTTAGAAACGAGCACTTTTGCAATGTTTTCAACTGTCGCACTTTTTCAAGTCGGTGGACAAAATCTGCACAGGCGTTGCTGAGTACCCCTGTTTAGGGAATTTTTTAGCCCACTTCCCGAGGGAGGTTTTGGACGAAATTTGGGGATTTGAAAGTCCATATACTGAACTTTATATCTGCTATTTTTCAATCGAAAACAATCGCGTTTGCCTCGTTGTCAACTTCCGCACTTTTCCAACGCAGTCGTTGCTGAGTACCCCTGTTTGGGGCTCTGGTTAACCCACTTACCAAGGGATCTTTTGGACGAAACTTGGGGGTTTCAAAGTCCATATGATGGACTTTAATTCTGCTAATTTTCAGTTAGAAACGAGAACTTTTGCTATGTTTTCAACTGTCGCACTTTTTCAAGTCGGTGGACAAAATCTGCACAGACGTTGCTGAGTACCCCTGTTTAGGGAATTTTTTAGCCCACTTCCCGAGGGAGGTTTTGGACGAAGTTTGGGGATTTGAAAGTCTATATACTGAACTTTAATTCTCCTATTTTTCAATCGAAAAAAATCGCGTTTGCCTCATTTTCAACTCGCTCACTTTTCCAACGCAGTCGATAAAATCTGCTGAAACCTTGCTGAGTACCCCTGTTTGGGGCACTGGTTAACCCACTTCCCGAGGGAGTTTTTGGACAAAATTTGGGGGTTTCAAAGTCCATATACTGAACTTTAAATCTGCTATTTTTCAATCTAAAAAATTCGCGTTTGCTTCGTTTTCAACTCGTTCACTTTTTCAACACAGTGTAGCAAAACAATGATTCCATTCATTTAGAAGACCATATCATGAATTTACAGAGAAGCAAAACAAGGGTTCCATTAATGTGGAACAACATATCCATATTAATCAAATTGCAATTTTCATATGGCCCGACACAAGAAATGAAAAGAGATCAGTCAGAAAATTGCACCAAGTGCTATAAAATGCAGCATTAGGACAAGAAAAGTGCGCCACTGTTGCACGTGCCAAACGATAATTTTTTGGAAATAAAAATTGAAGATTTTGAGTTCATGATATGGACTCCAAGAGCCCCAAATTTCATCAAAAAACTCCCACGGGAAGTGGGTCAACCGGCGACCTAAACAGGGGTGCTCAGATTGGATTCAGCAGATTCAACCCTCTGGGTTGGAAAAGTGCGCGGCTGTTGCACCTGCCAAACGCGAGTTTTTTGGACCCAAAAATTGCAGATTTTGAGTTCAGGATATGGACTCCGAGAGCCCCAAATTTCGTCCAAAAACTCCCTCGGTAAGTGGGTTAACCAGAGCCCCAAACAGGGGTACTCAGCAACGACTGCGTTGGAAAAGTGCAGAAGTTGACAACGAGGCAAACGCGATTTTTTTCGATCGAAAAATTGTAGATTTAAAGTTCAGTATATGGACTTTGAAACCCCCAAATTTCATCCAAAAAATCCCTCGGGAAGTGGGTTAACCAGTGACCCAAACAGGGGTACTCAGCAAGGTTTCAGCAGATTTTACCAACTGAGTTGGAGAAGTGAGCGAGTTGAAAATGAGGCAAACATGATTGTTTTCGATCAAAAAATTGAAGATTTAAAGTTCAGTATATGGACTTTCAAACCCCCAAATTTCATCCAAAATCTCCCTCGGGAAGTGGGTTAACCAGTGCCCCAAACAGGGGTACTCAGCAAGGTTTTCAGCAGATTTTATCGACTGCGTTGGAAAAGTGAGCGAGTTGAAAACGAGGCAAACGTGAATTTTTTCGATCTAAAAAATGCAGATTTAAAGTTCAGAATATGGACTTTCAAACCCCCAAATTTTGTCCAAAAAATCCCTCGGGAAGTGGGCTAAAAAATTCCCTAAACAGGGGTACTCAGCAACGTCTGTGCAGATTTTGTCCACCGACTTGAAAAAGTGCGACCGTTGAAAACATCTCAAAAGTGCTATAATCAAAGCCACAATAAAACATTTCATCAAAAGGTTGAGAACATGATCCTTTTAAATTTGACAATTTTTTGTCGCTTAATATACATATTGCAAATCTATTTAGAACGAGGCAGAATGTTCTCATACAGCTCATGGCCCACTTTGGATGAGGCTACACACAGACATACAAGGACACTAAACAACATTCAAAATACAACATTCTCCTAGAAGTTGAATGTTCTCATACAACATTCTTCTAAACTGCCCATCTGCTATAAAACTTGTTCTTGCTTGAAAACATCCTCCCACAAGTCATAAGCTATTCCTCAAGTTGCAAAGTTTGATCCTCATGCATATGCAACAAATACTAGAAACACCATCAATATAAAGCTGCAATAATTTGAGTATTGCTTCAGCGCGTCTACACTTTCTCTCAAAAGTTTAATGTCATGTTTAATCTCCTGCTTCATCTCTTCAAGTGACGTTCTCCTTTCATCTTCTTGCCCATCAATTTGCACACGTCCAATACTTTGCCCCGATGCATATTCAGTTGCGACCTCATCCATCCAAATCAGCAGACAGCTCCACTACACCTAGGCTTGAACTTAGATGTCCACCTGTTTTTGAAACTGAATAGACTATATCTGCTCTAAGCTCTGCTGCTAACTGATCAAGATCCTGATAAAGTTCAAAAAGAAAACCACATAGAACACAGAACAACCCCATTAATCATTCATGAACAAAACAATTTCCGTTAACAAAAGTACACTCGACCTTTCATAATCTACAACTTTGATTCCTCCAATCAAGACACAAGCAAGCATCATGCCATGAACATGCATCATCACCTGTGACTAAACCAGATCCCTTAATCTATCCAACAGTCATGTCATTAATCTGGCAAAAAAAAAAAAACTCTCTCATCATAATTAATCTCTCCTTTATAAACAGGAAAAACCAACCAGCATTACCAAATCCATGAATCAAGTATGCTCAAAAGTAAAAAAAAAAAAAAACCTCACTAATCTATGCAAAAAAGGGACATCCATCAAAACCCACGTTACAAATCTCTCTAACCAACATCCACAACATCAAAATAAGAATTACCAAGTCCATGAACATGCTTACCCTTGTAGAAAGATTCTTCATATGAATTGGGTAATTGATTGTATCCAACAAGGGAGTTGTGGGCTTCTCTCCTGAGAAGTCAATCTTCCAACTATTTGTTTCTTCCTTCTCGCAACCTTCCCTTCATCACCCGAACCACCTGCTCTCACAGAGTACTGAAAAAAAAAAAAAAAAGAAAACCAAAACCCATATCAGCACTAACCAAGACAAGATCCAAGAGCACTCCATTAGAATTGAAGATCAGTAAAAAGAACGAATTTTTACAACCCAGGTTCATTCAAAAGAGTAGATAATAAAAACCCGGATGGAGAAACAGAGAGAGCAAAAAAAAAAAAAAAAAATTGCTGTGGCGTTTCATTCACAAACCTGTCTTCTGCAGTTGGGTGATGAGAACGTAGATGGCAAGACAGGATAGACACTTGGAAGTCTTGATGCAAGAGACCCAAAGACTTCCATGGCTGATCAAATTAAGAGCTTCTTTGCTAATGAAACTCGGAACTTCTTTTCTGTAGTCTCCGCTCTGCGGTCGACATGAGCTTCTCAATGTCCTCTTTGGGCCTTGGAGTCAAAAACTCGAATGAAAATATGAAGTCGCGAGAGACAGATCGAGCTGAGAGGGAGAGCAGCACGCTGCAGACACGAGAGGGAGAGAGAGATCGCAGCAGCGATGGCGGAAGAGGGAGAGAGGGTTTGCCGCAGCGAGATGGGAGAGAGCAGCAGCGAGAGAGGGAGAGATCGCAGCGAGAGAAAGAGGGCAGCAGCGAGATGGGAGAGATGAGGAGAGATGCAGCAGAGAGGGGGAGAGAGAGAGAGAGATCAGTGCAGAGAGGTCGCGCAGCAGGGCAGCGAGGGAGAGAGATCAGGCTAGAGAGATGAGCGAAGCAGGGCAGCGAGAGCTGAGAGCGAGGCGAGAGAGAGAGAGAGCTGAGAGCGAGGCGAGAGACAGAGAACTTCGCTGAGAGTTTTGAGAGAGACGGGCGGGTAGGTCTAAGAAGGGGGAAATTGAAAAATTAGCGGGCACAGCGAAAAACTCACCATTTTATGTTTCGCCCACACGTTGCATTCCGCCACACGATCCCAGCTGAAAATAAGCTCAACTGCAGTGCAGGAGAGCAGGCCCCATATATATATATATATAACACAATAGAATTAGGACGCCAAAAGGTTGTGGTCATAGACTAGTAATATCAGGTCTGCCCTCTTAGATTTTCATCTACCTATTCAAAACGCAAGTGAAAAAATAAATTAAAAAAGAAAGCAAAGAAAATAAATTAGGAAAATAAGCGTTGCTCAATATTGTTTTGAGTGACGCTATCGTCACTAGGAATAAAAAATAAATAAAAAAAGCGGCGAGAAAACCACATTAGTGCTGCACATTTTTTCAGGACCCTTCGGGATAAATGACTATATTCTGGGATTTATCCAGTAAAATCCTCTATAAAAAAAAAAGTCAAAAGAAAAGGAGAGGCCATGGATTATGAAAAATACAAGTTATTATATATTGTGAAAGTACCTTAATTCTTCAACTTCATATCTGTCGATAGTGGTTTGCTTCATCTCATCAAAAGGTTTCGAATATGGTTGAGAATTAGCAGTCCTATTTGACAAGCATCCAATCCTATGGGTTTCATTTGCCTGCATTGTGCAAATAATTACCTATCATTCATGTCTATATATATATATATATGGGAGGTGCTCTTATGAGAGGCACTCTCACCTACTTGGTGAGAGATGTGTGGAGGTCTTCACATTTAAGTTGGGGGTCCTTGCATTTAAGTTGGTGAGAGTGTCTCTCATAAGAGCACCTCCCTATATGTATGTATGTATATATATATATATATATATAACACAACATAATTAGAACGCCAAAGGATATGGTCATTGACTAGTAATAGCAGGTCTGCCTTCTTAGATTTTCATCTGCCTATTCAAAACGCAAGTGAAGAAATAAATTAAAAAAGAAAGCAAAGAAAATAAATTAGGAAAATAACAACTCAAAAAACATTCATTTAGGGGTGCAACTTGGGACTTGAGTAGGTCTAGGGGTTGGCTCGATCCCCCCACTCATTTTTTTTTAGTAAATCACATGACTTGAGCCATAATTGCAATAGTAAGCACCTCCCACTATGCGATAGGCTCTTATCATCTCCCTGCCCATATGAATATGCAATTCAGATTAGGCAATTAATTATTCAGGTTTGGGCTTGGGTCCAAGCTCAAACCAAAGATTTTAAACCTGAGGAAATTTCTGCTAGTCTCAAGTTTGGGCTACCTTTTTCTTCTCCTTTCCGTAACCCTAACATAAAAATGGCTGAAAATTAGGACTCGGCATGGAGCTCACTATAAAATTTTCTTATTTCTTATATATTTTCTGTTCCTACCTGGGCTTGAGTTAGGCAATTCAAGTTTCAGCTAGGCTTGGGCTTGGGGTTCACCGTTCACCCACGCCCAATATGAGCCGAGATAGAGATAGACAGCACCCAGCCTAGCCCACCTAAGTTGCACCCCATATTGGCTCTTTCTTAAGAAATCAAAGACGCTTACCCTGATTCAAATACATATTGTATTTATACCAAACGATAAAAAATCTGAAGGCCGTAGTTGTGTACTTACTAACTCGATTAGCTCACCCAATGGTGGCATTGATATAGATGACGATGCCAACATATTTTGCAAATGTTGTCGCTTCAACTGCTGTTGTTGCTCACTATGTTTACAATAAAATAGCTTGTGTTTGGTGATATCAAGTTCTCTTCTGGTAGCTTCTATCTCTACTTTGAGTAGGTTAATGATGCCAACACAACCGTTAACAGGGTCATCTCTCCATGCATCGGACTCAAATAGTATTGACTTCATAGCATCCGGCCACTTTGTCTGAGGGAGTGAGTTCAATATCTTCATAACACTACTCACTCCAAAAGGTCTATGGACATTTAAAAACTGTTGAGTGTGATTGGAAGGGAAATAAGGCGCCAATGGACAGTTATAACATTTTCGTCGCTGATGCCTACATGCAGAGCATGCTTGATTAGAATTATTTGCACCGCCACAATCTCCATTTGAAGTCATTTTGGAAACCAAAGGAGCAAAGTCATTTTGGAATCCAAAGGAGCAAGATAGAGGAAGAAGATGATCCCTTTTCAACTTTCTCCGTGGGATAAAATATTGTATTTCTTCCCTGCCAACCAACCAAAATGGATTAGAGATGAATTCGGGATGCCTTTCAACCATATAAGACCACTTTCCTAATCTATTATAAAACGTCATATCTATTTAAAAAAACTAACAATCACTATTTTGTACCATCCTATTTTGGTCCCATATTTTCTATTTGTAATATTTTCATAAATATACGTTTATAAAAACTCAGACATTTATTGGAAGGACGAAAAAAAAAAAAATTAAAATCCTTTGAATTTTTTGGAATAGAAGTGCAACTAAGATTTAAAAATTGTTACGAATAGTAAGACTTGTATTTCTAAATGTAGTTAAAATTGAAGAAGCAAGATTAAATATAAAAAATGACCACCGAAAATGAAGGAAAGTCAAGTCTCATATGTGTTCCTAGTTTTTATCTAGTTTTTAGCTAAAAAGTCATTGTGAATTCCTATGTAGTCAAAAGATATGTGGTAGATAGGCTTGTAAATTTTATAATGTTGCTATTATTAATTAAAAAAGCTTGTAACAAAAGAAAACTTAGTATCATGCATTAGATGGGACGTTTTCATAAAAATAATATTATAACAAATAAATAAGAAAAAAATGATAGTGCTTTACAAACTAACTTCTTCTATCATATTAGAAATACTTATATGCCTTTCCGCTTTCCGCAGAAAAGAAACAACACTTCGATCATTTAAATAACATGTAGGAACCAAAACAAAAAAGCATTATAATACTTCGAACAAGAAAAAGAACTTACTAGGAAGGTTATTATAGCCGGCTGACGACGACCGGCTTTCTAGACGAAAAATAAAGAAGAACAAAGAAAGAACAGTAAGATTATGGATGTAGTGGTGTACATGAAAAGGAACGAGGTGGATTTTCTTTCTTAAAAGATAATAATAAGGAACAGGGAGGGACGAAGAAGGAATAGTAACGTGGGATCTCGAGAGAGAGTTGAGAAAGGAAGTTACTCAACGACACAGACAGACGTGGGATCTTCATATTCTATTTCTAAAATTGTGTATAACCGATGAATTTGGTTACTAATCGTGGGCGGTTAGCTAACATAAATGGAAATCGTCATGATTGCCCTAGATTGGGATTTGAAAAAAATGCCATTTATGTTGGGAAATTGAGTGGAATAACCGTGATTGCTCTGCATTGGAATTTCGATGAATGCCATTTTTATTGGAAAGACTAGTAAAACCCCGTGCCATGCACGGACCAAGCAAAACCCTTTCTTCTATTTTTTTTTTATTTTACCCTTTAACCTGACACTAATTTTTTATATTAGTATTTTTTTTTTATTCTAGACCGTTGAAGTACACCTTCAAATGTCATTTTAATGTAGTCCTTTTTTATTTTTATTCTTTAGATTTGTACCATTTTTGTTTTGTTTTTTTTTTTTTCTTGTTTTCTAGTCATTGTTTTATATGCCCAAAGCCCACCCTGATGTAGAATTGTTCACTTTGGGCCTCGGTCTAAATGTATGATAGTTCTACATCCTTATCCGGATATAAAATTATCCAAAAGTTGAAGGGTCATAGAGATTTTTCAAGAAATGTGCTTTTTTTAAAGGGAAAAATATATTAAACAAAGAATTTGAAAATATAATTTACTGGGCCTAATATCATGCCTAGGTCCCTAATTAATCATTGGCTTGCAGTTAGACCTAGTATTCAATTCTTTAAGTTTTTTAAGTTGGAAAGCTATTAAATTCTAAACTATTGAAATTGTATCAGGAAATGTGTTATATAAGGTTTTGGACCCTTTTGTTTTGCTTACTTTTTTATTTTTTATTTATTTTTCCTATTTTTTTCATTGTTTTTATCTGCCCAAAGCTCACCCTAAATGTGGAATTGATCTTCTGGGACAAGTGGATTGATAGGTTTAAAATAGGATTTAGAAATTGATAAAATATTTTTAAATATTATGCAATGTAAATTGCATGGTCTAAACCATTATAGAAGTCCCACTAATATTATATTTATTCTCTTTTTTTCTTAAATAAAAATTAACTTAAAAAATGCAGGCCATTTAGGATTTGGAGCAGGAGTCCCAAATACTTCTTAAAATATCTCAAAATCACATTCCCACAGTCATATTTTAGTGCCATAATCCCTACTATATCTTTTTTATTTTGTCAATTTATTAACATAATTTTACTATTTATAACACCTTCAAACACAGTAAAATATGGTATGATATTTAAGAATTTTAAGACATTGACAGCAAAGTTCGAAGATCACTTGGGTCTGTGCGTAGCGCAGGGTTCTGCTAGTTGTTATTATTTTTTATTTTTGGCTATTAAACCTGACACTAATATTAAAATATATATATTAGACCCTTGAAGTACAGCTCCAAATGTCATTTTATTTTTGTTTTTTATTTTTTTATTCTTTAACTTTGGAACCTTTTGTTGGGGGTTTTTTTTTTTTTTTGTTAAATGTTGTTTGTATATTTGAGGCCTTTTTTAAATTGCTCAAGCATTTTTTTAGTTATTTTAAAACCTTGTAATTTTTTAAAAGTGTGGGAGGGAGAGCACTTCCATTCAGTTATACATAGCAGTTTCAGAGAGGATGGTTGAGTTAGTGGAGAGAGATCAGTGTGGAGATGGAGGTTATTGTAGAGCTTTTGCCACTGTCCTGGTGAATTTTAAGGAATTTTAAGGAATAAGGGATTGTCGTTTCAAGGCCTCTGGTTGAGTGTAGTGATAACACATTCCACTAGATATATAGATGGCTCTTGTCATTCCCTAAAATATAATAAAAAAATATTTGTGTAATATTCTGGTCGTTGTCTAATTTCATTCTTTGCTAAGATCATTTTAATTATTATTGATTGTTGCTTTTTTTTTTAATCTATTTAGGCTGGATGTTCTTCTTTGGTGATGTTAACATGTAATTCAACATGAACACATACAAAGTACTAAATACCTTTGTGTGAGGAAAAAAAGAACATAACTTGTTGAAAAAAAAAAACAAAGACACATCATGATTCATAAGATGTAACAAATTTTAATACTTTGATTTAAAAACTTTTAATAAGATGCTGTTGGAATTATTAAATACCTCTTTGAGAATCCTTAGAGCTTATTCAATTTACTCATGTTTGGTTTCTCGTCACATCACCAAAAAGAACTATATTCCTACATAGAATAGGAAATGCATTAAAATATTCAGAAAGTCATGATCATGAACAATTAGATTTTTCCTCATAGCCAATTAATTTTATTATATACATCACCACTACATGGGGACCCACCTTTATTCATCTATATTTTAATTTATCATCATCCTTCAATTTTAAGTAGGGAATATACATGCATATGAATTCATTAATTTAGGTAAATGCGAAGATGTTAAATTGACAAATGCACCTAATTAATAGATTTGGAAATTATTTTAAATTCTTATTAAATTTTTTGACTCATTTATTTGTAAATAAATGATTTTATTGTAGTCTATTATGGCTCTTGTCCTTCCATTAAATATAATAAAAAAATAGAAATATATTCTTCTATAGTTTCTTCTAACGATCGAATTTTTTTTTTTTTTTTTGGTAATAAATATGCTGAAAAGTAATCAAAGAGACATTAGGATCCATAAGATGTGTCAGAGCTTCATAATTTTTTTTTTAAAGTACAAATAATTTGTGGTTGAAATTGGACCCACCCAAATTTATTTGGGCCTACGTTTATTCATCTAAACCTTTCTTCTTTTTTTTCTGTTAGCATCATTCATAATTCGTACACAGAATTTGGACTCAGCATTAGACCAGAACTTGGAATCAAACCACCCAAATCTAATCAGATTTTGGTTGTGGATTATTTTGTATCAGACCCAAACTTGGATCTGGTCTCTAAAACCTAAAATAACTTGGACACAAACCCGATGAATACGCCCTAAATCTGGCTTATTGACAACCTTAATTTTGATAATTCTCTTTAGGGATGGCAGCATATTGGTTTTTTTTTTTTGGTTAGGGTAAATTCATATTCGACCCATACACATATACCACCCTAACCCCTCATATCTTGTCCGACCCCACCCATGTGGTTGGTTCAAGTTGGCTATATTTTTTCCATTTATGCTCTTCAACCCATTACGAATTCGGCCCAGGTTAAAAATCTATAAATCCATACCCCCAAAATTTTGATTGCAATCAATTTCATTAGTTGGAGAATAATAATCGTATTTTTTTTATAAGTAAATGGGGTTATGCTTAGATCGCGTTAATATCTTATCATTTTGCTCAAGAATCATGATCAGGGTCAATATTTCTCATAATAAAGTGAGATTGTGGGTATTCATAAAATCACTATAACATTCTAAATGATGGGTTTGGATTCGATGTACATAGATTCATAATTTTTATTAAAAAAAATGAGTTTTTTAAAAGACGCTCATGAGCCATGCCTTCTCAATCCGCATTGGCAAGATGCTAATCAAACCAAAATCTAATCCTACAATATTGGTAAACACATGCATGTGCATGTCAAAAATGTTCATCGTACATGCTAGTGTAAAACAGGACAGAAAGTGGGGCCAGGCTGTTTAGAAATGTCTCCCAATGACCCACCTTTCTATATGTCCAACTGTGCATCCAACTGTACACCTGGAGGATTAAAGGGGATTTGGTACAGGGATTCCTGTGTAAGTGACACGTCCTCTTTAGATTGTACTTTTTTCAATTTGACGGTGGAGATTTATTCTCCTTGTCTACAGCTAATGGGAGGTGTTCCATATCAGTTGTTAAGCGTCCCCTTTCTATCTCTTTCTCTCTCAACAACGGTAGCAGAACCCTCTCCTTCCTCTTCTTCTTCTTCCTCTTTTTCTCTCTATTTTTTTTGTAATTGCCCCTTCCTTTTTTTTCAAAATCTCTCTCACAATCTCTCTTTCTCTACCCCACAGAGACATGGACGGTGTAGCCAAAGCCTGATTCATGCCATGATTCCTTCTATCAGATCTCTAATCATTGCACAATCCAAGCCTAAATTGTTGGATTTTCATATAGTATTTATATATAACTTTGGGTGGCAGCAGTTCCCATTTATCTTTGCTATGCAGGAAGCTTGGATCTTCAATCATGGTTCTCTATTCTCTATCAGTCATTGGAGTCACCCAGAACTAATGACCTAGGCGCCATCCTTTTCAAAAGAAACAAAATAGATGAATTCTATTTTCTGGTTATTTTTAAATGTGGCCAACATCTTTGTTTCTTCATATCTTATTTACGGATGATTTTTTATGCTGGAGGTGCATTCTTTTCTTCCCTATTCATCGTAATGCTTCATTGATGCCTGGATCTATTTCTTAGGTCTTGTTTCAAGAATTAAATATAGCAGAGGCACAAAGATATCTGGATGAAATGAAACATTCTTTAGGATCATCTTCCAAATGAAATGTGAAGAGTGACTTTTCACCTTGGTCTTGTGAAAGTTCTGTCGAATCATTTTCCAGCACCTTGTCCCAAAATAAAGGATCTGTATCGGGTTTTCTCACTTGCTATTCTTCTTATTTACAGTTACAGCATTCATCACCCAGTTTGCTACGGTTCTTTGCTATATTAGATGGATGTATGGATGTACTTAACACTGTTAATGATATGCTGTTGCAGCAGCAGATGGCGGACATTGGAAAAGTTCTCATTCAACTCCTCCAGATGCATAGTTTCCAAAAGTCCCCAAAGTTTCTGTTTTTCGAATCCTTGGTTTTTCATGTTTGAATTTTAATCATTCTCATTCATCCTACTAATCTCCATCTTTCTCTATCTATCTCTATCGATTATAGAAATGGGCAACTCTCTGTATCTATCTATATCGATTACAAAAATCATCAATATCAGAAGAAATTCATCCAAGGTACAGCATTGCAGCAGATCATGAAACAGAATCGAGAGAAATGAAAGAAAAATGAAGTTGTGAGAGAGATACTGACTTGTTGGAGTTGTTGCCCCTGGTGCTGTAATCATCAGTTGGGGAGTATTATCTTTGATCTTTGTTGCATAGCGATACCTATATTTTCAATTATGTCACTGTGCAATTTCTTCATAGTAAGCGAATGAAACGGAAGATTAGAGTTTGTTGGGAGAGAAGGGTCATTCGTCAAGTGTGTTTAAATGATTATTTTGTTCTGAAACCATCATTGTGTAGGTGATTCAAACCATCATTGTTAGAAGATTTTCATATAATCTACAAAAGCAAAAAAGAATCGAAATGAATGAAAGGAAAATGTAGTTTTGAGAGAGATACTGACATGACTTGTATTGTAAACAATGTTTTGAAATGGTGAGTTATCTTTATGTTCTTCTCCAGTCTATCCTTCCTCTTCTCCTTCTCTTTTATTTTTTGTTTTTTCTATTTTCATATTCTGTGTTGTTGTTGATGTAGATCAGAGGGAGGGAGCAGTTTCATTCAGTTAGGCCTAACAGTTACAAAGTGGACAGTAGAGAGAGAGGGTAGTGGAGAGAGAGAGAGTGGTTTGGGCAGTCCGGTTATTGGAGGGCTTGACAGTTGTTTGGAGGAATTTTAAGAAAAAATGATTTGGAGTTTCAAGGCCTCTGGATGAGTGTAGTGTTAGCACATCCTAATAGAGTATAGGATAGGATCGACTTTTTTCCCTCCCATCTCTCCTGATCATGTCTCTATGTAGGGATTCGAACAATTACTCCGGCTCACACACCCATTTCCTAAATAGCTGGGCTATAGTTAGGGACAAGACAGGTAGAATTCGAGTAAGGTTTCACACCTAGATGAGCCTGGCCGGTGGAGTTTGGCTCAGGCTCTAGAATCCCAATTGGCCTATTCGGGTATCCCAATTAAATGTATCGTGGATAGTAGGGTCATAAAAAGGAAGGCCCAGGTTTTCCAAGACCGACCCTTAACATATAAGGACGGGCTCAAGATGAGCTAAAGCCCTAAGAGGGCATACACGATATAGGCCCATACCAAGCCCTTGAGGGGCAGGGCCGGGCCCATAGCCTAAAGAGAAGAAAATCAATTTTTACTTTTCTCTACAATGCCACTAAGAACCGAGTGTAAACGTAACATTAACCATCTCTTTTCCTCGAAACTTGGGACTGCAATGTAATGTAAAACATAACAAGGTGGTGGATGGAAACATTATGATTTAGTAGGGCGACGGCCAGTCATTTCACTATCAAAGAGAAGAATATTTGAATGTATGAGTGAATCTTATCGTTTAACTGATCAATTGTAGACCCTTGATTAGGGGTGTTCATGGGCCAGGTTGGGCCGGGCTAAGGAATACCCAAATCTAGCCCTAGCCTAACTCTGGCCATAAGTGCCTAGCTCAAGCTCAGCCCACCTAAAAAAGATTAATACCGAGACCAGCCCATCTCAAAGTGCTGACGTAGATGAGTTGCCCTTTAATGAAAATAAAAGTCTACTTACATTATCCCTAGTTATAGCTCGGTTGGTTGGAAACCTGTGATTCTTATCATTTAGCCTGCCACAAGAACTAAAACCTAAGGCCCAAAGCAGGTTGAACTCGGGTTAGCCTGGTCTATGAGCACCCCATTGAGATCTCAACAATTAAAAGGAGAAAAATTATTTATCTCATAAGCATGCAATTTCAGGTTGTGGTCCATTGGAGTTCAATCTGAATCTGAAGCTAAATATATATTAAATCCAATTGCTAGAAAGAAATGATCCAATATGAGAATCATGCTCAAAATAAACCCACATATATGCTCAGATAAATTCACATATTGAACAACTACCTATTGCTAAGAACCTAAACAAATAACAGAAGAATCCTGCATGATTATTTACATAAAAATCATTTAAGACTAAAATGAAAATCATATATGAATAATATAAAACAATTAATATAAGAGTCGCATGATTCTTATATGCTCAAATACACCCACATTCATGATCAAATAAACCCACATAAATGATAAAATAAGTTTACAAAAGGAAAATAAGAGGGTTGGGCCGGCCTTAGTATTGTCGAAACCCAACCCTCGAATTGCAAGCTTGCAAAAAAAAAAAAAAAAAAAAAAAAAAAAAAAAAAAAAAATGTTTAAGCCTAGCATCTAGGCTTTTATGAAAAACAAAGGCCCTTATTTTGCAGCTTCTTGAGGGTCATGTTAGGGCTAGGCACCCTCACAGGAGGGCCCGACTAACAACCCTAATGCACAAAACTTATGTTATTCTACTTTTACATGAGTCCATATAACTTTCTCCTAGGAAGGATGCAAGTAGGTTGGATCTGAAGCATAACCATGGTGGGTCGACTCAGAACCAGAATTGTTTGAATAAATCTATTTTTGGTTCCACATTCGGATCCAACATGGAAGTATGTGTTGTGTTTGGATTTGGCATCAACTTAAAAGAAAATTTAGGACATCTAGTTCCACATCCAAATCCAAAATAAGATATATATATATATATATATAAGTGCATTAGTATAATTGGATAAAAAAGCTTCAATCTTTTTTTTTTAAATATACAAGTGGGATGATTAAATTCAAGTAGACTATCAAATATGAATATAACTTGAGTTATTTAGACCCTTAAAACCTATTTATTTATTTATATATATATATACTTTTATGTGTGAATGTAATTGTTCTATATCCGGATCCTCGGATGGAAACATAAAAGGATGTGAATGTTATGGATCTTATATGATTAAGTTTCATAACGATCTTCTTTTAAAAGGCAAAAAGATCGGGGCTTTTCTAATAATTTTCAAAAAAGGAAGCTCCTTCCAGTGGAGGTCCACCTGAATACACGACAACCAATAGAGGCACGACGTTAGAAAGATTTGGTTGTACATGAGAAGAATATGAGTTATCAAACCCTTTGTTGTAAGTCCTTAATATTTAATGGTACACTGATTTATTTTATTTTTTTTTGTTATAAAATCCAACAGTGAATAATGTTTCTAACAATGTGAAGTTCGGTTTATGAGAATTCAAACTAGTTGGTGTGTATAATAGGATTAAATTAATTGATGGTGGGCCCGATGTATGAAAACTAAAGGGGGAATTGAAAAGGTAGATTACATATAGGAAAACTTTCCAATACTATCTGCATCATTCTTATTTGCGGGTCCCACCTAGTTTTTTGGACCACGTAGACCATAATGATCATCTTATGTGCATCGTTCTCAACTATTCTCCTCCACGAACTTCCCTCTTTTGTTCTTATTCCTCATCTCTTCTCCTCTACAAGTTTTCTGTTTTCTCCTTCATCTCCTTCTTTCTTTTTTCATCTTTAACCCCTGCTCTTCTCCATCAATGGCAAGCACCGGCCACCATATGGTGACCTCGAGTTACTTCTCGTCCCTCCCTCTTTGCCTTTCTTCCCTCATTTCCTCTTCCTATTCCCTGTTTCGCCCTCAAACATGGCCAACCCCAACTAATTGTTAGGGGACTTTCTCACCCAATATATTTAGCAAGTACCCCACCTGATATTCCCCGCCCTTAATATTTACCGCTCTCAGTTAAGCAGGGATATTCCTGCCCAACATAATCAAAACACTCAGTTGGGCGAGTATTTTGATTCTAATGAGTAGGGATATCCCTACCCACTTTTGAACAACTGAATAGGGATATTCCCACTCAACGAAAATGCGGGAAAAAGGAAAAAAAATTGGCAGGAGGACCTATATGGTCTATATTAAGGCCTTTTTGGTCTTCAACAAGTCTAAGGGAATTTTTTCAGTAAAAATCCTCGTCATTATTATCATATCAACTATCAAAGCCTTATTGTGAATTTTACTTTTTTCACTCATCCCATTTTACAATTATAATATACCCACTCACCCTCACACACGCATGAAGCACAAACAAAGGGGTAAGCCCAAGCTTAGATGACAATGGGCTGCAAAACAAAGATCGGGTACCCATTGTGTTAAATTGGTAGGCTCAAGCCAAGGCTTAAAAATACCATTAGGTATATCCCAAACCGATCAAGACATAAACAAACAAGCCCAGTCTGGTGCTCAAATGGGCCAGCTTCACTTTGACCCTTTTGCCTCGATGTTACTTGCTTAAGTCATCCAATTTATCTGATCAATAGTATCTCCTATTGAAACAAAGACAAATGACACATACATTTTCCTTGGGCCTATTTGTTTGCAGAGAATACATAGAAATCCAATTGTGTGTGTGTGTGTGTGTGTGTGTGTGTGTGGGGTGGGGGGGGGGGGGGGGGGGGGGGGGGGGGGGGTAAAGCCATTTTAAACAATGGCCCCCAAAAGAAAATCCTTTTTTCACAATGTTCCCCGCCCCCGTTACCCAATGCCTTTATTCCGATTCCACCCCTGATTTTCATTAATTGATTAATTATTTTATGCTTTATTCATGTAATGAATGGAATTTAATTCTATAATTACACATAACTAATAGAAAATGACATAATGGTTCATGAGATGAACCGGAGCCCAAATGTATATTAAATGTGATCCATGTGTGTGCATAAGAGTCAGATGCGCGAGACATGTATCGCAGCTCTTATACTTGAAGTATTTTCACAACCAGCGGTAAGAGTGGGCATCTCATCTAAAAAGGTAATAGCACCACAGTCACTATGAGATAGTGTGGTTTGGCTCAACCATTAGAGTGTAATACTCTGGATTGTTGTGCTAGTACATTGGATGTACTGAAGGACCACGAATAGCACCTTATGCAAAAATTTATCTCTAATTAAGGAATGCCCTCATAATTTCCAAACAATGGGTTGAGATTAATGAACTCAAGTTTCAGCTATACATTTACTTTGAGTCGCTAATAAGGGAGGCTAACTATAGGTCAACACTCAGTTTCTTGAGTAGATGGTAGTGGGACTGTAGGAATATATATTCTCAAGATGGAATCTTTCCTCTAAGTGAGTAATATCCCCTTGTGCTTATAGAATTTGTCATTGGTAAGTGTGCACTTGTCTTGATTAAGAGTTAATCAGATGGTACTGATGATTATTGTGATTAATTGGTTCACAAGGATAATAAGAGGTGGATCCAATTTGGTTGGGTTGTAGTGCCCCAAGATTCGGGCACCATGAATCCTGGGACGTTAGGGCAAAGTACCAAAAGAGAATTAGAATATCCAATAAAATAGGCAAATGTGAATCTCATATGAGCAAGTAAATGGGCAAAGCCCTACAATTTAGTTTCACTTAAAGGATTACAAAGGCGCTTTCCAAAATTAAACTAAGTAAAATCCTAGGCCAACATGGCCATCTACAGATAAAGGAAGGGACATAGCAAACTCTAAGTGATAGAGACCTCTCTATTTACCAATTGCATCATTCTCATCCCTACGGCGACGGATGGCCGCCAAGCAACAACCCAACAAGGAGAGGGGAAAGGTACCTGAAAGCACCAAGGTTTGGGTCAGGCTCATGGAGCCAGGCAAATAGGCATGTTTAGGGATTAGGTATGGCCTTGCTCCCTAGGCCATACCCGATCCCTAAACATGCCTATTGGCCTGGCTCCATGAGCCTGACCCAGGTGTACCTACATAAATAGTACCTTAATAATAAAGATGAGATATCAGAGTGCAACGAAAAATGGTATGAAGTCTAGTGTATGAACAATAAACGAGATAGGAATAACATAATATAACAGATGTCTGATACAGCATGACATTAAATAAAAGAAGCCATCATCATCAATATCATTTCATAAGTACGGTTAAAAGACATCTACAATGTACACAGCCTAAGGGTATCATCATCAGTTGATCAGTTATATCATAAACAAGCACATAAGTATTACCAGCAATAAAGATAACCTGGGGATAGTCCTACCATGTCCATATCCAATTACCTCGATCCAACAGTATCGATGTTTGCAGCTAAAAGCACTATACAATAATATTCACAATATCATGATAATCATTCCATTTCGTATACACCCATTGAAGCTCATAATTGTATATCTGCAGTTGAAGTTCAAAGAATGTGAGTAGTCGGGGCCAATCCATTGTTGTCGTTCCATCAACCATCGATGGACTTCAACCTTGGAGGTCATAGCCACCCATCGTTGTCGTACCATCGAATAGGATCTTACACTTGTATATTGTCACGACCCTGGATTGAGACCCTGGACCTGGGCCTACAACGTATGTGTAAGAGAGTGAGTTCCCACAAGTTCTCGTGGTGAGGATCCCCAAAACAAACTAGGGACGGACTCACATGATCAATGTTTATGTGGAAGCGTGTAGCAATCACGTCTAAACAAACATATTGTATCACATCAAACTCAAGATGCATGGATTCGAAGGGCGAATATAACATAGCAAGCCCCAAGTTTATTCAAGTTTCAAAGTTAACTAAAATGTGTTAAATTAAGTTTACAACCCAAAATATAAGAGGCCAACAAAGGCCAATATATCTCAAAAGAACTAAAACATGAAATCCAAGTAAAGTGCATCGCAACTCAAGATCCCACCCGATGTCTAGATGACATTATCGGGTTGCCACTCGCGAGCTGGGGGTGGCTCAACAGCCTCCTCCTGGCGCTCCTTCTCAAGAGCACGGGCGCCTGCAGCAGAGCACCAAAGCAAATGGATTAGACACGATGGTCTGGCAGAAGATCAATTTAGGCATGAATGTTGATGGACCCGGCTTTTTTTCTCTACCTCCGCCTAGGGCTGCCGGGGGCCAGCAGAAGGAGAAAAGCGAGCATCAACCTTTTTGTATGGGTATGCCAGATTTTCTATCCTACTTGGAATTTGGGAATGGTGATCCGAAGATTCACCTTCACAAGTAGAAAAGAAAATCAACTTTTTTCTAACTTTCCATTCCACATATTTTTAAGAAAAGAGATAAGGTTTTCAGAATGTCGTAAAAGACAATTTTTCATTTGTTTGCCGTGATAGGCGGTTTTATGCCGTAGAAAGCGATTTTTCCGTGAAAGTCGATTTTTGTCGTGAAAGGTGATTTACAAATCTCATCAATATGAAAGACACGAATTGTGATTTTTGTCTCTTTAGAAAATACAAAATACAATAGAAAAGTAAGAAAATGAATAAAACTTCTCAGGAGATTGTGAGGACTCGTTCAGATCGACGATCGCAAGTTATGTATGGACTTTGCTATCGTCCTTCAGATGAGAACATATGATGCTTTGATTCTTTTGGCTTGGCATGGACCTCAGATTTTTAGAGGATAAAGACCAAGAGGATGTCTTATATCTAATAAAAAACCGAGTAGACGGGCTGAAAAGCCGCTTCTACGCCAAGTTGGATAGAAGGAGAGGAGACCATGGGAGGTGGCCCCCAAGGGACTTCGATCACCTTGTGGTGTTTCTACAGCAGAGTTTCTTCAAAGTAGTAGAGCTTCTTTGTGTAGAGATTTCTCCGGGAATTCTCGGGATTTTTCTTGGATTTTTCTGGATAATTTCGGACAGTTTTGGACCCGTTCTTTTTGGAATGACCCTCCTTTTATAGACTTTTGGTAGCCATTAGGTGGGTTTATGAGCATTGATTATATTAATGCTCCATGATGAGAGGAGTTACAAGTTTTTATTTCATGATTTTGTAACTCCTTTTTCTTGGCTTCTGATTGGCTGATGGATAATGATGAGCATTTAATCGCCTTTAAACTCCATGATGATGGGAGTTACAAGATTTATTGCCATGATTATTTGGACTTGTAACTCCTTTTTCCTTGAATCTGATTGGGCCGTCCAAAATAATGAGTTAATGATCGCATTAACTTGTCATGAAACGGATCATTAAACTTCATTAATTGGCTGCCTGGGCGCTCGAAGAGTCGCGGGCCATACCGCGTCTTTCAGAATTCTTCTTGCAATGATCGCCGATGGATCCACATGTTATTTGATGTCGGATGGCGACGCAACTTCAGACATTGGCTGTTATCAATGGGCCGGCAACATCTGTCCAGTCAATTTCCCGATCGGTCAGACAGAAAGTGTGCTTTCTTCGTCGACCGGTTGGCGATTGCAAAGTGTCGATGATGATCCAATGATTTCGGCGGCGGATCCATGGTGTTGACGAAGATCAACAGATTTCATGCTCCAAAAATCAGATTTTGGAAAAATCACAGGGGCCAAACAACTCCAAACGCGAAAAATACCCGAAAAAATGGGTTTTTGGGCGAAATCCGGCGACCCAGATTTCCATGGTCGCCACCCACGGTCGCCGGCAACCATGGGCCAAAGTCGCCGGTGACCATCGGACTTTTTGTCCCTTTTTGGTCTCTGTTTTTCGGATTTTTGATTTTTTTCTTCTGTATTTTTCTTGATATCTTCCCTCATGTATTTGGCCTGACTTTCTTAAAGAAAACTCGACAAGAAGTTGTGTAAATCAGATCACAGAGTTTCCTATTTTCTAGAAAAGCTGAAGACTTTGTCGCCGATTTATTGTCAGAAGCCAAACCAGGTCAAACGATGTCGGAATGACCTGAAATTTGACGTGGAGCCTCCTAAGCAGTAGATAGGACCAACCATGGGCTTTTGTTTGATTTTTGAAGCCGTTTGGGGTCCTGTCGCTGCTAGACTTGATTTCGCAGCAAGGAAGATGTTGAGCTTTGATATACGGTCAACCGATGTCCGATTGACCTGAAATTTGATAGGGAGCCTCTTAGAGTCATTTTGAGACAATCCATTAGCTTTGATTTGGAAGCCATGGTCCCGGGGAGCTTCGCCGCAGGGAGGCCTGATTTTGCTTCCGAGCGTCAAAGTTGGGTCAAACGTCATCGGAATGACCAGAAATTTGACGTGTAACCCTTTGGAAGCATGTAGAAGCTACCAATTTACTTTGTTTGATGAGTGATAGCCTCAGTGGTTCTCGCCGCCGAGAGGTTTGATTTTGCTGCTTGATGGTTGATGGAGGGTCAAACGTTGTCGGTTTGACTTGAAACTTGACATGGAGCCTTTTGGAGGTATTTTGAGACCATCCATAGGCTCTAATCAAAGACTTAATGTCTCTGACATTGTCGCCAACGGGAGAGCTAACATCGCTGCGGCTGTTTCCTTTTTGGGCTAAACCATGTCAGAATGGCCCAGAATTTGATGTTGAGCCTCTTAGTGGCATTTTGAGGCCAGCTGTGTGCTCTATTTTTTGTGTCAAGGTCTCTAGATTCACTGTCGCCGAGAGCTTTTGCTCAGCTGCTGAAGGAGGAAGTTAGGCAAAATAGTGTTGAAATGGCCCGAAACTTCATGTGTACCCTTTTCTTGGCTATTTTAAAGGATCTTGCAGTTTTTGTTTGATTATGACAAGATCTGATGCTTGAAGTTGCATTTGTCTATTTGTAGTAGGATGCGGCTTCATGTAGCTTTTGATGTTGAAGAGGCAAAGTGACTTTTTTGGTGTCAACAAATGCCGCCTCGAGGATAGCGACTATAGCTTTTGTAGTCGGTGTGCCTCGACGAAAACTTTGAAGGAAAGCATCTGACTTGACCAATAGTCTCTGAGCATTTTTTTTCTTTTGATAGAGTAGCCTTTTGAGTTTCCAAAGGGATTTTATGGCAGTGAGAGAGATCACGTACCATCTCAAGGAAAAGTTTTGAAAATGACATTTGGATTTGATTTTGGGTTTTGGATTTTTCTTTTTGACCTTGTGAACCTAAAGCTTCATGTGGCACATTAGGAGGTCAAGAAGGGTTTTTTTTATTTTTGACCTTGTGACCTAACAAGCTGTATGTGGCAAGCTAGGGGGTCAGGTTTTGAATTTTGGTTTTGACCTTGTGACCTAACAAGCTGTATGTGACAAGTTAGGGGGTCAGGATTTGGTTTTTGGTTTTGGCCTTGTGACCTAACAAGATATATGTGGCAAGTTAGGGGACCATGATTTTGTTTTTGGTCACTCTTTAGGACAATTTTGGGTCCATCCGAGTGGTTTGGTTTTTGTGGAATGTCAATTTCAAAATTTTGACTTAATTTGGTTCATGAGGTTGGATGGTTTGGGTTTTTGGAAACTCATGAGGCTTGGATTTTTTTGTATAATCCAATCGACTCAAAAAAGGCATGGAACCATTTTTGTATGCTCTTGGTAAGAGGAATTTTGATTAAAAGCCACTTTTAGTGCCTAGGTGGTCAAACCTGGCTCATGTGGGCTGACCCATAGGATCTTAAGCTTTTAAAGATGACTTAAACCTCATGTGGTGTCATTTTTTTAGGAAATATCTCAAATTATCTCCTTTGGGTAGAGAATATCTAAGAATATCCTTACTTGGAGAGAATCTCTCAAGTTTCCTTGATTTTGGGAGAGAATATCTCAAAGTATCTTTCTTTGGGAGAAAGTCTCTTAAAGAATCTTTCTTTTGGGAAGGTTGCTAATTTGTAGCACTTACCTCCTTGGTATTCTCCATGTTTCCTCTTTTGGTTTACTCTCTTCTATAAAAGCTAGGGAGGTTGGATCTCTTGCTCTTATTGCTTTCTTTTTGAAAAATCCTTCAAGAGTGCTCCCAGATCAAGAACCCTTCTCCTTTAAGGATCTTCAAGTTCCCCTTCTTCTTCCTCCATGGCTTCAAGTAAGTTTTCTTCCTTCACAAGAAATTCCTTGTAGAAGTAGGAAAAACTTTCTTTTCTTTTCTTTTTTTCTTTCTTTTTCCACGTGTTTTCTTCTTTCTCTGTTTTTTTTGTCACACATGCTTCTTTTTTTTTTTCTTTTCCTTTTTTTCTCATGGTTTTTTTCTTCTTCTTTTTTTTTGTTAATGCTTTTTTTTTGCACGTTCTTTTTTTCACGTGTTTTTTTTGTTGTTTTTTTTCTTCTTGGCTGAATGGACAGGTCCATACTTCCACGTGGCAGTGGGCCAGCCAATTTTTTTTTTTTTTTAAGGTTGTTTCTTTCTTTTTTTTTTCTTTCCCGCTTTCTGCTCAGCATGATAATGAGGTTTATGCAATCCAAGATGTTCTTGCATTTTTTTTTTTGTTTGATGCATCAAGATAAAAGACTAGAGTTTCTAGGTCAAGTCAGCATGAATTTTGACTGGACAATGTTTGATTGATTTGACCAAGTTGGGTTAGAATTGGTCAAATTTTAGTCAAGGGTTTCCTAGCGTCTAATGCATGACAATTTTCATTTTATGCATGATTTTTGGTAAATTGAATTGGAAAAATGATGATGATGCACACCTGAAATTTTTTTGCAAGTCTTGGGACTTGGAGCTTGCAGCAATGTTGAGCCCTTTCTTAGTCTTGCAAGAGTTTTGAGGAGCTTTGTAAGTTTTGGAGTCTGGAGCTCGCAGCAATGTTAAGCCTTTTTCCAATTTTGCGGAGATTTGAGAAGACTGGCTTGATCTCGCAGCATGTTTGAGTTCGAGCCTTCTTTGAGAATCCTCCATTGATTATGAGCTCACAGCAATGTTGAGCTCATCTTTAAGCTTCCTATCGTTGTCGGGGTGTTTCCTTTTTCTTCGGAATTGCCCCAAAACTATGCCAAAATTTTGCTAGAATTCTTTTTAGCAAGATTCTGTCATTTTGATGATTGATTTTTTCTTTTCCATCATTTGCAGGTAGTTCCTCCAGAACGAACAAGGGAAAGGGACCTGTTACTAATGTACCTTGTTGTCAAACCCCAACCCAAGATTTAGCACGATTAGTGCCTAGTAATTGCGTGCTTAGTTTGAATGTGGGATTAGTGTTCGTGGGTTAGAATTGGTTCGATTTAGCTCTAGAATTAGCTTTGGGGAATTCTGAGAGCGTTCTATGCTATTCAATCACACTCAGGGGTGCCTTGAATGTACGTGTAAGCTTGGGAGGAAATTCTAGATTTCTCGATTTTATTGTGAATTTGATTTATTTTGAATGGTTTTATTTTATTGTTCAACTTTTGTTTTCAGCGTGTCTGTGTTTGAGGCCCAGAAACCCAAGTTTTGGCTCAAAAGGGTAAAACAGTCATTTCACACCAAATATGGACCTAAATTTCGAAATCTCAAAACTATGCCAAATTTATACTCTTTGAAAACTAAACTTTTTGACGATCATTTTTGTCTTTTTCGTCATTTCCATCCAGGGCCCGCAAATCGATGTTTTAATCGTCGCAAGTTTTGAGTATAGTGGGGCCCACACATACACTTGACTCAAGTCCCTCTTCTTCCCCATTCCCACTCACGTTCCAGCCCATTTCTGCAACTTTCTTCAACCCAACTAAGAGGAGCTCCTTCATCTTCTCTCCTTTCCCTCTTGCATGTCTAGGCTAGAGACCTCTAAAGTGAAATCTGAGACCATCTCCTTCTTCCTTTCAGCTCAAGGATCTCATTTCTATCATTTTCTTGAAGAACCCAGCTGGATAGCCCTTCCATCTTCTCCATTGCTTCTTGTTTGACTAGCTAAAGGTAAGGGTTTCCCTCCTAGTTGTTAGTAGAGTCTTTTGAGCTCCTTAGGACACTATTTTTCACACATGTAACACCCATTTTGAAATGGGTCTTTGTTTTCACCATTTGAGTGGATTTTGAGGTTCTTGTCATGGGGTTCTTGTAGAAATTCGTGGCTCAGCTGTGGGGTAGGATTGTGAGAAGTTTTTGGCTTACCATTGTCAAGACAAGTGATCAATCTAGTTTTCTTTTGATGCATGCTATGGTTTTACATCTCTAGCTACAAATGGGTTGTTCTTCTTGTTTTAGTATTGAAAGGAATTGATTTTCTCATGGTGAATGTTTTGAAATGTTACTTGAGTTTGAAATGCATATGTTGTTTGATTTATCTTGAAGCATTGCCATTCAATTAAGTTATGTGTGTTGTTCAAAGGACTTTTTTTTTGGATGGATGAAAGATGAGAAGAGTTTGAAGGTTGAATTGTTGAAGGAGTTTTGATTGATTGAATGGGAGGTTGGAATGTTCAAAATGTCATGAGAAGTATTGTAAATGTTGTAACTTTTGTAAAGGATTGCTAGGGAGAAGGAGCCAGAAATGTTCAAGAAAAATATAGTTTTCTGCACTGCACGGATTCAGGCTGGAACTTGTTCGCTCGAATGAAACTCGGTGTCGCTCTAGCGAGCAAGCTTCTGACTGCGAGGGACGCTCCCAGAAACTTGTCCGCTCGAGCGAGCAATGGGTTAGCTCGAGCGAAAAAGTCTCTGGTTGCGGTCGCTCGAGCGAACTCTCTGGAGGCTCGAGCGAATGAAGTTCTGGATGTGTTCGCTCGAGCAGACTGATCATCGCTCGAGCAGACCTGATGCTGTCTGATTTTTTTGAATTTGAAAGAGAAAGATGATTTTTGAGGGAATTTCTAGGAGGATGGAAAAAACCTGATCATGTCAAGTGTCTTCCACTTAATATTGTGCCTTTAGGACTTAAAATATCCTACAACTTCTGAACACCAAAGCATTTTCCTAAGCCGGATATTTGGGTTCCTCAAATACACAATGATTAACAAAGGTACTTACCATGGGCTTGATTGAAATGTTTGAAAGTCTCGGTTTTGACATCAAAAGTATTATTTCAAATTTTGTCTTGTTTTGCAAGTTTAGTTTCATTTCGAATTACTTCAAGAATGTGATATGGGAATCACTCCTTCAATTCAGAATAATATAGCACATGCTATTCTTGCAAGTTTAACCTCATGTTGCTTTGATTAGTGTTTTCCCCTAATCATGATGAGTTTCGTATAAGTATTGATATGTTTTCGTGAATTCATGGTCTTTGCTTAATACCACTGAGCCTAGACTGCCCCTTCAGTCTGATCCACTGTCTGGGGGTCCTTAAACATGTGTACTATCTGTAGATTAGTTGTGTATTATATTACACATCGTGCATGCTCCGGTTCCGCGGCCGGCCTCCCTATCTACCTTGTGAGACGTGGGATCGTGTTTTGCGTGTCTTGCTTGCTCCTGTCACCACATGTGACCGAGAAAGGATGGGCTCATTGTGGATTTACGAATCATGATGTATTTCTTGAAATTGTGCTAGCTTTGCCTTGCCTATTATTAAATTTCATTTTTTGCATATTGATTAAGTTTGCTTCGAATTTATTAAATCGTTTTAAGCTTTGTTTACTTCAGACTGCAAACAATTTTACATATATGAATCTAAATTGATCACCTGCCAAACCGTTGTGTTTGCTCCCGTTGTTTTGGTGTTTAGATGCAGGCGTCGTTGCCGTTGAGGAGGAGCGCCCGAAGGAGGCTTTCGAGCCACCCCCAGCCCGTGAGTGACAACCCGACGACGTCCTTTAGACGTCAGGCAGGGTCCTGAGTTGCGAATCACTTGGATGGGATTTGTTTTGTTATTTTGGAATTGTAAAGTCTTTGTTGGCTCTTTTGTTTTTGGGAATTGTAATCTTGAATTTAATACACCTTTGTAGTCTTGAAACTTGAACTAATCATACAAATGCTATGTTATGTACCCCTTTCTGAATAATTGCCTTGATGATGATTTAACTCATGTAAGTGGATGTTATGTCCCATGTATTGTATAGATAAGATTACTTGTACGCTTCAGCAAACCACCGTTCATGTGAGATAAATTCCAAGTTTGTTGTGGGAATCCTCACTGCTGAAACCTATGGGTTAATCATAGTTTATTGGAAACACAAACACCTCAGTCGTGGACCCGGATCGGGGACCTCGGTCCGAGGTCGCGACACTCATCGGTCTGTCAGATCCTCCAATGCGGCCATACAGCAGGCCTGGGAGAAGGTCCAGTATGTGGAGAGGAACTTGGAAGAATGTGACTGGCTCAACCGAGATGAGATGAGGCAACGATTGATCACCTTCAAGGACGAGGAGTTCTACAGGATTGTGGTAAGCAATCGTCCTTAGGTTACGGACGATTAGAGCATTGTGCCCAAGCCTACCTTTTCTTTGGTGATGCAATCCCTGACGATTCAACATACCAAAGGAGATGTTTTTAGTTCTCTTACACAGTTGATGATGAGGAGAGAACTGTTTTTAGCCAGTCGACCTTCGATTGCACTATCTGATCATGAGCCTTTCCCCCACATGCCCTAAGAGGGAAGATCCTCCAAGCTGGGTGAAAATGACCAATGTAATCAAGACCGGGGTTTTAGCGACCCTTCCAGTTGTGTAGAGAAGTTGCCTGTCCATATGGACATGTTGATGCTGGCTAGTGGCTACCAAGGTTCAGATCATCCGTCGGTCAATTTAAGACCGATGGGCTTTGGCATTTTCAAAAGTGATGGCAGTAATTGGGTGAAGCCTTTTCGACTTCGTGGCCGTTTCAGTGCTGACTCAAGCTGGGAGTCATGGACTGATCACATCTTGTAGGTCGGCAGGGCCATTCTGAAGGAGGCTGTGATCTTTGATGCGGTCCGCGCTTTTCTGCAAATCGTGGTTTTCTCCGATGAAGCCTTCATGGCCATGTTGGAGTCTTTCCTTCCACATACCAACACCTTCATTGTTACGAATGGTGAGATTGGTTTTTCTTTGAAGGAACTTATCAGATCCCAACCCATTTAGCTCGATCAGTGTTAATCAAACGAGTGTTTAGTTTAAGAGAGTTTAGTAATCGTTGGGTTAGAATGACTTGTGTTACTCTTAGTATTGTTTGGGAAATTTGATTGAGTCAGACACGCTCAGAGACGCCCTGAGTGCACGTGTTAGCATGGGAGAGTGATTCTAGATTTCTGCTTTGATTGTGATTTTTTGATTTATTTTGAATGGTTTTATCATTTGTTATAACTTTTGTATTTTGTCCGTCCGCATTTGAAACCCAGAAACCTGTGTTTTGGCCAAAAAGGGGTAGAACTGTCCTTTCAACCCAAATCTGGACACGATTTTCGATATCTCATAAATATGTCAAAAATATACTTTTTGGAAGCTAGATTTTTCGATGATTGTTTTATCCTTCTTCGTCGATCTCAACCGGAGCCCGCAAGACCATGTTTTAGGCTTTTGAAGTTCCAGACCTTTGGGACCCACACCCACCCCAATCCAAATATCTCCTTTTCTCTCTTTCACTTTCATTCTTGCTGCACACGCCCGTGAAGCTCACGTCCATAGCAGTTTGGGA
Organism: Persea americana; assembly: GCA_029852735.1. Taxonomy (NCBI): domain Eukaryota; kingdom Viridiplantae; phylum Streptophyta; class Magnoliopsida; order Laurales; family Lauraceae; genus Persea; species Persea americana. The sequence continues at coordinate 60,000,476 of CM056810.1, forward strand.
GCTTCTTCTTCTTCTCTCCATTTTCTCCTCCTTGCATGACAATCTTTGGAGCTTAGATTGAAGATTGTTTCCCATCATCTTTTTCCTCTCTTCTCAAGCTTTTCCTTGGACCCATTTGTCGGGTGTTTAGGGCTAGACAACTTTATCTTCTTCCTCCTTTCTTCTTGTTTGGACTTTTCTTGGTAAGAGCTTCAACCCACCTCTTTAATGGAGTCTTTTTAACTCCCAAAGATCTTGTTTTTCATGATTGTAAGCCTATTTTTGAAATGGGATCCTCGTTTTCACAATGTAAGGGTTTTGAGGTTGTTTTTGGGGCATTTGTAGATCTTGGCTCTTCTCTTGGGTGGGATCTTTCATGAAGGTTGGATTTGCATTTATTGGTCAAGGCAAGTGATCTCTTTGACTCTTCTTGTACTTGTTTTGAAATGTATATCATTTGACCTCAATAATGTGATTTTTCTAGGTTGTTTGGTGATTTTAGTAAATGTGGTTATTTGTGTTAGAAATCCACATTCAAGTTTGCATACATATAATGTAATATGGTTTAAATGTTTTCTTTCAGCTCTAGTCTCGTTTTGATGAGAATCTGACTTGTTTTGATGAAAAAATGGCCTAAATTTGATCTGCTGTATTGATTCCCGCAACTGGCAATCACCTTGGTGGCTAGCCGACTAGTGACCGGCGGCTAGCCTACCCAGTTCGGTTAGAAACACAGAATGCTCATTTCGAGCTGGAAAGTCCTGGCAGCTAGCCAAAATTTGACTATGGCCAACTGACAAGTGACCGCAAGGTCACTGAGATTCACGGTTAGAAATGCAGAATGCTGCAAGTTGACTGGGACCAGCAGTCAGCTGGCGGCTAGCCGCAATGTACCTCCACGGCTAGCTGACAGGTGACCGACTAGTTTCGGTCACATTTACAGAGACAACAAATTTCCTGTCTGGGACCCGCGGTCAGCTGACGATCAGCTGGCAGCTAACCGCTATTCATCTTGGCGGCTAGCCGACTGGTAATCACGAGCCAACCAAATTTCCAGAATTGTCTATTTTACAGAATTCCCTTGGGGAATGAAAACCAGAATATGTTTAAGGGCTTTTTGCTTGACATTATGCATTTGGAACTCAAAATGTTCTTTAGCTTCGGGAGCACCAATCCGTCTTATTCCGATATTTGGGTTTTCAAGTACACAAGGGTCAAATAAAGGTCCTTAATATATTTACTTGATAAGTTTGCTTCTGGACCTCAGTTTTGACACGATACATGTCGTTTTGCACATGTTTCGAGTTACAAGTCTCAGCCATGTTTTGATCTATTTCAAGTACTAGTGAGGGAATCACTTTTAAGCTTTGTTTTTGCTATAGCTTATGCTATTCTTGATAAGTCTTGCTTGCCTTATTTTGATAAGTGATTTTCCCCTGTTTTCAACCTATCTTGTATATGTTTTGTCTGGATTTGTGCATTCATGATATTTGATGAACACCACTGAGCTACTGTCCGGGGTCCTTAAACTTGTGGACTATCTGCAGATTAGTCGTGTATTTTATTATACATCTTGCTTGTTCTGGTTTCGTGGCTGGCCTCCCTGTTTACCTTGTGTGACGTGGGATCGTGTTTTGCGTGCCGTGCTTGTCGTGTCGTGCTTACTCTTGTCATCTTGTGTGCTAGAGGAAGGATGGGCTTAACGTGGGTTGTCTATTCATGATATATAAGTATTCATGCTTGTTTTGCTTATTTGAAATGCATCTTAGCACTGTTTTGGTTTAAATTCAATAAATTGCTCTTAGCAACGCTTTTCCAACTTTTACCACTTTATGTCCTTGTCTAAATTGATTTCTTGCCAAACCGTCGTGTTTGACCCTTGTATTTTGGTGCTCAGGTGCAGGCGGCGCTGCTTTTGAGGAGGAGAGCTTGGAGGAGGCTGTTGAGCCACCCCTAGCTCGTGAGTGGCAACCTGATGACGTCATCAAGATGTTACACGGGATCGCGACGCGTAACCTTTGGGCTAGGGTTATCCATTTTGATTCTTTTGTTGGGAATGTATTAGCCTTTGTTGGCCTCTTACTTTGGGATGTTTCTTAACTAACATACTTTTGTTAACTTGAAGTTAAATGTAATTGAGCCTATGTCCAGTTTATGTTACTTTCTCTGAATCTCATGTCTTGATGATTTTTTATTTATGCAAGTGTGATTATTTTTATCACATGTGTTCGTATTGACGTGATTTGCTACACGTTTTCGCAAAACCATTGATCGTGTGAGTTTAGTCTCGTGTCCTTAGGATCCTCACCGCAGAAACCTGTGGGATGTCATAGATGATGGCATGCCATTCTCTCTTAGGCACGTCAACTATCGCGGGGCCCAGGTCTTGGTCCGGGGTCGCGACAGAGCTGAGCGCCATCACCGGGCTGCCCATCCTCAGCAAACTCTATGAAGAGTTCATGCCCATTGACAGCGTCCTTGAGGAGCAGTCTGAGGAGTTCAGGCTTTTATATTTTCAGCTCATCGCCTTCTAAGATTTTTTTAAGGAGAAACAGGGCTCGAAAGTTAGGTGCAGCAGTTGGAAGAGTTTTAGTTCTTCATCTCCCAACTTCTTTAATGGAGAGATTTCCGACAGCATGACCTGGGAAGCCAGAGCTAAGAATTCGGGTTTGAAGAAGACTTTCGTCATGCAGGGAGACTTGAAGAGTTTCTTCAAGAGTACAAATGCCAATTGTTCTGACACTGCATTGCGAAGGGATCTCGCTATTTACCTCACTTACTAGCTGGGTGAGGCTATTTTTGCTGGAGGAGATGGAATGCACATCAGGCCGCACTGCATTTTTCTGGGTTGTCAGATGGCGTTTGGAGAGCGGCTTGCTTCGGTGCCTGCTCTTTTCTCCTATCTGTGCACTGAGCTGCAGGCTGTTGCTTTCCTAGTTTGGCTTGGGCTTCCCATGAATAGTGAATTTTCAGCCCACATATTTTATTCGTGGTATGTATACCATTATCCTGGTTTCCACCGATTGGGTGCTGCACAGGATGATGACCCTTTTATGATTCGATTGGCTAGAGGGACAGCCATTTTCGAATCTCTTTTGTCTGCCCGTTTGAGGATCCGACGGTTCAGGGACGTCGAGATTGGGCAATCTTCGGTAAAGCTTTCTCCAGATTTGCGGATGAAGGCTTTTGATTTTGGTGTCTCCCGTAATTTGACCAGGGCAGGGTCGGGAAGACACAATTCTTTGACCAATGCAGGGAAGGTGTGGTTTTTCAACATACGTGTTGGCACGATGGTGTACTGTAGACATCTTTTGTCGACATCCAACCATATGTCCCTTCGCGTTTTGCACTACAGTTGGGCTTCTGTCAAGGCATTGTTGGAGCGCCTTCGAGCATGGTGAAGCGTTTTGGAGGTTTACAGGATGGGAGGAATGCATGGGTTTTTTTATAGTGCAGAGGACACTACTGCCATGATTTCCTATCCCGAGTTGCCTACTTTCCAGACTGTTGGCTTAACGAAGTGGTTTGTGGAGAGTTTTTTGGTGTACCGAGGCTTTCCAAGAAGGAGCTCGATGTCATGCGGTCTCCTAGGAAGGGTCTTGGCAGATCAGATGGCGTCCGACGAGATGAAGTTTTGGCTTTCCTATCTGGAGAGAAGCATATAATAGGCTTTCTCGGTGAACAGGACGTCATCAGATTGGGAGCCGTGTGAGAAGTACCTGGTGAGGTCTTGAAACAACTGGAGGAGGTGGAAGCCGAGATCGACGCTTGGATGCAAGCGGAACGAGTGAAGGCTTCCATGTAGTCTACTGGGAAAAGCAGACCATCCAGTGAGGACTCTAGCGAGAGGCCTGACTTTGATAGTGGGGCAGATACTTCAGGTAGACCGACCTATAGAAGCAAGAGGAAGAGACGGCAACACCGTAATAAGAAACGGCATGAAGACTCTCCCGACCTAGAAGTCCCTCTTACCATTGCTGAGGAGGTGTCAAGGGATGCTGATGATCCTCCTGAAAAGAGGAGCCGAGAAGAAAAAACCACCGATGATGGTCTGCTTTTTCCTTTTCTCTTTCCGTTTCTTTTCTTTTATGAGAGATTTTTGTTTTGATCTGCTGCTTTCTTTCTTTTTAGCAGAAGATGATGACTTGGTGATGCTCGAGGTTCCTGCTGATAAGGTGGTGACGGATCCGATTATGGCATCTGAGGAAAAGCCAAGGGACTCTGAAATGGACCCAGAATCTCCACCTGGCATGATTTCTTTGCTTTTTCACCTTTCTATTTTTCTTTGCCGCCATCTACTAACATATATTTTGTCTTTTTTTTTTTGCTAGCTGACTTACCAGAGGATTCTGACGACTTTGAGCCATCCATGGATGCAGCTTTTGACGATGCTTCGGATGAGCTCATGGAGGCAGCAAAGAGTTCTTCGCCGATCGTCAAAGAGGGTACTTTGTAGTAATAATCTTGATGATAATTACTTTTCAACAGGATCATATTCATACCTTTTTGTGTTTTTTTTTTGGCAGGTTGTGAGGTGACCGGAGAGATCCCATCATTTTCTTCAGAACTTGAGCAAAGGGTGTCAGAGGTTGCTCCAGAAGTTGGAGCTTCTACAACCAGTTTTGATGAGGCAAAGGAGAGTCCTCGTGCTGATATCCCTTTTCCAACGACTTTGATTGGAAAGAGCTTTTTGGTTTCTCTTCCAATGAAGCATGACATAGGTGGTCGGCCGATGGAGCGGGGTGAGACTTCATCTAGGCCGTTTCTCCAATATGCGAAGAGTGTTGAAGAGCGTCTTGAGTTCATGGATCGAGACTCTCTCTTCAGGACATTTAGAAGCTGGGTTTGGCATGATCAAGCATGTGCAGGAGATACTTGCCGAGAGTGAAAAGGTTGGTCTAGATGTCATAAGCACCAGAGCTTTCGTTGATGAGATCATTGCACTGGGCAATAAGTGGACTAAGACCAAGAGCTTTCCAAATGATTACTTCTTCAATGATATGTTTTTGAAGCCTTTCGGTAAGGTTAAATCTGAATTGCATCAGATCTCGCGGACTCGGAAGCGATTTTGTTTGGGAGAGGAACGTCACCAAGTTGGCTATCATTTAGCTGACACAGGACCTGTACCGTCTTGATAGAGAGTTCCTTGAGGCCAGGCAGCACCTTGAGCTATTGGAAGAACAAGCTGCTGCGAAGTGGACTACAAAAAAATTCACTCTCTACAGCTGCACCAAGATCTACAAAAAAAACCCAAGAAATTTTCTCAAAAATCAACAAATTTTGATAACCAACAACCCATTTTGAAAATGGGTTTGCATGTTAAAAGAATGGGTTCCTTAGGAGCTCAAAAGACTCCATTAGAGAGATGGAAGGAAACTCTCATCTAAAGCTATTCAAACAAGAAGCAATGAGGAAGAAGAAAGGGTAGCCTAGCTAGAATCACCAAGAAAAAGGCAGCAATAGAAAGCTTGAGATGAGGGGAAGAAGAAGGTGAGCTCAAATTTTCATTTGGAGATCCAGAAGTGAGGCATGCAAGATGAGGAAGATGAAGGGAAAATGGTTCTTCTCTCAGCTCTCTCTTGAAAGTAGTTGCAGGAAACAAAAGAGGTTCTGAAATGTGGGTGAGTGAGGGAGAAACTAATATGAGTTACGTGGAAAAGTGGGGCCCAATTGCACTAATACTTGAAATGGCTAAAACATTAACTTTTGGGCCCCGGATTAAAACGACGAAGAAGACTAAAATAATCCTCGAAAAATATAGTTTCCAAAAAGTATACTTTTGACATATTTTTGAGATTTTGAAAATTGGGTCCAGATTTGGGTGTGAAAAGACACTTTTACCCTTTTGAGCCAAAACATGGGTTTCTATTCTTTGAATGGGATCGGTGTGAACACAAAAGTTGTTGGGGCTAATTTGACCTATGAAAATCAACCAAAATTGGAATTTTTTAAAATCAATAACAATCCCCCTACGCTGACACGTTCAACCTAAGGCGTCCCTAGGCTGCCAGACTGGGTCCAACGGATCTCAAAATTCCCCAAAGCTATAGGAAACTATTCTAAACCACAAACCAACTCGATTAGGCTCAAAACTCACTCAGAGAACTAACCCACAACCAAAAACACACTAATCGCGAAAAATTAGGGGTTGGGGTCTTACATCCTCCCCCCTTAGAACATTTGGTCCTCCAAATGATCTAAACTAACTCAAAAATAAAAATGGGGATATCACTCCCACACTAGATCACAAAAATTTAAAAGGCCTGCTCAAAGTCGCGGTTCTCACAAAATCACCGGATCTTACTGGGTCATCCTCTGTCTCAAAGTGCTGCATACGACGTTCTTCAATGTTTACGTAAAGGCTGTCATCATAGCCAACTCACATAGAAGCAATTTTTTTGTCTTTGTCTGTCTTGGAATCCCAAACTCATGCTCTTACCAATTCTTCGAAATATTGTCTTGTCCTTCTGTCTGCCCTTGGCTTCGGAGAGTAGGTGGCGCAGAGTACTATCAGATGTCTCTTACTTCATGTAATGTCGTCCAATTCCCAAAACAATTTTGTTATATCTCTATCAAATCTGTCGAAATTAGGTCTCCTGTTAATGCACAATCTTCGAGGTAAGTGGCTTGGAAACTTGTCACTTCTTCATATGCATCTTAGTTCTCCTCGGTGGAAAATAAGCTAACTCGATCAATTGCTTGGATGATTATCTGAACACTTCATCAATCTTCGTATGCTCATTGAAATCACAAGGTTCAAAACTTCGTAGGTTTCTAGCTCTAACTAGACCTGCTAACAGTCTAACTATCATGCTACCTCACATGTCCAAACTTTTTAAGGTGTGCTTCTGTCAAACTCATTCCTCCAGTTGTCTATTCTGGCATGCTTAATTGATCTTAAAAGTTCGATTTGTGTCCACAATCCTAGAATGAAGTCTTTCTTCAAAGTACCCTAAAAGTTCTTGTAACTCTTACTCTTTTTGCTCATTGTCCATGGTCTTCTGTACAATAATTGTCTACTCATCATCACACCTCAAATGGTTACAACTCAGCATTCAAATCTCGAAGCTACTCCAATCAAAACTTGATTGCTCACTATCCTCAAGTCTTGCACATGTGTCATTCTTCTCTAAATCTTTCAATTGACCTTGTCCATAGGTTATGATTCTCTATCTCACATCTGTATTATGCCCAAACTAATGTTCTACAAGTCGGTAGAATCCACAAAATCTACTCTAGCATGTGACTAGGTAACAATCAATTCCGCATACAACTCTCTACATGGCTGCCAAAAACTGACTTCCTATGCTTTTAACCACACACTGACGCATTCTACTGAGTTAACTTCACCATCATTCTGGAATCGTTGAAAATCTTTTAACACTCTCCGATAAAAGTTCATCAAACTTGAGAAGTTTCTAGCTTTTGGCATCCACTTGAAGCTCTATTAACTGAAAATCACCTCAAACTTCTTGAAATCCACCACTAATTCGGCTTCAGAGGTCGTCTGACTTAGGAAAATAATCCAGGTTTATCCAAAAAATTCACACTTGCCTAACACACCATCTGACGGTCCACAATCAACTTGTAAGACCCCGCCCCGAGAGTTTCCTTTTAGTGTTAATTAAGACGTGTTTAGCTATAAATGTGATTAACGGAAATGGGTTTAATTTGGATTAGAATAGCTTTTTATAGCTTTGGTTATTTTGGGAACTCTTTTGATCTATTGGGGCCCTTTGGGGGTTCCTTTTATTGTGTCTTGATTAGTTTTGGGATTTATTTAATAATTCTGGAAATCGGTAATTTGCTCCGTTGAGCGTATTTTATGATTCCCGACAACTTTCGTATTTGTTCCGTTCCCATTCGAGACCTCTAAACCCTACTTTGCCATGGTTAGGGGTAAAACAGTCTTTTTACACAAAATCTGGACACTATTTTCAATGTCTCCGAAACTTGTAAAATATATATTTTTTGGAAAGTAGAAATTTCGACGATCAATTCTTCCTTCTTCGTCGAATCCATCCGAAGCCCGTAGATTGATGTTTTAGCTCAATTGGACTTTTAAGTTGTGGGACCCAATGCCATTTTCTATATAAGGAGGAGTCTTTTCCCTCTCTTCCTCTTCTTGCAACTTCTTGAGAACAAGAAATTCCAGCACAGCCTGGGATTTTCTTCAAGCCTTCTTGCTCCTTGCTTCTTCATCTCTCAATCTCCCTCAAATCTATTGCTAAGTGTTTAATGGAGGTAGTGATCTTCTTCCCCTCCATGAGAGCTTCCTCTTGATACCATTTGTGGAGAAAGCCTCCTATTCCAAGCTATCTTTTGAGCAAACTCTTTCCATTAGAGGACTCTTCATGTAAGTTCTTCCTCTCATCTCTTGGTTGTGTATTCTTCTAGCCATGGAGGTGCTTCACTTTGATTTTTGGAAGCTATCTCCATCTATTGCTTGACTTTGACATTCTAGGGTTGTAATGTTGTATTTTGGGGATTTTTGTGTAGATTGTAGATTTGAGCTTGAGAGTGGATTAGAGCTTGTCTAGCATACCTTGGAGACCAAGGCAAGTGGATGAATGGATTCGATTTGAATAAGTCCTTATTTTGTTGAAAATGTTGATTTTTACTATTCCTATTTCATTTGATTCATTATGTTTATAATGCTTTTGGAAATGTATTTATTGTTATGGTTTTCTCTTAGTTAGTTCTAGGAGAATATATGCATGCATTCATGAAAGTTTATTTTGGGTTGGTATGACTTCTTAAATGAGATTTGTATTTGCATTGAATGAGATTTGCATTGGTAGAAGAAATAAATGCATTGATGAGAAGGGTGGTTGGTGGAAAGAATTAAATGTTGAATGGAAGGGAATGGATCTATTTCATGTTAGGAAAGGGTTGGAGTTGAGGTGAAATAGTTTGGGAAAGAAAGTACTGAAATCTACACCTGATGTGTAGTTCCCGCAGCTGGGCGGTCAGCGGGCGGTCACCTTGGCGGCTAGCCGACAGGTGACCAGCGGCTAGCCGACCCAGATGCGGTTAGAAACACAGAATGCTGTGTTTTGTCAGGCGAACCACGGTCAGCCGCGCGGTCAGCTCGCGGCTAACCGCTGAGCAGAACCCAGTGACCGCCAGGTAGCCGAGAGGCGCGGTTAGAAACACAGAATGCTGCATTTTAGCAGGGGAACCGCGGTCAGCCCCGCGGTCAGCCAGCGGCTAACCGCCGATCACCTCGGCGGCTAACCGCCATCTGACCGTTAGGTGACCGAGTTTTACCCAGAATTCCTGAGTCTTTTCCATTGGTTTCAGATATGGTATTTAAAGGTTTGGATGGGTTGTTCTGATGCCCTACCACCTTGGAAAGACCCAGGGGATGACATAAGGAGATTGACATAGAAAGAAACACCATTTCGGAAAGGTATTGGGACTTTTAGATTCACCAACGTGCATAAGGAAACTTAGTATGTCCTCTATCATTCGAGTACCATACTAAGGGTAATTTAGACATACAAGATCCTTATACAGGTCGTTTGAATATGGATGCCCCAATACATAGTCCCCAATGACATAAGGATTCATTGCATTGTTTTATTTAGTTTATATGTATCATTACCCGATTCCACTGGTTTTATCTCAAACTCGGATTTATACACCGGATATGTTCCGCCAGTTTCGTTATGCATGAACCGATAAGGATATGAAATGTGTGCCTTCGAGCACCATGCCCCGCCTGCCCGTATGTTTTATATTGATATAGTTTTGTATATGTTTTGACTTATCATGTAACCTAAGAGTCGGCACCACTAAGCTTGGACATCCTTGTCAGTCTGATCAACTGACTTGGGTCTCCCCCTGTGCTCCCGCCAGTTGCAACTTGGATCCCGTTATGTCCCGTTACCCGGTTCCGCGGCCGTGGTCTTGCCTAGCTATATGTATATGTATATGTATATAATGTTGGTTCTCGTCACTTCGTGTGTTCGAGCCCAATGCACTGAATGTGCTCTCATCACCTTAGTGATGGAGAGGATTTAGCTTGAGTGTGGTTGTCATCTAGTCAGTTCCTGTACCTTGAATACCCCACATGATTTATATTGCATCTGTACTTTAAATGAACTATGCATCCTGTTTTATGACAGTTTTCGTTATAACTATGATATGCTTTGATTTCTCTCTTGGTATTATCTATTCACCCACCTGCCAGACCGTCGTGTCTGACCCATTTTTGTGGTACTCAGGTCCAGCTCCCGTTAGTGCCTTTGAGGAGGAGCCAGAGGGGGCGATTGATGAACCACAGCGACTAGTAGAGTGGCAAGCTGACGATGTCATTTAGACATTCGGTTTAGCTTTGAGCTGCGAACATTTTGAGAGATTATGGACTGATTTATAATTTTTACTTTTGGGTTGTAATGGCCTTTGTTGGCCTTTATTTTTGGGGAATGTTAATTTAACTTGTTCTTTTGTTTAACTTTAACTTCATATTTTGGGAATGCTAATGAGATCATTGCTCACTCTGACATCATGTCATACCTGTGTATTAACAGTCTTATTTGATGTGATTGGATTAAGAGTTTGATTTGCTACACGCTTCCGCACCAATATAAATGTTTTATGAGTGTATGAGGAATCCTCACCGCGGAAACCTGTGGGAAATTAAGGAAGGTATAATTATGGTTAATGAGTAGTTCTTTATCCACACCACACCCCGTCGCGGCCCCGGGGCCCCGGTTCGGGGTCGCGACACAACTATAATTGGGTCTCGATATGCTATTCATATTCCTTGCTAACTAAACAATTGCTCACCTATTCCCTTGCTAACTCCATTTGCGACAGCAAAAAGCTGACAATTATGCCAAAGTCCTTCGAGAAACACATACTAAGTTCGCAAAACTCTTACTCTCTAGCTTAAAAATAAGCAAAAGATACTAAATATGGGTACATAGACATTAAATTCTCCCCCACTAGAAGATAATTTGGTCCTCCAATCTCCCCAAAAGCAAGGACAAGAGATCAGAGACAAAGAGTCTCCCCCACTAGAAGAAAAACAAACCCGAACTCACAGAAACGATGGCTAACTAAAACAAAATCCACACAGTCTAAGGAGTCCTCACCACACGTCTTAAGGTTCCTAAAGTGTTTTATTTCCTAGAAGCATGCCCCCTCTGATACCAATCTGTCACATTCTCGAACCCGGATCCCTGCAGTGGTCCGACCTCGGGAACGCGAATTGGTAAGTAAGTGATAAATATATTTCTCCCTACGATCCGCGTGTGTGAGGAAGACAAGATTTTCAAACACATCAAGAACATTTCGCAAAAGCTTACATGGCATTGCGACCCGGAGCCCGTGGCCATCGGATTCCGTGTCGCACTCAACCTGTCAGCATAAAGCTGTCATAGCAATACTCATACTCAAACTGGAACAAAATATGATATCAAAATATAGAGAGCTGACAGTAATAGGATGATCATTATCTAAGCATATTCAAGTTATAATTTAACAAGTGCATTAATTACAATCCCAAGAGAAAAGGCTAATAAAAGCCTTACAAAATAACAAGCTAAGAATAAATACTACCCAGGTGTGTTACAAATCTCCGGAGTCAAGCATCACGGCTATATGACATCACTAACAACAACAATCCTGCAAAACTCGAGGCTCTACAGCCGTCTGCACTTGCACTAGCCCCAGGACGAGAACCTGCTACCTAAGGCACCAAAGCATAGAATATCAAACACGACGGTCTTGCAGGTGACCAATTTAGGCATAAGTATAATTCATTTAAAGTTTTAAAAGAAACAATGTTTAAAATTATATACTGAATGTAAAACAGATTACAAAACTTAAAACAATGCTTGAACGATATATTTGTCAAGAAAACAAAAGTCCATAAACGATATACGAGACAAAACTAGCGCTAGTACATATGATCTAGTGCATAAAACCAATTAGTGAATTTGAAACAGTACATGAACAAAAGGCCAAACAAAGCTAGCATGATTACAAGAAAACATAATGATTCGTAAATTCACATTGAGCTCATCCTTTATTTGTCATACATGATGACAAGAGCAAGCAAAGATAAAGTAAAGCAAAGCAAAACAAAGCAAAGGCCCGAGCCGCACAAGGTGGGTGGGAAGGCCGGCCACAGAACCGGAACAAAGCAAAGATGTGTATAAATATATGACAAATCTGTAGATAGTCCTTATGTTTAAGGACCCCCTAACTAGTGGATTAGACTGAGAGGGCAATCCAAGCTCAGTGGTACTCAACGGAGTTCATGAATGCACAAAACAAAATGATACATGTACAAGCCATATCGAAAATAGGGGAAGATCACTTATCTAACAAAGCAAAGCAAAACTAAACAAAGATAGCATAAGCTATAAGCATATCATAGCATAAGAAGTGACCCCGTTTTTGGTTCTCGAAACAATTTGAAACAAAGCTGATACTTGCAAGTCAAAACAAGTATAAACCGATACCCAAAATAAAACCAATGCTTGTAAGTCAAAACTAGTACAAAACGATACCCGAAACAAAACCAATGCTTGTAAGTCAAAACAAGTGCAAAACGATATTCTTCGTGACAAAACTAAGTTTTTCAAAATAACTCTCAAGTACATGCTAAGACCGTTCATTTGATTCTTGTGTAATTGAAACCCAAATGTTGGATTTAAAAGCAGATTAGTGCCCCTGGAGCTAATCAACATTTCAGATTTCCAAGTGCACAATATCAAATTTAAAACCCCTATTCATATTCTAATTTTCATTGATCCAAATATCCACTTTCTTTCCCGAACTCCGATCATTAAGATTAGTATACCATTAGATTCCTCGCTTCGAGAGCATTCCAACGGTATATAGAACTCCAAATTCCAACGAACGAGTCAAAAGTTATGGCTTCCAGAAGATTGGCATTTTAATCACTTACAGCCTGCAGGTTTCCGGTGTCTGGACGCCCGACACCAGTCCTAGCACCCAGAGACACTGCCTTCTGGGATTCCCCTGTTTTGATGGATTTTCTGATCTCATTCCTTCCAAACCATTCCAACGCTATAACCTGCACAAAATTGAGCCTCTAAGCTCTCCAACCACCACCATTTCACACCATTCACCATCCCCAAACTCCTCCATTCTCCATCCCACATTGTTCATCAACCAAACCATTGAAAACAAGTAAATTACAACCAAAAACAGAATTTAAACTTGACTAAATGCATGATTGTGAACCATACTAAAACTCATGCATGAAAGCATAAAAATGCATTTCAATTAATCCCAAGCATGTTAATATAACACAATAGAAAACTAGGAATGGAAAACAACCATTTAAAAATCAAGATAACATCCATACTCAACATGCATTAGGGAAGGCTAAAGAGATCACTTGCCTTGGACCAATTTGCAAACCAAAAACCTCCTCAAAGATCACTGTCTACAGCTGAACCAAGATCTACAAAAAATACCCAAGAAATTTTCTCAAAAATCAACAAATTTTGACAACCAACAACCCATTTCGAAAATGGGTTTGCATATTAAAAGAATGGGTTCCTTAGGAGCTTAAAAGAATCCATTAGAGAGATGGAAGGAAACTCTCACCTAAAGCTATTCAAACAAGAAGCAATGAGGAAGAAGAAAGGGTAGCCTAGCTGGAATCACCAAGAAAAAGGTAGCAATAGAAAGCTTGAGATGAGGGGAAGGAGAAGGTGAGCTCATATTTTCATTTGGAGATCCAGAAGTGAGGCATGCAAGATGAGGAAGATGAAGAGAAAATGGTTCTTCTCCCAGCTCTCTCTTGAAAGTAGTTGCAGAAAGCAAAAAAGGTTCTGAAACGTAGGTGAGTGAGGGAGAAACTAATATGAGTTGGGTGGAAAAATGGGGCCCAATTGCATTAATACTTGAAATGGCTAAAACATCAACTTTTGGGCTCCGGATTAAAACGACAAAGAAGACTAAAATAATCCTCAAAAAATATAGTTTCCAAAAAGTATACTTTTGACATATTTTTGAGATTTTGAAAATTGGGTCCAGATTTGGGTGTGAAAAGACACTTTTACCCTTTTGAGCCAAAACATGGGTTTCTGGGCTTCCAATGGGATCGGTGTGAAGACAAAAGTTGTTGGGGCTAATTTGACCTATCAAAATCAACCAAAATTGGAATTTTTTAAAATCAATAACAATCTCCCTACGCTAACACATTCAGCCTAAGGCGTCCCTAGGCTGCCAGACTAGGCCCAACGGATCTCAAAATTCCCCAAAGTTATAGGAAACTATTCTAAACCACAAACCAACTCAATTAGGCTCAAAACTCACTTAGAGAACTAACCCACAACCAAAAACATACTAATCGCGAAAAATTAAGGGGTCGGGGTCTTATACCTTGTATTCTCTTGATTATTATACTTGTCATTACTCTTATACTTGATGAATGTCATGTTCATTATATCTTGCTTATCTATTGCTTAACATATTGTTGACTCTGTTCCTTGATGTGCAGAGACCTCAGGTGAGTTCTCCGATGAGGAGCAAACAGGTGAGGAGATCCCAGAGGAGCTCCAACCAGTAGAGGAGGAACGAGAGTAGGGTGCCGATGACGTAGAGTAGCATCATCACCCCTGGCACAAAAGAGACTCACATGGGACATTCTTAGGATTTATTCATTCATTGTTATTCCTCGTTGGATCTTTCATTTTATTGACTTGTAGTTCTTTTAAATGGCTTTGTTTATTGGGATGGCCATTGTTAATAACCTAACTTCTTGACTAGTTAAATTGTTCTTTTGCAACTTTAAATTTTAATGAGATTTATTATCCATTGTTGGATGTTTAGATATGCCTCAAATTGTACGAATTCCGCAGTTTTTATATTACTTGAGCTTTGAAATGCAATATCCTCACAGCGGACTTACGATCCTTGGGCCTAAAGAGCTAAAATTTTAATTAGCCCTGAATTTCACTCCTCGGATCCGGTTTATTCTTTAATCGGGTTCGGGGGACGTGACATAATGGTATCAGAGCAATTGATGGTTTCTTAGGGTAAAATTTTTAGAAACCATAGGATTCGTGTGAGGATCCCGTTAGTTAGTAGGTTGGTCTTGTAGTCCTTTTTCCTAGTATAGTGTTGTTAGCTTGAGGCATATTGGAACTAACCTTGAGTATTTTATAGGATTATGACTTGTAGATCGACCCGATCCAATAGTATACCCAACCACGAGGCTAGTTCTTCTCAGAATAGCCCTGAGAATCCATTCCACCAATTTATGGAAGCATCCATTCAGTCTCGGAAGGATTTGGCTGAACATAGTACCAAGCAGAATGAGAGTCGGGCTATATTCCAAGCCCAGATGCTCGAGGTTGTCCAAAAAGTGGGCCAGCCACAGGCCAAGGAGTATGACCTCAACGAGTTAGTTGAGAAGTTCAGGAAGAGGTTTCCACCAGAGCTCCACGACATCAAGGACCCCGCTATTGCAAATGAGTGGGTAGTCCAGATGAAGAAGATTTATGAAGTATTCAAGTGCACGGGCATTCAACATGTATAGCGAATGGCCCACATGTTTCGTGGGGCAGTAGAGAGATGGTGGAAGACCGTCAAGCACCCTTATGAGACAGTCGCTGAAGATGTAGATTGGAAGACTTTCAAGGAGTAGTTCCAAAAGAAGTTTATCCCCAAGCATTACAGGGATCAGAAAATGGAAGAATTTGAGCATTTGGTGCAGGGTGACTTACCAGTGCAGCAGTATGAGATCTCTTTCAACCATCTATCTAGATTTACAGAGAATCTGATTCAGCCCGAATTAGAAAGAGTTCAGAGGTTCATCAAGGGATTGCAGGCGGATATCAAGATGCAAGTTCAATGTAGTAAATTGACTAATTATGATGATGTGGTCAAGGAAGCATATTGAGCAGTGGAGTCCCTGAAGGATGCAATTGCACTGGAACAGCAAAAGATCTTGGCGTTGATACCTCAGCCCAAGGCACAGGGTTCTTCATCCCAGTACTATCAGCAGCCAACACCCAAGAGATTAAGGGTCGAACAAGTGCTACGATAGTTGCCGTAGCGGATCACTTGCACATATTGTGGGGGAAGTCATCATGTCCGAGATTGAAGAAAATAGACTGGCGCATGTTTCCACTGTGGGGATACAGGGCATAAGGTTCATCATTGCCCAGGGAAGACATGAGTGGCACCACCTGCACTCCCAGCTCCGGCGCCTAGACCGCCACATCTAGCGCAACCGTTGAGACAGGTGCCTTCTGTGCAGGCCAGACCCTAGCAGCAGCAAATGATTGTCCAACCACCCCAGCCACCGCAATAAAGTCCTCCAGTACCACAACAGCGATTCCAACAAAGACCCCCAGCACCACCCAGATCCAGGCTCGTGGTCTTAGGCCACAGCAACAGTATTATCAGCAACACCCCCAGCAGGTAGGGAGAGCTTATGCTCTGACGCACGAGGAAGCAAAGGCCGCAGGCAATGTCATAGAAGGTACACTTTCAATTTGTGGATTTGATACTAAAGTTCTATTTGATCCTGGATCTACGCACTCATTTGTTGCACCAGCGTTTGCACTTCACTTAGGGGAGGATAAGGAGGCACTACCATATGATTTAATAGTAGCCACCCCTGTAGGTAGATCAGTACCTTGTAATGTTGTATACCCTAGATGTAGTGTTCGGATTGGGGAACTTCAGCTGACCGCCAGTTTTATCATTTTACCGATGTCCGAGTTTGATGTGATCCTTGGCATGAATTGGTTAGCAGCAAACAAAGCAGTGTTAGACTGTTTTAACAAGACCGTGAGGTTGCAAGATGCTGACCGTGGTGTTGAATTTTTGGAGTCAAGAATCCACTTCCACCCGGTTGATCTCTGCGTTGAAGGCAGAACAATTGATAAGGAGTGGTTGTGAAGTCTTTATCGCGTTTACCGCGAAGGATAAGGAGTCTAAGACCGTCGATGAGATTCCAGTGGTGAGAGAATTCCCAAATTTGTTTCCAGATGAGATTCCTGGTTTGCCACATTTTCGTGAGTTGGATTTCACGATAGAATGCAACCGGGTACCGCACCTATTTCGAAGGCCCTGTATAGGATGGCTCTGGCAGAATTGAACGAGTTGAAGACTCGGATAGAGGATTTGTTGGATAAATGTTTCATCAGACCCAGTGTTTCACCGTGGGGAGCTCTGGTGATATTTGTGAAGAAGAAGGACGGGACAATGAGGGTGTGCATAGATTATAGACAGTTGAATCATGTAACTGTCAAGAACAAGTACCCGTTACCTAGGATTGACGAGCTGTTCGATCAGCTATAGGGAGCTTAATTCTTTTTTAAGATAGATCTGCGTTTCAGATACCATCAGTTGCGAGTTAGAAAGGAGGATGTTCCTAATACTGCATTTCGGATGAGATATGGCCACTTTGAGTTTTTAGTTATGCCTTTCGGGTTGACTAATGCACCCGTAGTTTTTATAGCATTGATGAATAAGGTGTTTGCTCCTTTCCTGGATCAGTTTGTGGTTGTTTCCATAGATGACGTGTTGGTGTACTCGAAGTCTAAGAAAAAGCATGAGCATCAGTTGAGAACATCATTGCAGCTTTTGAGGGACAACCAACTGTATGCTAAGTTGAGTAAATGTGAATTTTGGTTGGAGCAAGTGGCATTCTTGGGCCATATTATTTCTAAGGATGGACTGACAGTGGACCCTAAGAAGGTTACAGCAGTTGTTAATTGGGGTAGTCCACGAAATGCAGCAGAGATTGGCAGTTTTCTTGGACTTGCAGGATATTATAGGAGGTTTATGAAAAGGGTTTTCTACCACAACATCTCCACTCACTAAGTTGACAAGAAAGGATATTCCATTTGTGTGGACGGAAGAGTGTGAAAAGACTTTCCAAGAGTTGAAGACTCGATTGACTACAACACCCATACTTGTCTTACCCTCTAGCAGTGGAGGATTTGTGGTTTTCACAGATGCATCAGGGATTGGATTGGGCTATGTTCTCATGCAGAATGACAAGGTAATAGTATATGGGTCTAGATAATTGAAGGATCATGAGAAGAAGTATGTCACACATGACTTAGAGCTGGCAGCAATGGTGTTTGCATTGAAGTTGTGGAGGCATTATCTGTATGGAGAAAGATTTGAAGTACACACATATCATAAGAGCCTGCAATACCTCTTTACACAACATGATTTGAATAATAGGCAACAGAGGTGGATGGAGTACATTAAGGATTATGATTTTCTGATCAAGTACCATCCCGGAAAGGTGAATGTTGTAGCAAATGCTCTCAGTCAGAAGGCAGCTTTCAGTGGATGTATAATGCCAGAATGGAGCTAGATGGAACAGTTCAGGGATATGGATGTAGACGTATGGCCTGTTAATAAGAAAGTATTAGTTGTTACTATGGAAGTTTGAGAGCCAGAAATAGTTAACAAAATTAAAGAAGCTCAGAAGGATGATCCCGAGTTGCAGAGAATTACTAACCACATTGATGACAACCCGGAGTTCAGATTGATTGAAGGGATTCTGTATTGCAAAGAAAGGTTGTGTGTGCCAGATGTTCAAGACATCAAGTCAGAGCTGATGACGCATGTGCACCACACCAAATATTCCATTCACCCGGGGAGCACCAATATGTATCAGAATTTGAAGAATCACTATTGGTTGGTGAAAATGAAGAAAGAGATTGCAGAATTTATTTCTAAGTGTATGACTTGTCAGCAGATTAAGGTAGAGCACAAGAAGCCTCTTGGTTTGCTTCACCCGTTGGATATTCCTCAGTGGAAATGGGAGAACATCACTACGGATTTCGTATCTGTGTTGCCGAACACCAATGATGCTATTTGGGTGATTGTGGATAGATTGACGAAGTCAGCACATTTCCTGCCATTCAAAACTGGTCAGTTTATGAACAAGATGACTACGTTGTACAGGGACAATATAGTCAAGCTACATGGAGTGCCTAAGTCCATAGTATCCGATCGAGACCCTAAGTTTGTCTCTCGATTTTGGTCACTTTTCAATCATCTATGGGTACTCAGTTGAAGTTCAGTACAGCCTACCGCCCTCAGACTAATGGACAGTCAGAGCGTACCATCCAGACTTTGGAAGATCTCCTAAGAGCATGTGTTTTGAATTTCAAGGAGAATTGGGAAGAAAGTTTGCCTCTATGTGAGTTTGCCTACAATAACAATTATTATTCAAGTATTGGTATGGCAACGTTTGAGGCATTGTACAGACAAAGATGTAGGACTCCAGCGTGTTGAGAAGAAGTAGGAGTTCGGAATTTCCATGGCCCTTCAAAGATTACTGATTCCAGCGAGAAAGTCAGAACTGTTCAGATGAGAATGAAGGAGTCATGTGATCGTCAGAAGAGTTAAGCCGATAAGATGTGAAGACCTTTAGAATTTCAGGTGGGGGATATAATGTTCCTAAAGGTATCTCCGATGAGAGGTGTTGTCAGATTCAGGCAGAAAGGGAAGGTTGCCAAGAGGTTTGTTGGACTGTTTGAGATTAAGAGTAGGATCGGAGATGTGGCTTACCATCTTGTGCTACCGCCTGAGCTAGCAGGTGTGCACGACATTCTCCATGTCTCAATGCTTCAGAAGTATATTCCAGATCCTACTCACGTGTTCCAGCACGAGCCACTTCAGCTATAGGCAGATGCAACATGCGTGGAGCAGCCAGCATAGATCATTGACACAAAGGAGATAATGCAGCGTACCATGACCATACAGTGGGTCAAGGTACAATGGGAGCATCACAGCCCACAGGAAGCTACGTGGGAGCTCAAAGATCAGATTCAGAAGGCATATCCTTATCTCTTTCCTGATGAGGTATGTTTAGTCATTTGGGGGACTGAATGTTCCTTTTAGAGGTGAGAGATATAAGGTCCGCGACCTTACAGGGTTAACTGGGCCCAATAGCAGGCCCATTGACCCGTTTATTCTCTTATTATTATAATTAATTGTATTGTTAGATAATTAGGTGAGTTTAGATTATGAGCGAGTTTCTTTTAGCATTAGAATAGTGACTGCAAAGTTTCGTGCGATTTCGAGTTCGTTTGATTCAAAGAGGGGGGGTAGTTTGTAATTTAGGAAAAATTGAGTGTTTTTTTTGAAAAATTCCAATCGCCGTGATTTTAAGTTCGTTGGAAAGGTCTCGTCCCGCTAATAGTTTTTGTCTCCTGGCTCATTGCGATCCGATGATCAGAAACCCTTCAAGTGGTCTATTCTTTTACCGGACCCACTTAAGGGCAAACTTGTCTTTTTCTCCTTCTCTTCTTCTTAAGTAGGGATTAACCCTAATTTTATTCATTCTCTGCAATGATCGACGCTACAACAGCCCTCTTCTTCTTCCTCTTCATCTTCTTAAGCCCAGAGTTCTTAAGAGGGATCATCTTGAAAATCCGAACCGCTCATCTTCTTCCTTGCGACCTCCTCTTTCCATTGTTCCTGGTTTGGTAAGATTTCTCTCACCCTCATCTTTCAATTATCATCTCTTTTGGTTATATTTAGGTTTGATCTCGATCTTTTCCTCTTCTTTCTTCTCCTTTGCGTTCTAGGTTGCATTTGGTTGGGTTAGATTCGTGGATTTCGTGGTAGAAGGCTTCTCCTCGAATTTTCCCCAAATTCTTCTTCTTCTTGGTTGAGGCAAGTAGATATGCATTTTATATTTAAACATGTACGTATGGTTTTCTATTGATGGCAATGGTTTCTTGTTAGAATACCCCTAATTCCAAGTGTTGTTCTAGTTTGATTTGGGATTCACATGTTAGATTAGGTTTGGGCATTTTGGTTAGATTAAATGATTAAATTGGTAGCCTTAAGATGTTTTTAATTTGATAGAATGGATGAAAATGATGAATGTGATGAATGGGGAGCATGTTAGCTCATTTTCTGCAAGTTAGCCATGGAATGGCCTAAGGAGGAAGATAGCACAAAACCCAATTTCGGGGTTCAGGTCCGCTGTCCGATCAATCGGTCGCACTGTGCGAACAATCGAACAGAGGATATGCCCCAGTTAACTGAGGGTCGTCCACTGTCCGATCGATCGAATGAAAGTCCGAGATCTGAACCCTAGAAGGGGAGTAAATAGGATGAGCTTCTAATATAGTGACCCGTTTTGACCAATTTTAATTTCTTAGAGTTAACTTAGTCACTAATGATGATTACAAAACACAATGCGGAAGATATCAATAAAAACCACCACAACTCAACCACAACACAAAGATTTATAGTGGTTCGGCCTCAATGCCTACATCCACTACCGACTTGTGTTTTAACACCCCACCGGATTTCCACTATCTATGCTTTTCAATAGGATAAGCAATAACCTTTACAATGATGTTTTTCTAGGCTAAACAACAACCTATCAATGTGCTTTTCTAGGCTAAGCAATAACCTTAACAAGATGCTTTTTAACGGCTAAGCAATAACCTCTACACTATGTTTTTCTTAGGCTAAGCAATAACCTTTACAAGAAGAACATTTTCTCTCAAAGTAGTGTCTACACAAACATTAAAAGAGATACAATTTAAGCTCAATTACAATGCCTCTAAAATAGGCTAATATGAAATTGAAAATCTAACTCACACAGCACTCTATGAAATGTTGGAAATAGGTGGGCCTTTAGGATAGGTTTTCAAAACTTTTGACCCGCTTAACTCAGGGATCAACTATCCAGAAAGCTACAAAACCCAATCCAGGATTCATGTCCTCTTTCTCATTATCATGTACAGTAGAAAACTCTATCTAGAAGATAAAAATAGCAGCAAACAAGCAACCACGAAATCCACAACATACAAGGAAGTAGATCATACATATGGAGCTCGGTTGTGCTTTAAGGGAGAAGTTGTTCCTTTCTTTGACGATGAAACTCTTTCACGTATCAAATAGGAATCTCCAAGACTCAATCGTCTTCCACGCTATGACCCGTCTCAAATATCTTTTCTCAAAGAAGATGGTGGAATCTCCAAGAGAAAAACTAACTAGAACCTCAAAGGGGAACTAAAAGAGAAACTAGAAGAAGAAGGATAGAGAAGATGTGCAACTCTTGCACTTGAATGGGCTTGGGCGTGAACTCCAAGGGATGGAATATGCACGGACGTCCAGCCCTCCTTTCCTCTCTTATTTATAGTCTAAGCAACCTCCTTTTTGTTTATTATTAGAAGTCCAACTTCTATAATAATTAGTAACTCACTATTCCTACTATTACCACTATTAGAAGTCTCACTTCAAATAGAAATAGTAGTTTTTCCTTTTGAGTTCAAATAGAATTAGTAATGATCCAATCTTGGGCTAGCGTGGGGACCACTAGGGATTCCATAGAAAGCTGGCTCCAACCGGGACACCGCGACCCCACATCTTATGTGCAATCCGGGCCCCCGGTTAATTGTAAATAACTCCACTATATAAATGCAATTGAACTCCAATCTTAGGAATAAATTACATGAAGACCCTAAATTTCCCAATGTCCATAAGTAGGCCCCTCCATCAATATCTATGATCAATTGGACCTGTCTTCCAAACTTAGATCCATATCTTATTATCCTTGTGCCCCAATTATAATGATCATTTGGTACCGATCCAATTACCTCTTAATTGGAATGGTGCGCACTTACCAATGATAAATCCATTAATTGGCACAAGAGTATATTAAAGATAGATTACATCTTGACCATCGAATGTTCCCACAGCTCTACTACTACAAACCCAAATCACCGAGGTGTTGACTTACAATTGGCCTCACTCATTGGTGACTCAAAGCAAATGAATAGATAGAAACTTGAGTTCATTAATGTCTCAGAATTGAGAGCCTGTTGCTAGGGAATTATGAGAGCAGACCTTAAAGTAAAGACAGTGTTCGTAAGGTGCTTCTCATGGTCCTTCAATACATCCAATGTACCAGTACTGTGGTCCAGAATCTTCCATTCTGATGATCGAGATAAATCATACTATCTCATAGTAATCAAAGTAATGCAGTCTTGTCAGAAGAGATGTCCAATCATCATCACTGGTTGTGAAGATATTCAAGTATAAGATTTGCCATACATGTCTCCCATATGTGGATCTCATCCATACACCTGTATTGTATCTAGTATACTTATGGACTCCGGTTCATCTCATGAACAAGCATGTCATTCATATTAAATATGTGCAAACATGTAATAAAACACCATTCATCTCATGAAAGGAAAGCATGAATATATTGATAAATAAAGAAATTAATCAATTTATTTCATCAATCTTATGGATTGAGACCATAAAACTAACATGAAATGCAAATGTGTATGCTCATGATGTGTGTGTGTGTGTGTGTGTGTGTGTGCAATAACTTCAATCAAGTTTAAAAAGTAAGCTCAATCAATATATGCTCAAAGCATGTAAAAGTTTAAGGCACATAGAAGTTTAGATTGAAGTGTAAAATGCAACTCACATGTTTAGAAACTAACTTGTTTATGATATAAAAATCAAAGACTCACAAGTTGTATGAAACTATTTAAGATTAAACATGTGATGCAAGGGCAAAGATGTTTTCAAAACATGTAAGTTTAGCTATGAGTTTATGGAATGAAAACAACTAGTTGAAGATTAAACCAAGTGATAAGATCATGCATAAAATCAAAGATGTTGAACAAGCATGTTTTATAAAAATAACAATAACTTGGTTTAAATCTAAGTGAGGAATCCAAAATAAATAAATCCAAGATTAGATATGTTAAAGGATCTTACACATCATAGTTAGCATGCAATTAATGATTTACAAGTCATATAAGAGAAGCATGCAACATATGATTTAGAAACAAAGCTTACTAAAAGATGTAACTGAAGAATCTCAAGCTTTGCTTCCCTCAATATCTTCTTCCTTTATTGATGCCAAAACTGGCTTGGAATAATTTTCAATAATACCTTAAGAATGGTCTCCAAAAGCCCCCCACAAAATTCAAGGAAGAGATCAATTTATAGAAAAGTTTATCTCAACAGCACTGTTGTCAGTCAGCCGACATACAGGGTTCGGTCAGCCGAACTCAACAGTTATATTCCTAACGGTCATATTTTTTCTGAACACTTACACGGTCGGTTCACCAAACATGTTCGGTCGACCGACAGGTGACCAACAACCTGACCGAACGCACAACAGAGTTGGAAAACATGCTCTCTGGATTCCGAACTGACATGAGTTCAATCGAGGTCTGAGGCAGGTTCGGTTAACCGAACAACGACCGATAGACTGACCGACAAACAAAACACCATTCTGGAAATGGAACCGAAGGAAGTTCGGTTAAGCTCGGTTCCACTTCGGTTCGCCGAGACCTGACCGACAGGCTGACCGGCAGTGAAAACTAAACTGAATCCAGAAAATCTGAAGGTTTAATTTAAAACTCTTTTATGCAACCAAGTAAAACACAGAGTTTTAACCATAAAACCATGTTTCAAATAAAGATAAAAACAATTAAAAGGTGTTTAGATGAAACATGATAAATACACCTCAAGAATGGATTTTTTAGAAGTATGATTTTCATGATTTTCAAGAAGGTTGTGCATGTATAGAAGATTAAACATGATATGTATAGTTGACATCAAATTGCAAACACAAAAACACCCTAACATCGAACACTTTGTGCAATCAATCGGATAGAGAGAACCCGCAGCTAACTGCGAGGTGCCCAGGTCCGATCGATCAAACATGGTGCACTAACTAGGAGTTGTTCAGTGCCGATCGATCAGACCTTCTATCCGATCGATTAGAGGGTATAGATTTGCTGGACATTACAACTTTGAATCTCTATAACTTTTAACTCGCCCGTTGGATTTCTACGTGTATTATACCATTGGAAAGCCCTTGAGACGTAGAATCCAATGGCGTAGTTTTCATTACGATCGGAGATCTGGAAGTGATGTAAATGCTTAGATTATTGCTTCAACTCATATTTTATTGGAAATGAGACCTGTAACCTAGGTTTGAGCCTTAGATGTTGGAAACAATAAACCTACTCTCACATGATCATTAATGGGGTTGCAATCGAAGCACGTGGCTTCGTATGCTTCGATGGGTTGTCTAGGTATTTGTATATTAAATATGGGGTAACCGAATGTATATAGAACTGAATCAATAGATGCTTAACATGATTGTACACCAAGGGATTTCCTTAGAAGCATCATTGATCCAATTCCACACATACTCTGTTAGAACATGTAAGATACAGGGATGACACCCCTTGCCTATGTTTGGTTTGTAATTCCTCCTTGACTTGTTAATTGTATCCATTGTTATTGCTCCTTGTACACTCTCTTAACATAATACATCTAATTAATTACAAAACATAAATTCTTGTAGAACTAGGATATGGACCTGACTAAGAGTGTAACATAGAAACCGTGTGTCATGTATTGATAAACATGACTGGCTAGCATGTAAGGGATTATCATGTGGTTGACTTGTTTTGTATTATTTTGAATGAGATAATCCCTATGAGCATGTATTGTATAATAAGCTAGCCAAACTTGCTTGTCTTGGTTTTCTCTTGTGTCAACACCACTTCATTATCTTTTGCATGTCATGGCCAACTGCAGTTTGGGGATTTATTGATGGGCAGGTTACTTGGACATCGGGGTGGGCAGTCGGCTTTTGACGGCGTCAATGGCATTGAATAGTTGGGAGCGGGCTTGGACCGTGCTACTATTCCCAGGACTGGGAGCTAGGATCACCCTGGAGCTGGACTTTGGTATCAGTAGTCTGGATTGGATTATTACTGGTACCCCGGGAGGTAGCTAGGACATCTTCGGAGTCTCCTTCTTGATACTTGCATTGCATTGCATGGATAGTGGTGATTGTTAGTGTTGCTAGGATTCCTGTTATTATTTTTTATAGTTATTTATTATGCTTTATGCCTACCTTCGATTCCTTGTATTCTCTTGAGTATTATACTTGTCATTACTCTTATACTTAATGCATGTCATGTCCATTATATCTTGCTTATCTATTGCTCAACATGTTGTTGACTCTGTTCCGTAGTGTGCAGACACTTCAAGTGAGTTCTACTATGAGGAGCAGACAGGTGAGGAGATCCCAAAGGATCTCTAACCAACAGAGGAGGAGCGAGAGTGGCGTGCCGATGACGTAGAGTAGCATCATCACCCCTGGCACGAGAGAGACTCACATGGGACATTCTTAGGATTTATTCATTCATTGTTATTCCTCGTTGGATATTTCACTTTATTGACTTGTAGTTCTTTTAAATGGCTTTGTTTATTAGGATGACCATTATTAATAACCTAACTTCTTGACTAGTTAAGTTGTTCTTTTGCAACTTTAAATTTTAATGAGATTTATTATCCATTGTTTGATGTTTAGATATGCCTCGAATTGTATGAATTCCGCAGTTTTTATATTACTTGAGCTTTGAAATGCAATATCCTCACAACGAACCTACGATCCTTGAGCCTAAAGGGCAAAAATTTTAATTAGCCATAATTCTCACTTCTTGGATTCGGTTTATTCTTTAATCGAGTTCGGGGGACGTGACACTTGTGTCACAAATCCTATACTTAAATAACCTCACAACAAGTGATGGGATTGGGCATCTCATCTGATAAGGTTGCAGCATTATGATCACTATGAGATAGTGTGATCAGTCTCGATCATCGGAGTATAGGACTCTGGATCATTGTGCTAGTATATTAGATGTATTGAAGGACCATGAAAAGCACCTTATGAAATACTGTCTTTACTTTAAGGTCTACTCTCATAATTCCTTAGCAATAAGCTCTCAATCCTGAGACATTGATGAACTCAAGTTTCTATCTATTCATTTGCTTTGAGTTACCAATGAGTGAGTCCAACTGTAGGTGAACACCTCGGTGTCTTGGGTATGTGGTAGTGGGATTGTGAGAACATTCTGTCAAACCCCAAGCCAGATTAGCTCAATTAGTGTTATTAAGCAAGTGTTTAGTCTTAAGAGGTTTTAGTAATCATTGGGTTAGAATGTTTGACTTAGTCTTGGAATTTGTTTTGGGAATTTTGAGAGCATTGGTTGAGTCAGACACGCTCAGGGACGCCCTTAGTGCACGTGTTAGGATGGGAGGATGATTCTAAATTTCTGTTTTAATTGTGATTTTAATTTCGTTTGATTGGTTTTATCATTTTCTACAACTTTTGCTTTTAGTCCGCTCGTGTTCGGAGCCCAGAAACCTGTGTTTTGGCCAAAAAAGGATAAAACTGTCTTTTCAACCCAAATCTAGACACGAATTTTGATATCTCAGAACTAAGTCAAAAATATACTTTTTGGAAACTAGATTTTTCAATGATCATTTTATCCTTCTTTGTCGATCTCATCCGGGGCCCTTAAGATCATGTTTTAGCCATCCGAAGTCTCAGACTCAATGGGACCCACACTCACTCAACCCCAAATACTCTCTCTTCTCCCTCACTTTCCCTCATTTATGCAAACCGTGGGTGTGAGGTCCCACCCCTGGTGGGCCCTCAGTTTGAATTTAATAATAATTAATAAGGTATGTTCTATCTTTAATATGCTATTTAATAGGGAATTAGTATAATAGTTTATAATATCCCTAAGTTTTAGATATAGCTTTAATTTAATTTATTTTAGGTTTGATTAGATTAGAGATTAATTATAATTAGCACTAATGGAATGGGCTTGAGAGTGGAACCTTCTAGAACCCACCTAATTATCCAACTACCCATGGCCCCATTTCAATTTCATTTAGAACCAAAATACCCCTTAGGTAAATAGCCAAAAACCCTAAGCTATAAAATCAAACTATTGCAAACCTAGCCTAAAACCCTAATTGCCTCTCATCTTCCCCAATTAACCTATCTTCCTTCCCAAGCAACCCCAATTTTCCCCAAATCCCAGCACAAGGAGGCTAGAGACTCTCCCCATTGGCAACTATCACTCTATTGGATCTCTCTCTCACCTCAATTTCCATTTTCTTCTTCATTAAGGCAAGTACCCCATGCAATTTCATTAGATGCATGCTCTACTTCCTTGTTTCTGTAATTACATCTCAATGTTTTGATAATGCTAGTTTAGATTTCCATTTTGAGCTTGGTTTTCATGGAAATGGCCATTAATGGATGGGTTTCCCCATTTGGAAGATCAATGGCCGGATGGATTGATGGATGGATGGAGGGATGGTGATAATTGAAGTGTTTAATGTTTATTCTTGTCTATGTGATGTATGGGGAAGGTTTGGAATGGTTTAGATGAAAATTGGATTAAAAAAAAAATCCCAGAAAACCTGGAATTCTGTAATTTACGTGTACCCGGTCGACCAGACCCTGTCTCGGTCGACCGGTGTAAGACCCCGCCCCGAGAGTTTCCTTTTAGTGTTAATTAAGACGTGTTTTAGCTATAAGTGAGATTAGTGGAAATGGGTTAAATCTGGATTAGAATAGCTTTTTATAGCTTTGAATAATTTTGGGAACTCTTTTGGATCTAGTGGGGCCCTTTGGGGGTTCCTTTTCTTGTGTCTTGATTAGTTTGGGGATTTAGTTATAATTTTGGAAATCGGTAAATTGCTCCGTTGAATGTATTTTATGATTCCCTACAACTTTCGTATTTGCTCCGTTCCCATTCGAGACCTCTAAACCCCACTTTGCCATTGATAGGGGTAAAACAGTCTTTTTACACAAAATCTGGACACCATTTTCGATGTCTCCGAAACTCGTAAAATATATACTTTTTGGAAAGTGGAAATTTCGACGATCAATTCTTCCTTCTTCGTCGAATCCATCCGAAGCCCGTAGATTGATGTTTTAGCTCGATTGGACTTTTAAGTTGTGGGACCCATAGCCATTGTCTATATAAGGAGGAGTTCTTTTCCCTCCTCCTCTTCTTGCAATTTCTTGAGAACAAGGTATTCCAGCCCAGCCCTAAACTCTTCTTCTTGCTCCTTGCTCCTCCATCTCTCAACCTCTCTCAATCTATTGCTGAAGGCAAAATGGAGGTGGTAGTCTTCTTCCCCTCCATGAGAGCTTCCTCTTGATACCTTTTTTTGAGAGAGAGTCCCATTCCAAGCTATCTTTTGAGCAAGTTCTTGCCATTAGAGGACTCTTCATGTAAGTTCTTCTTCTCATCTCTTGATTGTGTGTTCATCTAGCCTAGGAGGTGCTTCACCTTGATTTTTGGAAGCTATCTCCGTCTATTGCTTGATTTTGACATTCTAGGGTTGTAATGATTGTATTTTGGGGATTTTTGTGTAGATTGTAGATTTTGAGCTTGATAGAGTGATTAGAGCTTGACTAGCATACTTGGAGACCAAGGCAAGTGGATGAATGGATTCGATTTGAATAAGTTCTTACTTTGTTGAAAATATGGATTTTTACTATTCTTATTTCATTTGGTTCATCATGTCTCATAATGCTTTTGGAAATGTATTTATTGTCATGGTTTTCTTATAGTTAGTTTTATGAGAATATATGCATGCATTCATGAAAGTTTATTTTGGGGTTAGTATGACTTCTTAAATGAGATTTGTATTTGCATTGAATGAGATTTGCATTGGTAGGAGAAATAAATGCATGGATGAAATGGTGGTTGGTAGAAGGAATTAAATGTTAAATGGAAGGGAATAGACCCACTCCACGTTGGGAAATGATTTGGAGTTGAGGTGAAATGGTTGGGAAAGAAAGCACTGAAATCTGCACCTGATGTGTAGTCCCCGCAGCTGGGCGGTCAGCGGGCGGTCACCTTGGCGGCTAGCCGCCAGGTGACCGGCGGCTAGCCGACCCAGATGCGGTTAGAAACACAGAATGCTGTGTTTTGACAGGCGAACCGCGGTCAGCCGCGCGGTCAGCTCGCGGCTAACCGCTGAGCAGAACCCAGTGACCGCCAGGTAGCCGAGATGCGCGGTCAGAAACACAGAATGCTACCTTTTAGCAGGGGAACCGCGGTCAGCCAGCGGCTAACCGCCGATCACCTCGGCGGCTAACCGCCATCTGACCGACAGGTGACCGAGTTTTACCTAGAATTCCTGAGTCTTTTCCATTGGTTTCAGATATGGTATTTAAAGGTTTGGATGGGTTGTTCTGAGGCCCTACCACCTTGGAAAGACCCAGGGGATGACATAAGGAGATTGACATAGATAGAAACACCATTTCGGAAAAGGTATTGGGACTTTTAGATTCATCAACGCGCATAAGGAAACTTAGTATGTCCTCTATCATTCGAGTACCATAATTACGGTAATATGGACATACAAGATCCTTATACATGTTGCTTGAATATGGAAGCCTCAATATTTAGTCCCTAATGATATAAGAAATTATTGTTTTGTTTTACTCAAATTATATATGTAATTACCCGATCTTAATGGTTTTGTCTCAGATTCCGATTTATACACCGATATGTTTCCCCAGCCCCGTTTATGCATGTACGGATAATAATATGACATGTGTGCCTACGAGCACCGTGCCCCGTTTGCCCGTATGTTTTATATTGATATAGTTTTGTATATGTTTGGATTTCTCATGTAACCTAAGAGTCGGCACCACTAAGCTTGGACATCCTTGTCAGTCTGATCAACTGACTTGGGTCTCCCCCTGTGCTCCCGCCAGTTGCAACTTGGATCCCGTACTGTCCCGTTACCCGGTTCCGCGGCCGTGGTCTTGCCTAGCTATATGTATATGTATATGTATATAACGTTGGTTCTCGTCACTTCGTGTGCTCGAGCCCAATGCACTCAATGTGCTCTCATCACCTTAGTGATGGAGAGGATTTAGCTTTAGTGTGGTTGCCATCTAGTCAGTTCCTGTACCTTGATTACCCCACATGATTTATATTGCATCTGTACTTTAAATGAACTATGCATCCTGTTTTATGACAGTTTTCGTTATAACTATTATATGCTTTGATTTCTTTCTCGGTATTATCTATTCACCCACCTGCCAGACTGTCGTGTCTGACCCATTTTTGTGGTACTCAGGTCCAGCTCCCGTTAGTGCCTTTGAGGAGGAGCCAGAGGGGGCGATCGATGAACCACAGCGACTAGTAGAGTGGCAAGCTGACGATGTCATTTAGGCATTCGGTTTAGCTTTGAGCTGCGAACATTTTGGGAGATTATAGACTGATCTATGATTTTACTTTTGGGTTGTACTGGCCTTTGTTGGCCTTTATTTTTGGGGAATGTTAAATTAACTTGAGTTTTTGTTTAAACTTTAACTTCATATTTTTGGGAATGCTAATGAGATCATTGCTCACTCTGACATCATGTCATGCCTGTGTATTAACAGTCTTATTTGTGGTGAATGGATTAAAAGTTTGATTTGCTACACGCTTCCGCACCAATATAAATGTTCTATGAGTGTATGAGGAATCCTCACCGCGGAAACCTGTGGGAAATTAAAGAAATGTACAATTATTATTAAGGGATGGTTCATTATCCACACCACCCCCGTCGCGGTCCCGGGCCCCGGTTCGGGGTCGCGACAACCGGGCACACTAAAAATGCCTCAAACACAGGAGATAGCTGAAACTGAGAGTTTCAGAAAAGAGCAGAAATGCAGTGTACCCGGTCGACATCACGGCCATGATGTCGACCGGATACACTGGAAATCCTGTAGAACCCCCCCCCCCAGGTGCTTGACACCAGATCGCAGTGGACCCGATCGACATCACGGCCATGATGTCGACCGGGGACACAGCAGGATGTCGACCTGGGAGGTCAACATCCAGTTCACCCGGTCGACATCCCAGGGTGTGATGTCGACCGGGCAAACTGGGATCAGTGAATTTCAGAATTTTGTAGAGTGTGATGTTTGATCACATGCGGGGTCCATTGACCATCTAAATGACCTTCCATCAAGTGTGCCACACCACGAGTCAATGGCATGGCTCAGCCTTGATTCATGGGGTCCACCTATTGAGGATTCAGGATTCAAATCATCATTGACTCGAACTTTAATTGTAGCCCATGGTGTCCACAACCTCATGAGCACCAGATTTTCTATTTTTGACACCTGAGGCTACAGTTAGGGATCCAATCAAGTGATGAGGCCTGAACCAAGAGTGGACCACTACCTAGGACTGGTCCTTTGCCTATTTCCAATTGATTCCCTGTTTCTAAGGTTTTCATGAGTTATTCTTTTCTCTTATCTTTGCTGTTGTCTTAACCTTATTAATTAATGGAAACTGGAGGACCTGAATCTAGGATTTCTTAGAGGTGACCCTATATGATGTTTAGAGATAATTGACCCGTGTCTGTGTCTAGGCGGGCCCTCATACGGCCTAAGATTGAGTATGTGGAACCTTAGACAGGACAGTTTAGTCTTTAATGTTTGGTTAGCTCATTATGTAGGAGTATACGGTGATTAATTGTGGAATGGACATGGTATGGTACTTGTGTTGCCTCAGGCCACAGTTGTGAGCCTTGGAGTGGATCCAATGTTGTTGGACTTGGACTTGGATATCGGACTGTATTCCACAATGTTGTACCTTAACCTCTTAAAGACATTGGGTAGGACCTTGCTCACGCAAGATTAGCCTAGACAGACACAGACCCGTACTAAGTTCCTGAGTCGGCACTGAACATTCACTCAGCTGTTCTAAGCTCAGCCAGTTGACTGATCATCTCTGGTAAGAGCTATGTTCTGGTTACTTAGAGCTATCATGATGAGCTGTGATTAGACGGACGGTGTGATACCCCGTCCGGGTTAATCTGATAAAGGGGTGCGATCGGTGTGATAAAGGGGTGTTATCGGTATTATGTATATTATATGTTATATTTTTCAGGGTTGTTATCCCTTACATGGTTATTACCCTTTCCCCACCGCAAACTGTTTATGGTATGGGACGTTTACAGTACGGGAGGGCCGCAGCATAATATCCCGTGGTGTATCTAGCTTGTGTGAATGTGCTCTCTTGTTGTCTGTGTAGATTAGATACTTTATCTTTCTGATTCTAAACTGCTATTACTGCTCAACTGCCTAGATTTTGTATTCTGTTCACTCATATAATTATGTACCTGTCATTACTCTCTTTTGTTGTGTACATCAATTGTTATCTGCATATGGTGCCTTGCCAGATCTTTAGATCTGACCCATCTTTGGTGCTTAGGTCCAGACCTTGATCCCGTAGGTGACGCAATCCACGAGGCGCCTGTAGTTGGGGACTACGGATGGGGGCCGGCTGACCAGGTGGTCGAGCCGGAGGACGGAAAGCCTGCACTGGAGGGTTGAGTGCAGATTGTTATTTTGGGATTTGAGAGTTCATTTTTGTAGTGAGATGGGTAGTTAGACTAATATGTATAAACACTTGATACTTACACTTTGAGATTATTATCAGGCTTCCGTACTTTTACATCTTATATATATACTTGATACATTTGCTTCCTCTATCTTTTATTTCGCTTCCGCATATAACTATTGATTATGATGTTGTTTGAATAGTTTTAAAATTTGACCTCACTGCGGACTACGATCTTGGAAGTTCTCGGTTTAACCGGGAAGTAGTGCGCCAACTTCGGGTACCTTAGCGTTATCTTCGGTATTCGGAATTGGAGCATTACAGTGGGAGTCAACATCCAGGGCATTTGGAGAACTCTTTTTCCCTCCTTTTTCTCCTTCTTGCTTGATGGCCATCTTGAACTTGGATTGAAGTTTGGATTTCATCATCTTCTTCCTCTCTTCTCAAGCTTTCCTTGAGACCCATTTGTTGGGCGTTTTGAGCTGGGCAACTTCTTCTTCTTCTTCCCTTCTTCTTGTTCAGACATCTTTAGGTAAGAGCTTCAACCCTCCGTTGCGTTGGAGTCATTTTAGCTCCTAATGATTTTGTTTTTGATCCTTGTAAACCTAGTTTCAAAATGGGTTCCTTTGTTTGCAAATGTTAGGGCTTTGAGGTTCTTTTTGGGGCTTTTGTAGATCTTGGCTCAACTCTTGGGTACGATCTTTAAGAAGGTTGAATTTGTGCATTTTGAACAAATGCAAGTGATCTTTTTAGCCTTTTTAGTGTATGTTGAGTTTGGAAGTCATTTCTATCTCAAATGCTTGGTTTCTACTTCTAGCTTTCTCTTGTGTTATATTACATACTTGGAGTGGTTTGAAATGCTTCTTTTTATATTTACATGTATGAGTCTTGGTACATTACACTAATCTTGTGATTTGTCAAATTAAAAGCTTGTTGGATTTGCAAAGTTCTTAAGTCAAATGGTTTAATGTATGGAGAATAGAGGAGCATGGAATGTGAAGTATTTGAAAGGGGTTTTTGATTGATGAAATGGAAGGGGGATATGATAAGATGGAAGAGCATGTAGGCTCATTTTTATTGCAGGAAAGTGCTAGAATAGAAAGGGGAATGGTTAGAGAAAGAAACGGTTGGACAACTTCAGAAATCTGGAATTTCGCAGAAGCTCGGTTAACTGGCAGTCAGCTGGCGGCTAGCCGACTGGTGACCGACAGCCAACCGAACCTACTCAGTTACATTTCCAGTAGCTTGTTCTGCAACAGGGGGGAACGTCGGTCAGTTGGCGGCTAACCAACCTGCATCACTTTGGTTAGCCGACAGCCAACCGACTTCAGTTTGGTTCCTTTTACAGAAGGAAGAAATTCCTGACTGGTACAGGCCCCACTTCGGCTAGTCGACAAGTGACCGAGTGCTGATCGAGTTTCAGTTTTAACTTGTTTTATGGGATTTTCTTGGGGAATGAAAACCAGAATATGTTTAAGGGCTTTTAGCTTAACATTGTGCATATGAAACTCGAAATGTCTTTTGGCTTCGAGAGCACCAATCCGTTTTATTCTGACATTTGAGTTTTCAAATACACGAGGGCCAGATGAAGGGCCTTAGCATGTACTTGATAAGCTTGCTTTACAAATCTCAATTTTTGACATGATGGATATCGTTTGTACATGTTTCGATTTATAAGCTCTAGTTATGTTTAATCTGTTTCAAGTACTAGTGTAGGGATCGCTTTCTAAGCTTTGTTTTGCTATAGCTTATGCTATTCCTGATTAGTTCTGCTTTACCCTGTTTTAGTAAGTGATTTTCCCCTATTTTCGACCTATCTTGTATATGCTTCATCTTGTTTTGTGCATTCATGATATTTGATGAACACCACTGAGCTTGGACTGCCCCTTCAGTCTAATCCACTGTCCGAGGGTCCTTAAACACTTGGACTGTCTGCAGATTAGTCATACATTATATATGTGCATCCTGTTCTGACCAGTAATGCGGCCAGTACCCATCTACCCTTTATGGCACGGGATCCTGTTTTGTTTTTTCATATTATATTCTGTTCTGCTTACTCTTTTCATCATATATGATAAAGAAATGATGGGCTCAATGTGGGTTATCTATTCACGATATTATAAGTATTCATGCTAGTTTTGTTATCTGAAATGCATCTCAGCACTGCATTTGGTTTAAATTCAGTGAATGATTTTAGTAATGTTTCTTTCGGCTTTTAATGGTTTTAACCTGCGTCTAAATTGATTTCTTGTCAAACCGTCGTGTTTGTTCATTATCTTTTGGTACTCAGGTGCAGTCAACGTTGCCTTTGAGGAGGAGTACCCAGAGGAGGCTGTTAAGCCACCCCTAGCTCATGAGTGGCAACCCGATAATGTCATCTAGACGTTAGGCGGGATCTTGAGACGCATAACCTTTAGGGTATGGTCATTTATTTTGATTCTTGGGGAATGCATTGGCCTTTGTTGGCCTCTTATTTTGGGTTGTATCTAACGAATATACTTTTGTTAACTTTGAATTTAAATGTAATTGGGCATATGTCCTGTTTATGTTTCTCCTTCTGAAATACAAGTCTTGATAATTTTACTTATGCATGTTTGATCTTTATATCATGTGATTTATTTGACGTGATTTGCTACACGCTTCCGCAGCTATTGATTGTGTGAGTTCAGTCCCGTATGTTTTGTCGGGATCCTCACCGCAGAAACCTGTGGGATGTCATGGATGATTGAGTGACATTTTCTCTTTGGCACTAAGAGTCGCGGGGCCCGGGTCTCGGTCCGGGGTCGCGACAGGACTGGTATCAGAGCGGGTCTTGTTTCAAGAACTTAAAAGAAACTAGAAAATCTTAGGGACGTGGAGAGGATCCATGACCTCGTTAGATTTTTAGTATGGGAATTAGACACCTACCCAACCATGTTATTATGTACTAATATGTTGTCTTACAGCATCATGCCTCCAAGGAAAGCACCACCAACTCAAAATACTTCGGGAAGTAATAGTCATGAGACCTATCCAGTCAATCCACCTACAGCAGCACAATTTCAAGAACTCCTTCAAGCTATGCTAGAGTAACAGAGGCAAGCAAATGAAAGTCAAGCTACGTTACAGAGGCCAGCCAATGAGAATCAAGCTAGATTCCAAGAACAAATGGCTAAGAAGGATGAAGAAATGGCTCAAATACAGAGACAACTTCTGGAGGTTTTGCAGAACAGACCTCAACCACAGCCTATGCAACCTCCCGGCACAAACATTGTCACCAACAATAGGGATCATGACCCTAATCTACTCTTTGAGAGGTTTAGGAAGAGGGTACCAAAGGAATTCTCAGGTCAAGAAGACCCATTACATGCAGATGACTGGTTGGCAAACACTGAGAAAATCTTTGATGTTTTCACATGCACCGGATGGCAAAAAGTGCATCTTACTGCTTCCTTGTTCCATGAGCTTGTAGACACATGGTGGCAAACGGTTAAGGAATCGTACCTAACAATAGCGAATGAGGGTGCGTGGGAAGCTTTCAAGACCAAGTTTACAGACAAGTATATCCCTTCTCATGTCAAGAGGCAGAAGGCAATAGAGTTCCAGCAACTCAAACAAGGGAGTATGACCGTTCTCGAATATGTCACCAAATTCGAGAAGTTGGCTAGGTATGCCCCATAACTCGTTGACACAGTGCAAAAAAAGATTACCAAATTCTTGGAAGGGTTGAATCCAATTATCGAGAGAGATGCCACAGGAGTAATGCCACCCGCTACTTTTGATGAAGCTGTTAAACAGGCATACAGGTTTGAAAACATTAACAACAAGATCATCCAAGAAAGGAAGCAGTTCAGCCAGCAGAATCAGAGGCAACAACAGAGCAAGAAGCCAAGGCAAGATCAGAGTCCTCCAAGGCAGGGAGCATGTGGACATTGTGAAAAGAACCACGAGACCAGTCAGTGTCGCAAGGCTACAGGTGCATGCTTCCGATGTGGGTCATTAGATCATGCAATCAAGGATTGCCCCATTTTACAAAACCAAGCCAATAGGAACCAGCAACCAAGACAAGCAGCTCCTCAGAACCAACCACCAATTCAGAATCGGGCTAGGTAACCTCAACAACAGCAACAGCAAGGCAGACCACAAGGTCAAAATCAGATTGCTCATCCTCCCCAGCAAAACAGGAATGCGTAAAAGAGACCAAATTAGGCACAGAATAGGCCACAACAGCAAGGACGGGCATACCACCTCAACCGTGTGGATGCAGACGCTGCAGAAGACGTGGTGGAAGGTCAACTTCTCGTTTGTGGAGTAGAAGCACAGATTTTATTTGACCCTGGATCTACCCATTCATTTTTGTCTCCCATGTTTGCCAAGAGGTTAGATAATCCACCTAGAGAACTTGATTTCATTTTTACTATCACCACACTAGTAGGTAAACAGGTTGTCTGTAGAACCTATTACCCCAATTGTTCAGTTTCCTTAGGTCAAGCTGTTTTACCAGCAAACCTTATCGTGTTGGACATGCATGATTTTGACATCATCATAGGCATGGATTGGTTAGAAGCATATCATGCCACAGTGGATTATTTTACCAAAACAATTACATTTAGATTGAAAGGAGCCCAAGCAGATTTGATGATTCAGGGAGATAAGAAGATAACTCAGGCAAGATTCATCTCGGCATTGACAGCAAGCAGACTAGTGCAGAATGGTTGTGAAGCTTATATTGCGTTTATCACGGAGGATAAACTTTCCTAAGGGGTGGAGGATATCCCCGTTGTGTGTGAATTTCCAGACATTTTTCTCGAAGAAATCCCGGGATTACCACCAATGAGAGAGGTTGAGTTCACAATTAAGCTTCTACTAGGAACAGCTCCAATCTCTATAGCACCTTATCGAATGGCCCCAGCAGAATTGGGAGAGTTGAAACTCCAGTTACAAGAATTGTTAAGCAAAGGCTTCATTAGGCCAAGTGTTTCACCGTGGGGAGCACCGGTTTTATTTGTAAAAAAGAAAGATGGAAGCTTGAGGATGTGCATTGACTACAGGAGATTGAACCACGTGATCGCCAAGAACAAGTATCCATTACCAAGAATAGACAAATTGTTTGACCAATTGCAAGGAGCGGCTTATTTTTCTAAGATAGACTTGAGGTCCGGGTATCATCAGTTGAGAGTTAGAGACTCAGACGTGGCAAAAACAGCTTTTTGAACGAGATATGGGCACTATGAATTCTTAGTAATGCCCTTTGGTTTGACAAATGCACCAGTAGTATTCCTGGCTCTCATGAACAAGGTCTTCGCACAGCACTTGGATCACTCTACAGTGGTCTTTATCGATTATGTTCTCGTGTATTCTAAGAGTCAGGAGGGACAACCAGCTTTATGCAAAGCTTAGTAAGTGCGAATCTTGGCTAAAGCAGGTTGCTTTTCTATGCCACATTACTTCCAAGGAAGGTTTATCAGTGGATCCATCCAAGATAGAAGCAGTTGTCAGTTGGAAAAGGCTAAGCAGTGTGACAAAAATCTGTAAGGTCCGCGACCTTACTGGGTCAATTGGGCCCAATAGCAGGCCCGCTAAGCTGTTTAATTTGTTATTATTATAATTCATTGTATTGCTAGATAATTAGGTGGGTTTAGATTATGAGCGAGTTTCATTTAGCATTAGAATAGTGTCTGCGAAGTTTCGTGCAATTCCGAGTCCGTTTGACTCTAGCAGGGGGTAGTTTGCAATTTAGGGAAAATTGAGTGTTTTCACGAAAAATTCCAATCACTGTGATTTTGGGTTCGTTGAAAAGGTCTCGTCGTGCTGATCATTTTTGTCTCTTGGCTCATCACGATCCAACGACCAGAAACCTTTCAAGTGGCCCATTTGTTCACCGGACCCACTTAAAGGTAAACTAGTCATTTTTCCTCTCTTATTTTCCTTTAGCAGAGATTAACCCTAATCTCATTCTCATTCTCTGCAACGAAGCTACAGCAGCCCCCTTTCTTCTTCCTCAATTGTTCAGACTCCAAAACTCCTTCCCTGAGAGATCATCTCCTCGATCCAAACCACTTATCTTCTTCCTCGCGACCTCCTCTTTCCATTGATCTTGATTTGGTAAGCTTTCTCTCACATTTATATTTTCAATTGTCTTCTCTTTTGGTTAGA
This sequence comes from Persea americana, assembly GCA_029852735.1. NCBI lineage: Eukaryota > Viridiplantae > Streptophyta > Magnoliopsida > Laurales > Lauraceae > Persea > Persea americana. The sequence continues at coordinate 60,039,793 of CM056810.1, forward strand.
TTTAGGTTGTTCTTGATCTTTTCCTTTCATTACTTCTCCCTTGCGTGTTAGATTGCGTTTGGTTGGGATAAATTCGTGGATTTCGTGGTGGAAGGCTTCTCCTCAAGTTTTTCCCCTTTCAATCTTCTTCTTGGTTGAGGCAAGTAGATTTGCATTATATAATTAATCATGTGTGTATGTTTCTTATTGATTGGCTATGTTTTCTTGATAGATTGCCTTAATTCCAAGCCTATTTCTGTTATTGATTGGGGATTTACATGTTAGATTAGGTTTGGGGGTTTGGGTTGGATTAAATGATTAAATTGGTAGCCTTTAGATGTGCTTAATTTGTTGGAAATGATGGAAATGTTGAATGGGATGAATGGAGAGCATGGAGGCTCAGTGTGTGCAGGTTTAGCCATGGAATGGCTTGAGAAAGGATGCAGGAAAAACCCAATGTCGGGGTTCCAGTGCAGTGCCGATCGACCAGACCCTCTATCCGATAGATCAGACAGGGTTTCTATCCCAGTTAACTGAGACAGTTCACTGTCCGATCGATCAGGCAGTCTATCCGATCGATCGGACAGAAAACATGTCTCAGTTAATAGCATTCTGGCACTGTCCGATCGATCGGACAGCTCTATCCGGTCGATCGAAGGGTAAATTTCTGACAGCACTTGGAAACTTCGGAGACTTGTAACTTTTAATCCGCCCGTTGGATTTCTACTTATAATATACCGTTGGAAAGCCCTTGAATCTAATGGTTTTGGTTTCGTTACGATCGGAGATCGGGAAGTGATCTAAATATCTTGATTATTGCTTCAGGTAATGTTTTATTGAAAATGAGACCGGTAACCTAGGTTTGGGCCTTAGATACTAGAGACCATGAACTTACTCTCACATGACCAATTATGGGGTTGAAATCGACACACTTGGCTGATGGTCCTGGCTTTTCTTGCCTTCCTCCGCCCTGGGTTCGTCGGGGTGCGACGGGGCGAAAAAAAAAGCGAGCATCAACATTTTGTGCAGGTATGCCAGATTTTCTATTCTACTTGGAATTTGAAATGGTGATCCGAAGATTCACCTTCACAAGTAGAAAGGAAATCAAACTTTTTTTCTAACTTTTCATTGCACATATATTTTAAGAAAAGAGACAGATTTAGAATGCCGTGAGAGGCGATTTTCTTTAATTTGCCGTGAAAGGCGGCTTTGTATCGTAGAAGGCAATTTTGCCATGAAAGGCGGTTTACAAATCTTATCAATAATGAAAGACAAGAATTGTATTTTTTTTTCTCTTAAAAAAATAAAGTACAATTGAAAAGTAAGAAAGAGGGATCTGACTTCTCAAGAAGTTGTGGGGACTCGTTCAGATCGACGGTCGCAAGTCATGTATGGTTTCCGCCGTCGTCCTTCAAATGAGAACACTTGATGCTTTTAATTCACTTGGCTTGGCTTGAACCTCAGATTTTTAGAGGACAAAGACCAAGGAAAGGTCCTATATCCAATAAAAAAAAATGGGTAGACAGGCTGAAAAGCCACATCTGAGCCATATTGGATAGAAGAAAAGGGGAAACCTTGGGGGGGTGGCCCCCTCAAGGGACTTCAATCACCTTGTAGTGTTTGCAGCAGAGTTTCTTCAGAGTGAGAGAGCTTCTTTGTGCAGAGATTTTTAGGACAATTTTTCAGGACCCTTTCCCTTTGGAATGATCGCCTATTTATAGGCTTTTGGTAGCCATTAGGAAGGTTTATGGGCATTTAATGGCATTGATGCTCCATGATGGGAGGAGTTACAAGATTAATTTCATAATTTTGTAACTCCTTTTTTCTTAAATCTGATTGGCCGATGGAGAATAATGGGCATTTAATTGCTTTTAATCTCCATGATGATGGGAGTTTCATGATTAATTACCATGATTAAACTCCATAATGATAGGAGTTACATGGCTAATTGCCATGATTAATTGGACTTGTAACTCCCATTTGCTTGAATCTGATTGGGCCATTCAAAATAATGAGTTAATGACCACATTAACTTGTCATAAACGGGTCAATTAACGTCACTAATTGGTCGCCAAGTCGCTTGAAGAGTCACGGGCCGCGCTGTGCCTTTTGGAATTCTTCTGGCGATGATCGTCGATGGGTTCTCATGTTGTTTGATGTCGTATGACGATGCAATTTCAGATATTGGTTGACACCAATGGGCCGGCAACATCTGTCCAGTCGATTTCTCGATCGGTTGGGCAGAAAGTGTGCTTTCTTGGTTGGCCGGTTGGCGATTTCGAAGCGTCCGATGATGATCGAATGATTTCGACGGCGGATCCGTGATGTTGACGAAGATCGACGGATATCATGCCTCAAAAATCAGAATTTAATAAAATCACAGGGGCCAAATATCGCGAAATGCGAAAAGAACCCGAAAAAGTGGGTTTCCTGCAAAATTCGGCAGCCCGGATCCCTATGGTCGCTGGCGACCATGGGCCAAGGTCGCCGGCGACCATGGGGCTTTTGTCCCCTCTCGGTCGTCGTTCAGTCGTCGTTTTTACGTCTTTTTCGCTTCTTTTTTCTTATGTATTTTTCTTGACATTTCCCCTCATTTATTGGCTTGATTCCCCTGAAGAAAACCTATCGAGAAGCCGTGCAAATCAGAGCACAAAATTTCCTATTTTTTGGAAAAGCCGAAGACTTTATGCCGATTTTCCGCCAAGAGTTGAAACTAGGTCAAACGATATTGGAATGACCTGAAATTTACGGTGAAGCTTCCTGAGCAATAGATAGGACCAACCATAGGCTTTAATTTGAGTTTTGAAGCCGTTTGGGGTCCCATTGATGCTAGACTTGATTTCATCGCGTGGAAGATGTCGAGCTTTGATGTACGGTTAACCGATGTCCGATTGACCTAAAATTTGATAAGGAGCCTATTGGAGTCATTTTGAGATGATCCATTAGCTCGTATTTGGATGCCATAGTCCTGGAGAGCTCTGCCGCTGGTAGGCTTGATTTTATTTCCGAGCGTCAAAGCTGGGTCAAACGTCGTCAGAATAACCTGAAATTTGACGTGTAGCCCTTTGGGAGCATGTAGAAGCAACCCATGTGCTTTGTTTGATGAGCGGCGGCATCGGTAGTTCTCGCCGCTGAGAAGCTTGATTTCGCCGTTCAAGAGTTGATGGAGGGTCAAACGGTGTCGGTTTGACTTGAAATTCGACGTGGAGCCTTTTGGATGTATTTTGAGACCATCCATAGGCTCTGATCGAAGATTTGATGTCTTTGACACTGTCGCCGCCGGGAGCTCCTATTCAGCCGTTGAAAGATTGAAGTTGGGCCAAATGGTGTTAAAATGGTCTGAAACTTCATGTATACCCTTCTTTTGACTATTTTGAAGGATCTTACAGTTTTTATTTGATTCTGACATGATCCGATGCTTGAAGCAACTCTGCCTGTTTGTAGTAGGATGCGGCTTCATGTAACTTTTGATGTTGAAGAGGCAAAGTGACATTTTTTTGTGTCAACATTGGCTTGGTGTGCTTCGATGGGTTGTCTAGGTATTCGTGTATTGAATATGGGGTAACCAAATGCGTATGAAACTAAATCAATGCATGCTTAACATGATTGTACACCAAGGGATTTCCTTAGAAGTACCGTTGATTCAATTCCACACGTACTCCGTTAGAACAAGTAGGATAAAGGGATGACACCACTTGCCTAGGTTTGGTTTGTAATTCCTTCTTGACTTATGAATCGTATCCGTCATTATTGCTCCTTGTACATTCTTTTGGCATAATACATCTAATTAATTATGAAACATAAATTCTTGTAGAACTAGGATATCAACCTAACTTGGAGTGTATCGTAGGAACCGTGTGTCATGTAGTGATAAACATGACTGGCTCACATGTAAGGGATTATCGTGTGTTTAACTTGTCTTGTATTGTCTTGAATGAGATAATCCATATGAGCATGTTTTGTATATTGAGCTAGCCAGACTTGCTTGTCTTGGTTTTCCCTCGTGTCAGCACCACTTTATTATTATTTGCATGTCATGGCCAACTGCAGTTTGGGGCTTTTATTGATGGGCCGGTTACTCGGACATCGGGGTGGGCAGTCGGCTTTTGACGGCGTCAATGGCATTAAATAGTTGGGAGCGGGCTTGGACCGTGCTACTATTCCCAGGACTGGGAGCTAGGACCACCGTGGAGCCGGACTTTAGTATCAGTAGTCCGGTTTGGATTGTTACTAGTACCCCGGGAGATGGGTTGGACATCCTCGAAGTCTCCTTCTTATTACTTGCATTGCATTGCATGGATGGTGGTGATTGTTAGTTTTGCTAGGATTCTTATTATTGTTTCTGATGATAATTATTCATGCTTTATGCCTAGCATTGTTCCTTGTATTCTCATGATTATCATACCTGTCATTATTCAGATACTTGATGCATGTCATGTTTTATTTATATCTTGCTTATCTATTGCTCAACATGTCGTTGACTTTATTTCTTGGTGTGCAGACACCCTAGGTGACTACTATGACGACCAGGCAGGTAAGGAGATCCCAAAGGATCTCCAACCAACAGAGGAGGAACGAAAGTGGCGTACCGATGACGTAGAGTAGCGTCATCACTTCCGGCTCGAGAGTGACTCACATGAGAACATTGTTAGATTTTATTTATTCTTTATGGATCATTTCCTCATTGAACCTTTCTTTCATTGACTTCATTTTGTTTAATGGCCTTAGTTATTGGGATGGCCATTGTAATTAAATTAACTTCTCTTTTAGTTTAATTATTTCTTTACAACTTTAAATTAATAAATGAGATTTGTTATTCATTGTCTGGATATTTAATATGCCTCGAATTGTATGAATTCCGCAGTTTTTATATTACTTGATGTTTGAAATGAAATATCCTCACAGTGGACTTACGATCCTTGGGCCTAAAGGGAAAAGGTTTTAATTAGCCCTAAATTTCACTCCCCGGATCCGGTTTATTCCCTACTCGGGTTTAGGGGACGTGACAAAATCAGAAGCTTTTTGGGATTAGCAGGCTACTATCGAAGATTTGTCCAAGGTTTTTCATCTATTGCAGCACCCTTAACAAAATTGACTCGGAATGGTGTGCCATTTGTGTGGACAGACCACTGTGAAACCAGTTTTCAAGAGTTAAAGAAGAGACTGACCATAGCTCCAATCCTCACATTACCGTCAGGTAGTGGCGGGTTTATTGTTTTTACGATTGCATCAAATATGGGATTGGGCTGCGTATTGATGCAGGATGGCAAGGTGATTGCCTATGGCTCGAGACAGTTGAAAGATCATTAAAAGAATTATGCAACTCATGACTTGGAGTTAACAACAGTCGTCTTTGCATTGAATATGTGGAGACACTACCTCTACAGAGAGAAGTTCGAAGTCCATTCAGACCACTGGAGTTTACAATACTTGTTTTCACAGCAGAAATTGAATATAAGGCAAAGACGGTGGATGGAGTATATCAAAGGCTATGATTTTCCAATCAAGTATCATTCAGGGAAGGTGAACGTAGTAGCTGATGCCTCAAGCAGAAAATCAGTGATGATGGCTAGTCTAAGAGGAGTCAATGTCTTCCGACAGTTTGAGGAACTAGAAGTGGCTATATCAGTGACAATGGCTATATCAAAGGCTATGATTTTCCAATCAAGTATCATCCCGGGAAGGTGAACGTAGCAGCTGATGCCTCGAGCAGAAAATCAGTGATGATGGCTAGTCTAAGAGGAGTCAATGTCTTCCGACAGTTTGAAGAACTATTAGTGGAAGTGCAACCATTAAGGTAAGGTGTGATGTTAGCAAACATGATAGTGTCAGAACCTACCTTCATCCAAAAGATCAAAGACAATCAGTTGCAAGATCCAGACTTGGCAAGGATCGTGGAGCACATTACAGAATGTCCAGACTTTGGGATTGTGAACGGAATATTGTACTTCCGCAATCGGTTATGTGTGCCTAATGTGGATGATTTGAAGAATGAGATAATAACCGAAGCACACGGCACAAGGTACTCTATGCATCCAGGTAGTACGAAGATATACCGAAACTTGAAGAACCATTTTTGGTGGAACAATATGAAATGGGAAATAGCGGCTTTCGTGTCTCGTTGTTTAACTTGTCAGTTGATCAAAGCAGAGCATAAAAAACCCCCAGGTTTGCTACAACCATTAGAGGTTCCGGAGTGGAAATGGGAGCACATTACCATGGATTTCATGTCAGGTTTACCAAATACTAAGAAGGGGAACAATGCAATTTGGATCATCGTAGATCGTCTCACAAAGTCTGCTCACTTCATTCCAATGAAAATAGGAAATAAGATGCACATGGCACCACTTGCAGAATTGTTCGTCAATGAGATTGTCAAAAGACATGGCCAGCCAATATCCATCACTTCATATCGAGATAGCAGATTTGTTTCGAGGTTTTGGAAGACATTACTTGAATCCATTGGCACCGGACTTCAGTTCATCACAGCGATTAAGAGTTAATTGAATGGTACCGATGATCACTTTGATTAATTGGGTCTCAAGGATAATAAGATGTGGATACGAATTGGTGGGACAGGTTTAGTCCAATTGATCCATGGATATAGATGGAGGGGCCCACTTATAGTGATACGGAAGTTTAGGGTATTCTTGTAATTTATTCCTAAGACTAGAGTTCAGTTGCATTTATATAGTGGAGTTATTTGCAATTAACTGCGGGCCTGGATTACACATGAGATGTGGGGTCGCGGTGTCCCAGTTGGAGCCAGCTTTCTATGGAATCCCTAGTGGTCCCTACGCTAGCCCAAGATTAGATCATTACTAATTCTACTTGAACTAAAAAAGAAAAGGAATTAGAAAGTTACTATTTCTATTGGAAGTGAGACTTCTAATAGTGGTAATAGTGGAAAGAGAAGGTTACTTATTGTAGAAGTAAGACTTCTATTAAGAGGAAGTAGCTTTGGGCTATAAAAGAGGGATCAAAGGGCTGGACGTCCACACCTTGGAATTCACGCCGCCCCCTTTTGTGCAAGAGTTACACTCCTCTCCTCTCTTCTCTCTTCTAGTTTCTTTTCTGGGTTTTTTCCTAAAAGTTCTAGTTAGTTTTTCTCTTAGAGACCCCACCTATCTTCTTGAAAATAGATATCTGATTCGGGATATAGCATGGAAGACTACAAGGTCTAGGAGATCCTGATTTGCTTTGAGAAAGAGATCAACTTCTCCATTAGAGCACTACCAAGCTCCTAATGTAAACATCTACTTCCTTGTATATTGTAGAATTTCGTGGCTGCTTGTTAGGTGTTGTTTCTATCTTCTAGATAGAGTTTACTACTGTACATGATAAGGAGAAAGAGGTCATGGATCCTGGATTGGGTTTTGAAGCCTTATGGATACTTGATCCCTGCGTAGATCAAAAGTTTTTGTAAACCTATCCACGAGGCCCACCTACTTCCAACATAAGGCCTACAAGACTTTACCACATGCCAGAATTTTATGACGATTGCCCCGTCACTGAAAGTGGTTTTGATATTTTCAGCAATGTGATAACAACAGTAACGATGCACTGCATAGGGTATAGTGTTCTGGAGCGCTGGAATAAGACCCTTCTGACGGTTAGAAACAATGGTTAAATTGGGTGGCTCTCCAAGCGCTATAAACAAGTTTGCAAGGAACCACTCCCAACTATCATGACGCTCGGCTTCCGCAAAGGCAAAGGCAATGGGGAGTAGCTTATGATTGGCATCGTATGTCACGGCTACTAGTAAGACACCAGGATACTTGCCTCGGAGATGTGCATCATCTACAGCAATCATCAGTCTTAGTGAAGACGTGAAAGACCTTATACAAGGCCTGAATGCCCAAAAAAATCTTCTAAAACGACCATCAGATGTAGTGTCAATGTTTGTTATTGTGCCAGGGTTGGTTTTCTTCAATTCAATACAGTAGAGAGGTAGAAGCTGGAACGACTCCTCGTATGATCTTCGCACTATACGCAGAGCCATCTCCTTTGCAATGAGTGCATTCCTATAGCTAATAGTTGACCCAAATTACATTTGGTAGTCGTTCATTATCTCCTTCGGCCTTAAATCGACGTTCTGCAGGACTCTATCCATGATGAATTAAGAAATAAGAGCCGAAGTTGCTTGTCGATGTGCCATGCCCATCATTGGCTTCGAGCATCGGTGCTTAGGACTGTATGTTCTAGCTTTAAATTGTAGTCCTAATTCGACAATAGAAGCGTGGATCCGCCAAGGACAATCTCGATCTTTGCAGCAAGCCGTCACCTTGGTCGAGTTGGTCTTCAGGTGTTTAAGAGTGAAGTTGGCATAAATTGCAAACTTCGCAAGAGTATTCTGAAACGTCTGTCGATCGGGGAACTCACGACCAACCAACATTTCCTGAGCTGAGTTATTACAACCTCCGTGTTCACCTCCTCAGGCTCCATACTGTCCTCAAAATCAAAAACTGAGATTTCATTTGAACAATTTGTAGTGTTAACTAGATTGGCTGTGAGGCCCCACCCCTAGTGGGCCCTCAGTTTAATTTAAATGATAATTAATAGGTTACTTTCTATCTTTATTAAGCTAATTATTAGGAGTTAGTGGAGTAGATGTCTGATATTCCTAAGTATTAGATATAGCTTTTATTTCATTGGATAGATTGGATTAGATTAGAAATTAATTATAATCAACACTAATGGGAAAGGCTTGAGTGTCGGAACCTTCTAGAACCCACCTAATTACCCAAATGCCCATGGCCTCATTACAATTCCATTAACAACCAACATACCCTTTAGGTAATTAGCCTAAAACCCTAAGTCAACATCACCCTAAACCCTAATTGCCTCTCATCTCTCTCAATTAACCTATCTTCTTCCCCAAGCAACCCTATTTCCTCAAATCCCAACACAAGGAGGCTAGAGTTCAGCCCCAATTCAGCTACAACACCTTTTTGGATCTTCTCTCTCACTTCAATTTCCTTTCTTCTTCACTAAGGCAAGTACCATATGCTAATTTCACTATATGTATGCTTTCTTCCTTGTTTCTGTAATTACATTCCAATTAGATGTTTATGCATGTTTAGATCTCCATTTTGAGCTTTGTTTTCATAGAAATGGCCATTGATGGATGGGTTTCTCCATTTGGAAGATCAATGGCCAGATGGATTGATGGAATGATGGAGGGATGGAGTATAGAAGTGTTTTCTATGTGTTCGGATGCTTTTGTGATGTTTGGAGGTGAATTGGGAGGAATTGGAGAAAATTAGATTGAGAAGGAGAAATCCAAAAATCTGAAAATTCAGCTTTCTGTGTGTACCCGGTCAACCGGACCCTGTCCCGGTCGACCGGGCACACTAAAAAATGAGAAAAACCAAGTCCCAGTTAATTTTCTGTAACTGTGCACAGACAGTGTACCCGGTCGACCGGACCCTATCTCGGTCGACCGGGAACACAGGAAAACACAAGGAGTAGCTGAGACCTGTAATTTCTCAGAAGGCCAGATTTTGCGTGTACCCGGTCGACATCACAGGTATGATGTCGACCGGGGACACTGCAGGATGTCGACTTGGGAGGTCAACATCCAGTTCACCCGGCTGACATCCCAGGGTGTGATGTCGACCGGGCAAACTGTAAACAATGAAATTTCCAGACTTCAACACTTGTGATGTTTGATCACATGTGGGGCCCATTGACCATCCAAATGACCTTCCATCAAGTGTGCCACACACGAATCAATGGCGTGGCTCAGCCTTGATTCGTGGGGTCTACCAATTGTGGATTTAGGATTCGAATCATCATTGACTCTAACCTTAATTGTAGCCCCTGGTGTCCACAACTTCAGGAGCACCAGAATTATCATTTTTGACACATGAGGCTACCGTTAGGGATCCAATCATGTGTTGAGGCCTGAACCAGGAGTGGACCACTACCTAGGACTGGCCATTTGCCTATTTCCACTTGATTCCCTGTTTCTAAGGTTTTCATGAGTTATTCTTTTCTCTTATCCTTGTTGTTGTCTTAACCTTATTAATTAATGGAAACTGGAGGACCTGAACTAAGGATTTCTTAGAGGTGACCCTATGTGATGTTTGGAGATAAAATGACCCGTGTCTGTGTCTAGGCAGGCCCTCATACGGCCTAAGATTGGGAATGTGGAACCCTAGATTGGAGAGGTTAGTCTTTAATGGTTGGTTAACTAATTGTGTACGATTTTAGGATGAAGGTTTGTGGAATGGACACGGAATGGTATTTGTGTTACCTCAGGCCACGGTTGTGAGCCTTGGAGTGGATCCAATGTTGTTAGACTTGGACTTATTGTTAGACTGTGTTCCATGTTGTACCTTTAAACTCTTAGAGACCTGGGTAGGACCTTGCTCACGTAAGTTAAGCCTAGACAGACACAGACCCGTACTTAGTTTCCCAAGTCAGCACTGAACATTCACTCAGTTGTTTTGAGCTCAGCCTGTTGACTGATCATCTCTGGTAGGAGCTATGTTCTGGTTACTTACAGCTATCATGATGAGCTGTGATTAGACGGACGGTGTGATACCGCATCCGGGTTTATCTCATAAAGGGGTGTGATCGGTGAGATAAAGGGGTGTGATCGGTGTGATAAAGGGGTGTGATCTGTGATATGTATATTGTATGTTATATTTATCAGGGTTATCATCCCTTGCATGGTTATTACCTTTTCCCCGCCGCAAACTGTTTATGGTATGGGACGTTTACAGTATGAAAGGGCCGCGGCATAATATCCCGTGGTATATTTAGCTTGTGTGAATGTTCCCCTTTGTTGTCTCTTTAGATTAGTGTACTTTACATTTTTTATTCTAAATTGCTATTACTACTCAACTGCCTAGATTATGTACCTTGTTTACTCACATGATTATGTACCTTTCATTACTCTCTTTGTGTATACATCTTGTGTTATCTACATATGGTGCCTTGCCAGATCTTTAGATCTGACCCATCTTTGGTGCTTAGGTCCAGACTATGGTCCCGCGGGTGACGCGATCATCGAGACGCCTGTAGTCGATGACTGGGTGGGGACCGGATGACCAGATGGTTGAGCCGGAGGATGGAGAGCCTGCACAGGAGGGTTGAGTGCAAATTGTTATTTTTGGGGTTTGAGAGTATTTGTAGTGAGATGGGTAGTTAGCATGGTTTGTATAAACACTTTGATATTCACACTTTGAGATTATTATCAGGCTTCCGCACTTTTACATTTGATTTATATACATGACACATTTGCTTTCGCTATCTTGTGTTACACTTCCGCATATAACTGTTGATTATGATGTTGTTTAAAAAGTTTTAAAATTTTGACCTCACTGCGGACTACGATCTTTAAAGTTCTCGGTTTTTCCGGAAAGTAGCGCGCCAACTTCGGGTACCTTAGCGTTATCTTCGGTATTCGGAATTGGGGCGTAACATTTTTTGTATCAGAGCGGGCAAGTCTCTAGGAAATAAAATACACTAGAAACGTTAGGACGTAATGAGGATTTTAGCGTTGGGATACGTGTAAGGACAATGGATTTGGTAGAATCAATAAGTCCTAAGTGTTATACTTAAACTAATGCAATTACATTCTTTTGACAGATGTCGGGAGACGAGCCACCGCGGATGACACCAGCAGCCTGAGATCCACCGGATTTCGAGGAGAGGTTTCAGCAATTTCTCCAGGCTTTCCTTGTCTCGCAGGAGACACAGGCCTTGGCACATCAGCGGTAGATCGAGGATTTTGCGCAGTTCCAGGCGCAGGTCCTAGAGGTTGTGGAGAGGGTGGCTCACCCAGAGCAAGTAGCTTCTATTAAGGAGGTGGACCCGAATGTTATTTTTGAGAAGTTCCTGAAGAGAGGATCACCAGAGTTCTCAGGCACAGAGGACCCCTTGGTTGCTGATGACTGGATAGTGAGGATGGAGAAGATTTTCAGAGTCTTCGAGTGCTCAGGACGACAGAGGGTGCAACTGGCAGCCTACATGTTCAGGAGCGTGGCTGAGGATTGGTGGAGGACCGTGCAGCGTCCTTACGAGCTGATTGGAGATGAGGCAGCATGGACAGCTTTCCGGACAGACTTCCTCCGGAAGTTCATTCCCGTCCACGTTCGAGACCAGAAGATAAGAGAGTTCCAAGACCTTGTCCAGGGGGACATGATCGTCTACCAGTACGAGTTCCACTTCACCCAGCTCTCTAGATTTGCTGAGGCCCTCATCACGCCAGAGTCGCAGAGAGTCTGACGGTTCGCCGAGGGACTTAGAGCCGATATCCGGTTGCATATGTCGTGTGTCGACGGCGTTACATATGAGGATGTTGTGAGGAAGGCCTTTTGGGACGAAGAGCACCTGCAACTAGTCAAGACCATGCAGCAGCAGAAGTGGGTCAGGACCGCTTCCCCTCGACAACAGCCCCCAATGCATCGGCAGCAGCAGCAGCAGTATCGGAGACATGGACCAGTAGGCTAGGCGGCACAGTACCAGCAGTGACAGCAGCACCACCTGCACGGCGTGTGTTATGATTGTGGCGACCTCGGGCATATCGCCAGGCTTTGCCCCCTCCGCCGAGAGCAACCCCCTATGCTACAGCTTCCCACACCTCCGAGAGCCCCAGCTCCAGTTGCTGCTCAGCCCATCCGTCAGGTTGCCCCAGCAGCCCAGCCACTGCAGCAGCAATATCGTGCCCAGCAGCAAGCGCGCACTCCACAGCAGCAGCCTCGAGGGCAGCACTATTAGCGTGGGCATCACCAGAGGCACCACGGACAGCAACGTTAGCAGCAGAGGTCCCAGGCAGCAGGGCAGGTCTTCACGCTCAACCATGAGGAAGCCGAGGCCGCAGGGAACGTGGTCGAAGGTATACTTTCCATTTGTGATCAGCTTGCTAGAGTACTTCTTGACCCCGGTGCGACTCATTCATATGTATCTTCAGCATTTGCTTTAGTTCTGGGTAGAGTAAGAGAGGAGATGCCTTGCACTCTAGTAGTCTCTACAACCGTGGGTAGGAGTGTAGTATGCCAGACTTACCACCCCAGATGGCGAGTGTAGATTGGGGAGTACATTCTGTTTGCAGATCTGATCGTGTTACCCATGCATGACTTCGACGTCATTTTGGGGATGGATTGGTTGGCCAGATACTGAGCAGTGATGGATTGCTTCGAGAAGATGGTCAGACTAGCTATCGACGGTTCAGATGATACGGTAGAGTTTGTGGGCGAGAGGAGACCACCCAGCACCAGGATGATCTCAACACTGAAGGCTGAGAGGATGATGAAGGCAGGATGCGAGGGTTACATCGCGTTCATATCAGAGGACAAGAAGTCCAAGGGAGTGGAGGAGATTCCCGTAGTGTGCGAGTTCCCATATGTATTTCCCGACGAGATCCCAGGATTACCTCCAGTCAGAAAGATCGACTTCACCATCGAGCTAGCAACAGGCACAGCACCGATCTCCAGAGCTCCTTATCGCATGGCTCCGACAGAGCTGCGAGAGTTGAAGACCCAGATAGAGGAGTTGCTGGACAAGGGTTTCATCAGGCCGAGCATGTCACCATGGGGTGCGCCAGTGCTCTTCGTAAAGAAGAAGGATGGATCGATGAGGATGTGCACCGACTACCGCCAGCTAAACCAAGCGATAATGAAGAACAGATATCCTCTCCCGCGGATCAACGAGCTTTTCGACCAGCTTCAGGGTGCTCAGCACTTTTCGAAGATAGACTTGAGATCGGGATACCATCAGCTGCGAGTCAGAAGTAGGACGTGCAGAAGACAGCGTTTCGTACACGCTATGGGCACTACAAGTTCTTAGTGATGCCGTTCGGATTGACGAATGCACCAGCAGTGTTCATGGCTCTGATGAACAAGATCTTCACACTGTGCCTCGACAGCTTCACAGTGGTGTTTATCGATGACGTGTTAGTCTACTCACAGTCCAGAGAGGAGCACGAGCAACATTTGAGGACATCTCTACAGTTGTTGCGCGACAACCAGCTATACGCGAAGCTTAGCAAGTGCAAGTTTTGGTTGGAGAAAGTGGTTTTCCTCAGACATATCATCTCCAATGATGGATTGGCAGTGGATCCAGCCAAGGTCGACGCAGTGGTGAGTTGGAAGAGACCGGAGAACGTGACCGAGATTCGGAGTTTTCTTGGGTTAGCAGGCTACTACCGCAGATTCATCAAGAGTTTCTCTACAGTCTTAGTGCCATTGACAAAGATGACGAGGAAGGATGTACCGTTTGTATGGTCTGACGCTTGCGAGGACAGCTTTCAGGAGCTGAAGGAGAGACTGACGTCAGCGCTGATATTGTCGTTACCATCCGGAAGTAGTGGATTCGTTATCTTTACAGACGCTTCAGGGACAGGCCTTGGATGTGTCTTGATGCAGCATGGGAAGGTCATTGCCTACGGATCACGACACTTGAAGGAACATGAAAAGAAGTACGCTACACACGACTTGGAGCTAGCAGCAGTTGTGTTTGCACTGAAGACGTGGCGTCACTATCTTTACGGGGAGCAGTTCGAATTTCATTCAGACCACCGTAGCTTGCAATATCTATTTACCCAGAGCGACCTCAACAACCGACAGAGGCGATGGATGGAGTATATCAAGGATTACGACTTCCTTATCAAATACCATTCGGGTAAGGCGAATGTCGTGGCAGATGCTTTGAGCAGAAAGGCCGCCCTAGTTAGTTTTCTAGCAGCAGAGGGTGTATGGACCGATGTCTTCAGAGACTTAGATGCTCGGTTCCAGCCGCTCAGCGACAGAGTTATGCTTGCTACCATGTCCGCAGGGGAACCAGAGTTGTTGGGAAAGGTCAAGGACAGTCAACACAGCAATCCCAACCTTGTTAGAGTGATCGAGCAGATTGACCAAAGGCCAGAGTTCAGACTTATTGGTGGACTACTCTATTATCAGGACCAATTGTGCGTGCCAGATGTTCGAGTGTTGAAAGACGAGATCCTAGCAGATGCGCATCATAGCAGATACTCGATTCACCCAGGCAGCACCAACCAGAACCTGAGGAGCTACAACTGGTGGAACAACATGAAGAAAGAGATCGCAGGCTACGTATCCAGATGCTTGATGTGCCAACAGATCAAGGCCGAACATCAGAAGCCACCAGGACTACTACACCAGCTAGACATACCCCAGTGGAAGTGGGAGCACATTACCATGGACTTCATTGCAGGACTTCCGACTACCAGGAGGCGTAGTGACGGCAGATGGGTTATAGTGGATCGGCTGACTAAGTCAACTCACTTCCTGCCAGTCTCTATGAGAGCAGGACTTGATGTCCTAACTAAGTTGTACGTTGACGAAATCGTCTCTTTGCATGGAGTTCCAGCATCGATTGAAATCGGACAGAGATCCGTGTTTCACTTCACACTTCTAGGAGAGTTTGCAGCAGGCTTTGAGTACTAAGTTGAGTTTCAGCACCGCTTACCACCCCCAGACAAACGGACAGACCGAGCGTACCAACCATGTAAAGCTCCACCCTACACGCATGCATGATATTGTTCGCTTTGGCCCACGGGCCTCACAATTTTGTTTCTGATGGGCCAGAACCCATCAAAAAGCCTCATGCAAGGTAAGGGTGTAAGCTCTATATATAAACTCATTCACTTTCCTCTCTATAGTCGATGTGGGACTCTAGGGCGTCACAATCCACCCCCTTAAGGCTGCACGTCCCTGTGCAGTAGCCTGCCAGTCCCTGTAGCCTGCCAGCCCTCTTGGCCCGCCCACATGGAAACCCACCCACTTACACCAGACCACGGCAGGGGACCCACACTCGAACTAGTCGAGAGTTGGCTCTGATACCATTTGTAACGCCCCACCCTACAACTATGCATGATATTGTCCGCTTTGGCCCACGGGCCTCACGATTTTGTTTCTGATGGGCCAGAACCCATAAAAAGGCCTCATGCAAGGTAAGGGTGTAGGCTCTACATATAAACTCATTCACTTTCCTCTCTAAAGTCGATGTGGGACTCCGGAACGTCACAATCCACCCCACGTCGGTCCCTATAGCCTGCCAGCCCTCTTGGCCCGCCCACATGAAAACCCGCCCACTTACACCAGACCACGGCAGGGGACCCACACTCGAACTAGTCGAGAGTCGGCTCTGATACCATTTGTAACGCCCCACCCTACACGCATGCATGATATTGTCCGCTTTGGCCCACGGGCCTCACAATTTTATTTCTAATGGGCCAGAACCCATAAAAAGGCCTCATGCAAGGTAAGGGTGTAGGCTCTACATATAAACCCATTCACTTTCCTCTCTATAGTCGATGTGGGACTCCGAGGCGTCACAATCTACCCCCCTTAAGGGGGCACGTCCCACCCTACACACATACATGATATTATTCGCTTTGACCCACGGGCCTCACGGTTTTGTTTCTGATGGGCCAGAACCCGTTAGAAGGCCTCATGCAAGGTAAGGGTGTAAGCTCTACATATAAACCCATTCACTTTTCTCTCTATAGTCGATGTGGGACTCCGGGGCGTCACAATTTCCCCTTGTTTTAATTAAGTCCACAAATTTATATGAAATAATGAATTAAAAATGCAATTTTGTGGACCTATCAGCTAACGTCGTCGAGGCTGACCTTCATCTCACCGAATGGCATGTGGAAAGTGTTCGTCTCCGGCTACCCCCTCTCCCCAAATGATGACCCGAGAAGTATCGATAAGAACCTGTAATCAATGTGGTTAGGCCTGACTGAGCAACCAAATCACTGAATCTTTAGTTAGGCCTACCTTTCATATTCCATGCCCATTCGCTAATTTTTAGGGCATGATTTATGCATTTTAGTGGAGACGATGAACATGTATTAATATAGTGAAAACGAATTCGGCCAAGTTTATCAAAGTGGGTAGAGAAAGACCTGCCGGTGCCATATGGATGCAGCAATGTGCGTCCGGAAAGATAGTGTCAAAGTCCAGTCAGATGGACCCTCGAGAAAAGGTTCGGTCATCTCTTCAACGACGACTGCGGGTTCAGCCTTGAGCTTCTTCCTCAAACCTTAAGGTTGTGGATCCTCCGTTGAATCAATCTCGGGTTGTCGGACGGGTCTTCTCTTGTTGGACACTCTAGGACGAATCCTGGAACTACTAGGAACGTCCATATCTGATAAATGAAAAAGGAAAAAAAAAAGGGTTACTATTTGCATATGTACGGACCTGAGCTGCCGAACAGGAAGGAACTTATGCTACCTGTTCAGCCGTGAGTGGCCGAATGGTCTCGAGAAAAGAGAAAAGAGAAAAAGAGGGACGAATGCAAGAGCGGGGGAAGGAGGAAATGGGGGAAAGGGAAGCCCCAAACAAACAATGAACAGACATCCATTGCCTAACAAACAAACTAGGATGATTAAAATAGGGAGAATGATGGGGAGTCATTAACCTTAGAAGAGCTTTGGCTGTGAGGAGGGAAGGAGATGAGGAAGAGAATACAGAGGGACGAGTGCGCTTGCATTTAGCAGCTCTCGCCTCATTTTTACCACCCTTACCAACGTTTGTCCAAAGGTGGGCACCGGAGTGACCGCTAGTCAGATCATTTCAGCCATTTAGACGAGCAAGATGACATACTTTACCAGGGAAACAGAAAGTCCCTACTCCTATGTTAGAACGTACAACAACTACTACCAGAAAATTGATGAGACTCGTTCATTTTGTCCTGTTTTTAGGCTTAGGGTGGATTTTTTAGATACTGTCTAGATCCCATGGTGTGGGGTGGTATCCGGTTCAAATATCCACCTACTAAACGTATTGCACACATGTGCCCTAAGTGTGTTCTGATATCAGAACTGAGGGTTGCCTTGGTTGGGCCTTCCCACTCCTAACCCCACGACCAGCGTGTGCGGGGAGTTCCCTCCCCAGTGCCAGTGTGCACTCGGGTCCGTCCACTCCTGCAGTTCGTGGGTCTCTGATCGGTCCAGCCCCGCCCTTGGCTGGGTAAAAAATAATTTAATTAATTAAAAGGAATAAAACAAGTTCTGATATAAGTGTAATCAGAAGGATATTAACTACTGAACTAGGGATGACCATCGGCCTAGTCAAGGAGCCCACCCCAGTTAGTTATAAAGCCTAGTACTGGCCCCAGCTGCATCCCAAAGGATGTTGAAGGAGGATACTAGCCCAGCACCATTGCAATATTTTATGCCCATTGTCACATACATAATAAAATATCCACCCCTCAAATTTATTTAAGTGAACAAGGCAGTCATTTGAATAAAGGAAATACAATGGAAAACATGCAGAGGGATGTCAAATTCAAAAATAATTGAACCACTGTTGGTGTTTTCCCCTCATGGGTGATTGAAAAAGTTGGGATAATCCAATTGCTATAATCATTTAGCAATAGGCTATATACAAGGCAGACGGCAATATCAATAGTTCCAGTCAATCCTTGATCTATGGCACACACTCATGGTGTCCTCGGCTTTCATATGACTTCTAATCAAAGGAGACATCTTTCTTTTCCTCGGGCTTGTAAATTTTTCAGAGAGCTTTATGTTTGATGCTCAAAATAAAAGGTTTATTAAGAGAAAAAAAATTAGTTTAAAAAGCGCAGGAATCAAATTCCCTACTTAATTCGCCGACTGTTTGAGCTGGCAATATCATCATACCATCCCATCCCTCACAAGCTCCTCCAAACCCCTTTTTAGTCTCCCTGCAGCAACCTCACAATCAGCCTCTTTCAGTCCCCCAAATGAAATCCGAATATATCCAGGCCCACCACTCGCACACCCAGGAATCACAACCACCCCATGTGTCCGCACGAGCCAACGGACAACCTCAAAATCATCGGAGTACTTATCAGGAAGCTTTGCCCAAAGGTAGATTGCGCCCTCACCACCTTTAACAGCATCCTCCCCGAGGGGCAAAAGTGCCTCTCGGAGAAGGTTTCTATTCTTCACAAGATCCTTCACACGAATTTTGATCCACTCAAGTCCCTCCTCCAGAGAATGGAGTGCCAAACGCTGCCCAATTATGGATGCACAGATGGGTATGTTGTCTTGGACCTTGAGAAGCTGAGCTCCAAGACCCTCCACTTCTGACGGATATGCTATCTGCAAAGCATATACGTAATTGTTCAGGTACTCCGGCATGATTATTGAATCTAGGGAAAGCATGAATAATCCAAAATGTTACAATGAGTTCTGAAAGCTGTTCCAAAAATTTTGTGAACAGGCAAAAATTCTCCAGACACAGGAAACAGAACGTGATTAGTGAAGAGGGAGGATAGCTTTTATTGCTTTTTCACTGCTACCAAATGCCAAAACTATCACAGATAGCAACTTGAAATGTAGTTGATAGGCATTTGGGCTTCAAAGCATTTCATGTTCTACCTAAAATGTAATGAACATTACTTCCGGGGAAAACACAGCCTATGAACTTCTCGACAAGGACATATGAAATGTCAGAAAGCACAACACAACTACTCCATCAATTTTGCACATCAAATCTTGCACCAACTTCATTCCATTGTTCATAAGATGTACAAAGGTCTGCAAAGATACATATTACACATAATAGATTTACAACAGTCTCCGCGTGTGACACATACACACACACTGAAGCCTAAGATGCAGATACAAACACACAAATGCGGAGCAAGCATAAGACATCATAATATCTGGGGAACAGAACAGATACATTAATACGAATTCAATCATAACATGGCAATTTCAAATTCCATAATAACATTTGTATTATGTGAAGTTCTGACGTGGACTCTTTGGAGAGATCCAATAAATTGGAAATATCTCACCATCCAAGCACTTCTAATCTTTAGACCAGTTCTAAAATAAAGAAACTATGACATACATTTCATTCTATCATTTTTATGTTGTTAAGAAACTAAAACAAGTTAAAACATGGATTTAGAACAGTAAGATACTCTAAAATTTTATTCTACATGCATCCATGCAATATCCAAAATCAGTAACAATGTTGGATCCTGTGAATATGGCAGACTAGGGATTTGAAACATTTAGTATCATAGACATTCTAAGTGGGAATCTTGTTTCCAACCACTGACTTATCACAGCCAGTAAAATGGCATAAATACCAAATTGTAGTAAGCCTAAGATCACGACATTCCATATCACAAAATAAACAAACTTACTACATCAACAGAGAAGTAAACAGTATGAAGCACCAGCAATCTTCCCTGTATCCCTATGGTTGCATGATTAAAAGCGCACTACAAAGGGGTCAAGGGTACATCTTCATCAAAAAACTATAAGCACCACCATTTCTGCAAAGAGCTAATCTCTCTCTCCTAGTGGGCCAAGGGATCCTGACTCCTGGCTTCTCCATATAGAGGGGAGAATAAATTAGTCTAATTCCAAGGGCCCGTTTGGCACATTAATCAAGTCTGAACAAACTTAGTTATGCAAGAAAGACCAATGACCCCATGGGTCTGTTAAGTAGTTTGTTTGTGCAGTTTCCTATCACCAATTGGTTTTGGAATTACTAGCTAGCAACTTTGTCATGTTATCAGAGATAGAGGTCTCTGTTTCGAAACCACGCAGGGCAACAATAGTCTTGCGCGGGCGTGTGCTTCGGATGCTGGTGGTGTCCCGCCCAAGGGGGGGTGTTTAAGTAGTTGTTTGTGAAGTTTCCTATCACCAATTGATTTTGGTATTACTAGCTAGCAACTTTGTCAGGGTTGACCAGACCTTTGGGCTCAGTCAGTCTAGTCCATAGGCCCATTAATTTAATTTACTTTATTTACTTAATTATTTGGAGTTTGTTGACTTCTGCAAGTAGGGTCAGGGTCCATAGGTTTTATTTCAGTGTTTTAATCTTGATCATTAACTGTTTCTATGGTTGAGATTTGTCTTTAGGGGCTTTTATTTTACCTATATAAGTGATGTAATGCCTCATTCATCTGCACAGACGTTGATGAAGAAAGAAAATTTTGAGAGTTTTGTCCTCTCTTTCCCTTTCCTACAAAAGGTATGGCACGTGGCCTATTCAACTCAGGCATGAGGTCTAAACCTATCCCCCATCTCTCATCTTCATCCCCTGCCCGCCCCGCATCAATCTGCCTTCCGCATCAAAATTTTACACTTTTTTTTCCTTTTTTAAGGACAAGCTTTCTTCCAAGAGATAATCTGAACTTAGGCTTTCATGTTTCAGTCCACTCAATCTTTTCAACATCCCCATATCTAACCATTTGTAGGTGAAAAGGAAGGGAGAGAGAGAGAGAGAGAGAGAGAGTAAACTTATCCACATTTTAATACTTCATAAATTCTAATTCTACTATTTCTTGACTGTAAATGCAATATTGTACCTGACAAGAATTCACCATGCTCACTCCTAGAATTTCTTTTAAATTTTAAAATTCTTTTTTTGGATGGTTTGTATTTTAATTTTTTGAATACCATTGCATATATTTTTAAGAAACACCTCCACACCAAACAGAAATAATTCTATATGCCCATATAAGAAGACTCATGTGTAAACCAGCCATCCTTAGGAACAGTATACTTCCATAAAAGAACAAAACCCCATAGACCCCCTTGCTCATTTTCAAGCCACCAAAGCTCCTTTGCTCAATAGTCACAATTAACCTTTTGAATAGATTGAATACGCAATCCACCTTTCTTTATATGGTGGCAGGGCTATCCCCATGCTACTAAATGATAGCGCAGATGATCTTCATAATCATCCCATAAAAAATGGCACTAACTCTACTCTACTTGCTTTGCCACACCTACTGAGCATCGAAATATGGATAAGAAAAATATGGGAAAACTGACTAGCATCACAGATTTAATCAAAGTTATACACCTCAAAAGATAAATATCGGCTTTCCAATATAACTCCTGATGCAAAACAGAGGAGAAGATGCAGGGCGGGCAAGGTGCAGGATGGATAGATGGGGAAAAACTGGGCTCTCACCAAAATCCGATTCGGAGGCGTTAGTAACTTAGGCTCTCTCCAAACTCCAAAACAGGAGCATTAGAGATTTCGGGGAGAACTCAAAGAAAACTCCATTTCATTCATCATTAACCATAACTCCTTAGCCAAAGAGGCTTTACGTCACTATATAGGAAAAGAAATTACCCTAGGACTAATCTCGACCATCCAAACACATTGATGGCCAAGATTAAAACATCCTACTAAAACAACTTAAAACTTAATTAAAAGATCTAAACAATATAAAATGACGTAAAATGAATGGGTTGGGCCTAAAAGCTTGGTCAAGACAGATGGGCTGGCCCCATTGGCAGGTCTACCCATGGGGACAATGGGTCTGTCCTGCATCAGATTCTCCCCTTCTTGGAGAGAACTGGATGTCATCTATAGATGTCCTCCATGATCGAAAATCAATTGTATAGCTTCCCATTCTGCTGCTTGATTTTCATACTTTTTCCTTCGTTGGTTTTTTATTTAAAGTTGGGATTCAAAAAACAGACCAGCCCCTAACTAATAACTATAAGAACTAGTAACCAACTCATTGCTTTGTAGTATCGAGATCCAAGGAAGCAGTCCCCATATGATGTATCGATCATATAGTTGAGCAACTGAAATCTTTTTCTTTCTTTCTTTTTTTTTCCAATATAGGAAAATCCATTTAGAGGTTGGAAAGAAAAATGGAGGGATGTGGGCAAATGGAAGGGCGAGAGAAAGAGAGAACGAGAATTTCATTGATATATGATTCCAATTTTATAGTCTATCAATCACATCATATCATAAACATAAAAGGCAGTGTGACAAAGCATCAATACTTGCTCAGTGGCTTGACTCAATATTTCAACTTCAACTTGTCTTCCACATAGAAGGAGAAACCAATGCTTCTGAAATCTGAAATTTTCTTGGATGTGAGATCTTACCATTAGATCCTTCAATTTGTGAATATTTGTTGTCTGAACACAATCTTCAAGTATTAATGATCGATCTCCAAAGATGAAATCAATATGGGGAACTTCAATCGCTTGATTTTCATTTATAACTTCTTGACCAATAGCTTGTTCTTCTGATGCTTCAACCAGCTGTTCAGGAAGTGTGCACACAATGGATTCTATCAGATGCTCAGTTGGATTGTTTATTATTTCCAATCCTCCAATGTGCTGGTCTTCTTCTTGGGTTGGTTGCACTTGTTGATCAACACTGTCCAAAGTAGAAAATTCAGCTTTGTCTCCCAATTCATTTAAAGTAGAATCCTTAGTTGGAGTCTCATCTTTCACTTCATCTGAATTTATTGTGTAATCACTTGTTTCTTGCTTTTGTTCCTACTGTATAGAAATCATTTGTGCCATCATGTCTCGCATTTGCTTGGCAAATTGTTCTAAGGTAGCATTGAATTGGGAGGAATCTTGAATTGGCTTCTCAACACCAGTCTTGAAATCATTTGTCAAAGTCTCCACACTAAGTGCTTTTGCGGATTGCTGAAATTTCCCTACTAGAGCTTGGAGATTTCCACATGAGACCGTTAAGCATGAGTCAAGGATGCAAATAGCGGTAGCGGCAGGCGTAGTGGCAAGCTACCAAAATGCTACAAAGCGTAGCAGCGTAGCGGTGCGTTTTGAAAAAATCATCGAATAATTCTAGAAAAAAAATTCCAGAATATTGGAAAATGCTAGAATTTTATTTTTATTTTATTTTTTTGCTTGCAAAAATATCTAAGATAAGGGGGTGTAGCGGTCTCCTCATTGTATGAGGTCCTATATCGCTGACAATATTGATCTATCTATCAACGTATATTCATATTGATAAAATGGTTATAATGAAATACTGTACAAATAAGCAAATTTAGCAAAAGTGCAAAACATATTTGGTAAGGGCTATTTTTACTATTAGAGTGAACATTGGCTAGGGCTCATTTCGTGTTAAAGTAAAATTAGGCTAGGGCCCTATTTCAACTACAGTGATTTTTTCTTTTGAATGGTAATTAGAGTGAAATTTAACTAAGGCCTGTTTTTCATTAGTGTGAAATTTAATTCAGCCCCATTTTCAATTAGAATGAAATTTAATTAAGACACATTTGTTTATTTGAGTGATTAATGAATAGGATTAGTAGTGCATAATATTTTTCTAATCACGTCAATATTGAGTGCGATCGTTAGTAGTTAGGCCCCACAGAAGCATGTAATAGACCACTCGAATGAAGAAGGATCGAGAAAGTCTATTACACCAAAATTTGTCCCTTTTTTTCAAATAAAAGACCAAGAAAACAAGAAAGTTCTTTTGAAACCCTATTTCTCGTTTTGCTACAAGGGTCAGCATTGAGAGAGGTCGAGAGAGGGAAATGAAGGGAGCAGGAGAGAGAATGAGAAGGAAAAAAAAAAACGAAGAGAGAAGGTTGTTCCTGCCGAATAGAGGGGTTGTTGTTGCCAGACGGGGGTGCTGCTCCTGTCATCCGTGGTGGTGGTGCTGCTGCTGCTGCTAGTGGATGGTGGTGGTGGTGATGATGTTACTAGATGACCGTGGTGGATCAGCTACTTCAGGTATGTCCAATTCTTTTTTCTGTTTTTTCTTTTTTTTTTCTTTTTCTATCTTTATTTCTATTCGTACTTCTCTCCTTTT
This sequence comes from Persea americana, assembly GCA_029852735.1. Classification (NCBI taxonomy): domain Eukaryota; kingdom Viridiplantae; phylum Streptophyta; class Magnoliopsida; order Laurales; family Lauraceae; genus Persea; species Persea americana. The sequence continues at coordinate 60,064,308 of CM056810.1, forward strand.
CTTTTCTTTTTTGTTCGATTGGTGTTCTACATCCATCAATCAAACGAACAAAGGTTTTTTTTTTTTTTTTTTTTTTTGTGCAGCAGTTTGTAGCGGCCGATACATATACATATCGCTACTCGGCCACCACAATTGTCACACCAATAAAAACACATCTATAGTAGCGGTCACTACCGCAACGCCCGATATATCAGCCGATACGTAGATATTTTTATCCATGGCATGCACTCAACACGAATTGCTTCTCTACGTGCTTCATACTTGATCTTGTAGTCTTCCATGCTTTCCAATTTGAGAAATCTAAGTAAATAATGTTGTTTATCCTCCTCTAATCTACATGCTCTTTGCAACCAGGAAAATTGTTCGAAATACTCATCAACTGCCAATCCTCCTTGTCTCAATTTAAGAAATTGCTCAAAGGAAGTTTCATTCTCATAGTATCATGATCTGTATTTATTTTTATACATAACCCTTTGAAGTTGATCATTGTAGTCCTCTTTTTTGCAACCTCATTTTGACTTCACGCAAAGGGGATTTCAAATTTAATGCTCAAAATATTCCAAATTGACCTGATGCGTACATCTGATCTCTAGGAATTTGCAGTTACAAATGGATCAAGGATTGGAGTCTGAATGGCTTCAATATTAGCAAATCAAATTTGAACAGTCCGATTTAAACTAAGTGGGCCTGTTCTGGAGTCTCGTTGCTAACAGGTTGGCTTGGCCTATTGTGGACACGGCCCAAACTTTGGCTCAAATTCCTGTTGCTGAAGTCATGAAAGCACATCTTCCCTTTTTTTCACTTATTGGTGGATCAAACCTGACTCACCTTTAGCCCAAAACCCTTTTGTCTCATACTCTCCGCTTTATGCAATAAAAGCAAGAAAAAGGGGACCAGGACCCTTTTGCCCTAGTCAAAGAGGAGAGAAAGGATGGTTGCGGTGGCGCTAGGCGTCCGGTGGAGAAGATGATGTTCGGTGCGGTGCTGCAGTGACGATGCAGAGGGTGGAGGAGTGACTCTGGCAGAGAGGTGATGGATGGTGGTCCTGGTGCTGATGATGGTGATTGCTAATGGCGCCAGCAAATCACTCGTGGAGCAACGTTGGAAGCCAACTCTCTCTCTCTCTCTCTCTCTCTCTCTCTCTCTCTCTCTCTATATATATATATATATATATATTTATTTATTTATTTATTTTTTTTGCATTGGGGCTTTTAAAGTCTAGGTTTGAGGGGTTGCTGGAGTTCGAAGGAGCTAGGGTCGGTAGAGGGGAAGGCTATCGAGGGCTGATGGGTAGGGTTCAGATGGTTGGAGTTTAAGGGTCTGAAATTTCCAATCTTGGGGATTTTTTGAAGATTGATAGGAGTTGGGGAAGATCGGGTTAGGTCTTCTCATCAATTGAGATTTTGGGTTGATTTGGTTTTGAAGTGGGGTTTGGGTGGTTTAGGTATTCAACTTTTGGATTTCGGAATTTATTTGGATTCCGATTGGGTCAGGAGTCTGTACTTGGGTTCAGGGATTTCAGTTGAAGATGGATTGTATGGGAAGAAGCAATCCGTCTGGTATGGTTTGAATTGATATTGATTTACAATTTAGGACTGTTGATTCGAGATTTGAATGAGGATAGGGTTTCAGGAAATTCTGGGGAATTTGTTGTGGATGGGTGTGGCACTTAGGGTTGGGATTTTGGGTTATAGATGCTCGGCTAGTAGGTTTGAGAGTTACGACAATCGGCAGTGTTCGGATTTTTCATGAGGGGTTTGGTGATGGGTTTTGGAGACAATGGGTGGTGTGGACAACGACGATGGATTCAAGATTCAGAGTTTAGAAGGCACGGTAGTGAGGGATGGGGTTTGGATGCAATTCGGTTAAAGGGGGATTCAAGATTCAGAGTTTAGAAGGCACGGTAGTGAGGGATGGGGTCTGGATGCAATTCGGTTAAAGGGGGTGATTTTGGGGAATTGTGGGGTTCTCGGGGATTGGATTTTGCTATATAATGTTAAGTTTTGGCAAGGAAGATGCAGATTTGATGAAGATGATAGGGGTTTAAAGATGGAACGAGATTTGAGGGAAAACACCTAATGATGAAGCCGATCGGCGAATCCCGGTTCGACCGATCTTCGTCTCTAGTACCAAATGATGCGGAACAAAGGAGAAGATGTGGGGGCGGCCAAGGTAGAGGATGGAGAGACAAGGAAAAAATTGGGCTCCCGCCAAACTCCGATCCGGAGGTGTTAGTAACTTGGGCTCTCACAAACTCCAAACCAAGAGAACTCGAAGAAAACTCCATTTCATTCATCATTAACCATTACTCCTTAGTGAAAGAGGCTTTACATCATTATATAGGAAAAGAAATTACCATAGGACTAATCTAGACCATTCAAAACTGTTAAATATTATGGGTCCATCGGGCCAAAGGCCCACTTGTAACCTAAAGCCCATTTCCTTTAGTCAAATTCTAACAGAATCTGTATGCTATTTTAGGATAAGTCTGACTGTAATATGCCTAACTTGTAGCCCAAATCAAGGACGTACAGCATTATGTAGAGATCAATTGATCCTGTGAAGATCATCCCATTGCATTCAACTTGTCTGCATCTTTGCATTCTTTGACATGGTATCAGAGCCAAGTCAAGAGACACGAGTCGCAAATCATATTCTGGTTGAAGACGTCTTCCACCAATCAAGATTTCGAAGTCATCTTTCTCTCATGAAGTAGTCCCTGCCAAGAATATTTCATCACAGATCCATCAGAACAGCTACTGATCTGTGCCTAATCAAGAGTGGCCCACCGCCGATCAACCCTGATTCCACCAGCGACTCCAAGTTTTGGATCGACAGGCTTTGAAGAAGTTTTTGGTCAATTTTTGAGATTTTTCTATCATTTGACGTAGGTTATACCTCCTTTTCTGTCTTACCTATTTGGATATTTTGTTCAAATTGTTTTCATCAAGACCATCCAGGAAAACCATCCAGATTTGAGGATCTGTATCCAATTTATTACAAATTTGGAACGCTGGTAGTATCTGGGAGCCTCTCCAATCTGAACTAATCTGATCCGTGATTGAACCAATCAGTGGGGCCCACAGACAGATCTCGTCAGGAAAGTTAGGGTCTAGGGTATTTTTTGTTATCAGTTGTGTTTTGTTTTGTACTACGTGCACTGCTTTGCTTCTAAAGCTCCTCTTCATACTTTTGCTCATCTGGAACTACCATTGACTTTATCAGTACCTTTACATCTTGATCAAAGGTTCTGTTCTCTAGATTCTGACTGATTTCTGAGTGAAATTTTCTCATTATTTGATAAATTGATGCAAATGGAAAAGTCTGATATCAATTTGATCCGGTTTAATGGTAAAAACTATCCATCTTGGGCCTTCCAATTTGAACTTTATGGAGCCATATATCTGGTGCTGATCCAAAACCAACTAAAGACGAAAAAAAATTGTCTTGGAACACAAGATGCAAAGATCAAAACCTGGATTCTTGGGTCCATGGAACCCCAATTTTTCATGAATTTGAAACCATACAAAACTGCCAAAGATATGTGGGAATATCTAAAAAGGGTGTACCACCAGGGGAATTCAGCACAACAGTATCAGTTGGAATATGAAATTGAAAATTATATGCAAGGAACTTCATCCATTCAAGAATATTATTTTGGTTTCCAGAATTTATGGACAGAGTTGGATGAAATCAAATATGCAAATATCTCTACAGGCACTTCCTGACTTACAAAAACTACTAGAGACTAGTCATCGAGATCAATTTCTCATGAAATTAAGGCCTCGGTATGAGACAGTGAGATCTAGTCTCATGAGTAGGGTACCTTCCCCGTCCCTAGATGAATGCCTCAATGAATTACTGAAGGAAGAACAAAGGCAACTGACTCAAACTAATATACTTCAACAACCAAATCACGGTGCTAACGAAGTTGCTTATGGAATACCCACTCAATCACAAGCATCAACCGCCCCGGTGAATGTTGTTTGTGCTACTAAGGGAAAGCAACCAATCAGAGACATTAGCAAAGTCCAATGCTTCAAGTGTCAAAACTTAGGCCATTATGCAAATCAATGCAAGAATAAAATCTACAGTTACTGCAAAGCAACAGGACATCTACTCAATGAATGCCGCAAACGTCCTCAGATCAGATATCCAAAGGTTTACCAGGCAATCATTGCTCCCTCTGGCAATACAGATCCTTCTTCCATATCCTCTCCCGCTATCGCTTCTGCTGCTCTAGTCACCCCTGAAATGATCCCACAAATGATCCTCCAAGCATTTTCTACCCTTGGTATATCTGGTAAAAAATACTCCTCGTCTCATTGGTATTTTGATTATGGTGCTTCCAATCATATGACATCTTCATCTGGAAGCATTCAAATTCATGCAACTAATGGTACAACAATACCAATTACATCTGTTGGTGATATTTCTCATTCTTTACGATTACATGATGTTTTTTGTCCACCAAGTCTTTCTACCAATTTGATATTTGTAGGCCAATTGGTTGATGGTAACTTTAATGTATTTTTTTTCTTCTTCTGGCTGTGTGGTGCAGGATCAAGAAACGGGGAAGGTGATAGCGAAGGGGCCTACATGTGAGCGATTGTTTCCTCTTCACATTTCAACACCAAGTCCAAATATGTCTTTGTTTGCTTCCACAATTGCCTCTAAGAATAATGTGCAATTATGGCACAATAGATTAGGACACCCCAATTCCAAAGTACTATTGTCTTTGTTAAATTCTAGTCATATTAAAAAATTAAGTTTTTAGCATCAGATGTTGCTCTTGATTGCACTATTTGTAAGCTTGGAAAAAGTAAAATCTTGTTGTTTCCATTACATGTTTCCTCTGCTACAAAATGCCTTGACTTAATAAATAGTGATGTTTGGGGTGTTGCACCAATTATCTCTCATTCACAGTATAAGTATTTTGTGACTTTCATTGATGATTATAATCGCTTTACATCTTTACATGGGTTTATTTCCTACATGCAAAATCTGAAATCTTTGATGTTTTTAAAAGATTCTTGAATTATGTTCAAAATCAATTTTCAACATATATTAAGCTTTTCCGTACAGACTCGTGGGGGGGCGTGGTGCGTCTGAGAAATTTCAAACTTTTTTACAAGAAAAAGGGATCATCTCCCAACGGACATGTACCTACACACCCTAACAAAATGGAATTGCAAAATAGAAAAATCGTCATCTTTTGGATATGGTCAGATGTTTGCTATTAGAATCATCAGTTCCACCCTAGATTTTGGCCAGAAGCATTAACCACTACAACTTGTATCATCAATCATCTTCCTTCTCCAAAACTACAAAACACATCTCCGTATTTTCGTCTTTTCCAAAATGAACCAAAATACACACATTTGCATACTTTTGACTATGTTTGCTTTGTTCATCTTCCAACACATGAACATCCAAAATTATCTGCACAATCTACAAAGTGTGTCTTTCTTGGTTACGCTTCTCAACAAAAAGATTTTGTTTGTTATGATCCAAGGTAAAAGGTATTTGGATTTCTAGGAATGTCATGTTCTTTGAACAAATGTATTTTTTTCATTCCGTTCCTGAACCACTTTCAGCAATAACATTTTCTAAAGTCCCATCCTTTGATGAATAATGTCTTCCTTCGCCCATGAGAGTTAATCCAGACAAGGTGTATGCTCATCGACAATGAACAAATGCCACAAATTTGCCTCTTTTGCCAGAACAAGCCCTGGATCCTGCTCCGGTGCCTGATCCACCAAAGTGTATCCTTCGCCAATCTTCTCGTATCACTCGACCTCCAGATAGATATGGTTTTTCCCATTCTTCGTATTTGACTGCTTTATCCTCTGTTTCAATTCCTAATTCTTATTCACAAGGAGCAAAGCAGGAATGTTGGCAACAGGCTATGGAAGAATAACTCAATGCCTTACAGCAGAACAATACAAGGGATGTTGTTCCATATCCATCTTCAGTTAAGCCAATAGAAAGTAAATGGGTCTTCTCTATCAAATTAAAGGCTGATGGCTCTTCGGATAGATACAAGGCAAGACTTGTGGCCCTTGGTAACAGACAGGAATATGGAATTGACTAGGAGGAAACATTTGCACCTGTAGCCAAGATGACTTCAGTTCGTACCATTCTTGCAATAGCTGCATCCCAATCCTAGCCCCTGTTCCATTTTGATGTCAAAAACGCATTTCTTCATAGAGATCTCAAAGAAGAAGTTTATATACTTATGCCTCACAGTTTTCCAATACCATCAGACGGACAAGTTGCTCGTTTAAAACGTTCTTTTTATGGACTCAAACAAGCACCACGAGCATGGTTTGACAAATTTAAAGATGCATTACTAAAGCTGAAATTTCAACAGAGTCCGTATGATCATCTTTGTTCCTTCATCAACAATCATCAGGAATAACCATTCTTCAGGTTTATGTCGATGATATCATAATCACAGGGACAGATACAATCATGATTAAAGATCTCCAGACTTCTCTTCATCAATCTTTTCAAATGAAGGACTTGGGGCCTCTGACATATTTTTTGGGATTGGAGGTTCAACACTCTGAAAAAGGGCTGATTCTACATCAACATAAATATACTATGGATTTAATTGAATCGATTGGCCTATCAAAATCCACACCTGTGGATACTCCTCTTGAAGTAAATCTTAAGCTCCATAGTGAAAGTGGTGAACCCCTTCCTGATCCTACGTACTACCATCAGCTTGTCAGTAGTCTCATATACCTGACTAATACCAGGCCTGACATCAATTATGCAGCAAACTTGATGAGTCAATATATGACCATGCCCCATAATCTCCACTTAGCAGCAATTCGAAGAATCATCTGTTATCTTATTGGCACTCCTCACAGAGGATTATTCTTTCGTGTTGGCTCTCTAATGACATTGACTATCTATTCTTATGCAGATTAGGCAAGTTGCCCTGATACACGTTGTTCCACAACAAGTTGGAGCATGTATCTAGGGGACGCTCTTATTTCCTGGAAAGTAAAAAAACATGATAGTTTCCAAATTCATCGACTGAGGCAAAATACCAAGCCATGTCCGAAGCATGCTCAGAAAGTCTATGGCTTCATGGCCTTTTCACAGAACATGGCTTCACACAAAGGTCACCTACACCTCTGCATGCAGATAACACCAGCGCAATTCGGATCACTGAAAATCCGGTATTCCATGAACGAACGAAACACATCTAAGGTTGCTTGCCACTTTATCAAAGATGAATAAATCCGGAATGTCATCTCTCTTCCATTCATCTCCTCCGACCTCCAAATTGCTAATATTTTTACCAAAGCTCTTCCACGTCTGCGCCATCAGTTCTTAACAGACAAATTGATGCTTGTGGACTCACCGGCATCAATTTGAGGAGGGGTGTTAAAGACTGGGTCCAACGGGCCAAAGGCCCACTTGTAAACTAAAGCCCATTTCCTTTAGTCAAATTCTAACAGATTCTGTATGCTATTTTAGGATAGGGCAGATTGTAATATTCCTAATTTGTAGCCCAAATCAAGGATGTACAGCATAATATATATAAAGATCAATTGATCCTAGGAAGATCATCCCATTCCATTCAACTTGTCTGCATCTTTGCATTCTGTTGCCAAAACATGGTTTAAAAAACGGACGTTATGAAACAGTAACGGCCTATACCATTACGTTAGTCACAATATAACGGTCATAACGGTCACGGTATTTAAAAAAACGGTGAAAATGACTGTCCATAACAGTCATAACAGCGGATATTTTGAAAATAACGGTCAAAATATCGGTCGACAATGACTTTTTTTTAAACTTTCTTTCCCCTTCTTTTTTCATTTCATTCTTTCCCAAACCATTTGTGGAGCTTCTTAAGACTATGCTAGAGCTTCCTAAGTTTCTTTTTTCACCAAAACTCAAGTGATTTGCAAGATTTTGGTGGATTCTCATATGATGGTTTCTACCCTCCTCAACCACAATACCCTTATGTTAATACTCCACCGTTTTAAAAAATTAATTAATCTTGATGTAGTAGTAAATGTTACTTGAAAGTTGAAATTCATTCTCAATTTACTTAGTGATTGAGTAATTGAGTGCTCTACGTCTATACTACTACTACTAGTTTCTTGACTTCAGTGTTCAACACTAATGATTAGTTCAAATTATGGTTCAAAGCATACTGTAAAATTTGTGAAATTTGAACTTATTTTAATGAAGACATGTAAACCTATTTAATTCAAAACAACTTTTACAAGTTTCAGATAAGACAGCAATACAAGGTGTAATGACTCAAAGGGGACCGATATTTTGCTTGAAAGTGTTTACTAATGTAAAAAATATTGTTTTCTAGTATTTTAGAATATTCTGGATTTTTTGGATATTTTTTTAGATTTGTTTGGGGTAAAATAAAAAATCGCACCACGATGGACTACAATGACCACGAACCGCAACACAATGACTGCGAACCATGACACGACACTATGACCGCGATGGCGACCGCGACCATGATTTTGAACCATGATTCAAACACATTGATGGTCGGGATTAAAACATCCTACTAAAACAACTTAAAACATAATTAAAAGATCTAAATAATATAAAAATAACCATTTAAAAAAAAACCAAAAAAAAATAACATAAAAGGAATGGGTTGGGCCTAAAAGCTGGGTCAGGACATATGGGTCGGGCCCATTCATGGCGACCCATGCGGACCATGGGTCTATCCTATTGCATCAACTCCCGTACAAAATGTTCTACAATTGGTTCCCACAACGCTTTAGACGACTTCTTAATTCACTAGGAAGACCTAAATAATTAGGTGAACGCCTACTCTGTTAGTACCCCAAACCTTTTAGCAAGAGATTCAACCAGACCCTGCTTCCAAATGCACTCTTATGAGTTCACTTTTCAAATAATCAATCTTCACCTTACATATGAATTCTAAAAATTTTCCATAGAAAGAAAGAGCAAACATTAACTTTGTTTTTTGTTTGTTTTTAGATAGCAACAACAAAATTTATTTCACCAATGAGTTAAATATACAAGGACAGGAACATCCTTCCAACGATAGCAAAGCACCTCACACAAAAATGACACTCTAACTACCCTCCTTCGAAAACAAAAAACCACCTTACACATCAGCTAGAGCTTCCTTTTCCTTAATCTCCATTGGCTGACCATAATTTATCAAACTCGGACATTTTTTTAGTTCACAGTTCCCTTTCCATAAGTTCACCATGCAAAAGTACAGCTGCATTTCAATTCCTGATAAATGCCAGCACAACTGTGTTACTTAGCCTGTTTCTGAAATTGGATATGGTCGAGCTACGATCATGGACATTTTCGCTAAGAAACTGGTACTATGCACATATGGGAGACAGTATAAGATTAACATGAATTTTAAATTCCCTTTCTCTTAAGTTAAATAGGAAGAGGTATAGGAGCAGTACACCAATTTATGGATAATGCCGGCACAAATTTGGTATTCTAATCTGAATCTGATTCTTAAATTATTCACAGTTCAGCTATGGTAGGTGGACATTTCGGCAAAGCAAATGGCGATATGCACTATAGTCTAAGATTAACATGGACAAAGTATATGGCAGGAAGGGTCATTGCCTTGGTGCAATGGTAAAAGTCTCGGGTGCCATGCGTGATAATGCCGGTTTGAGACCTGAGCAACCACTTTGTGCAAAATTGCCAAAGGTTAGGTTTGTCTCCAATCTGGACCATCCCAGGACCCTCTTTGGTGGGACTGCACTGGCTGATGACTTCTTTTTAAGTATATGGCTGGAAATTACTTCGCTTTATATCATACATTTATTTGCAGAGTCCCTGATATGTGTGCCTGTGTGCCTTCTGTTTTCCTTTAAACTTTAGTCCATTGTATAGTTTCTTTGACTATCAATGTTGTTGGAACGATAAAAGGTCCCGTATTCATGTCAAAAGACAAAAGACTCAGAACAATATGTTCAATAAGAACTTCCAGTTTTAATCTCTGAATGGCATTGGCATCCTAAAATCAGCATTAGCATGCTTTGCATTATTCATCAGCATCACGCTCGAATCGACAAAGCATTACATTTATATTTATATGAAAAACAAAAACATTTTGCTATAAGTCAACTTTTGAAGCTCTACTTACATATCCAACTCGCCATCCCATCATGCCATAAGCTTTGGAGAAGGAAAAGAGATTAACTATATGATCGCCCTCTATACATGTATGCTTCAATCCATCATACATAAAGTACCTGAAGTGCAATCAAACAAAATTATTTCTTTCTATCAACAAATTTCAAAATTATTAAACAATCAATTAAGGACATTAAATGCAGTACCTCAACAACTGTGCAACAATAGCTCAGCTCAGAGATCTTATGGGAGTAAAACTTGGATTCTTTTACTAACCTTTCTTATGTGCACAGACACATGCATATTTTGAATATCTCCATATATGGTAGTCAAAGGTTGGTAAATAGTCCAAATAAAATAATACATAGTTTGCTTTTGGAAGGCACAGTAATGAGAAACAACTGTTAATTTAGTGGGAGGAGCTATGCAAATTGCAAATAGATAAAAAGACTCGTATTGGAAGCATTAGTCATTTGACATTAAAAATATATTCCTCATTGTAAGTGATATGAAGCTTTGAGGAAGATGATGCTCTTTGTACTCCGCAGGGATTGCCAAGAGGTACGATCTTTACGGTGTTTCAAGGTTTTTTATTGGATTTTCTCTATTTTCTCTTTTTTCTTTTTCCTTTAATGAGTAGTGTGTCTAACAGATATCTTAAGCAAGATAGTGTGGAGCTCCACGGTGGGGATCGATGACTAGGAGAACAATATATTGGGGCTGTTACAGCTCACATATAGCAAAAAAGCAAGAATAAACCATTTTTGTGTGTTTGTGTGTGTGTGTGTGTGAGAGAGAGAGAGAGAGAGATATTACAAAAGGGATTTGATTGATAGAGCAGGCTTATACATTAAAAGCCATGTTAGAAACTTCCATTCCTCTCTCTCTCTCTCTCTCTCTCTCTCTCTCTCTCTCTCTCTCAACTGGCAGACCCAGGGATTAGGGCTGTCAATCCAGCCCTTTCACGAGGGGGCCCGGCCCAGGCTCGGCCCGCAAAAGCCCTCAAAGCAAGAGCTTCGTTTATTATCCTAAAGCCCAAGGGTAGGGTAGGGCCCTATTTTGAAAAGCCCCCAATCTTGAGGGCCGAGCTAGGGCTTGACTTATCCGGCCCGAGGGGGCCCGGCCCGGCCCTCAATTAATTAAATATGTAAATTTTTGAATAATTTTTATGAAGTTACTTTAAAAATTTTAAGAAGTGAGTACCCATCTATTCATTTATTTTTACCATAAGTAATTAGAATACATAGTTTATTAGTACAAAAGTTAGATAGTGTAGATATCTTTTGTAGAAATATAGTTTGAAAAATGAAGAAAAACTTTAATAAATATTGAGAGCAATATAATAAAGTATTTGAAATGGTTATACTCTTTGATACTCAACGTAAGTTGTTTTATATAGAATATGCCTTAAGAAAGTTATATGGATCGAGCGAAGATATGAGTATTCGTCAAGGTGATACTCTTGGACCCTTTTAGAGATCTTTATAAAGAGTATTGTATGATTTATGATACACCTATGCTATGATATTGTCAAATGTGGATAAAGTTAATTTAGTAAAAGTTACTAAGTTTGAAGATGAATTTTTAATATTTGAGGAACAAATGACTCAGACAATTGCTTTAGAAACAAAAAATCTGAATTAGATAATTATTTTGAGGAGCTAAGGGATAAATCTATAAATTTGGTGGAAAGTTAATTCAGCAAAATATCCAGTTATTTCAATAATGGCTCGTGATATTTTAGCAATTTCAGTTTATACAGTTGCTTTTGAATCGGTATTGAGTATAGGAGAAAGAGTACTTGACCAGTATAAGACTAGTTTGAAATCTAAAACAGCAGAAGTCTTAACTGCCTTTGCATTGTCAGTCCTTAATCCGAACAAAGTAGGAGGGTTAGCATTAAGTTGGAAGTCAATGGTGGCGTATGAAAGATTTATTTTCTTTAAAGAAAAAAAAATCTTCTTTTCTTTTGGCCCTGGCCCGACCCTGGCCCGGCCCTGGCCCTTGAGGGTAGGATAAGGGCCTAAAAATTATGGGCCCGCTGTAAAAGTCGAGGGCTTTTGCTCGCTTAGGCCCGGACCGCACATGTGAGGATATGATAAGGGCTTACCTCAGCCCGTCTCGGGCATGGCCTTTTGACAGCCCTACCAGGGATCGATCCCTGGGCATGTGGGCAATACTAAAGCTGTCTATAATCTCCTGTATTTGCCATACAAGGGCATTTTGTAGCCTTCTATAAATGTGTCCAACCCATCTCAAATGATATTGCTCAACCACTAATAATGTACTTGTTTTTAATTCTATCATTTCTTATAACTCCGCACATTCATAGTTTAAAAAAAGCATTGACATGCATATTAACCCATATTGATTGATTTATCCAGCCATTGGCAGATATGCACAGTTATTCATCTGTCCCACTTACGTGGCATGCAGGATTTGCCTTTGAGTGCCAAAAAACATTCTTTGCACTCTGAAGAGTTCTTAACCCTTTTAGAGGACAAAATACATTTTAAAAACCTCTCTAAATTGACAGATTGAAGCTGATATGCAAAAATATGGACACCAATATCCTTACCATATCAATATGACTTCTTTGGATTCCAATATCCTCACCATGACCATCAAATTGTTGTCAACAATGATGTCACATATGCTCATCTACAGTACTATCGTATTAGATAGCTTGACATGCAAAATTCTCAACTCAATCTGTTGATGTTTAAACTTTAATTTATAGAAACTGTAAGTCTAATATCCATATCTATTATTCCATTATTGATCTGTATAGTTATGGTTGATGACTGATTATATTATGAGGTAAATTGCTTGTAAGGATTTAGAAAATCATTATTATATTTCAGACATAATAAGGTTCGAATTTTGACTCAGCTGATTGACCATCCAACATTTAATAGGTTTTAACTTAACATAATTGAGCAACATAAATAGAAGTAAACAAATACATCAGTATTATTATTTTAAAATCAAATAGCAATACAGGACCTTACAAAGGACCGATGCGCCTATTTATTCTAGTTACTAATGAAAATAAATAATCAAAATCTAATATTTTCCAGTATTCTCTTGTTCTTCCTTCTTTTTTTTTGGATAATTTTTCAGATTCTATGACCTCATGTTGAATCCACACTGATAACAGAAATGCTGCAGACGATACATATTGCCTGATTCATATCATTTTCATTGTGTGTGAGTGTTTTGCTTCTTTAGGTTAACACTCCTCATGAAGCTACAATGTTAAGATTGGAGGCAGAACTTTGTATTGAGAAATCTATTTTCTCTGCAGCTTTCGTGACATACTCTTGGTGAGCTGGTAAATTGAAAAGGCACTAAGAATAAACAGAAAAGGAAGAGCAGCTCCCACGCACTGCTACATTTAGACCAACCATTTTCCATTCTACATAAATAAGAGAGTAATAGCAGAACTGAATACTACATATCAGGTAAATTTGATTAGTTCTGGAAATTCCAGGGACAACCAGTATATACTTACTCATAGGTATTGTCCACAACAAGCCAAGAGCCAAAGTTTTTGCACAAATCTGATATTCTCTAGAAAAAAAAAAGGTAAACAATGAGTTAGTCCTACTCTTATATTTCAGCGCAAATTGATTTTCTATAGAAAGAGATTACCTTGAGAAGAGGCTCTGGGATGTATGTCCCAGATGGGTTGCCTGGATTTACAACAGTAACAAGCTTTGGCACAGGTTTACGTTCAGACAGAGTCTTTTCTAACCAATCTATAAAATAACCACGAAATAAATTAGAATGTTGATCATTGTAGAAAGAAAACAGGCAAACACGCCCCCAACCAATCATATCTTTTAAATATAAAGTATGCATTATCATCAATTTGTTAAAAACAACAATAAACAAAAACTTTTACACCTAATTAAATTACTTAATTGAAGAAGACTTCTAGTTATCGATAACGAGATTGTCTATGTTACATTTGAACAAAAAACTGTGCAGATGTAATTTGATTATGTGCATATCCAAGCATTTTGATATAGTTTTAAACTTCAGGCCCGGAAAGCCTTGAATAATAGTGGAGTTGCATGACCACCGAGAGAAGATAGGAAAAACAATTTTATCTCAGTATTGATTCAAAGAGGGGGCATCATGGCATCTCAGCATGGATGCAATGACTACTTTAAGCATTAAGGAAAAATATTTTAGTACCGAAAATTTAGAGCAATTTTAAAGCACTATCAATCTAGTTCAGAAATAAATGGTTTATTCTTTTTCTTATTTGCAGGGTACTTCTTCAACACAATTTTGATTTGTAGAGGGCAATCGAGAAACCTCTGACAAAAGTATGTGTAGGTTGAAAAATCTCACTAGAAAAAATTTAGGGAAAGTAGATGTAGCGTGGTAAATTAAGTAAGAAATCAATAGCACATAATGTTGTAAATGAGAATTGACTTTTGAGATCTCTCTCTCTCTCTCTCTATATATATATATATATATTTACATTTCTAAATTCTAAACTTAAATAAGCAATTTAGTACAGTTGCATAGGACAAGAGATATATAAAGCAATGTCTAAATAAAGTAAAATATTCAAATACAAATGTCAAAACTGTAGAAGATAACAGGCCTTTAAGATAGGCACAGCCCATCCAGGCCCATATATAATCCCTCATGTGGGATACTGTGTAGATTGTATAAGCTAGCTATTTTCTCTCCCTGTATAGCTAATTTCTCTCCTCTTATTTCCTTGTATAGATTAGGAGATATTCTTTCATTATTCTAATTGTATACCTAGCATGTTTAGAGCCTTGATTAAGGCACAATCTAATTATAAATACAAGTAGGCGATCCTCCAATGAGGATGACCTTCTCTCCATTATTCTTCCTCTTCTTCTTCTTTTTCTTCCATAGATTATAACATGGTATCAAAGCACTGTGGGATCTCTTCATCTCAACTGTCTCTCAGTTGCAATCCCTTCTCAAGGTTCTAAAAAGAGAACCCTTTTCCACAACAGAATAACTGTGTTGACAGTCTGCAGCGAGGATATCAAAGGTGGGCCATCATCCGATCTTCCAGATATCAAAAACAACCACCACCATGAGGGTCGCCCTTATTCTCTAGGAATTATGGTTATTTTTACGGAATTTTTGGCATATCTGAGGTAGGCCATCTACTACTTCTTGTGAGTTCCTAGTTTTTCAGGATAATTTTCATCAGATCCGTCCCATCTTACGGATTTTCATCAGATTAGTATGCAACCTCATCTGAAAGATAGTCAAAAGTATCACACAGAGGACTGTGTTCACTGATCAGAGTTCTGATCTCATTGTGGGCCCCCACGTGACCACTCCAGCACTAAAACAGGAAGTCGTCAGGCCTGTTTTTGCTCTGTTTTGTGCTCTTTCTTTTCTTTCTTTTTTTTGTTTTGGAGTTCATCCTTGTGCTCCAGTAACAAAACTGGACCAGTTTTCAGCCTCTCTTGCTGTTTATTACTGACTGATTGCTGTTAAGTCCTTTCCATCTCTCTCTCGGCTTGGATTAGTGAAGAACGGATC
Source organism: Persea americana (assembly GCA_029852735.1). NCBI lineage: Eukaryota > Viridiplantae > Streptophyta > Magnoliopsida > Laurales > Lauraceae > Persea > Persea americana. Next base: position 60,079,995 of record CM056810.1, read on the forward strand.
TTCTTGTTTGCTGATTTTCTGCTATTGCACATTCTGCTGCATTAGAGATCATGGAAACATATGATGTTATCTCAATTAAATTTAATGAGCATAATTATATGTCCTAGTCTTTCCATTTAAAGAACTTTGTCGAAGGACAAGGGCTGTTTGGTTATCTTGATGGAACAATAACTAAGCCTCTTACTACAAGTTAGTGCCACGGACTCCAAAGCCTTAGCCACCTGGTCCAACGAAAATGCTAAAGTGGTTACTTGGATACTCAACTCTGTTGATCCCTCTCTGGCTTTGGCTCGCCTATACTACAGCAGCAGATATCTGGGCTCATCTCAAGAAAGTCTACCATCAAACCAATAAAGCCCAAAATTTTCACTTGGATAGTGAAATTACTAAATTTACTCAAGGAGATAAATCTGTGCAGGAATATTTTAATGGCTTCGTCACCTTATGGACCGAAAGGGATTTCATGTTGATCCAAACAATCTCTTCTGAATTTCTCTCTGAGGCTCTCAAATTACAAGAAGAAACTCACATTAGCCAGTTTCTTATGATGAATCTACGATCGGAATTCGAATATGTTCGGTCTGCCCTCATGAATAGAGAAATTTATGCTAATCTTGATACCTGCTTTCAAAAAGTCCTTCGCGAAAAACTTCGGTTCACCTCACAGCGTGCTATTCTTGAAGAACCAAAGGCTTCCTCGCACCACTTCCGACTAACTTTGCTCTTTTGGCAAACCCCAATCCGAAGCTCACTCAATGTTATGAATGCAAAGCCTTCAGTCATATTGCCAAAAACTGCCACAAGAAGTTGGTCTACATATATTACAAACGCTCTAGTCATCTTATTGATGACTGTCGCAGTTTACAACGAAGAAATGAGACACAACAGAAGAAGCCTCCCTCCACTCTGCCAAGAAAGAATATCTCCTAATCTATACAAGGAAATAAGAGGAGAGAAATTAGCTATACAAGGAGAGAAAATAGCTAGCTTATACAATCTACACAATATCCCACGTGAGGGATTATATAAGGGCCTAGATGGGCTGGGCCACTTAAAGGCCTATTATCTTCTACAAAAACATCTTTCATGAATGGAATTGATCACTGGGCAGAACTCAAGCCATTTAGAATTGATCTATGGGAAACATATATATGGAAGTTAGAAGGCATTTTTCAAGTGATTTGGTTGGCTGACTTCGAGATAAAATAAATTTTCAAGTTTTTGGAAAAGTCCTCAAGAATCCAAAAATAAATAGTAAAAAGACTTTAAACAAAAAATAAATAAATAAAATAAAATAGAACCATTTGGGATTGATGTATGGGAACATAAATCTACAAGTTATAAGGCATTTTAGGTGATTGGTTGGGCTATAATAAAAAAAATTGGGTTTTTCTAAATAAAAATAACCCAAATTTTGAAAAATAAACAAAACAAATTCAAAATACGAGAAATAATGCTTATGAGTTGAAAATACTTATTCATATGATGCATGACAATGATTTCAAAATATTTATCAAAACAATGATTTCAACATGATTTATAAAAAATAAAAGAGAGACTGAAAAAAGAAGAAAAAGATTAAAATGAAAATAGAAATTTTTCATCCTCCATTGTGAAGAGTGCTACATTTTGTATCAGCTTCGATCCAGTTATTTCTTCTGCTCTTTATTTTCCTTTTTTTTCCTTTTTTTTCTTTTTTTTTTTTTAAGGCTTTAAATCTTTGGAAGGTGAAAGAGGGGTGGAGAATGCTCGTTTAGGGTGGAGAAGGGATGAAGAAGCCCTAAAAATGATTTTTAAAGGAATTTTTACCAGATGTCAATCTGTCACAACATATTGGCCGATATGTATCAATTGATACATCAAACTACAGCCCACTACAGATGAGTGCGCCGCTATTTGCAAAATAGCATATCGGCCACTGCCAATACAGCACAATATAGTGGCCTATACACTACATATTGGTTGCTATTTTGAACCTTGCTACCTTCTCCTCTAATCCCAACCAACCCATTCCAGTATCTGTTTGCTGTCTCATAGCAATATTCTTTCAATATGTGGCTCCCAACCTTTTGGTAAGGTGATGCGGGGTTGGGAAGAGGTAGAGATGGAGGATGTAGGGATACAATCAGGCCTCATGCCTGAAGTGGACGGGCTTCACACCCAATGGCCTACGCCATGCCCTTTCCAGGGGACAGAACAGAGTAAACACTCAATCGCCTTTTCATTAATCATCAAATCTAATGAAGCCAAGAGGCTTTACAATGCATTAAATAGAGAAATTAAAACCCTGAGCTAATCTCAACCATCTAACAATCCTACGGCCGAGATTAAAACATCTAAACTTAGATAAATAAGACATTAAACATTAAAAATCTACTACTAAATTATTATTTTATTATAAAAGAGGGAAAGTTGCAAACTTCTTTCACTACACCATTGTAGGGCCCACCCCCAAATATCTACTAGCTCTACTACTATATATCTATCTATCTACTATTATAAAAGAGGGAAAGTTGCAAAGTTTTTTCACTACACCATGTGGGGCCCACCTCCAACTATTATAATAGAATATAATAATATATTATTATTATATTATAATAATTATCTACTATATATATATATATATATCTATTTATATCTATATCTATATCTATATATCTACTATTATAAAAGAGGGAAAGTTGCATAGTTTTTTCACTACGCCTTTGTGGGGCCCACCTCCAAATATTATAATGCAAACTTTTTCACTACACCATTGTGGGGCCCACCCCCAAATATTATCTACTACTATTATAAAAGAGGGAAAGTTGCAAACTTCTTTCACTACACCATTGTGGGGCCCACCCCAAATATCTACCATCTCTACTACTTATATATATATATATATATATATATATACTGTTATAAAAGAGAGAATGTTGCAAAGTTTTTTCACTACACCATGTGTGGCCCACCTCCAACTATTATAATAGAATATAATAATATATTATTATTATATTATAATAATTATCTACTATATATATATCTATCTATCTATCTACTATTATAAAAGAGGGAAAGTTGCATAGTTTTTCCACTACACCTTTGTGGGGCCCACCTCCAAATATTATAATGCAAACTTTTTCACTACACCATTGTGAGGCCCACCCCCAAATATTATAATATAATATAATAATATATTCCTATGAGAAATTGCAAACTTTTTCACTACACCTTTGTGGGGCCCACCCCCAAATATTATAATGCAAACTTTTTCACTACACCATTGTGGGGCCCACCCCCAAATATTATAATATAATATCTCAACTCTTATAAAAGAGAAGAAAATGCAATTTGGTTTCACTACACACCTGGCCACATCTAAGAGAACAAAATGACATAACTTATGCGGGCCCCACTTATATAATAAGTATATAATCTATATATTATTATTACCCTTCTAAAAGAGAACTTGGGCCCCACTTATATAATAATAATAAGATTATAAAACAGAAGAACTTGTGTAGGCCCCACTTATCTCTATTTTTTCTTATAAAAGAGACGAAAATGCAATTTGGTTTCAGTACACACCTTGCCCACAACTAAGAGAACAAAATGACACAACTTGTATAGGCCCCACTTATATAATAATCATAAGATTATAAAAGAGAACTTGTGTGGGCCCCACTTATATAATAATCATATAATCTATACATTATTATTACCCTTCTAAAAGAGAAGAACTTGGCCCCACTTATATAATAATAATAAGATTATCAAAGAGGAGAACTTGTGTGGGCCCCACTTATATAATAATAATATAATCTATACATTATTATTATTATTATATATGTATATAACAAAATGACATAACTTGTGTGGGCCCCACTTATATAATAATAATATAATTTATATATTATTATTACCCTTCTAAAAGAGAAGAGCCTGTTGGGCCCCACTTATATAATAATATTATAATCTATACATTATTATTATTATTATTATATCTATATATATATATATCTATATATATCTACCCTTATAAAAGAGAAGAACTTGTCATTCTTATTTCTCTACCCATCTACGGGCCCCACTTATATAATAATAATCTATTTATATCTTGGGCCACACTTATATAATAATAATATAAGGAGCCGACCTCATTCTGGAGAAGAACTTGTCATGTTTATTTCTCTACACATCCGTGGGCCCCACTTATATAATAATAATAAGATTATAAAAGAGAAGAACTTGTGTGGGGGCCACTTATATAATAATCACATAATCTATATATTATTATTACCCTTCTAAAAGAGAAGAACTTGGGCCCCACTTATATAATAATAATAAGATTATAAAAGATAAGAACTTGTGTGGGCCCCACTTATATAATAATAATATAATTTATATTATTAATATTATTATTATATCTATTATTACCCTTATCAAAGAGAATAACTTGTCATGCTTATTTCTCTACACATCTGTGGGACTATCATAAAAGAGAAGAACTTGTGTGGGCCCCACATATATAATAAGATTATAAGGAGTTAGCCTCATTCTGGTATTTTTTTTTCCTGCCGTTAAGCTTCATTTCATGCTCATATATCTTATAATGTACCATTTCTTTCTCAAAATTAAGGGGCAAAAGCCTGGCACAGTAGAAGGCGCTCCCTATTGCAACCTTGAAGTTGTGGGTTCAAGTCATGTATCAATCAAAAAAATAAAACTAAAAGGATTGTTGGATAAAAAAAACCATACCATTGATCATATGTCGTTTTCTTTCTTATCATCATCATTATCATGATTTTCATTATTGTTGTTGTTGTTGTTGTCATTATTGTTAAATTCTACTTTTGGATGGTATTCAAAAGATGCTTTGAGCAGGTATTTTCCTCCAAATTCTCTGGAAATCTACTGCTTGGCTTTCTATGAGCAAACTAGAGAAGGCCATGACCATTAATTTAAATTCCCTTGTGAATTGTCCTGAAGAGATGACTATTAAATGCCCTCGTAAATTATCACTAAGAGCCTTCATTTCATGGGAGAATTTAATGAAATTCTGAAGCCTTAATATTTTTCTTAGGCTGCAATGGTTTTATTCAGTAGGTGGAGATAAATTTGTCACAGCAAATTGTCTGTCACTTAATTAGCTTAAGTAGGACTCTAATAAGAGCTACTATTGTCATGAAATGCTGACTCATTAAAAAGCTAGCTCTACCTGGCGCTGGCTTGCCGCCTTGCATGCAAGCGAAGCGCTATTGGCGGCAATAAATAGCTCACTGAGCGATGATTGATGCAGTCAGTCAATGCCCTCTATTGTTCCAGAGAGAAGGATCATGGTGCCCCCGGAACCGTGACATCCAGCAGCAGCATCTCCTTGCGTGCGAGAGACTTCTATGCCAGCCGTTATTCCCGGGTCTGTTATAAAAGAAAGTGGTAGCTAAAGCAACAGTTGCTTTTTGCTTCTTATTCTTAGTCAACCAACCACTTGGTACCAAGCAACTGGTTAGCTATTGCGCTTTCAAAGTAGAAGAGTGGTCTCTTATCTTAGAAGTCATGGTGTAAGAAGCACACTATCCTCTTTGTCTTGAAAGAAAGTAAGCGTAGCAAAGCATATACATTAAGTAAGTCAGCGGCATAATAAGCGTAGCGAAGCATATACATTAAGTAAGCCAGCGGCATAATAAGCCGGCCTTTGAAGAAAGAAAGAAAATAAGAAAGTCCCCAATTGAACTAGAAAGAAAAACAAGTAATCAGACTTGTCCCGAAATAAGTGATCCGATGTCCAAGGAACAAGACTTCTTGTTGAGCAAAGATCACGTATCCTTCTTGACATAAAATTGGTTGTTGCGTAATATCTGGAAGACAGCTCTTCAAACGTTGGACGTGCTCTTCAAGCGTCCCACTATAGACCACAATGTCATCAAGATATAACACCACAAACCGGTCCACCAATGAGGTAATTATGTTAATTTTCCTACCTTTAACAGATTTGTGATAATTCTCTTTATTCAAATTAGCTTTACAAGGGGGAGATTTGTTTAGTTTTTACAAAGTTTTTGGATTATTTTACTTAAGATTTGCACCCTTCTTCCAATTGATTGTGATGAGTATGGTTTCGTTTCGAGTTATTATTGCATTGACTATCAAAGAAAATATCCAAAAGAGTGTAAAGAGTGTAAGTTGTGGTTTGACCTTGCACGTGCCTTGCACATGCAGGGCTCCACTAGTAACTCTAACTAAAATAATGATAGGTGGACCATGGGTTTGTCTTGCATCAACTCTCCCTGAATTGGAGAGAACTCAACCTCGAGTTATGTAGATGTCTTCCAAGATCGAAAATCCAACGTATGAACTTCCGAGTTGCCGATTGCTCCACATTTTCTTTACATGACTTGGACATCAAAAATGATTTCTTTATACTAGAAATAGATAGAATGCTTGGATGTCGGTGATGGATTGATCTTGTTTGGATGCTCCCTTGAATGATTGGATGTCGAATCTGTATCACTAGATCACAATCATTCACTTTTACTCGCTGTTTTCCAAAAATAAAGTCAATATGGGGATTCTCGGTGATTGGATCTGCTTGCAAATACATTGGACCAATTGATTTAACCTTTTCTGGCTCATCTGACTTTGATTTCATTGACTCTTGTACTACCATAGCTTGTACTTCTTATACGTCTGACATATCCTGATCTTGACCGTTCACTGTAGTCACCTTGCCTTTGTCATATTTTTCTTGACTACAGTCAGCTTTAGTCATTGTTGCATCTGATGTTGTCCCTGCATCTTCTTTCTCTTGTCCTTGCCTTCCTGCATTTTCATTGACATCACCTGTAGCATTGGTAGATGTTTGCACTTTTTAGGTGCTAGAAGCGCACATCTCGCCTCGTTGCTTACCTTCCTCATGTTCAACAACTTGGCTATTCTAATTTAGAGTGGAATCCACAATTTCTGGTACATACACTTCCTTGGTGGACATTCAAAACCAAAGTGTCCAAATCCTTGACTTTTGTAACACTGCCATTGGTCACACAAGTTACTCTTACTGCTAGTTACTCTTTAATTTTTGTTACTTCTAACAACAGATGGAATGCCCGAATAACCATTGGATTGTTTACTCCAAGGATTACATTTTGCTACTGAAGCACTTGGTTGAAAATTAGAAGCACAGAAGTTATCGCACCTAGCAATTTGCGGAGTCAGATAACGCTCTGAATATTGCACAACTTGATAAGCTTGTTCTAAGGTGTACACTTCATGCTCTGTCAATTTGCTTCTAAGCTTTGGACGAAGACCCACTTTAAATCTTGAAAAAGTAACCAAAGGATCTTCTCTTACATTGCAACACATTCTATATTTTTCAAATTTATCAATATAATCGGCAACATGCATGTTTCCATGTCAAAGAGAGTGCACTGGTCCAGGAGTCTTGCTTGATGGGCATTTTGTTTTTCCATTATAGTAGAAACTCAAACTATTCTTCTCGTTTTTCACAAAAAGATTAACTCAAATTTAAATGATCTGACCTGTCTTTCGCGTAGATCTCACTGATTGGAATATGATTGTGAAGACAGATCACTGATCAAAGCTCAAATGGTCTTGATATCAGCAAAAGTAATTTGGACTGTCCAATTTGCACAAAGTGGGCCTTGACCAGGATGATGTCAGTGATGATGGTTGCTATCAAGATCTGTGTGTTATGGGCCCACGTGCTGATATCTGCTGAACTGCTGCAACTTTCTTTTTTTTTAACTATTGCTAGATTGGTTGAATTGGGTTGTACTTGACCCAAACCTTAACCTGAATCCAACCTGGCGCAAGAAACAGGCCAGAAACCCAAGGAAGTAGCTTTCAGTGGATTGGATAAGGTCCAACCAGACCCAAGCTCAACTTGAACTAAGCTTGAGCCAAGAGCCCAAGACTGCCTCGTGCTTCATGTAGAAAAGAGAGAAAATAACAGGGTGGGGCTCTGGTTCTTTTCTACTTCAAAAGATATGGGAGGGGCTGGCGGAGAGGGAGCTGGTTGGAGACAGCGACAATGATGGTGAGCTCAAAGATGAAGATGATGAAGCTGGTTTTGGAGAAGCCCGATGGGCGGTTGCAGCAATGGTGCTGGGCTCTGGTGGTGCTGGCGTTGCTGCCACGAAGATGAGACGGCCGACTGGTTCAACAGAAATGAAGATGGAGATGTCCGCAGGTGCCAGGTATGCGTCTCTTACTGCTGCTCTCTTTCTTCTATTCTTTGCTGCTGCTTTTTTTTCCTTCAGATTCTCCCTCTCTGTCTTCTTCTTCTGCTCGTTTTTTTCCCCCTGCTCTGATACTTCTCTCCAGCTCGCTCTACTCTTTTCTTTTCTGTTTTTCTCTCTCAACATCTCTGCTTCTTCCTTCTTTTTTTTCCGGCTGGGATGGGGTGTTCGGCTGGGGTATTGGAGGTGGTGGAGAGGATTATGGGTATGGTTCAGCTATGGTGAAGTTGATGAAGGGAAGATGCAATCTGGGTTTTCGGATCTCAGATTTGGGTAAATTTTAGGGTTCGGGATGAAGGGGTTATTTTGGGTTTGATGGATTGGGGTTCTGTCAATGTAAAAGGGCTGGGATAATGGTTGTGATGGAGATAGGGCTCGGGATTTGGGTTCAAGGCTTGCAATGGGTATCGATTAGGATTTTCACAAATAGTGGTTTGAGATTTTAGGATTTTGATGATCGGATGTTCGTAGTGGGAAAGGGTGGGGTTTAGGGTTCTACTACAAATGTGGTTTTTTTTTTTCCCCCTTTTTGGAAGTTAGGTTTCAAGGACTGAACAGCTGATTTTCAAATCCAGGATGGATCAATCTTTGCTCTGATACCAAATGATGCGGAGCGGTACACGATGACAGGGTGGGAAGAGGTAGAGATGGAGGACGTAGGGATACGTTCAGGCCTCACGCCTGAAGTGGATGGGCTTCACACCCGATGGCCTCATGCCATGCCCTTTCCAGGGGAGAGAACAGAGTAAACACTCAATCTCATTTTCATTAATCATCAAATCTAATGGAGCCAAGAGGCTTTACAATGCATTAAATAGAGAAATTAAACCCTAGATCTAATCTCAACCAACTAACAATCCTACAGCTGAGATTAAAACATCTCAACTTGGATAAATAAAAGACATGAAACATTAAAAATAACTCCAAATAAAATAAGGATAGGTGGGCTGGGCCCAAGGCAGGTTGGCACATGGGGACCATGGGTTTATCTTGCACCATAAGGTAGCCACTTGATGTATTAGTTATTAAGGTAGCCGCTTGAGACAGGTCAGTCATCCACTCACTGCTCCAAGCAAACCCTCAATGCTCTCTCAATCTACAACTAGATTTAGACGGCCGCAACATCATCTCTGCCAACATCACCATTCCCATGACAGAGAATACATACCAACACTAACCTGTACACTGAGTAGAGATGGGATATGATGCAGAACAAGATATAAGAGGATATCAAATTGCTGATCCAGGAAATGATAAGGGCTTGAGGAATGAAGTTATATTTGAGCAACTAAAAATAATATAAGTCAGCTGCTGACCAATTACCCGTCCTTGTACACTAAATCAGAACAACTATCATCATGATTATGTAACTGCCATTTCTCCTACAATAATTTCAGTTATTAGTTATTAATTTTATCAAGTTCACAGATTGCCTTACTATCATTTTCTTAATAGAGTTTTGGTTACATCTAACAGCATCTGTTATCATATCATTTCAAACCCTTATGCAAACAAAAGGTTTAACAAACCTCCCACCTGCATCTGGCTGAAGCGTCTTAGGATTGCCAGGACCCACCAGTATGTCTGTGACTCCCGTCATCTGGAAGGACATGTATGAATTGAAGTAGTATGGTGCAAACATAACTACGGAATCCCCAGCATCACAGAGTGTCAGCACGAGATTTACAAATGCCTGTCAATCATATTCTCTTTTAACTCCAGCAATGTTTAATTTAGTGAAACTTTCAGCAACAGAAACTTGGCAGTTTGCATGTTAATTATACATCAATGCAAAAGGATAAACATCAGATAAGCATCTACAACCAAGTCCAATAGGAACTTCCAACCATAAGTAGACTTGGTTTGTGATTTTAAATATTGCATAAAATTGAAATGGACAGAAATGACAACACTATAAACTAGTGATGCTAGATTTGACATTTTAAAGGTAACATCATCAGAGTAAGTGCAACGAAGATGAAGAAGCGAAGCATTCAAAGGAAATAAGTTTGGAAAGTGTTTATATGCACAGTTCCTTGAAATGTATTTCCAAGGAAAACACTAGCTCAAATTCACGTTTAGGCCACGTTTGACAACCAAACCCTTGGGGAAAAGATTACCCATTTTTAGAAAGTCTTGTAAAACTCATTTGACAATTGTAAATCAACGATTTGGAAAAAAAGAAATCATCATTTTTAGGATTTTTAGATCTGGCCTCCCCACATAAGATTTGTAAGTCCGGATTTGTGCACCGAAATCATTTTTTCTCAACTATATGCAACGATTATGCACCAATATTGATGTGAAATCCTCAGCAACGAATCCTTGCTACAGGACAATAAGAAATCCTCAGATGTGTGAATTCCTCATGGATTCCTCACCCATTACCCCTTCTTGGAAAAAAAAAATCAGAGGAAAGGATCTTGATAATTGATGCAATCATTTCATTTACACTGTTTTCTTGAAATAACAATTTCCAAAGGCAAACAAGAGATCAATTTCATTTTTGTAAGAAAAATGAATTCTGATGTTTGGTGCAATCATTTTGTCCACCAAGGAAAATGTTTGTGTTAATTTAATCATGATATCAAGTCAAAAAAGTTAGCATCAAAAATTGTACAAAAGGTTATTTTGGTACGCGCTGTTGTGTTGTGATATCATGTAATCTAATACTTAGAATAGAAGGGGTCGACTGTTCGTTGTTGTTGTTGCAACATAGAAGGGGTCAACTGGTGGTGGTGGTTGTTATTGTAAGACCAACTCCTACTTTCTCCTTCCATATGGCAAACCCTAATCACCCTGTCAACCCTAACAACTTGGCATCAAAGAAAGGGGAATACTATCAAAGGCCTTACCCAGGATTGTTGTCAATAATAATGTTGTTAAGATCCAGGAATTCCAGATAAGGGTCCCATGTTTCATGAAGGATCTTAGTAAAAAGTATTTGTATCAATATAATAATTTCATTTAAGAGTTAATCATAGGAAACAAGTGTCCACGATTAAGAGGCTAATTTTACTCGTTCTTTTTTCTTTTAATTTATTAATATATCTAGTTTCAAAGAGGTTATCCAATGATTAAGAAAACATCTTTAAGATAAGAATTTGTGGGAATGTGGGGAGATTAAAACAAAAAAAGAATAGGTCTGTGATTAGAGATTCTACAAAGGTATATGTTCCAACATGTATTCTTCTTTTTCAGGTTTCTTTAAATATTTTAATGAATCATTTCTTTAACTTTAGGCAATACATCCTAATTCCTAACAATGAATGTTGATGATTTGGGTTTAAGAAAAAACTACTGCAACTTGTTTATTTTTTAGGCAACACTGATATTTTAAACATATTCCACTGTTTACACATATTTCATTTATGATATATTGATATATGTCAACAATATTCCTCACTATTGGAAAATAGTCTTATTTGTCAGTGTAGCGATGTTACTATAATTGCAAAATGGATTTATTATTAATAGCAACCATTTTTCCTAGTTTTAATGTTTTAATACTTTTTAATTTGTTAAGAAAATCCTGTGATTTGCAATTATATTCAATTAAACCCCTTGAATGATTCGTGATACAATTTCGGTCTTCAGAACAATGATGCATATGACAAATGTCGATAGGTAAGTAGTACAATGAGGATGTTGTGTATCAAGGGGAAAACCATATGCAATGAATCCTTCTTGATTTATACAGTTTTTAAGTTTTAGGAGATTTTCCAGGACTTTTTAACTTGCTTACTAGAAATTGAGAAGATGAGAGAGAGAACTAGTTTCAATTTCGAAGCACGACCCTGATACTGGGCCTTCATGGTCACGCAAAATTTCTCCTTCCATTCAGACCTAGTTGTATAAAGATTGGTTTCAATTTTTCTTTTATAAATATATATATAACATGACTCGAACACACAACCTCTTGGTCCATTCAAAAAAAAAAAACTTGCAACCTCTTGGTTGTGAGAACGACCGCCTTGACCCCCTTCTAACAACTGAAAGGAATTACATTATGAATCCAATCATAGTGCAAGGTTTTGAAATTAAAAAATCATCGATGATTAACACAAGTACTTTTTTTATCTAATCATCCAATAGTTGGATACTAAAATTGGTACCCTAATCATCAGTGTGCCACGCAAATGAGTTATCCAAGATGGATGGGATCAAATGAAATTGCATCACTTGATATTATGGTGTCAACTGTACAGATAGGATCTTATGTATTTTATGCAAACAACACACATTGACCTTAACATCCAACATCTGACAGCCAAATATGAGTTGCCTACTCGATCACTAATGGTGTGTTTGTGCAATGAGAGCATTCCATGAAAGAGAGAAAAATCATTCTAATTTTCTTGGCTGCACACTGTTCATACTTTTGTTGTGATACATTTTCCTCGTGAAAAATGTGATACATTTTTGTTGTGATACAACACACTGTTCATATTCTAATTTTCCTTGATAAAGAGGATACCAAGTTCTTATGGGAGGGTAGGAACGCAGGATTCCTCTCCCCGTGGAAACAGATATCTATGGAAACCTCTGTTTTATAAAAAAGTCCTAAAAGATGATTTATAATGATAGATCCTGATGCAGATTCTATGTAGGATATCATCTTAAAGTAAAATGGGATATGAATATTTTCCTCTTAAAACAATTACTGCAAAAATAAAATTCAAGAAAGTCCGATGACCCTGGCAAGGTAATATTTCTGCAAAAGTCCAATGACCCTGGCAAAGTCATATTTCTACAAGTCTAACAAATGTACATCTAGTTCGCTGGAAAGGGGGAAAATTCACCTGATTTGCACCAGCAGTAACCATGACTGACGACTTGTGCAGATTATTTTCACAGCATAGCTGCAACATGGATACAGCCAATTATAAAAAAAGGACAGGACAATGACTAATGACCCATAATTACAAACAGAGATTTTCAATTGAGTATTATAATGCTGATTCCATTCCAAGTTCTTAAATGTAAGACTCAAGCACCTCGGAGTAAGGACTCCTACAAGATGGATCAATCATCCATGCAAAATATGCATCGTTATTCTAAAGTTCCAAAGAGTTGCTAATGTTTCTTATGCTCAGGAGCAGTTTAGTTCTCACTTTTTCTTTTTTGTAATCATTATTCTGAATGCCAATGGCTATTGGTTAATATCTTTATATTATATTTAACATCTCTACCCTATCCTCAATGAAATCTTGAAAGGGCAGTCCAAAGGAACACCAAAAGGAAAATAAGTAACACATACATTACAGGAAGTAATTACACACTTGTTACAGTCTAATAATGAGAGTTTTAGTTTATGTAGTTTCATTAACAAGTTCCAGCACATTCAGGAGCTTCTTCTGTACATGTCAGTACATATGTCTATGGAAAGCTGATACATTTATTGCAACATTCCCAAGGAAATTCTATATTTTACATGAGAATACCTTCTTAATCAACGCCTCCCTAAGCTCTGGGATGCCTTCGTCAGCACCATAACGGCTGATTGCAGGCTGCCACACAGCTTCTTTGACCTTCTCCAAAGCTCTTTCAGGTGGTTGCCAATAAACAACACCCTACATCACAGTAACATGGAAAGGATAAATTCAGCCAAGCACAGTACAAGTAGGGCTTTGGATGGACTTGGGTCCAGCCAGCTCTGCCCAAGCCCAAATCCAATAAAACCAGAATTGGGATGTCTCATGGACTCAACAGGCCAGACAGTCTATGGTGCAAACCCCTTATCAGGCCAGACACAGATGCGGGTCCAACCCTATAGAACAAGACCCTTATCAGGTTCGATAACCTTTCATCTAAAGCTATTAGTTATCTAAGCTCAGGAATCTTGCATCTTAACAAAGGGGTGAGAAACTATAATTAGTAGAGGAGAGGGTGAAATTGTCTCCAATCTGTAAATAAATTTGTAAGATAGAGGATGGGCTGTTCGTTGTCATATTAGGTAGACTAGAGAAGGTTTTCAACGTCAGGACCATGGAAAATAGAAAATAATGGAGACGAAAGGCCCAAGCACAACCTAGAGTTTATGAGTTACATAGTATCTAGAAATCAGATAAGATCCCCTTGACAATCATCTTCAGCATCAGATAATAACATAGCACTTGCACATGCAGGTGATATCAAGGCTCTTCAAGAGATGAAAGGAGATCTTCAAGCTGAAATTTGACAAGTTCAACGACGACTAGAAAGATTATTTAAAATAGACAAGGACTAGGTTGTGCAAAAAATGCAACAAAAAACCCGAAACTGATTAAAAGCAGGACCAAAGAAATGCAAAGTAATCACACCTGTGCCAATGAAATCGCATCTTTGGCTTCCCGAATTAGTTCTTGTATCTGTAGCAAAAAACCCCAATATGGTATTAATTCATTTTCCATCAAATCCATTCATGTCTGGCTGCGTATTATTATTAAGTCTAAAATATTTATAAAAGAAAGAAAAAAGTAAACAATGACCACCAGCAAAACCAGGCAGGATTTTTCACATAACTTAGGCTAGGCCCTGATCAATGAAACCCTTATTTTTGCGGCATGCTGCAAGCTAAATTACCTGAACCATAACCGGCGTTTCCGTCTCCAAAGCCCTCCTCGCAAGCTTCAAGTACGTCCCCATCCTCACTTTCTTCCCCGCAACAACAAGCTCTATCGAAGTAGGCTACTCTGAAGGTTAAACAAAAAGCACACCCCCACCCCAGTAGAAAAGGGCAAAAAATGGCAGACAAAAACCCAATTTCCACACAAGTGACCACCCCACCCACCTCCTAAAAGCAGGTGTTGCTACCCTTCTCTCTCTCTGCAACAAACCACTACAACCACAACCACCCTAAAAGTAAAAAAATGAAAAAGAAAGACACGCCTCTCTCCCAACAACCCTAGCCACCAATCCTCACAAAGGATAGAGAAAAGCCCAAAAGATTCCTCTGTCCTTTTTCATTTCCAAACGTTGACGACAGCCTCTTGAACTAGTCAGGCAGAGAAAAACATTTAAAAAGCTTCCGACTGCTTAAATAAAACTTAAAAAAAGTATGGTGGTAACTCCGATCGCCGTTTACCGTCTCTCCCTCTCTTGCCCTTTTTTGCTCTTTTCTTTACAAGAAGCTCTTGTCCTTTTCCATGAGATATTAGAATATTCTTTAAAACGATTACACCGCTGGCAAATAAGAGGAAAAAGGTGAAGTGCTTTCCTTCTCACGCTACAATCCAGATCTGAAGTGAAGTCGGGAAAGATGGTCGCTTTTGAGTTAGAGCATCAAAGGTTTGGATTTCACGATGATTTTTCCATCTGCAGCTACGGATCCAAGATAATAATAACAAATGGTGCGTCCGAGACCTAGATTTCTAAGGATTTTTTTATACAGAACGGCGATAAATCGGCGAATTCTCACCAGGCATACGATTCTTCTTCAGGAATTGTTCGAAAATGAATGGGAATCGGATTTGTAAAGGCTAGATTTATCATCTGACAATTAAAAAACGCTAGATCTGCTTCCAACTCCCGCCCTTTTTTCTTCAGATTCGCGTTGCGTTAGTCAAGGAAATTCGGTACGGAATTTTCGTCGTTTCATGAGAATCAGAGGTTCCATTTTTCTGCTGCAGTGGCGGTTTGGATTTTGGAGGCGTGAGAACGGAAATGCCTGTGAATTTGAAGAGAAAAAGTAGGAAAATTCTGGAGAAAGTGGGATTTCTTTTTATTATTTTTCTCTTTTTCCCTATTCGACAGGCGATTTGACCTGCCATCCAATGCCGACGTCATGATCTCTTTACATCAATGAAACAATGGTAGAGAAATTGGGGACCCTCCATACGACACAAGAAATCACTCGACACACAAAGAAAATAAAATTTTCTGTGCCGTTTGGCACTTTACTAATTAAGTAATAGTTAAGTAAAGTTTTTAATTTTCAGAAAAAGAGTCACTTTAAAAGAATAGTTTTTCAAAATTCCCTCGTTATTTAGGAAAAAAAAAAGTCAAAAAGCAACTTTATTTCTCCACTAAAAGACAAAAAAAAATCTCCACTTTCCTATACTAAAAGTTAAAAAAAATTTATACCGAACATCTAAAAGTAAAATGCCACCATAACTCACTTATATTTTATTCTTTCTCTATCTGATACTTTATTTTATATTTATTTTACAGTAAAATTACCAAACGAACCCTAAATTACCAATCATCCTTCTTCCCTCCCCCCTCCACCTCCTCCCAGTCGCTGGCCGGGAGGGAGACCAGCCGGCAAGCCCCGGCGACCACGACACCCCGATCGGCCTCCCTCCACCCCTTCTTGTTGCGACCCCGAACCGAGACTCAGGACCACGACCTCCAATGTATGATGATGTTAATTATCCCACAGGTTTCCGTGGTGAGGATTCCCAAATCAAACATGAAACTATCTCACACGAACAATGGTTTGCGGAAGCATGCAAGTAATTTCAATTACAACTTAACAATACAAATCATATGATTCCAAGATGCATAAGTTAAATAGTCCAAAGGACATAGCATTCAGGGAGATAAAATATAACATAGCATATCCATAATTTAAATTTCAAGTTTCAAGTGACCAAAAGTAAGTTAAGTTCAAGTTTATATTCTCCAACGTAAGCAGGGCCAACGAAGGCCTTACAACCCAAAACAACAAAATACTAAATCCAACCATGTGTATGCAACTCATGTCCCCACCCGCCGTCTAGAGGACGTTGTCGGGTTGCCACTCACAGGCTGGAGGTGGCTCAACAGCCTCCTCCTGATACTCCTCCTCAAAGGCAATGTCACCTGCACCTGGTTACCAAAATAAGTGGGTCAGACATGGCAGTCTGGCAGGTGATCAATTTAGACAAAAATATAAATCATTTAGATCACTGTAAAAGTGCAGAACTTAAAACCATCCATGAATGCTGAACAGTGCTTAGAAAGTATACAAGACAGATCAAACATGAATGTAGAATATATATATATATATATATATCATGATTAGTAGAAAAAACCACCTTGAGCCCATCCTTTCTTTACCATACATGATGTCACGGCCCCGAACCCAATTACTAATTACGAACCCGATTAGCGATTAAACCGGATCCGGGTGTGAAATTTATGGCTAATTAAAAAATTTTGCCTTTAATGCCCAAGGATCGAAGTCCGCTGTGAGGATTGTGTAATTGAGCCTCATTAACAATTTAATCAATGGGGCTTGTCTAATAAACACATTCATTAAACCTATAGAGATACCAAAGCAAGTATAGATTTCATTCCATTATATATTCAAGTTTCAAAAGATAGAACCTATAAAGTTTATAAACATCATGACCACCCAAAACTTAGGTCTTAGTACAAAAGATATACAAAAGTATGGAAATTCCCAAAATGTGAGATAGATGGCACGATGAAAGATATCCCCATGTAACGCGCACTAGTGCCAGGAGTGATGACGCTAAGCTACGTCATCGGCACCCCACTCTCGTACCTCGTCCTCCTCCCCTGGTTGAGGATCCTCTGGGATTGCCCCGGCATCCTGGTCGGTGTAATAATAAGTGTCCTCTGCACACCATGAAATAAAGGATCAACAACACGTTGGCAAGGAGATAAGCAATATACATTATTCATAACATATTTCAAAGAAGAATAAGGACAAATACATGATCATAAGATGACAAGGAACAAGCTAGGCATAAAGCATGAATAATACTAGAATCAAGTGACAAGATAAATCCTAACAAGATAAACAAGAATAATCATCTATGAAATGCAATGCAAGTAAGAGGAGACTCCAAGGATGTCCAATGCCATCTCCTGGGTGTTTAAGTGAAGTCCATGCGGACTACGAATACCCAAAGTCTGGCTCTAGGGGGATCCTAGCTCCCAGTCCAAGGAATAGCAGCACGGTCCTAGCCCGCTCCTAACTATTCATGGCCGTCCAAAGCCGACTGCCCACCCCAGTGTCCGGTATCCAGCCCACTTAAAATCCTTAGTCCGCAGCTGGACTTAAATGCAAGATGATGATGATGGTTTACACGCGAACCAAATTCCAAGACAAATGCACGTTGATAGGTTTCCAAGTACAAGATGACAAGCCGATGGCTACTCCAAGTCAAGCAAAGATACAAGTCCAATTCCAAGTTCCATAAGTAATCATCTTTCAAGTCTATCCACACGTGTCCATCAATATAAGACAAAGGTACTTAAGGATACACTCTAAGTCAGGTCAATTCCTAATTCTACAAGTTAATTTACAAGTTATACAAGTATACAAGATAGAGTGTACAAGGTACGACATGCTACGGATACAAGATTAGCAAGTCAAGAGAGAAGAACAAGCCAAACCTAGGTCAAAGGTTGTCTGTCATATATTGAACGTGTCCCCAATGAAGTACGTATGGAGAATGAGTCAATGGTGTCCTAATTTGGCTGCCCATGGTATACAAAAGTTGTTGGGCACCAATTAACTCAATACCGCACGCATTTGGCCAAGTGATGTCAATATACGGAAAATACTGTAAAACCGACGAAACACACCAAGCCAATCGTGCTCCGTTTCTATTTTCCCAAATTGGTCATACAAGAGTAGAGTCAAGGGTCCCACATATAAAGTCAAAACCTAGGGAAGAAGTCTTATTTAAATAAAAAAAATTGTTTTCTAAACAGGCGGCTAGCTGATGGGGGTTGGCGGCTGACCGCTAGGTCGCTGAGTGGTGACCAATAGTTCACTGCGTGTAGTGCAGAGACTAGTCGCGAATTATTTTGTCAGGTCGGTCAGCCGCTGGCTGACCACAGGGTGGCCGAGCGCAAGACAGAACCTATCCAGGTTCTGTTCTAATCAGGCGGTCAGTCGAGAGTTGATCGTAGGGGTAACCGCGCATGGGACAGAACCTTATCAAGTTCTGTTCTGATCAGGTGGTCAACCGTTGGATGACCGCCCGTGCAGAAAAGGTGATTTCTGAAGACATTTTTGGTCAAATTTCGAGATACCTCTATTGAACTTCAGAACTCACGTTTCCATGCCTGTAAACAGTTCATTTTCATTACCAATCCATCCATTTCAAGTCCATTCAAGTCCTCTTAACACTTTTACCCATTTAACATGTGAAATCCAACATTTATAATCAAGCTTGGCATTAGGTGGAAATCTAAGCAATGCATTAACAAGAATGAAAGTAAATATACATGTATGATCAACACATAATACTATTCTACTTGCCTTCACCAAAGGGGATGGAAGAGATGGAGGTTAGAGAGAGAAACTTTAGGAGGAGAGCTCCCTTACACACCCTAGCCAAACCCACATTCCAAAACTCTTCTCCTACACCCAATGACCACCAAGGAAGCGGAAAAGAAGGAAGCAATGAACATGCTACCCATTTACAGCCATGAAAAACGAAATGGGGAGGGAAAGAGAAGGGGAAAACTCACCAAATTTAGATTAAGAGATAGAGGGAGAAGAGAGGAAGAAGATGATATGCTCGGTTCCTCTTAGGATGCCTCCAATCTCCACATGCAAGAAGAGAGATGAAGAAGAGGAGAAGAAGAAGAAGACTCCCGGCAGCTGTAATGAAGGAGGAAAGAATGTGAATAGTTGGGTTTAGGGTTTAAAATGAGGGAATGAAGGGAAGCAGTCCAAAATGCCCCTTTTGAGTGAAATGAGAGAAAATTAATTATTTGAGGGACTTGGGGCGTCGAATCATGACAAGTTAAGAACGAAAGATGATGAGCGCGACGAGATCTTTCCAACGAGCCCAAATTCGGCGAAAATGAAATTTTCTAGAAAAATACTCAATTTTCCTACTAATCACAACCTAAACCCCTATTAAGACTAATCGCACTCAGAATCAAATGAAACTTTGGGAATATCTTTCTAATGATAAAAGAAACTCGCTTAGCCACTAAACCCGCCTAATTAGCTAGAATCACAATTAATTAGGCTAATCACCAATATTAGAAAATTAAACACCCTATTAACGTTGGGGACCTTACATCCATTCCCTCTAAAAGAACATTTAGTCCTCCAAATGCCTAAACATGCCTAAACATACCTCCTCAGGAAGAAGATGAGGATAGGCTTTCCTAATCTGGTCCCTGAGTTCCCACGTAGCTTCCTCTGGACGGTGGTGCTCCCATTGAACCTTGACCCACGGAATGGTCCTCCTTTGCAAAACTGTCTCCTTGGTGTCTACAATCCACGCTGGCTGCTTCACATAAGATGCGTCGGGCTAAATCTGTAGGGGCTCATGTGGCAACACGTGGGTGGGATCCGGAATGTACTTGTGCAACATCGACACGGGGAACACGTTGTGTACACTCGACAACTCCGGTGGCAAGGCAAGTCGATACGCAATGTCGCCAATCCTTCTACGAATCTTAAACAGTCTCACATATCTCTTGGAAAGCTTCCCTTTTTGGCCGAATCTGACAACACCACGGATCGGAGAGACCTTGAGAAACACCTTATCACCTACCTGAAACTCTAGTGGCCTTCGTCTCTTATCCGCATATCTCTTCTGGCGGTCACAAGATTCTTTCAAACGCATCTATACAACCTTGACTTTCTCACTAGTATCACCAACCACAGATGGTCCATGGAAGCTTTGTACTCCTACCTCTTCCTAACACATGGGAGTCCTGCATCTGCGTCCATATAGTGCTTCAAATAGTGTCATACCAATGCTATAATGGTAACTGTTGTTGTAGGAGAATTCATAGAGGGGCAAATTCTCATCCCAATCCTTCTTGAAATACAATACACATGCTCGGAGCATATCCTCTAGAGTCTGAATAGTACGCTCTGACTGTCCGTCCGTCTGAGGGTGTTAAGCTGTGCTGAATCTCAACTGTGTGCCCATGGATGACTGAAGTGTAGTCCAAAATCGTGAGACAAACTTTGTGTCTCGATCAGAAACTATAAATTTAGGCACTTCATGCAATTTGACAATCTCATCATTGTACAACTTGGCCATCTTATCCATAAACCGTCCGGTCTTGAATGGTATGAAACGGGTTGACTTGGTCAATTGGTCCACGATCACGCATATAGCATCGTTCCCTTTCCTGGTATTTGGCAATCTCGATACAAAATCCATAGTGATGTGCTCCCATTTCCACGTAGGAATATCTAATTGATAAAGTAAATCAGGAGGCTTCTTGTGTTTAGTCCTAATCACCTGACACGTGTAGCACTTGGAAACGAATTTTGCAATTTCTTTCTTCATGTTCATCCACCAATAGTGGTTTTTCAAATTCTGGTACATCTTAGTACTGCCGGGATGAATAGAATATTTTGTACAGTGTCCATCTGTCATCAGCTCTGTCTTTATGTCCTGCACATCTGGCATGCATAACCTGTCTTTGCAATACAAAACTCCCTCAATTAGTCTGGGTCATCCTTCTGACATTCTTTAATCTTGTTCATTATCTCCGGTACCCATGCTACGATGCTAGCAATCATTACCTTCTCACTGATAGGCCAAACTTCAACTTCTAAATCTCTAAATTGTTCCATCTATCTCCATTCTGGCATTATACACCCACTAAATGCTGACTTTCTGCTCAAGGCATCTGCTACCACATTGACTTTTCCAGGGTGGTAACTTGATAGGGAAATCGTAATCTTTAATGTACCCCATCCATCTCCGTTGTTTGTTGTTTAACTCATTTTGTGTAAATAGATATTGTAAACTCTTGTGGTCAGAGTGCACCTTGAATTTCTCGCCGTATAAGTAGTGTCTCCACGTCTTGAGTGCAAGTACAACGGCTGCAAGTTCTAAGTCATGGGTGGCGTACTTCTTCTCATGGTCTTTCAAGTGTCTCAAATCATATGCTATCACCTTGTCGTTTTGCATAAGAACACAACCCAAACCAACTCCTGATGCGTTTGTGTAAACAACAAATCCTCCACTGCTAGATGATAAGGCAAGAATGGGTGCTATGGCCAGTCTGGTCTTCAGTTCTTGGAAGCTTCTCTGACATTCCTTGGTCCAAACAAAAGGAACATTCTTTCGGGTTAACTTTGTAAAAGGGGTTGCAATAGTAGAGAATCATTTCACAAATCTTCTATAATAACCTGCAAGTCCTAGGAAACTACAAATCTCTGATGCATTTTGTGGACTTCCCCAATTGACAATTGCATCTATCTTCTTAGAATCCACTGCCAGCCCTTCCTTGGAAATCACGTGGCCTAAAAATGACACATGTTCTAGCCAGAATTCGCATTTGGCATACAACTTACTATCCAAAATGCCCCTTTTGAGTGAAATGAGAGAAAATTAATTATTTGAGGGACTTCGGGGCGTCGAATCATGACGAGTTAAGAACAAAAGATGACGAGCGCGACGAGATCTTTCCAACGAGCCCAAATTCGGTGAAAATGGAATTTTTCGAAAGAATATCCAATTTTCCTACTAATCACAACCTAACCCCCTATTAAGACTAATCGCACTCGGAATCAAATAAAACTTTGGGAACATCTTTCTAATGATAAAAGAAACTCGCTTAGCCACTAAACCCGCCTAATTAGCTAGAATCACAATTAATTAGGCTAATCACCAATATTAGGAAATTAAACGCCCCATTAAGGTCGGGGACCTTACACATGATGAGCAGAGTAAGTAGAACAGAATATGATATAACAGGGCAGAACATAATAGAATCACATGCTACACTAGGTAGGTGGGGTCCGGCAACAGAACCAAAAACAGGACAGAGGTGTATATATGAATATATAATTAATCTACAGATAGTCCAAAGTTTAAGGACCCCCAAACAGTGTATCAGACTGAAAGGGTAGTCCAAGCTCAATGGTATTCACCTAAAATCATATATGCACAAAAACAAGATAATACATATACAAAGCCGACCAAATTAGGGGAATTTACTCATCAAAACAGGATAAAGCAGGACATATCATGGATAGCATATGCTATAGCAAAATAAAATGGAAGTAGTAATCCCCATTATAATTTCTTGAAACACTTCCAAAATCAGGCTAATACTTGCAAAACGAAATAAGTCCTACAACGTTTATCGCATCAGAAACCGAGGTCTCAAAACAAGCTAATCAGTACACATTAAGACCTTTCATTGACTTTTGTGTATTTGAAACCCAATTGTCAGAATTAAGATACATTGGTGTCCCTAAAGCAAATGGACAATTCAAGTTCCAAAGGCACAGTCTCAAGCTAGAAGCTCTTAATTGTATTCTGGTTTTCAATCCCAAGAAAATCTCACAAAACAAGTCTGGTTTAGAAACTCGGTCAGCTCTTGGTCACCTATCGGCTAGCTAAGTAGTGACTGTCGACTAGCCGCCAATTGACCGACGGCTGACCGCCTAGTCTCAGGTTAGGAAAATCATCATTCTGGAAATGGGACCGAACTGAACTCGGTTGGCTATCGGCTAATTGAAATGAGACAGGTCGGCTAGCCGCCAGCTGACCAAAAATCCTCTGTTGTAAAACAAGCTACTGGAAATGGAACTGAACAGGTTCGGCTGGTTGTCGGCTAGCTGAAGTGGTGCAGGTTGGCTAGCGGCTAGCTGACCGACTGTGTGCAGCAGCCCAGTTCAAGTTCAGAATTTATTCATTTTTTCCTCCATTCTCTTCCCATTCCACTTCATTTCATTCTTTGTTAAGTCCCAACACATTCCCTGAGCCTTCATGCTCTCCAAGGGACCATTTCCATACAAATTACAACAACCAAACTCTTTCATGCATTTCACAAACATGCTCCTCATATCTTTCATCCATCCACAAGACACTTAAACAAGTTAAAAATCACTTAAATTGAATGGCAAACCATCAAAATGAAACCATTAACATATGCATTTCAATTAAGACAAACTTTCAAACCATATCACATGTTTGAAGTAACACATTGCTCAAACTAAAATGAGAGAAGAACCAAACCATTGAAGATAAAATGTTCAAATATTGCATGCATCAAGAAGAGCTAAAATGATCACTTGCTTTGACAAAAGCTAAGCCGAAAATCTCTCAAGGTCCTACCCAAGAGTGAGCCACAAAATCCACACAAGAAGCCCCAAGAAATCCATTCAAAATCACCATTTTTGGTCAACAAAACCCCCATTTCAAAAATGGGTTTGCATGTTAGTAGAAAGGCTTCCTAAGGAGCTCAAAAGTCTCCAATGAGAATATGAAGAAGGTCCCTTACCTGTAGCTAACCAAACCAAGAGAAACAGGGAAGAAGAAGAGGTTGTTCAGCAAGAAACTCCATGAGAATGAGATCAAGAGAAAGCTTGAGATCAGGGAAATAAGGTGATGTCCTTAGATTTTCATTTGGGGTTTTCTAGGTAGGGCATGCAAAGAGGAGAAAGATAAGGAAGAAGAAGTTCTCCACTCAGCTCTCTCAAGAAGGAGAAGTTGCAGGGAAACAAACAAGAAGTTCTAAAATGTTGGGGAAGAGAAGGACTTTAAGTCAAATGGGTTTGTGGGCCCCATTGACTTCAAAACTTGTAATGGTTAAAACATCGACTTACGGCCTCCAGATAAAAACGACGAAGAAGACTAAAATGATCACCGAAAAATCTAATTTCCAAAAAGTATAAATTTGGCATAGTTTTGAGGTTTCGAAATTTGGGTCCATATTTGGTGTGAAATAACTTTTTACCCTTTTTGGGCCAAAACTTGGGTTTCTGGGCCTTAAATACAGACGGGCTGAAAACAAAAGTTGAAAAATAAAATAAAATCATTTAAAAGAGATTAAATCACGATTAAAATCAGAAAAACCAGAATTCCCTCCCAAGCTTACACGTACACTCAGGGCCTCCCTGAGCGTGTTTAACTAACACAAAGCGCACTCAAAATTCCCAACGCTAATTCCAAGACTAAATCAAACCAAATTCTAACCCAACAAACTCTAAACCCACATTATAGCTAAAAAAGTACTTAATTGGTACTAATCGCGCTAATCTTGGGTTGGGGTTTGACACTTCTCTTCCTCTCTCCTCCACCTTCCTCTTCTTCTTCTTCTTTTTCCTCCCTCCCCCTCTCACTCTCTATGTTCTCTCTTCTTCCCTCCTTCTCTCTCTCTCCCTCTTCTTTTTCTCTCTCCCACCCTCCCTCTTCCTCTCTTTCCCACAGCGGCGTTCAGGCCCGCTCGATCGGTCGTCGTTGTGGGAGGGAGAGGAAGATGTAAGACCCCAACCCTTAATTCCCGTGTTTAGTGTTGTCTTAGTTGTGGATTAGTTTTTTTTAGTAAGATTAGAGGTTGTTTGGCTACGTTTGTGAGTTTGACTGGATTTTTATAGCTTTGGGGAATTTTTGAGAGCATCTAGTCTGGTTTGACGGGCTCGGGGTGGCCCCGTGTGATGCGCTTCCAAGTGGGAATTTAATTTTGATTTAAAAAAATATTGATTTCAATCTTTTTGAATTTGTTATTTTGATCCCAACAACTTTTATGTTTGATCCGTTTGCATTCGAACATTGGAAATCAAATTTTCGAGAAAAAGGGCAAATCTGTGTTTTCACACCCAATTTGTTAAATTTTGAAATTTGAAAATTATGAGAAAAATATACTTTTTTCAAACTAGATTTTTTTATGATCATTTTTCTCTTCTTCGCCGACTTCATCCGAGACCCACAGATAGGAGTTTTAAGCATTTGAAGCTTTAGGGGGCAATGGGGCCCAACTTACCCATTTAAAAACCCAAACCCAACATTGCATTTCTTCTTCTTCTTCATTTTTCTGCAACAAACGAACTAGAGGAATTTCTACCCTTTTTGTCAACTTCTCTCTTCTACATGTCAAAGAAACCAAGACCAAATTAGAGAATAAATCACACCAATCTCTTCTCCTCATCTCTACCTTGCTATTGGTGCCATTTGTAAATGATCTCAGTTGCAACCACCTTCTTCTCCAAGCTTTTCTTCTTGTTTGAACCACTTAGAGGTAAGCAATGGCTTCCTCCTTGTAACCATGAGTTTGTTTGGTCCTTTAGAAGCCTTTTATCATGCAAGCAAGGTGTTCTCTTAGAGGACTCCATTGTTTTCCAATTCTTGTGGATTTTGAGTGGGTTTTCCATGGGGCTTTTGGTGTAGGATTGGAATATAGCTGGGTGGAAGAGTCTTAGGAGTGATTAGAACCCATTTGGACCAAAGGCAAGTGAATAATCTGAACAAAGGGATATATGCAATTTAAATGTTGATTTCACTTATAAATTATGTATCTCTATTTTCCTTATGTTATGATGGTTTTCTCTACAATAGATTGGTTTGATTTTTGAATTGGATAAGTCATGGTTTACACTATGTTTCCTTTAAATTGCTGCTCCAATAACCTGAGCTTGTTGCCCATTAAAACTTTTGAACTAGTAGCAATTGTACCTCAAAGTTTTGTGCATTTTAATGAATCGAAAGGTTATGTTCATATCTGTAACGCCCCAATTCCGAATACCAAAGTTACCGCTAAGGTACCCGAATTTGGTGCGCTACTTCCCGGAAAATCCGAGTACTTCCAAGATCATAGTCCGCAGTGAGGTCAAATTTTTAAAACTTTTTTGAATAATAATATAATCAACAGTTGTTTTACGGAAGCATAAGAAAAGACAGCAGAAGCAATAAGTATCATATAAATGAGTCAAATGTAACAGGGTTGAAGTCTAATAAATCTCAAAGTATAGTTATCAAAAGTTTATACAATACTGACTATCTCCCAGCTCACTACAAATCCTTTCAAAGCCCAAAATAAACTGTACTCAAATCCCTTGTGCATGCGCTCCATCATCCGGCTTGACCACCTGGTCAATCGGCCCCCACTCGTAGTCACTGGCTATAGGCGCCTCATGGTACACATCGCCCGCAGGGTCAAGGTTGAGACCTAAGCACCAAAGATGGGTCAGATCCAAGGATCTTGCAAGGCACCATATACAAATAACGCAGGATGTATGCAACAAAATAGAATAGAGATGCGTATGTAATCATAATAATAACAGGGAAACATAAACTATATAATTGAGCAGTAAAAAGCAGTTTAGAGTCAGAAATATAAGTAATTTAATCTAATCAGATAACAACGTGGCACATTCACACAAGCTGGATAAACTGCGGGATATTATGCCGCGGCCCTCTCATACTATAAATAGTCATGGTGGGGAAAATATAATAAACATGCAAAGGACGACAGCCTTGATAATAACAATATATATAACACCGATCACACCCTTTTATCGCACTGATCACACCCATTTATCGCACCGATCACACCACTTTATTAGATTAGATCGAACCCGGTATCACACCGTTTGTCTAATCACAGCTCATTATGATAGCTCTAGTCACAACCAATATAAATATAGCTCCTACCAGTGATAATCAGTCAATAGGCTGAGCTTAGATTAACTGAGTGAATGTTTAGTGCCGACTCATAGGAACAAATACATGTCTGTGTTTGTCTAGGCTTGTCTTGCATGAGCAATGTCCTAATAAAGTCTCTAAGAGGTTAAAGTACAATATCATGGAACACAGTCTAATATCCAAGTCCAAGTCCAAACATCATTGGATCTACACTAGGCCCACAACCATGGCCTTAGTCTATAACAATGTAAGTAACCAATCCATACTCATACACAACTTATTATAACCAACCTCTCCATTCTAGGGTTCCACACACCCAATCTTAGGCCGTATGAGGGCCCACCTAGCCACAGACACGGGTCGTTTATCTCCAATTACATCCTCGGTTCACCATTAAGTAATCCTAGGTTTAGGTCATCCAATTCCATTTAATTAATGGGTTATAACAATAACAAAGATATGAGAGAAGCACAATGTTTAATAATCTCCAAACGAAAGAATTAAATGGAATAAGGCAAGGGTCCAACCTAGG
This sequence comes from Persea americana, assembly GCA_029852735.1. Classification (NCBI taxonomy): domain Eukaryota; kingdom Viridiplantae; phylum Streptophyta; class Magnoliopsida; order Laurales; family Lauraceae; genus Persea; species Persea americana. The sequence continues at coordinate 60,108,065 of CM056810.1, forward strand.
TAATGGTCCACTCTTGGTTCAGGGCCATATCAGGTAATTGGATCCTTAATTGTAGTTTTAGATGTCGAAGGATATTATTTTTGGTGCTTCTGAAGTTACAGACATCATTTGCTACACTTAAGGGTCGAATAACTAACAACTCAAATCCCAAAAACCCATTTGGTGGTCCCCATGAGTCAAGGTTGAGCCACACCATTGACTCGTGCTTAGCACATCGATGGAAGTCTATTTGGATGGTCAATGGCCCCACAATAGATCAAACATCAGAGCCTACAGAAATCTTGAGTTTCACCCTTCACAGTGTATCCGATTGACATCATCCTCAGGGATGTCGACCGGGTACACTGGATGTTGACCCCCAGGTTGACATCCTGACAGTGTCCCCGGGCGACATCATGGCCATGATATCGACTAGGTACACTCAAATTTGAAGACAAACATCTGGGGGGTAGTCTCTGTTTCTCAGAATTTGCCGTGTTCCTGGTCAATATCGTGGCCATGATGTTGACCGGGTTCACATGAACCTGGACTGTCTGAGAATTTCAAGTCTCAGTTATTTTCTGCAGGATCCTGTGTATCCGATCAACCGAGACAGGGTCTGGTCGACCGTGTACACTGTTTGTGTTTCATTTTCAGAGAATTCAACTAAGACTCAGATTTCTCTGTTTTTAGTGTGGCCGGTCGACCGGGCACACGTATCTGTAGCAAAAATTCCATTTTTCTGGATTTTTCTTCTTCAATCCATTTTTCATCCAAATCATCACCAATCTCTTCTATTCATCATAGGAACATATAAAAACCGTAAAACACTTCTAAATCCTTCCATCCATCACTAAACCGGGCCATTGATCTTCCAAATGAGAGAACCCATCCATCAATGGCCATAAATCCATAAACAAAGCTCAAAAGGAAGATCTAAACACATACATACATAAATGAATTGGAATTATAGAATCAAGAAAAGGAAAATCATGCATTATGTGATATTAGCATAGGGTACTTGCCTTTGATCAATTGAAATGAAAATAGAGTTTAAAGAGAAGATCCAACGGCTGAAATAGAGTTGGTAAATTGGGGCTGATCTCCTAATCTCCATGTGCTGGGATTTGGGTAATTAGGGTTTTAGAGGGAGAGTTAGAGTAGGAGAGAGGTGAGTGAGAGTGAATTAGGGTTTAGGCTTCATTTGCAATAGTTATGAATATATAGGTTAGGGTTTAGGACAATTACCAAAAGGGTAGTTTAGTTTAATTAGGGAAGAGATAAGGCCATGGGTAAATTGTAAGACCCCGCTCCTAGAGTTTCTTATTAGTGCTAATTTAGACGTGCTTTAGTTATAAGTGAAATTAGTGAATTTTGGTTAAGTGTGGATTAGAATAGCTCTTTTATAGTTTTGGATTATTTTGGGAACTCTTTTGATTTAGTGGGACCCTTTGGGGGGTTCCTTTATCGTGTTTTGTGTGATTTTGGGATTTATTTGATATTCGGAAAAATCTGTATTTTCACTCCATTTGATCTATTTTATTATTCCCGACAACTTTTGTGGTTGCCCCGTTTCCATTAGAGACCTCTAGACCTTACTTTGCTAATGATAGGGGTAAATCGGTCTTTTGCACAAAAATCTGGACATTATTTTCAATGTCTATAAAAGAGGAGCCTCCTTCACTTTTCCCCTTTCCTTGCAATTTTCGTTAGAAGAGAAGAGAGTTCCAGCCTAGGGTTTCTTCTTCTCCTTTTCTTGCTCCTCCATCTCCAAATCACTCTTAAACTATGGCTAAAGGAAAAATGGTGACTACAATCTTCTTCCTCTCTATGCTAGCTTCATATTGATACCATTTGTGGAGGAATCCATCTACTCCAAGGTTCACTTTGAACAAGTTCTTGCCATTAAAGGACCTTCCATGTAAGTGATCCTTCCATCTTCTAGATTGTGCTTCTACTAGCCCTAGAAAGTCTTCATTTCCATTATTGGAAGCTCTCTCACTGTATTTCTTGTTTTGCCATTTTAGGGTTTGTAATGGATGTCATTTTGGGGTTTTTGTATAGATTGTGATTTTGGCTTAAGAAGGGTGATTAGAAGCTTATTAGTTTAATTGGAGACCAAGGCAAGTGGATGAATAGAGTGTTTTGATGATTTCATGTTTTATTTGAATTTTCACTATATGTTCCATGGTTTATACAAGTATACAAATGAGTGTTTTGATGAGCATTTCCTTCTATTTAGTCTTTTGGGAACAAATGAGTGCATTGCTTTTGGTTAAAAGTTATTATGTCATTCTTTACATCTTCATTTATGTGGGTTATTTCTTGCATTGAATGAAGTGGATATCATTGTGAATTAATGTGATTTTTAGTTTCAAATGGATGGTTGTTGGAAGACTTGATGTGGTTGAAGTAGGTAGAAGGAGGGCCATAAATATGGTGTTAATGATTGGCTTAAATGAGGTTTTGAAGAGAAGAGAAGTTGAGGTCCGGACTACTAAAACGGAGTGTTTCTGAAGCAGTTCGCTCAAGCGAACCTACCTTCATTCGAGTGAACCCTCACAGAACATGGTTAGCTCGAGTCAACTTTTAGTTCGCTCGAGCCAACCCCTCCCAGAAGTTAGTTTGCTTGAGCGAACCCCAATTCGCTCGTGCGAACCCCTTCCAGAGACTTATTGCTTGAGCCATTCTCCTAGTTCGCTCGACCCTTCCTGACTCGGACCAGTTCGCTCGAGCGAACCCCTCCCACAATGCTGTTTGCTCAAACGAACCTTTAAGTTCACTCGAGCGAACTGTACAAAATTACCGGGCTATTTCCAAACATGATTAAAAGGTTGTTTAAGGTCCAGTGATGTTGGTTTGGAGCCCCAATATGATGTGGAGAAATAAGAGGAGTTATATGGAAATTGATTTGGAAAAGAACCCCAATTCCAGAGATTTATTGAGGATAATGGGCTTATCAATTTGTATAAGGAACTCGGGATGTCTCAAACCTTCCGGAGTACCAAGCTATGAGCTTTAACCGACATATGGGACCCTTATACCTATTGTTTAAATCCTAAAACCTCAATGTATGGTCCAAAAATATGCAGGGGTCTATAGTGTCCGCTTTTACCGAATGTCATATGTTTTCAACAATTTTTCGTGTATTAGTACAAGTGGCATTTCAAAACCACTGAAATATGTAAGTTGAATATTTGATCAGCCTTATGCATTTGGATAAGATATTATTGTGTTAAATGCACTTACGAGCCTTCAGTTCAATCAGTTTTGGTTGTTATACACTCCTGTTGATATGTATATGTTTTGAATGCATTTTGACCTATGAGTCGGTACCACTAAGCTGGGACGACCTTGTCAGTTTGATCCACCGACTTGGGGTCCCCCTTTAGCTTCTGTCTTCTGCAATTTGAATTTTATTCTGTTTTATCACCCGGTTTCGCTGCCGTGGTTTTACTCAGTATATTATATATGTATATAGTTTTTTCTCGCCACCTCGTGTGCTCCGAGATCAACGCCTTTAGTGTGCTCTCATCACCTTAGTGATGGAGGATTTAGCTTAAGTGTGGTTGCCATCTTGTCAGGTCCTGTTCCTTGATTACCTTCATGATTTATATTGCATTCGTACTTTCAAAACAATGCATCTTGTTTTATAACAAATTATTGTTTTATTATTATTTCATTATGTTTTAGGTTATGCTTTGATTTTTTTCACAGAATCATCTATTCACCCACCTGCCAGACCGTCGTGTCTGACCCATTTTCCTGGTACTCAAGTCTAGTCCTCGTTATTGCTTTTGAGGAGGAGCCAGATGAGGCGGTTGGTGATCCGCAGCGCTTGGTAGAGTGGCAAGTTGACAATGTCATGTAGACATTGGATCAAGCTAGGAGTTGCACAACATTTTGGGAAATAATAGAATGACATTTGATTTATAGTTTTGGTTGTTTGGCCTTTGTTGGCCATTATTTTGGGGAATGTTAATTTAACTGATCTTTTGTTTAAACTTTTAACTTTATATTTTGGGAATGCTAATGAGATCATTGCTCACTCTGACATCATATCATTTATATGTATTTATTAGTCTTGCACTGTGGAATGGAATACAAATTTGTGAGTGTGTGAAATCCTCACCGCGGAAACCCGTGGGAAATTAAATGAGTGTATATCCAAATGTCCATTGTTAAATGTATGTATGTTTATCACCATCTACACCCATTCGTAGGACCGGATCTCAGTCCAAGGTCGTAACAGATTGGTATCAGAGCGAGACATGTTTCAGGCAATTAAAAGAAACTAGAAATCCTAAGGATGTGGTGAGGATTCGTTAGACTTTTCGTTAGTTAGACTCGTGTGAGCAATGTGTGACCCTTATTTGATTTTTATGTGCTAACAACTTGTTTTGCAGTGATATGCCACCTCGTAAAAGAACCATAATCGACAATCCCACCGCAAGCAATAGTGAGCATACATGACCACTTAAGAACAGTACTCCTGACCCAACTATGCAGAATCAGCTTTAACAGATGATGCAGGCCATGCTAGACAAACAACGTCAGGCTAATGAGAACCAAGCCAGATTGCAAAAGCAAATGGCTAAGAAGGATGAAGACAATGCTAGGGAAATGACCCAAATGCAAAGACAATTGTTGGAGGTGTTAGAGAGAAGGCCTGAACCAGCACCGACTCAACCACCAGGCCCTCAGATAGTCATCAACAACATGGAGAATGACCCTAATGCGTTATTTGAGCGCTTCAGAAAAAGAAATATTTGAGCGTTATTTGAGCGCTTCAGAAAAACAAATACCTTTCCTATTAAGAATAATTGCTAGCTAAGTCCTATCCTAATTAAAACCCTACTAAATTTACAATAAACACCTTATATATATATATATAAATAAATATATAAAAGCCAAATTCTAAGACTTAGGAGTATTTAACAAACTATTTTACTAAATCCTATTAATTAGTATAATAAGGTAACTAATATAACATTTATAATTATTCAAACCAAATTGAGGGCCCACAAGGGGTGGGGCCTCACAATATCAGTTTTGGTGAATGGACTGAATTGGTATATTTGTTGTTGAATGGGATGTGATTTTAGACATGAGAAGTGCAGGTGTTGCAAGAGGAAAAAGGGCAATGAAATGAAGGAGAAAGAAGGGAGGAAATGCAAGTGGAAGAGTAGAAAAATCTGCACAGAACGGGCAAGGCAGAAGCCCAGCCCACTCGGGCGAGCTTAGGCTCGCTCTAGCGGGACTGGCTTCTGGGACAGCCCACTCGAGCAGACCTGGGACTTGGCCTATTGCTGTTTCATGTGTAGTGTGGGGCCCTATTTGAGTATGAAAACTCCCTAATGACCTAGTAATGATTGGGAATTGGGATTTCGAGTTCGAAACACTTCGTTTGACTAAAATTAATGGAGAAATAGAGAGAAAGTTTAGTATTTGAATTACCGGTGAATTTCTATAAGTCTCGATATACACTTTGTGCCCTCGAATGTTAGAGACCTTCAGAGGCGCCAACTTCTTCCCTCAAAACCCTACATGCAGGCACTAAGCGTGTAACGAGATGACCCTCAGTAAGCCTATTAAACACCATATATCACCTCATTCCATGTTAGCAAATTTATATAATTTCTTATAAATCGTTTTGAAATGAATTGAGTGGTTCGCCACGTTTGGAATAATCGATAAACTACTCATTTGATTTGTTCGTATGATTTGTTTGTTCTTTGCCAAGAGTAGTTCTTTTATCGATTGAAATGTAATTTCGTTGGTTTGATCATATCATTTTGGATTTTTATCGGCACCACTAAGCTTGGGTTACTTTGTCGGATTGATCACTCGGCTTAGGATCCTTAAATAATTTGCCAACTGTAGTTTGGGTCCTCTGTTTGTTTTGCTCCAGCCATTTTGCATGGCAACGGTTCTATTTCGGCCATTTTGCATGGCAACGGTTTTGCTCCGGTCATTTTGCATGGCAACAGTTTTGCTCCAGCCATTTTATGTGGTGACGGTTTTTATTTGTGTGCTCTTGTTACTTCAGTAATAGGAGAATATAGCAGAATATGGGTTGCCAATATTTTGATTATTTATCAGTTAGTTTGAAATGTTTTAATGTGAACTTCCTTATTATACATAAATTGCTTATTTTGATTTGTCTTTATGTAAGTTTCGTTTTAAATGCATCATATGATTTTAAATATGATTTGATAAACATTTGTATGCTTTATCTGGTTTATTCACCCGCCAGACCGTTGTGTCTGATATTCTATATTTTGGTGCCATATGTAGCAGGTCCTTCGCGTTGAGTTGGTGTGCGTGCAGCGAAATTCAGAGCCTTATATTTTGGTAGGTTGTTTATGTTCACTGATGGACCCGTCTTTTTCTCTCTCTGCCTTCCTCCGTCCTAGGTCCGCCAGGGTGCGGCGGGGTGTAGAAAAAAAGAGGCGAGCATCAACATTTTTTTCTTTTTGTACGGGTATGCCAGATTTTCTATTCTACTTGGAATCTGAAGTGGTGATCCGGAGATTCACCTTCACAAGTAGAAAGGAAATCAAGCTTTTTCCTTCTAACTTTCTATTGCATACATATTTAAAGAAAGAGACAAGATTTTAAAATGCCGTGAGAGGCGATTTTGTTTAGTTTGCCGTGAAAGGCAATTTTGTGCCGTAGAAGGCGATTTTGCCATGGAAGGCGATTTACAAATCTTACCAATGATGAAAGACAAGAATTGTGATTTTTGTCTCTTTTAAAAATATAAAATACAATAGAGAAGAAAGAAAAAGGGATCTGACTTCTCAAGCGATTGTGGGGACTCGTTCAGATCGACGGTCGCGAGTCATGTATGGACTCCGCCATCGTCCTTCAGATGAGAACACTTGATGCTTTAGTTCACTTGGCTTGGCTTGGACCTCGGATTTTTAGAGGACAAAGACCAAGGGAAGGTCTTATATCCAATAAAAAACCAAGTAGACGGGCTGAAAAGCCGCATCTAGGCCATCTGCGAGCCTATATCCGAAAAAGGAAAGAACCAGGATTTCTCAGATTTGAATCCAATAGTGACGGGATTCTTTTTTGTTTTGAAAAGTCAAGATTGAATTCATAAAAGAGGACAAATGGTATTCCAATCCGAATATAGGTTTAAACATTTCTGCGAGCCTAAATCCGAAAAGAAAAGAACCAAAATTCCTTCAATTTGAACACAATAGTGACATAAGTTTTTTTTTTTTTTTTAAATTTTTTTTTTTTTTTTGGAGAGTGCACATAGGTCTTCCAATTCGGTCTTATGAAACCTTAGTGGATAGATTAGCCCCCAGGTAAGGGTAGGATTACTTAATAAACCCGTTTGAAGGACCCTTACCTCGAACAGTCTAGCTGCCTCCACACTCTGGACAAGGCTTTTCTTAGATCCACTTTGGTCAAAGAACGCAATTGGTGCAACCTTAATGCTCTCTCTTTTTTTTTTGAAAGACCTCCAATGGACCCATCAAAGAGAGGAAAATGGCCCCTCCCAATCCGAACGTTGGCTTAAACATTTTTGCGAGCCATTGTACGAAAAGGAAAAGATCCAAAGTTTCTCTAATTTGAATCCAAAAGAGAGAAATTTGAAAAGTTTTTTTTTTTAAACTTTTTTTTTAAAGATCTCCAATGGACCCATCAAAGAGAGGGAAATGGCCCCTCCCAATCCGGGCATTGGCTCAAACATTTCTGCGAGCCATTGTACGAAAAGGAAAGAACCAAAGTTTCTCTAATTTGAATCCAAAAGAGAGAAATTTGAAAAGTTTTTTTTTTTAAACTTTTTTTTTTGAAAGATCTCCAATGGACTCATCAAAGAGAGGGAAATGGCCCCTCCCAATCCGAACGTTGGCTCAAACATTTCTGCGAGCCATTGTACGAAATGGAAAAGAACCAAAGTTTCTCTAATTTGAATCCAAAAGAGAGAAAACCTTTTTTTTTATTGAGAAAAGAAAGAATAGAAACAAGTTCAAAGAAAGAAGTTTCCAAAGAATCCCATCTCATGTTTTTTTTAGACACAAGATCCAACATAGGCCACCAACTAGAAGGGAGCCAAGGATTCTAAGCATCGTGTTCTCAATTGAACGAGTCCCATCGGGTATGCCAACTTGATGGACCCGTCTTTTTCTCTCTCTACCTTCCTTCGTCCCGGGTCCGCCGGGGTGCGGCGGGGTGAAGAAAAAAAAGAGGCGAGCATCAACATTTTTTTCTTTTTGTACGGGATGCCAGATTTTCTATTCTACTTGGAATCTGAAGTGGTGATCCGGAGATTCACCTTCACAAGTAGAAAGGAAATCAAACCTTTTTTTTCTAACTTTCTATTGCATACATATTTAAAGAAAGAGACAAGATTTTAAAATGCCGTGAGAGGCGATTTTGTTTAGTTTGCCGTGAAAGGCAATTTTGTGCCGTAGAAGGCGATTTTGCCATGGAAGGCGATTTACATATCTTACCAATGATGAAAGACAAGAATTGTGATTTTTGTCTCTTTTAAAAATATAAAATACAATAGAGAAGAAAGAAAAAGGGATCTGACTTCTCAAGCGATTGTGGGGACTCGTTCAGATCGACGGTCGCGAGTCATGTATGGACTCCGCCATCGTCCTTCAGATGAGAACACTTGATGCTTTAGTTCACTTGGCTTGGCTTGGACCTCGGATTTTTAGAGGACAAAGACCAAGGGAAGGTCTTATATCCAATAAAAAACCAAGTACACGGGCTGAAAAGCCGCATCTAGGCCATGTTGGATAGAAGAAGAGAGGAGATCTTGGGGGGGTGGCCCCCCAAGGGACTTCGATCACCTTGTAGAATTTGCAGCAGAGTTTCTTCAAAGTGAGAGAGCTTCTTTTTGCAGAGAATTCTTCAGGATAGTTTTCAGACAATTTTTCAGGATCCTTAGGATGATATTTTCTTCTGGCCTTTTCCCTTTGGAATGAGCGCCTATTTATAGGCTTTTGGTGGCCATTAGGAGGGTTTTATGGGCATTAATGGTATTAATGCTCCATGATGGGAGGAGTTACAAGTATTTAATTTCCTTTTTCTTGGGTTTTGATTGGCCAATGGAGAATAATGGGCATTTAATCTCCATGATGATGGGAGTTTCATGATTAATCACCATAATTAATCTCCATAATGATAGGAGTTACATGGTTAATTGTCATGATTAATTGGACTTGTAACTCACCTTTCTTGGCTTCTGATTGGGCCGTTCAAAATAATGAGTTAATGACCCTAATAAATTGCCATAAAAGGGTCATTTAACTTCATTAATTGGCCGCCGAGTCGCTTGAAGAGTCGCGTGCCGCGCCTCGTCTTTTGGAATTCTTCTTGCGATAATCATCGATGGATCCGTACTTTAGTTGATGTCAGATGACGATGAAAATTTAGACATTGGTTGCCACCAATGGGCCGGCAACATCTGTCCGGTCGATTTCTTGATCGGTCAGGCAGAAAGTGTGCTTTCTTGGTCGGCCAGTTGGCAGTTTCGGAGTGTCTGATGATGATCAAATGATTTCGATGGCGGATCTGTGATGTTGACGAAGATCGACGGATATCATGCCTCAAAAATCAGATTTTAAGAAAATCAGAGGGGCCAAACATCGCGAAACACCAAAAAAAAAAGAAAAACGGCGCTTTTGGAGGAAATCTGGCGACCCGGATTTCCAGGGTCGCTGGCGACCATGGGGCTGGCGACCTTGGACTTTGGTCTACTTTCTGGTCGCCTTCCGGTCGCCGTTTCTTGGTCGTTTCTCGGGCTTTTTCGCTTCTGTTTTCTCATGTATTTTTCTTTGATATTTCTCCTCATTTATTGGCTAATTCCTCTGAAGAAGTCGAAAGGCTATGCAAATCAGAGCACAAAGTTTCCTATTTTTGGAAAAGCCGAAGACTCTGTAGCCGATTTTCCGCCAAGAGTTGAAATTGGGTCAAACGATGTCGGAATGACCTGAAATTTGAGGTGAAGCTTCTTGGGCATTATATAGGACCAACCATTGGCTTTTATTTGAGTTTTGAAGCCGTTTGGAGTCTCGTCGATGCTTGACTTGATTTCACCGTGCAGAAGATGTCGAGCTTTGATGTACGGTCATCCGATGTCCGATTGACCTGAAATTTGACGGGGAGCCTATTGGAGTCATTTTGAGATGATCCATTAGCCCCAATTTGGGTGCCATGGTCCCAGGGAGCTTCGCCGCCAATAGGCTTGATTTTGCTTCGGAGCATCAAAACCAGGTCAAACGTTGTCGGAATGACCCGAAATTTGACGTGCAGCCCTTTGGAAGCATGCAGAAGCTACTCATGTGTTTTGTTTGATGAGTGACGGCATCAAAGGTTCTCGCCGCCAGGAGGCTTGATTTTGCCGTTCGAGAGTTGATGGAGGGTTAAACGGTGTCGGTTTGACTTGAAATTCGACATGGAGTCTTTTGGAGGTATTTTGAGACCATCCATAGGCTTTGATCGAAGATTTGATGTTTTTGACACTTTCGCCGTCGGGAGCTCCCGCTCAGCTGTTGGAGGATTGAAGTTAGGCCAAATGGTGTCGAAATGGCCCAAAACTTCATGTGTACCCTTCTTTTGGCTACTTTGAAAGATCTTGTAGTTTTTGTTTGGTTTTGTCAAGATCTGATGCTTGAAGCAGCTTTGCTTGTTTGTAGTAGGATGCGACTCCATATAGGTTTTGATGTTGATGAGGCAAAGTGACATTTTTGGTGTCAACAAATGCCCCCTTGAGGTACATCGACGAATTGGATAGCCTTTGCAGTCGATGTGCCTTGAAGAAAACTTTGAAGGAGAACTTCTGACTTGACCAAGAGTCTCTGAGCATTTTTCTTGATAGTGTAGCCTTTTGTGTTTCCAAGGGAATTTTATGGCAGTGAGAGACATCACGTACCATCTCAAAGCAAAATTTTGAAAATGACATTTGGATTGGGTTTTTAGGTTTTGGATTTTCTTTTTGACCTTGTGAACCTAAAAGCTTTGTGTTGCGCATCAGGCGGTTAAGAAGGTTTTTGGCTTTTGACCTTGTGACCTAGCAAACTGTATGTGGCAGGTTAGGGCGTCGGGTTTTGAATTTTGATTTTGGCCTTGTGACCTAACAAGCTGTATGTAGCAAGTTAGGGGATCGAGGTTTGGTTTTGGTTTTGGCCTTGTGGCCCAACATGCTGTATGTGACGAGTTAGGCGACCATGGTTTGGATTTTGGTCACGCTTTGGGACAACTTTGGGTCCGTTGGAGTGGTTTGGGTTTTTGTAGAATGTCAATTTCAAGGTTTTGGGTTAATTTGGTTCATGAGGTGGGATGGTTTGGATTTTTGGAAACTCATGAGGCTTTGATTTTTTGTATGGTCCAATCAACTCAAAAGAGGTATGGAACCATTTTTGTATGCTCTTGGTAAGAGGAATTTTGACTAAAAGCCACTTTTAGTGCCTAGGTGGTCAAACCTGGCTCATGTGGGCTAACCCATGGGACCTTAAGCTTTAAAGATGGCTTAGATCTCATGTGGTGTCATTTTTGTTAAGAATATCTAAAAATATCTCTTTTTGGTAGAGAATATCTAAAAATATTTTTACTTGGAGAGAATCTCTTAAGTTTTCTTGATTTTGGGAGAGATTTTCTCAAAGTATCTTTCTTTGGGAGAAAGTTTCTCATAATCCCTCTCTTTTTGGGGAGAATTTCTCAAAAGATCTCCTCATTGGGAAAGAATATCCAATAATTCCTTTCTTTTAGGAAGTTTGCTAATTTGTAGCACTTACCTCCTTTCTTTTCTCCTCCTTTCCTCTTTTGGTTTGCTCTCTTCTATAAAAGCAAGGGGATTGGATCTCTTGTTGCTATTGCTCTCTTTTTGCAACAGTCTTTAAGAGTGCTTCAAGATCAAGAATTCTCCTTCTTTTTCAAAGATCTTCAAGCTTTTTCTTCTTCTTCTCCATCAATGGCTTTAAGTAAGTTTCTTTTTTTTTTTTTCTTAAGAAACCCCATGTAGGAATAGAAAAAGGTTTTCATTCTTTCCTTTTCTTTTCTTTTCTTTTTCTTTCTCTTCCTTTCTTTTCTTTTTCACGTGCATCTTTTTTTTTTTTTACACGTTTTTTTTTCTTTCTTTCTTCTTTTTCTTTTTCTTGCACGGTTTTCTCTCTCCCTCTCCTTTTTTTACCGTGGCTCTTTTTTATTTTTTTATTTTTTTTCTCACGGTTTCTCTTTTTTCTTTTTTTTACCGTGTGTTTTTTTTTCTTTTTTTTTATCTCTGTTTTTTTTTTGTGTGGCCGTACGGGCAATAATTTTTCTTTCTTTGTTTTTTTTTTGAATTTTGAGATACGCATGCATGACAACTTTCCTTCTATGCATTTTTTTATTTAGAAAATGGAATTGGAAGTATGATAGTGCACACCTGAAAATCTTTTCGCAAGTCTTGGGATTTGGAGCTCGCAGCAATGTTGAGCCCTTTCTTGGTCTTGCGGGGATTTTCTGAGGAGCTTTGCAAGTTTTGGATTCTGGGGCTCGTAGCAATGTTGAGCCCTTTTCCGATCTTGCGGATATTTGAGAAGCTTTGGCTTGATCTCGCAGCAATGTTGGAGTTCGAGCCTTCTTCAAGAATTTTCCATGATTATAGGCTTGCAGCGATGTTGAGCCCATCTTCAAGCTCCTATTTCTTTCGGGGTGTTTCCATTTTCTTCGGAATTGCCCCGGAACCATGCCAAAATTTCGTTAGAATTTTTTTAGCAAAATTCTGTCATTTTGATGATTGATTTTTTTTTCTTTCCATCTTTTGCAGGTAGTTCCTCCAGAACGAACAAGGGTAAGAAGCCAATCACTGATGCGCCTCGCCGTTCTACCAGATCCTCTAATGCGGCCGTACAGCAGGCCTGAGAGGAGGTTCAGTATGTTGAAAGGAACTTGGAAGAGTGTGACTCGCTCAACCGAGAAGAGTTGAGGCAACGTTTGATTGCCCTCAAGGATGAGGAGTATTATAAGATTATGGTAAGCAACCGTCTCTGGGTCACGGACTATCAGAGCATTGTGCCCAAGCCTACCTTCTTCTTTGGTGATGCCGTCCCCGACGATTCAACATACCAAAGGAGATGTTTTCAGTTCTCTTTCATAGTTGATGGTGAGAAGATAACTGTTTCTACCTGGTCGTCCTTCGATCGGACAATCTCGATCATGAGCCTTTCCTCCACATGCTCGAAAAGGGAAGATCCTCCAAGCTGGGTGAAGAGGACAAATGTGATCAAGACCGGGGTTTTTGTTGGCGGCCCTTCTGGTTTTGCAGAGAAGTCACCTGCCGTATGGACATTTTGATGTCGGCTAGCGGCTACCAAGGTTCAGACCATTCTTCAGTCGATTTGAGACCGGTGGGTCTTGGCATTTTCAAGGGCAATGGTAGCAATTGGGTGAAGCCTTTTCGACTTCGTGGCCGTTTCAGTGCTGACTTGAGCTGGGAGTCATGGACTGATCACATCCTGCAGGTTAGCGGTGCCATTCTGAAGGAGGCTGAGATTTTTGATGCGGTTCGCGCTTTTTGGCAAACCGTGGTTTTCTCCGATGAGGCCTTTATGGCCATGCTGGAGTCGTTCCTTCCACAAACCAACACCTTTGTTGTCACGAATGGTTAGATTGGTTTTTCTTTAAAGGAACTGAGTGCCATCACTGGGCTGCCTATCCTCGGCAATTTCTATGAGGAGTTTATGCCTATCGACAGCGTCCTTGAGGAGCAGTCTGAGGAGTTCAGGCTTTTGTACTTTCAGCTCGTCGCCTTCTTTGATTTTTTGGAGGAGAAGGAGGGCTCAAAAGTCCTGTGTAGTAGTTGGAGGAGTGATAGCCTTTTTTGTCTTCCAACTTCTTTGACAGCGGGGAGTCTTCTGAGAGTACGACCCAGGAAGCCAGGGCTAAGAACCCGGATTCGAAGAAGATCTACGTCATGCGAGAGAATTTGATGGTATTCTTCTCAAGCACAGATGCCATTCATCTTGACATTGCGCTGCGAAGAGATATCGCTGTCTACTTCACTTATTGGCTGGGCGAGGCTGTTTTTGTTGGAGGAGATGGAACGCACATCAGGCTGCATTGCATTTTTCCTGTTTGTCAGATGGCGTTTGGAGAGCGGCTTGCTTTGGTGCCTGCTCTTTACTCCTATTTTTGTATTGAACCGCAGACTACTGCTTTCTTGGTTCGGCTTGGGCTTCCCATGAACAGGGTATTTTCAGCACACATTTTCTATTCGTGGTATGTATACCACTGTCCTAGTTTCCACCGATTGGGTGCTGCTCAGGACGATGACCCGTTTATGATTTGGTTAGCTAGAGGGAAGCCTGTTTCCGAATCTCTTTTATCTACCCGCTTGAGGATCCGACGATTCTAGGACGTCGAGATGGGGCAGTCTTCAGTGAAGCTTTCTCCGGGTTTGAGGAAGAAGGCTTTTGACTTTGGTGTCTCCCGTGATTCGACCAGGGCAGGGTCTGGGAGACACTATTCTTTGACAAATGCAGAGAGGAGTTGGCTTTTTAACATATGTGTCGGCACGATGGTGTACCGCAGACATCTTTTCGCCGACATCCAGCCGTATGTTCCCTCCCATTTTGCCATGCAGTTGGGCTTCTCTCAAGGCATTGTTGGAGAGCCTTCGAGCAAGGTGAAGCGTTTTGGAGGTCTGCAGGACGGGAGAAATGCATGGGCCTTTTATAGCGTGGAAGACACTACTGCCCTGATTTCTTATCCTGAGTTGCCTACTTTCCGGACTGCTGGCTTCACAAAATGGTTTGTGGAGAGCTTTTCAGCATACAGGGGGCTTTCCAAGAAAGAGCTTGATGTAAAATAGTCTTCCGGGAAGGGCCTTGGGAAGTCAGACGGCGTCCGCCGAGAAAGAAGTTCTGGCTTTCCTTTCTGGAGAAAGGCACAGAATAGGCTTTCTCGAAGAATATGACGTCATCAGACTGGGAGCTGCACAAGAGATACCTGGTGAGGTCTTGGAACAGCTTGCCGAGGAGGAGGCTGAGGTTGCTGCTTGGATACATGCCGAGCGAGCAAAGGCTTCCATGGAGTCTACTGGTAAGAGCAGACTGTCCAGTGAGGACTTTGGCGAGAGGCCTGATTTTGATGGTGGGGAGGGTGCTTCTAGCAGTTCGTCCCATAGGAGTAAGAGGAGAAGGGGACACCGCCGAAGTCAGAGGCGGCACGAAAGTTCTCCTGATCTGGAAATTCTTTCCACCATTGTTGAGGAGGCATCAGGGGATGATGACGGGCCTCCAGAGAAGAGAAGTCGAGGGGAAGAGACCATTGATGATGGTATGTTTTTCCCTTTTCTCTTTTCTTTCATGAGAGCTTTTGTTTTGATCTATTGCTTTTTTTCTTTTAGCAGAAGATGATGGTTTGATGATGCCCGAGGTTCCGACCGATGAGGCGGTGACGGATCCTATCGTGGCATCTAAGGAAGAACCCAGCGATTCTTAAGTAGATCCAGAATCTCCTCCTGGTATGATTTTTTTTGTTCTTTTTTTTTTTTATATCGCCACTTGCTGACATATATATATTTTTGCCACCTGACTTGCTAGAGGATTCCGATGACTTTGAGCCATCCATGGACACAACTTTTGATGATGATTCGGATGAGCTCATGGAGGCAGAAAGCATTCCATCAGTCGTCGAAGAAGGTACTTTGTAATGATAATCTTGATATTTTGATTTTTGACAAGATCATATTCATATCTTTTTCATCTTTCATTGGCAGGTTGTGAGGTGACAGAAGAAGTTCCTCTATCATTTTCAGAACCAGAGCAGGGGGTACCTGTGACCGGTCTAGGAGTAGGGGCTTCTTCCGTCAATTTTGATGAGGCAGAGGCGAGTCCGCCTACTGATATTCCTTCCCTAGCGGATCTGGTTGGAAAGAGCTTCTTGATTACTCTTCCAATGGTGCCTGACATGGGTAGTCGACCAACGGAGCATGGCGAGTCTTCATTTGAGCCATCCCGTCAGTTTGCGAGGAAGGTGTTGAAGAGAGTCTTGAGCTTATGGGTCGAGACTCTTTCTTCTGGCCATTTGGAGGCTGGTTTTGGCATGGTGAAGCATGTGCAGGACATTCTTGCCGATAACGAAGAAGTCGGTCTGGACATTACAGATGTCAAGGCTTTTGTTGATGAAATCATCGCTCTAGGCAACAAGTGGACTGAGACCAAGAGCTTTCCGAATGATGATTTCTTCAACGAGATGTTTTTGAAGCCTTCCAGCGAGGTCAAATCTGAACTAAATGAGATCTTGTGGACTCGGAAGCAACTCGTTTGGGAAAGGAACGTCACCGAGTTAGCTATTATTGAGCTGACACAGGACCAACATCGTTTTGATAGGGAGGTCATCGAAGCCAGACAGCGCCTTGAGCTATAGGAAGAACAAGCCGCTGCCAAGTGGACTGCCACTTTGAAAGCTCGCGATAGAGAGAGGACTCTCATTGGCCAAATTGAGGAGGTTGAAAGCAATCTCCAGAGGAAGACTCAAGAATATGAACAATGGCAGATTCTCTGGGAAGAGCTTCCTCATGCTGAGGATGGATCGCGACGGCCTACCGCTTTTTATGGGAAGGTTCTAAAGAAACGCGGCCTGGAAGCTTTGGAGGCTAAGGCCAAGTGTTTGCTTGAGGAGTTAAGCCTATGGCTGAAGACCATGTCGGACTAGCCTCCTGATTTGTAACAAACTTTTTCTTCTTTTCTTTTGGTACCTCCATGTATAAACATTTTTGGCACTTTTTTTTTATCCCCTTATTTCACTTAAATTCACTTTTGATGAAATATAAGCAAAAATTGAATGGGAATGGTTTGTTTGAAAATTTGATCAAAAGGTTGTCATTTTGTGAAAATCTTTTGTCAAATGGTTTTTTAGGCATGAAAGCCAGATTTTGTGGCAAAAAGCCTGGTTTTTTGATGGCTTGAAAGCCAAATTTTGGATGGCATGGAAGACAAAATTTTGTTTGTGGCATGGGAGCTGGTTTTTGGCATGGGAGCCGATTTTTGTGGCGTGGAAGCCAAGTTTTGATGGCTTGAAAGCCGAATTTTGGATGGCATGAGAGCCGATTTTTGTGGCGTGAAAGCCAAGTTTTGGTTTTGTGGCATGAAAGCCAAAGATTTTGTGGCATGGGAGCCAAATTTTGTGGCATGGGAGCCGATTTTTGTTTGTTTGGCGTGAAAGCCAGATTTTGTGGCATAGAAGCCAAGTTTTTTTTTGAAAACCAAGTTTTGTTTTGTTGGCATGGAAGCCAGATTTTTTGAATTTTTGGCATGAAAGCCAGGTTTTTGTTTTGTTGGCATGGAAGCCAGATTTTGGTTTTTGGCATGAAAGCTAGGTTTTTGGCATAAAAGCCGGGTTTTGGCATGAAAGCCGGGTTTTGGCGTGAAAGCCAGGTTTTCGATTTTAAAAAATGCAAGTTTTGACTAAGAGTCGCCTCCCTGCTGAATGGTATTGCAAGTATCGATGGAATGTCGCTTCCTTGCTCATTCGGTTGCGAGTATCGATGGAATGTCGCTTCCTTGCGGATTTGGGTGCAAGTATCGACTGAATGTCGCCTCTTTGCTTTTTTCTTAAAAAATTGGTTTTGTGGGTATCGATGGAATGTCGCCTCCCCACGATTTTTGAAATTTGAGGTTTTTTCGAACCTTTGTTTTTTGTTTTGAAATTTGGGTTGTGGATATCAACTGAAACGTTGTGTCTCCACGATTTTTTTGAAATTTTGCAAGTATCGACGAGGTGTCGCTTTCTTGCGATTTTGAGGTTTTGGAAGTATTGAATGGGGTTCGCATCCTTCCGATTTTTGGGTTTTGTGTGAGTATCGACTAAATGTCGCTTCCCCACGGTTTTTTGAAAAACCATTTTTTGTTTAAAGACACGAGGGTCGTAAATTTTGACTCAAAACCATCTTTGGTGGTAAAAGTCAGGGTGGACTAAGGTGGAAATTCCTAAGTCCTGATTTTTGTTTCAAACCATGAATTTTGGGTTCAAGGATTGAAAGTTTTGGATAAGTTAGGGAAGAGGCTCCTAAACTTGGATTTCGGGTTTGATTTTGTTTTTTTTTTTTTTTTTGAACAATGAAACATTGAAAGTAAGCATTGTTTTTGGCTTTTTAGAAATTTCAACGTATGGATGAAAACTCTAAAAGGGGTGGGTTTGACGAGCAAGTACCTAGGAATAGGCTTTGGCCATGCAGGCATCGCTCTAACCCGATGTAGGAAGTTTTCAAGGGTAGTACCGCTTCAAGAACTTGCCATTGATGGGCAGCATACATCTGTCACCTTCCATGCTTAGAAGAGCATATGTGCCATTGGAGAAGACTTTGTCGATGACGAAGGGTCCTTCCCATTTTGGTTCGAATTTGCCTTTGGATTTGTGGGCAAAAACCATTGGCCTTTTCACCGCAAGAACCAAGTCACCCTTTTTGTGGGCGTGTTGCCTGACCCTTTTGTCAAAAGATCCTGCCATGCGTGCTTGGTAAAGCTCAATGCTTTGTAGAGCTTCGAGTCATTTTTCATCGAGATTATCCAGTTCTTGGAGTCTCAATTTGACGTTGCTTTCTTGCGTAATTTCATTTTGTAGAGATACCCTTAAAGAAGGAATTTGTACCTCTAGGGGGACAATTGCTTCACATCCATAGACCAAGGAGCCGGGCATTGAGAGAACCTGCTTTTGTGACAAGGACCTTTAAGAGATTGATCCTCAATATCAGGTATACTGTGTTTGACAATAAATAGTGACGCAGCTTTTGTACGGCGAACATCACTGCCAAGCATTCTTTTTCTACTGGAGAGTAGCGATGCTCTGCACCTACCAACATACGACTGAGGTAGTATAGAGCAGCTTCTTTTCCTCCATCATTTTCTTGTGCAAGTAGAGCGCCCAAAGAATAGTCGAGAGCTCTTGTGTACAAGATGAATGGTTTTCCGGTTGTGGGGAACAGCCAACACCGGAGGCTTGGTTAGGTATGACTTGATGTCTTGAAATGCAGCTTCACATTCAACATCCCAAACAAAGTTTACACCTTTCTTCATCAGGCGAGAAAATGGACGGCATTTTCCTGATAGATTGGAAATGAACCGTCGGATGTGTGCCAATCTTCCTTGAAGTCCTTTTAGTTCTCTTAGGGTCCTTGGAGATGGCATTTCTAGAATTGCCTTGACTTTGATGGGGTTAAGTTCTATTCCAGCTTTCCGAACTATGAATCCGAGGAACTTACCCGATGAGACACCGAAGAAGCATTTGAGGGGACTCATTCGCAGTTTGTGTTTGCGAAGTCGGAGGAAGACTTCTTGAAGATCTTGGAGATGGTCTTCTTTCCTTTTGCTTTTGACGGCGAGGTCATCAACATAACATTCGACCGTCTTGTGCTGCATATCTTGGAATATCTTCATCATAGCCCTTTGATATGTTGCACCAGCATTTTTCAAGCCAAATGGCATGACAGTGTAGCAATACACGCCAAATGGGGTCCGAAAGGATGTATGCCTTTCATCTTCGGGATGCATCTTTATCTGGTTGTAGCCAGAGAAGCCGTCCATGAAAGTCATTCGCTCAAACCCGCAGGTGCTGTCAATCATTACCTCCGGTATGGGGAGCGGGAATTCATCTTTGGGGCATGCATTATTTAAGTCTCTATAGTCACTACAGACTCTGATTTGCCCATTTTTCTTTGTCACAGGGACGATGTTGGCCAACCATTCAGGATGCTGTTCCTCGCGGATGAAGCCAACGTTTTTGAGTTTCTGAACTTCTTGTTCAATTTTGTCCATCACATCAGGACGGAATCTTCTTTGGCCTTGTTTTACAGGCCTGGCATTTTCTTGCAGGTTGAGTTTGTGAACTGCTATTTTGGGATATAAGCCAGGCATTTCAGCGTAAGACCATGCAAAACAATCAACAAACTCATGAAGAAAAGAGACATACTCGGGTAACTCCTCATCCTTTATATTCTTGCTTATGAATACAGGACGTGGGTTATCTGGTGTTCCCAAGTCTATCTTTTGAACAGAATCTTCTGTCGGAAGGTTTGAAGGTGGTTCCTCTACAATATTTTCGGAGGTTTCCAGCTCAACAAGACCTTCTGGATTTCTAAGGGCGTTTTTAGACCATGGCTCCGTTTCTATCCATAAATCTTCTTGATCGGTATTCTTCTCAAGACTTACTATGAGATGATCCCAATCACCAGCGGAAACTGGGTCGAAGTAAGGCACTTCTTTTGGAGACGATGGCTCTTCTGAATCAGAGAACCGTGCGTCTGTGTCATCGGACAATTCCTCTTCATCATCAGAGAAATCATACCAATTTGATGAGCTTCCTGGGTCCTTGTCGGGTAACTCTTCAAAGAGATATCCAGGGAGATCGATGTCTTCATCGATATGAGATGTTGAGGCTTGGTCGGCAAAACAACTCTGCAGCCTTTGTGTCAACTGTCTCATTGGAGTGTCAAGATCATACCCCAATCCGTATGAAGACTTGTCTATGCGACGGTGGAGTTTCCAATCTTCTAGCTGACTTTTGGTCAGGGTGGGTTCCAATGGTGTGAGAATACCACGGCCACCTCCCAAACCAATTGGATTTTGAATGTCATAGCCCATTTTTTTCATGATAGCTTGTGCCATCAGACTATACAAGGATAGTTGAGGCATACCTTCATTTTGGAAAGGCTCAAGCAGGCAGTTTGATGAAGAAGCGTCCGATCTATGGAAGAAGATTGGTTTCTCTTCTGCCGATGTTTCCGGAATGACAAAGGTAGCAGATGTAGGATCTTCTACGTTAGTAGGGGTCTTTAATGGAGTGAGAGCAGGCCGAACTTGCTGAATGTCAGCTTGGCTTGACGATGTATCGTCTTCAGTCTCTGAATCCAAATCCGTGTCTTGTATGATAGACACGAAGGAGACAGCAAACTTGCTCCTTGTCTTTTGCTTTGTCTTCTTTGCTTTAGTAGTGATTACCAAAGGTTTGGAAGATTTGAAGGAGATGACGAAGGGAGACTGATTGCTCTCTTTGAGTTTGCTGGAAGGTTTGTTTTCTTTCAATGATTGCTGAGGAGCCCTGCCTTTATCTTTTTGGAGATTGCAGGCAAAGGATGCTGTTTTCTCCTCCTTTTCTTCTTTTTTTATCCTTGTACATCTGAGAGTCTGCAAAATGGACTTCCTTGCCTTTGAAGGGCTTTTTGTCTGCAAACACTCGATGTATCAAGCTATCATCGCCAACAAACTTGATGCACTGATGTAGAGTCGAAGGAACGACATCGTTCTCATGTATCCAAGGGCGTCCAAGAAGGATGTTGTAGCATGAAGGGGTTTTTATTGCATATATGGTGACCTCAGAGATAAGATCGACGATTTGCAGCTTGAACCGGATTTTGCCAATGGGCCTTTGAGTACTCCCATCGTATTCAAAGATGGACACAGATGTGTGGCTTAGTTTGCTAGGTGGGATACCCAGCTCTTCGAGTGCCGAAGTGGAGATGAGGTTGAGTGCAGAACCTGGGTCGATCTGGACTCTGTGTATCGGCATCTTTTTGATGTACCCTGTGAAGTACAAGGGTCGGTTGTGCTTCGTCTCGCCTAGCAGGAGGTCTTCCTCATTGAAGGCGATGGTAGCACTTGCAGCTTTTTGGACCGAGAGGCATTCAGTGCAAGGTCCTCCAGTTTTTTTATTTTCTGCCTTTGAGGAGGTTTTTGATTTTGTGACCTTATAGTCCATTTCAATTTACAGGACTTGCGGGGCATGTTTGTCGACATCCAGATTCAGCCTTTGCAGTTCTAAAATGAGACTATCACAAGTTTGTGGTGACATTCGTAATAAGTCTAGGATGTGCAGTCATGCAGGTATGTGTTTGAAGTGCTCGATCAAGTCATACTTGAAAGACTCCTTTAGGCCTGCATTTTCATTATCATCGCCGCTTGGGGCATTTACAGCTTGTTTTCCCGAAGGATTTACATAAGAAGAAGAAGGTTGGTTATAGTTTTTGTGGTAATCCCGGCCAGAGCGGGTACCTTTCCCAACTTCAAAAGCTTCCATAGGTGGTTCTTCTTTCGGAAGACCCCCTTTGGGCTCAAGGGGCTGATCTTCCCCATTTACTGAAAATGCCTCTGCAGCAGCATTGCCATCTTCAGTTATTGCGTTGCATGGAGCATTTTCTGGGAATAAGTGCTGAACAGCTTCCAACAACTTTTCTTCTTTGTCCAATATTTCATTGGTCCAGACATCTCCTATGAGGTTGGGTACCTGGGACCAATTGACTGGGTTTTCTTTGAAGACTTCATTAGCCAGAGCTTCTTCATGGTGATCAGTCGGAAGAGGCTTGAATTCTGATGTCACCGTTTCAGGAGACGATGGCTGAGAAGGTGCTATCTCAGTGGAAGTCACCTGAGAATATGTAGCTCCAGAAGATATGCTACCGGATACATTTTGAGAGTCTGTGGCTTCAGCAGATGGAGCTTCAGAGGCACTATCATCCTGAACTATCACATTACAGGCAACTTTGATAGAAGATGCCTCCATAATGGACCGTTGGGAATCAGACTCATCCTCCGATGTAAGAGGATCATCAATCCAGCAACTTTCTTCATTTTCCGAAGTCACTGGAGGAGATGCTTGTAGATTTTCCGGGACTTCCGGTTCTAGATTTTGATGAAGTTGGTTGATGCGATCCTGCTCCTGCTCTATGGCTAGACGCTGCAAGATCCTCGCATATTCTTCAAGATCGGGCATAGGAACCAAATCTTCTTCTTCATCTGCCCCTTGTGGTTCGACCTGGTTGGGATCCATTAGAGCATTTGTTTGTACTGTGTTAACAGTATTTTGGGCAGCCTCTTGGTCTTCATCATCATCAGACCAGGATCCTTGTGGCTGGAAGGGGTTATACCAGATTACTGCCATAAGGTGGGATTCCGGGATCCATTCTTTGTCGGAGAGATATTCTCCGGTTTCAAGGGATTCCTCCCACTCATCAGTGTCACTGGACTCGTATCCATTCATGGAGAATCCAACTACCGAGTTACAAGAGTATGATGCCCCCTGCGTAGTCTCATCTCTGAGCCGTGGTGGCATGAAATCACTGAGAGTGAATTTTCTTGGAACTTTGGGGAGAGACCCCTCTATTGGCCCCAGTGAAGCGGTAGAGGAGGTTTCTACTTTTTCAGGGACCTGTTGTTTTGTTTGAGCATCATTCTTCTACTGTTTGAGCTTGCGGAGTTGTCTCTTGGCTTGCCTTCGCTGTCGAGCGGTCGGCTTTGTTTTGACGATCTCCCAATTTTCGTCTTCTAGGAGATCGGGATGTACCCATATGGGCTGTCCCTTTAGTGTTGGGTAAGGCACCAGCTCTTGGGACGTTTGGGTCATTTTTATTACCTTGAAGGAAGTAGTGACTTTTTCCTTTGATGATTTGGATGTTTGTCAATATGACACCATGTTAACGGAGGCAGACCTATAGTTTTTGTCAAAGGTGATGATTCCGTTTTTCCACATCTCGTTAATCTTCTCTCTCACAACGAAACATTGGTTGAGAAGATGCGAGACCATTTGGTGGTATGGACAATATCGGGGATCGTTGGTTTTGCCAACATCTCCTGGTCTTTTGGGGTTAGGCAAGGTGAGTTTGCCATTTGCCAAAAGAGCCCCAAATATTTCTTCAACATCTTCATCGAATAGGTATTTCTTTTCTACTCATTCTTTGAAAGCATCAGAGAGTTCAGGTCTCTTACCTGCAGCTTTATTTTCAGCTTTATTTGGTGGCTGAGGAGCTGACTTGGTTTGCACATTGAGAACCTCCTTTTTCTTTAGCTTGGGGGTCGGAATGGCGGTCTACTCCTTCTTTGATGACTTCTGACTGTTGAGGTCTTTGATCACCGTTTCAACCTCCGTAGACGCTTCTAGGAGTTCTCCCAAGTTTTTTGATTTGTTGCCGATGATCATGGAGCGGATCCTTGCTCTCATGTTCTTTCGGCAAATGTCGACTAGCGACGCTTGTGGCAGCACATCTGAGCATTTGTATGCCATTGCTTTCCACTTGTGAATGAAGTCGTATGTCGACTCATTCTCTCCTTGTTTAAGGCTGCAGAGCTGAGCCATAGTAACAGGATGATCCTCACCTTTGAAGTGGGTCAAGAAACGTGTCTCTAGCATGGTCCAATTTTGAATGGAGTCCTCTGGCAGAGTGGAACACCAATCAAAGGCCATACCTTTTAGGGTACTTGCAAAGAGCCGGATCTTGAGTGCATCTTGATCCGCAATCGTTCCTGTCAGGATCTTGAAGTGGATGACATGCTATCTGGCTGAACCTTTCCCCGTATACGTTTGGAGAAAAGGTTGTTTGAACTTTGGGGGAAACGGAACCGAGTCCATCCATAAGGGATATGGTGGCTTGATCCCATACTCCTTCAGTGTATCCTCGTTTTTCGCTTTGGCGAGGATATTGTCCACATCCTTTTTAGTAAGGGCGCGTGACTCATCTTCTCCACCGTTTGCCTCATCTTGTGGAGGAACTTCCTCATTGTTTGGTGGACGCTGGAGAGTGAGAAGGAGGTTTTCCATCAGAACCTCTATTCTCTGCGGTCCTTGCTCTAGCTGCTGAATGTGTAGAGCCATATCGTCGTGTGGTGGAGGTTGCTCAGAGTTTATGACCAAGACATTCATCCTTCGTGAGTCGAAAGAGGATACCGTCTTAGCGACTGAGCTGGAGCTCATTCTTTTAGATGAAGAGCCCGAGGAATGATCACTTCGATGTCCCTGGCTTAAAGGAGTGGGAGAGTCTTCCTGATGTCTTCTCGTCCGGGAGACGTTGCGAGTCACCGGTCGTCTGACATGTATTTTCGTCGCTGACTTCTGGCGTCTTTTGGTTTTGCCAACCATGTGGACAGCAACAACTTGGTCAGGTCTTTCTTTTTCGACCCATTTTTGGGAGATTTGAAGCTCAGAATGCTGGGTTCTTTGCTTCTCTAATCTCTTTTGTCGATATGCCGCGCGGCGACGTATGTGACGAGCAATTTGAGCTTCGGTTAGCTCGGGCTGTGCTCTGGCAATGAAGGACGTGGTCCCTCGTGCGCAGCAACTGAGCTTGTCTTCCTTGAAGACTGGCATGGATAGGATTTGGACGCGGTCCTTAGCCTGTCGCAGCGAAGCTTTAAAATTTGCAAGCTCGTCCCCTGTTGAAATGAAGGGTCGAGTTGCAGGAGAGCAGGCCCTAGCAAGTTCTTGTCGAGGCCTTGTGATGCACGACTTGATTTTGGGCTTGTATGAGCAAGCCGGCTCATGCTGAGTAGTTTTTGTAGTTCGGTGGAGGGTAGGTTTCTCTCCTTTGATGTAAGCAAGAGGATAAAACTGGTTCTCCTTGAGAGGAATCAGGTATGTTGGCTTTGCAGATGTCCGGGACCTTCTTTGTTTTGGTGAAGATCGCGGGGACCAAGTCTTGGGACAGACTTGGTTTTTTGTAGGTTGAGGCCTCATGGGATTGCCATAAGCCTCAGGTTTCTTGGTGACCGCCCTTGGTGTCGGGGTAGTGACACATTGGGGGCGGTCTTCTGCTTCTTAGCTGGCACCGTCTCTTCTGCGGGTAGTGGGAATGGTCCCAGTGACCCGAAGACGATGATCCGGGGAGTGGAGGTCGACCTGGTGTTTTGGGAGTTGTTGAAGGAGGTGATGCTTCAGCAGCTGGTGGGGCGCTTGAAAGTGCCTTTGCTTTGCTTCTCTTGAAGCATGACTTGGTACTTTTTCTCATCGAAGGTGATGGTCAACGAAGTTGCCATTGTTAGTTTTGAAAAACTTTTTTGAAACAAGACCACATCCATTAGTAATCACAAGAATATGGTGATCATAAATGGGCTATACTATGGTTTTGTCTTTTCAAATCGCTCAGGGGCATGGCCCGTTCTGAGCGTAATGAAGAAGGCCAAAAGCCATAGATGGTACAATTGTTCTTAACGCAAGTATGGTCGGCTCGAAATGAGCGTCCAGGGACCGCTAAAAGCAATTGTAAACCTTAATTCAAATTACTGAGAAGCGAAGCTCACTCGAGGTAAAATGATATAAGGTTAGAGATACAAATGTGTCAGTCGCGAATACAGTAGACCCGAAAGGGCGTATTAGCATCGCTAGACACAAATGTTGTAATTCGCATCCTTGAAGGACATGAGATGGGATTTTTTGAAATGTCAAGATTGGATTCGCAAAAGAGAGCAAATGGTATTCCAATTCGAATACAGCTTCAAACATTTCTGCGAGCCTATATCCGAAAAAGGAAAGAACCAGGATTTCTCAGATTTGAATCCAATAGTGACGAGATTTTTTTTTTTTTGAAAAGTCAAGATCGAATTCATAAAAGAGGGCAAATGGTATTTCAATCCGAATATAGGTTCAAACATTTTTGCGAGCCTAAATCTGAAAAGAAAAGAACCAAAATTCCTTCAATTTGAACACAATAGTGACATAAGTTTTTTTTTTTTTTAATTTTGTTTTTTTTTTTTTGGAGAGTGCACATAGGTCTTTCAATTCGGTCTTATGAAACCTTAGTGGATCGATTAGCCCTCAGGTAAGGGTAGGATTACTTAATAAACCCGTTTGAAGGACCCTTACCTCGAACAGTCTAGCTGCCTTCACACTCTGGACAAGGCTTTTCTTAGATCCACTTTGGTCAAAGAACGCAATTGGTGCAACCTTAATGCTCTCTCATTTTTTTTTGAAAGACCTCCAATGGACCCATCAAAGAGAGGAAAATGGCCCCTCCCAATCCGAACGTTGGCTTAAACATTTTTACGAGCCATTGTACGAAAAGGAAAAGATCCAAAGTTTCTCTAATTTGAATCCAAAAGAGAGAAATTTGAAAAGTTTTTTTTTTAAAACTTTTTTTTTTTTAAAGATCTCCAATGGACCCATCAAAGAGAGGGAAATGGCCCCTCCCAATCCGGGCATTGGCGCAAACATTTCTGCGAGCCATTGTACGAAAAGGAAAGAACCGAAGTTTCTCTAATTTGAATCCAAAAGAGAGAAATTTGAAAAGTTTTTTTTTTAAAACTTTTTTTTTTTGAAAGATCTCCAATGGACTCATCAAAGAGAGGGAAATGACCCCTCCCAATCCGAACGTTGGCTCAAACATTTCTGCGAGCCATTGTACGAAAAGGAAAAGAACCAAAGTTTCTCTAATTTGAATCCAAAAGAGAGAAAACCTTTTTTTGTTGAGAAAAGAAAGAATGGAAACAAGGTCAAAGAAAGAAGTTTCCAAAGAATCCCATCTCATGTTTTCTTTTAGACACAAGATCCAACATAGGCCACCAACTAGAAGGGAGCTAAGGATTCTAAGCATCGTGTTCTCAATTGAACGAGTCCCATCGGGTATGCCAACTTGATGGACCCGTCTTTTTCTCTCTCTACCTTCCTCCGTCCCGGGTCCGCCGGGGTGCGGCGGGGTGAAGAAAAAAAAGAGCCGAGCATCAACATTTTTTTCTTTTTGTACGGGTATGCCGGATTTTCTATTCTACTTGGAATCTGAAGTGGTGATCCGGAGATTCACCTTCACAAGTAGAAAGGAAATCAAACTTTTTTTTTCTAACTTTCTATTGCATACATATTTAAAGAAAGAGACAAGATTTTAAAATGCCGTGAAAGGCGATTTTGTTTAGTTTGCCGTGAAAGGCAGTTTTGTGCCGTAGAAGGCGATTTTGCCATGTAAGGCGATTTACAAATCTTATTAATAATGAAAGACAAGAATTGTGATTTTTGTCTCTTTTAAAAATATAAAATACAATAGAGAAGAAAGAAAAAGGGATCTGACTTCTCAAGCGATTGTGGGGACTCGTTCAGATCGATGGTCGCGAGTCATGTATGGACTCCGCCATCGTCCTTCAGATGAGAACACTTGATGCTTTAGTTCACTTGGCTTGGCTTGGACCTCGAATTTTTAGAGGACAAAGACCAAGGGAAGGTCTTATATCCAATAAAAAACCAAGTACACGGGCTGAAAAGCCGCATCTAGGCCATGTTGGATAGAAGAAGAGAGGAGATCTTGGGGGGGTGGCCCCCCAAGGGACTTCGATCACCTTGTAGAATTTGGAGCAGAGTTTCTTCAAAATGAGAGAGCTTCTTTTTGCAGAGAATTCTTCAGGATAGTTTTCAGACAATTTTTCAGGATCCTTCAGATGATATTTTCTTCTGGCCTTTTCCCTTTGGAATGACCGCCTATTTATAGGCTTTTGGTGGCCATTAGGAGGGTTTTATGGGCATTAATGGTATTAATGCTCCATGATGGGAGGAGTTACAAGTATTTAATTTCCTTTTTCTTGGGTTTTGATTGGCTAATGGAGAATAATGGGCATTTAATCTCCATGATGATGGGAGTTTCATGATTAATCACCATGATTAATCTCCATAATGATAGGAGTTACATGGTTAATTGTCATGATTAATTAGACTTGTAACTCCCATTTCTTGGCTTCTGATTGGGCCGTTCAAAATAATGAGTTAATGACCCTAATAAATTGCCATAAAAGGGTCATTTAACTTCATTAATTGGCCGCCGAGTCGCTTGAAGAGTCGCGGGCCGCGCCGCGTCTTTTGGAATTCTTCTTGCAATGATCATCGATGGATCCGTACGTTGCTTGATGTCGGATGACGATTAAAATTCAAACATTGGTTGCCGTCAATGGGCCGGCAACATCTGTCTAGTCGATTTCTTGATCGGTCGGGCAGAAAGTGTGCTTTCTTGGTCGGCCAGTTGGCAGTTTCAGAGTGTCCGATGATGATCAAATGATTTCGATGGCGGATCTGTGATGTTGACGAAGATCGACGGATATCATGCCTCAAAAATCAGATTTTAAGAAAATCACAGGGGCCAAACATCACGAAACACAAAAAAGAACGGAAAAATGGTGCTTTTGGAGGAAATCCGGCGACCATGCACCCATGGTCGTCGGCGACCTTGGACTCTGGTCCACTTTCCGGTCGCCTTCCGGTCGTCGTTTCTTGGTCGTTTCTTGGGCTTTTTCGCTTCTGTTTTCTCTTGTATTTTTCTTTAACATTTCTCCTCATTTACTGGCTTAATTCCTCTAAAGAAACCCTGTCGAAAGGCTGTGCAAATCAGAGCACAAAGTTTCCTATTTTTGGAAAATCCGAAGACTCTGTAGCTGATTTTCCGCCAAGAGTTGAAACTGGGTCAAACGATGTCAGAATGACCTGAAATTTGAGGTGAAGCTTCTTGGGCATTAGATAGGACCAACCATGGGCTTTTTATTTGAGTTTTGATGCCATTTGGGGTCCCGTCGATGCTTGACTTGATTTCACCGTGCGGAAGATGTCGAGTTTTGATGTACGGTCATCCGATGTCCGATTGACCTGAAATTTGACGGGGAGCCTATTGGAGTCATTTTGAGATGATCCATTAGCTCCAATTTGGGTTCCATGGTCCTGGGGAGCTTCGCCGCCGGTAGGCTTGATTTTGCTTCGGAGCATCAAAACCAGGTCAAACGTTGTCGGAATGACCTGAAATTTGACGTGCAACCCTTTAGAAGCATGCAGAAGCTACTCATGTGTTTTTTTTGATGAGCAGCTACATCAAAGGTTCTCGTCCCCGGGAGGCTTGATTTCGCCGTTCGAGAGTTGATGGAGGGTCAAACGGTGTCGGTTTGACTTGAAATTCAATATGGAGCCTTTTGGAGGTATTTTGAGACCATCCATAGGCTCTGATCGAAGATTTGATGTTTTTGACACAGTCACCGTCGGGAGCTCCCGCTCAGCTGTTGGATGATTGAAGTTAGGCTAAATGGTGTCGAAATGGCCCGAAACTTCATGTGTACCCTTCTTTTGGCTACTTTGAAAGATCTTGTAGTTTTTGTTTGGTTTTGTCAAGATCTGATGCTTGAAGCAGCTTTGCCTGTTTGTAGTAGGATGCGGCTCCATATAGGTTTTGATGTTGATGAGGCAAAGTGACATTTTTGGTGTCAACATTGACGATGTCATGTAGACGTCGAGTTTGGTATGGGAGTTCGTCACATATTTGGGGTAGCAGTTTGTTTAGTTAGTAATCTTGGATGGCTTTTGTTAGCATTTTCCTTTGGGTGGTTAATTAATGCACTTGTGTAATTTGTAACTTGAACATATGTGGGAAATGAGTTATTCAGTTACTTTCAGCTCTGTATACTTTGATATCATGTTTGTTCTAGTTTGAGTATGAATATTGTTATGACAGCTTTGTGTGGACAGGTTGAGTGCAACATGGAATCCGATGGCCACGGGCTCCAGGTTGCAACGCCAAGTAAGCTTCTGCGAAATATTCTGTTTGTGATGGAAATTTGTTATCCTCACGCACGCGGATCCGGGGGAAAGCAAAAATTTTAACTAACCCCAAAAATCATGCTCCTGAGATTGGATTACTGCAGGAGTCCGGTTTCAGGGCGTGACAGAATAGGGGGGAGGGAAAGAGAAAACGAGGAGGGAGAGAGGGGGAGGGAGAGAATAGAAAGTGAGGGAGGAAGAGAAAGAACAGAGGGGGAGGGAGGAAGAAGAAGAAAAGAGGAAAAGGAAGGTGGAGGAGGGAGGAAGAGAGAGGAGATGGAGGCTAGCTGGGTTGCCGCCAGGTCCTACTGGTTGGTGTCCCTCCCAGTCAGTGACTGGGAGGGAGGAGGGTGGAGGGGGGAAAGGGAGGAGGGAGGAGGGGTGATTTAGGTTTTTTTTTTCCGTGTGTGAAGAGTGATTCCTGGTGTCCCTCCCATCCAGCAACTGGAAGGGG
Source organism: Persea americana (assembly GCA_029852735.1). Classification (NCBI taxonomy): domain Eukaryota; kingdom Viridiplantae; phylum Streptophyta; class Magnoliopsida; order Laurales; family Lauraceae; genus Persea; species Persea americana. The sequence continues at coordinate 60,138,765 of CM056810.1, forward strand.
AGGAGGGAGGATTGGTGACTAAACTATTGGACTTATTTTAATAAAAGTTTTTTTCTCATTGTTTGCGGTTATACACAAGTTATATTTCTATCACTCCTCCATGTGCAAATATCATTACATTGGCAACCTACACAACAAGTGTATGTATAAGATGGCACCAAACAGGTGAGGTCACCCACTCGTATGGATAATGACTGCTCTTGATGTCTTAGTGACTGATAGGATGAAGTGCTTGCATTTGTATGATATGCTGATTTGGCCAATATGGATCTTATTGGAGCATACAGATGTATGGAACGCCGACTCAGTCTTGTGTGCATTGGGGGTGATGTGGATCACAAGACTGAATGAGACTTAGCATTAGTCATCGGACAAACCACACCCTAGTAAGTCCGATAGCATGTTGTTAAAACCAAGCGTGGTAGTAATATGACGATCTGCTTCCACAGTAGTGGATCGGTGCAATGTTAGCATGGGCTCACTTGTGGAGCTAATGCATTTTCACACTACGATGCATGTCTACGGACATGCGTGTTTTAAGGATCTACCTACGAGCTAAGGGATAATACCCTAGAAACCCATTTGCCGTGCGAGAGTTAGTCCCGTAGGTTACTCTTGAGCTTGGAGTTGATTATTATGTGAACCAATTCTTGAGGCTCTTGTGCCCTTATACCAATCTCTACGTTGGAAAGATGAGATTGGTGATGCTACTTTAGCAGTAGATGTGCCACGGCAACAAAGGAGCTTACGAGCTTGTTAGTTTTATGGTCTCAATACCAGTATATGATGTCATAAATTGATTAATTTCTTTATTTATCAATACAATCATGCTTTCCTTTCATGAGATGAATGATGTTTAATTATATACTTGAACATAACTAATACAAATGACATGATGGTTCATGAGATAAACAGAAGTCCATGTTATACTAGATGTAATACATGTGTATGGATGAGATCCACATACGGAAGACATGTATAGCAAATCTTATACTTAAATATCTTCACAATCAATGATAAGACTGGACATCTCATCTGACAAGGTTGTAGTACTTTGATTACTATGAGATAGTGTGATTTGTCTCGATCATCAGAATGTAAGATTCTAAATCAAAGTATTGGTACATTGGATGTATTGAAGGACCATGAGAAGCACCTTATGAACACTGTCTTTACTTTAAGGTCTGCTCTCATAATTCCCTAGCAATCGGCTCTCAATCCTGAGACATTAATGAACCCAAGTTTCTATCTATTCATTTGCTTTGAGTCACTAATGAGTGAGGCCAATTGAGGTCAAAACCTCGGTGATTTGGGTACGTGGCAGTAGAGCTATGGGAACATTCAATGGTCAAGATGGAATCTATCTTTAATATCCCCTTGTGCCAACTAATGAATTTATCATTGGTAAGTGCGCACCCAATCCAATTAAGAGTTAATTAGATCGGTACCAAATTATCATTATAATTAATTGGGGCTCAAGGATAATAACATATGGATCTAGTTTGGAAGGCAGGTCCAATTGATCCATGGATATTGATAGAGGGGCCTACTTGTGGTAATAGGGAAGTTTAGGGTCTTCTATGTAATTTATTCCTAAGACTGGAGTTCAATTGCATTTATATAGTGGAGTTATTTGCAATTAACTGTGGGCCCGGATTGCACATGAGATGTGGGGTCACGAGTCCTAGTTGGAGATAGCTTTCTGAGGAATCCCTAGCGGTCCCCACGCTAGCCCAAGTTATTACAAAGATACTAATTATAGTAGAACTCTAAACGGAAATAGAAAGTTACTGTTTCTATTTGAAGTGAGACTTCTAATAGTGGTAATAGTAAGTTATTAATTATTAATGGAAGTGAGACTTCTATTTTAATTAGAAAAGAGAAAGTTACTAACTATAATGGAAGTGAGACTTCTATTTAAATTAGAAAGAAGAGAGTTACTAATTGTTAGAGAAGTAAGACTTCTATTTCAATTAGATAACAAAGAGGAGCTTGCTTTTAAGCAATAAATAGACGAGATTATAGGGCTGGACGTCCCATGCATATCCCCACCTAGGGATTCACGCCCAAGCCATATTTGTACAAGAGTTACACATGCTCTTTCTCCTCTCTTCCCTCTTCTAGTTCTCTTCTACTTTCCTTAAGAGCTTTCTCTTAGAGATCTCACCAATCATCTTAAGAAAAGAGAATCTGATACGGGTCATAGTGTGGAAGATCAAAAGGTCTTGGAGATTCCTATTTGATACATGAAAGAGTTTCATCATCAAAGAAAGACACAACTTCTCCATTAGAGCACAACCGAGCTCCAAAGGTATAATCTACTTCCTTGCATGTTGAAGATTTTTATGAATGCTTGTTTGCTGCTGTTCTATCTTCTTGATAGGTTTATTTACTGATCATGATGGCTGAGATTGAGGATGTGGATCCCGGATTGGGTTTTATAGCCTTCTGAATAGTTGATCACTATATCAAGTTGGTCAAAAGTTTTTAAAACCTATCCTAGAGGCACACCTATTTCCAACAGAGCCGTCATGCTAGGAAAGTTGGTTGAGTGATTGTGACCTTCATAAGTCCATGGGAAGACCCCTTAACATTACACTCTAGTTTATACATGCTTACAATGCTTATCAACCCTATATCAAGTATTTTGAAAATTTTAAAGCAAATAATTTTTTTAAAATTATATATATGTATAAATATTTTCTATAAAAAGAAATGTTTGTAAAGAGTTTTTTACTTGGTAAGTTGAATAAGCACGCATGTGAGTTGAGCACGACTCAAGGGTATGAGTCAATATCCAATTTGGTGTGGTCATGCAAGTGTTTGGGGTAGACTGATGTGTCGGTGAGTTGGTGCATTCTAGTTAGATGGCGACTTAGTTTACATTCTCTTCGTAGATGAGCATCGTGGAGATCCCACTCTTTAAGTCAATTTTTACTTTGTGGAATTTGATGATGGAAATTAGCGATCTAATGGGATGAAACTTGTTCGGTATGAGTGGGAGATGTTGGCATTTGTGATGAAGCTTACTTGTATTTACATGTGGGTGGACCCCATTCACAAAGAGACACTCCTGACAAGAAGTCTCATGGTGATATAGATAAAAATAGTCTAAGTTTTATCCAACTCTCTATCCTTATCATATTTCCATTGAAATTCAAATTGAGAGAGTTCGATCCAACCCTTTATCATTATCAACTCTCCATTTGAATTTGAATAGAGATCTTATCACCCATTAGCCAAAGGGTTATATCTAGACATGAGAGATAGCAGTTGAAAGCACTCTCAACAGATCATCCCCTTACACTAGATCACCATCTTCCTCTCAATAGATCTAAACTTGTTCGTCATCATCTTTTGCATCTAGGGTGTCCATCATTGCCCTTGGATCTTGAAGAGTGAATCATACGTGAAGAGTGAATCATACATGACTGATCTCTCGTAGACAGTAACAAATCTTCACACTAGTGCCTGATTCAAGCCGACGATGTCCTTATCGCGTTTGTAGTAACTAGTCCATTTAGATCCTTGCTTCCACAGCAGTTTCAAATTACATGAACACTGCTATATTGTCTCCTGCATTGAAGAAAAAAGCCTGGGTCTTCTGAAGGATGGATTTGTATATATATATATATATTTTAAGAATCTCGTTTGTTAGGAATTTCTTAGATTTTGAAATATGGAATTCTAATAATTCACCCTTTTAAAATGTGACTAGAGGCATTTAAACTATTATATTATTATATATATATATATTATAGAGATAGGATTCGATTTCAAAATTGATTTGAGATATTGGAGGTCAATTTCGATTCCAATTGTGAAATTGGAACTCCAATTTCGATTCCAATTCTTATGTATGAAAGCAACTGATTTCAATTGAGAAATTGGTCCGCATTTGTTCAATTGATTTTGACTCTTCTGATTTTTTTTACTCCCCCGCTCCCCCCCCCCAATAACATCCTCTCCTCTTTCTACATTCAATTTGATTTTAATGTGTCTTAAATCCAATCCCACCCATTATTTCCCTGTTATAAATCCTCTCCAACAGTTTTTGCAAACTATAGTAACTCCTTTCCTCTTCCTTTTTGTAACGTGTGTGTTTTGTAACTTCCTGTCATGACCCCAAAATGGGGGTAGGATTAAGGGGTCGTGATTAGGGGATTACTGTAGCGTAATATTTCTTTTTCCTCAGGATCCGCATTGGTAAGAATTTCAAGTTCCATCACCGTTATGGAAAATTTAGCGGAAGCTTACATTGTGGTGCAACTCGAAGTCCGGAGCTCATCGGATTTTGTATTGCATCACTAATGTCTAATTGTCTGCATTTAACAACACAATATTTTCTCAGACTGGTACAATATGAACAGAATACCGGCAGAGCTAAACAAGTAAACAGGAGATTTCATTCTCATATTTCAGGCTACAAATTACAAAAGATGTATCAATTTCATTCCCAAAATAAAAGGCCAACACAGGCCAGTAAAACAGAAAATAAACTCTAAATAAAACTCCTAAGTATCTCGCGTTTCAGGTGCAAGGGGTGGAGTCTACATGACAACCTCTGCACCTCGATCACACGTCACTTGCGGCTCAGCAACCGCCTCATTGGAAATTGTACAGGGATACGAGTCAAGAAATCATGCCTATAGCATCAAGCATAAATCAGATAGGAGTCTGGCAATTATCCAAGATAAAGAGCATAGTTTGCAGGTACAAACAGCACATAAATACAAGTAATAAATCAGGAAAACAGTAACAAAGAAGCTAGATAGACCGATGCAATAAGGTATGATTTTCCAAATCATAAACATAACTATAAGTGATTATTTTAGCAAATTAATGCAGACAGGCTGAGCATACTGATGCAAGAAAGTATGATTTTCCAAATCATAAACATGAATTAAATTTAGAACAATGAGTAAATGGCAAAGACTTAGCAAAATCCTTCAAGGGGGAGTGATTGCTAGCCCCTAACAAGCAGGTAGGGGGTACCTTAGAACTTGTCCCGGAGTCGCTGTCACGGGGGTACGTGGTCTGCCCCGGATAGGATGGGTACATCAGTGACACCGGTCACATGTAGGACTCAAACTGCAGCAAGCAATACATATACATATACATATACATATACATATATGTATATATAATAAATACTAGAATGACGGCTTGATGGTGCCGACTCAAAAATCAATACAGAATGTAGGGCTTGGTGCTTAAATAAGGAATTAATGAGTAATTTGGTTACTCACGAGATATATTTGCAAGTACAAGGTTTATTAGACAAAAGAATGCTAAAAATCATATTTAATGTTGATTCGGCTTTTAAAATAGTAAACCGAGCAATTCAGTCTCAGAGCAGTAAAACAGGATAAAGCAGGCTTCAAAACAGTATTTTCTTTGATTCAGGTTTAAAATAGTAAAACGGGTCAAAGCAGTTCAAGGCAATATTTTCCAAGTCTAGGAACTTTATAGAAAATCGGGCAGCATTTTTAGTAGAAATAAGGGACCCAAAACGGATGGCAGAAAAGTAAAGTGATCCAGGTAACTTGGAAGGGGTAGGGCAATAAATGATCGCACATAAACCGAGAAACCCTTTATGGATCCGGGTACATCCAATGGTTAAGCAGGGCGAAAATCACGCACGAAGACCTTTGGAGCCCCGTGTAGCAAGATGATAAAATCAGGTTTGCAAGATACATGATAAAAATACAAAAGCTTGCTTGAAATAATTCTAAACATGTAAGTGCGGTGATTTCCAAGATTACATGCTCAAAGGGATGAATATTAGTGTATTTTCGTACACTTGATACATTCGGAAGGTGGAAGTATCCAATGCCTGGGTTCGGGTAAAATTACAAGTCACCGTGCTTCTCATGCATCCAATATTTTTCGGGTTTAAGATCAAAATTTAATATCAGCAAGTTTGGGGCTCGGGGTTCATCATAGTACATCTCTGGATTTCTTTTTCAAGGGAAAAAAATTGCCTCTTTTACATTTTCCTTAAACCTTGGCTAAAACCATAAAAATTTGGTTCAAACTTAGAAACTCTAATGGGTTTGATTAAGTTAAAACCAGTTTAAATGAGACCAAAATTCATGTGAAAGCAGGTTTGTGGGTTCCAGGGGTCACGTCCTCCGGTTGCTGTGGGACTCGTTGCGCGCCGCTGCGCGCAATAGCTGGCAGCCACTGCATGCAGCAGCTGGCCGGTGAGTTAATAGGGTGTTGGCCGCTAAAGGAGGCAAGCTACTGAGTCCCAAGGGACTGGCCGCCGGGATTGGCAGGTTGACTGGGCGACTGCAGCTGAAATCCAAGGTGTTGGCCGATGGAAATGGCTGGGGTTCCGCTGGGAATGGAGCTGTATTGGCCGCTAGAAATACATGGCCGGCGGAGTGGTGCAGCAGGCTGTGACTGTTGCAGGTCTGGGTTCTGGCCGTTGAGGTTGCTGCCTAGCAGCTGATATATGGGCTTAGGCTGACCGTCCAACTGGTGCACCGTGCGGGAGGAAGAAGAGTAGCAGGGCGCTGGACGGGACAAAGTGCTGGCCTGGCGCGGCCTCCTGCTGCTTGGTGGACGACCTGCTGACAGCAGCTGCTGCCATCTTTTCTCCGGCCGAGAAGTGTAGCAGGGTGAATGGTGGAATGGATATTGGCCGCTAAGGCCAGCACATCAATTACCATAGCAGCAGCCAGCTGCCTTACAGCCATGCAGATGTGGTGTTGGGGGGGGGGGGGGGTGGGTGGGGGGGGGGTTGGGGTGGGGTGCAGAAACAGGTGTGGGGTCTGGCCGCTGGGCCTACTGGTAGCCACCTCAAGAGCTGGCTGCTGGCCATCATTTCCAGTCAAGGAGGAGGATCCACGTGTGGCCCACTGTCAGTGCATTTGGGCACTGATTGGTGCAGATTTCTGAGGGGGTCCAGGGCTGATCACTAAAGGAGTTTAAAACCCTAATTCAGGGGTAAATGACCCATTAAGTTTTCTCTAATAGTCATTAACCAATTAATTCACAGGGCGATTAACAAGATTAATAAAACTCCGAACAAAGCAATATTAGAGAGATCAGTCATTTACGGCGGTAAACATTATTAACAGGAGCCACGTCCATCTCAACAAGATCAATAGAATCTAAAATACCAACGAGTCATGCATTTTAGTTGGGCACTTGTGTCATGCTCCCTGACCAAGACAGAGCCAACCAAGTCCCTAATCCGGGGCCACGGCGCAGCGAGTCAGGAAAAATTCCCCCTTACGCGCTAGCTATTTTCCCACAGATTTCCGCGGTGAGGATTCTAGAAACGATCCATCACAATCTGACAATCAATTTTACAATGAACATATATACGCGGAAGCATGTATCCAAAAACGTAATCGAATAGGAAACATAATTACACATTCAAACCTTGCATTACAAGGAGAAATATATACATAAGCAAATCCCAAATTAATTCAAGTGTAAGACAAACCAAAAGTAAGTTAAAGTTATAGAACCCATAAAAATCCAACAAAGGCTAGTAACAAAAGTTCCCAAAAAGTATCATCAACCCCAAAATGTTGTATGAGTCCCATAAACCAACCCAATGTCTAAATGACATCATTGGGCAACCACTCTCGCTCAGCCGACGACTCTACCGCCTTCTTCGCTTGCTCCGCCTCAAGGGCAACGGGTTCGATATTCGGCACCAAACAAAAGAGTATCAGACACGATGGTTTGGCAGGTGAACAAAGCAGATAAGATGCACAACTGTTTATCAAGTCATATTTGAAATCATGGAAGTGCATTTGAAAGTTGAACTTAAGTAAAGATGGATCAAAGTAAACAATTCATGAGTAAAAAGGAGGTTAACATTTAAAACATTTTAAAGCTAACTGAGAGCCGACTAAAATAATTTCAACCTACATTGAGCTATATTCTCCTATTACCGAAGTAACAAGAGCAATCAATAACCGTTACTATATAAAATGGCTGGGACAAACAAAGTATACAATAATAGCCCAATATAGATGGAGTAACAATCAAAGTCTGCCGTGGAACGGATAGCAATCAAACAAAGTATCCAAGTTGCAGTTAGCGAAAAATTTGAGGATCCCAAGCAGGGTGATCAGCCCGACTAGGTAACCCAAGGTTAGTGGTACCGACCTAAAACTGGATCGATACAAATCAAATCATAAGAATACATTTCAAATCGATAAAAGGACTACTCCGAAACAAAATATGAACGGACAAATAAAAACGAAGTAATGAGTAGCCTTACTGATATTTTCAAACGTGGCGAACCACTCAAATGTTGGAAGTGGATGGGCCTCGTGAATAAGTTTTCGAAACTTTTGACCCACTTGACTCAGTGATTAAGTATCCATAAGGCCATGAAACCAAATCCAGGATTCAAAACTCAATCTCATCAACCACGATCAGCAATTAACCCATATCTAGAAGATAGAAATAGTAGCACACAAACAACCATGAAATCCTACAACATACAAAGAGTAGATTATACCTATGGAGCTCGGTTGTGTTCTAATGGAGAAGTTGATTTCTTTCTTTGAGAAACTCTTTCGCAAACAAAATCAAAATCTCCAAGACCCAATCGTCTTCCACACTATAACCCGTCTCAGATCTCTTTCCTCAAGGAAGATGGTGGAATCTCGAAGAGAAAAACCAACTAAAACCTTAAGGGAAATCGAAAGAGAAACTAGAAGAGAGAAGGAGAAGAAGGGATGTGCAACTCTTGCACTTCAATGGGGTTGGGCATGAATCCCTAGGGAATTATTAAGCATGGGACGTCTAGCCCTATTACCCTCTATTTATAGCTTGAAGCATCCTTGTCACGCCCCCAATCGTGAAACCGGGGTTTATGCGTGAGATTAGGGCCAATTAAATTTTTTTAGCATTAATAACAACACTGGGCCCCAATCATGTCCCAATATGGATCGAAGATCGTAGTGAGGTATAAACATTTCCTCAAATACGTAAAATGTATAGCGGAAGCTTCATAATACAAATGGTATCTTGAAGTATATAGTTAAGAGCAAAGACTGATCATATATATTAACTAGAGTTCAAGTTTAAAACAATTAAACAAAAGTATTATTTACAACAATAGGCCACATCCAAAACTTGGGCCTAATCAAAAGATGAAGAAACCAAAAGATGAAGCTACACAAAATAACGTGAAGGCGCTCATGTACGGGGTCATTACGGCTATACAATGTCGTTCGTACCGTACTCTAGGAAGTCATCAGGCTGATCCGCCTGAACTTCTTCCATCACCTCCTTGGTAAGGTAGAGCTCGGTACCTATGCATCAAGAGTAGCATCATCAGACACGAAGGTGGGCAAGCAATATATATGTAAATCATCCAGATATGTAGAACAAATTAGAGTAAATGATAACAAATCATATGAAATGCATAGCATCCTGATCGTAGAAAGTGCATGGCATTCGAATCAAAATCAACTAACAGAAAAAACATCTAACAAAGAGGCAACCTACACAAACTAATACACCACGGGATAGTCTCACATGACCCTCCTGACTCAACATTTGAGCTGTGGTAGAGTGGCACGGGATGAACCCCGGCAAGCAAGCAGTCAAAATGGATACCAAAAGGCCATACTTCATCAGAGTCAATCGTTCAAAATGTATCCGATGGTGTACATCCATCAAAATATAAAAAGTTGTACTGCGCGGACGTTCAATCGAAAGTCCTCACATAGAATGGTGGCCCATCTGTGTTGGGCGTTAACCGTCGAGTGGTGCCTGACACAAAGAGTCCTAAACAACCGATAGTGAAGAGCTAGACTTTCTTGTGTGAACAAGATTTATTAAGAAAAGAGAAACTACCTTTCCATCATCAAATCAAAGTCAAAACCATCAATACCGGTAGTTCTCAAACAAGCTTTCCAATCAAAGCCGTCTAGCCTCAACACTCTCATTGAACTTCGAAATAAATGAAACATCAAAGGGGATCCTAAAGCCATCAATCTAAGTTCTCAAAAGTGATCCCAAAACAAAGCAAATAAATGAAGCTAATGAGCATGAACGTTTCATGTAAACAGTACCAGACGGTACAGTCCAGAATCTAAGGCAATAAGCAATCCAATCCTAAGTCAATTGTTAAACCCAAAGCATCGTACAATCCTACTAAGTCAACGAAAGGGTTTAGTGTTCACGATATCTGAATATATGATCTTCGTGCATAGATATAGAAAAGGTATCCCGTTGTCCCGTACCGTTCAAGATTGAGTGAAATTGATTCCCGATACAACCGGAATAACTTGAAGAACGTTAGCTCAAAACGTCCTCACTTATAGTCAAATGAGTCATAAAAAGGGTAGCCGAAGTTCCACATAAAGTCCTCAAAATATAGGGAAAAGAACCCCTGAAACAGGGTTTCTACAGTTGACCTGGTCGACCCGGTCCTGGGCCGGTCGACCGCGTACACAGTCTACCCGGTCGACCGTGCCCCTGGCCGGTCGACCGCCTACACAGTACCCCTGTCAACTTGCAAGAAGCAGGTCGACCTCCTCCTGCGTGCCCGGTCGATCGAGCCCTGTGCCGGTCGACCGGCAGTTGTAAGTGAAAAAGGCATAATAGTGTTCTCGTCTGGTTTCAGAGAACCTGCCGCAGTGTAGCCAGTCGACCGGGTACACTACAGTTACAGAACACAGGTTCTGTAACTGAAGTGAACCTGGGACCTTCCCTTCTCTTGTTTCCTGAACCTGATGAATGAACACATATGTAGATGCAACAAGTCCCTAAAAATCGAATCCTATCATCTAATCAAGTCATTAAAGTCCTAATCCATTTCATTAAGCAATTACAATCAATTATCATGTTTTCAATCTAAAATAAATCCAAAGAGCAATTGGTCATCTAAACATCGTCAATCATCAATCAAAGGAAAGACAAAACATATCAAATCATAAACATGCATATTAATTTGCCTTGATGAAGAGCTTAAGGAATTTCAAGAAGAAATTGAAGAAAACTCCTCTAGAGCTCAAAGGAGAAGAAGAAGGTTTCCAAACCAAAACCTCGCTACAAAAATGAATGCAAAGGGCTGCTATGAGTCTCCCTAATCCATTTCTAATCCAAAGGAAGAAGATTAACTAAGTCTAGTAGCTTGGAGAGCCTACCTTGTAGTGGTTTGTTGATGAAAAGCTTGGAAAATTAGATGGTTGAGTTCTTGGAGTCTTGAGAAAGAAGATGGGTGGATTGGCCGTCAAAGATGAGCTCCGGTGGTTGTCGTTGGCAAGGCAGCAGTGAGGAGAAGAAGAGGCTTGGAGATGGCACAGAGAAGTGAAAGAAGAGATGAAGATAAGAGGAGAATGAGTCTTCGTTGGAGGCTTGATATTTAAGAGGGAAATTAAGTGCAAATTTGGGTTAAGTCCTTGGTTTGCTAAATGTGATTATTTGAGCCTCTTCAGCGCGTCAAATCGAAACGCGACAACAGACTAAAGTTCATGAAATGACGAGACCTATCCGATGCACCCAAACTCACAAAACTCATAATCTCATAAAAACCCCTGAAAACTTCCCAAAATTGCAAACCAGCCCCCTACTCTATCTAAACGCACTCGGACTCGCACGAGATTTAGCACGCACGATCCCCACGCCAAACCCGACTCGCTAAGACTCTAAACACACCTACTAACTAACCTACTAACTAACCAAGAAATTAATTATTATTAATACGGGGTTAAGGTACGGGGTGTTACATTCTCTTCCCCTTGGACTATTTGGTCATCCAAATCCTTAACACACCTCGGGTAGTAGCTCTGGATACTTTTCCTTGACCTGATCCCTGAGCTCCCACGTAGCTTCTCTCAGATTGTGATGTTCCCATTGGACCTTGACCCAATAAATGGTCCTGGTCCTCAAAACCCGCTCTTTGGTATCGATGATCTTCTTCGGTCTCTCCACAGAAGTAACATCTGGCTGAACATCTAGTGGCTCATGATGTAGCACGTGTGAAGGGTCTGAAATGTACTTTCGCAGCATGGATACATGAAAAACTCTGTGAACTCCTGCTAACTCTGGTGGTAGTATTAACCGATACGCCACTTCACCCACGTGCATATCAATCTCGAACGGTCCAATGTATCTTCGAGCTAATTTCCCTTTCTGATCGAACCTCATGGTTCCTCTAGTCTGTGAGACCTTAAGGAAAACCTTGTCTCTGACTTGAAACTCCAAATCTCTCCTCTTGGGATCTGCATAGCTCTTCTGACGGTCTCTTGAAATCTTCAGCCGGTCAATGATCTGCTTCACCTTTTCACTGGTATCGCTGATGATTGAAGGTCCATGAAAACTCCGGACACCAATCTTTTCCCAACAAATCGGGGTCTTGCACTTCCGTCCGTACAATGCCTCGAACGGTGCCATCCCGATACTGGAGTGATAACTGTTGTTGTAGGCAAATTTGCATAAAGGAAGACTCTTCTCCCAGTCTTTCCCAAAGTCTAAAACACATGCCCGCAGCATATCCTCCATAGTTTGGTTCGTCTTCTCCGTTTGTCCATCGGTCTGAGGGCGATATGTAGTACTGAAGTTCAATGTAGTCCCTAAAGCTGCTTGCAAACTGACCCAAAATCTGCCCACAAACCTCATATCTCTATCAGAAACAATGGAGTCTGGAATCCCATGTAATTTGACTATGTTATCAATGTACTTGTGTGCCAAGATATCCATGGAACCCTTCATCTTCATTGGAATGAAGTGTGTTGACTTGGTGAGTCTGTCCACGATCACCCAAATACTGTCATTGACCCTCGTAGGTGGTAAGCCTGCCACGAAGTCCATGGTGATGTGTTCCCACTTCCACTCCGGTGTTTTCAAAGGTTGGAGTAACCCTGGAGGCTTCTGATGTTCAACCTTCACTTGTTGGCAGACTAAACATCTCGAAACAAAACCAACAATGTCCTTCTTCATGTTCCTCCACCAATAAAAGCTCTTCAGGTTCTGGTACATCTTGGTGCTCCCTGGGTGGATAGCATAATGAGAGTGGTGTGCTTCCACCATAATCTCGTTCTTCAAGTCATGCACATCCGGAACACACAATCTATCCTGGCAATACAACACTCCATCTATGAGTCTGAACTCTGGTCTATCTGCTATGTTGTCAATCAACCTGACTAATTCTAGATCTTCTCTCTGACTACTCTTGATTCTGCTCAAAATCTCAGGTTCCCACGTATGCATGTTTGCAATCATGATTCTTTCACTCTGAGGATGAAACTCTATAGCTAGATCCCTGAATGTCTCCGTAAAAGACCACTCTGTCTGTAAACATCTGGTATTCGCTGTTTTTCTACTCAGTGCATCGCTACTACATTCTCTTTCCCGGGATGATACTTTATCGGAAAGTCGTAGTCTTTGATGTATTCCATCCATCTGGTTTGTCTCATGTTCAAATCCTTCTGTCCGAATAGGTACTGAAGACTCCTGTGATCTGAATGAACTTCGAATTTCTTTCCATACAGGTAATGTCTCCACATCTTCAGTGCCATAACAACTGCTGCAAGCTCCAAATCATGGGTAGCGTATCTCTTTTCGTGTTCTTTCAACTGTTTGGACCCGTAGGCCACTACTTTTCCCTCCTGCATGAGTATGTGTCCTAAGCCAACTCCTGAAGCATCTGTAAAAATCACAAACCCTCCTGTCCCCGAAGGTAAGGTAAGGATAGGGGTTGTGGTCAATCTGGTCTTTAACTCTTCAAAATTCGCTTCACACTGTGCAGTCCATACAAAAGGAACATCTTTCCTCGTCAATTTGGTCAATGGAGCTGCTATACTGGAGAATCCCTTCACAAATCTTCTGTAATACCCGGCTAAACCCAGAAAACTCCTGATCTGTGCCACTGTCTTCGGACGTTCCCAACTGGTTATTGCATCAATCTTTGCTGGGTCTACTGCTAAACCTTCCTTAGAGATGATGTGTCCAAGAAAAGACACCTGTTCAAGCCAAAACTCACATTTGCTATGCTTGGCATAGAGTTGATTTTCTCTCAAAATCTGCAATGAAACCCTCAAATGTTCTGCATGATCTTCTCTGGATCTCGAATAGACTAAAACATCGTCTATGAATACTACTGTGAATTGATCTAAGCATGGTGCAAAGATCTTATTCATAAAAGCCATGAAGACATTTGGTGCATTGGTGTGCCCAAATGGCATAACCAGAAATTCATAATGGCCATATCTGGTCCTGAAGGCTGTCTTCTGAACATCTTGGTCTCTGACTCGCAATTGATGGTAGCCTGATCTCAAATCAATTTTCAAAAAATGCTGTGCTCCTTGCAGCTGATCGAACAACTCATCTATCCTGGGTAAAGGATACTTGTTCTTGATTGTAACTTGATTCAGCTGTCTGTAATCTATGCACATACGCATCGAGCCATCCTTCTTTTTCACGAACATGACTGGTGCACCCCATTGAGATACACTCGGTCTCACAAACCCTCTGTCCAAGAGATCCTGTAGCTAAGCTTTCAACTCCCTTAACTCTGTTGGAGCCATGCTGTAAGGTGCTCTCGATATCGGTGCTGTCCCTGGCACAATCTCAATCGTAAAGTCTATCTCTCTAACGGTGGCAATCCAGGTATCTCCTCCGGAAAAACATCCGGGAACTCACATACAACTGGAATATCCTCTACCGCTTTGGACAAGTTATCCTCCGTGATAAATGCCAAATAGCCGGCACAACCACTCTTGATCATCCGGTCTGCCTACAAAGCGAAAATGACACTAGTGGTCATACGCTTCCTCTCTCCAACAATCTCAACATTGGCGTCTAACACGTGCAATCGGACGGTCTTGTTGAAGCAATCCATCATAGCTCTGTAAGTGGATAACCAATCTATCCCCAAAATAGCATCAAAGTCTTTCATGTCGAGAACAATAAGGTTAGCAACTAAGATGTACTCCCCCACCTGCACTTTGCAATCGGGATAATAGGATTCCCACTGTACTGTCTTCCCTACCGGGGTACTAACAAGCAAAATACAATGCAATGGAGCTATGTCTCCCACCAAGCATGCAGCAAACATAGGGGAAACAAAAGAATACGTGGAACTAGAATCAAATAAGACTCTAGCAGGTACATCTGAAATAGAGAGTGTACCTTCCACGACTTTGCCAGCTTCATCATCCTCCTGATGATCCAAAGCATATACTCTGCCCTCCTGCTGGGGTCTCTGCTGCTGTCGCTGCTGTGGTCGATACTGTTGTCCTTGAGGCCTCTGTTGTCCTCGGTTCTGCTGTGGTCCCGCAAGTCGAAGTGGCTACTACTGCTGCTGTACCCGAGGCTGTTGTTGATTTGGCTGCTATTGCCTCAAAGGCTGCACTGCCACTGGTGGTCGTGGGGCTGTGTCTCTCACACCCTGCCCTTGCTTCTTAGGGCAATCTTTAATCAGGTGGCCCTGTAGACCACACTCAAAACATGCTCCTGTCATCCACCGACACTCAGATGTCGGGTGGTTTTTGTGACAATGCTGACAACGAGCTTTCTGCCCCTGATCTATCCTAGGCTTCTTGGCCTTCTGCTGATACTGTTGCTACTATGGACGTTGCTGTTGTTGCTGGTATGATCCGGTACTCTTAGTCTGAGTCTGAGTCTACTGAAGTTTCTGCTTGTAGAGAGCCTTTTCTCTAATGGACTCTTTAGCCCAATAAGCCCATCTGAGGTTCTCCTCAAAAGTATCCAAGGTAACGCTGGTCACCTTTGCCTTGATACGGGGATTCAGTCCCCGAATGAACCTCATAACCTTGTCAGCTTCAGTCTTCACTAGAGATGGTGCAAACCGAGACAAGTTAGTAAACTGCTGCTCATACTCCTGAATTGAGTTCTCTCCCTGCTGAAGTAGCTCAAATTCAACAACCTTAAGGGCGGTCATGTGGGGTGGTATAAACTTTGTACGAAACAACTTATTGAACGAATCCCATGCCGTGTCATCGACTATAGTCTCATATGGTGCGTTGACTGATTTCCACCACATCTCAGCTGTACCCCTCAACATATAAGCTGCCAATTGAACCCGTTCCTTACCTGAGCACTTGAAGACCTCAAATATTCTCTCAATCTGAACTACCCATTCATCAGTATCGAGAGGGTCACCATTACCATAAAACTCTGGTGGTGCCCTTTTCTTGAATTTATCAAACATGTTATTCGGGTCAACCACTTTTGCTGGCATAATCACTTGTGCTGGTTGGGTTGGTCTCTGTAGTACTTCCATCATTTGAATCTGAAACACAGCTTGATCCTCCTGTTGCTTAGTCTGGTTCTGGGTTTGTGCTTCTTGAGAGTGCACGAATGCTTGCATTAGCTGGTTAAATCTGCCTTCTATGGAGTCACTATCCGGAGCATTGGCATTAGCATTACTACTCTCGGGATTACCACTATGAGCACGCCTATTACGACCAGCCATCCTAAAACATAAGAAACATTAGTCCTATGGGACTCGATCTAACAAACAAACTATACACTCTACAAAAGCTAGATGCCCCAAAAGAAACGAACCAAATTCTCACACGTCTTAAGTTTCTACTTATTTTTAACCTAAGAAACCAATTAGCTCTGATACCAACTTATCACGCCCCCGATCGTGAAACCGGGGTTTATGCGTGAGATTAGGGCCAATTAAAAATTTTCAGCATTAATAACAACACTGGGCCCCAATCATGTCCCAATATGGATCGAAGATCGCTGTGAGGTATAAACATTTCCTCGAATACATAAAACGTATAGCAGAATTTTCATAGTACAAATGGTATCTTGAAGTATATAGTTAAGAGCAAAGACTGATCATATATATTAATTAGAGTTCAAGTTTAAAACAATTAAACAAAAGTATTATTTACAACAATAGGCCACATCCAAAACTCGGGCCTAATCAAAAGATGAAGAAACCAAAAGATGAAGCTATACAAAATAACGTGAAGGCGCTCATGTACGGGGTCATTACGGCTATACAATGCCGTCCGTACTGTACTCTAGGAAGTCATCAGGCTGATCCGCCCGAACTTCTTCCGTCACCTCCTCCTTAGTAAGGTAGAGCTCGGTACCTATGCATCAAGAGTAGCATCATCAGACACGAAGGTCGGCAAGCAATATATATGTAAATCATCCAGATATGTAGAACAAATTAGAGTAAATGATAACAAATCATATGAAATGCATAGCATCCTGATCGTAGAAAGTGCATGGCATTCGAATCAAAATCAACTA
Organism: Persea americana; assembly: GCA_029852735.1. NCBI lineage: Eukaryota > Viridiplantae > Streptophyta > Magnoliopsida > Laurales > Lauraceae > Persea > Persea americana. The sequence continues at coordinate 60,155,988 of CM056810.1, forward strand.
ACAAAAAAAACATCTAACAAAGAGGCAACCTACACAAACTAATACACCACGGGATAGTCTCACATGACCCTCCTGACTCAACATTTGAGCTGTGGTAGAGTGGCACGGGATGAACCCCGGCAAGCAAGCAATCAAAATGGATACCAAAAGGCCATACTTCATCAGAGTCAATCGTTCAAAATGTATCCGATGGTGTACATCCATCAAAATATAAAAAGTCATACTGCGCAGACGTTCAATCGAAAGTCCTCACACAGAATGGTGGCCCATCTGTGTTGGGCGTTAACCATCGAGTGGTGCCTGACACAAAGAGTCCTAAACAACCGATAGTGAAGAGCTAGACTTTCTTGTGTGAACAAGATTTATTAAGCAAAGAGAAACTACCTTTCCATCATCAAATTAAAGTCAAAACCATCAATACCGGTAGTTCTTAAACAAGCTTTCCAATCAAAGCCGTCTAGCCTCAACACTCTCATCGAAATTCGAAACAAACGAAACATCAAAGGGGATCCTAAAGCCATCAATCTAAGTTCTCAAAAGTGATCCCAAAACAAAGCAAATAAATGAAGCTAATGAACATGAACGTTTCATGTAAACAGTACCATACGGTACAGTCTAGAATCTAAGGCAATAAGCAATCCAATCCTAAGTCAATTGTTAAACCCGAAGCATCGTACAATCCTACTAAGTCAACGAAAGGGTTTAGTGTTCGCGATATCTGAATATATGATCTTCGTGCATAGATATAGAAAAGGTATCACGTTGTCCCGTACCGTTCAAGATTGAGTGAAATTGATTCCCGATACAACCGGAATAACGTGAAGAACGTTAGCTCAAAACGTCCTCACATATAGTCAAATGAGTCATAAAAAGGGTAGCCGAAGTTCCACATAAAGTCCTCAAAACATAGGGAAAAGAACCCCTGAAACAGGGTTTCTACAGTTGACCCGGTCTACCCGGTCGACCGCGTACACAGTCTACCCGGTCGACCGTGCCCCTGGCCGGTCGACCGCCTACACAGTACCCCTGTCAACTTGCAAGAAGCAGGTCGACCTCCTCCTGCGTGCCCGGTCGATCGAGCCCTGTGCCGGTCGACCGGCAGTTGTAAGTGAAAAAGGCATAATAGTGTTCTCGTCTGGTTTCAGAGAACCTGACGCAGTGTAGCCAGTCGACCGGGTACACTACAGTTACAGAACACAGGTTCTGTAACTGAAGTGAACCTGGGACCTTCCCTTCTCTTGTTTCCTGAACCTGATGAATGAACACATATGTAGATGCAACAAGTCCCTAAAAATCCAATCCTATCATCTAATCAAGTCATTAAAGTCCTAATCCATTTCATTAAGCAATTACAATCAATTATCATGTTTTCAATCTAAAATAAATCCAAAGAGCAATTGGTCATCTAAACATCGTCAATCATCAATCAAAGGAAAGACAAAACATATCAAATCATAAACATGCATATTAATTTGCCTTGATGAAGAGCTTAAGGAATTTCAAGAAGAAATTGAAGAAAACTCCTCTAGAGCTCAAAGGAGAAGAAGAAGGTTTCCAAACCAAAACCTCGCTACAAAAATGAATGCAAAGGGCTGCTATGAGTCTCCCTAATCCATTTCTAATCCAAAGGAAGAAGATTAACTAAGTCTAGTAGCTTGGAGAGCCTACCTTGTAGTGGTTTGTTGATGAAAAGCTTGGAAAATTAGATGGTTGAGTTCTTGGAGTCTTGAGAAAAAAGATGGGTGGATTGGCCGTCAAAGATGAGCTCCGGTGGTTGTCGTTGGCAAGGCAACAGTGAGGAGAAGAAGAGGCTTGGAGATGGCACAGAGAAGTGAAAGAAGAGATGAAGATATGAGGAGAATGAGTCTTCGTTGGAGGCTTGATATTTAAGAGGGAAATTAAGTGCAAATTTGGGTTAAGTCATTGGTTTGCTAAATGTGATTATTTGGGCCTCGTCAGCGCGTCAAATCGAAACGCGACGGAAGACTAAAGTTCATGAAATGACGAGACCTATCCGATGCACCCAAACTCACAAAACTCATAATCTCATAAAAACCCCTGAAAACTTTCCAAAATTGCAAACCAGCCCCCTACTCTATCCAAACGCAATCGGACTCGCACGAGACTTCGCACGCGCGATCCCCACGCCAAACCCGACTCGCTAAGACTCTAAACACACCTACTAACTAACCTACTAACTAACCAAGAAATTAATTATTATTAATACGGGGTTAAGGTACGGGGTGTTACAATCGTCCTTCTTTGTTTATTATTAGAAGTCCACATTCCATAATAATTTGTAAATATTTATTCCTACTATTACCATTATTAGAAGTCTCAGTTCAAACAGAAATAGTAGCTTTTCCTTTTGAGTTCAAATAGAATTAGTAATGATCCAATCTTGGGCTAGCGTTGAGACCACTACGGATTCCATAGAAAACTGGCTCCAACTGGGACACTGCGACCCCACATCTCATGTGCAATCTGGGCCCACAGTTAACTGCAAATAACTCCACTAAATTAATGCAATTGAACTCCAGTCTTAGGAATAAATTACATGAAGACCCTAAACTTCCCTATCACTATAAGTAGGCCCCTCCATCAATATCCATAGATCAATTGGATAAACTGTCCCACCAATTTAGATCCATATCTTATTTTCCTTGAGACCCAATTAATCACAGTGATCATTAGTACCATCCAATTAACTCGTAATTGAGATGGATGTATACTTACTAATGATAAATCCATTAATTGGCACAAGGGGATAACAAAGATAGATTCCATCTTCACCATTAAATGTTCCCACAGTCTCACTACTACGTACCCAAGACACGGAGGTGTTGATCTACAGTTAGCCTCACTCATTGGTGACTCAAAGCAAATGAATAGATAGAAACTTGAGTTCATCAATGTCTCAGGATTGAGAGCCTATTGCTAGGGAATTATGAGAGTAGATCTTAAAGTAAAGATCTTGTTCACAAGGCGCTTCTCATGGTCCTTTAATACATCCAAGTACCAGCACTATGATCCAGAATCTTACATTTTGATGATCGAGACAAATTACACTATCTCATAGTAATCAAAGTACTGCAACCTTCTCAGACGAGATGTCAAGTCTCATCATTGGTTGTGAAGATATTTAAGTATAAGATTTGCTAAACATGTCTCTTGTATGTGGATCTCATCCATACGCATGTATTGCATCTAGTATACTCATGGACTCTCGGTTCATCTCATGAACCATCATGTCATTCGTATTGGTTATGTTCAACTAAGTTATAAAACACCATTCATCTCATGAAAGGAAAGCATGAATATATTGATAAATAAAGAAATTAATCAATTTATTACATCAATTTTAATGGATTGAGACCATAAAACTAACATCAAATCCATTTCAAATCAATTTATAAGAAAGACGTTTAAATCTTCTAATTTGGAATGAAGTAATGTATAGTGGTTGATTGGCTTACCTAGGGTTGTCTCATTGCACACTTAGTGTCCCAATATTGGTTTTTTTTTCTTTTGAAGAAGGAATTTGGTGCCTCTGAAGATTTTCGACCTATGAGACATAAAGTATATATTGAGGCTTATAAGAAAATTTCCCGGTAATGAAATTTCGAACCTCCCTCCTATTTCCCTTCGAATTCCTTAAAACAAAGTGTTTTAGGTTCAATTATATTCCCAAGCTCTCATGAATCCTTAGGGACCTATACACCCCAAATAGAAGCAAATATGGTGCAGGAAAACACCTTGAGACAGAGCGCAGGTCCGCTCGAGCGGTGCCTCCTAGAAGCTTGCTCGCTCGAGCGAACCCAAAGCTCGCTCGAGCGAGAGAGATTCTGTCATGCACTTTGCTAGGCAGTGGCCAGATCCGCTCGAGCGGACAACCCACTGGTTGGGCTCGCCCATTGCAGAATTTCCATTTCCTTTTACATATTTCTGATTCCCTCTCTCCTCCATTCATCTCCACCTTCATACACACACAAACCCGAGCTCCTCTTGTCTTCAAACCAACTCCATTCAACCTCCAACATCACACCCATTCCAATCTAAAACACTCCAAGAAATCTCTTCCCACGGCACACTCTCCAATCTATACAAAAACCCCATGAAAATACATCTCAAAACCCAACATTTTGCAAAAGAAAGGAGTTCTCTACGAACCTCCTTACATGCACGATAAAAAGCTTCCTAAGGGTCCAAAGAACCCATGTCTAAGAGGAGAAAACAAGATCTCACAAGAAAGTACAAAGATCAACGAGGAAAGCTTGAAGAAGGTTGTTCATCATAAATCTCTTTAAAAACAATTTCTTTGGAAAGCTTAGTAGATGAGGAAGAAGATACTGAAATCAGATTTTCACTTTGGGCACCAAAAGAAAGGCATGCAAAGGAGAGAAGGAAGAGAAAAAGGGCTAGTTCTCTCTTGGTCTCAGCTAGTCTGAAAACTGAAAATGAACAAGTGAAGAAGAAACACACGTGGGTGAGTTTTTTTTTTTTTTTTTTTGAGTTGGGTGGGGTGAGGGCCCCACTAGGCCCCTAACCTTTAAGAGCTTAAAACTCCATTTTTCAGGTTCCAGATGAGATCGACGAAGAAGAGAAAATCGATCGTCGAAATATCTAATTTAAAAAAAAAAATTTTCCTTATGAATTGCAAATATCGAAATTCATGCATAGATTTGGTGTGAAAAGTCAGTTTTGCCCTTTTTCTCGAAAAATGTGATTTTTGAGGTTCGAACACATACGAAGCAGACATAAAAGTTGTAGAGTCGGATACAACAATTCAAAACAAGTCGAAATCCATATTTTTTGAAATAAAAGATAAATTCACACACGATCACGCGTCACACGGGCCACCCTCGGCCTGGTCAAACCAGACTCAATGACTCTTAAAATTCCCCAAAGTTATTCAAAATTCTAATCTGACTAAAACCCAAGATAAACATCTTTTAATCCCACTTAGAGACTAATCATTGGCTAAAACCATAAACATCATACTAAACCTGTGTCAGGGTCTGACATCCTCCACCCCTTAGAGCATTTGGTCATTCAAATGAAAACTAACCTTTGGTAGCAGGTGATGGTAGTTCTTCTGAACTTGATCACGCAGTTCCCCAGTAGCCTCTTCCAAAGCACTTTTTTCTTAGTGAATTGTTCGTGTCCTTAATCCTTGCTATTTCATTTTAATAATCTTGACTGGTTTTTCAACATAGGTGGCATCTTTTCGAATCTCTAATGGCTCATGTTGTAACACGTGTGAAGAGGCTGCAACATACTTCTTTAACATCAAGATGTGAAATACATTATGCACACCTGCGAGCTCTGGTGGCAAAGCTAGTCTATAGGCCACATCACCAATGCGACTCAATGTTGACACCAAAAATGTCACTTTGCCTCATCAACATCAAAAGCTATATGGAGCCGCATCCTACTACAACCAAGCAAAGCTGCTTCAAGCATCAGATCTTGACAAAACCAAACAAAAACTACAAGATCTCTCAAAGTAGCCAAAAGAAGGGTACACATGAAGTTTTGGGCCATTTCGATACCATTTGGCCTAACTTCAATCCTCCAACAACTGAGCAGGAGCTCCCGAAGGCGACAATGTCAAATACATCAAATTTTCGATCAGAGCTTATGGATGGTCTCAAAATACCTCCAAAAGGCTCCATGTCGAATTTCAAGTCAAACCGACACTGTTTGACCCTCCATCAACTCTCGAACGGCGAAATCAAGCCTCCCGGCGGCGAGAACCTCTGATGCTGCCACTCATCAAACAAAACACATGAATAGCTTCTGCATGCTTCCAAAGAGCTGCACATCAAATTTCAGGTCATTCCGACAACGTTTGACCCGGTTTTGATGCTCCGAAGCGAAATCAAGCCTACCGGCGGCGAAGCTCCCTGGGACCATGGCAGCCAAATCGGAGCTAATGGATCATCTCAAAATGACTCCAATAGGCTTCCTGTCAAATTTCAGGTCAATCGGACATCGGATGACCGTACATCAAAGCTCGACATCTTCCGCACGGTGAAATCAAGTCAAGCATCGATGAGACCCCAAACGGCTTCAAAACTCAAATAAAATCCCATGGTTGGTCCTATCTAATGCCCAAGAAGCTTCATCTCAAATTTCAGGTCATTCCGACATCGTTTGACCCAGTTTCAACTCTTGGCGGAAAATCGGCTACAGAGTCTTTGGCTTTTCCAAAAAATAAGAAACTTTGTGCTCTGATTTGCACAGCCTTTCAACAGGTTTTCTTCAGAGGAATTAAGCCAATAAATGAGAAAAAATGTCAAAGAAAAATATAGGAGAAAACAGAAGCGAAAAAGCCCGAGAAACAACCAAGAAACGGCGACCGGAAAATGGACCAAAGTCCAAGGTCGCCGGCGACCATGGGTGCATGGTCGCCGGCGACCCTGGAAATCCGGGTCGCCGGATTGCCTCCAAAAGTGCCTTTTTTCCATTCTTTTTCGTGTTTTGCGATGTTTGGCCACTGTGATTTTCTTAAAATCTGATTTTTGAGGCATGATATCCGTCGATCTTCATCAACATCACGGATCTGCCATCAAAATCATTTGATCATCATCGGACACTCCGAAACTGCCAACTGGCCGACCAAGAAAGCACACTTTCTGCCCGACCGATCAAGAAATTGAGTGGACAGATGTTGCCGGCCCATTAGTGGCAACCAATGTCTGAATTTTCATCGTCATCCGACATCAAACAACGTACGGATCCATCGATGATCGTCCCAAGAAGAATTCCAAAAGACGCGGAGCAGCCCGCGACTCTTCAAGTGACTCAGCGGCCAATTAATGAAGTTAAATGACCCTTTTATGGCAATTTATTAAGGTCATTAACTCATTATTTTGAACGGCCCAATCATAAGCCAAGAAATGGGAGTTACAAGTCCAATTAATCATGACAATTAACCATGTAACTACTATCATTATGGAGATTAATCATGGTAATTAATCATGAAACTCCCATCATGATGGAGATTAAATGCCCATTATTCTCCATCGGCCAATCAAAATCCAAGAAAAAGGAGTTACAATATAAAGAATTAAATTTTGTAACTCCTCCCATCATGGAGCATTAATACCATTAATGCCCATAAAACCCTCCTAATGGCCACCAAAAGCCTATAAATAGGCGGTCATTCCAAGGAGAAAGGGTCCAGAAAAATTGTCTGAAGTGGCCCAGAAAAATTGTCTGAAAACTATCCTGAAGAATTCTCTGCAAAAAAGAAGCTCTCTCACTTTGAAGAAACTTTGCTGCAAATTCTACAAGGTGATCGAAGTCCCTTAGGGGGCCACCCCCCCCCCCCCCCCAAGATCTCCTCTCTTCTTCTATCCAACATGGTCTAGATGCAGCTTTTCAGCCCGTCTACTTGGTTTTTTATTGGCGATGGCGGAGCCCATACATGACTCGCGACTGTCGATCTGAACGAGTCCCCACGATCTCTTGAGAAGTCAGATTCCTTTTCTTACTTTTCTGTTGTATTGTGTATTTTTTTAAAGAGACATGAAAATCACATTTCTTGTCTTTACAATTTGATGAGATTTGTAAACTGCCTTTTACGGCACAAAATCGCCTTCTACGGCACAAAACTGCTTTTCACGGCAAATTAAACAAAATCGCCTCTCACGGCATTTTAAAACCTTGTCTCTTTCTTTAAAATATATGTGCAATGGAAAGTTAGAAAAAAGTTGATTTCCTTTTCTACTTGTGAGGGTGAATCTCCGGACCACCACTTCAAATTCCAAGTAGAATAGAATATCTGGCATACCCGTACAAAAAAAATATTGATGCTTGCTCTTTTTTTTTCTTCGCCCCGCTGCACCCAGGCGGACCCGGGACGGAGGAAGGCAAGAAAGAAAAAGACGGGTCCATCAAGTTGGTACACCCGGTGGGACTTGTTCAATTGAGAACACGATGCTTAGAATCCTTGGCTCCCTTCTAGTTGGTGGCCTATGCTGGATCTTGTATCTAAAACAAAAACATGAGATGGGATTCTTTGGAAACTTCTTTCTTTGAACTTGTTTCCATTCTTTCTTTTCTTACCAAAAAAAGGGTTTTCTCTCTTTTGGATTCAAATTAGAGAAACTTTGGTTCTTTCCTTTTCGTACAATGGCTCGTAGAAATGTTTGAGCCAACGTTCGGATTGGGAGGGGCCATTTCCCTCTCTTTGATGGGTCCATTGGAGATCTTTCAAAAAAAAAAAAAAAGAATGAAAAGTTCAAAAAAAAAACATTTCAAATTTCTCTCTTTTGGATTCAAATTAGAGAAACTTTGGTTCTTTCCTTTTCGTGCAATGGCTCGCAGAAATGTTTGAGCCAACGTTCGGATTGGGAGGGGCCATTTCCCTCTCTTTGATGGGTCCATTGGAGATCTTTCAAAAAAACAAAGTTTATTTAAAAAAAAAAACTTTTCAAGTTTCTCTCTTTTGGATTCAAATTAGAGAAACTTTGGTTCTTTCCTTTTCGTGCAATGGCTCGCAGAAATGTTTGAGCCAACGTTCGGATTGGGAGGGGCTATTTTCCTCTCTTTGATGGGTCCATTGGAGATCTTTCAAAAAAAAAAGAAAAGGTAAATTTTTTTTTTTCAAATTTCTCTCTTTTGGATTCAAATTAGGGAAACTTTGGCTCTTTTCCTTTTCGTACAATGGCTCACAGAAATGTTTGAGCCAACGTTCGGATTGGGAGGGGCCATTTTCCTCTCTTTGATGAGTCCAATGGAGGTCTTTCAAAAAAAAAGAGAGAGCATTAAAGTTGCACCAATTGCGTTCTTTAACCAAAGTGGATCTAAGAAAAGCCTTGTCCAGAGTGTGGAGGCAGCTTGACTGTTCGAGGTAAGGGTCCTTCAAACGGGTTCATTAAGTAATCATACCCTTACCTGGGGGCTAATCTATCCACTAAGGTTTCATAAGACCGAATTGGAAGACCTATGTGCACTCTAAAAATAAATAAAAAAAAAATAAAAAAAAACAACTTCTGTCACTATTGTGTTCAAATTGGAAGAATTTTGGTTCTTTCCTTTTCGGATTTAGGCTCGCAGAAATGTTTGAACCTGTATTCGGATTGGAATACCATTTGCCCTCTTTTATGAATTCAGTCTTGACTTTTCAAAAAAAAGAAAAAACTCTCGTCACTATTGGATTCAAATATGAGAAATCCTGGTTCTTTCCTTTTTCGGATATAGGCTCGCAGAAATGTTTGAACCTCTAGTCGTATTGGAATACCATTTGCTCTCTTTTGCGAATTCAGTCTTGACATTTCAAAAAATCCCATCTCGTGTCCTTCAAGGATGCGATTTACAACATTTGTGTCTAGCGGTGCGAGTGCACCCTTTCGGGTCTACTGTATTTGCGACCGACGCATTTGTATCTCTAACCTTATATCATTTTACCTCGAGTGAGCTTCGCTTCTCGGTAATTTGAATTAAGGTTTATAATTGCTTCTGCGATCCCTGAAACGCTCATTTCGAGCCGACCATACTTGCGTTTAGAACAATTGTACCATTTATGGCTTTTTAGCCTTCTTCATTACGCTCAGAACGGGCCATGCCCCTGAGCGATTTGAAAAGACAAAATCATAGTATAGCCCATTTATGATTACCATATTCTTGTGATTACTAATGGATGTGATCTTGTTTCAGAAAAGTTTTTCAAAACTAACAATGGCAGCTTCGTTGACCATCACCTTCGATGAGAACAAGTATCAAGTCATGCTTCAAGAGAAGCAAAGCAAGGGCACTTTCAAGCGCCCCGTCAGCTGCCGAAGAATCACCTCCCTCGGCAATTCCCAAAACACCGGGTCGACCTCCACTCCTCGGACCATCGTCTTCGGGTCACTGGGAGCATTCCCACTACCCGCAGAAGAGACGGTGCATGCTAAGAAGCAGAAGACCGCCCCCCAACGTGTCGCTACCCAGACACCAAAGGCGGTCACCAAGAAACCTGAGGCTCGTGGCAATCCCATGAGGCCTTAACCTACAAAAAAACAAGTCTATCCCAAGACTTGGTTCCCGTGATCTTCACCAAAACACAGATACCCGGCTCCTCTCAAGGAGAATAGGTTTTATCCTCTTGCTTACATCAAAGAAGAGAAACCTATCCTCCACTGAACTACAAAAACTACTCAGCACGATCCGGCTTGCTCATACAAGCCCAAAATCAAGTAGTGCATCACAAGGCCTCGACAAGAACTTGCTAGGGCCTGCTCTCTTGCAACTCGACCCTTCATCTCAACAGGGGACGAGCTTGCAAAATTTAAAGCTTCGTTGCGACAAGCTAAGGACCGCGTCCAAATTCTGTCCATGCCAGTCTTCAAGGAAGACAAGCTCGGTTGCTGCGCACGAGGGACCACGTCCTTCATTGCCAGAGCACAGCCCGAGCTAACCGAAGCTCAAATTGCTCGTTGCATACGTCATCGCGCGACATATCGACAAAAGAGATTAGGGAAGCCAAAAACCCAGCATTCTGAGCTTCAAATCTCTCAAAAATGGGTTGAAAAAGAAAGACCCGACCAAGTTGCTGCTGTCCACATGGTTGGCAAAACCAAAAGACGCCAGAAGTCAGCGACGAAAATACATGTCAGACGACCGGTGACTCGCAGCGTCTCCCGGATGAGAAGACATTAGGAAGACTCTCCCACTCCTTCAAGCCAGGGGCATCGGAGTGATCATTCCTCGGACTCTTCATCTAAAAGAATGAGCTCCAGCTCAGTCACTAAGACAGTATCCTCTTTCGACTCACGAAGGATGAATGTCTTGGTCACAAACTCTGAGCAACCTCCACCACATGATGACATGGCTCTTCGCATTCAACAGCTAGAGCAAGGACAGCAGAGAATAGAGGTTCTGATGGAAAACCTCTTTCTCACTCTCCAGCGTCCACCAAACAATGAGGAAGTTCCTCCACAAGATGAGGCAAACGGTGGAGAAGATGAGTCAGGCGTCCTTACTAAAAAGGACGTAGACAATATCCTTGCCAAAGTAAAAGAAGAGCATACACTGAAGGAGCATGGGATCAAGCCACCATATCCCTTATCGATGGACTCGGTTCCGTTTCCCCAAAAGTTCAAACAACCTCTTCTCCAAACGTATACGGGGAAAGGTTCAGCCAGACAGCATGTCATCCACTTCAAGATCCTGACAGGAACGATTGCGGATCAAGATGCTCTGCCACCATATCCCTTATGGATGGACTCGGTTCCGTTTCCCCAAAAGTTCAAACAACCTCTTCTTCAAACGTATACGGGGAAAGGTTCAGCCAGACAGCATGTCATCCACTTCAAGATCCTGACAGGAACGATTGCGGATCAAGATGCTCTGCCACCATATCCCTTATGGATGGACTCGGTTCCGTTTCCCCAAAAGTTCAAACAACCTCTTCTCCAAACGTATACGGGGAAAGGTTCAGCCAGACAACATGTCATCCACTTCAAGATCCTGACAGGAATGATTGCGGATCAAGATGCTCTGCCACCATATCCCTTATGGATGGACTCGGTTCCGTTTCCCCAAAAGTTCAAACAACCTCTTCTCCAAACGTATACGGGGAAAGGTTCAGCCAAACAGCATGTCATTCACTTCAAGATCCTGACAGGAACGATTGCGGATCAAGATGCTCTCAAGATCCGACTCTTTGCAAGTACCCTAAAAGGTACAGCCTTTGATTGGTATTCCACTATGCCAGAGGACTCCATTCAAAATTGGACCATGCTAAAGACACGTTTCCTGACCCACTTCAAAGGTGAGGATCATCCTGTTACTATGGCTCAGCTCTGCAGCCTTAAACAGGGAGAGAATGAGTCGACATACAACTTCATTTATAAGTGGAAAGCAATGGCATACAAATGCTCAAATGTGCTGCCACAAGGGTCGCTAGTCGACATTTGCCGAAACAACATGAGAGCAAGGATCCGCTCCATGATCATCGGAAACAAATCAAAAAACTTGGGAGAACTCCTAGAAGCGTCTATGGAGGCTGAAACGGTGATCAAAGACCTCAACAGTCAGAAGTCATCAAAGAAGGAGCAGACCACCATTCCGACCCCCAAGCTAAAGAAAAAGAAGGTTCTTAATGTGCAAACCAAGTCAGCTCCCCAGCCACCAAATAAAGCTGAAAATAAAGCTGCAGGTAAGAGACCTGAACTCTCTGATGCCTTCAAAGAACGAGTAGAAAAGAAATACCCGTTCGATGAAGATGTTGAAGAAATATTTGGGGCTCTCCTGGCAAATGGCAAACTCACCTTGCCTGACCCTAAAAGACCGGGAGATGTTGGCAAAACTAACGATCCCCGATATTGTCCATACCACCAAATGGTCTCGCATCCTCTCAACCAATGTTTCGTTGTGAGAGAGAAGATCAACGAGATGTGGAAAAATGGAGCCATCACCTTTGACAAAAACTATGGGTCTGCCTCCGTTAACATGGTGTCATATGGACAAACATCCAAATCATCAAAGGAAAAAGTCACTACTTCCTTCAAGGTGATAAAAATGACCCAAACGTCCCAAGAGCTGGTGCCTTACCCAACACTAGATGGACAGCCCATATGGGTACATCCCGATCTCCTAGAAGATGAAAATTAGGAGATCGTCAAAACAAAGCCGACCGCTCAACAGCGAAGGCAAGCCAGGAGACAACTTCGCAAGCTCAAACAGCAGGAGAAGGCTCAAACAAAACAAGAGGTTCCTGAAAAAGCAGAAACCTCCTCTACCGCTTCACTGGGGGCAACAGAGAGGTCTCTCCCCAAAGTTCCAAGAGTGATAAGAATATTCACTCTCAGTGATTTCATGCCACCATGGCTCAGAGATGAGACTACGCAGGGGGCATCGTACTCTTGTAACTCGGTAGTTGGATTCTCCATGATTGGATACGAGTCCAGTGACACTGCCAGTGACACCGATGAGTGGGAGGAAAATCCCTTGAAATCGGAGAATATCTCTCCGACGAAGAATGGATCCTGGAATCCCACCTTATGCCAGTAATATGGTATAACCCCTTCCAGCCACAAGGATCCTGGTCTGATGATGATGAAGACCAAGAGGCTGCCCAAATTGTTGTTAACACAGCACAAACAAATGCTCTAGTGGATCCTAACCAGGTCGAACCACAAGGGGCAGATTTGGCTCCTATGCCCGATTTTGAAGAATATGCGAGGATCTTGGAGAGTCTAGCCATAGAACAGGAGCAGGATCGCATCAACCAACTTCACCAAAATCCAGAACCGAAAGTCCCGGAAAATCTACAAGCATCTCCTCCAGTGACTCCGGAAAATGAAGAAAGTTGCTGGATTGATGATCCTCTTACATCGGAGGATGAGTCTGATTCTCAACGGTCCATTATGGAGGCATCTTCTATCGAAGTTGCCTATAATGTGATAATTCAGGATGATAATGCCTCTGAAGCTCCATCTGCTGAGGCCACGGACTCTCAAAATGTATCAAGTAGCATATCTTCTGGAGCTGCATATTCTCGGGTGACTTCCACTGAGATAGCACCTTCTTAGCCATCGTCTCCTGAAACAGTGACATCAGAATTCAAGCCTCTTTCGACTGATCACCATGAAGAAGCTCTGACTGATGAAGTCTTCAAAGAAAACCCGGTCAATTGGTCCCAGGTACCCAACCTCATGGGAGATGTCTGGACCGATGAAATACTGGACAAAGAAGAAAAGTTGTTGGAAGCTGTTCAGGACTTGTTCCCGGAAAATGCTCCATGTAATGCAATAACTGAAGACAGCAATACTGCTGCAGAGGCGTTTTCAGCAAATGGGGAAGATCAGCCCCTTGAGCCCGAAGGGGGTCTTTCCGAAAGAAGAACCACCTCTAGAAGCTTTTGAAGTTGGGAAAGGTACCCGCTCTGGCCGGGATTACCACAAAAACGACAACCAACCTTCTTCTTCTTCTTATGTAAATCCTTGGGGAAAACAAGCTGTAAATGCCCCAAGCGGCGGTGATAATGAAAATGTAGGCCTAAAGGAGGCTTTCAAGTATGACTTGATCGAGCACTTCAAACACATACCTGCACGACTGCACATCCTAGACTTATTACGAATGTCACCACAAACTCGTGATAGTCTCATTTCAAAACTGCAAGGCTGAATCTGGATGTCGACAAACATGCCCCGCAAGTCCTGCAAATTGAAATGGACTATAGGATCACAAAATCAAAAACCGCCTCAAAGGGAGAAAAGAAAGAAGCTGGAGGACCTTGCACTGAATGCCTCTCGGTCCAAAAAGCCGCAACTGCTACCATTGCCTTCAATAAGGAAGACCTCCTGCTAGGCGAGACGAAGCACAACCGACCCTTGTACTTCACAGGGTACATCAAAGAGATGCCGACACATAGAGTCCAGATCGACCCGGGTTCTGCACTCAACCTCATCTCTACTTCGGCACTCGAAGAGCTGGGTATCCCACCTAGCAAACTAAGCCACACATCTGTGTCCATCTTTGGATACGATGGGAGTGCTCAAAGGCCCATTGGCAAAATCCGGTTCAGGTTGCAAATCGGCGATCTTATTTCTGAGGTCACCGTATATGCAATAAAAACCCCTTCATGCTACAACATCCTTCTTAGACGCCCTTGGATAATGAGAACGGTGTCGTTCCTTCGACTCTACATCAGTACATCAAGTTTGTTGGCGACGACGGCTTGATACATCGAGTGTTTGCAGACAAAAAGCCCTTCAAACGCAAGGAAGTCCATTTTGCAGACTCTCAGATGTACAAGGATGAAAAAGAAGAAAAGGAGGAGAAAACAACATCCTTTGCCGGCAATCTCCAAAAAGATAAAGGCAAAGGCTCCTCAGCAATCATCGGAAGAAAACAAACCTTCCGGCAAACTCAAAGAGAGCAATTAGTCTCCCTTCATCATCTCCTTCAAATCTTCTAAACCTTTGGTAATCACTACTAAAGCAAAGAAGACAAAGCAAAAGACAGGGGGCAAGTTTGCTGTCTCCTTCGTGTCTATCATACAAGACATGGATTCGGATTCAGAGACTGAAGACGATACATCGTCAAGCCAAGCTGATACTCAGCAAGTTCGGCCTACTCTCACTCCATTGGAGACCCCTGCTGACGTAGAAGATCCTGTGTCTGCTACCTTCGTCGTTCCGGAAACGTCGGCAAAAGAGTAACCAATCTTCTTCCATAGATCGAACGTTTCTTCATCAAATTGCCTGCTTGAGCCTTTCCGAAATGAAGGTATGCCTCAACTATCTTTGTATAGTCCAATGGCACAAGCTATCATGAAGAAAATGGGCTATGACGCTCAAAATCCAATTGGTTTGGGAGGTGGTCATGGTATTCTCACACCATTGGAACCCACCCTGACCAAAAGTCAGCTGGAAGATTGGAAACTCCACCGTCGCATAGACAAGTCTTCATACGGATTGGGGTATGATCCTGACACTCCAATGAGACAGCTGACACAAAGGCTGCAGAGTCGTTTTGTCGACCAAGCCTCAACATCTTATGTCGATGAAGACATCGATCTCCCTGGATATCTCTTTGAAGAGTTACCCGACAAGGACTCAGGAAGCTCATCAAATTGGTATGATTTCTCTGACGATGAAGAGGAATTGTCTGATGACACAGACGCACGGTTCTCTAATTCAGAAGAGCCATCGTCTCCAAAAGAAGTGCCTTACTTCGACCCAGTTTCAGCTGGTGATTGGGATCATCTCATAGCAAGTCTTGAGAAGAATACCGATTAAGAAAATTTATGGACAGAAACGGAGCCATGGTCTGAAAACGCCCTTGGAAATCCAGAAGCTCTTGTTGAGCTGGAAGCCTCCGAAAATGTTGTGGAGGAACCACCTTCAAACCTTCCGACAGAAGATTCTGTTCAAAAGATAGACTTGGGAACACCAGATAACCCACGTCCTGTATTCATAAGCAAGAATATAAAGGATGAGGAGTTACCCGAGTATGTCTCTTTTCTTCATGAGTTTGTTGATTGTTTTGCATGGTCTTACGCTGAAATGCCTGGCTTAGATCCCAAAATAGCAGTTCACAAACTCAACCTGCAAGAAAATATCAAGCCTATCAAACAAGGCCAAAGAAGATTCCGTCCTAATGTGATGGACAAAATTGAACAAGAAGTTCAGAAACTCAAAAACATTGGCTTCATCCGCGAGGAACAGCATCCTGAATGGTTGGCCAACATCATCCATGTGACAAAGAAAAATGGGGAAATCAGAGTCTGTATTGACTATAGAGACCTGAATAATGCATGCCCCAAAGACGAATTCCCGCTCCCCATACTGGAGGTAATGATTGATAACACCTACGGGTTTGAGTGAATGACTTTCATAGACGGCTTCTCTGGCTACAACCAGATAAAGATGCATCCCGAAGATGAAAGGTATACATCCTTTCGGACCCCATTTGACGTGTATTGCTACACTGTCATGCCATTTGGTCTGAAAAATGTTGGTGCAACATATCAAAGGGCTATGATGAAGATATTCCAAGATATGCAGCACAAGACGGTCGAATGTTATGTTGATGACGTCGCCGTCAAAAGCAAAAGGAAAGAAGACCATCTCCAAGATCTTCGAGAAGTCTTCCTTCGGCTTCGCAAACACAAACTGCGAATGAATCCCCTCAAATGCTTCTTTGGTGTTTCATCGGGTAAGTTCCTCGGATTCATAGTTTGGAAAGCTGGAATAGAACTTGACCCCATTAAAGTCAAGGCCATTCTAGAAATGCCATCTCCAAGGACCCTAAGAGAACTAAAAGGGCTTCAAGGAAGATTGGCATATATCCGACGGTTCATTTCCAATTTGTCAGGAAAATGCCGTCCATTTTCTCGCCTGATGAAGAAAGGTGTAGACTTTGTTTGGGATGTTGAATGTGAAGCTGCATTTCAAAACATCAAGTCATACTTGACCAAGCCTCTGGTGTTGGCTGTTCCCATAACCAGAAAACCATTCATCTTGTACACAAGAGCTCTCGACTATTCTTTGGGTGCTCTACTTGCACAAGAAAATGATGGAGGAAAAGAAGCTGCTCTATACTACCTCAGTCGCATGTTGGTAGGTGCAGAGCATCGCTACTCTCCAGTCGAAAAAGAATGCTTGGCAGTGATGTTCGCCGTACAAAAGCTGCGTCACTATTTGCTGTCAAACACAATATACCTGATATCGAGTATCAATCTCTTAAAGGTCCTTGTCACAAAAGCAGGTTCTCTCAATGCCCGGCTGGCAAAATGGTCCATCCTTCTTTCACAATTTGATATTAGGTATGTACCACAGAAAGCAATCAAAGGTCAAGCTCTGGCAGACTTTCTCGCAGAGCATCCACTGCCTGAGGATTCTCCGCTCAGGGATGATCTCCCAGACGAACTTGTCTACAACGTGGAGACTTTCTCACCAAATGCCTCCTGGAACATGTACTTCGATGGTGCAACCAGGACAAATGAAAAAGAAAAGCTGATATCGGGAATTGGCATTCTCTTTGTTAGCCCCGATAAATACATGATTCCACACGCATTTTCGCTACTGGAACCATGTTCAAATAATGCAGCTGAGTACCAAGCTCTGATTATAGGATTGGAACTCGCCCTCGAATCTGGCATCACCATGCTGGAAGCATTTGGGAATTCTCAACTGATCGTCGACCAGATGAATCAGGAATATGAAATCAGGAAGCCTGATCTGTTGCCTTACTACAACAAGGCGTAATCGCTTCGTCAAAACTTTGACATCTGTCACATCACCCACATCTGCAGAGGTGAAAACATCCGTGCAGATGCCCTGGCTGGACTTGCTGCATCCATGGCAACCCAAGAAGGGGAAAACATGCAAATTACAGTGTGTCAAAAAAGGATTCTCCCTCCTCTCAACACACACCAAGCAGTTGCTGAATGCCACCAAGTGGTCGGAGGTCGGATTTCCATCCTTAAACCTCCGATAGGCGACTGGAGGGATCCGTTCATTGATTATATTATGTTCAAAATCCTACCTGAAGATCCAAAAAGCGGGTAAGTATCCAAAGACGAGCCCCAAACTTTCATTTGGATATTCCCTCCAAAATGCTTTACAGAAAATCCTTCAATGGAGTACTTCTACGCTGCTTGTCACAGCAAGAGGCGGAAGAAACTCTAAAAGAAGTTCATGCTGGTCTTTGTGGAGCCCATCAGGCTAGTCCCAAGCTCTACGATAAGATAAAAAGGTTAGGTTATTATTGGCCTACCATAGTGGCTGACGCAATACAATTTGCTAAACGTTGCCAACAATGCCAAGTTCATGGAGATTATGTACACATGCCTCTAGAATGGCTACATCCTACAACGATCTCATGGCCCTTCGAAGCCTGGGGTATGAACATCATAGGTCCTATCTCTCCCCCGTCATGCAAAGGTCATCGCTTTATCTTTGCCGCTACAGATTATTTCTCCAAGTGGTCAGAAGCATTTGCGTTCAGTGAAATGAATACCTTGTCAGTCCTTCAATTCTTACGAACCAACATCATTTGTCGCTTCGGCATACGTAAAAGATTCGTCCATGATAACGGACCACAATTCCGGGATCACAGATTCTACAGGTTCTGCGACAAATACAAAATCCAAAGTTGTCCTTCGACTCCGTATAACCCGGCAGCGAATGAACTGGCAGAAGCCTTCAACAAGACACTTTGCAAAATTCTCAAGAAAATGGTCTCTACTCACAAAAGAGACTGGAGCAAAAAACTGCCTGAAGCTTTATGGGCCCACCGGACTATTGTTCGAGGACCAACCCAGCACATCATTCTCCTTGGTCCATGGATGTGAAGCAGTTGTCCCCCAAGAGGTACAAATTCCTTCTTTAAGGGTATCTCTACAAAATGAAATGACGCAAGAAAGCAACGTCAAATTGAGACTCCAAGAACTGGATAATCTCGATGAAAGACGACTTGAAGCTCTACAAAGCGTTGAGCTTTACCAAGCATGCATGGCAGGATCTTTTGACAAAAGGGTCAGGCAACGCGCCCATGAAAAGGGTGACTTGGTTCTTGCGGTGAAAAGGCCAATGGTTTTTGCCCACAAATCTAAAGGCAAATTCGAACCAAAATGGGATGGACCCTTCGTCATCGACAAAGTCTTCTCCAATGGCGCATATGCTCTTCTAAACATGGAAGGTGACAGATGTATGCTGCCCATCAATGGCAAGTTCTTGACGCGGTACTACCCTTGAAGATTTGCTACATCGGGTTAGAGTGATGCCTGCATGGCCAAAGTCTATTCCTAGGTACTTGCTCGTCAAATCCACCGCTTTTAGAGTTTTCATCCCTATGTTGAAATTTCTAAAAAGCCAAAAAACAATGCTTACTTTCAATGTTTCATTGTTAAAAAAAAATCAAAACCCAAAATCCAAGTTTCGGAGCCTCTTCCCTAACTTAACCAAAACTTTCAATCCTTGAACCCAAAATTCATGGTTTGAAACAAAAATCAAGACTTAGGAATTTCCACCCTAGTCCACCCTGACTTTTACCACCAAAGATGGTTTTGAGTCAAAATTTACGACCCCCGTGTCTTAAAACAAAAAATGGTTTTTCAAAAAACCGTGGGGAAGCGACATTTAGTTGATACTCACACAAAACCCAAAAATCGGGAGGATGTGAACCCCATTCGATACTTCCAAAACCTCAAAATCGCAAGAAAGCGACACCTTGTCGATACTTGCAAAATTTAAAAAAAAATCGTGGAGACACAACGTTTCAGTTGATATCCACAACCCAAATTTCAAAACAAAAAAACAAAGGTTCGAAAAAACCTCAAATTTCAAAAATCGTGGGGAGGCGACATTCCATCGATACCCACAAAACCAAATTTTTAAGAAAAAAGCAAGGCGGTGACATTCAGTCGATACTTGCACCCAAATCCGCGAGGAAGCGACATTCCATCGATACTCGTAACCGAATGAGAAAGGAAGCGACATTCCATCGATACTTGCAATACCATTCAGCAAGGAGGCGACTCTTAGTCGATACTTGCATTTTTGAAAACAAAAAACCTGGCTTTCACCCCAAAACCCGGCTTTTATGCCAAAAACCTGGCTTTCATGCCAAAAATAAAAAAAATCTGGCTTCCATGCCAACAAAACAAAACTTGGTTTTAAAAAAACTTGGCTTCTATGCCACAAAATCTGGCTTTCACTCCAAACAAAAAAAAAATCGGCTTCCATGCCACAAAACAAAATTTGGCTCCCATGCCACAAAATCTTTGGCTTCCATGCCACAAAACCAAAACTTGGCTTTCACGCCACAAAAATCGGCTCTCATGCCAAAAACCGGCTTCCATGCCACAAAACAAAAACTTGGCTTTCACGCCACAAAAATCAGCTCTCATGCCAAAAACCGGCTTTCGTGCCAAACAAAATTTTGGCTTTCACGCCATCCAAAATTCGGCCTTCAAGCCATCTAAAAAATCAGGCTTTTTGCCACAAAATTTGGCTTTCATGCCTAAAAAAACCATTTGACAAAAGATTTTCACAAAATGACAACCTTTTGATCAATTTTTTAAACAAACCATTCCCATTCAATTTTTGCTCATATTTCATCAAAAGTGAATTTAAGTGAAATAAGGGGATAAAAAAAAAGAAAGAAAGAAAAGAAGTGCCAAAAATGTTTATACATGGAGGTACCAAAAGAAAAGAAGAAAAAGTTTGTTACAAATCAGGAGGCTAGTCCGACATGTCTTCAGCCATAGGCTTAACTCCTTAACCAAACACTTGGCCTTAGCCTCCAAAGCTTGCAGGCCGCGTTTCTTCAGAATCTTCCCATAAAAAGCAGTAGGCCGTCGCGAGCTCTAAATCCCAAGACTTACGAAAAGATTTCCAGGTGTGCACTATCATACTTCCAATTCCATTTTCTAAAAAAAAAAAGCATAGAAGGAAAGTTGTCATTCATGTTGTCTATACGGCCCAAAAAAAAAAAAAGAGATAAAAAAAAAAGAAAAAAAAAACACACGGTAAAAAAAAAAAGAAACCGTGAGAAAAAAAAAAGGAGCCACGGTAAAAAAAAAAAAAAAAAGGGAGAGAGAGAAAACCGTGCAAGAAAAAGAAAAAAAAAAGAAAAGAAAAGAAAAGGAAAGAATGAAAACCTTTTTCTATTCCTGCATGGGGTTTCTTAAGGAAAAAGAAGAAACTTACTTGAAGCCATTGATGGAGAAGAAGGAGAAAAAGCTTGAAGATCTTTGAAGAAGAAGGAGAATTCTTGATCTTGGAGCACTCTTGAAGGTTCTTGCAAAAAGAGAGCAATAGCAACAAGAGATCCAATCCCCTTGCTTTTATAGAAGAAAGCGAACCAAAAGAGGAAAGGAGGAGAAAAGAAATGAGGTAAGTGCTACAAATTAGCAAACTTCCTAAAAGAAAGGAATTATGGGATATTCTTTCCCAATGAGGAGATCTTTTGAGAAATTCTCTCCAAAAAGAGAGGGATTATGAGAAACTTTCTCCCAAAGAAAGATACTTTGAGAAAATCTCTCCCAAAATCAAAGAATATTTTTAGATATTCTCTACCAAAAAGAGATACTTTTAGATATTCTTAACAAAAATGACACCACATGAGATCTAAACCATCTTTAAAGCTTAAGGTCCCATGGGTTAGCCCACATGAGCCAGGTTTGACCACCTAGGCACTAAAAGTGGCTTTTAGTCAAAATTCTTCTTACCAAGAGCATACAAAAATGGTTCCATGCCTCCTTTGAGTTGATTGGACCATACAAAAAATTCAAGCCTCATGAGTTTCCAAAAATCCAAACCATCCCACCTCATGAACCAAATTAAGCCAAAACCTTAAAATTGACATTCCACAAAAACCCAAACCACTCCAACGGACCCAAAGCTGTCCCAAAGAGTGACCAAAATCCAAACCATGGTCTCCTAACTTGCCACATACAGCTTGTTGGGTCGCAAGGCCAAAACCAAAACCAAATCCTGGTCCCCTAACTTGCCACATATAGCTTGTTAGGTCACAAGATCAAAATCAAAATTCAAAACCCGACCCCCTAACCTGCCACATACAGCTTGTTAGGTCACAAGGTCAAAAACCAAAAACCTTCTTGACCGCCTGATGCGCAACACAAAGCCTTTAGGTTTACAATGTCAAAAAGAAAATCCAAAGCCCAAAAACCCAACCCAAATGTCATTTTCAAAATTTTGCGTTGAGATGGTACGTGATGTCTCTCAATGCCATAAAATTCCCTTGGAAGGTCAAAAGGCCACACTATCAAGAAAAATGCTCAGAGACTCTTGGTCAAGTCAGAAATTCTCCTTCAAAGTTTTCTTCGAGGCACATCGACTGCAAAGGCTATCCAATTCGTCGCTGTACCTCGAGGGGGCATTTGTTGACACCAAAAATGTCACTTTGCCTCATCAACATCAAAAACTATATGGAGCCGCATCCTACTACAAACAGGCAAAGCTGCTTTAAGCATCAGATCTTGACAAAACCAAACAAAAACTACAAGATCTCTCAAAGTAGCCAAAAGAAGGGTACACATGAAGTTTCGGGCCATTTCGACACCATTTGGCCTAACTTCAATCCTCCAACAGCTGAGCGGGAGCTCCCGACGGCTACAATGTCAAATACATCAAATCTTCGATCACAGCCTATGGATGGTCTCAAAATACCTCCAAAAGGCTCCATGTCGAATTTCAAGTCAAACCGACACCGTTTGACCCTCCATCAACTCTCGAACGGCGAAATCAAGCCTCCCGGCGGCGAGAACCTCTGATTCCACCACTCATCAAACAAAGCACATGAATAGCTTCTGCATGCTTCCAAAGAGTTGCACATCAAATTTCAGGTCATTCCGACAACGTTTGACCCGGTTTTGATGCTCCGAAGCGAAATCAAGCCTACCGGCGGCGAAGCTCTCCGGGACCATGGCACCCAAATCGGAGGTAATGGATCATCTCAAAATGACTCCAATAAGCTCCCCGTCAAATTTTAGGTCAATCGGACATCGGATGACCGTACATCAAAGCTCGACATCTTTCGCACGGTGAAATCAAGTCAAGCATCGACGGGACTCCAAACGGCTTCAAAACTCAAATAAAATCCCATGGTTGGTCCTATCTAATGCCCAAGAAGCTTCACCTCAAATTTTAGGTCATTCCGACATCGTTTGACACAGTTTCAGCTCTTGGCGGAAAATCGGCTATAGAGTCTTTGGCTTTTTCATAAAATAAGAAACTTTGTGGTCTGATTTGCATAGCCTTTCGACAGGTTTTCTTCAAAGAAATTAAGCCAATAAATGAGGAGAAATTTCAAAGAAAAATACAGGAGAAAACAGAAGCGAAAAAGCCCGAGAATCGACCAAGAAACGGCGACCGGAAAATGGACTAAAGTCCAAGGTCGCCGGCAACCTTGGCCCATGGTCGCCGGCGACCATGGCCCAAGGTCGCCAGCCCCATGGTCGCCGGCGACCCTGGAAATCTGGGTCGCCAGATTTCCGCCAAAGGTGCCGCTTTTCCGTTCTTTTTCGTGTTTTGAGATGTTTGGCCCCTGTGATTTTCTTAAAATCTGATTTTTGAGGCATGTTATCCGTCGATCTTCGTCAACATCACGGATCCGCCATCAAAATCATTTGATCATCATCGGACACTCCGAAACTGCCAACTGGCCAACCAAGAAAGCACACTTTCTACCCGACCGATCGAGAAATCGACTGGACAGATGCTGCCAGCCCATTAGTGGCAACCAATGTCTGAATTTTCATCGTCATCCGACATCAAACAACGTACGGATCCATCGATGATCATTCCAAGAAGAACATCAAAAGAAGCGGCGCGGCCTGCGACTCTTCAAGCGACTCAGCGGCCAATTTATGAAGTTAAATGACCCTTTTATGACAATTTATTAAGGTCATTAACTCATTATTTTGAACGGCCCAATCAGAAGCCAAGAAATGGGAGTTACAAGTCCAATTAATCATGACAATTAACCATGTAACTCCTATCATTATGGAGATTAATCATGGTAATTAATCATGAAACTCCCATCATCATGGAGATTAAATGCCCATTATTCTCCATCGGCCAATCAAAATCCAAGAAAAAGGAGTTACAATATAAAGAATTAATTTTGTAACTCCTCCCATCATGGAGCATTAATACCATTAATGCCCATAAAACCCTCCTAATGGCCACCAAAAGCCTATAAATAGGCGGTCATTCCAAGGAGAAAGGGTCCAGAAAAATTGTCTGAAGTGGCATAGAAAAATTGTCTGAAAACTATCCCGAAGAATTCTCTGCAATAAAGAAGCTCTCTCACTTTGAAGAAACTTTGCTGCAAATTCTACAAGGTGATCGAAGTCCCTTGGGGGGCCACCCCCCCCCCCCCCCACACCCCCACCCCAAGATCTCCTCTCTTCTTCTATCCAACATGGCCTAGATGTGTCTTTTCGGCCAGTCTACTTGGTTTTTTATTGGATATAAGACCTTCCCTTGGTCTTTGTCCTCTAAAAATTTGAGGTCCAAGCCAAGCTAAGTGAATCAAAGCATCAAGTGTTCTCATCTGAAGGACGATGGCGGAGCCCATACATGACTCGAGATCATCGATCTGAACGAGTCCCCACGATCTCTTGAGAAGTCAGATTCCTTTTCTTACTTTTCTGTTGTATTGTGTATTTTTTTAAAGAGACATAAAAATTACATTTCTTGTCTTTACATTTTGATGAGATTTGTAAACTGCCTTTTACAGCACAAAATTGCCTTCTATGGCACAAAACTTCCTTTCAAGGCAAATTAAACAAAATTGGCTCTCACGGCATTTTAAAACCTTGTTTCTTTCTTTAAAATATATGTGCAATGGAAAGTTAGAAAAAAGTTGATTTCCTTTTCTACTTGTGAAGGTGAATCTCCGGATCACCACTTCAAATTCCAAGTAGAATAGAAAATCTGGCATACCCGTACAAAAAAAATGTTGATGCTTCCTCTTTTTTTCTCTTCGCCTCGCCGCACCCCGGCAGACCCGGGACGGAGGAAGGCAAGAAAGAAAAAGACGGGTCCGTCACTCAAAATCTCATATGGTCCAATGAATCTCTTAGACAATTTACCCTTTTGACAAAACTTTAAATTTCCACTAACCATTTACACTTTCAAAAACACTTTATCCTCTTTTTGGAACTGTAGGTCTCTTCTTTGAACATCTGTATAACTTTTCTATCGGCTTCTAGCAACTTTCAAATGTTCGTGAATGATTTTAACCTTTTCACTTATCTTACCAGTCAATGTCGGTCCGTGAAAGCTGTCGCGACCCCAGACTGAGACCCGGACTCGTGACGCTTGGTTGTGAGTTCTTACAGGTTTCCGCGGTGAGGAGCCCCATAACAAACACGGGACGAACTCACACGATCAATGGTTTGTGGAAGCGTGAACAAGCATAATTACAAAATTTTCAAGATACATAAGTTAAATAAATCATCATGACATATATTCAGAGTGGAAATATAACATAGCATCCCTGAATCATTCAAGTTTTAAAGAGAACAAAAGTATGTTAAGCTAAGTTTACATCCCAAAATAAGAGGCCAACAGAGGCCAATACATCTCCAAAGAAAACAAAATAGAAAACCCCAAGTAACATGGACGAATCTCAAGATCCCACCCGACGTCTAGATGACGTCATTAGGTTGCCACTCGCGAGCTGGGGGTGGCTCAATAGCCTCCTCCTGATGCTCCTCCCCAAAGGCAACGTCACTTATACCTGAGCACCAAAGCAAATGGATTAGACACGACGTTCTGGCAGGTGATCAATTTAGGCATGAATATATATTATTTCAAAATTTAAAGTAAACAATGCTAAAAAAATCATTTACTAAATTCAAAACAAAGCTTGAATAATATACGAGCAAAGCTAGCATGAGTACATATAATATCATGATTCGTAGATCCACATTGAGCTCATCCTTTCTCCATCATACAGGATGACAAGAGTAAGCACGATAAAGCAAGACTTGAACAAGACAAAGCGTGACCCGTGCCACATGAGGTGGGCGGGGAGACCGGCCGTAGAACTGGGACAAAACAAGATGTGTATAAACTACACGACTAATTGCAGATAGTCCTTATGTTTAAGGACCTCCAAACTAATGGATCAGACTGAAGGGGCAGTCCAAGCTCAGTGGTATTCGACGGAAGTCATGAATGCACAAACCATACCGATACGTATACAAAACTTATCGAAAATAGGGGGATACACTCACCAAAACAAAACAAAGAAAGACTAATGAGAATAGCATAAGCTATAGCAACATGAAGCTGAATAAGTGATCCCCATTATACATTCTTGAAATAAATTTCAAAACAAAGCTAATACTTGCGAAACATAACAAGGGCTAAGCTATACTCATTGTGTCAAAAATCGCGATCTCAAAATAAGCTAGTCAAGTATATGTTAAGGCTTTGATTTGACCCTCGTGTATTTGAAACCCAAATGTCTGAATTTAGAATGGATTGGTGCCCCGGAGGTTAAAGGACATTTTGAGTTTCATATGCACGATATCAAGATAAAAGCCCTTGAACATATTCTGGTTTTCATTTCCTAATCAAATCCTACAAATAGGCCAATCTTGAAATTCAGTCAGCTCTCGGTCACCTATCGGCTAGCCGAGATGGTGTATGTTGGCTAGCCGCCAGCTGACCGCCTGGCTTCAAATAAAAAAAACCACCTTCTGGAAATGTAACCGAACAGAGTTCGATTGACTATTGGCTAACCGAAGTGGTCTTGTTTGGCTAACCACCAGCTAATCAGTGGCTGACCGCTTGGTACCAGTCAGAGAATTACAGCATTCTGGAAATGGAGCTGAACTGGAGGTCGGTCGGCTTTTAGTTACCTATCAGTTGACGGACAGCTGACCGACGAACCTCCTGTCAACACAAGCTTCTGGAACTACGACCGAATGGAGGTCGGTCACCTGTCGGCTAGCTGAAATGGTGTTCGGTCACCATTTCAGTTACCCGACACCCGACCGCCACCTTGCGGGCAGCTTCATTTCAAGTCAGATTTTCCGTTTTTCTCCTCATTCTTTTCCCCATTTCACTTCCTTTCATCCTTGTCAACACCCCTACATTTCCAGAGCCTACATGCTTTCCCAAAGAAAATGTTTCCAACCTTTCATCAACATATACACATCAAATCTCCATACAACCCATTCTCATCATAATTATCCATTCATTTCCTAAACAAACATGAGATTCTAATTCTAAACAGAAATCTTGTGCTTTGGAGAGCAAATACCATACAAATTAATAAAGGAATGAAACAAAATGACGAGGCATTTACCAACAACATGATTAACATGAATAATGCACTTTAAAAGAAAAGAATGCAACCCATATACACATGCAACAAGGAGCCCATAAAGATCACTTGCCTTAATCCAAAAATGTAAATCAAACCTCTTCAAAGATCCTACCCAAGCCGAACCAAGAAATCTACAAAACCCCAAGAAAAGAACCTCAAAATCCAACAAATCTTGAAAACCAAGGACCCATTTCAAAAATAGGCCTGCATGCTTGCAAAACAAGATCATTGGGAGTTCACAAGACTCCACTAACGACAAGGAAAGAAGTTCTTACCTATAGGTGTCCAAACAAGAAGAAGGGAGCTAGATAGAGGTGGAAAAATTGTAGGATTTCTACACAAAAAGGGTCCAGTTGAAGCTTGAAGGAAGGAGAAGACAATGGTGATGTTAGATTTCAATTCTAAGCCCAAGAACTATGACATGCAAGAGAAAGAAGGTGAAGTGGAAGGGGGCTCTTCTCCTTGGTTATGAGTTTTGGAATGGAAATGAACGTGAGTGAGGGAGAAGGTGATTTGTGTTGAGTGAAAAGTGGGCCCCAACAGGCCTAAACTTGCGATGGCTAAAACATCAACTTGCGGGCCTCGGATGAAATCGATGAAGAAGACTAAAATGATTCTCGAAAAATCTAGTTTCCAAAAAGTATACTTTTGACATATTCTTGAGATTTCAAAAATTGTGTCCAAATTTGAGTGTGAAAAGACACTTTTACCCCTTTTTGGTCAAAACATGGGTTCTTGTGCTTCGACCAAGGACAGACTAAATACGAAAATTGTAGGAAATCATAAAACCATTCAAAATAAATCAAAATCACAATTTAAATAAAAAATCCAAAATCATCCTCCCATGCTCACACATGCACTCAGAGCATCCCTGAGCGTGTCTGACTAAAACCAACGCTCTCCAAATTCCCAAAGTAATCCCAAGACAAAATCAAACCATATTCTAACCCAACAAACACTAAACCCTCTTAAGACTAAACACTCACTTAATTATCACTAATCGCGCTAATCTGGGTCGAGGTCTGACAAAAGCTGCATTCTCCGACCTCTTCCCAACACATTGGAGTTCTGCAACTTCTGCCATATAATGCGTCAAAAGGAGCCATCCCTATGCTCAAGTGATAGCTATTGTTATATGCAAATTCACAAAGAGGTAAACTCTCGTCCCATTGAGTCTTGAAATCAAGTACAAAAGCCCTAAGCATGTCTTCCAATGTTTGGATGGTCTGTTCTGACTCGCCATTTGTCTGCGGATGATATGCTATGCTGAACTAAAGTTTCGTACCCATGGACTCATGCAATGTCTTCCAAAATCTCGAGACAAACTTGCTATCTCTGTCTGAAGTGATGGAAACTGGTTGGCCATGACGACTAACAATCTCGTTCACAAAGGCTTTTATGAGAGGTGGCATATGCATCTTCTTCCCTATCTTCAATGAATGAAATATGCAGACTTTATTAGACGGTCCACGATAATCCAGATGGCGTTGTTCCCTCTGCTAGTAGTAGGTAATCCCGAGACGAAATCCATCGTGAGGTGTTCCCATTCCCACTTTGGGATCTCCAACAGTTGCAAAAGACCAGGTGGTTTCTGATGTTCCGCCTTCACCAACTGACACATCATGCACCGAGACACAAAAACTGCTATTTCCTTCTTTATATTGTTCCACCAAAATCTGCTCTTCAAATTGTGATACATCTTCGTATTCGCCGGGTGCATAGAATACCTAGTGTTGTGAGCTTCCACCATTATGTCATTCCTCAAATCATCAATATTTGGAACACATAGTCGGTCATGGAAATATAATACTTTGTCTACCACTTGAAAATCTAAACGTTCTGTAATGTGTTCAATAATTCTAGCCAAATCTGGATCTTGTAACCGACTATCTTTGATCTTCTGAATGAAGGTAGCTTCAGACACTGACATGTTTGCTAACATAACCCATTGTCTCAACGGTTGAAATTCAACTCCAAAGTCTTCAAACTGCTGAAATTGTAAATTCCTTGCAAATTGGCCACACTTATTAACTTTGTGCTCAATGCATCTGCCACTACATTCACTTTCCCCGGATGGTAAATGATCGGGAAGTCATAATATTTGATTTTTCCATCCACCTCCTCCGTCTCATGTTCAACTCCTTATGAGAAAATAGATATTGGAGACCGCGGTGGTCTGAATGGACCTCAAAATTTTTTCCATAGAGGTAGTGTCTCCACATCTTCAATGCGAAGACCACTGCTGAATCATGTGTTGCTTAATTTTTCTCGTGATCCTTCAATTGCCTTGAGCCATACGCTATGACTTTGCCATCTTGCATCAGTACACACCCAAGTCCAACATTCGAAGCGTCAGTATAAATCACAAGACCACCACTGCCCAAAGGTAACGTGAGAATAGGTGCTGCGGTTAACCTCTTTTTCAACTCCTCAAAACTGGCTTCACAATGTTCTGACCACACAAAAGGCACATTTTTCTGGGTTAGTTTGGTCAAAGGTGCTGCAATAGATGATAATCCCTGCACAAACCTTCTATAGTAGCCCGCTAGACCAAGAAAACTTTTGATTTCCGTCACACTTTTCGGCCTTTCCCAATTGATAATTGCCCCAATCTTTGCCGAATCGACCGCCAAGCCTTCCTTGGAGATAATATGGCCAAAAAAAGAAACCTATGCTAGCCAAAATTCACACTTTCCAAGCTTTGAATACAATTGGTTGTCTCTTAGAAGCTGCAATGATGTCCTAAGGTGCTGGTCACTATCTTCTCTAGACTTGAAATACACCAATATGTCATTAATAAAGATGACTGTGAACTAATCTGAGTAAGGTGTAAAGATCTTGTTAATTAGGGCCATGAATACCGCTGGCGTATTCATCAGTCCAAAGGGCATCACCAAAAATTCATAGTGCCCATATCCAGCTCGGAAAGCTATTTTCTAAACATCCGATTCTCTGACTCTCAATTGGTGGTATTCGGATCTCAAGTCAATCTTCGAAAAGTACTTTGTTCCTTGTAATTGATCAAACAACTCATCTATCATTGGCAGTGGATATTTATTTTTGATGGTCACTTGGTTCAATCTTTTGTAATCTATACACATTCTCAAGCTTCCATCCTTCTTCTTAACAAACAGTACTAGGGCTCCCAGGGTGAGATACTCTGTGTAAGACCCCGACCCCTAATTTTCGTGATTAGTGTGTTTTTAGCCGTGGGTTAGTTCTCTATGCGAGTTTTGATCAGAATCGTGTTAGTTTGTGGTTTAAAATGATTTTACATAGCTTTGGGGAATTTTGAGAGTCGTTGGACCTCGTCTTGTAGCCCGGGGATGCCTTGGGTTGTACGTGTCATCATGGGGGATTGTTCTTGATTTTGAAAAATTCCAATTTTGGTTTCTTTTGATAGGTCAAATCAGCATCAACAACTTTTGTGTTCACATCGATCCCATTTGAAGCCCAGAAACCCATGTTTTGGCCCAAAAAGGGTAAAAGTGACTTTTCACGTCCAAATATGGACCCAATTTTCAAAATCTCAAAAATATGTCAAATTATACTTTTTGGCAACTAGATTTTTCAGTGATCAATTTTGTCTTCTTTGTCGATTTCATCCGGGGCCCTTAAATCAGTGTTTTAACCGTCTCAAGTTTTGTCTAAATGGGGCCCAATTTCCCCCGCTTAAGTCCTCTCCTTCATTACCCATGTTCAGAACTTCTTGTGGATTCCTGCACCTTTTCTTCAAGCACCCAGCAGAGAGGAGAACTCTTCTTCCTCTCTACTACTTTCCTCTTGCATGCCTTAGTTAGGAAGATTGGAATCAAGATACGAAGATACCCTCTTCTTCCTATCAACTCAAAGATTCGATTCCAACTGGGTTTCCACTCCATTTTCTTCCCTTCTTCTTGTTTGATTAGCTACAGGTAAGGACCTTTCTTCATTCCTTCAATGGAGTTTTCTTAGTCTATAAGGATGATGGTTTTTACACATGCAATACCCATTTCGAAATGGGTCCTTGTTTTCAAAGATTTGGTTGATTTTGAAAGGTTTTTCCTTGGGGTTTTTGTAGATTCTTGATTTAGCTCGTGGGTATGATTCTTGAGGAAGCTTTGTTTTGCATTTTGGAATAGCAATTGGTTGAGGCAAGTGATCCTTTTAGTCTCTCCTAATGCATGTTGACTTTGGATATTATTTTGATCTCAAATGGTTGATTTTCCATTCTTAATTTTCTCTTGGGTTATCTTAACATGCGTGGTATTAATTGAAATGCATTCTGTGCTTTTATGCATAAGTTTCTGTATGGTTTACAATCTTGCATTTAATCAGGTTTGAAGTCTGTTTTGGTGGTGATTTATTTGTTTTAAATGGATTGGTTGATGATTAATATGTGCTTGGAGAATGGAGGAGTTTAGGGTTGATGAAATGGTGTAGAATGATGTATGGAGAGCATGTAGCTTTGTAATTGCATGGTATTTGTTAAGGAATGAAGTGCAGTGATATGAGAAGAAAAAGAAGGAAAATGACCTGAACTGCAGCTTCCCAAAGAGGTTGGTCAGCCGCCAGTCAGCCGACAACCTCGTTTCGGTTGACTGACAGCCAACCAAACCACTTCGGTTCCATTTCTAGAAGCCTGCTTTGAGTCAGGTCAGCCGTCAGTCAGCTGTCGGTTAGCCGACAACACTTTTTCAGTCGACCGGCAGCCAACCGAACCCCATTTCGGTTCCAATTCCAGAGTAACGCTTTTTTTGATCCGAGATCTGATGGTTAGCCGTCGGTCAGGTGTCGGTTAGCCGAGTGCACCGCTTCGCTAGCAGACAGGCGATCGAGGGTTGACCGAGTTTCAATTTAGACTTGTTTCGTGAGATTTTCTTGGGAAATGAAAACCAAAATATGTTGAGAGACTTATGACTTGGTATCGTACACTTGGAACTTAAAATATCTAATAACTTCGGGGCACCAAACTATCTCCAAACACCGATATTTGGGTTTCAAGTATATGGTGATCAAACGAAGGGTCTGAGCATACACTTAAGAGTCTGTTTTGAAAAAATTATTTTTGATACGAATAATATCATTTTTCACTAGTTTTGATTTATAAGTATTAGTTATGTTTCGGGTATCGTTTTACACTTGTTTTGACTTGAAAATATCTGATTTTTCTCGGATTGGCTTTGATTTGACAAGTTTTGCCCATTTTGCCTGTCTTTGTCTAGTTTTACTTGTTTCACTACAAAAGCCATCTGGGCTCATGATTTTCTCGTATTTTGCAACCAATAAACATGTGGGTGGATCACCTAGCATGCCTTTACTTGATTATTTACGTGTTTACATGTCCTCACTTGTCGAGTAGCCATTTTCTGGACATAACTGGATTTTTGTAGCATGCTTTAAAGGATTTTGAGCATTGCTTCTTGAAAGATTCTGATTAAGGAAACTCATGGGAACTACTTTTGCTCTTGTACATATCAATAGCTTATGCTAACTCGTCTTGTCCTACATGCACCGTCCACCTCGTGTGGTCGATGAGGGAAATGTGAGAACTTGGTCCAGGCGGCACCCTTAACCACGGGGTGTAACGTGTCAACCACGGGCTTCAAACGGCAAGTCTCCATTAGCCCTCATAGGAAACGTTCAGGTTGCTTGTTCCGTCCACCTCTCGTGGCGAAGGATATCTTGTCTTGTCTTGTCTTGACAAGTAGTTTCCCCTTTTTGCGTGATTTGTCTCGTAAATATATTTTCATTTTGTGCATTCATGAATTTAGTCGAATACCACTGAGCTTGGACTACCCCTTCAGTTTGATCCACTGTCTGGGGGTCCTTAAACTCTGGACTATTTGCAGATTAGTTGTATACTGTTCTGTTTCCAGTTCCGTGGCCGGACCCCACCTACCTAGTGTAGCATGGGATTCTGTTCTGTTCTGTTATATTCTGTTCTGTTCTGCTTACTTTGATCATCATGTATGATGGAGAAAGGATGAGCTCAATGTGGATCTACGAATAATGATATATTTCTATACTCCTACAAGATTTGTTTTGGATATTGTTCAAGCATTGTTTTGGATTCATTAATTGGTTTTATGCATTGTTTATTTCAGACTTCAAAATGAATTATACACATGCTAGTTTGTTTTGTATATCATTCATGGACCTTTGTTTTCTTAATAAATACACCGTTCAAGCATTGTTTTTTTTAAGCTTTAAATGACTTACACTCATGCCTAAATTGATCACCTGCCAGATCGTCGTGTCTGATATCCTATATTTTCGTGCTTTAGGTAGCAGGTTATCGCCTTGAGCTAGTACTTGTGCAGATGGCTGTAGAGCCACGAGTTTCGCAGGTTGCTGTGTCAGCGATGTCATACAAACATCGTGCTTGACTCCGGAGATACGTTACACACCTGGGTGGTATTTGTTCTTAGCTTGTAATTTTGTAAGGCTTTTGTTAGCCTCTTTTCCTTGGGATTGTAATTAATGCACCTGTTAAATTATAACTTGAATATGCTTGGGTGATGATCAGCCTGTTAAATTATATCTTGTTTTGTTCCAGTCTGAGTATGAGTATTGCTATGACAGCTGTATGCTAACAAGTTGAGTGCGACACAGAATCTGATAGCCACGGGCTCCAGGTCGCAATGCCACGTAAGCTTTCGCGAAACATTCTTGATGTGTTTGGAATTTTTGTCTTCCTCACACACGCGGATCTTGGGGAGAAAACATTATTTATCATTTACTTTCCAATTCGCGTCCCTAAGGTCGGACCGCTGCAGGGATCCGAGTTCGGGGGCGTGACACTCGGTCTAACAAAACCTTTCTTTAGCAATTATTGCAACTGTAACTTTAGTTTACCTAACTTTGCCGAAGCCATTTTATATGTTGCAATGGAGATCGGAGCAGTTCCTGGCATGAGCTCTATTCTGAATTCAATCTCCTTGATCAGTGGCAAATCGAGAATTTTTTCTGAAGAAACATCTAGAAATTCACACACAACGGGGATTTCCTCCACCCCTTGAGATTGTTTATCCTCCGTGATAAATGCTATATACCCCTCACATCCACTTCTTAATAATTTAGCCGCTGACAATACTGAAATGAGGCTAGCTTGTGTAATCTTTTTCTCTCCATGAAACTTCACACCCGTGGGTGTTCCATCCAATTTGAAAGAAATGGTCTTGTTAAAACAGTCCATGGTTGCATGGTGACTTGCTAATCAGTCCATCCCTAATATGACATTGAAGTCATGCATGTCCAAAAGAATAAGGTCTGCTGGGAATGTAACCCCTCCTATTTTAACCGTGCAACCAGGATGGTAAGTGGTACAAATAACTTGTTTCCCTACTGGTGTTGTGACAGTCAAGATAAATTCAAGTTCACTAAAAGGTACAACAATCAATTTAGCAAACATGGGAGACAAGAATGAGTGTGTGGATCCAGGGTTAAATAGTATTTTAGCTTTTACTCCACAGACAAAGAGTGTACCTTCCAGAATATTGCCCACTGCATCCGTGTCTACTTGGTTCAGATGATATGCACGTCCTTGCTGCTGAAGTCTATTCCGATTCTGGTTCAATCTAGCTAGCTATGCATTCCTATTCTGCTGAGGTGGACGAGCATTCTGATTTTGAGGTGGTTGGCGTGGCTGCTGTTGTGGCTGCCTTGGTTGGTTTTGAATCGCTTGTTGGTTCTGCTGAGGTGCGTGTCTGGGTGGTTACTGAGGAGGCCTGTTGCCTTGATTTTTGCTGTTTAGGCAATCCCTCACCATGTGGTCAATAAGGCCACATTTAAAGATCCACCAGTGATCTTGTAGCATAGATGGGAATGATGATTTTTACCAAAATGTTCACATGTACCTTATCTTAGGGGATTCTGATCTTGTCTTGGCCTTTTGTTCTGATGGGATCGCTGACCTTGCTGCTACTGACGTTTCCTTTGAGCGTCCTTAATGATCTTGTTATTTATGTCCTCAAAATTGTAAGCTCTGTCGACAGCTTTTTGGAAAGTAGTAGGTAGGACTACGCCGGTAGCATCTCTTTCAATAATAGGATTAAGTCCCTCCAGGAACTTGATAATCTTCTTCTACTCAGTGTTAACCAGTTCTGGTGCATACCGGGACAGTCTCTCGAACTTTGTAACATATTCAAGAACTATCATGTCCTCTTGTTTGAGCAATTGGAATTCTATGGCTTTTTGTCTCTTGAAGTGAGAGGGCACGTACTTCTCACCGAACTGCTCCTTGAAGGTAATCCAAGCGTTGTCATTTGCAATATTTTGATACCCATCTTTGAGCGTCTTCCACCAAATGTCTGCTGGTCCTGTAAACATAGAGGCTGCCAAATGGACCTGCTGTCTGCCCATACATCTGAAGAGATCGAAGCTATTTTCAGTGTGAGATAGCCAGTCATCTGCTGCTAAAGGGTCTTCTTGGCCTGTGAATTCCTTTGGGCCTCTTTTCCGGAACTTCTAAATTAACATATTAGGGTCATGATCGCTATTCTGGATGACAATATGCGGCCCCATATTTGGAGCTTGTACCGATTCTAGTCTTCTTCCCAACATTTATACCAGTTGCCTCTGAACTTGTGTCAACTCTTCATCTTTCTTGGCCATCTATTCTTGCAGTCTGGCTTGATTTTCATTAGCTTTCTGTTGTTGTTCGACCATCATCTGCATAATCTGCTGGAGCTGGTTATCCCCTAATGGGCCTACACAATTACTACCAGAAGGATTTGCAGTTGTGTTGTCTCTATGTGGAGGCATTGTGCTGCAAAACCACTTGTTAGTACAACAACATATATTAAAGAAAGCGTACCAAAAATCCCACTCGGTACTCACTAACGAAAGTTCTAATGGATCCTCTCCACGTCCCTACGTTTCTAGTTTCTTTTAATTGCCCGAAATATTTCTCGCTTTGATACCAGTCTTGTCACGCCCCCGACCGAGACCGAGCCAACCAAGTCCCTAATCCGAGGCCGCAGCGCGGTGAGCCAAAAAATTTCGCCCACACGCGCTAGTTATTTTCCCACAGGTTTCCGCGGTGAGGACTGCAGAAACGATGCATCACATTCTGACAATCAATTTCACAATGAACATATATACGCGGAAGCATGTATCAAAAATGTAATTGAATAGGAAACATAATTAGACATTAAAGCCTTGTATCAAAAGGAGAAACATATACATAAGCAAATCCCAAATTAGTTCAAGTGTAAGACAAACAAAAAGTAAGTTAAACTTATACAACCCATGAAAAGCCAACAAAGCCTAGTAACAAAAGTTCCCAAAAAGTATCATCAACCCC
This sequence comes from Persea americana, assembly GCA_029852735.1. Classification (NCBI taxonomy): domain Eukaryota; kingdom Viridiplantae; phylum Streptophyta; class Magnoliopsida; order Laurales; family Lauraceae; genus Persea; species Persea americana. The sequence goes on from CM056810.1 coordinate 60,192,589, forward strand.
AAAATGTTATATGAGTCCCATAACCCAACCCAATGTCTAAATGACATAGTTGGGCTGCCATTCTAGCTCAACCGGTGGCTCTACCGCCTCCTCCGCTCGCTCCGCCCCAAGGGCAATGGGTTTGATATCTGGCACTAAACAAAAGAGAATCAGATACGACGGTCTGGCAGGTGAACAAAGCAAATAAGATGCACAACTGTTTTTCAAGTCATATTTGAAATCATGGAAGTGCATTTGAAAGTCGAACATAAGTAAAGATGGATCAAAGTGAACAATTCATGAGTAAAAAGGAGGTTAGCATTTAAAACATTTCAAAGCTAACTGAAAACCGACTAAAACAATGGCAACCCACATTGAGCTATATTCTTTTATTACCGAAGTAACAAGAGCAATCAATGACCGTTACCATATAAAATGGCTGGGACAAACAAAGTATACAATGATAGCCCAATATAGATGAGGTAACAATCAAAGTCTGTTGCGGAACGGATAGCAATCAAACAAAGTGTCCAAGCTGCAGTTGGCAAAAAATTTGAGGTTCCTAAGACGGGTGATCAGCCCGACTAGGCAACCCAAGCTTAGTGGTGCCGACCTAAAACTGAATCGATACAAATCAAATCATAAGAATACATCTCAAATCAATAAAAGGACTACTCCGAAACAAAGTACGAACGGACAAATACAAACAAAGCAATGAGTAGCCTTACCGATATTTTCAAATGTGGCGATCCAGTCAAATCCATTTCAAATTGATTTATAAGAAAGACGTTTAAATCTTCTAACTTGGAATGAGGTAATGCATAGTGGTTGATTGGCTTACCTAGGGTGTTGTCTCATTACACATTTAGTGTCCCAACATCGGTTTTTTTTTTCTTTTGAACAAGGAATTTGGTGCCTCTGAAGATCTCCGACCTATGAGACATAAAGTATATATTGAGGCTTATAAGAAAATTCCCTAGTGATGAAATTTCGAACCTCCTCCTATTTCCCTTCGAATTCTTTAAAACAAAGTGTTTCAAGTTCAATTCTATTCCTAAGCTCTCATGAATCCTTAGGGGACCTACACACCCCAAACAGAAGCAAACAGGGTGCAGGAAAACACCTTGGGATAGAGTGTAGGTCTGCTCGAGTGGGGAAACGTCTGCTCAAGCGGAGCCTCCCAGAAGCTTGCTCGCTCGAGCGAACCCAAAGCTCGCTCGAGCGAGCGAGGTTCTATCTCGCACTTCGCCAGGCAGTGGCTAGGTCCGCTCAAGCGGGTCCATGTCTGCTCGAGCAGACAGCCCACTGGCTGGGCTCGCCCATTGCAGAATTTTTGCTTTTTTTTTTACATATTCCTGATTCCTTCTCTCCTCCATTCATCTCCACCTTCATACATGCACACCTGAGCTCCCGTTGTCTTCAAACCAACTCCATTCAACCTACATCACTCATTCCAATCATCCATCAAATTCATAAAACATAGCCTAATCACAGGAATATAAAAATCTTGAGATGTAATTCCAATGACTTGTAAGTAAACAATTGACAAGAAACCATATGACTATAAAAACAGCTTGTAGAAAGCAGAAGTATAAGCCATACCTCAAAAACATTTCAAATATCCAATCATTCATAAATAAAGAACCAAATTAGAGGCAATAGAGTTACCAACTACGAATTCTTTTAGGAAGAAACAGATGTTTCAGAGCATGCATTTTATAATCCGGTTATTCACTTGCCTTGACTCCAAATGGGTCTAAAACACTCCAAGAAATCTCTTCCCACAACACACTCTCCAATCTACACAAAAACCCCATGAAATTACATATCAAACCCAACATTTTGCAAAAGAAAGGAGTTCTCTAAGAACCTCCCTGCATGCATGATAAAAGCTTCCTAAGGGTCCAAAGAACCCATGCCTAAGAGAAGAAAACAAGACCTCACCAGGAAGTACAAAAATCAACAAGGAAAACTTGAAGAAGAAGCTTGTCTAGCATAAATCTCTTCAAAAACAGTTTCTTTGGAAAGTTGAGGAGATGAGGAAGAACATAGTGAAATCAGATTTTCACTTTGGGCACCAAAAGAAAGGCATGCAAAGGAGAGAAGGAAGAGAAAAAGGGCTAGTTGTCTCTTGGTCTCAGCTAGTTTGAAAATTAAAAATGAAGAAGTGAAGAAGAAACACACGTGGGTGAGTTTTTTTGAGTTGGGTGGGGTGAGGGCCCCACCAGGCCACTAACCTTCAAGGGCTTAAAATTCCTTTTTTGGGGTCCTGGATGAGATCGACGAAAAGAGGAAATCGATCGTCGAAATATCTAGTTTCAAAATATTTTCCTCATGATTTGCAAATATCGAAATTCATGCACAGATTTGGTGTGAAAAGTTAGTTTTGCCCTTTTTCTTGAAAACGTGAATTCTGAGGTTCGAACACATACGAAGCAGACATAAAAGTTGTAGAGTCGGTTATAACAATTTAAAACAAGTCGAAATCCATATTTTTTGAAATAAAGATAAATTCCCACACGGACACACGTCACACGGGCCACCTCGAGCTCGGTCAAACCAGACTCAACGGCTCTCCAAATTCCCCAAAGTTATTCAAAATTCTAATCTGGATAATACCTAAGCTAAACATCTTCTAATCCCACTTAGAGACTAATCATCCGCTAAAACCATAAAAATCATACTAAACTTGGGTCGGGGTTTAACAACTTGCCTCAAAATCAAGAACTAAACCGAACCTTAAGCACAGTTAAGCAAAGCTGTAACCGAGAGCTTTCTCTCCCTAACAAAACCCTAAAGTTCCACCCTCTTAGAAGACTAAGAAAGAAGAAGGTGATGGAAGAGGGGGCTGCCATAGCTGGAATCTCACCAAAACACACTATGTTGCATCGAGGATGATGGGAAGTTGATTGGCCAGATTGGATCGAGCAAGAAAAGCTTCCAAGGAGATGTTCTCCAACATGCTATGGAAGGAGAGGAGAAGAGATGAAAAGAGAGGAGAGAAAACTCTCTCATGTTACAGTGGCTGGTTGCGAATGAGGGAGGGAATGAGAAGTAGTAGAGGTTAGTGGGGGTTGGTGGGATTAAATGCATGTAGTGGTGGTAGGTTGGATATTTTGCACAAGGACTTATGGTGTGCGTTTGCTACCACCTTAGCCAAACTTGAGGGCGTTAACGAAGATCTTCGAGAGCTCAGACAGATCGGGTCGAAGAAGAAGAATTGTAGGTTTAGGGAAGAGCTTTCCAACAAGCTAAGAATCAAAATTTTTAGAGATCGGTGGCAAAATCTGATAATTTCCAAACTGCGGTATTTGCCTCGAAAAATTTGTCAGGGGTCAAATTGGGCCTTTTGGGCCTCGGATGAATTCGGGCTGAACATGAAAGTTGTTAGGCAAGTTAAGATCTAGATTTTGAGCTCAAGAGTCACTCAATTCAGGATGCCCAGGAGAAATTCAATTGTCCGACCATAGCCTATCAATTTCTGATGGAAATTGTCAATCAAAGAGTTCAGGGTCTCAAACTGATTCGCGTTGAGTACAAAAGTTGTCCAAAATGATAATCTCGATTCAAAGAGCTTAGAATAACAACTTTTCAGAATTTATGAATGACTCCCCAGTCTCACTCGAATTTATAAACAGGCTTCAAAACAGGGTCAAATTAGACTTAGAAGATCTCAAAACGCCTCAAAGCTGATCAAGGACTATCCTAGAACAGAAAATGCAAAAATGGCCTCCAGTCCCCACTTAGCAATCCTAACCACAAAATTACTAACTCTAACCCTAGGGTTAAGAGGTCGGTTCCTTACATTCTCCCCCATTTAAAAACATTTGGTCCTCTAAATGCAACTACGCACAACTAAGCGAAAAGGAAAGGGTACAACTCTAGCAAGTTGTTCGTAACTAACTCTTCTATTCACTAAAACAAAACACTTCTACAATTTCTCCTCTACCTATCCAAAAACACATATCTCTCTATGCACCTATACCTCTCGGTCTGCCTTTCACTTCTTTTTTAATCTTTTTTTATCATGTAGAATCTGGTCCCTTGTGAAGGTGTGGATCATGCGTGTGGTGTAGGTGATGAGACATATCTTGTATCAAGAGTTGTTTCCTCTACAACTGTCTGAGTTTGAAGTAAAAACAAGCGCTAAGGAAAAAAAAGGATGGAACTAAAGATTTTGAAAGGGACATTTCACGTGTTGAAGAAAAGGAACATTCATTATTTCCAATTATAAATTTTTATGGAATATTTTCAGTTTTGATTGGGTTTTGGAATTTTACATTTTATATGCGGTTAGTAGTGTTTTTCTTTTTCCTTTTTTTTTCTACCAAACAATTTTGTAGTAATGGGATTTGATTTAAAGGTTGTTATGTGTTGCTTTAAATTTCATGTATGAACAAACCTGCATTTTGTTTTGTGTTGTTAGTTCAGTTGTGACATTGTTACAACACTCTGCTGTAGTTTCTCCTTTTACATTTTAGTTGTTGGATATGCTATTTCTTAAAAGTTGTCTTATTACACCCCGACCCAATTTAATCATGTTTATCCCTAATTAATTATGTTTTATAAAAATTAAATATGCTTAAATGCTAACTAAGGTATTTTTTTTTAGTGTAAATTAGTCTTATTCTAACTTTTGGGTTAGACCTTGAGTCTTGGGTAGGTAGTTTGAACATGGATTGGCTCTTTTAGGTAGATCTAGGGACTTTTTCATAAATTAGGATTTTCTTATTTTGCATCATATGCACATCATCTTGGCATCATCGTGTGTATCTCGTTGAGAACGTCATCTTTCATATTTGACACTACCTCATTAGATCTCAAACTAACCATGTAGGCTTTCATTTGACCCAAAATGTAATATAGAATAGAAACTGGGTTTTCTTATAAAGACATAATTAACCCTTTTAAACAATTGAACCATTTCCATTCAATCATTTCATCTGGCTAGGCAGAGAACAACATCCTCTTCCATCCTTTGTCTCTCTTTCTTCTCCTCTCAAATCTACAAGGGTATAGAACTTGTATGTGTGATCTAGGTTAAGGTTTGACTTCTCCATGCTTTCCTCTTCATCTTCATAGCTTGGTTGAACAAGACTCAGCCCCTACAATCTTCCATATCAGTTCTTTTGGTAAGAACTTCATTCTTCTCTTCGAAATTTGGTTGTGATTAAGCCAATAGAACTCATGTCTATTACATGCATGCATTTTAATTGTTCATTTGGAAATGCACTCTTAGTAGGGTGTGAAATTGGGGGTTTTTCATTGTGTTGCGTCCCCGGACTGGGATCGCGGGCATAGTTGGTGAGTGTATAGTAATGATTACCACATTAATCAAAGGATACACACTTTTTTAATTTCCCACAAGGCTCCGCGGTGAGGATCTCATACACCACACTAGTCCTTCATTTTCAATAGATTGCGGAAGCGTGTAGCAAATCAAACCGGTAATCCATTCCATATTACCAGACTGATTAAACTCATATAAATTACATGACGTCAGAGTGAGCAATGATCCACATGGCATTCCCAAATATAAAGTTGAATGTTTATACAAAAGATTAGTTAATTACTTTCCCCAAAAATAATGGCCAACAAAGGCCAGTACAACCAAAAGAATTCCCCAAAAAAATGTCAATCAATAGCCCCCCAAATATGCCGCATCTCAATGCTTGACTAGATGTCTAGATGACATTGTTAGCCTGTCATTTGACTACACGTTGCGGCTCACCAGCCGCCTACTCTGGTTCCTCCTCAAAAGCAACGGGGCCTAGATCTAAGTACCTCATGAACGGGTTAAACACGACGGTCTGGCAGGTGGTGAATAGATATCACAATAAGATAAATTGAAAGAACAATTTAGAAGACATTAAAATCGATAAAATAATTTATTTCCATAAAAATAAGATACAACATTTATCTAAAACACATGTGCAAGATAAAACATGTAGGGTATCTGTCGCGACCCCGAACCGGGGCCCCGGGGCCGCGACGGGTTTGGTGTGGATAATGAGCCACCCTTAAAAATGATTATACATTCTCTTAATTTCCCACAGGTTTCCGCAGTGAGGATTCCTCATACACTCATAGAACATTTATATTGTTGCGGAAGCGTGTAGCAAATCAAACTCTTAATCCATTCACATCAAATAAGACTGTTAATACACAGGTATGACATGATGTCAGAGTGAGCAATGATCTCATTAGCATTCCCAAAATATGAAGTTAAAGTTTAAACAAAAACTCAAGTTAAATTAACATTCCCCAAAAATAAAGGCCAACAAAAGCCAGTACAACCCAAAAGTAAAAATCATAAATCAGTCTATAATCTCCCAAAATGTTCGCAGCTCAAAGCTAAACTGAATGTCTAAATGACATCGTCAGCTTGCCACTCCACTAGACGTTGTGGTTCATCAATCGCCCCCTCTGGCTCCTCCTCAAAGGCACTAATGGGAGCTGGACCTGAGTACCACAAAAATGGGTCAGACACGACGGTCTGGCAGGTGGGTGAATAGATAATACCAATAAAGAAATCAAGGCATATCATAAACGTACGAAAACTATCATAAAACAGGATGCATAGTTCATTTAAAGTACCGATGCAATATAAATCATGTGGGGTATTCAAGGTTCAGGAACTGACTAGATGGCAACCACACTAGAGCTAAATCCTCTCCATCACTAAGGTGATGAGAGCACATTCAGTGCATTGGGCTCGAGCACACGAAGTGACGAGAACCAACATTATATACATATACATATACATATAGCTAGGCAAGACCACGGCCGCGGACCGGGTAACGGGACATAACGGGATCCAAGTTGCAACTGGCGGGAGCACAAGGGGGAGGCCCAAGTCAGTTGATCAGACTGACAAGGACGTCCAAGCTTAGTGGTGCCGACTCTTAGGTTACATGAGAAATCAAAACATAAACAAAACTATATCAATATAAAACATACGGGCAGGCGGGGCATGGTGCTCGTAGGCACACATTTCATATCCTTATCGGTTCATGCATAACGAAACTGGCGGAACATATCCGGTGTATAAATCCGAGTTTGCGATAAAACCAGTGGAATCGGGTAATGATACATATAAACTAAATAAACCAATGAAATGAATCCTTATGTCATTAGGGACTATGTATTGGGGCATCCATATTCAAACGACCTGTATAAGGATCTTGTATGTCTAAATTACCCTTAGTATGGTACTCGAATGATAAAGGACATACTAAGTTTCCTTATGTACGTTGGTGAATCTAAAAGTCCCAATACCTTTCCAAAATGGTGTTTCTTTCTATGTCAATCTCCTTATGTCATCCCCTGGGTCTTTCCAAGGTGGTAGGGCATCAGAACAACCCATCCAAACCTTTAAATACCATATCTGAAACCAATGGAAAAGACTCAGGAATTCTGGGTAAAACTCGGTCACCTAACGGTCAGATGGCGGTTAGCCGCCGAGGTGATCGGCGGTTAGCCGCCGAGGTGATCGGCGGTTAGCCGCTGGCTGACCGCGAGGCTGACCGCGGTTCCCCTGCTAAAATGTAGCATTCTGTGTTTCTAACCGCGCATCTCGGCTACCTGGCGGTCACTGGGTTCTGCTCAGCGGTTAGCCGCGAGCTGACCGCGGTTCGCCTGTCAAAACACAGCATTCTGTGTTTCTAACCGCATCTGGGTTGGCTAGCCGCCGGTCACCTGTCGGCTAGCCGCCAAGGTGACCGCCCGCTGACCGCCCAGCTGCGGGGACTACACATCAGGTGCAGATTTCAGTCAATTCTTTCCCAAACCATTTCTCCTCCATTCCAACCATTTTCTGATGTGGAATGGGTCTATTCCCTTCCATCTAACATTTAATCCTTTCCACCCACCACCATTCCATCAATGCACTAATTCACCTACCAATCCAAATCTCATTCAATGCAAGTACAACTAGCATTTAAGAGGATTATAATGCCCAAAATAAACTTGATGATGAATGCATTTATTATCATAAAACTAACTAAGGGAGAAACCATGTCAATAAATACCTTTCTAAAACATTATGGAACATAATGAATCAAATGAAATATGAATAGTAAAAATCCACATTTTTGACAAAGTGAGAACTTATTCAAATTGAATCCATTCATCCACTTGCCTTGGTCTCCAAAGTATGCTAGACAAGCTCTAATCCACTATCAAGCTCAAATCTACAATCTACACAAAAATCCCCAAAATACAACATTACAACCCTAGAATGTCAAAGTCAAGTAATAGATGGAGATAGCTTCCAAAAATCAAAGTGAAGCACCTCCATGGCTAGAAGAATACACAACCAAGAGATGAGAAGAGGAACTTACATGAAGAGTCCTCTAATGGAAAGAGTTTGCTCAAAAGATAGCTTGGAATGGGAGGCTCTCTCCACAAATGGTATCAAGAGGAAGCTCTCATGGAGGGGAAGAAGATTACTACCTTCATTAAACACTTAGCAATGGATTTGAGGGGGATTGAGAGATGAAGAAGCAAGGAGTAAGGAGAAAACCCTAGGCTGGGCTGGGATTCTCTATTTCTCAAGAAGTTGCAAGAAGAGAAAGAAGAAGAGGACTCCTCCTTATATAGATACTGGCCATGGGTCCCACAACTTAAAAGTCTAAAATGGGCTAGAACATCGTTCTACGGGCTTCGGACGGATTCGACGAAGAAGGAAGAATTGATCGTCGAAATTTCCACTTTCCAAAAAGTATATATTTTACAAGTTTCGGAGACATTGAAAATAGTGTCCAGATTTTGTGTAAAAAGACTGTTTTACCCCTATCAATGGCAAAGTAGGGTTTAGAGGTCTCGAATAGAAACGGAGCAAATACGAAAGTTGTCGGGAATCATAAAATACATTAAACGGAGCAAATTACAAGTTTCAGAATTATAACTAAATCCCAGAACTAATCAAGACACAATAAAAAGGAACCCCCAAAGGGCCCCACTAGATCAAAAGAGTTCCCAAAATATCCAAAGCTATAAAAAAAAAACTATTCTAATCCAAATTAAACCCATTTCCGCTAATCACACTTATAGCTAAACACATCTTAATTAACACTAAAAGGAAACTCTCGGGGCGGGGTCTTACAGTATCAATGAACAGGGAACTAGCAAAATGACAAACACATGGAAGCTAAATCCTCCATCACTAATGTGATGAGAGCACATCCAGTGCGCTGAGCTCTGACACACGAAGTGACGAGAACCAACATTATATATACATATACATGTAGATAGACAAAACCACAGCCACGGAACCCGGTAGCGGGACAGGACAAGATCCAAGCTGTAGCTGGCAGGAGCACGAGGGGAGGCCCAAGTCAATGGATTAGACTGATAGGGACGTTCAAGCATAGTGGTGCCGACACATAGGTTAAAACAATAACAGGACATATACATATATCTATATGGCGTATAACACCTGACATATATCTTACGGGGTCGACAAAGCACATCGAGCACATGAATTAGTAATTTAAAGCGAACCAAGTAATAACACATGAAAACAGGCTAGAATATATAAATAGTCCAAGTATAATGGATCTCTACAAAATTTTGGACCATACATTGAGGCTTCCTAACTTAATATAAGGTGTATAGGACACTCATATGTCTAATTTCTGTTTTGAGCTTGGTTCTCCTGAAGATCCAGGCATCCCAAATGTTCTATACACTTTGCTAGGTCCAAGAGTGTCCTCAGAATATCTCCGTGATGGGGTTTCTTTCACAATCGGGCTCCACATGGTCTTTCCTACCTAAATAAAAAAGGATAGGGTCCGAACAATCCCTTCTTTTTCCAAGAATCCACCTTTTCGGGCCCCAGGAATGACCCAGGACCGAGGGGCTGTGCGCTCAATCGGGTAAAAGTAAGCTTAAGCGCACCTGAAGGGTGCTGCAGACAGAAAGTCTGCCCGCTTGAGCAGACAGAGGTTCTATCCTAGTGGAGAGCCAGTGCACTTGAGTGAGCAAACACGCACTCGACAGTGTGGCGATTCTGTCTCGGGGTTGATTAGGCAGAAAGGTTGCGTGCTTGAGCGGCAAACGCGTGCTTGAGCGGGCAGTCAATCCATCGCCCAACGCTGCAATCAGTTGGACTGCGCGCTTGAACGAGTAGATGCCCGCTCGAGCGGGCAAGCTAACCTATTGCCCGGAGTGGCATTCATGCCTTCTTTCTTTTCTTCCTTCCTTACACAAATTTTAGGCCTCCTTGCCTCCCAATGACAACATTTACTCCTTCAACAACCCATCTATCCAAAACCTTCGATCACATTAATTTTGACTTCATTTAATACATGAACAACCACCATTTATAGAGGTCCATAAGTGACAAAACAAACTTTTAACAAAATAAATGCATACATTGAAGGAGGTTAAACAAGAGGGAAAAATACCCACTCAATATGCACATTTCAAAGTCAATAGAAACCAAGGAAAAAGCATAGATGAAGGCAAATAGTGAAAGTCCATATTTCTCATTAAAACATAAAAATCATTAAAACACTCCATTCATCCACTTGCCTTGGTTTTCCAAGATGACTAAACAAGCTCTAATCACCACTCTCAAACCAAATCACCAATCTACAACAAAAATCCCCAAAATACAACCATTACAAACCCTAAAATGGTCAAGCCAAGAAATAGCAGGGGAGAGCTCCCAATAATGGAGATGGAGCTTCTCTTGGAGTAAAAGAACATCAATCTAAAATATTAGGAGGAGGGCTTACTTGGAAGTGCTTAAAAAAGACAAAGCTTGCTTAAAGAGAATCTTGGAATGGGTGGTCTCCTCCAAAAATGGTATCAATGGGAAGCCTTTAAGAAGGGGAAGAAGATGGTGATCTCTATTTTTCCATTAGCAAGAGTTGGGAGTGAGTTGGAGGAGAAGAAGGAAGAAGATGGAAAGGGAAACCCTAGAGTGCTGGAACTCCCTCTCTTCTCCAATGAAATTTGCAAGAAATGGGAAAGTGAAACGGGATCTTTCTTTTATAGAAAACAAGGGTGGGTCCTACAACTTAACCAGCTAGATGGGCTTAAAACATGGGTTTACGGGCATCGAATGAGTTCGACGAATGAAGAAATGTTCATCGAAATTTCTAGTTTCCAAAAGGTATATATTTTGTGGGTTTTGGAGACATTGAAAATTGTGTCTAGATTTTGTGTAAAAAAACTATTTTGCCCCTAACATTAGGGAAGTGGGGTTTCGAGGTCTCGAACGGGACCAGAGCAAACACGAAAGTCGTAGAGGATGATGAAACCATTCAAACGGGGCTAAAATACGAATTTTCTGAAATCGAATAATATCCCCACTACAAAGGAACCCTCAAAGTGTCTCACTAATGAAACAAGGTTCCCAAAATATTCCAAAGCCATGAAAAAGCTATTCTAATCCCAAACTTAACCAAAATTCACTAATTTCAATTAAACTAAAACAAGACTTAATTAGTACTAATCACAATCTCTCGGGGTGGGGTATTACATCCTCCATCCCTTAGGGCATTTGGTCCTCCAAGTGAAACACAACAACTAACCTCGGGAAGTAGACGCGGATACTTCTTCTGAACTTGATTTCGTAATTCCCACGTTACTTTTTCAGGTCAGTGATTTTCCCAAAGTACTTTCACCTAGTGAATTGTCCGTGTCCTCAACTCTTGTCCCTTTGTATCTATGATCTGAATAGGCTTCTCAACATAAGTGGCATCTTCACTGATCTCCAACGGTTCATGACGGAGTACATGTAATGGATCGGGGATGTACTTCTTCAATATAGACACATGGAATACATTGTGTACACCGGAGTACACCGGAGAGCTCAGGCAGTAAGGCTAGTCTATAAGCCACATCATCAATCTTGCTTACAATGTCATAAGGTCCAATGTACCTCCGTGATAACTTGCCCTTCTGGCCAAATCTCAAAGTTCCTCTAGTAGGCGACACCTTCAAGAAAACCTTATCTCTTTCCTTGAACTGTAAGTCTCTTCGGTGAGAGTCTACGTAGCTCTTCTATCTACTGCGGGCTACCTTCAGACGTTCTTTAATCAACTTGACCTTATCACTAGTCTTACTGACTATAGTCGGTCCATGGAAACTGCGAACACCTACTTCTTCCGAACATACTGGAGTTCTGCGCCTTCTACCATACAATATCTTAAAGGGCACCATTCCAATGATCAAGTGATAACTGTTATTGTAGGTAAGCTCGCGATGTGGTAGGGTCTCATCCCATTGAGTCTTGAAGTCTAAGACACAAGCCCAAAGCATATCCTCAAGGGTCTGAATCATCCTTTTGTTGACACCAAAAATGTCACTTCGCCTCCTCAACACCAAAAGCTACATGGAGCTGCATCCTACTACAAACAGGCAAAGCTGCTTCAAGCATTAGATCTTGTCAGAATCAAACAAAAACTGCAAGATCCTTCAAAATAGCCAAAAGAAGGGTACACATGAAGTTTCGGGCCATTTCTACACCATTGGGCCTAACTTCAATCCTCCAATGGCTGAGCAGGAGCTCCCGGCGGCGACAGTGTTGAAGACATCAAATCTTCGATCAGAGCCTATGGATGGTTACAAAATACCTCCAAAAGGCTCCACGTCAAATTTCAAGTCAAACCGACACAGTTTGACCTTCCATTAACTCTCGAACGGCGAAACCAAGCCTCTCGGCGGCGAGAACTACCGATGCCGCCACTCATCAAACAAAGCACGTGGGTAGGTTCTACATGCTTTCAAAAATTTCAGGTCATTCCGATGACATTTGACCTAACTTTGACGCTCGGAAACAAAATCAAGCCTACTGGCGGGGGAGCTCCCCGGGACCATGGCATCCAAATCAGAGCTAATGGATCGTCTCAAAATGACTCCAATAGGCTCCTTGTCAAATTTCAGGTCAATCCGACATCAGTTGATCGTAGATAAAAGCCCATGGCCGGTTGGCGATGTTTGGCCTCTGTAATTTTCTCAAATTTTGATTTTTGAGGCATGATATCCGTCGATCTTCATCAACATCATGGATTCGTGATCGAAATCACTTGATCATCATTGGATACTCCGAAATCGCCAACCGGCCGACCAAGAAAGCACACTTTCTGCCCGACCGATTGTGAAATCGACTGGACAGATGTTGCTGGCCCATTGGTATCAACCAATGTCTGAGATTGCATCGCCATCCGACATAAAAAAACATGCGGATCCATCGATGATCATCGCCAAAAAAATCCTAAAAGGCACAGAGCAGCCCGCGACTCTTCAAGCGACTTGGCGACCAATTAATGCTATTAATTGACCCGTTTATGACAACTTATTATGGTCATTAACTCATTATTTTGAATGACCCAGTCAAAAGCAAGCAAATGGGAGTTACAAGTCGAATTAATCATGGCAATTAACCATGTAACTCCTATCATTATGGAGTTTAATCATGGAATTAGTCATGAAACCCCCATCATCATGGAGATTAAATGCCCATTATTCTCCATCGGCCAATCAGAATCCAAGAAAAGGAGTTACAAAATCAAGAATTAAATACTTGTAACTCCTCCCATCATGGAGCATCAATGCCATAAATGCCCATAAACCCTCCTAAATGGCTACCAAAAGCCTATAAATAGACGGTCATTCCAAAGGGAAAGGGTCCGAAAAAATCATCCAAAGAGTTCTGAAGAATTGTCCTAAAAATCTTTGTAAAAAGAAGCTCTCTTACCCTGAAGAAACTCTGCTGCAAACACTAAGAGGTGATTGAAGTCCCTTAGGGGGCCACCCCCCTAGGTTTCCCCTCTTCTTCTATCCGACATGGCCTAGGTGTGGCTTTTCAGCCCGTCTACCTTGGTTTTTATTGGATATAGGACCTTCCCTTTGTTTTTTTTCCTCTAAAAATTCGAGGTCCAAGCCAAGCCAAGTGAACAAAAGCATTAAGTGTTCTCATCTGAAGGACGATGGCAGAGTCCATACATGACTCGCGACCGTCGATCTGAATGAGTCCTCACAATCTCCTGAGAAGTCAGATCCCTCTTTCTTCATTTTCTATTGTATTATGTATTTTTTTAAGAGAAAAAAAATCACAATTCTTGTCGTTCATTATTGATAAGATTTGTAAATTGCCTTTCATGGCAAAATCGCCTTCTACGGCACAAAACCGCCTTTCACGACAAACTAAAGAAAACCGCCTTTCACGGCAAATTAAAGAAAATCTCCTCTCATGACATTCTAAATCTGTCTCTTTTCTTAAAATATATGTGCAATGGATAGTTAGAAAAAAAATTTGATTTCCTTTCCACTTGTGAAGGTGAATCTCCGGATCACCATTTCAAATTCCAAGTAGAATAGAAAATCTGGCATACCCGTACAAAAAATGTTGATGCTTGGTTTTTCTTTTTTTCCACCCCGCCGCACCCCTGCAGACCAGGGGCGGAGGTAGGAGAGAGAGGAAGACGGGTCCATCAAGTTGGCAGACCCGTTGAGACTCGTTCATTTGAGAACACAATGCTTAGGCTCCTTGGCTTCTTTCTAGTTGGTGGCCTATGTTGGATCTTGTATCTTAAAAAAAAAACATAAGATGGGATTCTTTGGAAATTTCTGTCTCTGATTTTGTTTCCATTCTTTCTTTTCTCAAAAAAAATAAATAAAGAATAAAATTAAAAATTTTTTTTCGTTGGGTTTAGTTTTGAGAAGTTCTGGTTTCTTCCCTTTCGGATTTAGTGCCTGTGGAAATCGCTGAGCCTTTGTTCGGATTGGAATACCATTTGTTCTCTTTTGTGAATCCAGTCTTAACTTAAAATATTTTTTTTAGATTTCTCTCTTTTGGATTCAAATTGGAGAAACTTTGGTTCTTTCCTTTTCGTACAATGGCTGGCGGAAATGGCTGAGCCAACGTTCGGATTGGGAGGGGCCATTTCCCTCTCATTGATGGGTCCAATGGTGATCTTTCAAAAAAAAAAAAAAAAAGTTTTCAAATTTCTCTTTTGGAATCAAATTAGAGAAACTTTGGTTCTTTCCTTTTTGTATAATGGCTTGCGAAAATCGCTGAGCCAACGTTTGGATTGAGAAGGGCCACTTTCCTCTCTTTGATGGGTCCATTAGTGATCTTCCAAAAAAAAGAAAAAAACATTAAGGTTGCACCAATTGTGCTCTTTGGCCAAAGTGAATTTAAGAAAAGCCTTGTCAAGAGTATGGAGGCAGCTAGACTGTTCAAAGCGGTCCTTCAAACGGGTTCATTAAGTAATTCTACCCTTACCTGGGGGTCGATCTATCCACTAAGGTTTCATAAGACCGAATTGGAAGACCTATGTGCACTCTTAAAAAAAATCTCTCTTAAAAAAAAAAAAAAAAATTCTGTCACTATTGTGTTCAGATTTGAGAAATTTTGGTTCCTTCCTTTTTGGGTCTAGTGCTCGCAGAAATGTTTGAGCCTGTATTCGGATTGGAATACCATTAGCTCTCTTTTATGAATTCAATCTTGAATTTTCAAATAAAAAAAAAACTTTCGTCATTATTGGATTAAAATATGAGAAATCCTGATTCCTTCCTTTTCAGCTTTAGCTCTTGCGGAAATCGCTGAGCCTGTATTTGGATTGGAATACCATTTGCTCTCTTTTGCGAATTCGATCTTGACCTTTCAAAAAAAATCCCATCTCGTGTCCTTTTCAAGGATGCGATTTACAACATTTGTGCCCAGCGGTGCTAGTAGGCCCTTTCGGGTCTACTGTATTCGCGACCGACACATTTGTATCTCCAACCTCATATCATTTTACCTCAAGTGAGCTTCGCTTCTTCGTAACTTGAATTAAGGTTTACAATTGCTTCTAGCAGTCACCGGACGCTCATTTCGAGCCGACCATACTTGCGTTCAGAACAATTGTACCTTCTATGGCTTTTTGCCTTCTTCATCACGCTCATAATGGGCCATGCCCCCTAAGCGATTTGAAAAGACAAAACCATAGTGTTTTCCATTTATGATCACCATATTCTTGTGATTACTAATGGATGTGATCTTATTTCAGAAGTTTTCCAAAAACTAACAATGGCAGCTTCATTGACCATCACCTTTGACAAGAACAAGTACCAGCTCTTGCTTCAAGAGAAGCAAAGCAAGCGTACTTACAAGCGCCCTGCTAGCTGCCGAAGCGTCACCTCCCTCGGCAACTCTCAAAACACCAGGTCGACCTCCACTTCCCGGACCATTGTCTTTGGGTCATTGGGACCATTCCCACTACCCGTAGAAGAGACGGCGCCTACTAAGAAGCAGAAGACTGCCCTTGAGCGTGTCGTTGCCCCGACACCAAAGGCGGTCACAAGGAAACCTAAGGCTCGTGGCAATCCCGCGAAGCCTCAACCTGCAAAAAACCAGGTCTGCCCCAAGACTAGGTCCCCACGATCTTCACCAAAACAAAGAAGGTCTGGACATTTGCAAAGTCAACATACCTAGCTCCTCTCAAGGAGAACCGGTTCTATCCTCTCGCTTACATCAAAGGGGAGAAACCTACCCTCCACCGAACTACAAAACCAACCCAGCACGAGCCGACTTGTTCATACAAGCCCAAAATCAAGTCGTGCACCACAAGGCCTCGACAAGAACCTGCCAGGGCCTGCTCTCCTGCAACTCGACCCTTCATCTCAACAGGGGCCGAGCTTGCAAAATTTAAAGCTTCACTGCGACAGGCTAAGGACCGTGTCCAGATCCTGTCCATGCCAGTCTTCAAGGAAGACAAGCTCGATTGCTGTGCATGAGGGACCACATCCTTCATTGCCAGAGCAAAGCCTGAGCTAACTAAAGCTCATATTGCTCGTCGTATACGTCTTCGCACGGCATATCGACAAAAAAGACTAGAGAAGCAAAGAACCCAGCATTTTAAGCTTCAGGTCTCTAAAAAATGGGTCGAAAAGGAAAGACCCGACCAAGTTGCTGTCGTCCACATGGTTGGCAAAACCAAAAGATGCCAGAAGTCAGCAACGAAAAAACATGTCAGACGACTGGTGACTCGTAGCGTCTCCCTGACACGAAGATATCAGGAAGACTCCCATTCTTTCAAGCCAAGGACATCGAAGTGATCAATCATCGGGCTCTTCATCTAGAAGATTGAGCTCCAGCTTAGTCACTAAGACAATATCCTCTTTCGACTCACGAAGAGTGAATGTCTTAGTTACAAACTCTGAGCAACCTCAACCACATGACTACATAGCTCTACGCATTCAGCAACTAGAGCAAGGACAACAGAGAATAGAGGTTCTGATGGAAAACCTCCTTCTCATTCTCCAACGTCCACCAAATGATGAAGTTCCTCCACACGATGAGGCAAACGGTGGAGAAGATGAGTCACGTGCCCTTACTAAAAAGGACCTTGAAAATATCCTCTCCAAAGCAAAAGAAGATGATACACTGAAGGAGCATGGAATCAAGCAACCATATTCCTTATGGATGGACTCGGTTCTGTTCCCTGCAAAATTCAAGCAACCTACTCTCCAAACATATACTGGGAAAGGTTTAGCTAGACAGCATGTCATCCACTTCAAGATCTTGACAGGAGCTATTGTGGATCAAGATGCTCTCAAGATCCGTCTCTTTGCAAGTACCCTAAAAGGTACAGCCTTTGATTGGTACTCCACTTTGCCAGAGGATTTCATTCAAAACTGGACCATGCTAAAGACACGCTTCCTGACCCACTTCAAAGGTGAGGGTCATCCTGTTACTATGGCTCAGCTCTGTAGCCTGAAATAGGGTGAGAATGAGTCGACATACGACTTCATTCACAAGTGGAAAGCAATGGCGTACAAATGCTCAGATGTGCTACCATAAGCGTTGCTGGTCGACATCTGCCGAAACAACATGAGAGCAAGGGTTCGCTCCATGATTATTGGCAACAAATCAAAGAATCTGGGAGAACTCCTAGAAGCGTCTATGGAGGCTAAAATGGTGATCAAAGGCCTCAACAATCAGAAGTCATCAAAGAAGGAGCCAACCGCCATTCCGACTTCCAAGCCAAAGAAAAAGGAGGTTCTTAATGTGCAAACTAAGTTAGCTCCTCAACCACCAAAGAAAGCTGAAAATAAAACATCAGGTAAAAGGCCTGAACTCTCTAATGCCTTCAAAGAACGAGTAGAAAAGAAATACCCGTTCGATTAAGATGTTGAAGAAATATTTGGGGCCCTCTTAGCAAATGGAAAAATTACCTTGCCTGACCCCAAAAGACCGGGAGATGTTGGCAAAACCAACGACCCCCGATATTGTCCATACCACCAAATGGTCTCGTATCCTCTCAACCAATGTTTTGTTGTGAGAGAGAAGATCAACGAGATGTGGAAAAACAGAGTCATCACCTTTGATAAAAACTACGGGCCTTCCTCCGTTAACATGGTGTCATATGGACAAACATCCAAATCACCAAAAGAGAAGATCACTACTTCCTTCAAGGTGATAAAAATGACCCAAACGTCCCAAGAGCTGGTGCCTTACCCAACACAGGATGGACAGCCCATATGGGTACATCCCGATCTCCTAGAAGATGAAAATTGGGAGATCGTCAAAACAAAGCCAACCGCTCAACAACGAAGGCAAGCCAAGAGACAACTCCGTAAGCTCAGACAATAGGAGAAGGCTTAACCAAAGCAAGAGGTCCCTGAAAAGGCAGAAAACTCCTCTACCGCTTCACTGTAGGCAACAATGGAGTCTCTCCCCAAGACTTCAAGAGTGGTAAGAAAATTCACCCTCGGTGATTTCATGCCACCACGCCTCAAAGATGAGACTATGCAGGGGGTATCATACTCTTGCAACTCGGTAGTTGGATTCTCCATGAATGGATATGAGTCCAACGACACAGACAGTGACATTGATGAGTGGGAAGAATCCCTTGAAACCGGGGAACATCTCTCTGATGAAGAATGGATCCCAGAATCCCACCTTATGCCAGTAATCTGGTATAACCCCTTCTAGCCACAAGGATCTTGGTCTGATGATGATGAAGACGAAGAGGCTGTTTAAGGAAATGTTGCCAATCCAGCACTTGCTAATGCTCTAGTGGATCCCAATGAGGTTGAACCAGAAGGAGAAAATGAAGAAGAAGATTTAGCTCCTATGCCAAATCTTGAAGAATATGCAAGGATCTTGTAGTGTCTTGCCATAGAGCAAGAGCAGGATAGCATCAATCAGCTTCATCAAAATCCATAACCAGAAGTCCCGGAGAATCTACAAGTATCTCCTCCAGTGACTCCGGAAAATGAAGAAAGTTGTTGGATTGATGATCCTCTCACATTGGAGGATGAGTTTGATTCCTAACAGTCCATTATGGAGGCATCTTCTAGAGTAGGCACTAAAGTAAGCCGCTCTCCAAACGCCATCTGACAAGCCGAAAAAATGAAATGCGGCCTGATATGCATTCCATCTCCTCTAGCAAAAACAGCCTCACCCGGCCAATAAGTAAGGTAAACAGCGAGATCTCTCTGTAGCGCAATGTCAGAATGAATGGCGTCTGTGCTTGCGAAGAGTTCCTTAAAATTTTCTCGCATGGCGAAGATCTTCTTTGAATCCGGGTTCTTAGCCCTGGCTTCCTGGGTCATACTCTCAGAAGACTTCCCGCTATCAAAGAAGTTGGAAGACAAAGAGCTACCACTCTTCCAACTGCTACACCGGACTTTCGAGCCCTCCTTCTCCTTCAAAAAGTCGTAGAAGGCGACAAGCTGAAAGTACAAAAGCCTGAACTCCTCAGACTACTCCTTAAGGATGCCGTCGATAGGCATGAACTCCTCATAAAGTTTGCCGAGGATAGGCAGCCCGGTGATGGCGCTCAGTTCCTTCAAAGAAAAACTAATCTCACCGTTCGCGACAACGAAGGTGTTGGTTTATGGAAGCAAAGACTCCAGCATGGCCATGAAGGCCTCATCGGAGAAAACCACGGTTTGCCGAAAAGCGCGAACTGCATCAAAGATCTCGGCCTCCTTCAGAATGGCACTGCCGACCTGCAGGATGTGATCAGTCCATGACTCCCAGCTCAAGTCGGCAATGAAACGGCCGCGAAGTCGAAAAGGCTTCACCCAATTACTGCCATCGCCTTTGAAAATGCCAAGGCCTACTGGTCTCAAATCGACCGAAGGATGGTCTGAACCTTGGTAGCTACTGGCTGGCATTAAAATGTCCATACGAGCAGGCGACTTCTCTTCAAAACCAGAAGGGCCGCCAACAAAAACTCCGGTCTTGATCACATTTGTCCTCTTCACCTAGCTTGGGGGATCTTCCCTCTTTGAGAACGTGGGAGAAAGGCTCATGATCGAGATAGTCCGATCGAAGGTCGACCGGGTAGAAACAGTTCTCTCCTCACCATCAACTGTGTAAGAAAACTAGAAAAATCTCCTTTGGTATGTTGAATCGTCAGGGACTGCATCACCAAGGAAGAAGGTAGGCGTGGGCATAATGCTTTGATCGTCCACGACCCAAGGACGATTGCTTACCATAATCCTATAAAACTCCTCATCCTTGAGAGCGATCAGTTGCTGTCTC
This sequence comes from Persea americana, assembly GCA_029852735.1. Lineage (NCBI taxonomy): Eukaryota > Viridiplantae > Streptophyta > Magnoliopsida > Laurales > Lauraceae > Persea > Persea americana. Next base: position 60,213,062 of record CM056810.1, read on the forward strand.
GCCTCATCTCGGTTGAGAGAATCACACTCTTCCAAGTTCCTTTCAACATACTGGACCCTCTCCCAGGCTTGTTTTACGGCCACATTAGAAGATCTGGTACAACGGCGAGGCACATCAGTGACAGGCTCCTTACCCTTGTTCGTTCTAGAGGAACTACCTGCAAAGGATGAAAAGAAGAAACCAATCATCAAAATGACATAATTTTGCTAAAAATTCTAGCGAAATTTTGGCATGGTTTCGGGGCAATTCCGAAGAAAAGAGAAACACCCCGAAAAAAATAGGGAGCTTGAAGATGGGCTCAACATTGCTGCAAGCTCATAATAAATGGAAAATTCTCGAAGAAAGCTTGAATTCAAACATTGCTGCGAGATCAAAAGCCAAAACTTTTCAAATATCTGTAAGATTGGAAAATGGCTCAACATTGCTGCGAGCTCCAGACTCCCAAGCTTGCAAAAGCTCCTCAAAAATCCCCGCAAGACCAAGAACGGGCTCAACATTGCTGCGAGTTCCAAATCCCAAGACTTGCAAAAGATTTCCAGGTGTGCACTATCATACTTCCAATTCCATTTTCTAAAAAATGCATAGAAGGAAAGTTGTCATGCATGCATGTCTCGAAATCCGAGAAAGAAAGAAAGAAAAAGAGAAAAAGAGAATCGCTTTAAAAAAAAAAAAGAAAGTGAAAAGAAAAAAAATCTACTCACAAGCCACGTGGCCATACAGATGGGATCGAACACCAAAAAAAAATGAGAAAAACAAAAGAAAAAAAAAACACCCGGTAAAAAAAGGGGGGGAAATCGTGAGAAAAAAAAAAATAAGAGAGAAGAAAAAAAAAGAAGAAAAGAAAAAAAATGTGTGAAAAAAAAAGAGAAATAGAAAAGAAAGCACGTGAAAAAAAAAGAAAGAAAAAGAAAAGAAAAGGAAGAAAGAAATCTTTTTTCTATTTCTACACGGGGTTTCTTAAGAAAAGAAACTTACCTGAAGCCATTGATGGAGAAGAAGAAGAAAGAGCTTGAAAATCCTTGAAGCAGAAGAAAAGTTCTTGATCTTGGAGCACTCTTGAAGATTTTTGCAAAAAGAGAGCAATAGCAACAAGAGATCCAACCTCCTTGCTTTTATAAGAGACAACAAGCCAAAAGAGGAAACAAGGAGAAAAGAAAGAAGGTAAGTGCTACAAATTAGCAAACTTCCTAAAAGAAAGGGATCATGGGATATTCTTTCCCAAGGAGGATATCTTTTGAGAAATTCTCTCCAAAAAGAGAGGGAATGGGAGAAACTTTCTCCCAAAGAAAGATATTTTGAGAAAATTTCTCCAAAAATCAAGGAAACTTGAGAGATTCTCTCCAAGTAAGAATATTTTTAGATATCTCTACCAAAAAGAGATATCTTTAGATATTCTTTACAAAAATGACACCACATGAGATCTAAGCCATCTTTAAAGCTTAAGGTCCCATGGGCTAGCCCACATCAGCCAGGTTTGACCACCTAGGCACTAAAAGTGGCTTTTAGTCAAAATCCTTCTTGCCAAGAGTATACAAAAATGGTTCCATGCCTCTTTTGAGTTGATTGGGCCATACAAAAAATCCAAGCCTCATGAGTTTCCAAAAATCCAAATCATCCCACCTAATGAACCAAATTGAGCCAAAACCTTGAAATTGACATTCCACAAAAACCCAAACGACTCCAATGGACCCAAAATTGTCTCAAAGAGTGGCCGAAAACCAAAACCATGGTCCCCTAACTTACCACATACAGGTCGTTGGGTCACAAGACAAAAACCAAAAACCAAAACCCGACCCCCTAACTTGCCTCATACAACTTGTTAGGTCGCAAGGTCAAAAACCAAAAAACCCTTCTTGACCGCCTAATGCGCCATATAAAGCCTTTAGGTCACAAGGTCAAAAAGAAAAATGCAAAACCCAAAAACCCAATCCAAGTGTCATTTTCAAAATTTTTCCATGAGATGGTTTGTGATCTCTCTCACTGCCATAAAATCCCCTTGGAAACTCAAAAGGCTACTCTATCAAAAGAAAAATGCTCAGAGATTCTTAGTCAAGTCAGAAGCTCTCTTTCCAAGTTTTCTTTGAGGCACATCGACTGCAAAAGCTATGCAATTCGTCGCTGTACCTCGAGGGGGGATTTGTTGACACAAAAAATGTCACTTTGCCTCCTCAACACCAAAAGCTACATGGAGTCGCATCCTACTACAAATAGGCAAACCCGCTTTAAGCATCAGATCTTGTCAAAGTCAAACAAAAACTGCAAGATCCTTCAAAATAGCCAAAAGAAAGGTACACATGAAGTTTCGGGCCATTTCTACACAATTGGGCCTAACTTCAATCCTCAACGGCTGAGCAGGAGCTCCCGGCGGCGACAGTGTCGAAGACATCAAATCCTCAATCAAAGCCTATGGATGGTCTCAAAATACCTCCAAAAGACTCCATGTCAAATTTCAAGTCAAACCAACACCGTTTGACCCTCCATCAACTCTTGAACGGCGAAACCAAGCCTCTCGGCGGCAAGAACTGTACATCAAACGTCATTCTGACGACGTTTGACCTAACTTTGACGCTCGGAAACAAAACCAAGCCTGCCGGCGGCGTTCAACATCTTCCGCGCAATGAAATCAAGTCTAGCATCGACGGGACCCCAAACAGCTTCAAAACTCAGATAAAAGCCCATGGCTGGTCCTATCTATTGCTCAGGAAGATTCACCTCAAATTTCAGGTCATTCCGACATCGTTTGACCTAGTTTCAACTCTTGGTGGAAAATTGGCTACTGTCAAACCCCGACCCAGGATTAGCGCGATTAGTGTTAACTAAGTGCGTGTTTAGTTGTAATGTGAGTTTAGTGTACGTGGGATTAGAAATTGGTCCAATTTAGTCTAGAATTAGCTTTGGGGAATTTTGAGAGCGTTTTGTGCTTTTTGGTCACTTAAGGGTGCCTTGAGTGAACGTGTAAGCTTGGAGGGAATTCCAGTTTTCTGATTTTAATCGTGATTTCGATCTCTTTTGAATGGTTTTATATTATTGATAAACTTTTGTGTTCAACTTGACTGCGTTGTAGGCCCAGAAACCCAAGTTTTGGCCCAAAGGGGTAAATCAGTCTTTTCACACCAAATCTGGACTCAAATTTCGAAATCTCAAAACTATGCCAAATTTATACTTTTTGGAAACTAGATTTTTCGGCGATCATTTTAGTCTTCTTCGTCGTTTTCATCCGGGGCCCCCAAGACAGTGTTGTAACCATTGCAAGCTTTGAGCAATGGGACCCACAAGAACCCATTTGAAATGAGTCTTCCCCTCCTTCATTGTTCATTTCGGTTCTTCCCTGTAACCCTCTTCAACTCAGCTGTAACTTCTTCTTCTTCCCCTCCCTTCTTCTCTTTGCATGCCTAAGCTAGAAAGCTTCAAATCAAAAACCAATCATACCATCTTCTTCCTCTCAACACAAGGAATCCATTGCTACCATTTTCTTGGAGATCCCAGCCGTGTTTCCACTCCATTTTCTTCTCCTCTTCTTGTTTAGCAAGCTTCAGGTAATGGAACTCTTTCTCCTCTTCAATGTAGTCTTCTGAGTTCCTTAGGAGCCCATTTTTCAAGCATGCAACACCCATTTCGAAATGGGTCATTGTCTTCTCTTTTTGGTGGATTTTTGAAGTTCTTTTCATGGATTTTCTTGTAGATTTCGTGGAGTACAATTGGTAGGATTTTCTGAGTTTGTTGGGCTTGGATTTTTGTAAAGGCAAGTGATCAACTTAGCTTCATAATGCATGCAATATTTGATTATTTTAGCTTTCATGGTTTGATTTCTTTTCCATGCTAATTTGGGCAAGGTATTGTTTCAAAGATGTGTTATAATCTGAAATCTTGTTTTAATAGAAATGCATATGCTGATGGTTTGTATTAATGGTTTTCATTCATTTGAAGTTGTTTTTATCTTGCCAAAACGTGTTATAAATGGATGCAAGAATGGAGGAAATGTTGTGAGGTGTTTGGAAGTGTGGATTGTTAGAATTTGAATGGGAATTGCCCCTTGGAGAGCATGGAGGCTCAGGGGATATGAAGGGATTTGACAAAGGAATGAAATGGTGAAAGGAGGTGTGAAATCCGAATCAAACTGAAGCCGCCGCAGATCGGCGGTTAGCAGTCGGCTAGCCGACTGTTGACCCACGGCTAACCGCCCCTGTGTCGGTCAGAATAACAGTAACTCAGTTTCTGCACAGGGCGTGGTCGGCCCGCGGGCGGTCAGTAGGCGGCTAACCGACCTGCGCAAGAAATCTGAAAAGTAGTATTTCTCCTGATCAGTCGGTCAGCAGTCGGTCAGTTGGTCGGTCAGTCGACCAGCAACCGGCGGCTAGCCGCCAGGTAGTCGCGTGGTGACCGAGTTCACAGAAGGAGAACTTTGAAGGGCTTCGATGGGAGAGAAAAACTAGAATATGTTAAGGGGTCCTTAGCTTGATGCCGTGCAGTTGAAACATGAAATGTTGTCTAGCTTCGGGGACACCAATTCATTTTTAAATTCCAACATTTGGGTTTCAATTTCACGAGAATCAAATAAAGAGTCTTAGCATATACTTGACATAATCGTTTCGAAATCTTGAATTTTGACATGAAGAATACCGTCTCGTACCTGTTTTGATTTTATAAGCAGGTGTTTAGCTTTTGATTTGTTTCAAGAACTATATTGGGGACACTTTTCCAGCCTTGATGTCATAGCTTATGCTATTCTTGTTTAGTCTCGTCTTGCAATGTTTTGATAAGTATTTTTCCCCATTTTTCGCTAAGTTTTGTGCAAGTATTGATATGTTTTATGCATACATGGATATCATAGAATACCACTGAGCTTGGACTGCCCTCTCAGTCTGATCCACTAGTTAGGGGGTCCTTAAACATAAGGGCAATCTGCAGATTAGCCGTGTATTTATACACATCTTTGTTTTGTCCGGTTCCGCGGCCGGTTTTCCGCCCACCTTTGTGGCTCGGACTTTTGTTTCGTTTCGTCTCGTTTTGTTTCGTTTCGCTTGCTCTTGTCATTACGTATGACGGAGAAAGGATGAGCTCAATGTGGATCCGTGAATCATGTTATTTTATTGAAAAGCATGTTAGTTTTGAATTACACCTTAAACCTGTTTTATTCATAACTCATGCCATGTTTTAAGTGCTAATTACTTTCATATTAACTATCTTGTATTAAGTCTAAGCTGTTCACCTGCCAGACCGTCGTGTCTGACCTTTTTGTTTTGGTGTTTAGATGCAGGCGCCGTTGCTATTGCGGAGGAGCGCCCGGAGGAGGCTTTTGAGCCACCCCCAGCCCGTGAGTGGCAACCCGACGACGTCCTCTAGACGTTGGGCGGGGTCTTGAGTACGATACACATAGATGGGATTATTTTGTTATTTTGGAACGTATGGCCTTTGTTGGCCTTTTCACACTTTTGGGGTTATGTAACTTAACACTTTTGTTATCTTGAAATTTGAACTGAATTTGGTAATGCTATGCTTACATTTTCTCCTCTGATTACTGTCTTAATGATGACTTAACTTAAGCAATTCGGAATCATAAGGGTTATGTTATTAAATTGTGATGAGATTACTTGCACGCTTCCGCAAATCATTGCTCGTGTGAGATTTTTTTACATGTTCGTTTTGGGAATCCTCACCGCGGAAACCTGTGGGTTAATCATAGTTGGATGGACATAACCGTCGTGGGGCCCGGACTTGGGGGAACCTCGGTCCGGGGTCGCGACAGCTACAAAGTCTTCGACTTTTCAAAAAATATGAAACTTTGTGCTCTAATTTGTACGCCTTCTCAACAGGTTTTCTTCAGAGGAATCAAGCCCATAAATTAAGAGAAATGTCAAGAAAAATACGGGAGGAAAAAGAAGCAAAAAAGCCCGAAAAATGGTGACCGACGAAGGGACCAAAGTCCCATGGTCGCCAGTGACCATGGGTGCATGGTCGCCAGCAACCCTGGAAATCCGGGTCACTGGATTTTCGCCGAAATGACTGTTTTTCATATTCTTTTCGCGTTTCGCGATGTTTGGCCTCTGTAATTTTCTCAAATTCTGATTTTTGAGGCATGATATCCGTCGATCTTCGTCAACATCATGGATCCGCCATCGAAATCATTTAATCATCATCGGACACTTCGAAATCGCCAACTTGCCAACCAAGAAAGCACACTTTTTGCTTGACCGATTGTGAAATCGACTGGACAGATGTTGCTGGCCCATTGGTACCAACCAATGTGTGAAATTGCATCGCCATCCGACATAAAAGAACATGCGGATCCATCGATGATCATCGCCAGAAAAACATTGCTGGCACAGCGCGGCCCGCGACTCTTCAAGCGACTTGGTGACCAATTAATGCTGTTAATTGACACGTTTATGACAACTTATTACGGTCATTAACTCATTATTTTGGACGGCCCAATCAGAAGCAAGAAAATGGGAGTTACAAGTCGAATTAATCATAGCAATTAACCATGTAACTCCTATCATTATGGAGTTTAATCATGGTAATTAGTCATCAAAGCCCCATCATCATGGAGATTAGATGCCCATTATTCTCTATCGGCCAATCAGAATCCAAGAAAAAGGATTTACAAAATCAAGAATTAAATACTTGTAATTCCTCCCATCATGGAGCATCAATGCCATAAATGCCCATAAACCCTCCTAAATGGCTACCAAAAGCCTATAAATAAGCGGTCATTCCAAAGGGAAATGGTCCGAAAAAATCATCCAAAGAGTTTTGAAGAATTGTCCCAAAAATCTCTGCAAAAAGAAGCTCCTTGCCCTAAAGAAACTCTGCTGCAAACACTACGAGGTGATTGAAGTCCCTTAGGGGGCCACCCCTCAAGGTTTCCCCTCTTCTTCTCTCCGACATGGCCTAGATGTAGCTTTCCAGCCCGTTTACCCGAGTTTTTAGTGGATATAGGACCTTCCCTTGGTCTTTGTCCTCTAAAAATCCGAGGTCCAAGCCAAGCCAAGTGAACTAAAGCATCAAGCGTTCTCATCTAAAAGATGACGGTGGGGGTCCATACATGACTTGCGACCGTCGATCTGAACGAGTCCCCACAATCTCCTGAGAAGTCAGATCCCTCTTTCGTCTTTTTTTATTGTATTCTGTATTTTTTTTAAGAGACAAAAAAAATCACAATTCTAGTCTTTCATTATTGATAAGATTTGTAAATCACCTTTCATGACAAATTCGCCTTTTACAGCACAAAATTGCCTTTCACGACAAGTTAAAGAAAATCGCCTTTCACGACCAACTAAAGAAAATCGCCTCTCACGGCATTCTAAATCTGTCTCTTTTCTTAAAATATATGTGCAATGGAAAGTTAGAAAAAAAGTTTGATTTCCTTTCTACTTGTGAAGGTGAATCTCCGGATCACTATTTCAAATTCCAAGTAGAATAGAAAATTTAGCATACCCGTACAAAAAATGTTGATGCTCGCTTTTTCTTTTCTTCCGCCCCGCCGCACCCTGGTGGACTAGGGGCGGAGGTAGGCTTGAGAGGAAGACGGGTCCATCACCTTTCTGACTTGCCATCTGTTTGTGGGTGATAAACCGTGCTGAATTGTAGTTTTGTACCCATAAACTCGTGAAGCGTCTTCCAAAATCTTGAAACGAATCTGCTGTCTCTATCGGATGTGATGGAAACTAGCTGTCCATGACGACTGACAATCTCATTGACAAACAACTCTACAAGAGGTAACATGTGCATCTTCTCTCTGGTCTTCATGAGAAGAAAATGATTTGACTTGGCGAGTCGATCCACAATGACCCATATGGCGTTATTCCCTTTTCTAGTTCTCGGTAGTCTAGAAATAAAATCAATGGTAATATGTTCTCACTTTCATTCTGGGATCTCTAATGGTTGCTACAACCCTGGAGATTTCTAATGCTCTACTTTTACCAACTAACACGTCATACATCTGGAAACGAACGCTGCAATCTCCCACTTCATGTTGTTCCACCAAAACCTGCTCTTTAAATTCTGATAGATCTTCGTGCTACCCGGATGCATGGAATACTTCATACTGTGAGCCTCGGTCATGATGTCGTTCCTCAAATCTTCAATGTTAGGCACACATAGATGATCACGATAGTATAAGACTCCATCCACAATACGGAAGTCAAGACGTTCTGCTATATGCTCTGAAATTCTAGCCAACTCTGGATCTTGCATTTGGTTGTCCTTGATCTTCTGAGTGAGGGAGGGTTCAGACACTGACATGTTAGCTAGCATTACACCCTTCCTTAGGGGCTGTAGGCCTACACCCAACTGTTCCAACTGCTCAAAAATACAAGTACCCCTCAGACTTGCCAAACCTATTGATTTCCTACTTAATGCATCGACGACTACATTCGCCTTCCCCAGGTGGTACTTGATCGGAAAATCATAGTCCTTGATATATTCTATCCATCTTCTTTGCCTCATGTTCAACTCCTTCTGAGAAAACAAGTATTGTAAGGTACGATGGTCGGAGTGGACTTCAAACTTCTCTTTATAGAGGTAATGTCTCCACATCTTTAATGCAAAAACGACCGCTGCCAATTCAAGTTTATGTGTTGCATAGTTCTTCTCATGATTTTTCAATTGCCGGGACCCATAAGCAATGACCTTTCCATCTTGCATCCACACACAACCGAGTCATACATTTGAAGCATCGGTAAAAATGGTGAAACCGCCGCTCTCGGATGGTGAGGTAAGGACTGGTGCCGTTGTCAATCTTGTTTTTAGTTCTTGGAAACTAGCCTTACACTGATATGTCCATACATATGGTGCATTCTTCTTAGTTAACTTCGTCAATAATGCTGTAATCGACGAAAATCCTTGCACAAATCTCTAGTAATAACCTACCAATCCAAGAAAAATTTTGATTTCTGATGCATTCTTGGGTCTTTTCCAATTCACAACTGCTTCAATGTTAGTTGGATCTACCGACAACCCTTTATTGGAGATGATGTACCAAAAATGCGACTTGTTCCAACCAAAATTTTCACTTATTGAGCTTCGCATACAGCTGGTTATCTCTTATCAGTTATAGTGCTATCCTTAAATGTTCTTCATGTTCTTCTTTGGACTTAGAGTACACCAAAATATCATCAATGAACATCACTGTAAACTGATCCAAGTATTGCACGAAGATTTTGTTCATTAAAGCCATGAATATTGTCGGTGCATTCGTCAGTCCTAATGGCATTACTAGGAATTTGTAGTGTCCATATCTTGTCCGGAAAGTTGTCTTTGTTACATTTGACTCTCTAACTCTCAGCTGATGATAACCGGATCTCAAGTCAATCTTCGAAAAATAGGCAACACCTTGTAATTGATCAAATAATTCATCTATCTATCATTGGCAATGGATATTTGTTTTTGATGGTCACTTGGTTCAGTTTTCGGTAATCGATGCACGTCCTCATCGAGCCATCTTTCTTTTTGACAAACAAAACTGGAGTTCCCCACGGCGAAATGCTAGGTCTCACAGAACCTTTGTCTAATAATTCTTGTAATTGTATCTTCAATTCACCCAATTCCGCCTGAGCCATTCTGTATGGTGCAATAGAAATCGGAGCGGGCCTTGGTAACAACTCAATAGTGAAGTCAATTTCTCTAACATGTGGTAATCCTTGGATCTCTTCTAGAAAAACATCTGGAAATTCATAAACAAATGGGACCTCCTCCACCCTTTGGGATCGTTATCCTCCGTGATAAACACTAAGTAACTTTCACATCCACTTCTCAAAAGTCTATCAGCCTTCAATGCCGAAATAAACCTTGCACGAGGATTCCTCCTCTCTCCCTGAAACAACAGTCCTGCTGGTGTCTCCTCTAATTTAAATGTGAGGGTCTTATGGAAACAATCGATCATGGCATGGTATCCTGCTAACCAATCCATCCTTACGATGATATCAAAATCGTACATCTCCAACAAAATGAGATTTGCTGGTAAGACCACTTCTCTTATCTTAATTGCACAACTAGGATAAAAAGTACTACACACAACTTGTTTGCCTACTGGGATAGACACAGTCAAAACAAACTCAAGTTCTCTAGCAGGCACATCAATCAACTTAGAAATTTAGGGGATAGAAATGAGTGTGTAGAGTTAAGGTCAAATAAAATCTTAACTTCAATTCCACAAACAAGCAGTGTACCTTCCACCACGTTATCTGTAGCCTTTGTATCAGCTCGATTGACTGCATAGACTTGTCCTCATTGTTGTGGCCTTTGTTGAGCTTGTTGCTGCCTTCCTTGTGGTGCATTTCTATTTTGTGGAGGAGGACGAGGATTCTGGTTTTGCCCTTGCTAACGGGTCCACTATTGTTACTGCTGGGGTCTATACTATTGTTGTGGTGCTTGTTGCTGAAGTGGCCTTGGTTGGTTCTGAAAAACTAGTGGATTCTTAGGTGGTGCTGGAAGTTGTGCTCCTTGTTGTTGTCGATTCTGTCTATTGCCTTGCTCAACAAGCCTTGGACAATCTTTGAGCTGGTGTGCCATAGAACCACATCTGAAACATGCTCCCTTTATTGTACGACATTGAGCACTCTCGTGATTCTTCCCACAATGAATGCAAACGAGTGGATTCTGGACATACTGATCTTGCCTCGGTCTCTTGTTCTGTTGGTTCCTCGGTGGGTGATTCTGCTGGTGAGCTTGTGTCTTTCCCTGAATTCGGAGGATCTTGTTGTTTAAATTCTTGAACTTGTATGCCATTCTCACAGCCTCTTCAAATGTAGCCGGTCGCACAACTCCCGTGGCATCACGCTCAATGATCGGGTTAAGTCCCTCAAGGAACTTTGCTATCTTTTTCTCCATGGTGTTAATTAGATCTAGAGCATATCTGGACAACCTTTCGAACTTGGTGAGGTATTCAAGGACGAACATATTTCATTGTACGAGTTGCTGGAACTAGATGGCCTTTTGCCTCTTGACATGCGCTGGTACATACTTGTCATCGAATTGCTTCTTGAAGTTTCCCCAAGCCTCAGCATTTGCCATGGTCCTGTATTCTGCCTTGACCATTTTCCACCAAATATCTACTAAGCCAGTAAACATAGACGCTGTAAGTTGTACTTGCTGTCTTCCCATACATTGGAATACTTCAAAAATATTCTCCGTTTGTTCAAGCCAATTATTTGCAGCTAATGGGTCCTCTTGTCCAGTAAATTCTTTGGGATGTCTCTTCCGGAACTGCTCAAACAAGTCATTAGGGTCATTCTCTTTGTTGTTGAAGATAATTTGTGTGCCCGGTGGTTGAGCTTGCACCGGTTCGGGTCTCCTTTCCAAGACTTCCAACAATTGTCTTTGCACTTGGGCCATCTCCTTAGCATGATCTTCATCCTTCTTAGCCATTTGCTCTTATAGTCTGGCTTGGTTCTCATTTGCCTGATGCTGCTGATGAAGCATTACTTGCATCATCTGCTGAAATTGATTCTGCATAGTGGGATCGGGAGTATGGTTCTCAAGTGGCCCTATATGCTCACTATTGCTTGCGGTGGGATTGTCATTTACAAGTCTCTTATGAGGTTGTCACGACCCCGGACCGGGACCCAGTCCTAATCCGGCGTCGCGGCGCGGCGGGCTAGAAAATTCCATTCCGCACGCACTGGTTGTTGTTTCCCACAGGTTTCCATGGTGAGGATTCCACGCAAATCACACACACATTCAACACATTTGCGGAAGCATGTAGCAAACACTCTATTAAATTACTTTCAATAAAGAAAGCATAAATGCATCATGGACTCATGTCAAAGGGAGAAGACATCACTAGTATGCTCATAGTTAAGTTAAAGTTTACATCACAACTCAAACAAAGTTAAGTTTTACAAGTTCCCAAAGGAAATAGGCCCACATTGGCCAATAACAAAAATCCCAAAAGAAAAATTACTGTGTTCCCAAAATGTTTAGTCTTATGTCCCAACGCGATGACTACATGACATCGTTGGGCTACCACTCCTGCCCACCAGGCTGCACGCCTATATTCTCCTCGGACTCTTCCTCAAGGGCAACGTTACCTGTATTTGAATACCAAAACGAACGGTCAGACACGACGGTCTGTCAAGCAATTGAATCAAATACAATCATGCTATAAGTCAGAATTTTACGATTTATAAAAACAAGTATAGTGAAAAGAACCAAATGAAAGGAGTAGCTCAAAACAACATTTCTTATGCAACTATATGATAAGTCACGAACGCGTTTGAAATAAAACTTGGCAACCACACAAAGCTACATTCTCTGTCACACAAGGTAATAAGAGCACTCACGATAGAAATCTCCGTCACACAAGGTGAAGGGGAGCACGAAACATGACCCAGTAGAACTGGGCATCACTCACGAGTCCCGCCGCGGAATGGGCTAAATAACACTCATGATAATCCAAACTGCGGTTGGCATGAAATGTTTAAGGACCCAAGGCGGTTGATCAAACCGACAAGGTCGTCCAAACCAAGTGGTGTTGACAATAAAACAAATACACGCTACTTTCCAAAATCATGCTTACTATATAGAAATTCGGGAACTACTCACTCTGTTTCAAGAACACACGTTGTTTCACACGAAGTCACGAATAGTAGTCCCGACACGATGTGTATAAAACACGATTCATGCACACAAAATCACAAACAAGATTTAAAAGTCGTAAATCCATTTCACATCACTCAATCAATTCCTTGGAAACATAACCGTTGAGTTCGTATACACTTTGAGATCCCATGTCGTTCATTCGTTTAGATGGTTCCCAATATTTATCGACATTCGAGGTACCAATGTGTATACATCAACTAGGAAGAGTCCAAAAGGAATTGGAATTGAAAAACTCGTCATTCTCTTCCCTTCAGAAAACTGGGTATAGTCGGTTACCTGTCGGTTGGCCGTCGATTAGCCGACACTAAACATGTCGGTTAGCCGAGTGTTGACCGAGAGTTAACCTTCCCATCAGATCAGGAAAACAACATTCTGGATTCGAAACCGAGGATATTTGGTCACCTGTCGGTCGACCGAGACCCCCAAACTCTGTCAAATGCAGCATTCTGGAAACGGAACCGAGATGGCTCGGTCACCTATCGGTTGGCCTATTGGCTAGTCGACACCTGACCGACGACTGACCGACCCACTTCGGAACAACATTTCTGAAGCTGTTTCCATTCCTTTCTTTTTTCCATCACTTCTCCTTATAGCCCCTCATTTCTTGCAATAAAATGAGCCTACTGCTCCTCCCATTTCACCTAACAACCATTCACTCCAACCATCAAAATCCAGAAATCAAACCTCATCAAATTTCTAAGAATACAACTTAGTAATTGAAAGACACATTTCCAAAGGAGTGAAACAGGTTGAAACCAGAATTTCCACTGCATAAATCAGGATATATGAACATGTAAAACATGTATTTAATAAATCTATATCAATGCAAAATGAAATGGGACAAATCAAGAAGATTTCAAGTCAGAAAATCAACAAAATTCCAAAACCATTGCATGCACAATCCATCTCATCCAATTCCTTGCCTTGGGTAGGAAAAACACTCAAAAGAAGATCTCCTAACACCTCTCTCTCAGCTGCACTCCAATCTACAAGAAAAGCCTCCAAAGAAAACCACTCAACTCCACCAAATTCGAAATCAAAGAATCCTCATATAAAACCTTTTGCATGCAAGAGAGAAAGCTTCCTATGGGTTCAAGAAAACCATGGTAGAAAGATGGAAACCATTACATGCCTCTAGAAGCTCTAAAAATGAAGAAAAGCTTGGAGAGAAGATGGTTGCAAATGGGATTCCTTCAAAAATGATATCAAGAGATAGCCAAGAGGAAGGAGAAGGAATTTGTGTGCTCAAAGCTCCACTCTCCACCAAGGAAGAGGGACATGCAAGAGGAAAGAGAGAGTGGCTGGAAGAGAGAAGAGAAGAACTGGTTTTTCTCAAGCTTCAGCTGATGGTTGGACGAGTGAAGAAGTAGAAGAGCAAGGAACTCACTTGGGTTATTCTTAAGTTGGGTGGGGGTATGGGCCCAACCAAGCCATGGCATTACAAGGGTTTAAAAATCCTTCTTGTGGGTCTCGGATGAGATCAACGAAGAAGAACAAAATGATCATCGAAGTGTCTAGTTTCCAAAAAGTATAATTTTAGCACATTTTTGGGATTTCGAATTCATGCACAGATTTCGAGGTGAAAAGATCATTTTTCCTTTTTTGCTGAAAAACATGATTTTGGGTTCAAATACACATGGGGAAAATTTTCCAAAGTTATTAAAAATAAAAACACAACCCAAGAGATCCAAAATCTATTACCCGAATTCCCACATGAGCACATGATGCACAGGCCAACTCGGGCCCGGCCAAGCCTAACTCAACGTCCTCGAAATTTCCCAAAGCTATTCAAAATGCTAATCGAGCTAGATATCTAAGTTAATCGTCCTCTAATCCCACTTACTAACTAAACACAACTAAAACCAAGATTAACTATATTATGCCCGGGGTCGGGGTCTGACAGAGGTGGCATATCACTGCAAAACAGGTTGTTAGCACATAATAATCAAGTATAGGGTCACACATTGCTCACACGATTCTAGCTAGCGAAAAGTCTAATGAATCCTCGCCATGTCCTTAGGATTTCTAGTACATTTTAATCGCCAGAACCATGTGTTGCTTTGATACCAGCCTATCGCGACCTTGGACCGAGATCGCGAGCTTAGTTGGAGAGTGTATAGTAATGATTACCACATTAATCAAAAGATACATACACTCTTTTAATTTCCCACAGAGTTCCGCGGTGAGGATCTCACACATCACACTAGTCCTTCACTTTCAATAGATTTCGGAAGCATGTAGCAAATCAAACCGGTAATCCATTCTATATTACCAAACTGATTAAACTCATATAAATAACATGACGTCAGAGTGAGCAATGATCCACATGGCATTCCCGAATATAAAGTTGAATGTTTATATAAAAGATCAGTCAATTACTTTCCCAAAAAATAATGGCCAACAAAGGCCAGTACAACCAAAAGAATTCCCTCGAAATGTGTCAATCAATAGCCTCCAAAGTGTGTCGCATCTCAAAGCTTGACCAAATGTCTAGATGACATTGTCAGCCTGCCTTTCGACTAAACGTTGCGGCTCACCGGCCGCCTCATCTGGTTCCTCCTCAAAAGCAATGGGGTTTGGACTTGAGTACCACAAAAATGGGTTAAACACGACGGTCTGGCAGGTGGGTGAATAGATATCACAATAAGATAAGTCGAAAGAACAATTTGGAAGACATTGAAATCGATCAAAGCATTTATTTCCATAAAAATAAGATACAACATTTATCTAAAACACATGTGAAAGATAAAACATGTAGAGTATTAATGAACAAGGAACTAACAAGATGGCAACCACATAGAAGCTAAATCCTCCAACACTATCGTGATGAGAGCACATTCAGTGCGTTGGGCTTGAACACACGAAGTGACGAGAACCAACATTATATATACATATACATATAGCTAGACAAGACCACGGCCACGAAGCCAGGTAGCGGGACATGACATGATCCAAGCTGCAGCTGGCAGGAGCACGAGGGGGAGGCGCAAGT
Source organism: Persea americana (assembly GCA_029852735.1). Lineage (NCBI taxonomy): Eukaryota > Viridiplantae > Streptophyta > Magnoliopsida > Laurales > Lauraceae > Persea > Persea americana. The sequence continues at coordinate 60,228,654 of CM056810.1, forward strand.
CAGTGGATCAGACTGACAGGGACGTTCAAGCTTAGTGGTGCCGACACATAGGTTAACGGGACATATACATATATCTATATGGCGTATAACACCCGAGCAGGCTGAATAGGATGCCTGTAGGCATAATTATCACATTCATGTCTGGTCACGCGCTTACGAGGTCGACAGAGCATATCGAGCACATGAATCAGTAATTTAAAGCGAACCCAGTAATAACACTTGAAAATAGGCTAGAATCTATACATAGTCTGGGTATAACGGATCTCCACAAAATTTCGGACCATGCATTGAGGCTTCCTGACTTAATATAAGGTGTATAAGACACTCGTATGTCGAATTTCTATTTTGGGCTTGGTACTCCTGAAGATCCAGGCATCCCGAATGTTCTATACACTTTGCTAGGTCCAAGGGTCCTTAATATATCTCTATGATGGGGTTTCTTTCACAATCGGGCTCCACATTGTCTTTCCTACCTCAAAAAAAAGGATAGGGTCCTAACAATCCCTTCTCTTTACAAGAATCCACCTTTCCGGGCCCCAGGAATGACCCAGGACCGAGGGGATGTGCACTCGAGTGGGTAAAAGCGCGCAGCCTCTCTGCCTAATCAACCCCAAGACAGAATTGCCACATGCTTGAGCAGCCAATTGCCCGCTCGAGCGGATAGAGGTTTTGTCCCAATGCAGAGGCAATGCACTCGAGCAAGTAAACAGGCGCTCAAGCGCATGGTGATTCTGTCTCGGGGTTGATTAGGCAGAGAGGCTGCGCGATCGAGCGGCAAACGCGAGTGGGTTTCTGGGCCTTAAACGCAGACGGGCCGAAAATGAAAGTTAAAAAATAAAATAAAATCATTCAAAAGAGATCAAAATCACGATTAAAATCGAAAAATTAGAATTTCCTCCCAAGCTTACACGTACACTCAGGGCCTCCCTGAGCGTGTCTGAATAACACAAAGCGCTCTCAAAATTTTCCGAAGCTAGTTCCAAGACTAAATCGAACCAAATTCTAACCCAACGAACACTAAACCTACATTATAACTAAACACGTACTTAATTGGTACTAATCACGCTAATCATGGGTCGGGATTTGACAACCAGGACATTCACCCTTCGAGAGTCGAATGATGATACCGTTTTAGTGACGGTGGAGCTCATTCTTTTGGATGAAGAGCCCGTGGAATGGTCACTCTGGTGTCCTTGACTTGAAGGAGTGGGAGAGCCTCTTGATGTCTTCGTGTCTAGGAGACACTACAAGTCACCGGCCGCCTGACATGAACTTTGGTTGCTGACTTGTGGAGTCTTTTGTTTTTGCGAACCATATGGATAGCAGTAACTTGGTCAAGTCTTTCTGTTTAGACCCATTTTTGAGAGACTTGAAGGGTAGAATGTTGGATTCTTTGCTTCTCTAGTCTCTTTTGTCGATATGTCACGTGGCGACGTATGCGACGAGCAATTTGAGCTTCAGTTAGCTCTGGTTGTGCTCTAGCAATAAAGGACATAGTCCCTTGTGCACAACAGCGGAGCCTGTCTTCCTTGAAGCTTGGCATGGACCTGATCTGGACGTGATCCTTTGCCTGTCATAGCGAGGCTTTGAATTTTGCAAGTTTGGCTCCTATTGAGATGAAGGGTCTAGCTGCAGGAGAGCAGGTCTTGGCAGGTTCTTATAAAGGCCTAGTGATGCATGATCTGAGTTTGGGCTTGTAGGAGCAAGCCGGCTCATGCTGAGTTGATTTTGTTGTTTGTCGGAGGGTAGCTTTCTCCTCTTTCATGTAAGAGAGAGGAGGGTAGAACCAGTTCTCCTTGAGAGGGGCAAGGTATGCTGGCTTTGTAGATGTTCGGGACCTCCATTGTTTTGGTGAAGGTCTCAAGGACGAAGTCTTGGGACAGACCTGGTCTCTTGTAGGTTAAGGCTTTGTGGGGTTGCCACGGGCTTCAAGTTTCTTGATGATTGCCCTTGGTATCATGGTAGTGACATGTTCAGGGGCGATTTTCTGCTTCTTGGCAGGTGCAGTTTCTTCTATGGGAAGTGGGAATGGTCCCAGCGATCCATAGACAATAGTCCGGGGAGTGGAGGTTGACCCGGTGTTTTGTGAGTTGACGAGGGAGATGACGCTTCGGCAGCTGGCAGGGCACTTCTGAGTGCGCTTGTTTTGCTACTCTTGAAGCATAAGCTGGTGCTTGTTCTCATCAAAAGTGATGGTCAATAAAGCTGCCATTGTTAGTTTGAAAAACTTCTGAAACAAGACTACATCCATTAGTAGTCACAAGAATATGATCATAAATGGAAACTACTATGATTTTATCTTTTCAAATCGCTCAGGGGGCATGGCCCAGCCTAAACTTAAGGCAAAAAGCCATAAAGGATACAATTGTTCTAAACGCAAGCATGGTAGGCTCAGAGTGAGTGTTCCAGTGATTGTTAGAAGCAATTGTAAACCTTAATTCATATTACAGAGAAGCGAGGCTCACTTGAGGTAAGATGATATAAGGTTGGAGTTACAAATGTGTCGGTTGTGAATACAGTAGACCCGAAAGGGTGTACTAGCACCGCTAGGCACAAATGTTGTAAATCGCATCCTTGGAATGGACATGAGATGGGATTTTTGAAAGGTCAAGATTGAATTCGTAAAGGAAAGAAAATGGTATTCCAATCCGAACACATGCTCAAACATTTCCGCTAGCATTGAGTCTGAGAGGGAAGGAACCAGAATTTCTTGAATGTGAACCCAAAACTGACGGAAGTTTTTTTTTTTTTTTTTTGAAAGGGTCAAAATCAAGTCCATCGAAGAGAGGAAACGGTATTCCAATCCGAATATAGGCTCAAACATTTCTGCGAGCACTGAATCCTAAAAGGAAGGAACCAAGATTTCTCAAATTTGAACTAAAAAATGACAGAAGTTTTTTTTTAAGAGATTTTTTTTGAAGATTTTTTTTGCAAAGTACACATAGGTCTCCAATTTGGTCTTATGAAACTTTAGTAGACAGATCAGCCCCCAGGTAAGGGTAGGATTACTTAATGAACCCGTTTGAAGGACCCTTGCCTCGAACAGTCTAGCTGCCTCTACACTCTGGACAAGGCTTTTACTTAGATCCACTTTCGTCAAAGAACGCAATTGGTGAAACCTTAGTGGTTTTTTTTTTCTTTTTGAATCCCTTTTTTTTGGAAGGATCACTAATGGACCCATCAAAGAGAGGAAATGGTCCCTCCCAATCCGAACGCCAACTCAACGATTTCCGCGAGTTATTGTCCAAAAAGGAAAGAACCAAAGTTTCTCCAATTTGAATCCAAAAGAGAGAAATTTGAAATTTCTGTTTTTTTTTTTTGTTTTTTTTTTTTTTGAAAGATCATTAATGGACCCATCAAAGAGTGAAAATGGCCCCTCCCCATCCAAACGTCAGCTCAGGAATTTCCGCGAGCTATTGTCCAAAAAGGAAAAAACCAAAGTTTATACAATTTGAATCCAAAAGAGAGAAATCAGATTTTTTTTTTTTTTTTTTTTTTGAAAAGAGAAAGACTGGAAATAAATTTTAAAGAAAGAAGTTTCCAAGAATCCCATCTCATGGTTTTTTTAGATGCGAGATTCAACATAGGTCTCAAATTAGAAAGGAGCCAAAGAATCTAAACATCAAGTTCTCAAATGAACGTGTCCCACTGTGTGTGCCAACTTAATGGACCTGGCTCTTGCCTTCCTCTGCCCCGAGTTTGCAGGGGTCCCGGCGGAAGAAAAGCAGGCATCAATTTTTTTTTTTGTACGGGTATGCCAGATTTTCTATTGTACTTGGAATTTAGAAATGGTGATCCCGATATCCACCTTCACAAGTAGAAAATAAATCAATCTTTTTTCTAACTTTCCATTTTACACATACTTTTAGAAAAGAGACAGATTTTGAATGCCATGAGAGGCGATTTTCTTTTGTTTACTGTGAAAGGCGGTTTGGTGCTATAGGAGGCGATTTTGCCGTGAAAGGCGATTTACAAATATCATCAATAATGAAAGACAAGAATTGTGATTTTTTTGTCTCTTTAAAAAATATAAAATACAATAGAAAAGTAAGAAAGGGAATCTAACTTCTCTGGAGATTATGGAGACTCGTTCAGATCGACGGTCGCGAGTCATGTATGAACTCTGCCATCGTCCTTCAGATGAGAACACATGATGCTTTGATTCACTTGGCTTGGCTTCGGCCTCAGATTTTTAGAGGATAAAAACCGAGGGAAAGTCCTATATCCAATAAAAAATCGAGTAGAAGGGCTGAAGAGCCACATCTAGGCCATGTTAGATAGAAGGAGAGGGGACCTTGGGGGGTTGGCCCCCGAAGGGACTTTGATCACCTTGTGGTGCTTCTTGCAGCAGAATTTCTTCATTGTAGCCGAGCTTCTTCGTGCAAAGATTTCTCCGGGAATTTTCGGGATTTCTTTTGGGTTTTTCTGGACAATTTTTCCGGCAATCTTTAGGACCCGTTCTTCTTGGAATGCTCTCCTATTTGTAGGCCTTTGGTAGCCATTTAGGAGGGTTTATGGGCTTTAATTGTCATAAAGCGACATAAATGGAGGAGTTACGAGTTTTAATTCATTTATTTTGTAACTCCTTTTCCTTGGTTTTTGATTGGCCGGTGAAGAGTTAAGAGTTTTTAATTGCTTTTAATCTCCATCATGGGAGGAGTTTCATGGTTTAAATGCCATGAATCATTTGACTTGTAACTCCAATTTGCTCGCTTCTAATTGGGCCATCCAAAATAATGAGTTAATGACCGCAATAAGTTGCCATAAACGGGTCAATTAATAGACTAAGTGGTCGCCAAGTCGCTCGAAGAGTCGCGGGCCGCGCCGCGTCTTTTAGAATTTTTCTGGCGATGATCATTGATGGATTTTCATGCTGATCGACATCGGATGACCATGCAATTTCAGACATTGATTGATACCAATGGGCCGGCAACATCTGTCCAGTCGATTTCTCAATTGGTCGGGTAGAAAGTGTGCTTTCTTGGTCGGCCGGTTGGAGATTTTGAAGCATCGGATGATGATTCCATGATTTCGACAGTGGATTGGTGATGTTGACGAAGATCAACGGATATTATGCTCAAAAAATCAAATTTAGGAAAAATACAGGGGTCAAACGACTTGAAACGCGAAAGGGTTGAAAAAACACCCTTTTGGTGGAAATTCGGTGATTCGGGTTTCCAGGGTCGCCGGCGACCATGCACCCATGGTCGCCAGCAACCATGGGCTACGGTCGCCGCCGGCAACCATGGGGATTTTTCCCCTTCCAGTCGTCGTTTCTCGGCTGTTTTTCAGGCTTTTCTGGTTCTTCTTTCTCCTGTATTTTTCTTGACATTTTTCCTCACTTATTGACTTGATTTTCCTAAAGAAAACCTAATGAGAAGCCATGCAAATCAGAACACGAAGTTTCCTATTTTTTGGAAAAGCCGAAGACTTTGTTGCCAATTTTCCGTCAAGAGTCGAAACTAGGTCAAATGATGTCAGAATGACCTGAAATTTGAGATGAAGCTTCCTACACAATAGATTGGAACAACCATGGGCTTTTGTTTGAGTTTTGAAGCTGTTTGGTGTCCCGTCGATGCTAGACTTGATTTCACCTTAAGGAAGATGTCGAGCTTTGATGTAGGGTCAACTGATGTCCGATTGACCTGAAATTTGACAGGGAGCCTATTGGAGTCATTTTGAGACAATCCATTTGCTCCGAATTGGATGCCATGGTCCCAGGGAGCCCCGCCTCCGGGAGGACTGATTTTGCTTCCGAGCGTCAAAGTTGGGTCAAACGTTGTCAGAATGACCTAAAATTTGACGTGTAGCCCTTTGGAAGCATGTAGAAGCTACCCATGTGCTTTGTTTGATGAGTGGTGGTCTCGGTGGTTCTCGCCATCGAGAGGCTTAATTTGTTGCTAGAAGTTGATGGAGGGTCAAACGGTGACTGTTTAACTTGAAATTTGACGTAGAGCCTTTTGGAGGTATTTTGAGACAATCCATAGGCTCTGATCGAAGATTTGATACCTTTGATAATGTCGCCGCCGGGAGCTCCTACTCAGCCACTGGAGGAGTGAAGTTAGGCCAAACGGTGTTAAAATTGCCCGAAACTTCTTGTGTACCCTTCTTTTGGCAATTTTGAAGGATCTTGCATTTTTTGTTTGAATATGACAAGATTTGATGCTTGAAGCAGTTTTGCCTGTTTGTAGTAGGATGCGGCTCCATGTAACTTTTGATGTTGAAGAGGCAAAGTGACATTTTTGGCGTCAACAAGGACGAGCTCAGCGTGGGTAATCTATTCATGATATTATAAGTATTTATGCTCGATTTGTTATTTGAAATGCATCTCAGTACCGTATTTATTTAAATTCAGTAAAAAAATGAATTTTTTTGTAAAGTTTCTTTTAGCTTTTAATGGTATTAACCTTGTGTTTAAATTGATTTCTTGCCAAACTGTCGTGTTTAATCCTTGTATTTTGGTGCTCAGGTGCAGGTGGCGCTGCCTTTGAGGAGGAGTGCCTGGAGGAGGCTATTGAGCTACCCTAGCTCGTGAGTGGCAACCTGATGACGTCATCTAGACGTTAGGAGGGATCTTGACGCGTAACCTTTGGGCTAGGGTTACCCATTTTGATTCTTTTGGGATGTATTGGCCTTTGTTGGCCTCTTATTTCGGGATGTATCTTAATCAATTTACTTTTGTTAACTTGAACTTAAATGTAATTGGGCTTATGTCCTATTTATGTCTCTCCTAAAATACAAGTCTTGATAATTTTACTTATGCAGGTTTGATCTTTATATCATATGATTTATTTGACGTGATTTACTACACACTTCCGCAACCATTGATCGTGTGAGTTCGTTCCCACGTGTTTTTGGGATCCTCACCGCGGAAACCTGTGGGATGTCATAGATAATTAAGTGTCATTTTCTCTTAGGCACCAAGAAGTTGCGGGGCCCGGGTCTCGGTTCGGGGTCGCAACAAACTATGATTGGGAATGCAATGTTTATATTTCCCCTCTGATCATATTTCTTAATGATTTCACTTTTGCATGATGACGTTTCATAATGTGAATTGTTTAGATGAGATTTGCTACATGCATCCGCAAACCATTGATAGTGTGAGTTTGATTCATGTTTGTTTTGGGAATCCTCACCGCGGAAACCTGTGGGATAATCAAATACACATCGCAAGCCCGGGTCCGAGGGTCTCGGTCTAGGGTCGTGACAGGACTGGTACCAGAGCGGGACATGTTTCAGGCATCTAAAAGAAACTAGAAACTCCTAGAGATGTCGTGAGGATTCGTGAGTTCGTTTGATCGTTAGTATGGGACCTAGAAACCAACCCCAACCCTTGCTATTATGTACTAACATTTTGTTTTACAGCATCATGCCTCCAAGGAAAGCACGAAATCAGAATGCTTCAGGAAGTAACAACAATGAAATAGATCCGGAAAATCCACTTACAGCTGTACAATTTTAAGAACTCCTCCAAGCTATGCTAGACCAACAGAGACAAGCAAATGAAAATCAAGCTAGATTGCAAAGGGAAGCTAATGAAAATCAAGCCAAGCTACCTTCGATGAAGCTGTTAAGAGAGCATATAAATTTGAGGATATCAATAACCAATTCATTCTAGACAGGAAGCAGCAAAACCAAAGGCAGCAACTGAACAAGAAACCAAGACAAGATTAGAATCCCCCAAGGTAGGGTGCATGCAACAAAGACAAGTAGCCCCTCAGAATCAGGCACCAGCTCAAAATCAAGCAAAGCCACCTCAACACCACCAGCAGCAAGGCAGATAGCAAGCTCAAAACTAGAATGCTCGTCCTCCACAGCAAAACAGAAATGCTCAAGGGAGACAGAATCAGGCACTAAATTGGCCACAGCAGTAAGGACGGGCATATCATCTCAACCGTGCAGATGCAGATGCTGTAGGGGACGTAGTGGAAGGTAAACTTCTTATTTGTAGAGCAAAAGCCCAACTTTTATTTGATCATAGAAGCACTCATTCATTCTTCTCTCCTATGTTGCCAAAATAATTGCTATACCACCTAGAGAACTTGATTATATCTTGACTGCCACTACTCCAGTAGGTAAACAAGTTATCTGTAGAACTTATTACCCTGATTGTTCAGTCATATTAGGAGAAGTCAACCTACTGGCGAATCTTATTATTTTGGACATGCATGATTTTGATATTATCTTAGGCATAGATTGGTTAGAAACATATCATGCAACCATTGATTGTTTTAGTAAAACCATTACATTTAAGTTGAAAAGAGAACAAGCAGACTTGATGATTTAGGGAAACAAAAAGAAGACTTAGGCAGCATTTATCTCATCATTGAAAGCACACAGAATGATACAGAACAGCTATGAAGCCTTTATTGTGTTTATCACAGAGGATAAACAATCCCAAGGTTGAAGGAAATCCCCGTTGTGTGCGAATTTCTGGTTGTTTTTCCAGGAGAAATCCAAGGATTGCCACCAATTAGAAAAGTTGAGTTCACAATTGAGCTCCTTCCAAGGACAGCACCAATCTTTGTCGCACCTTACAGAATGGCTCCAGCAGAGTTAGGTGAATTAAAACTTCAATTGCAAGAACTTTTGAGCAAGGGTTTCATTAGGCCAAGTGTTTCACCTTGGGAAGCACCAGTTTTATTTGTGAAAAAGAAAGATGGGAGCTTGAGAATGTGCATTGACCATAGAAGGTTGAATCATGTGACCGTCAAGAACAAATATTCGTTGCCAAGAATAGACGAATTGTTCGATCAATTGCAAGGAGCAGCGTATTTTTCCAAGATAGACTTGAGGTGTGGATACTATTAGTTGAGAGTTAGAGACTCATATGTACCAAAAACAGCTTTTCGAACAAGATATGGGCATTATGAATTCTTAGTGATGCCATTCGGGTTGATAAATGCACCAGCGGTGTTTATGGCTCTTATGAACAAAGTCTTTGCACAGTATTTGGATCACTTCACGGTGGTGTTTATCGATGATGTTCTCGTGTATTCTAAGAGTAAGGAGGAACATGAGGAACACTTAAGGACATCATTACAACTTTTGAGGGACAACCAGCTGTATGCAAAACTCAGCAAGTGTGAATTCTGGTTAGAGCCGGTTGCTTTTCTTGACCATGTTATCTCGAAAGAAGGTTTAGCAGTGGATCCATCCAAGATTGAAGCAATTGTCAATTGGAAACGGCCTAGCAGTGTGACAAGAATCAGAAGCTTTTTGGGATTAACGTGCTATTACAGGAGGTTTGTCCAAGGTTTTTCGTCCATTGCGGCACCATTGACAAAATTGACCAAGAAGAGTGTGCCTTTTGTGTGGACAGATCAGTGAGAAACAAGCTTTCAAGAACTGAAAGGAGATTGACCACAGCTCCAATTCTCACCTTACTGTCAGGAAGTGGTGGATTTGCTGTTTACACGGACACTTCGAATGTAGGATTGGGTTGTGTACTGACACAGAATGGTAAAGTAATTGCTTATGATTCTTGGTAGTTAAAAGATCATGAGAGGAATTATGCAACTCATGACTTGGAATTAGCAGTAGTCATCTTTGCTTTGAAAATGTGGAGACACTAGCTCTACAGGGAGAAATTTGAAGTCCATTCAGGCCATTGAAGTTTGCAATACTTGTTCTTGTGGAAAGAATTGAATATGAGGCAGAGACGGTGGATGGAGTATATTAAGGATTATGACTTCCCGAACAAGTATCATCCGGGCAAAGTGAACGTAGTAGTTGATGCGTTGAGTAGAAAATTAGTAATTATGGTCAGCTTGAGAAATGTTACTGTTCTCCAGCAGTTTGAAGAGTTAGGAGTGGAAGTGCAACCATTAAGGAAGGGTGTGATGTTAGCGAATATGACCATGTCGGAACCTACCTTTATCCAGAAGATCAAGGACAATTCGTTACAAGACCCAGATTTGATAAAGATTGTGGAACACATTTCAGAACGTCCAGACTTCAAGATAGCGGATTGAGTGTTGTATTTTTGTGACCGGTTATGTGTGCCTAATGTGGATGACTTGAAGAATGAGATAATGACTGAAGCCCATAGCACGAGATACTCTATCCATCCGGGTAAAACCAAGATGTGCGACAACTTGAAGAGCATATTCTGGTGGAATAACATGAAATAAGAGATTGCAGCCTTTGTATCCCGTTGCTTGACTTGTCAGTTGATTAAAGCGGAGCATTAGAAACCACCAGGGTTGTTTCAACCATTAGAAATTTTGGAGTGGAAATGGGAGCACGTCACCATGGATTTTGTCTTCGGTTTGCCAACTACTAAGAAAGGGAATAATACAATTTGGGTTATTGTAGACAGTCTCACGAAGTCTGCTCATTTCATTCCGATGAAGACAGGGAGTAAGATGCACATGGCACCACTTGCAGAATTATTCGTCAATGAGATCGTCAGTAGACATGGTCAATCCGTCTCCATTACTTTAAACCGAGATAGCATATTTTTTTCAGGGTTCTAGAAGACTCTATTTGAGTCTACGGGTACCAAGTTGCAATTCAGCACAGCGTATCTCCCACAGACTGATGGTCAGTCAGAATGAACTATCCAGACTCTATAGGACATGCTAAGTGCATGTGTGCTAGATTTCAAGGTTCATTGGGATGAAAACTTGCCACTCTGTGAGTTCGCATACAACAATAGCTACCATTCCAATATCGGTATGGCTCCTTTCCAAGTACTCTATGGCAAAAGATGCAGAACCCCAGTTTGCTGGGAAGAAGTCGGTGTTCGTAGCTTTCACGGACCGACAATAGTTGGAGAAACCAGTGATAAGATTAAGTTGATTCAAAAGCGTTTGAAGGTCGCCAAAAGCAGATAAAAGAGTTATGCGGACACTCATCGAAGAGACGTGCAGTTTAAAGAGGGTGACAAGGTGTTTTTCAAGATATCTCTAGTCAGAGGAACTTTGAGATTCGGACAAAAGGGCAAGTTAGAAAGAAGGTACATTGGTCCATACGAAATTCTGAGCAAGGTTAGAGACATTGCTTATAGACTTACATTACCACCAGAGCTCTCCGGTGTACACAACGTTTTTCACGTCTCTATGTTGAAGAAATATGTTCTGAACCCTTCACATGTATTGCAGCATGAACCACTGGAAATCCGAGAAGATACTTCAAACGTAGAAAAGCCGATCAGAATCATCAAGACCAAGGAACAAGAACTAAGAAAGCGGACTTTCCATTGGGTTAAGGTATAGTTGGGTCAAGGTATATTGGAAAAATCACAAGTCAGAAGAAGCGACATGGGAATTGAGAGAGCAAGTTCACAGAAAGAACCCCCACTTGTTACTCGAGGTAAATTTGTTTTTTTATTTGGAGGACCAAATAACCTAAAGGGTGGAGGATGTCAGACCCCGACCCAGGATTAGCACAATTAGTATTAATTGAGTGTTTAGTCATAAGAGGGCTTAGTGTTCATTAGATTAGAATATGGTTTGATTTAGTTTTTGAATTTAGCTTTGGAAATTTTGAGTGTGTTGGTTTTAGTCAGACACGCTCAGGGATGCCCTGAGTGCACGTGTGAGCAAGGAAGGATGATTTTGGATCTTCGATTTAAATTGTGATTTTTATTTATTCAGAATGGTTTTATGACTCCCTGCAACTTTTGTATTAAGTTCATCTTTGTTCGAAACCCCGAAATCCATGTTTTGGCAAAAAAGGGGTAAAATTGTCTTTGCACGCCCAAATTTGGACTCAATTTTCGAAGTCTCAAAACTATATCAAATTTATACTTTTTGGAAACTAGATTTTTCGATGATTATTTTATCCTTCTCCGTCGATTCTATCCGGGGCCCGCAAGTCGATGTTTTACCCACTTCAAGTTTCAAGCCTGGTGGGGCCCACAAACCCACTTAAACTTCTTATCTCCCTCACTCACCCACGTTTTAGAACTTACACGTTTTAGAACTTGGTGTTCATTCTTGTACTATTTTCAAGAGAGAAGACCACCTTCTTCTCCATCTTTCCCCTCTTGCATGCCATAGCAAGAAAACTTCAAATCTAGATTTGATCACACCATCTTCTTCCTCTCATCTCAAGCTCTCCATTGCTACCTTTTTCTTGGAGATTCCAGTCGGATAGCCCCTTCATCTCTTCCTTGCTTCTTATTTGACTAGTTATAGGTAAGGGCTTCCTTCCTTGTTGTTATGGAGTTTTCTTAGCTCCTAAGGATGATGCTTTTCATACATGCAACACCCAATTCGAAATGGGTCTTTTGATTTCAAAATTTGGTTGATTTTGAGGTTCTTCCATGGGAATTTTGTAGAGTTTTGGCTCAGCTCTTGGGTAGGATTCTTGAGAAGTTCTTGGATAAACAATTGGTTGAGACAAGTGAACTTTTTAGCCCTTTCTAATGCATGTTGAAAATGGATGATATTTTGATTTAAATGGTCGATTTCCCATTTCTAGTTTTTTTTTCTTGTGTTATATGAACATGCATGGGATTAATCAAATTGCATTTTATGCTTTCATTCATGTCTTGAGAATGGTTCACAAACCTTGCAACTAGTAAATTTGATTTCTATTTTTGGGTTGAAATCTACTTGATTTGAATGGGTTGATAAATGGTTATAAGTGGATTGAGAATGGAGGAGCAATGAGACGTAGGAATGTGCAAGAATTGGTTGGAATGTGTGGATGAGGACCCTTGGAGAGCATGGAGGCTCAGGGAATTGCAGGTTCATGGATGGATAAATAGAAGAGAGAGGCACTCAGAAATTTCAAGAAGAACAGTTTTTCAACTGCACTAGACGAGTCAAGCAGTAGCCCGATCCGCTCGAGCGCGCCTGGTTCTGCTTGAGCGGACCAGGCCACTGTTTGATGAACTGCATCCAGAAGTCCAATCCACTCGAGCGAACTGATACCCGCTCGAACGGACCTGTGCTGCCTGATTTTTGTTATAAAAAGAGAAAGAAAAGAAAGAATTAGATTTTTGAAGGATTGTTGATATGAATGAAAACCAGACTATGATAAGGGGTTTAACTTGACATTGTGCGATTGGAATTTGAAATGTATTCTACCTTCAGAGGCGCCAATCCGCTTTTAATTCCAACATTTGGGTTTAAATTGCACGTGTATCAAGTAAAAGGCCTTAACATATACCTGACAAACCTGTTTTGGAATCTCTTTTTGATACAACGTATTTCATTTACACATGTTAAAATTTTGCAAGCATCATCTTTGTCTAAATTGTTTCAAGAATTAGAAAGAGGGGATCACTTCTTCAGTTTTATGTTACCGTAGCTTATGCTATCCTTGCTCATCCTGCTTTATTTTGTTTTGGATAAGTGCATTCCCTTATTTTCAATAAGCTTTGTTTAAGTATCATTATGTTTTATGCATTCATGATCCCCGTTGAATACCACTGAGCTTGGACTGCCCTTCCAATCTAATCCACTAGTTAGGGGGTCCTTAAACATATGGACTATCTGCAAATTAGTCATGTATTATACACAGTTTTGCCTTGTTCCGGTTCCCCAACCTGTCTCCCCACCCACCTTGTGTGGTTCGGGCCTTTACTTTGTTTCGCTTTGTTTTAGTTTGTCTTTGCTTACTCTTGCCATCATGTATGACGGTGAAAGGATGAGCTCAATGTGGATTTACGAATCATGAAGTTTTTCTTGTAATCATGTTACTTTTGTCTTGCATATTATTTAAGTTTTCCTTTGAATTTACTAAATGGCTTTGAGCATTGTTATTTTAGATTTTAAAATGAATTATATATATATGTCTAAATTTATCACCTGCCAAATCGTAGTGTCTGATCCATTTGCTTGGTGCTCAGGTGCAGGCACAAACGCCTTTGAGGAGGAGCGCCAGGAGTGAGCAGCCCCCAGTCCGCGAGTGGAAACCCGATGACGTCATCTAGACGTCGGGTGGGGACTTGAGTCGCGATACACTTGGTTTGGGATCCATATTTTGTTTATTTTGGGATGTATTGGCCTTTGTTGGATTTTTCTATTTTGGGTTGTAAACTTTAATCTAACATACTTTGTTATCTTGAAACTTAAAACTATGATTGGGAATGCAATGTTTATATTTCCCCTCTAATTATATGTCTTAATGATTTCACTTATGCATGATGACGTTTCACAATGTGAATTGTTTAGACGAGATTTACTACACGCTTCCGCAAACCATTGATAGTGTGAGTTTGATTCATGTTTGTTTTGGGAATCTTCACTGTGGAAACCTGTGCGATAATCAAATTCACATTGCGGGCCCGGGTCTGGGAGTCTCGGTCCGGTGTCGCGACACTGACAAGGACGTCCAAGCTTAGTGGTGCCGACATATAGGTCACGTGAAAATCAAAATATATACATATCTATATTGGTGTACAACACCCAGGCAGGCAGGACATGGTGCTCATAGGCACATGTTTCAATTCGTAGCTTATCATGCTATTAACACCAAAAATGCCACTTTGCCTCTTCAACATCAAAAGCTACATGAAGTCACATCCTACAACAAACAGGAAGAGCCGCTTCAAGCATCAGATCTTGTCATAATCAAATAAAAATTGCAAGATCCTTCAAAATAGCTAAAAGAAGGGTACACAAGAAGTTTCGGGCCACTTCGACACCATTTGGCCTAACTTCAATCCTCCAACGGCTGAGCAGGAGCTCCCGGCGGTGACAGTGTTGAAGATATCGAATCTTCAATCAGAACCTATGGATGGTCTCAAAATACCTCCAAAAGGCTCTATGTCAAATTTCAAGTCAAACCAACACCGTTTGACCCTCCATCAACTCTCGAACGGCGAAATCAAGCCTCTCGACAGTGGAACTCCCCGGGACCATGGCATCCAAATCGGAGCTAATGGATCATCTCAAAATGACTCCTATAGAACGGCGAAATCAAGCCTCTCGACAGCGGAGCTCCCCGGGACCATGGCATCCAAATCGGAGCTAATGGATTGTCTCAAAATGACTCTTATAGGCTCCCTGTCAAATTTTAGGTCAATCGGACATCGGTTGATCGTACATCAAAACTCGACACCTTTTGCACAGTAAAATCAATTCTAGCATCGACGGGACCCCAAACGGCTTCAAAACTTAAATAAAAGCCCAGTGTTGGTCCTATCTATTGCTCAGGAAGCTTCACCTCAAATTTCAAGTCATTCCAACATTATTTGACCTAGTTTCGACTCTTGACGGAAAATCGGCTGCAAAGTCTTTGGCTTCTCAAAAAATAGGAAACTTTGTGTTCCGATTTGCGTGGCTTCTCGTCAGGTTTTCCTCAAGAAAATCAAGTCAATAAGTGAGGAAAGAAATCAAGAAAATTATAGGAGAAAGAAGAAACGAAAAAGAATGAAAAATAACGACCTAACGACGACCAAAAAGGGACAAAAGTCCCATGGTCGCCGGCGACCATGGGTGCATAGTCGCCGGTGACCATAGAATCCAGGTCACCAGATTTCGCCCAGAAACCCACTATTTCAGGTATTTTTCCCGTTTCGAGATGATTGGCCCTGTGATTTTTCCTAAATCTGATTTTTGGAGCATGAAATCCATCGATCTTCGTCGACATCACGAATCCATAGTCAAAATCATGAAATATTATCTGACGCTTCGGAATCACCAACAGGCCGACCAAGAAAGCATACTTTCTGCCCAATCGATCGAGAAAACGACTCAACAGATGTTGTGGGCCCATTCGTGTCAACCAATGTCTGAAATTGCATCACTATCCGATATCAAACAACATGTGGATCCATCGGCAATCATCATAAAAAGAATTCCAAAAGACACGGTGCGGCTCGCGGCTCGCGACTCTTCAAGCGACTTGGTGACCAATTAATGATGTTAATTGACCCATTTATGACAAGTTAATGCGGTCATTAACTCATTATTTTTGGACGGCCCAATCAGAAGCAAGGAAAAAGGAGTTACAAATCTAAGCAATCATGGCATTAAACCATGTAATTCCCCTCATCATGGAGATTAAAAGCGATTAAATGCTCATCATTCTCCATCGGCCAATCAAAAGCTAAGAAAAAGGAGTTACAAAATCAAGAATTAAACAATTGCAACTCCTCCCATCATGGAGCATTAGTGTAATCAATGCCCATAAACTCATCTAATGGCCACCAAAAGCCTATAAAAGGTAGTCATTCCAAGGAGAAAAGGTCCTGAAAAGATCCTCAAAAAATTGCTAGAAAATTCTCAAAGAAATCTTTGTGTAAAGAAGCGCGGCTACTCTGAAGAAACTTTGTTGCAACAAACACCACAAGGTAATTAAAGTCCCTTGGGGGGCCACCCCCCCCCCCCCCCCCCCCCCAAGGTCCCCCCACCTTCTATCCAACATGGATTGACGTGGCTCTTTAGCCCGTCTACTCAGTTTTTTATTGGATATAGGACCTTCCCTTGGTTTTTATCCTCTAAAAATTTGAGGTCCAAGCCAAGCCAAATGAATCAAAGCATCAAATGTTCTCATCCGAAGGACGATGGTGGAGTCCATATATGACTCACGACCGTCGATCTAAACGAGTCCCCACAATCTCCTGAGAAGTTAGATCCATTTTCTTACTTCTTTTATTGTATTTTGTATTTTTTTAAGAGACAAAAAAATTCATAACTCCTCTTTCTTCATTGATGAGATTTGTAAATCGTTTTTCACGGCAAAATCGCCACCTACGGCACAAAATCGCCTTTCATGGCAAACAAAAGAAAATCGCCTTTCACGGCATTAAAAATCTTTCTCTTCTCTTCTCTTAAAAATATATGTGCAATGGAAAGTTAGAAAAATGTTTGATTTCCTTTCTATTTGTGAAGGTGGATCTCCGATCACCATTTCTAAATTCCAAGTAGAATAGAAAATCTGGCATACCTGTACAAAAAAATGTTGATGCCCGCTTTTTGCCCCGCCGTACCTTGGCAGACCCGGGGCAGAGGAAGGCGGGAGGCCGGATCCGTCAAGTTGGCATACCCGGTGGGACCCGTTCGTTTGAGAACTTGATGCTTTGGATTCTTTGGCCCCTTTCTAGTTGGTGGCGTATGTTGGATCTTGCATCTAAAACAAAAACATGAGATGGGATTTTTTGGAAATTTCTTTCTTTGAGTTTATTTCTAGTCTTTCTCGTTTTAAAAAAAATAAAAATTTCAGATTTCTCATTTTTTGGATTCAACATTGAGAAACTTTGATCCTTTCCTCTTCGAACTTGATAGCTTGCAGAAATGTTTGTAGCTATTGTTCATATTGAGGGATGGGCCATCTTTTCTCTTTGATGAGTCCAATAGGGATTTAAAAAAAAATTGATTTCAAAATTTTCAGATTTTGAAAAAAAAAAGATTTCTCTCTTTTGGATTCAAATTGGAGAAACTTTGGTTCTTTCCATTTTGGACAATAGCTCGCGGAAATCGCTGAGCTGATGTTCGGATTGCGAGGGGCCATTTCCTCTCTTTGATGGATTCATTAGTGATCTTTCAAAAAAAGCGGGGGTTCAAAAAAAAAAAAAACACTAAGGTTGCAACAATTGCGTTCTTTGGCCAAAGTGGATCTATGAAAAGCCTTGTCCAGAGTGTGGAGGCAGCTAGATTGTTTGAGGCAAGGGTCCTTCAAACGGGTTCATTAAGTAATCCTACCCTTACCTAGGGGCCGATCTATCCACTAAGGTTTCATAAGACCGAATTGGAGACCTACGTGTACAAAAAAAAAAAAAATCTTCAAAAATTTTTCTTCAAAAGAAAAAAAACCTTCTGTCATTTTTGAGTTCAGATTCAAGAAATCCTGGTTCCTTCCCATTCGGATGTAGTGCTCACAAAAATGTTTGAGCCTGTATTTGGATTGGAATACCATTTACTCTCTTCGATGAACTTAATTTTGACCTTTTCAAAAATAAAACTTCCGTCAGTTTTGGTTGAGAAATTCTTGTTCCTTCTCTTTCGGATCTAGCGCTCGCAGAAATGTTTGAGCCTACATTCGGATTGGAATACCATTTGCTCTCTTCTATGAATCCAATCTTGGCCTCTCAAAAAAAAATCCCATCTCTTGTCCCTTCCAAGGATGCAATTTGCAATATTTATGCCTAGTGGTGGTAGTATGCCCTTTTGGGTCTACTGTATTCGCGACCGACACATTTGTAACTCCAATCTTATATCATTTTACATCGAGTGAGCCTCGCTTCTCGGTAATTTGAATTGAGGTTTACAATTGCTTCTAGCAGTCACTGGAACGCTCGTTCTGAGCCGACTATACTTGCGTTTAGAACAATTGTACCCTCTATGGCTTTTGCCTTCTTCATTACGCTCAGGACGGGCCAAGCCCTCTGAACGATTTGAAAAGACAAAACTATAGTATTTTCCATTTATGATCACCATATTCTTGTGATTACTAATGGATGTGGTCTTGTTTCAGGAGTTTTCCAAACTAACAATGGCAGCTTCATTAACCATCACTTTTGATGAAAACAAGTACCAAGTCATGCTTCAAGAGAAGCAAAACAAGCGCACTCACAAGCACCCTACTAGCTGCCGAAGTGTCACCTCTCTCGGCAACTCTCAAAACACCGGGTCGACCTCAACTCCCCGGACCATAGTCTTCGGGTCACTAGGACCATTTCCATTCCCTGTAGAAGAACCTGCACCTGCCAAGAAGCAGAAGACCGCCCCTGATCATGTCACTGCCATGACACCAAAGGCAATCACCAAAAATCCCAAAGCTCGTGGCAACCCCACGAAGCCTCAGCCTGCAAGAAACTAGGTTTGCCCCAAAACTTGGTCACCGAGACCTTCACCAAAACAAAGAAGGTCCCGAACATCTACAAAGCCAGCATCCCTTGCCCCTCTCAAGGAGAACCGATTCTATCCTCTCTCTTACATGAAAGAGGAGAAACCTACCCTCTGTCAAACAAAGTCAACTAGCATCAGCCGGCTTGCTCCTACAAGCACAAAATCAAATCATGCATCACCAGGACTTGACAAGAACCTGCCAGGGCCTGCTCTCCTGCACCTCAACCCTTCATCTCAACAAGGGCCGAGCTTGCAAAATTTAAAGCTTCATTGGACAAGCAAAGGACCGCGTCCAGATCCTATCCATGCCAGTCTTCAAAGAAGATAAGCTCGGCTATTGCGCACGAGGGACTACGTCCTTTATTGCTAGAGCATAGCCAGAGCTAATTGAAGCTCAAATTGCTTGTCGCATACATCGCCGCACAGCATATCGACAAAAGGGATGAGAGAAGCAAAGAATCCAACATTCCGCCCTTCAAGTCTCTCAAAAATGGGTCGAAAAAGAAAAACCCGACCAAATTGCTGCTGTCCATATGGTTGGCAAAACCAAAAGACGCCAGAAGTAAGCAACCAAAATTCATGTCAAACGGCCGGTGAGTCACAGTGTCTCCCGGACACGAAGACATCAGGAGGACTCTCCCACTCCTTCAAGCCAAGGACACCGGAGTGATCACTCCTCAAGCTCTTCATCCAGAAGAATGAGCTCTAGCTCAGTCACCAAGATGGTATCCTCATTCGATTTCCAAAGGGTGAATGTCCTGATTACAAACTCTGAGCAACCTCCGCCGCACGATGACGTGGCCCTATACATCCAGCAGGTGGAGCAAGGACATCAGAGAATAGAGGTTTTAAAGGAAACCCCGTTAGTTTTATGGTCTCAATCCATTAAGATTGATGTAATAAATTGATTAATTTCTTTATTTATCAATATATTCATGTTATCATTTCATGAGATGAATGGTGTTTATTACTTAAATGCACATAACCAATACGAATGACATGATGGTTCATGAGATGAACCTGAGTCCATATGTATACTAGATGCAATACATGTGTATGGATGAGATCCACATACGGGAGACATGTATAGCAAATCTTATATTTGAATATCTTCACAACCAGTGATGAGATTGGACATCTCATCTGACAAGGTTGCAGTACTTTGATTACTATGAGATAGTGTGATTTGTCTCGAACATCAGAATGTAAGATTCTGGATCATAGTGTTGGTACATTAGATGTATTGAAGGACCATGAGAAACATCTTATGAACACTGTCTTTACTTTAAGGTCTGCTCTCATAATTCCCTAGCAATAGGCACTCAATCCTGAGACATTTATGAACTCAAGTTTCTATCTATTCATTAGCTTTGAGTCACCAATGAGTGAGGCCAACTGTAGGTCAACACCTCGGTGTTTTGGGTACATGGTAGTAGGACTGTGGGAACATGTAATGGTAAAGATGGAATCTATCTGTATTATCCCCTTGTGCCAATTAGTGGATTTATCATTGGTAAGTGTACACCCATCTCAATTAAGAGTTAATTGGATGGTACTAATGATTACTATTATTAATTGGGTCTGAAGGATAATAAGATATGGGTCAAAATTGGTGGGACAATCTGTCCAATTGATCCATGGATAATGATAGAGGGGCCCACTTGTAGTGATAGGGAAGTTTAGGGTCTTCATGTAATTTATTCCTAAGACTGGAGTTCAATTGCATTTATATAGTATAATTATTTGCATTTAACTGTGGGCCCGGATTGCACATGAGATATGGGGTCGCGGTGTCCCAGTTGAAGCCAGTTTTCTATGGAATCCCTAGTGGTCCCCACGCTAGCCCAAGATTGGATCTTTACTAATTTTATTTGAATTCAAAAAGGAAAGTTACTATTTCTATTTGAAGTGAGACTTCTAATAGTGGTAATAGTAGAGCAATGGGTTACTAAGTGTAATGGAAGTTGGATTTCTAATTATACACTAAGATAGAAGGTTGAAAAGCTATAAAAGGAAGAGAAGGGAGCACCCTTGGACATCCATGCACAATTCCTCCTAGGGATTCACGCCCATCATCCCCTTGTGCAAGAGTTGCACTTCTTCTTCTTCCCCTCTCTCTCTTCTAGTTTCCTTCTAGTTCCCTTAGTGATTCTAGTTAGTCTTTCTCTTGGAGATTCCACCATCTCTCTTGAGGAAAGAGATATGAAACGGGTCATAGCGTGGAAGACGATTGGGCATTGGAGATTCTGATCTTAGAAGAACTCTTCATCAAAGAGTTGAATCAAGTTCTCCATTAGAGCACAACCAAGCTCCATAGGTATCTTCTACTTCTTGTATGTTGTGAAATTTCGTGGTTGCATGTTTAGTGTTGTTTCTTTCTCCTTCATAGGTTTGTTTGCTGATCACGATGGCTGAGTTTGAGGACATGCATCCTGGATTGGGTTTTTGATGGCTTTTGAATAGGTATTCATCACTTCTAGTTGGTGAAAAGTTTTTGAAACCTATCCAAGAGGTCCACCCACTTCCAACAAAACCTCCTTCTCACTTTCCAACGTCCGCCAAATAA
Source organism: Persea americana (assembly GCA_029852735.1). Lineage (NCBI taxonomy): Eukaryota > Viridiplantae > Streptophyta > Magnoliopsida > Laurales > Lauraceae > Persea > Persea americana. The sequence continues at coordinate 60,249,969 of CM056810.1, forward strand.
TGAAGTCCCTCCAAATGATGAGGCAAATGGTGGAGAAGACGAGTCACGCGCCCTTACCAAAAAGGACGTTGACGATATCCTTGCTAAAGCAAAAGAAGAGGATACACTGTAGGAGCATGGAATCAAGCAACCACATCCCTTATGGATGGACTCGGTTCCGTTCCCTGCAAAATTCAAGCAACCTACTCTCCAAACATATACGGCGAAAGGTTCAGCTAGACAGCATGTCATCCACTTCAAAATCCTAACAGGAGCTATTACGGATCAAGATGCTCCCAAGAAATGTCTTTTTGCAAGTACCCTAAAAGTACAGCCTTTGATTGATATTCCACTCTACTGGAAGATTCCATTCAAAATTGGACCATGCTAGAGACACACTTCCTGACCCACTTCAAAGGTGAGATCGTCCTGTTACTATGGCTCAGCTCTGTAGCCTAAAACAGGGAGAGAATGAGTCAACGTACGACTTAATTCACAAGTGGAAGGCAATGGCATACAAATGCTCAGATGTGCTGCCACAAGCTTTGCTGGTGGACTTATGCTGAAACAACATGAGGGCAAGGATCCGCTCCATGATCATTAACAACAAATCAAATAACCTAGGAGAACTCCTAGAAGCATCCATGGAGGCTGAAACGATGATTAAAGACCTCAACAGTCAAAAATATCAAAGAAAGAGCCGACAGCCATTGCAACCTCAGAGCCAAAGAAAAAGGAAGTTCTCAATGTACAAACCAAGTAAGCTCCTCTGCCGCCGAAGAAGGCTGAAAACAAAGCTGCGAGTAAGAGACCTGAACTCTCTGATGCATTCAAAGAACGAGTAGAGAAGAAATACCCGTTCGATGAAGATGTTGAAGAAATATTTGGGGCTCTCTTGGCAAATGGGAAACTCACCTTGCCTGACCACAAAAGACCGGGAGATGTTGGCAAAACCAACGATCCTCAGTATTGTCCATACCATCAGATGGTCTCGCATCCTCTCAATCAATGCTTCATTGTGAGAGAGAAGATTAACGAGATGTGAAAAAACGGAGTCATCACCTTTGACAAAAATTATGGGCCTGCCTCCGTCAACATGGTGTCATATGGACAAACATCCAAATCAAGAAAAAAGAAGATCACTACTTCCTTTAAGGTGATAAAAATAACCAAAACATCCCAAGAGTTGGTTCCTTACCCAACACCGGATGGATAGCCCATATGGGTGCATAGAGTTGGTTCCTTACCCAACACCGGATGGATAGCCCATATGTGTGCATCCCGATCTCCTTGAAGATGAAAATTGGGAGGTTATCAAAACAAAGCCAATTGCTCAACAACGAAGGCAAGCCAAGAGACAACTTCGAAAGCTCAAGTAGCAGGAGAAAGCTCAACCAAAACAAGAAGTCATTGAAAAGGCAGAGACCTCCTCTACCGCCTCATTAGGGGCTACAGAAGAGGCCATTCCCAAGACTTCAAAAGTGGTAAGAAAATTCACCCTCAATGATTTCATGCCACCGTAACTTAGAAATGAGACTACGCAGGGGGCATCATACTCTTACAACTCAATAATTGGATTCTCCATGAATGGATACGAGTCTAGTGACACCGCCAGTAACACCAATGAGTGGGAGGAATCCCTTGAAACAAGAGAGTACCTTTCCGATGAAGAATGGATTCCCAAATCTCACCTTATGCCAGTAATCTGGTATAATCCCTTACAACCACAAGGATCCTGGTCTGATGATGAAGAAGACCAAGAGGCTATTCAAGAAAATGCTGCCAATCCGGCACTCGCCAATGCCCCAGTGGAACCCAATAATATTGAACCACAAAAGGCAAACGAAGAAGAAGATTTGGCTCCTATGCCCGATCTCGAAGAATATGTAGTGATCTTGCAGCGTCTAGCCATAGAGTAAAAGCAAGATCGTATCAATCAACTTCGTCACAATCCAGGACTGGAGGTCCTGGAAAACCTACAAGAATCTCCTCCGGTAACTCCGGAAAATGAAGAAAGTTGCTGGATCGATGATCCTCTTACATCTGAAGACGAGTCTGAATCCCAACGATGCATTCTAGAGGCCTTCCGTCGGAGTTGCTTGCAATGCGATAGCTCGGGATGATAGTGCCTTTGAAGCTCCATCTGCCGAAGCTGCAAACTCTGAGACTACATCTAGTAGCATATCTTATGAAGCTACATCTTCTCGGGTGACTTCCACTGAGATATCATCTTCTTAGCCTTCGTCTCTTGAAACTGTGACATCAGAATTCAAGCCTCTTCCGACTAGTCACCAAGAAGAAGCTCTGGCTCATGAGTTTTTTAATGAAAACCTGGTCAATTAGTCTCAGATACCCGACCTCATAGGCGATGTCTGGATTGATGAAGTACTCAACAAAGAAGAAAAGTTGCTGGATGCTGTTCAGGATTTGTTCCCGAAAATGCTTTATGCAATGCAATCACTGAAGACGGCAATGCTGATGCGGAAACGTTTTCAGCAAATGAGAAAGATCAACCCCTTGATCCCGAAGGTGATCTTCCAAATGAAGACCCTTCTCAAGAAGCACTCGAAGTAAGTAGTCGAGCTCCCTTCATGATCTCTCTTGAAACATCAAAGCCTTTGGTCACCACAACCAAAGCAAAGAAGACAAAAGAAAAGACTGGGGACAAGTTCATTGTCTCCTTGGTGTCGATCATGCTAGACACTGACTCTGATTCAGAAATAGAAGAAGAAGATACCGCGTCTTCCATCTTCTTCTATAATTCTGAAGCATCTTCATCACGTCCAGTGCTTGAACCTTTTAAAGGAAGGTATCTAGTACCAGACTTAAATGTCTCTCTTGACAACATGGTGGGTGAACCCACCAAACAAGAAGGTGACGACATTGAGTCTTCCTTGATGGAGAATATCCACCACATACCGGATCTCAACATCGCTCTTGATGATCCAAACCCCACAGAGTCATTCAAGAAAGGTGACCTTGTGTTTGTAGTTAAAATCCATTGATTCTCGTTCATACATCTAAAACCAGCGATGAATCAGGATGGGAAGGTCCCTATATCATTGACAAAGCCTTCTCCAATAGAGCATACGCTTTCTTCAATTTCGAAGGAGACAGGTTTATGCTGCATAACAGATTTCTCCGACGTTGTTCTTAAAGCTGCGCCACTACCTTCCTACCAGTTGAGTCTACCTGATTTCGAGGATCAACTACATAAAGGCCATTGTCACAAAAGCAGGTTCTCTCAATGTCTAACTAGCAAAATGGTCCATCCTCCTGTCATAGTTTGACATTAGATATATACCACAAAAAGGCGATCAAAGGCCAAGCCATAGCAAACTTTCTCGCATAGCATCCACTGCCTAAAGATTCTCCGCTCAGAGATGATCTCCCAAATGAACTTGTCTACAACGTGGAGACTTCCTCGTCAAATGCCTCTTGGAACATGTACTTCAATGGTGCAACCAAGACAAATGAAAGAGGAAAGCTGATATCAAGAATTGGCATTCTCTTTGTTAGCCTCGACAAATACATGATTCCACACACATTCTTGCTACTGGAACCATGTTCAAACAATGCAGCGGAGTACCAAGCTCTAATCATAGGATTGGAACTCGCTCTCGAATCCGGCATCACCATGCTGGAAGCCTTTGGAGATTCTCAACTAATCGTCAATCAAATGAATCAAAAATATGAAATCAGGAAGCTTGATCTGTTGCCTTACTATAATAAGGTACAATCACTTCGTCAAAAGTTTGACATCTGTCATATCACCCACATCCGCAGAGGTGAAAACATCCGTGCAGATGCTCTGGCTGGACTCGCTGCATCTATGGCAATCCAAGAAGGGGAAAACATGCAAATTACAGTGTGTCAAAGAAAGATTCTCCCTCTTCTCAACACACACCAAGCAGTTGTTGAATGCCACCGAGTGGTTGAAAGTTGGATTTCCATCCTTAAAACTCTGATCGGTGACTGAAGGGATCCATTCAGTGATTATATTATGTTCAGAATCCTACCTGAAGATCCAAAAAAGTGGGTAAGCGTTCAAGGACGAGCCCCAAACTTTCATTTGGATATTCCTACAAAAATGCTTTACAGGAAATCCTTTAATGGAGTACTTCTATGCTGCTTGTCGCAATAAGAGGCCGTAGAAACACTTAAAAAAGTGCATGCTGGTCTTTGTGGAGCCAATCAGGCTGGTCATAAGCTCTACGATCAAATAAAAAGGTTAGGTTATTATTGGCCTACCATTGGTAGCTGACGCAATGCAATTTGCTAAGCGCTGCCAACAATGCCAAGCTCATAGAGATTATATCCACACGCCTCCAGAATGGCTACACCCTACAACAATCTCGTGGCCTTTCGAAGCTTGGGGTATGGATATCATAGGTCCTATCTCTCCCCCATCAAGCAAAGGTCATCACTTCATTTTTCGCCGCTACGGATTATTTCTCCAAGTGGTCAGAAGCATTTGCATTCAATGAAATGAAGACCTCATCAGTCCGTCAATTCTTGCGCACCAACATCATTTGTCGCTTTGGCATACCTAAAAGATTAGTCTATGATAACGGACCACAGTTCTGGGATCATAGATTCTACAAGTTTTGCGTTAAATACAAAATCCAAAGTTATCCTTTGACTCCATCTAACTCGGCAGCGAATGGACTAACAGAAGCTTTCAACAAGACACTCTGCAAAATTCTTAAGAAAATGGTCTCTAGTCACAAAAGAGACCGGAGTGACAAGTTGCCTGAAGCTTTATGGGCCTATCGAACCACTGTTCGAGGACTAACCTATAGCACACCATTCTCCTTAGTCTATGGATGTGAAGCAATTGTCCCTCTAGATGTACAAATCCCTTCTTTAAGGGTATCTCTACAAAATGACATGACGCAAGTAAGCAATGTCAAATTGAGACTCCAAGAACTGGATAATCTCGATGAAAGACGGCTGGAAGGCCTACAAAGCGTCGAGCTTTACCAAGCATGCATGGCAGGATCTTTCAACAAGAAGGTCAGGCAACGCGCTCACAAAAAGGGTGACTTAGTTCTTGCAATAAAAAGGCTAATGTTTTTTGCCCATAGATCCAAGGCAAATTCGAACCAAAATGGGAAGGACCCTTTGTCATCGATAAAGTCTTCTCCAATGGCGCATACGCTCTTCTAAATATGGAGGGCGACAGATGTATGCTACCCATCAACGGCAAGTTCTTGAAGCAGTACTACCCTTGAAGACTTCCTATATCGGGTCAGAGTGATGCCTACATGGCCAAGGCCTATTCCTAGGTACTTGCTCGTCAAACCCACTCCTTTTGGAATTTTCACCTTAACGTTGAAGTTCCTAAAAAAAAAAAAAACTAAAACAATGCTTACGTTCAATGTTTCATTATTAAAAAAGAAATCCCAAAAATTCAAGTTTAGGAGCCTTTTCCCTAACTTGACCAAAATTTTCGATCTTTAAACCCAAAAATTCATGGTTCGAAACAAAAATCAAGACCCAGGGATTTCCACCTTAGTCCACCCCGACTTTTACCACCAAAAATGATTTTGAGTCAAAATTTACAGCCTTCGTGTCTTTAAACGAAATAGTGTTTCAAAAAACCGTGGGGAAGCGACGTTCAATCGATACTCACACAAAACCCAAAAATCGGAAGGATGCAAACCCCATTCGATACTTCCAAAACCTCAAATCGCAAGGAAGCAACTCCTTATCGATACTTGCAAATTTTCAAAAAACCGTGGAAACGCAACATCTCAACTGATATCCACAACTCAAATTTCAAAACAAAAAACAAAGGTTCGAAAAGACCTAAAATTTCCAAAATCGTGGGGAAGCGACATTTCTTCGATACCTGCAAAACAAAGTTTTTTGAAAAAGCAGGGAGGCAACGCTTAGTCGATACTTGCACCCAAATCAACAAAGAGGCGACATTCCATCGATACTTGCAATACCATTCAACGGGGAGGCGAGTTTTAGTCGATACTTGCATTTTTTGAAAACCAAAGACTCGGCTTCTATGCCAAAAACTCGGCTTTCACACCAAAAACCAAAAAACCTGCTTTTATGCCAAAAACCTAGCTTTCATGCCAAAAAAAAAATCCTGCTTCCATGCCAACAAAAGAAAACTTGGTTTTAAAAAAACTCGGCTTTCATGCCACAAAATCTGGCTTTCACGCCAAACAAACAAAATTTCGGCTCCCATGCCGCCAAATCTGGCTTTCATGCGAAAAACAAAATTTTGGCTCTCATGCCATAAAACCAAAAATCGGCTTTCATGCCACAACATATGGCTCTCATGTCACAAACAAAAAATCGGCTCTCATGTCACAAAATCTTGGCTTCCATGCCACAAACAAAACCCTTCTGGCTCCTATGCCACCAAAATTCGACTTTCATGCCCCTCAAAATTTAGCTTTCAAACCATCAAATAACCAGGCTTTTTGGCACAAGATTTGGTTTTCATGCTCAAAACAACCATTTGACAAAAGATTTTCACAAAATTACAACATTTTGATCAAATTTTCAAACAAACCATTCCCATTCAATTTTTTCTTAGTTTCATCAAAAAGCATTTAAGTGAAATGAGGGAATACAAAAAAGAGGGTGCCAAAAAATGTTTATACATAGAGGTACCGAAGAAAAGAGGAAAAGAGTTTGTTACAAATCAGGAGCTCAGTCTGACATGGTCTTTAACCAAAGATTCAACTCCTTAAGCAGACCTTTGGCCTTAGCCTATAAAGTTTCTAGGCCACGTTTCTTCAAAACTTTACCATAAAATGCGGCAGAATGCCGCGACCCATCTTTAGCACGAGGAAGCTCTTCCTAGAGAATTTGCCATCGCTCATATTCTTAAGTCTTCCACCGAAGATTGCTATTAGCTTCCTCAACCTAGTGAATAAGAGCTCCCTCTCTATCGCGAGCTTCCGTAATGGCAGCCCATTTAGTAACAGCTTGTTCCTCCAAAAGCTCAAGACCCTGCCTGGCCTCAATGACCTCCCTATCAAGACGGTGTAGGTCCTGTGTCAGCTCAATCATAGCCAGCTCGGTGACGTTCCTCTCCCAAACGAACTGCTTCCGAGTCCGTAAAATCTCATCCACTTCAGATTTGACTTCGCTGGAAGTTTTGACAAACATCTCGTTGAAGAAGTCATCGTTTGGAAAGCTCATGGTCTCAGTCCACTTGTTGCCTAGAGCAATGACTTTGTCAACGAAAGCCTTGGCACCTGCAACGCTCAGACCGACCTCTTTGCTGTCAGAAAGAATGTCCTAGACATGCTTGATCATGCCAAAGCCAGCTTCCAAATGGCCAGAAGAGAGAGTCTCGATCTAAGAACTCAGGACACTCTTCAGCACTCTGTTCGCATATTAAAGAGACGGTCCAGATGAAGTCTCACCCCGCTCCATCGGCCGACTACCTCTGTCCTACTTCTTTGGAGGGATAGTCAACAAACTCTGTCTGATCGAAGATGCCGACAAAGGAATCTCATCATGAAATTTTATCTTTGCAGCACCAAAACTAGAAGTAGCCCTTACTTCTGGATCAACCGCAGGCACCCCCTGCTCTAGACCCGAAGAAGGTGCAGGAACTTCTGTTGCTTCACAGCCTGCTAATGAAAGACGAAAAGGTATGAATACGATCTTGTCAAAAATCAATATCAAGATTATTACTATAAAATACATTCTTCAACAAACGGCGGATAACTCTTTGCCTCCATGAACTCATCCAGAACATCATCAAAAGTTGCGTCCATGGATGGTTCAAAATTGTTTGAATCCTCTGGCAAGTTAGCTGGCAAGGAAACAAAATATGTCAGCAAGTGACGGCAAAGAAAAACAAAAAAAGTGAAAAAGCAAAGAAGATCATACCATGCGAAGATTCTGGAACTACTCCAGAGTCCCTTGGTGCTTCCTCAGATGCGACGATGGGATCCGTCACCGCCTCATTGGCCGGAATCTCAAGCGTCATCAAATCATCATCTTCCACTAAAACAAAAGAAAGTAGCGGATCAAAAAACAAAAATCTCTCACGAAAGAAAAGAAATGGGAAGAGAAAAGGGAAAAGCATGCCATCATCAATGGTCTCTTCCTCTCGGCTCCTCTTTCCGGAGGTTCATCAGCATCCCCTGATACCTCCTTAGCAATGGTGAGAGGGACTTTCAAATCAGGAGAGTCTTCGTGCCGTCTCTTATTTCGGCGCTATCCTCTCTTCCTCTTGCTTCTATGGGATGGTTTGCTTGAGGTACCCGCCCCGCCATCAAAACCAGGCCTCTCACTAGAGTCCTCACTAGATGGTCTGCTCTTGCCAGTGGACTCCATGGAAGCCTTTGCTCGCTCTGCTTGCATCCAAGCGTCGATCTCGGCCTCCTCCTCCTCCAGCTGCTTCAAGACCTCTCCAAGTACCTCTTATACAGTTCCTGATCTGATGATGTCTAGTTCTATCTTATGCTTCTCTCCCGAAAGGAAAGCCAAAACTTCCTCTTGTCAGACGCCTTCCGATCTGCCAAGACCCTTCCCAGGATACTGCTTTACATCAAGCTCCTTCTTGGAAAGCCCCCGGTACACTGAAAAGATCTCCACGAACCACTTCATGAAGCCCAACTGCAAGGCAAAACTCGAGGGAACATATGGCTAGATGTCAATGAAAAGATGTCTACGGTACACCATCGTACCAACACGTATGTTGAAAAGCCATGCCTTCTCTGCATTGGTCAAAGAATAGTATCTTCCCGACCCTGCCCTAATCGAATCACGAGAGACACCAAAATCAAAAGCCTCCGCAAATCCGGAGAAAGCTTCACTGAAGACTGCCGAATCTCGACGTCCCTGAACCGTCGGACCCTTAAATAGGCAGATAAAAGAGATTCGGAAACGGCTGTCCCTCTAGCCAACCAAATCATAAAAGGGTCATCATCCCGTGCAGCACCCAATCGGTGGAAACGAGGACAGCGGTATACATACCACGAATAGAAGATATAGGCTGAAAATACCTTATTCATGGGAAGCCCAAGCCAAACTAGGAAAGCAGCAGCCTGCAGTTCGGTGGACAAATAGGAGTAAAGAGCAGGCACCAAAGCAAGCCACTCTCCAAACGCCATCTGACAAGCCGAAAAAAATGCAATGCGGCCTGATGTGCTTCCCATCTTCTCAAGCAAAAACAGCCTCACCGAGCCAATAAGTGAGGTAAATAGCGAGATCTCTTCGCAGCGCAATGTTAGAATAAATGGCGTTTGTACTCGCAAAGAATTCCTTCAAATTTTCTTACATGACGGAGATCTTCTTCGAACCCGGAGTTTTAGCCGTGGCCTCCTGGGTCAAACCCTCAGAAGACTCTTCGCCGCTAAAGAAGTTGGGGGACAAAGAGCTAAAACTCTTCCCACTGCTGCACCTGACTTTCGAGCCCTCCTTCTTCAATAACCTGAACTCCTCAGACTGCTCCTCAAGGACGCTATCAATAGGCATGAACTCCTCGTAAAGTTTGCCAAAGATGGGCAGCCCGGTGATGGCGCTCTGTTCCTTTCAAGAAAAACCAATCTCACCATTTGTGATAACAAAGGTATTGGTTTATGGAAGGAATGACTCCAACATGGCCATGAAGGCTTCACCGGAGAAAACCACAGTTTGCCGAAAAGCGCGAACCGCATCGAAGATCTCAGCCTCCTTCAGAATGGCCCCGCCAACCTGCAGGATATGATCAATCCATGACTCCCAACTTGAGTCAGCACTAAAACGGCCATGAAGTCGAAAAGGCGTCACCCAATTGCTGCCGTCACCTTTGAAAATGTCAAGGCCCATCGGTCTCAAATCGACTGACGAATGATCTGAACCTTGGTAAACGCTGGCCGACATCAACTTGTCCATGCGGACAGGCGACTTCCTTTCATAACCGGAAGAGCCGCCAACAAAAACCCCGGTCTTGATCACATTGGTCTTCTTCACCCAGCTTGGAGGATCTTCTCTATTAGAACATGTGGGAGAAAGGCTTATGATCGAGACAGTGCGATCGAAGGTCGACCGGGTAGAAACAATTCTCTCCTCACCATCATCTCTGTAAGAGAACTAAAAACATCTCCTTTGGTATGTTAAGTCGTCAGGGGCTGCATCACCGAATAAAAAGGTAGACTTGGGCATAATGCTTTGATCGTCCGTGACCCAAGGACGGTTGCTTACCACAATCCTGTAAAACTCCTTATCTTTGAGGGTGATCAAACGTTGCCTCATCTCATCTCGGTTGAGCGGGTCACACTCTTCCAAGTTCCTTTCCACATACTGGACCTTCTCCCAGCCCTGCTGTACGGCCGCATTGGAAGATCTAGCAGACCGACGAGGTGCATCGGTAACAAGGCCCTTACCCTTGTTCTTTCTGGAGGAACTACCAGCAAAGGATGAAAAAGAAGACATCAATAATCAAGATGACAAAATTTTGCTAAAAAAAAAATCCTAGAGAAATTTTGGCATGATTCCGGGGCAATTCTGAAGAAAAAAGGAAATACCCCGAAAAAAGAAGAAGCTTGAAAATGAGCTCAACATTACTGCGAGCTCATAATCAATGGAGAATTCTCAAAGAAGGCTCGAACTCAAACATTGCTGTGAGATCAAGCCAGTCTTCTCAAACCTCCACAAAATTGGAGAAGGGCTTAACATTGCTGCGAGCTCCAGACTCCAAAACTTGTAAAGCTCCTCAAAACCCCCGCAAGACAAAAGGAAGGGCTCAACATTGCTGCGAGCTCCAAATCCCTAGACTTGCAAAAAATTTCCAGGTGTGCATTATCATACTTCCAATTCCATTTACAAAAATAAAAATAAAAATGCATAGAAGGAAAGTTGTCATGCATGGGCATCTTGAAATCCATAAACTTCATTATCATTGTGAGCAAGAAAAAAGGGGGGCGGGGGGGGGGCGCGGGGAAGAAAAAAAAAAGAAAGAAGAAGATAACCTTTTTTCAAAAAAAAAAAAAAATCTAAGTTGGCCCACTGCCACATGGCAGTACGGCTAGGTCCGTACAGACCTTTCTGTACAGCCAAGAGAAAAAAAAAAAAGAAAAAAAAATGGTGAAAATAGAAAATCGTGAGAAAAAAAAAAAAGAAAAGAAAGAAAAAAAAAGAGAAAAAAAAGAAGGAAAAAGGGCATGTAAAAAAAAAAAAAGAGAAGAGAAAACACGTGAAGAAGGAAGAAAAAAAAAAGAAAAAAAAAGAAAAGGAAAAGAAAAGAAAAGAAAAAAAAGAAACTTTTTTTCCATACTTCTACATGGAATTTCTTTAAGGAAGAAGAAAACTTACTTGAAGCCATGGAGGAAGAAGAAGAACTTGAAGATCCTTGAAGAAGAAGGGTTCTTGATCTTGGAGCACTCTTGAAGACTTTTTGCAAAAAGAGAGCTATAACAGCAAGAGATCCAACCTCCCCTTGCTTTTATAGAAGGGAGCAAACCAAAAGAGGAAAGAAGGAAAGAAGTAAGAAGGTAAGTGCTACAAATTAGCAACCTTCCTAAAAGAAATGGATCTTAAGATATTCCCTCCTAATAAGGAGATCCTTTGAGAAATCCTCTCAAAAAAAGGGAGGGAATGTGAGAAACTTTCTCCCAAAGAAAGATGCTTTCAGAAAATCTCTCTCAAAATCAAGGAAACTTGAGAGATTCTCTCCAAGTAAGAATATTTTTAGATATTCTCTACCCAAAAGAGATATTTTTAGATATTCTCTACCCAAAATAGATATACTCTCTTAAAAATACATGTGCAATGGAAAGTTAGAAAAAAGTTTGATTTCCTTTCTACTTGTGAAGGTGGATCTCCTTATCAACATTTCTGAATTCCAAGTAGAATAGAAAATCTAGCATACCCGTACAAAAAAATGTTGATGCCCGCTTTTCGCCCCGCCATACCCCAGCAGACCCGAGGCGGAGGAAGGCTAGAGGCCGGGTCCATCACATGCATGTACGGGGCTGGTAGAACTCGTCAAGTTCATAAATCAATAGTTTGAATAAAACTGAGGTTATCACGTGAAAACGGGCTAGAATATGTATAATTCATGTAAAACAACCACAACGAATCTCCGTACAATTATAGACCATATATTGAGGCTTCCGGATCTAAACGTTATGCATAAGGGTCTTATATGTCCCTTTTTGCTCTTGGCATGGTACTCGAAGGATAGAAGGCATCTCAAGATCCCTATACAAAGTAACAAGTCCAAAATCCTCAATGCATTGTCGGAATGGGGTTTATTTCTCGATTAATCTCCATATTTCATCTGCTACACCTTCCCATCAAAGTGGGGCCTAAAACAGGCCCTTCCCATACACTAAACCATCACTCCCTAGCTCCCAACACAGCCCCAAGCATAACAGTTAGTCGGCTCGAGCAGACCAAAGGTTCGCTTCAAGCGGACAAGGTTCTAGGAGGGTCTGCTCAAGCGGACAGCTCTCTGGGAGGATTGGCTCTAGCGAACCTGAAGGTTGGCTCAAGCTAATAAGGTTCTGGATGGGGTCCGCTCGAGCGACCAAGGGTCTACTCTAGTGGACGGGTCCGAGTTAGGATGGCTCGAGCGAATCAATGGTTGGCTCGAGCCAATGAGCTTCTAGAAGAAGTCCGCTTGTGCAAACTGAGGTCCGCTCGAGCAGACAGCTTCAAAAACTGCCCGTTTTGAGCCTTTCAGGCCTCTTCTTCTTTTCTCTTCTAAACCCCTTTGAAGCTACCATTTGACGCAAAATTTATGGCACTTCCACCTGCTCAACCCACATTTACATCCTCCAACAACCACTCCATCAAAACCCTCAAACCACATTAATTTCCAACCTCATTAATTCCAAGAACAACCACATTTATGAAATCCACAAATGACAAAAACAAACTTTAGCAAAGTAAATGCATACATTCTCAAGAGATCAATTAAGAGGAGAGCTTGTCAATATGCATATTTCAAAATCATCAAAACTCTTAAAAAAGCATGGGTGAAAGCAAATAAATAAAAATCCAAATTTCCATAAACATGAAATCATTAAATCAAATCCATTCATACACTTGCCTTGGCTCCAAATTAGCTAATCAAGCTCCTTATCACCACCCTCAAGCCAAATCACCAAGCTACACAAAAACCCCCAAAATATACCCATTACAAACCCTAATAATCAAAAGCCATGAAATAGGAAGAGTGAGCTTGCAATAATGAAGATGGGGCTTCTCTAGGACTAAAAGAATACAAATCTAGGATATTAGGAGGAGAGCTTACTTGGAAGGTCTTCAAATAAACAAAGCTTGCTCAAAGAGAGCCCTAGGAGGGTTGGTTTCCCATACAAATTGTACCAAATTGAAGCTTTCAAGGAGAGGAAGAAGATGGTGATCTCCATTTATCCATTAGTAAGGGTTTGGTAGAGAGTTGGGGATGAAGAAGCAAGAAGAAAAAGGGAGAAAACCCTAAGTGGGTTGGAGCCAAGAAAGTTGAAGTGAAGAAGACCTCTCCTTATATAGGAAGTGAGGGTGGGTCCCACAACTTATGAAGTTTGATGGGCTTAGAACAGGGGTTTCCAAGCTTCGGATGAGTTCGACGAAGAAGGAAGAATTATTCGTCAAAATTTCTAGTTTCTGAAAAATATACATTTTGCGGGTTTCGGGGACATTGAAAATTATGTCTAGATTTTTTTGTAAAAAGACTATTTTGCCCCTAACATTAGGAGGGTAGGGTTTCGAGGTCTCGGACGGGAACGGAGTAAACAAGAAAGTTGTAGGGAATACTAAATCCAATCAAACGAAGTTAAAACATGATTTCTCATAATATCAGATAATTCCCCAAGCTCACGCAAAACACTGCAAAGGAACCCCAGTGGGTCCCACTAAGTCAAAAGCTCTTAATATTCCCAAGGCTATATAAAAGCTATTCTAATCCCAAACTTAGCCAAAATCCATTAATCTCACTTAGAACTAAAACACGACTTAATCAAGGCTAATCGCGGTCACTTGGGTCGGGGTCCTACACCCTCCACCCCTTTGGGCATTTGGTCCTCCAAATGGAAATTAACAACTCACCTCAGGTAGTAGGTGCGAGTACTTCTTCTAAACTTGATCCCGTAATTCCCACGTTGCTTCCTCGGGTCCATGATTTTCCCAAAGCACTTTCACCCAGTCAATTGTCCATGTCCTCAGCTCCTATTCCTTAGTATCAATTATCTAAACAGGCTTCTCCACATAAGTGGCAGCTTCTCTGATTTTCAACGGTTCATAACTAAGTACATACAATGGATCGGGGATGTACTTCTTCAACATCGACATATGGAAAACATTGTGTATGCCGGAGAGCTCAGGCAGTAAGGCTAGTCTATATGTCATGTCACAAATCTTGCTCACAATATCACAAGGGCCAATGTACCTCCGTGATAGCTTACCCTTCTGTCCAAATCTCAATGTTCCCCTAGTCAATGACACTTTCAAGAAAACCTTATCTCCTTCTTTGAGCTGTAAGTCCCTTCTATGAGAGTCTACATAGCTTTTTTGTCTACTCCGGGCTACCTTCAGACGTTCTTAGATCAACTTAACTTTGTCACTAGTCTCACTCACTATAGTCGGTCCATGAAAACTGCGAACACCTACTTCTTCCCAACAAAATAGAGTCCTACATCTCCCGCCATACAATGCCTCAAAGCGTGTCATTCCAATGCTCAAGTAATAACTGTTATTGTAAGCAAACTCACAAAGCAGTAGGGTCTCATCCTATTGAGTCTTGAAGTCTAACACACAAGCCCGAAGTATGTCTTCAAGAGTCTGAGGCGTCCTTTCTGACTAACCATATGTTTGTGGGTGATAAGTCGTACTGAACTGTATCTTCGTACCCATGAACTCATGCAATGTCTTCCAAAATCTCGAGACGAATCTACTGTCCCTGTCAGAAGTGATGGAGACTAGATGTCCATGACGACTAACAATCTCGTTGACAAACAACACTGCAAGAGGTAACATGTACATCTTCTCTCCGGTTTTCATGGGAATAAAATGGGTTGACATGGTGAGTTGATCCACAATAACCCATATGGCCTTATTGCCTCTTCTGGTTCTGGGTAGTCCCGAAATAAAATCCATGGTGATATGCTCACATTTCCATTTTGGGATCTCTAATGGTTGCAACAACCCCGGAGCCTTCTAATGCTCTGCTTTCACTAATTGGCATGTCATACATCGGGAAACAAATGCTGCAATTTCCCGCTTCATGTTGTTCCAGCAAAATCTACCTTTCAAATTCTGATACATCTTTGTGTTGCCTCGGTGCATATAATACTTCGTACTGTGAGCCTCCGTCATGATGTCATTCCTCAAATCTTCAATGTTAGGCATGCATAGATGATCACGGTAATACAAGACTCCATCTACAATACGAAAGTCAAGACGTTCCGCTATATGCTCCGAAATTTTGGCCAACTCTGGATCTTGCAATTGGTTATCCTTGATCTTCTGAATGAAGGAGGGCTCGAACACTTACATGTTGGCTTACATCACACCCTTCCTTAGTGGCTATAAGTATACACCCAACTCTTCAAAATGCTGAAAGATACTAGTACCCCTCAGACTTGCCAGGCCTGCTGATTTCCTACTTAATGCACTGGCAACTACATTCGCCTTCCCGGGATGGTGCTTGATCGAAAAATCATAATCATTGATGTATTCCATCCATCTTCTTTGCCTCATGTTTAACTCCTTCTGAGAAAACAAATACTGTAAGCTGAGGTGGTTGGAGTCGACTTCGAATTTCTCTCCATAGTGGTAATGCCTCCACATCTTTAGTGCAAAAACGACCACCGCTAACTCGAGGTCATGCGTTGCATAGTTCTTCTTATGTTCTTTCAACTGCCGGGATCCATAAGCAACGATTTTTCTATCTTGCATCAACACACAACCGAGTCCTACATTCGAAGAATCGGTAAAGATAATGAAACCACAGCTTCCGGATAGTAAAGGAAGGACCAGTGTTGTAGTTAATCTCGTTTTCAGCTCTTGGAAACTAGTTTCACACTGATCTGTCCATACATGTGGTGTGTTCTTCTTGGTCAACTTCGTCAACGACGCCACAATCGACGAAAATCCTTGCGCAAACCTCCGGTAATAACCTTCCAATCCAAGAAAACTTTTGGTTTCTAATGCATTTCTCGGTCTTTCCTAATTCACCACTGCCTCAAGCTTGGCTGGATCTACTGACAACCCTTCTTTGGAGATGATGTGTCCCAAAAATGCGACTTGTTTTAGCCAAAATTTGCACTTGTTGAGCTTTGCATATAGTTGGTTGTCTCTTAAAAGTTGCAGTGCTATCCTCAAATGCTCTTCATGTTCTTCTTTAGACTTGGAGTACACCAAAATATCGTTAATAAACACTACTGTGAATTGATCCAAGTATTGAGCAAATATTTTGTTTATCAAAGCCATGAATATTGCCGGTGCATTTGTCAGTCCAAATGGCATTACTAGGAACTCATAGTGTCCATATCTTGTCCGGAAAGCTATCTTCGGTACATCTGACTGTCTAACTATTAGCTGATGACAACCATGTTAGAACTAGGTGGGACTCGTGAGTAGGTTTACAAAACTTTTGACCCGCTTAATGCAGGGATCAAGTATCCATAAGGCTTTGAAACCCAATTCAGGATCCATGGCTTCTTTCTCATGATCAAGTATAGTAGAAAACTCTATCTAGAAGATAGAAACAACCAACAAATAAGCAACCACGAAATCCACAACAAACAAGGAAGTAGATTATACCTTGGGAGCTCGGTTGAATGGAGAAGTTGATCTCTTTCTTTGATGAAGAACTCTTCTACAAATCAAATCAGAATCTCCAAGACCCAATTGTCTTCCACGCTATGACTCGTCTCAGATCTCTTTCCTCAAGGAAGATGGTGGGATGGGCAAGAGAAAACAACAACTAGAACTTCTAGGGAAAGATGTGGAAGAGAAACTAGAAGAGGGAGGAGAGGAGAGGAGTACAACTCTTGCACACAAAGGGGCTGGGTGTGAATCCCAAGGGGGTGGACGTCCAGCCCTCTTATTCCCCTTATATAGCTCTAAGGAATCTCCTCTTTACCAATTAAAATAGAAGTCCAACTTTCATAATAATTAGCAACCTTCTCTTCTTACTATTACCACTATTAGAAGTCTCACTTCAAATAGAAATAGTAACTTTCTAATTCATTTCCTTTTTAGTTCAAGTAGAATTAGTAATGATCCAATCTTGAGCTAGCGTGGGGACCACTAGGGATTTCACAGAAAGCTAGCTCCAACTGGGACACCGCGACCCCGCATCTCATATGCAATCTGGGCCCACAGTTAATTGCAAATAACTCCACTATATAAATATAATTAAACTCTAGTCTTAGGAATAAATTACAAGTAGACCCTAAACTCCCCTATCACCACAAGTAGGCCCCTCTATCAATATCCATGGATCAATTGGATTAAACATGTCCCACCAATTTAGGTCCATATCTTATTATCCTTGAGGCCCAATCAATCACAGTGATCATCAGTACCATCCAATTAACTCTTAATTGAGATGGGTGTACACTTACTGATGATAAATCCATTAATTGGCACAAGGGGATAATAGAGATAGATTCCATCTTGACCATTAAATGTTCCCACAGTCCTACTACCACGTACCCAAGACACTGAGGTGTTGACCTACAGTTAGCCTCACTCATTGGTGACTCAACGCAAATGAATAGATAGAAACTTGAGTTCATCAATGTCTCGGGATTGATAGCCTATTGCTAGGGAATTATGAGAGCATACCTTAAAGTAAAGACAGTGTTTCATAAGGTGCTTTTCATGGTCCTTCAATACATCCAATGTACCAGCACAATGATCCAAAGTCTTTCACTCCGATGATCGAGACAGATCACACTATCTCATAGTGATCATAATGCTGCAGCCTTATCGGATGAGATGCCCAATCTCATCACTGGTTGTGAAGCTATTTAAGTATAAGATTTATGACATATGTCTCATGCATGTAGATCTCATCCACACACGTGTCACATCTAATACACTAGTGGGCTCCGGTTCATCTCATAAACTTTTATGTCATTTGTATTAGTTGTGTGCAAATAAGTAACAAAACACTATTCATCTGATGAAAAAGAAGCATGATTATATTGATATGAATCAGTTTATTACATCATCTATTGGATTGACACCACACAATCTAACAAACCTGACCTCAAATCAATCTTTGAAAAATAGGCAGCGCCTTGTAACTGATCAAACAGTTCATCTACCCTTAGTAATGGATATTTGTTCTTGATGCTCACTTGGTTCAATCTCCGATAATAAATGCACATCATCATCGAGCATCTTTCTTTTTGACAAACAAAATCGAGGCTCCCCATGGCGAAATGCTAGGTCTCACAAAACCTTTGTCTAATAATTATTGCAATTGTATCTTCATTCCCCCAATTTTGTTAGAACCATTCTGTATGGTGCTATAGAGATCGGAGCCGTCCCTGATAACAACTCAATGGTGAAATCAATTTCTCTAATGCGTGGTAATCCAGGAATCTCTTCTGGAAAAACATCTGGGAATTCACAAACAATTGGGATCTCCTCCACCCCTTGGGACCGTTTATCCTCCATGATAAATGCCAAATATGCCTCACATCCGCTTTTCTAAAGCCTATCAACCTTTAACGCTGAAATAAACCCTGCACGAGGATCCCTCCTCTCTCCTTGAAACATTACTCCTGCCGGTGTCTCCTCTAGTTTAAATGTGAGGGTTTGATGGAATAGTCCATCGTGGCATGATACCCTGCTAACCAATCCATTCCTAGGATAATATCAAAATCATACATCTCCAATAAAATGAGATTCGCTGGTAACACCACTTCCCCTATCTTAATTGCACAACTAGGGTAAAAGGTACTACACACAACTTGTTTGGCTACTAGGGTGGACACAGTCAAAACAAACTCAAGTTCTTTAGTAGGCACATCAATCAACTTAGAAAATTTAGGGGACAGAAATGAGTGTGTAGAGCCAGGGTCAAACAAAATCTTAGCTTCAATTCCACAGACAATGAGTGTACCTTCCACCATGTTGTCTATAGCCTCTGCATCAGCCCAATTGACTGCATAAACTTATCATCGCTGCTGTGGCCTATGTTGAGCTTGCCACTACCTTCTTTGTGGTACATTCCTATTCTGTTGAGGAGGACGAGGATTTTGGTGTTGGCCTTGCTGACGGGCCTGCTGCTGTTGTTGGGGTCTGTACTGTTGCTGTGGTGCTTGTTGTTGAAGTGGCCTTGGTTGGTTCTAAACAACGAGTGCATTCTGAGGTGGTGCTGGTCGCTGTACTCCTTGTTGTTGCTGATTCTGCCTATTGCTTTGCCCAATGAGCCTTTGACAATCCATGAGTTGGTGGGCCATAGAACCACATCTGAAACATGCTCTCGTTATTGTACAGCATTGAGCATTCTCATGATTCTTGCCACATTGAATGCAAACTAGCGGGTTCTAAACATTCTGATCTTGCCTCGGTCTCTTGTTCTGTTGTTTCCTCTGTTGTTGGTTTTGTTGGTGAGCTTGAGTCCTTCCTTGAATTCGATAGATCTTGTTGTTCAGATTCTCAAATTTATAGGCTGTTTTGACAACCTTTTCAAATGTGGCAGGCGGCATTACTCCCGTGGCATCCCTTTCGATGATCGGGTTAAGTCCCTCGAGGAACTTTGCTATCTTCTTCTCCACGGTGTTGATTAGATCTGGAGCATATTTGGACAACCTCTCAAACTTGGTGAGGTACTTGAGGACTATCATATTCCTTTGTACGAGTTGCTGGAACTCAGTGGCCTTTTGCCTCTTGACGTATGCCGCTACATACTTATCACCAAACTGTTTCTTGAAATTATGCCAAGCTTCAGCTTCTGCCATGGTCTGGTATTCTGCCTTGACCATCTTCCACCGCATATCAGCTAAGCCTGTGAACATGGATGCTGTAAGTGCCACTTGTTGTTTCCCCATGCATCGGAATACCTCGAAGATATTGTCTGTGTGTTCAAGCCAATCGTTTGCAGCTAGCGGGTCCTCTTGTCCAGTAAATTCCTTTAGACCCCTTTTCCGGAACTGCTTAAACAAGTCATTAGAATCATTCCCTTCGTCGTTGAAGACAATTTGAGTGCCCATTGGTTGAGCTTGCACCGGTTCGGGTCTCCTTTCCAAGACTTACAACAATTGCCTTTGTACTTGCTTCATCTCCCTTGCATGATCTTCATCCTTTTTAGCCATTTGCTCTTGCAATCTGGCTTGGTTCTCATCGGCCTGCAGTTGTTGATCAAGTAGAGCCTACATCATCTGCTGAAATTGACTCTGAATGGTGGGATCGGGAGTATGGTTCTCAAGTGGCCCTATATGCTCACTATTGCTTGCGGTGGGATTGTTGTTTACAGGGTCTCTTACGAGGTGGCATATCACTGCAAAACAAGTTGTTAGCACATAATAATCAAGCATAGGGTCACACATTGCTCACACGATTCTAACTAACGAAAAGTCTAACGAATCCTTGCCACGTCCTTAGGATTTTTAGTTCCTTTTAATTGCCTGAAACACGTCTCGCTCTGATACCAGTCCATCGCAACCCCAGACCGGGTTAGCGCACCTAATCCGGGGTCGGCGAGCTTAGTGGTGAGTGTATCGTGATGATTACCATAATGATTATAAAGGTACACTCATTTAATTTTGCACAGGTTTCCAAGGTGAGGATATCACACATATTCATAAGTCATTCACATTGGTACGAAAGCCTGTAGCAAACCAAATTTAAGAGTTCATTTCATTCATACGAGACTGTTACCACAATGAATAATATCATGATGTCAGAGTGAGCAATGATCTATATGGCATTCCCAGAATATAAAGTTAGCATTTATACAAAATGTGATTAAATTAACAATCCCCAAAAATAATGGCCAACAAAGGCCAGTACAACTAAAAGGATTCCCAAAATGTGTCAATCAATAATCCTCAAAATGTTTTGCATCTCAAGGCTTGACCAAATGTCTAGAAGACATTGTCAGCCTGCCATTCACCTACATGTTACTGCTCACCGGCCGCCTCCTCCGGCTCCTTAATGGCAACGGGGTTTGGACCTGAGTACCACAAGATTGGGTCAGACAAGATGGTCTGGCAGGTGGGTGAATAGATATAACAATAAGGAAATACAAAAGTTTAGAAAACAATTAAAACCTGTCAAAGCAATAATTTCCATAAAACATGATGCATCATTTGTTTAAAGCACATATGCAATATAAAACATGTAGGGTGGCAAGGAACAGGAACTGACAAGATGATAACCACACAAAAGCTAAATTCTCCATCACTAGTGTGATAAGAGCACATTCAATGCTTTGGTCTCGAACACTCGAAGTGACAAGAACCAACATTATATATATACATATAGCTAGACATGACCACGGCCGCAGAATTGGGTAACGGGGCAAGACAAAATCCAAACTGCAGCTGGCAGGAGCACAAGGGGGAGGCCCAAGTTAGTGGATCAGACTGACAAGGACGTCCAAGCTTAGTGGTGCCAACGTATAGGTCACGTGAAAATCAAAACATATACATATCTATATTGTACAACCCAGGCAGGTAAGACATGGTGCTCATAGGCACATGTTTCAATCTGTAGCTTATCATGCATGTAGGGGGCTAGCAGAACATGTCAAGTTCATAAATCAATAGTTTGAACAAAATTGGGGTAATCACGTGAAAAAGGGCTAGAATATGTATAATTCGAGTAAAACAAGCACAGTGAATCTCCGTATAATTACGGACCATATATTGAGGCTTCTGGATTTAAACAATTTGCATAAGGGCCTTGTATGTCCGTTTTTGCTCTTCGCAAGGTACTCGAAGGATAGAAGACATCTCATGATCCCTATACAAATTAACAAGTCCAAAATCCTCAATACATTTCCGGAATGGGGTTTTTTTCTCTATCAATCTCCATATATCATCTCCTACACCTTCCCATCGAAGTGGGGCCTCAAATAGGCCCTTCCCATACACTAAACCATCATTCCCCAGCTCCCGACGCAACCCCAAGTATAATAGTTAGTCGGCTCAAGCAGACCAAAGGTTTGCTTGAGCGAACAAGGTTCCGGGAGAGTCCGCTCAAGCAGATAGCTCTCTGGGAGGGTTGGTTCGAGCGAACCTGAAGGTTGGCTCAAGCTAATAAGGTTCTGGATGGGGTCCACTTGAGCAGACAGGTCCGAGTCAAGATGGTTGGAGCAAATCAATTATTGAATCGAGCCAATGAGCTTCTGGAAGGGGTTCGCTCGAGCGAACAACTTCAGAAACTGCCTGTTTTGAGCATTTCAGGCTTCTTCTCTTCCCTTCTAAACCCCTTTGAAGCTACCATTTTGACACAAATTTTATGCCACTTCCACCTACTCAAACCACATTTACATCGTCCAACAACCACTCCATCAAAACCCTAAAATCAACTTAATTTCCAACCTCATTAATTCCAAGAACAACCACCATTTATGAAATCCACAAATGACAAAAACAAACTTTAGCAAAGTAAATGCATACATTCTAAAGAGATCAATTAAGAGGCGAGCTTGTCAATATGCACATTTCAAAATCATCAAAACTCATAGAAAAACCATGGGTGAAAGCAAATAAATAAAAACCCAAATTTCCATAAACATGAAATCATTAAATCAAATCCATTCATACACTTGCCTTGGCTCCAAATTAGCTAATCAAACTCTCAATCACCACCCTCAATTCAAATCACCAAGCTACACAAAAACCCCCCCAAAATATACCCATTACAAACCCTAATAATAAAAAACCATGAAATAGGAAGAGGGAGCTTGCAATAATGAAGATGGGGCTTCTCTAGGACTAGAAGAATACAAATCTAGGATATTAGGAGTAGAGCTTACTTGGAAGGTCTTCAAATAGACAAAGCTTGCTCAAAGAGAACCTTAGGAGGGTTGGTTTCCTCTACAAATTGTACCAAAGCGAAGCTTTCAAGGAGAGGAAGAAGTTGGTGATCTCCATTTATCCATTAGCAAGGGCTTGGTAGAGAGTTGGGGATGAAGAAGCAATAAGAAAAGGGAGAAAACCCTAGGTGGGCTGGAGCTTCTTCTCTTTCACAACAAAAGTAGCAAAGAAGTTAAAGTGAAGAAGACCTCTCCTTTTCTAAGAAGTGAGCATGGGTCCCACAACTTATGAAGCTTGACGGGCTTAGAACATAGGTCTCCGAGCCTCAGATGAGTTCGACGAAGAAGGAAGAATTGTTCATCAAAATTTCTAGTTTCCAAAAAGTATACATTTCATGCGTTTCGGGGACATTGAATATTGTGTCCAGATTTTGTGTAAAAAGATTGTTTTGCCCCTAACATTAAGAATGTAAGGTTTCGAGGTCTCGGACAGGAACGGAGTAAATATGAAAGTTGTAGAGAATGCTAAAACCAATCAAACGAAGCTAAAACATGATTTCTCATAATATCAGATAATTCCCCAAGCTCACGCAAAACATTGCAAAGGAGCCCCCAAAGGGTCCCACTAAGTCAAAAGCTCTTAAAGTTCTCAAGGCTATATAAGACCTATTCTAATCCCAAACTTAGCCAAAATCCACTAATCTCACTTAGAACTAAACATGACTTAATTAACGCTAATCGCGGTCACTCGGGTCGGGGTCTTACACTAATGCATGATTTGGTATGGAGGTCATTTTAGCCTCAAATGTGATTTCTAGTTTTATTCTTGTGCTTTTGGCAACATGGTTATTGGTTTTTGGGAATCTACCTTTAAGCTTGCATACATATGATTTAACATGATTTATATGCCTACTTTTAGCTTAAGTTCTATTTTGCTTGGAATCCTATTTGTTTTGGAGAAGAAAGAGCATGAATATGATCTGCTGTGAATCTTCCCACAGCTAACGGTCACTCTGTGGCTAGTCGACTGATGACTGGCGATTAACCGACCCAGTTTCGGTTAGAAACATAGAATGCTCAAACTTTTTGAGCAGCCTTGGCGGCTAGCCGACTTTTGACTACAGCTAACCACCAAAGGACTGCCAGGTCGCTGAGACTCGCAGTTAGAAACATAGAATGCTACAACTGCCTTGGACCCTGCAGTCAGCTGGCGGCTAGCCGACCAGCACTACCGCGGCTAGCCGGCAGGTGACCGAACCCGTTCTGTTGCATTTCCAGAATGTTACAATTTTCTGAGTAGGACCAAGCGGTCAGTTGGTAGTCAGCTAGCGGCTAGCCGACATACACCACCGAAGCTAGCCGGCAAGTCACCAAAAGCTAAGAAAATTTCAAGTTTGGCCTGTTTTTGTGGGAGTTTCTTAGGGAATGAAAATCAAAATATGTTTAAGGGCTTTTAGCTTGATATTGTGCATATAGAACTCGAAATGTCTTCTAGCTTCGGGAGCACCAATCCATTTTATTCCGACATTTGGATTTTCAAATACACGGGGGTCAAATAAAGAGTCTCAACATATCCTTGATAAGCTTGCTTCAAATCTTAGTCTTAACACAATGTATATCGTTTTGCACATGTTTTGATTTATAAGCTTCGGCCATGTTTTGAACTATTTCAAGAACCAATGAGGGGATCACTTCTTAAGTTTCATTTTTGTTATAGCTTATGCTATTCCTGATCAATCTTGCTTACCCTATTTTGATAAGTGATTTCCCCTATTTTCGATCTATCTTATAAATGTTTCACCTTATTTTGTGCAATCATGATTTTAGGTGAACACCACTGAGCTTGGATTGCCCCTTCAGTCTGATTCACTGTCTGGGGGTCCTTAAACACTTGGACTATCTGCAGATTACCCGTATATTATATATACATCATGTTCTGTTTCGGTAACGCGGCCGGTCCCCATCTACCTTGTGTAGCACGGGATCCTCTTTTGTTTTGTTCTGTTCTGTTCTGTTATGCTTACTCTTGTCATCATGTATGATAGAGAAATGATGGGCTCAATGTAGGTTATCTATTCGTGATATTATAAGTATTCATATTAGTTTTGCTTATCTGAAATGCATATTAGTCCTGTATTTGGTTTTAAGTTCAATAAATTGTTTTAACAACGTTTTTCAACTTTTATTATTTTATGCTCATATCTAAATTGATTTCTTGCCAAACCATCGTGTTTGATCCTTGTTGTTTTGGTGCTCAGGTGCAATTGACATTGCCTTTGAGGAGGAGTGTCAGGAGGAGGCTGTCAAGCCACCCCTAGCTCGCAAGTGGCAACCCAACGATGTTATCTAGACGTCGGGTGGGTTCTTGAGACGTGTGACTTTTTGCTAAGGGTTATTCATTTTGATTCTTTTGGAAATGTATTGGCCTTTGTTGGCCTCTTATTGGGTTATAACTTAACAACATATTTTTGCTAATCTTGAACTTAAAATGTAATGGGGGAATGTTCTGTTTATATTTCTCCCTCTGAAACTCATGTCTTGAGGATTTTATTTATGCAAGTTTGATATTATATCATATGAAATGTCTTGACGTGATTTGCTACATGCTTCTGCAACCATTGATTGTGTGAGTTCTATCCCGCGTGTTTCATCGGGACCCTCATCGTGGGAACCTGTGGGATGTCACATCATGTCGCAATGCGGCGTCACGGGGCTCAAGCCTCGGTCCAGGGTCGCGACAATTGGTCCTTCCTTCCGGGCTGGGTTGGTTTCGCAGGATGGGCTAGTTCAGCGGGTTGGGCTGGCATCAAACCAAACCTAGCCCAAGATATTTCGAATTCCCAACCCCCCCGGCCCCCCCCCCCCCCCCCCCCCCCCCCGGTCTTGATGGATGCCATCTAATAAAAGAATTTAGTATTTCTATCACCTTCTTTGAGCTAGCTCACTCTGGATTTTGGCCTCTAAGAATTTTCTTTATACAACCCAAATCCTTCAGATGGTGTTTCTTCCGACATCGACTTTTTCTCACGTTAATTCATGGCTCTCTCCTTTGTCAAAATCTTGCACCACTCTAGAAAGAGCTTCTTTAGATTCATCGATACGACCAACCTTCTCTTTAAGCACATGAAGCTTCTTACAACACCTGGAACTAGAGAAACCTCTAACATCCACTCCATTCCACCATGAACGAGCTAGCCACAAGAAATCTCTGTTCTCTTAACACCAATAGTTCTCTAATCTATAAGGTTTAGGCTCCCGAGTAAGAACACAAATTGATAGGGCGGTGACGTGAACTTAATCACGGAAGTGCCACCTGAAAGGCACCAAGAAAGTGATCCACGCACTCCTTGAAAGTAAGAACCCGTCAGTTCTGCTAATAGCCACCAGTACTCTGTTATTGGACCACACATACCTCCTCCCCTAAATAGGAAAATGAATAAACTCGTCATCATTGATGAAATTAGAGAATAACTTCATTGGGCAAGTAATTGAAAATCCTCCTTTCTTCTCAAAGGGAATCTAACCATGTCAAAATGTCCCCCTATAACCCAAGGAACATCACATTGAGACTTCAAATTAGATAATAGTTCATCATCAACATCACCCGGTGTGGTCCCGTCGAAGCAAGGTCCTCGGAGGGTCTAGACTGGAGATAGACCAAACCTTTGGCAATTTTGATCCTAGTGGCTACTCGCAGGTCTCGAACCTACATTATCACGCATGGCAACCGAGACATCCATCAAAGGAATGACCCTTACTACACATTAGATAAAACGTCTAGAAAATTGCTTCTCTCCTATTGAACATTTGGCCCATACACACTGGCACAAGCCCAAACAAAATCATCAGAAGTCATGTGAACTTTGACGTCCAACACCCCTCCCAAGAAAAACTTTCTATACACACAAAGCCTCCTCATTCCAACTGGAAATCAGCCCTCCGGAAGCCCCAGCTGGAGGAACCTAATTCAAAGCACTTCTGTGTTTGCCCCAAACTTCCCGAATAATTCTAAGAATATTACAATCCATTTTAGTCTCCTGTAAAATCAAATAATCTCCTTTGAGTTTTTCCACCATTTTTTCAATAGCCAGACTTCTTCCATGCCAACTAATCCCCCACATTTATTTTTATGTCTTTTGTTAATTTGTTAAGTATAGGCTTTCTCTTCTTTTGGGACCTTTTGATATATGCTTAGTTTACTTTTGGGTCTTCTCACTTCTGGCTTATGCTTTGTTGGATCAGTCATTGGGTCTGCTGTCTTGTGTAATGGTGTTTTGTAAACTCTCTTAAAAAAAAAACAAAAAAACAAAAAAACCCCTACAATCTTTGCTCTTCATAGAGGATCACCCAAACATGGTTCCCCACAATTCAGATTCATTTTTGTGGAGTCCAAATTACATATAGATTGAGCTTCCTCAATATATATATATATATATATTAATAAGATCCAGTTTCCATACTGAATCTCCATAAAGAAGGGTTCAGTTACGATGATAAGGAATTGGGGCTTGAACTGTATGGCTGAATATGATGGCTATTAAAACTGTTGATTACTATAAAACACAAGGACAAAATGACGCCAACAAATGGTTCAAAGTGTTAGAAATCTATATATGGAAAAGTAAATAAGAGAAGGAAGAGTAAACAAAGATAGGACAACAACGAGTCCGCGAACAACAGGTTTTCTACTGTTGGCATGGAGTCACACCATTAAAAAGAAGATTTGGACCATTTGATAAAATTAGTTATCTACAAAAGTCCAGCATCATTGCGTAGGTTCAAAATAGCAACCGCCACAAAGCAAAACAGACGCATTATTGGCCATAACTGTTGAGGCCATTACAATGTTTTGAAAATAGGAGCGTCACGGTCTAAGTAAAGTCAAGCAATTTTAATTTAAAATATTACTCCTAAAGTTGCCTCTACCCTTACATGGTTTCAAATCACTAAAAAATAAATATAAGATCAGCTGCCACACAATATTCGTTTTTTTTTTGGAACATATTGGCATGTATGGCCTACTATGTAGCATTTTGGCCATTGGTCGCTACACCCGCCACAACCGCTATTTTGATCATTGATCATTCCACAAAGAACAATGCTAGTGGTGTTTAATCAAAAACCATAATTGAGGCACAGAGTTATTATATTTATCATGCACTTCCATTGCCTTTCATCAAATATTTAGAAACATCTAATGTGGTTAGGTTTTCACTCATAGCTAGTAAACCAAACCCTCTCATCAATAGGACCACATAAAACCTGTCTGTGTCCATCTTTCTCAAAAGCTCCATTACACTAGTTGTCCTTAGATGTATGTGGACAAGGTCTTTGCATTGAGGCGCCTAAAGTCGGTCCATTCCTTTTCAGAAGAGAATCATTAACTGCAAGAAAAGTAATTAACCCAATGACGCAATCATCAAACAATCATCTCAAATTTATACAAGTTGCCCTTGAGATATGCTTCCACAAAAATACTGAACTAAGAAAGAAAAAAAGCTACATGCAAATACAAACTTGGAATCATCACCCTTGGATACTGAACTCCAGTGTGGGTACTCTGAAAGATTTAACAATATGCATTTCTTCATTGGAAAATTCATATCCCCAAGTCAATCAGATAAAGACTTTACACAATCATTTCTTCCACTGAGGCAAACGCTGAACCACCACCTGAGTCAGTGAGATATTCTATGTTATTATTAGAAATGTAAAGAAGTTAAAAGGACTGATTTATGATCTCTACAAGTGACGAATAATATGGTTGTAAACTCCACATATGCAAGGTATCCTTGAGCCTTGTCTCCATCTGGAGTCCAACCTGTATGCACTCATTATAAATAAACAACATTCAGAGAACAGCCAAGAACGTTGGGTCCTCACCAGCACCCGCTAGAGACATGGCCAGGTGAGAATTGAAGCTAAATTGGGTGATTAAGCTATAAATTATTTAGATCCAAAATGCAAAGGACCAGGATCCTATCAATCAATTGTTAGTTTTATGGTTTCAATCCATTAAGATTGATGTAATAAATTGATTAATTTCTTTATTTATCAGTATATTCATGTTTTCTTTCATGAGATGAATGGTGTTTTATTTACTTAGTTGCACATAACCAATACAAATGACATGATGGTTCATGAGATGAACCGGAGTCCACACAAGTGTATTAGATGTAACACGTGTGTGGATGAGATCCACATACAGGAGACATGTGTTACAAATCTTATACTTAAATTAATTCACAACCGGTGATGAGATTGGGCATTTCATCTTACAATGTTGCAGTATTTTGATCACTATGAGATGTGTGATCTGTCTCGATCATTGGAATGTAAGATTCTGGATCATCATATTGGTACATTTGATGTATTGAAGGACCATGAAAAGCACCTTAGGAACACTGTCTTTGCTTTAAGGTCTGCTCTCATAATTCCCTAGCAATAGGCTCTTAATTCTAAGACATTGATGAACTCAAGTTTCTATCTATTCATTTGCTTTGAGTCACCAATGAGTGAGGCCAACTGTAAGTCAACACCTCAATATCTTGGGTACGTGGTAGTAGGACTGTGGGAACATTTAATGATCAAGATGGAATCTATCCTAATTATCCTCTTGTGCCAATTAATGGATTTATCATTGGTAAGTGTACACTCATCTTAATTAAGAGTTAATTGGATGGTACTAATGATCACTGTGATTAATTGGGTCTCAAGGATAATAAGATATGGATTTAAATTGGTGGGACAGTTTATCCAATTAATCCGTGGATATTGATGGAGGGGTCTACTTGTGGTGATAGGGAAGTTTAGGATCTTCTTGTAATTTATTCCTAAGACTGGAGTTCAATTGCATTTATATAGTGCAGTTATTTGTAATTAACTGTGGGCCCGGATTGTACATGAGATGTGGGGTCGCGGTGTCCCAGTTGGAGCCAGCTTTCTATGGAATACCTAGTGGCCCCCACGCTAGCCCAAGATTGGATCATTATTAATTCTATTTGAATTCAAAAAGAAAGTTACTATTTCTATTTGAAGTGAGACTTCTAATAGTGGTAATAATAGGAATAGTGAGTTGCTAATTATTATAGAAGTTGGACCTAATAATAAACAAAGAGGAGATGCTTTAGGCTATAAATAAGAAAGGATAGAGGGCTAGACAATGCATGATTCCTCCTTAGAATCCACGCCCAAGCCTCCCCATTGTGCAAGAGTTGCACATCTCTCTCTCCCTCCTTCTTCTAGTTTCTCTTTCGGTTTACCTTGAGTTTCTAGCTGGTTTTTATCTTGGAGATCCCACCATCTTCCTTGAGAAAAGAGATCTGAGACGGGTCATAGCGTGGAAGATAAAAAGGTCCTGGAGATTCCAATTTGATACGTGAAAGAGTTTCATCATCAAAGAAAGACGCAACTTCTCTATTAGAGCACAACCGAGCTCCAAAGGTATAATCTACTTCCTTGCATGTTGTAGATTTTTATGGATGCTTGTTGGCTGTTGTTCTATCTTCTTAATAGATTTATTTACTGATCATGATGGCTGACATTGAGGACATGGATCATGGATTTGGTTTCATGGCCTTATGGATACTTGATCCTTGAGTCAAGTGGGTCAAAAGTTTTGAAAACCTATCCACGAGGCCCACCCACTTCCAACAATTGGTATCAGAGTCATACCTCATCTCTAATCATGTTAGAGCAGTAAGCTTGCTCTAATCTTTGCATGAGATGCGAAGAGGATAAGAGCAAGGGCTATGTACGGATCGGTTTTAATTGACTTGCTTGTTTTTTAAGTAGATCCATGATTGGACAGTCACAAAAGGGTTTAATAATGATGGAAGGATGATAGAAGCCATTGGAACACTTCAGAAGAGTTTTGGAGCTGAGTAGACACGAAACAAAAACAACCCAAAAAATCTGGTTCGTCTGCCCGGTCGACCGGGTACATGCAAGCCGATCGACCGGGCCTTCTGGCCGGTTGACCGGGGACATTGTGACAACAGATATAGAATTTGGATTTTTTAGTTTCGGGTCTTTTTTTGTGTCTTATTTTTCCAGCATTGTTTGGCTGCCTATTTGTGCGTTTTGTATGGTTGTATGAGATACTACCATGCAGGTTATCTTGTCCTCTCCATATGGCCCACAAGTCTTTTACTTTCTTTATATGGTTGTTGGTTTATTTGAGGCTAAGTGTAAAGGGCATCATGGTTTCCTTGGTTTCCTATGAAAGGGCAAGGCATGATGGTTTCCCTATAGCCCTTTTAATTCCATTATTAGATTGCCATGTAAGTCTCATCGTTGAGACATAGGAATTTATGTAATTTTTAAAATTTGTAAATTCTGGCGTTGTCCGAGACGAAGAAGGAAAGTGAAGTTGGACTTCTAATCAAAGAGTTTGAAGATTAGCAAAAGTGTTTTGAAGATACCCAAAGAGTTTGAGGAATTCCAAAGTTTTGGAAAGTCTAAGAAGTTAAAGAAGTCTATTCTGCTTGGGCCATGTAGAGGAGAGGACTAGTTTCTATTTTTGCACTTTCTTTTTATGGATGGTTGCTTTTATAGAATTTTTCCAAATATGATCCAAACATAGCAGTTACTAAAAATTGGTCAAATCAAATTAACTTTTGGAAAGAGTTTTAATTAGTGTTAATGGACCCATGAGATGGACCCATTGGTAATACTAATTTTAGAAACTGGACTTTCCTTAAATATAACTTGACTTGAAACCAATCTTTGGTCATATCATCAGATGATTTGATGTTAATATGGTGGGCCCATAGACCTTAAAAGGAAATCCTCAATTTTAAAATATTAAGTGGGAGTGGGGCATTTAAATTGAGAAATCCCCATGGTTTTCCACCATAAATCCAATGTAAGGAAAGTATTAGCCTCGCGCCATCTTGAGAATGGTTTTTCCCCACGGAGGGCTTTTATTTGTCTGGTTACTAGGTATGGATCTCCCAAAAGGATAGTGTTGGTGAGACGGGGTGGGGGTTCACTCCCCAAGGAGGAGCTGCTCACAACGGTTGTCATGCAGTGCTAGTTGGTGGGTCATACTTAATTAAAAGAGTGATGTAGTATCCCTACGGATTTGCCTCATGTATTTTAGAAACCAAAGCTAATCAGAAGTCATACATTATTTGGTACGAGATACCTAGACAATAATGAATGATGGGGATCATGGATAGTTAGTTTTAATCCTGATTTTGACTCACTTTGATCCGCACCAATCTAGATGGTATTCGCACTCCCCAAGGAAGTATATCCCAAGGGATTGGAATTCCGATGCATTCTAAATTTTAATGGTTATGAGGATTCCCACATAAATTTGGTAGAATACTAAACCCTAATGTCATTAATATTCTTTAATTGAATGTATGGTTATGTGCTACAGTTTATTCAAACATAAATTCAAATACTTTCAATCCACTTGCGACGATTCTTAACCAGAATAAGTTAATGGGATCCAACTATGTAGACTGGAAATGGAACCTGGATATTGTCCTGACTGCATCAGGATATAAATATGTCATTACCATAACACCCCCTCGATAAGCTTGGGCCAGATGCACCATAGGACGAGAAAGACCATTATGCTAAATGGTCCAAAGACAATGAGATGGCCAGATGTTATATACAGGCATCCATGTCTAGTGTTTTGCAACACCAACATCAATCCTATAAGACTGTATACAATATTATATCGAACTTAAAGGAGATGTTTGCACACCAGGGCAGACCTGCCCTAAGCAGGCTGCAATGAGGGTGCTCATAAGCACCAAAATGGCTGAGGATACACCAGTACAAGACCACATGCTTAAGATGATGGACTCATTGAATGAGTTAGATGTATTGGGTGCCGCAATTGCTGTAAAATCGCAAATTGACATAATCCTCGAGTCGCTACCCAGATTCATTCAACCATTTTAAGATCAATTACAATAAGAATAAAATAGATCTGACCTTAGCTGAGCTGTCTAGCCAACTGGTAGCAACTGAGGGAATTATGAAGAAAAAGTCAATTGCCCTGATAACAGAAAAGTCAGTTGCCAAGTCCAAGCCAAAAGGCAAAGGCTGAAAAGGCAAAAAGAAATCAGTCCCCAAGGGTCCTAAGGCGGAGAATGGTCCTACTGGTGGTGTGGCCAAGGCTAAGGGTTCGGGGACAAAAGGAAAGTGTTTCCATTGTGGTATGACAGGACATTGGAAGAGGAATTGTCTAGATTTTCTGTCTAAGAAGAAAACATCAGGTATAATTGAGTCACTTGTTTCTGAAGTTAGTTTTGCAACTGGTACTTTAGAATCCTGGTGTGTAGACTCCAGTGCAACTAATCACATATGTAATTCGTTATAGGGGTTTCGGGAAACCAGGAGGTTTAATGACGGGGAAATCATTGTCAACCTAGGATCTAATGCTAAGGCGGAAGCGGTTTCAGTGGGAGTTATTACTTCATGTTTTTCAGATAATAAATTGGTTTTGTCAAACATTTTATATGTACCATCTTTGAGGCGGAATTTAATTTCAATTTCTAGTTTGGTGAATAAAAGTTATTTTATTACTTTTGGTACTGAAGTTGTCATAAAGAGAAACGGTATATTTATATAATCTGGCAAGGTAACCAATGGACTTTATTTGTTAACTCCCACATGTATGAGATACATGACGCCGAAATAATTTATAAACCATCATTAAAGAGAAAATCACCTTCATCTAATCCAACAAAACTTTGGCATCTGAGGCTAGGTCATATAAACCTAAATAGAATTGACAGGCTAGTGAAAGATAGTATCTTGCCTTCATTGGTGGTAGAACCAATGCCTGTCTGCGAGTCCTGTCTGAAAGGAAAACTGACCAAAAGACCCTTTTCAGCCATGGGCAATAGGGCCAAAGATTTATCAGAATTAGTACATACTGATGTGTGTGGACCTATAAATGTTAGAGCGAAAAGAGGATATGAGTACTTCATCACTTTCACAAATGATTACTCAAAATATAGATACATATACCTTATGCACCGCAAGTCCAAGGCTTTTGAAAAGTTCAAAGAGTTTCGAGCAGAAGCGAAAAAGCAATTAGATAAAAGTATCAAGACTCTTCGATCAGATCGAGGAGAGGAATATCTCTCAGCTGATTTTATGGGATACTTATAAGAGAATGGGATTCTATCCCAATTGTCTGCTCCTGGTATGCCTCAACAGAACGAAGTAGCAGAAAGAAGGAACCGGACTCTTTTAGATATGATCAGGTCTATGATGAGTTTCTCACGATTACCTATATCCTTTTAGGGATATGCTTTAGATACTACAACGTACATACTAAACCTCGTACCATCTAAGTCTGTACCTAAGACTACCCGGGAGTTGTGGTCCGGGTGAAAGCCTAGTCTGCAACATTTACGCATTTGAGGTTGTCCGGCACATGTGCTGAAGGTTAAGACGGATAAGTTGGAATCGAAATCAGAAGTTTACACCTTTGTGAGATATCCTAAAGGAACCAAAGGTTGGTTATTCTATAATCCCAGAGAGCAAAACGTACTTGGAAGCACCAATGCGGTTTTTCTGAAGGAAGATTATATGATTGACCGGAAATCTTTAGAAAATGTTATCTTGGAAGAAATTCAAGAGCGATCAATTCCAAATCCTAGTATGACCGAACTTGAAGAAAATCTGCCCATACCTGACCCAGTAGTTGCACCAATGCCTTGTCGTAGTGGGAGGATTGTCAGGCCCCCTGACAGGTACTCATTTTTTGGAGAGTCTTACGAGGCAATCTTGGAAGAACTAGAACAAGATCACTGTAATTATGATGAAGCAATAAAGGACATAGATTCGGGATGTTGGCAAGAAGCTATAAAAGCTGAGATGGAGTCCATGTACTCTAATCAGGTCTAGACATTTGTGGACATGCCTGCCAATATTAAACATATTGGGTGCAAGTGGGTCTACAAGAGAAAGAGATGACAGAATGGAAGAGTTGAAACCTTTAAGGCCAGGCTTGTTATGAAAGGATATGCTCAGAAAGAATGTATCGATTATGAGGAAACCTTTTCGCCGGTAGCCATGCTCAAGTCTATCCGGATACTTTTATCCTTTGCGGCTCATCTCGATTACGAGATTTGGCAAATGGATGTCAAGACGGCGTTTCTCAACGACCATCTTGAGGAAAACATCTATATGATGCAGCTAGACAATTTTGTGGCCAGTAACCAAGAGCAATGAGTTTGCAACCTGCAAAAGTCCATTTATGGACTGAAGCAAGCATCCCGAGGCTGGAACATCCATTTTGACCAGGTAATCAAGGCATTTGGTTTTTGTCAAAATCCGGAAAAGTGAAGGAGACATGGTAGTTTTTCTGGTATTGTATACCAATGACATCATTCTCCTCGGGAGAGACATAGAAATGCTGTCAACAGTAAAAGTTTGGTTGGGTAAGACTTTTTATATGAAGGACTTGGGAGAAGTTAGCTACATCCTAGCAGTCAAACTCCATCAAAACCGGAAAAATAGGATGATTAGCCTATCTCAAGCTGCATGCATATATAAGGTGCTAGTCCAGTTTACAATGCAAGACTCCAAGAAGGGTATCACACCTTTCAGGCATGGAGTGCACCTTTCTAAGGATCAGTGTCCTAAGACACCTCAGGAAAAGGAACAAATGAGAGAAGTGCCATATGCTTCGGCTGTTGACAGCCTCATGTATGTTATGTTTTGTACTAGATCGGATATCTGTCATGCAGTGGGCTTAGTCAGCAGATATCAGTCTAATCCAGGACCTGACCATTGGACTGCTGTGAAGTGTATTCTCAAATACTTGAGAATGACTAGAGATTACATGTTAATTTACGACAATTATGAGTTGATTTCAGTCGGTCACACAGATTCTGACTTCATGTCAGATAAGGATTACAAGAAATCAACCTCTAGGTATGTGTTTATGCTTGGCAGCGGAGCTATCAGTTAGACGAATATTAAACAGGAATGTACCGCTGATTCCACCTCGGAAGCTGAATATGTAGCGGCTTGTGAAGCAGCTAAGGAAGCAGTTTGGCTCAAGAGATTCCTTATGGAACTCGGAGTAGTACCTTTGGCGCGACAGCCGCTCACAGTTTATTGTGACAGCAGCGGGGCAGTCTCACAGTCTAAGGAGCCCAGAAGCCATAAAAGCCAAAAACATGTACAAAGGAAATATCATTTCGTTAGAGAGATTGTGCAGAGAGGTGACATTACCATCACCAAGATAACATCTGTGAATAATCTCACAAATCCCTTTACTAAGCCTTTGATTGCCAAGGTCTTTGAGCAACAAGTAGACGGGACGGGCATGAGATGCAACCTTGACCGGCATTGAGCCCAAGTGGGAGATTGTTAGTTTTATGGTCTCAATCCATTAGATTGATGTAATAAATTGATTAATTTCTTTATTTATCAGTATATTCATGTTTTCTTTATTTACTTAGTTGCATATAACCAATACAAATGACATTATGGTTCATGAGATGAACCGGAGTCCACACAAGTGTATTAGATGTAACACATGTGTGTGGATGAGATCAACATACAGGAGACATGTGTCACAAATCTTATACTTAAATTAATTCACAACCGGTGATGAGATTGGGCATCTCATCTGACAATGTTGTAGTATTTTAATCACTATGAGATGTGTGATCTCTCTCGATCATTGGAATGTAAGATTCTGGATCATCATACTAGTACATTGGATGTATTGAAGGACCATGAAAAGCACCTTAGGAACATTGTCTTTGCTTTAAGGTCTGCTCTCATAATTCCCTGGCAATAGGCTCTTAATTCTGAGATATTGATGAACTCAAGTTTAAATCTATTCATTTGCTTTGAGTCACCAATGAGTGAGGCCAACTGTAGGTCAACACCTCAATGTCTTGGGTACGTGATAGTAGGATTGTGAGAACATTTAATGATCAAGATGGAATCTATCATAATTATCCTCTTGTGCCAATTAATGGATTTATCATTGGTAAGTGTACACCCATCTTAATTAAGAGTTAATTGGATGGTACTAATGATCACTGTGATTAATTGGATCTCAAGGATAATAAGATATGGATTTAAATTAGTGAGACAGTTTATCCAATTAATCCGTGGATATTGATGGAGGGGTCTATCCAATTATAGTGCAGTTATTTGCAATTAACTGTTGGCCCAGATTGTATATAAGATGTGGGGTCGCGGTGTCCCAATTGGAGCCAGCTTTCTATGGAATCCCTAGTGGCCCCCATGCTAGCCCAAGATTAGATTATTATTAATTCTATTTGAACTCAAAAGGAAAGTTATCAGTTCTATTTGAAGTGAGACTTCTAATAGTGGTAATAATAGGAATAGTGAGTTGCTAATTATTATGGAAGTTGGATTTCTAATAATAAACAAAGAGGAGATGCTTTAGGCTATAAATAAAAAAGGATAGAGGGTTGGACATCCCATGCATGATTCCTCCTTGGAATCCACGCCCAAGCCTCCCCATTGTGCAAGAGTTGCACATCTCTCTCTCCCCTCCTTCTAGTTTCTCTTTCAGTTTACCTTGAGTTTCTAATTGGTTTTTATCTTGGAGGTCCCACCATCATCCGTGAGAAAAGAGATTTGAGACTGGTCATAGCATGGAAGATCAAAAGGTCTTGGAGATTCCTATTTGATACGTGAAAAAGTTTCATCATCAAAGAACGCAACTTCTCCATTAGAGCACAACCGAGCTCCAAAGGTATAATCTACTTCCTTGCATGTTGTAGATTTTTATAGATGCTTATTGGCTGTTGTTCTATCTTCTTGATAGATTTATTTACTGATCAGGTGGTTGAGATTGAGGATATGGATCCTGGATTTGGTTTTATGGCCTTATGGATACTTGATCCTTGAGTCAAGTGGGTCAAAAGTTTTGAAAACATATCAATGAGGCTCACCCACTTCCAACATCAATGATGCAAAGGGAAGCTGTTACAGATTCTAAAGGACTCGACAAAGTCTTTGTCAAATATTTTCCACTCTTTTGGTGCCTTCCCTTGACACCATTGACAAAGAGCTCAGCCATATGACAGTCACCAGGATGCTCTCCAATTAGCAAGCTGAAATCCCTGGGAAGGAAATCACCTTACAGCAAGTTCAATAAGTAATTAAAGTTATGAATCCTCTAAAAGCTCCTGGATTTGTGGGTTATAGACTTCATTTTTTTAAAAGTTTGTCGGCCAACAATAGTCATCAATGCAAGACTTCTTGGGCAGGTTAGCAAACCTTTGTATCTTTCATCCCGAAGACTAAGAATCCAACATTTGCGTGAACCTAAAAGTTAATAACAAAAATATGGTGGATGGCCTAAACCCAACCATGCCTCACATCGGGCCAGCGCAATCTGCTTTCTTACTAGGGATATCCATCTCAAATAACAAACCACTTTCTCATGACCTGATCAAAGGATTTCATCTTGACAAGGGCCCTCCTCACACATGCATTAAAGTGGTTCTTAGAACAGTTTTTAACACAATTCGTTGGGACTTCATAGAAGGTGCTCTAAGAGCTCTAAGTTTTCCTTCTCATGGGGTGCATTACCAGACCTTCCTTTTCAGTTCTCATCAATGGATAGCCTAGAGGATTTTTCAGTAGCACAGGAAGCATTCAACAAGGCTGTCCCTATCTCCCTTCATATTCACCATTGTCAATTCTTCTCAGATCTTCTCAATGTAATGGTAGCAAATGTGCTGATTTCAAATGCTTCTACGTTTTAATAGAAGGCTAGTTTCTACATGCAAGCTTTTATTTTCTGATGATGTCACGATATTCTGTGAGGCTAACCCCCTTTTCGCAGGGCATTTAAGAAGCTTTTCAAGGATATCTCAAATTTCTCAGGCTTCAAGTAAACTTCTCCCAAAGATTTATTAACTTCTCAAATTTCAATCAGAACCCTCAAGCCTCCATGGCTGATATCCTTGGTACCCAACTGGTAAATTGCATATTAAATATCTAGGACTTCCCTCATACACAATCCAGTTATCTCTAGCTGATTGCAAACCTCTCATTAACAAGATAAGAGCTAGACTAGCAGGGTAGAAGGCAAAAGTCTCAGTCATGCAAGTAGGATGCATCTCATAAATTCACTCTAACTATCCTTACATATATTTTGGAGCAACCACTCTTTGCTTCCCAAAAGGTGAATTTCTTAAATCCACAAAAGAATCCATAGATTTCTTTGGAAAGAGTCAAGAAAAATCATTGTCTATACCTTGTCACTTGGAGCTGATATTTGACGCAGATCCGAGTGATGCAATCCTATATAGTTTCATAAATTTATTAATGAGTTGTAATTAGGATTAGATTTCAAGTTTCTTAGGATTTCTTAATTTTCTTTCCTAAGTATGTTATTAATTCCTTTCTAAGTTTGATTAGGAGTCTTAGCCCATAAGTTTGTTTTATTATTATTATTATTAATATTATTTATATGGCATTGTAAGAGATTAGATCTCAGAGTTGAAGATAAACGATATTTTGAGTGGGTTTTTATCATTTGAACTGCATCTTCATGTGATACTCTCTGTGGAGACCTCTTATCATGCTTCGGCACTTTTCACACAAACCCTAACCCAAGGGTTCACACAAGCCCTAACCGTAACCGGCTCTAATACCAACTGATGTGGAACCCTAGGGTTAGCGTTTGAGTGCAAAGTGCCGAAGCACGATAAGTAGTCTCCGCAGAGACTCACACGAAGATGTACCTCAAAGGATAAAAACCCACTCAAAATATTGTTAATCTTCAACTGTGAGATCTAATCTCTTACAATGCCATATAAATAATAAAAGTGAATTTATGAGCTAAGCCTCCTAATCAAACTAGGAAACCAATTAATAACCTACTTAGGAAATAAAATTAAGAAATCTTAAGAAATTGGAAATCTAATCCTAATTACAATTGATAAAATTAGGAAACTAAATCGGATTGCATCACTTAGATCTACATCAGTCTTATTTCTGCATCCAAAGATCGCTTGCCTTATGAGACGGTGTTTGAGAGTTTTCCATATGAAAGAACATAGTTCAAGTCTCTTATGGGTCGCCATTGTATATTATTGTGTGTAGTATTTCAATGTACCTTTGCTGCATCAAATTGTAATTATCCTGGAGATATGACGGGGTCATAGATTGGCTATAATTAGGATTGCAATTACCTGATTAAGGGAATGTATTTACCAAATAAAACTGAATGAAAGATCATAAAAAAAGGAGAGTCGATGATAACAGAAAGGCATTTCCAGTTTTTGAGATATGATAGGATCATAGATTAGCTGTAATTAGGAATGCAATTACCTAAATAAGGGATTGAAATATAACTAAATGAAAGATTATATAAAGGAGAGCCGATGATAACAAAAAGGCAACTCCATTTTCTCCAAAACTCACTCTAGCTTATGTGTTTATTGTCATTCCAAAGGGAAGTACTCCATTTGGGCCTTCTTGGGCTAGAGCTAAATATATTAGTAACACCTTATTTTGGGATGTTAAATACCATACAAAAGCCTCTCTCTCTCTCTCTCTCTCTCTCTCTCTCTCTCTCTCTCTCTCTCTCTCTCTCTCTCTCTATTCATTAATTGAGTGCTACCATGCTAAATATAGAGATATAGCTCAGACACATATTTTGCATTTAATCGGAATGGAGATTTCACGAATTTTTGGACTGATCTCTGGCTTTTTTGAAGGCTTATTGGCCAATTTATAAGGAGACGATCAGTTAGCTTAGATAATCATTTCAATTGAAAACTCTCAAATTTCATTTCTTATAATAGTTGGAATTAGGAAGCTACAAACAGCCTCAGGCTTCCCTAA
Source organism: Persea americana (assembly GCA_029852735.1). Classification (NCBI taxonomy): domain Eukaryota; kingdom Viridiplantae; phylum Streptophyta; class Magnoliopsida; order Laurales; family Lauraceae; genus Persea; species Persea americana. Next base: position 60,290,695 of record CM056810.1, read on the forward strand.
CTAGTAGAGTTCAGAAATCTTGATTGCTTTTTGGAAGGATCTGATGAGCTCATTTGCAATTTTGATAAAAGGGGAAGTTTTATTTAATGGCTTCTAGAAAGAGACTTCCTTTCATCACTCGGTGTGCTGGTGTGGTTTGGAGCTAATGGATTTGGTTTAAAAGGCCACATCCCAAAGCATTCTTTTTTGGCCAGGCTATGTTTTCACAATCGTCTGATAGACAAGACATTCCATGTGATTCTAATTGCATGCTCTATGATGGAGGGTGAGGAGGCCTTTGATCATCTCTTGTTTTCTTTGCCCTATAAAACATCGATATGGTCTTCCATTGCTCTCTCTTAGAAATATTTCCGTGTTACTTATCCTCCTTTTCCAGCCCAAGAGGCCCGGGGTTCGAACCTGGCCCAGTTCGAGGTATGTCACCTCTTCCCGCTTGTGCGGGCTCCTTTCCCACTTGTGTGGGCCTCCTTCTCACTTGAGTGGGCTACCTTCCTATGTTCATGCGGGCTCTCTCTTGGGTCCCAGCCCCTTTGGCCGGGGTACCAAAAAAAAAAAAAAAGGTATGCTCCAAAGTGGAGGAATGTTCATATGCATCTTTCCCTCACCATAGGGTGAGGGACACTTCCCTTTTTGCACATAAAGACAAGGAAGTGTACCTCACCCTATGTACTTGAAAAGTACATTTTGTACTTGAAAGTGTCCGAAAAGGGGAGTGTCTCTCACCCTATGGTGAGGGAAAGATGCATATGAACATTCCCCTCCAAAGTGTATCTAATATTAGTTTGATGCCTTTAGGAATTTGGTTGCGTTAGTGCCAGAAGAGGATTCCACACTCCGGAGATTTCCATTTTCACGGTAGAGAGGAATCCTACATTTCTATCTCTCCCATAGGAAACCAAATCCTCTCCATCGAGGAAAATCAGTTCATTTCTTCACTTTCTATGCATAAAAGAAGTCGCACTGAACAATGATTAAGTTGCACAAAATATTAGGGTCGTTTTCCTCTATATAATGGAATCCTATTGCATAAACGTACCTAGGATGCATTTGTAGAATGAGAGGAATCTACGGTAAAGAGGAAAATTGTTTTAATTTTCCGTGTAACCGCTTTTTCAATTGTTTGGTGCAATGCATCTTCCTCGTAGAAAAGGGAAAAATGAACTGATTTTCTTTGATGGAAAGGATTTTGAATTCCTATGTGTGAGGAAGGAATATATGATTCCTCTCTCTCATGGAAATGGATATTCGTATAGAGCGAAATCCTCTTGTTGCACAAAATACAGTTAAGTGTTGCATTGTTTTCCATCGTTAGTTTGGCACGTTTGAATGGAAAGGAATTTAGGCCAAACAGAGATTATTGAATAAAATCATAAAAGAAATTTCTTGTTGAATCTCCTTCTCAAGGCATGAAATGTTAGTACAATTGTCAATAAAAAATGGGGGCTTTGCTACCCGTCTCGGGACAAGCCTACTTTTGACCCACCTCCTGCTCTTGAGTGTGTAGCCTCATTTTTTTCACAAAAAATGACATCTTTTGCAAGTTGGTTGCTTGGTCACATCTGATGGCTGCACCTTTATTAGAGTTCACACTCCTCTAAGTAATCAAGTTCAGCACCATTAAGTTACCATCACCAACTCCTTCACTTGCAACTCTCCTTTGATCGAAAGGCCTCTAGGAAGTGAGTGGTATGCACCAAGCAACCTAAAAATAAGCTACTTGATATGCACACAATATAAACCCGCAAGCGCACAAGATCACTATGTAGTATAATGAATTGTAGGTATGAGGTTAATCACACGAAGACTTGTGATAAAACAATGTCAAAATTAACTAAAAATTCAGAATATTAAATCGATGAAAAAGATAATTGAATGCTGATTGAATGAATGAAATTACTAAAAATAGTAAATCAAACTATTAAAATAAATCAAAAGCTCAATGAAAAGTAACCTAACACACAAAACTACTACTAGGACTGACAACAATGATAATGAATGAACTAGGGTTTTATCTACTCCTCTAACCTATCTTATGCATATCCCTTAATAAAAAAATCAGAATTATTGGTAGCATTTATCAACCTAGATCATGGCATATATATCTAGATTATAATTCCCCTAAACCTAATTCATGAGTGGCATACTACATGAATTGTGCATCAAGTTGCAAAAAACTAAGCATTCTAAATGTCCTAGTCAATACATGCATGATGCATAAAAACAATGGGAATGAATAATGCATGAGTCTAAGCATGGCATATACTTAGATTATTCATGATTCTAAACCCTAAATGCTTAACATCAAGATCAATAAAATATAAGTTAGCTAATCTTAAATTTAATTGAACATGGCATGGTTGGCACCTTTGCATGGCATATACATAGCTCATCAAATTAAAATCATGGTTTAGAAACTCAACCAACAAAACTGAAATCTGAATTAAAGAATGCCAAAAGGAACTATATAAAATTAGCTTAGGGTTTCAATTACACCCTAGCCTTAAATAGTTTAGCTACTCATGTTTGGAATTGAAAATAGCATAGAATATAAGGTTATAAGAAAAAACACTAGAAGATTGATGAAGAAGAAGGCACGGCCAGCAGCTACTTGCTCCTTCCTTGGCTTCAAAAAGCTCCCAAATTTGATGGTGTACAGCTGCTAGGGCTGCGGATGAGTGCTGGTCGTCCATGCCTTGTGTCCCCTTTTATGCTTTTTGCAAAAGTTCTCTTTAAGAAGGAGTTTCCTCCTTTTTAGGCTTCGTTTCCTATTATGATTAGATCTCTTGCTTTCTTTACAAGTAGGTAATTAGATTAGAATAGAAGTCTCTTTTCTTGATGTGCAAGACTTTCTAATTCTGGTCTCACTTTATAGCTTCTTGAAAGTTCTTCATTTGGACCCACAAATCTGAGATTTATTTTCAAGGGACTAAATCTGAATCATTGACATGAGAGTGGGCTCATATGGGGGGTGCAACATGGAGTGTGGGACCCCCTTCTTGGACTTCTAAACTTAGCTTGGACTCTTGCTTAGGACTTCCTTCTTTTTTTTTTCTCCTTTTCTTCTCTATGCTTGGGTGCCACTTGGACTTGAAAAAGAATTTCCAAATTCTAAAATTCAACTCTTTGCAATAGATGCGGGGCCCCCTTTGGGCGTGTAATTATTTCCAAAGTCTCGTGCTCTCCCAAATATGCATACTTGAGATGTTCAGGTAATTGTTTCAATTCTAACTCCAGTGCTTTTACCACAGAAGGAACAGGATGCTTCGTGGAAGAACCAAGAATATCATAAGAACTAGAACATTTACTTGGAATGAAGGGGAGTACTTCGAGTTGATTTACAGTCTCCACAAGTGCTACCTCAAGCTCATCACAATCTTGCTCAATTCCAAATTTGGTGAGGCCCTGCTAAATGCATGTGTCCAACTCCTCCTGGCACCCATGTGCTCTCAAAACACCTCTCCTATAGCCTGCTCAATCACCTCCATCTGAAAGCAATTTTCATCTCTTGGCATTCTCATAGCTTCGAACACTTTGAACTCAATCTTCTGCCCATTCACCTTCATTTCGATTGTGCCTTTCTGTACATCTATCTTGGAACCCGCAGTGGCCATAGAAGGTCGGCCAAGTATGATAGAAAGGTGGTGTGGCATTGATGCACTCTCCATGTCTAGTACCACAAAGTCGGCAGGTAATATGAACTCTCCTACCTTCACAAAAATGTCCTCCATAATGCCCCTTGGGTGTTTCACACTCCTATCCACCAATTGCAATGTAATAGAAGTTGGTTTAAGCTCCCCCAAACCCAAGTACTCACAGACCAAAGAAGGCGGCAAATTGATACTAGAACCCAAATCCAGTAAGGCTCTCTCAATTACATGATCTCCTATCTTGCAAGGTATCGTAAATCTCCCAAGGTCCTTCAGTTTTGGAGGAAGCTTTCTTGAAAGAACTGCACTGAGTTCCTCGGTTAACTTAACCTCTTCATGATCTATGAATCTCCTCTTGTTTGTACATAGCTCCTTGATAAACTTTGCATAAGAGGGTATTCACTTGATAGCATCAATCAGTGGTACGTTAATCTCTACCTTCCTCAGTGTCTCAAAGATGTCCAGCGTGAACTGACTCTTCTTCTCTTGTCTCAGCCTCTGAGGGTAAGGTGGAACTGGCTTATACACTCTCTCCAGTTCCTTGGAAGCCGTGACCTAAATAGGAGTGGCTACAGTGTATGTGCTCTTCCTATCACTCTTCTGGTTCACATCAAAATCTCATTTTGCCTTGCCCTATCTTGTGCTTCAATGTCTCCATTTTTAGTATCTTCATTCTGCCCCATTTTATTGTCAATGACCCTACCATTCTGTCTCATTCTCTTGTAGGCCTTCTCTGGCTCCTTGGTGAGGATAGTTATGGCCTTCAAATGCTCATGACTTTTAGGGTTTATTTCAGTCTGACTTGGGAACTTGCCGTCCTCCCTCTTGCTCAAAGCATTAGCTATCTGACCCACCTATGCTTCCAACTTTGCCAAACTCTGCTGAGTGTATGTAATTGCTTGACTATGTTGCTAGAAATTAGCCTGAGATGATTGAATAAACTAAGTCACCAAACTTTTGAACTCATCTTCTGGTGGCGTTTGTGCACTGTTCTGAGAGAAATTATTATTTTGGGGGTGTTGGTAGCTTCTCTACAGTACTTGATACTGCTGCTGATTTCCTTGATTGTTCTGATTACCTCCCCAAGAAAAGTTTGGATGGTTCCTCCGTCCAGAATTGTAAGTATTGCTGAAGGGATTGTTCTGCTTAGGATATGTGTTACCAACATAGTTGGTATGCTCCTAATCTGTAAAAGATGACATAGGACAACATTCAGTGGTATGGCTAGTGTTAGAACATATAGAACATACTTCTTTTGATGTCTGTCCTTGCATGCTATTGGAATCCATTGCTTTGATGATCATGTCTATCTTTTTATCCATGGCCGCCATCTGGGCAATTACATTTCCTTCTGTCTGGATCTCAGATGCTCCTTGCTTCTTACCCATCTGTCTGAACCTACAAGGACCTTGTTGTGAGTTTTCACTGAGTTTCAAAGAGTTCATATGCTTCCTCACTATTTTTCTCCATCAGGGCTCCTCCACACGCAGAGTCTACTATTCCCTTGTTCAACTCATTCAGTCCTTCATAGAAAGCTTGAACCTGATCATCCTTGGTGAGGTTGTGATGTGGACTCTTCAACAGTAAATCCTTAAAGTGCTCGCAAGCTTCCCAAAATTGATCTCCATCTTTCTACTGCTACGTTTGGATCTCTCTTCTTAACTACCTTGTCTTCTAAGCAGGGAAGATTTCTTCAAAAACTTGCTAGCTAGCTGCTCCCAAGAAGTGATAGAACCTGCCTCCAACGAATTTAACCACATCTTAGCTTTATCCTTAAGAGGCAAAGGAAATAGACATTCGAAACCCGAGACGTGTTGTACCAACAAGTGCTGGTTTCGAACCCTGGACGTGTTGGCTCCCAAGAAGTGATAGAACTGCCTCCAAGGAATTTAACCACATCTTACCTTTATCCTTAAGAGAAAAAGGAAATAGACGTAGCTTGATGCTCTCTGGGGTAACTCCTTGTATTTGTTGTGTCGCACACGGCTAAAAGAAATCCTTAATATGGAGATAAGGAACCTCATTATGTAACCCATGATAGTGTGGGACCATGTTTAGCAGTTGTGGAGTGAGAGTGAAGTTGTCAGCCGTATTAGGTGGATAAAGGATGGTGGATGGCTAGTTGATGTGCAAATGAATGTAAGACTCTTTCATTGGTCTCCTTTGATTGTTTAATACCACTTCTTCTCCGTCAGCCATCTCTGTTTTAGGACTTTGATTTCCGTTCACACTCAGTCCTTCAAATTCTGAGTCAGATGACGGTTGTGTATTAGATCTTGCCCTCTCAGCTTGCCTTCGAGATCGTCTAAAGTTTCGTTCAATTTCAGGATAATAGACCGTCACACCCCCATTCGTGAAACCAGGGATTATGCGTGAGATTAAGGCCAATTAAAATTTTCCAACATTAAACCAATAGAACATGGCCACAATCATGTCCCATAGGATCGAAGTCCGCGGTGAGGTATAAATATTTCCTCAATATCCGTAAAACACAGTGGAACATCATAATAGATAAATAGTACGATATAACATTTCAGAGTATGCACATTTTTCTTTTCTATAGTTTAAATTTAGCAAAAGATAACAAAATTATATTAATTAATCGCTTTTATCAAAACCTGAGCCAAAAGAAGAATATATACAAACTAACCACAGTATGAAGGCACTCGTATGCTGGGCACGACGACAATACCGTCAACACACCAGGCTAAACTGCCTAGAGCGATGCCTCCACTTTCCCGAAGGTAAATGTACTCGGTACCTATGCACCAAGTGCAGCATCAAACATGATGGTCAGCACGCAGATATATATATATATATATATAACATCAATAGATATGTAGTACGAATCAGAGTAAACGATAGACAATATCATAAGAAATACATAGCATCTAAATCAAAACCAACTAACATAAACATCTAACAAAGTAGGTAGTCCACATATGCTAAACCACCGGATAGTATCATTGCCCTCCTTACACTCATTGAGTTGTGGCAGAGATATCAATAGGCACGGGATAAAAACCCGGTAAGCAATCAAAATGGATACCAATCAAAACCAGACTTCAATACTTCTTTTAAAGGTGTATCCGATAGTGTACATCCATCTAAAATGTAAAAAGTTGTAATGCAGACGTTCATTTCAAAGCCCTCACACAAGTGGTGCCCAACTGTGTTGGATGTTAACAGCTGAGTGGTGCCTGACACAAGAGTCTTAACTATACAATAGTGAGGGGCTAGGCTTTCTTGCATGAACAAGATTCAGTAACAAAAGAGAGACTACTTTTTCATCATCAAATTACGACTAAACTAGCAAGCTTCTTCAAAACATCAATACCATAAGTAGTTCTTAACAAGCTTTTACAATCAAAGCCGCCTAGCCTCAACAATTCAATCAAACTTTGGAACAAAAGGAACATAAAAAAGGATCCTAAGTCTATCATCTAAGTTCTTCAATGCGATTCCAAAATAACGCAAAGTAAATGAAGCTAATGAACATGGACATTGCATGTAGACAAGTACCGGACGGTACAATTTGGAATCAGAGGCAATAAACAATCAAATCCTAAGTCAATTGTTATTCCTGAAGTCTCGTACGACGCTACTCAGTCAACGAAAAGAATCGAGGTTCACAATACCAAGACGAAGCATCTCCATCCATAGATATAAAGAAGGGTATCCCGTTGTCCCATACCGTTCAAGATTTAGAGAAGTTGAAACCTCAGAAAACCAAAATAACTACGAAAAACCGTCAGCTCAAAACATTCCTCGTATCAAGTCCAAAGGAGGCATCAAAGTCATTACCGAGGGTCCCACCTAGGTCATCAAACTAGGGAAGGAAATCCCTTTCAAAAGGAAATCAAGACACTCCACGGTTACCTTACGTCTAGCCGTGGAGCCTTCTACAGTTAGCTTCATGCCTAGCCGTGAGCTCACCATAGGCACTGGATTGAAAACCCATCAGTGTTTTGTCAGTCATATTCCCAAACATAACCTAACCCTGGATTCACGGCTAGCCATAGGCTCACTGTGAGGTCCCCGTAGAACAAAAGTTGTAAATTAAAAACCCAAGAGCGCAGGCGTCCCAGGCTTCTACGGTTAGCTCCCACGCCTAGCCGTAGAGCAAATTACTGCTCGCCATGAAGTTACAGAATTATGATCTGAATTCTGTTTCAGTTCAGATTTAGGGAGAAATCCATCTCCCTCATTCATCCACACCAGCAGACAATAAAATAGGGCCTTGCCCTCTTCCACCTACAACACCCATCCTCAAGTCCATTCCCATCTTCCCATCCATTCCAATCAATCTAACCAAGGCCCTTTTCCACCTACAACACCCATCCTCCTCAAGTCCATTCCCATCTTCCCATCCATTCCAATCAATCTAACCATCCAATTAAGAATCCATTTCATTAAACAATTAAACGTAATTGTCATGTTTTCCAAAATCGAAGACATCAAATGAGCATGTGGTCATCTAAATCATCAATCATCAAATCAAAGGAGAGACAAACATATCCAAGCATATATATAAATATCTACTTGCCTTTGGTTGAAAATGCCCAAATCCACAAAATCCTAACTCCATAGTGCCCAAAATCCAAACCTAAGGGAAATAGTAAAATAAAACTAAATTAAAATATAAAACTAAAAGAATGGAAAGCTCTAAGCTATCTTATCACATTTCTACAACCAAAGTATATAAAACAAACCTGAGGGAAGAAGAGTATACCAATTAGATGGGTGGATGGAGTGATGGCTTGAAATTGAGGATGAGAAGCTCGCGGGGTTCACGCGGAGATGATGGTGATGATCGAAGGTGATGGGACAGCCTCTAAGAATCATTTGCAGCAAGGTGGGTGAGAGAGATTGAGAGAAAGAGAATGAGAGATGGGACTTAAAATTGAGATGGGGAGGTTGTGGGGCCCACTTGATTAGTGGTGATGGGGATTCTTTAGTGGTCCATTGACAAGGAGAAGGAAGAAGACAGAAAGAAAGAGAGAACAGAGAAAAAGAATTAGAGAGTGTGAAATGGGCAGTGGTGTCTCATGTTGGCAACAAGGAGGGAGAAAAGAAAAACAAATAAAGAAAGAAAGTGAAATGGTGGAATGGGTGGGGTTAACTCACGTGGACAGTGAGTGGAGAGAGAGAGAGAGGAAAGTCAGAGAGAGAAAGTGAAATGGGTGGGACTGATTCATGTTGGCAGCAAGGGGGGAGAAAGAAATAAAGAAAGAAAAGAGAGAAAGGAAGAGAGAAACCATGGGAGAGAGAAACAGGAAAGGAGGGAAAGAAAGAGAAATGGAAAATGGGGGAAAATAGAGAGATATGGACAGGTGGGTTCTGTGGTGGCCGGCAGTGGCGCAGGTGGTCGGAGATGGTGCCGGTGGTGGCTTGGCGGTGACAGGAATGGGTCGGAGATGGGGGGGGGGGGGGGGGGGGGGGGGGGGATGGCCGGAGAGGATGGTGGCCTCCGGCGGCTGTAGCGTGCTCATTACCTAGTGAGGCAATAAGGAGCTTGGGAGGGGGAGGGGAGAACAAGAGAGATAAATGAGGGAGAAGGGGGGCTGTTGCTGTTGTGGAGTGAATGAGAAGAGAGGGGGTGGGGTTTGTGACCTAAAAGAAGGGTGGGAAATGGGGACGAAAGTGAAATGGGGCGGGGGTTTGCACGTGGGTTAGGGGGGTGCGGTATGATGGGATAAAGGTGGGGTTTGACTTTTGGGAAATAATAAATAAGCTTAGATGTGTTTGGGTCAGGTCAGGTTTTGGGTCGGGCTCGAGGGTCCGGATTGGGATGCAACAGAAGGACAAAGTCCGAGAAATTAGGTAATCTACCCGATGGTGCCAAAATCTCCAAAAGCGGAAAATACTAAAAAGCTCTCAGAACTTTTCAGAAATAGCCACACACCCCTACTGTATCCAAACGAGCTCAGATCTCAACCCAACTTCACACACGCGACCCTAATGACTAATCGGGCTTAATTAGCTAAAAGTACAATTAACTAGGCTAATTACAACCTTGGAATTCTAGGATGTTACATAAACAATGATGGCTAAATCTTAGGATTGCCGACCTTGCATAGACAGAATTCAAAACTGCAAGAAAACACCTATAAAGGTGGCGTTTGGTGTCCCTTCTTAGTGCCTCTATTTGCCTTAAAACTGTTTGAGACTGTTTAGGAACTCATGTTGTAAAGTCTATTTGAAATGGAGTTTAGATGATTTGCCTCCATTTCAAGAAGCCAGCAAAAGGGGCATATTTGAATTAGTGGCTTGTGTCTGAAGTGGAAAAACACATATGGGCTACAGTGAAACAGACGTCCTCATAGGACAGTCCATTTTTTCAATTTTTTTAATTTATGGGATCCAAAATCATGATCTGGACCGCTAGGTATATGAAGAAGGTCAAACACGGCCACATGTCAAAATTTCAACCGTTGATCTATCTCGGATCTCGAGATATTTACAAAACACCATGAGCCATTCGATCTAATAATCTGGACATTGTGGACCCCATAATCACGATCCGATCTGTTGGTTTTCTTTGGAGGGCCAAAAACAGCTACAGGTTAAAAAATGAGCCTCTAATACAAAGTGGATCTTAAGAAATTTACAAAACCGTTTTTGACCGTTGATGTCCATGCATTATTGACTGAGTTTTGAAATTGTACACAGGTAGTGTGGTTTTTTATTTTTTTGTGTAAATTCAGGCACCATAAATCATAATCCAAAACATTGGATATATTCAAAAGATCATTCACGGCTATGGGTCCAAATTTTAGCCGTTAGATCATCATAGATTTTGAGATATTTACAAAAAAAACGACAGACATTTATATCTACTTTTTTTTAAACCATGGCCCCAAAATGCAAGATCCAAACCATTAATTCTCTTTGTAAGGCTAAACACGTATGATGCACGGATACTTCAAAATTGGCAACGTATCGTGTCGTATCATATCCGATACTTCACTTTTTATGTGTAAAATCCGTGTCCCTTCCGAGTCTACATCGTGTCCTTGCCGTATCCATGCCGTATCTGTGCATCATAACTAAACACAACTATGACGTCAAATTTCAATACTTGAATCCTCATGGATCTCGAGATATTTATGAAAAACTTTCAACCATTGTTTTAAAAATGTCCATTTCAATAATTATTTGTGTTAACAAACAAACTATTTCTACACCATCTATTTCAAACAGGGCTATTTGAAACAGATCTGTTTTATATAGATCTGTTTCATATAGATAAGAGACGCCAAACAAGCCTTAAATAATGTGCTAAAAGTAGGAAAAGGTAGAAAACTAAAAATAAAATGGCTGAACTAGAAGGATACTATGAAAAGAAAGTAGATAATAGCAATTTAAAATGATTAAAACTTCAAGGAACTAAACTAAAGATTAATCAAAACTATGACGCTACACAAAACACAAGCTTTTGCGCTATTTTATGCAAACAAGTCCCAGGCAACGGCGCCAAAAACTTGCACCTAGAAATAAACTACTTAATATGCACACAATTTAAACTCGCAAGTGCACAAGATCACTATGTAGTATAATGAATTGCAGGTACGAGGTCGATCCTACGAAGACTTGTGATAAAACAATGTCAAAATTAACTAAAAATTCAGAATATTAAATGGATGAAAAAGATGATTGAATGCTGATTGAATGAATGAAATTACTAAAAACAGTAAATTAAACTATCAAAGTAAATCAAAGGCTTAATGAAAATTAACTTAACACACAAAACAACTACTAGGATTGAAAAAATGATAATGAATGAACTAAGGTTTCATCTACTCCTCTAACCTATCTTATGCATATCCCTTATTATCCCTTAATAAAAAAATAAGAATTATTGGTGGCATTTATCAACCTAGATCATGGCATATGTATCTAGATTATGATTCCCCTAAACCTAATTCATGAGTGGCATATTACATGAATTGTTCATCAAGTTGCAAAAAACTAAGCATGGCATATGTCCTAGTTAATACATGCATGATGCATAAAAACAATGGGAATGATAAATGCTTGATTCTAAGCATGGCATATACTTAGATTATTCATGGTTCTAAACCCTAGATGCTTAACATCAAGATCAATCAAAGATAAGTTAGCTAATCTTAAATTTAATTGAACATGGCATGATTGGCACCTTTGCATGGCATATACACAGCTCATCAAATTAAAATCATGGTTTAGAAACTCAACCAACAAAACTGAAATCTGAATTAAAGAATGCCAAAAGGGACTACATAAAATTAGCTTAGGGTTTCAATTAGCTACTCATGTTTGGAATTTAAAATAACATAGAATATAAGGTTATAAGAAAAAAAACTAGAAGATAGATGAAGAAGAAGGCACGGCCAGCAGCTGCTTGCTCCTTCCTTGGCTTCAAAAAGCTCCCAAATCTGATGGTATATGGCTGCTAGGGCCGTGGATGAGTGCTGGTCATCCATGCCTTGTGTCCCCTATGCTTTTTGCAAAAGTTCTCTTTAGCAAGGAGTTTCCTCCTTTTTAGGCTTCGTTTCCTTTTATGATTAGATCTCTTGCTTTCTTTACAAGTAGGTATCCTAATTAGATTAGAATAGAAGTCTCTTTTCTTGATGTGCAAGACTTTATAATTCTGGTCCCACTTTATAGCTTCTAGAAAGTTATTCACTTGGACCCACAAATCTTAGATTTATTTTCAAGGGACTAAATCTGAATCGTTGACATGAGAGTGGGCCCATATGGGGCATGCAACATGGATTGTGGGACCCCCTTCTTGGACTTCTAAACTTAGCTTGGACTCTTGCTTGGGACTGACTTCTTTTTCTCCTTTTTCTTCTCTATGCTTGGGCGCCACTTGGACTTGAAAAAGAATTTCCCAATTCTGAAATTCAACTCTTTGCAATAGATGTGGGGTCCTCATTGGGCGTGTAACACATAGTAGGGTTGTTTTCTTCTTTTTTTTCTCTTTGCTTCACTTTCCTTCTTTGTTTATGCTTTCTTACTCTCCAATTCTTTCTAATTTGAATTTTAGGTTATCCAAAGAAATAGAAAGGAATCTTGAAAATCTGAAACAACTTGGATGGGCCCACCATGGCTCCTCCTTCTTGGGATTCACACCTAAATCTCTCATCAATTCTCATTTAGCTCTGTTTGACCTTTTCACTAAAAATAACAAAGATAATGGAAAAAAAATAAAATAACCATGAACTAGCAGAAGATAAACCAACTATTAGGGCTCAAATTATAAACAATTAAGCACTCATCAATGAGCTTCCCTGTGTTGTTAGCCCTTTAGATTCTGATGGAAGCTGGCATCCTATCAAATGCATTAATTACCTTAAGCACTTCACTCATTGGGCTATAAGAGGAACCCCCAAAGCTAGTGTGGACAAATTTAGGCTTGTTTCAACTTAGAGGGCCAATACTCCTTATTCTTTTGTGTATTAGGTCCATCCCTGCTTTGCTTTGATTTGTTTAAGTTGGCTCAACTTGTAGGCTTTCTTTTCTTTAGGCAGCTCAACTTGTGGGTTATGTTTAGCCAGTAATCCCAAAACCAATTGCTGATAGGAAACACAACAAACAACTACTTAAACCCCCCCCCCCCCCCCCCGGCGGAACACCGCCTAGATCCAAAGCACAAGCCGGCACAATACTACAACTTGGCATAGGGCTTGCCATGAGCACTTGCGCCGCACAAACATCCAATGCGGCATGGGGCATTTTTGCCATGCGTGGTTTCGAACCCGGGACGTGTTGGCTCTGATACCATGACAAAGTTGCTAGCCAGTAGTCCCAAAACCAATTGGTAATAGGAAACTACACAAACAACTACGTAACATTGATTCACTTGTATACTCCTCTTTGGGTCTCTCTCTTCAGTCCCCTTGCTGCACACCATATGCCTTGCACAATTGGTTGCGTTACCAAAAGGTTGTAAAGGGTAAGAGGCCATATTTTGTTGTACAATGGAGCTTCCCTTATGTTTAGAATATGTTTTCTTGCTTTGAAAAATAAAATAAAATAAATGAGATTCATCTCTCTTGAGGATCTTTGCTTCTTGTAAAAGGTCTTACACTTTGAGACATGGAATAGGCTTTGCAAGAGGCTTGATCTTGCTTTAGGGTGTAAGCCACACAGAAGTTCTACAAGAACCTTAATCTTGCTGCAGAGCTTTAGCAAGGACCTTGATCTTGCCTACATCAACTGGTACAAGCTCATCTTCATCCCATCAATTGATACCATTGGAATCGTCACCTCTTCCCCTTCGTCCTTCACCAAAGCTACTAGCTTCTTAGTGCGGAATGAAGATAAAGAATTTCAAAAACAAATTATATTCCAAGAGGAGGAGAATGATGCAGCTGATAATCAAGATCCAATTCCACGGCCTTACTCTAGCCCAACCTCCATATGGACTCATGTGAAAATAATGGGATTTATGTAAGGACCTGGCCCTAGATAATTATGTTTAGCACAAATTAATTGTAATTAGGGTTAATAAAGTAAGTTTAGGAGTTAGAATAGTTTTTTAATTAATTTGGATGCAATTGGACTAATTTTGGGCTTAGAAGGGTAGTTTAGTCATTCGGCATTATAATGAGTATTTTGGGTATTTTCAATAGTAGGTTAATAAACTTGTTTAGATGTTAATTAATTAGGTCTGCTTGTTAGTTTAGGGGTTTTGACATCTTGAGTGTGTTTAGGTCAAGTTTTGGACAAGTAGAGGCATAATTCTAATCTTTAAAAAAGTTGACGGGTTTGTTGAAATCCCAAAAGTATATCAATATGGGGCTTGTTGGATAGAGAAAATTATTTAGTGAATCTTTTGTTAAGGATGTAGAGCCTTTCGATGTCAAACAAACCCCCGCTTGCCCATAAACCGTTTATAGTCCATTTGTATAAAGGGCATAAATGTAATTTGACACCCAATCCCTTACCAAAGAACCCAGCCCCATCTGTTCACTCTAGCACAGTAGCCTCCTCCTCTTCTTCATTTTCTTTATCTTCTACTCTTTCTTCCTATTCTTTCTCCTCTCCATTCCTCCTTGCCAACAGCCACCTTCACCACCAAGGGAGCCTCCTCTCATCATCTTCACCACTACCATCACCTCCACCTTCCTTCTCACGTGACCGGCGAGTCCAAAGACGCAAGAGCAGCCCTCTCCACCCCTCCCAAGCTTCAAATCCGGAAGGTGAGTCTCCCTAGCTGATTTCCTTTCCTCCTAGCCCCATAAGAGCCATTCATGTTGTATGCTCGATCTAACCCCTTCCATTCTCTTATTTTCCCCAATTCTTGGTAACCTAGGTTATGGATTTTGGGGCTTTTGTGCGTAGGGACGTGGGTTGATCTCAATAGAGGACTTGGATAGATTATTGTGGTGATTCCAAACATAAGGCAAGTATTCATGTGTAAATTCCATTTCATGCATGTTGTTTGTATAATGATTATTATGTCTTTGGGCATGCTGTTGTGGTGCATTCTACTTACCTCTTATGCATATGTTTGGTTGTCAATTTGTTTGCTAATTGTTTCCTTAAGATGCCAAGATAAGATTAATTTGGTATTTTAAGGCCCAGATGCATGTTATGTTGGAAAACCCCCAATTTAGACCCAAGGAAATAATCATGTGTGGATGTAGATTATACATAATTATGGATTTGTGTTTAATCATTGTTACTCCTTAATTCTAATTACCCATGCTAAGTTTCACTATTAGTTTTAAACCTCTATGCAAGTAAATTGCATCAAGTGCATTACATGTATATGATTTGTGTTTTAATTCTTTTGGGGTTGGTTTGTAGGATTTGGATTGATTATGTTTTTGGTGAAAAAGACTATAGAAGGAAGAATTGACTTAGAGTTGCTTGATTTGTTGAATTTTCTATTTAATGGAAGTAATCATATTTAAATTCCATGGCGTGTGTGAAGTTATGCCAGATATGATGCCTATGGTTATAATTTGGGTAAATGTTAGTTGCTGTAGACCTTATTACCTATGATAGGTTAGCATGTGTTATTCCATTTCATGCATATAGATGTGGATTATGTAATTCGTGAATATATAGTTTATGACTATGTAATCTCATAAATGACACCCTTAGCATACCGTAACCTTTTTATGCCCATTTGGCATTGGACCCTCTTGTATTTAGTGTGTGGAATACCCCATTTTGATAACAAGGCATAGGAAGTCCATTAGGAGGTAGGAGATGTGTATGGGCCTATCTACTTGTGAAGCACAGATAAGTAAATATGGGCGACGAATCCGTATCTCGGGCGTATCGGACACGAATATGCTCCCGATATGTCAAGGATACGCAAAAAAACATATCCGCATTTTTTTCTTTTTTTGGTATTTTGAACACGCGCCAAACACGTGTGGGACACGTATTAAGGGAAAATGTGTTACTGTGCGCACGTTTTAAGTGAAACCCTATTTCCCTGCTTTTTTCATATCACACGTCTAGCATCTCCTCTCTAGGCGCACGATTGCATCTCATTCATTTCGTGTGAGGGTTTCTTCTCCCAAATTGATCGATCTCAAGGTTTTCAACTTGCGCAAGGTTTTCTTCTCTAACACCAAGAAACCCCTTGTCTCAGTCACGCGAGAGAAAGAAAAAATAAGCTCATAGAAGTTCAAAAAAAAAAAAACATAGAGAGAGAAAGAAAGAAAGAGAAGGAAAGTTGTACCTTGCACCAGTTTGCGCACGCCTCCCACTGTCTCAACGGAGAAGGAAGAAGCAACCCCAGTTTGCAGCAGAGAGAGCAGAGGTTTCCGCCAAGTTTCCCAAAACCGTTCGCTGCAGGAGAAGATCGACTCCCACTGCTGCCGGAGAAAGCCAATCGCCGCAGGAGAAGATCGACTCCCACCGTTGCCAGAGAAAGCCAGTCGCTGCAGTTTGCAGCTGCCCTGCATTGCTACCTTCTTCAGTTGCGGAGACCAACAAAGAAGAGAGCAGATAAGGGGCTTTTTTGGGGTTTCTATTTGAAGAGAAACAGAGGGTCAGTGCCCTCCGGGCTTCGTCGGAAAATCTTGGCGGCACAGGAAGGCAACATTCGCATCGTTCATCCACTACCGTACTACTGCCACAACTACCATATCATCGTTGCAAGTCGAAAAGGGGCTAGGTTCATCCGTTTTTGCATATTGAAGAAAACGGGGCTTGGTTTGTTTGGCCTTCATTGCAGAAAGGGAAAATAACAAACAATCAGGGCCCCTCTTATTTCATTTGCCAGAGCCTTCATCCACGTGTTTGGGCACATGAGCCGATTCCCACAAAGACCTATTGATTGCTAAGAATAAAGAGTGAGCGGAAAACATCAGATATTTTTTTACACGCATTATATTTTTTACACATCTGATTTTTTGACACATTGGATTTTGAACTTGGAAGTATCGAATGTAATGTTTAATGATGATTAAATCAATGAAAGTACATATTTTATGGCTATTTTGATTGAAATAATGTTATATTTTTATTACAATCATTTAAAAAATATTTTAAAAAAATTTCAAAATATCCCCGACGTATCGTATCCTACTTTATTGAGAAATGTCGTATCCGCGTATTCGCATCGTATCTGTATCCTGTATCCATGTCCGTGCTTCATAGCTATCTACTGCCTACTAGACCATGGACCCAAGACCTTAGCCAGACCGGTAGCCTTGCTTTGACCCTGGCCCTGGACTTTCAAGGACCGTTAAACCCGGACATCCCCACTACTGTTTAGAATAACAAAACCCTTTATGATTATGGATATGCCATAGTGGGTAGTGTTCCTAAAAACTTCCTAATAAGCTTAGAGTAGTACTAGCTAAGGGTATGATAACATGGAGCTCTGGGTGTCAATAACCTTTAGAAGCACCAAGAGAATTGTCTAGGCACCTCGGACTCCACAAAATTCATACGCTTGGCCAGTACTACTTTTTCTAAGGATAACTTTCCCCTGGGACTTAAATATAATGTACACAATGAACTCTCCATTAATAAGATAGATTAACACATACATACCCGCACACTTCTCACTCTAAATGGATAGTAGATTTTATGTCTTTTATATTATATGATTATGCCACCGCATTATATAAGTATACATTTGTTTTGCTTTGTGTACGGTAGGTATCTTTGGATACTAAGACAGCCAGCATGCAGACACTGGGTGTGGTCAGTGTTGAGGGACACCGAGTTTGAACATTCGGATATTTGGACTTTATGGATTCTAGGTTGGACCAGACCTGAGTTTGTCTATGTTGTGCATTTTGATGTGTATGATGAGTATGTTATTGACTATGGGTATATTTGGTGACGATGCACACTATGATTGTGGTGAGTGTGTGCGGTGGTGTGGAGTGACTATGATACTTATACAGATTGTTGTGTGTAGATTTGATGTGAGTGTGCCCGCTTCATCTGTTTGTAATAGACAGTGTTATACACCACCGTTTGATCTAGGTATGATACGATGGGTTTATGTCATTTATTTATGTTGTGTAGCCCTGGTATGTATGTTATTGCTCTGGTGTGTATGCTATCATCATGCCTATATTTGGACTAATGTTGCTTGTTGCTGGGATGTTGGTACTGCATTCCATCTTTCACCTTATTTGCATATCTACTAACATTATGAGTTAACTTTTCCTTGCAGTTACAGGTAAGGCATATTCATATATAATTACATATGAGTACATAGTTATTATTGTATACATGTCATGTTATTTCCCAATGTTTACTTGCTTGGCCTTTTAGGTCTAACCCAGCTCATGGTGGTTGTAGGTTCCAAGCCATTGACCACTAGCACGAGGGTAACACTTCAGTGTAGGCATTACAGGGATGTTCAAAGGGATGTGTAGTTGAGGTGACTTAGGAGTGCTTCGTCACCGCATTCGAGAGCCACACATCTATCTATCTTACTTTACCCTTTTGGTACACTTGGGTTAGCCTTTTTGGAATCTAGATTGTATTAATTCAACTGAAGAATATAATGTAATTGTCAAATTTGAAACTGAAATGTACTATTTCGCCCATGCTCTAATAACTATCTGGATTTAACTTGTCCACTTTATTTGATTTACATGTTTATTACAATACTTCACACTCACATCTTGGGATACGAAGCGCCCGGATCCTGGGGCGCGACAATTTATCCTCGAAAGTCTTCTTGCTTTGTACTATTCTAGTCATGATAGGTTATTTAGATTATGGTATAGATTTTATTTTTTTTTTCTTTTATTCTTTTGAGATTTGCTAAATGAAGGGTTAAAATTTGATTTAATTAGGGTTTTCTTATCTCTTGAATATTTATTTGGAAGGACTTGTGTGTTGAATGAAATGGATTACTAAGTAAATTTTTTGGAGATCCATCTCTTCTAGGGAGTAGTTTGGCACAAGGTAACCATGGACTTTAAGCGTTGCTGACACTCTCCAACAGCCTCAACATTCAGCAAGAACTGTAAGGCTTAAACTCCCCTAAGCCTTACAAATGTTCTCCAAGAACCTTGAACTTAACATAGAGGTTTGACAAAGACATTGATCTTACTGACACCATTGAGTCCCATTGGATTTCTAGGCCCAACATCTTTAGTCAAGAACTGCACATGAGTTTAAGTCCAAGAATTGAGCATGGACATGAATATGGCCATAGCAGGTCTAGCTCATTTATGACTGACCTTGATGGATGTAGGCAAAAGTTTGAGACTCAATTATCAAACAGGTCCACATGGTCCGAATGGCTGAGCTTATTTCACCCTTTTACTATCATAAAAAAGAAAATAACGCGAAGAGAATAGTGAATTGATCTTTCATAACATGTTAAATATCACAATCTCAGGCTGCAGCTCTCAGAATGGATGGCTTGGGTTGGCTAGGCAGATATTATTTTTTAGAAATCTCCTAGTTGGACCCACTAGGATGCATGGTGATCATGGAAGTCCATTGGATCGAAAGATCTACATGAGAACTACCTATGTGTAAAATTTTACCTCCATAAGACCACCCTAACCCTTTGATCCATGGCCCTAAAATTTAATGGTTTTAGAGGCATCGTTTTCTTATGATTTCAATCCAATGGTGAGGAAAAGTTGAATGAGTGTCGAATTTGGCCTTGTGACTACTCATTTGGGAGGGAAGGAAGGATCATTTTACATATGGAGCGCATGCATACCTTGCCTGCATTTTCCCTATTCCCAACAATAGTTTGACAAGCAAGCCTCCAAGAATCAGGTTTCTGCATTTCAATTTCACTGAGCAATGATCAAGATAGAAAATACAGAAGGAGTTATAACCAATACTTGAGTTCCCAATGAGTGGAAGTACAGAAATTCAGTTTTGTCGAAAAATGTAGTTCAGTTTGAAGCTCAAGTATGATTGAAACAAACATACCTTTTTCAAATACCGCAACTCACTATTGGTTCTTTCACTCAAGAGATCACTACCATCGACAATCTGCACATTGAAAATGAATATGCTTATAAGGCTCCTGCAACCGCAATGTCTATTCGACCAGCAAGTGAAACCCCAAGAGACAACACTGCAACCGTGAATGCTTTTTCATTGTAATGAAGGTGCTCCAGAACTTGAAAAAATGCAATCCACACACGTGCGTTATACTAGCATTCTCATGCAAGAATATTAGCGTTGGATAAATTCCAAGCCCAATCAGTTATCCAGCCCCTGTTTAAAACCCAACATCACCATTTAGAGATACAATTGGGTGAGTCAACTGATACAAGATTAAGGTTGATTCCGAACTAATTCAGATTCACTGGATAAAAGAAATTCGCTCCAAAAATTAACTATGAGCCTCATTTTCATGAAATCCAACATAGTGAGCTGTGGAAATTGATATGACCCAAAAGATACAGAAGTCAAATGTAAACAACCAAAGTGCAGCCAATATGGTGGTTCCAAATTTCCAGCAGGTTTTAGATTGAATTATTCAGAACTAACTCATACAAACAGCCAAAGTGACAATATGGACAACATGAATCTGGTCTGTTACGGGCACAATACATGCTTGATGAGGCCAGTACTGAAAGGAAATCAATAAAAATCCCAGCCAATAGCCCAGTGATATAACCCAAAGAACTGTTGTTGATGTATATCAATCAGTTCTGAGAGGTCTGTGAATTGCCTAAATTTTGGAAAACTATACTGTTCATTTTAAGCACAAAATGTTCAGAACTGTTCTTTAATTAAGATATCCCCATGACCAGGGAGGATAATTTAACAATTGGCTATCAAGCTTAGAGAGCAAAATCCAACAAACACTCACTTGTATTTGGATATAATCAACAGCAATGACTGCCAAATTGTGCTATCTGCTATGTCAGCTGATGGGATAAAATGGCATTGATCATAAAAGCAATCGACTAGGGAAAAGTTGATTGACAAGTCAATGGAGTCAAATCATTACTAAGGATTAGAATGAAAACATCATACATCACACCTATACTGTAACTGGTGGACGATAATGTAAGTGTATAGATCTTTTAGGGCTTAGAAGAGAAACAGAAAACTACTATATACTAGCAGACACATAAAACTACTATATACTAGCATTACTTCTCTTATTATTATTTGAAGAAAAAAAGAAGTAAATCAATGAGGGAAGAATCTGTGTGCATCTAATGTGAAGAGTACATGGTACTCAAAATCAATATCAGCAGAAAGTGATGAGGTTGTGTACAAGATATGAGAACAAGCAAGATACTTCTTAGGATACAGAAGCTAGCAAGATATGTATATATGATCTTACACTGTATGCATATATAAGAGCTAATTGATGTATTCTAATCTATTAAGAGATCTCCACATATATAGCCTAAAAAATCTCCATATACGGACTATAGTATCCAATATGTTCATTTGGGCACTACTCATGACTACATCTTGACCTTCACTCTCAGCACTATCCCTCAAGTTGGAGCCTTGACATCCTATAGACCCAGGATTCTTGTCAATATGCTTATCAATGTGAACAAAGCTAGTTGATTATCCAAACAACAAGAACATATAAAAATCTTAAAAATGCCTCTTTCGACGGACAATTAAGCACTATATTATGTTCTTTCATGATAGGAACGATTAGAAGCTTTGTGATGCCCAAGTGGGATATAGCTTTCAAGGTGATGAAACTTTAGAACCTCATGTCCTTGGCTAATGACTATGACCATTATGATTATCATCAAAGAGCCTTGTCATATCTACGTTGGGGTCTGAAACATGAATTCTATTTCTCCATTCCGATCTATCTTGAGCCAAATCCTCAAAAAGGTAGTACTTCTTCAAATCTATCCTTACTACTTCCATCGACTCATCTTTGGCCCACCCGTTTTTCCTTAGTGGCCATCAACCAGCATAGAACAACTTTTCCTCAAGAATATTGTTGTTGCCTTGTGTTGTACATGTTCAAACCATCTTAAACGAGTTCTCTCAATTTACCACCTATTGATGCTACCAGTAAGCGCTTCTAAAAGCGCTTAGTTCTGATTCCATCTTTCCTAGTTTTAGCATACATCCACCTCAACATTCTCATCTCCGTAACACTCATTTTGTGCACATGCTACATCGTGATTGACGAACATTCAGCTCCATCGGTCATAGCTAGGGTTGTAAATGGGTCGGTTCCGGTCCGGGTCCAGGGTGGAACTGGAACCAGAACCGTTTTCTAAGAAGGGGAACCCAACCCGGTTCGGAACTAGAAAACTGGTTCCGGAACCGGTTCCGATAATATTAATGGGAACCGGAACCCTATGTGAGGCGGGTCTGGATTCGGTTCCGAGTATGGTTCCGGGTCTGGACCCAAATACTTGTATTTTTCCTTTTAAAAAAACAATCATGCTTTTTCATATTTCAATTGGATCACCTGCAAAACAAATGTAAATTTTTGTCTATCAATAACAAGCACTTTTAACCAAAAATTCAGAAATCACATCCAAACTCTTGTTCCCTAAACCATCAAAATCCCAAACATCACATCCAAACTCTTGTTCACTGTCACGCCCCCAAAATGGGGAATTTTACTGTAGCATAATATTTAATTGTCCCCAGGATCCGCATTGGTGAGAGTTACAGGATTTAATCACCGTTATGGAACATTTAGCGGAAGCTTGCATTGTGGTACAACCCGAAGTCCGGTGCACATCGGATTCCGTATTGCATCACTAATCTCTTATTAGCAAAATCATATAGACTGGTACATCATAACAGAGTATAAACAGAGCTAGACAAGTAACAGGAGATTTCAATCCCATATTCAAGTTATAATTACAGAAGCCGTATTAATTACATTCCCAAAGTAAAAGACCAAAAGAGGCCAGTAAAACAAAATATAACCCTACATAAAACTCTCCCAGGTGTTTCGCGTCTCAGGTGCAAGGAGTGGAGTCTACATGACAACCTCTGCACTTCCATCACACGTCATTTGCTGCTCAGCAACCGCCTCCTCGGAAAATGTCCCAGGGTACAAGTCGGGATAAAAAAACCCACGGCATCAAGCATAGATCAAACAAAAAGCCTAGCAAGTATCCAAGATAAAGAGCATAGTTTGCAGGTACAAGTAGAAAATAAATACAGGCAATATATCAGGAAAACAGTAATAAAGAAGCTAGTAAAACTGATGCAAGAAAGTATGATTTTCCAAATCATAAACATAATTACAAGTGATTATTTCTAGAAATCAACACAAACAGGCTGAGCAAACTAATACAAGAAAGTATGATTTTCCAAATCATAAACATGAATTGAATTCGGACCAATGAGTACTTTGGCAAACCACTTCGCAAATCCTCAAAAGGGGGAGCATTCACTAGCCCCAACTGAGCAAAATTGAGAGTACCCAAAAACTCACCCTGGAGTTACGGCCGTTAAAATCTTTGGCCCTGCCACGGGTGCTTGGTGTAGCCCGGGCAAGGTAGGTACTTTAGTGACACTAGTCACATACCAAACTCAAACTGCAGCGAGCAATATATATATATATATATATATTAAATACTAGACTCAAACTGCAATATGCAGCGAGTAGTGACGGCTTCGTGGTGCCGACTCGAAAATCAATGCAGGAAAAGGGGTTCAGTGCAAATATCAAAATTTATGAGTAAATCGATTACTTCCAAGATACAAGTGCAGGTACAAGAAATTATCAAACAATCTGAATGCTTAAAAACATAACGAGGCGGATTCGGCTTTTAAAACAGTGAACCGGGGTAAAGCAGGCTTCAGGACAGTATTCTTTTCAATTCCGGCTAAAAACATTAAAACGGGTCAAAGCGGGCTTCGAGGTAGTATTTTCTAAGTCCAGGAATTTTATAGAAAATCGGGCAGCATTTCGAGTAGAAATAAGGAACCCAAAACAAGTTGTAGAAAATAAAAGTGATCCAGGTAACTCGGAAGGGTAGAGCAATAAATGCTCGCACACAGACCGAGAAACCCTTATGGATCCGGGTACGTCCAATGGTTAAGTAGGGCGAAAATTGCGTGCTAAGACCCTCGGAGTCCCGTGTGGCAAGATGACAAAGTCGGGTTTGTAAGATGCATGATAAAAGTACAAAAGTTCAATTGAAATAATCATAAACATGCAAGTGCGGTGATTCCCAAAATTATATGCTCAAAGGGATGGATATTGGTGTATTTTCGTACACTTGATGCATTCGGAACGTGGGAATATCCAACCCCTAAGTTCGGATAAAAATACGAATCACCGTGCTCCACATGGTTTCACAAGTATCCGGGTTTGATTTCAAATTAAAATTTAATAGAGGGCAAGGTTAAGGTACAGGGTTCATCCCTAGGTTCTTAAGTCGCGAATCCCAATTTGGGGTTAGTGAACAATTTA
Source organism: Persea americana (assembly GCA_029852735.1). NCBI lineage: Eukaryota > Viridiplantae > Streptophyta > Magnoliopsida > Laurales > Lauraceae > Persea > Persea americana. The sequence continues at coordinate 60,315,172 of CM056810.1, forward strand.
AAGTTTTCTTTAAGTATGGCTTGAAACAACAAAACTTTGGGTTCAAATTCCAGAATTTTTATATGGGGTTAAGACAAGTTAATAACAGTTAAAAAGGACAAAAACACACTTTTCAAAACAATGATGCGGGCCCAGGGGTCGGACCCGCAGGTTGGGGCCTACCTGCCACTATGCACAGCAGCTGGCTGCTGTGCACGGTGCATGGGCTGGTCCCTGCCCATCAGCTGTTGGTGACCACTGGGGCCCAGCTGTTGGTTGGTAACAATCCCAAGTGAAGAAGAGATGGCCACTGGGTATTCAAGAAAATCTAGCCGTTGGGAAGGGCTGGCTGCTGGCCCTTGGGTTGAAAAATCCTGGCCGCTGACACACTGGAAATTGGCTGCTGAATGGGTTAGGGACAGCTGCTAGAATCAGGGAGTTCCCGGCCGCCAAAAGCGCAGGTGCACTGAGTGTTCAGGAAGGAATTTAACCGTTGGAAGAGGGCTGGGAACGGCTACAGGCAGGGGCTGAGGACTGGCCGCTAAGATCAAGGGGAGATTGCTGGCCGCCTGGGGTAGTGCAGGAACTGCAGCAATGGCAGCTGGCCTGAGTTCGCAGGGAAAATGGCCGGGCAGAGGGGAGAAAAGAAAGATAGCCGGCTGAGTGCAGGGAGAAGTAGTAGTGGCCGGAAGCAGCAGTTGCAGGGAGTGGCCGGGGCAGATTTGCAGGGAGAAACAGTGGACGGTTTGCAGGGAGGCAGTGGCTGCTGGGAATTTCAATGGGGACTAGCCGGGCAGAGAAGAAGGCAAGAAGTTGTAGCCGGTAGCAGGGTTGTGGCAGTGAACTGACCGGTGGCAGGGGGAAGGGGTATGACCGGTGGCAGGTGTATATGGGGTATCCATCGGCAGATTTGCACGGGAGTGGCCAGCTGACTTGCAAGTAAAAGAGAAGAAGAAAAGAGGAAGCTGGCTGATGAGCTGACTGGCAGGCAGCAGCTACTCCTGGTACAGATTTCAGGAGGCAGGGGCCCCTTTGTGGGCCCCACAGATGGGGGGCTAGCTGCTGCAGGATCCTTCAATGGGAGGGTCCCACAGTGACCCACTAAGTCTGAAATTCCTTTTTCAGATCAAGGTCCAGATTAGCAACAAATCAGTAAAAGCACATTAACAGTTTAATGAACAGGGTGATAAGCAAATTAATTGATAAAACAGTGTTCATTTAGACAAGGTAGTCCTAAACCAAACAATTCAACCAGGGGATGTGGCTATCAAGACTGATTTCTTTTCCTTTGAACGGAATAACATGCAAAAATCAAATTAAATCAAAATTAACCATTCAAAGTATGCAATTTAAATTAAATACTCACCTCTAATCGGAAGGCTAATCCAACCTCAAATCTCAGTCACGCCAAGCTCTAACCGGGAGAGCTTCTCTCTACCAAACAAAACCCCAAAATCCAACCTAGCAAGAAAACCCACTCACTGAGTCCAAACCCACTTCAAAACAGAAAATACAGAGGAAGAATAAGATGGGGTCTAGCCAAGGAAAAAGAGGGCTTACCTCTTTGAAAATAAAGGAAGAAGAAGGTGTTTTCATGAGAGGGTTGCCACTGTTGGATTCGAACCAAAACAAAGTACGTTGCGAAGGAGACAATGGGGAGTTGATTGGCCGGGCTGGATCGAGCAAGAAAAGCCTCCAAGAGGGTGTTCTCCAGCAAACCATGGAAGGAGAGAGAGAGAGAGAGAGAGAGAGAGAGAGAGAGAGAGAGAGAGATCTTTTGCTGTGGCCGGTTGCAAATGAAAGGAACGAGAGTTGTAGTATTAGTAGTGGTAGGTGGGAGCATTCAATGGAGTAGGTGGTGGTAGGTGGGATATTTTGCACAGACTTACTGTGTGAGTTTGCAACCACCTTAGCCGAACTTGAAGCGCCGAACTTGAAGCGAGTTAACGAAGGTTTTCAGGACCTCGGACGGATCAGATCAAAGAAGAAGAATTATAGGTCTAGGGAAGAACTTTCCAACAGGCCAAGAATCAGAATTTTCTGAGATCGGGGACAGGAACTGATATTTTCCAAACTATGGTATTTGCCTTGAAAAGAGTGCCGGGGTCAAAGTGGGCTTTCTAGGCCTCGGATGAGTTTGGGCTGAACCTGAAAGTTGTTAGGCAGGTTGAGATATAAATTTAAGCTCAAGAGTCATTCAATTCAAGGTTCCAAGGAAAAAGTCAACCATCTGGTCAAAGTCTATCAATTTCTGATGGAATTGGTCAATCGAAGGGTTCAGGGTTTCAAATTGATTCGAGTTGATAACAAAAGTTGACTGAAATGATAATATCAATCAAATGAGTTTAGAATAATATTTTGGTCAAAACTCAAGAATAATGTCCCGGTTTCACACGAAATCACAAACAGGTTCCAAAGAGAGGTCAAACTAGATGAAGAGACTCAAAATTCCTCAAAGCTGATCAAGGACTATCCTAGAACAGAAAACGCCACAAATGTCCTCTAATCCCCACTTATCAATCCTAACCACATACTTACTAATGCTAACCCTAGGGTTAAGAGGTCGGATCCTTACATTCACTAAACCATCAAAATCCCAAACAAAGGCCAACCATCACAAATCATCAAAATCCCAAACATCACATCCAAACTCTTGTTCGCTAAACCATCAAAATCCCAAACAAAGTCCAACCATCACAAATCATCAAAATCCCAAACAAAGTCCAACCATCACAAATCAAAACCTTACAAACACATTCAAACTACGAGTCTACAACCAATAAGACATCATCAACCCATAAGCTTCTTCTATTCTGTTCTCCACAGTCAGTCATCAATCCATGGCATGCTTCACCAAAAAAAAAAAAAAAAACACGAGTTTATAAAATTCTCATTCAAAATGACTATTCAAACCAAGATTAAAAATAAGTAAATGTGTGACTCACTAATCATTCCAAATGGTAACTGTCAATATCATTTAATATTATAGTTGAAGTCTCTTCTTCATCAAACTTGGCTGCATTTGTGATTGGTGTAGTGATGAGATTGAAAATTAAACTTAATGTTAGAAATTTTAATGAATCTAACCCAAAATAAATCATATAAAAGTAGAAGAAAAAAAGTAACCTTTTGTTGAACTTCTTAACCAATCTCGACAACACATCAGAGTCTCTACTATGGCTGGGAGTAAACTGCTCCTGTAATCATCAATTGTTCTGCCACCAGCACTAAATGTTGACTCTGATGCAACTGTGGATACCAAAACGGCCAAGATGTCATGAACCATTAGAGCAACTTCCTGGTATTTGGTTGCATTGGTTTTCCACCAAACTAGGATGTTAAAGTTCTCTTCATCTTCATCAGGCCATAGTCCTCAATCCAAATACAACTCCAAATTTGACTTTCTTTCAATGGATTTATTTTCTTTGAGAAACCCATGGAGGCCAACTCTCCATTTATCAAGAGATAAAAGTGGAGAAGCAACACTCGATGATGTCCCAGAACTATTGCTTTGAAAGTCTTCCATCAAAAGCATTCCTAGTTGACTCAATGGCATATTCATTGTAAAGACTTGTCAAAGCAAGCCTAACATCCATAATCTTCGCAGCAAACTCATCACCATAAATCAATGGAAAGTAATATTCGATTACTTTAAACTTGAATCGAGGATCAAAAACTGCAGCAATTGCTAACGGTGTGGAAATGATATTCTAATATTTTCTAAACTTCACAATCATTTTTCCAGCCATATCTTTGATAAAAGATTTTGAACTAGTGCACCATTCTATCAAATGCAAGTGAAGCGTACTAACATCTGAGAAATACAAGTTCATTGTTGGGTACTTAGTGCCTGAAAATTTTTCTATCATCTCAAAAAATACTTGCAAACATTTCCAATTTTTGTTAACATTTTCCCATTCCTCATAACTTGGGGCAAATTTGTATCCACTATCACGATCACTTTAGCGTTCAGAAGCCTCCTTGAACTGTATCGCTGTTTCTAGCATCTCAAAAGTAGAGTTCCACCTATTCAAACTATCAGGTTGAATTTTCTTTCCCGGAGCTTGTACTTGCCATGCAATTTCATTAAACCTTTGTTCTCTTAAATGTGAAGCTCTAATATATTTTACACTTTCACGCACTTAAAAAATTACCTCATGTATGGAATCCATGCCATCTTGAACTATCAAGTTTAAAATGTGAGTGGAACAACGCACGTGGAACATATCTCCATTGGAAAAAAGTAAGCCCTTAGTCATGAGCTTTGACTTGAGCTCTCAAACCACAACATCATTGGTAGTACAGTTATCTAAAACAATAGCACACAGTTTTTTATCGATGTTCCAATTATATAATCTGTCTAAGATGCAATTACAAATTACTTTGCCGGTGTGGAGAGCTTCAACAAAGCTAAATGCAATGATCTTCTTTTGCAAGTTCCACTCATCATCAATAAAATGACATGTAAAACACATGTACCCAAGATTCTGGTTAGAGGTCCACATGTCAGTTGTCAAACTCACCCAACATCTTAGATTGTCCAAGAGATCATAAAGGTTTTGTTTCTCCTCATTGTGAATTTTTATAATATCGTTCTTCAAAGCATTTCGTGACACCATTCTAAACAACGGTTGAAGGCCTATTACGAAATTCTGAAACCCCTCATATTCTACGAAGCGAAATGGCAATTCATGCATTATGACCATGTGTGCAAGATCATGCCTACTTTTTTCTAGATCAAGTTTGAAATTTTAAATTGCACTAACTCCTTCGTTTCCTTCCCCAATTTGTACAATTTGTTGTTTATATCTACTTGCCCTCGCTGCTTTTGTTTGTAAACAACACAATGTTTTAAATGTTTAAACAAGTGTGAAGTTCCATCTTTGCTGTTCCCATTCAGTAATTTCTTGCAATGGTTACAACTTGCTTTTTCAGCTCCATTTTGTTGTTTAATTTTTGTAAACTCAGTCCAAGCCAGAGATGTTAGCTTCCTTTTTTTTTAGATGCCCTAGAAAATTCAATGGAAACATTGGTTTTTGCTTCCGCGGCATCAATATCAATTGGTTCTAACATTTTATCTACATATAAATAATTACAAAATCTATTATAATTATATGATTACATGTATGAGCTGTCATTCACCACGAGATCACACAGCAAAACGCATTGATAAGATCAATCAACGGGCAATTACTGAGCAAATAGAAACAAAAAATAGAATTGTATCAATGGATATAAATTGCATATGATTACATCTATGGATCTGTGAAGTTCAAACCCACCTGTTCCAAGTACCTATTGGCACAAATCCACCACTATAAATTGCATAAAGATCTAGACAGCAGCTCAATTGAAAAAATATATATATACAAGAACTCCTCCACCATTAATGTGTGCTATGTTTTGATTTTCTCAATACATATATTCGTTCAGGCAAGCAAGACCATCACCAAAGGTTTTTGCAAATGGCATCACTTCACAATACATATATGCGTTAATGCCCAAGGAAAAAATCGTCCTCAGCAGTGAGCCCAAGCACCTACTAAGAATTGATGGGTACAACCAGGAAAAAAAAAAACAAAAGTAAACTCCTGTATTTGATTTTTCAAAAGAAGGAAAGATGAGAAATTTTCTTCAATAGAAACTTGCAAATATGGGAATGAATATACAGAATAAGATTTCTTCTGAAGAGTGATGGAAGATAGAGAGAGGGGGGCAGAGAGAAAATAGTAGAACATGAGAGATTTCTTGTACCTCACAGAGAAAGCCGGAGAGAGAATGAGAAATGGCCGGAGCCGGAGCGGGAGAGAGGGCCGAAGAGGGCGGCAGCTTCTCTAATCTCTACATGTGGTTTGGGGACGGAAGATTATGTTAGAATGAGGGGTTCCCACGTGACCTCTACATACATACAGATACTAAAGTATTTAGGTTAGAGTATATTAGGTTGGGTCCCGAGTCCACGGATCTGAGCCACTGTGGATCGGAAGTAGACCCGTTTAGGTAACAGTTCCAAAAAAAGGATCTAGAACCGAAACCATTTACTTATCGAGACCAAAATAAGGACCCGGAACCGAAACCTAACGGGTCGGAACCTTCGGGTAATCGGAGAATCGGGAACCTATTTACAACCCTAGTCATAGCCGGTCTAATCGCTATCTTACAAAAATTTTCCTTGAAAATTATTGGTGTGCGCCAATCAAAAGCGCTCAAAAAGCAAGTCTCTGCTTCAATCATTCCGTTCTTGTCCTATATTCTATCTACTATATAAGAAAACAAAATTTTGAGAATGGAGGAAAATTATGGATCCCTCTAATAGCAGTGCTTCCTTCTTTTATAATCTTCATTGAGCTAATTACAATATGGCAATCCCCTTGATTTGCGTGATTTACAGAGTATTACAATACCATTGCCTAATCTGAAAGATATACAAGATAGCTATGAATTGGTGCAATCAACAAGATATCGATGGTCAACCCTTCTCATCTCATGTGCCACTTGCACATGCCAATTACAGAAGCCACCCTATCATCCAATTGATGTGGGGAAATATACCAACATCAATTCGTCTACTAACAACTGATGTTTCACTTTAGGAAGGGCCTTTGTGAAGAAATCCGTAATTTAAAGATAAGAGGTTACATGAGAAAGAGTAAAGAATTATCACCATATGCTTCTTGGATGTAGTGACAATCAATTTCTATGTGCTTTGTTCGATCTTGGAATGCAGGATTGGCAGCATTTTGGATTGCACTTGTTCTATCAGCATATAGGGGGTTTCAGCGTGTTTAGAAAAACCAAGTTTAGCAAGCAATCATAAGAGCCAAATGATCTCGAAGCAAGCTGATGATAAAGATTGATATTGAGCTTCCATGGAAGACTTGGAAACATGATCATGTTTCTTGGACTTCCAAGAGATTAATGCATGACCTAAGTAAACACACCATCCAGTGGTGGATCATCTAGTATCCGAACATCGTGCCCACTCAACATCACAAAAAGCACGTAGATGCGAAGAAAAAATATGTTGTGTGCCTGTGTGCCAAGAAGATGTTAAATGATTCTTTTAACAGCAGTTAAATCATGAAGATGTGCAGGCCGAGTCATAAACTAACTGAAAAGATTTACAGTATAAGAGATATCGGGTCGATTCATAGTCAAGTATACAAGACTGTTGGGAAGTCCCACATCACCTACTGTTGGGCCTGCACATGAGAGGGAGTGTTGGGAAGTCCCACATCGCCTAAGTAATAGGCTTGACATGTCTTAATATACCTGTGGCTGTATGGGCCTTCCACCTATCAGCTTAAGCTTTTGGGTTGGTACATGGCTTCTTACAAAGACTTCCAACTAGCTTCATGTAGACCATCTGATCCGAAAGAATAATGCCATCATCTTCTGGTATTTCACTTTGAGTTTTGTAAGGGAGTATCTACTAGTGTTGTATTTTGTAAGTGAGCTTGAATAATGAGATCACAGGTATACTTGTATTGATTAATGAATGTGCCACCCTTGAGTTTGTGAACTTCAACCTATGAAGTAGGTTAGAGGACCCAAAACCTATATGTGAAATGAAGCCTGGAGAGATTGTTGTAATGGTAAAATGAAGTCTACGTCATTTCATGAGATAGATGCCATTGACATAAACCAACAAGATACTGATGCCTTGAGAAGATTTGTGAAAGAAAAGTGATGGATCAACCCGGCTTTGAGAAGAACCAGCGATCAGGAGTGTCCTTCAAAGTGATACGTGTAAGAGTTTGAAAAATGACATAACAAAGGCCAACAGGGAGTGAAACTTTTTCTGTGGTGCCCACATGTGATCAAACCTACTCCTAACATTTCATCCTAACATTAGCTATCTTAATCCGAAAAGGAAGATGGGGACAATTTCAAGTCAAACCTCAATCACGGTATTTTGCGGTGGTCCCAAGTGCTCCACAAATGAAACCGCACACACGACATCAGGCCTCTAGAAACATCTTTTTAAGTCCGACACACTCCCCAAATCCCAAGCCCATCTACATGATTGGAAACCCAAACCACTCACCTAGTGGATCCCACCAAAGGTGATTACCTAATTTGTTACAATACATCTCGAATTGCAAATTGATTGAATCGAGTAATTCACAATTCATTTCCAAAATTTGGAGGAACAAAAATGACCGGTTCACTTGTAGCCAAAGGTATGCATTTAGAAATATATTTATATTTATATGTATTTAAAAAAGATGAAAAGAAAAAATGATCTTTCCCTCAGAGAAGTTGGAAAAAATAGTTGCATGAGGAAGCTGAAACTTGTATTGAAGAGAAAAAAAAAAAAATCCAAACATTAAATTTGAGAGAACTCATCTATTTATTTCTTTTACTATTTTTCACATATTTTTATATTCACTGTCAAATAACCTAGAACGGATCAAAGAACTTACATCTGGAGTCCAGGCTAACTAGATGACCGTTTAATAAACTTTAGGCACATCATGTTTTGTTTGAAGCCAATTTCACTAAGAAGTGTTTCTCTCCCACTCACGGAAGAAGATTATGCAGCATGCTAGTTTTTCCATTTCTCTCTCACGTTTAAGAGTTTTGTCTTTTTATTTGTTTATATTAAAACTACAATTTTCAGTGGACTAGGAAAATGACCTTTCATACCATTCGATGTCCCTCTCCTTTCTATAAATTATATTTCCCTCTTGTTGATAAGTTGAGAAAATTTTCCCTTCCTCCATTTGAACAGCAAGATGTCAGGACTTAGTTCAACTATATGGTCCTTTCTTTTTGGGAGATTTAAGCCGCAAATGACATGCCCCTTTGATTAGGAAATGGTCTAAACTTTAGTTTTAATGAAGGATGTAAATTAGTGGATAATCATTTATAAATCACATGTTAAATATTGGCGTGGATGATTGCTAAATATATTTTATATTCACAATGAAATATGTTTTTTTCATATATTGTAAAGTGTTTTTCTTTATAATATGAATCACATGTATGTCAATTAGATCTACAATTCAAGAGAACAATCATTAACTATTTTATTTTTATCTACATGTTTGAATTAAATGATCGAATTTTTCGAACTCAAACACCGAATTGAAAAGAGAATCAAATAAACTACTCCATCGAATTCTCAAATTGATGTAAGGATTAAATTACAAAGGACAAACAGAAATGCAAATTTGATCTAATTGCGAACTAGATGACTATGGGCACAGGTCCTCTGACTAGTCATACGTAAAGCACAAAAGATAAGAATTTGAACGAGCTTGGGCGATTGGACAAGCAGCTTTGATTATAAAGAAGTGAAACAAGTGGCAGTGTGTTGGGAAAAGCAATTGGAGGAAAAGGTTAATGGGGCCAATTGGTGCCCCCTCGAACCCCCAGGCTTCACAACTGTATATAGGTCATCATGTGCTTTAGAGTTTGCATCACTTACTTCTTTCTTTGCCTTCTTATACATTTCATAAATCACTTTTTACCCATGGCTGCATCATCTAGGCATTACATTCATCATAATCATGGCTTAAGATAATCCAATCTTGCATTAAGAACTCCACTTAAATACAAAATGTCTAAACTACCCCATGGAAAGAGTACCAAGAGTGAATTCTTCCTCTTGTTCTTCTCAACACTCTCAACATAAGTAGACAATAATTAAAAATAAAATAAACAGGAAAGAAGGAGAGGATGCCCAGCCCATGTCTGAATCAGTAACACTTTCAGAAGTCAGAACTATAAGCCTGGCCACATGGTACTATGTGCCATATTTCTATACCAGTGCAATAGGATGGGCTTTGGGGCCCATGCCCATCCCATGTCATGCATGGGGTAAGAAGCCATATAGGCAGGCGAGGAGTTTTGGGATCCCCTTTGTGGACTTGGACCCCTTCACAATTGCAATCATAGTCCCCCACTAATGCCAAGGCTTACATGACAATGAAATCGTCGAGATCATTATCAAGTGGCTCTAGTTGTCCTGCTTCTGGGACCCAACTGAACTTTTATTGGGTCTCAACTAACAAAACTCATGATAGAATAGATTTCAGCTCATTCTTAAGAAGAGAAAAAATCGGGAAAATAAAAAATAAAAAAAAACAAATACAATACCTCTACAATGCATGTGCCACAACTGCCACCACCCCCACAGTTCATCACTTTCCCCTGTTTAAATGAAAAAATCACTTAGAACTTGGTATATAAGAACAGAGAAAAGTTCTCATAAATTATCCATTCAAGTCAAATGCACATCATTTAAAACTTCAGGTATGATCCACCATTGGTCATTTATTACTAAATACACAATTTTTAAGTGCATAACGGTCCATTGGTATTTTCACCGTTGAGAATATACTTGTTATAAGTTGTAAGCCATGAAGAAAAGTGTCTTTCTTCCCAAGCATATCACTAATCAAGTAATTATGCATGAGTCTAAACCAAATTCGATGCCACGACCTTTTCTCTTTCTCTTTCTTCTATTTTCTATTTCTTTCTTCTACTTTTATGCGACTCTTCTATTTAGTTCCAAACGTATCCATACTTTAGCATTTAATTGGTATCAGAGCAGACCTCGGTGCCTTCAGCACATGTTTCTCAGGGTTTTTGTCAGTCTGTAAGAAAGTTCGGATGAAGAAACACTCATCCCCAGGAATGCCCACGTTAATGGAGAATTCTGAAGAATTTTAGAAGGGGTTTCAAGATATTTGAGTTGAGTCAGGAAGATTTTAAGATTTAAATCACAAAATCAGTATGCTTTCATCTTAAATGTAGTGATCTGAAGAGGAGTACACCCAGGTGTTCTTTCAGTTTTGGATCCAAGGTGTTTTTAGAGTTCAAAACTGTTAAAGAGCAGTATTTGCTGGGGAGGAGACTTTCATAGTCCAATACTACTGAGCGGCACCATAGTTCAAAGGGGCACTACCAGAAGAAAGACAAAAAGATCATTGTAGCTTAGATCCTTATCCTTGTAATCAAGATCCAGTACAAAACAAATAGGAAACACATTGATGTTTATTGTCATTTTATTTGTGAATAAGTAGGAAACAAGGGATTAGAAGTTGAAGTATGTTCATACTGAAGATGTAGCAGAGTTTCTTACAAAAAGAGATTTCAAAAGAGCAGCTATATGATGTTTTCTCTAATCCATAGTGGAATGGATATCCATGCACCACCTTGAGCAGAAGTAATAAACCCCGTGCAAGGACTGATCTATAATGCACAGGGACTAGTACAAAACTCTGCAAAACTTTAGGAATTGTTTCGTAATCTATAGAACTTAGGGCTTATTTGTAAAAACCAAATGCTGGTTCCAACCTGAGCAAGCCCACTTTGAGCTGGATATGGGCTAATCCTGTGCCCAAGCCCATTATTGGCCTAACAGCTAAACAGACCGGTCTAGACCTGTGCAGCCCAATGGGCCAACTAATTTTCCCAACTTGGGCTGATAAATTCACCATAGATGTCCCAATATTTCACTAATAGATAGGGCCAGACCTGACTCTTAGGACCATAGAACAACCTCTATCCATCGATATTGGCCCAGATGTTAAACTGACTGCAAAGGGCCTGCGTTTGTCTAAAGGTGAAATTAGATGGTCCAGCTCGCCCAACAAAAATTCAACAACCAATGATTCAATAGTGGGCTTTGCCCAAGCCTAACTTTTGCGTGCCCATCCATGTGCATTGGGCCTCCATATTAAGCACAATAACTAAATGGGCTGGGCTTAGACTAGCTTCAACTCAATGCACACACTGCCATGTGCAACATGCTACTAGTAATTATTCAGGTCAGTCAGGTGGAACATAATAGTATCAAGAGGATTTTACGGGAAAAAACCCCATAGATGACCCGTGCATGAAAAAGGACCTCATAGTTTCTATTACACAAAAAAGGCCCTCCCACCAATTTTAACATCTTTTTTTACCTTTTACAATGAGCGACGATGTCGTCGCTCTTTTCAATTGACCAGAGACGTTATTGCTGCCCATGTATTCTTCTCCCTCTTCTTTCTTCCTCTTTTCTTTCTCCTTTTTCCATCTCCCCCACTCCATTTCTCTTCCAACCCACCACCCATAACACCTCCATCATCCTCAGCACCTTCACCTCAACCAACTCATCCTTTTCAAGGCCTTTGCAATGTTCTACCTGCAAGGTCTGAGCCATTTCCTTATCCGTGAGCATAGCAGCAACATCGAATGAAGAGCTTGCCAATGCCTCCCCCTTTTTCTCCTCGGCCTCGAGGGATACTAAGTGGAGCTCCTCCACCATTGTCTCCTTATCGGAGTCATTGTTGATTGCCAGATTCTTCTCCCCACATAGCTAATTAAAATTAAAATTAAAAAAAAAAAAAAAGATAGGGTCTGATCGTCAATGAATACAAAACTCAAGAAAAAGAAGACGAAGAAAATAGAGACCTTTTGGTTATGGGGAGGGACATAGGTGAGAGAGTAGAGTTGGAATTTGAGGACCTTTAAGGAAAGGGGAAGAGAAACTTGAGATATGATGAGGAAATGGAAATCGGAGATGAACGAGGAACTTGCGAGCGCCCTTGTTTGGTAGTGAGAGAACGGAATAAGAACGAGTTCACTAGGACAAAATGGAGAAAGAGGAATGAAAAGAGGAATAAGGAGACATGAGTGACGATATCATCACTGCTCAATTGAAACGAGCAACAATATTGTCGCTAAGTGCAGAAAAGTGAAAAAAAAGAAGTTAAAATTGGCTGGAGAGCCCTTTTTGTGAAAAAAGAAATTATGAGATCTTTTTTCGTGCATAGGTCATCTTTTCCAAGTAAAATCCTCTAGTATCAAATATACTTGAGGATTTTACGTGGAAAAACCCCTTAGACGGCCCATGCACAAAAAAGGACCTCATAATCTTTACTGAACAAAAAAAGGCCCTTCTGCCAATTTTAACCCTTTTTGACCTTTTCAGTTGAGATACAATATCATCGCTTGTTTCAATTGAGCAACAAGGTGTCTTCTTCTTCCTCTTATTTTATTCTCTTCTCCTTCCTCTTTCTCCATCTCCCCCACTTCATTTTTCACCCAACCCACCACCCACAACACCTCCATCATCCTCAACACCTCCGTCCCAGCCAACTCATTACTATTCTAACCTTCTCACACCATCTATCTACAAAAATGCAACACGCCTTCCCTGAATGATGCATGTGGTGAGAAGATGGGACAAGGGTTGGGTTGTCACTTCAATCAGATAGGACTTCAATATCTTAGTGCACAAAGAAATGACAGAAAACAAGAAGGAACTAGCACATTCAGCACCAAATTACAAGCAAATCACGGCATGCATGAGGCATAGGACCTGCTTCATTTCTTTAAGCAGCAATAAGTCCACTAAGTCTATAATGTCAGAAGCTGATTGTTTCCATTCGTTCTTATATCAAGACTCTGGATGACTGGTGCCCATTGTTAGATTTCCTCAAATTCAAACAAGGGATATAGGGGCCTATCTGGATGTGCATAACTTGCGTACACATAACTCAACTTATGCCTAAGCCTACTGTTTCTGCATTTGTACAACTTGAATTAAGCACAGGTCTGTAGTTCTTTAATTCTTTGTCATAACCAATTACAAGTAATTAGGGTTACAACAATCTGAGTAAGACCTGACCCAGTTCCAAGGATTCAAATGGAGCCTAAGGATCTGAAATTTGTTTTAACGATACTGCTAGTTTGTAACCACATTCAAGTGGGCTGGATGATCTGAATCTGTTGCAAGTATACTGCTGACTTTGTAACCAAAGCACTGATTGGCTAATTCTCTCTACTCCTATTTTGATTTTGTAACCATTTCAAAATATGAATAATCCCTTCATTACATAAAAAGCAGATCCTAAAAACGTGTGGGCGAGAAATGGAGGTATTGTTGGTGGTGGGTTGGGCGAGAAACTGAGTGGAGAGGGGGTGAAAGAGGAATGAGAAGATAAGAAGAAGATTGGAGCGACAATATCGTTCGCTCAACATAAAAAGGTAAAAGTTGGCGGGAAGGCCTTTTTTGTGCAATAGAAAATATGAAGTCCGGACATATAAGGGGTTTTTTTCCCAGTTAAATCCTCAACGTACTTTAATTCCTCAATTAAAAAGTTGACACTTATAAATATGGCGACATCACCATATGATAAGGGCACGTTTGGCATCGTTCTAGTGTTGTTCCAAATTTTATGCTTGGATCAAGTTGACACTTATAAACATGACGACATCACCATATGGCCAATATGTTTGAACTTTTTGGTATGATGACACTGGGATGATAAGGGCCCGTTTGGCATCGTTCTCGGGTTGTTCCAAATTTTATGCTCGGATCAAATTTTGCTAATATTGGGTTGTGCGAAGACTATACTCTGTAGAAAATGTTTGGCAACATTATATTAAATTATTCTACCAAGAATATGTTGAATAGAACTTATTTGGTAACATTATAAAAATTCTCCTCCAAGGAGCAGACATAGGATTTACAATGTCAGACCCACCTTTTATTGTTTGCAACACTCTACTATTATCGTACATGGGACCACCAATAGAAATTACAACGTGGTACCCACCTTTAAAAATTAGAACAGGGAACTCATATTCATAGGATTTACAATGTGGGCCTACCTTTATTGAAATTATAATGTGGGGCCACCTTTTTGTAAATGTAAATATGGGACCCACCTTAAGAAATTACAACATGGTACATCCTTTAGAAATTAGAATGTAGGGTCCACCTTTTGTGCTCTTGACCATGCAACCTACATTTATGAATTACAAAGTGGAGCCAGAATGGACACAAGACTACCTTTAGAAATTACAATGTGGTGTCCACCTTTTTGAAATTAGAACATGGGGGCAACACATTAAGAAAATGTACAATGTGAGCCCACCTTTATAGGAATTATAATGTGGCGCCATCTTTTTTATTAATTGTGAACGTGAGAACTACCTTTAAAAAATTACAATGTGGTACCTACCTTTAGAGATCCGGACATGTGGTCACATTCATATGATCACAACGTGAGTCCACATTCATAAGATTTACAATGTGGCTTCACCTTTTGTGATTGTAACCATATCACCCACCTATAAGATTTATAAGGTGGGGCCACCTTTTATGTGATTATGGATACAGGATTCCATTAGAAATTACAACGTGACATCCACCTTTATAAATTAGAACATAGGGCACACGTTTATGGGATTTATAATGTGGCCCCACCATTATAGAAGTATAATATGGGCCCACCTTTTTTATTGTGACCATGTGACCGACCTTTAAGAATTATAAAGTGGGGCCACCTTTTTCTATATTATGAACATGGGGCCTACGTTTAGGATAAGAGAGAAGATTTGGAATCTTTAAATGATATATTTTTAAGGAGAAGAGATAATTAAAAAAACAACTGTGCCAACAAGTTGTTTTCCGAAAAAAAATTAAGCTTTTTTCGTACCAACTGTCCTATGCTTTAGATTCCTTCCCAGAATATCAAAATTCAGGATAGTGATTCACCTATAGTAACATGTTTTCCACGTCCCATGGGAACATGAGAACGCCCGAACGGCACACCCAAGTCATCAAATTTCTAAAGCCCCGCCTAAGCCCGGTACCCAGACCCAACCAATCGGGTCCAAAACCACGTTGGCCAGTAACTTGGGACTTGGGAGACCGCTACGGTGCTACCTACCACACTGCTACAGTCCACAGCAACGTGGACCCCACCTGTTAGCTTTTCTCTTTAACACCCCAACGAAACGTGCGCACGTTAGAACCAGGCTAACGTGCGCCCACGAACAAAATCATCGTTAACGGTACTTACATATGGGGCGTAGAGTTCAATCTTGTCATCGAGCATGATGTTCCTGAGAACCTTCTCGCCGCTTTTCGCCCTAACGCTCTTCGCCGGATAAGAACCATCTGCCTCTGCTTTTGGCTTTTATTTAGTATAATAAAACACATACCCAGGCAGACAGAGAATGAGAAATGTCAATAAATAAATCATACAAATTAACGAAATTACATAACCCTAGAAACTGAAGAGAAACGGAAAAAAAATGGAGGAGAGGTTTCTGTAAAGAGAGACATGCCCCGAGGAATTTGAGCTCGATCTCGGCCGTTGGAGGTGGAGAGCTGGACGGGGACGCGGAGGAGGGGTCGTGTGTCGCACGTGAGATGGAGATAGAGCTCTTCCTAAAAGCAAAAGAGAGGGACAAGGGGTTTCTGCGAATGCAGAGGGAAGGGGGTGTGGTGTTTGTGATTTGGATCGATGGCTGTTGTTTACTGAGGGAAAGGGAGAGGATATGCACGGAAGCCATCTGAGCCGCTCGATCTTTTCCTTTCTGCCGTTCAGACTCAAAAGCTAGGTGGTGGGGGGGTGGGGGGTGGGGGGTGTTGCAGGGTGTGCAGGGCATGCGCAGTGGCACTTCGATGGATTTTTAAGTAAAGATGATACACCGGTGTATGATTCTAGGCCATTAAATTTGATCACTAGCTATCTGCAGTGTGCGAGGGCATTTTCTTTTATTTTAAAAGGTAGGATGAATTATTTTCAGAGGAATGTAGCACACACCCCACAAATCACTTTTACAGACACAGTAAGTCTGTATGGACGTAATTTGGTGCTCGAATTTTTGACCGATCCCACGTGGTGGACCAGCGAGCACTGATGTGGACCATGGTTTTATTTTTTCAAAGCCCGCTAAAATGAAAGAAAAGACTGAAATGAGAGAATCAAACTGAGAAAACCCATTTCGAACGTTTCTTCTCTGGTTCTTCTCTCTCTCTCTCTCCATTCGTCTCTCTCTCTGGTACTTATTGATGCCCTAAACGTATCTCTCTCTCTGGATTGCATCTCTCTCTGTCGGCGACAGCGCACCCCCTCACATCAGCAGCCCCTCGGAGCAGCACCCGCTTGTAAAAGGCCCCGCGGTTCATTTTTTCTGAAATTTGGGATTTCCAAGTCCATATGATGAACTTAAATTCTGTTAATTTCAGTTAGAAACAAGCACTTTTGCAATGTTTTCAACGGTCGCACTTTTTCAAATCGGTGGACAAAATATGCACAGAGGTTGCTGAGTACCCCTATTTAGGGAATTTTTTAGCCCATTTCCCGCTGTTCATTTTTTCTAAAATTTGGGGATTTCTAAGTCCATATGATGAACTTAAATTCTGCTAATTTTAAGTTAGAAACAAGCACTTTTGCGTTGTTTTCAACGGTCGCACTTTTTCAAGTCGGTGGACAAAATCTGCACAGACGTTGCTGAGTACCACTGTTTAGGGAATTTTTTAGCCCACTTTCCGCTGTTCATTTTTTCTGAAATTTGGGGATTTCCAAGTCCATATGATAAACTTAAATCCTGCTCATTTTAAGTTAGAAATTAGCACTTTTACGATGTTTTCAACGGTCACACTTTTTCAAGTCGGTGGACAAAATCTGTACAGACGTTGTTGAGTACCCCAGTTTAGGAAATTTTTTAGCCCACTTCCCGCGGTTCATTTTTTCTGAAATTTGGGGATTTCTAAGTCCATATGATGCACTTAAATTCTGCTAATTTTCAATTAGAAACAAGCACTTTTAAGATGTTTTTAACGGTTGCACTTTTTCAAGTCGGTGGACAAAATCTGCACAGACGTTGCTGAGCACTCCTGTTTAGGGAATTTTTTAGCCCACTTCCCGCTGTTCATTTTTTCTGAAATTTGGGGATTTCTAAGTCCATATGATGAACTTAAATTTTGCTCATTTTAAGTGAGAAACAGGCAATTGCGATGTATTCAACGGTCGCACTTTTTCAAGTCGGTGGACATAATCTGCACAGACGTTGCTGAGTACCCCGGTTTAGGGAATTTTTTAGCCCACTTCCCGCTGTTCATTTTTTCTGAAATTTGGGGATTTCCAAGTCCATATGATGAACTTAAATTCTGCTAATTTTAAGTCAGAAACAAGCAATTGCGATGTATTCAACGGTCGCACTTTTTCAAGTCGGTGGACATAATCTGCACAGACGTTGCTGAGTACCCCTGTTTAGGGATTTTTTTAGCCCACTTCCCGCAGTTCATTTTTTCTTAAATTTGGGAATTTCCAAGTCCATATGACGAACTAAAATTATACTAATTTTAAGTTAGAAACAAGCACTTTTGCGATGTTTTCAACCGTCGCACTTTTTCAAGTCGGTGGACAAAATCTGCACAGACGTTGCTGAGTACCCCCGTTTAGGAAACTTTTTAGCCCACTTCCCGCAGTTCATTTTTTCTGAAATTTGGGGATTTCTAAGTCCATATGATGAACTTAGATTCTACTAATTTTCAGTTACAAACAAGCACTTTTGCGATGTTTTCAACGGTCGCACTTTTTCAAGTCGGTGGACAAAATCTGCGCAGACGTTGCTGAGTACCCCTGTTTAGGAAATTTTTTAGCCCACTTTCTGCTGTTCATTTTTTCTGAAATTTGGGGATTTCCAAGTCCATATGATGAACTTAAATTCTGCTCATTTTAAGTTAGAAATAAGCACTTTTGCGATGTTTTCAACGGTCCCACTTTTTCAAGTCGGTGGACAAAATCTGTACAGACGTTGCTGAGTGCCCCTATTTAGGAAATGTTTTAGTCCACTTCCCGCGATTCATTTTTTCTGAAATTTGGGGATTTCCAAGTCCATATGATGCACTTAAATTCTGCTAATTTTCAGTTAGAAACAAGCACTTTTAAGATGTTTTTAACGGTCGCACTTTTTCAAGTCGGTGGACAAAATCTGCACAGATGTTGCTGAGTACTCCTGTTTAGGGAATTGTTTAGCCCACTTCCCGCGATTCATTTTTTCTGAAATTTGGCGATTTCCAAGTCCATACGATGAACTTAAATTCTGCTCATTTTAAGTTAGAAACAAGCAATTGCGATGTATTCAACGGTCGCACTTTTTCAAGTCGGTGGACATAATCTGCACAGACGTTGCTGAGTACCCCTGTTTAGGGAATTTTTTAGCCCACTTCCCGCTGTTCATTTTTTCTGAAATTTGGGGATTTCTAAGTCCATATGATGAACTTAAATTCTGCTCATTTTAAGTTAGAAACAGGCAATTGCAATGTATTCAACGGTCGCACTTTTTCAAGTCGGTGGACATAATCTGTACAGACGTTGCTGAGTACCCCTGTTTAGGGAATTTTTTAGCCCACTTCCCGCTGTTCATTTTTTCTGAAATTTGGGGATTTCCAAGTCCATATGATGAACTTAAATTTTGCTAATTTTAAGTCAGAAACAAGCAATTGCAATGTATTCAACGGTCGCACTTTTTCAAGTCGGTGGACATAATCTGCACAGAAGTTGCTGAGTACCCCTGTTTAGGGAATTTTTTAGCCCACTTCCCGCTGTTCATTTTTTCTGAAATTTGGGGATTTCCAAGTCCATATGATGAACTAAAATTATGCTAATTTTAAGTTAGAAACAATTACTTTTGCGATGTTTTCAATCGTCGCACTTTTTCAAGTCGGTGGACAAAATCTGCACGGACGTTGCTGAGTACCCCCGTTTAGGAAGTTTTTTAGCCCACTTCCCGCAGTTCATTTTTTCTGAAATTTGGGGATTTCCAAGTCCATATGATGAACTTAGATTCTACTAATTTTTAGTTAGAAACAAGCACTTTTGCGATGTTTTCAACGGTCGCACTTTTTCAAGTAGGTGGACAAAATCTGCGCAGACGTTGCTGAGTACCCCTGTTTAGGGAATTGTTTAGCCCACTTCCCGTTGTTCATTTTTTCTGAAATTTAAGGATTTCAAAGTCCATATGATGAACTTAAATTTTGCTAATTTTCAGTTAGAAACAAGCACTTTTGCGATGTATTCAACAGTCGCACTTTTTCAAGTCGGTGGACAAAATCTGCACAGACGTTGTTGAGTACCCCTATTTAGGGAATTTTTTAGCCTACTTCCCGCGGTTCATTTTTTCTGAAATTTGGGCATTTCCAAGTCCATATGATGAACTTTAGTTCTGCTAACTTTCAGTTAGAAACAAGCACTTTTACGATGTTTTCAAATGTCGCACTTTTTCAAGTCGGTGGACAAAATCTGCACAGACGTTGCTGAGTACCCCTGTTTAAGGAATTTTTTAGCCCACTTCCCGAAGGATTTTTCTTCTGCAATTTAGGGATCTCCAAGTCCATATCATGGACATAAAATTTACTAATTTTCAGTTCAGTACAACCATGTTTGCTATGTTTTAAACTATGGCACTTTTTCAACCCGGTTGACAAAATCTGCACAAAATTGACACCATCAAAACAACCTGTGGACTCATATGAAACTACATAAATAAAACATTGACAACATCACAACTGAAATCATATGACGGAGTCATTCAAAACAAATGACAACAATACACTACAAGTTCCAACATCCTTTGAAAACTTGTGGAGCACCTCAAAATTACAAATCAAAAGCAACCAACAACCATCACAACTGAATTCTGAAGCCAAACGTACCTCTTTCATTTGAAACAAATGACCATAATACATTACCCAACAAAAACATTGATAGAAAATGAACCCCACCCTTAAACAAACACTGGTCTCATCCAAAGAAACAAGAGCCTACCAACTTTTAGTTGGTCATTACATCAAGAGTACCATTCATTGAACAATGATGCAGACAAATCAAACCCTTTTATGAGACCAAGGGAAGGTTCTCATCTGTCATTCCAATATTCTTAAAGAGCCTGCCTTTGATGCAACTGAAAAACAGAAGTTGGGATGGAGGCATTGAGTCTCTCTACCTAAGACAAAGTATCAGCTAACGCTTCCAAGATGATTCATATGGTTTCTCAGACGTGACACATCTGATGGGCGAAGAGGCTTCAACAGGAATTCCTCAGCTCCTTCCTCTGAGCATTTGTCCAAAAAAAATTTTTTTTTTTTTAAAAACCCTACAAATTTCAACATAAACGGCATTTTGTTGTCTTTTCCACTCCTGAATTTCAATGGCAAATTTACCTGCTGATTCTGGTTGGGATGTTTTCTGAAGACATGACTACCATTGGGATTTCTCTCAGAGTTGATGACTCTTGCCAGAATTATCAGATAGAAAGAAACCTAAAAAACTAGAACCTTTTTTCTAAGAAAATTTTAAAATGCATGCAGAAAGGGGCGAAAATTGGAGAAGCAAAGGCCCTTGTAATGTGAATACCTTCACTCACTTTAGAAGATCAAATCCTGTCATCTCTAGCATACAGTAGTCTGTGATGATCATGTTTACTTTCGGTTTCTACAACAACCAAAGAAAAATTGTTCTAATGAAAACACAATTTTAACAGTAGATAAAAAGAAGATCCACTTTTACCAAATGGATGACTCTGTTGTTAATAAAAATGCAAAATTACAGGGCTGGAAACAGAATCCCAAAAATGTATGATACAAAAGAAAAAAAATTAAGACCATAACAATACAACAAAATCCCATGTGCACACTGATCATTTTCAACCTAAAAATTAGACAGTACATCCAATCCTGCTAAAATCCCATGTGCACACTATAATAGCTACCATTAACACAAATAAGCACCTTTGTACAATAAACACATGTGTGATAGGCCCCATATATTAATCAACAAGATCACAAAAAAAGTAGTGCAAACTCAAAGAAATGGGAACTTACTTGGTTTCTTGGTAGTTTTTACACCTTTACCTCCAAAGCTGCAAGCAGTATCAAAAGTTCCATTCTGCTGGTAATAACTGTTGAATGCATACAAAGCATGTGACCTGCAACACTTAGATAAAGTCAGATGATCAAGGCAACTAGAAGTTCCATTCTGCTAGTAATAACCTCTATACTCTTGAACCCAAAAACTGAATGGCTTCCATAGGGGCCAGCAACATGTACTCCCAACAAATTCAATGGATCCCATATGATCACTTAGATAAAGTCGGATGATTAAGGCTATATCGTAGGGTAGGGTCAAGGAGGTGTGCCGGATAATACTAATGGAGGTGTTCTGATCTTTTCTCCTTCATATCAAACCAGATCCTCATATCATAGATCTAAAACGGCCAATCACCAGAAGGTGGCAGTCCCTGAAGAGTAAGTCCCAGGTGGACAACAAACCAGCACTGCTATTCTGAAAGATTTATGGTAATGAAAGATCAGTAGAAATGGGTTCAAGTAGTCTAGGGCATTCCCCTTTTTATTCTCAAGAATGCTTTCCTCTGGTGGGTTCAGGTAGTCTAGGGCACTCTGTTTTTCTTCTCAAAATTTTCTTCTCAAGTTATCTGCTCCGAGGGGCTGCTGATGCGAGGGGAGGTGCTGCGCCGGATCCGAGCAAAAGAGAGAGAGAGAGATTACAGATGGGGAGGCGATCCGAGCAAAAGAGAGAGAGAGAGAGATTACAGATGGGGAGGCGATGTGTAGGAACACGTTTGGGGCCTTCTACAAGGGGGTGCTGCTCTGAGGGGCTGCTGATGCGAGGGGGTGCGCTGTCGCCGAGAGAGAGAGAGAGAGAGAGAGAGAGAGAGAGAGAGAGAGATGCGATCCAAAGAGGGAGAGATGCGATCCAGAGAATGAGATACGTTTAGGGCATCAATAAGAACCAGAGAGAGAGATGAATGGAGAGAGAGAGAGAGAAGAACCAGAGAAGAAACGTTCGAAATGGGTTTTCTCAGTTCGCCTCCCTCATTTTAGTCTTTTCTTCCGTTTTGGCAGGCTTTGAAAAAACAGAGCCATGGTCCACGTCAGCACTCGCTGGTCCACCACGTCGGATCGGTCACGAATTTGGGCACCAAATTACGTCCATATAGACTTATTGTTACTGAATTTAGGGCATGTTTGTTTAATTCCGCATAAAATGTATTTTCAATGGTTTGGCACGATAATTTTATGTGGAAATGTTTTTTTGCAAAGTCAGCATTTTCCTTTAATAGCTTGGAAATAGAGTTCCTATAGGAATACAAGAAGTCCAAATCCACAGAAAACTTCTCCCCTTTGCATTACTTCATTTTCTCACTCCCCTTTATTACTTCATTTCCCCACTCTCCACTTTAAATACTAGTTTTTTAATAAAAAATCCACAGCCGCACCAAACAACATTAGCACCAATTCATTGAGGAGAATTTTTTTGTACCAAACATAAATTCCTAACTTCCACAAAAAACCTTTTTTGATTAAAAATCATTAGACTTTGTTGATGTGGCAATTTCATCTTTCTATGGATGTCATCAATTGAAAACTTATTGAAGAACTTAGGGACGAATTTAAAAAATTCTGAAACTTATGTCCTCTTTTGAAATAAGGCAAAACTTATGGCCTTATTTGAAAATTTCCCTTAGAATAAAAATAGAGGATATATATATAACAATTACTTGCGCACGTGACAGGAACTTTTGGTTAGATCAATGGAGTAAATCATATTTTAAAAAAGAAAAAAAAATTAAAATAGTGCACAAGTTTTACTAAGTTTTCAATTCTGGATAAGACTTTTTACTATTTTCGAAAAGAGGGCTTAAATTTTCAAATTTTATTTCAATTCAAGACATAAAATGGTTTTCTAGCTACTTTCTCTCCATTTTTTTTAAAAAAGTACCCTAAATACCCTTAACATAACCCCCTTTCTTCATACTTTTCCTCGGGATATTGATTGTGTGGTTGGCCTTATACCTGACAATTGCCCCAAAACTGATGCAAATTAGATAATTCCCGCACAGTTGTGCTTACTAGAAATGATGCTCTAACAATGATGATTTTACGCTTAAACTTTATGATATCCTAGGGCTATAGGAAATTGGACGATGCAATATCTTAAGGATGCAGGATATCAAACTATATTATATCGCACAATTTTCACTTCCTGCCCAAACCCACATCACATATTCACCACAAATTCAAAACTCTATTTTTTCTTCATCATTTATGCTTGTTACAAATTTCTGAAATCGAGCTCTTACTATATATTTTCTATCATCTAGAGTTCATCCATTTCAATCATCACAAGAGGTATGCAGGCCCTGTCTCATTTTTAAAGGTATAGAAAAATCAGCTTTATGTGGTATAGAAAAACCTTTTTTCTATATTTTTGTGTGTATGGAAATTGTAAAATCACTTAACAAGATTTAAATCCTTATAGAAGTTGTGAAGTCTAATAGGAGACTGTTGTTAATGTTTTTTTTTTTTTTTATGCCATGGAAAATTCACGTTCTATGCCATTGAGTCTCTCGCAGTTCTTCTATAGTGGTTGTACTAGCTTTCCTTGTTAACTTTCTTTTCTATCAGTGGTAGCTCCAGAAATTTGAGTCAATGGGGTCTACAAAAGACTTATCTTCCACAAATCGAATAATTTGTTTTCCCCTTTATTAACATCTGTCATCTACTTTCGATAATTTGACAAATATAATATAAAATAATCAAATAATCTTTTTTCGACAATCCAGCAAAGATAACACGGGAAAAGGTTCAGCTAGACAGCATGTCATCCACTTTAAAATCCTGACAGGAACGATTGTGGATCAAGATGCTCTCAAGATCCGTCTCTTTGCAAGTACCTTAAAAAGTATGACCTTTGATTGGTACTCCATTTTGCCAGAGGACTCCATTCAAAACTGGACCATGCTAGAGACATGTTTCCTGACCCACTTCAAAGGTGAGGATCGTCCTGTTACTATGGCTCAACTCTACAGCCTTAAACAGGGAGAGAATGAGTCGACATATGACTTCATTCACAAGTGGAAAGCAATGGCATACAAATGCTCATATGTGTTGCCACAAGCGCCGCTAGTCGACATTTGCCGAAACGACATGAGAGCAAGGATCCGCTCCATGATCATCGGCAACAAATCAAAGAACTTGGGAGAACTCCTAGAAGCATCTATAGAGGTTGAAACGGTGATCAAAGACCTCAACAGTCAGAAGTCATCAAAGAAGGAGCCGACCGCCATTCCGACCTCCAAGCCAAAGAAAAAGGAGGTTCTCAATGTGCAAACCAAGTCAGCCCCTCAGCCGCCAAAGAAAGAAGAAAACAAAGCTGCAAGTAAGAGACCTAAACTCTCTGATGCCTTCAAAGAATGAGTAGAGAAGAAATACCCGTTCGATGAAGATGTTGAAGAAATATTTGGGGCTCTCTTGGCAAATGTTAAACTCACCTTGCCTGACCCCAAAAGACCGGGAGATGTTAGCAAAACCAATGATCCCCGATATTGTTGTTTCGTTGTGAGAGAGAAGATCAACGAGATGTGGAAAAACGGAGTCATTACCTTTGATAAAAACTATGGGTCTGCCTCCGTTAACATGGTGTCATACGGACAAACATCCAAATTACCAAAGGAAAAAGTCACTACTTCCTTCAAGGTGATAAAAATGACCCAGACATCCCAAGAGCTGGTGTCTTACCCAACACCAGATGGACACCCCATATGGGTACATCCCGATCTCCTAGAAGATGAAAATTGGGAGATCGTCAAAACAAAGCCGACCGCTCAACAACGAAGGCAAGCCAAGAGACAACTCTACAAGCTCAAACAGCAGGAGAAGGCTCAAACAAAACAAGAGGCCCCTGAAAAGGCAGAAACCTCCTCTACCTCTTCACTGGGGGCAACAGAGGAGTCTCTTCCCAAGGCTTCAAGAGGGGTAAGAAAATTCACCCTCGGTGATTTCATGCCACCACGGCTCAGGGATGAGACTACGCATGGGGCATCATACTCTTGTAACTCGGTAGTTGGATTCTCCATGAATGGATACGAGTCCAGTGATACTGCCAGTGACACCGATGAGTGGGAGGAATCCCCTGAAACCGGAGAATATCTCTCCGACGAAGAATGGATCACGGAATCCCACCTTATGCCAGTAATCTGGTATAACCCCTTCCAACCACAAGGATCCTGGTTTGATGATGATGAAGACCAAGAGGCTGCTCAAAATGCTGTCGGCACAGTACAAATAAATGCTCTAGTGGATCCCAACCAGGTTGAACCACAATGAGCAGATAAAGAAGAAGATCTAGCTCCTATGCCAGATCTCGAAGAATATACGAGGATCTTGCAGCGTCTCGCCATAAAGTAGGAGCAGGATCACATCAACCAGCTTCATCAAAATCCAGAACCGGAAGTCCCAGAAAATCTACAAGCATCTCCTCCAGTGACTCCGGAAAATAAAGAAAGTTGTTGGATTGATGATCCTCTTACATCGGAGGATGAGTCTGATTCCCAACAGTCCATTGTGGAGGCATCTTCTATCGAAGTTGTCTGCAATGTGATAGTTCAGGATGATAGTGCCTCTGAAGCTTCATCTGCTGAGGCCACGGACTTTCAAAATGCATTCGGCAGCATATCTTCTGGAGCTACATATTCTCGGGTGACTTCCACTGAGATAGCGTCTTCTCAACCATCGTCTCCTGAATTGGTGACGTCAGAATTCAAGCCTCTTCTGATTAATCACCATGAAGAAGCTCTGGCTGACGAAATCTTCAAAGAAAACCCAGTCAATTGGTCTCAGATACCCAACCTCATAAGAGATGTCTGGACCGATGAAATACTGGACAAAGAAGAAAAGTTGTTGGAAGCTGTTCAGGACTTGTTCCTGGAAAATGCTCCATGCAACGCAATAACTGAAGGCGGCAATGCTGCTGCAGAGGCTTTTTCAGCAAATGGGGAAGATCAGCCCCTTGAGCCCGAAGGGGGTCTTCCGAAAGAAGAACCACCTCTAGAAGCTTTTGAAGTTGGGAAAGGTACCCACTCTGGCCGGGATTACCACAAAAACCATAACCAACCTTCTTCTTCTTCTTTTGTAAATCCTTTGGGAAAACAAGTTGTAAATGCCCCAAGCGGCGGTGATAATGAAAATGCAGGCCTAAAGGAGGCTTTCAAGTATGACTTGATCGAGCACTTCAAACACATACCTGCACGACTTCACATCCTAGACTTATTACGAATGTCACCAAAAACTCATGATAGTCTCATTTCAGAACTGCAAAGGCTGAATGTGGATGTCGATAAACATGCCCCACAAGTCTATAAATTGAAATGGACTATAGGGTCAAAAAATCAAAAACCTCCTCGAAGGGAGAAAAGAAAGAAGCTGGAGGACCTTGCACTGAATGCTTCTCAGTCCAAAAAGCCGCAAGTGCTACCATCTCCTTCAATAAGGAAGACCTCCTGCTAGGCGAGACGAAGCACAACCGACCCTTGTACTTCACAGGGTACATCAAAGATGTGCCGATACACAGAGTCCAGATCGACCCGGGTTCTGCACTCAACCTCATCTCTACTTTGGCACTCGAAGAGCTGGGTATCCCACCTAGCAAACTAAGCCATACATCTGTGTCCATCTTTGGATATGATGAGAGTGCTCAAAGGCCCATTGGCAAAATCCAGTTCAGGTTGCAAATCGGCGATCTTATCTCTGAGGTCACCGTGTATGCAATAGAAACCCCTTCATGCTACAACATCCTTCTCGGACGCCCTTGGATACACGAGAACGGTGTTGTCCCTTCAACTCTACATCAGTGCCTTAAGTTTGTTGGCGACGACGGCTTGATACATCGAGTGGATGCAAAGAAAAAGCCCTTCAATGGCAAAGAAGTCCATTTTGCAGACTCTCAAATGTACAAAGATGAGAAAGAGAAGGAGGAGAAGAAAATAGCATCCTTTGCCGGCAATCTCCAAAAAGACAAAGGCAAGGCTCCATAACAATCATCGGAAGAAAACATACCTTCCGAAAAATCCGAAGAGAGCAATCCGTCTCCCTTCGTTGTCTCCTTCAAATCTTCCAAACCCTTGGCAATCATTACTAAGGCAAAGAAGATAAAGCAAAAGATTGAGGGCAAGTTTGCTGTCTCCTTCGTGTCTATCATACAAGACACGGATTTGGATTCAGAAACTGAAGACGATACATCGTCAAGCCAAGCTAATACTCAGGAAGTTCAGCTTGCCCTCATTCCATTGGAGACACTTGCTGATGTAGAAGATCCTACGTCTGCTACCTTCATTGTTCCGGCAACATCGGCAAAAGAAAAACCAATCTTCTTCCATAGATCGGACGCTTCTTCATCAAACTCCCTGCTTGAGCCTTTCCAAAATGAAGGTATGCCTCAACTATCCTTGTATAGTCCAATGGCACATGCTATCATGAAGAAAATGGGCTATGACGCTCAAAATCCAATTGGTTTGGGAGGTGGCCATGGTATTCTCACACCATTGGAATCCACCCTGACCAAAAGTCAGCTGGAAGATTGGAAACTCTACCGTCGCATAGACAAGTCTTCATATGGGTTGGGGTATGATCCTGACACTCCGATGAGACAGCTAACACAAAGGCTGCAGAGTCGTTTTGCCGACCAGACCTCAACATCTAGTGTCGATGAAGACATCGATCTCCCTGGATATCTCTTTGAAGAGTTACCCAACAAGGATCCAGGAAGCTCATCAAATTGGTATGATTTCTCTGATGATGAAGAGGAATTGTCCGATAACATAGACGCACGGTTCTCTGATTCAGAAGAGCCATCGTCTCCAAAAGAAGTGCCTTGCTTCGACCTAGTTTCAGCTGGTGATTGGGATCATCTCATAGCAAGTCTTGAGAAGAATACCGATCAAGAAGAGTTATGGACAGAAGCGGAGCCATGGTCTGAAAATGCCCTTAGAAATCCACAAGGTCTTGTTGAGCTGGAAGCCTCCGAAAATATTGTGGAGGAGCCACCTTCAAACCTTCCAACAGAAGATTCTGCTCAAAAGATAGACTTGGGAACACCAGATAACCCACGTCCTGTATTCATAAGCAAGAATATAAAGGATGATGAGTTACCCGAGTATGTCTCTTTTCTTCGTGAGTTTATTGATTGTTTTGCATGGTCTTACGCTGAAATGCCTGGCTTAGATCCCAAAATAACAGTTCACAAACTCAACTTGCAAGAAAATGTCAAGCCTGTAAAACAAGGCCAAAGAAGATTCCGTCTTGATGTGATGGACAAAATTGAACAAGAAGTTCAAAAAATTGAAAACGTTGGCTTCATCCGCAAGGAACAGCATCCTGAATGGTTAGCCAACATCGTCTCCGTGACAAAGAAAAACGGGCAAATCAAAGTCTGTATTGACTATAGAGACCTGAATAATGCTTGCCTCAAAGATGAATTCCTGCTCCCCATACCGGAGGTAATGATTGACAACACCTGCGGGTTTGAGCGAATGACTTTCATGGACGGCTTCTCTGGCTACAACCAGATAAAGATGCATCCCGAAGATGAAAGGCATACATCCTTTCAGACCCCATTTGGTGTGTATTGCTACACTGTCATGCCATTTGGTCTGAAAAATGCCGGTGCAACATATCAAAGGGCTATGATGAAGATATTCCAAGATATGCAGCACAAGATGATCGAATGTTATGTTGATGACCTCGCCGTCAAAAGCAAAAGAAAAGAAGACCATCTCCAAGATCTTCGAGAAGTCTTCCTTCGGCTTCGCAAACACAAACTGCGAATGAATCCCCTCAAATGCTTCTTCGGTGTCTCATCGGGTAAGTTCCTCGGATTCATAGTTCGGAAAGCTGGAATAGAACTTGACCCCATAAAAGTCAACGCAATTCTAGAAATGCCATCTCCAAGGACCCTAAGAGAACTAAAAGGGCTTCAAGGAAGATTGGCATACATCCGACGGTTCATTTCCAATCTATCAGGAAAATGCCGTCCATTTTCTCACCTGATGAAGAAAGGTGTAGACTTTGTTTGGGATGCTGAATGTGAAGCTGCATTTCAAGACATCAGGTCATACCTGACCAAACCTCCGATGTTGGCTGCTCCCACAACCGGAAAATCATTCATCTCGTACACAAGAGCTCTCGACTATTCTTTGGGTGCTCTACTTACCCAAGAAAATGATGGAGGAAAAGAAGCTGCTCTATACTACCTCAGTCACATGTTGGTAGGTACAGAGCATCACTACTCTCCAGTCGAAAAAGAATGCCTGGCAGTGTTGTTCGCTGTACAAAAGCTACGTCACTATTTGCTGTCAAACACAGTATACCTGATATCGAGGATCAATCTCCTAAAGGCCCTTGTCACAAAAGCAGGTTCTCTCAATGCCCGATTGGCAAAATAGTCTATCCTTCTGTCACAATCTGATATTAGGTATGTACCACAAAAAGCAATCAAAGGTCAAGCTTTTGCAGATTTTCTCACAGAGCATCCACTGCCTAAGGATTCTCCACTCAGGGATGATCTCCCAGACGAACCTATCTACAGCGTGGAGACCTCCTTATCAAATGCCTCCTGGAACATGTACTTCAATGGTGCAACTAGGACAAATGAAAAAGGAAAGCCGATATCAGGAATTGGAATTCTCTTTGTTAGCCCCGATAAATACATGATTTCTCATGCATTTTCGCTACTGGAACCATGTTCAAACAATGCAGCTGAGTACCAAGCCCTGATCTTAGGATTGGAACTCGCCCTCGAATCCAGCATCACCATGCTGGAAGCATTTGGGGACTCCCAATTGATTGTCAACCAGATGAATCAAAAATATGAAATCAGGAAGCCTGATTTGTTGCCTTACTACAACAAGGCACAATCGCTTCGTCAAAAGTTTGACATCTGTCACATCACCAACATCCGTAGAGGTGAAAACATCCGTGTAGATGCCCTGGCTGGACTTGTTGCATCCATGGCAATCCAAGAAGGGGAAAACATGCAAATTACAATGTGTCAAAAAAGGATTCCCCCTCCTCTCAACACACACCAAGCAGTTGTTGAATGCCACCGAGTGGTCGGAAGTCGAGTTTCCATCCTTAAACCTCCGATTGGCGACTAGAGGGATCCATTCCTTGATTATATTATGTTCGGAATCCTACCTGAAGATCCAAAAGAACGGGTAAGCATTCAAAGACGAGCCCCAAATTTTCATTTGGATATTCCCTCCAAAATGCTTTACAAAAAATCTTTCAATGGAGTACTTCTACGCTGCTTGTCACAACAATAGGCGGAAGAAACTCTAAAAGAAGTTCATGATGGTCTTTGTGGAGCCCATCAGGCTGGTCCTAAGCTCTACGATCAGATAAAAAGGTTAGGTTATTATTGGCCTACCATGGTAGCCGACGCAATGCAATTTGCTAAACGTTGCCAACAATGCCAAGTTCATGGAGATTATGTGCACATGCCTCCAGAATGGCTACATCCTACAGCGATCTCATGGCCCTTCGAAGCCTGGGGTATGGACATCATAGGTCCTATCTCTCCCCCATCAAGCAAAGGTCATCGCTTCATCTTCGCCGCTACGGATTATTTCTCCAAGTGGTCAGAAGCATTTGCGTTCAGTGAAATGAAGACCTCGTCAGTCCTTCAATTCTTACAAACCAACATCATTTGTCGCTTCGGCATACCTAAAAGATTCGTCCATGATAACGGACCACAATTCCGGGATCACAGATTCTACAGGTTCTGCGACAAATACAAAATCCAAAGTTGTCCTTTGACTCCGTATAACCCGGCAGTGAATGGACTAACAAAAGCCTTCAGCAAGACACTCTGCAACATTCTCAAGAAAATGGTTTCTAGTCACAAAAGAGACTAGAGCGACAAACTGCCTGAAGCTTTATGGGCCTACCGGACTACCGTTCGAAGACCAACCCATATCACACCATTCTCCTTGGCCTATGGATGTGAAGCAGTTGTTCCCCTAGAGGTATAAATTCCTTCTTTAAGGGTATCTCTACAAAATGAAATGATGCAAGAAAGCAACGTCAAATTGAGACTCCAAGAACTGGATAATCTTGATGAAAGATGGCTTGAAGCTCTACAAAGCGTTGAGCTTTACCAAGCACGCATGGCAGGATCTTTCGACAAAAAGGTCAGGCAACGCGCCCACAAAAAGGGTGACTTGGTTCTAGTAGTGAAAAGGCCAATGCTTTTGCCTACAAATCTAAAGGCAAATTCGAACCAAAATAGGAGGGACCCTTCGTCATTGACAAAGTCTTCTCCAATGGCGCATATGCTCTTCTAAACATGGAGGGTGACAGATGTATACTGCCCATCAATGGCAAGTTCTTGAAGTGGTACTACCCTTGAAGACTTCCTACATCGGGTCAGAGCGATGCCTGCATAGCCAAAGCCTATTCCTAGGTACTTACTCGTCAAACCCACCCTTTTTAGAGTTTTCATCCCTATGTTGAAATTTCTAAATAACCCAAAACAATGCTTACTTTCAATGTTTCATTGTTAAGAAAAAAAAAAAAAAACAAAGCCAAACCCAAAATCCAAGTTTAGGAGCCTCTTCCCTAACTTGCCAAAACTTTCAATCCTTGAACCCAAAATTCATGGTTTGAAACAAAAATCAGGACTTAGGAATTCCCACCCTAGTCCACCCTGACTTTTACCACCAAAGATGGTTTTGAGTCAAAATTCACGACCCTCGTGTCTTTAAAAAAGAAAATGGTTTTTCAAAAAATCGTGGGGAAGCGACATTTAGTCGATACTCACACAAAACCCAAAAATCGGAAGGATGCAAACCTCTTTCGATACTTCCAAAACCTCAAAATTGCAAGAAAGCGACACCTCATCGATACTTGCAAAATTTCAAAAAAAATCGTGGAGACACAACGCTTCAGTTGATATCCACAACCCAAATCTCAAAACAAAAACGAAGGATCGAAAAAACCTCAAAATTCAAAAATCGTAGGGAGGCGACATTCCATCGATACCCACAAAACCAAACTTTTGAGAAAAAAGCAAGGAAGCGACATTCAGTCGTTACTTGCACCCAAATCCGCGAGGAAGCGACATTCCATCGATACTCACAACCGAATGAGCAAGGAAGCGACATTCCATCGATACTTGCAATACCATTCAGCAGGGAGGCGACTCTTAGTCGATACTTGCATTTTTTAAAACCAAAAACCTGGCTTTCACGCCAAAACCCGGCTTTCACGCCAAAAACCCGGCTTTCACGCCAAAATCCGGCTTTCATGCCAAAAAATCAAAAATCCGGCTTCTATGCCGACAAAACAAAACTTGGTTTTAAAAAAAAAACTTAGCTTTCACGCCACAAATTTCGGCTCTCATGCCAAAAACCAGCTTCCATGCCACAATAAAAAATCGGCTCTCATGCCAAAAACCGGCTTCCATGCTACAAACAAAATTTCGGTTTTCACGCCATCCAAAATTCGGCTTTCATGCCAAAAACCGGCTTTCACGCCATCCAAAATTTGGCTTTCAAGCCATAAAAAAACCAGGCTTTTTGCCACAAAATCTGGCTTTCATGCCTAAAAACAACCATTTGACAAAAGATTTTCAGAAAATGACAACCTTTTGATCAAATTTTCAAACAAACCATTCCCATTCAATTTTTGCTTATGTTTTCATTAAAAGTGAATTTAAGTGAAATAAGGGGATACAAAAGAAAAAAAGAAAAAAAAGAGTGCCAAAAATGTTTATACATGGAGGTACCAAAAGAAAAGAAGAAAAAGTTTGTTACAAATCAGGAGGCTAGTCCGACATGGTCTTTAACCAAAGGCTTAACTCCTCAAGCAAACTCTTGGCCTTAGCCTCCAAAGCTTCCAGGCCGCGTTTCTTTAGAATCTTCCCATAAAAAGTAGTAGGCCATCGCGATCCATCCTCAGCACGAGGAAGCTCTTCCTAGAGAATCTGCCATTGTTCATATTCTTGAGTCTTCCTCTGGAGATTGCTTTCGACCTCCTCAACTTGGCGAATGAGAGTCCTCTCTCTATCGCGAGCTTTCAAAGTGGCAGCCCACTTGGCAGCGGCTTGTTCTTCCAATAGCTCAAGGTGCTGTCTGGCTTCAGTGACCTCCCTGTCAAGACGGTGCTGGTCTTGTGTCAGCTTAATAATAGCCAACTTGATGACATTCCTCTCCCGAACGAGCTGCTTCTGAGTCCACGAGATCTCATTTAGTTCAGATTTGACCTCGCTGGAAGGCTTCAAAAACATCTCGTTGAAGAAGTCATCATTTGGAAAGCTGTTGGTCTCAGTCCACTTGTTACCTAAAGTGATGACTTCATCAACAAAAGCCTTGGCATCTGTAATGTCCAGACCGACTGCTTCGCTATCGGCAAGAATGTCCTGCACATGCTTCGCCATGCCAAAACCAGCCTCCAAATGGCCAAAAGAAAGAGTCTCGACCCATGAGCTCAAGACTCTCTTCAACACCTTCCTCGCAAACTGACGGGATGGCTCAGATGAAGACTCGCCATGCTCCGTTGGTCGACTACCCAAGTCAGGCATCATTGGAAGAGTAATCAAGAAGCTCTTCCCAATCGGAGCCGCCGAAGAAGGAATATCAGTAGGCAGACTCGCCTCTGCATCATCAAAACTAGTGGAAGAAGCCCCTACTCCTGGATCGGTCACAGGTACCCCCTGCTCTGGTTCTGAAAAAGATAAAGGAACTTCTTCTGTCACCTCACAACCTGCCAATGAAAGATGAAAAAGGTATGAATATGATCTAGTCAAAAATCAAAATATCAAGATTATCGCTACAAAGTACCTTCTTCGACGACCGGCGGAATGCTTTCTGCCTTCATGAGCTCATCCGAAGCATCGTCAAAAGTTGTGTCCGTGGATGGCTCAAAGTTGTTGGAATCTTCTGGCAAGTCAGCTGGCAAGAAACAAAAATGCATGTCAGTAAGCGAAGGTAGAGAAAAAAAAAAAGAACGAAGAAAAGAAGTCATACCAGGAGGAGATTCTGGGTCTACTTTAGAATCTCTAAGTTCTTCCTCAGATGCCACGATAGGATCCGTCACTGCCTCATCGCCCGGAACCTCAGGCATCATCAAACCATCATCTTCTGCCAAAAGAAAGAAAGCAGTAGATCAAAATAAAAGCTCTCATGAAAGAAAAGAAACGGAAAGAGAAAAGGGAAAAGCATACCATCATCAATGGTCTCTTCCCCTCGGCTTCTCTTCTCTGGAGGCTCATCATCATCCCCTGATGCCTTCTCAACAATGGTGGAAGGAATTTCCAAATCAGGAGAGCTTTTGTGCCGCCTCTGACTTCGGCACTGTCCTCTTGCTCCTACTGGACGAACTGCTAGAAGCACCCTCCCCACCATCGAAATTGGGCCTCTCGCCAGAGTCCTCACTGGATGGTTTGCTCCTGCGAGTAGACTCCATGGAAGCCTTTGCTTGCTCTGCTTGTATCCAAGCAGCGACCTCAGCCTCCTCCTCGGTAAGCTGTTCCAAGACCTCACAAGGTATCTCTTGTGCAGCTCCCGATCCGATGACGTCCTGGTCCTCGAGAAAACCTGTTTTGTGCTTTTCTCCAGAAAGGAAAGCCAGAACTTCTTCTCGGCGGACCCCATCTGACTTCCCAAGGCCCTTCCCAGAAGACTGCTTTACATCAAACTCTTTCTTGGAAAGCCCCCGATATGCTGAAAAGCTCTCCACGAACCATTTCGTGAAGCCAGAAGTCCGGAAAATAGGCAACTCAAGATAAGAAATTAGGGCAGTAGTGTCTTCCGAGCTATAGAACGCCCATGCATTTATCCCGTCCTGCAGACCTCCAAAACGCTTCACCTTGCTCGAAGGCGCTTCAACAACACCTTGAGAGAAGCCCAACTGCATGGCAAAACGCAATGGAACATACGGCTGGATGTCGACGAAAAGATGTCTGCGGTACACCATCGTGCGGACGTGTATGTTAAATAGCCAACTCCTCTCTGCATTTGTCAAAGAATAGTGTCTCCCCGATCCTTCCCTGGTTAAATCACGGGAGACACCAAAATCAAAAGCTTTCTTCCGTAAGCCCGGAGAAAGTTTCACTGAAGACTGCCCCATCTCGACGTCCCAGAATCGTCGGAAGCTTCACTGAAGACTGCCCCATCTCGACGTCCCAGAATCGTCGGATCCTTAAACGGGCAGATAAAAGAGATCTGGAAACAGGCTTCCCTCTAGCCAACCGAATAAAAAACGGGTCATCGTCCTAAGCAGCACCCAATCGGTGGAAATTGGGACAGTGGTATACATACCACGAATAGAAAATGTGGGCAGAAAATACCCTATTCATGGGAAGCCCAAGCCGAACTAGAAAAGCAGCAGCCTACAGTTCGGTACACAAATAGGAGTAAAGAGTAGGCACCAAAGCAAGCCGCTCTCTAAACGCCATCTGACAAGCCGGAAAAATGCAATGCAGCCTGATGTGCGTTCCATCTCCTCCAGCAAAAACAGCCTCACCCAACCAATAAGTGAGGAAGACAGCGAGATCTCTCCGCAGTGCAATGTCAGAATGAATAGTGTCCGTGCTTGCGAAGAAAACCCTCAAATTCTCTCGTATGACGGAGATTTTCTTCGAATCCGGGTTCTTAGCCCTGGCTTCCTGGGTCGTACTCTCAGAAGGCTCCCCGCTGTCAAAGAAGTTGGAAGACAAAACGCTACCACTCCTACAATTGCTACACCGGACTTTCAAGTCCTCCTTCTTCAAAAAGTCGTAGAAGGCGACGAGCTGAAAGTACAAAAGCCTGAACTCCTTAGACTGCTCCTCAAGGACGCTGTCAATAGGCATAAACTCCTCATAGAGATTGCCGAGGATAGGCAGCCCGGTGATGGCGCTCAGTTCCTTTAAAGAAAAACCAATCGCACTGTTCGTGACAACGAAGGTGTTGGACTGTGGAAGGAACGACTCCAGCATGGCCATGAAGGCCTCATCGGAGCAAACCACCGTTTGCCGAAAAGCACAAACAGCGTAAAAAATCTCGACCTCCTTCAGAACTGCACCGCCAACCTGCAGGATGTGATCAGTCCACGACTCCCAGCTCGAGTCGGCACTGAAACGGCCGCGAAGTCAAAAAGGCTTCACCCAATTGCTGCCATCGCCCTTGAAAATGCCAAGGCCCACTAGTCTCAAATCGACCGATGGATGATCTGAACCTTGGTACCATTGGTCGTCATCAAAATGTCCATGCGGGCAAGCGACTTCTCTGCAAAATCAAAAGGGCCGCTAACAAAAACCCCGGTCCTGATCACATTTGTCCTCTTCACCCAGCTTGGAGGATCTTCCCTCTTCGAGCATGTGGAGGAAAGGCTCATGATCGAGATAGTCCGATCGAAGGTCGACTAGGTAGAAACGGTTCTCTTCTCACCATCAACTGTGAAAGAGAACTGAAAACATCTCCTTTGGTATGTTGAATCGTCGGGGACGGCATCATCAAAGAAGAAGGTAGGCTTGAGCACAATGCTCTGATCGTCCATGACCCAGGGACGGTTGCTTACCATAATCTTATAAAACTCCTCACCCTTGAGGGCAATCAAATGTTGCCTCATCTCATCTCGGTTGAGCGAGTCACACTCTTCCAAGTTCCTTTTTACATATTGAACCTCTTCCCAGGCCTGCTGTACAGCCACATTAAAGGATCTGGTAGAACGACGAGGCGCATCAGTGACGGGCACCTTACCCTTGTTCGTTCTGGAGGAACTACCTGCAAAGGATGGAAAGAGAGAAAAATCAATCATCAAAATGACAGAATTTTGCTAAAAAAAATTTTAGCGAAATTTTGGCATGGTTCCGGGGAAATTCCGAAGAAAAGGGAAACACCCCGAAAGAAATAGGAGCTTGAAGATGAGCTCAACATCGCTGCAAGCTCACAATCGATGGAAATTCTCGAAGAAGGCTTGAACTCAAACATTGCTGCGAGATCAAACTAAAGCTTCTCAAATATCCGCAAGACTGGAAAAGGGTTCAACATTGCTGCGAGCTCCAGAATCCAAAACTTGCAAAGCTCCTCAAAATATCCCCGCAAGACCAAGAAAGGGCTCAACATTGTTGCGAGCTCTAAATCCAAAGACTTGCGAAAAGATTTCCAGGTGTGCACTATCATACTTCCAATTCTATTTTCTAAAAAGAAAAAAATGCATTGAAGGAAAGTTGTCATACATGTGCGTCTCGAAATCCAAAAAAAAGGGGAAAGAAGAAAGGAAGAAAGTTTCTTTTTTCAAACAACAACAAAAAAAAGATAAAAAAAAATGCCCACAGGCCACGTGGCCGTACGGCCATGACCGTACAGTCTTGTCCGTACTGGCACACAAAAAAAAATGAAAGAAAAAAAAAGAAAAAAAAAAGCCACGGGAAAAAAATAAGAAAAACCATGAGAAAAAAAAAGAAAAAAAGGGCCACGGTAAAGAGAGAGAGAGAGAGAGAAAGAGAGAGAGAGAGAGATAGAAAACCGTGTAAGAAAAAAAAGAAGAGAAAATAAGAAGAAAAAAAAGAATAAAAAAACGTGTAAAAAAGAAAAGATGCACGTGAAAAAGAGAAAAAAAAAAGAGAGAAAGAAAAAGAAAAGAAAGAAAACCTTTTTCTATTCCTACATGGGCTTTCTTAAGAAGAAAAGAAACTTACTTGAAGCCATTGATGGAGAAGAAGAAGAAAAAGCTTGAAGATCCTTGAAGAAGAAGAAGAATTCTTGATCTTGGAGCACTCTTGAAGACTTTTGCAAAAAAAAGGCAATAAGAGCAAGAGATCCAACCTCTCCTTGCTTTTGTAAAAGAGAGCAAACCAAAAGATGAAAGGTGGAGAAAAGAAAGGAGGTAAGTGCTACAAATTAGCAAACTTCTTAAAAGAAAGGAATCATGGGATATTCTTTCCCAATAGGGAGATCTTTTGAGAAATTCTCTCCAAAAAGAGAAGAATTATGAGAAACTTTCTCCCAAAGAAAGATACTTTGAGAAAATCTCTCCCAAAATCAAGAAAACTTGAGAGATTCTCTCCAAGTAAGAATATTTTTAGATATTCTCTACCAAAAAGAGATATTTTTAGATATCTTTACAAAAATGACACCACATGAGATCTAAGCCATCTTTAAATCTTAAGGTCCCATGGGCTAGCCCACTTGAGCCAGGTTTGACCGCCTAGGCACTAAAAGTGGCTTTTAGTCAAAATTCCTCTTACCAAGAGCATACAAAAATGGTTCCATGCCTCCTTTGAGTTGATTGGACCATATAAAAAAAATCCAAGCCTCATGAGTTTCCAAAAATCCAAATCACCCCACCTCATGAACCAAATTAAGCCAAAACCTTGAAATTGACATTCCATAAAAACCCAAACAACTCCAATGGACCCAAAATTGTCCCAAAGAGTGACCAAAAACCAAACCATGGTCCCTAACTTGCCACATACAGCTCGTTGGGACACAAGACCAAAACCAAAACCAAATCCCGGTCCCCTAACTTGCCACATACAGCTTGTTAGGTCACAAGACCAAAAATCAAAATTCAAAACCCGACCCCCTAACCTGCCACATACAGCTTGTTAGGTCACAAGGTCAAAAACCAAAAACCTTCTTGACCGCCTGATGTGCCACACAAAGCCTTTAGGTTCATAAGGTCAAAAAGAAAATCCAAAACCCAAAAACCAAATCCAAATGTCATTTTCAAAATTTTGCCTTGAGATGGTACGTGATGTCTCTCACTACCATAAAATTCCCTTGGAAACTCAAAAGGCTACACTATCAAGAAGAATGCTCAGAGACTCTTGGTCAAGTTAGAAGTTCTCCTTCAAAGTTTTCTTCTAGGCACATCGACCGCAAAAGCTATCCATTTGGCCTAACTTCAATCCTTCAACAGCTGAGCGAGAGCTCCTGGCGGCGACAGTGTCAAATACATAAAATCTTTGATCAGAGCCTATGGATGGTCTCAAAATACCTCCAAAAGGTTCCACGTCGAATTTCAAGTCAAACCGACACCGTTTGACCCTCTATCAACTCTCGAATGGCGAAATCAAGCCTCCCGGTAGCGAGAGCCTCCGATGCCGCCACTCATAAAAAAAAAAACCACATGAGTAGCTTCTACATGCTTCCAAAAGACCGCACGTCAAATTTCAGGTCATTCCGACAACGTTTGACCCGGTTTTGACGCTCCGAAGCAAAATCAAGCCTACCAGCGGAGAAGCTCCCCGGGACTATGGCATCCAAATCGGAGCTAATGGATAGTCTCAAAATGACTCCAATAGGCTCCCTGTCAAATTTCAGGTCAATCAGACATTGGATGACCGTACATCAAAGCTCGACATCTTCTGCACGGTGAAATCAAGTCAAGCATCAATGGGACCCCAAACGGCATCAAAACTCAAATAAAAGCCCATGGTTGGTCCTATCTAATGCTCAAGAAGCTTCACCTCAAATCATTCCAACATTGTTTGACCTAGTTTCAATCTTGGCGGAAAATCAGCTACGGAGTCTTCGGCTTTTCCAAAAATAGGAAACTTTGTGCTCTGATTTGCACAACCTTTCGACAGGTTTTCTTGAGAGGAATTAAGCCAATAAATGAGGAGAAATGTCAAGAAAAATACAGGAGAAATCAAAAGCGAAAAATCCCTAGAAATGACCGAGAAACGACGACCTGAAGGCGACCGGAAAATGGACCAAGTCCAAGGTCGCCAACCCCATGGTTGCCGGCGACCCTGGAAATCCAGGTCGCCGGATTTCCACCAAAAGTGTCGTTTTTCCGTTCTTTTTCACGTTTCACAATGTTTGGCCCCTGTAATTTTCTTAAAATCTGATTTTTAAGGCATGATATCCGTCGATCTTCGTCAACATTACGGATTCGCCATCGAAATCATTTGATCATCATCAGACACTCTGAAACCGCCAACCGGCCGACCAAGAAAGTACACTTTATGCCCGACCGATCGAGAAATCGACTGGATAGATGTTGCCGGCCCATTGGTGTCAACCAATATCTGAATTTGCATCGTCATCCGACATCAAACAACATGCGGATCCATCGATGATCATCGCAAGAAGAATTCCAAAAGACGCGGCGCGGCCCGCGACTCTTCAAGTGACTCCGCAACCAATTAATGCTGTTAATTGACCTTTTTATTACAACTTATTAGGGTCATTAACTCATTATTTTGAACGGCCCAATCAGAAGCAAGCAAATGGGAGTTACAAATCCAATTAATCATGGCAATTAACCATGTAACTCCTATCATTATGGAGATTGATCATGGTAATTAATCATGAAACTCCCATCATCATGGAGATTAAATGCCCATTATTCTCTAACGGCCAATCAAAAGCCAAGGAAAAGGAGTTACAAAATTCTAAAATTAAATCTTGTAACTCCTCCCATCATGGAGAATTAATACCATTAATGCCCATAAAACCCTCCTAATGGCCACCAAAAGCCTATAAATAGGCGGTCATTCCAAAGGGAAGGGATCCGGAAAATCATCTAAAAATTGTCCTGAAGAATTCTCTGCACAAAGAAGCTCTCTTGCCTTGAAGAAACCCTGCTGCAAGAACTACAAGGTGATCAAAGTCTCTTGGGGGGCCACGCCCCTAAGGTTTCACCCTCTTCGTTTATCCAACATGGCCTAGATGTGGCTTTTCAGCCCATCTACTCGGTTTTTTTTATTGGATATAGGACCTTGCTTTGGTCTTTGTCCTCTAAAAATCAGAGGTCCAAGCCAAGCCAAGTGAACTAAAGCATCAAGTTTTCTCATCTGAAGGACGATGGCGGAGTCCATACATGACTCACGACCGTCGATCTGAACGAGTCCCCACAATCGCTTGAGAAGTCAAATCCCTCTTTCTTCTCTTTCTATTGTATTTTGTATTTTTAAAAGAGACAAAAATCACAATTCTTGTCTTTCATCATTGATGAGATTTGTAAATCGCCTTTCACGGCAAAATCGGCTTCTACGGCACAAAACCGCCTTTCACGGCAAACTAAACAAAATCGCCTCTCACGGCATTTTAAAATCTTGTCTCTTTCTTTAAATATATGTGCAATGGAAAGTTAGAAAAAAAGTTCGATTTCCTTTCTACTTGTGAAGGTGAATCTCCGGATCACCATTTCAAATTCCAAGTAGAATAGAAAATCTGGCATACCCATACAAAAAAAAATGTTGATGCTTGCTCTTTTTTTTCTCTTCGCCCCGCCGCGCCCCGGCGAACCCGGGACGGAGGAAGAAGGCAAGAAAGAAAAAGACAGGTCCATCACCCAATTTGCAGGGAGACACTTGGGCGCCACTGTGGGTGCGCCCAAGTCCCCAGTTTATCTTCTGATTGCATTTTCCATATTTCGCATTGCCATTTAGCTTGTTATTAAATCTTTGTGATGAACACAAATTATTGCTGAACTTCCGAACT
Source organism: Persea americana (assembly GCA_029852735.1). NCBI lineage: Eukaryota > Viridiplantae > Streptophyta > Magnoliopsida > Laurales > Lauraceae > Persea > Persea americana. Next base: position 60,357,184 of record CM056810.1, read on the forward strand.
CTGAATTGTTGATTTATCACACTTTAGCCTAGGTTACATTACTTTTGCATAAAAAACCAAAAAAATCACAAAATCATAAAACTCTTCCCTTCTCATCTCACTCTTTAGTAATTAGAGAAGAGAACGAAAAAAGAATAAAAATAAATAGAAAAATTAAAAAAAAAATAGAGTAGATGTTCATTAGATGATCCTAGGCTATTGCACTCGTGCCTAAGTAAATTAACTTAGTCAACTCCAATCTAAAACACTTAATTCAAAACATCTAAGTGAAAACATCCAATTAAAATCCATAGCTTAATTAATTAATCAAACCCTTAAAGCCTATTCAACAACCCTTAATAAAGCTCCAATTAACCAAAACCCCACTTAGTAAAACCTAATTAATAACCCCTAATTAACAATCTCTAATTAATAAAACCCTAATTTGACAAATCCTAACCCATCAAAAATCCAATAAAATAAAAACCCTAATTAACTAAGACCGTAATCAACGAAGTATAATTAACAACCCCAAGTTCAAACCTTAACCAAACTTTAATCAAACCTTGATTTCCAACTTTTAATTTGAATCCTCATCAAGACCTAATTAAAATGATAAACCAATCACATTCCAAAAATAAAAATATCTCCCAACCGAAACTAGAGTCAAGTACCCGAAACTAACTTAAAAGCACCCTAGAAGACGACGAACTAGTAGACTGACACTTGGGCGCCACCATAGGTGCGCCCAAGTCATAGCATACACCTGGACGCCCCTACAGGTGCACCCAACTCCTTGGTCTAACCTCAAGGTGCAATTTGGTTGCGTTTCGGTTCCCCAACCCCAACTATTATCACCCTTAAGGTCTAGAGACTCAAACCAGTTCCGGATTCAGGATTTATTAACATAGATCACCTAAAACCCCAAATCCAAGTGAACGAATTCCGAAGACAACCGAAACCCACAAATCAAGCACTTAGGCGCCACCACAGGTACACCCAAGTACACCAGGAGGACTTAGGCGCCACCACAGGTGTGCCCAAGTCACATTTTGCCTCGAGACCACCAAATCCTTATTAATCTCAAATTTTGTCCCAAATCAGCACGCTAGAACACCCTTGCGATTTAAAACAACTGAAACCAAAAGTCTGAATTAACTTAAAACATCAAACCAATTCAAATCACAAAAACATCCTCTCTTAGTCATTAAGAAACCTAATTAACTGAAATCTAACTTAATCCTAATCAACGCAACACAGTAAACCACATTTAATTTAAAGAATGTCAAACCATAAAAGTTCAACCTCAAATCAACCTAAAAAAAAAAAACAAAACTAACTTGATCAACATTTCAGAACCTTTACAAAACCAATAGCAGCCTTGGAATTAAATATTTAATCAACTTAAACCCATCCAGAACCTCGAACCAATGTCAGAGGACCGAAAAGCATCAAATCAAGACTTGGGCGCCACTGTTGGTGCGCCCAAGTTCACAAAATCACTTAGGCGCCCACATAGGTGGTCCCAAGTCCTTTGTCTCGCCGAGTTGTGAATCTCAATCGCGTTTCGAGTTCTGGACTTAAAGTCAGTACAATAAAATCAACCAAACCTAAAACAATATCAGAACACGGACCCACCCTAGGTAGGAACTCCCCGAATTCCGAAATTAACATCGATATCGTCACCACTAGCCTAGTCACACAGAACCAGACACTTGGGCGCCACTATAGGTGCGCCAAAGTAACCAGAGTGACCTAGGCGCCACTGTGTGTGCGCCCAAGTCCTCCGTCGGTCCCGTTCAGCCGATTTCGACATCATTTCACCTTTTAAATCCAAACTTTAAATTCCAGAACCCTAAAGTATTTAAAAACACACTAATCAGAACTCTAAGACACTCCTAATCCATCCCTAAACCACTCCTAATAAACTCATAACTTAAAATAAACCAAACCAATTAAAGTCACACCCAACAAATCACTTAGGTGATGTGGGCGGTCTAGGACCTTAGGTTAGGGTTAATCCGATGATCAGTAATAAAGCATTAATTACATAGATCCAAGTAAAATCCCCTAGTTAGGCCCTTCTAGCCCCATATCAAAAAGCCATAAAAACCATAAAACCAACAAACTAAACCCAAAAAGATTTACCTTTTATTTCTTCCTTAACCTCAGGTGCCAAATATTTAATCGAATTTAATTATAAAAGGGAATAAAGAACTGATTTCTAAAATTAAATAAATGAGAATAACGAGATGAGTGATTTCGCACACACTTTTAATCAATCACGGCTCATCGGCCATCCTAAAACAAACACTGGCCCATCGGTCATTTTTAATCAATCCTGGCCCATCGGCCACCTTCAATCAATTACGGCCCATTGGCCTTTCACTTTTATCACTCGTGTATCGCACACGAAACACACAGAAATCACAAATCAAAGTCTCATTTGCATCATCATTTCGGTTTGAAAAATCAGCCTTTAAACCCTATTTTGCCAAGGGATTAGAAGGCGGTACCCGGGAATGGGGCCGATCCTCTTCTTAAATATTTGGCACCTCCCCCCTTTTATTTTCTCTATTTTAGTTGTTTTATCTTACTTGGATATATTATGATTATGCTATGTGAGGATTAACCCCTATTTGGACTTTAACTCATGACACTGAATTGACCCAAATTAAAGAGACTCAAATTAACGTGACAGGACAACCGTTGTGTGTTGCCGGCAGCACATTAGACGAGAGGAAGAACCCACATTATTATTTTTCTCCCCATATTTCTTCGACTTTCGTCGAAGAACGGTGTTACAGCTGTACCATAGCTGGTGATCGTGATCCGTTGATCTTGAGGGTAGTTGGAATCCTCATATTCGATGTAAAATTTAAATAACATATATAGATGAATGGAGATTTCCCCAAACCATGTCTCTCTTGGAGAGGGGGGGTCGAAATTCACATCCGACACCGGCGGCGACAGTGTTGAAGACATCAAATCTTCGATTAGAGCCTATGAATGGTCTCAGAATACCTCCTGTCGCGACCCCGGACCGAGACCCGGGCCCCACAACAGTTGACGTGCCTAAGAGAGAATGGCATGCTGTCATCTATGACATCCCACAGGTTTCCGCGGTGAGGATCCCAAGGATACGAGACAAACTCATACGATCAATGGTTTTACGAAAACGTGTAGCAAATCACGTCATTACGAACACATGTGATAAAAATAATCACACTTGCATAAATAAAAAATCATCAAGACATGAGATTCAGAGAGAGTAACATAAACAGGACATAGGCCCAATTACATTTAAGTTCAAGTTAACAAAAGTATATTAATTAAAGTACATCCCAAAATAAGAGGCCAACAAAGGCCAATGCATTCCCAACAAAAGAATCAAAATGGATAACCCTAGCCCAAAGGTTACGTGTCGAGATCCCATCTAATGTCTAGATGATGTCATCAGGTTGCCACTCACGAGCTAGGGGTGGCTCAACAGCCTCCTCTGGGCACTCCTCCTTAAAGGCATCGCTGCCTGCACCTGAGCACCAAAATATAGGGGTCAAACACGACAGTTTGGCAAGAAATCAATTTAGACAAGAACATAAAGCGGTAAAAGTTGGAAAAAACGTTTCTAAAGCAATTTACTGAATTTAAACCAAAACAGTACTAAGATGCATTTCAAATAAGCAAAACTAGCATGAATACTTATATATCATGAATAGATAACCCACATTGAGCCCATCCTTCCTCTAGCATACAAGATGACAAGATTAAGCACGACACGTAAAACACGATCCCACGTCACACAAGGTAAACGGGGAGGCTGGCCGCGGAACCGGAATAAGCACAATGTGTAATAAATACACGACTAATCTGCAGATAGTCCATATGTTTAAGGACCCCCGGATAGTGGATCGGACTGAATGGGCTGTCCAAGCTCAGTGGTGTTCATCAAATATCATGAATGCACAAATCCAGACAAAACATATGCAAGATAGGTCGAAAACAGGGGAAAATCACTTATCAAAACAAGGCAAGCAAGACTTATTAAGAATAACATAAGCTATAGCAAAAACAAAGCTTAAAAGTGATCCCCTCACAAGTACTTGAAACTAATCAAAACATGGTTGAGACTTGTAAATCGAAACATGTGCAAAACGATATATATCGTGTCAAAACTAAGGTCTTGAAGCAAACTTATCAAGTATATATATTAAGGCCCTTCTTTTGACCCTTATGTACTTGAAAACCCAAATGTCGGAATAAGACGGATTGGTGCTCTCGAAGCTAAAGGACATTTTTAGTTCCAAATGCATGATGTCAAGCCAAAAGCTCTTAAACATATTCTAGTTTTCATCCCCTAAGGAAATCCTGTAAAACAGACAAATCTGGAGATAAGGCCCTTCGTTTGACCCTTATGTACTTGAAAACCCAAATGTCGGAATAAGACGGATTGGTGCTCTCGAAGCTAAAGGACATTTTTAGTTCCAAATGCATGATGTCAAGCCAAAAGCTCTTAAACATATTCTAGTTTTCATCCCCTAAGGAAATCCTGTAAAACAGACAAATCTGGAGATTCGGTTGGCTCACGGTTACCTGTCGGCTAGCCGCCAAGGTGAATAGCGGTTAGCCGCCAGCTGACCGCAGGTCTCAGATAGGAAATTTGTTGTATTCTGGAAATGTAACTGAAACTAGTCGGTCACCTGTCGGCTAGCCTCGGAGGTGCATTGCGGCTAGCCGCCAACTGACTGCCGGTTCCAGTTAACTTGCAACATTCTGCATTTCTAACCGTGAATCTCGGTGACCTAGCGGTCACTTGGTTGTTGGCCGTAGTCAAATTTCGGCTAGCCGCCAGGGCTTTCCAGCTGGAAATGAGCATTCTGCGTTTTTAGCTAAACTGGGTTGGCTAGCCGCCGAGGTGACTGCCAGCTGACCGCTAGTTGCGGGAGTCAGCATAGCAGATCAGATTTAGGCCATTCCTTCTTCAAAACAAGTCAGATTCTCATCAAAATGAAACTAGAGCTGATAGAAAACATTTAAACCATGTTACATCATATGCATGCAAACTTGAATGTAGATTTCTAGCACAAATAACCACATTTACTAAAATCACCAAAACAACCTAAAAAAATCACATTTTGGGGTCAAATGATATATATTTCAAACAAGTATAAGAAGAGTCAAAGAGATCACTTGCCTTGACCAATAAATGCAAATCCAACCTTTAGAAAGATCCTACCTAAGAGGAGCCAAGATCTACAAATACCCCAAAAACAAATCTCAAAACCCTTACATATGTGAAAACAGAGAACCCATTTTGAAAATAGGCTTACAATCATGAATAACAAGATCTTTGGGAGTTAAAAAGACTCCATTAAAGAGGTGGGTTGAAGCTCTTACCTAGAAATGTCCAAACAAGAAGAAGAGAGGAAGATGAAGAGCTTGACTAGTTCCAAACACCCAACAAATGGGTCCAAGGAAAAGCTTGAGAAAAGAGGAAGAAGATGAAGGGAACCAATCTTCAATCTAAGCTCCAAAGATTGTCATGGCAAGGAGGAGAAAATGGAGCGAAGGAGGAGCTCCCATAGCCTTGGACGTTGAACTCATTGACGTGTGCAAAGTGAGAGAATAAAAGTGAGGGAGAAAAAGGGATATTTGGCATGGGGTGAGTGTGGATCCCAAAGGTCTGGAACTTCAGAGGCTTAAATCATGGTCTTGTGGGCTCCGGACGAGATCAATGAAGAAGGATAAAACGATTCTCGAAAAATCTAGTTTCCAAAAAGTATATTTTTGACATATTTCTAAGATATCGAAAATCGTGTCCAGATTTGTGTTGAAAAGACAATTTTACCCCTTTTGGCCAAAACACAGGTTTTGTGGGTTTCAAACGCAGACAGACAAAATACAAAAGTTATAACAAATGATAAAACCATTTAAAATAAATCAAAATCACAATCAAAGTAGAAATCTAGAATCACTCTCCCATGCTAACATGTGTACTAAGGGTGTCCCTAAGCATGTCTGACTCAACCAACACTCTCAAATTTTCCAAATAAATACTAAGACTAACACAAGTCATTCTAACCCAAATGATTACTAAACTCTCTTAAACTACACACTCATGTAATTAACACTAATCGAGCTAATCTGGGTTGGGGTCTGACACCTCCAAAAGGCTCCGTGTCAAGTTTCAAGTCAAACCGACAACGTTTGACCCTCCATCAACCCTCGAACAGCAAAATCAAGCCTTTTGGCGGCGAGAACCACCAAGGCCATCACTCATCAAACAAAGCATATGGGTGGCTTCAACTGTTGGAAGTGGGTGGACCTCTTGGATAGGTTTCAAAAACTTTTCACCAACTAGAAGTGATGAACACCTATCCAAAAGCCACCAAAACCCAATCCAGGATGCATGTCCTCAAACTCAGTCATCATGATCAGCAAACAAACCTATCAAAAGGATAGAAACAACACTAAACATTCAACCACAAAATTCCACAACATATAAGGAGTAGAAAATACCTATGGAGCTTGGTTGTGCTGTAATGGAGAACTTGATTCAACTCTTTGATGAAGAGCTCTTCTAAGATCAGAATCTCCAATGCCCAATCGTCTTCCACGCTATGACCCACTTCAGATCTCTTTCCACAAGAGAGATGGTGGAATCTCCAAAAGAAAAACTATCTACAATCTCCAAGGAAATTAGAAGGGAACTAGAAGAGAGAGAGGGGAAGAAGAATGCAACTCTTGCAAACTCAAGAGGAGGTGGGCGTGCACAACTCCTTGGAATAGGCCATGGACGTCCAAGGGTGCTCCTTCCTCTTCCTTTTATAGCTTTTCAACCTTCTTTTTAGTGCATTATTAGAAGTTCAACTTCCATTACACTTAGTAACCCTTTACTCTACTATTACCATTATTAAAAGTCTCACTTCAAATATAAATAGTAGCTTTCCTTTTTGAGTTCAAATAGAATTAGAAAAGATCCAATATTGGGCTAGCGTGGGGACCACTAGGGATTCCATAGAAAGCTGGCTCCAACTAGGACACCGCGACCCCACATCTCATGTGCAATCCGGGCCCACAGTTAATTGCAAATAACTCCACTATATAAATGCAATTGAACTCCAGTCTTAGGAATAAATTACATGAAGACCCTAAACTTCCCTGTCACTACAAGGTGGCCCCTCTATCATTATCCATTGATCAATTGGACAGACTGTCCCACCAATTTTGACCCATATCTTATTATCCTTGAGACCCAATTAATTATAGTAATCATTAGTACCATCCAATTAACTCTTAATTGAGATGGGTGTACACTTACCAATGATAAATCCACTAATTGGAACAAGGGGATAATAGAGATAGATTCCATCTTGACCATTACATGTTCCCACAGTCCTACTACCACATACCCAAGACACCGAGATGTTGACCTACAGTTGGCCTCACTCATTGGTGACTCAAAGTAAATGAATAGATAGAAACTTGAGTTCATAAATGTCTTAGGATTGAGAGCCTATTGCTAGAGAATTATGAGAGCATGCCTTAAAATAAAGACAATGTTCATAAGGTGCTTCTCATGGTCCTTAAATACATCCAATGTACCAGCACTAGGATCCAGAATCTTACATTCTGATGATCGAGACAAATCACATTATCGAATAGTAATCAAAGTACTGCAACCTTGTCAGATGAGATGTCCAGTCTCATCACTGGTTGTGAAGATATTCAAGTATAAGATTTGCTATACATGTCTCCCGTATGTGGATCTCATCCATACACATGTATTGCATCTAGTATACTTATGGACTCCAGTTCATTTCATGAACCATCATGTCATTTGTATTGGTTATGTGTATTTAAGTAATAAACACCATTCGTCTCATGAAAGGAAAGCATGAATATATTGATAAATAAAGAAATTAATCAATTTATTACATCAATCTTAATGGATTGAGACCATAAAACTGACATCAACATGCTTCCAAAGGGCTACACGTCAAATTTTAGGTCATTTCGACGAACTTTGACTAGACTTTGACTCTCGGAAGCCAAATCGGGCCTCTCGGTGGCGAAGCTCCCCAGGACCATGACATCCAAATCGGAGTTAATGGGTCATCTTAAAATGACTCCAATAGGCTCCTTGTCAAATTCCAGGTCAATCGGACATCGGTTGACCATACATCAAAGCACGACATCTTCCTCGCCACGAAATCAAGTCTATGCGACGAGACCCCACACGGCTTCAAAACTTAAACAAAGCCCATGGTTGGTCCTCTCTACTACTCAGGAGACTTCACCTCAAATTTCAAGTCATTCCGGCATCGTTTGACCTAGTTTTGGCTTCTGACGGAAAATCGGCAAACTCTGCACAACCAAGTCTTCAACTTTTCCAGAAAATTGGAAATTTTGCGCTCTGGTATGCAAGGATTCTCGTCGAGTTTTCTCCAAGGAAATCAGGCCAATATATGTGCGAAAATGTCAGAAAAAATACCGGAGAAAAAAGAATCGAAAAAAACCAAAAAATGGCCGAAAACCAGCGACCAAAAGGGGAAAAAAACCCCATGTTCGCCGACGACCCTGGAAATCCAGGTCACTGGATTTTCCCCGAAAGGACCTTTTTTTTGTCCTTTTCGCGTTTCAAGATGTTTGGCCCCTATGATTTTCTAAAAATATGATTTTCGGGGCACGAAATCGACCGATCTTCAACATCTTTGATCCACCGTCAAAAGCATAGGATCATCATCAGACGCTTTAAAACCGTCAATCGGCCGACCAAGAAAGCACACTTTTTGTTCGAACAATCGAGAAATCGACAAGACAGATGTTGCTGTCCCATTGATAGCAATTAGTGTTTGAAGTTGTATGATCATCCGACATCAAACAACATAAAGATCTATCGGCGATCAAGCCCCCTACATCGCAAGAAGAATTCCAAAAGACACGGTGTGGCCCGCGACTCTTCGAGCGCCCAAGCGACCACTTACTGCAGTTAAATAATCCATTTTATGACAAGTTAATGCGTTTATTAACTCATTATTTTGGACGGCCCAATGAAAAGTGAGGAAAAAGGAGTTACAAGTCAAAGCAATCATGGCATTAAATCATGTAACTCCCCTCATCATGGAGTTTAAAGGTAATTAAATGTCGATTATTCTCTATCAGCCAATCAAAAGCTAAAACAAAGGAGTTACAAAATCATGAATTAAAAGCATGTAACTCCTCCCATCATGGAGCATTAATGCAATCAAGCAATTTTTGTACAAAAAGGGAAATTCATATTAAAACATTTCAAACTGACTGATAAACAATAAAAATATTGGCAACCCACGTCTGGCTATATTCTCTTGTTATCGAAGTAATAAGAGCACACAAACAAAACCGTTGCCATACAAAATGGCCAGAACAAAACCGTTGCCATACGAGATGGCTGGAACAAACAAATAATTGTTGCCATGGCCGGAGTAAACAAACAAATGGTCCAAAATGCAGTTGGCAAAGTATTTAAAGATCCTAAGCCGGATAATCAGCTCGACAAAATGACCCAGGCTTAGTGGTGCCGATTAAAATCCAAAACGATACGATCAAACCATCGAAATACACTTCAATCAATAGAAGAACTATTCTTAGTAAAATGTGAACGAACAATACAAACAAATCAATTGAGTAGTTTACTCGATTATTTTCAAATGTGGCGAACCACTCGAATTCATTTCAAAATGATTTATAAGAAATTATATAAACCTGTTAGTTTGGAATGATGTGATATATAGTTGATTTGTTTACCTAGGATTGTCTCGTCATACCCTTAGTATCGCAACGTCAATTGATGAACAATTAGTTTGGTGCCTCTGAAGAACTTCGACGTTTGTGACACTAAGCGTATATTGAGACTTAAACATATTTCCTGGTAATTTCAATACCGAGCCTTTTCCATATTCACTTTTAGTTTCCATAAAACAAAATATCCGGGGTTCGAATTTTCACTATTTCAATTTCAATGAGCATTTAGAAGAGGCTTACACATCAAGCTAGAACACCTAAGTGCAAAACGAACCCCCATAACAGTTCCCAGGTTCGCTCGAGCGAGGAAAGGTCCTCTCGAGCTGACAGTTCCAGAAGCTCCTTCGCTCGAGCGGGCAAGAAGCTCACTCGAGCGGACGAGCATTCCGTCTCGTCCCTCGCTAACCAGTAGCTTTATCCGCTCGAGCGCGGTTAGGTCTGCTCGAGCAGGTTCTTCCAAAAATTGGCTCGCTTGAGTGAACATCAAGCTCGCTCAAGCGAGCGAGATTCTATCTTGCTTCTTGCAGGCAGTATTTAGGTCCGCTCAAGCGGGTACATGTCCGCTCGAGCGGACGGCCCACTGCCTGGGCACGTCCAGTGCAGGATTTCTGCTTCTTCTTCAAACATTTCATCCCTTTCTTTCACATGTCCATCATTCCTTCTACAACTCTTTGAACTCCCATTAGCAACCAACCACATACATTCAACCATAACCATCAAAATCTCATTCTAAATCCATCACTTAACAAAAATTCAAAACTGAGTGTAATACAAAAAATGCAGGAAATTTGGAAAAGTCATTCTTCAACATTGTAAAACAACATACAGCCATGATTTTCATATGCTGTAAGAGCCATAAATCCCTACACGAAATCATATAAGAACCGATCCAAAAATCCTTGATGAAACACAGCCTTACAAACCAAGAAAACAATCTACTAACATAGCAAACTTATAAAAAGAAAACCATTTCATTTGCATGCTTTACAAATCTAATTTATTCACTTGCCTTGGTTGCAATGAGTATCAATCACACTCCAACCACTCTCCTATCACACTCCAACCACTCTCCTACACAACCACACTCCAATCCTACACCAAAGCCCCATGGAAGACATCTCAAAATCCACAAAAATTTGGAAAACAAAGGAGTTCTCCAAGAAACTCCTTGCACGCATGATAAAAGGCTTCCAAAGGATCAAATAAACCTAATAGTAGAAGGAGGAAGTCATTGCTTACCTCAAGATGGTTCAGACAAAAAGAAGAGCTTGGAGAAGAAGAAGAATCCAGCTAGAAATCCACAAGAATGATACCCTTAGAAAGCTTGGAAGATGGGGAGAAGGATGGTGAAATTCGTTTTTCAATTTAGGTTCAATTTCATTGACATGCAAATGAGAGAAGGTGAGAAGAGGAGAAGAAAACTTCTCTCGTTCGTTGCAGGAAAAATGAAGGAAGAAGGAGTGCAATGTGGGGTGGTTTATAAGTAAGTTGAGGGAATTGTGGGCCCCAATGGCCCTAAAACTTCAAGGGTTTAAAACTCCTATCTGTGGGTCCTGGATGAAGTCGACAAAAAAGAAAAAAGTGATCGTCGAAAAATCTAGTTTTTAAAAAGTATATTTTCCTCATGATTTTTAAATTTCAAAAATTATGCACAGATTGGGTGTAAAAAGACAGACTTGTCATTTTTCTCGAAAAACGCGGTTTCTGGAGTTTGAATTCAAACGAAGTGAACATAAAAGTTGTTGGAATCAAAATAACAAATCCAAAAGATCAAAATCAATATTTTTTGAAATTGAAGTCAAATTCCCACATGAACACCCAATAGGTGGGCCACCCTGGCCCGGTCAAACCAGACTCAATGCTCTCAAAATTCCCTATAGCTATTCAAAATTCTAATTTAGCTAAAAACTCAAGCTAATCATCCTCTAATTACACTTAAAAACTATTCATGGTCAAAACAATTATTAAAAATACTAAACCTGGGTCGGGGTCTGACATGGGCCTTGAAGATAAGTATTCAAAACTTTTAACCCATTTAATGCAGGGATCAAATATCCATAAGGCCAAGAACTGAAGCCCAAGATCTAAAACCCTAATCTCATACATCAAGATCAAACATCCATCAAGAAGATAGATCAAGAAGCAACAAACATAACTAGATCTACTAATTCAAATAGATAATAGATCTATATACCTTTGAAGCTTGATTGTGCTCCAATCGAGAATCAGATCTTTACGAAAAACTCTTTTCGTGAATTTTGATCTCCCTTGCCTTTGTATTCTTCCATGCTATGACCCTCTTAGAGAACTTCTAAAGGAGAATGGTGGGATCTCCAAGTAAAAAAAACCCTAGCACTCTTAGCAGAAGACCAGAGGAGAAAGAGAGGAGGAAGAGAGAGAGGTACTTGAGAAATTATTGTGTGTAGAGATCTCTAACCCTCAATCTTATTTATCTTAGACCAAGATTAGAAGTATCATCTCTATTCTTAGTAAGTTTCCTATTCCTCCTTTCCTTAAGAGTTCTAATGAGATTAATAGTCTTCTTTTATTAGGGCTTGCATGGGGACCACTAGGGATTCCTTAGAATTTGGCTCCAACTAGGAACCAAGATCCCATATCTCATGTAAACTCCGGACCCACAATTAATTGCAAATAAGTCTACTAATTAAATACAATTGCACTCCAGTCTTAGAAATAATTACAAGAAGACCCTAAATTTCCCAATTACTACAAGTAGGCCCCTCCATCAATTATATCCATAGATCTATTAGAATAAATCTATCCAACCAAATTGGATCTATCTCTTATGATCCTTGTGACCCAATTAATAACAATAATCACCAGTACCATCCAATTAACTCTTAATTGAGATGGGTACGCACTCACTAATGATAAAATCCATTAATTGACACAAGGGGATATTTATGAGAATATATTCCATCTTGAGAATTATATGTTCCCACAGTCCCACTACCACGTACCTAAGACATCAAGGTGTTGACGTACAATTGGCCTTACTTATTGATGACTCAAAGTAAATGCATAGTAGAAACTTGAGTCCATTAATCTCTCATGATTAAGAGTCTATTGCTTGGTAATTATTGTTGGAAATAGGTGGGCCTCTAGGATAGGTTTTCAAAACTTTTGACTCACTTGACTCAGGGATCAACTATCCAAAAGACTACAAAACCAAATTCAGGATCCATGTCCTCAATCTCAGCCATTATGATCAGTAAATAAACCTATCAAGAAGATAGAACAACACCCAACAAGCATCCATAAAAATCTACAAAATGTAAGGAAGTAGATTATACCTTTGGAGCTCGGTTGTGCTCTAATGGAGAAGTTGCGTCTTTCTTTGATGATGAAACTCTTTCACAAACCAAATCAGAATCTCCAAAACCCAATCGTCTTCCACGCTATGACCCGTATCAGATTCTCTTTTCTCAAGAAGATGGGTGGAATCTCCAAGAGAAAAACTCTTAAGGAAACTAGAAGAGAACTAGAAGAGGGGAGAGAGGAGCATGTGCAACTCTTGCACAAAGCAAGGCTTGGGCGTGAATACCTAGGTGGGGCATGCATTGGATGTCCAGCCCTTTAGTTCCTCATATATTTATAGCCACCAAGCCACCTCCCCTTTCTAATTGAAATAGAAGTCTCACATCTCTAACAATTAGTAACTCTCTTTTTACTAATTTAAATAGAAGTCTCATTTCCATTATAATTAGTAACTTTCTATTTTCTAATTAAAATAAAAGTCTTACTTCCATTAATAATTAGTAACTTACTATTACCACTATTAGAAGTTTCACTTCAAATAGAAATAGTAACTCTTTATTTCCTTTGAGAGTTCTACTATAATTAGTATCTTTCCGATAACTTGGGCTAGTGTTGGGACTACTAGGGATTCCTTAGAAAGTTGGCTCCAACTAGGACTCGCGACCCCACATCTCATGTGCAATCCGGGCCCATAGTTAATTGCAAATAGCTCCACTATATAAATGCAATTGAACTCTAGTCTTAGGAATAAATTACATGAATACCCTAAACTTCCCTATCACCACAAGTAGGCCCCTCCATCAATATCCATGGATCAATTGGATAAACTGTCTCACCAATTTAGATCCATATCTTATTATCCTTGAGCCCCAATTAATTATAATGATCATAGGTATCTTTCCAATTAACTCTTAATCGGAATGGGTTCGTGCTTACCAATGATAAATCCATTAATTGGCACAAGGGGATATTAAAGATAGATTCCATCTTGACCATCGAATGTTCACACAACTCTACTACCACATATCCAAATCACCGAGGTGTTGACCTACAATTGGCCTCACTCATTGGTGACTCAAAGCAAATGAATAGATAAAAACTTGAGTTCATCAATGTCTTAGAATTGAGAGCCTATTACTAGGGAATTATGAGAGCAGGCCTTAACGTAATGACAGTGTTCATAAGGTACTTCTCATGGCCCTTCAATACATCGAATGTACCAGTACTATGATGCCTAATCTTACATTCTGATGATTGAGACAAATCATACTATCTCATAGTAATCAAAGTACTGCAACCTTGTTAGATGAGATGTCCAGTCATCATCACTGGTTGTGAAGATATTCAAGTATAAGATTTGCTATACATGTCTCCCGTATGTGGATCTCATCCATACACATGTATTGCATCTAGTATACTTATGGACTCCGGTTCATCTTATGAACCATCATGTCATTCGTATTGGTTATGTGTAAGTATATAATAAAACACCATTCATCTCATGAAAGGAAAGCATGAATATATTAATAAATAAATAAATTAATCAATTTATTTCATCAATCTTAATGGATTGAGGCCATAAAACTAACAATGATTAAGAGTTCATTAATCTCTCATGATTAAGAGTCTATTGCTTGGTAATTATGAGAGCAATCCTTTAATCAAATACAGATTTGTACAAGGTCCTTCTCATGGTTCTTCAGTACATCCAATGTACCAGCACAATGATCCAAAGTCTTACACTCTGATGATCGAGACATATCACACTATCTCATAGTGTTCACAGTGTTGTAACCTTATCAGATGAGATGCTCAATTTCATTACTGGCTGTGAATCAATTTAAGTATAAGATTTGTGATTTATGTCTCCTGTATGTAGATCTTATCTAAACACATGAATCACATCTAATATACTTGTGGGCTCCGTTCATCTCATAAACCGTCATGCCATTTTGTATTGATCATGTGCAAACATAGAATAAAATATCATTCATTTCATGAATAAAGCATAAAAATATAAATTAATTAACGAAACAAATCAATTTATCTGGATTCTCCACTGGATTGAGGTCACACAATCTAATAGATCACTCGACAAAAGATTCTTAAATATGAAAGCTCTCTTTGGCCACGTTATTTCCTTTTTGGAAACTTTACAGATGGCGAACTGTATTTTCTTATAGTTATAAATAACCACGTACCTTTAACCACCTCCACCTCTATTAATTTGACGACCTCCACCAATCAGTGCGACTATCACTTAATAGCTGATTTTTAACCTACTGGAGAAATGCAAGTTGAAAAAAGATAAGAAATATTTTTTGATCAGCCCAGTTTGAATTAAATTTGAAATGAAAGAGTGAATTTTCTTTTAAAAACAAAGTCAATTTAGCTGGGTTTATTGCCTTGATTTAAGAAAACTTTGTCCATCTATAACAAAATACATAAAGTCTCATCTAATTGAAAATTAACTTTTGTCCACTAGTCGACGCTGTTGATGAGATTTTCAAATTAATAGAGTTTGATTATCCAAAAACATACTATTGAGTGATTTTTCGTTCATGGATTTGATCCAATAATGATGTTTTCATAACAATTGATTTAGATCCCTTTCCTTTCGGAAATCAATCTAATGGTCCATGTCACTCCACCAAAGTAAAATTAGGACAACTTGGGTCCCACAACACATGAACTATTCCATTCCACTGTTTGAAAACATCAACAACAAGAAGTGGTTCTTGTTAAAATTCCCTTTCCACTGTAGATTGCCCTCTGCATATTTATATAACAGAAATAACCGTCTACCTTCATTAGAATAAGCAGTAATAAGCACCTGCAGCCGCCGCCGCCATGGCAGCTTCTCTAACCCTCCACCCCATCATCCCACCACCATCCCTCCAAAAACCCCTCTCCAAAACTACCAGCACCAGGAAAAACAGCCCAATAAAAACCCACCCATCTCTCCTCCACGTTGACAACTGCAACTCCATGTCCCAACTCAAGCAAATCCATGCCCACATGATCCGCACAGGCCTCTTCTCCAATGTCTATGCTGCAAGCCGAATAGTCGCTTTCTGTGCCCTTGAAGACACCGGAAGCCTCCCTTATGCCCGCATTGTGTTCGACCAAATTCCCGACCCTACGAAATTCATCTACAACTCCATAATCCGAGGCTATACCAATAGGGACTTGCCTCGAGAGGCTGTCCTCTTCTACCGTGAAGTCATCGTAGGAGGCCTCTCCCCTGATAACTTCACATTCCCTTCTCTGTTTCGGGCTTGTGCAGACTTGGATGAAGGGAAGCAGCTGCATTGCCATGTGGTGAAGTTTGGGTTCGCTTCCGATGTCTATGTTCAGAATACTCTGATGAACATGTACTCGAATCGTGGGTGTTTGACTTCAGCGAAATGGGTGTTTGATAAAATGAGTGAGAGGACTGTGGTTTCTTGGGCAACGATGATCGCGGCCTATACAAATTGGGATCGATCAAGTGAGGCCTTGAGCCTCTTTCATAGGATGCAGTTTGGAAATGTGAGGCCCAATGAGGTTACTCTGGTAAATGTTTTGACAGCTTGTGCGAGGGCGAGAAATTTGGATATGGCAAAGAAGATTCATGAGTATATGATGGAGAACCAAATGGGGTTTCATTTGGTTGTTGTGACAGCTCTTGTGGATGCATATTGCAAGACTGGGTGCGTGTTCCTTGCCCGGAAGCTGTTTGATGAAATGCCTGAGAGGAATTTGTTTTCTTGGAATATCATTATTAAGGGGTATGTTGAGGATAGTGATTACAAGGAAGCATTGGTTTTCTTTCAGGAGATGCAGGCCAAGGGTGTGAAACCAGATAAGGTGACCATGACAAGCTTGCTGCTGGCTTGTTCCCATCTGGGTGCTCTTGAGCTTGGTAAATGGTTGCATGCCTACATCAATAAGGAGAATATAGAGGTTGATGTGGCACTTGGGACAGCACTTGTGGACATGTATGCAAAGTGTGGGTGCATAGAGAGTGCTTCACGAGTTTTCTATGAGATGCCTCAAAGAGATGTTATGTCTTGGACGTCAATGATTGGGGGTCTGGCAATGTGTGGGCATGCAGAGAAGGCCTTAGACCTTTTCTCTGAGATGCAAAGTAGTGGTGTGAATCCCGATGCTGTTACATTTGTTGGCGTCTTGGCCGCTTGTAGTCATGCTGGCCTTGTTGACAAAGGTTGTTCATATTTTAGATCTATGTCCTGTGTTTACAACATCGAGCCTACCATCGAACATTATGGGTGTATGGTGGATCTATTGGGTCGTGCCGGCCAGATAGAAAGAGCGGAAGAGTTCATAAAAAAGATGCCCATGAAACCGGATTATTTTGTTTTAGGTGGTCTTCTTGGTGCTTGCAGGATCCATGGCAATCTTGAGGTTGCAGAGAGAGCAGCTAAAAAGCTTCTTGACCTTGACCCTACTAATGGTGGAGCATATGTACTCTTGTCGAACATATATGGTTCAGTACAGAAGTGGGATGAAGTTAAAAGAACAAGGGAGCTCATGGCAGAAAGAAACATAAAGAAGCCCCCTGGATGCAGTTTGATCGAGGTGCATGGGATTGTTCATGAATTTGTCATGGGCGACAAATCACACCCTCAATCTGATGAAATATACTTGATGCTTGAAGACATGATACATTGCCTAAAAGTTGCAGGATATATGCCTAACAAATCTGAAGTGTTAATTGACATGGACGAGGAGGAGAAAGAAAATGCTCTTTGTCGCCACAGTGAGAAGCTGGCAATTTCCTACGGTCTTATCAGTACATGCCCAGGTTTGACTCTTCGAGTTGTAAAGAACCTCCGAGTGTGCAGTGACTGCCACTTTGCAATGAAGCTCATCTCGAAAGTGTACAATAGGGAGATTATCGTTCGTGATAGGAACCGATTTCATCATTTTAAAGATGGATCATGCTCCTGTAGGGACTTCTGGTAATTATTGCATCATTCAAGCCATTTAATTATGGCTGTCAACATGATAGTGTGACTGATACCTTTGGGAAGGAAGCAGTTTTGGCAATTCCATTGTATTTTTCCTTCTGATTGACTTATTTGATGCATATTTTCGAACACATTTGCCTATTTATCCTTCGATTATTTTTTGCATTGATATTACTTCATTGTCATCATCAAGGCCTTGTACAAACTATGATGTGTTGACGTTACTAAAATGTAATAACAGGTTTCGAAACGCAAGTTCCCTAAGCATTGATTGCAAAAAAACTGAATCTTTTAACCCATAATTATTTGCTCCATATAAACTCTGAGAAATGGGCATATCATGAGTATAATGTTAGAGTGCTGACGGCGGATAAAACCTGATTTATCCTATGTGATGGCATCACCTGTGAACGATCAAACCCTGTCATATCACCTGAACACCACTCAAGAAATCATTCCAAGTTTCAGTTCAATCAGAATGATATGAACTGATGGCTTGTTCCTGTGAAATACAGGAGAGCATTGTATGCAACTCCGTTTGGCATGCAATTTGGGATGTTTCTTAGATACAATGTTCCTTGTCATAATATGAGCGGATTCAATCAACAAAAGGTGGGCCCCATATAGGACAAATCATCTTTTAACTGCCGTCAGCGGCATATTTATGGGAGCATGGGATAATTTCCCTTAAAACTTTACTTACTGCGCTTTCTTATGCATGTGTCTATACTTTTGACTGGGCTGGATTTTTATAGTTGTGAGAAATTGGAACTAAGCAAGTAGAGCATTTTCTTTTTTTTTCGGAATGGAGAAATTGGATTCATGTAAATAGTTGGGACAAGGCTTTGATGATGAATCTTATTTTTGGCATAATAGTTGAATGTACATTAACACAAAAACTCAGGTCATAAAAGGCCAAGGTGAGAAAAAGAATCCATAGACCATTTACAAAGAGAGGCTATCCTCCACAACTCTCAAACAACTTCTTGTTACTCTTGCTTTGGCAAGAGAATCTGCTTCTTTTTAAGCTCTCTTGGAACATGTCTGAAAGTTGCCTTCCTTGATTACAACAATCCTTGTATTTCATCCAACGCAAAACATTAGATTTGCCTTTCCCATGAATTCATAGAGACTTCTTCCTTTGGCAACAATAAGTAATGCATTTTCTATTAGAAATGTTAGTTGTCTCTTGATTGAGATTGAATTGTTTGTTTGACGTCCAAATGATGAAATAACTATTTTCTATCTTTGGTTAAAGCTCATGTTCTCTAATATAAAGGGAGGATTAAAAAATCTTTTGATATGTAACTGTCTTCTCTCTCTCTCTCTCTCTCTCCTCTAAGTTTTCGTCCCTTTGTTCATCCTGCAGGTAAATCAAATTGCAAGAACTAAGTTTAAATACAGTGGAAGTGAATGACTGCATTGTTTTCCTATAGAAAAGTCGGTTGGCTCTCAATGTCTTCGCAATCGTTTTCGGTTCGAGTCCAACATAAATGACCATAATGGCATAACCCTTAATATAGGATTGGTTCTTTCAAAATGAACTGGGAGAAAGCCAACTTTGGCCATTTTAACCAAGTGGATTCTGTTTAGGTTGTCTGGAATTAGATTCACAACTGCATTACACTGAAGTAATTAAGTTGCAACCAAGTGGAAGTGAAATGATGCATTACTATAAAATGAACATGACTTTGATCTTTTGTTGGTTGTTCACTCTAGCATAGTTCAACTCAACTTCAGATATTTCACTTTGTTACTTGTAAATTGACCATCCTTATCTTGGCCAATTGTTTGAATCCAAATGCAGGGTTATTCTGTTACAGTTAAGAAAATGAAATTCATAGTAAAAAAATTCCACAAAAAAGGGGGACTTTGGAGTTTGGATATCTTTAGGACATTGGAATAAACCAGTACTAAGAGTGTAAACTAGAAGATAAGCAAATTACGGAAAATTTACAGCAAATATCTCCTTCAAGACACCGAGTTCCTCCATTTATTAGGGGGATTCCTGCTTTGCACAAGTTTCCCCTTCGTCTCGACAGGTGTTTGACACTCCATCAGTGCCTCACCACTACAACCTTCCCCAACCCTCTCTATAGTGCTAGTGTGGCGGAATAATGGTGTGCTTAACTTCCAACATCGGAAAAAGCTCTTCTTCCCCAGAATCTTTTCTATCTGTGCTTGCATGGAGGTACACTGGCTCTGGAGCCTCATCACATCCTCCCGCAGCTTCTGTATCTCCACCTGCTGAGCTGTCATTTGACGCTTTGAGAGACATCGTGTGGGTGTTTCTAGTGTAGGGTTTGGGCTGCAGACCCTGGTAAATGACCCACTCCAATCACTCTGTCGGTTGAGCTTCATGTGCTCAGAGAAGAGAACCTGGATTACAGCACGGACAGGCAGGCGCTCATTCTGTGAGGCATGGAGGGCGGCCTCAGGTGACAGCTTTCGGATATCAATCAACCGACAGATGGCCTTCCTTTCTTGCTTGGAGGTGTTTGGATGTGCCTGCATTGGTAACATCAAGATTCATTGCTACATTAAACAAATGCTTTATAACTAAGCTGTTGTGTTTTTTATCTTTCGCTGACAGCTATTGTTGTAATTTGAATGTTTCTGTCTGTAGCTTTTCTTCTGCTGCAGAAGAAGTGTCTTATCCTGCATGTTGGTGGATGTTTGGTTGGATCGGTTTTCTTGTTTCCATTATAAAAAAAAAAAGAAAAAACTTTCATAACTTACTATCAAGATCTTAGCAAACATACTTTTAAATAGGTATCAATGGCACGATACAACCCATCATCCAATGCACGGGCATGTCTTGGAAGAGCTCCGCTGAGTGCGATAAACTCTAACAATGTCATATTTGAATCCACTGCAGCCTCAGCCAGATAGCAATCTATCAGCTTGGCTACCTTGACAAGCGCAGCCCCACTCTTAGCAGCTTCATCCAAGGTGAGGAACCTCTTAACCAGTCTATGAACTAGCTCAATGTCTAAAAGTGTCCCACATGTGTGAGTAAATGCAGGTATCATAAGCTCCTTGAGTGATGCCTGGTCAAGCTGCCATGCAATCCGTTTCTCGATCTCAACTCGGTAAGCGGGCTCAACTCCAACCATGTTAGCGACCCGTAGGAGGCGCAGGAGGAAATTGCAAGAAACTGAATCCTTCTCTGGAGGGAGGATTCCTACTAAAGTCTCGATGAAGAAGCGTTTCTTAATCCAGGAGGCTGTGACGCTTTCTGGGGAGTCTTCCACATTGTTCAGGACCTTGATGGAATCATCACTGGACAGGTCTGGAAGCCATTTGGAAGCATAATGAGTGATTATTGACCCAATGAGACTGGGGCGGACGCCTTTTGCCTTTATGCCGGCTAGTGTTTTTACAAAGTAGTCCATGTCAAGGATGCAAGTATCGTCAAACCAGCATTCATCGGCGAATTGGTTGGTTGCCCTTGTTGGTGTTTCGGCAATTGTTTCGGGTAATTCTAGATTCTTGTCTGTTGATTTGGGGATGGTAGGCCTCATTCTAAGTTTGTAAACTGTTAACAAGTGAGAGAGCTCTAGGTACCCTAGCTGAAGTTGAATGTACTCGTTTTGAACAGTTCCATGTTTCTACATATTTTTAGATAAAAGAACAGGGGAGAATAACAGCCACAAGCTAGTGATGCTTGTGAGCCTCAAAATGACCAAAATACCCTCTAGGTTAACATGAGCAACAGTCCAGTCTCTGTTAAAAAACTCTTATTTTTGTTGCAACTCGTTCCTCCTATCTAGATTCTAGGCCAGTGTATTATGACTCAGATCTCAGATCAGACTTGAACTCCACAGTTGGGTCCAGTAAATCAACAAAGTTGAACTCTAGTTTTGGTGTACCTCTGTCGAACTCATCGACCCACTTGGTCTTTGCCAGTCAGTATGGTTGAATTTCAAAATTGTGATCTATGATAATGTGAATAGTCATCGTCATTGTCATCATAATCCTATCCATCTATCTGGTGTACATAAATGCATGCCCCACATTGGATGGACTTATCCATGTTTGGATGACCATAACTAGGATTGTTCATGGAGCAAGTAAGGTTGTGACAAAGCTTGTACAAGCCCAATAATTTAGTATGGGCCTAGTATGAAGTTCATGTACGGGAGTCAGGACACAAGCCCAAAAGTTTGGGCCTGCCCCAACCCATTTGCGAAATGTGCATTCCTGTTTGGTTACCCATGTTGGCTGCACTGGGAATATAGTCAGCTGTTTAAGCATCCGTTTAACTATCAGATCAGAAATAAGCCTGGATCCAGCCCACAAACCAAAAATAAAAACACCAGCAAAAACCAGCCCAATAGGTTGGGTTCTGGTGGGAGCCATAATCTCAATCGTTGGAATCACTTGAATTTAAGGGCCCACTAGTAATTAAAGTGGGACAAGAATAAGGGCAGGTTGTTCATGGGTCAGGCCCGTGAATGAAGAATCTATAAAGGTTGGGAGTTCCTAGCCATCCATTTTGTCAAACACAATCCATTTCTTTATGCTAGCTTCTGATAACATAGTAGAGTTGTGTAGAGTTAAGTTTTGGAAGTGAGATTTTTGAGGATATTTTAATTTTTTATTTACCATTCAAGGTGCAGACGAAAAGGGAAGAGGGGGTGATGGAGAGGGGTTTGTTAGAGCATGGAGGATATGAACGAGACAAATTCCTCTTTAATTGCAATATTCTTTGTACATGACTGCATGTGACACATTGCTACTCATTCTCTGCTATAGAGAACAAATTCCAATAAAAACTTGGACAATGACTTACAAGTTACAGCCAATAAGCACTCACTTACCCCGCCCTCTCTCCCTCTCTCCTAATCTGTCTATTTAATTGGATGAGAAATGTAACAGCAAACCTCAAATATGTGGATAGGATCAGGGGCCAGGTTGTCGGGTTGAGTAGCATGTATTTCCTAAACCTCACCCAACTATTTAGTCAGGTTGGGAATGTTAGCCGGCACCTAGAATTAATGGGTTTGGTTCGGGTCGAGTTGAAGTCAGGTCAGGAATTATCACCCCTTTCTAAAAACACATACACAGAGAGAAAAGAACAGATACACATTTTCCCTCCTTTCTAGTAGTATCTGTAGGTAAAAGATCTACACTCTTCTTTGGCCTCTCTCACAGGAGAAGATCTAGGGCTGCATAAAAAATCCGGTATCACCTCAAAATCGGACCAAACCGACCGAATCGGGCGGTTCAGATCGGTTTATAGTTGATCCGTTCGGTTAACGGTTTGGTAATTATAAAAACCGCTTATATCGGTTTGATTAATGGTTTGGATATCATAAAAACCATTTAAACCGAATCGTCCGTATACATTAACTTAAGTATTGTTTTTTTACTGATGTGAGTCCATTGCATATAAATTTTTGTGCATACCACTATGGATTGAGTCCATCGCATATCATTTTTGTGCATCCCAGTACTGTGGATTGATTATGCTTTGAAAGGAATCTGATGCACTGATTAGACTAAGATAACCGAATGGGCAGGTGAGGAAACTTCAATGGATGGTTCCGATTAGATGGGTAGTAACATCATAAGTGGGTCTCTTAAAGTGGATAGCCATTATGAGAAATTGATGCATAGATAGTACTGGACGCAACTTCTATTATAAGATATTGATGCATAGATAGTACTGGAAGCAACTTCCATCATAAGTGGATCACTGGAATTTTGAATTTTTATGTTTGCACTAAATATTGAAATAAATGCAAAGGATGGGGTCTCATCATTTTGAAATTTACAATGCCTGATTTAAAAAAAAAATAACGGTTTAACCGACCGAACTGAACCGAACCGCAGTTTGGTTCGGTTTAAGTCCTCTCTATCGATTGGATCAGATCGGTTAATTAAAAAACCGACAGGTTCGGTTTGGTTATTGGTTTTAATGTTAAACTGATCCGAACTGCCTATGTGCAGCCCTAAGAAGATCCTTATAGTTTCTTGTTTGTCCTCTCTCTCTCTCTCTCTCTCTCTCTCTCTCTCTCTCCAAAGGACATGACCCATATCTCTATATCTCTCTACATAGGACATGACCCGCGTAGAGTTGCAAACGGAACGGTTCTGGGTTGGAACCAAACTGGATCCGGATCTGGATCCTTTTTTTTTTTTTTTATTTAAATAATGGCTCCGATTTTAACTCAAAACCTATTTTGTTGGTTCCAGACTCGATTTTGATAGAAAAATCTGGATTTAGTTAAGAATACTGGGTCCACTAGAGAACCAGTATATAGTTCTATAACCAGTTATAAGTTCTCTTCATTTTTTATTTTTCCTTAAAATAAGGCATATCGTTCAACTTATAATAGCGCATCAAGTCTACTACCTCCAATATTATACATAAAAATGTCCAAAAAAAAAAGTTGATTAGCAGTTACAGTTTGCAATACCAAATACTCATATGCTGGGTCTCAGGTCCACGGGTCAGAACCCATATGAACCTTGAACTGAACCCATTTATCAATCAGAACCTAAATTGGGTTCCAGACCTGTACCCGTTTATGTATCGAAACCTAAAATAGGTCACAGACCCGATTTTTTGCAAATTGGAACTTCCGATACCCTATACCCATATTTTTGTGCTCTTTTCAACTAATTGGTGGATAACTTTTGGATGGTTTATTGCACAAATGTGCCAAGGATGTAAGGAGCAGATATGGGACATCCTCCTCTCAAAAGGCCAGAGGTTTGGAGGATAAGCACCCATTCACAAGATATGGGGCAGATGTTCAATTGGGATAGAGTCAATTGCACACGTTCATACTTGGTGTTATATATGAGAGGTGCGGCCCATAATGCCACGTGTGGGGAGATTATCAAGGAATTATCAAGATATCGATTAAATATAGATGTCGGTAATTATTTAATCGATGGATATCTGAAATCTTAACGTGGGGAGATTAATAAGCATTTAATGACATGAAGCTCGAAATATTAATTTTGAGAATAAAGACAGGAATGCAATTATAATTCTCTAGTGGACTGAATTGTAATTTATGGAACTAGGATTCTAATTTGGGTCGGCTTAGGGTTTCCTGCTTCCATAAGGAGCCTATCCTTATTTACTTCTTAAGGTCCCTATTGTAGCCTATAAATATGCGCTATTGCTCTCTAGGTCAATGAGAAGAAAAATCTCGTTTTAAGAGAGCAGAGAGAATTTGCAGAAGAGGCCCACTCCCTGGTGCGAATTCGAGCATATAGGAATACAGTAGAAGATCTTGAGATTTTCAGGCTGCCGTAAGACCGAAATCAGATCAGAAAGACCGAGACCAATTCAGAGAGATCTCGCAGGTATGGTCTATGATCATATTCGTTTAAAGTAATTTCCGCATTGATCTGTACGCAGTATCTAGGGTTCCTAGCGGAAACTCTTTTCTAACAATGGTATCAGAGCCAATCCTGATACTATGTATGGATTGAAGAAAACATAGTAAGATTATAGGTTGCTGTAAAAGAGATGGTTTGCCTTTGCTGTCTGTAACCTCTGTTTTGCAGTGAACTATCTAACCTCTGTTTTGCAACGATTGATCTGGCTATCATGGTCACCATGTGTGTATGTTACGTGAATGGATCCCACGAATTAGATTCGTGGTTACTGTTTTACGTATTTTACAGGTTTTATGGTGATGTAATTATATTGACATAGCGTGTGAACTCTGTTCGTCAGGAGGCTTAGGGTTCAATGTAATTTCTCATGGAGATGTAATTATATTGAGATAGCATGTGAACTCCGTTCGTAAGGAGGCTTAGGATTCAATGTAATTTTTCATGGAGAGGCGCAGGTTCTGAAGGCAGAAATTCTATTTCGAGGGAAGAACTTGATAAAAAATTTCTGGTCTGGGGGCGCTGCCCCCTGGGCCCCCGCGAGCTGACCGGGCAGCTCGATCCCCGCCGGGGGACACCCCAGGACCCCCTCTGCGAAGCGCATGTTTTAAAGAAGTGGCAATCATGAAGACAAAAGGATCCTATTTGACCATGATAGCTAGGCTCCTCATGCTGGTTGCCTTTCTTTTTATGTGCTTGGATATCTATTATTATCATAACTTGCTACATATGATATTATATCTGTTTTATTATGTTTGGAATGGCATAGTAGTATAGATATGGTTACCCATTACTACTAGATTTAAAACTGGTCTTAATTAAACTGTTTTATAAGAACCCTCATTGTTAAATAACTAAGTGGGAGAGGGAACTTCGTTAGCTCCCACGGTCTCCATCATAGTTTTGTAGGAGATGTAATTGATTTTTGTGTTGACCTTGGAGTCTTCCTCCTAATCGGATGAGTTAATTATGGAATCTCCAGTACAAACTCCCATATGGATGATTTAGGGTAATTATTAGTATAGGTCTCTTCTCCATCTGATGGGACTGAATACAAAATAATGGACCCTGACTTAAATGATGGTATACACTTAGCTATAAATAACAGTATGCTCTCCATCTGAGCCTCTTTTATTATTTATAGGACCAAAGTCATGGCAGCTGTTTGGTTTTACTTGGCATGGTTGTTGCCTTGACAGTAGAACTAAAAGGTTATGTCCTATTTGAACAATATAAGTATGGTACTTGTCCTCACATCGAGGCATACTATGCATTGGTGTTTTAGATTGTTGTCGGATTTTTTTGTTAATTGGCAGAGGGAGCCAATTTTCCTTTTATTTGAATCCAAAGATTTAATTTTGCCCACTATAATTTGTTAATTATGTAAATCTTAGGTTTTAAGATGGGTGCTTTCAATCTACTTGCTGTTATTCTCAAAGAACACAAACTCACTGGGCCTAATTACATTGACTGGAAAAGAAATTTGGATATTGTGCTAACTGCTGAAGAGTACAAATATGTGCTCACTGAGGTGTGCCCAGAGAAACCTGTGGATGGATGTACCGATGCGGTAGCCATCGAGGCATACAAAAAATGGAACAAGGCTGATGAGATGGCACGATGTTACATTTTGGCATCCATGTCAAACGTTTTGCAACAGCAACATCAGCCTTATGCTACTGCCTACGACATCATGTACAGTCTCAAGGAGATGTTTGGTGATCAGGATCGGGCAGCTAGACAGGTTGCTATGAAAGAACTGTTTAACACTAAGATGGTTGAAGGTACCCCTGTGAGGGATCATGTTTTGAAAATGATGGGACACGTCAATGAACTTCAAGTCCTTGGAGCTGAAATTGATGGGGAGACCCAGATCGATATCATTATCCAATCCTTGACTGATCCCTTTGAGAATTTTCGCCTAAATTACAACATGAACAAGCTCAATTTTTCCCTGCGTAATTACTCAAGGAACTTTAGGCTGCTGAGGGCCTTCTAAAAAAGCGACCTAGTGTTCACGTTGCTGAAAAAGGTTCTGCTTCTAAGCGGAAAGGCAAGAAGAAACAAAAAAAGGGTCAGAATCGTAATGCAGTTCTTAAAGGGGGCAACGGACCACAGGGAGGAGTGAAAAAGCCCAAGGGCAAGTGTTTTCATTGCAAGGAAGCAGGGCACTGGAAAAAGCAATGTCTAACTTATCTCAACAAAGTGCACAATAAAGGTAAATTTCATTCACTAGTTGTTGAATCATGTTTGGCGGTTATATCTACCGGTACCTGGTGTGTAGATACGGGAGCCACTAATCATGTTTGCAATTCTTTGCAGAGGTTCCAGGAAACCAGGCAGCTAAGTGATGGGGAGATTTATTTGCTTATGGGTGATGCTACGAGAGTGGCAGCAGTTGCAGTAGGAGATGTTAGTCTAAGTTTTAGTAGAGATAGGACTTTAATTTTAAGAGATTGTCTTTATGTTCCCTCCATTAGAAGGAATTTAATTTCTGTTTCCAAGTTGGTTAAAGACAGCTATTCTGTTTATTTTAATAAATTTGTGGTTATTAAGTACAATAAGCGTTTTATCTGCTCTGGTTCATTGGTGGATGATCTTTATATTATTAATCCTATCTCTCCTAAATTGCAACTGACTGAATTGAATAACACAATTACCCTACCATGTAAGAGAAAGGAACCATCGCAAATGAACCAAACGTATCTTTGGCATTTACGCCTGGGTCATATTAATCTACAACGGATATCAAGACTGGTTGCAAATGGACCATTACAGTCATTGCCAGTCGAGGCCCTTCCAGTATGCGAATCTTGTTTAGAGGGGAAAATGACCAAGCGCCCTTTTTCGGCAAAAGGCTATAGGGCCAAAAAATTGTTGTAATTGGTTCACTCTGACCTGTGTGGGCCCTTCAATGTCCAGGCAAGAGGTGGCTTTGAGTATTTCATTACTTTCATTGATGACTATTCAAGGTATGGGTACATTTACTTAATGCGCCGTAAGTCTGAATGCTTTGAGAAATTCAAGGAGTATAGGGCAGAAACGGAGAAGCGTTTAAGTAAGAGTATCAAGACACTACGATCTGATCGTGGTGGTGAGTACCTCTTTAGAGAATTTAGGGATTACTTAGCACAAGAGGGGATTACATCCCAGCTGTTTGCACCAGGTACACCTCAACAAAATGGTGTCGCAGAAAGAAGAAATAGGACTCTTATGGATATGGTAAGGTCAATGATGAGTTATTCGGATTTACCTAATTCGTTTTGGGGGCATACTCTAGAAACGGCTGCATATATTCTAAACTTAGTTCCATCTAAGTCAGTACCTACTACACCCACAGAACTATGGACTGGGCGCAAACCTAGTTTAAAGCATGTTCGGATTTGGGGTAGTCCAGCACATGTGCTGAAAGGGAACACAAATAAGTTGGAACCAAGAACAGAAGTTCGCATTTTCATTGGCTATCCCAGAGGAACAAAAGGTGGTTTATTCTATAACTCTCAAGATCGAAAGGTCATTGTTAGCACCAATGCTCGATTCTTAGAAGATGACTATATCACGAACCACAAACCCAAAAGCAAAATTGTTCTAGAAGAGTTGAGAGGAGAAAGACCTACCCAAAATTTTCCATCGCCAATAGCACAGGAAGAGGCACCACAAGATGGAGAACTCAGTGTTCCATTACCACGTCGTAGTGGGAGGATTGCTGAGTCTTCAACTAATGATATTCTAGGTGAAACCATCAACATGATGGGTGATGAGCCGGATCAGCATGTCGGTGATGGCACACCAGGATTAGTTTTGGCACAACGTGACACTACTCATACATAGACACAGGATGTGCCTCGTCGTAGTGGGAGGGTTGTTCGTCCACCCGAGAGGTATATGTTCTTGGGAGAGTCATACGACAGAGTCCCTGATGAGCTAGATACCGAACCCAGTAACTATAATGAAGCAATCCAAGACAAATATGCAGAACTATGGCAACAAGCTATGGAATCAGAAATGGATTCTATGTACCATAATTAAGTCTGGGATCTTGTAGAACCACTAGAGGGGATAAAACCTATCGTTTGTAAGTGGGTCTACAAGAAGAAAAGAGGGGTGGATGGAAAGGTTGAAACCTTCAAAGCTAGGCTTGTTGCGAAAGGGTTTACTCAGAAAGAAGGTATCGATTATGAGGAGACTTTCTCGCCAGTAGCCATGCTGAAATCCATCCGGATTCTTTTATCCATTGCGGCTTATTTTGATTACGAAATTTGGCAAATGGATGTCAAGACAGCATTCCTTAATGGAAATCTTGATGAATGTATATATATGGTACAACCAGATGGATTTATAGCTGAAAGTCGTGAGCACATGTTGTGCAAGCTTAAGAAGTCCATTTATGGACTTAAGCAAGCATCTAGATCTTGGAACATTCGTTTTGATCAAGCCATTAAATCTTATGGTTTCGAGCAGAACCCAGATGAATCATGTGTGTATAAGAGGTGCAACGGCAATGTGGTGATTTTCTTAGTACTTTATGTAGATGACATCCTACTCATTGGAAACGATGTCGGGGTGTTGTCTTCAATTAAAGTATGGTTGAGCAGTCATTTCGATATGAAGGACTTAGGAGAAGCTAGTCACATTCTAGGGATTAAGCTCTTGCGAGATCGGAAACAAAGAATGTTCGGCTTGTCTCAAGCGGTTTATATTGATGCGATTCTTGCCCGTTTTAGCATGCTAGATTCTAAGAAAGGATTTCTTCCTTTCAGGCATGGAATCACTTTATCCAAGGATCAGTGTCCTAAGACACCTGATGAGATAGAAAAAATGAAGGAAGTACCTTATGCTTCAGCGGTGGGAAGCCTCATGTATGCAATGCTATGTACTAGACCTAATATTTGTTTTGCCGTTGGCATGGTTAGCAGATACCAGTCTAATCCTGGGAGAGAACATTGGACTGCGGTTAAGCATATACTTAAGTACCTTAAGAGGACTAGAAATTATATGCTGATTTACCAGGCAGAGAGTTTGATACCCATTGGGTACACAGACTCGGACTTCCAGTTAGATAATGATGCCAGAAAGTCGACCTCAGGATTTGTATTTACTTTGGGAGGTGGAGCTATAAGTTGGAGGAGTGTCAAGCAATCATGTACTGCTGACTCTACCATGGAAGCCGAATATGTGGCAGCTTCTGAAGCAGCCAAGGAGGCAGTTTGGCTCAGAAACTTCTTGATGGAGCTAGAAGTGGTCCATTCGGTAAAATCACCTATAATACTTTATTGTGATAATACCGGTGTGGTTGCTAATGCAAAGGAGCCCAGGATGCATAAGAAGGGTAAGCACATCTAGCGTAAGTATCATCTCATACGAGAAATCGTACAGAGGGGTGATATAATTGTGACTAAGATTGCATCGGCGGACAACCTGGCAGATCCTTGTATGAAGAGCTTACCGGCAAAGGGCTTTGATAGACATGTGGAAGGCATGGGGTTGAAATACATGTCAGCATGGCTTTGAGTCTAAGTGGGAGATTGTTGGAAATTTATACTAAAAGCATACTTTTATGTGTTTGTCTTCGACTAATTAGTATATTTTGTCTTTTCATCTAAATGAGATTTTGTGTGGGCAAATGGTTGCATTATTTATGATTATGCATGTGTGTCTTTTATTCTATAATGTAGACAAGTTGGTGTATAGAGTTCTACTTATACACGAAGGACTTATCTGTCGGTTCTTATAGAATATAAATTTTTGTTCACAGTCTAGATGGACTTGGACACACCATCGGTACGATTGTAGCATGATGTTTCAGCAGGCTTGTCTTGTCTGCGGGAAATGGTATAGTTTCAACTCATCATTCTAGTACGCTATGTGTGTATTGAACAGGACCGCTTTTAGGTTTATTATCTTTATACTGACTATATAAGATGATTAACATACAAATGGTTATTATGAGTGCTTGTACTCTTAATCCTGACATAAATAATAGACACATACATTTAGTGTTTGCCATTTTGATTTACAAAGGAGTGAGATCTTTTATGGGTGTGAGAACCCGACCCCTAATTTCTGGGATTAGTGTCTTCTTAATTTTGGACTAGTTTTCTAAAGTGGGATTAGTGGAATTTGGTTAAATCTGGATTAGAATAGCTTTTATAGCTTTGAATGATTTTGAGAACTCTTTTGATTGAGTGGAACCTTTTGGGGTTTCCCTTGTGAGTTTTGTGTGATTTTGGGGGTTCGTTTATTATATTTTGATTAGCTTTGGGATTTGTGCAATAATTTCGGATATCGGTAATTTGTTTCGTTTAATGTATTTTATTATTCCCAACAACTTTTGTATTTGCTCCGTTTCCGTTCGAGACCTCTAAACCCTACTTTGCTAATGATAGGGGTAAAACAGTCTTTTTACACAAAATCTGGACCCAAATTCCGAGGTCTCAAAACCATGCCAAAATTATACTTTTTGAAAAATAGATTTTATGAGGAACATTTTCCTCTTCTTCGTTGATCGCATCCGGGGCCCAGAAACCGATGTTTTAATCCCGACAAGTTTGAGTGTTGGTGGGACCCACACCCACCCTTTTACAAAAGGCCAGCCATCTTCTTCTTCCCCATTCGTTCCCAGCCATATGAGAGGAGCCTCCGCCTGGGGTTTTTTCCCTTTCCTCTTCTTCTTCTTGTTTTCTCACAAGACCCACCTCCAAGCTTGCCAAAATGAGAGATTTGTGCCCATCTCCTTCTTCCCCTCATCTCAAGCTCTCTATGGATACCATTAGAAGAGAAATCCAGCCACATTGAGGTTCTCCTTGAGCTAGTCTTCTTCATTTGAAGCACCTACAAGTAAGCAATCCTTTCAATCTCCTAGATTTGTGTTTTCCTAACTCTAGAGAGTCTCCACCTTCTCTATTGGGAGCTCTCTTCTTCTTGTTCTTTGGTTTGCCATTTTAGGGTTCTAAGATGGGTTTATTTTGGGGTTTTTGTATAGATTGGAGATTTGTGGCTTGAGAGGGGTGATTAGAGCTTGATTAGCTACTTTGGAAACCAAGGCAAGTGGATGAATGGATCTAATTTGCATAAGTTCTTACTTTGTCAAAAATATGGATTTTTACTATTCCTATTTCATTTGATTCATTATGTTCCATAATGTTTTAGAAATGTATTTATTGACATGGTTTCTTCCTTAGTTAGTTTTATGAGAATGTATGCATTCATCTACTAAAGTTTGTTTGGCCATTATGGATTTCATGAATGAGATTTGTACTTGCATTGAATGAGGTTTGTTTTGGAAGGAGAATTAATGCCTTGATGGAATGGTAGTTGGAGGAAAGAATGAGAGGTGGAATGGAAGAAAATAGACCCACTTCATGTTAGGAAATGGGTGAAGTTGAGGTGAAAAGGGATGGGAAAGAAAGAGCTGAAATCTGCACCTGATGCAGAGTTCCCGCAGCTGGGCGGTCAGCGGGCGGTCACCTTGGCGGCTAGCCGACAGGTGACCGGCGGCTAACCGCCCAGATTCGGTTACAAATACAGAATGCTGTGTTTTGACAGGCAAACCGCGGTCAGCCGCGCGGTCAGCTCGCGGCTAACCGCTGAGCAGAACCCAGTGACCGCTAGGTAGCCGCGATGCGCGGTTAGAAACACAGAATGCTACATTTTAGCAGGGTAAACCGCGGTCAGCCCCGCGGTCAGCCAGCGGCTAACCGCCGATCACATCGGCGGCTAACCGCCATCTGACCGACAGGTGACCGAGTTTCACCCA
The DNA here is from genome assembly GCA_029852735.1 of Persea americana. Classification (NCBI taxonomy): domain Eukaryota; kingdom Viridiplantae; phylum Streptophyta; class Magnoliopsida; order Laurales; family Lauraceae; genus Persea; species Persea americana. The sequence continues at coordinate 60,390,313 of CM056810.1, forward strand.
GAATTCCTGAGTCTTTTCTATAGTTTTCAAATATGGTATTTAAGGGTTTGGATGGGTTGTTCTGATACCCTACCACCTTGGAAAGACTCAGGGGATGACATAAGGAGATTGACTTAGAAAGAAACACCATTTAGGAAGTGTATTGGGACTTTTGAATTCATCAACGTGCATAAGGAAATTTAGTATGTCCTCTATCATTTGAGTACCATACTAAGGGTAATATAGACATACAAGATCCTTATACATGTCGTTTGAATATGGATGCCCCAATATATAGTCCCTAATGGTATAAGGAGTCATTGCATTGTCTTACCCAGATTATAGGTATAATTACCCGATCCGACTGGTTTTATCTAGAATTCTGATTTATACGCCTGATATGTTCTGCCAGCCCCGATTATGCATGAAAAGATAGTGATATGAAATACGTGCCTACGAGCACCGTATCCCGCCTGCCCGAGTGTTTTATACCGATATAGTTTTGTACATGTTTTGATTTCTCATGTCACCGTGAGTCGGCACCACTAAGCTTGGACGTCCTTGTCAGTCTGATCAACTGACTTGGGCCTCCCCCATCGTGCTCCCGTCAGCTGCAGCTTGGATCCTGTCCCGATTACCCGGTTCCGCAGCCGTGGTCTTGTCTAGCTATATGTATATATATGTATAATGTTGGTTCTCGTCACTTCGCGTGTTAGAGACCAACGCCCGATCTTGCTCTCATCACATTAGTGATAGAGAGGATTTAGCTTTATTGTGGTTGCCAATCCGTTCCCCACGATTGTGGCTCCCTTGAAGAAGGGCAATTTGCAGGGTCCGCCTATGGACTGGGTTTGCAATGTGAGGAACACATGTTTTACAGTCGTTTTAAAGGAATACATGATTTACAGTTGTTTTAAAGGAACACATGTTTTACAGTTGTCTTAAAGGAATACATGTTTTACAATTGTTTGAAAGGAATGCATGTTTTACCAGATATTTATGCTTTTACACATGCTTTAAAATGATTACATGTTTTGTCAGATATACATGTTTACACTGGTTTTAAATCTATGAAACTCTTGATCGAATACCATGATTTACCATATGTTTTATTATTCGGATTATCGTTTATATCTTTTCATCCACCTGCCAGACCGTCGTGTCTGACCCACTCTTTGGTACTCAGGTCCAGATTTCTTTGCTCCGAGCTGAGTGCACGAGTTGGCTGTGGAGCCATGAGTTGCAGATGTGTAGCGTCGACTATGTCATGTAGACATTTAGCTCGACATCTGAGTTACGTCACATGTGGGGTAGTGTTTATTTAGCTTGTTATTTGTATGGCTTTTATTAGCCTGTTCTCAGGGATTTTTAATTAATGCACATTGATTCTTGTAACTTGAACATATGTGGGAATGAAATATCCTGTTACTGTCAGCTCTGTATTTTTAATGTGATGGTTTGTTCCAGTCTGATATGATTCTTGATATAATAGCTATATGCTAGCGGTTGAGTGCGACGCGGAATCCGATGGCCACGGAATCCGAGTCGCAACGCCACGTAAGCTTCCGCAAAATATTCAGAATGAGTGGAATTGTCATCCTCACTCACGCGGATCCTGGGAGAAATATAATTATTACTTAAATCCCAATTTTCGCGCCCCCGAGGTCGGGCCGCTGTAGGGTCCGGGTTTGGGGGCGTGACAATGGGTCAATAGTCTCAGTAAATTGGATTACTACACTACGCGTGTGGTGCATATTAGTTTATTGATGGAATCCACGTCCCATAATTGGGATTGATGATATCCCCTTGATGAAGCTTTTAAGTTTTGATTATGTCAAACCCTGTAGGTGGACTTTGTGTCCGACATATCAAATAAGTTAAGTGTAAGGTCTCAAGGAATTATCAAGATATCGATTAAGTATAGATGTCAGTAATTATTTAATCGATGGATATCTGAAATCTTAACGTGGGGAGATTAATAAGCATTTAATGACATGAAGCTCGAAATATTAATTTTGAGAATAAAGACAGGAATGCAATTATAATTCTCTAGTGGACTGAATTGTAATTTATGGAACTAGGATTCTAATTTGGGTCGGCTTAGGGTTTCCTGCTTCCATAAGGAGCCTATCCTTATTTACTTCTTAAGGTCCCTATTGTAGCCTATAAATATGCGCTATTGCTCTCTAGGTCAATGAGAAGAAAAATCTCGTTTTAAGAGAGCAGAGAGAATTTGCAGAAGAGGCCCACTCCCTGGTGCGAATTCGAGCATATAGGAATACAGTAGAAGATCTTGAGATTTTCAGGCTGCTGCAAGACCGAAATCAGATCAGAAAGACCGAGATCAATTCAGAGAGATCTCGCAGGTATGGTCTTTGATCATATTCGTTTAAAGTAATTTCCGCATTGATCTGTACGCAGTATCTAGGGTTCCTGGCGGAAACTCTTCTCTAACATGGGGCCCAGGTAATCTCTTCCCTGATCCTAATCCCTAGAGGAGTTTAGATGAGATCCAACTTTGGTATGTGGCTTATCCGTCGAAGTGATAGAATCAAACAAGGAGAAGGCCATAGACCCAAAACATAGATTTAAATAATCTAGTTAGTAAGAAAGAAATTACCTCAATAACATTCATTGAAGTTTTAACTAAAGAAAAACATTGAACTGCTCGTCAAATTGTTGGAGGTCCACAACCGCGGCCAACCAATTTGGGGCTAGCACATGGGACAATTGTTGAGGTTCGCTACTGTTTAAGAAAATGAAATGGACTCATTTCAACTCTGGCTAGACTCAACCCAAAAGGTGACCATGTCAACCGAGTCTTACTGATTTTACATGAGTCGGTGGCTTCCCAAGTCGAGCCAGGTCGAGTTTTCTTGAGTTTCTGGATTGCAAGTGGTCGACGTTATTGGGTTTGTCTTTGGAGAAACAATTTCCAGGTTAGCCTTGTGCCTGAGCATCTCTTCTAATTCTCATATTTCAAGCTGATGTAACATGGCGGTCAAAAAACCTCTTTTTCAAGGGGGCAGATATATACACTGCAAAGGAGGCTCGGGCTTAAAATATTTTTAAATTTAGGTTTTCATTAGGAAGAAAATAAACTCTATACATCAAAATCTATTTAAAAGTATAAAAGTGCAGTAAACTTACTTAAACTACAAATCAAATTTGATTTAGAAAAAAGTTCCCTAGGATGAAAAGATAACAAAACCCAGGTTGGTAGGATATAACAAAATGAGACCATTAGACATTTAAATAAACAATTTAGAACTTTGTGAGATAAAAATAGCAAAAGGCCAATATGATATAAAATTCTTTTGAAATAAAAAAAAATTGACAGAATTTGAACAAAAACTTATCCTATAATTGTTGATCAAGATTTGAAATAGAACCAATTGCATGTAATGCATGATTATTTTCATGAAGGAGATTTTCACTTATTTGTGTCCCACTTTTGATTGATACAATTACAAACCTGTAGGAACCCAGCCCCAGCTAATTCTGTTTATTGATTAATTAATTATATTTATTGATAATTAATTATTTGTATTAGCTAACTAAGTGTGTTAATTGCTAGTGTGACTGACCAAGATGTTTTAGAGGTGTTCGGAGTCGGTTGGTCACAGATTGGCAAAGTTTAGGGGTAACCTTAGACCTACTCATAAATTTTAGGGAAGGTGAAGAACTCATTTTGAGCTGGTTTATCCGAGTTAGAGGGCTAGGATATTGCTTGGCGAGGTTTTGGAGAGTTATGTGCGCTTTCGAACTATGTTCGGTACTTCGTAAGGGCTAGTTCGGACTTTAAGCAAACCTAGGGATATTTTGGGTATTTCTGTAAAATACCATGATAGTTTCAATAGTTGGCCCAAACCATGATGGACAACTTTTGTGTTCAGCCCTCCCGCATTTGGTGCCCGAAAATCCCTCATTTAGCCCGGTTTCCCTTACCTAGGGACATAGTCGTCTTTTCACCCAAAATGAGTCAAATTTCCAAAGTTCTCTAGATATGTTATTCCTGTACTCATTGGAAACTAAATTTAATTTTGTAAAATTTTGCCTCTTGAATTGTCGCGATCCGAGGTCCAGAACTCAAGTTATTGGGCCATTTTCACGTTTAAATTGTGGGGTCCACTCTCTATGGCGTTTATAAGCCCCACCCCCCTCTCCTTCTCCCTCACTCGCACCTGTCCCTGCTCAAACGACCAGCTACATAAATTACTCCCAGTTGGTGCCTTGTTCCCCCCCTATCTCCCTCATTTCTCAACCATTTCATCTCAAACAAGTTGCAATCTCCTTCTTTCGCCCTACTCTTCCTTTCTCAATCATCCACGCTTGTCCTAGCCTCTTTGATCATGGAATAGAACTCATGGCAGCCAGTAACTCCTTGGTCTTTTTTGGTTTGAGCATTTAAAAGATCCCATGCCTTAATTAGAGGGGTTAGTCACTAATCACTAAGATTTAGGGTACTTAATTGGGTTTAGTGTCCTAAACATTAGAATTAGTAGTGTGTGATGCATTAGCTAGTGGGTCTTGCATATCATCCTTACTTGGACCCATCTTGGCCCAGTGGCCTAAGGCACTCTCATTATGAGCCCATACCCATACTCATTATGATTACCCTAAAATCCTTGTTTTCATGTGAAAAACCCGCAAAACATCTCTAATAAACCCTAAACCTCATGTCCCAATTTCATTTCACTACCTCTCTTCTCTACGAATTCTCTACTCCTTCCCCATTCCTGCACCAAGCAAGCTAGGCCTTCCAAGGATTTCCAAGCTCAAGAGTCTCCCCATCATCTCTTTCATCTTCCTCATTTCTCATTCTCATCAATAGGTAAGTAAACCCTCTCTCTAAACTCATGTAGTTTTCTTTTTTCAACACTGGGAGCATGCATTGGTGATTTAGTGGGTTTTTCCTTTCATTTTGGCATGTAGGAGGTGTGTTCTTTGCTTGGTTTGGATTTCGGAGGTGTGAAAGGCTAGATTGCGGTAACCCTAGGCTCTAAGGAAGGGGTTTGTTAAAAAAAATGTCAATTATGTCTCTTCATACATTTTCAACATCAAAGAAGTCACATGAAGCTACATCAAGCCACACAAATGTGATTTTCAAAGTTCTTATACCATTCTGGAGAAGTTTCGACGCATTTCATGGGCGATGAATCTTCTCGCGATAGAATAAGGAAAAATACTTCAAGGACCAAATCATCTGAAAATCATTTGAAAACTTCAAGATTCTTCAAAACAACCATGAGGAGTGTACACACCAAGTTTTGGGTAATTTCAACATCATTTGGCCAGACTTCACTTTTCCAGTAGCTAAACAGGACCTCCCAGCGGCAACGTGCTAGAGATCCTGTTTCACTAAACAGAGCAAACAGTTGGTCTCAAAAGACCACTAGAAGGCTCTACATCAAATTTCAGGCTATTCCGACATCGTTTTGCCTAAAGTGCAAAAATCATGTTCTTCTCGCCACAAAGTCTGTGAATTGGCTTAAAATACTCCCAAGAGGCTCCGTCTCAAATTTTGTGTCAATTCGAAATCGTTTGACCTAACATCAGTCTTCTGGCAGCAAAACCAGGCCTCCAAGCAATGGAGACTGCCGAAACCATAATTCTCCAAACAAAGCACATGAATGGTCTTTAAATACTCCTAAGGGATAAATATCAAGTTTCAGGTCATTTCAACATCATTTAACCCGACTTCAGCCCCCGGTAGCAAAATAGGTCTCCCAGCGATGGAATCCATCGGGGCCATGACACATAAATCAGAGCTGATGGATCATCTCAAAAGGCTTCCAGGAGGCTCCTTGTCAGCTTTCATGTCGATCGGACATTGTGTGATCGTACATCAAAGCGCAACATCTTCCTCAAGCAAAAATTGAATCTACAGGCGATAGGACACCTAACGTTTTCAAAACTCAAATAAAAGCATGTTGTTGGTCTTATGTCATGCCTATGAAGCTTCACCTCAAATTTCAGGTCATTCCGATATTGTTTGACTTAGTTTTGACTTTTGTCGATAAATCGGCGCCTCCGCTCGACAAAGTCTTTGGCTTTCCCACAGAATCGGGAGCTTCAATCCTCGTTTTGTACGTGTGAGAACTTGGTCTGGGCAGCACTCTTAAGCACAGGGCGTAGCGTGTCAACCACAGGTTTCAAACAGCGAGTCTCTGTTAGCCCCCATCGGAAATATCCAAGTCCTGACCCTAGGCTTATAAGTCAACCCCCGTATTAAAGTAGCATGAGGCCTTTTAAAACCATACGGCCCAGGAAACTGTAAGAACTCCAAAGTTAAGCGTGCTCGGGCGGGAGCAATATTAGGATGGGTGACCTCCTGAGAAGTCCTCGCGCGTGCATGTGGGGCAAAGCAGACAATTTCATGCGGAGTTAGGTGTGGCTGTGACAGTTGGTAACAGAGTCGAGGACGGCTCTATTTCTAGTGGGGGAGAATGTAAGAAATTGGTTCGGGCGGCACCTTTAACCACGGGGCGTAGCGTGTCAACCACAGTCTTCAAACGGTGAGTCTCTGTTAGCCTGCATCGGAAATATCCAAGTCCTGAGCCTGGCTTATAAGTTAAACCCTGTACTAACTTAGCATGAGGCATTTTAAAATCGTGAGGCCCTGGAAACCATAAAAACTCCAAAGTTAAACGTGTTCAGGCAGACAATTTCATGTTGAGTTGGGCAGGGCTGTGACAGCATGGCTTTCCATTGACTTCATTGCAAGAAACATATGTCAAAATATGTCCAAAATGTTAGTAAAAGTAATCCAAAGAGAAAAAAAAAAAGTCAGAAAAAGGCGATCGAACAAGCACAAATGGCCCTATGGTCGCCTACGACCATGGAAATCCGGGGTCGTCGAATTTCTATGAAAACCCATTTTTTGCATCATTTTTTCCATTTTTAGGCCATTTTGCCTTTGTAACTTTATGAAAATCTTATTTTTGAGGCAGGAAATCTGTTGATCTTTGTCAACATCACGGATTTGTTATCGAAATCATGAATTCATCATTAGACACCTCAAATTCATCATCCCGCCAACCAAGAAGGCGTACTTTTTGCTTGACTGATCGAGAAATCAAAAGGACAGATGGTATTTGCCCACAGGTGGAAATCAATGTCTAAAATTGCATGATCATCCGATGTCAAATGACTTGAGAAGTTCATCGGTGATGAAGGCTCCCTATGTCGCAAGAAGAATTCCAAAAGTTGCAAGACGGCCCCACGGACTTTCCATTTCCAACATGTGTTTTAGCCGCTACTTAATGCTGTTAATGACCCATTATCTTGGACGACCCAATCAAAATGCAAGAAAATGGAGTTATAAATGAAATGTAATCATGGCATTAAAGTGCATAACTCCCCGCATCATGAAGATTCAATGCAAATAATGACCCATTACTTTGCAACGGCCAATCAAAATCCAAGAAAAAGGAGTTACAAAACCATAAATCCAAAATATGTAACTCCTCTCATCATGGAGCATTAAAGCATTTAATGCATTTAAAACTCATGAACCTTTTATGTGCCCACCAAAAGCCTATAAAGGGAGGTCCCTCCCACCATTCCAAGGCATGACTCAAATTACATACAATTTCTCCAATGTTGCTCTCACGCTCCTACAACGGTCTCTCTCTCGTTGAAGAAGTTCTGCAACAGCTACCACTACAAGGTGATTGAAGACCCTTAGGGGGCCACCCCCCCAAGGCCCTTTCCTTCTCTCCATAGCTTAGATGCGGCTCCTTAGCCCGTCTACTTGGACTTTTATTGAATATAGGATCTGTTAGAGTTATTTTTGTTGCAATTTGATCGGATGGGTTCATTTTAATCATAGCTTGATCTCTCGTGCACTTATCTCATATAGTTAGGATTTGATCTTTATGCATGTTTTGAGCTTTTCAATTTAGCTTCCAAAGTTTTATCAAATGTATTTTGAAAATTCATGCATAAACATGTTTTGTATGGCATTCTGAAACTCATTTTCAAACATGTTAGTCTCTATTCAAGTCTAGTTCTCCATGGCCAAATTTCCCTTTTAGAGATTCATTTTCATGTTTTTATCTCAGGGAAAATTCGGTTAATCAATCCTTAGTTCAATCAGCTCTCGTTCAAAATATCAGTTTGGGAAAAAACTAAAGGTTTTGTACTTCGGTCAGTTGTCGGTCAACCGACATGAGTTCGGTTAACTGACATATGAAAGTTTGGTCAATCAAATTCAAATTTTTATGGCCACTGGAGTTCGGTTAACCTAACCGAAATTCGGTTAACTGACCAGAGAGCCATTGGAGGCCCTTTTTACAAAAAATCTAAACCTTTTCCTTAGGATTTGTGCCAACACTTTTGAGTCCCAAGGAAGGTGGGAGAGCTAGGCTGGACTAGAGGAAGGCTAGGAGGGATAATTAATGGATCTCAACCTTTAATGCTTCAAATGGGTTTGCTCTCTTGGTCTCAAAGTTAATTCATGCTTGTTTTAAATCTTTGTTTCGTGAAGTGGCATGATTTTGTGTTCACTTGACATGTCCGAATGTTGTTTGCATAACATGCTTAGTGATTTGACTTCAACATTTGGATAGAGTTACATAGTTATTAAGTCCATGTTTTGAACAAACTTGCTAGACTTAGGTTGCATTTTCTAAACTAGTTTGATCATCATTTCAAAACATGTGTGCATCATTTAATCTCTCTATCTCTCATTTATGGTTTTCACCTGTAAGGTCCCCGACCTTAATAGGGTGTTTAATTTTCTAATATTGGCGATTAGCCTAATTAATTGTGATTCTAGCTAGTTAGGTGGGTTTAGTAGCCAAGCGTGTTTCTTTTATCATTAGTAAGATGATCCCGAAGTTTAGTTCAATTCCGAGTGCGATTAGTTCGAATAGGGGGTTAAGTTGTGATTAATAGGAAAAAGTGGCATTTTTCTGGAAAATTTCATTTTCGCCGAATTTAGGTTCGTTGCAAAGTTCTCTTTGCCCTCGTCATCTTTCTTTCTTGACTTGTCAAATTCGACGCCTTGAAGACCCTTAAATAATTGCATTTCTCTAATTTCACTCAAATGGGCATTTTAGTCTTTCTCTCCATCTTCATTTTTAAACTCAACCAAACCCATTGTTTCTTCCACCCTCTCACTCAACGTCTGCAACTCTCTTCTTCTTCTTCCTCCTTCATCTCTCTTCTTGCATGTGGAGATTGGAGGCCTTCCAAGTGAAACCAAGCACACCATTCTCTTCCTCTCTTCTTCCTCTATCTCTTGATCTAAAATCTGGTAAGTTTGCTCTCTTCTTCGCCTTCCAATTTCTTTTCTCATGGCTGCAAGGGGGTTGCATGCTAATGGATTCTTCCTTTTCCTTTTCCTTGGTGCTCCTTGGGTGTAGGAGAAGGATTTTGGGAAGTGGTTTGGCTAGGAGAGCTCTCCTCAATTTCCCCTCAATTTCTCTCTCTCCATTTCCATTTCTCATTCCTTTGGTGAAGGCAAGTAGATTAGCATTATGTGTTGATCATGCATGTATGTTTACTTCATTCTTATTAATGTATTGCTTAGATTTCCATCTAATGCCAAGCTTGATTACAATGTTGGATTTCACATATTAATTAGGTAAATTTTGTTAATGGGCTTGAAATTGAATGGGGTGGGTGTTTTGGTGAATGAAAATGAACTATTGCAGGTATGGAAATGTGGAATTCTGAAGCCTAATGCTTGTGCCTCGAGATTAAATAAAAACAGCTTCAGAACTTCACAGTTCTGCATGGGCGGTCACCCCGCGGCTGGCCGCCCTGCCAGAACAAAACTTGGGTAGCTTCTGTTTGTGCACTTGGTCACCCCGTTGTTGGCCGACCTGACGAAATCCCGTGCGAGTAGTATGTTTACTACATGCGGTGACCACGCGGCTCCTTGGCGGTTGGCCGTCGACCCCCAGGCGGCTAGCCGCCTATTCAGAAATCTATTTTGAAAATGGAATTTCTTCCCTAGGTCTTGACCTTATATGTGGGACCCCTTGACCCTACCCTTGCATGACCAATTGAGGAAAATAAAAATGGAGCACGATCGGCTTGGTGTGCTTCGTCGGTTGTTTGGGATTTTCTGTATATTGTCGTAACTTGGCCGAATGCGTGTGGAATTGAGTTAATTGGTGCCCCGAGAACTTCCGTACACCATGGGCCCGCAATTCAAGACACCATTGACTCATTCTCCATACGTACTCCATTGGGGATACGTTTGGTACACGGTGGACAACCCTTGACCTAGGTTTGGCTTGTTCTTCACTCTTGACTCGTGAATCTCGTATCCATAGCTTTTCGTACCTTGTACACTCTATCTTGAATACTTGTGTAACTTGTAATTTAACTTGTAGAATTAGGATTGGACCGGACTTAGGGTGTATCCTTAGGTACCCTTGTCTTGTATTGATGGACACGTGTGGACAGACTTGGAAGAGGGTTACTCATGGACCTTATAACTTGACTTGGAGTAACCCTTGGCTTGTTATCTTGAATTGGGAAACCTATCCACGTGTACTGTCTTGGAACTTGTGTCATGTACAAACCATCACCACCAACTTGCATTCATGACCAGCTGCAAACTGATGATTCTTGAGTGGGCCGGTTACTCGGACACTAGGGTGGGTAGTCGGCTTTGGACGGCGTCCATGACATGAATAGCTGGGAGCGGGCTTGGACCGTGCTGTTATTCCTAGGACCGGGAGCTAGGATCCCCATAGAGCTGGACTTTGGGTATGCGTAGTCGGCTTAGACGTCACTTATACCCCAGGGAGATGGCTTGGACATTCTTGGAGTCTCCTCTTGCTTGCTTGCATCGCATTTTATGGATGGTTATTCTTGTTTATCTTGCTAGGATTTATCTTTTTACTTGATTATCTTATTGCTCATGCTTTATGCCTAATTTGTGTAAGACCCCGCCCCAAGAGTTTACGATTAGTACTAATTAAGTCGTGTTTTAGTTTTTAAGTGAGATTAATGGATTTTGGTTAAGATTGGATTAGAATAGCTTTTATATAGCTTTGAGATATTTTAGAAACATTGTTTCTTTAGTGGGACCCTTTGGAGGTTCTTTTATTGTGTTTTGAGTGACTTTGGGGTTTATTTAATAATTCTGAAAACCTGTATTTTGTTTCTTTTGATTTATTTTATTATTCCCTACAACTTTCGTGTTTGTCCCGTTTCTATTCAAGACCTCTAGACCCTACTTTGCTAATGATAGGGGTAAAACAATCTTTTACACAAAAATCTGGACACCATTTTCAATATCTCAGAAACCCATGAAATATATACTTTTTGGAAACTAGAGATTTTGGCGAACAATTCTTCCTTCTTCGTCCAATTCATCTGAGGCCCGGAAGATGATGTTTTAAGCCCAATTAGTTGATCAAGTTGTGGGACCTACCTTCATTCTCTATATAAGGGAAGCCCATCTTCACTTCTTCCTTTTTTTGCAACTTTCCATTGAAAGAAAGGAGAGTTCCAGCCTAGGGTTTCTTCTCCCCTTTTTCTTGCTTCTCCATCTCCAAATCACTCTTAAACTATGGCCAAAGGAAAAATGGAGGCTACAATCTTCTTCCTCACTATGCTAGCTTCCTATTGACACCATTTGTGGAGAAATCCATCTACTCCAAGATTCACTGTTGACATAAAAAATGTCACTTTGCCTCATCAACATCAAAAGCTATATGGAGCCGCATCCTACTACAAACAGGCAAAGCTGCTTCAAGCATCATATATTGGCAAAACCAAACAAAAACTACAAGATCTTTCAAAGTAGCCAAAAGAAGGGTACACATGAAGTTTCGGGCTATTTCGACACCATTTGGCCTAACTTCAATCCTCCAACAACTGAGCGGGAGCTCCCGACGGCGACAGTGTCAAATACATCAAATCTTCGATCAGAGTCTATGGATGGTCTCAAAATACCTCCAAAAGGCTCCATGTCGAATTTCAAGTCAAACCGACACCGTTTGACCCTCCATCAACTCTCGAACGGCAAAATCAAGCCTCCCGGGGGCGAGAACCTCTGATGCCGCCACTCATCAAACAAAACACATGAGTATCTTCTGCATGCTTCCAAAGGGCTGCAAGTCAAATTTCAGGTCATTCCGACAACGTTTGACCCGGTTTTGATGCTCCGAAGCAAAATCAAGCCTACCGGCGGCGAAGCTCCCCGGGACCATGGCACCCAAATCAGAGCTAATGGATCATCTCAAAATGACTCTAATAGGCTCCCCGTCAAATTTCAGGTCAATCGGACATCGGATGACCGTACATCAAAGCTCGATATCTTCCGCACGGTGAAATCAAGTCAAGCATCGACGGGACCCCAAATGGCTTCAAAACTCAAATAAAAGCCCATGGTTGGTCCTATCTAATGCCCAAGAAGCTTCACCTCAAATTTCAAGTCATTCCGACATCGTTTGACCCAGTTTCAACTCTTGGCGGAAAATCGGCTACAGAGTCTTCGGCTTTTCCAAAAAATAGGAAACTTTGTGCTCTGATTTGCACAGCCTTTCGACATATTTTCTTCAAAGGAATAAAGACAATAAATGAGGAGAAATTTCAAAGAAAAATACAGGAGAAAACAGAAGCGAAAAAGCCTGAGAAACGACCAAGAAACGGCGACCGGAAGGCAATCGAAAAGTGGACCAAAGTCCAAGGTCGCCGGCGACCTTGGCCCATGGTCGCCGGCGACCCTAGAAATCCGGGTCGCCGGATTTCCGCCGAAAGAGTCGCTTTTCCTTTCTTTTTCGCGTTTCGCGATGTTTGGCCCCTGTGATTTTCTTAAAATCTGATTTTTGAGGCATGATATCCGTCGATCTTCGTCAACATCACGGATCCGCCATCAAAATCATTTGATCATCATCGGACACTCCGAAATTGCCAACCGGCCGACCAAGAAAGCGCACTTTCTGCTTGACCGATCAAGAAATTGGCTGGACAGATGTTGCCGGCCCATTAGCGGCAACCAATGTCTGAATTTTCATCGTCATCCGACTTCAAGCAACGTACGGATCCATCGATGATCATCGCAAGAAGAATTCCAAAAAACGCGGCACGGCCCGCAACTTTTCAAGCGACTCGGCAGCCAATTAATGAAATAAAATGACCCTTTTATGGCAATTTATTAGGGTCATTAACTCATTATTTTGAACGGCCCAATCAGAAGCCAAGAAATGGGAGTTACAAGTCCAATTAATCATGACAATTAACCATGTAACTCCTATCATTATGGAGATTAAATGCCCATTGTTCTCCATTGGCCAATCAAAATCCAAGAAAAAGGAGTTACAATATAAAGAATTAAATCTTGTAACTCCTCCCATCATGGAGCATTAATACCATTAATGCCTATAAAACCCTCCTAATGGCCACCAAAAGCCTATAAATAGCCGGTCATTCCAAGGAGAAAGGGTCCAGAAAAATTGTCTGAAGTGGTCCTGAAAATTATCCGAAAAAATCATCTGAAGAGTTCTGAAGAAATTGTCCTAGAAATCTCTACACAAAAAGAAGCTCTCTTGCCTTGAAGAAACTCTGCTGCAAGCACTACAAGGTGATCGAAGTCCCTTGGGGGGCCCCCCCACCCCCCCAAGATCTCCTCTCTTCTTCTATCCAACATGGCTTAGATACGGCTTTTCAGCCCGTCTACTTGGTTTTTTATTGGATATAAGACCTTCCCTTGGTCTTTATCCTCTAAAAATCTGAGGTCCAAGCCAAGCCAAGTGAATCAAAGCATCAAGTGTTCTCATCTGAAGGACGATGGCGGAGTCCATACATGACTCGCGACCGTCGATCTGAACGAGTCCCCACAATCTCTTGAGAAGTCAGATTCCTTTTCTTACTTTTCTGTTGTATTGTGTATTTTTTTAAAGAGACATAAAAATCACATTTCTTGTCTTTACATTTTGATGAGATTTGTAAACTGCCTTCTACGGCACAAAATCGCCTATCAGCGAAACCGCCTTTTACTGCAAACAAATGAAAATCGCCTTTCACGGCATTAAAATTTTTCTGTCTCTTTCTTTAAAATATATGTGCAATGGAAAGTTAGAAAAAAGTTGATTTCCTTTTCTACTTGTGAAGGTGAATCTCCGGATCACCATTTCAAATTCCAAGTAGAATAGAAAATCTGGCATACTCGTACAAAAAAATGTTGATGCTTGCTCTTTTTTTTCTCTTCGCCCCGCCGCACCCCAGCGGACCCAGGACGGAGGAAGGCGAGAAAGAAAAAGAAGGGTCCATCAAGTTGGCACACCCGGTGGGACTTGTTCAATTGAGAACACGATGCTTAGAATCCTTGGCTCCCTTCTAGTTGGTGGCCTATGTTGGATCTTGTATCTATAAAAAAAAAACATGAGATGAGATTCTCTGGAAACTTCTTTCTTTGAACTTGTTTCCATTATTTCTTTTCTCAACAAAAAAAAAGGGGTTTTCTCTCTTTTGGATTCAAATTAGAGAAACTTTGGTCTTTCCCTTTTCGTGCAATGGCTCGCAGAAATGTTTGAGCCAATGTTCGGATTAGGAGGGGCCATTTTCCTCTCTTTGATGGGTCCATTGGAGATCTTTCAAAAAAAAAAAGAAAAGTTCAAAAAAAAAACTTTTCAAATTTCTCTCTTTTGGATTCAAATTAGAGAAACTTTGGTTCTTTCCTTTTCGTGCAATGGCTCGCAGAAATGTTTGAGCCAACGTTCGGATTGGGACGGGCCATTTTCCTCTCTTTGATGGGTCCATTGGAGATCTTTAAAAAAAAAAAAAAAAACTTTTCAAATTTCTCTCGTTTGGATTCAAATTAGAGAAACTTTGGTTCTTTCCTTTTCGTGCAATGGCTCGCAGGAATGTTTGAGCCAACGTTCGGATTGGGACGGGCCATTTTCCTCTCTTTGATGGGTCCATTGGAGATCTTTCAAAAAAAAATAGAAAAGTTCAAAAAAAAAAAAAAACTTTTCAAATTTCTCTCTTTTGGATTCAAATTATAGAAACTTTGGTTCTTTCCTTTTCGCGCAATGGCTCGCAGAAATGTTTGAGCCAACGTTCGGATTGGGACGGGCCATTTTCCTCTCTTTGATGGGTCCATTGGAGATCTTTCAAAAAAAAAAAACCTTTTCAAATTTCTCTCGTTTGGATTCAAATTAGAGAAACTTTGGTTCTTTCCTTTTCGTGCAATGGCTCGCAGAAATGTTTGAGCCAACGTTCGGATTGGGACGGGCCATTTTCCTCTCTTTGATGGGTCCATTGGAGATCTTTCAAAAAAAAAGAAAATTTCAAAAAAAAAAACTATTCAAATTTCTCTCTTTTGGATTCAAATTAGAGAAACTTTCATTCTTTCCTTTTCGTACAATGGCTCGCAGAAATGTTTGAGCCAACGTTCGGATTGGGACGGGCCATTTTCCTCTCTTTGATGGGTCCATTGGAGATCTTTAAAAAAAAAAAAAAAAGTTCAAGAAAAAACTTTTCAAATTTCTCTCTTTTGGATTCAAATTAGAGAAACTTTGGTTCTTTCCTTTTCGTGCAATGGCTTGCAGAAATGTTTGAGCCAACGTTCGGATGGGGAGGGGCCATTTCCCTTTCTTTGATGGGTCCATTGGAGGTCTTTCAAAAAAAAAGAGAGAGCATTAAGGTTGCACCAATTGCGTTCTTTGACCAAAGTGGATCTAAGAAAAGCCTTGTCCAGAGTGTGGAGGCAGCTAGACTGTTCGAGGTAAGGGTCCTTCAAATGGGTTCATTAAGTAATCCTACCCTTACCTGGGGGCTAATCTATCCACTAAGGTTTCATAAGACCGAATTGGAAGACCTATGTGCACTCTAAAAAAAAAAAAAAAATTAAAAAAAAAAAAACTTCTGTCACTATTGTGTTTAAATTGGAGGAATTTTGGTTCTTTCCTTTTCGGATTTAGGCTCGCAGAAATGTTTGAACCTGTATTCAGATTGGAATACCATTTGCCCTCTTTTATGAATTCAATCTTGACTTTTCAAAAAAAAAAAAACTCTCGTCACTATTGGATTCAAATCTGAGAAATCCTGGTTCTTTCCTTTTTCGGATATAGGCTCGCAGAAATGTTTGAACCTATATTCGGATTGGAATACCATTTGCTCTCTTTTGCGAATCCATTCTTGACATTTCAAAAAATCCCATCTCGTGTCCTTCAAGGATGCGATTTACAACATTTGTGTCTAGCGGTGCTAGTGCGCCCTTTCGGGTCTATTGTATTTGCGACCGACACATTTGTATCTCTAACCTTATATCATTTTACCTCGAGTGAGCTTTGCTTCTCGGTAATTTGAATTAAGGTTTACAATTGCTTCTAGCAGTCCCTGGAACGCTCATTTCGAGCCGACCATACTTGCGTTTAGAACAATTGAACCATCTATGGCATTTTGGCCTTCTTCATTACGCTCAGAACGGGCCATGCCCCTGAGCGATTTGAAAAGACAAAACCATAGTATAGCCCATTTATGATCACCATATTCTTGTGATTACTAATGGATGTGGTCTTGTTTCAGAAAAAAGTTTTTCAAAACTAACAATGGCAGCTTCGTTGACCATCACCTTCAATGAGAACAAGTACCAAGTCATGCTTCAAGAGAAGCAAAGCAAGGGCACTTTCAAGCGCCCCGCCAGCTGCCGAAGCATCACCTCCCTCGGCAACTCCCAAAACACCGGGTCGACCTCCACTCCCCCGACCATCGTCTTCCGGTCACTGGGACCATTCCCACTACCCGCAGAAGAGACGGTGCCTGCAAAGAAGCAGAATACAGCCCCCCAACGTGTCACTACCCCGACACCAAAGGCGGTCACCAAGAAACCTGAGGCTCGTGGAAATCCCATGAGGCCTCAGCCTACAAAAAACCAAGTCTGTCCCAAGACTTGGTCCCCGCGATCTTCACCAAAACAAAGAAGGTCCTGGACATTTGCAAAGCCAGCATACCTGCCTCCTCTCAAGGAGAATAGGTTTTATCCTCTTGCTTACATCAAAGGAGAGAAACCTACCCTCCACCGAACAACAAAAACTACTCAGCACGAGCCGGCTTGCTCATATAAGCCCAAAATCAAGTCGTGCATCACAAGGCCTCGACAAGAACTTGCCAGGGCCTGCTCTCATGCAACTCGACCCTTCATCTCAATAGGGGACGAGCTTGCAAAATTTAAAGCTTCGCTGCGACAAGCTAAGGACCGCGTCCAAATCCTGTCCATGCCAGTCTTCAAGGAAGACAAGCTCGGTTGCTGCGCATGAGGGACCACATCCTTCATTGCCAGAGCACAGCCCGAGCTAACCGAAGCTCAAATTGCTCGTCGCATACGTCGCCGCGCGGCATATCGACAAAAGAGATTAGAGAAGCAAAGAACCCAGCATTCTGAGCTTCAAATCTCCCAAAAATGGATCGAAAAAGAAAGACCCGACCAAGTTGCTGCTATCCACATGGTTGGCAAAACCAAAAGATGCCAGAAGTCAGCGACGAAAATACATGTCAGACGACTGGTGACTTGCGGCGTTTCCCGGACGAGAAGACATCAGGAAGACTCTCCCACTCCTTCAAGCCAGGGACATCGGAGTGATCATTCCTCGGACTCTTCATCTAAAAGAATGAGCTTCAGCTCAGTCACTAAGACAGTATCCTCTTTCGACTCACGAAGGATGAATGTCTTGGTCACAAACTCTGAGCAACCTCCACCACACGACGACATGGCTCTACGCATTCAGCAGCTAGAGCAAGGACAACAGAGAATAGAGGTTCTGATGGAAAACCTCCTTTTCACTCTCCAGCGTCCACCAAACAATGAGGAAATTCCTCCACAAGATGAGGCAAACAGTGGAGAAGATGAGTCATGCGCCCTTACTAAAAAGGACATGGACAATATCCTCGCCAAAGCAAAAGAAGAGGATACACTGAAGGAGCATGGGATCAAGCCACCATATCCCTTATGGATGGACTCGGTTCCGTTTCCCCAAAAGTTCAAACAACCTCTTCTCCAAACATATACGGGGAAAGGTTCAGCTAGACAGCATGTCATCCACTTTAAGATCCTGACAGGAACGATTGCGGATCAAGATGCACTCAAGATCCGGCTCTTTGCAAGTACCCTAAAAGGTACGGCCTTTGATTGGTATTCCACTCTGCCAGAGGACTCCATTCAAAATTGGACTATGCTAGAGACACGTTTCCTGACCCACTTCAAAGGTGAGGATCATCCTGTTACTATGGCTCAGCTCTGCAGGCTTAAACAGGGAGAGAATGAGTCGACATACGACTTCATTCACAAGTGGAAAGCAATGGCATACAAATGCTCAGATGTGCTGCCACAAGCGTCGCTAGTCGACATTTGCCGAAACAACATGAAAGTAAGGATCCACTCCATGATCATCGGCAATAAATCAAAAAACTTGGGAGAACTCCTAGAAGCGTCTGTGGAGGCTGAAACGGTGATCAAAGACCTCAACAGTCAGAAGTCATCAAAGAAGGAGCAGACCGCCATTCCAACCTCTAAGCCAAAGAAAAAGGAGGTTCTCAATGTGCAAACCAAGTCAGCTCCTCAGCCACCAAAGAAAGCTGAAAATAAAGCTGCAGGTAAGAGACCTGAACTCTCTGATGCCTTCAAAGAACGAGTAGAAAAAAAATACCCGTTCGATGAAGATGTTGAAGAAATATTTGGGGCTCTCTTGGCAAATGGTAAACTCACCTTGCCTGACCCCAAAAGACCGGGAGATGTTGGCAAAACCAACGATCCCCGATATTGTCCATACCACCAAATGGTCTCGCATCCTCTCAACCAATGCTTCGTTGTGAGAGAGAAGATCAACGAGATGTGGAAAAACGGAGTCATCACCTTTGACAAAAACTATGGGTCTGCCTCCGTTAACATGGTGTCATATGGACAAACATCCAAATCACCTAAGGAAAAAGTCACTACTTCCTTCAAGGTGATAAAAATGACCCAAACGTCCCAAGAGTTGGTGCCTTACCCAACACCAGAAAGACAGCCCATATGGGTACATCCCGATCTCCTAGAAGATGAAAATTGGGAGATCGTCAAAACAAAGCCGACCGCTCAACAGCGAAGGCAAGCCAAGAGACAACTCCGCAAGCTCAAACAACAGGAGAAGGCTCAAATAAAACAAGAGGCTTCTGAAATAGCAGAAACCTCCTCTACCGCTTCATTGGGGGCAACAGAGGGGTCTCTCCCCAAAGTTCCAAGAGTGATAAGAAAATTCACTCTCAGTGATTTCATGCCACCACGGCTCAGAGATGAGACTACGCAGGGGGCATCGTACTCTTGTAACTCGGTAGTTGGATTCTCCATGAATGGATACGAGTCCAGTGACACTGCTAGTGACACCGATGAGTGGGAGGAATCCCTTGAAACCGGAGAATATCTCTTCGACGAAGAATGGATCTCGGAATCCCACCTTATGCCAGTAATCTGGTATAACCCCTTCGAGCCACAAGGATCCTGGTCCAATGATGATGAAAACCAAGAGGCTGCCCAAATTGTTGTTAACGCAGTACAAACAAATGCTCTAGTGGATCCCAACCAGGTCGAACCACAAGGGGCAGATGAAGAAAAAGATTTGGCTCCTATGCCCGATCTTGAAGAATATGCGAGGATCTTGCAGCGTCTAGCCATATAACATGAGCAGGATCGCATCAACAACCTTCATCAAAATCCAGAACCGGAAGTCCCGGAAAATCTACAAGCATCTCCTCCAGTGACTCCGAAAAATGAAGAAAGTTGCTGGATTGATGATCCTCTTACATCGGACGATGAGTCTGATTCCCAACGGTCCATTATGGAGGCATCTTCTATCGAAGTTGCCTGTAATGTGATAGTTCAGGATGATAGTGCCTCTGAAGCTCCATCTGCTGAGGCCACGGACTCTCAAAATGTATCCAGTAGCATATCTTCTGGAGCTACATATTCTCGGGTGACTTCCACTGGGATAGCACCTTCTCAGCCATCGTCTCCTGAAACAGTGACATCAGAATTCAAGCCTCTTCCAACTGATCACCGTGAAGAAGCTCTAGCTGATGAAGTCTTTAAAGAAAACCCAGTCAATTGGTCCCTGGTACCCAACCTCATAGGAGATGTCTGGACCGATGAAATACTGGACAATGAAGAAAAGTTGTTGGAAGCTGTTCAGGACTTGTTCCCGGAAAATGCTCCATGCAACGCAATAACTGAAGACGACAATGCTGCTGTAGAGGCGTTTTCAGCAAATGGGGAAGATCAGCCCCTTGAGCCCGAAGGGGGTCTTCCGAAAGAAGAACCACCTCTAGAAGCTTTTGAAGTTGGGAAAGGTACTCGCTCTGGCCGGGATTACCACAAAAACCATAACCAACCTTCTTCTTCTTCTTATGTAAATCCTTCGGGAAAACAAGTTGTAAATGCCCCAAGCGGCGGTGATAATGAAAATGCAGGCCTAAAGGAGGCTTTCAAGTATGACTTGATCGAGCACTTCAAACACATACCTGCACGACTGCACATCCTAGACTTATTACGAATGTCACCACAAACTCGTGATAGTCTCATTTCAGAACTGCAAAGGCTGAATCTGGATGTCGACAAACATGCCCCACAAGTCCTGCAAATTGAAATGGACTATAGGGTAACAAAATAAAAAACCTCCTCAAAGAGAGAAAAGAAAGAAGCTGGAGGACCTTGCACTGAATGCCTCTCGGTCCAAAAAGCCGCAAGTGCTACCATCACCTTCAATGAGGAAGACCTCCTGCTAGGCGAGACGAAGCACAACCGACCCTTGTACTTCACAGGGTACATCAAAGAGATGCCGATACACAGAGTCCAGATCGACCCGGGTTCTGCACTCAACCTCAAATCTACTTTGGCACTCGAAGAGCTGGGTATCCCACCTAGCAAACTAAGCCACACATCTGTGTCCATCTTTGGATAAGATGGGAGTGCTCAAAGGCCCATTCGCAAAATCTGGTTCAGGTTGCAAATCGGCGATCTTATCTCTGAGGTCACCGTATATGCAATAAAAACCCCTTTATGCTGCAACATCCTTCTTGGACGCCCTTGGATACATGAGAACGGTGTCGTTCCTTTGACTCTACATCAGTGCATCAAGTTTGTTGGCGACGACGGCTTGATACATCGAGTGTTTGCAGACAAAAAGCCCTTCAAAGGCAAGGAAGTCCATTTTGCAGACTCTCAGATGTACAAGGATGAAAAAGAAGAAAAGGAGGAGAAAACAACATCCCTTGCTAGCAATCTCCAAAAAGATAAAGGCAAGGCTCCTCAGCAATCATCGGAAGAAAACAAACCTTCTGGCAAACTCAAAGAGAGCAATCAGTCTCCCTTCGTCATCTCCTTCAAATCTTCCAAACCTTTGGTAATCACTACTAAAGCAAAGAAGACAGAGGAAAAGACAGGGGGCAAGTTTGCTGTCTCCTTCGTGTTTATCATACAAGACACGGATTCGGATTCAGAGATTGAAAAAGATACATTGTCAAGCCAAGCTGATACTCAGCAAGTTCGGCCTGCTCTCACTCCATTGGAGACCCCTGCTGACGTAGAAGATCCTGCGTCTGCTACCTTCGTCGTTCCGGAAACGTCGGCAGAAGATAAATCGATCTTCTTCCATAGATCGGAGGCTTCTTCATCAAATTTCCTGCTTGAGCCTTTCCAAAATGAAGGTATGCCTCAATTATCCTTGTATAGTCCAATGGCACAAGCTATCATGAAAAAAATGGGCTATGACGCTCAAAATCCAATTGGTTTGGGAGGTGGCTGTGGTATTCTCACACCATTGGAACCCACCTTGACCAAAAGTCAGCTGGAAGATTGGAAACTCCACCGTCGCATAGACAAGTCTTCATACAGATTGGGGTATGATCTTGACACTCCAATGAGACTGCTGACACAAAGGCTGCAGAGTCGTTTTGCCGACCAAGCCTCAACATCTCATGTCGATGAAGACATCGATCTCCCTGGATATCTCTTTGAAGAGTTACTCGACAAGGACCCAGGAAGCTCATAAATTGGTATGATTTCTCTGATGATGAAGAGGAATTGTCCAATGACACAGACGCACGGTTCTCTGATTCAGAAGAGCCGTCGTCTCCAAAAGAAGTGCCTGACTTCGACCCAGTTTCAGCTGGTGATTGGGATCATCTCATAACAAGACTTGAGAAGAATACCGATCAAGAAGATTTATGGACAGAAACGGAGCCATGGTCTGAAAACGCCCTTGGAAATCCAGAAGGTCTTGTTGACGTGGAAGCCTCCGAAAATATTGTGGAGGAACCACCTTCAAACCTTCCGACAGAAGATTCTGTTCAAAAGATAGACTTGGGAACACCAGATAACCCACGTCCTGTATTCATAAGCAAGAATATAAAGGATGAAGAGTTACCCGAGTATGTCTCTTTTCTTAGTGAGTTTGTTGATTGTTTTGCATGGTCTTACGCTGAAATGCCTGGCTTAGATCCCAAAATAGCAGTTCACAAACTCAACCTGCAAGAAAATATCAAGCCTGTCAAACAAGGCCAAAGAAGATTCCGTCCTGATGTGATGGACAAAATTCAACAAGAAGTTCAGAAACTCAAAAACGTTGGCTTCATCCGCGAGGAACAGCATCCTGAATGGTTGGCCAACATCGTCCCTGTGACAAAGAAAAATGGGCAAATCAGAGTCTGTATTGACTATAGAGACCTGAATAATGCATGCCCCAAAGATGAATTCCCGCTCCCCATACCGGAGGTAATGATTGACAACACCTGCGGGTTTGAGCGAATGACTTTCATTGATGGCTTCTCTGGCTACAACCAGATAAAGACGCATCCCGAAGATGAAAGGCATACATCCTTCCGGACCCCATTTGGTGTGTATTGCTACACTGTCATGCCATTTGGTCTAAAAAATGCTGGTGCAACATATCAAAGGGCTATGATGAAGATATTCCAAGATATGCAGCACAAGACGGTCGAATGTTATGTTGATGACCTCGCCGTCAAAAGCAAAAGGAAAGAAAACCATCTCCAAGATCTTCGAGAAGTCTTCCTCCGGCTTCGCAAACACAAACTGCGAATGAATCCCCTCAAATGCTTCTTCGGTGTCTCATCAGGTAAGTTCCTCGGATTCATAGTTCGGAAAGCTGGAATAGAACTTGACCCCATCAAAGTCAAGGCAATTCTAGAAATGCCATCTCCAAGGACCCTAAGAGAACTAAAAGGCCTTCAAGGAAGATTGGCATACATCTGACGGTTCATTTCCAATCTATCAGGAAAATGCCGTCCATTTTCTCGCCTGATGAAGAAAGGTGTAGACTTTGTTTGGGATGCTGAATGTGAAGCTACATTTCAAGACATCAAGTCATACCTGACCAAGCCTCCAGTGTTGGCTGTTCCCACAACCGGAAAACCATTCATCTTGTACACAAGAGCTCTCGACTATTCTTTGGGCGCTCTACTTGCACAAGAAAATGATGGAGGAAAAGAAGCTGTTCTATACTACCTCAGTCGCATGTTGGTAGGTGCAGAGCATCGCTACTCTTCAGTCGAAAAAGAATGCTTGGCAGTGATGTTCGCCGTACAAAAGCTGCGTCACTATTTGCTGTCAAACACAATATACCTGATATCAAGGATCAATCTCTTAAAGGTCCTTGTCACAAAAGCAGGTTCTCTCAATGCCCGGATGGCAAAATGGTCCATCCTTCTGTCACAATTTGATATTAGGTATGTACCACAGAAAGCAATCAAAGGTCAAGCTCTGGCAAACTTTCTCGCAGAGCATCCATTGCCTAAGGATTCTCCGCTCAGGGAGTGGAGACTTCCTCAGTAAATGCCTCCTGGAACATGTACTTCGATGGTGCAACCAAGACAAATGAAAAAGGAAAGCCGATATCGGGAATTGGCAATCTCTTTGTTAGCCCCGATAAATACATGATTCCACATGCATTTTCACTACTGGAACCATGTTCAAACAATGCAGCTGAGTACCAAGCTCTGATTATAGGTTTGGAACTCACCCTCGAATCTGGCATCACCATGCTGGAAGCATTTGGGGATTCTCAACTGATCGTCAACCAGATGAATCAGGAATATGAAATCAGGAAGCCTGATCTGTTGCCTTACTACAACAAGGCGCAATCACTTCGTCAAAACTTTGACATCCGTCACATCACCCACATCCGCAGAGGTGAAAACATCCGTGCAGATGCCCTGGCTGGACTTGCTGCATCCATGGCAACCCAAGAAGGAGAAAACATGCAAATTACATTGTGTCAAAGAAGGATTCTCCCTCCTCTCAACACACACCAAGCAGTTGCTGAATGCCACCGAGTGGTCGGAGGTCGGATTTCCATCCTTAAACCTCCAATAGGCGACTGGAGGGATCCGTTCATTGATTATATTATGTTCGGAATCCTACCTGAAGATCCAAAAGAGCGGGTAAGTATCCAAAGACGAGCCCCAAACTTTCATTTGGATATTCCCTCCAAAATGCTTTATAGAAAATCCTTCAATGGAGTACTTCTGCGCTGCTTATCACAACAAGAGGCGGAAGAAACTCTAAAAGAAGTTCATGCTGGTCTTTGTGGAGCCCATCAGGCTGGTCCCAAGCTCTACGATCAGATAAAAATGTTAGGTTATTATTGGCCTACCATGGTGGCTGACACAATACAATTTGCTAAACGTTGCCAACAATGCCAAGTTCATGGAGATTATGTACACATGCCTCCAGAATGGCTACATCCTACAACGATCTCATGGCCCTTCGAAGCCTAGGGTATGGACATCATAGGTCCTATCTCTCCCTCGTCAAGCAAAGGTCATCGCTTCATCTTCGCCGCTACAGATTATTTCTCCAAGTGGTCAGAAGCATCTGCGTTCAGTGAAATGAAGACCTCGTCAGTCATTCAATTCTTACGAACCAACATCATTTGTCGCTTTGGCATACCTAAAAGATTCGTCCATGATAACGGACCACAATTCCGGGATCACAGATTCTACAGGTTCTGCGACAAATACAAAATCCAAAGTTGTCCTTCGACTCCGTATAACCTGGCAGCAAATGGACTAGCAGAAGCCTTCAACAAGACACTCTGCAAAATTTTCAAGAAAATGGTCTCTACTCACAAAAAAGACTGGAGCGACAAACTGCCTGAAGCTTTATGGGCCTACCGGACTACCGTTCGAGGACCAACCCATAGCACACCATTCTCCTTGGTCTGTGGATGTGAAGCAGTTGTCCCCTTAGAGGTACAAATTCCTTCTTTAAGGGTATCTCTACAAAATGAAATGACGCAAGAAAGCAACGTCAAATTGAGACTCCAAGAACTGGATAATCTCGATGAAAGACGACTCGAAGCTCTACAAAGCGTTGAGCTTTACCAAGCACGCATGGCAGGATCTTTTGACAAAAGAGTCAGGCAACGCGCCCACAAAAAAAGGTGACTTGGTTCTTGCGGTGAAAAGGCCAATGGTTTTTTGCCCACAAATTCAAAGGCAAATTCGAACCAAAATGGGAGGGACCCTTTGTCATCGACAAAGTCTTCTCCAATGGTGCATATGCTCTTCTAAACATGGAAGGTGACAGATGTTTGCTGCCCATCAATGGCAAGTTCTTGAAGCGGTACTACCCTTAAAGACTTCCTACATCGGGTCAGAGTGATGCCTACATGGCCAAAGCCTATTCCTAGGTACTTGCTCGTCAAACCCACCCCTTTTAGAGTTTTCATCCCTATGTTGAAATTTCTAAAAAGCCAAAAAAAAAAAAACAATGCTTACTTTCAACGTTTCATTGTTCAAAAAAATCAAACCCAAAATCCAAGTTTTGGAGCCTCTTCCCTAACTTGACCAAAACTTTCAATCCTTGAACCCAAAATTCATGGTTTGAAACAAAAATCAAGACTTAGGAATTTCCACCCTAGTCCACCCTGACTTTTACAACCAAAGATGGTTTTGAGTCAAAATTTACGACTCTCGTGTCTTTAAAAAAAAAATGGTTTTTCGAAAAACCGTGGGGAAGCGACGTTTAGTCGATACCCACACAAAACCCAAAAATCGGAAGGATGCGAACCCCATTCGATACTTCCAAAACCTTAAAATCGCAAGAAAGTGACACCTCATCGATACTTGGAAATTTTCAAAAAAATCGTGGAGACACAACATTTCAGTTGATATCCACAACCCAAATTTCAAAAAAAAAAAACAAAGGTTCGAAAAAACCTCAAATTTCAAAAATCGTGGGGAGGCGACATTCCATCGATACCCACAAGACCAAATTTTTGGGAAAAAAAGCAAGGAGGCGACATTCAGTCGATACTTGCACCCAAATCCGCGAGGAAGCGACATTCCATCGATACTCTCAACCGAATGAGCAAGGAAGCGACATTCCATCGATACTTGCAATACCATTCAGCAGGGAGGCGACTCTTAGTCGATACTTGCATTTTTGAAAACCAAAAACCTGGCTTTCATGCCAAAAACCAAAATCTGGCTTCTATGCCTACAAAACAAAAACCTGGCTTTCATGCCAAAAATAAAAAAATCTGGCTTCCATGCCAACAAAACAAAACTTGGCTTTCAAAAAACTTGGCTTCTATGCCACAAAATCTGGCTTTCACGCCAAACAAACAAAAATCGGCTTCCATGCCACAAAACAAAAATCGACTCCCATGCCAAAAACCGGCTTCCATGCCACAAAACCAAAACTTGGCTTTCACGCCACAAAAATCGGCTTTCATGCCAAAAACCGGCTTTCATGCCAAACAAAATTTTGGCTTTCATGCCATCCAAAATTCGGCCTTCAAGCCATCTCAAAAATCAGGTTTTTTGCCACAAAATTTGGCTTTCATGCCTAAAAACAACCATTTGACAAAAGATTTTCACAAAATGACAACCTTTTGATCAAATTTTCAAACAAACCATTCCCATTCAATTTTTACTTATATTTCATCAAAAGTGAATTTAAGTGAAATAAGGGGATACAAAGAAAGAAGTGCCAAAAATGTTTATACATGGAGGTACCAAAAGAAAAGAAGAAAAAGTTTGTTACAAATCAGGAGGCTAGTCCGACATGGTCTTCAGCCATAGGCTTAACTCCTCAAGCAAACACTTGGCCTTAGCCTCCAAAGCTTCCAGGCCGCGTTTCTTCAGAATCTTCCCATAAAAAGCAGTAGGCCGTTGCGATCCATCCTCAGCACGAGGAAGCTCTTCCCAGAGAATCTGCCATTGTTCATATTCTTGAGTCTTCCTCCGGAGATTGCTTTCGACCTCCTCAACTTGACGAATGAGAGCCCTCTCTGTATCGCGAGCTTTCAAAGTGGCAGTCCACTTGGCAGCGGCTTGTTCTTCCAATAGCTCAAGGCGCTGTCTGGCTTCGGTGACCTCCCTATTAAGGTGGTGCTGGTCCTGTGTCAGCTCAATAATAGCCAACTCGGTGACGTTCCTCTCCTGAACGAGCTGCTTCCGAGTCCGCGAGATCTCATTCAAATCATATTTGACATTGCTGGAAGGCTTCAAAAACATCTCGTTGAAGAAATCATCATTTGGAAAGCTCTTGGTCTCAGTCCACTTGTTGCCTAGAGCGATGACTTCATCAACAAAAGCCTTGGCATCTGTAATGTCCAGACCGACTTCTTCGCTATCAGTAAGAATGTCCTGCACATGCTTCACCATGCCAAAACCAGCCTCCAAAGGCCAGAAGAAAGAGTCTCGACCTATGAGCTCAAGACTCTCTTCAACACCTTCCTCGCAAATTGACGGGATGGCTCAGATGAAGACTCACCATGCTCCGTTGGTCGACTACCCGTGTCAGGCACCATTGGAAGAGTAATCAAGAAGCTCTTTCCAATCGGAGCCACTGGGGAAGGAATATCAGTAGGCGGACTCGCCTCTGCCTCATCAAAATCGGTGGAAGAAGCCCCAACTCCTGGATCGGTCACAGGTACCCCCTGCTCTGGTTCTGAAAAAGATAGAGGAACTTCTTCTGTCACCTCACAACCTGCCAATGAAAAACGAAAAAGGTATGAATATAATCTTGTCAAAAATCAAAATATCGAGATTATCATTACAAAGTACCTTCTTCGATGACTGGTGGAATGCTTTCTGCCTCTATGAGCTCATCCGAAGCATCATCAAAAGTTGTGTCCATTGATGGCTCAAAGTCGTCGGAATCCTCTGGCAAGTCAGCTGGCAAAAAAAATAAATATATATATATATGTCAGTAAGTGGCGGTAAAAAAAAAGAAAAAAAAAAAAGAGAAAAAATCATACCAGGAGGAGATTCTGGATCTACTTCAGAATCTCTGGGTTCTTCCTCAGATGTCACGATAGGATCCCTCACCGCCTCATCGGTCGGAACCTCGGGCATCATCAAACCATCATCTTCTGCCAAAAGAAAGAAAGCAGTAGATCAAAACAAAAGCTCTCATGAAAGAAAAGAAACGGAAAGAGAAAAGGGAAAAGCATACCATCATCAATGGTCTCTTCCCCTCGGCTTCTCTTCTCTGGAGGCTCGTCATCATCCCTTGATGCCTCCTCAACAATGGTGGAAGGAATTTCCAGATCAGGAGAATTTTCGTGCCGCCTCTGACTTCGGCGGTGTCCCCTTCTCCTCTTGCCCCTACGGGACGAACTGCTGGAAGCACCCTCCCCACCATCAAAATCAGGCCTCTCGCCAGAGTCCTCACTGGACAGTCTGCTCTTGCCAGTAGACTCCATGGAAGCCTTTGTTCGCTCGGCTTGTATCCAAGCAACAACCTCAGCCTCCTCCTCAGCAAGCTGTTCCAAGACCTCACTAGGTATCTCTTGTGCAGCTCCCGGTCTGATGACGTCCTGTTCCTCGAGAAAACCTGTTCTGTGCCTTTCTCTAGAAAGGAAAGCCAGAACTTCTTCTCAGCGGACACCGTCTGACTTCCCAAGGCCCTTCCCGGAAGACTGCTTTACATCAAGCCCTTTCTTGGAAAGCCCCCGGCATGCTGAAAAGCTCTCCACAAAACATTTTGTGAAGCCAGCCGTCCGGAAAGTAGGCAACTCAAGATAAGAAATCAAGGCAGTAGTGTCTTCCGCGCTATAAAAAGCCCATGCATTTCTCCCGTCCTGCAGACCTCCAAAACGCTTCACCTTGCTCGAAGGCGCTCCAACAACGCCTTGAGAGAAGCCCAACTGCATGGCAAAACGCGAGGGAACATACGGCTGGATGTCGAAGAAAAGATGTTTGCGGTACACCATCATGCCGACACGTATGTTAAAAAGCCAACTCCTCTCGGCATTTGTCAAAGAATAATGTCTCCCAGACCCTGCCCTGGTCGAATCAAGGGAGACACCAAAATCAAAAGCCTTATTCCTCAAACCCGGAGAAAGCTTCACTGAAGACTGCCCTATCTCGATGTCCCAGAATTGTCGGATCCTCAAGCGGGTAGATAAAAGAGATTCGGAAATAGGCTTCCCTCTAGCCAACCGAATCATAAACGGATCATCGTCCTGAGCAGCACCCAATCGGTGGAAACTGGGACAGTGGTATACATACCACAAATAGAAAATGTGGGCAGAAAATACCCTATTCATGGGAAGCCCAAGCCGAACCAGGAAAGCAGCAGCCTGCAGTTCGGTACACAAATAGGAGTAAAGAGCAGGCACCAAAGCAAGCCGCTCTCCAAACGCTATCTGACAAGTCGGAAAAATGCAATGCGGCCTGATGTGCGTTCCATCTCCTCCAGCAAAAAAAGCCTCACCCAGCCAATAAGTGAGGTAGACAGCGAGATCTCTCCTCAGCACAATGTCAGAATGAATGGCGTCTATGCTTGCGAAGAATACCCTCAAATTCTCTCGCATGACGGAGATCTTCTTCGAATCTAGGTTCTTAGCCGTGGCTTTCTGGGTCGTACTCTCAGAAGACTCCCCGCTGTCAAAGAAGTTGGAAGACAAAAAGCTACCACTCCTCCAACTGCTACACCGAACCTCGAGCCTTCCTTCTCCTTAAAAAAATCATAGAAGGCGACGAGCTGAAAGTACAAAAGCCTGAACTCCTCAGACTGCTCCTCAAGGACGCTGTCGATAGGCATAAACTCTTCATAGAGATTACCGAGGATAGGCAGCCCAGTGATGGCACTCAGTTCCTTTAAAGAAAAACCAATCTCACCATTCGTGACAACGAAGGTGTTGGTTTGTGGAAGGAACGACTCCAGCATGGCTATAAAAGCCTCATCGGAGAAAACCACGGTTTGTCGAAAAGCGTTAACCGCATCAAAAATCTCTGCCTCTTTCAGAATGGCACCGCCAACCTGCAGGATGTGATCAATCCACGACTCCCAGCTCGAGTCAGCGTTGAAATGTGTCAAACCCCGACCCAGGATTGGCGCGATTAGTGTTAACTAAGTGTGTGTTTAGTTGTAATGTGAGTTTAGTGTACGTGGGATTAGGAATTGGTCCAAGTTGGTCTAGAATTAGCTTTGGGGAATTTTGAGAGCGTTTTGTGCTATTTGGTCACACTTAAGGGTGCCTTGAGAGTACGTGTAAGCTTGGGAGGAAATTCTAGTTTTCTGATTTTAATCGTGATTTCGATCTCTTTTGAATGGTTTTATTTTATTGATAAACTTTTGTGTTCAGCTTGTTTGTGTTTTAGGCTCGGAAACCCAAGTTTTGGCCCAAAGGGGTAAATCAGTCTTTTCACACCAAATCTGGACTCAAATTTCGAAATCTCAAAACTATGCCAAATTTATACTTTTTGGAAACTAGATTTTTCGGCGATCATTTTAGACTTCTTCGTCGTTTTCATCCGAGGCCCCCAAGTCAGTGTTTTAACCATTGCAAGCTTTGAGCAATGGGGCCCACAAGAACCCATTTGAAATGAGTCAACCCCTCCTTCATTGCTTCACTTCGGTTCTTCCCTGCAATTTCCCTCAACTCAGCTGTGGTTTCTTCTTCTTCTTCTTCTTCTTCCCCTCCTTTCTTCTCTTTGCATGCCTAAGCTAGAGAGCTCCAAATCAAAAACCAATCATACCATCTTCTTCCTCTCCACTCAAGGAATCCATTGCTACCATTTTCTTGGAGATCCCAGCCGTGTTCCCACTCCATTTTCTTCTCCTCTTCTTGTTTAGCAAGCTTCAGGTAATGGATCTCTTCCTCCTCTTCAATGTAGTCTCTTGAGTTCCTTAGGAACCCATTTTTCAAGCATGCAACACCCATTTCGAAATGGGTCATTGTCTTCTCTTTTTGGTGGATTTTTGAAGTTCTTTTCATGGGTTTCTTGTAGATTTCGTGGAGTACATTTGGTAGGATTTATTCTGAGATTGTTGGGCTAGGACTTTGGTAAAGGCAAGTGAACAACTTAGACTCATGATGCATGGACTTTGGTAAAGGCAAGTGAACAACTTAGACTCATGATGCATGCAATGTTTGATTACTTTAGCCTTCATGATTTGATTTCTCTTCCATGATAATTTGGGCAATGTATGTTTCCAAAGGTGTGTTATAGTCTGAAATTTTGTTTTAATTGAAATGCATATGCTAATGGGTTGTGTTAATGGTTTTTCATTCATTTGAAGTTGCTTTTATCTTGCCAATGTGTTTTATAAATGGATGAAAGAATGGAGGAAATGTTGTGAGGTGATTTGGAAGTGTGGATTGTTAGAATTTGAATGGAAATTGCCCCTTGGAGAGCTTGGAGGCAGGGGATATGCAGGGATTTGACAAAGGAAAGAAATGGTGAAAGGGGGGTGGGAATTCTGAATCTAACTGAAGCTGCCGCACACAGTCGGTCAGAAGTCGGCTAGCCGACTGTTGACCCACGGCTAACCGCCCCTGTGTCGGTCAGAATTACAGTAACTCAATTTCTGCACAGGGCGTGGTCGGCCCGCGGGCGGTCAGCAGGCGGCTAGCCGACCTGCGCAAGAAATTGAAAAGTAGTATTCTCCTGATCAGTCGGTCAGCGGTCGGTCGGTCAGCCGACCAGCACCCGGCGGCCAGCCGCGAGGTAGCCGCGAGGTGACCGAGTGCACAGAAGGAGAATTTTGAAGGGGTTTAGATGGGAGAGAAAAACTAGAATATGTTAAGGGGTCTTTAGCTTGATGTTGTGCAATTGAAACATGAAATGATGTCTAGCTTCGGAGACACCAATGTATTTTTTTAACTCCAACATTTGGGTTTCGACTTCACAAGAATCAAATAAAGAGTCTTAGCATATACTTGACATAATTGTTACGAAATCTTAAATTTTGGCACGAAGAATACCGTTTTGTTCCTGTTTTGATTTACAAGCATGTGTTTAACTTTAGATTTGTTTCATGAACTATAATGGGGACACGTTTCCAGCCTTGCTTGTTATAGCTTATGCTATTCTTGTTTAGTCTCGTCTTGCATTGTTTTGACAAGTGTTTTTCCCCATTTTTCGCTAAGTTTTGTACGAGCATTGATATGTTTTATGCATACATGGATATCATAGAATACCACTGAGCTTGGACTGCCCTTTCAGTCTGATCCACTAGTTCGGGGGTCCTTAAACATAAGGGCAATCTGCAGATTTGCCGTGTATTTATACACATCTTTGTTCTGTCCGGTTCCGCGGCCGGTGTTCCGCCCACCTTGTGTGGCTCGGACTTTTGTTTCGTTTCGTCTCGCTTTGTCTTGTTTCGCTTGCTCTTGTCATTACGTATGACGGAGAAAGGACGAGCTCAATGTGGATCCGTGAATCATGTTATTTTATTGAAAAGCATATTAGTTTTGAATTACACCTTAAAACATGTTTTGTTCAGAACTCATGCCATGTTTAAGTGCTGATTACTTTCATATTAACTGACTTGTATTATGTCTAAACTGTTCACCTGCCAGACCGTCGTGTCTGACCCCTTTGTTTTGGTGTTTAGATGCAGGCGCCGTTGCCATTGCCGAGGAGCGCCCGGAGGAGGCTTTTGAGCCACCCCCAGCCTGTGAGTGGCAACCCGACGACGTCCTCTAGACGTTGGCCGGGGTCTTGAGTACGATACACTTAGATGGGGTTATTTTGTTATTTTGGAATGTATGGCCTTTGTTGGCCTTTTCTTTTTACACTTTTGGGATTTTTTGTAACTTAACGCTTTTTGGTTACCTTGAAACTTGAACTGAATTTGGTAATGCTATGCTTACATTTTCTCCTCTGATTATTGTCTTAATGATGACTTAACTTATGCAATTCGGAATCACAAGGCTTATGTGATTAAGTTGTGATGAGATTACTTGCATGCTTCCGCAAATCATTGCTCGAGTGAGATTGTTACATCTTCGTCTTTGGAAATCCTCACCGCGGAAACCTGTGGGTTAATCATAGTTGGATGGACATCACCGTCGCGGGGCCCGGACTTGGGGGAAACTCGGTCCGGGGTCGCGACAAAATGGCCACGAAGTCGAAAAGGCTTCACCCAATTGCTGCCATCGCCCTTGAAAATGCCAAGGCCCACCGGTCTCAAATCGACCGAAGAATGGTCTGAACCTTGGTAGCCGCTGGCTGGCATCAAAATGTCCATACGGGTAGGCGACTTCTCTGCAAAACCAGAAGGGCCGCCAACAAAAACCCCGGTCTTGATCACATTTGTCCTCTTCACCCAGCTTGGAGGATCTTCCCTCTTCGAGCATGTGGAGGAAAGGCTCATGATCGAGATTGTCCGATCGAAGGACGACCGGGTAGAAACAGTTTTCTTCTCACCATCAACTGTGAAAGAGAACTGAAAACATCTCCTTTGGTACGTTGAATCGTCAGGGACGGCAACACCAAAGAAGAAGGTAGGCTTGGGCACAATGCTCTGATTGTCCGTGACCCAGGGACGGTTGCTTACCATAATCTTATAATACTCCTCATCCTTGAGGGTAATCAAACGTTGCCTCATCTCATCTCGGTTGAGCGAGTCACACTCTTCCAAGTTCCTTTCAACATACTGAACCTCCTCCCAGGCCTGCTGTACGGCCGCATTAGAGGATCTGGTAGAACGGCGAGGCGCATCAGTGACCGGCTCCTTACCCTTGTTCGTTCTGAAGGAACTACCTGCAAAGGATGGAAAGAAAAAAAAATCAATCATCAAAATGACAGAATTTTGCTAAAAAAATCTAGCGAAATTTTGGCAGGATTTCGGGGCAATTCCGAAGAAAAGGGAAACACCCCGAAAGAAATAGGAGCTTGAAGATGGGCTCAACATCGCTGCAAGCCCATAATCATGGAAAATTCTCGAAGAAGGCTCGAACTCAAACATTGCTGCGAGATCAAGACAAAGCTTCTCAAATATCCGCAAAATCGGAAAAGGGCTCAACATTGCTGCGAGCTCCAGAATCCAAAACTTGCAAAGCTCCTCAGAAAATCCCCGCAAGACCAAGAAAGGGCTCAACATTGCTGCGAGCTCCAAATCCCAAGACTTGCGAAAAGATTTCCAGGTGTGCACTGTCATACTTTCAATTCCATTTTCTAAAAAAAATGCATAGAAGGAAAGTTGTCATGCATGCGCATCTCAGAATTCAAAAAAAAAAAGGAAGAAAATCTCTTTAAAAAAAAAAAAAAAGAAAATTTTTTGCCCGTACGGCCACACAAAAAAAAAAAGTTAAAAAAAAAAACACACGGTAAAAAAAAAAGAGAAACCGTGAGAAAAAAAAAAAAGAGCCACGGTAAAAAAAAAGAGAGAGAAAACTGTGCAAGAAAAAGAAAAAAGAAAAAGAAGAAAAAAAAAGAGAAGGAAAAAAAAAAGAAAAAAAAAGAAATGCCAAAAAAAGAAGAAAGAGATGCACGTGGAAAAAAAAGAAGAGAAAGAAAAAGAAAAGAAAAGAAAAGGAAAGAATGAAAACCTTTTTCTATTCCTACATGGGGTTTCTTAAGAAAAAAAAGAAGAAACTTACTTGAAGCCATTGATGGAGAAGAAGAAGAAAAAGCTTGAAGATCTTTGAAGAAGAAGGAGAATTCTTGATCTTGAAGCACTCTTGAAGACTTTTGCAAAAAGAAGGCAATAGGAGCAAGAGATCCAACCTCCCCTTGCTTTTATAAAAAGAGAGCAAACCAAAAGAGGAAAGGAGGAGAAAAGAAAGGAGGTAAGTGCTACAAATTAGCAAACTTCCTAAAAGAAAGGAATTATGGGATATTCTTTCCCAATGAGGAGATCTTTTGAGAAATTCTCTCCAAAAAGAGAGGGATTATGAGAAACTTTCTCCCAAAGAAAGAT
Organism: Persea americana; assembly: GCA_029852735.1. Taxonomy (NCBI): domain Eukaryota; kingdom Viridiplantae; phylum Streptophyta; class Magnoliopsida; order Laurales; family Lauraceae; genus Persea; species Persea americana. Next base: position 60,425,420 of record CM056810.1, read on the forward strand.
GCTTTGAGAAAATCTCTCCCAAAATCAAAGAAACTTGAGAGATTCTCTCCAAGTAAGAATATTTTTAGATATTCTCTACCAAAAAGAGATATTTTTAGATATTCTTAACAAAAATGACACAACATGAGATCTAAGCCATCTTTAAAGCTTAAGGTCCGATGGGTTAGCCCACATGAGCCAGGTTTGACCACCTAGGCACTAAAAGTGGCTTTTAGTCAAAATTCCTCTTACCAAGAGCATATAAAAATGGTTCCATGCCTCCTTTGAGTTGATTGGACCATACAAAAAAATCCAAGCCTCATGAGTTTCCAAAAATCCAAACCATCCTACCTCATGAACCAAATTAAGCCAAAGCCTTGAAATTGACATTCCACAAAAACCCAAACCACTCCAACGGACCCAAAGTTGTCCCAAAGAGTGACCAAAATCCAAACCATGGTCTCCTAACTCGCCACATACACTTTGTTGGGTCACAAGGCCAAAACCAAAACCAAATCCCGGTCCCCTAACTTGCCACATACAGCTTGTTAGGTCACAAGACCAAAATCAAAATTCAAAACCCGACCCCCTAACTTGCCACATACAGCTTGTTAGGTCACAAGGTAAAAAAACCAAAAACCTTCTTGACCGCCTGATGTGCAACACAAAGCCTTTAGGTTCACAAGGTCAAAAAGAAAATCCAAAACCCAAAAACCCAACCCAAATGTCATTTTCAAAATTTTGCCTTGCGATGGTACGTGATGTCTCTCACTGCCATAAAATTCCCTTGGAAACTCAAAAGGCTACACTATCAAGAAAAATGCTCAGAGACTCTTGGTCAAGTCAGAAGTTCTCCTTCAAAGTTTTCTTCGAGGCACATCGATTGCAAAGGCTATCCAATTCGTCACTGTACCTCGAGGGGGCATTTGTTGACACCAAAAATGTCACTTTGCCTCATCAACATCAAAAGCTATATGGAGCCGCATCCTACTACAAACAGGCAAAGCTGCTTCAAGCATCAGATCTTGGCAAAACCAAACAAAAATTACAAGATCTTTCAAAGTAGCAGAAAGAAGGGTACACATGAAGTTTCAGGCCATTTCGACACCATTTGGCCTAACTTCAATCCTCCAACAGCTGAGTGGGAGCTCCCGACGGCGACAGTGTCAAATACATCAAATCTTCGATCAGAGTCTATGGATGGTCTCAAAATACCTCCAAAAGGCTCCATGTCGAATTTCAAGTCAAACCGACACCGTTTGACCCTCCATCAACTCTCGAACGGTGAAATCAAGCCTCCCGGCGGCGAGAACCTCTGATGCCGCCACTCATAAAAAAAAACACATGAGTATCTTCTACATGCTTCCAAAGGGCTGCAGGTCAAATTTCAGGTCATTCTGACAACGTTTGACCCGGTTTTGACGCTCCGAAGCAAAATCAAGCCTACCGGCGGTGAAGCTCCCCGGGACCATGGCACCCTAATCGGAGCTAATGGATCATCTCAAAATGACTCCAACAGGCTCCCGTCAAATTTCAGGTCAATCGGACATCGGATGACCGTACATCAAAGCTGGATATCTTTCGCACGATGAAATCAAGTCAAGCATCGACGGGACCCCAAACGGCTTCAAAACTCAAATAAAAGCCCATGGTTGGTCCTATCTAATGCCCAAGAAGCTTCACCTCAAATTTCAGGTCATTCCGACATCGTTTGACCCAGTTTCAACTCTTGGCGGAAAATCAGCAATAGAGTCTTCGGCTTTTCCAAAAAAATAGGAAACTTTGTGCTCTGATTTGCACAGCCTTTTGACAGGTTTTCTTCAAAGGAATCAAGACAATAAATGAGGAGAAATTTCAAAGAAAAATACAGGAGAAAACAGAAGCGAAAAAGCCCGAGAAACGACCAAGAAACGGCGACCGGAAGGCGACCGAAAAGTGGACCAAAGTACAAGGTCGCCGGCGACCATGGCCCAAGGTCACCAGCCCCATGGTCGCCGGCGACCCTGGAAATCCGGGTCGCGATGTTTGGCCCTTGTGATTTTCTTAAAATCTGATTTTTGAGGCATGATATCCGTCAATCTTCGTCAACATCACGGATCCGCCATCAAAATCATTTGATCATCATCGGACACTCCGAAATCGTCAACCGGCCGACCAAGAAAGTGCACTTTCTGCCCGACCGATCAAGAAATTGGCTGGACAGATGTTGACGGCCCATTAGTGGCAACCAATGTCTGAATTTTCATTGTCATCCGACATCAAGCAACGTACGGATCCATCGATGATCATCGTAAGAAGAATTCCAAAAGACGCGGCGCGGCCCGTGACTTTTCAAGCGACTCGGCAGCCAATTAATGAAATAAAATGACCATTTTATGGCAATTTATTAGGGTCATTAACTCATTATTTTGAACGGCCCAATCAGAAGCCAAGAAATGGGAGTTACAAGTCCAATTAATCATGACAATTAACCATGTAACTCCTATCATTATGGAGATTAATCATGGTAATTAATCATGAAACTCCCATCATCATGGAGATTAAATGCCCATTATTCTCCATCGGCCAATCAAAATCCAAGAAAAAGGAGTTACAATATAAAGAATTAAATCTTGTAACTCCTCCCATCATGGAGCATTAATACCATTAATGCCCATAAAACCCTCCTAATGGCCACCAAAAGCCTATAAATAGGCGGTCATTCCAAGGAGAAAGGGTCCAGAAAAATTGTCTGAAGTGGTCCTGAAAATTGTCCGAAAAAATCATCTGAAGAGTTTTGAAGAAATTGTACTAGAAATCTTTACACAAAAAGAAGCTCTCTTGCCTTGAAGAAACTCTGCTGCAAGCACTACAAGGTGATCGAAGTCCCTTGGGGGGCCGCCACCCCCCCCCCCCAAGATCTCCTCTCTTCTTCTATCCAACATGGCCTAGATGCGGCTTTTCAGCCCGTCTACTTGGTTTTTTATTGGATATAAGACCTTCCCTTGGTCTTTATCCTCTAAAAATCCGAGGTCCAAGCCAAGCCAAGTGAATCAAAGCATCAAGTGTTCTCATCTGAAGGACGATGGCGGAGTCCATACATGACTCGCGACCGTCGATCTGAACGAGTCCCCACAATCTCTTGAGAAGTCAGATTCCTTTTCTTACTTTTCTGTTGTATTGTGTATTTTTTTAAAGAGACATAAAAATCACATTTCGTGTCTTTACATTTTGATGAGATTTGTAAACTGCCTTCTACGGCACAAAATTGCCTATCACAGCGAAACCGCCTTTCACTGCAAACAAATGAAAATCGCCTTTCAAGACATTAAAATTTTTTTGTCTCTTTCTTTAAAATATATGTGCAATGGAAAGTTAGAAAAAAGTTGATTTACTTTTCTACTTGTGAAGGTGAATCTCCGGATCACCATTTCAAAATACAAGTAGAATAGAAAATCTGGCATACCCGTACAAAAAAATGTTGATGCTTGCTCTTTTTTTTCTCTTCGCCCCGCCGCACCCCGGCGGACCCGGGACGGAGGAAGGCGAGAAAGAAAAAGACGGGTCCATCATTCACTTTGAACAAGCTCTTGCCATTAAAGGAATTTCCATGTAAGTAATCCTTCCCATCTTCTAAATTGTGCTTTTATTAACCCTAGAGAGTCTTCATTTCCATTATTGGAAGCTCTTTCTTCGTATTTCTTGGTTTTGCTATTTTAGGGTTTGTAATGGATGTCATTTTGGGGGTTTTGTGTAAATCTTTGATTGTGAGTTGGGAGTGGTGATTAGAGTTTACTTTGCTAATTTGGAGCCAAGGCAAGTGGATGAATGGGTTTGATTTGAATGATTTCTTATTTTATAGAAAATGTGATTTTTTACTATTCATCTTCTTCTAAATTCCTATGGATTTTGATGCTTTTGAAATGTGCAAATGGTTGGATTATTCTTCTTAAAAGATTCTTGAGAATGTATGCCTTTAATTGCTAAAGTTTGCCCTGTCATTATGACTTTCATACATAGTGCTTGATATGCATTAAATGAGATTGAGAATGAAGGGAGAATTGGTGTTTTAATGGATGATTGGTGGAGGAAGTAATGATTGTTTGAGTATATAGAAGAGCCATAAATGTATTGTCAAAGTAATAGCTTAAATGGGGTTTTGAAAAGAAGGGAAGATGAGGGCCAGACTGCTGAAATGGAGAGTTTCTGAAGCAGTTCGCTCGAGCGAACCCTCACAGAACATGGTTAGCTCGAGCCAACTTCCTGTTCGCTCGAGCCAACCCCTCCCAGAAGCTCGTTCGCTCGAGCGAACCCCTTCCAGAGACTTGTCCGCTTGAGCCACTCTCCCAGTTCGCTCGACCCTTCCTGACTCGGACCAGTCCGCTCGAGCGAACTTGTATCCGCTCGAGCAAACCCTCCCAGAATGCTATTCGCTCGAGCGATCCTCCAGTTCGCTCAGCGAATGGTACAGAATTCCTGGGCAGTTTCCAAACATGATCAAAAGGGTGTTTTAAGGTCCAATGAGGTTGGTTTGGAGCCCCACTTTGATTTGGAGGAATTAGAGGTGTTATATGGAAATTGATTTGGAAAAAAACCCTAACCTCGGAGATTTATTGAGGATATTGGACTTATCAATTTGTATAGGGAACTCGAGATGTCTCAAACCTTCTGGAGTACCGAGCCATGAGCTTTAACCGATATATGAGACCCTTATACCTATTGTTTAAATCCTGAAACCTTAATGTATGGTCCGGAAATACGTGGGGATCCGTAGTATCTGCTTTTATTGAATTTCATACGTTTTCAACAATTTTCGTGTATTAGTACAAGTGGCATTTCAAAACCACTGAAATCTGTAATTTGAATATTTGATCAGCCATATGCATTTTGGTAAGATATTATTGTGTTAAATGCACTTACGAGCCTTTAGTTCAGTTTGTTTTGGGTGCTACACACCCCTTCCGATATGTATATGTTTTGAATGCGTTTTGACCTATGAGTCGGCACCACTAAGCTTGGACGACCTTGTCAGTTTGATCGACCTACTTGGGGTCCCCTTTTAGCTTCTGTCAGCTGCAATCTGAATTCTGTTCTGTCTTATCACCCGGTTCTGCGGCCGTGGTTTTGCTCAGTATATTTATATATGTATATAGTTGTTTCTCGCCACCTCGTGTGCTCCGAGACCAACTCCTTTAGTGTGCTCTCATCACATTAGTGATGGAGGATTTAGCTTAAGTGTGGTTGCCATCTTGTCAATCCCTGCTCCTTGTTACCCTACATGATTTATATTGCATTTGTATTTTAAATGAACAATGCATCCTGTTTTATGAAAATTATTCTTTTAATAAGATTTCATTATGTTTTTAAGTTATACTTTGATTTCTTTTATTGTATTATCTATTTACCCAACTGCCAGACCATCGTGTCTGACCCATTTTTGTGGTACTCAGGTCAAGTCCCTGTTATTGACTTTGAGGAGGAGCCAGAGGAGGCGGTTGGTGAACCGCAACGCTTAGTAGAATGGCAAGCCGACAATGTCATTTAGACATCGGTCGAGCTAAGAGTTCGTAACATTTTGGGAGTTTATAGAATGATAATTTGATTTACTCTTTTGGTTGTACTGGCTTTTGTTAACCATTATTTTTGGGGAATGTTAATTCAATTGATCTTTTGTATAAACATTTAACTTGATATTTTGAGAATGCTAATACGAACATTGCTCACTCTGACGTCATGTTATTTACACATATGTATTACCAAGTTTGAAATGTGGAATGAATTACGAATTTGGTTTGCTACACACTTCCGCACCAATATAAATATTTTGTGAGTGTGTGTGATATCCTCACCGCGGAAACCCGTGGGAAATTAAATGAGTGTATATTCATATGTTTATTGTTGTAACCACACACCAACACAACACGTTTGTGGGCCCGGATCCCGGTCTGGGGTCGCGACAGATTGGTATCAGAGCGAGACATGTTTCAGGCAATTAAAAGAAACAAGAAATCCTAAGGACGTGGCGAGGATTCATTAGACTTTTTGTTAGTTAGACTCATGTGAGCAATGTGTGACCCTTATTTGATTTTCATATGCTAACAACTTGGTTTCCAGTGATATGCCACCTCGTAAAAGACCAGTAATCGACAATCCCACCTCGAGCAATAGTGAGCATACAGGACCACTTGAGAACGGTACTCCTGATCCAACCATGCATAATTAATTTCAGCAAATAATGCAGGCAATGCTAGACCAATAGCGTCAGGCAAATGACTAAGAAGGATGAAGACCATGCTAGGGAAATGGCCCAAATGCAAAGGCAATTGTTGGAAGTCCTGGAAAGGAGACCCGAACCTATACAAGCCCAACTCGCGGGTGCTCAATTCGTCTTTAAAAACAGAGGGCATGAGCCTAATGATTTGTATGAACGATTCCGGAAGAGAGGTCCAAAAGAATTTACTGGACAAGAGGACCCTCTAACTGCAGATGATTGGCTAGAATACACGAAGAACATCTATGAAATATTTCAATGCACCGGTAAGCAACGAGTAGATCTTGCAGCATCTATGTTCACCGGTCTAGCTAATATATGGTGAAAAACGGTTAAGGTAGAATACAGGACTATGGCAGATGCTGAGGTTTGGGATAATTTCAAGAAGCAGTTTAGTGACAAATATGTGCCTACACATGCCAAGAGGCAAAAGGCCATCGAGTTCTAGCAGCTGGTACAAGGCAATATGACTGTTCTAGAATATCTCACCAAGTTTGAGAGGTTGTCCAAATATGCTCCAGACTTGATCAACACCGTGGAAAAGAAGATAGCAAAGTTCCTTGAGAGACTTAACCCAATCATTGAGAGGGATGCCGCAGGCGTTGTGCCACCTGCCACTTTTGAAGAGTCTGTGAGAAGGGCATACAAGTTTGAGAACTTAAACAACAAGATCCTCAAAATCTAAGGCAAGGCGCAAGCTCAACCAGAAAACCACCGACAGAGACCCCATCAGAACAAGATACAGAGGCAAGACCAACATGCTCAGAGGCAAGATCAGAATGCTCAAGGACAAGTGGTTTGTACGCATTGTGGGGAGAACCATGATGTTTCTCAATGTCGGGCAGTGACAGGAGCATGCTTCAGGTGTGGTTCCATGAACCACCAACTCAAGGATTGTCCAAGGCTAGTTGGACAAAGTAGTAGGCAGAATCAGCAACAACAAGGAGCACAGCGTCCAGCACCACCTCAGAATGTACTAGTTGTCTTGAACAAACCAAGGCCACTACAGCAGCAAGCACCACATCAACAGTTTAGACTACAACAACATTAGCAATAGGCCCGTCAGCAAGGGCAAAACCATCATCAACAGAACAGGAATGCAGAACAAGGAAGGCAGCAACAAGCTCTTAACAGGCCACAGTAACGAGGACAAGTGTATGCAATTAATCAGGCTGATGCAGAGGCTATAGATAACGTGGTGGAAGGTACACTCCTTGTTTGTGGAATTGAAGCTAAGCATGAAAGCCAGGTTTTGTTTTGTTTGGCCTAAAAGCCGGTTTTTCTGGCTTTTGACGTGAAAGCTAGGTTTTTGGCATAAAAGCCGGGTGTTTGGTTTTAAAAAATGCAAGTATCGACTAAGAGTCGCCTTCCTGCTGAATGGTATTGCAAGTATCGATAGAGTATCGCCTCCTTGCTCATTCGGTTGCGTGTATCGATGGAATGTCAACTCCTCGCAGATTTGGGTGCAAGTATCGACTAAGCGTCGTCTCCCTGCTTTTTCAAAAAACTTTGTTTTGCGGGTATCGATGAAATGTCCCTTCCCACAATTTTTGAAATTTTAGGTTTTTTCGAACCTTTGTTTTTGTTTTGAAATTTGAGTTGTGGATATCAACTGAAAAGTTGCGTCTCCACAGTTTTTTGAAAATTTTGCAAGTATTGACGATGTGTCGTTTCCTTGCGATTTTGAGGTTTTGGAAGTATCGAATGGGGTTCGCATCCTTCCGATTTTTGGGTTTTGCGAGTATCGACTGAATGTCGCTTCCCCGCTTTTTTTTTTTTAAACCATTTTGTTTAAAGACACGAGGGCCGTAAATTTTGACTCAAAACCATTTTTGGTGGTAAAAGTCGGGGTGGACTAGGGTGGAAATCCCTGGGTCCTGTTTTTTGTTTCAAACCATGAATTTTGGGTTCAATGATAAAAAATTTTGCTCAAGTTAGGGAAGAGGCTCCTAAACTTGGATTTTTGGGATTTGATTTTTTTTTTTCAACAATGAAACTATAAAATTAAACATTGTTTTGAGTGTTTTTTTTTTTTAGAAATTTCAACGTAAGGATGAAAATTTCAAAAGGAGTGGGTTTGACAAGCAAGTTCTGTCAAACCCCAACCCAGGATTAGCGCGATTAGTGTCAACTAAGTGCGTGTTAAGTTGTAATGTGAAGTTTAGTGTTCGTGGGATTAGAAATTGGTCCGATTTAGTCTAGAATTAGCTTTGGGGAATTTTGAGAACGTTTTGTGCTATTTGGTCATACTTAAGGGTGCCTTGAGTGTACGTATAAGCTTGGGAGGAAATTCCAGTTTTCTGATTTTAATCATGATTTCGATCTCTTTTGAATGATTTTATTTTATTGATAAACTTTTGTGTTTAGCTTGTCTGTGTTTTAGGCCCAGAAACCCAAGTTTTGGCCCAAAGGGATAAATTAGTCATTTCACACCAAATCTGGACTCAAATTTCGAAATCTGAAAACTATGCCAAATTTATACTTTTTGGAAACTAGATTTTTCGGCGATCATTTTAGTCTTATTCGTCGTTTTCATCCGGGGCCCACAAGTCAGTGTTTTAACCATGGCAAGTTTTGAGCAATGGGGCCCACAAGAACCCATTTGAATTAAGTCTTCTTCTCCCTCATTTTTCACTCACGATTCTAGACTCATTCCCTGCAACTCTCTTCAACTCAGCTGAGACTTCTTCTTCTTCCCCTCCCTTCTTCTCCTTGCATGCCTAAGCTAGAAAGCCTCAAATCAAAAACTGATCATACCTTTTTTTTCCTCTCAACTCAAGGAATCCATTGCTACCATTTTCTTGGAGATCCCAGCTGTGTTTCCACTCCACTTTCTTCTCCTTTTCTTGTTTAGCAAGTTTCAGGTAATGGATCTCTTTCTCCTCTTAAATGTAGTCTTTTGAGTTCCTTAGGAGCCCATTTTTCAAGCATGTAACACCCATTTCGAAATGGGTCATTGTCTTCACTTTTTGGTGGATTTTTGAAGTTCTTTTCATGGGTTTTCTTGTAGATTTCGTGGAGTACAATTGGTAGGATTTTTCTGAGATTGTTGGGCTTGGATTTTGATAAAGGCAAGTGATCAACTTAGTTTCATGATGCATGCAATATTTGATTATTTTAGCTTTCATGGTTTGATTCTTTTTCCATTCTAATTTAGGCAATGATTTGTCTCAAAGATGTGATATAGTTTGAAATCTTGTTTTTAATTGAAATGCATATGCTAATGGGTTGTCTTAATGGTTTTCATTCATTTGAAGTTGCTTTTATCTTGCCCAAATGGTTTATAAATAGATGAAAGAATGGAGGAAATGTTGTGAGATGATTTGAAGTGTGGATTGTTAGAATTTGAATGGAAATTGCCCCTTGGAGAGCATGAAGGCTCAGGGGATATGCAGGGATTTGACAAAGGAATGGAAGGATGTAAAACGGGTGAAATGTATGAGAAATCTGAATCAAATTGAAGCTGCCGCAGATCGGCGGTCAGCCGTCGGCCAGCCGTCGGCTAGCCGACTGTTGACCCACGGCTAGCCGCCCCTGTGTCGGTCAGAATAACAATAACCCAGTTTCTGCATAGGGCGTGGTCGGCCTGCGGTCGGTCAGTAGGCGGCTGGCCGACCTGCGCAAGAAAACTGAAAAGTAGTATTGCTCCTAATCAGTCGGTCAGCGGTCGGTCAGTTGGTCGGCCAGCCGATCAACCAACCGGCGGCTAGCCGCCAGGTAGCCGCGTGGTGACCGAGTGTACAGAAGGAGAATTTTGAAGGGGCTTCAATGGGAGAGAAAAACTAGAATATGTTAAGGGGTCTTTAGCTTGATGTTGTGCAATTGAAACATGAAATGTTGTCTAGCTTCGGGGACACCAATTCATTTTAAACTCCAACATTTGGGTTTCAACTTCACAAGAATCAAATAAAGAGTCTTAGCATATACTTGACATAATTGTTTCGAAATCTTGAATTTTGACACGAAGAATACAGTTTCGTACCTGTTTTGATTTACAAGCAGGTGTTTAGCTTTTGATTTGTTTCAAGAACTATAATGGGGACACTTTTCCAGCCTTGTTTGTTATAGCTTATGCTATTCTTGTTTAGTCTCGTCTTGCATTGTTTTGATAAGTGTTTTTACCCATTTTTTGCTAAGTTTTGTACAAGTATTGATATGTTTTATGCATACATGGATATCATAGAATACCGCTGAGCTTGGACTGCCCTCTCAGTCTGATCCACTAGTTAGGGGGTCCTTAAACCTAAGGGCAATCTGTAGATTAGTCGTGTATTTATACACATCTTTGTTTTGTCCGGTTCCGCGGCCGGTTTTTCCGCCCACCTTGTGTGGCTCGGACTTTTGTTTCGTTTCATCTCGTTTTGTTTCGTTTCGCTTACTCTTGTCATCACGTATGGCGGAGAAAGGATGAGCTCAATGTGGATTCGTGAATCATGATGTTTTATTGAAAAGCATATTAGTATTGAATTGCACCTCATAATGTTTTGTTCAGAACTCATGTCATGTTTTAAGTGCTGATTACTTTCATATTAACTGACTTGTATTATGTCTAAACTGATCACCTGCCAGACCGTCGTGTCTGATCCTTTTGTTTTGGTGTTTAGATGCAGGCGCCGTTGCTATTGCGGAGGAGCGCCCGGAGGAGGCTTTTGAGCCACCCCCAACCCGTGACTGGCAACCCGACGCGTCCTCTAGACGTTGGGCGGGGTCTTGAGTACGATACACATAGATGGGATTATTTTGTTATCTTGGGATGTATGGCCTTTGTTGGCCTTTTCATACTTTTGGGGTTATGTAACTTAACACTTTTTGTTATCTTGAAACTTGAACTAAACTTGGTAATGCTATGCTTACGTTCCCTCCTCTGATTATTGTCTTAATGATGATTTAACTTATGAAATTGGGAATCGTAAGGTTTATGTTATTAAATTGTGATGAGATTACTTGCACGCTTCCGCAAATCATTGTTCGTGTGAGATTGTTACATGTTCATTTTTGGGAATCCTCACCGTGGAAACCTGTGGGTTAATCATAGTTGGATGGAAATCACAGTCGCGGGGCCCGGACTGGGGAACCTCGGTCCGGGGTCGCGACAAGTTCCTAGGATTAGGCTTTGCCCGTGTAGGCATTGCTCTGACCCGATGAAGGAAGTCTTCAAGGGTAGTACCGCTTCAAGAACTTGCCGTTGATGGGTAGCATAGATCTGTCACCCTCCATATTTAGAAGAGCGTATGCGCCATTGGAGAAGACATTGTCGATGACGAAAGGTCGCTCCCATTTTGGTTTGAATTTGTCTTTGGATTTGTGGGCAAAAACCATTGGTCTTTTTACTGCTAGAACCAAGTCACCCTTTTTGTGGGCGCGTTACCTGACTTTCTTGTCGAAAGATCCTGCCATACATGCTTGGTAAAGCTCAATGCTTTGTAGAGCTTCGAGCCGTCTTTCATCGAGATTATTCAGTTCTTGGAGTCTCAATTTGACATTTCTTTCTTGCATCATGTCATTTTGTAGAGATATCCTTAAGGAAGGAATTTATACCTCTAAAGGGACAACAACTTCACATCCATAGACCAAGGAGAACGGTGTGCTATGGGTTGGTCCTCGAACGATGGTTCGATAGGCCCATAAAGCTTCAGGCAGTTTGTTGCTCCAGTCTCTTTTGTGACTAGAGACCATTTTCTTAAGAATTTTGCAAAGTGTCTTGTTGAAGGCTTCTGCTAGTCCATTCGCTGTTGGACTATATGGAGTCGAAGGACAACTTTGGATTTTGTATTTGTCGCAAAACCTGTAGAATCTATGATCTCGGAATTATGGTCCGTTATCATTGGCAAATCTTTTAGGTATGCTGAAGCGACAAATGATGTTGGTGCGTAAGAATTGAAGGACTGATGAGGTCTTCATTTCACTGAACATAAATGCTTCTGACCACTTGGAGAAATAATCCGTAGCGGCAAAGATGAAGCGATGACCTTTACTTGATGGGGGAGAGATAGGACCTTTGATATCCATACCCCAGGCTTTGAAATGCCATGAGATCGTTGTAGGGTGTAGCCATTCTAGAGGCATGTGTACATAATTTCCATGTACTTGGCATTGTTGGCAGCGCTTAGCAAATTGTATGGCGTCTGCTACCATGGTAGGCCAATAATAACCTAACGTTTTTATCTGATCATAGAGTTTAGGACCAGCCTGATGGGCTCCACAAAGGCCAGCATGCACTTCTTTAAGTGTTTCTTCAGCCTCTTGTTGTGACAAGCAGCGTAGAAGTACTCCATCGTAGGATTTTCTATAAAGCATTTTTCAAGGAATATCCAAATTAAAGTTTGGGGCTCGTATTTGAACGCTTACCCGCTCTTTTGGATCTTCAGGTAGGATTCCTAACATAATGTAATTAATGAACGAATCCCTCCAGTCGTCGATCGGAGGTTTAAGGATGTAAATCCGACTTCCAACCACTCGGTAGCATTCAGCAACTGCTTGGTGTGTGTTGAGAGGAGGGAGAATCCTTCTTTGACACACTGTAATTTTCATGTTTTCCCTTTCTTGGATTGCCATAGATGCAGCGAGTCCAATCAGGGCATTTGCACGGATGTTTTCACCTCTGCGGATGTGGGTGATGTGACAGATGTCAAACTGTTGACGAAGTGATTGCGCATTGTTGTAGTAAGGCAACAGATCAGGCTTCCTGATTTTATATTTCTGATTCATCTGATTAATGATTAGTTGAGAATCCCCATAGGCTTCCAACGTGGTGATGCTGGATTCGAGGGCAAGTTCCAATCCTACGATTAAGGCTTGGTATTCAGCTACATTATTTGAACATGGCTCCAGTAGCGAGAATGCGTGTGGAATCATGTATTTGTCGGGGCTAACTAAGAGAATACCAATTCCCAATATCAGCTTTCCTTTTTTCATTTTTCTTGGTTGCACCATCGAAGTACATGTCCCAAGAAGCATCTAATGAGGAAATCTCCACATTGTAGATAGGCTCGTCTGGGAGATCATCCCTGAGCGGAGAATCCTTAGGCAGTGGATGCTTTGCGAGAAAGTCTGCTAGAGCTTGGCCTTTAATTGCTTTTTGCGGTACATATCTAATGTCAAATTGTGACAGAAGGATGGACCATTTTACCAGCCGGACATTTTGAGAACCTGCTTTTATGACAAGGACCTTTAAAAGGTTGATTGTAAGACCCTGCCCCGAGAGTTTCCGATTAGTACTAATTAAGACGCGATTTAGCTATAAGTACGATTAGTAAGTTTGGATTAAATTTGGATTAGAATAGCTTCTTATAACTTTGAATTATTTTGGGAACTCTTTTGATTTAGTGGGACCCTTTGGGGGGTTTCCTTTATAGTGTTTTGTGTGATTTTGGGAATTATGTGATATTCGGAAAAAGATCTGTATTTTGCCCCATTCGACTTATTTTATTATTTTCGACAACTTTCGTATTTGCCCCATTTTCGTTCGAGACCTCTAAACCCTACTTTGCTAGTGGTAGGGGTAAAACAGTCTTTTTGCACAAAATCTGGGCACTAAATTCAATATCTCCGAAACTCGTGAAATATATACTTTTTGGAAACTAAAAATTTCGATGAACGATTCTTCCTTCTTTGTCGAATCCATCCGAAGCCCGGAAATCGAGGTTTTAGGCCCAAGTAGTAGTTAAGTTGTGGGGCCCATCCATGTTTTCTATATAAGGAGGAGTTCATATCTTCTTCCCCTTTCTTGCAACTTTCATTGAGGAGAAGGAGTTCCAGCCCATCTAGGGTTTCTTGTCTTCCTTCTTGTCTTTCATCTCCCAAGCTCTCTCAAACTCTTGCTAAAGGAGAAATGGAGGCTACAATCCTCTTCCTCACCTTGAGAGCCTTCCATTGGTGCCATTTATGAAGAAATCCACCTTCTCTAGAGTTGGTTTTGAGCTACATTCTCCCATTTGAGAACCTTCCATGTAAGCTTTTCTTTCCATCTCTTAGATATGTATTCCTCTAACCTTAGAGAAGCTCCATCTCCATTATTGGGAGCTTTCTCACTCTATTTCTTATTTTGCCATTTTTAGGGCTTGAAATGAATGTTATTTTGGGGGGTTTTGTGTAGATCTTGATTTTGGCTTGAGAAAGGGTGATTAGGAGCTTTTTAGCATTTTTGGAGACTAAGGCAAGTGGGTGAATAGCTTTCTTGAATGATTTCATGTTTTAACAAGAATTTATGGATTTTTCACTATCCATCTTCTCTTATGTACCATGGTTATTAATGATTTTTGAATTGTGCACCTTGCTAAGTTATTTCTCTTATTGGAACTTTTGAAGAATGTACATGCATCATGTTTTGTTAAAGTTGATTTTTGGATCATATGTAGTTGTCATGAATTTGGGTACTTTTGCATTGAATGTGAATTGATGGAGGAATACATGTGATTTTGATGGTTTTGAATGGATGGTTGGTGGTGAAGTGAATGGTGATTTGGGTAGATGGAAAGGCCATAAATGTTGCCAAGAGAATGGCTTGAATGAAGTTTTGAAGAGAAGAAATGTTGAGGTTTGGACTGCTGAAACGTAGTGTTTTTGAAGCAGTTCGCTCGAGCGAACCCTTCAAAGAACGCCTGTCGCTTGAGCCAACCACATCTTCGTTCGAGCTCTCCTGTTCCGGAGCAGTTCGCTCGAGCGACCTTATCATTGCTCGAGCAAACCCCTCACAGAACCTTTGTCGCTCGAGCCTCCACCTTTCTTCGCTCTACCCTTTCTGACTTGAAGTAGTCCGTTCGAGCGAACCCCAAACTCGCTCGAGCGAACCCCTTCCAGAGAGTTGTTCGCTTGAGCCATTCTATTTGTTCGCTCGACCCTCCCTGACTCGGACCAGTTCGCTCGAGCGAACCCCTCCCAGAATGCTGTTTGCTTGAACGAACCTTCCAGTTCGCTCGAACGAACTGTACAGGAATGCTGGGCTATTTCCAAACATGATAAAAAGGTTGTTTTAAGGTCTAGTGAGGTTGGTTTGGAGCCTTATTATGATGTGGAGGAATAAGAAGTGTTTCATGGAGAATGATTTAGAAAAGAACCCCAATTCCGGGGATTATTGAGGATGATTGACTTATCAATTTGTACATGGACCTCGGGATGTTTCAAACCTTCCGGAGTACCATGCTATCAGCTTAAATTGACATATGAGACCCTTGTACCTATTGCTTAAATCTTGAAAACTCAATATATGGTCCGGAAATATGTGGGTGTCCATAGTGTTTGTTTTTATCAAACCTTATACGTTTTCGACAGTTTTTGCATATTAGTACAAGTGGCATTTCAAAACCACTGAAATCAGTAAATTGAGTATTTGATCAGCCGTATGCATTTTGATAAGAGGTAATTCTGTTAAATGCGCTTTCGAGCCTTCAATTCAGTTTGCTTTGAGTGTTATACACTCCCTTTAGATATGTATATGTTTTGAATGTGTTTTAACCTATGAGTCGGCACCACTAAGCTTGGACGACCTTGTCGGTTTGATCCACTGACTCGGGGTTCCCCTTTAGCTTCTGTCAGCTGCAGTCTGAATTCTGTTCTGTTCTGTCACTCGGTTCCGCGGCCGTGGTTTTGCTCAGTATATTATATATGTATATAGTTGCTTCTCGTCACCTCGTGTGCTCCGAGATCAACACCCTTAGTGTGCTCTCAGCACACTAGTGATGGTGGATTTAGCTTAAGTATGGTTGTCATCTTGTCAGTTCCTTTCCTTTGGTTACCTTCCTAATTTATCTTGCATTTGTACCTTATTTCAACAAGGCATCATGTTTATAACAATTATTGTTTCATTATGTTTAAGTTATGTTTGTTTTCTTAAACTGTATTATCTATTCACCCACCTGCCAGACCGTCGTGTCTGACCAATTTTTGTGGTACTCAGGTCCCGTCCCCGTTATTGCCTTTGAGGAGGAGCATGAGGAGGCGGTCGGTGAACAGCAGCGCTTAGTTGAATGGCAAGCTGACAATGTCGTGTAGACATTGGTTTGAGCTACGAGTTGCGCAACATTTTGGGGGAATTTATAGAATGTTTTGATTTATACTTTTGGGTTGTACTGACCTTTGTTGGCCATTATTTTGGGGATTGTTAACTTAAATGATCTTTTGTTTAGGGCTCGTTTGTTTGCAACCATTTACGTATGTAAATAATGCACATGCGTGAATGTTACGTACCATCACATTTGTTTGCATTATTTTACGCATCACGTATGTAAATCTCACGTGAAAATGGTCTGAAAATGTGCTCATTTTCGCACCTAATTTTTCACACCTTCATAGATGGTAAAAGGAATCCCATTTGGAATGGTGTGTAATGAAACCCCACAAAAAAAAGCGCCCGGTACGGAGATCTTTCATTCCGTCATACTCATCCTGGGTTCGAAATGTGAAAACCCCACTTATCCTGCTCATATTTCCTCTCCAACATATATACTGAGATGTAAAACAACGTCTCATCTTCCTCTCTATTCCAGAACGTCTCCTCCTCTTTGCAGTGCTCCAACCCTACTCGTGCCCAGGTATCTTTCTCCCCTCTCATGCCTCTTCCCCATTCTCCAATCAATCTCTCTCTCTCTCTCTCACATTGTCTCTTTCTATGTAATGCATCTCTCTATCTCAATCTCTCTAATATTTTCTCTCTCAAACTCTGTGTGTGCAATGGATTGTCAATTTATTTCTTGGGTAAGAAAGACCCAGATGCTCTTTTTTTTTTTTACATGGTATCAAATCTTCAAACTATTTGATCCTATCATTCTCGTGAGAACGAGGGTGATGTTTCTGAGTTAACAAAACTCTCTACAGAGTTTTTGGGTGAAGTTTTCTTTCACCTTCCAAGCATTGGAAGCCTTTGGAGTTTCTCTTCTTCACATATGCTCCAAGAATCCAGCCAAACGAAGGTCTGATCATGCTCTGATCATACATGGCCCACCTCAAATCATCATAACCACTTATGAATAGCACCACTATCCTGGTCGCCTTAATATTTTGAAGCTTTCAATGAATTTTTGGGAGTTGTTGGCATCACAGAGGTGGGATTTCTGTAATTTCTCTTGAATTTTTAGTTTTGGCAAAAGCTTCGGTGGGTTTTAGTTTGGACATCAGGCAGTGGTGGGGCCCACTGGGTGATTTGATCACAAATCTAGTCCGTGCATCCGGCCATATAGCCCTGGGCGACCTTGTTGGTGGGGTATGATCTGGTTCTTGATCAATGGAGCCCATGATTTCAGCTATCTTAATACCTAGGTGAGAAGCTCTATGCTTGTGGATACGTTCTGTACAGAAGTTCTGATGAGAAGAAGATAATGAGAGACTCAGTGGTATGTGAGTGTATGTGAAATTGTGGCCATCAGTCATAAAGTAGTTTGTATAGCTTGGAGAATTCAGTGTATTTTTTCTAATGTGTAAAATGGGCTTAGCTATCTGTAAATGGATGATCCTTTTGTTTGTTGTGAAAAAAAAGGGTCAAATTTTCTTGGTCACAAGAGGTCATGAATTTTTTTCAATTCTTTGTGGTGGTGGTATTTCACTGATTTCTGATATTCCATTTGTTCTTTTGTATGAATGTATTGCCATTTTGGTTACATGGTCCAAGATCATATTTGATATAGCAACTTGAAGTCAATGAAGGAATATTTTCAATATTTCCAACTTAAAATAGGCCAAATTTTAACATTCAAAAAAAAAAAAAAAAAAAAGAGGCCAAATTTTGTCTATATGTGGACATGGAATTGGGCTAGAACTAATTGGAATAAGATATATCAAGGGCCAAAACCAAGGATTTCCAATGTAACATTCTCTACTTGTTTGCTTTGACCTCATGTTTGTTTCATATGTGGTTAAAAAAAAAAAAGTGGAAAAATAGTCCGGCCACGGGTCCTACTACATCATACTCATGTTTGATTGGCATAAACAAGTAGAAATGTATTCATTTTGCATTCATACCCTTGAAATTTATCTCATGAATGATTTACCTTACCCCAGGAATTCTCATCTCATAAAAGGAGAGGTAATTGATGTACATAGAATATTGGAATGTATGAGATTCTATCATATGATCTTTATAGTTAAAATTTTCAATTATTTGTTATTGATGTCATGGATTTTGAATCTCATCAGCTTGTGTAATAACTCTTTATGCTATATAGAAATGGAGAATGAAATATGCGGCGAAGATGTTGAATGCATTAGTGTCGGTACATCTTCTAGAAAAAAGCGTGGTAGGAGGGAAAAGAAGAATACCACATGGACGGAGTCTGCAGATGAATACTTAGCTGATATATTGATAGAACAAATCAATCTCGGGCAAAAGGATGAAACTGGATGGACTACAGAAGAGTGGAGGGAGATTGAACGAAAGATGAAAGAAAAATATGGTAGGGAATATGTTAAAGATAAAATCAGAAATCGCCTAAGAACATTAAAACATCATTACAATCATATCAAGACTCTCATGGGATTAAGTGGTTTTGGTTGGGATGACGTTACAAAAAAGGTTACTGCAAGTGACCAAGTGTGGGATGACTATATCACGGTGAGTAATTATAAATATATTAATATTATATTAAACATTGTTCACTCAATCATTGTTACTCTATTTTTATCAACATTTGTCTAATTCAGGCACACCCTGACTATGATTACTATCGAGGAAGAAGCGTGGTCAACTATGAAAAGTTTGCTATTATATATGGAGATTCAATCGCTGATGGAAGAGATGTGATGTTGACTAACCAATGTCCACCACATCCGATGGAAGCCCCCAGGCATCCATCCATGATGTGGCAGCAGAATCAAGTAGCTCTGATAAGATGCATGAGGGTGTCTCTGAAGCACCACGCGTCAAAAAACGCTCAACTGGTAGTTCTCGACGCAATGTGTAGGATGAAACTAAAAGCGATTATGAACTTGCACATCCAATTAAGGATATAAACACTACTTTGATCTACCTTGCTGATAAGATGGCTCAATCAGGGCCAAGCCAAGCTGACATTGTTGCTGCCATCGAAGAGTTAGATTTAGACCTTACTTTGGAAATAAGGGCTCTCAGGCTATTGAAGGATCCACAAGTGGCTAGTCAATTTCTTGCATTTTCAACAAAGGATCGACGCCGTGCATGGCTCATGGCGGAGTTAAGTGGCTCTATTTAGGATCGTTGGTTTGCTAAGTTTGCTTTTTTTTGGCTTTGAGTTTGCTTTTTTGTCATGGGACTCAGTTTGCCTTTTTGTGGCTTTGAGTTTCCTTTTTTTGTCATGGGACTCGGTTTGCTTTAATGGGTTTTTTTTTTATGGGACTCAGTTTGCTTTTTTGTCATGTTATAATTTGAAATGACTCTATGTTATTAGTGACGTTTCCTTTATGATGAATGTTATAATGTACTCATGTTGCCATTTTTCTTATTATGATCCATGGATTATGTAGATTAATCATGTTGATATATACTGTGGATTATTGTGCTATGTTAATTTTTCTATTCTAATATTTGTCAATCGATTATCAAGCAGTGCAAAAGTAATGGATATAAAGAAGAAGATCGTATTTTTACACGTAGTAGCAATGACAGTGATTACAGTTTTACTTTTATGGGACCATCACTGTAAATGTAAGAGGATAAAAAAAAGGAAGCGAGTACATGAGTCGTCTCTGTCTGGCCATGAGTTTACTCAATACCTCATTAGGAGTAATCCCCGTAATTCCTATGATTTACTACGCATGAGGACTGATGTGTTTTACTAAAGAGAGAAAGGCTACTGCGTGCAACTAAAAGTGTTTCTGTAGAAGAGCAGGTGGTCTTCTTTCTAGCTACTGTAGGTCATAGTCAGAGAAATCGAGTAATGCAAATTCAATTTCAACATTCGGGCCAAACAATTAGCAAGTATTTCAATGCTGTTCTAGACGCACTTCTATATATCTGCCCTGATTATGTAAAACTTCCTAGACTAGAAATGTCTACTCCAGCTCAGATTGCACTCAATCCAGTATTTTACCCTTTTTTCAAGGTACATAAATAATTTATACTGTAGTATCTTTGTAGCCCTATGATGAATGTTTACATTGTTATTGATGAAAAATGTTTTTGCTATATTGGGATAGGACTGCATTGGTGCCATTGATGGCACTTATGTTCCAGCATGGGTATCAATTAAAGATCAACAACGATATCGATGTAGAAAAGGTTTTATTGTACAGAATGTAATGGCAATAATAGGTTTTGACATGATGTTCCAGTTTGTATGTGCTGGTTTTGAAGGGTCAGCCAATGATCAAAACGTTTTATCCGATGTTCTACAAAATAGGGGAATCTACAATCTTCAAGTTCCCGAAGGTAAATATTTATTTCAAGATGTAAATTTGAAAGTTATTATAATTTTTGAAATCTAGTTAAGCATGTTGCAATCTTCTGATAATTGTCATATTGAATCTTTATAGGAAAGTATTTTCTTGTTGATGCTGGATATGGTAATAGGCGAGGTTTTATTGGACCATATCGTGGGACCCGATATCATCTAGAGGAATTTGGAGCTCAAGCATTGGTGCCCAGGACAGCTAGTGAGCTTTTTAGTCTTCGACATGCAAAGTTGAGAAATGTTATTGAAAGGACATTTGGCTTGTGGAAGGAACGATTCCCAATTTTGACACATATACCTCGTAATTATCCTATAAAGACACACGTAAAGATTGTAAATGCATGTGTTGTATTACACAACTTTATCATGAAGAGAAGTCCTAGTACAGATGAATTGTATGAATGTCATCGTCATGAAAGAATATTCATTGATGATGAAGAAAATGATGATCGTCAGGATGAAGCGAACAATGACGCATCTGACAGTCAATATGCTTATCGCTTATGAGAAGCAATGGCATTAGAGATGTGGGATGCTAATGCTAATAGAAGAGCTCGATGAACTGACATATATGAATTCTCTCCTTTTGAAAATGTGACGTTAGTTTATTTTGCAAAGGGCACATGGTAAATTCTTTTTTGAAACACCATGACTTCATTGATGGAAAAGATGTGTTACTTTATTTATATGAGATTGAAACACCATGAAACTTCTGGTTTGGGCCGTTTTTGTTTTTAAAGAGATGATTGAAAAATTACTATGTTTGGTATAGAGTTGAGATGCATGAGAATATTTTAATTGTATATCTTGTGCAGGCGGTCCCACTTTATCAACTAGTCATGGAGGGATTTAACTGGGGACATGTGTTTTTTTCATTTTTTATTATGACAACACTTCATTTTTGCTTTTCCATGTTATCATGGTTTGACAATCATCCAAACTTTATAGGAACAAAAGGTGGTGACCATTTTAAGTGCTCCTAACTATTGCTACAATCAAGATAAAAACACCTAAATATAATTTACAATAAAAAAAAATTTCATTTTCACATGTAGTTCAAACAAACGTGGTAAAATGATTTATATGCGTAAATGATGTGAAAATGACAACAGTAGACAAACGCTGTGAACTGTAACACATGCGTAAAGCTTACATATGTGAAAGGTACATATGTAAACTGCATTTACGCATCTAATGTGTAAAAGGCAAACGCCCCCTTAAACTTCAAATGTTATATTTTGGGAATGCCAATGATATCATTGCTCACTCTGACGTCATGTCGGTTATATGTGTTTATCAGTCTTATATTATGGAATGGATTATGAAATTGATTTGCTACACGCTTCCGCACCAATGTAAATGTTTTGTGAGTGTGTGTGAGATCCTCACCGCGGAAACCTGTGGGAAATTAGTGAATGTATGATCTTTGTTAATCCATGTTCACACAACATTATCCCAAATGCTTGCGGGCCCAGATCTCGGTCCGGGGTCGCGACATTGATCCTTGATATCAGGTATACTGTGTTGGACAGCAGAAAGTGACGTAGCTTTTGTACAGCAAACATCACTGCCAAGCATTCCTTTTTTACTGTAGAGTAGTGATGCTCTGCACCTACCAACATGCGGCTAAGGTAGTATAGAGCAGCTTCTTTTCCCTCATCATTTTCTTGTGCGAGTAGAGCGTCCAAAGAATAGTCGAGAGCTCTTGTGTACAAGATGAATGGTTTTCTAGTTATGGGGGTAGCCAACACTGGAGGTTTGGTCAGGTATGACTTGATGTCTTGAAATGCAGCTTCACATTCAGCGTCCCAAACAAAGTCCACACCTTTCTTCATTAATCGAGAGAATGGACGGCACTTTCCTGATAGATTGGAAATGAACCGTTGAATATATGCCAATCTTCCTTGAAGCACTTTTAGTTCTCTTAGGGTTCTTGGAGACAACATTTCTAGGATAGCCTTGACTTTGATGGGGTCAAGTTCTATTCCAGCTTTCCAAACTATGAATCTGAGGAACTTACCCGATGAAACATCGAAGAAGCATTTGAGGGGATTCATTTGCAGTTTGTGTTTGCGAAGTCGGAGGAAGACTTCTCGAAGATCTTTAATATGGTCTTCTTTTCTCTTGCTTTTGATGGCGAGGTCGTTAACATAACATTCGACCATCTTGTGTTGCATATCTTGGAATATTTTCATCATAGCCCTCTAATATGTTGCACAGGCATTTTTCAGACCAAATGGCATGACGGCGTAGCAATACACGCCAAATGGGGTCCGAAATTGTTAGTTTTATGGTCTCAATCCATTAAGATTGATGAAATAAATTGATTAATTTCTTTATTTATCAATATATTCATGCTTTCCTTGCATGAGATGAACGACGTTTTATTATTTGTTTGCACATAACTAATACGAATGACATGATGGTTCATGAGATGAACCGGAGTCCACAAGTATACTAAATGCAATACATGTGTATGGATGAGATCTTATACTTGAATATCTTCATAACCAGTGATGATGACTGGACTCCTCATCTGACAAGGTTGCAGTACTTTGATTACTATGAGATAGTATGATTTGTCTCGATCATCAGAATGGAAGATTCTGGATCACAGTACTGGTACATTGGATGCATTGAAGGACCATGAGAAGCACCTTAGGAACATTGTCTTTACTTTAAGGTCTTCTCTCATAATTCCCTAGCAATAGGCTCTCAATCCTGAGACATTAATGAACTCAAGTTTCTATCTATTCATTTGCTTTGAGTCATCAATGAGTGTGGCCAATTGTAGGTCAAAACCTCGGTGATTTGGGTATGTGGTAGTAGAGCTGTGGGAACATTCAATGGTCAAGATGGAATCTATCTTTTATATCACCTTGTGCCAATTAATGGATTTATCATTGGCAAGTGCGCACCCATTCCAGTTAAGAGTTAATTGGATCGGTACCAAATGATCATTATAATTAATTGGGACTCAAGGATAATAAGATATGGATCTAGTTTGGAAGACAGTTACAATTGATCCATGGATATTGATCGAAGAGCCTACTTGTGGACATAGGGAAGTTTAGGGTCTTCATGTAATTTATTCCTAGGACTGGAGTTCAATTGCATTTATTTAGTGGAGGTATTTGCAACTAACTGTGGGCCCGGGTTGTACATGAGATGTGGGGTCGCGGTGTCCAACTTGGAGCCAGCTTTCTATGGAATCCCTAGTGGTCCCCAAGCTAGCCCAAGAATGGATCATTACTAGTTCTATTTGAACTCAAAAGGAAAGTTACTATTTCTATTTGAAGCAAGACTTCTAATAGTGGTAATAGTAGGAAGAGTAAGTTACTAATTATTATGGAAGTGAGACTTCTAATAATAAACGAAGAGGAGATTGCTTAAAGCTATATATAAAGGAACAATAGGGCTTGGATGTAAAAAAAATGCTATTCCATCCCTTGGAATTCACCCCCAAGCCCCATTCAAGTGCAAGAGTTGCACATCTTCTCTCTCCTTCTTCTAGTTTCTCTTCCGGTTTCCCTTGAGTTTCTAGTTGGTTTTTTTCTCTTGGAGATCCCACCATCTTCCTTGAGAAAAGAGATCTGAGACGGGTCATAGCGTGGAAGACGATTGGGTCTTGGAGATTCTGATTTGGTTTGTGAAAGTGTTTCATCATCAAAGAAAGAAATCAACTTCTCCCTTAGAGCACAACCAAGCTCCATAGGTATGATCTACTTCCTTGCAAGTTGTAGATTTCTTGGTTGCTTGTATGCTGCTATTTCTATCTTCTAGATAGAATTTTCTACTGTACGTGATCATGAGAAAGAGGACATGGATCCTGGATTAGGTTTTGTAGCCTGCTGGATAGTTGATCCCTGAGTCAAGTGGATCAAAAGTTTTGAAAACCTATCCTAGAGGCCCACCTATTTCCAACAGAAATGACGTGCTCCTTTCATCTTCGGGATGCATCTTTATCTGATTGTAGCCGGAGAAGCCATCCATGGAAGTCATTCGCTTGAATCCACAGGTGTTGTCAATCATCACCTCTGGTATAGGGAGCGGGAATTCATCTTTGGGGCATGCATTGTTCAGGTCTCTATAGTCAATACAGATTCTGATTTGCCCATTTTTCTTTGTCACGAGGACGATGTTGGCAAACCACTCAGGATGCTACTCCTCGCGGATGAAGCCAACGCCTTTGAGTTTCTGAACTTCTTGTTCGATTTTGTCTATCACGTTAGGACTTTCTGGAGTCTTAAAGACATTTTCAGACCAAGGCTCTACTTCTGTCCACAAGTCTTCTTGATCGGCACTCTTCTCAAGGCTTGCTATGAGATGGTCCCAATCACCTGCTGAAACTGGGTCGAAGTGAGACACTTCTTTTGGAGATAATGGTTCTTCTAGGTTGGAAAACCGCACGTTTGTGTCATCGGACAATTCCTCTTCATCATCGGAAAAATCATACCAATTGGATGAACTTCCTGGATCTTTGACGAGTGACTCTTCAAAGAGATATCCAGGGAGATCAATGTCTTCAACAATCCAAGATGTTGAAGCTTGGTCGATGAAACGACTTTGTAGCCTTTGTGTCAAGTGTCTCAGAGGAGTATCAGGATCATACCTCAACCCGTATGAAGACTTCTCTATGTGACAGTGGAGTTTCCAATCCTCCAGTTGGCTTTTGATCAGGGTGGGTTCCAATGGTTTGAGAATACCACGTCCACCTCCCAAACGATTGGATTTTGAGCATCATAGCCCATTTTCTTCATAATAGCTTGTGCCATCGGACTATACAGGGATAGTTGAGGCATACCTTCATTTTGGAAAGGTTCAAGCAAGGAATTTGACGAAGAAGATTCCGATCTATGGAAGAGGATTGGCTTTTCTTCTGTCGAAGCTGCCAGAACAACGAAGGAAGCAGACGCAGGATCTTCTACGTCAGCAGGTGTCTCCATTAGAGTGAGAGCGGGCTGAACTTGTTGAGTATTAACCTGGCTTGATGGTGTATCGTCTTCTGGCTCTAAATTTGAATTCGTGCCTTGCATGATAGATACGGAGACAACGAACTTGCCCCTAGTCTTTTGTTTTGTCTTCTTTGCTTTGGTGGTGATTACCAAAGGCTTGGAAGATTTAAGGGAGATAACGAAGGGAGATTGATTGCTCTCTTCGGACTTGCCGGAAGGCTTGTTTTCTTTCGATGATTGCTCAGGAGCCTTGCCTTCATCTTTCTGGAGATTTTCGGCAAATGATGTTATTTCTTCGCCTCCTTTTCCTTTTTGTCCTTGTACATCTGAGAGTCTGCAAGATGGATTTCTTTGCCTTTGAAGGGCTTTCTATCTACAAACACTCGATGTATCAAGCCGTCGTCGCCAACGAACTTGATGCACTGTTGTAGAGTTGAAGGGACGACACCATTCTCGTGTATCCGGGGGCGTCCGAGAAGGATGTTGTAACACGAAGAGGTCTTTATTGCATATACGGTGACTTCAGAGATAAGATCACCGATTTGCAATTTGAACCTAATTTTGCCGATAGGCCTGTGAGTGCTCCCATCGTATCCAAAGATGGACACAGATGTATGGCTCAGCTTGCTAGGTGGGATACCCAACTCTTCGAGTGCCAAAGTAGAGATGAGGTTAAGTGCAAAACCTGGGTCGATTTGAACTCTAGGTATCGGCATCTCTTTAATGTACCCTGTGAAGTATAAGGGTCGGTTGTGCTTTGTCTCGCCTAACAGGAGATCATCCTTATCGAAGGAGATGGTTGCACTTGATGCTTTTTGGACCGAGAGGCATTCAATGCAAGATCCCTCAATTTTCTTCTTTTCTCCCTTTGGGGAAGTATTTGATTTTTTGACCCTGTAGTCCATTTCAATCTGTAGGACTTGTAGGGCATGTTTGTCAACATCCGCATTCAGCCTTTGCAGTTCTGAAATGAGACTATTACGAGTTTGTGGTGACATTCGTAATAAGTCTAGGATATCCAGTCGTGCAGGTATGTGTTTGAAGTGCTAAATCAAGTCATACTTGAAAGCCTCCTTGGGGCCTGCATTTTCATTATTGTTGCCATTTGAGGCGTTTACAACTTGTTTTCCTGAAGGATTTACATAAGAAAGAGAAGATTGGTTGTAATTTTTGTGATAATCTCGGCCAGAGCAGGTACCTTTACCAACCTCAACAGCTTCTGGAGAAGGTTCTTCGTTTGGAAGATCACCCTCCGGATTAAGGGGTTGATCCTTCTCATTTGCTGAAAATGTTTCCGCAGCAGCATTGTCGTCTTTAGTTATTGCATTGCATGGAGCATTTTCTGGGAACAAATCCTGAACAATATTCAGTAACTTTTCTTCTTTGTTGAGTGTTTTATTGGCCCAAACATCACCTATGAGGTCGGGTATCTGAGACCAGTTGACCGGGTTTTCTTTGAAGACTTCATCAGTTGGAGCTTCTTCATGGTGATCAGTCGGAAGAGGCTTGAATTCCGATGTCACAGTTTCAAGAGATGACGGCTGAGAACATGATATCTCAGTGGAAGTCACTCGAGAAGATGTAGCTTCAGAAGATATGCTGCCAGACGTAGTCTGCAGCCTCGGCAGATGAAGCTTCAAATGAACTATCATCTCGAACTATCGCATTGCAAGCAATAGGAGATGCCCCCAGAATGGACTGTTGGGATTCGGACTCGTCCTCAGATGTAAGAGGATCATCGATCCAGCAACTTTCTTCATTTTCCAAGGTTACCGGAGGAGATGTCTGTAGGTTTTCCGGGACCTCTGGTTCTGGACAAAGCTCATTGAGGCGATCCTGCTCTATGGCCAGATGCTGCAAGATCATTGCATATTCTGCGGGATCGGGCATAAGAGCTAAGTCTTCTTCATTATCTTCCCCTCGTGGTTCAACATTGTTGGGTTCCACTGGAGCATTGGTGGGTGCTGGATCGACAACGTTTTCTTCAACAGCCCCTTGGTCTTCTTAATCATCAGACCAGAATCTTTGTGGCTGCAAGGGGTTATATCAGATTACTAGCATAAGGTGAGATTCAGGAATCCATTCTTCGTCGGAGAGGTATTCTCCAGTTTCAAGGGATTCTTCCCACTCATTGGTGTCACTGGACTCGTATCCATCCATGGAGAATCCAATTACCGAGTTGCAAGAGTATAATGCCCCCAGCGTAGTTTCATTTTTGAGTTGTGGTGGTATGAAATCACCAAGGGTGAATTTTCTCGCTGCCCTTGGAGTCTTGGGAAGGGAGTCTTCCGTTGCCCCCAGTGAAGCAGTAGAGGAGGTCTCTGCCTTTTCAGGGGCTTCTTGTTTTGGTTGAGCTTTCTCCCGCTGTCTAAGTTTACAGAGTTGTCTCATGGCTTGCCTTCGCTGTTGAGCAGTTGTCTTTATTTTGACCATCTCCCAATCTTCATCTTCAAGGAGATCGGGATGCACCCATATGGGCTGTCCGTCGGGTGTTGGATAAGGGACCAACTCTTGGGACGTTTGAGTCATTTTTATTAACTTAAAGGAAGTAGTGATCTTCTTCTTTGGTGATTTTGGTGTTTGTCCACATGACACCATGTTGACGGTTTTTGTCAAAGGTGATGACTCCGTTTTTCTACATCTCGTTGATCTTCTTTTTCACAATGAAGCATTGATTGAGTGGATGCGAGACCATCTGGTGGTATGGACAGTACCGAGGATCATTAGTTTTGCCAACATCTCCCGGTCTTTTGGGGTCAGGCTAGGTGAATTTCCCATTTGCCAAGAGAGCCTCAAAGATTTCTTCAACATCTACATCGAACGGGTATTTCTTCTCTACTCGTTCTTTGAAGGCATTAGAGAGTTCAGGTCTCTTACCTGCAGCTTTGTTTTCAGTTTTCTTTGGTGGCCGAGGAGCTGACTTGGTTGCACATTGAGAACCTCTTTTTTCTTTGGCTTTGAGGTTGCAATGGCTGTCGGCTCTTTCTTTGATGATTTTTGACTGTTGAGGTCTTTGATCACTGTTTCAGCCTCCATGGATGCTTCTAGGAGTTCTCCCAAGTTCTTTGATTTGTTGCCGATGATCATGGAGCGGATCTTTGCTCTCATGTGGTTACGGCATATGTCGACCAACGACGCTTGTGGCAGCACATCTGAGCATTTGTATGCCATTGCCTTCCGCTTGTGAATGAAGTCGTACGTTGACTCATTCTCTCCCTGTTTTAGGTTGTAGAGCTGAGCCACAGTAACAGGATGATCCTCACCTTTGAAGTGGGCCAGGAAGCGTGTCTCTAGCATGGTCCATTTTTTAATGGAATCCTCTGGCATAGTGGAGTACCAGTCAAAGGCCGTACCTTTTAGGGTACTTGCAAAGAGACGGATCTTGAGAGCATCTTGATCCGCAATAGCTCCCGTTAGGATTTTGAAATGGATGACGTGCTGTCTGGCTGAACCTTTTCCCATATATGTTTTGAGAGTAGGTTGCTTGAATTTTGCAGGGAATGGAACCGAGTCCATCCATAAGGGATACGGTGGCTTGATTCCATGCTCCTTTAGTGTATCCTCTTCTTTTGCTTTAGCAAGGATATCGTCAACGTCCTTTTCGGTAAGGGCGCGTGACTCATCTTCTCACCATTTGCCTGATCATTTAGAGGAACTTCATTATTTGGCGGACGTTGGAAAGTGAGAAGGAGGTTTTCCATTAGAATATCTATTCTCTGCTGTCCTTGCTCCAGCTGCTGGATGTGTAGAGCCACGTCATCGTGCAGCTGAGGTTGCTGAAAGTTTGTGACCAGGACATTCACCCTTCGAGAGTCGAATGATGATACCGTCTTGGTGACTAAGCTGGAGCTCATTTTTTTGGATGAAGAGCTCGAGGAATGGTCACTCTGGTGTCCTTGACTTGAAGGAGTGGGAAAGTCCTCCTAATATCTTCGTGTCTGGGAGACGCTGCGAGTCACCAGCCATTTAACATGAATTTTGGTTGCTGACTTCTGGCGTCTTTCGGTTTTGCCAACCATATGGACGGCAGCAACTTGGTTGGGTCTTTCTTTTTTGACCCATTTTTGAGAGATTTGAAGGGTACAATGCTGGATTCTTTGCTTCTCTAGTCTCTTCTGTCGATATGCCGCGCGATAACACCTGCTACGAGCAATTTGAGCTTTAGTTAGCTCTGGTTGTGCTCTAGCAATAAAGGACGTAGTCCCTCATAAGCAGCAACCGAGCTTATCTTCTTTGAAGATTGGCACGGACAGGATCTGGACGCGGTCCTTTGCCTGTCTCAGTGAAGCTTTAAATTTTGCAAGTTCAGCCCATGTTGAGATGAAGAGTCGAGTTGCAGGAGTACAAGCCTCAGCAGGTTCTTGTAGAAGCCTGGTGATGCATGATCTGATTTTGGGCTTGTAGGAGCAAGCCAGCTCATGCTGAACTGATTTTGTTTGGTGGAGGGTTGGTTTCTCCTCTTTCATGTAAGAGAGAGGGTAGAACCGGTTCTCCTTGAGAGGGGCCAGGTATGCTGGCTTTGTAGATGTTTGGGACCTCCTTTGTTTTGATGAAGGTCTCGGGGACCAAGTCTTGGGGCAGACCTGGTTTCTTGCAGGCTGAGGCTTTGTGGGGTCGCCACAGGCTTCAGGTTCTTTTATGATTGTCCTTGGTGTCATGGCAGTGACGCATTCAGGGGTGGTCTTCTGCTTCTTGGCTGGTGTAATTTCTTCTATGGGGAGTGGGAATGGTCCGAGCGACCCGAAGACTATGGTCTAAGGAGTAGAGGTCGACCCGGTGTTTTGTCAATTGTCGAAGGAGATGACGCTTCGGCAACTGGCATTTGTGAGTGCGCTTGTTTTGCTTCTTTTGAAGCATGAGTTGGTACTTGTTCTCATCAAAAGGTGATGGTTAATGAAGCTGTCATTGTTAGTTTTAGAAAACTTCTGAAACAAGATCCCATCCATTAGTAATCACAAGAATATGGTGATCATAAATGGAAAATACTATGGTTTTATCTTTTCAAATCGCTCAGGGGGCATGGCCCGTCCTGAGCGTAATGAAGAAGGCAAAAAGCCACAGAGGGTACAATTGTTCCAAACGCAAGTATGGTAGGCTCAGAATGAGCATTCCAGTGACTGCTAGAAGCAATTGTAAACCTTAATTCAAATTACCGAGAAGCGAGGCTCACTCGAGGTAAGATGATATAAGGTGGGAAGTACAAATGCGTCGGTCGCAAATACAGTAGACCCTGAAAGGGCTTACTAGCACTGCTAGGCACAAATGTTGGCAAATCGCATCCTTGGAATGGACACGAGATGAGATTTTTGAAATGTCAAGATTGGATTCATAACAGAGAGCAAACGGTATTCCAATCCGAACATAGGCTCAAACATTTCTGCGAGCACTAGAATTGAAATGGTAGGAACCAAAATTTCTCGAATGTGAACACAAAACTGACGGAAGTTTTTTTTTTTTTTTTTTTTGAAAGGGTCAAAATCAAGTTCATCGAAGAGAACAAATGGTATTCCAATCCGAATACAAGCTCAAACATTTCTGCGAGCACTGAATCCGAAAAGGAAGGAACCAGGATTTCTCAAATCTGAACTTAAAAATGATAGAAGTTTTTTTTTTGTTTGTTTTGAAGAAAAAATAATTTTGAAGATTTTTTTAAAAGTACACCTAGGTCTCCAATTCGGTCTTATGAAACCTTAGCAGATAGATCAGCCCCCAGGTAAGGGTAGGATTACTTAATGTACCCGTTTGAAGGACCCTTGCCTCGAACAGTCTAGCTGCCTCCACACTTTGGACAACGCTTTCTTAGATCCACTTTGGTCAAAGAATGCAATTTGTGCATCCTTAGTGTTTTTTGAACCACTTTTTTTTTTGGAAGGATCACTAATGAACCTAACAAAGAGAGGAAATGACCCCTCCCAATCCGAAAGTCAACTCAGCGATTTCCGCGAGCTATTATTCGGAAAGGAAAGAACCAAAGTTTCTCCAATTTGAATCTAAAAGAGAGAAATCAGATTTTTTTTGTTTTTGTTTTTTTGAAAGATCACTAATGGACTCATCAAAGAGTGAAAATGGCACTTTCCAATCCGAATGTCAGCTCACCGATTTCCGCGAGCTATTGTCCGAAAAGGAAAGAACCAAAGTTTCTCCAATTTGAATCCAAAAGAGAGAAATCTAAATTTTTTTGCTTTTTTTTTTTTTTTTTTGTTTTGAAAGATCACCAATGGACCCATCAAAGAGTGAAAATGGCCCCTTCCAATCCGAACGTCAGCTCAACGATTTTCGTGAGCTATTGTCCGAAAAGGAAAGAACCAAAGTTTCTCCAGTTTGAATCCAAAAGAGAAAAATCAAATTTTTTGTTTTTTTTTTCTTTTTTGAAAGATCACTAATGGACCCATCAAAGAGTGAAAATGGTCATTCCCAATCTGAACGTCGGCTCAGTAATTTCTGCGAGCTATTGTCTAAAAAGGAAAGAATCAAAGTTTCTCCAATTTGAATCCAAAAGAGAAATCAGATTTTTTTTTTGACAGATCACTAATTGACCCATCAAAGAGTGAAAATGGCCCTTCCCAATCTGAATGTCAGCTCAGCGATTTCCGCGAGCTATTGTCCTAAAAGGAAAGAACCAAAGATTCTCCAATTTGAATAAAAAAGAGAGAAATCTAAAAAATTTATTTTTTTTATTTTTTTGTTTTGAAAGATCACCAATGGATCCATCAAAGAGTGAAAATGACCTCTCCCAATCCGAATGTCAGCTTAGCGATTTCCGCGAGCTATTGTCCGAAAAGAAAAAAACCAAAGTTTCTCTAATTTGAATCGAAAAGAGAGAAATCTGAAAAAAAAGATTTTTTTTTTTAAAGATCACTAATGGACCCATCAAAGAGTGAAAATGACCCCTCCCAATCTGAACGTCAGATTAGCGATTTCCACTAGCTATTGTCCGAAAAGGAAAGAACTAAAGTTTCTCCAATTTGAATCCAAAAGAGAGAAATCTGAAGAAAAAATTGAAAAGAGAAAGACTGAAAATAAACTTCAAAGAAAGAAATTTCCAAGAATCCCATCTCATGTTTTATTTTAGATGCAAGATCCAACATAGGCCACCAACTAGAAAGGAGCCAAAGAATCAAAAGGCATCATGTTCTCAAATGAATGAGTCCCACCGGGTGTTGCCAACTTGATGGACCCGGCTCTTGCCTTCCTCCGCCCCGGGTCTGCCGAGGTTCGGCGGATGAAAAGCGAGCATCAACATTTTTTGTACGGGTATGCCAGATTTTCTATTCTACTTGAAATTTAGAAATGGTGATCCGGAGATCCACCTTCACAAGTAGAAAGGAAATCAATCTTTTTCCTAACTTTCCATTGCATATATATTTTTAAGAAAAAAAACAGATTTTGAATGCCGTGAGAGGCGATTTTCTTTTATTTGCCGTGAAAGGCGGTTTAGTGCCATAAAGGCGATTTTGTACTGTAGGAGGCGATTTACAAGTCTCATCAATAATAAAAGACAAGAATTGTGATTTTTTTGTCTCTTTAAAAAATAAAAAATACAACAGAAAAGTAAGAAAGGGAATCTAACTTCTCAGGAGATTGTAGGGACTCGTTCAGATCAACAGTCGCGAGTCATGTATGGACTCCACCATCATCCTTCAGATGAGAACACATGATGCTTTGATTCACTTGGCTTGGCTTGGGCCTCAGATTTTTAGAGGATAAAGACCAAGGGGAGGTCCTATATCCAATAAAAAAAACCGAGTAAAAGGGCTGAAGAGCCACATCTAGGCCATGTTGGATAGAAGGAAAGGGGACCTTGTGGGGGTGCCCCCCCAAGGGACTTCGATCACCTTGTGGTGTTTGTTGCAGCAGAGTTTCTTCAAAGGAGAAGAAATTGTTGCAGCAGTTACAGAAGTTTTGGATTTTCTGATTTTTCTGGACTTTTCTGATGGATTTTTCCCGACAATTTTTGAACATTTTTTAGAACCCATTCTTCTTGGAATCCTCTCCTATTTAAAGGCCTTTGGTAGCCATTTAGGAGGGTTTATGGGCTTTAATTGTCATAAAGCCGTATAAAATGAGGAGTTACATGTTTTAATTCATTTATTTTGTAACTCCTTTTTCTTGGCTTTTGATTGGCCGGTGAAGAATTAAAAGCTTTTAATTGCTTTTAATCTTCATCATGGGAGGAGTTTCATGGTTTAAATGCCATGAATCCTTTGACTTGTAACTCCCATTTGCTTACTTCTGATTGGGCCGTCCAAAATAATGAGTTAATGACCGCAACAAGTTGCCATAAACGGGTCAATTAACAGCATTAAGTAGTCGCCAAATTGCTCGAAGAGTCGCGGGCCGCACCGCGTCTTTTGGAATTCTTCTTGTGATGATCGCTGATGGATCCATATATTGTTTGGTGTCGGATGGCGGCGCAAATTCAAACATTGATTAATATGAGTGGGCTGATAACATCTGTCTAGTCGATTTCTCAATCGGTCGGGCAGAAAGTGTGCTTTCTTGGTCGACCGGTTGGCGATTTTGAAGAGTCGGATGATGATTACATGAGTTCGACGGTGGATCCGAAGATCGACGAATATCATGCTCAAAAAATCAGATTTTCGAAAAATCACAAGGGCCAATCATCTCGAACATCGAAAAATACCCAGAAAAGTGGGTTTTCGGGCGAAATCCAGTGACCCGGATTTCTATGGTCACTGACCCATGGTCGCCGGCGACCATGGGGCAGGGTCGCTGCCGGCGACCACTGGGATTTTTCCCCTTTTTGGTCGCCGTTTCTCGGGCATTTTTCGGTCTTTTTTGTTTCTTCTTTCTCCTATATCTTTCTTGACATTTTTCCTCACTTATTGAATTGATTATCCTGAAGAGAACTTGACGAGAAGCCGTGAAAATCAGAACATAAAGTTTTCTATTTTTTTGAAAAGGCAAAGACTTTGTAGCCGATTTTCCGTCAATAGTCGAAACTAGGACAAACGATGTCGGAATGACCTGAAATTTGAGGTGAAGATTTCTAAGCAGTAGATAGGACCAACCATGGGCTTTTGTTTGAGTTTTGAAGCCGTTTGTGGTCCCGTCGCTGCTAGACTTGATTTCGCCGCGAGGAAAATGTCGAGCTTTGATATACGGTCAACCGATGTCCGATTGGCCTGAAATTTGACTGGGAGCCTATTGGACTCATTTTGAGACAATCCATTAGCTCTGATTTGGACGCCATGGTCCCATGGAGCTCCGCCGTCGGGAGGCCTGATTTTGCTTCGGAGCATCAAAGTTAGGTCAAACGTTGTCGGAATGACTTGAAATATGACATGTAGCCCTTTAGAAGCATGTAGAAGCTATATATGTGCTTTGTTTGATGAGTGATGGCCTCGATAGTTCTCGCCGCCGAGAGGCTTAATTCTTTTCTCAAGAGTTGATTGAGGGTCAAACGGTGTCGGTTTGACTTAAAATTTGACGTGGAGCCTTTTGTAGGTATTTTGAGACCATCTATAGGCTCTGATCGAAGATTTGATATCTTCGACACTGTCGCCGCCGGGAGCTCCTGTTCAGCCGCTGGAGGAGTGAAGTTAGGCCAAATTGTGTTGAAATGGCCCGAAACTTCATGTGTACCCTTCTTTTGGCTATTTTGAAGGATCTTGCAGTTTTTGTTTGATTCTGACAAGATCTGATGCTTGAAGCAGCATTGCCTATTTGTAGTAGGATGTGGCTCCATGTAGCTTTTGATGTTGAAAAGACAAAGTGACATTTTTGGTGTCAACATGGGGATCAAATTGTCTCAAATGGACGTAAAAAGTGCCTTTTTGAATGGTGAAATTGAGGAAGATGTGTATGTTACACAACCAGAAGGATTTGAAGATCTTCATCATCTTGAATATGTTTATAAACTTAAAAAAGGCTCTTTATGGTTTAAAACAAGCGCTGAGGGCTTGGTATGAAAGCTTACAGGTTACTTGATTGAACATGATTTTGAATGTGGAAAAGTAGATAAGACCCTTTTTATCAAAAAGATTGATCAAGACAATCTTGTAGCTCAGATTTATGTCGATGATATAGTTTTTGGATCTACTTCAGAAAGACTTGCTCAAAGATTTTCAGAGTTAATGAGTTCCACGTTTGAGATGAGTTTGGTCGGTCCCCTATGTTAGACCCCGCCCCGAGAGTTTCCGATTAGTGTTAATTAAGACGTGCTTTAGTTATAAGTGAGATTAGTGGAATTTGATTAAGTGTGGATTAGAATAGCTTTTCATAGCTTTGGATTATTTTGGGAACTCTGTTGATTTAGTAGGACCCTTTGGGGGTTCCTTTATCGTGTTTTGTGTGATTTTTGGATTTGTGTGATAATAAAAAAAATCTGTATTTTGCTCCGTTTGATTTATTTTATTATTCCCGTCAACTTTCGTAATTGCCCTATTTCCATTCGAGACCTCTAGACCTTACTATGCTAATAATAGGGGTAAATCAGTCTTTCTGTATAAAATCTGGAAATTATTTTCAATGTCTCCGAAACTCGTAAAATACATACTTTTTGGAAACTAGAAATTTCGACGAACAATTCTTCCTTCTTCGTCGAATCCATCCAAAGCTTGGAAAATGATGTTTTAAGCTCAATTAGATCCTTTAGTGGTGGGACCCATTCCCACTTTGTATAAAAGAAGAGTCTTTTTCACTTTCCCCTTTCTTGCAATTTCCATTGAGATAGAGGAGGTGTTTCAGCCTAGGGTTTTCCTTGCTCTTCTTGTTGCTTGTCCATCTCTCAATCTCTCTCAAGCTATTGCTAAAGGATAAATGGAGGTTGCCATCTTCTTCCCCTCCGTGAGAGCTTCTTCTTGATACCATTTGTAGAGAGAACCCTCCATTCCAAGCAACACTTTGATCAAGTTCTTGCAATTAGAGGACTTTCCATGTAAGCTTTCCTTTCTATCTCTTAGATTTGTGTTCCTCTAGCCTTGAAGATGCTTCATCTCCATTATTGGAAGTTGTCTCCCTCTATTTCTTGTTTTGTCATTCTAGGGTTTGTGATTGATGTCATTTTTGGGGGTTTTTGTGTAAATCTTGATTTTGGCTTGAGGAGTGGTGATTAGGAGCTTGTTTAGCTTAATTGGAGACCAAGGCAAGTAGATGAATAGAATGTTTTGATGATTTCATGTTTTATGTGAATTTTTACTATTTGTTTTCATTTATGTTCCATGGTTTATACAAGCATGCAAATGAATGTTTTGATGAGCTTTTCCTTCTATTTAGTCTTTTGGAAACAAATTAGTGCATTGCTTTGCTTAAAGGTTATTTTGTCATTTTTCACATCTTCATTTATGTAGGTTGTTTCTTGCATTGAATGAAGTGGTTATTGTTAAGGATGTAATTCTTGATTTTAAATGTATGGTTGCTGGAGGATTTGATTGGTTGAAGTGGGTGGATAGAGAGCCATAAATATGGTGTTAAGTGTTGGCTTAAAGGAAATTTCGATGTGAAGGGAAGTGGAGGTTCGGACTGCTAAAACGGAGTGTTTCTGAAGCAGTTTGCTCGAGCAAACCTCCATTCGCTCGAGCGAACCCCTCACAGAACCTTGGTCGCTCAAGCCTCCCCCTTTCTTCGCTCGATCTTACCTGACTTGGAGTAGTCCGCTCGAGCGAACTCAACTTCACTAGAGCGAACCCCTTCCAGAGACTTGTTCGCTTGAGCCATTATATCTATTCGCTCGACCCTTCCTGACTTGGACCAGTTCGCTCAAGCAAACTTATATTCGCTCGAGCGAACTCCTCCCAGAATGCTGTTCGCTCGAACAAACCTTTCAGTTCGCTCGAGCGAACTGTACAGAATTACTGGGCTGTTGCCAAACATGCTTAAAAGGTTGTTTTAAGGTCCAGTGAGGTTGGTTTGGAGCCCTAATATGATGTGGAGGAATAAGATGTGTTTCATGGAGACTGATTTGGAAAGGAACCCCGATTCTAGAGATTATTGAGGATGATGGACTTATCAACTCTATAGGGATCCCGGGATGTCTCAAACCTTCCGGAGTACCATGCCATCAACTTAAATCGACATACGAGACCCTTATTCCTTTTGTTTAAATCCTAAAACCTCAATGTATGGGCCGGAAATATGTGGGTGTCCATAGTGTTTTCTTTTATCAAACCTTATACGTTTTCGACAATTTTCGCATATTTGTACAAGTGGCATTTTAAAACCACTGAAATTTGTAATTTGAATGTTTGATCAGCCTTATGCATTTTGATAAGATGTTATTGTGTTAATGGCGCTTACGAGCCTTCAGTTCAGTTTGTTTTGAGTGTTCTACACTTCTTTAGATACGTATATGTTTTGAACGTGTTTTAACCTATGAGTCGGCACCACAAAGTTTGGACGACCTTGTCAGTTTGATCCGCCGACTTGGGGTCCCCCTTTAACTTCTGTCAGCTGCAGTCTGAATTATGTTCTGTCTTGTCACCTAGTCCGCGGCTGTGGTTTTGCTGAGAAGATTATATGTATATAGTTGTTTCTCGTCACCTCGTGTGCTCCGAGATCAACGCCTTTAGTGTGCTCTCATCACATTAGTGATGGAGGATTTAGCTTAAGTGTGGTTGCAATCTTGTCAGTTCATGTTCTTTGGTTACCCTCATGATTTACCTTGCATTCGTACTTTATATAAACAATGCATCCTGTTTATAACAATTACTATTTTATTATGATTTCATTATGTTTTAAGTTATGTTTTGTTTTCTTAAATTGTATTATCTATTCACCCACCTACCAGACCGTCGTGTCTGACCCCATGTTTGTGGTACTCAGGTCTAGGCCCTGTTATTACCTTTGAGGAGGAGCAGGAGGAGGTGGTCGGTGAGCCGCAATGTTTAGTAGAGTGGCAAGCTGACAATGTCATGTAGACATTGGTTTGAGCTACGAGTTGCGCAACATTTTCGGATAATTATAGAATGACTTTTAATTTATACTTTTGGTTGTATTGGCCTTTGTTGGCCATTATTTTTGAGGAATGTTAATTAACTGATCTTTTGTTTAAACTTATAACTTTACATTTTGGGAATGCCAATGAGATCATAACTCACTCTGACATCATGCCAGTTACATGTGTTATCAGTCTTGTATTGTAGAATGAGTTACCGATTTGATTTGCTACACGCTTCCACACCAATGTAAATGTTTTGTGAATGTGTGTGAAATCCTCACCGCGGAAACCTGTGGAAAATTAAGTGAGTGTATATCCAAATGTATGATCATTGTTAAATGTATGTTTATCCTCACTCGCGGGCCCAGATCTCGGTTCGGGGTCGCGACACCCTACAATTCTTTCTTGGACTTCAAGTTAATCAAATTGATAAGGGTATTTTCCTAAATCAATCTAAATTTGCTCTAGAAATTGTCAAGAAGTTTGGTCAAGGAGACTCTAAAGCTAGTTGTAATCCCATGGGATCTACTTCAAAACTATCTAGTGACCCTCAAGCTAAGAAGGTTGACTAAAAACTTCACAGAAGTATGATAGGAAGTCTCCTTTACCTTATAGCTAGCAGACTGGATCTCTCTTTTAGTGTTGGAATATGTGCAAGGTACCAAGCTGATCCTCGTGAATCTCATCTTAAGGCTATCAAACGTATAATCAATTATGTTCACGGGACGTCTCACTATGGTATTTGGTAACCTCATGACTCTACATTGCAATTGATTGGCTACAGTGATGCTGATTGGGCAGGATCCATAGATGATAGAAAGAGCACAAGTGGTTGTTGCTATTTCATAGGCAATTATTTATTGGCTTGGCACAGTAAAAAATAGAATTCAGTATCTTTATCTACAACTGAAGCTGAATACATAGCAGCAGGAAGTTGTTTTGCTTAATTGCTGTGGATGTAACAAACTCTCTTAGATTATAATGTTCCACAACAATGTATGCCCATCATGTGTGATAATTCAAGTGCCATTAGCATCTCAAAAAATCCTATTCAACACACACGCACCAAGCACATAGACATTCATTATCATTTTCTGTGTGATCATGCTGATCAAGGCAATATTGAGCTCCTCTTTGTTCCCACTGATGCTCAACTGGGTGATTTCTTTACTAAACCCTTGGAAATGACCGTTTTATCACATTACGACATCAATTGGGCATTGGCCCGTGCCCTGAATACTAATTCCTTGGTTAAATCACCTGTTTCTACTTTTCATTTTCATCTTTTTATGATAAACAGGTGCTACTAACAAGGTGTGTGTTTTATTCTTTCAAGTGCATAATACTTTGCTATTAGATGTCAAAGGAGGAGAAAAATAGAGAAGTTGGATTTGATTAAAGGAGAGAAGAGCTATGGTCTTCTATCAATCAAAGGAGGAGGAAAGCCTTATTGGTATATTTTTTGAAGTCATGCATATGTGAAGGGGGAGAAATGACTTAGAATTTTCAAGATTGCTCATGCAAAAAAAATCCAAATGCTCCCTTATATACAAAGCTCCTTAAGATCCAAAGAAGAAGTGTCGCGCCCCCGAACCCGGATCCCTGCAGCGGTCCGACCTCAGGAACGCGAATTGGGGAGTAAGTGATAAATATATTTCTCCCTGGGATCCGCGTGTGTGAGGAAGGCAAAATTTCCAAACACATCAATAACATTTCTCGGAAGCTTACATGGCAGTGCGACCCAGAGCCCGTGGCCATCGGGTTCCGTGTCGCACTCAACCCGTCAGCATAAAGCTGTCATAGCATAATCATACTCAGACTGGAACAAAACATGATATCAAAATATATAGAGCTGACAGTGACAAGCTTATCAATACCCAAGCAAATTCAAGTTATAATTTAACAAGTGCATTAATTACAATCCCAAAAGAAAAGGCTAACAAAAGCCTTACAAAATAACAAGCTAAGAACAAATACGACCCAGGTGTATAATGTATCTCCGGAGTCAAGCATGACGTCTGTATGACATCACTGAAACAACAACCTGCAAAACTCGTGGCTCTACAACCATCTGCACAAGTACTAGCTCAAGACGAGAACCTGCTACCTAAGGCACCAAACAAACAAGGTCAGACACGACGGTCTGGCAGGTGATAAATTTAAGCATGAGTATGAATCATTTAAAATTTATAAGAAACCATA
Source organism: Persea americana (assembly GCA_029852735.1). Taxonomy (NCBI): domain Eukaryota; kingdom Viridiplantae; phylum Streptophyta; class Magnoliopsida; order Laurales; family Lauraceae; genus Persea; species Persea americana. The sequence goes on from CM056810.1 coordinate 60,466,058, forward strand.
TACTGAATTTAAAACTGTTTACAAATCTTGAAACGATGCTTAAACGATATACACTTCAAGAAAACAAAAGTCCACGAACGAGATATGAGGCAAAACTAGCATGAGTACATGTGGTCTAGCGTTTAAAACCATTAAATACATTTTCAAATAGTACATGAACAAAATGCAAGACAAAGCTAGCATGATTACGAGAAAACAACATGATTCATAAATCCACATTGAGCTCATCCTTTCTCCGCCATACATGATGACAAGAGCAAGCAAAGACAAAGCAAGACAGGCGAAACGAAACGAAAGCCCGAGCCACACAAGGTGGGCGGGAAAACCGGCCGCGGAACCGGAACAAAACAAAAATGTGTATAAATACACGACTTATCTGCAGATAGTCCTTATGTTTAAGGACCCCCTAACTAGTGGATCAGACTGAGAGGGCAGTCCAAGCTCAGTGGTATTTAACGGAATTCATGAATGCACAAAACTAATGGAGACTCGCCGTTTAAGGCCCGTGGTTGACACGCTACGCCCCATGGTTAAGGGTGCCACCCGGACCAAAATCTCATATTTGAATGCTCAAAACTAATGGAGACTCGCCGTTTGAGGCCCGTGGTCGACACGCTACGACCCGTGGTTAACGGTGCCGCCCGGACCAAGTTCTCACATTACCCTTATCGACCACACGGGGTGGACGGTGCACGCAAGACAAAACAAGGTAGCATAAGCTATAAGGATGTCGAAGCACACTAAGTAGTCCCCTTTTTGGGTTCTTTGAAACAAAGTTGATACTTGTAACTCAAAACAAGTGCAAAGCAATACCGAAAACAAAACTGATACTTGCAAGTCAAAACAAGTGCAAAACAATGCCCGAAACAAAACTGATACTTGCAAGTCAAAACAAGTGCAAAACAACACCCGAATGAAACCAATGCTTGTAAGTCAAAACAAGTGCAAAACGAGATCCAAGACAAAACCAATGCTTGTAAGTCAAAACAAGTACAAAATGAGATCCAAGACAAAACCAATGCTTGTAAGTCAAAACAAGTGCAAAACGAGATCCAAGACAAAACCAATGCTTGTAAGTCAAAACAAGTACAAAACGAGATCCAAGACAAAACCAATGCTTGTAAGTCAAAACAAGTGCAAAACGAGATCCAAGACAAAACCAATGCTTGTAAGTCAAAACAAGTACAAAATAATATTCTTCATGTCAAGACTAAGTTTCTGAAAACAGACTTTCAAGTATATGCTAAGGCCCTTCATTCGATTCTTGTGTAATTGAAACCCAAATGTTGGAATTAAAAGCGGATTGGTGCCCCTGCTAAATAACATTTCATGTTTCAATTGCACAACATCAAGCTAAAGACCCCTTAACATATTCTAGTTTTTCTCTCCCATCGAAAACCCTTCAAAGTTCTCCTTCTGTACACTCGGTCACCACGCGGCTACCTGGCGGCTAGCAGCCGGTTATGGTCGGCTAGCCGACCGGCTGACCAACGGTTCAGGAACAATACTACTTTTCCATTTTTCGGTGCAGGTCGGCCAGCCGCCTACTGACCGACCACGGGCCGACCACACCCTGTGCAAAACTTGGTCACTATTATTCTGACCGACACAGGGGCGGCTAGCCGAGGGTCAACAGTCGGCTGGCCGACTGCTGACCGCCCATCTGCGGCAGTTTCAATCCAGTTCAGATTTTTCACACCATTTAACTCATTTTACATCCTTCCATTCCTTTGTCAAATCCTTGCACATCCCTTAAGCCTCCATGCTCTCCAAGGGCCATTTCCATTAAATTTTAACAACCAACACATCTAATCATTTCACAAAATACTCCTCCATTCTTTCATCCATTTGCAAAACATTTAGGCAAGACAAAAACCACTTCAATTGAATGAAAACCATCAAGATAAACCACTAGCATATGCATTTCAAACTAAACAAAAATCCAAACCATAACACATATTTGAAACAATACATTGCTCAAATTAGAATGGAAAAAGAACCAAACCATGGAAGCTAAAACATTCAAACATTGCATGCGTAAGAAGAGCTAAGTTCATCACTTGCCTTGACCAAAAATCCAAGCCCAAAAATCACTGAAAAATCCTATCAACTGTCAGCCACGAAATCTACAAGAAAACCCATGAAAAGAACCTCAAAATCCACAAAAAATGTGAAGACAAGAACCCATTTCGAAATGGGTGTTGCATGTTTGAAAAACTCAATCCTTATGGGCTCAAAAGACTCCATTAAAAGGGAGAAAAAGAAACCTAACCTGGAGCTTGCTGAACATGAAGCAAGGACAAAAATGAAGGGGCTATCCAGCTGGGATCCTCAAGAAAATGGTAGTAATGGAGGGCTTGGGTTGAGAGGAAGAAAAGGATATGCTCAGATTTCAATTTGGAGTTCCCTAGCCTTGGCATGCAAAGAGAGAAATGAAGAAGAAGAAGAAGTTCCTCTCAGCTGGGTTGAAGAAAAGAGTTGCAGGAGACAAAGGAGAATTCCAAACGTGATTAGTGAAGGAGATGACTTAAGTGGGGAAAGTGGAAAAATGTGAGGCCCAATAGAGCTGAAACTTAAAATGGCTAAATCATGGTCTTGCGGGCCCCGGATGAAATCGACGAAGCAGACTAAAATGATCCTTATAAAATCTAGTTTTCAAAAAGTATATTTTTGGCATGGTTCTGAAATTTCGAAATCTGGGCTCATATTTAAATGTGAAAAGACTGTTTTGCCCCTCGGGCTGAAAAACTGATTTTCTGAGTTTCGAATGGGGTAGGTCTAAACACAAAAGTTGTTGGATCTAATTTGACCTATCAAAAGAAACCAAAATTGTAATTTTTCAAAATCAAGAACAATCCCTTACGCTTACACGTACATCCCAAGGCATCCCCGGGCTGTCAGACCGGGTCCAACCGCTCTCAAAATTCCCCAAAGCTATGGAAAACCATTCTAAACCACAATCTAACTCAATTAGGCTCAAATCTTATTTAGAAAACTAAACCACGGCTAAAAACACACTAATCCCGAAAATTAGGGGTCGGGGTCTGACAAGAAGATATACAAATTTCATTGAAGATAGAAAGAGAGTCAAGCTTCAAGAGTTGCCATCAAATTGCAAAGGGGGAGATTGTTAGGGTTTTCATTAGTTTGTAATTTGATTGGATGAATTCATTTTAATTAGCTTGAACTCTCATGCACTCATACTTCTTAGAATTTTGGAATCGTCATGCATTATTAGTTTTTTAATCGTAGCATCAAAAGATTTTGTAAAGGCATGCTTAAACATGTTTTGAATTGCATTTTAAAAACTCATTTCTTCAAACATGTTAGCCTCCAGTCAAGCCTAGTTCTCTATGACCAAGTTTCCCATTGAAATATATTTTTAAGCCTTTTAAAAATCAGGGAAAGTTCGGTCAACCGAACTGGGTTCAGTCAGCTGTCGGTTTTGCTTCCAGATTGTAAAAACTGTTTTATTAGAAAAGTTCGGTCAGCTGTCGGTTCCGCTTCTAGAATGTAAAACCTGTTTTATCAGGAAAGTCCGGTCAGCTCTCAGTCTTCTGTCGGTCAGATGTCGGTCGACCGAACCCTTGTTCGATGAACCGACAACTGAACTTCGGTCTGCAAATTTCAAAAATATGACCATTAGGATATGACTGTTGGAGTTCGGTCGACTGAACCCCAAGTGTCGACTGACCAACAATAGATCCGTTAGAGAGAATTTTTCTTATAAAAAGAACCCTTCCTTGGGATTTGTACCAACACTTTTGAGACTTTTGAGGGCCAAGGAGGGTGGGACATCCATGCTAGGCTAGAGGAAAGCTAGGAGGGCAAATCAATCATTTCAAACCTTTGATTCTTCAATGGGTTTGCCTCTCTTAACTTATTTTATTCATGCTTGTCTTTAAATCTTTAATTTTTTCAATGGCATGATTAAAGTGTTCAAAGTGTTCAAATGTTGATTGTTTAAACATTCTTAGACTTTAAAATATGTTTATCATTTAAACCTCATCATTTGAATAGGATTTCACTTGTTAGTCATTTAATGTTTTCTTTAGAACAAACTTGCTAGTTTCATGTTGGATTTTTCAAAACAAGTTTTTCATTAGTTCAAAAACATGTGTGAATCTCCTCTATCTCACATTTGCATCATTTATGAGCATTGAATTTCAAAAGAGATAGAAGAAGTCTAGACGGCATATGTATCTCATATAAATCTTTGCATTCATCATGCATATGTCTTAGATAGGGTTTCAATTTCATTATCAGCCTATGTTAAAAGTCATCAATATGTATTCACTTGCACCTCATTATATGCTTGTTTAGGCATAGTTTATTGAGATAAAATTTTATGTTGTAAAGGTTAATGTTCAGCCTATTGAAAAACATATGAGATTGTAAAAGGTTATTGCTTAGCCTTGTGTAAAAGCATAAATGGTTATAAGGTTGGAGGTTAGCCTAAACCTTAAGTTGAAAGTGGATATACTGGTAGGGAAACCGGGAGTGGATGTAGGCTTGTTTGGCCGAACCACTATAAATTTGTTTGTCATGGTAATTGATGTTTATTTGTGTGGTTGATGTACTTATTATCAATGTTTCTTTTTAAATGTCTATCTTGAATGATTAGTTGGTTTCTTTTCTTGTTTTTAGAAACCTCTCCTAAACAAGATGATAAATCTTCAAAGCATAATCGACTTAGGTTTTAAAAAGAATTGGTCTAGGTTTTTGTTCTTTCACTTGCCTCTGCGGGATTGTTTGCTCGAAGAACCTTTCTCGCTGTCGAAATCAGGTCTCTCACTGAAGCCCTCACTAGACGGTCTGCTCTTGCTAGTAGACTCCATAGAAGCCTTTATCCATTCAGCTTGCATCCAAACATCGATATCGGTTTCCTCCTCCTCCAAATGTTTTAAGACCTCACCTAAAACTTCATGAATAGCCTCTGATTTAATGAAGTCCTACTCATTAAGAAAGCCTATCCTATGCTTCTCTCCAGAAAGGAAAATCAAAACTTCCTCTCATTCGATGCCATCTGATCTTCCAACACCCTTCCCAGAAAACTGCTTAACATCAAGCTCCTTCTTGGAAAGCCCCTGATACACCGAAAAGCTCACCACAAACCACTTCGTGAAGCCGGCGGTCCGGAAAGTGGGCAACTCAGGATAAGAAATCATGGTGGTAGTGTCCTCCGCATTATAAAAAGCCCATGCATTTCTCCCATCCTGCAAACCTCCAAAGCACTTTACCATACTCGAAGGCGCTCCAACAACGCCTTGAGAGAAGCCTAACTGCAACGCAAAATGCGAGAGGACATACGGCTGGATGTCGACAAAAAGATGTCAATGATACACCATCGTACCAACACATATGTTGACAAGCCACATCTTCTCTGCTTGGTCAAAGAATATTGTTCCCTAACTCTGCCCTGGTGGAATCACGGAAGACACCAAAATCAAAAGCCTTCTTCCACAAATCTGGAGAAAGCTTCACTGAAGATTGCCCTATCTCAACATCCCTGAATCGTCAGATCCTCAATTGGGCAGACAAAAGAGATTCAGAGACGGCTGTCCCTCTAGCCAACCGAATCATGAAAGGATCATCATCCTGTGCGGCGCCTAATTGGTGGAAGCCAGGACAGCGGTAAACATACCACGAGTAAAATATATGGGCTGAAAATACCCTATTCATAGGGAGCCCAAGCCGAACCAGGAAAGCAACAGTATGTAGTTCGGTGCACAAATAGGAGTAAAGAGCAAGCACCAAAGCTAGCTGCTCTCCAAAAGCTATCTGACAAGTCGGAAAAATATAATGCGGCCTGATGTGCGTACCATCTCCTCCAGCAAAAATAGCCTCACCAAGCCAGTAAGTGAGGTAAACAATGAGGTCTCTCCGGAGCGCAATGTTAGAGCAAATGGCATTTGTATTCGCAAAGAAGTCTTCTTCGAACCCAGATTCTTAGCGCTGGCTTCCCAGGTCATGCTGTCAGAAATCATTCCATCATCAAAGAAGTTGGGAGACGAAGAGCTAAAACTCTTCCAACTGCTGGACCTGACTTTCGAGCCCTCCTTCTCATTCAAAAAATCGTAGAAGGCGATGAGCTGAAAGTGCAAAAGATCGAATTCCTCAGACTGCTCCTCAAGGACACTGTTGATAGGCATGAATTCCTCATAGAGTTTGTCGAGGATAGGCAGCCTAGTGATGGCGCTCAGATCTGTCAAAGAGAAACCAATTTCACCATTCGTGACAACGAAGGTGTTGTTGGTTTATGAAAGAAATGACTCCAACATGGCCATGAAGGCCTCCTCGGAAAAGATCACGATCTCCCTAAAAGCACGGACTGTGTTAAAGATCTCGGCCTCCTTCAGAATGGCACCACCAATCTGCAAGACAGGATTAGTCCAAGACTTCCAATCTGAGTCAACATTGAAACGACCGAGAAGCCGGAAGGGTTTCACCCAATTGCCGCCATCACCCCTGAAAATGCCAAGGCCCATCGGTCTCAAATCGACCGACGGATAATCAGAACCCTGGTAGCCGCTGGCCGGCATCAACATGTCCATGCGGGCAGGCAACTTCTCCACATATCCGGAAGGGCCGCCAACAAAAATCCCGGTCTTGATCACATTGGTCCTCTTCACCCAGCTTGGAGGATCTTCCCTCTTAGAGCAAGTGGGAGAAAGGCTCATGATCGAGATTGTACGATCGAAAGTCGACTAGGTAGAAATAGTTCTCTCCTCACCATCTGCAGTATAAGAGAACTGGAAACATCTCCTTTGGTATGTCAAGTCGTCAGGGACTGCATCACCAAAGAAAAAGGTAGGCTTCGGCACAACGCTTTGATCGTCCATGACCCAAGGACGATTGCTTACCACAACCTTATAAAACTCGTCATCCTTGAGGGCAATTGACTGCTGCCTCATCTCATCTCGGTTGAGCGAGTCACACTCTTCCAAGTTTCTCTCCACATACTAGACCTTCTCCCAGGCCTACTGTCGCGACCCCGGACCGGGACCCGGGACCGCGACGGGGGCGGTGTGGAAGAATAACGAACCGCCCCTTGTTAAATAGGAATTATACATTTCCTTAATTTCCCATAGGTTTCCGCGGTGAGGAATCCTCATACACTCATAGAACATTTATATTGGTGCAGAAGCGTGTAGCAAATCAAACTCTTATTCCAATCTCATCAAATAAGACTGTTAATAAACAAGTATAGCATGATGTCAGAGTGAGCAATGATCTCATTAGCATTCCCAAAATATTAAGTTAAAGTTTAAACAAAAACTCAAGTTAATTAACATTCCCCAAAAATAAAGGCCAACAAAGGCCAATACAACCCAAAAATATAAAACAATATCATTCTCAAAATTCCCAAAATGTTCGCAGCTCCGAGCTAAACCGAATGTCTACATGACATTGTCAGCTTGCCACTCCACTAATCGTTGCGGTTCAACAACCGCCTCCTCTGACTCCTCCTCAAAGGCAACAACGGGAGCTGGACCTGAGTACCACAAAAATGGGTCAGACACGACGGTCTGGCAGGTGGGTGAATAGATAATACCAAGAAAGAAATCAAAGTATATCATAGTTAGAATGAAAACTGTCATAAAACAGGATGCATAGTTCATTTAAAGTACAAATGCAATATAAATCATGCGGGGTATTCAAGGTACAGGAACTGACTAGGTGGCAACCACACTAAAGCTACATCCTCTCTATCACTAAAGCGATGAGAGCACATTCAGTGCATTGGGCTCGAACACACGAAGTGACGAGAACCAATATTATAAACATATACATATACATATACATATAGCTAGGCAAGACCACGGCCGCGGACCGGGTAACGGGACAGTACGGGATCCAAGTTGCAACTGGCGGGAGCACAGGGGGAGACCCAAGTCAGTTGATCAGACTGACAAGGATGTCCAAGCTTAGTGGTGCCGACTCTTAGGTTACATGATAAATCAAACATATACAAAACTATATCAATATAAAACATACGGGCAGGCGGGGCATGGTGCTCGTAGGCACACATTTCATATCATTAACAGTTCATGCATAAACGAGGCTGGCAGGACATATCGGTTGTACAAATCGGAATTTGAGAGAAAGCCAGTAGAATCGGGTAATGATACATATAAACTAAATAAAACAATGCAATGAATCCTTATATCATTAGGGACTATGTATTGGGGCGTCCATATTCAAACGACATGTATAAGGATCTTGTATGTCTAAATTACCCTTAGTATGGTACTCGAATGATAGAGGACATACTAAGTTTCCTTATGCACGTTGATGAATATAAAAGTCTCAATACCTTTTCCGAAATGATGTTTCTTTCTATGTCAATCTCCTTATGTCATCCCCTGGGTCTTTCCAAGGTGGTAGGGCATCAGAACAACCCATCCAAACCTTTAAATACCATAACTAAAACCAATAGAAAAGACTCAGGAATTCTGGGTTAAACTCGGTCACCTGTCGGTCAGGTGGCGGTTAGCCGCCGAGGTGATCGGCGGTTAGCCGCTGGCTGACCGCGACTCACCCTGCTAAAAAATGTTGCATTCTGTATTTCTAACCGCGCCTCTCGGCTACCTAGCGGTCACTGGGTTTGGGATTGGCGGTTAGCCGCGAGGTGACCGCGCGGCTGACCGCGGTTCGCCTGTCAAAATGCAGCATTCTGTGTTTCTAACCGCATCTGGGTCGGCTAGCCGCCGGTCACCTGTCGGCTAGCCGCCGAGGTGACCGCCCGCTGACCGCCCAGCTGCGGGAACTACACATCAGGTGCAGATTTCAGTCAATTCTTTCCCAAACCATTTCACTTCCATTCCAACCATTTTCTGATGTGGAATGAGTCTATTCCCTTCCATTTAACATTTACTTCTTCCCACCAACTACCATTCCATCAATTGCATTTAATTCTTCTACCAATACACTTCTCATTCAATGCATGTACCATAACATTTAAGAAGCTTATAATAACTAAAATACACTTTGATGATGAATGCATATTTTCACATAAAACCAACTAAGAGGTAAACCATGCAATAAATACATTTCCAAAAGCATTATAAACATAATGAATCAAATGAGATAGGAATAGTAAAATCCACATTTTCAACAAAATAAGAACTTAATCAAATCGAATCCATTCATCCACTTGCCTTGGTCTCCAAAGTAAGCTAGCCAAGCTCTAATCCACTAACAAGCTCAAATCTACAATCTACACACAAAATCCCCAAAAATACAACATTCAAGCCCTAAAATGGCAAAACTATGAAATAGGAAGGGATAACTTCCAATAATGGAAATGAAGCATCCTCAAGACTAGAAGAATCCAAATCTAAGAGATAAGAAGAAGAGCTTACATGGAGGTTCTTCAAATACACAAGGCTTGTTCAAAGAGGGTCCTTGAATGGTGGTTTCTCTCTAAAAATGGTACCAAGAAGGAGCTCTCATGGAGGGGAAGAAGATTGTAGCATCCACCTAGCCTTTAGCAAGAGATTTGAGAGAGGTTGAGAGATGAAGAAGCAAGAAGCAATGGTCTAGGGCTGGGCTAGGATACCTTCTTTCTCAAGGAGTTGCAAGAAGAGGAAGAAGAAGAAGACTTCTCCTTATATAGCTAAGGCAATGGGTCCCACAACTTAAAGGTCCAAAATGGGCTAGAACATCATTCTACGGGCTTCGGATGGATTCGACGAAGAAGGAAGAATTGCTCGTCGAAATTTCTACTTTCCAAAAAGTATATATTTTACAAGTTTTGGAGACATGGAAAATGGTGTCCAGATTTTGTGTAAAAAGACTGTTTTACCCCTATCAATGGCAAAGTAGGGTTTAGAGGTCTCGAATCGAAACGGAGCAAATACGAAAGTTGTAGGGAATCATAAAATACATTAGACGGAGTAATCTACCGATTTCCAGAATTAACAAATAAACCTCAAACTAATCAAGACACAAGAAAAGGAACCCCCAAAGGGCCCCACTAGATTCAAAAGAGTTCCCAAAATTATTCAAAGCTATAAAAAGCTATTCTAATCCAGATTTAACCAATTCCACTAATCTCACTTATAGTTAAAATACGTCTTAATTAACACTAATCGGAAACTCTCGGGGCGGGGTCTTACACCTACTATACGGCCGCATTGGAAGATCTAGCAGATTGGCTAGGCGCACCGATAACAGGCCCCTGCAAAGGTTGGAAAAGAAAAGATCAGTCACAAAAATGATAGAATTTTGCTAAAAAAATCCTGGCAAAATTTCGGCATGGTTCCGGTACAAATCCGAAGAAAAAGGAAACATCCCGAGAAAGATGGGAAGCCTGAAGATGAACTCAACATTGCTGCGAGCTTATGTTCAGTAAAAGATTCTCGAAGAAAGCCTAGACACAAACATTGTTGCGAGCTCAAGAGAATCTTCTCAAATCCCCGCAAGATTGGAGATGAACTCAACATTGCTGCGAGCTCCAAACTCCAAAACTTGCAAAACCTTCCAAGTATACACTATCATGCCATTCTTCCAAATCAATTTACAAAAACCATGCATAAAAAGAAAACTGCCATGCATTAGATGCTAGGAAACCCTCGACCAAAGTTTAACAAATTTCAACCCAACTTAGTCAAAACCAATCAAACTTTGCTCAAGTCAAAAATCGTGTTGACTTGACCTAGAAACCCTAGCCTTCTATTTGATGCATGAACAGAAAAAATGCAAAAACATCTTGATGTCACGACCCGGGACCGGGATGCGGGCCCGCGACGCGGTGTTGATGTGTGGTTACAACAAATGAATATATGATTATACACTCATTTAATTTCCCACAGGGTTCTGCGGTGAGGATTCTCACACTTACATACAAATTGTTCACTTTCAAGATTACGAAAGCGTGTAGCAAATCAAATTGGTAACTCATTCTATAATACAAGGCTGATAAACACATATAAATGACATGACGTCAGAGTGAGCAATGATCTCGTTGGCATTCCCAAAAAATAAAGTTAAATGGTCATACAAAAAGATTAGTTAAATTAACATTCCCCAAAAATAATGGCCAACAAAGGCCAGTACAACCAGAAGAGTAATTCAAATGTCATTCTATAAACTCCCAAAATGTTACGCAACTCTTATCTCGACCCTATGTCTAAATGACATTGTCGGCTTGCCATTCTACTAAGCGCTGCAGTTCACCGACCGCCTTCTCTGGCTCCACCTCAAAGGCAATAATTGGAACTGGACCTGAGTACCACAAAAATGGGTCAGACACGACGGTCTGACATATGGGTGAATAGATTTCACAATAAGATAATTCAAAAGATAAATTGAAAAGACATTAAAATCTGTCCAAACATTTATTTCCATAAAAGAAGATACATCATTTATCCAAAAATGCATATGTAAGATAAAACATGCAGGATATCAAAGAACGGGGAACCTGTAAGATGGCAACCACACTAAAGCTAAATCCTCTCTATCACTAATGTGATGAGAGCACATTCAGTGCATTGGGCTCGAGCACACGAAGTGACAAGAACCAACAATATATACATATACATATAGCTAGACAAAACCACTGCCGCGGAACCGAGTAATGAGGCAGGACAGGATCCAAGTGGCAACTGGCGGGAGCACGAGGGGGAGGTCCAAGTCAGTTGATCAGACTGACAAGGACGTCCAAGCTTAGTGGTGCCGATTCATAGGTTACATGAGAAATCAAAACATGTACGTAACTATATCGGTGTAAAACACTCAGGCATGCGGGACATAGTGCTCATAGGCACACATTTCACATCATTATCTTGCATGCATGTACGTGGCTGGCAGGATGTGTCGGATGCAAAAATCCATAATTTAAGACAAGACTAGTGATATCGAGTGAAATCGGGTTAGGACAAGCATAATCCGAGTAAAATAGTATGATGAATCCTTATACAATTATGGATTATATATTGGGGCTTCCGTATTCACACAATATGTACAAAGGTCTTGTATGTCTATTATTACCCTTGGCATGGTACTCGAATGATGGTAGACATTCCAAGTTTCCTTATACAAATTGATAAATCCAAAATTCCTAATCCATTTCCGGGATGGGATTTCTTTCCAAGTCGATCTCCTTATGTCATCCCCTAGGTCTTTCCAAAGTGATAGGGCATCAGAACAAGCCATCCAAACCTTAAAATACCATTTCTGAAAACAATAGAAAAGACTCAGGAATTCTAGGTGAAATTCGGTCACCTGTCAGTTAGATGGCGGTTAGCCCCTGAAGGGTTTGGCAGTTAGCCACTGGCTGGCCGCGGGGCTAACCGTGGTTCACCCTGCTAAATACAGCATTCTGCGTTTCTAACCACATATTTCGGCTACCTGGCGGTCACATGGCGGTTAGCCTCAGCCAAGGTCGGCTAGCCGCCTGTGCTTGCCCAGGATTTTGAGCATTCTGGAATTGTAAACAAACTTGGGTCAGCTAGCTGCCAGTCACTAGTCTGCTAACCGCCAAGGTGGCCGCCAGCTAACCGCCCAGCTGCGGGAAATACACATCAGGTGCAGATTATGCTCTTTCTTTCTCCAAACCATTCTACTTCCACTTCATCCATTTTCCTGACATGAAATGGGTCAATTCCCTTTCATTCAACACCCATTCATTTCCTCCAACAACCACCCCATCAAGGCATTAATTCCCCTTCCAATACCAACCATATTCAATGCAAGGTCCACCACCATTTATGAAGTCCATGATGGCAAAACAAGCTTTAATAAATGAATGCATACATTCTCATAAAACTAGTTAAGAGAAAATCTTGTCAATAAGCACATTTCCAAAAGCATTATGAAACATAGGAAACTAGAAGAGGATAAGTAAGAAAAATCCATATTTTCAATAAAACAAGAATTCATTCAAATCAAACCCATTCATCCACTTGCCTTGGTCTCCAATTAAGCTAATAAGCTCCTAATCACCCCTTCTCAGGCCAAATCACAATCTGCACAAAAACCCCCAAAAGACACTCATTACGAACCCTAAAATGGTCAAACCATGAAATAGAATGAGAGAGCTCCCAATAAAGGAGATAGGGCTTCTCTAGGACTAGAATGTCACGCCCCCGATCGTCAAACCAGGGTTTATGCGTGAGATTGGGGTCAATTAAAATTTTTTCAACATTAATAACAACACTTGGCCCCAATCATGTCCCAATATGGATCGAAGATCGCTGTGAGGTATAAACATTTCCTCAAATACATAAAACGTATAGCGGAAGCTTGATAGTACAAATGGTATCTTGAAGTATATAGTTAAGAGCAAAGACTGATCATATATATTAACTAGAGTTCAAGTTTAAAATAATTAAACAAAAGTATTATTTACAACAATAGGCCACATCCAAAGCTCGGGCCTAATCAAAAGATGAAGAAATCAAAAGATGAAGCTGCACAAAATAACGTGAAGGCGCTCATGTATGGGGTCATTACGGCTATACAATGTCGTCCGTACTGTACTCTAGGAAGTCATCAGGATGATCCGCCTGAACTTCTTCCGTCACCTCCTCCGCGGTAAGGTAGAGCTCGGTACCTATGCACCAAGAGTAACATCATCAGACACGAAGGTCGGCAAGCAATATATATATAAATCATCCAGATATGTAGAACGAATCAGAGTAAACGATAAACAAAATCATATGAAATGCATAGCATTCTGATCGTAGAAAGTGCATAGCATTCGAATCAAAATCAACTAACATAAACATCTAACAAAGAGGCAACCCACATAAACTAATACACCACGAGATAGTTTCACATGACCCTCCTGACTCAACATTTGAGCTGTGGTAGAGTGGCACGGGATGAAACCCGGCAAGCAAGCAATCAAAATGGATACCAAAAGGCCATGCGTCATCAAAGTCAATCGTTCAATATGTATCCAATGGTGTACATCCATCAAAACATAAAAAGTCATACTGCGCAGACGTTCAATCCAAAGTCCTCACACAGAATGGTGCCCCATCTGTGTTGGGCGTTAACAGTCGAGTGGTGCCTGACACAGAGTCCTAAACAACCGATAGTGAAGAGCTAAACTTTCTTGTGTGAACAAGATTCATTAAGCAAAGAGAAACTACCTTTCCATCATCAAATCAAAGTCAAAACCATCAATACCGGTAGTTCTCAAATAAGCTTTCCAATCAAAGCTGTCTAGCCTCAACACTCCCATCAAACTTCGAAACAACGAAACATCAAAGGGGATCCTAAATCCATCAATCTAAGTTCCCAAAAGTGATCCCAAAACAAAGTAAATAAACGAAGCTAATGAACATGAACGTTTCATGTAAACAGTACCAGACGGTATAATCCAGAATCCAAGGCAATAAGCAATCCAATCCTAAGTCAATTGTTAAACCCGAAGCATCGTACAATCCTACTCAGTCAACGAAAGGGTTTAGGGTTCACGATACCTGAATATATGATCTTCGTGCATAGATATAGAAAAGGTATCCCGTTGTCCCGTACCGTTCAAGATTGAGTGAAATTGATTCCCGATACAACCAGAATAACGTGAAGAATGTTAGCTCAAAACGTCCTCACATATAATCAAATGAGTCCTAAAAAGGGTAGCCAAAGTTCCACATAAAGTCCTCAAAACATAGGGAAAAGAACCCCTGAAACAGGGTGTCTACAGTTGACCCGGTCAACCCGGTCCTAGGCCGGTCGACCGCGTACACAGTCTACCCAGTCGACCGCGCCCCTGGCCGGTTGACCGCCTACACAGTATCCTTGTCAACCTGCAAGAAGCAGGTTGACCTCCTCCTGTGTGCCCGGTCGACCGAGCCCTGTGCTGGTCGACCGGCAGTTGTAAGTGAAAAAAGGCAGAATAGTGTTCTCGTCAGGTTCCAGAGAACCTGACGCAGTGTTGCCGGTCAACCGGGCCCCTGGCCGGTCGACCAGGTACACTACAATTATAGAACACAGGTTCTGTAACTGAAGTGAACCTGGGACCTTTCCTTCTCTTGTTTCCTGAACCTGATGAATCAACACATATGTAGATGCAACAAGTACATAAAAATCCAATCCTATCATCTAATCAAGTCATTAAAGTCCTAATCCATTTCATTAAGCAATTACAATCAATTATCATGTTTTCAATCTAAAACAAATCCAAGGAGCAATTGATCATCTAAACATCATCAATCATCAATCAAAGGAAAGACAAAACATATCAAATCATAAACATGTATATTAACTTGCCTTGATGAAGAGCTTAAGGAATTTCAAGAAGAAATTTGAAGAAAACTCCTCTAGAGCTCAAAGGGGAAGAAGAAGGTTTCCAAACCAAAACCTCACTACAAAAATGAATGCAAAGGGTTGCTATGAGTCTCCCTTATCCATTTCTAATCCAAAGGAAGAAGATTAACTAAGTCTAGTAGCTTGGAGGGCCTACCTTGTATTGGTTTGTTGATGAAAAGCTTGGAAAATTAGATGGTTGAGTTCTTGGAGTCTTGAGGAAGAAGATGGGTGGATTGGCCGTCAAAGATGAGCTTCGGTGGTTGTCGTTGGCAAGGCAGCAGTGAGGAGAAGAAGAGGCTTGGTGATGACACAGAGAAATGAAAGAAGAGATGAAGATGAATGAAGATAAGCGAGGAATAAGTCATCCGGTTAATGACTTGATATTAAGGGGATATTTAGGTGAAATTTGGGTTAAGTCCTTGGTTTGATAAATGTGATTATTTGGGCCTCTTCAGCGCGTCAAATCGAAACGTGACGGAAGACTAAAGTTCATGAAATGACGAGACCTATCCGATGCACCCAAACTCACAAAACTCATAATCTCATAAAAACCCCTGAAAACTTCCCAAAATTGCAAACCAGCCCCCTACTCTATCCAAACGCACTCAGACTCGCACGAGACTTCGCACGCGCGATCCACACACCAAACCCGACTCGCTAAGACTCTAAACACACCTACTAACTAACCTACTAACTAACCAAGCAATTAATTATCATTAATACGGGGTTAAGGTACGGGGTGTTACATAGAAGGACACATATCTAGGAGATGAGAGGAAGAGCTTACATGGAGGGTTCTCAAATAGCCAAAGCTTGTTCAAAGAGTGCTCCAGAGTTGGTGGATTTCTCTACAAGTTGCATCAATAGAGAGCTTTCAATGAGGGGAAGAAAATGGTGATCTCCATTCCCCTTTTCGTATGAGCTTTGGAGTGAGTTGGAGAAGAATAAGCAAGAAGAACAAGAATAAGGTTGAAACCCTAGAGTGCTGGAGCCAAAGTCTCTTCTCAATGAAAAGTTGCAAAGGAAAGGGGAAAGTGAAGGAGGCTTTTCCTTTTATAGGAAATGGGGTTGGGTCCTACAACTTAACAAGTTAGTCGGGCTTAAAACTTGGATTTCCGGGCCTCGGATGAATTCGACAAAGAAGGAAGAAATGTTCAACGAAATTTCTAATTTCCAAAAAGTATATATTTCGCGAGTTTCAGGGACATTAAAAATAGTGTCTAGATTTTGTGTAAAAGGACTGTTTTACCCCTATCATTAGCAAAGTGGGGTCTAGAGGTCTCGAACAGAAACGGGGCAACCACGAAAGTTGTAGGGAATAATAAAGTAAATTAGACAGAGCAAAATACTGATTTTCAGAATTATTAAATAAACCCAAAGTCACCCAAAACACAGTAAAGGAACCCCCAAAGGGCCCCACTAAATCAAAATGTTCTAAAACTGATCCAAAGCTATGTAAAGTCTATTCTAATCCAATATTAACCAAAAACCACTAATCTCCCTTATAACTAAAGCACATCTTAATTAGCACTAATCGGAAACTCTCGGGGCGGGGTCTTACATCCTCCACCCCTTAGGGCATTTGGTCCTCCAAATGAAACATAATGAGTAAACTCGAGTAGTAGATGCGGATATTTCCTTTGAACTTGATCCCGTAATTCCCACGTTGCCTCTTTAGGTCCATGATTTTCCCAAAGCACTTTCACCCAGTGAATCGTCCGTGTCCTTAGTTCTCGTTCCTTTGTATCAATGATCTGAAATGGCTTCTCAACATAGGTGGCATCTTCTCTGATCTCCAACGGTTCATGCCGGAGTACATGCAATGGATCGGGGACGTACTTCTTCAACATAGACACGTGGAATACATTGTATACGCTGGAGAACTCAGGTGGTAAGGCTAATCTATAGCCACGTCGCCAATCTTGCTCATAACATCATAGGGTCCGATGTACCTCCGTGATAGCTTGCCTTTCTGCCCGAATCTCAAGGTTCCTCTAGTAGGTGACACTTTCAAGAAAACTTTATCTCCTTCTTTGAACTGTAAGTCTCTTTGGTGAGAGTCTGCATAGCTCTTCTGTCTACTCCGGGCTACCTTCAGACGTTCTTGGATCAACTTAACTTTGTCACTAGTCTCACTCACTATAGTCGGTCCATGAAAACTGCGAATACCTACTTCTTCCCAAGAAACTGGAGTTCTACACCTCCTGCCATACAATGCCTCAAAAGGCGCCATTCCAATGCTTGAATGGTAACTATTGTTGTAGGCGAACTCGCAAAGCGGTAGGGTCTCATCCCATTGAGTCTTGAAATCTAACACACATGCCCGAAGCATATCCTCAAGAGTCTGAATCATCCTTTCTGACTGACCATCTGTTTGTGGGTGATAAGCTATGCTGAACTGTAGCTTTGTACCCATAGACTCTTGCAGTGTCTTCCAAAATCTTGAGACGAATCTACTATCTCTGTCCGAAGTAATGGAGACTGGCTGTCCATGACGGCTGACAATTTCGTTGACAAACAATTCCGCGAGAGGTAACATATGCATTTTCTCTCCGGTCTTCATGGGAATGAAATGAGCTGATTTGGTAAGTCGATCCACAATGACCCATATGGCGGTATTCCCTTTTCTGGTTCTGGGTAGTCCCGAAATAAAATCCATGGTGATATGTTCCCACTTTCATTCCCAGATCTCTAATGGTTGCAACAACCCTGGGGGTTTCTGATGCTCTGCCTTCACCAAATGACGTGTCTTACAAAGGGCAAAAAAAGCTGTTATTTCCCTCTTCATGTTGTTCCACCAAAATCTACCCTTCAAGTTCTGATACATCTTTGTGCTACCCGGATGCATAGAATACTTCATACTGTGAGTCTCTGTCATGATGTCATTCTTCAAATCTTCAATGTTGGGCACGCGTAGATGATCGCGATAGTATAAGATTCCATCCATAATAAGAAAATCAAGACGTTCTGCTATATGTTCTGAAATCTTAGCCAACTCTGGATCATGCAATCGGTCATCCTGGATCTTCCGAATGAATGAGGGCTCAGACACTGACATGTTAGCTAACATTACGCCTTTCCTTAGAGGTTGAAAATCTACACCCAACTCCTCGAACTGTTGAAAGATGCAAGTAACCCTTAGACTTGCCAAGCTTGCTGACTTCCTACTCAAGGCATCAACTACTACATTTGCCTTCCCCGGGTGGTACTTGATCGGAAAATCATAGTCCTTAATATATTCCATCCATATTCTTTGTCTCATGTTTAACTCCTTCTGAGAAAACAAGTACTGCAAGCTGCGGTGGTCGAAGTGGACTTCGAATTTCTCTTCATAGAGATAATGTCTCCACATCTTTAGAGCAAAGACGACCGCTACTAACTCAAGATCATGCATTGCATAGTTCTTCTCATGGTCCTTCAACTGCCGGGATCCATAAGCAACGACTTTTCCATCTTGCATCAATACACAACCAAGTCCTATATTCAAAGCATCGGTAAAAATGGTGTAACCGCCGCTTCCGGATGGTAAGGTGAGGACTAGTGCTGAAGTCAATCTCGTTTTCAGCTCCTGGAAACTGGCCTCACACTGATCTGTCCATACATATGGTGCATTCTTCTTGGTTAACTTCGTCAGTGATGCTGCAATCGACGAAAATCCTTGCACAAATCTTCGATAATAACCTGCCAATCCAAGAACACTTCTGATTTCTGATGCATTCTTCGGTCTTTCCCACTTCATAACTGCTTCAATCTTGGCCGGATCCACTGACAATCCTTCTTTGGAGATGATGTGTCCCAAAAATGCAACTTGTTCAAACCAAAATTCGCACTTACTGAGCTTCGCATACAATTGATTTTCTCTTAGAAGTTGCAGTGCTATCCTCAAGTGCTCTTCATATTCTTCTCTAGACTTGGAGTACACCAAAATGTCATCAATAAACACTACTGTGAACTGATCTAAGTATTCTGTGAAGATTTTGTTCATCAAGGCCATGAATACTGCCGGTGCATTCGTCAGTCCAAATGGCATCACTAGGAACTCGTAGTGTCAATATCTTGTTCGGAAAGCTGTCTGCGATACATCTGAATCTCTAACTCTAGTTGATGGTAAGCGGACCTTAAATCAATCTTCGGAAAATAGGCAGCACCTTGCAATTGATCAAACAGTTCATCTATCCTTGGCAATGGATACTTGTTCTTGATGGTTGCTTGGTTCAATCTCCGGTAATCAATGCACATTCTCATAGAACCATCTTTCTTCTTGACAAATAAAACTGGAGCTCCCCACGGTAAAACGCTAGGCCTCACAAGACCTTTATGCAACAATTCTTGTAATTGTATCTTTAATTCTCCCAATTCCACAGGAGCCATTCTGTATGGTGCAATAGATATTGGAGCGGTCCCCGGTAACAACTCAATGGTGAAGTCAATTTCTCTAACAGGTGGTAATCCTGGGATCTCTTCTGGAAAAATGTCTGGGAACTTACAAACAATTGGGATCTCCTCCACCCCTTGGGACCGTTTATCCCCTGTGATAAACGCTAAGTAACATTCACATCCACTTCTCACAGGTCTATCAGCCTTCAACACTGAAATAAACCTTGGACAAGGATTCCTCCTCTCTCCTTGAAATAGCACTCTTGCTGGTGTCTCCTCTAATTTAAAAGTAAGGGTCATTATACAAAATTATGAAATTAAATCTTGTAACTCCTCACATCATGGAGCATTAATATCATTAATGCCCATAAACCTTCCTAATGTCCACCAAAAGCCTATAAATAGGTGGTCATTCCAAAGGGAAAGGGTCAAAAAAAAAAATCATCTGAAGAGTTCTGAAGAAATTGTCCTAGAAATCTTTGTACAAAAAGAAGCTCTTTTGCCTTGAAGAAACTTCAGCTGCAAGCACTACAAGGTGATCGAAGTCCCTTGGGGTGCCACCCTCCCAAGGTTTCCCCTCTTCTTCTATCCAACATGGCCTAGATGCGGCTTTTCAGCCCGTCTACTTGGTTTTTTATTGGATATAGGACCTTCCCTTGGTCTTTGTCCTCTAAAAATCCGAGGTCCAAGCCAAGCCAAGTGAACTAAAGCATCAAGTGTTCTCATCTGAAGGACGATGGCGGAGTCCATACATGACTCGCGACCGTCGATCTGAACGAGTCCCCACAATCTCCTGAGAAGTCGGATCCCTCTTTCTTTCTTCTCTGTTGTACTTTGTATTTTTAAAGGGACAAAAAAATCACAATTCTTGTCTTTCATCATTGATGAGATTTGTAAATCGCCTTTCACGGCAAAACCGCCTTCTACGGCACAAAATGGTGATTTCTCTACAAGTTGCATCAATAGAGAGCTTTCAATGAGGGGAAGAAAATGGTGATCTCCATTCCCCTTTTCGTATGAGCTTTGGAGTGAGTTGGAGAAGAATAATCAAGAAGAACAAGAACAAGATTGAAACCCTAGAGTGCTGGAGCCAAAGTCTCTTCTCAATGAAAAGTTGCAAAGGAAAGGGGAAAGTGAAGGAGGCTTTTCCTTTTATAGGAAATGGGGTTGGGTCCCACAACTTAACAAGTTAGTCGGGCTTAAAACTTGGGTTTGCGGGCCTCGGATGAATTCGACAAAGAAGGAAGAAATGTTCAACGAAATTTCTTGTTTCCAAAAAGTATATATTTCGCGAGTTTCAGGGACATTAAAAATAGTGTCCAGATTTTGTGTAAAATGACTGTTTTACCCCTATCATTAGCAAAGTGGGGTCCAGAGGTCTCGAACAGAAACGGAGCAACCAAGAAAGTTGTAGGGAATAATAAAATAAATCAAACGGAGCAAAATACTGATTTTCAGAATTATTAAATAAACCCCAAAGTCACCCAAAACACAGTAAAGGAACCCCCAAAGGGCCCCACTAAATCAAAATGTTCTAAAAATGATCCAAAGCTATGTAAAGGCTATTCTAATCCAATATTAACCAAAAACCACTAATCTCCCTTATAACTAAAGCACATCTTAATTAACACTAATCGGAAACTCTCGGGCGGGGTCTTACACTTGATTTGCATAAAACCTCATTATCATGGTAAGCAAAAAAAATAGAGAAGAAGAAAAAAGAAAAAAAAGAAGAAAGAAAGAAAAAAAAACAGTGAGGAACAAAAAGAAAAAAAACAGAGAAAAAGAAAAACCGTGAGAAAGAAAAAAAGGAAAGAAAAAAAGAAAGAAAGAAAAGAAAAGAAAGAAAAAAAAAAGGGGGGAAGAGAAGAAGATTTTTCCTACCTCTACATGGAGTTTTCTTGGAAAAGAAAACTCACTTGAAGCCATTGATGGAGAAGAGCTTGAAGATCTTTGAAGAAGAAAAGTTCTTGGAGCACTCTTGAAGATTTTTGCAAAAGAAAGCAATAAAAGCAAGAGATTCAATCTCCCTTTGCTTTTATAAAAGAAGTCAAGCCAAAAGAGGAAACATGGAGAGAAGCAAGGAGGTAAGTGCTACAAATTAGCAACTTTCCCAAATGAAAAATTCCTTGAGAAATTCTCTCCCAAAAGAGAAGATTCTTTGAGAGATTCTCTCCTAAAAGAAAGGGCATTTGAGATATTCTCTCCCAAAGAAAGACACTTTGAGAAAATCTCTCCCAAAATAAAGGTAACTTGAGAAATTCTCTCCAAGTAAGGATATTTTAAGATATTCTCTATCCAAATGAGATATTTTGGGGATATTCTCTACCAAAGTCATACCACATGAGATCTAACCCATCTTTAAAGCTTAAGATCCCATGGGTTAGCCCACATGAGCCAGGTTTGACCACCTAGGCACTAAAAGGGGCTTCCTATAAAAAATTCCTCTTACCAAGAGCATACAAAATGGTTTCATGCCTCTTTCGAGTTGATTGGACCGCACAGAAAAAAAAATCCAAGCCTCATGAGCCTCCAAAAATTCAAACCATCCAACCCTATGCGTCAAATTAAGACAAAACCTTGAAATTGACATTCCACAAAAACCCAAACCACTCCAATGGACACAAAATTGTCCCAAAGAGTGACAAAAAACCAAATTCTGACCCCATAACTTGCCACATATAGCTTGTTAGGTCACAAGGTCAAAACCTAATTCTGACCCCCCTAACTTACCACATACAGCTTGTTAAGTCACAAGGTTAAAACCAAAATCCAAACCCTGACCCCCTAACCTGCCACATACAGCTTGTTAGGTCTCAAGGTCAAAAACAAAAAAACCCTTCTTGACCGCCTAATATGCTACATAAAGCCTTTAGGTTTACAAGGTCAAAAGGAAAAATCCAAACCCAAAAACCCAAAATCCAAATCCCTCTTGTCATTTTCAAAACTTTGCCTTGAGACAGTACATGATCCCTCTCACTACCATGAAATTCCCCTAGAAGCTCAAAAAGCTACTCTACCAAAAGAAAACTGCTCAAATACTCTTGGTCAAGTCAGAAGCTCTCTTTCAAAGTTCTCTTCGAGGCACATCGACTACAAAAGCCATACAATTCGTCATTGCACTTCGAGGGGGCATCTGTTGACACCAAAAATGTCACTTTGGCTCTTCATACGCTCTCGACTTCAAAAAGCTACATGAAGTCGCATCCTACCACAAACAGGCAATGCTGTTTCAAACATCAAATCTTGTCAGAATCAAACAAAAACTGCAAGATCGTTCAAAACAGCCATAAGAAGAGTACACATGAAGTTTTAGGCCATTTCGACTTTTTTTGCCTAACTTCACTCTTCCAACGGCTGAACAAGAGCTCTCGGCGGCGGTATGGCCAGAGACCCTGATCCAGAAAATAAAGAACATTATTAGACTCAAAATACCACTAGAAGGCTCTACATCAAGTTTCAGGTCATTCCGACATTGTTTGGCCCAAAAAGGAAACGGTCGTAGCAAAGTCAGCTCTCCCAGTGGCGATGGCACCAAAGACATTAGGTTTTCAATCAGAGCCTATGGATAGTCTCAAAATACTTCCAAAAAGCTTTGTGTCAAATTTTAGGTCGAACTAACAACGTTTGATCCTCCATCAACCCTCAAATAGTAAAACCAAGCCTCTTGGCGGTGGGAAACACCAAGGCCATCACTCATCAAACAGAGTGCATGGGTGATTTCAAGACACTTCCAAAGGGCTACTCGTCAAGTTTCAGGTCATTTCGACGACATTCGACCCAACTTTGACTCTCAGAAACTAAATCAAGCCTCCCAGCGGCGGAGCTCCCCGGGACCATGATTCCCAAATCGAAGCTAATTGATCATCTTAAAATGACTCCAAAGGCTCCCTGTCGAATTTCAAGTCAAACGGACATCGGTTGACCGTACATCAAAGTGCGGCATCTTCCTCGCTACAAGATCAAGTCTATTGGTGATGAGACCCCACACGGCTTCAAAACTTAAACAAAAGCCTTTAGCTGGTCCTATTTACTGCGCAAGAGGCTTCACCTCAAATTTTAGGTCATTCCGACATCGTTTAACCTAGTTTTGGCATCTGACGGCAAATCGGTAACAAGGTCTTCGGCTTCTCTGGAAAATCGGAAATTTTGTGCTCTGATACGCACGCCTTCTCGTTGAATTTTCTTCAGGGAAATGAGGCCAATTCATGAGAAAAAAATGTCAAGAAAAATACCAGAGAAAAAATAATCAGAAAAACCCGAGAAACGGCCGAAAACCGGCGACGGAAAGGGCGAAAATGCCCCATGGTCACCGGCAACCCTGGCCCATGGTCGCTGCGACCATGGAAATCTGGGTCGCCAGATCTTCGCCAAAAGCCCCTTTTTGAGACTTTTTCGCATTTCGAGATTGTAAGACCCCGACTCCTAATTTTCGGGATTAGTGTGTTTTTAGCCGTGGTTTAGTTTCTAAGTAAGATTTGAGCCTAATTGAGTTAGATTGTGGTTTAGAATAGTTTTCCATAGCTTTGGGGAATTTTGAGAGCGGTTGGACCCGGTCTGACAGCTCGAGGATGCCTTGGGCTGTACGTGTCAGCGTGGGGGATTGTTCTTGATTTTGAAAAATTAAAATTTTGGTTTCTTCTGATAGGTCAAATTAGATCCAACAACTTTTGTGTTTAGACCTGCCCCATTCGAAACTCAGAAAATCAGTTTTTCAGCCCGTGGGGCAAAACAGTCTTTTCCCATTTAAATCTGAGCCCAGATTTCGAAATTTCAGAACCATGCCAAAAATATACTTTTTGAAAAATAGATTTTATGAGGATCATTTTGTTCTTCTTCGTCGATTTCATCCGAGGCCCGGAAGGCCCAGTTCTAAGTCCATGAAGAGTTTTAAGTTGTGGGCCCCATAATTATCACTTTATATAAGCCCCACCTTCCATCTCTTCTCTCCATTCTCTTCCCCAACGAGAGTGAGTTGCAGGGGCTCCCAGCTGAGCCTTATTCCTCTCCTTCCTTGCTTCTCCCTCCACCAAATCAACCATGATTCATCACCGTTTGAAAATCCGATTTCGCCATTGTGTTCCCCACCTTCCAAGCTCTCCCTAGACCCCATTTTCGTGTGAGGAGCAGCTGGACAGCCCTTCGTTTGAGCAGTTCCTTGCTGGTTGGAGATGCTACAGGTAAGACCTCCCTTTCATTTCTTTATATGAGGTAGGGCAGCCCCTAGGGAGCCTTGATTTCAACATGCAAACTCTAAGTCTAACTCTTTCCTAGATTCCAAATTTTGAGCCACTTTTTGAGTATGTTTTGGGGGTCTTTGTTTCATAGGTGTGCTTGTGTCTAATTGGTGAGATTTCTGAGTAATCTTGGAGTGCTAGAGACAAAGGCAAGTGATCAACTTAGATCTTCTTATGCATGCAATGTTTTAATGGGTTCAGCTGTGTTAAAAATTTAAATTTCTGCAGGTTTTAGTGTTCTATTCATGTGCAGATTTCTGCAATGTTTTAATGGGTTCAGCTGTGTTAAACATTTATATTTCTGCAGGTTTTAGTGTTCTATTCATGTGCAGATTTCTGCAATGTTTTAATGGGTTCAGCTGTGTTAAAAATTTAAATTTCTGCAGGTTTTAGTGTTCTATTCATTTGCAGATTTCTGCAATGTTTTAATGGGTTCAGCTGTGTTAAAATTTTAAATTTTTGCAGGTTTTAGTGTCCTATTCATGTGCAGATTTCTGCAATGTTTTAATGTTTCAGCTAGATTCAGAACTCTGCAATTGTTTTAATGTTTCAGCTAGACTCAGATTTCTGGAGTTGATTTAATGTTTCAGTTATGTGAAAAATTCTGCACTGCTGAAATTCAGATTTTGCACTGCTGAAATTAGTTGTTTCCTTCATTGATCTATTGGATTCAAATCTGAACCTGTTTTCAAAAAAAAAAAATTTCTGGTTTCAAATATGTGTTATGGTTTGGATTTTTTTTTTGTATAGTTTCAAATGCATATGCTAGTGGTTTATCTTGATGGTTTTCATTCAATTGAAGTGGCTTTTGTCTTGCCTAAATGTTTTGCAAATGGATGGAAGTATGGAGGAGTATGTTGTGAAATGATTAGATGTGTTGGTTGTTAAAAATTTAATGGAAATGGCCCTTGGAGAGCATGGAGACTCAGGGGGATGTGCAGGGAATTGACAAAGGAATGAAATGAGGAAAAATGGGTGAAAGGGTGTAAAAAAAATATGAACTGAATTGAAGCTGCCGCAGATGGGCGGTCAGCAGTCGGCCAGCCGACTGTTGACCCACGGCTAGCCGCCCCTGTGTCGGTCAGAATAACAGCAACCAAGTTTTGCACAGGGTGTGGTCGGCCCGCGGTCGGTCAGTAGGCGGCTGGCCGACCTGCGCAGAAAAATGGAAAGTAGTATTGTTCCTGAACAGTCGGTCAGTGGTCGGTCAGCCGGTCGGCTAGCCGATCACAACCGGCGGCTAGCCGCCAGGTAGCCGCGTGGTGGCCGAGTGTACAGAAGGAGAATTTTGAAGGGTTTCCTGATGGGAGAGAAAAACTAGAATATGTTAAGGGGTCTTTAGCTTGATGTTGTGCGATTGAAACATGAAATGTTATTTAGCTTCAGGGGCACCAATCCGCTTTTAATTCCAACATTTGGGTTTCAATTACACAAGAATCGAATGAAGGGCCTTAGCATATACTTGAAAGTATGTTTTCAGAAACTTAGTCTTGACATGAAGAATATTATTTTGTACTTGTTTTGACTTACAAGCATTGGTTTTGTCTTGGATCTTGTTTTGCACTTGTCTTGACTTACAAGCATTGGTTTCGTTCGGGTATTGTTTTGCACTTGTTTTGACTTGCAAGTATCAGTTCTGTTTCGGGTATTGTTTTGCACTTGTTTTGACTTGCAAGTATCAGTTTTGTTTTCGATATCGCTTTGCTCTGGTTTTGAGTTACAAGTATCAGCTTTGTTTCAAAGAACCCATAAAGGGGACTACTTAGTGTGCTTCGACCTGCTTATAGCTTATGCTACTTTGTTTTGTCTTGCGTGCACCGTCCACCCCGTGTGGTCGATGAGGGTAATGTGAGAACTTGGTCCGGGCGGCACCCTTAACCACGGGGCGTAACGTGTCAACCACGGGCCTCAAACGGCGAGTCTCCATTAGTTTTGAGCATTCAAATATGAGAACTTGGTCCGGGCGGCACCCTTAACCACGGTGCGTAGCGTGTCAACCACGGCGAGTCTCTATTAGTTTTGTGCATTCATGAATTCCGTTGAATACCACTGAGCTTGGACTGCCCTCTCAGTCTGATCCACTAGTTAGGGGGTCCTTAAACATAAGGACTATCTGCAGATAAGTCGTGTATTTATACACATTTTTGTTTTGTTCC
The DNA here is from genome assembly GCA_029852735.1 of Persea americana. Taxonomy (NCBI): domain Eukaryota; kingdom Viridiplantae; phylum Streptophyta; class Magnoliopsida; order Laurales; family Lauraceae; genus Persea; species Persea americana. Next base: position 60,493,092 of record CM056810.1, read on the forward strand.
GGTTCCGCGGCCGGTTTTCCCGCCCACCTTGTGTGGCTCGGGCTTTCGTTTCGTTTCGCCTGTCTTGCTTTGTCTTTGCTTGCTCTTGTCATCATGTATGACGGAGAAAGGATGAGCTCAATGTGGATTTACGAATCATGATGTTTTCTCGTAATCATGCTAGCTTTGTCTTGCATTTTGTTGATGTACTATTTGAAAATTTATTAAATAGTTTTAAACGCTAGACCACATGTACTCATGCTACTTTTGCCTCATATCTCATTCATGGACTTTTGTTTTCTTGAAGTGTATATCGTTCAAGCATCGTTTCAAGATTTGTAAACAGTTTTAAATTCAGCATATGGTTTCTTATAAATTTTAAATGATTCATACTCATGCTTAAATTGATCACCTGCCAGACCGTCGTGTCTGACCTTGTTTGTTTGGTGCCTTAGGTAGCAGGTTCTCGTCTTGAGCTAGTACGTGTACAGATGGCTATAGAGCCACGAGTTTTGCAGTTTGTTGTTTCAGTGATGTCATACAGACGTCGCGCTTGACTCTGGAGATACGTTACACACATGGGTAGTATTTGTTCTTAGCTTATTATTTTGTAAGGCTTTTGTTAGCCTTTTCTTTTGGGATTGTAATTAATGCACTTGTTAGATTATAACTTGAATATTCTTGGGTATTGATAAGCCTGTCACTGTTAGCTCTGTATATCTTGATATCATGTTTTGTTCTAGTCTGAGTATGATTATGCTATGACAGCTTTATGCTGACGGGTCGCAATGCCACGTAAGCTTCCGCGAAATGTTATTGATGTGTTTGGAAATTTTGCCTTCCTCACACACGCGAATCCCGGGGAGAAATATATTTATAACTTACTCCCCAATTCGCGTTCCCGAGGTCGGACCGCTGCAGGGATCCGGGTTCGGGGGCGCGACAGAGATGTTTGGCCCTTGCGGTTTTTCAAAAATCTGATTTTCGGAGCATGAAATCCGTCGATCTTTGTCAACATCACGGATCCGCCGCCAAAATCATTGGATCGTCATTGGATGCTTCGAAACCGGCAACCGGCCGACCAAGAAAGCACACTTTTTGCCCGATCGATCGAAAAATCGACTAGATAGATATTACTTGCCCACTGGTAGCAATCAATGTTTGAAGTTGCATGGTCATCCGACATCAAACAGCATGAAGATCTATCAACGATCAAGCCTCCTACATCGCAAGAAGAAATCCAAAAGACGCGACGCAGCCCGCGACTCTTCAAATTCCTTGGCGACCACTTAATGCAATTAAATGACTCATTTTATGACAAGTTAATGCGGTCATTAACTCATTATTTTGGACGGCCCAATCAGAAGCAAGGAAAAATGAGTTACAAGTCAAAATAATCATGGTATTAAACTATGTAACTCCTCCCATCATGGAGCTTAAAGACAATTAAATGCCCATTATTCTCTATCGGTCAATCAGGAGCCAAGAAAAAGGAGTTACAAAATAATGAATTAAAAACTTGTAACTCCTCCCATCATGTGGCTTTAATGCATTAAAAGCCCATAAACCCTCCTAATGGCTACCAAAAGCCTATAAAAATGGAGTCATTCCAAGAAGAAAAAAAAAGGTCCAGAAAAAAAGGTCGAATCAACAGAATAAAAAATATATACAAGAAATCCTTCTGCAAAAGTTGCTACAACAACCTCTCCTCTGTCAAAGAGACTCTGCAACAACTGTTGGAAGTAGGTGGGCCTCGTGGATAGATATTTCAAAACTTTTGACCCACTTGACTCAGGGATCAAGTATCCATAAGGTTTCAAAACCCAATCAAGGATCCATGGCCTCTTTTTCATTATCATGTATAGTAGAAAACTCTATCTAGAAGATAGAAACAGCAGCAAACAAGCAACCATGAAATCCATAACAAACAATGAAGTGGATTATACCTTAGGAGCTCGGTTGTGCTCGAACGGAGAAGTTGATCTCTTTCTTAGATAAAGAACTCTCCCACGAATAAAATCAGAATCTCCAAGACCCAATCGTCTTCCATGCTATAACCCGTCTCAGATCTCTTTTTTCAAGGAGATAGGTGGGATCTCCAAGAGAAAAACCAACTAGAACCTCAAGGAAACCGGAAGAGAAACTAGAAGAGAGAAGGGAGGCGAGAGATGTGTGTGAATTCCAAGGATGGACGTCCAACCCCCTCTCTCCCTTGTTTATAGCCCTGATCATCCTCTCTTACTAATAATTAATAGAAGTCATACTTCCACAATAATTAGTAACATTCTCTTTCTACTATTACCACTATTAGAAGTTTTACTTCAAATAGAAATAGTAACTTTCTAATTTCTTTCCTTTTGAGTTTAAGTAGAATTAGTAATGATATAATCTTGGGCCAGCGTGGGGACCACTAGGGATTCTATAGAAAGCTGGCTCCAACTGGGACACCGCGACCCCACATCTCATGTGCAATCCGGGCCCACAGCTAATTACAAATAACTCCACTATATAAATGCAATCGAACTCTATTCTTATGAATAAATTACATGATGACCCTAAACTTTCCTATCACCACAAGTAGGCCCCTCCATCAATATCTATGGATCAATTGGACTAAACCTGTCGCACTAATTTAGATCCACATCTTATTTATTCTTGAGATCCAATTAATCACAGTGATCATCAGTACCATCCAATTAACTCTTAATTGCGATGGGTGTACACTTAAGAATGATAAATCTATTAATTGGCACAAGGGAATAATTTGGATAGATTCTATCTTGACCATTGAATGTTTCCACAGTCTCACTACTACTTACCCAAGACACCGAGGTTTGACCTACAGTTGGCATCATTCATTGGTGAGTCAAAGCAGATGAATAGATAGAAACTTGAGTTTATGAATGTTTTAAAATTACGAGCCTATTGCTAGGGAATTATGAAAACCTTAAAAGTAGACAATGATTCATAAGGTGCATCTCATGGTCCTTTAATACATCCAATGTACCAGTATGACGATCCAGAGTCTTACACTCCAATGATCGAGACAAATCACACTATCTCATAATGATCATAATACTACAACCTTGTCAGATGAGATGCCTAATCTCATCACCGGTTGTGAATCAATTCAAGTATAAGATTTGTGACACATGTCTCCCGCATATGGATATCATCCACACACATGTATTATATCTAATATACTTGTGGACTCCGGTTCATCTCATGAACCTTTATGTCATTCATATTGGTCATGTGCAACTAAGTAAATAAAACACCATTCATCTCATGAAAGGAAAACATGATTATATCGAAATAAATCAATTTATTACATCATCCACTAGATTGAGACCATATAATCTAACAACAACCACCACAAGGTGACCGAAGTCCCTTCGGGGGGGGGGGCACCCCCACAGGGCCCTCTCCTTTTACATGGCTTAAACATGGCATTTTAGCCAATCTACTTAGTTTTTTATTGGATATAGGACCTCCTCTTGGTCCTTATTCTCTAAACATCTGAGGTTCAAGCCAAGCCAAGCAAATCAAAAGCATCATCTGTTCTCATCTGAAGGATGACGGCGAAGTCCATACATGACTTGCGACTGCCAATCTAAACAAGTCCCCGCAATCTCCTGAGAAGTCAGCCAATCTAAACAAGTTACCGCAATCTCCTAAGAAGTCAGATCACATTTTCTTACTTTTCATTGTATCATTTGTATTTTTTTAAGGGAAAAAAATACAACTCTTGTCTTTCATTTTGATAAGAATTGTAAATCGCCTTTCACGGCAAAAAAATCTCCGTTCACAGCAAAATCACCTTTCACGACAAATAAATGAAAAATCGCCTTTCATGGAAAAAACATGTCTCTTTTCTTAAATATCTATGTGCAATGAAAGTTAGAAAAAAGTTGATTTCCTTTTCTACTTGTGAAGGTGGATCTCCGGACCACCACTTCTAAATTTCGAGTAGAGCAGAAAATCTGGCATACCCGTATAAAAAAAATGTTGATGCTCGCTTTCCCCGATCACGAAAGGGTTGGGCCCCACGGACTCTACCGTCCGCTGACCTCGGTAGTCTCAAGACCCAAGAAGCCGAGTCCATCATACTGCCGGCGGCTTTCTTTCTAGATAACCATCTATATTAGGTCATTTATGTATATCATGCTTGCTCCGACCACCTCGCGTGGCGGAGGATATGCTTGCTTGCTCCGACCGCCTGACGTGGTGGAGGATATTCTTATCTACTCCTGCCACCTCATGTGACGAAGGATAGTCTTTCTTATGTGCTCATGGCACCTCATGTAATGGAGAGAGTAGAGCTACATGTGGGTTGCCATCTTGCCAGTTTTTTCAGTTATGCTCTCTTGCTCATGTTTTCTCGCCTATTATATTTACAAGACTCATGCCTTGCCACGTTTTTATGAACATATATACCATGCTTTATACGTACATCATGCTTATTCATAGCCTTGATTTTTATATAATGATTTATCATATTTTCCTGCTTTATACTTGTTTTACATGCAGCTTTTGTCAGAGACATGATTTATCACATGTCAATTAACTAATATAGCACCAGCATGTTTTGTTATCTGTCTCAGTCACCTGCTCGACTGTCATGTCTGACATACTACACTTTGGTGCTCTAGGTAGCAGGTTTCCCGTCTTGAGTTGGTGTGTGTGCAGATGGCTGTGGAGCCACAGGTTTTGCAGGTCTGTTGTGCCAATGATGTCATATAGATGTCGAGCTTGGCACCGTAGTTACGTCACAGATTTGTGGGTAGTATTTGTATTTAACTTGTTATTTTTGTACGGCTTTTGTTAGTCTTTTTCCTTGTGATGGTAATTAATGTATCTTTGTAATTGTAACTTAAACATGCTTGGGAAATTATCATCCTGGTACTCTTAGCTTTGTATATTTTGTTACTATGGTTTGTTCCGTTTTGAGTATGGGCCATGTGTGAAAGCATTTTGCTTAGCAGTCTAGTGCGACGCTGAATCCGATGGCTATGGGCTCCGGATCGTATCGTCATGTGAGCTTCCACGAAAATATTAATGATGTGTTGCAATTTGACATCCTCACACATGCGAATCCCTAGAAAAACATTAGTTTTACTTAATCCCCAAATCACTCTCCCTAAAGCCGGATAGCTGCATGAATCCGATTTTGAGGCGCGACAATTGTTTTCTCCATGTGTGGCCCACAATCAGCGGGCCATCTGCGGTTGGTAGAAATAATTTTCGTGAGTTGGAGGATGTAGGCCACTATCTGTACCATTCCATTTGCTTCTTTATATACGGATTACAGTTCGCTGTCATTATCTTCTAATCCTCTTGAACCTTCAGGAAACTCTAGCAAAAATAGGACCACTGATAGTAGATAGGACCCCACATGTATATGTAATGGGCCCCGTTGAAAACCAATGACCTATAATGTGGGATCATCATTCGATCATCTGCCAGGTTCATACATGAGGGCTCCACAATCCACAAAAATTGATTAAGACCATTAATAAGAAACGTTAACACAGCAGGCTCATAGATTCTCTGCTATGTTCATATATCCATCGATTGGGCCACACCTCTGCAATCCAAAACACTGGGGCTGTTTTACTTGCTTTGGATTATTAGGAATCGGATGAATAGAAGTTCTAGGTTAAATCAACAGTGAAGGATATGAAAGTCATTTCCTATTTAATCAATTACTACTTATTTTGATACAAATAAATAGGCCCAAAATTATAGTCATTAGCTCTATATTTTACTCCAATGCGAGTAATTATCATCACATGAAAAAAAGTCATAGTAATTCAACATGTTGTTCAGTACAATCACATGACATATATACATACATGTGATCAATCTAACACTAGTCATGTGATTAGGCAAAGATGTCATTAAAACGAAGTGGTATAGTTATTCTGTACTAAGGGCCAATTCCAACTAACACAATCAATTAAGACTTTTTAAGAGCACCAAATTGACCCAGACCTTGTGGGTAGCAGTAGATTGAAGATCCACAACAATCAGATGGCCCACCCGATCAAGACCCAAAGGACCGAAGCCTGAGAGCCGAAGAGAAAGCGATCCCCGCCATGTTGAGCCCCTTGGTCCCATCATCAGGCAGTGGGACCCACTTCCAATGTTGACCGTCCACGTCATACGAAAGCCAGATCAGATCCCATAACCCCTTGTAATTAGAAAGCAAAACAACCCTGACCACCCCATCTCTCTCCTCTAAGCACCCCATCATCACTCCATAAGGCTTCTTGATCCTCTCAATCAAATTCTTCGGAACCCTGCAGATAAAATCCCAGCCGTTGCCATCCAAACTAAGGCCCCACAGCTCTATACATACAATTACAAACGCCCTCACCCTCGTGCTCCCATCCTCACCGTCCGATCTCACCACCACCATCTTCCCATCGCCGTACACGTGCAACCGATCCGCAGCGTCTCCCGCGATCAGCCCCACGGCCAGGCCCTCCACTCCTCCGTCGAACCTCGGCCGGAAAATGACTGGACGTTCACTCTCCGGCCCCGCCGCCGATATGATGACGCTCTCCCTCCTCCGGTGGATGACGCTGAGGAATATGATGTTATTTTCACCGCTACGTGTCACTCCCACGCCATCCTCGGCCGCAACCGCAGACCGCCACGTGTCGGTCTCAGAGCAGTAGGCGAAGAGGACCGGGCGGTTCTCGTACAGCTCCGCGAAGACGAACCTGAACCGGTTGGAGCCGGGAGGGCCGGCGATCAGCTTCAGCCCCGAGCGCCGCCACGACGACGTGCCACGTGGGCCGAGCGGGCTGGCGGGGATCTTCTTGACGGCGTTCGCAGCCAGATTGACGGCGATCAGCTCGCGGCGGCTGTTAGAAGCGAAGAGGAAGATGTCGCCGGAGGCGGTCAGGAAGTAGAGATCCTCGCCGGGATGGACGGCTGGGAGGAGGATTCCGGCGACCGGGATGTGGAACCAGCGGCCGGAGCGGTCGTTGAAGCCGTGGAGCATGGATTCACGAGGAGATCTCTTCTTGTAGAGGAAGAGCCAGGTCTCGGAGCATGATCGGAGGGCGTAGAGGCGGCGGAAGTCGTCGCCGGAGATGAAGGAGGAGAGAGATGTGGAGACGGATCTGATGCAGAGGATTTCGGGGAGGGCGAGGCGGAAGAAGATGTCTTGGAGGAGGTCGGAGGGGAGGAGGCAGAGACCGACAGCGTTGGACGGGCGGTTCCGGTCGGCGTCCATGTCGTCGAATCGTTTTCAGGTATGCCCGGGTGGATTCGATCGAGGCGTTTTAATATAGAAGATGGGGAAGGGTTTTGTTTGTTTGGATGTATGCGCGTGATTTCTTCGCAAGAAATGAGTTTGGGGTGGACCCATGGGCTTACGTGAGCTTCAAGTTCGCACCCTGTCGGAGTAATCTCTGACTGACCGGGCATTTGTGAGTGAGTGCGGTAATCTAGGCTCATCGTCGGAGATTTATTTGGTGGGCCGCATCACCTTCGATCTCCCTTCTTCATTTCAATTGTGGGTCTTACAAAGAAAATATTGCACTTTAAATAATGGGGGCATTTGGTAATTTTAAAAATAAACTCTTATTTTATGATGTCTAGAGCTTATTTAGATAGTAGATCTTTTGATAAATCTCGAATTGTACTTTCTAAATTTATATCTCATTTATAAAATATTACGACTTTTGCCTCTTAAAAAATAAGATAAGAGGGGATATTTTTCTAGAGATTTTTTAAATAAAGTGGAGGAAAGTGCACAATGCAGAATTTACATCTTTTGAATGAATATAAGCTCAGGAGACTTTCAAAATACTAAAAAAAAAAGGGAGAGACTTTAGCAGCAGAAAAATCACTTTTAGAAAAAACCCACCACTAAAGGAAATTTTGTTCACCGTTAAAAGGCCCTTTTTTTGTAGTGAGAAGATGCAAACGGTAGGTTCTACATCGAAGTTTTTAAAAGGTGTACCTCAATTAGCACAATCTTTAAAGGTGGTTTCTATTTATCTCATGAAATGAGAGTTTTTTTTTTTTTTTTTTTTTTTAAATAATCTTATCAAACAGACTAACTGTAAATTAAAACTTGAAAATTAAAGTTTTTATTTTAGACCTCATATCCATCTTGCATATCTTCTTGTGAATCCCACTCCGTTACAAGTTAATCCTACTAGTCATTATAGTAAAATAGATGTTCATATTATAGTAAAATAGATGTTCATATGTATGCCTATTCATGGTCTGAGCCAGGATAAGGCATTTCCGGCTTCTAAATACACTACGTTTTTAACCCCTTACACACAATTTCTCTCCACACTCAGCCTAAAAAGTTTCAAGTTTTGATTTTTCTTTCTACACACTCAAATCATACCTAAAATAGCCCTGTCCCTTTTCTCTCTACACACAACTCACCACCATCATTTGGAGCCTATCCTGCAACTCAAATCAACATTTGGAGCCCTCCTTCCATATGGAAAAATCACGCCTCCTCCTTTTCATCTTCTTCCTCATCTGTCATAGGGTGAGTGTACCCAATGATCATCATCTTCTTCGTCTCCTTCTCCTCCATTTGTTTTTCCAGCCATCCATCCATCCATCCATTAAACAGAATCGTTTTGTTCAGCCCTATGTGGTCAAACATAAACTTTTTGTTCAACCAGATACTACTGAACAAAATTGATATGTTCAGTTATAAGAGGCCGAACATTAGGAGTTTGTTCTCCACTGAAAGTCTGAATGTTTCGCGACAATAGAAGATAAAAAGACATAACTAGCGAAAGGTCCCTAAAGTGGAATGTATCCAGCCTCTGGTCTACGCAAATTCGGTTTAAAAGCTCTGGTCCATGTTGACACCAAAAATGTTACTTTACCTTCTCAACATAAAAAAACTACACGGAGCCGCATCCTACTACAAACAGGCAAAGCCGCTTCAAACATCAGATCTTGTCAGAATCAAACAAAAATTGCAAGATCCTTCAAAATAGCCAAAAGAAGGGTACACATGAAGTTTCGGGCCATTTCAACATCGTTTGGCCTAACTTCAATCCTCCAACGGCTGAGCAGGAGCTCCTGGCGGCGACAGTATCGAAGACATCAAATCTTCGATTAGAGCCTATGGATGGTCTCAAAATACCTCCAAAAGGCTCTACGTCAAATTTCAAGTCAAACCGACACCGTTTGACCCTCCATCAACTCTCGAACGACGAAATCAAGCCTCTCGGCGGCGAGAACCACCGATGCCGCCACTCATCAAACAAAGCACGTGGATAGCTTCTACATGCTTCCAAAGGGCTGCACGTCAAATCTCAGGTCATTCCGACGGCGTTTGACCCGGCTTTAACGCTCAGAAGCAAAATCAAGCCTATAGGCGGTGGAGCTCCCCGGGACCATGGCACCCAAATCGGAGCTAATGGATTGTCTCAAAATAACTCCAATAGGCTCCCTGTCAAATTTCAGGTCAATCGGACATCGGTTGACCATACATCAAAGCTCGACATTATCCCCGCGGTGAAATCAAGCATAGCATCAACGGGACCGCAAACGGCTTTAAAAATCAAATAAAAGGTTATGGTTGGTCCTATCTAATGCTCAGGAAGCTTCACCTCAAAATTTCAGGTCATTCGGACATCATTTGACCTAGTTTCAACTCTCGGTGGAAAATCGGCTATTAAGCCTTCGACTTTTCCAAAAATAGGAAACTTTGTGCCCTGATTTGCACGACTTCTCGACAGGTTTTCTTCAGTGGAATCAAGCCAATAAATGAGGAGAAATGTCAAGAAAAATACAGGAGAAAAAAAAAGCTAAAAAACCCGAAAAACGGCGACCGAACGGCGACAGAAAAAGGGGCAAAAGCCCCATGGTCGCCGGCGATCATGGGTGCATGGTCGCCGGCAACCTTGGAAATCCAGCTCGCCGGATTTCAGTAGGAGCGACCGTTTTTTCTTTCTTTTTTCATGTTTCGTGATGTTTGGTCCTTGTGATTTTCTTAAAATCTGATTTTTGAGGCATGATATCCGTCAATCTTCGTCAACATCACAGATCCGCCGTCGAAATCATTCGATCATCATTGGACACTCCAAAATCGCCAACCGGCCGACCAATAAAGCACACTTTCTGCCCGACCGATTGTGAAATCGACTGGATAGATGTTGCTGGCCCATTGGTACCAACCAATGTCTGAATTTGCATCATCATCCGACATCAAACAACATGCGGATCCATCGATGATCATCGCAAGAAAAATCCCAAAAGACGCAGCGCGGCCCGCGACTCTTCAAGCAACTTGGCGACCAATTAATGCTGATAATTGACCCATTTATGACAAATTAATACGGTTATTAACTCATTATTTTGGACGGCCCAATCAGAAGCAAGCAAATGAGAGTTACAAGTCCAATTAATCATGGAAATTAACCATGTAACTCCTATCATTATGGAGTTTAATCATAGTAATTAATCATGAAACCCCCATCATCATGGAGATTAAATGCTCATTATTCTCCATCGGCCAATCAAATTCAAGGAAAAAGGAGTTATAAAATCAAGAATTAAATCTTGTAACTGTTAGTTTTATTGTCTCAATCCATTAAGATTGATGAAATAAAATGATTAATTTCTTTATTTATCAATACGTTATTGCTTTCCTTACATGAGATGAATGGTGTTTTATTACTTATTTGCACATAACTAATACAAATGACATGGTGGTTCATGAGATGAACCGGAGTCCATAAGTATACTAGATGCAATACATGTGTATGGATGAGATCCACATACGGGAGACATGTATAGCAAATCTTATACTTGAATATCTTCACAACCAGTGATGAGATTGGACATCTCATCTGACAAGGTTACAGTAATTTGATTACTATGAGATAGTGTGATTTGTCTCGATCATCAGAATGTAAGATTCTGGATCATAGTGCTGGTACATTGGATGTATTGAAGGACCATGAGAAGCACCTTAAGAACACTGACTTTACTTTAAAGGTTTGCTCTTATAATTCCCTAGTAATAGGCTCTCAATCCCGAGACATTAATGAACTCAAGTTTCTATCTATTCATTTGCTTTAAGTCACCAATGAGTGAGGCCAATTGTAGGTCAACAGCTCGGTGATTTGGGTACGTGGTAGTAGAGCTGTGGGAACATTCGATGGTCAAGATGGAATCTATCTTTAATATCCCCTTGTGCCAATTAATGGATTTATCATTGGTAAGTGCGCACCCATTCCAATTAAGAGTTAATTGGATCGGTACCAAATGATCATTATAATTAATTGGGGCTCAAGGATAATAAGATATGGATCTAATCTTGGAAGACAGGTCCAATTGATCCATGGATATTGATGGAGGGGCCTACTTGTGGACATAGGGAAATTTAGGGTCTTTATGTAATTTATTCCTAAGACTGGAGTTCAATTGCATTTATTTAATGGAGTTATTTGCAATTAACTGTGGGCCCGGATTGCACATGAGATGTGGGGTCGCGAGTCCCAGTTGGAGCCAGTTTCTATGGAATCCCTAGTGGTCCCCACGCTAGCCCAAGATTGGATCATTACTAATTCTATTTGAACTTAAAAATGAAAGTTACTATTTCTATTTGATGTGAGACTTCTAATAGTGGTAATAGTAGGAATAGAGAATTGCTAATTATTATAGAAGTCGGACTTCCAATAATACACAAAGAAGAGGTTGCTTAAACTATATATAAGAGGAGTATGGGCTGGACATTTTTGATGCTATTCCCATCTTGGGATTCACGCCCAATACCCATTGTGCAAGAGTTGCACACTACTTTTCCTCTCTTCTCTCTTCTAGTTTCTCTTCTAGTTTCCATTTGAGGTTCTAGTTAGTTTCTCTCTTGGAGATTCCACCATCTTCCTTGAGAAAGAGATCTGAGACGGGTCATAGCGTGGAAGACGATTGGGTCTTGGAGATTCCTATTTGATATGTGAAAGAGTTTCATCATCAAAGAAATGAACAACTTCTTCATTAGAGCACAACCGAGCTCCAAAGGTATAATCTACTTCCTTGTATGTTGTGGATTTCGTGGTTGCTTGTTTGTTGCTATTTTTATCTTCTAGATAGAGTTTTTTGCTGTATATGATCATGAGAAAGAGGACATGGATCCTGGATTGGGTTTTGTAGCCTTCTGGATAGATGATCACTGCATCAAGTTGGTCAAAAGTTTTTGAAACCTATCCTAGAGGCCCACCTATTTCTAATAGTAACTCCTCCCATCATGGAGCATTAAAGCAATCAATGCCCATAAACCTTCCTAATGGCTATCAAATGCCTATAAATAAGCGGTCATTCCAAAGGGAAAGGGTTTGAAAAAATTGTCTGAAGTAGTCCGGAAAAATCATCCGAAAAGGGTCTTGGAAAATTATCCTGAAAAGTCTCTGCATAAAGAAGCTCTTTTACTCTGAAGAAACTCTGCTGCAAACACTACAAGGTGATTGAAGTCCCTTAGGGGGCCACCCCCCCAAGGTTTTCTCTCTTCTTCTATCCAACATGGGATAGATGTGGCTTTTCAGCCCATCTACCCAGATTTTTATTGGATATAGGACATTCCTTTAGTCTTTGTCCTCTAAAAATCTGGGGTCCAAGCCAAGCCAAGTGAACTAAAGCATCAAGTGTTTTCATCTGAAGGACGATGGCGGAGTCCATACATGACTCGCGACCGTCGATCTGAACGAGTCCCCACAATCTCCTGAGAAGTCAGATCCCTCTTTCTTTCTTTTCTATTGTATTTTGTATTTTTTAAAGAGACAAAAAAATCGCAATTCTTGTCTTTCATTATTGATAAGATATCTCCTTTCATGGCAAAATTGTCTTTTACGGTACAAAACTGCCTTTCACGGCAAACTAAACAAAATCGCCTTTCATGGCATTAAAAACATTGTCTCTTTCTTTAAAATATATATGCAATGGAAAGTTAGAAAAAAATTTTTGATTTCTTTTCTACTTGAGAAGGTGAATCTCCGGATCATCATTTCAAATTCCAAGTAGAATAGAAAATCTGACATACTTGTACAAAATGTTGATGCTCGCTTTTCTCTTCGCCCTGCCGCACCCCGGCGGACCCGGGGTGGAGGAAGGCAAGAAAAGACGGGTCCATCAAGTTGGCATATCCGGTGGGACTCGTTCATTTGAGAACATGATGCTTAGGCTCCTTGGCTCCTTTCTAGTTGGTGGCCTATGTTGGATTTTGCATCTAAAAAAAAAAAACATGAGATGGGATTCTCTAGAAATTTCTGTCTTTGAACTTGTTTCCATTCTTTCTCTTCTCAAATAAAAAAAAAACTTTTTTTCCCATTGGGTTCAGATTTTAGAAATTTTGGTTTTTTCCCTTTCGGATTTAGCGCTCGCGGAAATCGCTGAGCCTTTGTTCAGATTAGAATACCATTTCTTCTCTTTTGTGATTCCAATCTTAACTTAAAAAAAAATAAATTCAGATTTCTCTCTTTTGGATTCAAATTGGAGAAACTTTGGTTCTTTCCTTTTCGTACAATGGCTCGCGGAAATTGCTGAGCCAGTGTTCGGATTAGGAGGGGCCATTTCCCTCTCTTTGATGGGTCCATTAGTGATCTTTCAAAAAAAAAAAATCAGATTTCTCTCTTTTGGATTCAAATTGGAGAAATTTTGGTCCTTTCCCTTTTCGTATAATGGCTCGCGGAAATTGCTGAGCCAGCGTTCGGATTGGGAGGGGCCATTTTCCTCTCTTTCATGGGTCCATTAGTGATCATTCAAAAAAAAAAAAAAACTTTCAAGAAAAAAAACACATAAGGTTGCACCAATTGCGTTCTTTGACCAAAGTGAATATAAGAAAAGCCTTGTCCAAAGTATGGAGGCAGCTAGACTGTTCGAGGCAAGGGTCCTTCAAACGGGTTCATTAAGTAATCCCTACCCTTACCTGGGGGCCGATCTATCCACTAAGGTTTCATAAGACCAAATTGGAAGACCTATGTGCACTCTTAAAAAAAAATCATCTTAAAAAATCTTCAAAAAAAAAAAAAAATCCTTTTCAGATTTAGAGCTCGCAAAAATGTTTGAGCCTGTATTCGGATTGGAACACCATCTGCTCTCTTTTATGAATTCAATCTTGACTTTTCAAAAAAAAAAAAAAAAAAACCTTCTGTCATTATTGGATTCAAATCTGAGAAATCCTGATTCTTTCCTTTTCGGACTTAGTGTTCATAGAAATCGCTGAGCCTTTATTCGAATTGGAATACTATTTGCTCTCTTTTGCGAATTCGATCTTGACCTTTCAAAAAAAAAAAATCCCATATCGTGTCCTTTTCAAGGATGCGATTTACAACATTTGTGCCTAGCGGTGCTAGTACGCCCTTTCAGGTCTACTGTATTTGCGACCGACACATTTGTATCTCCAACCTTATAGCATTTTACCTCAGTGAGCTTCGCTTCTTGGTAACTTGAATTAAGGTTTACAATTGCTTCTAGCAGTCACTGGAACGCTCATTTCGAGCCAACCATACTTGCGTTCAGAACAATTGTACCCTCTATGACTTTTTGCCTTCTTCATTACGCTCAGAATGGGCCATGCCCGCTGAGTGATTTGAAAAAACAAAACCATAGTATTTTCCATTTATGATCACCATATTCTTGTGATTACTAATGGATGTAGTCTTGTTTCAGAAGTTTTCCAAACTAACAATGGCAGCTTCATTGACCATCACCTTTAACGAGAACAAGTACCAGCTCATGCTTCAAGAGAAGCAAAGTAAGCGCACTTACAAGCGCCCTGCTAGCTGCCGAAGCATCACCTCCCTCGACAACTCTCAAAACACGGGGTCGACCTCCACTCCGCGGACTATCGTCTTCGGGTCACTGGGACCATTCCCACTACCCGTAAAAGAGACGGCGCCTGCTAAGAAGTAGAAGATTGCCCCTGAACGTGTCACTAGCCTGACACCAAAGGTGGTCACCAAGAAACCCGAGGCTCATGGCAATCCTGCGAAGCCTCAACCTGCAAAAAATCAGGTCTGCCCCAAGACTTGGTCCTCGCGATCTTCACCAAAACAAAGAAGGTCCCAGACATCTGCAAAGCCAGCATACCGGGCCCCTCTAAAGGAGAACCGGTTCTATCCTCTCGCTTACATCAAAGGGGAGAAACCTACCCTCCAGTGAACTACAAAACCAACCCAGCACGAGTCGGCTTGTTCATGCAAGCCTAAAATCAAGTCGTGCATCACAAGGCCTCGATAAGAACCTGCCAGGGCCTACTCTCCTACAACTCGACCCTTCATCTCAACAGGGGCCGAGCTTGCAAAATTTAAAGCTTCGCTGCGATAGGCTAAGGACCGCGTCCAGATCCTGTCCATGCCAGTCTTTAAGGAAGACAAGCTCGGTTGCTGCGCACGAGGGACTACGTCCTTCATTGCCAGAGCACAACCCGAGCTAAGTGAAGCTCAAATTGCTTGTCATATACGTCGCCGCGCGGCATATCGACAAAAGAGATTAAATAAGCAAAGAAGCTAGCATTCTGAGCTTCAAATCTCCCAAAAATGGGTTGAAAAAGAAAGACTCGACCAAGTTGCTGCTGTCCACATGGTTAGCAAAACCAAGAGACGTCAGAAGTCAGCAACGAAAATACATGTCAGGCGACCAGTGACTCGCAGGAAGACTCTCCCGCTCCTTCAAGCCAAGGACACCGCAGTGATCATTCCTCAGGCTCTTCATCTAGAAGAATGAGCTCCAGCTCAGTCACTAAGACAATATCCTTATTCAATTCTCAAAGGGTGAATGTCTTGGTCACAAACTCTGAGCAACCTCCACCACATGATGACATGGCTCTACGCATTCAGCAGCTGGAGCAACGACAGCAGAGAATAAAGGTTCTGATGGAAAACCTCCTTCTCACTCTCCAACGTCCACCAAATGATGAAGTTCCTCCACAAGATGAGGCAAACGGTGGAGAAGATGAGTCACGCGCCCTTACTGAAAAGGACGTTGACAATATCCTCACCAAAGCAAAAGAAGAGGATACACTGAAGGAGCATGGAATCAAGCCACCATATCCCTTATGGATGGACTCGGTTCCATTCCCTCCAAAGTTCAAACAACCTCTTCTCTAAACATATACGGGGAAAGGTTCAGCTAGACAGCATGTCATCCGCTTCAAGATCCTGACGGGAGCTATTGCGGATCAAGATGCTCTCAAAATCTGTCTCTTTGCAAGTACTCTAGAAGGTACAGCCTTTGATTGATACTCTACTATGCCAGAGGATTCCATTCAAAACTGGACCATGCTAGAGACATGCTTCCTGACCCACTTCAAAGGTGAGGATCATCCTGTTACTATGGCTCAGCTCTGCAGCCTAAAACAGGGAGAGAATGAGTCAACATACGACTTCATTCACAAGTGGAAAGCAATGGCGTACAAATGCTCTGATGTGCTGCCACAAGCGTCGCTGGTCGACATCTGCCAAAACAACATGAGAGCAAGGATTCACTCCATGATCATCGGCAACAAATCAAAGAACCTGGGAGAACTCCTAGAAGCGTCTATGGAGGCTGAAACGGTGATCAAAGACCTCAGCAGTCAGAAGTCATCAAAGAAGGAGCCGACCGCCATTCCGACCTCCAAGCCAAAGAAAAAGGAGGTTCTCAATGTGCAAACCAAGTCAGCCCCTCAGCCGCCAAAGAAAGCTGAAAACAAAGCTGTAGGTAAGAGACCTAAAGTCTCTGATGCCTTCAAAGAACAAGTAGAGAAGAAATACCCGTTCGATGAAGATGTTAAAGAAATATTTAGGGCTCTCTTGGCAAATGAGAAACTCACCTTGCCTGACCCCAAAAGACCGGGAGATGTTGGCAAAACCAATGATCCTCGATATTGTCCATACCACTAAATGGTCTCGCATCATCTTAACCAATGTGTCGTTGTGAGAGAGAAGATCAACGAGATGTGGAAAAACGGAGTCATTACCTTTGAAAAAAACTATGGGTCTGCCTCCGTTAACATGGTGTCATATGGACAAACATCAAAGTCACCAAAGGAAAAAATCACTACTTCCTTCAAGGTGATAAAAATGACCCAAACGTCCCAAGAGCTGGTGCCTTACCCAACACCAGATGGACAGCCCGTATGGGTGCATCCCGATCTCCTAGAAGATGAAAATTGGGAGATCGTCAAAACAAAGCCGATCGCTCAACAGCAAAGGCAAGCCAAGAGACAACTCCACAAGCTCAAACAGCAGGAGAATGCTCAAACCAAGCAAGAGGCCCCTGAAAAGGCAGAAACCTCCTCTACCGCTTCACTGGGGGCAATAGAGGAGTCTCTTCCCAAGGCTTCAAGAGTGGTAAGAAAATTCACCCTCAGTGATTTCATGCCACCACGGCTCAGAGATGAGACTAGCAAGGGGCATCATACTCTTGCAACTCGGTAGTTGGATTCTCCATGAATGGATATGAGTCCAGTGACACTGATGAGTGGGAAGAATCCCTTGAAACTGGGGAATATCTCTCCGATGAAGAATGGATCCCAGAATCCCACCTTATGCTAGTGATCTGGTATAACCCCTTCCAGCCACAAGAATCCTGGTCTGATAATGATGAAGACCAAGAGGCTGTTCAAGAAAATGCTGTCAATCCAGCACTTGCCAATGCTCTAGTGGATCCCAATGAGGTTGAACCACAAGGAGCAGATGAAGAAGAAGACTTAGCCCCTATGCCAGATCTTGAAGAATATGCAAGGATCTTGCAGCGTCTTACCATAGAACAAGAGCAGGATTGCATCAATCAGCTTCATCAAAATCCAGAACCGGAGGTCCCGGAGAATCTACAAGCATCTCCCCCAGTGACTCCGGAAAATGAAAAAAGCTGTTGGATTGATGATCCTCTTACATCGGAAGATGAGTCTGATTCCCAATAGTCCATTATGGAGGCATCTTCCATCGAAGTTGCCTGAAATATGATAGTTCAGGATGATAGTGCCTTTGAAGCTTCATTTGCTGAGGCCACAGACTCTCAGAATGCATCCGGTAGCATATCTTCTTGAGCTACATCTTCTCGGGTGACTTCCACTGAGATAGCATCATCTCAGCCTTCGTTTCCTGAAACTGTGACATCAGAATTCAAGCATTTTCCAATTGATCACCATGAAGAGGCTCTGGCTGATGAAGTATTCAAAGAAAACCCAGTCAATTGGTCTCAGATACCCAACCTCATAGAAGATGTCTGGACCAATGAAATACTGGACAAAGAAGAAAAGTTGTTGGAAGCTGTTCAGGACTTGTTTCCGGAAAATGCTCCATGCAACGCAATAACTGAAAACGGTAATGCTGCTGTAGAAGCGTTTTCAGCAAATCAGGAGGATCAGCCCCTTGAGCCCGAAGAGGGCCTTCCAAAAGAAGAGCCACCTCTAGAAGCTTTTGAAGTTGGGAAAGGTACCCGCTCTGGCCGAGATTACCACAAAAACTACAACTAACATTCTTCTTCTTCTTATGTAAATCCTTCGGGAAAGCAAGATGTAAATGCCTCAAAAGGAAACAATAATGAAAATGCAGGCCCAAAGGAGGCTTTCAAGTATGACTTGATCAAGCACTTCAAACACATACCTGCACGACTGCACATCCTAGACTTGTTACGAATGTCACCACAAACTCGTGATAGTCTCATTTCAGAACTGCAAAGGCTGAATGTGGATGTCGAGAAACATGCCCCACAAGTCCTACAAATTGAAATGGACTATAGGGTCAAAAAATCAAAAACCTTTTCAAAGGGTGAAAAGAAAGAAACTAAGGGACCTTGCACTGAATGCCTCTCAGTCCAAAAAGCCGCAAGTGCTACCATCGCCTTCAATAAGGAAGATGTCTTGCTAGGCGAGACAAAGCACAACCGACCCTTGTACTTCACAGGGTACATCAAAGAGATGCCGATACACAGAGTCCAGATCGACC
The DNA here is from genome assembly GCA_029852735.1 of Persea americana. NCBI lineage: Eukaryota > Viridiplantae > Streptophyta > Magnoliopsida > Laurales > Lauraceae > Persea > Persea americana. The sequence goes on from CM056810.1 coordinate 60,512,000, forward strand.
TAGGCTCTGCACTTAACCTCATCTCTACTACGACACTCGAAGAGCTGGGTATCCCACCTAGCAAGCTGAGCCACACATCTGTGTCCATCTTTGGATACGATGGGAGTGCTCAAAGGCCCATTGGCAAAATCAGGTTCAGGCTGCAAATCGGTGATCTTATCACTGAGGTCACCGTGTATACAATAAAAACCCCTTCATGCTACGACATCCTTCTCGGACGCCCTTGGATACACGAGAACGGTGTCGTCCATTCAACTCTACATCAGTGCATCAAGTTTGTTGGCGACGACGGCTTGATACATCGAGTGTTTGCAGACAAAAAGCCCTTCAAAGGCAAAGAAGTTCATTTCGTAGACTCTCAGATGTATAGGGACGAAAAAGAAGAAAAGGAGGAGAAAATAACATCATTTGCCGTCAATCTCCAAAAAGATAAAAGCAAGGCTCCTCAGTAATCATCAGAAGAAAACTAACCTTCCGACAAACCAGAAGAGAGCAATCAGTCTCCCTTCGTTATCTCCTTTAAATCTTCTAAACCTTTGGTAATCACTACCAAAGCAAAAGACTGGGGGCAAGTTCGCTGTTTCCTTCGTGTCTATCATACAAGACACGAATTCAGATTTAGAGACAGAAGACGATACATCGTCAGGCCAAGCTGATACTCAACTAGTTCGGTGTAAGACCCCGCCCCGAGAGTTGCCGATTAGTGTTAATTAAGACGTGCTTTAGCTATAAGTGAGATTAGTGGAAATGGGTTAAATCTGGAATAGAATAACCTTTTATAGCTTTGAATTATTTTGGGAACTCTTTTGATTTAGTGGGGCCCTTTGGGGGTTCCTTTTACTGTGTTTTGATTAGTTTTGAAATTTATTTAATAATTCTGAAAATCTGTAATTTACTTCGTTTAATGTATTTTATGATTCCCGACAACTTTTGTATTTGCTCCGTTCTCGTTTGAGACCTTTAAACCCTACTTTGCTAATGATAGGGGTAAAACAGTTTTTTTACACAAAATCTGGACACTATTTTCATTGTCTCCGAAACTCGTAAAATATATACTTTTTGGAAAGTAGAGATTTCGACGATCAATTCTTCTTTCTTCATCGAATCCGTCCGAAGCCCGTAGAGCGATGTTTTAGCCCAATTTGGACTTTTAAGTTGTGGGACCCATTGCCATTGTCTATATAAGGAGGAGCCCTTTTTCCTCTTCCTCTTCTTGCAACTTTCTTTGAGAAAAAGGAGTTCCAGCCCAGCCCTAGGGTTTTCTTCAAGCTACCTTGCTTCTTGCTTCTCCATCTCTCAATCTCTCTCAAATCTATTGCTAAAGGTAAAATGGAGGTGGTAATCTTCTTCCCCTCCATGAGAGCTTCATCTTGATACCATTTTTAGAGAGAGCCTTCCATTCCAAGCTACACTTTGATCAAGCTCTTGCCATTAGAGGACTTTCCATGTAAGCTCTTCTTCTCATCTCTTGGTTATGTGTTCTTCTAGTCCTTGAGATGCTCTATCTTGGTTATTGGAAGTTATCCCTTTCTATTTCATAGTTTTGCCATTTTAGGGCTTGTAATGAATGTATTTTGGGGATTTTTGTGTAGATAGAGGATTTTGAGCTTGAGAGTGGGATTAGAGCTTATTAGCTTAATTGGAGACCAAGGCAAGTGAATGAATGGATTTGATTTGAATGAATTCTTGTTTTATTGAAAATGTGGATTTTACTATTCATCTTCCTCTAGTTTCCTATGTTTCATAATGCTTTTTGGAAATATACTTATTGATAAGATTTCCTCTTAGTTAGTTTATGAGGATATATGCATTCATTTACTAAAGCTTGTTTTGCCATTATGAATTTTATAAATGAGACTTGTACTTGCATTGAATGGGGTTTGTATTGGAAGGAGAATTAATGCCTTGATGGAAGGATGGTTGGAGGATAGGATTGATGTTGAATGGAAGGGAATAGACCCATTTCATGTTAGGAAATGGATGAAGTTGAGGTGAAAGGGTTTGGGAAAGAAAGAGTTGAAATCTGCACCTAATGTGTAGTTCCCACAGCTGGGTGGTCAGCTAGCGGTCACCTTGGCGGCTAGCCGACCCAGATTCGGTTACAAACACAGAATGCTGTATTTTAACAGGTGAACCGCGGTCAGCCCCGCGGTCAGCCAGCCGCTAACCACTACCCAAAAGCCCTGTGACAGCCAGGTAGCCGAAATGCGCGGTTAGAAACACAGAATGCTATATTTTAGCAGGGTGAACCACGGTCAGCCCCGCGGTCAGCCAGCGGCTAACCGCTGATCACCTCGGCGGCTAACCGCCAGCTAACTGACAGGTGACCGAATTTCACCCAGAATTCCTGAGTCTTTTCTATTGTTTTCAGATATGGTATTTAAAGGTTTGGATGGGTTGTTCTGATGCCCTACCACCTTGGAAAGACCCAGGGGAAGACATTAGGAGATCGACTTAGAAAGAAACTCCATTTCGGAAAAGTATTGGGAATTTTGGATTCATCAACTTGTATAAGGAAACTTGATATGTCCTCTATCATTCGAGTACTATACTAAGGGCAATAATAGACATACAAGATCTTTATACATGTTGTCTGAATACGGAAGCCCCAATATATAGTCTGTAACTGTATAAGAATTCATTTCATGGTTTTAAGTCTGATTTATGCACCTGATATGTCCTGCCAGCCCCGTTTATGCATGAAAAGATAATGATATGAAATGTGTGCCTACGAGCACCATGCCCCACCTGCCCGAGTGTTTTACACCGATATAGTTTTGTACATGTTTTGATTTCTCATGTAACCTATGAGTCAGCACCACTAAGCTTGGACGTCCTTGTCAGTCTGATCAACTGACTTGGGCCTCCCCCTTGTGCTCCCGCCAGTTGCAACTTGGATCCTGTCTTGCCTTGTTACCCGGTTCCGCGGCCGTGGTCTTGCCTAGCTATATGTATATGTATATAATGTTGGTTTTTGTCACTTCGTGTGCTCAAGCCCAACGCACTGAATGTGCTCTCATCACATTAGTGATAGAGAGGATTTAGCTTTAGTGTGGTTGCCATCTAGTCAGTTTCTGTTCCTTGAGTATCCTACATGATTTATATTGCATCTGTACTTTAAATGAACCATGCATCATGTTTTATGACAGTTATTGTTTTAATAAGATTTCGTTATGTTTAAGCCGTGCTTTGATTTCTTTCTTGGTATCATCTATTCACCCACCTGCCAGACCGTCGTGTCTGACCCAATTTTGTGGAACTCAGGTCCAGCCCCCGTTATTGCCTTCTAGGAGGAGCCAGAGGAGGCGGTCGGCGAACCGCAACGATTAGTGGAGTGGCAAGCTGACAATGTCATTTAGACATTTGGTTTAGCTTTGAGCTATGTAACATTTTGGGGAGATTATAGAATGATATATGATTTATACTTTTGGTTGTACTGGCCTTTGTTGGCCATTATTTTTGGGGAATGTTAATTTAACTCATCTTTTGTTAAACTTATAACCTTTCATTTTGGGAAATGCCATGGATATCACTGTTCACTCTGACATCTTGTCACACATATATACTTATCAGTCTTATATAATGAGAATGGATTAAGAGTTTGATTTGCTACACGCTTCCGCACCAATGTAAATGTTTTGTGAGTGTGTGTGAAATCCTCACCGCGGAAACCTGCGGGAGATTAAATTTGTATATTCATATAATCATCATCATTATTCATCCACCTCGTCGCGGGCCCGGATCCCGGTCCGGGGTCGCGACATTCGGCCTGCTCTCACTCCGTTGGAGACTCCTGCTGGCATAGAAGATCCTATGTCTGCTTTCTTCGTTGTTCCGGCAACAATGGCAGAAGAGAAGCCAATCTTCTTCCATAGGCTGGACGCTTCTTAATCAAATTCCTCGCTTGAACCTTTCCGAAATGAAGGTATGCCTCAACTATCCTTGTATAGTCCAATGGCACAAGCTATCATGAAGAAAATGGGCTATGACTCTCAAAATCCAATTGGTTTGGGAGGTGGTGTGGTATTCTTACACCATTGGAACCCACCATGACCAAAAGTCAGCTGGAAGATTGTTGGAAGTGGGTGGACCTCTTGGATAGGTTTCAAAAAACTTTTCACCAACTAGAAGTGATGAACACCTATCCAAAAGCCATCAAAACCCAATCCAGGATGCATGTCCTCAAACTCAGCCATCATGATCAGCAAACAAACCTATCAAAAAGATAGAAACAGCACTAAACATGCAACCACAAAATTCCACTACATACAAGGAGTAGAAAATACCTATGGAGCTTGGTTGTGCTCTCATAGAGAACTTGATTCAACTCTTTGATGAAGAGCTCTTCTAAGATCAGAATCTCCAATGCCCAATCGTCTTCCACGCTATGACCTACTTCGGATCTCTTTCCTCAAAAGAGATGGTGGAATCTCCAAGAGAAAGACTATCTAGAATCTTTAAGGAAACTATAAGGGAACTAGAAGAGAGAGAGGGGAAGGAGAAGAACTGCAACTCTTGCACAAGGGGATGATGGGCGTGAATCCCTAGGAGGAATTGTGCATGGACGTCCAAGGGTGCTCCCTTCTCTTCCTTTTATAGCTTTTCAACCTTCTCTCTTAGTGTATAATTAGAAGTCCAACTTCCATTACACTTAGTAACCCTTTGCTCTACTATTACCACTATTAGAAGTCTCGCTTCAAATAGAAGTAGTAGCTTTCCCTTTTGAGTTCAAATAGAATTAGTAAAGATCCAATCTCGGGCTAGCGTGGGGACCACTAGGGATTCCATAGAAAGCTGGCTCCAACTGGGACACCGCGACCCCACATCTCATGTGCAATCCAGTCCCACAGTTAATTGCAAATAACTCCACTATATAAATGCAATTGAACTCCAATCTTAGGAATAAATTACATGAAGACCCTAAACTTTCCTATTACTACAAGTGGGCCCCTCTATCATTATCCATGGATCAATTGGACAGACTGTCCCACCAATTTTGACCCATATTTTATTATCCTTGAGACCCAATTAATTATAGTAATCATTAGTACCATCCAATTAACTCATAATTGAGATGGGTGTACACTTACCAATGATAAATCCAATAATTGGCACAAGGGGATAATAGAGATAGATTCCATCTTGACCATTAAATGTTCCCACAGTCTTACTACCACGTACCCAAGACACCAAGGTGTTGACCTACAGTTGGCCTCACTCATTGGTGACTCAAAGCAAATGAATAGATAGAAACTTGAGTTCATAAATGTCTCAGGGTTGAGAGCCTATTGCTAGAGAATCATGAGAACAGACCTTAAAGTAAAGACAATGTTCTTAAGGTGCTTCTCATGGTCTTTCAATACATCCAATGTACCAGCACTATGATCCAGAATCTTACATTCTGATGATCGAGACAAATCACACTATCTCATAGTAATCAAAGTACTGCAACCTTGTAAGATGAGATGTCCGATCTCGTCACTGGTTGTGAAGATATTCAAGTATAAGATTTGCTATGCATGTCTCCCGTATGTGGATCTCATCCATACACATGTATTGCATCTAGTTTACTTATGGACTCCGGTTCATCTCATGAACCATCATGTTATTCGTATTGGTTATGTGCATTTAAGTAATAAACACCATTCATCTCATGAAATGATAACATGAATATATTGATAAATAAAGAAATTAATCAATTTATTACATCAATCTTAATGGATTGAGACCATAAAACTAACAACCCTGACCAAGAGTCAGCTGGAAGATTGGAAACTCCACTGTCGTATAGACAAGTCTTCATACGGGTTGGTGTACGATCTTGACTCTCCGATGAGACAGTTGACACAAAGGCTGCAAAGTTGTTTTACCGACCAGGCCTCAACATCTCGTGTCGATGAAGACATCGATCTCCCTGGATATCTCTTTGAAGAGTTACTTGACAAGGACCCAGGAAGCTCATCAAATTGGTATGATTTCTCTGATGATGAAGAGGAATTGTCCGATGACACAGACGCACGGTTCTCTGATTCATAAGAGCCATCGTCTCCAAAAGAAGTGTCTTACTTTGACCCAGTTTCAGCAGGTGATTGGGATCATCTCATAGCAAGTCTTGAGAAGAGTACCGATCAAGAAGATTTATGGACAGAAGCGGAGCCATGGTCTGAAAATGCCCTTGGAAATCCAGAAGGTCTTATTGAGTTGGAAGCCTCAGAAAATATTGTGGAGGAACCACCTTCAAACCTTCCAACATAAGATTTTGTTCAAAAGATAGACTTGGGAACACCTGATAACCTACGTCCTGTATTCATAAGTAAGAATATAAAGGATGATGAGTTACTCGAGTATGTCGCTTTTCTTCGTGAGTTCATTGATTGTTTTGCATGGTCTTATGCTGAAATGCTTGGCTTAGATCCCAAAATAGTAGTCCACAAACTCAACCTGTACGAAAATATCAAGCATGTCAAACAAGGCCAAAGAAGATTCCGCCCTGATGTGATGGGCAAATATGAACAAGAAGTTCAGAAACTCAAAAACGTTGGCTTCATCCGCGAGGAATAGCATCCTGAATGGTAGGCCAACATCGTCCCTGTGACAAAGAAAAATGGGCAAATCAGAGTCTGTATTGACTATAGAGACCTGAATAATGCATGCCCCAATGATGAATTCCCTCTCCCCATACCGGAAGTAATGATTGACAACACCTGCGGGTTTGAGCGAATGACTTTCATGGATGGCTTCTCCGGCTACAACCAGATAAAGATGCATCCCGAAGATGAAAGGCATACATCATTTCGGACCCCCTTTGGCGTGTATTGCTACACTGTCATGCCATTTGGTCTGAAGAATGCCGGTGCAACATATCAGAGATATTCCAAGATATGTAGCACAAGATGGTCGAATGTTATGTTGATGACCTCGCCATCAAAAGCAAAAGAAAAGAAGACCATCTCAAAGATCTTCGAGAAGTCTTCCTCCGGCTTTGCAAACACAAACTGCAAATGAATCCCCTCAAATTCTTCTTCGGTGTCTCATCGAGTAAGTTCCTCGGATTCATAGTTCGGAAAGCTGGAATAGAGCTTGACCCCATCAAAGTCAAGGCTATCCTAGAAATGCCATCTCCAAGAACCTTAAGAGAACTCAAAGGGCTTCAAGGGAGGTTGGTGTACATCCGACGGTTTATTTCCAACCTATCAGGGAAGTGCCATCTATTTTCTTGCCTAATGAAGAAGGGTGTGAACTTTGTTTGGGACACAGAATGTGAAACTGCATTTCAAGACATCAAGTCATATCTGACCAAACCTCTGGTGTTGGCTGCTCCCACAACCTGAAAACCATTCACCTTGTACACAAGAGCTCTCGACTATTCTTTGGGCGCTCTACTTGCACAAGAAAATGATGGAGGAAAAGAAGCTGCTCTATACTACCTTAGCTGCATGTTGGTTGGTGCGGAGCATCGTTACTCTCCAATTGAAAAAGAATGCCTTGCAATGATGTTCGCCGTACAAAAGCTACGTCACTACCTACTGTCCAACATAGTATACCTGATTTCGAGGATCAATCTCTTAAAGGTCCTTGTCACAAAAGCAAGTTCTCTCAATGCCCGGTTGGCAAAATGGTCCATCCTTATGTCACAATTTGATATTAGGTATGTACCACAAAAAGCAATCAAAGGCCAAGCTTTGGCAGATTTTCTTGCAGAGCATCCACTGCCTAAGGATTCTCCACTCAGGGATGATCACCCAGACGAACATGTCTACAACGTGGAGAATTCCTCACCAAATGCCTCCTGGAACATGTACTTCGATGGTGCAACCAGGACAAATGAAAAAGGAAAGCCGATATCGGGAATTGGCATTCTCTTTGTTAGCACCGACAAATTCATAATTCCACACACATTTTCGCTACTGGAACCATGTTCAAACAATGCAGTTGAGTTCCAAGCCCTGATCGTAGGATTGGAACTCGCCCTCCAATCCGGTATCACCATGCTGGAAGCATTTGGGGACTCCCAACTGATTTTCAACCAAATGAATCAGAAATATGAAATCAGGAAGCCTGATCTGTTGCTTTACTACAACAAGGCGCAATCGCTTCGTCAAAGGTTTGACATCTGTCACATCACTCACATCCGCAGAGGTGAAAACATTCATGCAAATGCCTTGGCTGGACTTACTGTATCTATGGCAATCCAAGAAGGAGAAAACATGAAAATTACAGTGTGTCAAAGAAGGATTCTCCCTCCTCTCAACACACACCAAGCAGTCGTTGAATGCCACCGAGTGAGCGGAAGTCGGATTTCATCCTTAAACCTCTGATCGATGACTGGAGGGATCCGTTCATCGACCACATTATGTTCGGAATCCTACCAGAAGATCCAAAAGATCAGGTAAGCATTCAAAGACGAGCCCCAAATTTTCATTTGGATATTCTTTCCAAAATGCTTTACAGAAAATCCTTTAATGGAGTACTTCTACGCTGCTTGTCACAACAAGAGGTGGAAGAACTCTAAAAGAAGTTCATGCTGGTCTTTGTGGAGCTCATCAGGCTGGTCCTAAGTTCTACGATCAGATAAAAATGTTGGGTTACTATTGGCCTACCATGGTAGCTGACGCAATGCAATTTGCTAAACGTTGTCAACAATGCCAAGTTCATGGAGATTATATCCATATGCCTCCAGAATGGCTACATCCTTTAGCGATCTCATGGCCCTTCGAAGCCTGGGGTATGGACATCATAGGTCCTATCTCTCCCCCATCAAGCAAAGGTCATCGCTTCATCTTCGCCGCTACGGATTATTTCTCCAAGTGGTTAGAAGCATTTGTATTCAGTGTAATGAAGACCTCATCAGTCCTTCAATTCTTGCGAACCAACATCATTTGTTGCTTTGGCATACCTAAAAGATTCGTTTATGATAAAGGACCACAATTTTGGGATCACAAATTCTACAGGTTCTGTGACAAATACAAAATCCAAAGTAGTCATTCGACTCCGTATAACTAGGCAGCGAATGGACTAGCATAAGCTTTCAAGAAGACACTCTGCAAAATTCTCAAGAAAATGGTCTCTAATCACAAAAGAGACTGAAGTGACAAACTGCCTAAAGCTTTATGGGCCTATTGGACTACCGTTCGAGGACCAACCCGTAGCACGCCATTCTCCTTGGTCTATGGATGTGAAGCAGTTGTTCCTCTGGAGGTACAAATTCCTTCCTTAACGATATCTCTAGAAAATGAAATGACGCAAGAAAGCAACATCAAATTGAGACTCCAAGAACTGGATAATCTCGATGAAAGACGGCTCGAAGCTCTACAAAGCGTTGAGCTTTACCAAGCATGCATGGCAGATCTTTCGACAAGAAGGTCAGGCAACGCGCCCACAAAAAGGGTGACTTGGTTCTTACAGTGAAAAGGCCAATGGTTTTTGCCAACAAATCCAAAGGCAAATTCGAACCAAAATGGGAGGGACCCTTCATCATCGACAAAGTCTTCTCCAACGACGCATATGCTCTTCTAAATATGGAGGGCGACAGATGTATGCTACCTATCAATGGCAAGTTCTTGAAGCGGTACTACCCTTGAAGACTTCCTACATCGGGTCAGAGCGATGCCTACATGGCCAAAGCCTATTCCTAGGTACTTGCTCGTCAAACCCACCCCTTTTAGAGTTTTCATCCCTATGTTGAAATTTCTAAAAAGCCCAAAACAATGCTTACTTTCAATGTTTCATTGTTCAAAAAAAAAAAAAAACCCAAAATCCAAGTTTAGGAGTCTCTTCCCTAACTTGACCAAAACTTTCGATCTTTGAACCCAAAATTCATGGTTTGAAAGAAAAATCAGGACTCAGGGATTTCCACCCTAGTCCACTCCGACTTTTACCACCAAAAATGGTTTTGAGTCAATTTATGACCCTCGTGTCTTTAAACAAAAAATGGTGTTTCAAAAAAACCGTGGGGAAGCGACATTTAGTTGATACTCACACAAAACCCAAAAATCAGAAGGATGCGAACCCCATTCGATACTTCCAAAACCTCAAAATCACAAGAAAACGACACCTCGTCGATACTTGCAAAATTTCAAATTTCATGGAGACACAACATTTCAGTTGATATCCACAACCCAAATTTCAAAAAAATCGTAGAGATACAACGTTTTAGTTGATATCCACAACCCAAATTTCAAAACAAAAACAAAGGTTCGAAAAAAACCTCAAATTTCAAAAATCGTGGGGAGGCGACATTCCATCGTTACCCACAAAACAAATTTTTTGGAAAAAGGCAGGGAAGCGACATTCAGTCGATACTTACACCAAAATCCGCGAGGAGGCGACATTCCGTCGATACTCACAACCGAATGAGCAAGGAAGAAAAATTCCATCGATACTTACAATATCATTCAGCAGGGAGGCGACTCTTAGTCGATACTTGCACTTTGAAAACTAAAAAACCCGGCTTTTATGCCAAAAACCTGGCTTTTGTGCCAAAAACAAAAAATTTGGCTTCCACGCCAACAAAACAAAACCTGGCTTTCATGCCAAAAATAAAAAATCTGGCTTCCATGCCAACAAAACAAAACTCGGTTTTCAAAAAACTCGGCTTCCATACCACAAAATCTGGCTTTCATGCCAAACAAACAAAAAATCGGCTTCTATGCCACAAAATTTGGCTCCCATGCCACAAACAAAATTTTGGCTCCCATGCCAAAAAATCTGGCTTTCATGCCAAAAAAGAAAATTTTGGCTCTTATGCCACAAAACCAAAACTTGGCTTTCATGCCACAAGAATCGGCTCTCATGCCAAACACCGGCTTCCATGCCACAAACAAAATTTTGGCTCCTATGCTACCAAAATTCGGCTTTCACGCCATCCAAAATTCGGCTTTCAAGCCATCAAACAACCAGGCTTTTTTCCACAAAATCTGGTTTTCATGCCCAAAACAACCATTTGACAAAAGATTTTCGCAAAATGACAACCTTTTGATCAAATTTTCAAACAAACATTCCCATCCAACTTTTACTTATTTTCACCAAAAAAAAAAAAAAAAAAAAGAATTTAAGTGAAACAAGGGAATACAAAAAAGAAGGTGCCAAAAAAATGTTTATACATGGAGGTGCCAGAACAAAAGAAGAAAAGTTTGTTATAAAATCAGGAGACTAGTCTGACATGGTCTTCAGCCAAAGACTTAAACTCCTCATGCAAACTCTTGGCGTTAGCCTCCAAAGCTTCCAGGCCGCGTTTCTTCAGGATTTTCCCATAAAATGCGGTAGGTCGTAGCGATCCATCTTCAGCACGAGGAAGCTCTTCCCAGAGAATTTGTCATTGTTCGTATTTCTTAGTCTTCGTCCAGAGATTGCTTTCAGCCTCCTCAACTTAGCGAATGAGAGTCCTCTCTCTATTACGAGCTTTCAAAGTAGCAGCCCACTTGGCAGCGGCTTGTTCTTCCAATAACTCAAGGCGCTGTCTGGCCTCAATGACCTCCCTGTCAAGACGGTGTTGGTCTTGTGTCAACTCAATAATAGCCAACTCGGTAACGTTTCTCTCCCGAATGAGCTGCTTCCGAGTCTACGAGATCTTATCCAGTTCAGATTTGACCTCGCTAGAAGGCTTCAAAAACATCTCGTTGAAGAAGTCACCATTTGGAAAGCTCTTGGTCTCATTCCACTTGTTACTTAGAGCGATGACTTCATCAACAAAAGCCTTGGCACTTGCAATGTCCAGACCGACCTTTTCGCTATCAGCAAGGATGTCCTGCACATGCTTAATCATGCCAAAGCCAGCTTCCAAATGGCCAGAAGAAAGTGTCTTGACCCATGAGCTCAAGACTCTCTTCAACACCTTTCTTGCAAACTGACGGGATGGCTCAGATGAAAACTAGCCATGCTCCGTTGGTCGACTGCCCATGTCAGGCACCGTTGGAAGAGTAATCAAGAAGCTCTTTCCAATCGGAGCCGCTGAGGAGGGAATATCAGCATGTAGACTCGCCTCTGCCTCATCAAAACTGGTAAAAGAAGCCCCTACTCCTGAATCAGCCTCGGGCACCCCCTGCTCTGGCTCTGGGAATGATAGAGAAACTTCTCTTGTCACTTCACAACCTGCCAATGAAAGATGAAAAAGGTATGAATATGATCCTGTCAAAAATCAAATATCAAGACTATTATTACATACCTTCTTCGACGACCAGCGGAATGCTTTCTGCCTCCATGAGCTCGTCCGAAGCATCGTCAAAAGTTGCATCCATGGATGGCTCGAAGTCGTCAGAATCCTCTGGCAGGTCAGCTGGCAAGAAACAAATACATGTCAGCAAGTGGCAGTAAAGAAAAACAAAAAGAAAAAAGAAGTCATACCAGGTTGAGATTCTGGATCTACTTCAGACTCTCTGGGTTCTTCCTCAGATGCCACGACTGGATTCGTCACCGCCTCATTGGCCGGAACCTCAGGCATCATCAAATCATCATCTTCTGCCAAAAGAAAGAAAGTAGTGGATCAAAACAAAGGCCTCATAAAAAAAAAAAAGAGAGCGGAAAAAAGAGAGAAGAAGGGTCCTACCATCACTACTGATCTTGCCTCCTTGGCTCCTTTTCTCAGGAGGGTCATTGTCATCCCCTGATGCTTCTTCAGCAATGGTGGAAGGGACTTCCGGATCAGGAGAGTTTTCGTGCCGTCTCTTACTTCAGCGCTGTCCTCTTCTCCTCTTGCTCCTATGGGACGAAGTACCCGCCCCACCATCAAAATCGAGCCTCTCGCCAGAGTCCTCACTGGATGGTCTGCTCTTGCCAGTAGACTCCATGGAAGCCTTTGCTCGCTCTGCTTGTATCCAAGCAGCGACCTCAGCCTCCTCCTCTGCAAGTTGTTCCAAGACCTCACCGGGTATCTCTTGTGCAGCTCCCGATCTGATGACGTCCTGGTCCTCGAGAAAGCCTATTTTGTGCTTTTCACCTGAAAGGAAAGCCAGAACTTCCTCTCGGCGGACGCCATCTGACTTCCTAAGACTGCTTTACATCGAGCTCCTTCTTGGAAAGCCCCTAGTACACTGAAAAGTTCTCCGCGAACCACTTCGTGAAGCCAGCAGTTCGGAAAGTGGGCAACTCAGGATAGGAAATCATGGCAGCAGTGTCTTCCGCACTATAAAAGGCCCATGCAGTTCTCCCGTCCTGCAGACCTCCAAAACGCTTCACCTTGCTCGAAGGTGCTCCAACAATGCCTTAGGAGAAGCCCAAGTACAAGGCAAAACGCGAGGGAACATATGGCTGGATGTCGATGAAAAGATATCTACGGTACACCATCATGCCGACACGTATGTTGAAAAGCCACATTTTCTCCGCGTTTGTCAAAGAATAGTGTCTCCCCGACCCTACCCTGGTCGAATCACAGGAGACACCAAAATCAAAAGCCTTCTTCCGCAAGCCCGAAGAAAGCTTCATTGAAGACTGCCCCATCTCGACGTCCCAGAATCATCGAATCCTCAAGTGGATAGATAAAAGAGATTCGAAAACAAGCTTCCCTTTAGCCAACCGAATCATAAAAGGATCACTGTCCTGTGCAACGCCCAATCGTTGGAAACCAGGATAGTGGTATACATACCACGAATAAAGGATATGGGCTGAAAATACCCTATTCATGGGAAGCCCAAGCCGAACTAGGAAAGCAGCAGCCTGCAGTTCGGTACACAAATAGGAGTAAAGAGTAGGCACCAAAGCAAGCCGCTCTCCAGACGCCATCTAACAAGCTGGAAAAATGCAGTGTGGCCTAATGTGGATTCCATCTCCTCCGGCAAAAATAGCCTCACCCAACCAATAAGTGAGGTAAATAGCGAGATCTCTCCGTAGCGCAATGTCATAATACATGGTGTCTGTGTCTGTGAAGAATTCCTTCAAATTTTCTTGCATGGCGGAGATCTTCTTCGAATCCGGGTTCTTAGCCCAGGCTTCTTGGGTTGTACTCTCAGAAGACTCTGTGCTGTCAAAGAAGCTGGAAGACAAAGAGCGACCACTCTTCCAACTGCTACACCGGACTTTCGAGCCCTCCTTCTCTTTCAAAAAGTCGTAGAAGGCGACGAACTGAAAGTACAAAAGCCTGAACTCCTCAGACTGTTTCTCAAGGACGTTGTCGATAGGCATGAACTCCTCATAGAGTTTGCCGAGGATAGGAAGCCCAGTGATGGCGCTCAGTTCCTTCAAAGAAAAACCAATCTCACCGTTCGTGACAACAAAGGTGTTGGTTTGTGGAAGGAAAGACTCCAGCATGGCCATGAAGGCCTCATCGGAGAAAACCACGGTTTGCCGAAAAGCGCGAACCGCATCAAAAATCTCAACCTCCTTCAGAGCACCGCCAACCTGCAGGATGTGATCAGTCCATGACTCCCAGCTCGAGTCACCGCTGAAACGGCCACGAAGTCGAAAAGGCTTCACCCAATTGCTACCATCGCCCTTGAAAATGCCAAGGCCGACTGGTCTCAAATCAACCGAAGAATGGTCTGAGCCTTGGTAGCCGCTGGCCGGCATCAAAATGTCCATACGGGCAGGCGACTTCTCTGCAAAACCAGAAAGGCCGCCAACGAAAACCCCGGTCTTGATCACGTTTGTCCTCTTCACCCAGCTTAGAGGATCTTCCCTCTTTGAGCACGTGGAGGAAAGGCTCATGATCGAGATAGTCCAATCGAAGGTCGACCGGGTATAAACAGTTCTTTTCTCACCATCAATTGTGTAAGAGAACTGAAAACATTTCCTTTGGTATGTTGAATCATCAGGGACTGTATCACCAAAGAAGAAGGTAGGCTTGGGCACAATGCTCTGATCGTCCGCGACCCAAGGACGGTTGCTTACCTTAATCTTATAAAACTCCTCATCCTTGAGGGAGATCAAATGTTGCCTCATCTCATCTCGGTTGAGTGAGTCACACTCTTCCAAGTTCCTTTCAACATACTGGACCTCCTCCCAGGCCTGTTGTACGGCCACATTAGAAGATCTGGTTGAACGGCGAGGCGCATCAGTGACAGGCTCCTTATCCTTGTTCGTTCTGGAGGAACTACCTGCAAAGGATGGAAAAAGAGAAAATCAATCATCAAAATGACAGAATTTTGCTAAAAAAATCCTAGCGAAATTTTGGCATGGTTCTGGGGCAATTCCGAAGAAAAGGGAAACACCCCGAAAGAAATAAGGAGCTTGAAGATGAGATCAACATCGCTGCAAGCTCATAATCAATGGAAAATTATCGAAGAAGGCTCAAACTCAAACATTGCTGCGAGATCAAGCCAAAGCTTCTCAAATATCCGCAAGATTGAAAAAGGGCTCAACATTGCTGCCAGCTCCAGAATCCAAAACTTGCGAAGCTCAAAAATCCCTGCAAGTCTAAGAAAGGGCTCAACATTGCTGCGAGCTCCAAATCCCAAGACTTGCAAAAGATTTCTAAGTGTGCACTATCATACTTCCAATTCCATTTTCTAAAAAAAAATGCATAGAAGGAAAGTTGTCATGCATGCGCGTCTCGAAATCTGGGAAAGAAAGAGAAAAAAAGAGAGAGAAGAAAAGAATCTCTTTCAAAAAAAAAAACAAGAAGAAGAAAAAAAAGAGGGCAGGTCACGTGGTCGTATAGCCATGACCGTACGGTCTTGTTCATACGGTCACACAAAAAAAAAAAAAAGAAAAAAGAAGAAAAAAAAAGAAAAAAAAACATGGTAAAAAAAACAAGAAGAGAAACCGTGAAAGAAAAAAAAAGAAAAAGAGAAAGAAAAAAAGAAGAAGAAAAAGAAAGAAAAATAAAAAAAAGAAGAAGGAAAAAACGTGTGAAACAAAAACAAAAAAAGAAAAGAAAGCAAGTGAAGGAAAAAAAAAAAGAAAGAAAAAGAAAAGAAAAGGAAAAAAGAAAACTTTTTTCTATTTCTACATGGGGTTTCTTAAGAAAAAAACTTACTTGAAGCCATTGATGGAGAAGAAGAAGAAAGAGCTTGAAAATCCTTGAAGAAGAAGGAGAGTTCTTGATCTTGGAGCACTCTTGAAGATTTTTGCAAAAAGAGAGCAATAGCAACAGGAGATCCAACCTCCTTGCTTTTATAAGAGAGAGCAAACCAAAAGAGGAAAGGAGGAGAAAAGAAAGAAGGTAAGTGCTACAAATTAGCAAACTTCCTAAAAGAAAGGGATCATGGGATATTCTTTCTCAAGGAGAAGATCTTTTGAGAAATTCTCTTCCAAAAGAGAGGGATTATGAGAAACTTTCTCCCAAAGAAAGATACTTTGAGAAAATCTCTCCCAAAATCAAGGAAACTTGAGAGATTTTCTCCAAGTAAGAATATTTTTAGATATTCTCTACCAAAAAGAGATATCTTTGGATATTCTTTACAAAAATGACACCACATGAGATCTAAGCCATCTTTAAAGCTTAAGGTCCCACGGGCTAGCCCACATGAGCTAGGGTTTGACCACCTAGGCACTAAAAGTGGCTTTTAGTCAAAATCACTCTTACCAAGAGCATACAAATATGGTTCCATGCCTCTTTTGAGTTGATTGGACCATACAAACAAAAAAAAATAAAATCCAAGCCTCATGAGTTTCCAAAAATCCAAATCATCCCACGTCATGAACTAAATTGAGCCAAAACCTTGAAATTGACATTCCACAAAAACCAAAACTACTCCAATGGACCCAAAATTGTCCCAAGGAGTGACTAAAGACCAAACCATGGTCCCTTGACTTGCCACATACAGCTTGTTAGTTCACAAGGCCAAAACCAAAAACCAAATCCCGGTCCCCTAAGTTGCCACATACAGCTTGTTAGGTTACAAGACCAGAATCAAAATTCAGAACCCGACCCCCTAACCTGCCACATACAGCTTGTTAGGTCACAATGTCGAAAACCAAAAAAACCCTTCTTGACTGCCTGATGCGCCACATAAAGCCTTAAGGTTCACAAGGTCAAAAGAAAATTTCAAAACCCAAAAACCCAATCCAAATGTCATTTTCGAAATTTTTCCTTGAGATGGTATGTGATCTCTCCCACTGCCATAAAACCCCCTTGGATACTCAGAAGGCTACTCTATCAAAAGAAAAATGCTCAGAGACTCTTGGTCAAGTCAGAAGCTCTCTTTCCAAGTTTTCTTCGAGGCAATCGACTGTAAAAGCTATCCAATTCGTCGTTGTACCTCCAGGGGGCATTTGTTGACACAAAAAATGTCACTTTGCCTCCTCAACATAAAAAACTACATAGAGCCGCATCCTACTACAAACAGGCAAAGCCGCTTCAAGCATCAGATCTTGTCAGAATCAAACAAAAACTGCAAGATCCTTCAAAATAGCCAAAAGAAGGGTACACATGAAGTTTCGGCCCATTTCAACATCGTTTGGCCTCACTTTAATCCTCCAACGGCTGAGCAGGAGCTCCTGGCGGCGACAATGTCGAAGACATCAAATCTTGGATCAGAAACTATGGATGGTCTCAAAATACCTCCAAAAGGCTCTATGCCAAATTTCAAGTCAAACCGACACTGTTTGACCCTCCATCAACTCTCGAACTGCGAAATCAAGCCGCTTGGCGGCGAGAACCACTGATGCCGCCACTCAACAAACAAAGCAAGTGGATAGCTTCTGCATGCTTCCAAAGGGCTGCACGTCAAATTTCAGGTCATTTCGACGATGTTTGACCCGGCTTTGACGCTCGGAAGCAAAATCAAGCTTACCGGCAGCGGAGCTCCCCGGGACCATGGCACCCAAATTGGAGCTAATGGATCGTCTCAAAATAACTCCAATAGGCTCCCTATCAAATTTTAGGTTAATCGGACACCGGTTGACCGTACATCAAAGCTCGACATTTTCCGCGTGGTGAAATCAAGCTTAGCATCGACGGGACCCAAAACGGATTCAAAACTCAAATAAAAGCCTATGGTTGGTCCTATCTAATGCTCAGAAAGCTTCACCTCAAATTTCAGGTCATTCCAACATCGTTTGACCTAGTTTCAACTCTTGGCGGAAAATCGGCTATCAAGCCTTCGACTTTTCCGAAAATAGGAAACTTTTGTGCCCTGATTTGCATGACTTCTCGATAGGTTTACTTTAGTGGAGTCAAGCCAATAAATGAGGAGAAATGTCAAGAAAAATACGGGACAAAAAAAAGTAAAAAAGCCAGAAAAACGGGCTAGAAACAACGACCAAAAAAGGGGCAAAAGCCCCATGGTCGCCGGCGACCATGGGTGCATGGTCACCGGTGACCCTGGAAATCCGGGTCGCCGGATTTCCGCCAGAATGACCATTTTTTCATTTTTTTTCGTGTTTCGCGATGTTTGGCCCCTGTGATTTTCTTAAAATCTGATTTTTGAGGTATGATATTCGTCGATCTTCGTTAACATCACGGATCTGCCATCGAAATCATTCGATCATCATTGGACACTCCAAAATCGCCAACCGGCCGACCAAGAAAGCGCACTTTCTGCCCGACCGATTGTGAAATCGATTGGACAGATGTTGCTGGCCCATTGGTACCAACCAATGTCTGAATTTGCATCATCATCCGACATCAAACAACATGCGGATCCATCGATGATCATCGCAAGAAGAATCCCAAAAGACGCAGTGCGGCCCGCGACTCTTCAAGCAACTTGGCGACCAATTAATGCTGATAATTGACCCGTTTATGACAAATTAATACGGTTATTAACTCATTATTTTGGACGGCCCAATCAGAAGCAAGCAAATGAGAGTTACAAGTCCAATTAATCATGGCAATTAACCATGTAACTCCTATCATTATGGAGTTTAATCATAGTAATTAATCATGAGACCCCCATCATCATGGAGATTAAATGCTCATTATTCTCCATCGGCCAATCAAATTCAAGGAAAAAGGAGTTACAAAATCAAGAATTAAATCTTGTAACTCCTCCCATCATGGAGCATTAATGCAATCAATGCCCATAAACCTTCCTAGTGGCTACCAAAAGCCTATAAATAGGCGGTCATTCCAAAGGGACAGGGTCCGAAAAAATTGTCTGAAGTGGTCTGAAAAAATCATCCGAAGGGTCCTAGAAAATTATCCTGAAAAGTTTCTGCATAAAGAAGCTCTCTTACTCTGAAGAAACTCTGCTGCAAACACTACAACGTGATTGAAGTCCCTTGGGGGGCCACCCCCCAAGGTCTTCTCTCTTCTTCTATCCAACATGGCATAAATGTGGCTTTTCATCCTGTCTACCCAGATTTTTATTGGATATTGGACCTTCCCTTGGTTTTTGTCCTCTAAAGCATCAAGTGTTCTCATCTGAAGGACGATGGCGGAGTCCATACATGACTCGCGACCGTCTATCTGAACAAGTCCCCACGATCTCCTGAGAAGTCAGATCCCTCTTTCTTTCTTTTTTATTGTATTTTGTATTTTTTTAAAGAGACAAAAAAATCGTAATTCTTGTCTTTCATTATTGATAAGATTTGTAAATCGCCTTTCATGGCAAAATTGCCTTTTACGGCACAAAACCGCCTTTCACGGCAAACTAAACAAAATCGCCTTTCACGGCATTAAAAATCTTTTCTCTTTCTTTAAAATATATATGCAATGGAAAGTTAGAAAAAAAGTTTGATTTCCTTTCTACTTATGAAGGTGAATCTCTAAATCACCATTTCAAATTCCAAGTAGAATAGAAAATTTGGCATACCCGTACAAAATGTTGATGCTCACTTTTCTCTTCGCCCCGCTGCACCCCGCAGACCTGGGGCGGAGGAAGGCAAGAAAAGCCGAGTCCATCAGTCCACTCAGCTAGACATTTTGTTGCCGGAGGTCCCTATTTCCACACGATCATATATTTTAGGACTGAGTTGCCCTTTTAACTGTTTTAGGCATAAAATTTTAAATTTTAAAATTGAAAATCTTCCCTCCTCCCTCCTTCCTAAATCCTCTCGATCTTCGCTCCTCCCTCCTTCCTAAACAAACTGGTATTCGCATACTGAAGCAACGAAGAGATTGGTTCTGATCTCGGTGGGCCACACAAATCGCAGAGAAGAGAAGGGATCGTTCCCTAGTTCCAGATCGGTTTGCAGGAGCAGATCTGATCAACAGATTCTTTGCAGGAGAAGAAGGTTCTTGTTGTGACCAGAAGTTTGAACCACCGTAACCTGCATGGTCAGAAAGGAAGAAGAGCCCAGACGCAAGCCAGAACTGGGTTTTGTTTCGACCGAAGAAAAAGACCAGAGAGGAGAGGATTCTTAAGTTTACTGGATTGCATGTCGCCGAGGAAGAAGACTCCTGCCATCGCCATCTGAAGATTCCGGAGAAGCCCCGTCTGCTTCTGTCGCGCCCTACAGTGGCCAAATGAGGAAGAGCACCGGTTCTAGTTCTGGTTCTGATTCCAGAACCATAACGTGAAGAAGACAATCCAGTTCTCTAGGTCTTTTGTTCCAGGTCTAGGTCGGGTTAGGCTGACCTAGCTCACATAAATTTATCTGAGTTTTTATCAAATGTATCTGATTTTTTGTCAAATTTATCTAAGTTTTTGTGAAATTTATCTGTCTTCTGTCATATTTCTCTGTGTTTTTGGCAAATTTATCTGAGCTTTTTAGCAAATTTATTTACGTTTTTTCAAATTTATTTACATTTTTTAATTTTATTTGCATCTTTTGAAATTTATTTTTCTCTTTTCAAATTTATTTGCTTTTTTTGAAATAAATTTAGCTGAGTTTTGGCAAAAATACTTGAGTTTTTGGCAATTTTTTCAGAAATTTGGAAAATTGATTTATCTTAGTTTTGGCAAATGTGTTTGCATTTTTTAATTTTATTTGCGTCTTTTGAAATTCATTTGCCTCTTTTAAAATTTATTTGCATTTTTTGAATTTTCTTTGGATCTTTTGATATTTATTTAAGTCTTTTGAAATTTATTTACATTTTTTGAAATTTTATTTGGATATTTTGAAACTTATTAGCATCTTTTAAAATTTATTTGCGTTATTTTGAAATTTACTTGTGTGCTTTTAGAATTTATTTGAAAAAATCTCATTAATGGGATTCCATTAATCATGGCCAATTAGATGCTTGTTGACCATTATTAATGTGATATTCCACCAATCATGGGATATGATTTAAAGAAAGGGTAAACTAGACATTTCAGGTATGAGAAAGTGTGAGAGGGACCTTTGGTTGCATGCATTTAGATTGTGGACCGTTTGCAAGAAAGTGATGAGTTGAGGGACCTCCAACCAAAGCCCCCAAATAAAAAAGGCTTTACAAGCTTCGAAAAATTGTGGATATCAAAATAAACAACACAACAACTCACCTTCTCATTGCTATTATATTCAGAAACTACATTTTACTTGTTAGTTTGCTCATAGAATTATGAAAAATATTTATACTATTTTGAAATATTCAATTTTAGTTATACATTTTTTTTTAGAATCAGCCAAAGCTTTTAGAATTTTTTGTAGAAAAAACCCTCTTCTTATCGTTTTAAGAGTATTTTTTTTCATTTTTAAAGAAAAAGTCATGGGTGAGGGAGAAGACTTGATTGGAAAAACTATGGAAAACTCTTGCATTGTTTTAATATAGCCAATTTATTGTGTCCTTTTTATATAAAAAAATATAAAATCTTATAGTTTTATTTTTAGAATTTTTTTTTTGAATAAGTGATAGACGTAGATGAGATCCTCACTTTCTATTTTTCTTTTCTACCATAAATGCAACTTTTTATAGACCATTTTTAAATCTTCTCCTTCAATTTTAGCTCCCTTTGAAAAAAAAGAAAGGAAATGCATTAAATTTCTAGAAAATCAATAGATAAGAAAACAAATATGATTTTCTTGTTTGGATAGAACACATGGAATTTGTGGTCAAATGAGCTCCACAAGAGGGTTATTGAAGATGTAGGGGGGTAAGAAATGCCTAGGATTTGAAAAATTAGTGTGATGGATGAGCATTCATTTCCAACTTCCCTTGATTCTATTTCCATTAAAGGAAATATTATTTGATGGTCATTTTTAGATATATTCACCTTTGATACTTCATTTTAAAAGCACAGTATCTTAAATTTCTTAGAAATTCAATTGCATGAAGCAATTTCAACATGAGTGAAATGAAAGAGGAGCTGAGTCAAAGCCAACAATAGGAAATTCTACTTGTTAATGTATATGGGTAACTCTAGGGAGACAAGAGGAATAAACATGTATGTTCAAGTGGATTCCTTTCTTACTCCTCTTCACTCTCCAATAATAAGTTCCTTTGACTCATCCTCTTTACTTTAGAGTAATGCTTGTGTACAAGCTTCCCTTACGGTCTTACAGTACAAGCAACCAATGGGGTCTACTTGGGACCCTATAAATCTTCGAGCGGGGTGCGGGGATTGAAAGATCCAAATGGGGTCAATCTAGATATCAAATTTGAAGTCAATCTAATACATTTAACCCATTCATCCATGGTCCACATGTTTAACAACTTTATATATAATAATAAAATTGACCCTCGATCCAATGTTTCACTCCACGTGCACAAAATAAATTTTGACCCGCTCCTCACTAACTTTATTTATGATGTGGCTCTTACTCCTCTTTTAAACAAATGGGCTCTAAGTGGAATCGATCTTTTTGCTGATGTCCTCTTCGAGTTTCCATGTAGAAGTTTCATACTAGACCGTGTAAAGCCACTGTTACTTGATCTAAGCTACTCAAATCACATGCCCCCTAATAAGTTTAATATGGCTTTATTGATCGCTCAATAAAAAATTAATTAAAATCCATAATTAACCATATTTTTCATTCATCAATCAATTCGATAGTGTAAATCAACTGGTAAGAAATGTGAAACTCCATCGTGAGGCTTACCTTTTGAAAATCTAATCCGCATAATGCATGCCTTCCTTTTTTTGATATCTTATTAATGTATTTTGTTGACAAGTAAATTTTCATTCATTGATTTTAGAAGTCAAACGGTTTTCATCTCCACTAGCCCATCAAGCCTAGTGAACGTGACCTGCCAATTCATGTAATTCTTGTCCACTGGCCGCTGAAGAATATGGACCAATAACCGGTCATCGCTCAGCATGAATGACTGCATAACACTTTCCAATAATGCAATGGCCGACGTCACGCATTTTCAATGACTAGTCATTGCTGAGGGTGAATGGCGGCTGGGTGCCACTCGGACAAGTCAATGGCTAACGCCATGCAGTTCCAATGGTCGATGGGTGCTTCCTAGTTGTTTCCATGACCGGTGAGCGGTTATCAGCAATTAATTCCCACGACGCCCTAAGATCTCCTTCTTTGACCATGTCCTGTGGTCGGTGAACGAATGAAAGAGCAGTTACAACATTCTTTACTCCACTTCCCGAAATCGTTCCTCACTATCCCACGATCTTCTTTAGTTACAACCATAAAAAACCCATAAAATGGGCTTTTCAGGTAGTTGTTGACACAAAAAATGTCACTTATGCCTCTTCATATATCTTCAACATCAAAGAAATCACATTAAGTTTCATCGAGCCACACAAATGTGATTTTCAAAGATCTTACACCACTTGTCGCGACCCCGGACCCATGACGCGTGTTTCCCACAGGTTTCGGCGGTGAAGATCCCCCAAAACACGAGGCTCACACAATCATGGCTGTGGAAGCGTGTAGCAAATCTCATCAAGACAAAACATATTAATCTCAAGATGCATATATACCTTTCCTCAAGACATAATTTCAGAGGGAGAAATGCAAACAAAGCATTTCCCAAAGCAGTTCAAGTTCCAACGATAGGAAAAGTATGTTAAAGCTAAATTACAACCCAATAAGAGGTCAACAAAGGCCAATACATTCCCAAAAGACAAAAGATGAAGCGCTTAGCAAGTGCAACGCATCTCAAGTCCCCATCCAACATTAGACGACGTCATCGGGCTACCACTCTCGGGCTGGGGGTGGCTCAATAGCCTCCTCTTGACGTTCATCCTCAAAGGCAACGGCGCCTGCACCTGTGCACCAAAACAAACGGATCAGATAGACGGTTTGGCAGGTGATCAATTTAGGCATGAGTACAAATCACTTAAAGTTTGAGAAAAACGATGTTTAAAAAACCATTTACTGAATTTAAAACAATGCTTGGACAATATACTTATCAAGAAGATAAAAGTTCATGAACTGTAAGACCCTGACCCAAGAGATTCCGATTAGTACTAACTAAGTCGTGTTTTAGTTCTAAGTGAGATTAGTGGATTTTGGTTAAGTTTTGATTAAAATAGCTTTTATATAGCTTTGGAATATTTTGGGAACCTTTTTGATTTGTGGGACCCTTTGGGGGTTCCTTTGTGGTGTTTTGTGTGACTTGGGGAAACCATCTGATATTCTGAAAATTCTTGTTCTAGCTCCGTTTGATTTTTTTATCATTCCCTACAACTTTTGTGTTTATTCCGTTTCCGTTCGAGACCTCGAAACCCCACTTTCATCATGTTAGGGGCAAAACAGTCTTTTTACACAAAAATCTGGACACCATTTTCAATGTCTCAGAAACCCGCGAAATGTATACTTTTTGGAAACTAGAGACTTCGACAAACAATTCTTTCTTCTTCGTCAAACTCATCCGAGGCCCAGAAACACGTGTTTTAAGCACCACAAGTTCCATAAGTTGTGGGACCCATCCCCACTTTCTTTATATAGTGAGCCATTTTCACTTCTTCTTCTTCTTGTTACTTCTTATTGAGAAGAGACTTTGGCTCTAGCACTCCAGGGTTTCATCCTTGTTCTCCTTGCTTCTTCCTCTCCAACTCATTCAAGACTATTGCTAAGGAAAAATGGAGGCTACTATCTTCTTCCTCTCCATGAAGGCTTTCTATTGATATCATTTTTAGAAGAAACCCTCCATTCTAAGTTTCCCTTTGAGCAAGCTTTTGCTATTTGAAGGTCTTCCATGTAAGTGATTCTCTTCATCTCCTAGATTTGTGTTCTTCTAGCCTTAGAGAAGCCCCTTCTTCATTATTGGGAGTTGTCTCTTCCTATTTCCTTGGTTTGACTAATTTAGGGTTTGTAATGGGTTCATTTTGGGGATTTTTGCATAGATTGTTGATTGAGCTTGGAGTGGTGATTAGGAGCTTGATTAATCATCTTTGAGGCCAAGGCAAGTGGATGAATGAGTTTGATTTAATGATTTCCTGTTTATGGAAATTGGATTTTTATTTATTTGCTTTCACCTATGCTTTATCTATGAGCTTTTAATGACTTTTAAAATATACTTATTAATGAGCTTTTCTCCTCTTAATTGTTCTCTTAAGAGTGTGTTCATTGAAGCTTGTTTTGTCATAAATGGATTTCATTGAATTTTGGTTGTTCTTGCATTGAATGAGGTTGAGATTTGAAGGGAGAATTAATGATTTGATGGAGTGGTTATTGGAGGAAGTGAATGTGGTTTGAGTAGGTAGAAGTGCCATAAATATTGTGTTAAATGGTGGCTTCAAATGTGTTTAAGAGTGAAGAAGAGATGAGGCCCGATCTGCTGGAACGGGTAGTTTCTGAAGTAGTTCGCTCGAGCAAACCCACCTTCGCTCGAGCGAACCCCTTACAGAAACTGGGTGGCTCGAGCCAACCTCCTAGTTCGCTTGAATCAACCCTTCCGGAAGCTAGTACGCTCAAGCGAACCCCTCCCAGTGACTTGATCGCTCGAGCCATCCTTCCCCTTCGCTCAAGCCCACCTGACTCGGACCATTTCACTCGAGCGAACTTGTGTCCACTTGAGCGAACCCTCCTAGAAAGCCCTTCGCTTGAGCAAACTCCCAGTCCGCTTGAGCAAACTGTGCAGAATTCCTGGGCCTACTCCACTGCTTTTAGATATGCTGTTTTAAGGTCGGGTTGGGTTGATTTGAAGCTCTAATGCCTTGGGAAGACCTAGGGGATGACATAAGGAGATTGATTTTGAGAAAGAAACCCCATTCCGTAAATGTATTGAGGATTTTGAACTTGTCAAATTGTATAAGGACCTTGGGATGTCTTTTATCTTCTGGAGTACCATGCCAAGAGCAAAACCCGACACACAAAGCCCTTATGCACATTGTTTAAATCTTGAAGCCTCAATACATAATCAGTAATTGTATAAAAACTAGTCGTATTGTTTTACTCGGATTATACTTATTCTAACCCGATTTCACTTGATATAGCCGGTTTTGCCTTAAACTGTTGATTTAGGCATTTGACATGTTTTACCATTCCCATACTTGCATGATAAGTGACTGATGTGAAAGCTGTGCCTATGAGCACCCCGTCCCTCCTACTCGGGAGTTTTACACCATTATGTGATATGTGTGTGTTTTGATTTTTCATGTGCCCCATGTGTAGCGACCCCGGATAGAGACCCGAGCCCCGCGACCTCTTGGTGCCTAAGAGAAGATGGCACTCAATTATCTATGACATCTCACAGGTTTCCGCAGTGAGGATCCCAAAAACACACTGGAACAAACACACACGATCAATGGTTGCGGAAGCATGTAGCAAATCACGTCAAATAAATCATATAATATAATGATCAAACTTGCATAAGTAAAATTATCAAGACTTGTATTTCAGAAGGAGAAACATAAACAGGACATTAGCCTAATTACATTTAAGTTCAAGTTAACAAAAGTATGTTGATTAAGATACATCCAAAAAATAAGAGGCCAACGAAGGCCAATACACCTCAAAAGAATCAAAATGGGTAACCCTCACCCAAAGGTTACACGTCAAGATCCTGCCTAATGTCTAGATGACGTCATCGAGTTGCCACTCACGAGCTAGGGTGGCTTAACAGCCTCCTCCGGGCACTCCTCTTCAAAGGCAGCGCCGCCTGCACCTAAGCACCAAAATATAAGGACCAAACACGACGGTTTGGCAAGAAATCAATTCAGACACAAGGTTAAAACCATTATAAGCTGAAAGAAACATTATAAAGAATCATTTTACTAAATTTAAATAAATACGGTGCTGAGATGCATTTCAAATAACAAATCGAGCATGAATACTTATAATATCATGAATAGATAACCCACGTTGAACTCATCCTTTCTCTAGCATACAAGATGACAAGAGGAAGCACGACACGCAAAGCACAAGATGCAAAACACGATCCCACGTCACACAAGGTAAACGGGGAGGCCGGCCACATAACCAGAACAAGCACGATGTGCAATAGAATACACAACTAATCTGCAAATAGTCCACATGTTTAGGGACCCCCGGACAGTGGATCAGACTGAAGGGGCAGTCCAAGTTCAGTGGTGTTCATCAAACATCATTAATGCAGAAATCCAAACGAAACATATACAAGATAGGTCGAAAATAGGGGAAAATCACTTATCAAAACAAGGCAAGCAAGACTTATCAAGAATAGCATAAGCTATAGCAAAATAAAGCTTAAAAGTGATCCCCTCACTAGTACTTGAAACAGATCAAAACATGGCTGAAACTTGTAAATCGAAACATGTGCAAAACGATATGTATCGTGTCAAAAACTGGGATCCCGAAGCAAACTTATCAAGTATATATTAAGGCCCTTCATTTGACCCTTATGTACTTGAAAACCCAAATGTCGGAATAAGATGAATTGGTGCTCCTGAAGCTAAAGGACATTTTGAGTTCCAAATGTATAATGTCAAGCCAAAAGTCTTTAAACAAATTCTGGTTTTCATTCCCTAAGAAAATCCCACAAAACATATAAATCTGGAGACTCGGTTGGTTCGCGGTTACCTGTCGGCTAGCCGCTGAGGTGTATGTAGGTTGTCGCGACCCCAGACTGAGACTTGGAACCGCGACTTCCGGTGTGTGATGATGTTAATTATCCCACAGGTTTCCGCGGTGAGGATTCCCAAAACAAACATGGAACTATCTCACACGAGCAATGGTTTGCGGAAGCGTGCAAGAAATCTCAATCACAACTCATCAATATGAATCCAATGATTCCAAGATGCATAAGTTAAATAATTCAAGGGACATAACAATCAGAGGGAGAAAATATAACATAGCATAACCATAATTTAAATTCCAAGTTTCAAGTGACCAAAAGTAAGTTAAATTCAAGTTACATTCCCCAATATAAGAAAAAGGGCTAACAAAGGCCATACATCCCAAAATGACCAAAATCATTCCCATCCAACTGTGTCGTACTCTAGACCCCACCCGACGTCTAGAGGATGTCGTCGGGTTGCCACTTATGGGCTGGGGGTGGCTCAAAAGCCTCCTCCGGGCGCTCCTCCTCAATGGCAACGGTGCTTGCATCTAAACACCAAAGCAAAAGGATCAGACACGAAGGTCTGTCAGGTGATCAATTTAGACATAATATGAATCAATTAGAAATCTGAAACAATCAATACTTAAAAGATGGCATGAATTCTAAACAAAACATGTATAGTATACAAGGCAAAACTGGCATGATTTCGAGAAAACATCATGATTCATTAATCCACATGGAGCTCATCTTTCTTTGTCATACGTGATGACAAGAGCAAGCAAAGACAAAATAAAACGAAACGAAACGAAACGAAAGCCCGAGCCACATAAGGTGGGTAGAAAAACCGGCCGCGGAACCGGGCAAAACAAAGATGTGTATAAGTACACGACTAATCTGCAGATTGTCCTTATATTTAAGGACCCCCCTAACTAGTGGATCAGACTGAAAGGGCAGTCCAAGCTCAGCGGTATTCAATGATATTCATGTATGCACAAAACATAACGATACTTGTACAAAACTTATCGAAAATAGGGGGGATACACTTATCAAGACAAAGCAAAGAAACTAAACAAGAGTGGCATAAGCCGTAACAAAATGAGGCTGAAAGGTGTTCCCTAATATAGTTCTTGAACAATTCAAGCGCAACTTATACTTATAAAACAAAACAAGTGCCAAGACGATATTTGGCGCATCAAATCCCGATCCCAATCGAAATTTGTTAAGCATACGTTAAGACTTTTCATTTGATCTTCATGTAGTTGAGACCCAAATGTCTCAATGAAAAAGGGATTGGTGTTGCGGAAGTTAAAAGACATTTTAAGGTCTCAAGCGCACACACTCAAGTTAAAAGTTCCTAATCATATTCAGGTTTTCCTCCCAAAGAAAATCTCACAAAATAGGTCTAGTTTGAAAACTCGGTCAGCTTTTAGTCACCTGTCGGCTAGCCGAGTAGTGACTGTCGCTAGCCGCCAGCTGACCGACAACTGACCACCTAGTCTCGTGTTAGGAAAACCACAATTCTAGAAATGGGACCGAACTGAACTTGGTTGGTTGTCGGCTAACCGAAGTGAGGTAGGTCGGCTAGCCGCCAGCTGACCGAAAATCCCCTATTGTAAAACAAGCTACTGGAAATGGAACCGAATAGGTTCGGCTGGCTATCGGCTAGCCGAATTGGTGCAGGTCGGCTAGCCGCCAGCTGACCGACTGTGCGCGGCAGCCCAATTCAAGTCAGATTTTTATTTCTTTCTTCCTCCATTCTTCTCCCATTCCATTTCCTTTCACTCTTTGTCAAATCCCAGCACATTCCCTGAGCCTTCATGCTCTCCAAGGGACTATTTCCATACAATTACAACAATCCATTTCATTCATACATTTCACAATCATGCTCCTCAATTCTTTCATCCATCCACAAAACATTTGAACAAGGTAAAATCACTAAATTGAATGGAAAACCATCAAAGCAAAACCATTAACATATGCATTTCAACTAAGACAAAACTTCAAACCATATCACATATTTGAAACAACCCATTGGTCAAACTAAAATGAGAGAAGAACCAAACCATTGAAGCTAAAATGTTCAAATGTTGCATGCATCAAGAAGAGCTAAAATGATCACTTGCCTTGAAAATAGTTAAGACAAAAATGTCTCAAAGTTCCTAGCCAAAGATGAGCCACGAAATCTGCACAAGAAGCCCCAAGAAATCTATTCAAAATCACCATTTTTGATTAACAATACCCCCATTTCAAAAATGGGTTTGCATGTTAGTAGAAAGGCTTCCTAATGAGCTCAAAAGACTCCATTAAAGCAGGGAAAAGGAGTTCTTACGTGTAGCTACACAAACCAAGAGAAACAAGGAAGAATGAGAGGTTGTTCAGCTAGAACTCCAAAACAAAGGGTAGCAATGGAAAGCTTGGAGTGAGCGAAGAGAGTATGGGCTTAGATTTCCATTCCCATCTCTCTAGCTAAGGCATGCAAGATGAAGAAAGTAGAAACAAGAAAGAGTTCTCTCAGTTGGGTTTGAAAAGAGGTTGCAGGGAAGACACTAGTCTGAAATGTGAGGGAGATGAGGGAGAAGAACTCACTTAAGTCAAATGGGTTAGTGGGCTCCATTGACCTCAAAACTTGTAACGATTAAAACATCGACTTGCGGGCCCCAGTTGAAAACGACTAAGAAGACTAAAATGATCACCGAAAAATCTAGTTTTCAGAAAGTACAAATTTGGCATAGTTTTGAGATTTGGTGTGAAAGAACTGTTTTACCCCTTTTTAGGCCAAAATTTGGGTTTCTGGGCCTCAAACACAGACGGGTTGAAAACAAAAGTTGAAAAATAAAATGAAATCATTCAAAAGAGATCGAAATCACTATTAAAATCAGAAAAGCCAGAATTTCCTCCCAAGCTTACACGTACACTCAGGGCCTCCCTGAGCGTGTCTGACTAACATAAAGCACCCTCAAAATTCCCAACGGTAATTTAAAGACTGAATCCAACCAATTTCTAACCCAACGAACACTAAACCCACATTATAACTAAACAACCACTTAATTGGTACTAATCGCGCTAATCCTGGGTCAGGGTTTGACATCGGTTAGTTGCCAGCTGACCACGGGTCCCAAACAGGAAATAGTTACACTCTGGAAAGGTGACCGGAAAAGGTCGATCACCTGTTGGCTAGCCGCTAAGGTGCATTGCGGCTAGCCGCCCAGCTGACCGCTGGTCTCAGATGATTTGCAGCGTTTTGCATTTCTAACTGTGAATCTCAGTGACATTGCGGTCACTTGACGGTTAGCCGTAGTAAAATTTCGGCTAGCTGCTAGGACTTTCCAGCTCGAAATGAGCATTCTGTGTTTCTAACTGAATTGGGTCGGTTGGCCGCCGGTCACCAGTCGGCTAGCTGCCGAGGTGACCTCCAGCTGACCGCCAGTTGCGGGAACCAACACAGCAGATCAGATTTAGTCCATTTCTTCTTCAAAGCAAGTCAGATTCTAATCAAAACGAAACTAGAGCTGAAAGAAAGCATTTAAACCATGCTACATCATATGCATGCAAACTTGAAAGTAGATTTATAACACAAATAACCGCATTCGCTATGGATACAATAATAAACCTAGAAAAAACATATTTGAGGCTAAAATACATCAATACTAAAAACATGCTTTGGAAAAGCGAAAAAGATAACTTGCCTTAGACAAAGGAGTGAAAATCCCAACTTTCTCAATGGTCTTACCAAAGATTTAAGCCAAGATCTACAAAAGCCCCAAAAACAACCTCAAAACCCATACATTGTGAAAAACAAGAACCCATTTTGAAAATAGGTTTACAACCATGAAAAACAAGATCTTTAGAAGTTAAAAAGACTCCATTAAAGAGGTGGGTTGAAGCTCTTACCTAGAAATGTCCAAACAAGGAGAATAGAGGAAGACGAAGAGCTTGACACGTTGAAAACGCCCAACCACTGGGCTTTTGTTGCTTAATCCTCTCTTCATACATAGCCGCATCAGTAAAGTAAAGTTCCTTTCCTTTGAAAGGTTTTTCATCAGCGAAAACACGATGTTCTTTTCCACCATCATCAATATATTTGAAACACTGATGGAGGGTAAAAGGTACAATGGCGTAGTCGTTCAACCATCTTCTTGCAAGCAAGATGTTATAGAAAGCTCAAGTTTTGACGATGTGTAAAGTAGCTTCAGAAGTCAACCTCCTTAGCTGAAATTTGATTTGAATAAGTTTTGAATTTCACTGTCATACCCTTGAATCGTAGTATTGGTGCTGGTAAGCTTGTTTGGTGGCACTTCCAATTCTTGCAACACTGTGATGGTATTAAGATTAAGAGCTGGCTCCGGATCCACTTGCACCCTAAGAGTTGGCATCTCTTTGATATATGCCGTGAAATATAGAGGCCTTGAATGATTGACATTGCCCGGCAATATGTCTTCCTTAGGGAAGGAAATATTAGCTTTAGAAGCGTTCAAGATAGAGTAACATTGTTTACATTGCTTCTGAGGTCTTTTGACTTAGCTTCTTAATGTTTCTTCTTTATTTGATGCACTTGAGCCGCATGCACTTGATTATTAGGATCTATTGCTTGTAGTTCCTTGATGAAATTGTCTCGAGTTTCCTTTGATATCTGCAACATATCAAGGATGTGCAATCATGCAGTTATGTGTTTAAGATGCTCAACAAGGTCATACATAAATAGCTCTATCGGCTTTTCATTAACATTATCATTTACATTTTCAGCATTTACATCTTGCCCCGTGGGGACTACAAGTGAAGGAGAAACAGAAAGGGGAGTAAAAGGAGTAGATGCGGAAGGTTTATCATAATTGACTTTATAATTCTTTCCAGGCCTAAGGCCACTTGCAGTGCTTCTTTGAATAGCGAAGACTTCTTCTTGTTGGGAGAAGAGATTTCCCACTCCTCCGACTAGATCTTCAACATTGGCAGATGCAGAGGATGTAGTGACTTCTTCTTTTACGTTCATGGCCACATGACATGATGTCACTTCTGGTTAACTCCTAGGATCTGTCGTTTCATCTTCCAAGGTGATGACTTTATGTGTTCCCGTGATAAACGAATTTCAGGAATTGATTGGTACCATGTCAGGAGATTCTTCAAACTCCGTACAGTGATTCTCACTAGATCCTAAAGACGTATCACTAATTGTGATAACTAGTATATCTTCTGGTTGAGTATTCTGTCGATCACCCTCGGTCTCTGATGTGGAGATCACCAGGGTAGAAGGGCCACTCGGGGCGGAAACAACTGATGCATTGTTAAGAGTGTCATGTTTGGTGACCAGACACTCCTCATTCTTTGAGCCACTGTTTTGACCAACCTTCATCCTTGCCGGTATTGGTAGGTTAGAAGTGCCTTGTGTCGTGGGTGCAACTGTAGATGCCTGACGACAGGGCTCATCATCATCCACAATTGGTAGAGGGTCTAGATGAATTTATGGAGGCATAGGGAATGAAGGGGGATCTACTGGCTAGTCACCAGGTTCAGGGAGCCTCGGATTATAAATCTAAACTTCTATCTTTAGAACATTGCCTTGATAAAAGAAACGATCAATGATGAAGTCATTCTCATTCAATATCTCGTCTAAGTGGTATTCTTCTTCTTTAAGATTTGATTTCCGATCATTGTCTTGATAATCATCATCATCCATAGGCGGTGGCATTATAGGAGGTACCCAGTTTTCATCTTCTGAGTCCTCTAAGTCCGAAGAAGGAAGGCATCCTACTCTGGAGATTTGATTGCGATTTGAGATTGGCAACTCGTCCTCTTCTTCAGTGAGAGGGAGAAGGAAGTCTGCCAAAGTGATAGATTTCCTCATTGGTTCAGAAGATTCTGCTAGTGCATTCTTTCTTTCTTTCTTTCTTTCTTTCTTTCTTTTTTTCGCAGGCATAGTTTCCTTCTTTGTTTCTTTTATAGGCCATGCCTTAACTGCTTGGCGAGAGCTGTGAAACGACTTCTTGGCTTTCCTCCTTTTTTCGGGAGTAGACATTGACTTCACTGTTTCCCAGCCCTCATCATTTATAAGATTAGGATGCACCCGTATCAGTTCTCTAGAGGCTGTGGCAACTGGGATGGGTCCATCTCCATTTTTTACTTTATTAATTAGCCGAAACTCCACCGTCCTTGGTATGAAAGGCCCAATGTTGGTAGGTTTAAACGATCCAAATGTTACCATGTTGACCGATGCGGAATCACATTGTTTATCGAGTCGTATAACTCCTTTGGTCAACATATCTTGTATCTTCTCCTTCAAAATGAAACATTTTTTCAAAGGATGGGATATCATCCAATGATAAGGGCAGTAGTTTGGATCATTCGTCCTTCCTTCCTGGCTGGGTCTTTTAGAAGATGGTAGCTCCAGGTTCCCATGTTCTAGCAAAGTTTTGAAGATTATTTCAGTATTTTCATCAAAATAGTACTTGGCATTTTTCCTCTTTTCATACTCTTCCATTCTCGTAGCTTCATCTTTAGGGTCTTGCGCCTTCTGGGAGCCTTCGAAGTTTAATATTGAAGACTTCTTCTTTCTTCTTCCCTTTGGATGCAGAAGATGTGGAAGCTTGAATTCTTTTGGACTTTTTTTTCTGATCAAGTTCCTTATAACAATCTTCTGCATCATGGCTGCTTCTAGCAGTTTAGATGTAGATTTAGTCTTAATGCTAATTACTATCTGTTTTATCTCAGGTTTGAGATTGGATTTGCACATATCTACTGCTGACTTCTAGGAAATGGGCTCCTTGCATCTGTAAGCTAGTGCCTTCCATCTGTTAATGAAGCCCTAAACAATCTTATTTTCTCCTTGCTTGGATTGTGTGAGTGAGTTCAAGCTGGCTGGTTGATCTTCTTCTTGGAAGTGCAGCACAAACTTTTCTTCCACAACTGCCCACGAGGTGAGGGAATTCTCCGATATTTGTTTGTACCAATCGAAGGGCTTTCCCCTCAGAGCGCCTATGAATGACATGATCTTGAAGGCTTCTATGTCAAGCATGCCCACAAGCTGGGACTTAAAGTGGACTATGTACTAATTAGTAGAGCTCTTGCCTATGTAAGACTGGAATGTCAGAGGATTGTACCTATGAGAATATGGGATCAAATCCATTTCAAGTGGATATTTTGGCATGATTCCCTTTTTCCCGAGTCTTCCCTCATCCCTAGTCTTAGTCAGTATATCTGCCACGTCTTTATAAGTCATAGGCTTCACCAGATCCATTTGATGACTGTTTTCTAAGATTTGGCCACTTTGCTTGGACAACCTTTGTGAAAGCTGTTGTATTTTTGCTGCAATCTAGTCAATTTTAGCTCCATTGTTTTGAGTATGTGGATCTCTTCTATTTGAAGAAGCTGGAGTTGCTAGTGGATGACCATTTGGACTAGTCATCCACTCCATTAAGAATTGCAATTGAGTAGCGATTTGGTTAATTCTATCATTTTACTGTTTAACCAAGTCTTGCATATTTTCAATTGGATTCTCATCTTCAACTGGTTCTTTAACATTTTCCGGAGCTAGTTTCCCCAGCCATGAAGGAGTAGTATTTTCCTGGTCTTGCATGGGGTGAAAAGTTGCTTTCGAGACTCTGGGTGGTTAATGACACATAATCATCAATGCCTCGAAGTATAGGGGAATCGATGCCTCCGATGTTTTTACCCACCAGAGGTGTCTCCTCATCTATAACCGAAGTTTCTTGACCCTTGGAGGCATTATTTGATTCTTCCTTCCATAGGATTTGAAATGCGGGCAATGATTCTAGCAGAACATCTGCCACATCTAGTCCCGGTCATGCAAACCATAACGGTATCAGGATCATTTTCTTTAAGCACCCATTGTTGAGCGGTCTTTCTTTAATTTTGACTCCGGCGACGGGCTAGAGCCTTCTTTTTAATTTGATTTGCCAAATTGGTGGCCAGGGTTTGGTCAACCCTACTCACCACAATGGATACGGAGTGATTGTTGGCATGGCCCATCTTTTTCGGTTGGTGGACTAGTAGTGTCAGTATGTTCACTTCATTTCTCTATTTCTTTTTCAGAAGGTCTTTGAATTGTGCAAGTTCTGTAGCATTATTGATAGAAAAATGCTTTTGTTTCTTTTTCAGGTGCTTCGCATGTGTCTTTGAAGGACAAGGTGTAGGTCCTACTATGACCAAAGCGAGGGGTCGCCTTCCATACCTCCTCCCCTCTTTCTAAGTAAGAGGATAAAAGGTGTTCTCTTCAAGTGATGCCAGGGTTGTATCTTGGTAAGCTTTTTTCTTGAATTTTCGTGGCTTTGGAGACCACGTTGTGCAGCCAGGAATCGCTTCCTTCTGCTGCATTTCTTATTTTCATGCACTTGGTGCAAGTCTTTACCTTTATATGTTTTGACTCAGCCATTTGCCATCCTAGGGTAGAGAGTATCACCAACTGTTTGCACCCTCCTTACCCCCTGCCCTTCTTTAGTGATGCGGAGGCAAGTTGATACAGTCCTCTTTGAGTTTTGACATTCTTTGAGATGAACACCAAAAGGATTTCAGGCATACTTTGACACCCATGGATCTTGTGGCGCAGCCTTTTTGAAGGGCTTTATCACAACTGGAGGAACTTTGGTAGCAGGTATAGCGGGAGTCATCCTTTGGAAAATAGAAACTCGAACTGGAAGTTCATTTTCAGTTCGGGCTCTTTTCTTCCTGGATGGAAACCTTGTACAGGCGTTCCTTAGTCTCATCGAATGTAATGGCAAGAGAATTCATGATTGATTTGCTAAACAATAATAAAAGACCAACAATGAATGAGTGATAGGAGAGCATATTTATTTGTTCGATTCTACATCAATCTATTTCATTTTCTGCTTCAATGTTTTTTATGTACATGCTACCAATAAACGAGCAACACTTTGGTACAATAAGCATAGCCCCAAAATGGGTGAGAAAATGATTTGCGATCCAACCATATTCATAGTGATGTATTTGGCATTTGACCGAAATACACCAATGAACCAATTAACTAGGATCTCGTAAAATTTTGTAGGCCATAAGCAGGGCAATAAATGCTCACTACCAACCAAAAGAAAATGACTTTGTATGTGATAAAATAGACTAATCAATATGGGCTTATAAACTGAGGCAACTTTATAAAAGAAAAAAGTCCATTGGCCATATTATTTGGTGACGCCTCATAATTTCTATCACCAATTTTCAATTTTCTGTTTAGTATTGTTTGGGAGAGTTCTGGGTTCTATACATTGAGTATTTAGTCAGCACATATGTTTAGAATTTCATGACATAACACCCCAGAGAAAAAAGATGTACGTAATCCAGGGGCCACTTTTCATGTGGATTGGCTGATGAAGGCATCTGGTATTAGCTGATGAAGGTTGCTGGCGTTGGCTGCTGAGTGTAAAGCACCCCAAGCTAACCGCGCTGACTTCGGACTCCATGGCCGTTAAATACAAGACGTCTTAATGTGTTGTCCGCCGATCGCGAGACTTAGTCAATCGTTGTGGCCACCTTGCGATGCATTGACTTTAGAGACATTAGCCATTTTGAATGAACCGTTCATTATAACAGCCACTGGACGGGCGCAGCACAGTAAGACGTAAATGACTGGTCAACACTAATTTTTATGGCTGTCGTATCCTTTCTGCATTGGCCGTTGGGCGTCGTGCATCTTCTCTATTTCGTCTCTATCAGCTTTCCTCTAATTTGTTCTTTCTCTCATCTTTTTTTTAGAATAGCAGCTGCTGAGGAACTCTCTTCAAACTCTTCCTAAGTATTTTGACCAACAAGCATTACTGATAATGTGTAATGAATTTCCCACAGACGGCGCCGATCTTCTGTTTCGCCTAAAAAGGGAAAATGAATGCATTCTAAAGAAGCTTTTATTCATCCTTTGAACATTACAGATAGATGTGAAAATAACTCGCACATGTACTTGATCGCTCAAGAAGAGTCATCTCTATTTTTATTTACATGGTTTCTCTTTGCTTCACCTTCTGAGTGCAAGTTGTTTACAATTTTTTTATACAACTCCATCGTCAAGCATAGGAGATCAAAACAAGAGAAATTTGAATTAAAAGAAGAGATGAGAAGTTTGCTGTCTTCAGAAGTTTGATGGAGACAAAACTGAAGAAGTCTGCAACGTAGCTTCCTTTGTCAGTCTTTTTAATTCATCACCATTATCTAGAAAGAAAGAATAGCAAAGAAGTCTACTTCAAAACAGCAGAGGCAATCTTTGTCCTTCCTCCATGGTGAGAGGAACCAAAAATGATCCTTGGAAATTATCTCCCAAATCCAAAGAGAAGTGCTCTCACCTTGAGGATGGAATGAAGAAAGTCTTGAAAGCAACAAAGTCTTTGGGCCGTTTTTGCGCTGGATCGGGGGTCCCTTGCTGCTCTCCCTAAGTCTCCATTTTATAGCTTTTGAGGAGCCATAACCATCAGAAATCATGGGGAAGTGAGGTGGTTTCAAAACTGTCATTAATGGGAAGTGTAATTGTTCCCCTTTTGCAAGTCCCGCGGCTGTTAGAAGAAGTAACTGGCCAGAGATCGTGGGAGATCGTGGACAATGGGTAGCCGGGAAAAAAGAAGTTCGGCGGCCAATGTGTGGAGCTTTGTAGCGTCAAGCTGCTGATGCTTTGAAGATCGCAGTGGCTAGTGAGCCTCGTATACAATAGCCGCTAACGATTTTTTCACTGTGGCTGATCCAGACTCCAGCGGTCAGAAAATGTCATATTTTCATAAAAAACAAGAAGAGTACTTTGCCTTGGGAAATTGTGATATGTTGATGAATGAATTTTTTTTTTTTTTTTTTGCATGTCAACACCTAGAGGACCGCTAACAAAAACCCAATCTTAATCACATTGGTTATCTTTATCCAGCTAGCATGATTTTCTCTCTTAGAACATGTGGGAGACAAACTTATGTAAGAAAACTTATGTAGCAGGTGGTAGCAGTATTCTCTTCACCATTGACTAAGTAAGAAAACTGGAAACACCTCCTCTGGTATGTAATTGTTAGTTTTATGGTCTCAATCCATAAGATTGATGAAATAAATTGATTAATTTCTTTATTTATCAATATATTCATGCTTTCCTTTTATGAGATGAATGGTGTTTTATGTTTGCACATAATTAATATGAATGACATGATGATTCATGAGATGAAGCGGAGTTCATAAGTATACTAGATGCAATATGTCGCGACCCCGGACCGGGGGTCCGGCCCTGCGAATGATGAGTTGATGATGGTTTTAACCACCTTTAACTACGATCGTACATCCACTTAATTTCCCACAGGTTTCCACGGTGAGGATCTCACACACACTCACAAAACATTTATATTGGTGCGGAAGCGTGTAGCAAATCAATTCATACTCCATTCCACGATACAAGACTGATAAATACATACAAGTGACATGATGTCAGAATGAGCAATGATTTCCTTAGCATTCCCAAGATGTAAAGTTATAAGTTTAACGAAGGATTAGTTAAATTAACATTTCCCAAAAAAAATGGCCAACAAAGGCTAGTACAACCCAAAAGTGTAAGTCAAAACATCCAATAGATTTCCCCCAAAATGTTCCGCGACTCGAAGCTCAAACCAATGTCTACATGACATTGTCAGCTTGCCATTCCGCTAATCGCTGCGGTTCACCGACTGCCTCCTCGTGCTCATCCTCATAGGAAATGACGGGAACTGGACGTGAGTACCACAAAAATGGGTCAGACACGACGGTCTGGCAAGTGGGTGAATAGATAATACAATAAGAGAAATCGAAAGATAACATTTAAAAGACGTTGAAATCTATCCACACAAGATATATCATTTGTCAGAATGTATATATGAAGTAAAACATGCTGGATATCAAAGAACAGGGAACTAGCAGGATGGCAAGCACAATAAAACTAAATCCTCTCTGTCACTAAAGTGATGAGAGCACATTTAGTGCATTGGGCTCGAACACGCGAAGTGACGAGAACCAACCATATATACATATACATATAGCTAGACAAGACCACGGCCGCGGAACCGGGTAACGGGACAGGACAGGATCCAAGTTGCAACCGGTGGGAGCACGAGGGGGAGGCCCAAGTCAGTTGATCAGACTGACAGGGACGTTCAAGCTTAGTGGTGCCGACTCATAGGTTACATGAGAATTCAAAACATTTACCAAAACAATATCGGTATAAAACACTCAAGTAGACGGGACATGTTGCTCATAGGCACACATTTCATATCACTATCTTTTCATGTATAAACGGGGCTGGCAGGACATGTCAGGTGCATAAATCATAGTTTGAGATAAAACTAGTGATATTAGTAGAAATCGGGTTAACACAAGCATAATCCAAATAAAACAGTGCAATGAGTCCTTATATGATTACGGACCATGTATTGGGACTTCCGTATTCATACAATATGTATAAGGACCTTGTATGTCTATTATTGCCCTTGGCATGGTACTCGAATGATGATAGACATCCCAAGATTCCTTGTACAGTTTGGTAAATACACAACTGTCAATACATTTCCGAAGTGGTATTTCTTTCCAGGTAAAACTCCCTATGTCATCCCCTAGGTCTTCCTAAGGTGGTAGGGCAACAAAACAACCCATCCCATTTTTAAAACATCATATCTGAAAACAATAGAAAAGACCCAGGAATCCTGTACAGTTCGCTCGAGCGGACGGGTTCGGTTCAGGAGGGCTCAAGCGAAGAATGGGGAGGCTCGAGCGAACATAGTTCTGTGAGGGGTTCGCTCAAGCGAGTATAAGTTCGCTCGAGCGAACTACTCTAAATCAGGAAGGGTTGAGCGAAGAACTAGGGTGGCCCAAGCGAACAACTCTCTCGAAGGGGTTCGCTCGAGCGAGTTTGGGATTCGCTCGAGCGGACTACTTCGAGTCAGAAAGGGTCGAGCGAAGAAAGGTGGAGGCTCGAGCGACCAATGTTCTGTGAGGGGTTCACTCGAGTGATTATGGAGTCGCTCGAGCGAACTGCTCCGAAACAGGAAGGCTCGAGCGAAGGAACAGGTTGGCTCAAGCGATGGAGGTTCTGTAAAGGGTTCGCTCGAGCGAATAGAGGTTCGTTTGAGCGAACTGCTTCAGAAACACTCTGTCTCAGCAATCCGAACCTCAACTTCTCTTCCACTCAAAACCTCATTCAAGCCACTCCCTTGGCAATGCATTTATGGCATTTTCATCTACTCCATTCTCCATTACTTCTCCAACAACCATACATTCACAACCATAAAAAATCATAATGATTTCCAACTTCCTTCAATGCCAAGAATGTTCATCAAAATGAGAATGTAAAAATTGACAAACCCAACTCAATGTACAAAATTTCAAGAAAGCAATTAAGAGAAAAGAAAGCTCATTAACATGCATGCTTCCAAAAATCAATGAAAGGTATAAACATAGGAATGAGCCAACATTATAAAAATCCATATTTCTCTACAAAATCACAAATCATAAAACAAACTCATTCATCCACTTGCCTTGGTCTCCAATCAAGCTAATAAGCTCTAATTCCACTCTCAAGCTCAAAATCCTCTATCTACACAAAAATCCCCAAAATACATTCATTACAAGCCCTAAAAATGGCAAAACAAGGAATATGAAGAGAGAGCTTCCAATAACCAAGATGGAGCATCTCAAGGACTAGAAGAACACATAACCAAGAGATGAGAAGAAGAGCTTACATGGAAGGTCTTCTAATGGCAAGAGCTTAATCAAAGTGTAGCTTGGAATGGAAGGTTCTCTCTAAAAATGGTATCAAGATGAAGCTCTCATGGAGGGGAAGAAGATTACAACCTTCATTTTACCTTTAGCAATATATTTGAGAGAGATTGAGAGATGGAGGACCAAGAAGACATGCAAGAAAACCCTAGGGGCTGGAACTCCTCTTTTTCTAATGAAAGTTACAAGAAAAGTGAGAAGGAAGAAGACTTTTCTTTACATAGACAATAGCCATGGGTCCCACAACTTAAAAATCCAATTTGGGCTAAAACATCGCTCTACGGGCTTCGGACGGATTGGACGAAGAAGGAAGAATCGATCGTCAAAATTTGTAGTTTCCAAAAAGTATATGTTTTACGAGTTTCGGAGACATTGAAAATAGTGTCCAGATTTTGTGCAAAAAGACTGTTTTGCCCCTATCATTAGCAAAGTAAGGTCTAGAGGTCTCGGATAGAAACGGGGCAAATACGAAAGTTGTCGGGAATTATAAGATACATTAAACGAAGCAAATTACAGATTTCCAAAATTACTAAATAAATCCCAAAACCAATCAAAACCCAAATAAAGGAACCCCCAAAGGGCCCCACTAAATCAAAAGAGTTCCCAAAATTAATCGAAAGCTATGAAAAGCTATTCTAATTCAAATTTAACCAAAACTCACTAATCACACTTATAGCTAAAGAACGTCTTAATCAACACTAATCGGAATCTCTCGGGGCAGGGTCTTACATCCTCCACCCTTTAGGGCATTTGGTCTACCAAATGAAACAAAATAACTAACCTCGAGTAGTAGATGCGGATACTTCCTCTGAACTTGATCTCGTAATTCCCACGTTGCCTCTTCTGGTCCATGATTCTCCCAAAGCACTTTCACCCAGTGAATAGTCCCTGTTCTCAACTCCTGTTCCTTTGTGTCAACGATCTGAATCGGCTTCTCCACGTAGGTAGCATCTTCTCTGATCTCCAACGGCTCATGACGGAGTACATGTGACGGATCGGGGATGTACTTATTCAACATAGACACATGGAATACATTGTGTACGCCGGAAAGCTAAGGTGGTAAGGCCACTCTATAAGCCACGTCACAAATCTTGCTCACGATATCATATGGTCCAATATATCTCCGTGATAACTTGCCTTTCTGCCCGAATCTCAGAGTTCCTTTAGTAGGTGACACTTTTAGGAAAACTTTATCTCCTTCTTTGAAATGTAAATCTCTTCGGTACGAGTCTGCATAACTCTTCTGTCTACTCCGGGCTACCTTCAAACGTTCTTGGATCAACTTGACTTTGTCACTGGTCTCACTCACTATAGTCGGTCCATGAAAATTGCGAACACCTATCTCTTCCCAACAAACTGGAGTTCTGCACCTCCTACCATACAATGCCTTAAAAGGCGCCATCCCAATGCTTGAATGATAACTGTTGTTGTAGGAGAACTCACAAAGCGGTAGGGTCTCATCCCATTGAGTCTTGAAATCTAACACACAAGCTCGAACCATATCCTCAAGGGTCTGATTTTTCCTTTCTGACTGACCGTCTGTTTGTGGGTGATACACTGTGCTGAACTGAAGCTTCGTTCCCATAGACTTATGCAATGTTTTCCAAAATCTTGAGACGAATCTGCTATCTCTGTCCGAAGTAATGGAGACTAGCTGCCCATGACGGCTGACTATCTCGTTAACAAATAACTCCGCGAGAGGTAACATATGCATTTTCTCTCCGGTCTTCATAGGGATAAAGTGCGCTAACTTGGTAAAGCGGTCTGATGGACCCGTCTTTTTCTTTCTCGCCTTCCTCCGTCCTGGGTCCGCCGAGGTGCGGCGGGGCGAAGAGAAAAGAAAAAGAGCAAGCATCAACCATTTTTTTTGTACGGGTATGCCAGATTTTCTATTCTACTTGGAATTTGAAGTGGTGATCCGGAGATTCACCTTCACAAGTAGAAAAGGAAATCAACTTTTTTCTAACTTTCCATTGCAAATATATTTTAAAGAAAGAGACAAGTTTTTAAAATGCCGTGAGTGGCGATTTTGTTTAATTTGCCGTGAAAGGCAGTTTTGTGCCGTAGAAGGCGATTTTGTGCCGTAAAAGGCAGTTTACAAATCTCATCAAAATTTAAAGACAAGAAAAGTGATTTTTATGTCTTTTTTAAAAAATACAATACAATAGAAAAGTAAGAAAAGGAATCTGACTTCTCAAGTGATTGTGGGGACTCGTTCAGATCGACGGTCGCGAGTCATGTATGGGCTCCGCCATCGTCCTTCGGATGAGAACACTTGATGCTTTGATTCACTTGGCTTGGCTTGGACCTCAGATTTTTAGAGGATAAGGACCAAGAGAATGTCTTATATCCAATAAAAAACCAAGTAGACGGGCTGAAAAGCCGCATCTAGGCCATGTTGGGTAGAAGAAGAGAGGAGATCTTGGGGGGGGGGGGGGGGCGCCCCCCAAGGGACTTCGATCACCTTGTAGTGCTTGCAGCAGAGTTTCTTTAAGATAAGAGAGCTTCTTTTTGTATAGAGAATTCTTCAGCTGATTTTCACACAAGTTTTCTGGACCTAATTTTCAAGACCCCTTCCCTTTGGAATGACCGCCTATTTATAGGCTTTTGGTGGCCATTAGGAAGGTCTTATGGGCATTAATGATATTAATGCTCCATGATGGGAGGAGTTACAAGATTTAATTTCATGGACACAACTTTTGATGATGTTTCGGATGATCTCATGGAGGCAGAAAGCATTCCACCAGTCGTCGAAGAAGGTACTTTGTAATGATAATCTTGATATTTTGATTTTTGACAAGATCATATTCATACCTTTCCCATTTTTCCATTGGCAGGTTGTGGGGTGACAGAGGAAGTTCCTCTATCTTTTTCAGAACCAGAGCAGGGGGTACCTGTGACCGATCCAGGAGTAGGGGCTTCTTCCACCAATTTTGATGAGGCAGAGGCGAGTCCGCCTACTGATATTCCTTCCCCAGCGGGTCCGATTGGAAAGAGCTTCTTGATTACTCTTCCAACGGTGCCTGATACGGGTAGTCGACCAACGGAGCATGGCGAGTCTTCATCTGAGCCATCCCGTCAGTTTGCGAGGAAGGTGTTGAAGAGAGTCTTGAGCTCATGGGTCGAGACTCTTTCTTCTGGCCATTTGGAGGCTGGTTTTGGCATGGTGAAGCATGTGCAGGACATTCTTGCCGATAGCGAAA
Organism: Persea americana; assembly: GCA_029852735.1. Lineage (NCBI taxonomy): Eukaryota > Viridiplantae > Streptophyta > Magnoliopsida > Laurales > Lauraceae > Persea > Persea americana. Next base: position 60,556,547 of record CM056810.1, read on the forward strand.
AAGTTGGTCTGGACATTACAGATGCCAAGGCTTTTGTTGATGAAGTCATCGCACTAGGCAACAAGTGGACTGAGACCAAGAGCTTTCCAAATGATTATTTCTTCAACGAGATGTTTTTGAAGCCTTCCAGCGAGGTCAAATCTGAACTGAATGAGATATCGCGGACTCGGAAGCAGCTCGTTCGGGAGAGGAATGTCACCGAGTTGGCTATTATTGAGCTGACACAGGACCAGCACCGCCTTGATAGGGAGGTCACCGAAGCTAGACAGCGCCTTGAGCTATTGGAAGAACAAGCCGCTGCCAAGTGGACTGCCACTTTGAAAGCTCGCGATAGAGAGAGGGCTCTCATTCGCCAAGTTGAGGAGGTTGAAAGCAATCTCCGGAGGAAGACTCAAGAATATGAACAATGGCAGATTCTCTGGGAAGAGCTTCCTCGTGCCGAGGATGGATCACGACGGCCTACTACTTTTTATGGGAAGATTCTGAAGAAACGCGGCCTAGAAGCTTTGGAGGCTAAGGCCAAGTGTTTGCTTGAGGAGTTAAGCCTATGCCTGAAGACCATGTCAGACTAGCCTCTTGATTTGTAACAAACTTTTTCTTCTTTTTTTTTTTTTTTTTTGGTACCTCCATGTATAAACATTTTTGGCACTTTTTTTTTTTTTTTTGTATCCCCTTATTTCACTTAAATTCACTTTCGATGAAATATAAGCAAAAATTGAATGGGAATGGTTTGTTTGAAAATTTGATCAAAAGGTTGTCATTTTGTGAAAATCTTTTGTCAAATGGTTGTTCTTAGGCGTGAAAGCCAGATTTTGTGGCAAAAAGCCTGATTTTTGAGATGGATTGAAGGCCGAATTTTGGATGGCGTGAAAGCCAAAATTCTGTTTGGCATGAAAGCCGGTTTTTGGCATGAGAGCCGATTTTTGTGGCGTGAAAGCCAAGTTTTGGTTTTGTGGCATGGAAGCCAAAGATTTTTGTTTGTTTGGCGCGAAAGCCAGATTTTGTGTAATAGAAGCCAAGTTTTTTGAAAACCAAGTTTTGTTTTGTTGGCATGGGAGCCAGATTTTTTGATTTTTGGCATGAAAGCCACGTTCTTGTTTTGTTGGCATGGAAGCCAGATTTTGGTTTTTGGCATAAAAGCCAGGTTTTTGGCATAAAAGCAAGGTTTTGGCGTGAAAGCCAGGTTTTTGGTTTTCAAAAATGCAAGTATCGACTAAGAGTCGCCTCCCTGCTGAATGGTATTGCAAGTATCGATGGAATGTCACTTCCTTGCTCATTCGATTGCGAGTATTGATGGAATGTCGCTTCCTCGCGGATTTGGGTGCAAGTATCGACTGAATGTCGCCTCCTTGCTTTTTTCTCAAAAATTTGGTTTTGTGGGTATCGATGGAATGTCGCCTCCCCACGATTTTTGAAATTTGAGGTTTTTTCGAACCTTTGTTTTTTTGTTTTGAAATTTGGGTTGTGGATATCAACTGAAACGTTGTGTCTCCACGATTTTTTTGAGATTTTGCAAGTATCGACGAGGTGTCGCTTTCTTGCGATTTTGAGGTTTTGGAAGTATCGAATGGGGTTCGCATCCTTCCGATTTTTGGGTTTTGTGTGAGTATCGACTAAATGTCGCTTCCCCACGGTTTTTTTGAAAAACCATTTTTTGTTTAAAGACATGAGGGTCGTCAATTTTGACTAAAAACCATCTTTGGTGGTAAAAGTCAGGGTGGACTAGGGTGGAAATTCCTAAGTCCTGATTTTTGTTTCAAACCATGAATTTTGGGTTCAAGGATTAAAAGTTTTGGTCAAGTTAGGAAAAAGGCTCCGAAACTTGGATTTTGGGTTTGATTTTTTTTTTAACAATGGAACATTGAAAGTAAGCATTGTTTTTTGGCTTTTTAGAAATTTCAACATAGGGATGAAAACTCTAAAAGGGGTGGGTTTGACGAGCAAGTACCTAGGAATAGGCTTTGGCCATGCAGGCATCACTCGACCCGATGTAGGAAGTCTTCAAGGGTAGTACCACTTCAAGAACTTGCCATTGATGGGTAGCATACATCTGTCACCTTCCATGTTTAGAAGAGCATATGCGCCATTGGAGAAAACTTTGTCGATGACGAAGGGTCCCTCCCATTTTGGTTCGAATTTGCCTTTGGATTTGTGGGCAAAAACCATTGGCCTTTTCACCGCAAGAACCAAGTCACCCTTTTTGTGGGTGCGTTGCCTGACCCTTTTGTCCAAAGATCCTGCCATGCGTGCTTGGTAAATATCAACACTTTGTAGAGCTTTGAGTCGTCTTTCATCGAGGTTATCCAGTTCTTGGAGTCTCAATTTGACGTTGCTTTCTTTCGTCATTTCATTTTGTAGAGATACCCTTAAAGAAGGAATTTGTACCTCTAAGGGGACAACTGCTTCGCATCCATAGACCAAGGAGAATGGTGTGCTATGGGTTGGTCCTCGAACGGTAGTCCGGTAGGCCCATAAAGCTTCAGGCAGTTTGTCGCTCCAGTCTCTTTTGTGAGTAGAGACCATTTTCTTGAGGATTTTGCAGAGTGTCTTGTTGAAGGCTTCTACTAGTCCATTCGCTGCCGGGTTATACGGAGTCGAAGGACAACTTTGAATTTTGTATTTGTCGCAGAACCTGTAGAATCTGTGATCCCGGAATTGCGGTCCGTTATCATGGACAAATCCTTTAGGTATGCCGAAGCGACAAATGATGTTGGTTCGTAAGAATTGAAGGACTGACGAGGTCTTCATTTCATTGAACCCAAATGCTTCTGACCACTTGGAGAAATAATCCGTAGCGGCGAAGATGAAGCGATGACCTTTGCTTAACGGGGGAGAGATAGGACCAATGATGTCCATACCCCAGGCTTTGAAGGGCAATGAGATCGCTGTAGGATGTAGCCATTCTGGAGGCATGTGTACATAATCTCCATGAACTTGGCATTGTTGACAACGTTTAGCAAATTGTATTGCGTTAGCCACCATGGTAGGCCAATAATAACCTAACCTTTTTATCTGATCGTAGAGCTTGGGACCAGCCTGATGGGCTCCACAAAGACCAGCATGAACTTCTTTTAGAGTTTCTTCCGCCTCTTGTTGTGACAAGCGGCGTAGAAGTACTCCATTGAAGGATTTTCTGTAAAGCATTTTGGAGGGAATATCCAAATGAAAGTTTGGGGCTCGTCTTTGGATACTTACCCGCTCTTTTTGATCTTCAGGTAGGATTCCGAACATAATATAATCAATGAACGGATCCCTCCAGTCGCCTATCGGAGGTTTAAGGATGGAAATCCAACCTCCGACCACTCGGTGGCATTCAGCAACTGCTCGGCGTGTGTTGAGAGGAGGGAGAATCTTTCTTTGACACACTGTAATTTGCATGTTTTCCCCTTCTTGGGTTGCCATGGATGCAGCAAGTCCAGCCAAGGCATCTGCACGGATGTTTTCACCTCTGCGGATGTGGGTGATGTGACAGATGTCAAAGTTTTGACGAAGCGATTGCGCCTTGTTGTAGTAAGGCAACAGATCAGGCTTCCTGATTTCATATTCCTGATTCATCTGTTTGACGATCAGTTGAGAATCCCCAAATGCTTCCAGCATGGTGATGCCAGATTCGAGGGCGAGTTCCAATCCTATAATCAGAGCTTGGTACTCAGCTGCATTATTTGAACATGGTTCCAGTAGTGAAAATGCATGTGGAATCATGTATTTATCGGGGCTAACAAAGAGAATGCCAATTCCCGATATCGGCTTTCCTTTTTCATTTGTCCTGGTTGCACCATCGAAGTACATGTTCCAGGAGGCATTTGGTGAGGAAATCTCCACGCTGTAGATAGGTTCGTCTGGGAGATCATCCCTGAGCGGAGAATCCTTAGGCAGTGGATGCTCTGCGAGAAAGTCTGCCAGAGCTTGATCTTTGATTGCTTTCTGTGGTACATACCTAATATCAAATTGTGACAGAAGGATTGACCATTTTGCCAGCCGGGCATTGAGAGAACCTGCTTTTGTGACAAGGACCTTTAAGAGATTGATCATCGATATCAGGTATATTATGTTTGACAGCAAATAGTGACGCAGCTTTTGTACGGCGAACATCACTGTCAAGCATTCTTTTTCGACTGGAGAGTAGCGATGCTCAGCACCTACCAACATGCGACTGAGGTAGTATAGAGCAGCTTCTTTTCCTTCATCATTTTCTTGTGCAAGTAGAGCGCCCAAAGAATAGTCGAGAGCTCTTGTGTACAAGATGAATGGTTTTCCGGTTGTGGGAACAGCCAACACCGGAGGCTTGGTCAGGTATGACTTGATGTCTTGAAATGCAGCTTCACATTCAGCATCCCAAACAAAGTCTACACCTTTCTTCATCAGGCGAGAAAATGGACGGCATTTTCCTGATAGATTGGAAATGAACCGTCGGATGTATGCCAATCTTCCTTGAAGCCCTTTTAATTCTCTTAGGGTTCTTGGAGATGGCATTTCTAGAATTGCCTTGACTTTGATGGGGTCAAGTTCTATTCCAGCTTTCCGAACTATGAATCCGAGAAACTTACCCGATGAGACACCGAAGAAGCATTTGAGGGGATTCATTCGCAGTTTGTGTTTGCGAAGCTGGAGGAAGACTTCTCGAAGATCTTGGAGATGGTCTTCTTTCCTTTTACTTTTGACGGCGAGGTCATCAACATAACATTCGACCGTCTTGTGCTGCATATCTTGGAATATCTTCATCATAGCCATTTGATATGTTGCACCAGCATTTTTCAGACCAAATGGCATGATAGTGTAGCAATACACGCCAAATGGGGTCCGAAAGGATGTATGCCTTTCATCTTCGGGATGCATCTTTATCTGGTTGTAGCCAGAGAAGCCGTCCATGAAAGTCATTCGCTCAAACCCGCAGGTGTTGTCAATCATTACCTCCGGTATGGGGAGCGGGAATTCATCTTTGGGGCATGCATTATTCAGGTCTCTATAGTCAATACAGACTCTGATTTGCCCATTTTTCTTTGTCACAGGGACGATGTCGGCCAACCATTCAGGATGCTGTTCCTCGCAGATGAAGCCAACGTTTTTGAGTTTCTGAACTTCTTGTTCAATTTTGTCCATCACATCAGGACGGAATCTTCTTTGGCCTTGTTTGACAGGCTTGACATTTTCTTGCAGGTTGAGTTTGTGGACTGCTATTTTGGGATCTAAGCCAGGCATTTCAACGTAAGACCAAGCAAAACAATCAACAAACTCACGAAGAAAAGAGACATACTCGGGTAACTCCTCATCCTTTATATTCTTGCTTATGAATACAGGACGTGGGTTAACTGGTGTTCCCAAGTCTATCTTTTGAATAGAATCTTCTGTCGGAAGGTTTGAAGGTGGTTCCTCCACAACATTTTCGGAGGCTTCCAGCTCAACAAGACCTTCTGGATTTCCAAGGGCATTTTCAGACCATGGCTCCGCTTCTGTCCATAAATCTTCTTGATTGGTATTCTTCTCAAGACTTGCTATGAAATGATCCCAATCACCGGCTGAAACTGGGTCGAAGTAAGGCACTTCTTTTGGAGACGACGGCTCTTCTGAATCAGAGAACCGTGCGTCTGTGTGATTGGACAATTCCTCTTCATCATCCGAGAAATCATGCCAATTTGATGAGCTTCCTGGGTCCTTGTCGGGTAACTTTTCAAAGAGATATCTAGGGAGATCGATGTCTTCATCGACATGAGATGTTGCGGCTTGGTCGGCAAAACGACTCTGCAGCCTTTGTGTCAGCTGTCTCATCGGAGTGTCAGGATCATACCCCAATCCGTATGAAGACTTGTCTATAAGACGGTGGAGTTTCCAATCTTCAAGCTGGCCTTTGGTCAGGGTGGGTTCCAATGGTGTGAGAATACCAGGGCCACCTCCCAAACCAATTGAATTTTGAGCGTCATAGCCCATTTTCTTCATGATAGCTTGTGCCATTGGACTATACAGGGATAGTTGAGGCATACCTTCATTTTGGAAAGGCTCAAGCAGGCAGTTTGATGAAGAAGCGTTCGATCTATGGAAGAAGATTGGTTTATCTTCTGCCGACGTTTCCGAAACGACGAAGGTAGCAGACGTAGGATCTTCTACGTCAGTAGGGGTCTCCAATGGAGTGAGAGCAGGCCGAACTTGCTGAGTATCAGCTTGGCTTGGCGATGTATCGTCTTCAGTCTCTGAATCCGAATCCGTGTCTTGTATGATAGACACAAAGGAGACAACAAACTTGCCCCCTGTCTTTTGCTCTGTCTTCTTTGCTTTAGTAGTGATTACCAAAGGTTTGGAAGATTTGAAGGAGATGACGAAGGGAGACTGATTGCTCTCTTTGAGTTCGCCGGAAGGTTTGTTTTCTTCCGATGATCGCTGAGGAGCCTTGCCTTTATCTTTTTGGAGATTGCCGGCAAAGGATGTTGTTTTCTCCTCCTTTCCCTCTTTTTCATCCTTGTACATCTGAGAGTCTGCAAAATGGACTTCCTTTCCTTTGAAGGGCTTTTTGTCTGCAAACACTCTATGTATCAAGTCGTCGTCGCCAACAAACTTGATGCACTGATGTAGAGTCGAAGGAACGACACCGTTTTCGTGTATCCAAGGGCGTCCAAGAAGGATGTTGTAGCATGAAGGGGTTTTTATTGCATATACGGTGACCTCAGAGATAAGATCGCCGATTTGCAACCTGAACCGGATTTTGCCAATGGGCCTTTGAGCACTCCCATCGTATCCAAAGATGGACACAGATGTGTGGCTTAGTTTACTAGGTGGGATACCCAATTCTTCGAGTGCCGAAGTAGAGATGAGGTTAAGTGCAGAACCCGGGTCGATCTGGACTCTGTGTATCGGCATCTCTTTGATGTACCCTGTGAAGTACAAGGGTCGGTTGTGCTTCGTCTCGCCTAGCAGGAGGTCTTCCTTATTGAAGCCGATGGTAACACTTGCGGCTTTTTGGACCGGGAGGCATTCAGTGTAAGGTCCTCCAGCTTCTTTCTTTTCTCCTTTTGAGGAGGTTTTTGATTTTGTGACCCTATAGTCCATTTCAATTTGCAGGACTTGCGGGGCATGTTTGTCGACATCCAGATTCAGCCTTTGCAGTTTTGAAATGAGACTATCACGAGTTTGTGGTGACATTCGTAATAAGTCTAGGATGTGCAGTCGTGCAGGTATGTGTTTGAAGTGCTCAATCAAGTCATACTTGAAAGCCTCCTTTAGGCATGCATTTTCATTATCACCGCCGCTTGGGGCATTTACAACTTGTTTTCCCGAAGGATTTACATAAGAAGAAGAAGAAGGTTGGTTATAGTTTTGTGGTAATCCCGGCCAGAGCGGGTACCTTTCCCAACTTCAAAAGCGTCTAGAGGTGGTTCTTCTTTCGGAAGACCCCCTTCGGGCTCAAGGGGCTGATCTTCCCCATTTGCTGAAAACGCCTCTGCAGCAGCATTGCCGTCTTTAGTTATTGCATTGCATGGAGCATTTTTCGGGAATAAGTCCTGAACAGCTTCCAACAACTTTTCTTCTTTGTCCAGTATTTCATCGGTCCAGACATCTCCTATGAGGTTGGGTACCTGGGACCAATTGACTGGGTTTTCTTTGAAGACTTCATCAGCTAAAGCTTCTTCATGGTGATCAGTCGGAAAAGGCTTGAATTCTGATGTCTCCGTTTCAGGAGATGATGGCTGAGAAGGTGCTATCTCAGTGGAAGTCACCCGAGAATCTGTAGCTCCAGAAGATATGCTATTGGATACATTTTGAGAATCCGTGGCCTCAGCAGATGGAGCTTTAGAGGCACTATCATCCTGAACTATCACATTACAGGCCACTTTGATAGAAGATGCGTCCATAATGGACCGTTGGGAATCAGACTCATCCTCCGATGTAAGAGGATCATCAATCCAGCAACTTTCTTCATTTTCCGGAGTCACTGGAGGAGATGCTTGTAGATTTTCCGGGACTTCCGGTTCTGGATTTTGATGAAGTTGGTTGATGCGATCCTGCTCCTGCTCTATGGCTAGATGCTGCAAGATCCTCGCATATTCTTCAAGATCGGGCATAGGAGCCAAATCTTTTTCTTCATCTGCCCCTTGTGGTTCGACCTGGTTGGGATCCACTAGAGCATTTGTTTGTGCTGTGTTAACAGCAATTTGGGCAGCCTCTTGGTCTTCATCATCATCAGACCAAGATCCTTGTGGCTGGAAGGGGTTATACCAGATTACTGGCATAAGGTGGGATTCCGGGATCCATTCTTCGTCGGAGAGATATTCTCCGGCTTCAAGGTATTCCTCCCACTCATCGGTGTCACTGGTAGTGTCACTGGACTCGTATCCATTCATGGAGAATCCAACTACCGAGTTACAAGAGTATGATGCCTCCTGCGTAGTCTCATCTCTGAGCCGTGGTGGCATGAAATCACTGAGAGTGAATTTTCTTATCACTCTTGGAACTTTGGGGAGAGACCCCTTTGTTGCCCCCAGTGAAGCGGTAGAGGAGGTTTCTGCTTTTTCAGGAACCTCTTGTTTTGTTTGAGCCTTCTCCTGCTGTTTGAGCTTGCGGAGTTGTCTCTTGGCTTGCCTTTGCTGTTGAGCAGTCGGCTTTGTTTTGACGATCTCCCAATTTTCATCTTCTAGGAGATTGGGATGTACCCATATGGGTTGTCCTTCTGGTGTTGGGTAAGGCACCAGCTCTTGGGACGTTTGGGTCATTTTTATCAATTTGAAGGAAGTAGTGACTTTTTCCTTTGATGATTTGGATGTTTGTCCATATGACACCATGTTAACGGAGGCAGACCCATAGTTTTTGTCAAAGGTGATGACTCCGTTTTTCCACATCTCGTTGATCTTCTCTCTCACAACAAAACATTGGTTGAGAGGATGCGAGACCATTTGGTGGTATGGACAATATCGGGGATTGTTGGTTTTGCCAACATCTCCCGGTCTTTTGGGGTTAGGCAGGGTGAGTTTTCCATTTGCCAAGAGAGCCCCAAATATTTCTTCAACATCTTCATCGAACCGGTATTTCTTTTCTACTCGTTCTTTGAAGGCATCAGAGAGTTCAGGTCTCTTACCTGCGGCTTTATTTTCAGCTTTCTTTGGTAGCTAAGGAGCTGACTTGGTTTGCACATTGAGAACCTCGTTTTTCTTTGGCTTGGAGGTTGGAATGGCGGTCTGCTCTTTCTTTGATGACTTCTGACTGTTGAGGTCTTTGATCACCGTTTCAGCCTCCATAGACGCTTCTAGGAGTTCTCCCAAGTTTTTTGATTTGTTGCCGATGATCATGGAGTGGATCCTTGCTCTCATGTTGTTTCGGCAAATGTCGACTAGCGATGCTTGTGGCAGCACATCTGAGCATTTGTATGCCATTGCTTTCCACTTGTGAATGAAGTCGTATGTTGACTCATTCTCTCCCTGTTTAAGGCTGCAGAGCTGAGCCATAGTAACAGGATGATCCTCACCTTTGAAGTGGGTCAGGAAACGTGTCTCTAGCATGGTCCAATTTTGAATGGAGTCCTCTGGCAGAGTGGAATACCAATCAAAGGCCGCACCTTTTAGGGTACTTGCAAAGAGCCGGATCTTGAGAACATCTTGATCCGTAATCATTCCTGTCAGGATTTTGAAATGGATGACATGCTGTCTGGCTGAACCTTTCCCCGTATATGTTTGGAGAAGAGGTTGTTTGAACTTTTGGGGAAATGGAACCGAGTCCATCCATAAAGGATATGGTGGCTTGATCCCATGCTCCTTCAGTGTATCCTCTTCTTTTGCTTTGGCGAGGATATTGTCCACGTCCTTTTTTGTAAGGGCGCGTGACTCATCTTCTCCACCGTTTGCCTCATCTTGTGGAGGAACTTCGTCATTGTTTGGTGGACGCTAGAGAGTGAGAAGCAGGTTTTCCATCAGAACCTTATTCTCTGCTGTCCTTGCTCTAGCTGCTAAATGCGTAGAGCCATGTCATCATGTGGTGGAGGTTGCTCAGAGTTTGTGACCAAGACATTCATCCTTCGTGAGTCGAAAGAGGATACTATCTTAGTAACTGAGCTAGAGCTCATTCTTTTAGATGAAGAGTTCGAGGAATGATCACTCCGATGTCCCTGACTTGAAGGAGTGGGAGAGTCTTCCTGATGTCTTCTCGTCCGAGAGACGCTGCGAGTCACCGGTCGTCTGGCATGTATTTTTGTCGCTGACTTCTGGCGTCTTTTGGTTTTGCCAACCATGTGGACAGCAGCAACTTGGTCGGGTCTTTCTTTTTCGACCCATTTTTGGGAGATTTGAAGCTCAGAATGCTGGGTTCTTTGCTTCTCTAATCTCTTTTGTCGATATGCCGCGCGGCGACGTATGCGACGAGCAATTTGAGCTTCGGTTAGCTCGGGCTGTGCTCTGGCAATGAAGGACGTGGTCCCTCGTGCGCAGCAACCGAGCTTGTCTTCCTTGAAGACTGGCATGGACAGGATTTGGACACGGTCCTTAGCCTGTCGCAGCGAAGCTTTAAATTTTGGAAGCTCGTCCCCCGTTGAGATGAAGGATCGAGTTGCAGGAGAGCAGGCCCTGGCAAGTTCCTGTCGAGGCCTTGTGATGCACGATTTGATTTTGGGCTTGTATGAGCAAGCCGGCTCGTGCTGAGTAGTTTTTGTTGTTCGGTGGAGGGTAGGTTTCTCTCCTTTGATGTAAGCAAGAGGATAAAACCTATTCTCCTTGAAAGGAGCTAGGTATTCTGGCTTTGCAGATGTCTGGGACCTTCTTTGTTTTGGTGAAGATCGCGGGGACCAAGTCTTGGGATAGACTTGATTTTTTGTAGGTTGAGGTCTCATGGGATTGCCACGAGCCTCAGATTTCTTGGTGACCGCCTTTGGTGTCGGGGTAGCGACACATTGGGGGGCGGTCTTCTGCTTCTTAGCAGGCACAGTCTCTTCTGCGGGTAGTGGGAATGGTCCCAGTGACTCGAAGACGATGGTCCGGGGAGTGGAGGTCGACCCGGTGTTTTGGGAGTTGCCGAGGGAGGTGATGCTTCGGCAGCTGACGGGGCGCTTGAAAGTGCCCTTGCTTTGCTTCTCTTGAAGCATGACTTGGTACTTGTTCTCATCGAAGGTGATGGTCAACGAAGCTGCCATTGTTAGTTTTTGAAAAAACTTTTCTGAAACAAGACCACGTCCATTAGTAATCACAAGAATAGGGTGATCATAAATGGGCTACACTATGGCTTTGTCTTTTCAAATCGCTCAGGGGCATGGCCCATTTTGAGCGTAATGAAGAAGGCCAAAAAGCCATAGATGGTACAATTGTTCTAAACGCAAGTATGGTCGGCTCGAAATGAGCGTTCCAGGGACCGCTAGAAGCAATTGTAAACCTTAATTCAAATTACCGAGAAGCGAAGCTCACTCGAGGTAAAATGATATAAGGTTAGAGATACAAATGTGTCGGTCGCGAATACAGTAGACCCGAAAGGGCGTACTAGCACCGCTAGGCACAAATGTTGTAAATCGCATCCTTGAAGGACACGAGATGGGATTTTTAAAATGTCAAGATTGGATTCGCAAAAGAGAGCAAATGGTATTCCAATCCAAATACAGGTTCAAACATTTCTACGAGCCTATATCCGAAAAAGGAAAGAACCAGGATTTCTCACATTTGAATCCAATAGTGACGAGAGTTGTTTTTTTTGAAAAGTCAAATTGAATTCATAAAAGAGGGCAAATGGTATTCCAATCCGAATACAGGTTCAAACATTTTTGCGAGCCTAAATCCGAAAAGGAAAGAACCAAAATTCCTCCAATTTGAACACAATAGTGACAGAAGTTTTTTTGTTTTTTTTTTGAAGAGTGCACATAGGTTTTCCAATTCGGTCTTATGAAACCTTAGTGGATAGATTAGCCCCTAGGTAAGGGTAGGATTACTTAATGAACCCGTTTGAAGGACCCTTACCTCGAACAGTCTAGCTGCCTCCACACTCTGGACAAGGCTTTTCTTAGATCCACTTTGGTCAAAGAACGCAATTGGTGCAACCTTAACGCTCTCTCTTTTTTTTGAAAGACCTCCGATGGACTCATCAAAGAGAGGAAAATGGTCCCTCCCAATCCGAACATTGGCTCAAACATTTCTGCGAGCCATTGCACGAAAAGGAAAAGAAAAAAGTTTCTCTAATTTGAATCCAAAAGAGAGAAATTTGAAAAGTTTTTTTTTTTTTTTTAACTTCTTCTTTTTTTTTTTGAAAGATCTCTGATGGATCCGTCAAAGAGAGAAAAAATGGTCCTTTCCAATCCGAACGTTGGCTCGAACATTTTTGCGAGCACAAACAAACGATAAGGAAAGAACCAAAGTTTCTCTAATTTGAATCCAAAAGAGAGAAATTTGAAAAGTTTTTTTTTTTAACCCTTTTTTTGTTTTTTTTTTTTTTTGAAAGATCTCCGATGGATCCGTCAAAGAGAGGGAAAGGGTCCGTTCCAATCCGAACGTTGGCTCAAACATTTTTGCGAGCGCAAACAAACGAAAAGGAAAGAACCAAAGTTTCTCTAATTTGAGTCAAAAAGTGAGAAATTTGAAAAGTTTTTTTTTTTTTAACTTTTTCTTTTTTTTTTTGAAAGATCTTCGATGGATCCGTCAAAGAGAGGGAAATGGTCCTTTCCAATCCGAACGTTGGCTCAAACATTTCTGCGAGCGCAAACAAACGAAAAGGAAAGAACCAAAGTTTCTCTAATTTGAATCCAAAAGAGAAAAAACCCCTTTTTTTTTTTTGTTCAGAAAAGAAAGAATGGAAACAAGTTCAAAGAAAGAAGTTTCCAAAGAATCCCATCTCATGTTGTTTTTTTAGATACAAGATCCAACATAGGCCACCAACTAGAAGGGAGCCAAGGATTCTAAGCATCGTGTTCTCATTTGAACAAGTCCCACCGGGTATGCCAACTTGATGGACCCGTCTTTTTCTTTCTCGCCTTCCTCCGTCCCGGGTCCGCCGGGGTGCGGCGGGCGAAGAGAAAAAAAAAAGAGCAAGCATCAACATTTTTTTTTTGTACGGGTATGCCAGATTTTCTATTCTACTTGGAATTTGAAGTGGTGATCCGGAGATTCACCTTCACAAGTAGAAAAAGAAATCAACTTTTTTCTAACTTTCCATTGCACATATATTTTAAAGAAAGAGACAAGGTTTTAAAATGTCGTGAGAGGCGATTTTGTTTAATTTGCCGTGAAAGGCAGTTTTGTGCCGTAGAAGGCGATTTTGTGCCGTAAAAGGCAGTTTACAAATCTCATCAAAATTTAAAGACAAGAAATGTGATTTTTATGTCTCTTTTAAAAAGTACAATACAATAGAAAAGTAAGAAAAGGAATCTGACTTCTCAAGCGATTGTGGGGACTCGTTCAGATCGACGGTCGCGAGTCATGTATGGGCTCCGCCATCGTCCTTCGGATGAGAACACTTGATGCTTTGATTCACTTGGCTTGGCTTGGACCTCAGATTTTTAGAGGATAAAGACCAAGAGAATGTCTTATATCCAATAAAAAACCAAGTAGACGGGCTGAAAAGCCGCATCTAGGCCATGTTGGGTAGAAGAAGAGAGGAGATCTTGGGGGGGGGGGGGGGGGCGCCCCCCACGGGACTTCGATCACCTTGTAGTGCTTGCAGCAGAGTTTCTTCAAGATAAGAGAGCTTCTTTTTGTATAGAGAATTCTTCAGCTGATTTTCAGACAAGTTTTCTTGACCCAATTTTCAAGACCCCTTCCCTTTGGAATGACCACCTATTTATAGGCTTTTGGTGGCTATTAGGAAGGTCTTATGGGCATTAATGATATTAATGCTCCATGATGGGAGGAGTTACAAGATTTAATTTCATAATTTTGTAACTCCTTTTTCTTGGATTTTGATTGGCCGATGGAGAGTAATGGGCATTTAATCTCCATGATGATGGGAGTTTCATGATTAATTACCATGATTAATCTCCATAATGATAGGAGTTACATGGTTAATTGTCATGATTAATTGGACTTGTAACTCCCATTTCTTGGCTTCTGATTGGGCCGTTCAAAATAATGAGTTAATGACCCTAATAAATTGCCATAAAAGGGCCATTTAACTTCATTAATTGGCTGCCGAGTCGCTTGAAGAGTCGCGGGCCGCGCCGCGTCTTTTGGAATTCTTCTTGTGATGATCATCGATGGATCCGTGCGTTGCTTGATGTCGGATGACGATGAAAATTCAGACATTGGTTGCCACTAATGGTCCGGCAACATCTGTCTAGTCGATTTCTAGATCGGTTGGGCAGAAAGTGTGCTTTCTTGGTCGGCCGGTTTGCGATTTCGGAGTGTCCGATGATGATCAAATAATGATTTTGATGGCAGATCCGTGATGTTGACGAAGATCGACGGATATCATGCCTCAAAAATCAGATTTTAAGAAAATCACAGGGGCCAATCATCGCGAAACGCGAAAAGAATCGGACAAACAGACGTTTCGGCGGAAATCCGGCGACCTGGATTTCCAGGGTCGCCGGCGACCATGGGGCTGGCGACCTTGGACTTTGGTCCATTTTTCGGCAGCCTTCCGGTCGCCGTTTCTTGGTCGTTTCTCGGGCTTTTTCGCTTCTGTTTTCTCCTATATTTTTCTTTGACATTTCTCCTCATTTATTGGCTTGATTCCTCTGAAGAAAACCCATCGAAAGGCTGTGCAAATCAGAGCATAAAGTTTCCTATTTTTTGGAAAAGCCGAAGACTTTGAAGCCGATTTTCCGCCAAGAGTTGAAACTGGGTCAAACGATGTCGGAATGACCTGAAATTTGAGGTGAAGCTTCTTGGGCATTAAATAGGACCAACCATGGGCTTTTATTTGAGTTTTGAAGCCGTTTGGGGTCCCGTCGATGCTTCACTTGATTTCACCATGTGGAAGATGTCGAGCTTTGATGTACGGTCATCCGATATCCGATTGACCTGAAATTTGACGGGGAGCCTATTGGAGTCATTTTGAGATGATCCATTAGCTCCAATTTGGGTGCCACAGTCCCGAGGAGCTTCGCCACCGGTAGGCTTGATTTTGCTTCGGAGCATCAAAACCGGGTCAAACGTTGTCGGAATGACCTTAAATTTGATGTGCAGCCCTTTGGAAGCATGCAGAAGCTACTCATGTGTTTTGTTTGATGAGTGGCGGCATCAGAGGTTCTCGCCGCCGGGAGGCTTGATTTTGCCGTTCGAGAGTTGATGGAGGGTCAAACGGTGTCGGTTTGACTTGAAATTTGCCATGGAGCCTTTTGGAGGTATTTTGAGACCATCCATAGGCTCTGATCGAAGATTTGATGTATTTGACACTGTCGCCGTCAGGAGCTCCCGCTCAGCTGTTGGAGGATTGAAGTTAGGCCAAATGGTGTCGAAATGGCCCGAAACTTCATGTGTACCCTTCTTTTGGCTACTTTGAAAGATCTTGTAGTTTTTGTTTGGTTTTGTCAAGATCCGATGCTTGAAGCAGCTTTGCCTGTTTGTAGTAGGATGCGGCTTCATATAGCTTTTGATGTTGAGGAGGCTAAGTGACATTTTTGGTGTCAACACGGTCCACAATGACCCATATGGTGATATTCCCTTTTCTGATCCTTGGTAATCCTGAGATGAAATCCATGGTGATATGTTCCCACTTCCACTCTGGGATCTCTATTGGTTGCAACAGCCCTGGAGGTCTCTGATGCTCTGCCTTCACTAACTGACACGTCATACAACGGGACACGAATGCTGTTATTTCTTTCTTCATGTTGTTCCACCAAAATCTCCCCTTCAAGTTCTGGTACATCTTCGTGCTACCCGGATGCATAGAGTACTTCATACTGTGCGCCTCTGTCATGATGTCATTCTTCAAATCTTCAATATTGGGCACGCATAGATGATCACGATAGTATAAGATTCCATCTACAACACGAAAGTCAGGATGATCTTCTATATGCTCTGAAATCTTGGCTAACTCTGGATCTTGCAATTGGTCATCCTTGATCTTCCGAATGAACGAGGGCTTAGACACCGACATGTTGGCTAACATCACTCCCTCGCTTAGGGGCTGAAATTCTACACCTAACTCTTCAAACTACTGAAAGAAACAAGTAACTCTAAGGCTTGCCACACTTGCTGACTTTCTACTCAAGGCATCGGCTACTACATTTGCCTTCCCCGGGTGATACTTGATCGGAAAATCATAATCTTTGATATATTCCATCCATCTTCTTTGCCTCATATTTAACTCCTTCTGAGAGAACAAGTACTATAAGCTGCGGTGATCGAAGTGGACTTCGAACTTCTCTCCGTAGAGGTAATGTCTCCGCATCTTGAGGGCAAAAAATACCGCTGCTAACTCCAGATCATGCGTTGCATAGTTCTTCTCATGGTCCTTCAACTGCCGGGATCCATAACTAACTACTTCCCCATCTTGCATCAACACACAACCGAGTCCTATATTCGAAGCATCGGTAAAAATGGTGTAACCGCCGCTGCCGGATGGTAAGGTGAGGACTGGTGCTCAAGTCAATCTCTTTTTCAACTCTTGGAAGCTGGCCTCACATTGATCTGTCCACACATAAGGTGTATTCTTCTTGGTCAACTTCGTCAAAGACGCTGCAATCGACGAAAATCCCTGCACAAATCTTCGATAGTAACCCGCCAATCCTAGAAAACTTCTGATTTTTGACGCATTCTTCGGTCTTTCCCACTTTACAACTGCATCTATCTTAGCTGGATCCACTGATAATCCTTCTTCGAAAATGATATGACCCAAAAACGCGACTTCTTCAAGCCAAAATTCGCACTTGGTGAGCTTCGCATACAATTGATTGTCTCTTAGAAGTTGCAATGCTATCCTTAAATGCTCTTCATGCTCTTCTCTAAACTTAGAGTACACCAAAATGTCATCAATAAACACCACTGTAAATTGGTCTAAGTACTCTGCAAATATTTTGTTCATCAAAGCCATGAATATTGACGGTGCATTTGTCAATCCAAATGGCATCACTAGGAACTCATAGTGTCCATATCTTGTCCGGAACGCTGTCTTCAATACATCTGAATCTCTAACTCTCAACTGATGGTAATAATCGGATCTTAGATCAATCTTCAAAAAGTAGGCAGCACCATGCAATTGGTCAAACAATTCATTTATCCTTGGCAATGGGTACTTGTTCTTGATGGTAGCTTGGTTCAATTTCCGGTAATCAATATACATTCTCATAGAACCATCTTTCTTCTTAACGAATAAAATTGGAGCTCCCCAAGGTGAGACGCTCGGTCTAACAAAACCTTTATCCAACAATTCTTGCAATTGAATCTTCAATTCTCCTAATTCTGCTGGAGCCATTCGGTATGGTGCAATAGATATCGGAGCGGTCCCCGGTAACAACTTGATGGTGAAGTCAATCTCCCTAACAGGTGGTAAACCTGGGATTTCTTTTGGAAAAATGTCTGGAAACTCACAAACAATTGGGATCTCTTCCATCACTTGGGACCGTTTATCCTCCGTGATAAATGCCAAATAGCCTTCGCATCCACTTCTCACTAGTCTATCAGCCTTCAACGCTGAGATAAACCTTGGACCAAGATTACTCCTCTCTCCTTGGAACAATACTCCTGCTGGGTGTAGACACCTCATTTGGCCCCTATGATAGCCTTAAATACCTATCATATATAGCGATGCCCCCATTTCACCCATAATTGAATGATTAATGACATAATTCAGATTAATTAACGACGATGAAGATGCTTGTTGATAATTTTAGACTTAGTTCGACGATTTCTAGAAATTCGCGAGAGAAAAGCCAAGTCGCGTTAAGACCTTGAGTCCAATTCACTACTCACACAAGGCGTGAACCATGACACTACTCAAATCCTTTCCGGACCACTTAAGACATGCTTAGGCCAATCCCTCTAAAGACCATACTTAGTTTGTCAAAATGTCACCCGATTAGCCTAAGTTAGGAAATCGAATCCATTGGTCCAGAGATCCCCCATATTTTTCAAACCCCTATTTGTCAAGACATTTAGACCATTGAATTTCTCACTTCGAGAGCTTTCCGGTGATATGTAGAACGTCCAAATCTGATGAGCGAGTCAAAAGTTATGAGCTTCCAAAGTTTGTTCTAAGAAGAGATCACCTAGGCACCACCCATGTGGCGCCCGCCCTATGGAAATCCATCTAGGCGCCCCATGCTAGGTGCCCACACAGTCCAGGATCACCTAGGCACCCTATGGTGGGCGCCCAGCCTCCACATTTCACTAGTTGGCCTAAAAATAGCCCGGGGCCACTCAACGTAGGGACCGAACTCTGAAAATGAATCGACTCCACCTAGGCACCACCCATGTGGCGCCTACCCTACCAAGTTCCACATAGGCACGAACCCTGTGGCGCCCACACTTCCTAGAATCACCTAGGCACCCCATGGTGGGCGCCCACCTTAAAATTTACTTGTTTGGTTCGAGATAGGACCGGGACCACTCATACATAAGGACCAAGCATCGAAGATGAACCGAACCACCTGGGCACCACCCATGTGGCGCCCAGCCTTGAAATCCATCTGGGCACCACCCATGTGGCGCCCAGCCTTTTAAGTGCTAATGTAGGTCCCCCCAGCTAAAGATATATCCATTCAATCTCGACTCCAAATGGGACCAAGGTTCAAAAGTGAAACATAAACCAACTGGGCACCACCCTGTGGGCGCCTACTCTCTCCAGGACCACCTGGGTGCCACCCGTGGGCGCCCAGACTGCGCAGGCCATGTGGGCGCCACCCCATGGGCGCCCATCTTTTCGCAAACCCTAATTCACCCCAAAATAGCTTAAGTCGCCTAGGGATGCGTGAGACCTTCTAGAAACACGAATTAATGAAGCCCTAACACTTCTAAACTTGTCCCAAACCTATATAATCCCTTTTAACTTCATTTACAAGGGAGGCTACCCAAAAACCCTAAGAAAAGAGGCAAAAGGAGAGAATAGAAAAAGAAGAAGAAAGGTAGCCACCATTAGAGAAGAACTTCAGATCTATAGTAGAGGAAGGAGAAAGAGAGGAGGAGGCTTCCATATCTTCAACTGGAGCTATGGATCTTTGCGGAGGTTTCAATCTAGGAACTTGAGAAACGTTTCATCATACCAGTATTCCTAGATCTCCCTTCTTTTACTACACTCCATTATCATTCATGCTTAGAAACATGCTTAGGGCCATTTGAGCATCATAGATCTACATTAACTGGAGATAAAAATGGTATTAATGCATTATCATGTTAGTAACATGCTTAGGTTCATTTAAATATAGTAGATTTGCTTTGATTTCGTAGTTCTAATTGCATAGCTAGGTCAAATCTCACATTAGCATCATCATCATCATCATTTGTATCGAAGAGGTCGCGAGAAACCCTTGGCAGAAAGGCTGGGCGCCACCCCCAGGGCGCCCAGCTTGCCTATACACTTGGGCACCACCCTCCTGGTGCCCATCCTATTCCATCACTAAAGAACCCTTAATTAAAACTTCTAATTAATCACAACACAAATTTAGTCCTAATTAGCATAATAAAACACTTTTAGATTTAAGAAACCTAAAACTTCAATCAGTTTAGATTTGAACCAGCCTAAAAACGCAAAATCAACACAAAGTTCCAAAACAGTCCACCTGGGCGCCACCCCGTGGGCGCCCAGCCTGCCTATACACTTGGGCACCACCCTTCTGGCGCCTATCCTATCCCATTTCCTTAGAAATCACCACTTAATTAAACTTAATTGATTAAACCCGGATTAACACCTTAAAACATTGTTAACCTAAAAGGCTTGAAACCTCAACCAATTTGGACTCAAACCAATTTAGAAAATACAAAACGAATAAACCACAAAATATCCACTTGGGCGCCACCCCCTTGGTGCCTATCCTTCCGCATCCACTTGGGCACCACCCTCCTGGCGCCCATCCTACCCAATTACTAGGAAACCCCACTTGAAATTAAATTCGAATTCAATCACGATCAACACACCGGAAAACCATTGAAATCTAAAACAATCAAAACCATAAGCCCGAATAGACTTAAAACATCGAACCAACTCAAACATACAAGACAGACACTTGGGCACCACCCCCTGGGTGCCCATCCTGTCAAATCCACCTGGGCACCACCCTCTGGGCGCCCAGCCTCGCCAATCACTAAAGCCTAATTAATCAAAGCGGAATTTAATCTTAATCAACGCAACAAAGCACTTTTAATTTAAAATACATCAAACCATAAAATCTCAACTGCAAATCAACCTAAAAAAATACGGAACCGACTCGAACCACAGAATAGTTCACCTGGGCGCCACACCCTTGGCGTCCATCTGTCAAATCCACCTGGACACCACACCCTGGGTGCCCAGCCTACCTGTTTTCATAAAGAACCCCTAGCGAACAACTTAATACAATTAATTAACATTCAAACCAATCCGAATCAACATATTAAAACACTTTTAACTTAAAACGTTTGAAACTTTAATCGATTCGGGCTTAGCCCCCAAAACCTGTACAAACAAACAAACAACCACCTAGGCACCACCCCTGTGGCGCCTAGCCTACACTATAACCTTGGTTCACAACTTCAATTTAAAACGAGTAATTAAACATATTATGACTTAAATTAATTGAAACCAGAACCTAAAACAACCCCCGGACCCAAAGACCAATATCAAATCCCATCCGGAATACCTGAAAATCTCAAGCTATCCACCTAGGCGCCACCCCCTTGGCGCCCATCCTCTCATTTGCACTAAAACACGAACTCTTGGTTTCGTCTCAAAATCTAGATCCGAATCCCTTTGACATTTGAACACCGGAGAATTAAAACAATTTGAAACATTAAAACTCACCAAGTAAGAACCCCTTGGATTTCGAAAACAATATTGATACCATCATCACTAGCCAAACCACCCAGAAGTGGCCACTTGGGCGCCACTGCCTAGGCGCCCAAGTCACCAGAGTAACCTAGGTGCCACCCCCCTGGCACCCAAGTCCTTTGTTAGCCTTGTTTCACTGATTTTGACATCGTTTCACGTTTTAAATTAAACCATAAATTCCAGAACCTTAAATAACTTAAACAGAACCCCAAAATACATTTAATCCACTTCTTAATCAATCTTCAACTCAAAACAAATCGAGCCAGTTAAAAATCACAATTAATAAGTCGCTTAGGTGCTGAACCATCAAGCTCAGGCTATTCACACCTAGATATAGATCGGATTGCCTGGTTAGGTAGCTTAGAGCATTAGGCTTCGCCCCGTCACTTTTCCTGTTCCGTTAGGGGACTGGGAGAGCTAATGTGGGCGGTTTAGGACCTTAGGTTAGGGTTAATCCGATGATCAGTAGTAAAGCACTAATCATGTAAATCCATGTAAAAATCCCTTAGTTAGGCCCTTCTAGCCCCATATAAAAAAGCCATAAAAACTATAAAACCAACAAAATAAACCCAAAAAGATTTTCCTTTTATTCCTTCCTCCACCTCTGGTGCCAGATATTTAATTGAATTTAACGATAAAACAGAATAAAGAACTGATTTCTAAAATTGAATAAGTGAGAATAACGAGATGTGATGAGTGATTTCGCACACACTTTTAATAATCACGGCCCATCGGCTACCCTAAAACAAACACTGGCCCATCGGCCATCTCCAATCAATCCTGGCCCATCGGCCACCTTCAATTAATTACGGCCCATCGGCCTTTTACTTTTATCACTCGTGTATCGCACACGAAAAACACAGAAATCACAAATCAATGTCTCATTTGCATCATCATTTTGGTTTGAAAAATCAGCCTTTAAACCCTATTTTGCCAAGGGATCAGAAGGGGCTACCCGGGAACGGGACCGATCATCTTCTTAAATATTTGGCACCTTCCCCTCTTTTATTTCATTTTCTTTGTTTTAGTCATTTTATCTTAATTGGATATATTATGATTATGTTATGTGAGGATTAACCTTTACTCGGACTTTAACTCATGACCCTTAATTGACCCAAAATTAAAGAGACCCAAATTAATGTGACAAGACAACCGTCGTATGTTGCCGGCAGCACATTAGACGAGAGGAAGAACCCACCTTATTATTTTTCTCCCCATATTTCTTCGACTTTTGTCGAAGAACGGTGTTACGGTCGGATCGTAGCTGGGGATCATGATCCATCGATTTTGAGGGTAGTCGGAATCCTCATTTTCGATGTAAAATTTAAATATCATATATAGATGAACGGAGATTTCCCCAAATCATGCCTCTCTTGGAATGGAAAAGGGGGGGTCGAAATTCACATCCGACAGCCTGGCGATCGTGATGGGACCTCTTATGTTTTCTTGTCACTTATTTGGGTCTTCCTAGAATAATATTCTAAGACACGAACATCCAATCAATGATCTGATGTCCGTGTCCCATTCGGTTTAGGGTTGTTATGAGTAGTCTGAAAATTAAACCAAAGGTCCGAATGCACTGTCCACTAAGCTTTCCCCCATTACTCCATAAGAAACAAACCTTCACCAACAAAACTACATAACAAGTGCTCTTCTTTTCTTCTCCTTCTCTCTCTTCTCATCTAAACATTTCTTCACAAATGGAGGGTCAGATGTTCGGAATGTCCGACTTTCAACCCCTCCCACCCCCACGATTGATCTAGACCACTGGCGGGTCACACCAAACCACGCAAAGTGTAGAACCCTCTAGGGTATTAGATGGATCCTTGGCAACTTCAAGCCATGACCCACAGCAGATAAGACGGTCCCTATTCGAAGGAGGCCCGCTACCAGTCAATACCATAACAATGGGAAGGAATCATTCCAATACATCCACCCCATCTCCTTCATTGAGAGAGAATCATTTCTCCTCGCATTCAAGGGTGACTTATATGGATTTAGTCAGTTCCACCGGCCAGGTTATAAGATATAGGGTTCACGATAACGTTTCATCAAGAGACTACCCTCTTCGCGTGAGTGGTCCTATTGTCTCGCAGGTTATACCCTATTCTTCCATGATCAGCCAAACCGAGCCAATCACGTCCTCTATCCCGCAGTATGGGATGCCTACTGGCGCACCTATCATAACCCCGGTTAGGGCCATCGTACCTTCCCAGACTCTTGCGATAAATGAAAACCCATATCACCAGATGAGTCATAATCCAATGAGCATAGGTCAATTGGCGACATCCATCATCTCGCACCAAAACCCTTCGACACATATGGGAGCGCTAGATGCCTACCGGTAACACGAGATGGCTCGGCCCCAATTCCAAGCAATGGTTCCTCCACCAATGGATCAAGTTCGTTACAATCCTGTGACGGTTGGCGCTGGTGTGTTATATCCCCAACCGGCTCAATACGAGGGGGGCCCTCTCACTTATTAAAATCAAATAGTCCCGATCTATCAAATGCCCAATGTGAACCAGAATCTCCTAATCCAGAACGTGCAAGTTACTAACCCCACGGGCGTTGGAAATCCTTATCAAACACACCAAGCGAATGAGTCGCGCTATCAGCAAGCATATCAACCACGCACTTTAAGCCCAATAGTTGACCCGTATAGGGGACAACCGATTACACTCGGAGGAATTCCGTTGAACCAAAGCTATCAGCCTATCTCACAACCATATTTCCAAGGCCAATGCCAAGAACCGGCCTACGCCCCTACTTCGTTAGAACCACAAAGAGAATGTCAACCACAGACAATTCAATATCTAGATCCTCTAGCATTTAAGGAGTTGTAGAAAAACGTGGAGGAACTCAAGAACGAAATTAAAAAGAAATCCTCGAGCTCAACTGGCAAAAAACTAGGATTCTACGACTTTACCAAAAAGGAGGAAAAAGAGAGGTCACATTTCCCTGTTAGAGCCCCTAAGTTCGTACCTTACGATGGGACTACTAACCCTCACCATCACCTAGTCTCGTTTTGCAACAAGTGTCGTGCCATTGCAGACAATGACTCCATGCTCATAAATTATTTTCAGGAATCCCTAACAGGAAATGCATTAACTTGGTATACGTCCGTGCCTTCACATGAAATCAATACCTTCGAGGATGTAGTAGAGAAGTTTCTAGCGCGATACCAGCATCTAACTAAAAACAAACCCTTATGGCATGACTTAGCTAATCTCAAACAGAAGAACAATGAAGACTATAAGGAATTTGCAGTGAGATGGTAAAACCAATTCGCGCGGTCGGACTGCAACATGTAAGAAGAAGAACAAGTAAGAATGGCCATATCAAACATGAAGGATCCCATAAGAGCCCTGATGACAATTGGGGAGGTCATTAGTTGGAGTGGCCTGTACCGTAGGTTCTCTAGGATGAAGCAAAATCTAGATGAAGGGGTATTGAACACCATCATTGACCATAAAAAGAACACGCGTAGGGTAGGCAGAACCACCCAACCAGAGAGCCGCACGACTCCTGAAGTAAGCTTGAATCAAGAAGAGGTCTACCAACCGTACCAAGACCGTACCAGTGTTAGCTTTAACCAACACCAAAACCCAGGGCAAAATGGCAATCCCAATCTCCAAGGTGGTAACCTGAATTATCAGAGGAATAATCAAAACTATCAGCAGAACAATCAAAACTACAGAAACCCTCCGAGAAATAATCAAAGTTATGACCAACCACCAAGAAACCAAGGGCCTCCAGTGAATCAAAACCAGAATCCTAATCCCATACAGCCAGTCTCGAACCTGATAGCTCCGCCGCAAAACCAGAACGCGAATCCTCAACCCATTTATGGTACTGTTCCCTTCAATTACAATAGAGACAACAATGGCAACCAGAATAACCCGAACAATGGAAATAGAAGAAGATTCGGACCTAAAAGGGAAAACTACTCGTCCCTTCCTCAACCATGGACTGCTGTCTTCTGGTCTCTTTTAAATCAGAATGCCCTCCAAGTTCCGCCGGAACGACCGCAGGCATGGTCCGAACACCTAGACAAGACTAAGTTTTGCGCCTACCATAGGATGCTAGGTCATGACCTCACCTAATGCTACACGGTTAGAGATTTGATCTATGACCTCAATGATGAAGGTAGAATTGATTGGAGTAACATTAGGCCAATAGGTGGGAATGACCCACGGAATGCCCCTCCCAATCAAAATCCAACCACCAATCCCGCACAAAATATTCCCAACATGCAGATTTATACAAACCCTTTACCTCAGCATGGAGCATCAACCTCTGGACAGGGCCCACAGACCCAATTAATAAACATCGCTGTAATAGAGCACCAACACATTGATGCCCCGGCTCAAGGGAGTGTAAACCATAGCCAACCGTGTCATGGTGATTTCTTTGAAGAAGAGGATTATCGAAAATACATCACGCCATGAGATGGGAAGACCAAATTCAAAATCTTCAATTCAGGGATGGATACGATCGTTGACTCCCCTGACCTTTACAAGGTAAATTTTGAGCCAAACGACCGAGAATCGCCAATCATCACGAATTCCCAACCAGATCCTTACCTGGACCCAAATGCGTCTCAGGCCCACTTATGATCTGGACGGATCCGTCCTCCCAGACTACCCCCTCACCCTGTTTCTCAAAACTTAGATTTGCAAAATCCCAATATTCAGGTTGAGGAGATAGTTGATGAAAGAGCTTATGGTTCGATAGAAATAGGGATAGAATATGACCTTTTAGGGCACCTCACAAAGATTCCAACTAAGGTATCTGTCCTTGATCTGATTAAAACCTCCCCCAAACATCAGCAACAATTACTCGAGGCTATCACATGCTTACAAGTCCCGGTAGGCATAACTCCAGAAGAATTAAGAACGTCTATTTCAGCCTTGGCCCCGGGGGCTTCATTCCCTGCCATTACCTTTACTGAGGAAGAATTGAAGGAAATACCACCTGAGGCGAGAACCTCTCCCCTACATCTAACAGTCAAGATAGCAGGGAAGGAAATGTCAGGAGCTTTGGTCGACACTGGTGCATCACTGAATATTTGTCCGTTGAAAACCTACAAAGCCTTAGGGCTCATAATAAAGGACTTAACTCCAGCCCCTATGGTCGTAACTGGTTACGACGGGAATAAGAAAACGGTTTGTGGAAAAATTATGTTACTAGTCCAAGCGGGCCCGATTTCAATGCCAGAAGAATTTTATATTATGGACATCCCCGCCACATTTAACTTAATTCTGGGACGCCGATGGTTGAACCATATGAATGCCGTTATGTCAAGTCGACACCAATGCGTCAAATTTCCCCACTTGGGTAAGATGATGAAATTGATGGGAGACCTGCCTGTCATTGAACCAGAAGAACTTCAAATACTCCCGACCCTACAACCCGCTCCTATTATGCCAGAGGTCAAGATTCATGGGTACAAGGTCGATCCTCTCATCTCTTTGATGGATATGGACCCTACGCAGAATATGTTTTCCGAATTATCCTCCCCGCAAAATCTGGTGTTTGACAACGAAGGGCAAGCTCGAGGATGGACTCTAATGAAGAAAATGGGGTATTAACCCGGATTTGGGCTAGGAAAGAATGGAGAAGGCATCACCGACCCTTACATACCGGACCCTAGAGCGAGAGCAGAAGGATTAGGGTACGACACACACAATGACATAAGGTATAAACGAGAGGACTGGACCTTAAATAAACATTTCATGAAGCATGACAAAACCTTGGATCCCAACGCACCACCATTCGGAAGGGGATGCTACAATTTGGATCCAAATGATGAAGGCAAGACCGTTTTAGTAGAAGATTGGGAGGATTCGACTTCATCTGAAAGTGAGACTCACGAGGAAATCTTCGGCACTTGGAAAGAGCTCCATTCACCAAAAGGAGTGAACAATATAGACCACACTATCGATCCAAGATTCCAGACCCTATCTTGTAACATGCTGAATGCGAGTGAGTTAACTCATCTACCAAAAACAAAAAAAAAACGCCGATCATCGAAGTCCGAGAAAGTCGCGAAACATGGGAAATCGAAAACCCTACTAGCAAAGAAGTGGTATATTGGCCCATTGCATGGCGCCATTGGCGAGAAGACTCCTCTCAAGAGAACCACGAAGTTTGGGAAACCGATGACCTCAATGATCATGAAGTGGTGTACCGCCCCACCGCCTGGCTACGCCAGCAAGGAGGATCCTCCTCGGTAGATAGCCCATCTCTAACCTCACCTGTACCATATCAATCCAAAAATCCCAAAAAATTAGAAAATCCCAAAAACTCAAAAAAATTAGAAAACCCTAAAAACCCAAAAACATAGGAACCGTAGGAGTAGAAGACTGTGATCATCATCTAAATATAGGCAACCTAAGGCGATGGAAGATACCCACAGTGGAGCAGTCTCGACTAGAAGAAATTATGACAAACATCGAGAAGTTCGGCTGCGAATCTATGCCTGTCGTTCCAGAACCCGAACCTTCTGTGCAACATGTGAACATCAATGATGGAATGGGTGTTTACAAATTAGTAGACACTGAAGAAGGGGATGATGAAGTTTCTGATGAATTTAGGAGAGTAGTTAAGAAGTTTGACGAAGAAACACAAGCGGCTGCCGAAAAGACGAAAGAGATAAACCTGGGAACGGACGAAAGACCCAAGCAGGTCCAAATCAGTGCATGCCTAGAACCTGATGAAGAGAACGAGATCCTTGAGGTCCTAAGAGAATATCAAGACGTGTTTGCATCAGATTATGATGACATGCCCGGACTCGCACCCGACCTAGTGGAACACAGGATCCCATTGGAGGAAAATGCTAGACCGGTTAAACAGAAATTGAGAAGAATGCTCCCTGATGTTGCACTGAAAGTGAAAGAGGAGGTTGACTAACTCCACCATGCGAAGTTCATTAGGGTTGTGTTGTTTCCTCAATGGGTTGCCAATATAGTCCCGGTGAAGAAGAAAGACGGACGCGTCTGAGTCTGTATTGATTTCCGAAATTTGAATAAGGCATCTCCCAAAGACGATTTCCCTTTACCTCACATCGACGTGCTTATTGATAATACCGCAGGGCACGCTATGCTATCATTCATGGATGGTTACTCAGGGTACAACCAAATCAGACTATCACGAGAGGATCAGGAGAAAACCTTGTTCACCACGCCCTGGGGGACTTACTGTTACATTGTTATGCCCTTCGGCTTAAAGAATGCCGGTGCCACTTATCAGAGGGCTATGATGGCAATATTTCATAATATGATACACGACTGTGTGGAGGTTTACGTAGATGATATTCTGATCAAATCTAGAACACGTGAAACACATGTCACGGCTCTCAGGAGAGTTCTTCAGCGATCCAGGGACACCCAACTAAAGATGAATCTGAAGAAATGTGTTTTCGGAGTATCCTCTAGAAAACTCCTGGGCTTTGTGGTAAGTAATCGAGGAATCTAAGTCGATCCTTCTAAGGTAAAGGCCATTCTTGAAATGCCACCCCCGAAGAACCTTAAAGAGTTAAGAGGCCTAATAGGGCGACTACAGTTCATCAGAAGATTTATTTCGCAGCATTCACAAAGATGTGAGCCATTCTAAGGAGACGTGGAATATCACTGGGACGACGACTGCCATAAGGCATTTGAAGACCTAAAGAAATATCTATTAAGTCCTCCTGTCCTGAAGCCCCCTACTAAACATAGGCCCCTCATTTTGTATGTGTCAGCAACAGAGTCTGCGACAGGCATGGTCCTGGGTCAACATGATGAGACTGGGAGGAAAGAAAACGCGGTTTATTACCTGAGTAAATCTCTCCTACCCTACGAAAGGAAATACTCCCCAATGGAGAGAACTTGCTTAGCCGTAGTTTGGGCCGCCCAGAAATTGAGACACTACTTTCTAGCTCACCAGGTCAAACTCTTAGCCAGAATGGACCCTTTAAAATACATTTTCGAGAAACCCATTACTTCGGGAAGAGTCGCGCGATGGCAAATGCTCTTGGCAGAGTTTGACATAACCTATGTTACCCAGAAGTCTGTAAAGGGACAAGCAATTGCCGACCATCTGGCACACCTCCCTTTGCCACGGTATGAACCAGTTAGAACTGATTTCCCCGACGAAAGTATTTTGTTTGCAGACGTTGAAGAAGCAAAGGATGATGATTTATGGACCATGTACTTTGATGGAGCTTTGAATCAGAATGGAAAAGGAGTTGGTGTAGTATTATTATCCCCGGAAGGAGTTGTCATCCCAATGGCCTATAAAATCGGATTTCTAGCAACCAATAATATGATGGAATACGAAGCCTTATTAGCAGGATTAAGAGAAGCCCAAGACCTAGGTGTTGAAAGGCTAAGAGTCTTTGGTGATTCTAAGGTCGTTATTTCCCAAATAGCTGGGGAATGGAAGGTTAGTGCCCTTAAGCTTGCACACTACCACGAGAAAGCCAAAGAGCTGATGTCTAAATTCAAGACGATTTCATTTCTCTACATCCCCCGCGCCTTGAACCGATTGGCTGACTCATTAGCGATCTTAGCCTCAATCATAGAGATGCCCGATGATAAGGATTCCAAAGAATTTCTGATTAAAAGGCTAGATTCTCCGTCCGTCAAACCAATAGACCTGACCAAGGGGAACCCCGCCGAAGTCTTGCTGAAAGTCTTAAAAAAAATAGGAGTAAGAAAGCTAAGGCCGAAGAGTCCAATCAGGAGGAAGATTCTAAACCTAAAGAAGGGATCCTAGCTCGCATACAACATGATGATGACCTGGAAGATGACCACCCGTGGTACTATGATATTTGGAATTACCTGCATGATGGCTACATCCCCAACTAAGCCACCCGATCGGATAAAAGAGCATTAAGAGAGATGGTTCAGAGATATGTCATAGTAGCAGGGCTACTGTACCGTAGATCATTTAGTGGAGTTCTTTTACGATGCATGACCATAGAAGAAGGGCAAGAGATAGTTAAAGAGGCACATTCAGGAGAGTGCGGAGGACATGTCGACGACCAGATGTTAGCTAAGAAGATCATCCGTTTAGGTTACTATTGGCCGTCCCTAGAATCAGATTCAGTCAATTATGTCAAAAGATGCAAAGAATGTCAGCTGCACATTGACCTAATTCATGCCCTCGTATCATCCCTTCACCCTACCACCGCTCCATGGCATTTCTCGACCTGGGCTTTTGATATCATAGGACCCCTGGCCTCTACTGTAGAGAATACACAAAATAAGGCATTCATATTAACAGTAACATAATATTACACTAAGTGGGCAGAAGCAGAAGCATATGTTAATATTAAGACAACCTCCATAGTCAAATTCATTAAAAAGAATATAATAGCTAGGTTTGGCATCCCTAAGGCATTCATAACAGACAATGGTCCGCAATTCATATCCCAACAAATGAATGAGTTGTGCACAAAATATAACATAGAACTGCATCATTCAACCCCATACTATCCCTAAGCAAATGGTCAAGCCGAAGCAACAAACAAGACCCTACTAAAGATCATCAAGAAGACAGTGCAAACCACCAAACGTAGTGATTGGCCAGACCGTTTGGTCGAAGCATTGTGGACGTATCGGACTTCAATAAGAACTCCCACAGGAGAAACGCCATACTCTTTGACTTACGGAATGGAAGCAGTCCTTCCCCTCGAAGTTCTTCACCCGTCGCTGCGCATCCAGTTAGATGAAGACATGACAGAAGACCAGAGGAGAGAATAATTTCTACTTCAGCTCGACTTGCGTGACGAAAGGAGAATGAAAGCAGCAGAGCACGCATAGGTATACCGGAAGCGGATTGCCAGAGTCTACGACAAACATGTCAAAGAAATAAAATTCAAAGTTGGCGATTTCGTGCTGAAACGCATCGCTCCCTCTCAGCTTCTGCATCCCCGAGGTAAGTTACGACCCAATTGGGAAGGCCCTTATGTAATTAAAGAAGTATATCCTGGAAATGCATACAGACTGGTAAATGCAGAGGGGGAAGATCTCTCCGATCCATGGAACGCTATGTACCTGAAAAGGTACACAGTATGACCCTTCCTCACTTCTTGTAGAATATGACCCTCCTTGCCCTTTTGCGTAGTTGTAGAAATCCCATAGGAGGACCGAAGAAATGCACTCTGATCAAATTTAGAACTCGGACACACACTAACACTTAAAAATACACAAATAAGGTGGATTTGCCCCGCACAAATTCTACATGGTTAATGTCACTCGATGTGAAGGTCTGAAGGTGAGTTCGCCCATGTCATGAAAGCCTTTCGACCGTTTGCTAAAATATATATATATATAAATATATATATATATATACTCGTAACTAGTTTGGGTTCGTAGCCTTTTTAACCCGAGCCAGTAAGCCTGTAGGGGTATTTCCATACCTAGTGCCCTAAAGCCGGCTGGTTTGGGAGTCATTGGCCTAATGCTCGTTACATGGGTTAGTTAGAAAGCTTAAAGGACCTAGACATTGCACAGTTACATGCTAAAAAAAAAAAGAAAAAAAAAGTGATTAGTTTGGGTTCGTAGCCTTTTTAACTCGAGCCGGTAAGCCCGCAGGGGTATTTATGTACCTAGTGCCCTAAAGCCATCTGGTTTGGGAGTCGCTGGCCTAAAGCTCATTACATGGGTTAATTAGAAAGCTTAAAGAACCTAGACATTGTGCAATTACGTGTTAAAAAAATCTCTATTAGAATTAGGCCCGCTGGAGTGACATGGGTACTCATCGCATGAACTGAGCAGAAGGTGGTCGGAAGCCACAGCACTAAGGAGGCATGGTGACTTACCACCCCACACACAAACACAACTCACGAACAAGCCCCGAGGACAGTCAAGTGCTTTCTGAAGTTCAACCGAAAAGACTAAGCTACAAGAGGAGGGCTTGTGAGGGCTCGACCTCCAAATGATGGTTAGGGAGTATCACATTACCGCCAAGGTGACAATCATGGAACGAGGGTACTTTCTTGCCCACAGCCAAAATGAACACTAGTCTTATGCTGGGGCATTTATATATATATATATATATGTATATATCTATCTATCTGTCTTGCACGACTTCCCAATATGGGCCCTCATCGCATACACGATTGCCACGAACACTCACTGGACTACACACACCCTCACCTCATGCATGCTTTTGTTGCTAACCATTTCCGATTGAATGCAGTAAAGAACACATACACTAAGATACTAATTCCATCTCTTTTCCCAAAGCTTGAATACCAAAATGGCCCCCTGACATTTTTACCGAGGAAGAAAGATGCCACCTTAGCTAAATTATGCAGGGGACCTAAAAATATTAAACTAACAAATTTGCTTTGAGACCTTGCAGGGAGACCAACCCCGATTACATTCATAACATCCCACAAGCTGGGGCATTTTTTATTATTTACGGGTATTATTTTGCATATAACTCCTCATAACTAGAAAAGGTCAAAATGCTGATGACCAAACTTGGGAAGTATGAATTATGGTTGTTATGATATATGATGATGAATTTGATTATAGATGTATGCTATGCACACCCTTTATGATATCATATTTGATTTGAAAATGCAAATATCTTGAGCTCCTGCCTTAATACTTATTGCTGACGATGTAAATGCCCTAAAACATAGAATTGCTTAGGCCACAAATATCACACACTCAGGCACTCCTCATTGATTGAGAACCTTGTGGCCATGTTGCTTCTCCGGGTCAAAATTGGCATGGGATTGCATTCATTTGGTTTATTATATCTCATCTTGTCTATCCCGGATTGCTATTATTCTTATTCCATGAGATATTTGCTGAGGCACGAAATTCGAGAAATTTTAGAAAAATTTCGGCAGCACTTCCCCTTGTTTTTTGGACCCCAGAAAATTTCCGGATACACAGAACCTATTACCTGTGAAAGAAAAACACTTCATATATTCCTGGTACCCCATAACAACTCCTTATCAATCAAACACATTCCCATGGCACTTCTAGAGCATCAAGCACACTATCTCAACTACACATACATAATACACGTATGCACAATATACATCAAATACATATTAGCTCTCACCATAAGCCAAAGATGGGGCGAAATAACATAAATACATGACTAGCAAATATGGATACATGGAACAAGGATACACTAATGATGCAGCCTGGGGAAATCGATCAAAGAACGATGACTCTACGGAGCGGCTCCATCACGGCGAGCCAACGAAGCAAATGAGGTCGGACCAGGAGCACGCTGAGAAGGAGTGCGGGTCGAGTCCGAGAATGCATAACCTCTCTCCTCTGCCCTCCGATGAAGTCTAGCGAGACGCCCCCGCAAATCAGCAACCACCTCATCATGTTGTCGCTCCATGCGATCCATGCGCCGAGCGTAATGATCATGAATAATGGCCTTTTCCTCGCCCAAGCTAAGAGGTGGAGGAATATAAGCAACGATAGCACCGCTCTACAGGACAACATTTATAGAAACATTACGTCCAACAAACCTTGTAGCATCAAACATGGAATTTAAAAGGAAGAAAAGACCTTTACCTGCACAGGGGCCTCAAAGTTCCTGTAAGACTCCGCCCCGAGAGATTCCTTTTAGTGTTAATTAAGACGTGTTTTAGCTATATGTGAGATTAGAGGAAATGGGTTAAATCTGGATTAGAATAGCTTTTTATAGCTTTGAATATTTTGGGAACTCTTTTGATCTAGTGGGGCCCTTTGGGGATTCCTTTTATTGTGTCTTGATTAGTTTTGGGATTTAGTTATAATTCTGGAAATCTGTAAATTACTCCGTTTAATGTATTTTATGATTCCCAACAACTTTCGTATTTGTTCCGTTTCCATTCGAGACCTCTAAACCCTACTTTGCCATTGATAGGGGTAAAACAGTCTTTTTACACAAAATCTGGACACTATTTTCAATGTCTCCGAAACTCGTAAAATATATACTTTTTGGAAAGTAGAAATTTCGACGATCAATTCTTCCTTCTTCGTCGAATCCGTCCGAAGCCCGTAGAACGATGTTTTAGCCCAATTGGATTTTTAAGTTGTGGGACCCATTGCCATTGTCTATATAAGGAGGAGTCCTTTTCTTCTTCCCCTTTTCTTGCAACTTTCCCCTGAGAACAAAGAGAAGTTCCAGCCTAGCCCTAGGGTTTTTCCTTCTTGCTCCTTGCTTCTCCATCTCTCAATCTCTCTCAAATCTATTGCTAAAGGTAAAATGGAGGTGGTAATCTTCTTCCCCTCCATGAGAGCTTCCTATTGATATCCTTTTTTTTTAGATAACCTTCCATTCCAAGCTACCTTTTGAGCAAACTCTTGCCATTAGAGGACTCTTCATGTAAGTTCCTCTTCTCATCTCTTGGTTGTGTATTCTTCTAGCCATGGAGGTGCTTCACCTTGATTATTGGAAGCTATCTCCATCTATTTCTTGATTTTGACATTCTAGGGTTGTAATGAATGTATTTTGGGGATTTTTGTGTAGATTGTAGATTTTGAGCTTGATAGAAGGATTAGAGCTTGACTAGCATACTTGGAGACCAAGGCAAGTGGATGACTGGATTCGATTTGAATAAGTTCTTATTTTGTTGAAAATGTGGATTTTTACTATTCCTATTTCATTTGGTTCATTATGTTTCATAATGCTTTTGGAAATGTACTTATTGACATGGTTTTTCTCTTAGTTAGTTTTATGAGAATATATGCATTCATCATCAAAGTTATTTTGGTCATTATAAACTTCTTAAATGATATTTGTACTTGCATTGAATGAGATTTGTATTGGTAGGAGAGTTAATGCATTGATGGAATGGTGGTTGGTGGAAAGAATTAAATGTTTAATGGAAGGGAATAGACCCATTCCACGTTAGGAAATGGTTGGAATGGAGGTGAAATGGTTTGGGAAAGAAAGGACTGAAATCTGCACCTGATGTGTAGTCCCCGCAGCTGGGCGGTCAGCGGGCGGTCACCTTGGCGGCTAGCCGACAGGTGACCGGCGGCCAGCCGACCCAGATGCGGTTAGAAACACAGAATGCTGTGTTTTGACAGGCGAACCGCGGTCAGCTCGCGGCTAACCGCTAATCAAAAACCCTGTGACCGCTAGGTAGTCGAGATGCGCGGTTAGAAACACAGAATGCTATATTTTAGCAGGGTGAACCGCGGTCAGCCCCGCGGTCATCCAGCGGCTAACCGCCGATCACATCGGCGGCTAACCGCCAGCTGACCGACAGGTGACCGAGTTTCACCCAGAATTCCTGAGTCTTTTCTATTGGTTCCAGATATGGCATTTAAAGGTTTGGATGGGTTGTTCTGATGCCCTACCACCTTGGAAAGACCCAGGGGATGACATAAGGAGATTGACATAGAAAGAAACACCATTTCGGAAAAGGTATTGGGACTTTTAGATTCATCAACGTGCATAAGGAAACTTAGTAAGTCCCCTATCATTCGAGTACCATACTAAGGGTAATATAGACATACAAGATCCTTATACATCTCGTTTGAATATGGATGCCCCAAATATATAGTCCCTAATGATATAAGGATTCATTGCATTATTTTAATCAGATTATATGTATAATCACCCGATCCTACTGGTTTTATCTCAAATTCTGATTTATACGCCTGATATGTCCTGCCAGCCCCGTTTATGCATGAATAGATAATAATATGAAATGTGTGCCTACGAGCACCATGCCCCGCCTACCCGAATGTTTTATACCGATATGTTTTGTATACGTTTTGATTTCTCATGTAACCTATGAGTCGGCACCACTAAACTTGGACGTCCTTGTCAGTCTGATCAATTGACTTGGGCCTCCCCCTTGTGCTCCCGCCAGTTGCAACTTGGATCTTGTCCTGTCCCGTTACCCGGTTCCGCGGCCGTGGTCTTGCCTAGTTATATGTATATGTATCTGTATATAATGTTGGCTCTCGTCACTTCGCGTGCTCGAGCCCAACGCACTGAATGTGCTCTCATCACCTTAGTGATGGAGAGGATTTAGCTCTAGTGTGGTTGCCATCTAGTCAGTTCCTGCACCTTGAATACCCCACATGATTTATATTACATTCGTACTTTAAATGAACCATGCATCTTGTTTTATGACAGTTATCGTTTTAATAAGTTTTCGTTATGTCTAAGATGCGCTTTGATTTCTCTCTTGCTATTATCTATTCACCCACCTGCCAGACCGTCGTGTCTGACCCATTTTTGTGGTATTTAGGTCCAGCTCCCGTTATTGCCTT
The DNA here is from genome assembly GCA_029852735.1 of Persea americana. NCBI lineage: Eukaryota > Viridiplantae > Streptophyta > Magnoliopsida > Laurales > Lauraceae > Persea > Persea americana. The sequence goes on from CM056810.1 coordinate 60,592,636, forward strand.
TAAGGAGGAGCCAGAGGGGGCGGTTGATGAACCGCAATGATTAGTGGAGTGGCAAGCTGACGATGTCATATAGACATTTGGTTTAGCTTTGAGCTGCGAATATTTTGGGGAGATTATAGACTGATTCTTGATTTATACTTTGGTTGTACTGGCCTTTGTTGGCCATTATTTTTGGGGAATGTTAATTTAACTTGATCTTTTGTTTAAACTTTAACTTCTTATTTGGGAATGCTAATGATATCATTGCTCACTCTGACATCATGTCATACTTGTGTATCATCAGTCCTATTTGATGAGAATGGATTAAGAGTTTGATTTGCTACACGCTTCCGCACCAATATAAATGTTCTATGAGTGTATGTGGAATCCTCACCGCGGAAACCTGTGGGAAATTAAGGAAATGTATAATCGTTGTTAAGGGTAGTTCATTACCCTATCCACACCACCTGTCGCGGTCCCGGATCCCGGTCTGGGGTCGCAACAGTTCCTAAGCCTAGCACGTAACTCGTCAACCTGCACACAACAAAATTATAGACAACATCAACAATGGATGAGGAATCGAGATTAAAATATCACCTGAGAATCGCTCATACCTGTGCCACAGAAGCAGCTCTCTCAGCAAACGCTCTGTCGCGCTCGCCACGAGCCTCTGCCTAAGGATCACAAATAGAAAAGGTTAAGAGTCGGTCATTATATGTCTTGAACACGTGAACGATAAAACGAAACGCAAACCTCGCTAGTCCGCAGTCAGTCCACCTCTGCCTGTAGAGTGAGAAAATCGCTCTCTAATCGAATTCTCGTGAACTCGGACATGTCCTGCTCTCTGTTGCTCTGCATAGTAACCAAAGGTCATAAACACAAACTGAAAATGAACAAATAACTCCATGACCTCATACCTCGTGAGAATCCGCCAATGCTTCGATGATTGCTTCATTTTCCTGGCGGCGCTCCTGTTACCAAAGCATTTTTAGTAAGGAAAGTATAAATAAGGTAGCATGTGGCTAATTAGGTTTAACAATTTTCCTACCCTCTCAGCTGTCAATAGTGCCCTCAGTCTCACAATCTTCGTATCCTATGAAATATAAACGATTTCGTTACATCAAGAATGATCGACATTACTATGGAGATAAGCACCATTGGATTCGAACACTAAATCAAGAAGTCATACCTTCTTCTCCATTAGGTGAGATAGTCGAAGTGTTTCTCCCCTGAGGATGGACTCCGCATCGAACACTACGCACCCAGACGTCCCCTGTCACACATGAGAGCCACGGTTAGAGGATGGGAAGAGCATAAATCGTTGAGATTGTAAGGCCCATAATCGAAGTTGGAAACCTCATAAGCCCTCACCTCGCCCCGTCCTTCGGATGATGGACGTGCCTGCCAATGCCTTGCTGCAGCCGGTATCTCCTCCTGAAAAATAAAGGAAGAAACGATGTTAGCCAAGATAAAAAGGAATACAACATTAGAGCGAACAAAATTTCAATGCTCACCTGAGCCAATGACGAGGCCTCAGCCGCTTCCGCGCAATTACTAACAGAATACGAAGCCCCACAAGAATACGACTCCGGGAGTATATACTGATGCAAAGCTGTCCTCCAATATACCTCATAGTCACTCCAGGCACTAGCATCTACACCGAAGGTGGCCTTCCTTCCTTCTCCAATTTTTTATTTCTTTGCGACACAAATGGTGGCATTTGAACGCTTTCAAACCCCACCCTGGATACAACCGATGCATGACAGGCTTTTTTGTAGGGACAACTTGATGGTGTCCCAGTTGGCGTGCAACTCGGCTGACAACCAACCTGACCGCCTCCTGGGGAGCGTGGAGCCAAATGTCCCTCTCAACTAAAGTACGCCCCTCCTGCACAACAGCCACCTCATCATCCAGACCACCCCGGTAGGGCTTCCAGATCACCTGACAAGTCATGATGTGTAACAAATGAGAACAAAGAGAGGCAGACATTTAACATGACAAACAAAAGGAGAAAAGGAGCATACCTCGTGATTTTTCAATTCATTTAAGATGAACCTGTGACCTTGCTCGCCCGGTCTCATTCCTAGAGCTTTAATACGCTCAGCCATTTCAGGAGACAGAATGTCGGCAAAACTCCGTAAATTGGCATTAGGATACCACTGCGAAGCCCGGGGAGTACAACTCAACGTCGCAGGCAAGTGCTCAGGCCGACACTGGATGATATGCTCCCAAACCCATACCTATACACAACCAAAGCTTGGTTATTACAAAAGATGAAAAATGACCCATGATAAGAAAAGGTGGACTACAATAGGTCACCACACTTGGGGATAGGGTTTAAACCTGTAGGATCGGCATGAACCCTCGAAGGCTCTTACATCCGGGCTAGAGGCGGCACCTTGAGTCCAGGCTATGGAATAGAAAGGCAAGGGTGGCCGCGCCCCAAGCATAGTCGCCGACCTTATCCAGGTCCTGCACAAACCAAATGAGAGTATCGGGCGCTCTATTGCCAGTGGCGTTGGCGAAGAGACACCTCCCCAAAAAGAACAGAAGAAAAGCCCTGAGATGCTCATCATCACCCAACCGTGCCGAAATCAGCCTCGGTCTCCTCAAACGAACCTCAAACTGCCTTTCATGTTCTTTCTCTGTACAATACCAAATTGACATGAGAAATTCATTAGATAATCAAAATAGATAGCAAAGTAACTACCAAATGTTTCGGTACTCACTCGTGACCGGGAAAACCTAGCAAGGTATCCCTACTCTCTTTCGGCGAGCGTACCCATCAACCGGCACTTCCCGCCATTCATACCTTGCAGCAAAAGAGAAAGAATGTAAGAAACAAGGATGAGAAGCATACAAGACGCCAAAGATCGGTTAAAAGAAACTGCATCGAGTGCTTACGCTCAGAGGGTTCGGCGACATCGCCCTCGTCACCTCTACCCGCACCTCCACCGCTCCCCTCATCAAAGCCGGCAGAAACAACTTGGCGATGTCTCACCCCCTCATCCTCACTGTCCCCATCATCAATCTCATCATCTCCATCGTCAGACGTGATAAACTCACCCTCCAACTCATCAAAATCTGCATCCTCAGACTCCCCTGCATCATCATCACCCCCGTCCACCTCATCATCACTCTCAATGCCGTCTACCACTGCTACATCGTCATCAGTAGGACCGGCTGTAGATCAGGATCTGCCAGAAGAAGGGCCCTCACCTATCAAAGGAATTATGAATACTGTTAATAAAGGATAAAGATCGAATATGCAGGTCTCATGGGTATTTTTCTACTCTGAATCAATCTAAAGGAGAGGGGACAAAATGTTACCAGCATCAGCCCGAGCCCCGGCCGTTGTGGGGACAGGACCTCCCTCACATCCTCTAACCAGTAAGCCTTCGAAATCCGGTACCCTTGCCCTCAACTTGGCGAGAAAGTTCGCTTGGTTCCGAGCCCACTCTAAAATGAAGCAGGGAGGAATGATTAGTAGGAATAGCAGAAGAGAAAGATATGATTCTACAAAGGCAACAATGGAATACTTACTATTTAGGATCCTCCTCCTCTCTGGGCTGTACGCCTCCCTCAGCCACTTGGCGTCAATCTGACCCACACCGGACTGGGGGCAAGCCCCGAACATCTTATGTAGGCGTAATCGAGTGATAGAAGCCTTGGCATCATTCGCCCTGGAGAAAACAGGGAGGGCTGTCACCCTTAGCCCCCAGCAACGCACAATGTCCTCAAGTGTAATCGTCATTCCCCCGGGCGGGAAATGGAAAGTGTGCGTCTCGTCTCTCCATCTCTCGGAAAGAGCACAAATGAGAGCACGGTCGGTGCGGAAGGCGACAATAGACATGAAATCCCCAAACCCCATCGCTGACCCGATCTTTTAAGTGATCAGGGAGCTCGGTCCACCAGTCCCTCATCTGTAACCAACTCACCCTAGCCCGAGCAAAAGGGACAGGCTACAACAAAAACATCAGAGGAAAGAATGTCAATAATAATGGGAGCCAATAAAGTATGAGATTTATAAAGACAACTAAGAGTTTACCCGGCCTGCTTGTATCTCGTCTGAAAGGTGAGGCTTCTTCTCCAGTTTATCCTCACCCTTCTGTTTCTTTTTCGAGGGAGCAATGATTTGCTCTACCCTGGCCCCTTCCACGGTGTCCGATGACATAGGAGCGCGCTTACAAGTCTCTTTAGTCCTAGCCATCCGACAAACCTGTACCCAAAGCCAAAATGAGAAGTTGAGCATGAGAGCATAATGTTAGTCCACGTAAGCATAAGAGACAAACTAGTCCGAAGATGATGACTAGTGTTTCCAATTTAGAAGTGATGACCCTCATCAGTCAAGTGATAGAAGGAAGAGGAGCCAAAAACCATGATCGTTGATCCAACCAGGAGACTAAAAAAAAAGGAATCCCATTTATTGAACTAGCCTCATTAAGACACATTTTATAGGCCTGTAAAGAAGTGAAAACACATTCATTCCAATCCAACTCCTCCAACTTAGCCCTAACTCCACACCCCCTGTGCAGCCATGTCACCACCATATCGTCTCAACATATGCATTAGGCTGAATCACACCGAACCCCACAATCACGTCATATAACAAAAATAAAACAAAAAGGAAAAGGGAAACAATGACAACCACAACAACGAGAAATATATAAAGATATAAAAAATGAAAAATGAATAACCGAATCACAATTTAAACTAAAATAGCACCCATAACCTTTGTCCCATCACATCATAACCAACTCACCCTAGCCATCACCACCACACCCCTCAATTACCAAGCTTACTCTTCTACATAATAAAATAAACAAATAAAAAAGATAGAGGCAAAATAGCAGAAGGTTCCCAACATAATTACAAATATGGAAGTGAGCATAAAACACACCATGGTTTAAGAAACAAGTCAAAACCAGTGCACCACAAATTTAAACAAGTCCCTGAATAACATGAGAAAGAAAAAATAAAAGAAAAATAAAGAAAACAAAAGAAGAGAGCCCAAGCCGCCCCCTACTACGGCCAAGATCTGTGCCAAGAGTCCAAAATCATGTTCACCACACTCTCATTTAAAGCCAATGGAAATGCTCAATGAGCCCAACAATCTCCACTACACCAATTAGCCTCCATGGACCACACCAAACCTCATTCTTCCTCATCCCATCAATCTCAACTAGCCACAATGGATGCCCATTTTTCCACCCAAACTGATTTTTTTTTTTTTTTTTTTTTTTTTTACCAAGGGATTCTCACTCTGCAACCTTTCAAATTTTAGTCAAGGGGGGCTGGGATTGCCAACCTCACAGCTGGGACAACTCCATTCCTTCTTCCCTCACCAAAATCCACCACACCCATGGCTGCCAATAGCCAAAATCAAGTCCTAAAACCCCATGTTGCAGCCATCGTCCGAAATGATAATAATAATGATAATAAATAAAAGAGAGAAAGAAGAAATGAATGGAAGAGGAGGGGACCCACATACCTGGGCCACCAAGCTGTCAAACATCCCTTCTCTCTTCTCCCTTTCCTTCCTTTCCCCCTCACTCTGTTGCTGGTCACCCTGCTGAACGTATTAGGCCTCCACCTGTAGCAGACAGATTCTAAAAAAAAAAAAAAAAAACAGAGAGAAGAAAAGAAAGAGAGAATAAAGAATAAAATGGAAAGAAGATGGAAAATGCATACCTAAATCTCTCTCTCCTCCCTTTCTTTTCAATGTACTTGGCTTCTCCTTGAAACGGCAGCAGCAGACTTTAAAAAAAAAAAAAAAAAACAAAGAGAAGAGAAAAGAAAGAGAATAGAAAGAATGGAAAATGGGAAGAGAGTAAAACCACATACCTGAATCTCTCTCACCTCCCTTTTCTCCTCAGCCCAATCGGTTTCCACCTGAAATGGCGGAAACAAATTCTAAAAAAAAAAAACAGAGAGAAGAGAAAAGAAAGAGAATAGAAATAAAATGGAAAGAAGATGGAAAACCACATACCTGAATCTCTCTCTCCTCCCTTTCTCCTCAATGTATTCGGCCTCCACCTGAAATGGCAGAAACAGATTCTAAAAAAAAAAAAAAAAAAACAGAGAGAAGAGAAAAGAAAGAGAATAGAAATAAAATTGAAAGAAGATGAAAACACATACCTGGATTCCTCCTTCCTCCCTCTTTTCCACTGATACTCCACCTGAAACAACCACAATAACCATGAAAAAAAAAAAGGGAAGAGAAATAAAAAGGGGTCGAAACCCACTCACCTGGGCGACAGCAGACAGCCACGCGCTGCTGCTCTTCCTTTCCTCCTCTCCTCTTTCTCCACTCAGCTCTCACTGCTCATTTTTCCACTGCTGCCCACTGAGACTCCACCTGAAACCACCACAACAGCCATGAAAAAAAAATAAAAAGAAGAGAAAAAAAAAAGAAGTCGAAACCCACTTGCCTGGGCGACGGCAGATCCGCAAGATGCTGCTCTTCCTTTCCTCCTCTCCTCTTTCTCCACTCAGCTCACTGCTTCCTCTCCCCTGCGCCTCACCTGAAGCAAGAACCAAAAGAAAGAAACGAAAGAAAAGAAGAGAGGGAAGGAAAGAATGAAAAATGAAAAGAGGGGGAAAGATTGGGGCATCAAAAGCCCCAACCGTTATGACCTAGCACCCAGCCCTGGGCGCTGACCCAGTACCATCACATGGTGGGGCCGTCCTTCAAAGGGACCCACCTAAAACGTGTGCCTGTTTCTCTCGCCCAAGAATTCTGAAAAAAAAAAAAAAAAAAGAAGAAGAAAAGAGAGAGATCAAACTTGACATTAATTTAGACATCAATGGAGATGAAGTTAAGACATAATCCACTCTCGGGTTAGGCTAAAAATCAATTTTTATTAATGACTATAATACAACCTTAACAAAATCAGACTCATCAAATCTCATACCTCGTCATCATTAACATCATCATAATGGATATCATCATCATTCAATACTAAACATCCCCACATAAAAGGAGGAAAAGAAAATAAAGTCTAAATCAACTTTTATTAAACTCCAATAAGAGTCTTAAAACAATAACTGTAGCAATTAATTGAATCGACTGAATCCTAAACATGAACTAAAACAGAGGTCACAACCTTTGCCCCCAATACCCTAGGTGGAGCTTATAACTAACTAAGATGGTCCTAATGACCTGACCTCTTATTAAGAGAAAATCCTAGCCTAAGATAGAAAAACTTTTAGTGAGTCCCCTAGGATGGATGGACCATCCCGTTGAAAGTAGGAAAGCGCGCCATCTGTGCCTCCATTTCGACGATATGAACTTCGAGTTGCCCTTGCACTTCTTTCAAGTTATCTGGTGAATTCCTCAAGACACCGCAAATATCCCGAACTCGCTGGAAGTCATTTAGATAAGCCATGTATACCGGATGAATAAGCGCCGAGAGGCTAGTGTTTTGCATCTCGAAGTACTTCCTGTAGCGCCTAGGAATAGATGATTCAGTTTCGTGAGGGCAAGACATGACCATGAGTTCCAGTTGATCCATCCGCCTGTGTAGGGTGTTAAAGTCATCAATAGGAGCTCGTTAGTTGGTAGACTTCATAGCCTCCGTAACTTCAAACATCCCCCGACATCCAACATGCTCCATAAGAGAGATTGGAGCACGTTGCTGACAAAAGATGGCAAGTCTTCCACAAGCCCATCATAACCATTCAACCTATTTAGAGCAGTCCTACCCACAATACACAAATCCCCATACAACCTGCAGATACCTTTGTACTTCATAGCCAGTAAATCATATCTGCTGTGCCTAATCTCCACAATGCGCTTGTCCATCGTTTCTTCAAACTGGAAAACGCAGTCATAGGTAACAGGCAGGGAGGATTCATGCTTGAGGTAGAATTCTGCCCGTTCCTCAGAGTCATAATACGCTATTTTGTCAGTTCCAGGGGACCAATATTCATCCCCTGGCGAGTAGGGCTTGCAAGCGGAAGAGCCCTCAACACCATCAACAACGAATGAGAAGATCGGAGAACCGGCCATTGCCATTGGAATAAGAAAAGACCTGTAGGCATATGCACAAGGCTTTAGAAACCTTTTACAGAATAAAAACAACCCAGAAAAGTTCATAATTAAAGGAAATCTAAAACAACATAAAAAAAGAAAAAAGGGGTCACTTGGGCGCCCCAAGGGTGGCGTCCGGTTCTATTTTGAGGAATTCACTGCAGAAGGTACGGGTTTAGCCATGATAATTTTATTAAGCCTTCTAAAATCCGTGGGAGATACTTCCAGAGATACTGCTACACTGTCCTAAACCCTCTCAAGAGCCAAGAAGTCCAAGCTACATGCCCATACAATACAACATCTTAACACACGTATAAAAAAAAAAAAAGAAAAAAGAGTCAGCTAGGCACCACAGGGGTGGCGCCCACCCCAGCCTTGAAATATCTCCCATAAGGACATCATTATTTCGCCAAGTTAAAGACTTTAGTGTCCCTGAGTCATGTTTTCATAACATACTATGAAGCCGGAGAGAACCAAAATATGAAAAGATGCCCCAAAATTCGGGTTCATAAGCCCTTAGTGCGAATCGGAAAGATAGGCACCACCAGGGTGGCACCTAGCCTTCCCTGCTGGTGTTTTTCAACTAGGGCACCCCGAATCTGACCATGACAGACTCGCCTATGCCATAAAACAGTCTTAACGAATTAAATAAAGAAAACATGGGACAAGACATCATCACAGATTTCTTTAAAAAAAAAAAAAAAGCCAACATGTACGCAAGAGCATAAAACTAGGCTCAAATTCAAATTGAAGATTGTGTGTGTGCATGACGATAACTACAAGTTAAGAGAAACAACAAGCTGAACATAATCTTGAAGTATCAGATGTAAAATCACCAAACACAAAAAGAAACAAAAAGGCCAACACATGATCAAAAGGATTTAAAAAAAAAAAATTTGATCAACCACATAATCCAAAGACGATAAAAGCGAATAAAAAAAAAAAAAAAAAGAGAACAAACAAAACAAATAAAAAAGGATGCTTTAATCTGAAATTATATACCAAGTTGATCAACTAAATAATCATACAATTAAAAGTGTATACATGAGACATGCCATTCATCTTAAAAAGAAAAGGAGAAGAGAAAACTTACTTGGGAGCAAGGAAAAGCTTGAGAGTTCTGAAATTCAAAGTCTGAAAGAGTAGGAGTTGTGGGAAATCCGTGGCCTTGATCCACTTATATAGATTAGAGTCTGAACCCCATGAGAATTTTAAAAGAACACGAACAGCAGCTTGGGCGCCACTCCCTAGGCGCCCAGGTCACCCGTTCTCCCTAAAACTCGAGCTTCTCTTTGACAGGGACTCTAAGTGTTGAACATGCAATGCCACGTAGGCGCCACACCCCGGGCACCCAGATCATCTATTCTCTAAAGGTCAAGCTTGTACTCCGACGAGGACTCTTAGTACGATAGGCTGAACACGAATCCTACTTCGAGACTAACTCAAAATGCAATCTGGACGCCACCCCTTTGGCGCCTAGGTCACACATTGCCTTGAACCCGAATCCTACTTCAAGACTAACTCAAAATGCAGTCTAGGCGCCACCCCTTGGGCGCCCAGGTCACACATTGCCTTGAATTCGAATTCTACTTCGAAATCAACCTGAAATGCAACCTACTTCCTTGAAGTTAAAACTACATTCTAAAACGGACAAGGACTGCATCTTGGGCACCACTTCTTGGACGTTTAGGTGACTTGTCTTCCAAATCCACCATTCTACTTCGAGACGAACTTTTTCTATGCAATCCGCCTAGGCGCCATCCCCTGGGCGCCTAAGCTGTCTGGTTTCGTAATCCTCGAACCAAAGCCCAAACAAGCTGGGCACCACCCCTATGGCGCCTATTTGTCACCTTAGAGAATCAAAGGCCTCCTTAAGCCAAATTGTCCTAGAATTCTAAAAAGTTAAGCCCGAACAAGAATTGATGATGATCGATGATTAAAAATAATAATGATAATATAAACAAAAAAAAAACAAGAGAAAGAAAAATAAAAATAATAATAAAAAAAAAAACAAAAACAAGAAAAAAAAAAGCAAAACAAGAAAAAAAAATGAATAAATAAATAAATAACCAAAAGAGGGAGAGAGAAAGCAAGTTAAGAGAGGCACAATAACATGGTGCACATTGTCAACCAAACATTGTCCCATCACATAAGGTCCTGCCACATGCACATTAGTCCCATCATGCATACATCTGATATTGTGCATTGCATCCCCTGTCCTCTCCATCAATGAAATTTGAACTACAGAGCACTAACAATGAGAAGTGCAGAATCTTTTAGTGTTTGTTCAATACAGGTTCCCAAAGAAAAAACGAAGACACCAAAGGTGAAAGACATTCAAGTACACTGATGGACAGATGAATCAAACTTCGGCAAAGAAATGATGAAAGGAAGTGGCAGTGCTCCCGAACGTTGGACTTACGGAAAGCTCTGGAGATAAGTACCCTTGACTGTGATTTTCATGATTTTACTTCATGTCTGGAAATTGAGTTTCCGTAGGCCTCCCTCAAGCGCTTATAATCGGTATGGCAACCATAATATCGTGTTCTCACGAATTGTGCGTTCGCCGACTCAAATCTTGACGTTGGAAGATAGAAACCGTGTAACTTGAAACTCTCCATGATAAGCACAAAAAAGATGATTAAATCTATCCCAGGTTCTCATTTAAGCTTGGGTGAAGACCAAGATCCCTAGAGAGTGATGGCTTTTCCGGTGACCGTCTTCCGTTGATTTAGCTTTTTCGATGCATGCCTGAGTTTTAAAATCAAACATCTTTTTAAAAAATAAATAAATAAATAAATAAAATGCATCTCATTCTCATATGCACCTCACACTATTGCTTGAACTATATTTGTAATTGCCTTCAAGATCCCCATTACTGATAGTTAGTTTTAACTATGCCTTGAACATTCAACTGTGGATGAAGTTAAAAGATGCTATATATGACCATTTGAATTAAAATCTATTGCATGAACAAATGAAACTCTAATAGTGACCTAGGCAATCGAAAGATCGACTTCTGATTCAGACCACCGGGGCATAGCTCCCGCCATCATTTTAAATTTCAGCAACTGGGGCACAGTTCCCAACCCGCCACGTGGCAATACCACGGGCACCGAGGCACAGATCTCGGGTTTCCAATCAAATCAGTAGGCACGTAACTTCTTTTTTTTCTTTTTCCCCCTGAATTAGGATCAATCCTAGAAAAGTGAACTTCATCTTAGAATGAATTTGCTATTGCATACATCCATAGATGGCCACTCCCGCGAGCTCAAAAGCTCCCATGAGTCATGAGTGGTGTGTCTACTTTCTTTGGAGCACAACTCTCCACGTGTTGCTCTCCAAAAAGGGGCATACTGTAGACACCTCATTTGGCCCCTATGATAGCCTTAAATACCTATCATATATAGCGATGCCTCCATTTCACCCATAATTGAATGATTAATGACATAATTCAGATTAATTAATGACGATGAAGATGCTTGTTGCTAATTTTAGACTTAGTTCGACGATTTCTAGAAATTCGCGAGAGAAAAGCCAAGTCGCGTCAAGACCTTGAGTCCAATTCACTACTCACACAAGGAGTGAACCATGACACTACTCTAACCCTTTCTGGACCACTTAAGACATTCTTAGGCCAATCCCTCTAAAGACCATACTTAGTTTGCCAAAATGTCACCCGATTAGCCTAAGTTAGGAAATCGAATCCATTGGTCCAGAGATCCCCCATATTTTTAAGCCCCCTATTTGTCAAGACATTTTATACCATTGAATTCCTCACTTCGAGAGCTTTCCGGCGATATGTAGAAAGTCCAAATCCGATGAGCGAGTCAAAAGTTATGAGCTTCCGAAGTTTGTTCTAAGAAGAGAGATCACCTAGGCACCACTCATGTGGCGCCCACCCTATGGAAATCCATCTAGGCGCCCCATGCTGGGCGCCCACACAGCCCAGGATCACCTAGGCACCCCATGGTGGGCGCCCAGCCTCCACATTTCACTAGTTGGCCTAAAAATAGCCCGGGGCCACTCAACGTAGGGACCGAACTCTGAAAATGAATCGACTCCACCTAGGCAGCACCCATGTGGCGCCTACCCTACCAAGTTCCACATAAGAACGAACCCTGTGGCGCCCACACTTCCTAGAATCACCTAGGCACCCCATGGTGGGCGCCCACCTTAAAATTTACTTGTTTAGTTCGAGATAGGACCGGGACCACTCATACATAAAGACCAAGCATCTAAGACGAACCGAACCACCCTGGCACCACCCATGTGGCACCCAGCCTTGAAATCCATCTGGGCACCACCCATGTGGCGCCCAGCCTATTAAGTGCTAATGTAGGTCCCCCCAGCTGAAGATATATCCATTCAATCTCGACTCCAAATGAGACCAAGGTTCAAAAGCGAAACATAAACCAACTGGGCACCACCCTGTGGGCGCCTACTCTCTCCAGGACCACCTGGGCGCCACCCTGTGGGCGCCCAAACTGCGTAGGCCATGTGGGAGCCACCCCATGGGCGCCCATCTTTTTGCAAACCCTAATTCACCTCAAAATAGCTTAAGCTGCCTAGGGATGCGTGAGGCCTTCTAGAAACACGAATTAATGAAGCCCTAGCACTTCTAAACTCGTCCCAAACCTATATAATCCATTTTAACTTCATTTACAAGGGAGGCTACCCAAAAACCCTCAGAAAATAGGCAAAAGGAAAGAATAGAAAAAGAAGAAGAAAGGTAGCCACCATTAGAGAAGAACTTCAGATCTATAGTAGAGGAAGGAGAAAGAGAGGAGGAGGCTTCCATATCTTCAACTGGAGCTATGGATCTTTGCGAAGGTTTCAATCTAGGAACTTGAGAAACGTTTCGTCATACCGGTATTCCTAGATCTCCCTTCTTTTACTACACTCCATTACCATTCATGCTTAGAAACATGCTTAGGGCCATTTGAGCATCATAGATCTACATTAACTGGAGATAAAAATGGTATTAATGCATTATCATGTTAGTAACATGCTTAGGTTCATTTAAATATAGTAGATTTGCTTTGATTTCGTAGTTCTAATTGCATAGCTAGGTCAAATCTCACATTAGCATCATCATCATCATCATCATTTGTATCGAAGAGGTCGCAAGAAACCCTTGGCAGAAAGGTTGGGCGCCACCCCCTGGGCGCCTGCCCTTTCCCGAACCACCTAGGCGCCACCCCCTGGGCGCCTGCCCTCTCTCGAACCACCTGGGCGCCACCCCCTGGGCGCCTACCCTTCTACGACAGGGTCCAGGTTCTAGATCTCCGCCCGTTGCATCGTTTTCTTGTAGGTTCGTTAGTTGCATCGCTAGTAGTTCGAAATAATACATTCGCATCAGTCGCTGAATATTGGAAGTTGTCTTAAAAATACTGAGATTCTTGTGCATTCATTGTGTTCCGTTGAAAATCCTGACTGAGCAGGGTGGGCACCACAGGTGTGGCGCCCAAGTGGATTCCTCCACTTTTGTGCACAACTTCCGATCTTCTCTAGTTCATTCAGAAACTGCATATTAATGACATGTTTGGCTGTTTGATCTGTTTTGAGCTTTGAATTACCATTTTTGTCACACTTCACATCATATCATTTGAACCACACATCCATAGAAAATCCCAAAAAAAATCATAAAACATAAAATCCCTTCTTCTCTTTCCTTACTCTCTAGTAAATTAGAGGCGAAACCAAAAACAAATTAAAAGATATCCAAAAAACCCAAAAAAGAATAGTTAGATAGTCTAAGTTATTGAATTTAGTGCCTAAGTAGGATAAATCTTAAGATTAATTAAAACAACATAATTAGTAAACTTAAGCAACATCACATCATTAAGAGTTCTAAAACATTAAGACCCTAATTAATTCGGATTTAGAAATAATTAAGAACTTTAAAAACACAAAAACTCAAAACCCCAAAAGACAGCCATCTGGGCGCCACCCCCTGGGCGCCCATCTTTCCACAACCACCTGGGCGCCACCCCCTGGGCGCCCAGCCTATTCATTCCCTAAGACACCCCGGTTAAAGCTTAAGTTAATTAGTTAAGACCTTAAACCAATCTAAATCAACACAGTAAAACATTTTAAACCTGAAATAATTGAAACCTTAATCAACTTAATCTCTAATTAACTCAAAAAACTCAAAACCAACACAACTCCAAAACAGTCCACCTGGGCGCCACCCCCTGGGTGCCCAGCTTGCCTATACACTTGGGCACCACCCTCCTGGTGCCCATCCTATTCCATCACTAAAGAACCCTTAATTAAAACTTCTAATTAATCACAACCCGAATTTAGTCCTAGAAAGCATAATAAAACACTTTTAGATTTAAGAAACCTAAAACTTCAATCAATTTAGATTTGAACCAGCCTAAAAACGCAAAATCAACACAAAGTTCCAAAACAGTCCACCTGGGCGCCACCCCCTGGGCGCCCAGCCTGCCTATACACTTGGGCACCACCCTCCTGGCGCCTATCCTATCCCATTCCCTTAGAAACCACCACTTAATTAAACTTAATTGATTAAACCCGGATTAACACCTTAAAACATTGTTAACCTAAAAGGCTTGAAACCTCAACCAATTTGGACTCAAACCAATTTAGAAAATACAAAACGAATAAACCACAAAATATCCACTTGGGCGCCACCCCCTTGGTGCCTATCCTTCCGCATCCACTTGGGCACCACCCTCCTGGCGCCCATCCTACCCAATTACTAGGAAACCCCACTTGAAATTAAATTCGAATTCAATCACGATCAACACACCGGAAAACCATTGAAATCTAAAACAATCGAAACCATAAGCCCGAATAGACTTAAAACATCGAACCAACTCAAACATACAAGGCAGACACTTGGGCGCCACCCCCTGGGCGCCCATCCTGTCACATCCACCTGGGCACCACCCTCTGGGCGCCCAGCCTCCCCAGTCACTAAAGCCTAATTAATCGAAGCGGAATTTAATCTTAATCAACACAACATAGCACTTTTAATTTAAAATACATCAAACCATAAAAGCTCAACCGCAAATCAACCTAAAAAATACGGAACCGACTCGAACCACAGAATAGTTCACCTGGGCGCCACACCCTTGGCACCCATCTGTCAAATCCACCTGGGCACCACACCCTGGGCGCCCAGCCTACCTGTTTTCAAAAAGAACCCCCAGCGAACAACTTAATACAGTTAATTAACGTTCAAACCAATCCGAATCAACATATTAAAACACTTTTAACTTAAAACGTTTGAAACTTTAATCGATTCGGGCTTAGCCCCCAAAGCCTTTACGAACAAACAAACAACCACCTAGGCACCACCCCTGTAGCGCCTAGCCTACACTATAACCTTGGTTTACAACTTCAATTTAAAATGAGTAATTAAACATATTATAACTTGAATTAATTGAAACCAGAACCTAAAACAACCCCCGGACCCAAAGACCAATATCAAATCCCATCCGGAATACCTGAAAATCTCAAGCTATCCACCTGGGCGCCACCCCCTTGGCGCCCATCCTCTCATTTGCACTAAAACGCGAACTCTTGGTTTCGTCTCAAAATCCGGATCCGAATCCCTTTGACATTTGAACACCGGAGAATTAAAACAATTTGAAACATTAAAACTCACCAAGTAAGAACCCCTTGGATTTCGAAAACAATATCGATACCATCGTCACTAGCCAAACCACCTAGAAGCAGCCACTTGGGCGCCACTGCCTGGGCGCCCAAGTCACCAGAGTAACCTAGGCGCCACCCCACTGGCGCCCAAGTCCTCTGTTAACCATGTTTCACTGATTTTGACATCGTTTCACGTTTTAAATTAAACCATAAATTCCAGAACCTTAAATAACTTAAACAGAACCCCAAAATACATTTAATCCACTTCTTAATCAATCTTCAACTCAAAACAAACCGAACCAATTAAAAATCACAATTAATAAGTTGCTTAGGCGCTGAACCATCAAACTCAGGCTATTCACACCTAGATATAGATTGGATTCCCTGGTTAGGTAGCTTAGAGCATTAGGCTTCGCCCCGTCACTTTTCCTGTTCCATTAGGGGACTAGGAGAGCTGATGTGGGCGGTCTAGAACCTTAGGTTAGGGTAAATCCGATAATCAGTAGTAAAGCACTAATCATGTAAATCCAAGTAAAAATCCCTTAGTTAGGCCCTTCTAGCCCCATATAAAAACGCCATAAAAACTATAAAACCAACAAAATAAACCCAAAAAGATTTTCCTTTTATTCCTTCCTCCACCTCAGGTGCCAGATATTTAATTGAATTTAATGATAAAAGGGAATAAAGAACTGATTTCTAAAATTGAATAAATGAGAATAACGAGATGAGATGAGTGATTTCGCACACACTTTTAATAATCACGGCCCATCGGCTACCCTAAAACAAACACTGGCCCATCAGCCATCTCCAATCAATCCTGGCCCATCGGCCACCTTCAATTAATTACGGTCCATCGACCTTTTACTTTTATCACTCGTGTATCGCACACGAAAAACACAGAAATTACAAATCAAAGTCTCATTTGCATCATCATTTTGGTTTGAAAAATCAGCCTTTAAACCCTATTTTGCCAAGGGATCAGAAGGGGGTACCCGGGAACGGGGCCGATCCTCTTCTTAAATATTTGGCACCTTCCCCTCTTTTATTTTATTTTCTTTATTTTAGTCATTTTATCTTACTTGGATATATTATGATTATGTTATGTGAGGATTAACCTTTACTCGGACTTTAACTTATGACCCTGAATTGACCCAAAATTAAAGAGACCCAAAGAGACCCAAATTAATGTGACAGGACAACCGTCGTGTGTTGCCAACAGCACATTAGACGAGAGGAAGAACCCACCTTATTATTTTTCTCCCCACGTTTCTTCGACTTTTGTCGAAGAACGGTGTTACGGCCGTACCGTAGCTGGCGATCGTGATCCATCGATTTTGAGGGTAGTCGGAATCCTCATTTTCGATGTAAAATTTAAATAGCATATATAGATGAACGGAGATTTCCCCAAATCATGCCTCTCTTGGAGAGGAAAAAGGGGGGTCGAAATTCACATCCGACACTGGGGTCTCCTCTAACTTGAATGTGAGGGTCTTATGGAAACAGTCCATAGTGGCATGGTATCCTGCTAACCAATCCATCCCTAGGATAACGTCAAAATCATACATCTCCAACAAAATCAGATTCGCTGGTAACACCACATCTCCTATCTTAATAGCACATCTAGGATAATATTTTCTACACACAACTTGTTTGCCTACTGGGGTGGACACTGTCAACACATACTCAAGTTCTCTAGCAGGCATATCAATCAACTTAGAAAAATTTGGAGACATGAAAGAGTGCGTAGAGCCAGTGTCAAACAAAATCTTATCTTCAAATCCATAAACTAGGAGTGTACCTTCCACCACGTTATCTGCAGCCTATGCATCCGCTTGGTTGATGGCATACACTTGTCCCCGTTGCTATGGCCTGTTTTGAGCTTGTTGCTGCCTTCCTTGCTGTGCATTTTGATTCTGCTGAGGTCGGTTTTGTCCTTGCTGACGGGCTTGTTGCTGCTGTGGAGGTCTATACTGCTGCTGAGGAGCCTGCTGCTGGAGTGGCCTAGGCTGGTTCTGTACAGCTAGTGCGTTCTGGGGTGGTGCCTGACGCTGTGCTCCTTGTTCTTGCCTCGGTCGCTTGTTCTATTGGTTTCTGGGTGGATGATTCTGTTGGTGAGCTGGTGCCTTCCCTTGGATCTTGAGGATCTTGTTGTTCAGGTTCTCGAATTTGTATGCCCTTTTTACCGCCTCCTCAAAGGTGACAGGTGGCACAACACCTGTGGCATCCCTCTCAATGATCAGATTAAGTCCCTCAAGGAACTTTGCTATCTTCTTCTCCACTGTGTTGATCAGCTCGGGGGCATATCGAGACAACCTCTCAAACTTGGTGAGGTACTCTTGAACCGTCATGTTGCCTTGCACAAGCGGCTGGAACTCGATAGCCTTTTGCCTCTTGATATGAGTAGGCACGTATTTGTCGCTGAATTGCCTATTGAAATTACCCCATGCTTCTGCATCTGCCATTGTCCTATATTCTTCCTTAACCGTCTTCCACCATATGTCAGCCAAACTGGTGAACATAGATGCTGCAAGATCTACTCTTTGCTTACTGGTGCATTGGAATATCTCATAGATGTTCTCCGTGTATTCGAGCCAATCATCTGCGGCTAGAGGGTCCTCTTGTCCAGTAAATTCCTTTGGACCTCTCTTCCGGAATCTCTCATATAGATCATAAGGGTCATGCCCTCTGTTGTTGAAGACGAATTGAGCACCTGCAGGTTGAGCTACCGGTGCAGGTCTCCTCTCTAAGACTTCTAGTTGTTGCCTTTGCATTTGCGTCATCTCCCTTGCATGGTCTTCATCTTTCTTAGCCATTTGCTCTTGTAGTCTGGCTTGATTCTCATTGGCCTGACGCTGCTGGTCTAGCATGGCTTGCATCAATTGTTGAAATTGGTTCTGCATAGTTGGATCTGGGGTACCGTTCTCTAGTGGCCTGGTATGTGCACTATTGCTTGCGGTGGGGTTGTCGAGTACGGGTCTTTTTCGAGGTGGCATATCACTGAAAACAAGTTGTTAGCACATAGGAATCAAATAAAGGTCACACATTCCTCACACGTGTCTAACTAACGAAAAGTCTAACGAAATGACTAACGAATCCTTGCCATGTCCTTAGGATCTCTAGTTTCTTTTAATTGCCTGAAACACGTCTCGCTCTGATACCAGTCTGTCGCGACCACGGACGGGGGGTCTGGGCCCGCGAATGATGAGTGGATGATGGTTTTAACCACCTTTAACTACTATCGTACATCTACTTAATTTCCCACAAGTTTCCGCAATGAGGATCTCACACACACTCATAAAACATTTATATTTGTGCGGAAGTGTGTAGCAAATCAATTCATACTCCATTCCACGATACAAGACTGATAAATACATACAAGTGACATGATGTCAGAATGAGCAATGATTTCCTTGGCATTCCCAAAATGTAAAGTTATAAGTTTAACGAAGGATTAGTTAAATTAACATTTCCCAAAAAAAATGGCCAACAAAGGCTAGTACAACCCAAAAGTGTAAATCAAAACATCCTATAGATTTCCCCCAAAATGTTCCGCGACTCGAAGCTCAAGCCAATGTCTACATGACATTGTCAGCTTGCCATTCCACTAATCGTTGCGGTTCACCGACCGCCTCCTCATGCTCCTCCTCATAGGCAATGACGGGAACTGGACCTGAGTACCACAAAAATGGGTCAGACATGACAGTTTGGCAAGTGGGTGAATAGATAATACAATAAGAAAAATTGAAAAATAATATTTAAAAGACGTTGAAATCTATCCACACAAGATATATCATTTGTCAAAATGTATATATGAAGTAAAACATGCTGGATATCAAAGAACAGGGAACTAGCAGGATGGCAACCACAATAAAGCTAAATCCTCTCCGTCACTAAAGTGATGAGAGCACATTCAGTGCATTGGGCTCAAACACGCGAAGTGACGAGAACCAATCATATATACATATACATATAGCTAGACAAGACCACGGCCGCGGAACTGGGTAACGGGACAAGACAGGATCCAAGTTGCAACTGGCGGGAGCACGAGGGGGAGGCCCAAGTCAGTTGATCAGACTGACAGGGACATCCAAGCTTAGTGGTGCCGACTCATAAGTTACATGAGAATTCAAAAGATTTACCAAAACAATATCAGTATAAAACACTCAAGTAGACGGGACATGTTGCTCATAGGCACACATTTCATATCACTATCTTTTCATGTATAAACGGGGCGGGTAGGACATGTCAGGTGCATAAATCATAGTTTGAGATAACACTAGTGATATCAGTAGAAATCGGGTTAAGACAAGCATAATCCAAATAAAACAGTGCAATGAGTCCTTATATGATTACGGACCATGTATTGGGACTTCCGTATTCATATAATATGTATAAAGACCTTGTATGTCTATTATTGCCCTTGGCATGGTACTCGAATGATGATAGACATCCCAAGATTCCTTGTACAGTTTGGTAAATACACAACTGTCAATACATTTCCGAAGTGGTATTTCTTTCCAGGTAAATCTCCCTATGTCATCCCCTAGGTCTTCCCAAGGTGGTAGGGCAACAAAACAACCCATCCCAGCTTTAGAACATCATATCTTGAAACAATAGAAAAGACCCAGGAATTCTGTACAGTTCGCTCGAGCGGACAGGAGGTTCGCTCGAGCTGAGTGGTTCAGTTCAGGAGGGCTCAAGCGAAGAATGGGGAGGCTTGAGCGAACATAGTTCTGTGAGGGGTTCGCTCGAGCGAGTATAAGTTCGCTCGAGCGAACTACTCTAAATCAGGAAGGGTCGAGCGAAGAACTAGGGTGGCTCAAGCGAACAACTCTCTAAAAGGGGTTTGCTCGAGCGAGTTTGGGATTCGCTCGAGCGGACTACTTCGAGTAAGAAAGGGTCGAGCGAAGAAAGGTGGAGGCTCGAGTGACCAATGTTCTATGAGGGGTTCGCTAGAGCGATTATCGGGTCGCTCAAGCGAACTGCTCCGGAACAGGAAGGATCGAGCGAAGGAACAGGTTGGCTCAAGCGATGGAGGTTCTGTAAAGGGTTCGCTCGAGCGAAGGAATAGGTTGGCTCAAGCGATGGAGGTTCTGTAAAGGGTTTGCTCGAGCGAACTACTTCAGAAGCACTCCGTTTCAGCAGTCCGAACCTCAACTTCTCTTCCACTCAAAACCTCATTCAAGCCACTCCCTTGGCAATGCATTTATGGCATTTTCATTTACTCCATTCTCCATTTACTTCTCCAACAACCATACATTCACAACCATAAAAAAATCATAATGATTTCCAACTTCCTTCAATGCCAAGAATGGCCATCAAAATGAGAATGTAAAAATTGACAAACCCAACTCAATGTACAAAATTTCAAGAGAGCAATTAAGAGAAAAGAAAGCTCATTAACATGCATGCTTCCAAAAATCACTGAAAGGTATAAACATAGGAATGAGCCAACATTATAAAAATCCATATTTCTCTATAAAATCACAAATCATAAAACAAACTCATTCATCCACTTGCCTTGGTCTCCAATCAAGCTAATAAGATCTAATCCCACTCTCAAGCTCAAAATCCTCTATCTACACAAAAATCCCCAAAATACATTCATTACAAGCCCTAAAAATGGCAAAACAAGGAATAGGAAGAGAGAGCTTCCAATAACCAAGATGGAGCATCTCAAGGACTAAAAGAACACATAACCAAGAGATGAGAAGAAGAGCTTAGATGGAAGGTCCTCTAATGGCAAAAGCTTGATCAAAGTGTCGCTTGGAATGGAAGGTTCTCTCTAAAAATGGTATCAAGATGAAGCTCTCATGGAGGGGAAGAAGATTACAACCTCCATTTTACCTTTAGCAATAGATCTGAGAGAGATTGAGAGATGGAGGTGCAAGAAGACATGTAAGAAAACCCTAGGGGCTGGAACTCCTCTTCTTCTAATGAAAGTTGCAAGAAAAGTGAGAAGGAAGAAGACTCTTCTTTATATAGACAATAGTCATGGGTCCCACAACTTAAAAATCCAATTTGGGCTAAAACATCGCTCTACGGGCTTCGAACGGATTCGACGAAGAAGGAAGAATCGATTGTCGAAATTTCTAGTTTCCAAAAAGTATATGTTTTACGAGTTTCGGAGATATTGAAAATAGTATCAAGATTTTGTGCAAAATGACTGTTTTACCCCTATCATTAGCAAAGTAAGGTCTAGAGGTCTCGGATAGAAATGGGGCAAATGCGAAAGTTGTCGGGAATCATAAGATACATTAAACGAAGCAAATTACAGATTTCCAGAATTACTAAATAAATCCCAAAACCAATCAAAACCCAAATAAAGGAACCCCAAAAGGGCCCCACTAAACCAAAAGAGTTCCCAAAATTAATCCAAAGCTATGAAAAGCTATTCTAATTCAAACTTAACCAAAACTCACTAATCACACTTATAGCTAAAGCACGTCTTAATCAACACTAATCGGAACCTCTCGGGGCGGGGTCTTACACAATACATGTAAATGAATGAGATCCATATACGGGAGATATGTATAACAAATCTTATACTTGAATATCTTCACAACTAGTGATGAGACAGGACATCTCATCTGACAAGGTTGAATCTCTTCACAACCAGTGATGAGATAGTATGATTTGTCTCGATCATCGGAATGTAAGATTCTGGATCATAATGCCGGTACATTGGATGTATTGAAGGACCATGAGTAGCACCTTTTGAACACTGTCCTTACTTTAAGGTTTACTCTCATAATTCCCTAACAATAGACTCTCAATCCTAAGACATTAATGAACTCAAGTTTCTATCTATTCATTTGCTTTGAGTCACCAATGAGTGAGGGCAATTGTAGGTCAACACCTCGGTGATTTTGGTACATGGTAGTAGAGCTGTGGGAACATTCAATGGTGAAGATGGAATCTATCTTTAATATCCCCTTGTGCCAATTAATGTATTTATCATTGGTAATTGCGCACCCATTCCGATTAAGAGTTAATTGGATCGGTACCAAATGATCATTATAATTAATTGGGGCTCGAGGATAATAAGATATGGATCTAAGTTTGGAAGACAGGTCCAATTGATCCATGGATATTGATGGAGGGGCCTACTTGTGGACATAAGGAAGTTTAGGGTCTTCATGTAATTTATTCCTAAGATTGGAGTTCAATTGCATTTATATAGTGGAGTTATTTGCAATTAACTATGGGCCCGGATTCTCATGTGGGGTCGTGAGTCCCAGTTGGAGCCAGCTTTTTAAGGAATCCCTAGTGGTCCCCACGCTAGCCCAAGTTATTGGAAAGATACTAATTATAGTAGAACTCTAAAAGGAAATAGAGAGTTACTATTTCTATTTGAAGTGGGACTTCTAACAGTGGTAATAGTAAGTTACTAATTATTAATGGAAGTGAAATTTCTATTTTAATTAGAAAAGAGAGAGTTACTAATTGTTAGAGAAGTGAGACTTCTATTTCAATTAGAAAGAGGAGGTGGCTTGAAAGCTATAAATAAAAGGAGCTAGGGCTGGACGTCCTCCATGCACATCCCCACATAGGGATTCACGCCCAAGGTCTTTTGTGCAAGAGTTGCACATGCTCCTCCTCTCTTCCCTCTTCTACTCCTCTTCTAGTTCCCTTAAGAGCTTTCTCTTGGAGATCCTACCCATCTTCTTGAAAAAAGAGAATCTAATACGGGTCATAACGTGGAAGACGATTGGGTTTTGGAGATTCTGATTTGGCTTGTGAAAGTGTTTCATCATCAAAGAAAGAAATCAACTCCTCCCTTAGAGCACAACCGAGCTCCATAGGTATGATCTATTTCCTTGTATGTTGTGGATTTCATGGTTGCTTGTATGATGCTATTTCTTTCTTCTAGATAGAGTTTTCTACTGTACATGATCATGAGAAAGAGGACATGGATCCTGGATTGGGTTTTGTAGCCTTCTGGATAGTTGATCCCTGAGTCAAGTGGGTCAAAAGTTTTGAAAACCTATTCTAGAGGCCCACCTATTTCGAACAATTGGTATCAGAGCCATACCTCATCTCTAATCATTTTAGATCAGTAGGCTTGTTCTAATATTTGCATGAGATGCGAAGAAGATAGAGCAAGGGCTGTGTTTGGATCAATTTTTGATGAATTTGCTTGGTTATTAGTAGATTCATGTTTGGATAGTCACAAAAGGGTTTAACAATAATGGAAGGATGGTAGGAAGCCAGTGGGAGACTTCAGAAGTGTTTTGAAGTCGTTTGGACACGAAACAGAAAACCCATCTTGCTGATGTTCATCAATTTGGTTGACCGAGACCCGTGTCCGGTTGACCGGGCACTTGCAGGCCGGTCAACTGGGGCTTCTGGCCGGTCGACCGAGGACACTGTATCAGCAGAGTGCAGACTGTTGGTGCGGTCGACCGAGCCACTGCCCGGTCAACCGGGTACACTGACACAGAACTGTGCAGGTTCAGTTTCAAGTCTGTTTAGTTTTGCCGGGGGACACCCCCGGACCCCCTATGCGAAGTGCATGATTTACAAAGGTGACAATTTTTGACATCTTGTTTTTCCATTGTTGTTTGGTAACCCGGTTTTGTGAGTTGCTTGGTTGTATGAGATACTAACTTGCAGGTGATCTTGTCCTCTCCATATGGCCCACAAGTCTTTTACTTTCTTTATATGATTGTTGGTTTATTTAAGGCTAAGTGTAAAGGGCATCATGGTTTCCTTGGTTTCCCATGAAAGGGCAAGGCATGGTGGTTTCCCTATAGCCGTTTTATTTCCATGTTTAGATTACCATGTAAGTCTCATTGTAGAGACATAGGAATTTATGTAATTTTATAAATTTGTAAATTCCGGCGATGTCCAAGACGAAGAAGGAAAGTGAAGTTGGACTCCTAATAAAAGAGTTTGAAGATTACCAAAAGGTGTTTTGGAGATGCCCAAAGAGTTTGTGGAATCCCAAAGTTTTAGAAAGTCTAGAAGTCCAAGAAGTCTATTCCGCTTGGGCCTTGTGGAGGAGAGGACTAGCTACTATTTTTAGCATTTTCTATTTGTGGATGAATGCTTGATTTAGAATGTTTCCAAATCTAATCCAAACATAGCAAGTTACTAAAATTGGTCAAATCAAATTAATTTTTGGAAAGAGTTCTAATTAGTGTTGATGACCCATAAGATGGACACCTTGGTAACACTAGTTTAAGATACTGGACTTTCCTTAAAATAACTTAAATTGGAACCAATCTTTAATCATATCATGATATAATTTGATGTTCATATATATATATATATATATATATGCGGGCCCTAATACCTTAAAATGAAAATCCTCAATTCTAAAATATTAAGTGGAAGCGGGGTATTTAAATTGAAGATCCCCATGGTTTTCCACCATAGGTCCATTGTAAGGAAAGTATTAGCCTCGTGCTATCTTCAAAATGGTCGTTCCCCACGGAGAGTTTTTATTTGTCTGGTTACTAGATATGGATCTCCCAAAAGGATAGTGTTAGTGAAACGGGGTGGGGGTTCACTCCCCAAGGAGGAGCTGCCCACAACGGTTGTCATGCAGTGCTAATTGGTGGGTCACACTTAACTAAAATAGTGATGTAGTATCCCCAAGGATTTGTCTCATGTATTTTAGAAACCAAAGCTAATCGGGACTCATACATTATTTGGTATGAGATACCTAGATAGTAATGAATGAAAGGGGATCATGGATAGTTAGTCTTAATCCTAATTTTGACTTACTTTGATCCGTACCAATCCTGATGGTATTCGCACTCCCCAAGGAGCCATACCCCAGAGAATGGGATTCCAATGTATTCTGAATTTAGTGGTTATGAGGATTCCCACATAAATTTGGTAGAATACTAAACCCTAATGTCATTAATATTCTTTAATTGAATGAATGGTTATGTGCTACAGTTTAATCAGCATGAATTCCAATATTATCAATCCACTTGTGACCATCCTCAACCAGAATAAGTTGATGGAATCCAACTTTATAGACTGGAAAAGGACCCTAGATATTGTCCTGATAGCTTCAAGATGCAGATATGTCCTTACCATACCCTCCCTTCCTGAGCCTGAGCTTGATGCACCACAGTTTGAGAAGGACCTTTACACCAAGTGGACCAAAGACAATGAGATGGCCAGATGTTTTATACAAGCATCCATGTCTAGTGTTTTACAACACCAACATAAATCCTATAAGTCAGCATACGATATTATATCGAACTTAAAGGAGATGTTTGCGGACCAGGTTAGACCTGCTAGGCAAGCTGTTATGAAGATGCTGATAAACACTAAGATAGCTGAGGGAACCCCAGTACAAAAACATTTGTTGAAAATGAGTTCCGCACTGCATGAGTTAGATATACTGGGTGTTACGATTGATACAGAATCGCAGATCGACATGATCCTTCAGTCACTACCGGATTCTTTCAATCATTTCGAGATCAATATATCTGAGTTGTCTCGTCAGCTGATAGTGACTGAGGAAATCATGAAGAAATAGCAAAATCCCCTCATGACAGAAAATTCATTTGCTAGGACCAGGCCGAAAGGCAAAGACCGAGATAGCAAGAAGAAATCAGTCATCAAGGGTCCTAAGGTGGAGAATGGTTCTACTTGTGGTATGGCCAAAGCTAATGGTACGAGAGTAAAGGGAAAGTGTTTCCACTATGGTATGACAGGACATTGGAAAAGGAATTGGCCAGATCTTCTGTCTAAGAAAAGGACCTCAGGTATGATTGAGTCACTTGTTTCTGAAGTTAGTTTTGCAACTAGTACTTCAGAATCCTGGTGTGTAGACTCCAGTGCAACTAATCACATATGTAATAAGTTGCAGGAGTTACAAGTAACCAGAAGAATTAGTGGCGGTGAAATCATTGCTATACCTGAGATTGGAAGCCAAGGCAGATGCAATGACAATGGGAGTAGTAACTTCATTATTTTCAGATATTAAGTTGATTTTGTTAGATACATTATATGTACCATTTTAAGACGGAATTTGAATTTCAATTTCTAGTATGATGAATAGAGTTATTCTATTACTTTTGGTACTGAAATTGTCTTAAAGAGACACGATACTTTTATATATTCTGACAAGGTAATCAATGGCTTTTATTTGTTAACTCCCATAATGTATGAGATACATGACACTGAAATTAACAATAGATTATCATTAAAGAGGAAGTCACCTTCATCTAATCCAACGAAACTTTGGCACCTGAGGCTAGGTTATATAAACCTAAACAGGATTGACAGGCTAGTGAAAGATGGTATCTTACCTTCATTGGTGGTAGAACCAATGCCTGTCTGCGAGTCCTATCTAGAAGGCATAATGACCAAAAGTCCATTTTCCTCTAAGGGCGATAGGGCCAAAGATTTATTGGAATTAGTGTATACTGATGGGTATGGACCCATAAATATTAGAGCAAGAGATTGATATGAGTACTTCATCACTTTCACCGATGATGACTCAAGACATGAATACATACACCTTATACACCGCAAGTCTGAGACTTATGAAAAGTTCAAAGAGTTTCGAGCGGAAGCGGAAAGGCATTTAGGTAAAAGTATCAATACTCTTCGATGAGATCGAGGAGGAAAATATCTCTCCGCTGATTTTATGGGATACTTATCAGAAAATGAGATTCTATTCCAGTTGTCTACTCATGGTTTGCCTCAACAGGATGGAGTAGCAATTAAAGGAATTGGACTCTTTTAGATATGATCAAGTCTATGTTGAGTTTTTCAGGGTTACCTATAGGGATATGTTTTGGAAATATCAAAGTATATACTAAACCTCGTTCCATTTAAGTATGTACCTAAGACTCTTCGGGAGTTGTGGTCCTGGCGAAAGCCTAGTCTACAACATAAGGGTTGTCCGGCACTAATGCTGAAGGTTAAGATGGATAAATTGGAATTGAAGTCGGAAGTATACACTTTTATAGAATATCCCAAAGGAACTAAAGGTTGGTTATTCTATAATCCAGGCAGAGCAGAAAGAGCTTATCAGCACCAATAAGGTTTTTCTGGAGGAAGATTATATGATTAACTGGAAATCTTTAGAAAAGGTTATCTTGGAAGAAATTCAAAGAGAGATCAATTCCAAATCCAAATATGACTGAACTTGAGGAAAATTCACCCATACCTAACCCAGTAATTACACCAGTGCCTTGTCGTAGTGGGAGCATTGTCAGGACCCCTTACAGGTTCTCGTTTTTGGGAGAGTCTTAGGAGGCAATCTCGGACGAACTGGAACAAAATCCCTGTAACTATGATGAAGCAATCAATGACATAGATTCGGGAAGTTGGCAAGATGCTATGAAAGCTGAGAAGGAGTCTATGTAGTCCAATCAGGTCTGGACACTTGTAGACTTGCCTGCCAATATTAGACCTATTGGGTGTAAGTGAGTCTACAAGAGAAAGAGAGGACCAGATGGAAGAGTTGAGACCTTTAAGGTTAGGCTTGTTGCAAAAGGATATACTCAGAAAGAAGATATCGATTATGAGGAAAACCTCTCGCCGGTAACCATGCTCAAGTCCATCCGGATACTCTCATCCATTGCGGTTCATCTCGTTTGCGAGTTTTCGCAAATGGATGTCAAGACGGCATTTCCTCAACGACCATCTATATGATGTAGCCAGACAGTTTTATGGCTAACAACCAAGAGCAAAGAGTTTGCAAGTTACAGATGTCCATTTATGGACTAAAGCAGGCATCCCGAACCTGAAACATCCGTTTTGACTAAGCAATCAAGTCATTTGATTTTTGTCAAAATCTGGATGAGTCATGAGTGTACATGAAAACTGCAAGAGGTAGGGTAGTTTATGTCGGCGACATCCTTCTCCTAGGAAGTGCTATAGGGATGTTGTCAATAGTAAAAGTTTAGTTGGCTAAGACTTTTTTATATAAAGGACTTGGGAGAAGCCAACTACATCTTAAGGATCAATTACCATTGAGACCGGAAAAGTAGGATGATAGGCTTATCCCATGATGTGTACATAGATAAAGTGCTAGTACAGTTAGCTATGCTTTATACTACACCAGATATCTGTCACACAGTAGGCCTAGTCAGCAGATATCAGTCTAACCCAGGTCCTAACCATTGGACTGCTGAAAGATGTGTTCTCTAATACTTGAGAAGGACTAGCGATCACATGTTGATTTGCAGCAGTGATGAGTTGATTCCAGTTGGTAACACAGATACCGACTTCATGTCAGATAAGGATTCCAAGAAATCAACTACTAGGTATGTGTTTATGCTGTAATCGCTTGAGACGCAGTTAAGGAAGCAGTTTGGCTTAAAAGATCCCTTATGGAACTTGGAGTGGTACTTTTGGCAGTACAGCCGCTCACAGTTTACTGTGATAATAGTAGGGCAGTCACTAAGTCCAAGGAACTCAAACGCCAAAAACACATACAGAGGCAAAACACATGGTCAGAGAGATCGTGCAGAGAGGTTATACTGCAATCACCAAGATAAACTCTGCAGACAATTTGGGAGATCCCTTTATTAAGCCTTTGACCACTAAAGTCTTTGAATGGTATGTAAACGGGATGAGCACGAGATGCAGCCCTGAATGGCATTGAGCCCAAGTGGGAGATTGTTAGTTTTATGGTCTCAATTCATAAGATTGATGAAATAAATTGATTAATTTCTTTATTTATCAATATATTCATGCTTTCCTTTTATGAGATGAATGGTGTTTTATGTTTGCACATAATTAATACAAATGAAATGATGGTTCATGAGATGAACCGGAGTCCATAAGTATACTAGATGCAATACATGTGTTTGAATGAGATCCATATACAGGAGACATGTATAACAAATCTTATACTTGAATATCTACACAACTAGTGATGAGACTAGACATCTCATTTGACAAGGTTGCAGTACTTTGATTACTATGAGATAGTATGATTTGTCTCGATCATCAGAATGTAAGATTCTGGATCATAATGCCGGTACATTGGATGTATTGAAAGATCATGAGTAGCACCTTATGAACACTATCCTTACTTTAAGGTCTGCTCTCATAATTCCCTAACAATAGGCTTTCAATCCTGAGACATTAATAAACTCAAGTTTCTATCTATTCAATTGCTTTTAGTCACCAATGAGTGAGGCCAATTGTAGGTCAACACCTCGGTGATTTTGGTACGTAGTAGTAGAGTTGTGGGAACATTCAATGTTCAAGATGGAATCTGTGAGGCCCCACCCCTGGTGGGCCCTCAGTTTGAATTTAATAATAATTAATAGAGTATTTTATACTTTAATATGCTATTTAATAGGAAATTAGTGGTGTACATTCAAATATTCCTAAGTATTAGGGTGTAGCTTTTATTTAATTTGATAGATTGGATTTGATTAGAGTTTAATTAGTATTAGCACTAATGGGAAGGGCTAATGAGAGTGGAACCTTCTAGAACCCACCAATTTACCCAAATGCCCATGGCCCTATCTCAATTCTATTTAAAACCAAAATACCCTTTAGGTAATTAGCCTAAAACCCTAATCTATATAAACCTAAGCTATTGCATAAGAGCCTAAAACCCTAATTGCCTCTCTTCTTCCCCAATTAACCTATCTTTTTCCCCAAGCCACCCTAATTCCCCCAAAAACCCAGCACAAGGAGGCTAGAGACTCTTCCCTCTTGCAATCAACACTCTATTGGGTCTTCTCTCTCACCTCAATTTCCATTTCTTACTCATTAATGCAAGTACTTATGCAATTTTATTAGATGTATGCTTCTCCTTCTTGCTTCTGTAATTTCAGCTCTGCTTGATGTTAATTCATGTGTAGATCTTCCTTTTTGAGCTTGTTTTCATGGAAATGGCCATTGATGGATGGGTTTCTCCATTTGGAAGATCAATGGCCCGGATGGATCGATGGATTGATGGAGGGATGGAGTATAGAAGTGTTTTTGTATTTCTTCTTGTTAATGTGATGAATGGAGAAGGTTTGGAAGGGGACTGGATGAAAATTGGATTGAAAAGAGAAATCCCAGAAAATCTGGAATTCTGCCATGTACGTGTACCCTGTCAACCGGGCACACTAAATTGGCTAAAAATGCAAGTCTCAGTTATTTCCTGGAACTGTGCACAGACAGTGTACCCGGTCGACCGGACCCTGTCTCGGTCGACCGGGAACACAGGAAAAATACAGAAATAACAGAAACCTGGATTTTTAGAACAGATTAGAAATACAGTGTACCCGGTCGACATCACGGCCATGATGTCGACCGAATACACTGGAATTCCTGCATAACCCCCCAGGTGCTTGACACCAAGTCTCAGTATACCCGATTGACATCATGGCCATGATGTCGACCGGGGACACTGCAGGATGTCGACCTGGGAGGTCAACATCCAATTCACCCGGTCGACATCCCAAGGTGTGATGTCGACCGGGCAAGCTATGAATAGGTAGATTTCCAGACTTCAATATTTGTGATGTTTGATCACACGTGGGGTCCATTGACAATCCAAATGACCTTCCATCAAGTGTGCCACACCACGAATAATTGGTATGGCTCAGCCTTGATTCTTGGGGTCCACCTATTGAGGACTCAGGATTCGAATCATCATTGACTCGAACCTTAACTGTAGCCCATGATGCCCACAACCTCAGGACCACCAGATTTATCATTTCGGACACCTGAGGCTACAGATAGGGATCCAACCATGTGATGAGGCCTAAACCAAGAGTGGACCACTACCTAGGACTGGTCTTTTGCCTATTTCCATTTGATTCCATGTTTTAAGGATTTCTTTGGCTATTCTCCTCTCTTATCCTTATCGTTACCTTAGCCTTGTTAATTAATGGAAACTGGAGGACTTGAACCTAAGATTTCTTAGAGGTGACCCTATATGATGTTTGGAGATAATTGACCCATGTCTGTGTTTAGGCGGGCCCTCATATGGCCTAAGATTAGGAATGTGGAACCTTAAATAGGGGAGGTTAGTCTTTAATGTTTGGTTAGCTCATTATGTAGGAGCATAGGGTGATTAATTATGGAATGGACGTGGTATGGTACTTGTGTTGCCTCAGGCCACAGGTGTGAGCCTTGGAGTGCATCCAATGCTGTTGGACTTGGACTTGGATATCGGACTGTATTCCACAATGTTGCACCTTAACCTCTTAGAGACATTGGGTAGGACCTTGCTCGCGCAAGATTAGCCTAGACAGACACAGACCCGTACTTTGTTCCCGAGTCGGCACTGAACATTCACTCAGTTGTTCTAATCTCAGCCAGTTGACTGATCATCTCTGGTAGGAGCTATGTTCTGGTTACTTAGAGCTATCATGATGAGTTGTGGTTGGACGGATGGTGTGATACCAAGTCCGGGCTAATCTGATAAAGGGGTGTGATCGGTGCGATAAAGGGGTGTGATCGGTGTGATAAAGGGGTGTGATCGGTGTTATGTATATTGTATGTTACGCTTATTATCAGGGTTGTCATCCCTTGCATGGTTATTACCCTTTCCCCACCGCAAACTGTTTATGGTACGGGACGTTTACAGTACGGGAGGGCCGCGGCATAATATCCCGCGGTGTATTTAGCTTGTGTGAATGTGTCCCCTTTTCTTGTCTGTTTAGATTACTGTACTTTGCATTCCTGATTCTAAACTGCTTATTACTGCTCAACTGCCTAGATTATGTACCTTATTTACTCTTATGATTATGTACCTGTCATTACTCTCTTTGTGTATACATCTGGTGCTATCTGCATATGGTGCCTTGTCAGATCTTTAGATTCGACCCGTCTTTGGTGCTTAGGTCCAGACTATGATCCCGCGGGTGACGCGATCCACGAGGCGCCTGTAGTCGGGGACTACGGATGGGGGCCGGCTGACCAGGTAGTCGAGCCGTTGGATAGAGAGCCTGCACTGGAGGGTTGATTGCAGTTGTTTTTGGGATTTTGAGAGTATATTTTGTAGTGAGACTTGGGTAGATAGTTGATATGTATAAACATTTGATAATTTCAGTTTGAGAGTACTAACAGGCTTTCGCACTTTTACATCTGATATATATACTTGATATTATTGCTTCCGCTACCTTTTATTTCGCTTCCGCATATAACTGTTGATTATGATGTTGTTTAAAAAGTTTTAAAAATTTGACCTCACTGTGGACTATGATCTTGGAAGTTCTCAGCTTTTCCTGGAAGTAGCGTGCCAACTTCGGGTACCTTAGCGTTATCTTCAGTATTCGGAATTGGGGCGTTACATTTTTTGTATCAGAGCGGGCAAGTCTCTAGGAAATAAAATACACTAGAAACTTTAGGACGTAGTGAGGATTTTAGGGTTGGGTTACGTGTAAGGACGATGGATTTTGGTAGAATCATTAAGTCCTAAGTGTTATACTTAAACTAATACCATTACATTCTCTTGACAGATGTCGGGAGACGAGCCACCGCCGATGACACCAGCAGCCAGAGATCCACCGGATTTTGAGGAGAGGTTTCGACAGTTTCTCCAGGCTTTCCTGGTCTCGCAGGAGACACAAGCTTTGGCGCATCAGCGGCAGACGGAGG
The DNA here is from genome assembly GCA_029852735.1 of Persea americana. Classification (NCBI taxonomy): domain Eukaryota; kingdom Viridiplantae; phylum Streptophyta; class Magnoliopsida; order Laurales; family Lauraceae; genus Persea; species Persea americana. The sequence goes on from CM056810.1 coordinate 60,625,811, forward strand.
ACTTTGCGCAGTTCCAGGCGCAGGTCCTAGATGTTGTAGATAGGGTAGCTCGCCCAGATCAGCCAGTTCCTATTCGAGAGGTGTACCCGGACGTCATTTTTGAGAAGTTCTTGAAGAGGGGATCGCCGGAGTTCACAGGCACAGAGGACCCCCTAGTTGCTGATGACTGGATAGTCAGGATGGAGAAGATTTTCAGAGTCTTCGAGTGCTCAGGACGACAGAGGGTACAGCTGGCAGCCTATATGTTCAGGAGCATAGCTGAGGATTGGTAGAGGACCGTACAGCGTCCTTATGAGCTGATTGGAGATGATGCAGCATGGACCGCCTTCCGGACAGACTTCCTCCGGAAGTTCATCCCTGTCCACGTCAGAGATCAGAAGATGAGGGAGTTCCAAGACCTTGTCTAGGGCGACATGACCATCTATCAGTACGATCTCCGTTTCACCCAGCTCTCCCGATTCGCCGAGGACCTTATCGCGTCAAAGCCTCAGAGAGTCCGACGCTTCATTAGGGGATTGAGAGCTGATGTTCAGTTGCACATGGCGTGCGTTGATGACGTTACCTACGAGTATGCTGTGAGGAAGGCCTATTGGGCCGAGGAGCATCTGCAGCAGGTCGAGGTCATGCAGCAGCAGAAACTGGTTAGGACCGCTCCCCCTCGACAGCAGCCCCCAATGCATCGGCAGCAGCAGCAGCAGTATTGGAGACATGGGCCAGCAGGTTAGGCGGCACAGTTCCAGCAGCGACAGCAGCACCGCCCGCACGGCGAGTGTTATGACTGCGGCGACCCCGGGCATATCGCCAGGCTTTGCCCCCTTCGCTGAGAGCAGCCCTCTATGCTACAGCTTCCCGCCTGTAAGACCCCGCCCCGAGAGTTTCCTTTTAGTGTTAATTAAGACGTGTTTCAGCTATAAGTGAGATTAGAGGAAATGGGTTAAATCTGGATTAGAATAGCTTTTATAGCTTTGAATAATTTTGGGAACTCTTTTGATCTAGTGGGGCCCTTTGGGGGTTCCTTTTAGTGTGTCTTGATTAGTTTTGGGATTTATTTGATAATTCTGAAAATCTGTAATTTGCTCCGTTTAATGTATTTTATGATTCCCAACAACTTTCATATTTGTTCCGTTCCCATTCGAGACCTCTAAACCCTACTTTGCCATTGATAGGGGTAAAACAGTCTTTTTACACAAAATCTGGACACTAATTTCAATGTCTCCGAAACTCGTAAAATATATACTTTTTGGAAAGTAGAAATTTCGACGATCAATTCTTCCTTCTTCGTCGAATCCATCCGAAGCCCGTAGATTGATGTTTTAGCTCGATTGGACTTTTAAGTTGTGGGACCCATTGCCACTCTCTATATAAGGAGGAGTCCTTTTCCCTCTCTTCCTCTTCTTGCAACTTCCTTGAGAACAAGAAATCCCAGCCCAGCCCTAGGGTTCTTTTCAACTTACCTTGCTCCTTGCTCCTCCATCTCTCAACCTCTCTCAAATCTATTGCTAAAGGCAAAATGGAGGCATTGATCTTCTTCCCCTTCATGAGAGCTTCATCTTGATACCATTTGTTGAGAGAACCTTCCATTCCAAGCTACCTTTTGAGCAAACTCTTGCCATAAGAGGACTCTTCATGTAAGTTCCTCTTCTCATCTCTTGGTTGAGTATTCTTCTAGCTATGGAGGTGCTTCACCTTGATTATTGGAAGCTACCTCCATCTACTTCTTGATTTTGACATTCTAGGGTTGTAATGAATGTATTTTGGGGATTTTTGTGTAGATTGTAGATTTTGAGCTTGATAGAAGGATTAGAGCTTGACTAGCATACTTGGAGACCAAGGCAAGTGGATGAATGGATTTAATTTGGATAAGTTCTTATTTTGTTGAAAATGTGGATTTCTATTATCCCTATTTCATTTGGTTCATTATGTTTCATAATGTTTTTGAAAATGTACTTATTGACATGGCTTTTCTCTTAGTTAGTTTTATGAGAATATATACATTCATCATCAAAGTTTATTTTGGTAATTATAAACTTCTTAAATGATATTTGTACTTGCATTGAATGAGATTTGTATTGGTAGGAGAATTAAATACATTGATGGAATGGTGGTTGGTGGAAAGAATTAAATGTTTAATGGAAGGGAATAGACCCATTCCAAGTTAGGAAATGGTTGGAATGGAGGTGAAATGGTTTGGGAAGGAAAGGGTTGAAATCTGCACCTGATGTGTAGTTCCCGCAGCTGGGCGGTCAGCAGGCGGTCACCTTGGCGGCTAGCCGACAGGTGACCGGCGGCTAGCCGACCCATATGCGGTTAGAAACACAGAATGCTGAATCTTGACAGGCGAACCGCGGTCAGCCGCGCGGTCAGCTCGCGGCTAACCGCCAATCCAAAAACCCTGTGACCGCTAGGTAGCCGAGATGCGCGGTTAGAAACACAGAATGCTATATTTTAGCAGGGTGAACCGCGGTCAGCCCCGCGGTCAGCCAGCGGCTAACCGCCAGATGACCGACAGGTGACCGAGTTTCACCCAGAATTCCTGAGTCTTTTCTATTGGTTTCAGATATGTTATTTAAAGGTTTGGATGGGTTGTTCTGATGCCCTACCACCTTGGAAAGACCCAAGGGATGACATAAGGAGATCGACATAGAAAGAAACACCATTTCGGAAAGGTATTGGGACTTTTAGATTCATCAACGTGCATAAGGAAACTTAGTATGTCCTCGATCAATTGAGTACCATACTAAGGGTAATATAGACATACAAGATCCTTATACAGGTCGTTTGAATATGGATGCCCCAATATATAGTCCCTAATGATAGAAGGATTTATTGCTTTGTTTTACTCAGATTATATGTATAATTACCCGACCCTACTAGCTATATCTCAAACTCTGATTTACGCACTGGATATGTCCTGCTAGCCCCGTTTATGCATGAACAAATGATAATATGAAATGTGTGCCTATGAGCACCATGCCCCGCCTTCCCGAATGTTTTATACTGGTATGTTTTGTATATGTTTTGATTTCTCATGTAACCTATGAGTCGGCACCACTAAGCTTGGACGTCCTTGTCAGTCTGATCAACTGACTTGGGCCTCCCCCTTGTGCTCCCGCCAGTTGCAACTTGGATCCCGTTCTGTCCCGTTACCCGGTTCCGCGGCCGTGGTCTTGCCTAGCTATATGTATATGTATATAATGTTGGTTCTCGTCACTTCGTGTGCTCGAGACCAATGCACTGAATGTGCTCTCATCACCTTAGTGATGGAGAGGATTTAGCTCTAGTGTGGTTGCCATCTAGTCAGTTCCTGTACCTTGAATACCCCACATGATTTATATTGCATCTGTACTTTAAATGAACTATGCATCCTGTTTTATGATAGTCTTCGTTATGTCTATGATATGCTTTGATTTCTTTATTGGTATTATCTATTCACCCACCTGCCAGACCGTCGTGTCTGACCCATTTTTGTGGTACTCAGGTCCAGCTCCCGTTAGTGCCTTTGAGGAGGAGCCAGAGGGGGCGGTTGATGAACCGCAACGATTAGTGGAGTGGCAAGCTGACGATGTCATGTAGACATTCGGTTTAGCTTTGAGCTGCGAACATTTTGGGGAGATTATAGACTGATTCTTGATTTATACTTTTGGTTGTACTGGCCTTTGTTGGCCATTATTTTTGGGGAATGTTAATTTAACTTGATCTTTTGTTTAAACTTTAACATCATATTTTGAGAATGCTAATGAGATCATTGCTCACTCTGACATCATGTCATACTTGTGTATCATCCGTCTTATTTGATGAGAATGGATTAAGAGTTTGATTTGCTACACGCTTCCGCACCAATATAAATGTTCTATGAGTGTATGTGGAATCCTCACCGCGGAAACCTGTGGGAAATTAAGGAAATGTATAATCATTATTAAGGGTAGTTCATTATCCACACCACCCCGTCGCGGTCCCGGGTCTTGGTTCGGGGTTGCGACACCGCCCCTCCAAGTGCCCCAGCTCCAGTTGCTGCTCTGCATATCCATCAGGTTGCCCCAGCAGCCCAACCACCTCAGCAGCAGTATCGTGCCCAGGAGCAGGCGTGCGCTCCCTAGCAGCAGCCCTGAGGGCAGCACTATCAGCGTGGGCATCACTAGAGGCACCGCGGACATCAGCATCAGCAGCAGAGGCCCCAGGCAGCAGGGCAGGTCTTTGCGCTCATCAATGAGGAAGCCGAGGCCGCAGGGAACGTGGTCGAAGGTACACTTTTCATTTGTGATCAGCATGCTAGAGTACTATTTGACCCCGGTGCGACCCATTCCTATGTATCTTCAGTCTTTGCATTGGTCCTAGGTAGAGTTGGAGAGGAGTTGCCTTGTACACTTGTGGTCTCTACACCCGTGGGTAGGCGTGTAGTATGCCAGACTTACCATCCCAAATGCCGAGTGCAGATTGGGGAGTACATTCTGTTTGCAGATCTGATCGTGTTACCCATGCATGACTTCGACATCATTTTGCGGATGGACTGGTTGGCCAGATACCGAGCAGTGATGGATTACTCCGAGAAGACGGTTAGACTAGCTATCGACGGTGATGACACGGTAGAGTTTGTGGGCGAGAGGAGACCACCCAGCACCAAGATGATCTCAGCAGTGAAGGCTAAGAGGATGATGAAGGCAGGATGCGAGGGCTACATCGCTTTCATATCAGAGGACAAGAAGTCCAAGGGAGTAGGCGAGATCCCTGTAGTGTGCGAGTTTCCAGATGTATTTCCCGACGAGATCCCGGGATTACCTCCAGTCAAAGAGATTGACTTCACCATCGAGCTAGCACCAGGCACAGCATCTATCTCCAGGGCTCCTTATCGCATGGCCCCGGCAGAGTTGCGAGAGTTGAAGACCCAGCTAGAGGAGTTGCTAGACAAGGGATTCGTCAGGCCGAGCATGTCACCGTGGGGTGCGCCAGTGCTCTTCGTGAAGAAGAAGGATGGATCAATGAGGATGTGCATCGACTACCGCTAGCTGAACCAGGTGACAGTGAAGAACAGATATCCTCTTCCGCGGATCGACGAGCTCTTTGACCAGCTTTAGGGTGCTCGGCACTTTTCGAAGATAGACTTGAGATCGAGATACCATCAGCTGCGAGTCAGAGAGCAGGATGTGCAGAAGACGGCGTTTCGTACATGCTATGGGCACTACGAGTTCTTAGTGACGCCGTTCGGATTGACGAATACGCCAGCAGTGTTCATGGCTCTGATGAACAAGATCTTCGCGTCGTACCTCGACAGCTTCACAGTGGTGTTTATCGATGACGTGTTGGTATACTCACAGTCCAGAGAGGAGCACGAGCAGCATTTGAGGACATCTCTACAGTTGTTGCACGACAACCAGCTGTACGCGAAGCTTAGCAAGTGCGAGTTTTGGTTGGAGAAAGTGATTTTCCTCGGACATATCATCTCCAAGGATGGGTTGGCAGTGGATCCAGCCAAGGTCAACACAGTAGTGAGTTGGAAGAGATCAGAGAACGTCACCGAGATTCGGAGTTTTCTTGGTCTAGCAGGCTACTGCCACAGATTCGTTAAGAGTTTCTCTATAGTCTCAGCGCCGTTGACCAAGTTGACGAGGAAGGATGTACCGTTTGTATGGTCAGACGCTTGCGAAGACAGCTTTCAGGAGCTGAAGGATAGATTGACGTCAGCGCCGATATTGTCTTTACTATCCGGGAATGGTGGATTCGTTATATTTACAAATGCTTCAGGGACAGGCCTTGGATGTGTCTTGATGCAGCACGGGAAGGTCATTGCCTACGGATCACGACAGCTGAAGGAACATGAGAAGAAGTACGCTACACATGATTTGGAGCTAGCAACAGTTGTGTTTGCACTGAAGAAGTGGCATCACTACCTCTACAGGGAGTAGTTCGAAGTTCATTCGGACCACCGCAGCTTGCAGTATCTATTTACCCAGAGTGACCTCAACAACCGTCAGAGGCGATGGATGGAGTACATTAAGGATTACGACTTCCCTATCAAATACCATTCGGGTAAGGTGAACGTCGTGGCAGATGCTTTGAGCAGGAAGGCCGCCCTAGTTAGTTTTCTAGCAGCAGAGGGTGTATGGACCGATGTCTTCAGGGACTTAGATGTTCAATTTCAGCCGCTCAGCGACAGATTCATGTTTGCTACCATGTCCGCATGGGAACCAGAGTTGTTAGGAAAGGTCAAAGATAGTCAACGCAACGATCCCGACCTTGTCAGAGTGATCGGGCAGATTGACCAGAGGCCAGAGTTCAGACTTATTGGTGGAGTGCTCTATTATCAGGACCGATTGTGCATGCCAGATGTTCGAGAGTTGGAGGACGAGATCCTAGCAGATGCGCATCATAACAGATACTCGATTCACCCGGGCAGTACGAAGATGTACCAGAACCTGAGGAGCTACTATTGGTGGAACAACATGAAGAATGAGATTGTAGGCTACGTATCCAGATGCTTGACGTGCCACCAGATCAAGGCCGAACATCAAAAGCCACCAGGACTACTGCATCAGCTTGACATACCCTAGTGGAAGTGGGAGCATATCACGATGGACTTCATTGCAGGATTACCGACTACCAGGAGGCGTAGTGATGGCATATGGGTTATAGTGGACCGGCTGACTAAGTCAGCTCACTTCTTGCCAGTCTCGATGAGAGCAGGACTTTATGTCCTAGCTAAGTTATACGTTGACGAGATCGTCTCTTTGCATGGAGTTCCAGCTTCGATCGTATCAGACAGAGACCCGCGTTTCACTTCACACTTCTGGGAGAGTCTACAGCAGGCTTTGGGTACCAAGTTGAGTTTCAGCACCGCTTACCACCCCCAGACAGACGGACAGACCGAGCGTACCAACCAGACACTTGAGGACATGTTGAGAGCTTGTGTCTTGGATTACAAGGAAAACTGGGAGGATTGCCTACCACTCTGCGAGTTTGCCTACAACAACAGCTACCATTCGAGCATCAAGATGGCACCTTTCGAGGTGTTGTATGGCAGGAGATGCAAGACCCCAGTTTGCTGGGAAGAGGTTGGAGTTAGGAGTTTCCATGGACCATCATTGGTCGGCGACACCAGCGAGAAGATCCGACAGATAGTCGAGAATCTGAAAGTCAGCCGTAGCTGCCAGAAGAGCTATGCAGACAACCGCCGCAGACCTCTCGAGTTTCAGCAGGGAGACAAAGTGTTTTTGAAGGTTTCCCCAGCCAGAGGTACCCTCAGATTCGGCGAGAAGGGTAAGCTAGCGCGGAGATATGTTGGACCGTTCGAGATTCGGACCAGGATCGGAGATGTCGCGTACAAGCTTCAGTTACCCCCAGAGTTATCAGGAGTTCATGATGTCTTCCATGTTTCCATGTTGAAGAAATACGTGGAGGATCCTACTCACATTCTGCACTATCAGCCACTCGACATTCAGCCAGACGCATCGTACGTCGCCAAGCCAGTTGCCATCATAGACACCAAGGAGCAGGTGCTTCGGACCCGAACCATCCATTGGGTCAAGGTCTAGTGGAAGCATCACACTCCAAAGGAGGCTACGTGGGAGTTACGCTACCAGGTGGAGAGAGACTATCCACATCTTCTACCTCAGGTATGCCCTGACCTTGTTTTTACATTTGGGGACAAATGTTTTTAAAAGGAGGGAGAGATGTGAGGCCCCACCCCTGGTGGGCCCTCAGTTTGAATTTAATAATAATTAATAGAGTATTTTATACTTTAATATGCTATTTAATAGGAAATTAGTGGTGTACATTCAAATATTCCTAAGTATTAGGGTGTAGCTTTTATTTAATTTGATAGATTGGATTTGATTAGAGTTTAATTAGTATTAGCACTAATGGGAAGGGCTAATGAGAGTGGAACCTTCTAGAACCCACCAATTTACCCAAATGCCCATGGCCCTATCTCAATTCTATTTAAAACCAAAATATCCTTTAGGTAATTAGCCTAAAATCCTAATCTATATAAACCTAAGCTATCGCATAAGAGCCTAAAACCCTAATTGCCTCTCATCTTCCCCAATTAACCTATCTTCTTCCCCAAGCCACCCTAATTCCCCCAAAAACCCAGCACAAGGAGGCTAGAGACTCTTCCCTCTTGCAATCAACACTCCATTGGGTCTTCTCTCTCACCTCAATTTCCATTTCTTATTCATTAATGCAAGTACTTATGCAATTTCATTAGATGTATGCTTCTACTTCTTGCTTCTGTAATTTCAGCTCTGCTTGATGTTAATTCATGTGTAGATCTTCCTTTTTGAGCTTGTTTTCATGGAAATGGCCATTGATGGATGGGTTTCTCCATTTGGAAGATCAATGGCCCGGATGGATCGATGGATTGATGGAGGGATGGAGTATAGAAGTGTTTTTGTATTTCTTCTTGTTAATGTGATGAATGGAGAAGGTTTGGAAGGGGATTGGATGAAAATTGGATTGAAAAGAGAAATCCCAGAAAATCTGGAATTCTGCAATTTACGTGTACCCGGTCGACCGGACCCTGTCTTGGTCGACCGGGCACACTAAATTGGCTAAAAATGCAAATCTCGGTTATTTCCTGGAACTGTGCACAGACAGTGTACCCGGTCGACCGGACCTTGTCTCGGTCGACCGGGAACACAGGAAAAATACAGAAATAGCTGAAACCTGGATTTTCAGAACAGAATAGAAAAACAGTGTATCCGGTCGACATCACGGCCATGATGTCGACCAGATACACTGGAATTCCTGCAAAACCCCCCAGGTACTTGACACCGGGTCTTAGTGTACCTGGTCGACATCACGGCCATGATGTCGACCGGGGACACTGCAGGATGTCGACCTGGGAGGTCAACATCCAGTTCACCCGGTCGACATCCCAGGGTGTGATGTCTACCGGGCAAGCTGTGAACAGGTAGATTTCCAGACTTTAATATTTGTCATGTTTGATCACATGTGGGGTCCATTACCATCCAAATGACCGTCCATCAAGTGTGCCACACCACGAATCAATGGCATGGCTCAGCCTTGATTCGTGGGGTCCACCTATTGAGGATTCAGGATTCGAATCATCATTGACTCGAACCTTAACTGTAGCCCATGATGCCCACAACCTCAGGACCACCAGATTTATCATTTCGGACACCTGAGGCTACAGATAGGGATCCAACCATGTGATGAGGCCTAAACCAAGAGTGGACCACTACCTAGGACTGGTCTTTTGCCTATTTCCATTTGATTCCATGTTTTAAGGATTTCTTTGGCTATTCTCCTCTCTTATCCTTATCGTTACCTTAGCCTTGTTAATTAATGGAAACTGGAGGACTTGAACCTAAGATTTCTTAGAGGTGACCCTATATGATGTTTGGAGATAATTGACCCATGTCTGTGTTTAGGCGGGCCCTCATATGGCCTAAGATTAGGAATGTGGAACCTTAAATAGGGGAGGTTAGTCTTTAATGTTTGGTTAGCTCATTATGTAGGAGCATAGGGTGATTAATTATGGAATGGACGTGGTATGGTACTTGTGTTGCCTCAGGCCATAGGTGTGAGCCTTGGAGTGGATCCAATGCTGTTGGACTTGGACTTGGATATCGGACTGTATTCCACAATGTTGTACCTTAACCTCTTAGAGACATTGGGTAGGACCTTGCTCACGCAAGATTAGCCTAGACAGATACGGACTCGTACTTTGTTCCCGAGTCGTCACTGAACATTCACTCAATTGTTCTAATCTCAGCCAGTTGACTGATCATCTCTGATAGGAGCTATGTTCTGGTTACTTAGAGCTATCATGATGAGCTGTCGTTGGACGGATGGTGTGATACCAAGTCCAGGCTAATCTGATAAAGGGGTGTGATCGGTGCAATAAAGGGGTGTGATCGGTGTGATAAAGGGGTGTGATCAGTGTTATGTATATTGTATGTTATGTTTATTATCAGGGTTGTCATCCCTTGCATGGTTATTACCCTTTCCCCACCGCAAACTGTTTATGGTACGGGACGTTTACAGTACGGGAGGGCCGCGACATAATATCCCGCGGTGTATTTAGCTTGTGTGAATGTGTCCCCTTTTGTTGTTTGTTTAGATTAGTGTACTTTGCATTCCTGATTCTAAACTGCTTATTACTGCTCAACTGCCTAGATTATGTACCTTATTTACTCTTATGATTATGTACCTGTCGTTACTCTCTTTGTGTATACATCTGGTGCTATTTGCATATGGTGCCTTGTCAGATCTTTAGATCTGACCCATCTTTGGTGCTTAGGTCCGGACTATGATCCCGCGGGTGACGCGATCCACGAGGCGCCTGTAGTCGGGGACTATGGATGGGGGCCGGCTGACCAGGTGGTCGAGCCGGAGGATGGAGAGCCTGCACTGGAGGGTTGATTGCAGTTGTTTTTGGGATTTTGAGAGTATATTTTGTAGTGAGATTTGGGTAGATAGTTGATATGTATAAACATTTGATAATTTCAGTTTGAGAGTACTAACAGGCTTTCGCACTTTTACATCTGATATATATACTTGATATTATTGCTTCCGCTACCTTTTATTTCGCTTCCGCATATAACTATTGATTATGATGTTGTTTAAAAAGTTTTAAAAATTTGACCTCACTGCGGACTATGATCTTGGAAGTTCTCAGTTTTTCCGGGAAGTAGCGTGCCAACTTCGGGTACCTTAGCGTTATCTTCGGTATTCGGAATTGGGGCGTTGCAGAATCTATCTTTAATATCCCCTTGTGCCAATTAATGGATTTATCATTGGTAAGTGCGCACCCATTCCGATTAAGAGTTAATTGGATCGGTACCAAATGATTATTATAATTAATTGGGGCTCAAGGATAATAAGATATGGATCTAAGTTTGGAAGACATGTCCAATTGATCCATGGATATTGATGGAGGGGCCTACTTGTGGACATAAGGAAGTTTAGGGTCTTCATATAATTTATTCCTAAGACTGGAGTTCAATTATATTTATATAGTGGAGTTATTGTAATTAACTATGGGCCTGGATTGCACATGAGATGTGGGGTCGTGAGTCCCAGTTGGAGCCAGCTTTCTAAGGAATCCCTTGTGGTCCCCACGCTAACCCAAGTTATTGGAAAGATACTAATTATAGTAGAACTCTAAAAGGAGATAGAGAGTTACTATTTCTATTTGAAGTGAGACTTCTAATAGTGGTAATAGTAAGTTACTAATTATTAATTGAAGTTAAACTTCTATTTTAATTAGAAAATAGAGAATTACTAATTGTTAGAGAAGTGAGACTTCTATTTCAATTAGAAAGAGGAGGTGGCTTGAAAGCTATAAATAAGAGGAGCTAGGGCTGGACGTCCTCCATGCACATTCGCACATAGGGATTCACGCCCAAGGTCTTTTGTGCAAGAGTTGCACATGCTCCTTCTCTCTTCCCTCTTCTACTTCTCTTCTAGTTTCCTTAAGAGCTTTCTCTTGGAGATCCCACCCATCTTCTTGAGAAAAGAGAATCTGATAAGGGTCATAGCATGGAAGACGATTGGGTTTTGGAGATTCTGATTTGGCTTGTGAAAGTGTTTCATCATCAAAGAAAGAAATCAGCTCCTCCCTTAGAGCACAACCGAGCTCCATAGGTATGATCTACTTCCTTGTATGTTGTGGATTTCGTGGTTGCTTGTATGATGCTATTTCTATCTTCTAGATAGAGTTTTCTACTGTACATGATCATAAGAAAGAGGACATGGATCATGGATTGGGTTTTGTAGCCTTCTGGATATTTGATTCCTGAGTCAAGGGGGTCAAAAGTTTTGAAAACCTATCCTAGAGGCCCACCTATTTCCAACAGTAAGGTCGTCAGGGACCGCATCCCCAAAAAAGAAAGTAGGCTTCTGCAGCACACTTTGATCGTTCATAACCGAGGGATGGTTACTCACCATGATCTTGTGAAATTCCTCATCCTTCAGGGCTATTGAGCGTTGCCTTATGTCCTCTTTGTTAAGAGAGTCGCATTCTTCCGAATTCTTTTCTATATATTGGACCTTCTGTTAGGGATTTTGTGTATTGCAATTTGACGGATGCAGTATCATGTTATCATCATTTGAAAATTTTATTTTCATATGCATTGTTTTTAAAACTTTTAGAAATTATATTACATGCATGTTTTGGATTTTAAACTTGGATGCATTAATTTTAAAAGGAAGATTTTCGAATCATGCTAGCTTATGAGTTTAGTCTTTCAAATCATCATAGGCATTTTAGTTCATACTTTGATTCATTTAAACATGAAACTGAGCATAACTCTCAATGACCAGACTTCCCTCTTTAGAAAATCACTTTCATATAATTCTTTAGGGAAAATTCAGTCAACCCGTCGGTCAACCAAATTTGGAGAAATGGCTAATCGAAATTTCACAAAAAAAAATAAATAAACAAATAAAAAATCGGTCAACCGAAATTGGAAAACCTTGATCAGTCAAGATAAAAGCCCTCACAAGGGTATCCCCAAACCTCATCTCAATAGGAGTTGCTCCAATCATTTCATAAACAAGGAGATAATGAATAGTGAATAAGATTGTTTGAACACATTTTTAACCAAACAGCCGGTATTACTGTGGACCAAGTCTTATTACAGAGAAATTTCGGAATACTCCATCAACTAGGAGGACATTTATTTTGAGCCACTTGGATCCACTCCATTCGTAGAAGAGAATCCATGTCAAAGCTGACTGTGTGTGTGGTCATAGGTACGCTTGCTTGAAAAGAGAGTTCCAACCCCAAATCAATAAGCAAAGTCCAATACAAACATCAGCATATACCCATTTCCTATTGGAGTAATCGATTATCCACTTAAATATGTTACTTAAAGTTTTAAACAATTATTATAGTATTCTCAAATTTATTTTATGACAAAGATGCCACCTATCTCTTAATTGATACATGGATGCTGTGTCTATATTATTTGTCTGGCTTGTCAGGGTTATTGTTGGCTACAAAATTATAATGACGTTCCACTTCATTAATTAGTGTATAAGATTGTCAACTAGCATATGCTTAGCACTGCAGTACATGCCGATATGTGCACGCGTGCAGTTTTGGAAATACATTATGTGAAATGATGATTTATCGCATGAACCTTTGTTAATTCTTAAATAAATAGGGTCAAATGCTTTAAACCTTCTAGGGGAAATTTCAAAAAAGTATAAAAGTTCTTACTGATTTTCCAAAAGGTACAAACAAATTTGAATATTTCAAAATAATATATAAGTTTTTCATTAATCTTTCAATCAAGTCCTCTCCTGCAACTTTTAATACGTATTTTTTTGAATGATGAAAATACCCTTAATGGAAGCAACGGAGAATGATTCTTGTGTGTTGGAGAATTTTCAAAAAAGTATAAAATGTTTACCTAAACTTTCAAAAAAGTACAAAACTTTATGCTCATTTTCAAAAAAGTATATCACAAATTTAATATTTTAAAAAAGTAAAAAATCTTTCCATAGTTGATTCAATCAATTCCTCCCCATTATTTTCCAGCGTTGCTCAGCCAACCCACAAATAAAAAATATTGTTCAGATTTTACTTAATTAGCGGGTCAGTCAAGAATTTACACTCCTAAGAATGTGGTGTAGCTCTCTTTTGAGACTGATTTGAACGCATGATCATCATAGACCTAATGAGGTCTAAAAGTCAATTTTGGGTGTGGACGTGATATCTTTCTTGATTTTAGGGCTTATAGGTTTGATCGTTTAATACAAGCAATATTTTTCATATCTCAAGCTTATGTTGCATAGTGGGTTAATGCCCACATAAGTATAAAATGAGACATGTCAATTTACGGTAGGGAAGTTTAGTGTAATCGGTTTTGTTGATCATTTGGTGGGCCTCACTATTCATAATTAAATAAGGGTGGGGTAGAAACCATTCTTTCTTTACTCATATCATTCGAGCACCATTTATACTGTGTAACTTGTAGAATAAACAAGGGTCGGTTATCCCAATGTACTTCATGGACTGGGTCTTGCTTTGTAAGCCATATGAAGGATTATGGAAAAAAAATAAAAATGCAGAGGACTTGGTTGAAATAAATATGGAAAATCTTTTAAACTTTTTTTAAAATGAGCAAAAAGTTTTTTACATTTTTTTTTAAGTTTTAGGTAGAAGTTTTATACTTTTTTGAAAAAAATTTCAACACACGGGAATCCTTCTTCGTTGCTTCCATTAAGGGTAATTTCGTCATTTAAAAAAATACATGAAAAGTCTCCAGAAGTTGCCAGAGACGACTTGATTGAAAGATTAACGGAAAACTTATATACTATTTTGAAATATTCATGTTTGTTTGTACTTTTTTAAAAATCATCAAAAACTTTTATACATTTTTGAAAATTTTCCAATCTTCTATTTTTCTTGTTAGAAAAATACAACATCTAGAATTGTTTGTGGAGTCCAAAGTCCCTACCTCGCAAAATGAAAGGGCTTCTGAATCTAGTCATCTAAATCATATTTAACAAAACACTATTTTTTGACCAACTGCTCAAATTAACGAAAAATTCGTGAGGCTCTAAGTGGGACACCTAACAATAATCTAAATTAAACAAAATAAATGCCTCCCTCTTGAATGGACCATATTTCAAAATCAATTAAGGTAGGTCCACAACCAAATTCATTGTATATATAAAATATAATTCTTTTTCGTATTCATTCAAGTGTATTGTACTTGATAAATCACATAGTCAGTTAAAACATATTAGATTGAAGTTTTATCTTATATGAGCAATTTAGATTTTAACTAGGATGGCTAACAACATAACTAATCCTGAAAATCAGCTAGAATGAGCACAATAACAGAAGATTTGCTGAAGATATGAAATTATAGTTTTCTCTTCCTTTATTCATGCCTTGTAATCAAATCTGTAAAGATCTTATTTATTTTGTTTCCATTCTTTCTGTACAGCTGGGGATTGTCCCATTCAATTGTAATCTCAAAACACAATATAAATATACAAGGCAAACACTCGGTTGAGTATGCCATTCAACACCCAACACTCTATTTTTACTTTCATGGTATCAGAGCTATAGATTCTTCATACCAATTACTTTTCTCATTCCCCTCAAAGTAAGATCTGTTCTCAATTTTTTTCCCTCTTTTCTTTTCTTTACAAATGGCGTCCCACTCTTCACCCTTTCCCTTTACCAATCTCTCGAACCTAATATCAATCAAACTAGATAATACCAACTACCTTCTTTGGAAAGACCAACTTGAATCCATCTTCATTAGCTGCGATCTCATGGGCCATATAGATGGATCTACTTCTGCCCCACCATTAACTATTACCTCAACTATGGGGACAAATTCCTCTACCACCTCAATTACTCCCAACCCTCCATACCATGTATGGAGAAAAACCGATCACTTTGTCAGAGCATGTGTTAATGCCACCTTAACTAAATCCCTTTCTTCTCATATCCTTGGCCTCAAAACTGCAAAGGAAGTGTGCGATGCACTTGCTGACCTTTTTCAACAACAGTCTAAAGCCAGAAAAACATAACTTTGCAGTGAACTTCAAACCATCTAGAAGGGTTCATCCTCCATCACTGACTATGTTCATCGTATCAAAACATTGGCCGATTCCCTTGCTGCAATTAATGAACGTGTAAAAGACTCTAATTTAGTTGGCCACACCTTGAATGGCCTTGGATCAGAATATGGTCCTTTTATCATCACCATTGAAAACAACACCTCACTTGTTTCTTTCACTGATCTACGGGCCAAACTTCTCACCCATGAGCAGCAGCTTCGTCGTGGCTATGGCACACAGTCCACAGCCTTTTCAGATCCACATTCCCAGACAACACTCCTTACCACAGAAACAAGTCAGCCTAGATTATTCAAAGGAAATCACAAAGGCAGTGGCTCATTCAAAAAGGGGCAAACCTTCAATCACCAAAACTTCAAACCACAAGGGTATGTACAACAGGGGTCTAGATTTTTTCTAGGGCCTTTGCCTTCTCCACAACAGCAAAACAATGCTCGTCCGCCTTTGGCACATCTAAATCTCACACTCGTCACCGTATCAAATGTCAAATTTGTGCCAAGATGGGTCATGCAGCCAGCAAATGTTTCTTTCGATACTCTGCCAATCGAAATAGCAACAGCAACAACTCAAATCATGCCTTCGCTGGTCTTCACATGACTCCTCTAGGTACCAATCTTCAACCGAGAGTGCCTTTTTCCATGGATACTCAATGGGTGCCTGATTCGGGTGCAACATCACATATGACATTTGATCCATCAATGCTGCAACAATCTTCAAATTATTTTGGGTCTGATCAAGTCTTTGTTGGAGATGGTAAGAGTATTCATATCTCACATACTGGTTCCATTACACTGCCCACTTCTGCATCTGATTTACAACTTAAAAATGTTCAAGTGGTGCCCAATATTGCAAAAAATCTGTTATCAGTTTCTCAGTTAACGGGCGATAACAATTGTTCTATTGAATTTTTTCCATGGGGTTTTTGTGTCAAGGATCCGCAAACAAGGGCAAAACTACTGACGGGACCACTCAAGGGTGACTTTTACTCTCTTTCTCCAGAACAGAGCTCAACAAAGAATAACTCTGTGGCTTTCTAGGAAAACGTCATTCATCTGAAGTATTGTCGCGGCCCCGAACCGAGGTCCCCGGCCCGGGTCCGTGATGTCCAACCAACTATGATTAACCCATAGGTTTCCGCGGTGAGGATTCCGAAAACAAACAAGGAATTATCCCACACAAACGATGATTTACGGAAGCGTGCAAGTGATCTTATCTATACAATACATGTGACATAACATCAACTTATATAAGTTAAATCATCATCAAGACAAATATTCAGAGGAGGAAACATAAGCATGGCATTTCCAAGGTTAGTTCAAGTTTGAAGATAACAAAAGTAAATTAGAATTATGTTTACATATCCCAAAGTATCAAAAGGGCCAACAAAGGCCATACATCCCAAAATGACAAAACAATCCCATCCACATGTGTCGTACTCAAGACCCCACCCGACGTCTAAAGGACGTCGTCGGGTTGCCACTCTCGGGCTGGGGCTGGCTCAAAAGCCTCGTCCGGGCGCTCCTCAATGGCAACGGCGCTTGCATCTAAACACCAAAGCAAAAGGGTCAGACACGATGGTCTGGTAGGTAATCAATTTAGACATAATACAAATCGATTGATATTTGAAATAGTCAGTACTTAAAACATGACATGAGTTTGAACAAAACATATTTAATGTACGAAGCAAAACTAGTATGATTTCAAGAAAACATCATAATTCATGAAGCCACATTGAGCTCATCCTTTCTTCATCATACATGATGACAAGAGCAAGCAAAATGAAACAAAATGAAACGAAATAAAACGAAAGCCCGAGCCACACGAGGTGGGCAGGAAAAACCGGCCGTCGAACCGGACAAAACAAGAAAGTGTATAATTACACGACTAATCTGCAGATTGTTCTTATGTTTAAGGACCCCCTAACTAGTGGATCAGACTGAGAGGGCAGTCCAAGCTCAGCGGTATTCAATGATATTCATGTATGCACAAAACATATCGATACTTGTACAAAACTTATCGAAAATGGGGGAAAGTACCTATCAAAACAACGCAAAGCGAAACTAAACAAGCGTGGCATAAGCCATATAAAAATGAAGCTGAAAGATATTCCCCAATATAGTTCTTGAATAGTTCAAAACGAAACTTATACTTGTAAAACAAAGCAAGTACCAAACGATATTCATCGTATCAAATCACGACCCCAAACCGAAGTTGCCAAGCATACGTTAAGACTTTTCATTTATTCTTCATGTGGTTGGGACCCAAATGTCTTAATGAAAAAAAGATTGGTGTTCCAGAAGTTAAAAGGTCATTTTGAGGCCTCAAGCACACAAATTAAGTTTGAAAGTTCCTAATCATATTCAGGTTTTCAATCCCAAGAAAATCCCACAAAAACAAACCTATCTAGAAAATTCGGTCAGCTCTCGGTTACATGTCGACTAGCTGAGTAGGTGGCTGTCGGCTAGCCGCCAACTGACTGACGGCTGACCGTCAGGTCTCCTGATAGGAAAAATATCATTTTGGAAATGGGATCGAACATCACTCGGTTGGCTGTCGGTGGACCGAGGTCGTGCATGTCGGTTGGCCGACAGCTGACCGACAATTCCCTGTCACGAAACACACTTCTGGAAGTGGAACCGAACTGAACTCGATTGGTTGTCGGCTGACCAAAGTGGACATGTCGGCTAGCCGACAGCTGACCACCAGCTGACCGACTGTGCACGACAGCCTAGTTTAAGTCAAAATTTTAGTTCTTCTTTCTTCAAATTTCTTCCCATTCCACTTCCTTTCCTTCTTGGTCAAATCCCTGCACATTCCCTGAGCCTCCATGCTCTCCAAGGGGCCATTTCCATTCAATTTTAACAACCATCATATTCATACATTTCACAACATACTCTTCAATATAGCATCCATCCACAAGACATTTATACATGGTGAAAATCATTTAAATTGAGTAAAGACCTTCAAAAAATGAAACCACTAACACATGCATTTCAAACTAAATAAGAATTTCAATTCATAACACATATTTGAACGACACAATGCTCAACTAACAAGAGAAAAGAAACAAACCAATGAAGCTAAATCATTCAAAGAATGCATGCATCAAAAGGAAGTAAAATAATCACTTGCCTTCACCAATGTGCTATCCAAAAAGCAAAACAAAGGCTATCCAAAAGTCCTTTCCTAAAGTTGAACCAGGCTCTACAAAGAAGCCCCAAAACACAACTCAAAATCCACTAAAAATGTGAAACGAAGAACCCATTTCGAAAGGGGTTTTGCATGTGATTAAAACAAGATTCTAAGGACCTAAAAAAACTCCATTAAGAAGATGAAGAAGGTCCCTTACCTGTAGCTATCCAAACAAAGAGAAACAAAGGAGAAAAAGAGACTATTCAGCTGGGATCTTCAAGAAAATGGTAGCAATGGAGAGCTTAGGTTGAGAGGAAGAAGGGGGTATCTTCATATTTCGATTTGGAGATTTCTAGCCTTGACATGCAAAGAGAAAAAGGGAGAGGAAGAAGGAGTTTTCACAGCTAAGCTTGGAGAAGAAAAATGCAGGAAGATCGTCTGAACGTGAGTGAGTGAGAGGGAAGAAGACAACCCACTTAAGTCAAATGGGTTGTGGGCCCCATTGACTTCAAATTTTGCGATGGATAAACACTGACTTGCGGGCCCCGGATGAAATCAACGAAGAAGACAAAATCGATCGTCGAAAAATCTAGTTTCCAAAAGGTACAAATTTGGCATAGTTTTGAAATTTTGAAATTTGGGTCCAGATTTGGTGTGAAATGACTGGTTTACCCTTTTGGCCCAAAACTTGGGTTTCTGTGCCTCAAACACAGACAGACTGAACACAAAAGTTGAAAGGTAAAAGAAAACCATTTAAAAGAGATCGAAATCACGATTAAAATCAGAAAACTAAAATTTCCTCCCAAGCTTACACGTACACTCAAGGCACCCCTGAGTGTGACTGAATAGCATAAACGCTCTCAAAATTCCCCAAAGCTAATTCCAGACTAAATCGAACCAATTTCTAACCCACGAACACTAAACCCACATTACAACTAAACGCGCACTTAATTGGTACTAATCACGCTAATCCTGGGTCGGGGTTTGACAAGTATGGCATCAAAGATTGGGGCATCCGTCAGCACAAGTTCTTCAATTACTCAAGTCTAGTGATGATTTAGAAATTTCCCGCTTTCTTAATCATAATAAAATTTGTTAATCTTGTCGGTTAGCAAAGAATCAAAAACTGCCTTTTGGAACTTCTTCTAGACAGTCTTCTTCTCCTTTGGAACTGATTCATTATGATTTATGGGGCCAACGGTGTCCTCTGTTAGTGGTTTTCATCCCTATATAATCTTTGTTCATGATTATAGTAGACACACATGGATATATCTGCTGCTTGAAAAATCTAATGCTGTGGAATGTTTTCATCATTTTAAATTAATAGCTGAAAATATTTTTTCCACAACTATCAAATACTTCCAAAGTGACGGTGCTCTAGAGCCCACACGTGGTGTGTTTCAAAAATTTTTGGTTGAATGTGGGATTGTTTCTCGAATTTCTTGTCCTCACACGCCAGAACAAAATGGCATTTCAGAGAGGAAGCACAGACACATCACTAAAATGGGGTTGTCTCTTTTATTTCAAGCCAAAATGCCAAAGAGGTACTGGTTAGAGGCCTTTCTTACTGCAGTCTATCTCATAAACCACCTCCCGACACTAGTTTTATAGGGACGTTCTCCACATGAAGCATTATATGGGACACCACCGAACTACTTGTTTCTTCGTGTATTTGGCTGTCAATGCTTTCCTTGCTTGCGACCTTATAGACCTGACAAGCTATCAAAAAAATCCATTGCTTGTGTCTTCCTCGGCTATAGTCAACATCACAAGGGCTACAGGTGTCTAGATCCAAACAGTGGCCGTGTTTACAGCTCTAGACATGTGATTTTTAATGAGCAGTTTTTCCCTTTTGTAGACAGAGAAATCTCTTCTCCATCTGGTGACACTCCATCAAATACTGTCACTCTGCAAGTACCTCAACCTGTTGCTTCATATACAATTGCAGATCCTGTTGCTCATACTCCCCAAGCTGCGGTTTCTAGCTCTTCCATTGATTATACCCACTCTTCTCCATCCACTGCTGTCCCTTCACGCACATTGGCTGAACCCACCACCACCTCCTCACCAACCCACCACCACCTCCTCACCTACCCATCCACCACCGTCCCCTGCTCCCAAACACTCTATGATTACAAGAACTCAAACTGGCCGTAGAAAACTTAAAGTTCCATTCTCCATCCTTAGCACTCGTCATCCACTTCCTACTAGTTTTTTGTCCACCCTTCATACTACACCTACAGAACCTACATCCTACAAGACTGCAACTAAATATGCAAATTGGGTCCTGGCCATGAATGACGAATATGAGGCCCTCCTTAAAAATAATACATGGTCACTTGTCCTTGCGTCTCCTTCCCTGAACATAGTTGGATGTAAATGGGTTTACCGGATCAAAACTAAGAGCAATGGGTCTATTCAATGGTATAAAGCGGGACTTGTTGCAAAAGGCTTCCACCAACAACCAGGAATTGATTTCACAGAAACTTTCAGTCCTGTTGTCAAGCCAGCCACAATCTGCATTGTTCTCTCAGTTGCCATCTCCAGAAATTGGCCACTTCGACAACTAGATGTAAAATATGCCTTTTTACATGGCATGTTAACCGAAGAAGTTTACATGCAACGACCACCAGGGTTTGTCGGTGCCACTCATCCAACACATGTGTGCCGTCTTCATAAAGCAATATATGGCCTTAAACAAGCACCACGTGCGTGGTTTCAAAGGTTCAGCACTTTTTTACTTCACAAAGGCTTTACCCATAGTCTTGCTCACAACTTTATGTTTGTGTTCCACTCAAAAGATGGTATGCTCATTTTATTTCTTTATGTGGATGATATCATATTAACTGGCGGTAGTATGACTTTGCTAAATCAATTTGTAGCATGTCTTGGCACTGAGTTTGCCATGACTGATCTTGGTGACCTTCACTACTTTCTCGGGGTGGAAGCTAAACGTACAAATGCTGGCCTTGTACTCTTATAGTCAAAATACACGCTTGATCTCTTGCATAAAACTGGTATGCAAGGCTGCAAACCCACCAAGACTCCTGTCATGTCTGGCTCTAAATTATCTCTGCACTCTAAGTCTCCATTGTCAGATCCTCCTGAATATCGCCAGGTTGTAGGTGCATTACAATACCTCACCATCACTCGCCCAGATCTGTCATATGCAGTTAATCAGGTTTGCCAATTTATGCACGCACCAATAACCAAGCATCTTCAAGCGATCAAGCGCATTCTGCGTTATCTTAAGAACTCTGTTGGTGTTGGAATCATCCTTAAACCGGGTCCTCTTTCTCTTGTTGTTGCCTTCTCAGATGCGGATTGGGCTGGTTGCCCAGATTCACGTCGGTCAACCACTGGATTTTGCACATACTTAGGGTCAAATCTCCTATCTTGGGGATCCAAAAAGCAACCCACAGTTTCAAGATCCAGCTCGGAAGCTGAATACAAAGCTCTTGCGATCACAGTTTCCGAAATGTTATGGCTTTCCTATCTTTTACATGATCTTCATGTCCCAGTCAAGTTACCTATGATCATACACTGCGACAACATAAGTGCAATACATATGGCAGCCAACCTAGTTCTTCATGGTAGAACTAAACATATTAAGGTTGATTACCACTTTGTCCATGATTTAGTGATCAATAACATACTTCAAGTTCGATCCAATTCTCAGATTGCAGATATCTTCACAAAAGGACTTCCCTCACCTTCTTTCTTACAACACCGATCCAAACTATTGTGGTTACCACCCATCAGTTTGCAGGGGGATAACAATATAACTGATGCCTGAAAATTAGCTAGAATCAGCACAATAACAGAAGATCTACTGAAGATAAGAAATTATAGTTTTCTCTTCCTTTATTCATGCCTTGTAATCAAATCTGTTAAGATTTTATTTATTTTGTTTCCATTCTTTCTGTACAGCTGGGGATTGACCCATTCAATTGTAATATCAAAACACAGTATAAATATACAAGGCAAACACCCGGTTGAGTATGCCATTCAACACACAACACTCTGTTTTTACTTTCAATGGCCTCTTTGTGAATAAAATATATGAAATTTTGGAATATTTTACCTAATGTGTAATACTTGATAAATTTTACTATAGGCCCAAGATACTTTAGTGAAAATTTACCGTATCCCATGCAAGAGACTTGCATTTTATATATGCAATTGAAAGAGTTTTAAAAAAATCTAATTGCTTGGAAACTAAGCAAAAAGACCAAAGTAAAAGCTTTCCCACATGGGGACCTGTGACACCTTCTAATTCTCCCTCTCCAGCGCGATGCAACTCTCCCCATCTCTCTTTCTATTTCCTCCCCATCTCTCTTTCTATTTCCATTCTTTCTCTTTCTTCTCTCTATCTTTTGTTCCTCAAGTATATGAGGCTAAAGAAAAACTTAATTATTTGGAAAGAAGGAATTCTAAGAAGGAAGGAGAATCAATAAATCAAGTCAAGGAAGGAAGCAATCAAGGAAGAATTCAAAGCCATATTGTTGGACATCCCACATGGGTCCCACTCCCTTGTTGCACTCCCAAGGGGGCCTACCAATGTTGCATAAATCTGAGTTTTCAATTCTTTGAAGAATTCTAATTGAGAGTGGGGCCCAATGATGGAAATTTCCAAAAAAAGAAAGAAGTGGTACCTATTTTAGAAAGTCTTGCACAACAAGAAGACAACATTAGAAAGACTTTCTAATGCCAATATATTCTCTATTGCTCTTTCCTAAATTCTCTCCAAATTTGGCGAGAAATAAGGAAAAATAATTCCTAATTTCACTAAAACTTGGGAGGCAAGTCACGTGGTTGCAAAAGTAACTATTTAACAAAGAGGGATGGGACGTCCCCGCCCATGGGAGTCCACAATTTTTTTCTTCTTTTCCATTTCTTTTCTTGGCGGCTTACACTCGAATATTTTGAAGGAGGATAAGAAGATGATGGAGGGTTGATTCTTAATTGTAATTCGAGTAAGAAGGTGAAGTTGTAACTCTACTACTAGTTCTACAGGATGGACATGATTTAAAACAAGGTGAAATTCTTTTACTGTTTATTTATTTTTTGTCAATTTAGTTTTTATGATTTCTTAGTTTCCAAAAAAAAAATGGAATGCCCGGAGACCTCTAATGATAAAAGTACAATTGAAGGAGCCAAGAGGAACACAATCTCTCACTAAAAATAATTCTGAATTTGCATCTTGACTCATTCTGACGGGAGAGAAAACCTAAGCCATACGTATTTCTAGTCACTAAAGGCAACGGATCTAAGTCCTTGGATTACAATTCCAACAATCTAATTTTTATCTTTTTAATTTTTAATTTTTACTTATTTTTCATAAATTGGTTGTTTTGACTTATTTTTGTTGGATGCAGTCTACTAGTTTAGGTTTCTAGCTTAGATTTTTAGTTTAGGATATTTTAATTGGTTGTAAACTTTGTAATTAATTTTATTTTTCAGATTAGTTGGATGGGTTGTATAGATTTTTGCAAGGCTAAAATTAGAATTTTCTAGGATAGGTACAAGCTAGTGTAGTCCGCACCCTGTCGATCGACCCCGGACTCAACGGGATTTAACTAAATCTCACCTTTTGCACTTGGGGTAACAACTAAGTTTTTGGCGCCATTGTCGAGGAGTGCCATGCACGAAGGTAATTTTCTAAACTTTTCTTCTTTTTTTTTTTTATTGCTATATGGGAGTGGTCTATATTTTTAGCATCTTACTAGTTTAGGTGATGCATGCAATGGAGTTACTGACCAGCCCTCACTTAATTAAAGGAAAGTTGCATTTTAATTTTTTATTAAAATCTGAATTTTTTTGAAATCCCATCATCTTAAAATATGATTTTTTTTAAATATGATTTTCTGGAAAGTTTCCTTCTTAGTTTGTGCCTATAATAGAAAACTGATTTTTAATTAATTGGTTTCCCTTTTAGGGTCATTCTAACAATTGAATCTTTTTTTTTTTTTGTTAGTTTCAGTTTTTTAGGTTAAAATAAAAAAACTTCATAAAAGTTGGACACCCTCTTAATTCCATTAGTGCATGCTTCGATCAAGAGGTTTCTAGAAATCCTTGAAAATTCAAAGTCTCCAAGTCCATCTAGATTGTCTACTGCAATGGCGGATCAAAGAAGTGGGATGGAAAACAACGACAATGCAAGATCCCAGTCCCAATCTAAATAGGAACAATAATCACGAGGTTGGTCAACTGGCAAGGATGTTGCATAATTACCTCCAACCTACATGGTCAAACACTCCTTCGTGTATGATTGTGCCCTCTACTACGAGACATTTTGAGAAAAGGCCAGGTGTCATACACCAACTCCCCAAATTTTATGGCCTCGATTCCGAAAACACATACTTACTTTTAAAAAAATTTGATTCAGTGTGTGCTACCCTACACTTCAACAATGTTACGGAGGACATTATTAAATTAAGGTTGTTCCCTTTTTGAATGATTTTTTTTTAATTGAATTGGTTACATGTGGGTTCGACCCATTCTTGCCACTGTCTCATATAGATAGCCGTGCACTTGCTGTAAAATTTGTAGATTAAAGATCGCATCAAGTTTTTAGTGCCGTTGCCGGAGAGCCAATTCAAGAAAAGAATCTTTTAGTTAAGATTTCTAGCATTATTTGTGCATATAATAGCATGCATTAGTTTAGGTTTTTATGATTTTTTATGTCCATGGTTTCTAATTCTTTAGATTTTGTTTGCTGATTTTTGTTAATTTTCGGACTACTTTCAAGTGGGTGCATAAAAGACAAGTTTTAGCACCAATGTTTTTATAGATTTGGCCTGACTCTTGCCCAAAAGTTCGGATTTTGAAGACTAGTCAACCGGATACCTTTTGACTTGAAAATTCTTTGGATTGGAATTTGATAAATATATATATATATATTTTTTTATGCCACAAAATTTCAGGAAAAAAATACTTTCGGGCAGTTAGACATTTAGTGCTGTGAACTTTGCCAATCAGTCAGGCAGATTCTGCATTTAGCAGCAAAACTGGGCTAATTGGCCATCTTTCGATCATCATAACTTCTTCATTTTTTATCCTTTTTAGGCCCTCTGTTTTTTATTTGAATCTTACATATTGAGAGATTGAATCCCAGCCACTTTTTTTAGGTTTTCTCTGTTTAAAACAGGTCGTACAGATCTATCAAATTAGGCATGTGCAACAGTTCCAACACTAAGAAAATTTTTGCACTAGATGGCAAGTGTCCATTTAACTTAGGACTCCATTAGGAGTTTAAAAATTACATCTTTCATTCAAATTGCATATTTTAGGACTCTAAATTTTAGTTTAGGTTAATTTTTCAATTTAGGAGTCTTAATTAGAATTCTTTACTGATTTTTAGTATTCTATTTCGATCTAACTCTTACTTGTTTTATCTCAAATTCAACTCTAGGTTTGAGGGGCTCTAAGAAGGAAGGAAATTGTGGTAATTGCTCTTAAGAAAACAAGTTGCTCTTAGAATTGCTTAAAACAAATTGCTCTAAGAATTGGAAAATTTTCCAAAAAGGGTTAAGCTTATACAATTTAAGGATTAGCGTGGACCTGCTGTAAGAGTTTCTAAACTTTATGCCACGAATCTTTTACTTGTAAGTAGGGCATGGGTGATTTAATTTTTGCAAAGTGTGAATGCTTGCTTAACATACCAATTAATTCGACCCACACTGTTAGTTAAGGGCAATTGACCCCAATAAGATAAGGGCCATATTTTATCACCAGATCCTTGCCCAATTAGGCTTAACGACCTCTCACATAGATACCAAGCCTTAATTAAAATTGACTGGGAACGAGACCATAAGAAGTCGAGCTCATTAGGACGAATACCACAAAATTTTGCACCAGTTGCGTTCTTTGGTGTAGTTGATGTCTAAGCCGGTAAGTCCCATCCCTCCAAAGGGTGGCAGTCGCTGTTCTAGGAGTTCGGTTCTTAATCAGGACCCTTGTTAAGTGCATTGTGACACCACCACTCATCCTAGGGACTTACCGGGTCGATTTAGCCTCATAAGATCGGATTAGAGGCCTTAGTGCACTCTTCAAACCAGTTAGGAGCTGTCTAGTGAGTTATGTTGACACCAAAAATGTCGCTTTGCCTCTTTACA
The DNA here is from genome assembly GCA_029852735.1 of Persea americana. Taxonomy (NCBI): domain Eukaryota; kingdom Viridiplantae; phylum Streptophyta; class Magnoliopsida; order Laurales; family Lauraceae; genus Persea; species Persea americana. The sequence goes on from CM056810.1 coordinate 60,652,624, forward strand.
CATTCAAAAGATCAAAAAGCCACATGGAGCTGCATCCTACCACAAACAGGCGAATGCCGCTTCAAGCATCAGATCTTATCGAAATCAAACAAAAACTGCAAGATCATTCAAAATATTCACACGAGGGGTACACATGAAGTTTCAGGCCATTTCAACACCATTTGGCCTAACTTCACTCCTCAAACAGCTAAGTAGGGGCTCCTGGCAGCGGTGAAGTCAAAGACCCTGACTCACATAATAGAGCACAAAGTTGGCCTTAAAATGCCACTAGGAGGCTCTACATCAAATTCTGGGCCATTCCGACATGGTTTAGCCCATAAAGGAAACAGTCACAGTGAAGTCAGCTCTCCCGGCAGCGACAGCGTCGAAGACATCAAATCTTCGATCAGAGCCCGCGAATGGACTCAAAATACTTCCAAAAGGCTTCATATCAAGTTTCAAGTCAAACCGACTCCATTTGACCCTCTATAAACTCTCAAGCAGCAAAATCAAGCTTCTCGGCACCGAGAACCACTGAGGCCATCACTCATCAAAAAGAGCATTGGGTCACTTATACATGCTTCCAAAAGGCTACACGTCAAATTTCAGATCATTTCGACGACGTTTGACCCAGCTTTGACGCTCGGAAGCAAAATCAAGCCTCCCGGTGGCGGAGCTCCCCGGGACCATGACATCGAAATTGGAGCTAATGGATCATCGCAAAATGACTCCAATAGGCTCCCTATCAAATTTCAAGACAATCAGACATCGGTTGACCATATATCAAAGCTCGGCATTTTCCTCGTGGCAAAATCAAGTCTAGTAGCGACGGGACCCCAAACGGCTTCAAAACATTAAAAAAGGCCCATGGTTGGTCCTATCTATTGCTCAAGAAGCTTCACTTCAAATTTCAGGTCATTCCAACATCGTTTGACCTAGTTTTGACTTTTGACAGAAAATCGGTTACAAAGTCTTAGGCTTTTCCAGAAAATTGGAAACTTTGTGTTCTGATTTGCACGGCTTCTCATTAGGTTTCCTCCAGAGAAATCAAGCCAATAAATTAGGGAAAATGTCAGAAAAAATACAGAAGAAAAAAGAAGAGAAAAAGATCGAAAAATGGAGACCAAAAGGGGAAAAATCCCCATGGTCGCCGGCGACCATAGAAATCCGGGTCGCCGGATTTTGCTTGAAAACCCACTTTTCATGGTTATTTCCACGTTTCGAGATGATTGGCCTCTATGGATTTTCCAAAATTTGACTTTTTGGGCATGATATCCGTCGATCTTCGTAAACATCATGGATCCACTGCCGAAATCATGAAATCATCATCCAACGCTTCAAAATCGCCAACCGGCTGACCAAGAAAGCATACTTTTTGCCCGACCGATCGAGAAATCGACTGGACAGATGTTGCCAGCCCATTGGTATCAATCAATGTCTGAAGTTGCATTGTCGTCCGACATCAAACAACATGTAGATCCATCGGCGATCATCGCAAAAAGAATTCCAAAAAACGCGACGCAGCCCGCGACTCTTCAAGCGACTTGGCGACCACTTAATGTTGTTAATTGACCCATTTATAGCAACTTATTACGGTCATCGACTCATTATTTTGGACAGCCCAATCAGAAGTGAGCAAATGAGAGTTACAAGTTAAAGGATTCATGGCATTTAAACCATGAAATTCTTCCCATGATAGAGATTAAGAGTAATTAAAAGCTTTTAATTCTCCACCGGCCAATCAGAAGCCAATGAAAAGAAGTTACAAAATAAATGAATTTTAACTTGTAACTCCTCCCTTTATGCGGCTTTATGATAATTAAAACCCATAAACCCTCCTAAATGGCTACCAAAGACCTATAAATAGGAGAGCATTCCAAGAAGAACGGTCTAGAAAAATCAAAGAAAAACCAAGAAAATTCCAGGCGAAATCTCTGCACAAAGAAGCTCTACCACTTTAAGGAAACTCTGCTGCAAGAAACACCACAAGGTGATCGAAGTCCTTTGGGGGGCCACCCCCCCAAGGTCCCTCCTCCTTCTATCCAACATGGCTAGATGTGGCTCTTCAGCACGTCTACTGGGCTTTTTATTGGATATAGGACCTCCCCTTGGTCTTTATCCTCTAAAAATCTGAGGTCCAAGCCAAGCCAAAAGAATCAAAGCATCATGTGTTCTCATCTGAAGGATGATGGCGGAGTCCATACATGACTCACGACCGTCAATCTGAACGAGTCCCCACAATCTCCTGAGAAGTTAGATTTATTTTCTTACTTTTCTGTTGTATCTTGTGTTTTTTAAAGAGATAAAAAAAATCACAATTATTATCTTTCATTATTGATGAGATTTGTAAATTGCCTTACACGGTAAAAATCACCTCCTATGACCCAAAATCGCCTTCTACGACACAAAACTGCCTTTCACGACAAACAAAAGAAAATCACCTCTCACGAAATTCAAAATCTTTGTCTCTTTTCTTAAAAATATGTGTGCAATGGAAAGTTAGAAAAAAGATTGATTTCCTTTCTACTTGTGAAGGTGGATCTTCGGATCACTGTTTCTAAATTTCAAGTAGAATAGAAAATCTGGCATACCCATATAAAAAATGTTGATGCCCGCTTTCCGTCAGCCGGACCCCGGCAGACCCGAGGTGGAGGAAGGCGGGAGTCGGGTCCATCATGGGACACGTTCATTTGAGAACACGATGCTTATATTGAATATTGCATCTAAAAGAAATGAGATGGGATTTTTGGAAATTTCTTTCTTTAAGTTTATTTCCAGTCTTTCTCTTAAAAAAAAAACACAAAAAAAAAATTTGATTTCTCTTTTCTGGATTCAATTTTAAGAAACTTTGATCCTTTCCTCTTCGAATTTGATAGCTCGCAGAAATGTTTGTAGCTATTGTTTGTATCGGGGAATGGGTCATCTTTTCTCTTTGATGAGTCCAATAGGGATCTTCAAAAAAAAAAAAAAAAATCTGATTTCAAACTTTTCAGATTTGTCGGGTGGGGTCTTGAGTATGACACATGGATGGAAATATTTTGTTTTGTATTTTGGGTTGTATGGCCTTTGTTGGCCCTTTTTCATACTTGGGAACGTGTAATCTTAACTTACTTTTGTCTTTTTGAAACTTGAAAGTTAAATGATGGAAATGCCATGTTATGTTTCCTCCTCTGATTATTGTCTTGATAATGATTTAATTTATGTACGTGGATGTGATGTCACATGTATTGGGAAAGATAAGATTACTTGCATGTTTCCGCAAATCATTGTTCATGTGAGGTAAAATTCCGAATTTGTTTTGGGAATCCTCACCGCAGAGACCTATGGGTTAATCGTAATTGATAGTTGGCTGATAGCACACTTCACAACACGTCGCGGGCCCGGGTCTCGGTCCGAGGTCGCGACAGGACTGGTATCAAAGCGGGACATGTTTCAGGCATATAAAAGAAACTAGAAACTCTTAGGGACGTGGCGAGGATCCGTGAGTTCATTCTATCGTTAGTATGGACTTAGAAACCAAACCCGAACTAGTTATTATGTACTAACAATTTGTTTTGCAGTATCATGCCTCCATGAAAAGCTCCGAACCAAAATGCTTCCGGAAGCAATACCAACAACAATAACAGTGAAACAGATCGCAAGCAGCCACCCACAGTGACACAATTTCATGCACTTATGCAGGCCATGGTAGAACAACAAAGGCAAGCTAATGAGAATCAGACCAGACTACAGAGAGAGGCAAATGAAGTCCAAGTTAGGCTACAAAGAGAAGCCAATGAGAACCAAGCACGGTTCCAAGAACAATTAGCTAAGAAAGATGAAGAAATGGCCCAAGTCCAAAGGCAACTTTTGAAAGTTTTGCAGAACAGTCCTCAACCTCAGCATAGACAACCGGGTGGCCCTAATATAATCATCAACAATAGAGACCAAGATCTTAACATATTGTTTGAGAGATTCAAGAAAAGAGGACCCAAGGAGTTCTCGGGTCAAGAAGACGCTTTAGCAGCAGACGATTGGTTAGTCAACACATAAAAGATTTTTCACGTATTCACATGTACGGGCATACAGAATGTCAACCTCACCGCCTCTCTATTTTTCGGATTGGCGGACACTTGGTGGCAAACGGTTAAAGAACCATATCAGGCCATGGCAGATGAGACTGCATGGGAGACTTTCAAGAACCACTTCACCGACAAATATGTCCCTTCTCATATCAAGAGGTAGAAGGCTATAAAGTTCCAGCAGCTCAAGCAGGGTAGTAAAACAGTGTTAGAGTATGTCACAAAATTTGAGAGGCTAGGCAGGTATGCCAGAGAGTTGATTGATACCGAGCAGAAGAAGATAACAAAATTCTTAGAAGGGTTGAACCCCATTCTTATGAGAGATGCTGCAGGGGTCATCTCACCAGCCACATTCGATGAAGCTGTTAAAAGAGCATACAAGTTTGAGGACATCAACAATCAGATCAAACAGGATAGGAAGCAACACTACCAGCAGAATCAGAGACAACAGAGTAACAAGAATCCACGACAAGAACAAAACCCTCCAAGGCAAAATGCATGTGCACATTGCGGCAAAAACCATGAAAGTACACAATGCCGTAAAGCCTCTGGTGCTTGTTTTAAGTGTGGTGATATGGACCATGCAATCAAGGACTTCCCTCAACTTCAGAACCAAGGCAATAGGAATCAGCTATAGAGACAAGCAGCTCCTCAGAATCAAGCACCAGCTCAGAACCAGGCAAGACCACCTCAGCAACAACAGCAGCAAGGTAGACAGCAAGCTCAGAATCAGAATGCTCGTCCTCCACAGCAGTAGCAACAGAACAGAAATGCACAAGGGAGGTAGAATAGGCCACAACAACAAGGACGTGCGTACCATCTTAATCGTGTTGATGCAGATGCTGTGGGTGATGTTGTAGAAGGTAAACTCCTCATCTGTGGAATTGAAGCTCAAATTTTATTTGATCCTGGCAGCACTCATTCATTTTTATCTCCTATGTTTGCAAAGATGATTGCTATGCCGTTTAGGGAACTTGATTATTTATTGACTGTTACTACACCAGTAGGTAAACAGGTTGTTTGTAGAACCTATTACCCCAACTGTTCAGTTTTATTATGAGAGGTCAACCTTCCAGTAGACCTTATTATCTTAGATATGCATGACTTTCATGTCATTTTAGGCATGGATTGGTTAGAGAAGTATCATGCTACCATGGATTGTTTTAGCAAGACTATTACTTTCAAGTTGAAAGGGGAACATGCAGATTTATTGATTCAGGGGAACATGAAAAAAAAACCAAGTGGGGATTGTTTTAGCACTGAAAGCAGGCAGAATGGTAAACAGTGGGTGTGAGGCTTTCATAGCATTTATCACGGAGGATAAACGGTCCCAAGGGGTGGAGGAAATCCCCGTTGTGTGTGAATTTCCGGATGGTTTTCCTGAAGAAATCACGGGATTGCCACCAATTCGAGAAGTTGAGTTCACTATTGAGCTCCTTCCAGGGACAGCTCCTATTTCAATTACACCTTACAGAATGGCTCCAGTAGAATTAGGTGAACTAAAACTCCAGTTGCAAGATTTGTTGAGTAAAGGTTTCATTAGACCAAGCATTTCACCTTGGGAGCACCGGTGTTATTTGTGAAAAAGAAGGATGGAAGCTTGAGAATGTGCATAGACTACAGAAGATTGAACTATATGACCTTCAAGAACAAGTATCCGTTGCCAAGAATAGATGAGTTGTTCAATTAATTGCAAGGAGCAGCGTATTTCACCAAGATAGACTTGAGGTCTGGGTATTATCAGCTGCGGATTAGAGAATCAGATGTGCCTAAAACAACTTTCCGAGCCAGATATGGGCACTATGAGTTCTTGGTGATGCCATTCGGATTAACTAATGCACCTGCGGTGTTTATGGCCCTCATGAACAAAGTCTTTGCAGAGTATTTGGATCACTTTACTGTGGTGTTTATTGATGATGTGCTTGTGTATTCTAAGAGTAAGGAGGAGCATGAAGAGCATTTGAGGACGTCATTGCAGCTTTTGAAGGACAACCAACTCTATGCCAAGCTAAAGAAGTGTGAATTTTGGCTAGAGCAAGTAGCTTTTCTAGGCCATGTTGTTTCAAGAGAAGGTTTAGCAGTGGATCCGTCCAAAGTTGATGCCATTGTCGGTTGGAAAAGGCCAAGCAGCGTGACAGAGATCAAAAGCTTTTTGGGGTTAGTAGGATACTATAGAAGGTTCGTTCAAGGATTTTCATCCATTGCAGCACCATTGACCAAGTTAACTAGGAAAAGTGTACCTTTCGTATGGACAGACCAGTGTGAAGAAAGTTTCAAAGAACTGAAAAAGAGATTGACTACAGCCCCGATTATTACTCTACCGTCAGGAAGTGGAGGATTTGTTGTTTTTACAGATGCTTCCAATATAGGATTGGGTTGTGTTTGGATGCAAAATGACAAAGTTATTGCTTATGGATCGAGGCAGTTGAAGGATCACGAAAAGAATTATGCCACCCATGATTTGAAATTAGCAGCGGTTGTATTTGCTTTGAAGATGTGGAGACACTATCTATACAGAGAGAAATTTCGAAGTCCATCCAAACCACCGGAGTTTACAGTATTTGTTTTCACAGAAAGAATTGAACATGAGACAGAGACGGTGGATGGAGTATATAAAAGATTATGACTTTCCAATCAAGTATCATCTGGGCAAAGTGAACGTAGTGGCTAATGTGTTGAGCAGAAAACCAGCAGTTATGGCCAGCTTGAGAGGAGTCAGTGTCTTACATTAGTTTGAAGAACTCGGAGTAGAAGTGCAATCGTTAAGGAAGGGTGTGATGTTGGCAAGTCTGATAGCGTCTGAGCCTACCTTTATCCAGAAGATCAATGACAGTCAGTTGCAAGACCCAGACTTGGCCAAGATTGTGGAACATATTTCCGAACGTCCAGACTTCAGAGTTGTAGACGGAGTGTTGTATTTTCGTGACCGATTGTGTGTGCCTAACATTGAAGACTTTAAGAATGAGATTATGACCGAAGCTCATAGCACGAGATATTCCATGCATCCGGGGAGCACCAAAATGTACCAAAACTTGAAGAACCGGTTCTGGTGGAATAACATGAAACGAGAGATTGCAGCTTTTGTATCTCGGTGCCTCACATGTCAGCAGATCAAGGTAGAACATCAGAAGCCTCCAAGATTGTTGCAGCAATTGGACATTCCGGAGTGGAAATAAGAGCACATTACTATGGATTTTGTCTCTAGTTTGCCTACTACCAAGAAAGGGAACAATGCAATTTGGGTTATTGTAGATCGTCTAACGAAGTCGGCTCATTTCTTTCCTATGAAGACCGGGTGTAAGATGCATATGGCACCACTAGCAGACTTATTCGTGACCGAGATTGTCAACAGACATGGTCAGCCCGTTTCCATTACCTCCGATAGAGATAGCATATTTGTTTCGCAGTTTTGGAAGACCCTATTCGAATCTATGGGCACCAAGTTACAATTCAGCACTGCATACTATCCTCAGATGGACGGCCAATCAGAGAGAACGATACAAACTTTGGAGGACATGTTACGTGCTTGCGTATTAGATTTCAAGGTTCAATGGGATGAGTACTTGCCCCTTTGTGAGTTTGCATACAACAACAGCTATCATTCCAGCATTGGTATGGCACCTTTCGAGGCATTCTATGGTAGGAGATGCAGAACTCCCATTTGCTAGGAAGAAGTCGGTGTTCGTAGTTTCCATGGACCGACGATAGTTGGGGAGACAAGTGATAAGATTAAGTTGATCTAGGAACGTCTGAAGGTTGCCAGAAGCAGACGGAAAAGCTATGTTGATACTCGTAGGAGAGATTTACAGTTCAAAGAAGGTGACAAGGTATTTTTGAAGGTATCTCCGGTCAGAGGAACCCTAAGATTTGGTCAGAAGGGCAAGCTAGCAAGGAGGTACATAGGACCGTACGAGATTTTGAGCAAGATTGGAGACGTTGCCTATAAACTTGCGTTACCGCCGGAACTCTCCGGGGTGCACAATGTTTTTCACGTCTCTATGTTGAAGAAATACGTCCCAATCCTTCACACGTGTTGCAACATGAGCCACTTGAACGAGAAAAGCTTATTTTTTGTTATGAGATTTGGGGTTTTTTAGGTTTTGCGCTGGATTTCTTCGTATGAATCTACTTTCGGTATGTATGTTGGTGATGGCTCCTCTTTTTTTTTTCTTTTTTTTTTTTTTCTGGTTAGATTATTTTGGGCATGGATTTTTTTTAAGTTGTTTAATAGATAAATTTTTCTTTGTATCTTGGCATTCTCTATATCTATTCTCATTGTAAGATTTTGAACATCAAGTTGGGTGCATGAATGCATTTGTAAATAAATCTATAACTATATATCCTGGAATTGGAAGCCACACCTTCCCTATAGACACAATAATCAGAGTGATATTTTCCATTTGATTAAAATTCCTACCAACAATGTTACCGAGTGGTTTGATGTGTGAATCAGGTGCAATCCAAAGAAACATGGGGTGGGGGTAGGATTTCTGTTCCGCTAGGTGCACAATCGAGGGCATTTGAGGGTGCAAATGCCTCTACATTTGCAATCGAACTGGGGAGTCATATTCGCATGCTTGTAACTTTGAACAAAAAAAACATGGGGAGCTATTAATGATGGGTGTAAGGAGGCAATCTTTACTGCAACTGCGATAATTAAAACAATCTTCTACTTCCTAATCTATATTCATAGGCTTTATTGTTTACTTTTCACACTTATAGGTTTGAAATGAATGCAAAAGTATGACTTTGGCAACTAGAAGACCGATGCACGTGTGACAGATGCAATCGGGAAAGCAGCGATGCATATTTATAAGGAGTTTAGGGCGAAGCTACACAAGGCATATAAGAAGTTGTTGGAAAAGGGCCATGATCCGAAGCAGTGCCCATATGATACGCAGAGGGTGGCCCGGTGGGTCTGGCTAACAAAGAACAAATGGGAGACACCAGAGTGGAAGGTAGCTAAATTATATTTCTTGATTTGCTTTCGGTACATGGTTTAAATTAGTCTATACACTATATATTGTTGTTGTTTTAACTATTGTTGTTGTTTTAGCTAAATTAATGATTTGGCTCTTCCATCCTTGTGTGTGAAATCCATGGACCCCAACCTATTTTTTTGGGGAAAAAAAAGCAGAAATACATATTTGGGCATTTGAGGACCAGTTCTCATCCCAATGTGGGCATATTGGGGAACAAAAAATTGTCAAGTTCATGAATGTTATTGGAACAGGTTCTGTTTGTGTCACTATACGTTTATACTTAAAAATCCTTACAGCTAGCTCATAACATATTAGAGTAACATTTTGTCATATTTACATTCTAAGAGAGAAGCATTTGTTTTGACTGGTTCATATTTTAAAATAGGTGGCCCTAAATGGATTGCCTCACGAATTTCTCGAGTACGGGCCTAAGGAAAAATGATTCTATTTTTGGGTACATCTTTTTTAAAGAAATGTAAAGAGTAGCAAGCACTGTTTGTGGCGTATGCATGTGTATCTGTATGTGTGAAATTGTGAATGGATGGCATGTTAATGAGCAGAGGCTGGAAATGGATCCTATTTTGGTTCAGGTAGATTTGAGGTGAAAGATTTCAGTAGGGCTTTTAAAGTGTACTATTAAAGCATATTGACTTTTCAGTGTCAAGTGTAGAGACAGAGAGAGAGAGAGGACAGAGATGTCATGTTGTGTGATGTATTAGGCATCTATAGAAATGTTGCTTTGTGAAATGTAGGACTCCGTAGGTACATGCACTTTGACCATGGAACAAAACCTGATAAAAGTTGGTATGTGAGCTTTGCATTGTTAATCAGTTTAAACTTGGTATGAAAAACTGGCAGCCATAAGCTTTTTTTATGATGCCAAGTCGATTGAGTGGTTAGATTGAGCTCCAATGAATATTGAGCTCCAATGAATTGGAGGTCCATATTCATTTATGAATGCCATAGCAGTGGACTTGTAGTTGCAATGCATATGTGGATAGTATAGCAGAGTAGAGATGTAATCCTTAATATATAAATGGAATTGAAATCTGAAGTATTTTCTTCTTAACATGCCATGCAAGCTATGCCTAGACCTAAAGATGATATTACAATTGGTGAAAGTCAGACCTCCCAAGTGTAGAGAGAGAGAGAGAGAGAGAGCGAGGACAGAGATGTCATGTTAATTGAACTCTCTTTCATTCTGAGATGCTCTGTTGATGAATTAGATGAGGCTATCATAGATATCTGCATATACCACGCATTCTCGTGGTTCCATGATGCTCCTCTCTTTCCTTCTCTACCATTTTATTACTTTGATTGATATCTTTCTGATCACACATATGGGGAGTAACTACTGAAAAAAAAAACCCATTTCTCAATATATACTCAAAAAGCAAGCAAGAAAGAATGAAAAAGAGCCCATAAGAAGGAATGGAACCCAATCATGATTTATTTTTCTTAAGTTAGCACTTGGCACTTGACATCCTTAGCCGCAATAGAATTAACAGGGCAGCCTCATGTACCTCTTTAAAATGACAGTCATGTCAAAACTGGCCTTTTCTTCTCCTCATCTTGTTCTTATCCTCAATGATTTTTTTTTCCTAAAGTTTCATCATGTGTAGAGCACCTGGTGTTACTATTGACTGAAGTGAAATTATGTTCATAGAACAGTGGGAGACCATTAACTTGAGTGGTTCGGATTATAGAGCTGGGCCTACTGACTGATGATAAAAGGCTACACACAGTGTATTCTCTGTGCTCTGGAGAGAGTTACCAGGCGGTAGTGTATGCTGCTGGGCCACTGGCTTTCCGCCCATCCTACTGCCCTGCAAAGACTTACCAATAATGAAAGAAAGTCTTGTTTGCTATCATCGTTCTCAACGCAAGAAAGTCCTGTTTTTTCATCATTTTAAATGCATTGTTTTTGTGTCGGAATAATTCAGTTCTCTATTTCTTCATTGTGAAGGTGTAATCAACTGTTTTTGTGTTCAAATGTTTTCATTGAATTTGTATCATTTTCTCATCTTATTTTCCCTTTCTTCTTCTTGGATTTCCTAGTTTCGAATGTGTTTTGATTTCATTATCAAGTTGATTTAAGGAGTCACAGATATAGTTTTCTAAGACACACTGTTACACCTCAGTGGGACTAATGATCCATCAAACAAAGTGTTGATCAGATGGATAATATCCCAATTCCTCGACCGGAAGATCTAACAAGTTCTCTGAGGCCTTGGAAAAATTGGCTAATAGTAGTACAGAAACTGTCCAGCATAAATGTCAAGGAATGAATGGATGATGCCTATCAATCAAGCATATCTAAAGAACAGGCTCTCTGAGCAGTGTTTGAATCACACTTATTATTCAAAGAAATAAATACCATATAGGCGTCACATTTAGAGAAATTATTGAGTCCAACAGGTTGATCTGTAGGTCTATAACACATTGTGAGCAACTTCAGCCATAGCATCTTGAGAGGATTCCAAATTAAAGTAAAAGCACACATTTTTTAGCTCCCCGAACTTGTATCATTTAATATCCCTATACATGAGTTTATTTGCCCTCAAGTTTCTTTTAAATGGTGATGTTCCCTCAAGTTTCTTTTAAATAAGCTAATTACATTGTCTATTACTTGTAATTTTTAGCGTAAGTCACAGAGGAATTCAGAGAGCTGGAGCAAAGTGAAGACGCTTCATACAGCTGATCTCAATCATTTGCAGCCTATTTCTCGATCATTCAGGCAGATGAGCAGCATGCTCCTCCCTCTCAACCTGGTTTATGTCGACAGCGACACTATAGTAAGAAAAAGAACAGATGGATCACAGATCATGGTGAGGAGATACATGTGAGTTGTTGCATTAACAATATTTTATATCATTGTTTATTTAAGTTGCCTAACATATATTAATTACATGACATATTTGAATGTTTTGATAATGCAGCGTAGAATGGAGGAGGCACTATGACAGTCTGAAATTAACTCTCCAGTGGCTGAGCAAGAGTTGATCGAGAAACTACTAGGGAAGAGGGTCGCAAGGAGGCAAGAGTACTGCTTTAGGGGCCCATTATCATCTTCTATTAGTATCCTAGTCAGCACCATATGACAGCAACTAGCTGATTCGTTGAAAGCACAAAAAGAGTTGCAGCAGCAGTATGACGACTCACAGAAGCAAATGCAAGTTCAGTCAGCTATGCAGGTTCGCATGCAGAGTCAGATTTAGTTGCTGCTTTCCCGGGTCGGTATGGACGATTCGGGCTCTTCCGAAAGATAAAGATTTGATGGTTTTATGAAGTTGCATGGGTCATCCCTCTAACAAGTTCATTTTGCCCCGAACTAGCCGTGTTCCATGATGTACTTTGGATATTTAATGATGATTAGATTTTTGTTGGGATTTACTTTATTGAGATATTTGACTTCTTTTTATGTGGGATATTACATTTTATGTGGGGTTATTTGTTGTTTATCAATGCTTATGCTTGTGCAATGTTGAAAATGTAGATTTGAACAAGAATATATTTTACATGAAATTTTTTCTGATTTTTTCATTTATTTGTTAATTGATAAGAAAAGATATTTCCCAACGCACTCTTTCCATTGCCAAAAGTAAATTTCCTGCTTAAGGACATTTTCCGACGCTTCAACAGGTTGGAATATGTATTATTGACGCCGCTTATGCATCGTTAAATATTGTTACCAACACTAGTATGTATGTTGCCAAATTTATAACCAACGTTGTTATGCGTCGGCAGTGAGGTAATGCTATTTCCCGACGCACTCTCTGCATCGCCAAAAGTAAATTTCCTACATTGTTGATGACATTTGCCGATGCTTCAACATGTTGGAATATGTATTACTGACGCTGTTTATGCGTCGTTAAATATGTATTCCGACGCTAGTATGTGCGTCGGCTAATGTATAACCAACATTGTTATGCGTTGGCAGTGAGGTGGCGTTGACCACTAAGCTCGATTTTCTGCCGATGCTATTGACTTTGTCGACGTTTGGGACGACGCACCATTGCGTTGGTGAAAGGCCCTTTCTAGCCGACGCGGAACATTTATACGTCAGGAAAGGATTTCCAGGCATCTGGTTGCCAACGCGGTGCCTACACATTGTAATGCGTCGGGAAAACTTGTCCCAACGTGGTTTTCGGAATGGTCGACGCGGAGTGTGTGTCGGCAAATATGCAATTTTTTATGGTGCATATTGATGTCTGTGGACCCATAAATGTAAGAGCCAGAGGAGGATATAGTACTTCATCACTTTCACAGATGATTACTTAAGATATGGATACATATACCATATACACTGCAAGTCCGAGGCTTTTGAAAAGTTCAAAGAGTTTCAAGCGGAAATGGAAAAGCAATTAGGTAAAAGTATCAAGACTCTTCAATCAGATCGAGGAGGGGAATATCTCTCTGCTGAATTTATGGGATAGTTATCAGAGAATGGGATTCTATCCTAGTTGTTTGCTCCCGGTATGCCTTAACAGAATGGAGTAACGGAAAGAAGGAACTGGACTCTTTTAGATACGATCAAGTCTATGTTGAGTTTATCAATATTACTTATATCCTTTTGGGGATATGCTTTGGATACTGCAATGTGCATACTAAACCTCATACCATCTAAGTCTGTGCCTAAGACTCCCCGGGAGTTGTGGTCTGGGCGAAAGCCTAGTCTACAACATTTCCACATTTGGGGTTGTTTGGCACACATGCTGAAGGTTAAGACGGATAAGTTGGAATCGAAGTCAGAAGTGTGCACTGTTATAGGATATCCTAGAGGAACTAAATGTTGGTTAGTCTATAATCCCAGATAGCATAAAGTGCTTGTCAGTACCAATGCGGTTTTTTTGGAGAAAGATTATATGATTGACTGGAAATCTTTAGAAAATGTTATATTGGAATAAATTCAAGAGAAATCAATTCCAAATCCAGGAATAACTGAACTTGAAGAAAATCAGCCCATACCTAATCCAGTAGGTACACCAGTGCCTCGTCGTAGTGGGAGGATTGTCAGGGCTCCTAACAGGTTCTCATATATGGGAGAGTCATACGAGGCAATCCCGGAAGAACTGGAACAAGATTCCTGTAACTATGATGAATCAATCAATGATATAGATTCGGGACGTTGGCAAGAAGCTATGAAAGTTGAGATGGAGTCTATATACTCTAATCAGGTCTGGACACTTGTGGACTTGCCTGCCAATATTAAACCTATTGGGTGCAAGTGGGTCTTCAAAAGAAAACGAGGACCAGATGGAAGAGTTGAGACTTTTAAGGCCAGGCTTGTTGCGAAAGGGTATACTCAGAAAGAAGGTATCGATTATGAGGAAACATTCTCGCCGGTAGCTATGCTCAAGTCCATTCGGATACTTTTATCCATTATGGCCCATCTCGATTACGAGATTTGGTAAATGGACGTCAAAACAGTGTTTCTCAATGGCCATTTTGAGGAAGACATCTATATGATGCAGCCAAATGGTTTTATAACTAAAAACCAAGAGCAGAGAGTTTGCAAGCTGCAAAAGTCCATTTATGGACTGAAGCAGGTGTCCAGGGGCTGGAACATCCGTTTTGACCAAGCAATCAAGTCATTTGGTTTTTGTCAAAATCCGGATGAGTCATGTGTGTATATAAAAAGTGAAGGAGGCAGGGTAGTTTTTTTGGTTTTATATGTCAATGACATCCTTCTCCTTGGGAGTGACATAGGAATGTTGTCAACAGTAAAAGTTTGGTTGACCAAGACTTTTGATATGAAGGACTTGGGAGAAGCTAGCTACATCGTAGGGATCAAGCTTCATCTAAACTGGAAAAATAGGATGATTGGCTTATCCCAAGCTGCGTATATAGATAAGGTGCTAGTATGGTTTGTAATGCAAGACTCCGAGAAGGGTGTCCCACCTTTTAAGGCATGGAGTACACCTTTCCAAGGATCAGTGTCCCAAGACACCTGAGGAAAATGAGCGGATGAGGGAAGTGTCATACGCTTCGGTTGTTGGTGGTCTCATGTATGCTATGTCTCATGACGCAGTGGGCCTAGTCAGCAGATATTAGTCAAATCCAGGTCCTGACCATTGGACTGCTGTGAAGTGTATTCTCGAATACTTGAGAAGGACTAGAGATTACATGTTGAATTATTGCAATGATGAATTGATTCCAGTCAGATACACAGATTTTGACTTCATGTCAGATAAGCATTCCAGGAAATCAACCTCTGGGTATACGTTTATGCTCGACGGCGGAGCATTCAGCTGGAGGAGTATTAAACAAGAATGTACCGCTGATTCCACCTTAGAAGCTGAATATGTAGTGGCTTGTGAAGCAGCAAAGGAAGTAGTTTAGCTCAAAAGATTCCTTATGGAACTTGGAGTGGTACCTTTAGTGCAACAGCCGCTCACAATAAACTGTGACAGCACTGGGGCAGTCGTCCAATCCAAGGAACCCAAAAGCCATAAAAGCCAAAAGCATGTACAGAGGAAGTACCATTTGGTCAGAGAGATTGTGCAGAGATGTGATATTGCCATCACCAAGATAGCATTTGCAGACAATCTCGCGGATCCCTTTACCAAGGCTTTAACCACCAAAGTGTTTAAGCAGCATGTAGACGGGATGGGCATAAGATGCAATCCTGATCGGCATTGAGCCCAAGTGAGAGATTGTTAGATTGTGTGGTATCAATCTAGTAGATGATGTAATAAATTGATTTATTTCAATATAATCATGCTTCTTTTTCATGAGACAAATGGTGTTTTGTTACTTGTTTGCACATAACCAATACGAATGACATAAAGGTTCATGAGATGAATCGAAGCCCATGAGTGTATTAGATGTGACACATGTATGTGGATGAGATTCACATGCGGGAGACATATGTCACAAATCTTATACTTAAATTGTTTCACAACCGGTGATGAGATTGGGCGTCTCTTATAAGAAGGTTGCAGCATTATGATCACTATGAGATAGTGTTATTTGTCTCAATCATCAGAGTGTAAGGCTCTGGATCATTGTGTTGGTACATTGGACGTATTGACGGACCATGAAAAGAACCTTATGAAACATTGTCTTTACTTTAAGATTTGCTCTCATAATTCCCTATTAATAGGCTCGTACCCTGAGATATTAATGAACTCAAGTTTCTATCTATTCATTTGCTTTGAGTCACCAATGAGTGAGGCCAACTATAGGTCAACACCTCGGTGTCATGGGTACGTGGTAGTAGGACTGTGGGAACATCCAATGGTCAAGATGAAATTTATTTTTATTATCCCCTTATGCCAATTAATGAATTTATCATTAGTAAGTGCGCACCCATCTCAATTAAGAGTTAATTGGATGGTACTAATGATCACTATGATTAATTGGGTCTCAAGGATAACAAGATATGGATCTAAGTTGGTGGGACAGGTTTTATCCAATTGATCCATGGATATTGATGGAGGGGCCAACTTAGGGTCATTGTGAAGTTTAGGGTCTTCTTGTAATTTATTCCTAAGACTGGAGTGCAATTGCATTTATATAGTGGAGTTATTTGCAATTAACTCTGGGCTCGGATTACACATGAGATGTGGGGTCAGGGTGTTGGAAGTGGATGGGCCTCGTGGATAGGTTTTCAAAACTTTTGACCCACTTGACTCAGGGATCAAGTATCCATAAGGCCATGAAACCAAATCCAGGATCCAAAACTAAATCCCATCAACCATGATCAGCAATAACCTCTATCTAAAAGATAGAAACAACACCTAATAATCAATCACGAAATCCACAACAAACAAGGAAGTAGATCTATACCTTAGGAGCTTGGTAGTGCTCTAATGGAGAAGTTGATTTCTTTCTTTGAGAAACTCTTTCGCAAACCAAGTCAGAATCTACAAGACCTCTTAGCCTTCCACGCTATGACCCATATCAGATCTCTTTCCTCAATGAAGACGGTGGGATCTCCAAGAGAAAAACCAACTAGAGCTTCTAGGGAAAAACCCGGAAGAGGAACTAGAAGAGAGAGAAGAGGAGAGTAGTGCAACTCTTGCACTTAGGGGGGGCTGGGCGTGAATCCCTAGGAATATTGCATGGGACATCCAGCCCCTTTTGCTCCTCTATTTATAGCTTAAAAGCCACCTTCTTTTTATTAATTAAGATAGAAGTCCCACTTCCATTAGTATCTTACTATTGCCACTAATAGAAGTCTCACTTCAAATAGAAATAGTAACTTTCCAATTCCTTTCCCTTTTAAGTTCAAATAGAATTAGTAGTGTTCTAATCTTGGGTTAGCGTGGGGACCACTAGGGATTCCATAGAAAGCTGGCTCCAACTGGGACACCGCGACCCCACATCTCATGTGCAATCTGGGCCCACAGTTAAATGCAAATAACTCCACTAAATAAATGCAATTGAACTCCAGTCTTAGGAATAAATTACATGAAGACCCTAAACTTCCCTATCACCACAAGTAGGCCCCTCCATCAATATCCATGGATTAATTGGGCTAAACTTGTCGCACCAATTTAGATCCACATCTTATTATCCTTGAGACCCAATTAATCACAGTGATCATTAATAGCATCCAATTAACTCTTAATTGAGATAAGTGTACACTTACCAATGATAAATCCATTAATTGGCACAAGGAGATAATTAGGATAGATTCCATCTTGAAAATTAAATGTTCCCACAGTACTACTACCACGTACGTAAGACACCGAGGTGTTGACCTACAGTTGGCCTCACTCATTGGTGACTCAAAACAGATGAATAGATAGAAACTTGAGTTCATCAATGTCTCAGAATTAAGAGCCTATTGCTATGGAATTATGAGAGCAGACCTTAAAGTAAAGACAATGATTCATAAGGTGTTTCTCATGGTCCTTCAATACATTTAATGTACCCGTATGATGATCCAGAGTCTTAAACTCCAATGATCGAGACAAATCACACTATCTCATTGTGATCATAATACTGCAACCTTGTCAGATGAGATGCCCAATCTCATCACCGATTGTGGATCAATTTAAATATAAGATTTGTGATACATGTATCCTATATGTGAATATCATCCACACACGTGTTACATCTAATACACTTATGGACTTCAGTTCATCTCATGAACCATCATGTCATTCGTATTTATTATGTGAAATTAAGTAATAAAACACCATTCATCTCATGAAAGGAAATCATGATTATATTGAAATAAATCAATTTATTACATCATCTACTGGATTGAGACCACATAATCTAACACAGGGTGTTTCAGTTGGAGCCATCATTCTATGGAATCCCTAGTGGTCCCCACTCTAGCCCAATATTAAATCATTACTAATTCTACTTGAACTCAAAAAGGAAAGGAAATAAAAAGTTACTACTTCTATTGGAAGTGAGACTTCTAATAGTGGTAATAGTAAGAAAAGAAGCTTGCTAATTATTATGGAAGTGCGACTTCTAAATAATATTAGTAAGAGGAGGTTGCACTAAGCAATAAATAAGGGAGCACCCCTTGGACGTCCCTCATGCTTCACACCCCCAAAAGTGGAAGAGTTGAACTCCCTCTTTTCTCTTATCTCTTCTAGTTCTCTTCTAGTTTTTCCTTAGAGCTTCTAGTTGGTTTTCTCTTAGAGGTTCCACCATTCTTCTTGAGAAAAGAGATCTGAAGCGGGTCATAGCGTGGAAGGCAATTAGGTCTTGGAGATCTTAATTAGTTACCAAGAAAAAGTTCTTCATCTAGCTAGTCTTCTTCTCCATTAGAGCACAACCGAGCTCCCAAGGTATTATCTACTCTGTTGTATGTTGTGGATTTTGTGGTTGCTTGTTGGTTGCTATTTACTATCTTCGAGATAGTGATTTATTGATCTTGATCATTAGTATGAGGTTCTGGGATCCTGAATTGGGTTTTGTAGCCTTATGGATACTTGATCCCTGAGTTCAAGTGGGTCAAAAGTTTTTGAAACCTATCCATGAGGCCCATCTACTTCCAACACTTACCTCATGAGTTTTATTACATTTGGGATTGAGATCACGACCTTACTCTCCGTCATCAAAAGCCCTTACTCTCCTCTTTGCAGCAACTGTCTCTTCTTGTGCCTAGTGAACGTTTCGTCCAATCGTAAGGCCTTACTCTTCACTGCTCAGATGCTGCCTATCCTCACTGTCGAAATCATGGGTATGGTCTGAGACTCAAATATGCTACTAGTGAAAACTGCCTGGTGCAAACCTATGAAACCCTGATCCTATTTGACGTGATTATCACTAATTAAGATGTGTGTTAGCTCTAAGGGATTAGCAGATTTTGCTTTAGGTTTGGGATTAAAATAACTTTTTTTATAGCTTTGGGGAGTTTTGAGAGTCCCTTTGGCTTGGTGGGACTCTTTGATGGTCATTTTGGTGACTTCGCATAAGTATGGGAGGTTATCTACAATTTCAAGAAATTCATGTTTTAACTCCGTTTGATAGATCTTGTTAGCCTCTACAACTTTTGTGTTCACTCCGTCCCCATTCGAGACCCCGAAACTTAGTTTTCCAACTGCAAGGGCAAAACAATCCTTTTACAAAAAAAAAAAATATGGGCACAATTTTTTATGTCTCCAAACCCCACGAAATATATACTTTTCAGAAACTAGATTTTATGAAAAACGTTTTTCTCTTCTTCGTTGAACCCGTCCGAGGCCCAAAACCCTAAGTTTTAAGCCTGTCGAGTTGGGTTGGTGGTGGGACCCACATTAACTTCTTATATAAGGAGAGCTAATTTCTCATTTCCCTTTCTTCTCATGTTTGTTGTAGGAGATTGGCTCCAACCAAAGCTAGGGCTAACTTTCCCCTTTCTCCTTCTTGTTATTCTCCTTCAATCCAATCCAAACCTTGCCCAAATGGTGAGATTGATCTCATCTTCTTTGTCTCCACCATGAGGGCTCTCCATTGATGCTATTTGAAGAGAATTCCAGCCATGTTGGGGTTCCTTTTGAGCTAACTCTCCTCATTTGAAGCTCTTCCAAGTAAGTGGAGATGGTGGTGCTCTTGGATGCATGGGGCTTGGCTTGTGATGGGAAGGTGAAGATGAAGTAGAGAGTGTGGAGAGGGGAAAGAGATGGAAATGGGGAAGTATTGAGGAGAAGAGACATTGTAGAGAATGAGAAAGAAGAAAAGGGTTTAGGGTTTATTGTAGAGAATTTGGGGAAATTGAAAATAGGGCCCAAGGGTTTTATGGGTTTATAACAAGGCCCTTGAGCTAAAGGGCATGGGTTTGTATGTGGGTCTTGGGCCAAGGTGGGTTTAAGTCATGAATTTATGCATGATGAGAACTATTAATGCACCTAATTATGGTACTAATCTAGATTAATTAAGGCTAATCACAATTAGTTAAGCTAAGCCTCCTAATTAAGGCCAGGGGCCTTACAAGAGGGGATATTTCTCATTTAGAGGATAGATTCCATCTTGAGAATTATATCCTTCCACAGCCCCACTACCACGTACCCAAGACACTGAGGTGTTGACCTACAATTGACCTCACTCATTGGTGACTCAAAGTAAATATATAGTTGAAACTCGAGTCCATTAATCTCTCAGGATTAAGAACCTATTGCTTGAGAATTATGAGAGCAATCCATAATCAAAGACAGATTTGTATAATGTGTTACTTATTGTCCTTCAGTACATCCAATGTACTAGTACAATAATCCAGAATCTTACACTCTGATGATTGAGACAAGCCACACTATCTCATAGTGATTGATGTGCTACAACCTTGTACAGATGAGACGCCCAGTCTCATCACAGGTTGTGAAATTATTTTCAAGTATAAAATTTGTGATCCATGTCTCCTGTATGTGAATCTCATCCATACACATGTATTACATTTAATATACTTGTCAGCTCTGGTTCATCTCATTAACCAACATGTCATTTTGTATTAGCTATTGTGCTATCATAATGAAATACCATTCATCACATAAATAAAGCATGAAAATATAAATTCAATTAAGGGAACAAATCAATTTATTATATCATCCACTAGATTGAGGATATACAATCCAACAGATGCATTTTGAAACTTTCATCAATCTAACGGTAGGTCGTGCATGGATTGGATCAATTATAAGTAATTATAAGCATAGTTGTTGATTGTCATTTTGATCTAATTGGATTTTATTAAATAGAACCTGTATTGATAAACATAGATCTATGTATGATCATTCTCTAAACCACCAAATGTAATTATTAATGTTACAAGCTTAGAGGAATTTAAGTCCAAGCTTTTGAATACATGTATATAGGGATAATGAGATAGGCAAAAGTGCCATTTCACTCTATAAACTTTTGGTGGTTGGAAGGCTAATGATTTTAGGAACACGAAAGATATTAAAATGAAAATGCAGGAGCCTATTTACAAACACTAAGACCATAGGGGCCTATAAACAAATCCTAACAACCTTAGGGGTATATGAAAAAATCTCTTTCAAAAAAGATCCAACGATTTTGGGCTTGGGACAGATGAGACTTGTCCGATGAAAGTAGTTAGATTATAGAACAGGAGTCTACAACTGCTTGAAACCTGTCTGGAATTTTTGTAGATTTTTCATGAAACTTTGGAAGTGATGAATGGAAGATTTTGGAAACCAGCTCTGTTTTCTTATGAAACGGGTGAAGTTAAGTGGGTCATATCTCCCCATTAGAAGTAGGGTAGTAGATTCATATTTGATTGTATAGGGTCTCTAACGCAGAAATGCACGGGTTTGGGACTTGGCTTCAGTTTTGATAAAAATGGGGACTCCAATCGGAACATATCAAAAGACATGGTAAGAAATCATGTCTTGTACCGGATCCTTACAGGTGCATTTGTGCAGCACCTGTAAAAAATTGGTTTCGTGGACTTATCTTACTTTGTGGAAAATTCTTTCATACCCTTCTTTTATAATATTTTTTGCAGAATTACTAAAATTTTAGCTCATTTTCACACTTGTCCTTCCTAACCAAATGAACATGTACTAAAATAACAAAAATTCCTTGAAGAAAGGTCATACTGATTGATTTGAGTACCTCAACATTAATAAAACATCCAATGACAAGCATTGAATGCATAAAAGATACATCTCAATCAGTGGTCCCTTGGACTACATCTTCCAAATATGCCAGCCACATTTAACATTTAGGGTTGTCGAAGGACAGGGTAGGGTAAGCTCTTACCCTAGTCTTCTATATGCAGGCTGGGCCTAGGTTGAGCCAAAGCCCTTAGTTCACTCGGCAAGCCTACAACCCCTAAGCACTTTTCCTAGTCTCAATGGCCATGCCCAAGCTTGGGTCAAAATTTTTATTTTTTAATATATATACATATGTATATATAATTTTTCCTTTTTACTATATATACATATGTATACCACTATGACTTTCAGCCTAATGCTAACCCTTCTCCTTTATTTATTTGTGGATTGGCAATGTAATGGCAGCATGTCAGTGTTAGGGCTGCACAGAAAATCCGATATCACCGCAAAACCGGACCGAACCGACTGAACCGGGCGGTTCAGATTGGTTTATATTTGATCGGTTCGGTTAACAGTTTGGAAATCGTAAAAACCGCTTACATTGGTTCGGTTAACGGTTTGGATATTATAAAAACCACTTAAACCTAACCGTCCATGTACATTAACTTAAGTATTGCTTTTTTACAATTTTAGCATTACGGTTTCGGTCACTATTTTCATAGTTACATTCAACAACTCATTCTTACACGAACTCAATACTGTCTCTATGCCTCATAATTGATCGGTTTTGTGTCATTTTTTTCCACGCTCTATTTTCAGCTTTTGATATTTTCTTTTCTTGGTTGGATTGTAGAATTTATATTTCATTATATGATTGTACGCTTGCGTTTAGTCCAAACTCTCTTTTTGGAGTAGAATTATTTTTTATATCGATCACTGGAATGTTGGATTTTTATATTTGCACTAAACATTGGAATAAATGCAGAGGATGGGGTTTCATCATTTTGAAATTTTCAATGCCTGATTTTCTTTTTTTTTTAAAACAATGGTTTAACTAACCAAACCGAACCGAACCGTTGGTTCAGTTCGGTTCGGGTTAAGTCCTCTCCATCAGTCGGATCAGATCAGTTAATTAAGAAACCTACAGGTTCGGTTTGGTTATTGGTTCTAGTGTTAAACCTATAAGACCCCGCCCCGAGAGTTTCTGATTAGTGTTAATTGAGACGTGCTTTAGCTATAAGTGAGATTAGTGGAATCTGGTTAAATTTGGATTAGAATAGCTTTTTATAGCTTTGGATTATTTTGGGGAACTCTTTTGATTTAGTGGGGCCCTTTGGGGGTTCCTTTATTTGGATTTTTGATTAGTTTTGGGATTTATTTAGTAATTCTGGAAATCTGTAATTTGCCCCATTTAATGTATTTTATAATTCCCGACAATTTTCATGTTTTCCCCGTCCCCATTCGAGACCTCCAGACCTTACTTTGCTAATGATAGGGGTAAATCAGTCTTTTTGCACAAAATCTGGACACTATTTTCGATGTCTCCGAAACCCGTGAAATATATATTTTTTGGAAACTAGAAATTTCGACGAACGATTCTTCCTTCTTCGTCGAATCCATCCAAGGTCCGGAAGTCGATGTTTTCAGTCCTAGTAGTTGGTTAAGTTGTGGGTCCCATTGCTATTGTCTATAAAAGAAGAACCTTCTTCCTTCTTCCCTTTTTCTTGCAACATTTCTATTAGAAAGGGAGAGAGTTCAGCTCTAGGGTTTCTTCAAACTTTCTTGCCTCTCCATCTCTCAACCTCTCTCAAATCTATTGCTAAAGGAAGAATGGATGCTCCAATCTTCTTCCTCACCTTCTAGGCTCTCTATTGGCACCATTTGTGAAGAGAACCCTCCATTCCAAGCTAGACTTTAAGCAAACTCTTGCCATTAGAGGACCTTCCATGTAAGCTTTCATTTTCATCTCTTAGATGGGTATTCTTATAGTCTTAGAGAAGCTCCATCTCCATTATTGGATGCTCTCTCTTTCTATTTCTTATTTTTGCCATTTTAGGGCTTGAAATGAATGTTATTTGGGGGTTTTTGTGTAGATCTTGATTTTGGCTTGAGAGAGGGTGATTAGGAGCTTATTAGCTTAATTGGAGACCAAGGCAAGTGGATGAATGCGTTTGTTTTATGATTTGTTATTTTGTAGAGAAATATGAATTTTGACATTGATGGCTCTTTTCAATGTTTATGTCTTTCATTGATTTTTGGAAACATGCATGTTAATGAGCTTTCTTTTCTATTAATTACTCTCTTGAGTTTTTGGTACATTGAGTTGTATTTTGTCAAACTTTACATTTTCACATATGATGGCTATTTTTAGCATTGAATGAGGTTGGAAACCCTTATGATTTTGATGGCTTAGATGGGATGGTTGTTGGAGGATTTAATGTGGATGAAGTGGATGGAAGGGATCCATAAATGTGGTGTTAATAGTTGGCTGAGATGGGGTTGTGAAGAGAAGGGAAGTGGAGGTCCGGACTGCTGAAACGGAGTGTTTCTGAAGCAGTTCGCTCGAGCGAACCTCTATTCGCTCGAGCGAACCCTTCACAGAACCTCCCTCGCTTGAGCTAACCTGTTCCTTCGCTCGAACTTTCCTATTCCGGAGCAGTTCGTTCGACCGACCTCATCACCGCTCGAGCGAACCACTCATAGAACCTTGTTCGCTCGAGCCTCCACCTTTCTTCGCTCGACCTTTCCTGACTCGAAGTAGTTCGCTCGAGCGAACTCATCTCCGCTCGAGCGAACCCCTTCCAGAGAGTCGTACACTTGAGCCATTCTATCTGTTCGCTCGAGCCTTCCTGACTCGGACCAGTTCCTTCGAGCGAACTTATACTCGCTCGAGCGAACCCCTCCCAGAATACTGTTCGCTCGAACGAACCTTCCAGTTCGCTCGAACGAACTATGCAGAATTTCTGGGTTAATTCCAAACATGTTTAAAAGGTTGTTTTAAGGTCCAGTGAGGTTGGATTGGAGCCCTAATATGATGTGGAGGAACAGGAAATGATTTGTTGAGACCGATTTGGAAAAGAACCCCAATTCCGGAGATTTGTTGAGAATAATGGATTCATCAATTTGTATAGGGACCTCGGGATGTCTCAAACCTTCCGGACTACCATGCCATCAAGCTTTAATTGACATACGGGACCCTTATACCTATTTTTTGAATCTTGAATCTTCAATGTTTGGTCCGGAATTTGGTGAGGGTTCATAGTGTCCGCTTTTATCTAACTTCACACGTTTTTGACCGTTTTCGTATATTAGTATAAGCGGCATTTCAAAACCACTGAAATTGGTAATTTGAACATTTGATCAGCCTTATGCATTTTGATAAGACATTATTGTGTTAAAGGCGCTTTCGAGCCCTCAGTTCAGTTTGTTTTAAGTGTTATACACTTCTTCATATATGTATATGTTTGGAATGTGTTTTAACCTATGAGTCGGCACCACTAAGCTTGGATGACATTGTCGGTTTGATCCACCGACTTGGGGTCCCCCTTTAGCTTCTGTTAGCTACAGTCTAAATTATGTTCTGTTCTATCACCTGATTCCGCGGCTGTGGTTTTGCTCAATATATTATATATGTATATAGTTGCTTCTCGTCACCTCGTGTGCTCCGAGATCAACACCTTAGAGTGCTCTCATCACACTAGTGTGGAGGATTTAGCTTAAGTATGGTTGCCATCTTGTCAGTTCCTTTCCTTTGGTTACCTTCCTGATTTATCTTGCTTTGTACCTTCTTTCAACAAGGCATTATGTTTATAACAATCATTGTTTCATTATGTTTAAGTTATGTTTGTTTTCTTAAACTGTATTATCCATTCACCCACCTGCCAGACTGTCGTGTCTGACCCATTTTTGTGGTACTCAGGTCCCGTCCCCGTTATTGCCTTTGAGGAGGAGCATGAGGAGGCGGTCGGTGAACTGCAGCGCTTAGTTGAATGGCAGGCAGACAATGTCATTTAGACATTGAGTTTAGCTTTGAGTTACGAAACTTATTTTGGGGGATTATTGGTTTACATTTGAGTTATACTTTTGGTTGTACTGGCCTCTGTTGGCCATTATTTTGGGGAATGTTTAAGTAACTAACTTTTGTTTAAACTTCTAACTTTATATTTTGGGGTTAAGCCAATGAGATCATTGCTCACTCTGATGTCATGTCGGCTACATGTGTTTATCAGTCTTATATTATGGAATGGATTATGAAATTGATTTGTTACACGCTTCCGCACCAATGTAAATATTTTGTGAGTGTGTGAGATCCTCACTGTGGAAACCTGTGGGAAATTAAGGGAATGTATGATCTTTGTTAATCCATGTTCACATAACATTATCCCCAATGCTCGCGGGCCCGGATCTCAATCCGGGGTCGCGACAGACTGGTATCAGAGCAAGACGTGTTTCAAGCAATTAGAAGAAACTAGAAATCCTAAGGACGTGGCGAGGATTTGTTAGACTTCCGTTAGTTAGGTGTGACCCTTATTTGATTTTTATGTGCTAACAATCTGTTTTGCAGTGAAATGCCACCTTGTAAAAGACCTGTACTCGACAACCCCACAGCAAGCAATAGTGCACATACAGGACCGCTAGAAAACGATACCCTAGATCCAAACATGCAGAATCAATTTCAGCAGATGATGCAAGCCATGCTAGACCAGCAGTGTCAGGCTACTGAGAACCAAGCTAGATTGCAAGAGCAAATGGCTTGAAAGGATGAAGAGCATGCTAGAGAGATGGCCCAGATGCAAAGGCAGCTGTTAGAGGTGTTAGAAAGGATGCCTGAACCGGCACCAGCTCAACCTCTAGGCCCTCAAATAGTCATTAACAATAGGGAGCATGACCCCAATGCGTTGTTTGAACGGTTTAGAAAGAGGGGTCCTAAGGAGTTCACTGGGCATGAGGACCCATTAGTTGCAGATGACTGGTTAGAGCATACGGAGAACATCTTTAAGGTATTCAGATGTACGGGTAGGCAGCAAGTGCAACTCACCACTTCCATGTTCACCGGGCTAGCGGATATATGGTGGAAAATAGTAAAGGCTGAATATAGAACTATAGCTGATGCAGAGGCTTGGACAAGTTTCAAGAGGCAATTCAATGATAAGTATGTACCGATGCATGTGAAGAGGCAAAAGGCCATTGAATTTCAGCAACTCGTGCAAGGTAGGATGACCATCCAAGAATACCTCACGAAGTTCGAGAGGTTGTCTTGATATGACCCCGAATTGATTGACACTGTGGAGAAGAAGATAGCGAAGTTCCTTGAAGGACTTAACCCGATCATCGAGAGGGATGCCACAGGTGTTGTGCCACCTATCACCTTTGAAGAGGCGGTAAGAAGGGCAAACAAATTCGAGAACCTGAACAACAAGATCCTTAAGATTCAAGGAAGGACTCAGACTCACCAACAGAACAACCAACAGAGGAACCATCAGAACAAGAGACAGAGGCAAGACCAACAAGTTCAGAGGCAAGATCAGAATGCCCAAGGACAAGTGGTTTGTACGCATTATGGCAAGAACCGTGATGTTTCTCAGTGTCGGGGAGTAACAGGAGCATGTTTCAGATGTGGCTCCATGGCACACCAGCTGAATGATTGTCCAAGGCTAGTTGGACAAGGTAACAATTGGCAGAATCAGCAACCCCAAGTAGCACAGCATCCCGCACCGCCCTAAAATGCACTGGTTGTTCAAAACCAGCCAAGGCCACTTCAGCAACAAGCCCCTCAGCAACAATATAGACCTCAGCAGCAGCAGCAAGCTCGTCAGCAAGGTCAGAATCAGAATCAGTGTCCTCCTCAGCAGAATAGAAATGCACATCAAGGAAGGCAGCAACAAGCTCAAAACAGGCCTTAGCAACGAGGACAAGTGTATGCCATCAACCAAGCGGATGCAGACGCTGCAGATAACGTGGTGGAAGGTACACTCCTAGTTTGTGGATTTGAAGCTAAGATATTTTTTTTACCCTGGCTCTACGCACTCTTTCATGTCTCCAAAATTTTCTAAGTTGATTGATAGGCCTGCTAGTGAACTTGAGTATGTGTTGACGGTGTCCACCCCAGTAGGCAAACAAGTTGTGTGTAGGAAGTATTACCCTAGATGTGCCATTAAGATAGGAGATGTGGTGTTACCAGCGAATCTTATTTTGTTGGAGATGTATGATTTTGACGTCATCCTAGGGATGGATTGGTTAGCAGGATACCATGCTACGATGGACTGTTTTCATAAGACCCTCACTTTTAAGTTAGAGGAGACACCAGCAGGAGTGCTATTTCAAGGCGAGAGGAGGAATTCTTATCCAAGCTTTATCTCAACGTTGAAGGCTGATAGACTAGTGCGAAGTGGATGCGAAGGTTATTTGGCGTTTATCACGAAGGATAAACGATCCCAAGGGGTGGAGGAGATCCCAATTGTTTACGAATTTTCAGACATTTTTCCAGAAGAAATCTGAGGTTTACCACCTGTTAGGGAGATTGACTTCACCATCGAGTTGTTACCGGGGACCGCTCCAATATCTATTGCACCATACCGAATGGCTCCGGCTGAATTAGGAGAATTGAAGATTCAATTGCAAGAATTGTTGGACAAAGGTTTTGTTAGACCGACCGTCTCACCGTGGGGAGCTCCAATTTTATTCGTCAAGAAGAAAGATGGTTCTATGAGATTGTGTATTGATTACCGAAAACTGAACCAAGCTACTATCAATAACAAGTACCCATTGCCGATGATAGATGAATTGTTTGACCAATTGCAAGGTGCTGCTTACTTTTCAAAGATAGATTTAAGATCCGGTTACCATCAGCTGAGAGTTAGAGATTCAGATGTATCGAAGACAGCTTTCCGGACAAGATATGGACACTATGAGTTTTTAGTGATGCCATATGGACTGACGAATGCACTGGCGGTATTCATGGCCTCAATGAACAAAATCTTCGCGGAGTACTTAGACCAATTTACAGTGGTGTTTATTGACGACATTTTGGTGTACTCCAAGTCTAGAGAAGAGCATGAAGAGCATTTGAGGATAGCACTGCAACTTCTGAAAGACAATCAATTGTATGCGAAGCTCAGCAAGTGCAAATTTTGGCTTGAAGAAGTCGCATTTTTGGGACACATTATCTCCAAAGAAGGATTATCAGTGGATGCAGCTAAGATAGATGCAGTTGTGAAGTGGGAAAGACCGAAGAATGCGTCAGAAATCAGCAGCTTTCTAGGATTGGCAGGTTACTACCGAAGATTTGTGCAAGGATTTTCGTCGATTGCAGCGTCTTTAACAAAGTTGACCAAGAAGAATGCACCATATGTGTGGACAGATCAGTGTGAGACCAGCTTTCAAGAGCTGACAAAGAGATTGACTTCAGCACCAGTCCTCACCTTACCATCGGGAAGCGGCGGCTACACCATTTTTACCAATGCTTCGAATATAGGACTCGGTTGTGTGTTGATGCAAGATGGAAAAGTAGTTGCTTATGGATCCCAACAGTTGAAGGACCACGAGAAGAACTACGCAACGCATGATCTTAAGTTAGCAGCGGTCGTTTTTGCTCTAAAGATGTGGAGACATTACCTCTATGGAGAGAAGTTCGAAGTCCACTCCGACCACCGCAGTTTGCAATACTTGTTTTCTCAGAAGGAATTGAACATGAGGCAAAGAAGATGCATGGAATATATTAAGGACTATGATTTTCCGATCAAGTATCACCCAGGGAAGGCAAATGTAGTAGCTGATGCCTTGAGTAGGAAGTCAGCAAGTGTGGCAAGTCTAAGGGTTACTTGCTTCTTTCAGCAGTTTAAGAAATTGGGTGTAGATTTTCAGCTCCTAAGCAAGGGAGTAATGTTAGCTAACATGTCAGTGTCGGAACCCTTGTTCATTCGGAAGATCAAGGATGACCAATTGCAAGATCCAGAGTTGGCCAAGATTTTAGAGCATATAGCAGAACATCCTGATTTTCGTATTGTGGATGGAGTCTTGTACTATCGTGATCGTCGTGCCAAACATTAAAGACTTGAAGAATGGCATCATGACAAAGGCACACAGCACAAAGTATTCTATGCATCCGGGTATCACAAAGATGTACCAAAACTTGAGGGGCAGATGTTGGTGGAACAACATGAAGAGAGAAATAGCAGCTTTCGTCTCCCGTTGTATGACTTGTCAGTTGGTGAAGGCAGAGCATCAGAGACCTCCAGGGTTGTTGCAACGATTAGAGATCCCGGAGTGGAAGTGGGAACATATCACCATGGATTTCATCTCGGGATTGCCAAGGACCAGAAAAGGGAATAACGCCATATGGTTCATTGTGGACCGCCTTACCAAATCAGCGCACTTTATCCCCATGAAGACCGGAGAGAAAATGCACATGTTACCTCTCGCAGAGTTATTTGTCAACGAGATAGTCAGCCGTCATGGGCAACCAGTCTCCATTACTTCGGACAGAGATAGCACATTCGTCTCAAGATTCTGGAAGACTTTGCATGAGTCTATGGGTATGAAGCTTCAGTTCAGCACAACGTATCACCCACAGACAAATGGTCAGTCAGAAAGGACAATTCAGACCCTTGAGGATATGCTCCGAGCTTGTGTGCTAGATTTCAAGACTCAATGGGATAAGACTCTACCGCTTTGTGAGTTTGCCTACAACAACAGTTATCATTCGAGTATTGGAATGGCGCCTTTCGAGGCATTGTATGGCAGGAGGCGTAGAACTCCAGTGTGTTGGGAAGAGGTAGGTGTTCTCAGTTTTCATGGACCGACTATAGTGAGTAGAACTAGTGACAAGGTTAAGTTGATCCAAGAAAGTCTGAAGGTAGCCTGGAGTAGACAGAAGAGTTATGCAGACTCTCACCGAAGGGACTTGCATTTCAAGGAAGGAGATAAGGTTTTCCTAAAAGTGTCACCTACTAGAGGAACTTTGAGGTTCGGTCAGAAAGGCAAGTTATCAGGAGATATATCGAACCATATGATATCGTGAGTAAGATTGGTGACGTGGCTTATAGATTAGCCTTACCACCTGAGCTTTCCGGCGTGCACAATGTGTTCCATGTGTCTATGTTGAAGAAGTACGTCCCCGATCCGTCACATGTACTCCGTCATGAACCGTTGGAGATTAGAGAAGATGCCACCTATACCGAAAAGCCGATTCAGATCATTGACACAAAGGATCAAGAGCTGAGAACAAGGACTATTCACTGGGTGAAAGTGCTTTGGGAGAACCATGGACCTGAAGAGGCAACGTGGGAATTATAGGATCAAGTTCAGAAGAAGTATCCACATCTACTACCCGAGGTTAGTTATTTTGTTTCATTTGGTGGACCAAATGCCCTAAGGGGTGGAGGATGTAAGACCCCGCCCCGAGGATGTAAGACCCTGCCCCGAGAGTTTCTGATTAGTGTTAATTGAGACGTGCTTTAGTTATAACTGAGATTAGTGGAATTTGGTTAAATTTGAATTAAAATAGCTTTTTATAGCTTTGGATTATTTTGGGGAACTCTTTTGATTTAGTGGGGCCCTTTGGGGGTTCCTTTATTTGGATTTTTGATTAGTTTTGGGATTTATTTAGTAATTCTGGAAATCTGTAATTTGCCCCATTTAATGTATTTTATAATTCCCGACAATTTTCATGTTTGCCCCGTCCCCATTCGAGACCTCCAGACCTTACTTTGCTAATGATAGGGGTAAATCAGTCTTTTTGCACAAAATCTGGACACTATCTTCAATGTCTCCGAAACCCGTGAAATATATATTTTTTGGAAACTAGAAATTTCGACGAACGATTCTTCCTTCTTCGTCGAATCCATCCAAGGTCCGGAAGTCGATGTTTTCAGTCCTAGTAGTTGGTTAAGTTGTGGGTCCCATTGCTATTGTCTATAAAAGAAGAACCTTCTTCCTTCTTCCCTTTTTCTTGCAACATTTCTATTAGAAAGGGAGAGAGTTCAGCTCTAGGGTTCCTTCAAGCTTTCTTGCCTCTCCATCTCTCAACCTCTCTCAAATCTATTGCTAAAGGAAGAATGGATGCTCCAATCTTCTTCCTCTCCTTCTAGGCTCTCCATTGGTACCATTTGTGAAGGGAACCCTCCATTCCAAGCTAGACTTTGAGCAAACTCTTTCCATTAGAGGACCTTCCATGTGAGCTTTCCTTTTTCATCTCTTAGATGGGTATTATTATAGTCTTAGAGAAGCTCCATCTCCATTATTGGATGCTCTCTCTTCCTATTTCTTATTTTGCCATTTTAGGGCTTGAAATGAATGTTATTTGGGGGTTTTTGTGTAGATCTTGATTTTGGCTTGAGAAAGGGTGATTAGGAGCTTATTAGCTTAATTGGAGACCAAGGCAAATGGATGAATGCGTTTGTTTTATGATTTGTTATTTTGTAGAGAAATATGAATTTTGGAAATGATGGCTCTTTTCTATGTTTATGTCTTTCATTGATTTTTGGAAACATGCATGTTAATGAGCTTTCTTTTCTCTTAATTACTCTCTTGAGTTTTTGGTACATTGAGTTGTATTTTGTCAAACTTTACATTCTCACATATGATGGCTATTTTTAGCATTGAATGAGGTTGGAAACCTTATGATTTTGATGGCTTAGATGGGATAGTTATTGGAGGATTTAATGTGGATGAAGTGGATGGAAGGGATCCATAAATGTGGTGTTAATAGTTGGCTGAGATGGGGTTGTGAAGAGAAGGGAAGTGGAGGTCCGGACTGCTGAAACGGAGTGTTTCTGAAGCAGTTCGCTCGAGCGAACCTGTATTTGCTCGAGCGAACCCTTCACAGAACCTCCCTCGCTTGAGCTAACCTGTTCCTTCGCTCGAGCTTTCCTGTTCCGGAGCAGTTCGCTCGAGCGACCTCATCACCGCTCGAGCGAACCACTCATAGAACCTTGTTCGCTCGAGCGAACTCATATCCGCTCGAGCGAACCCCTTCCAGAGAGTGGTACGCTTGAGCCATTCTATCTGTTCGCTCGAGCCTTCTTGACTCGGACCAGTTCGCTCGAGCGAACTTATACTCGCTCGAGCGAACCCCTCCCAGAATACTGTTCGCTCGAATGAACCTTCCAGTTCGCTCGAACGAACTATGCAGAATTTCTGGGTTAATTCCAAACATGTTTAAAAGGTTGTTTTAAGGTCCAGTGAGGTTGGATTGGAGCCCTAATATGATGTGGAGGAACAGGAAATGATTTGTTGAGACCGATTTGGAAAAGAACCCCAATTCCGGAGATTTGTTGAGAATAATGGATTCATCAATTTGTATAGGGACCTCGGGATGTCTCAAACCTTCCGGACTACCATGCCATCAAGTTTTAATTGACATACGGGACCCTTATACCTATTTTTTGAATCTTGAATCTTCAATGTTTGGTCCGGAATTTGGTGAGGGTTCATAGTGTCCGCTTTTATCTAACTTCACACGTTTTTGACCGTTTTCGTATATTAGTATAAGCGGCATTTCAAAACCACTGAAATTGGTAATTTGAACATTTGATCAGGCTTATGCATTTTGATAAGACATTATTGTGTTAAAGGCGCTTTCGAGCCCTCAGTTCAGTTTGTTTTAAGTGTTATACACTTCTTCAGATATGTATATGTTTGGAATGTGTTTTAACCTATGAGTCGGCACCACTAAGCTTGGACGACCTTGTCGGTTTGATCCACCGACTTGGGGTCCCCCTTTAGCTTCTGTCAGTTGCAGTTTGAATTCTGTTCTGTTCCGTCACCCCATTCCGCGGCCGTGGTTTTGCTCAATATATTATATATGTATATAGTTGGTTCTCGTCACCTCGTGTGCTCCGAGATCAACACCCTTAGTGTGCTCTCATCACACTAGTGATGGAAGATTTAGCTTAAGTGTGGTTGCCATCTTGTCAATTCCTTTCCTTTGGTTACCTTCCTGATTTATCTTGCATTTGTACCTTCTTTCAACAAGGCATCATGTTTATAGGAATCATTGTTTCATTATGTTTAAGTTATGTTTGTTTTCTTAAACTGTATTATCCATTCACCCACCTGCCAGACCGTCGTGTCTGACCCATTTTTGTGGTACTCAGGTCCCGTCCCCGTTATTGCCTTTGAGGAGGAGCATAAGGAGGCGGTCGGTGAACCGCAGCGCTTAGTTGAATGGCAGGTTGACAATGTCATTTAGACATTGAGTTTAGCTTTGAGTTACGAAACTTATTTTGGGGGATTATTGGTTTACAATTGAGTTATACTTTTGGTTGTACTGGCCTCTGTTGGCCATTATTTTGGGGAATGTTTAAGTAACTAACTTTTGTTTAAACTTCTAACTTTATATTTTGGGGTTAAGCCAATGAGATCATTACTCACTCTGATGTCATGTCGGTTACATGTGTTTATCAGTCTTATATTATGGGATGGATTATGAAATTGATTTGCTACATACTTCCGCACCAATGTAAATGTTTTGTGAGTGTGTGAGATCCTCATCGCGGAGACCTGTGGGAAATTAAGGGAATGTATGATCTTTGTTAATCCATGTTCACATAACATTATCCCCAATGCTCGCGGGCCCGGATCTCGGTCCGGGGTCGCTACAAAACCAATCCGAACCGCCCATGTGCAGCCCTAGTCAGAGTTATTATTTTTTTTATTGGTGGGCCGTTTATCGTGGTAAAATACTTCCGTATAGTAAAAAGCAAAGCAAATAACAAAAATTCTTTTAAACTTGGCTAACACCATGATGTATGATCTAATACTCATAGATTCCAGTCATGACCAATACGTTCTTTGTAATGATCTCAATCTAGAGTGTGAACTTTATTGAAATATTGATTTTGGTCTAGAGTGTGAACTTTATTGAAACAAATTTCACAACCATTGAATTAGATTTTTTTTTTATTTATATAAATCTAAAGGTCTATTCAAATATTGAGAAAAAGGCAGAGATGACAAAATTGAAAATTACTAATTACAACTCAATTTTATATGATAAACATTTTTCTGCACTTATTTTTATCTATTTCGTTTCACACACTTTAAAAAGTACAAACATAATAAAAAATCAACTCCACCCAAAACATAGTTCTAGTACTGTCAATGCAATGTATCGTTGTAACTATAGTTTCTTGCAATGGTAAAACATTAACCTCGGCTACTACTAAATTTAGGTATTATAGATTATAGTTTCAAAGGGAATAAGAAGGAAAGAAAAAGTTGGTTTTGAAAATAATTTTTGAAGAGCTGGTTTTACTTGATGATTTTCTAATAATGATAAAAGAGAGCGCCTTTATTAAGTGAGAATAGAAGATTTAAAAGAAAAATGCTGCTATGTAACCGACATTAGAATTATAAAGAAATGATCAATATTTTTATATTATTTATAACAATTATGTGTATAATATAATATAATATATATATATATATGTATGTATTTATGTATGTATTAATGAAAAGTGGGCTGACCTGAGCATGGCTTGGTCAAGCCCTAGCTTGGCCCTCAAGAATGCATGACTTAACAAAATTGTGGCTAACCCTCCCTCCACTATTAGGACAAAATTAAAAGCCCTCAATTTGAGGGCTTTGCGTGCCAAACTAGGTTAGGCCCCTTGTCAAAGGGTCAGACTGACAACCGAAGGACAGCAGCAGTCGTAGTAAATCTATCATTTCATAAGTCAGGGCTCCAGGGGATACCTAGGCCTAGACTTTGAAACCTACACAAAATCGAGGTAGAGTTCGGATTTGGGGATCGGGTACCAAAATTCAACTTGGATTTTTTTTCCTTTTTTATGTCCTGATCTCCTATTGCAACTATTACATGGGAACCATATAACACATGCCGAGAGATCCATCGTGGGACCTGCATAGAGATAATCTATATAGCCCAAGATGAATAACATCCCCTCCAATGACAAATCCTTAGATTTTGGTTTAATACGAGTGGGTCCCACTATAAAATTGAATGCATGGTTGAAAATGTGACTGGGCACTAATATGGCATTGTTACTGATGTGACATTTATCATGCTTCCGTCATATGCTCAATTGGATGGTGGGACCCCACTCCTATAAATTGAACAGATATACTGTAAGGTCCGCGATCTTACTGGGTCAATTTGGCCCAATAGTAGGCTCGTTGACCTGTTTATTTCGTTATTATTATAATTAATTGTTTTATTAAATATTTAAGTGGGTTAGACCTTGAACGTGTTTCTTTTAGCATTAGAATAGTGTCTACGAAGTTTCGCATGATTCTGAGTTCGTTTAATCATAGCAGGGGGATAGTTTGCAATTTAGGGAAAATTGAGTGTTTTTCCGGAAGATTCCAATCGCTGTGATTTTGGGTTTGTTGGAAAGGTCTCGTCGTGCTGATCATTTTTGTCTCTTGGCTCATCGTGATTTGATGATCAGAAACCCTTCAAGTGGTAGATTCTTTCACCGGACCCACTTAAGGGCAATTTAGTCATTTTTTCTCTCTTCTTCTCTCAAGTAGGGATTAACCCTAATCTCATTCTCATTCTCTGTAACAAAGCTACAGCAGCCCTCTTCATCTTTCTCATTTTCTCAAGCTCCAGAACTCCTTCCCTGAGAGATCATCTCCTCGATCCAAACCGTGCATCTTCTCCCTCGCAATCTCCTCTTTCTATTGGTTCTAGTTTGATAAGATTTCCCTCACCCTCGTCTTTCAATCATTTTCTCTTTTGGTTAGATTTAGGTTTGATCTCGATCTTTTCCTCTCTTTTCTTCTCCTTTGAGTGTTAAATTTCTCTTGAGCGGGGTAGATCATGGTTTTTCGTGGTAGACTGCTTCTCCTCAAGTTTTTCCCCAATTTCAATCATCTTCTTGGTTGAGGCAAGTAGATTTGCATTGTATATTTAAGCATGTGTGTATGTTTCCTATTGATTGGCTATGCTTTCTTGTTAGAATCCCCAAATTCCAAGCCTGTTTATGATATTGATTTGGGAATAACATGCTAGATTAGGTTTTGGGGATTTGGGTTAGTTTAATTCGTAATTGGTAATTCTAAGATGTTTTTAATTGTTAAAATGAATGTAAAAATGATGGGAATGGATTGTTGGGAGAGCAGGAGGCTCAATTTCATGCAGGTTATGGTGGTTGTGCAAGTTAGGGAGTGTTTCTGCCTCCAGGCGTCCGGACACCAGGTTTCGGGCTTCCGGACGCCAGAAGGCAGAGCCTTGGGGCGCCCATACTAGTTCCGGGCGTCCGGACGCCGGGAACCCGCCGGGGCATGTAAATGGGTCATTTTTGAACGCCCATAACTTTCAATCCGCTCGTAGGAATTTCGCACGCTATATACCGTTGGAAAGCTCTTGAGATGTAGAATCCAATGGTTTAAGTGTCATTATGATTAGAGATTGGGTAGTAGGGCAATTACTCAAATTAATGATCAAGTCCAAGTTTTATTGGAAATGAGACTTGCTAACCTAGGTTTGAGCCTTAGATGTTGGAAACCATGAAGCTACTCTCACATGACCATTAATGGGAATTGGAATCAAAGCACGGGGCTTGGTGTGCTTTGATTGGTTGTCTAGGTATTCCTATATTACGCGTGGTATAACCGAATGCGTATGGAATTGTCTCACTAGATGCTTCACATGATTGTACACCAAGGGATTTCCTTAAAAGCATCATTGATCCAATTCTACACGTACTTCGTTAGAACATGTGGGGTACAAGGATGACACCACTTACCTAGGTTTGGTTTGTAAATTCCTCATTCACTTATGAATTGTATCCGTTGTTATTGCTCCTTACACACTCTCTTGGCACAATATACCTAATTAATTATGAAACATAAACTCTTGTAGAATTAAGGATATTGACCAGACTTAGAGTGTACCTTAGGACCCTGTGTCATGTAATTGATAAACATGACTGGCTAGACTGAAGGGATTATCATGAGATTAGATTTGTCTTGTATTGGCTTGAATGAGATAATCCCTCTGAGCATGTCTTGTATATTGAGCTAGCCATACTTGATTGTCTTGGGTTTCATGTGTCAACACCACTTATTATTATTATTATTTGCATGTCATGGCCAACTGCAGTTTAAGGATTTATTGATGGGCCGGTTACTCGGACATCGTGGTGGGCAGTCGGCTTTGGACGGCGTCCATAGCGTTGAATAGTTGGGAGCAAGCTTGAACCGTGCTATTATTCCCAGGACTAGGAGCTTGGATCCCCCTGGACTCGGACTTTGGTATCAGTAGTCCGGATTGGATTGTTACTGGTACCCCGGCAAATGGCTTGTACATCCTCGGAGTCTCCTTCTTGCTACTTGCATCGCATTGCTTATATAGTGGTGATTGTTAGTGTTGCTAGGATTCCTGTTATTGTTTATGATGGATTATTTATTCATGCTTTATGCCTAGTATTGTTTTTTGTATTCTCATGACTATTATACCTGTCATCATTCTAATACTTGATACATGTCATATTCATTTATATCTTGCTTATCTATTGCTCAACAAGTCGTTGACTATGTTCGTTGGTGTGCACACACCCCGGGTGAGTACTTCTATGAGGAGCTGGCAAGTGAGGAGATCCCAGAGAATCTCCAACTAGCAGAGGAGGAGCGAGAGTGACGCGCCGATGACGTAGAGTAGCGTCGTCACTTTCGGCACGAGAGAGACTCATTTGGGAACATTTATTAGATTTTATTATTCTTTTATTGATTATCATTATTGAACCTTTCTTTCTTTGATTCTATGGTATTTAATGGCCTTAGTTATTGGGTTAGCCATTGTAATTAAATTTACTTTTGATTACCTTTAATTGTTCTTTGCAACTTTAGATTTATAAATGAGATTTAGTATCCATTGTTTGATCTTTGAATATGCCTCGAATTGTATGATTCCGCACAATATTATATTCTTGAGGTTTGAAATACATTATCCTCACAGCGGACTTACGATCTTTGGGACAAAAAGGGCAAAAATCTTAATTAGCCCTAAAATTCACTCCCCGGATCCGGTTTATTTTCTAATCGGGTTTGGGGGACTTGACATAATGGTATCAAAGCAAAGGACGGTTTCTCTAGGTAAAAATTGTAGAAACCATATGACGCGTGTGAGGATTCCATTAGTTAGTAGATTGGTCTTGTAGTTCTTTTACCTAGCATTGTGTTGTTAGCTTGAGGCTTGTTAGGAACTAACCTTGGATAGTTTACATGACTATGGTTGGAAGATCAACCTGATCCAACAATGGTGTGCCCAACCACGAGGCTAGTTCTTCTCAGAATGGCCCTGAGAATCAATTCCACCAGTTCGTGGCAGCATTCATTCAGTCCCAGAAGGACTTGGCTGAGCAGAGTACTAGACAGAACGAGAGCCAAGCAGTATTCCAAGCTCAGATGCTTGAGGTAGTATAGAAGGTGGGACAACCCCAAGCTAAGGAATATGACCTCAACGAGTTGGTTGAGATGTTCCGGAAGAGGTTTCCACCCGAGTTCCATGGCATTGAGGACCCCGCAGTTGCAGATGAGTGGGTTGTCCAAATGGAAAATATCTACAAAGTCTTCAAGTGCACAGGTGTTCAGCAAGTGCAGCTTGCAGCCCACATGTTCTGTGGGGCAGCAGAGAGATGGTGGAAAACCATCGAGCACCCATATGAGACAGTGGAGGAAGAGGTAGCCTGGAAGACCTTCACTGAGCAGTTTTAGAAGAAATTTATCCCTGAGCATTACAGGGATCAAAAGATGGAAGAATTCGAGAGGTCGGTGCAAGGTGACTTGCCAGTGCAGGAGTATGAGATCTCCTTCACCCATTTATCCAAGTTTGTAGAGAATCTGATTAAGCCCGAGTCAGAGAAGATTAGAAGATTCATCAAGGGGTTACGAGCTGACATTAAGATGCAAGTTCAACGTATCAAGCTGACAGATTATGATGATGTTGTCAAGGAAGCGTACTGGGCAGAGGAGTCCTTGAAAGAGGTGATTGCGTTAGAGCAGTAGAGGATCTTGCCATTGATACCTCAACTCAAGGCACAGAGTTCTTCGACCCAATACTATCAGCAACCAGCACCCAAGAGACTACGAGTTGAACCGATGCTTAGACAACTGCCACAGCGGATTACTTGCACTTTCTGCGGGGGAGGTCATCATGTGCGGGACTGCAGGAAGCAAACGGGCGCATGTTTTCATTGTGGGGACACAGGGCATAAGGTACGCAATTGCCCAGGGAAGAAAGGAGTGGCACCACCTACATTCCAAGCTCCAGCGCCTAGACCGCCACATCCCTTGCAGCCGTTGAGACAGGTGCCTACTGCACAAGTTAGACCCCAGCAGCAGCAGATGATTGCTAGACCACCTCAGCTACCGCAGCAACGCCCTCCAGTACCATAGCAGCAGTACCAGCAAAGACCTCCGGCACCACCCAGATTCCAAGCTCGTGTTCTTAGGGCACAGTAGCAATATCATCAGCAGCGTCCCCAGCAAGCAAGGAGAGCTTATGCTCTGACGCATGAGGAAGCCGAGGCTGTAGGCAATGTCATAGAAGGTACACTTCCAGTTTGTGGATTTGATGCTAAAGTTCTATTTGATCCTGGATCCACACACTCGTTTGTTGCACCAGCTTTTGCACTTCACTTGGGGGAGGATAAGGAGACATTACCCTATGATTTGATAGTAGCTACCCCTGTAGGTAGATCAGTACCTTGTAATGTTGTCTACCCTAGATATAATGTTCAGATTGGAGAAGTTCAGTTGACCACCAGTTTGATCATCTTACCGATGTCGGAGTTTGATGTTGTCACGTCCCCCAAAATGAGAATTAGGGAAAAACATGAAAAATAAATAAATTTCAAATTCCTGTGTTTAATACAACACAAGCTTCCAAAAGTGGACCCACAAAATGAAAAAAATTTGTGGTGAGTCAAAATAAATTCATTAAATGCAGCGGAAGCTTTATTCAATTGGTAATCAATGTTTGTAAATGAAACCCAACACAAAAATCAAATAAACATTAATAGTTAAAATTGCATAATTATAAAATTTCTAAAAGAGGTCTCAACCCTAAAAGAAAGTTCATTTATATAATTCTAAGATGATGTTCTCTCTTGTGCTGGTTTAGACGGCTCCAAAGCCATCTCCGGCATCCCACTCGGGTTCATCAGTTGGCTCAAACGTTTGAAATGCTTGATCCTCCTCCGTCTCCTCGGTAAAGTAGGGCTCAGTACCTATGCACCAAATATTACAAAGTAAATAGCAAGAACATAATCATAATTCGAAATTTAATACGATAACGAGAAGAATATAGACAAGTGTGATCATAATTAAAACAATGACAGAGATGATAATGAGAAAGAACGTAAAACAAAAGGCTAACGATACAAAGGGAGCAATATAGAATCACACGGTGACAAGTGTCCCCGTTGTGGGTGGTCAGCCCTAAATAAATCGGGAAAGCCCGTCCATAACGTCGGTGGTCATAAACCGATCAAAATAAAATCAGGATAACCTGTGCATAAACAAAGCGGATTATAAGTTATCCGGTCACATCGGTGATCAACCGTCCATATATCGATCTGCAGTCGTCCATAAATGACCCACATAAACACATAAACATATATTCATAATAGACCTGATTATTAATGCTCCAACACAAGAATCCTAAGTCGTATTCAAATAACCACTCATGTATGCAAACCCAAAGGTCAAAGAATAACCACAACCAAATCCTAAAGTCAGACATAAGGTCTTGTACCCAATAACCACAGGAATCTCTAATGGATAAAAGATCAACGCATCACTTTTCCATCAATGGTGCATAGACCCAATTAAGGGTTTTCCAATAGGGATGGGTTGAGCTCGAATCCATCAGGATTTCCCCGAGGTCATACAAGGCACTAGACCCCATGTTAGTAAGCTACCGTGTGCCCATACGGTATTTACTCAGTCCAAAGATCTGAATAATAAGGTACAAAAATATAACTTTAACACATTAAAAATCAAAGATATCATTCAAGATTAATTTGTAAATAATTTAGTTTGTAATTTTAGAAAAACCTAACGACCCTATCTAAAACATTTTCCACCTTCAAAATAAGCCAAAGGGGCTAATTTGAGTTTATAAAACCATTAGGACCTTTTTCCTAATTTTCAGGAACTACAAGGACAATCTACACAATTTAACATAACTTTAAAGTCAAATCTGTAACATGGGGAATGACTACATGTTTTCCCATACACTCACAGAACACCATATTTCACCTTTCAATTCATCCCATCAATTTGTACGAAAGTCACATGGGATGTTTGTTGAAAAGCAAGTCTAGTCAAACTCAAATATAATATCTTATCACCAAGGTCTCTCTCTCCCTATGCATATCCAGAATCAAACCGCCCCACTATTCATGACAGACTTCAGCGCCCAGACCCCAGTTCCAGAACGATGGTTTCCTTCGCCTGCAACTCCGAGGTGCAAGGATAGTGGGCCCCATTGACAAAGACCCACGATCAGCCCCCAAAATCAAGGTCGCCCAGGGCCCTACTAAAAAATCTATGGTCCGGATTACTCACTAAGTCGCTTCCCTGGGCCCCACATCAAGATTTAAACCAAGACAATACCACATCAGTGACTCACGCCCAAAGCACAGAAGGATCTGGATGACGGCCCAAACGGGGTCCGCTGCCTACGGGTTCAGGCTCTTTAAGGTCGCCCGTGGGTCCTCCTCTGGATCCACGGACCAGATCTACCATCAAGTGGCCCACCCTGGGTCCCACAGTCCAACCCACGGAACAGTCCCCTTCTTCATCATGGTTTAGGTCTATTTTGATAGGTTTGCATTGAATCCAAACTCTAACCAGCTTAACTCCCTTAACATACAATTTACAGAATCTGGATGATTAAAAAGGGAGTTTTGAAAACCAGACAGAGATGGGCTACGGTCTACATAAAAATCTAAATATTGCTATAATAACATACTCATGAGAAGATCAGTTAAATCATCCCCCAATCCCTGATTTTACCACAAAAACAGATTAATCATCATCATTACATGAAAGAGCACAAAAAGGGTTTCTACATGCACTAACACAAAAATCAAGGAAGAACACAAGTATTAATTCTACAAATTATGGTTAGGTACTTGCCTTTTACCGGGGTTGAAGAAAAATGCACAGATCCTAACCAATACCCAAACCGCGATTCCCACAGCGCTTGAGAATAATCCTATCACCGAT
The DNA here is from genome assembly GCA_029852735.1 of Persea americana. Lineage (NCBI taxonomy): Eukaryota > Viridiplantae > Streptophyta > Magnoliopsida > Laurales > Lauraceae > Persea > Persea americana. The sequence continues at coordinate 60,695,812 of CM056810.1, forward strand.
CTGACAAAGAATATGGGAAAGGAATGCTCAGATGAACAGATCTATGGTATTCCTATCCAAAACCTAATATTGGAAAGAATAGGAAGATAACATAAAAATATAGATCTACTCCTAATGATTTGAGGAGAGGGTTACCTGAGATAAGAAGATTGAACGAAGAATGCTGGTATCCTCTTATCTTGATTATGATGGCTGGATCCTAAAGCTGGTATGGCTTGGGAAGTTGAAAGAGGAAGAAGACGAAGATAACCGGGAGGAGTTGCAGAGATTAGTGGGGAGAGATAAGAAGGGTTTCATTAAAAAAATGGATTAGGTTAAACAGAATACTACTGGGCTTAAGTCATTAGGTCAAAACTAAGGGTCAGGCCATCTACCCATTAACCCAACTCATCAATCTACGCATCTAATCTGACGTGTGCCCCACTTAATCCTACCCACTTAAATAACTAAAATACATTCAATTAAAATAATAATAATATCTAATTAAAATATAATAAAAAAATAAATATGTGGGACCGGGATCTTACAGATGTGATCCTTGGTATGAATTGGTTAGTAGCGAACCAAGCAGTGTTAGACTGTTTTAACAAGACCGTGAGGTTGCAAGATACAGACGGTAGTATTGAATTTGTTGGAGCCAAGAGGCCCACATCCACCCGGTTGATTTCTGCATTGAGGGCAGAACGGTTGATAAGGAGCGGTTGTGAACTGTGAAGGCTTTATCGCGTTTATCGCGGATGACAAGGAGTCTAAGACAGTCGATGAGATTCCAGTTGTGCGAGAATTCCCAGATTTGTTTCCGGATGAAATCCCTGGTTTGCCACCTGTTCATGAGTTGGATTTCACGATAGAATTGCAGCCGGGTACAGCACCTATTTCAAAGGCCCCTTACAGAATGGCCCCAGTAGAACTGAAGGTGTTGAAAACTCAGATAGAAGATCTGTTGGACAAAGGTTTTATCAGACCTAGTGTTTCACCGTGGGGAACTCCGGTGATAATTGTGAAGAAGAAGGACGGGACAATGAAGATGTGTATAGATTACCGACAGTTGAATCAGGTGACTGTCAAGAACAAGTACCCGCTGCCGAGGATTGATGAACTGTTCTATCAGTTGCAGGGAGCTCAATTCTTTTCGAAGATAGATCTGCGTTCTGTATACCATCAGTTGCAAGTCAGAAAGGAAGATGTTCCTAAGACTGCATTCCGGACGAGATATGGTCATTTTGAGTTTCTCGTGATGCCTTTCGGGTTGACTAATGCACTCGCAGTTTTTATGGCTTTGATGAATAAGGTGTTTGCTCTTTCCTGGATCAGTTTGTGGTTGTCTTTATAGATGATGTGTTGGTATACTCGAAGTCTAAGGAGGAGCGTGAGGATTAGTTGAGGACATCATTGCAACTTTTGAGAAATAACCAACTGTATGCTAAGTTGAGCAAATGTGAATTTTGGTTGGAGAAAGTGGCATTTTTGGGCCATATTATCTCTAAGGATGGATTGACAATGGACCCGAAGAAAGTTACAGCAGTTGTCAATTGGGGTAGTCCACGAAATGTAGCGGAGATTCGCACTTTTCTTGGACTTGCAGGCTATTACAGGAGGTTTGTAAAAGGGTTTTCTACCATTGCTTTTCCATTCACTAAGTTGACAAGGAAGGATGTTCTGTTTGTGTGGACAGGCGATTGTGAAAAGAGTTTCCAAGAGTTGAAGAATCGGTTGACTTCAACACCCATACTTGCTTTACCCTCTGGCAGTGGTGGATTTGTAGTTTATACAGATGCATCCGGGATTGGTTAGGGTTGTGTTCTAATGCAGAATGACAAAGTGATAGCTTACGGGTCGAGGCAATTAAAAGATCATGAAAAGAAGTATGCTACACATGACCTAGAGTTGGCAGCAGTGGTGTTTGCATTGAAATTGTGGAGGCATTATTTGTATGGTGAAAGATTTGAGGTACACATAGATCATAAGAGCCTGCAATATTTGTTCACATAGGGTGATTTGAATAATAGACAATGGAGGTGGATGGAGTATATAAAGGATTATGATTTTTCGATCAAGTACCATCCTGGGAAGGTGAATGTTGTAGCAGATGCTCTCAGTCGAAAGGCGGCTTTCAGTGGGTGTATAATGCCAGAACGGAGATGGATGGAGCAGTTCAGGGATATGGATGTGGAAGTATGGCCTATTAGTGAGAAAGTTGTAGTTGTTATTATGGGAGTTTGGGAGCCAGAAATAGTTAACAGAATCAAGGAAGCTCAGAAAGATGATCCAGAGTTGCAGAGAATCATTGATCACATTGATAGTAATCCAGAGTTCCGATTGATTGATGGATTTTTGTACTGCAAGGACAGGTTGTGTGTGCCAGATGTTCAAGACATCAAGTCAGAGCTGATAACAGATACGCACCACACCAGATATTCTGTTCAACCGGGGAGCCTAAAATGTATCAGAATTTGAAGAACCACTATTGGTGGGTGAAAATGAATAAGGAAATTGCAGAATTTGTTTCCAGGTGTATGACTTGTTAACAGACTAAGGCAGAGCACAAGAAGCCTCCTGGTCTACTTCACCCGTTGGATATTCCTCAGTGGAAGTGGGAGAACATTACAATGGATTTCGTGTCGGGATTACCGAACACCAGGAAGGGCAATGATGCTAATTGGGTGATTGTGCATAGATTGACAAAGTCAGTACATTTTCTACCATTTAAGACTGGTCAATTTATGAACGAAATGACTACGTTGTACAGAGACACTATAGTCAAATTGCATGGAGTGCCTAAGTCCATAGTATCCAATCGAGACCCTAAATTTGTCTCTCGGTTTTGGTCTACATTTCAATCATCTATGGGTACTCAGTTGAAGTTCAGTACAGCCTACCATCCTCAAACAGATGGACAGTTAGAATGTACCATCCAGACTTTGGAAGACCTTCTCAGAGCCTGTGTTTTGGATTTCAAGGAGAATTGGGATGAAAGTTTGCCTCTATGTGAGTTTGCCTACAATAATAGCTATCATTCAAGTATTGGTATGGCACCATTTGAGGCATTGTAAGAACGGAGATGTAAAACTCTAGCGTGTTGGAAAGAAGTAGGAGTTCAGAGTTTTCATGGTCCTTCAGAGATTGCGGATTCCAGTGAAAAAGCCAGAATTGTCTAGATGAGAATGAAGGAGTCTCGTGATCGTCAGAAGAGCTATGCCGATAAGAGGCGAAGACCTCTAGAGTTTCAGGTGGGGGATAAAGAGTTTCTGAAGGTATCTCCGATGAGAGGTGTTGTTAGATTCGGGCAGAAAGGGAAGCTTGCCAAGAGGTTTGTAGGACCGTTTGAGATCAAGAGCAGGATTAGAGATGTGGCATATCGTCTTGTGCTACCACCGGAGCTAGCTGGTGTGCACGACGTATTTCATGTCTCAATGCTTCGGAAGTACATTCCAGATCCTACTCACGTGTTGCAGCACGAGCCACTTCAGCTACAGGCAGATGCGACTTATGTAGAGCGGCCAGCGCAGGTCATTGACATAAAGGAGGTAGTGCTGCGTACCAAGACCATCTAGTAGGTCAAGGTACAATATGAGCATTACACTCTAGAGGAAGCTATGTGGGAGCTCAATGACCAGATGCAGAACGTGTATCCCTATCTCCTCCCTGATGAAGTATGTTTTAGCATTTGGGGACCAAATGTTCTTTTAAGAGGTGAGAGATGTAAGGTCCGCGACCTTACTGGGTCAGTTGGGCCCAATAGTAGGCCCGTTGACCCGTTTATTTCGTTATTATTATAATTAATTGTTTTATTAGATATTTAAGTATGTTAGACCTTGAACAAGTTTCTTTTAGCATTAGAATAGTGTCTGCGAAGTTTCGCACGATTCTGAGTTCGTTTGATTATAGCAGGGGGGTTAGTTTGCAATTTAGGGAAAATTGAGTGTTTTTTCCGGAAAATTTCAATCGCCGTGATTTTTCGTTCGTTAGAAAGGTCTCGTCGCGCTGATCACTTTTGTCTCTTGGCTCATCGTGATCTGATGATCAGAAACCCTTCAAGTAGTCCATTCTTTCACCGGACCCACTTAAGGGCAATTTAGTCCTTTTTCCTCTCTTCTTCTCTCAAGCAGGGATTAACCCTAATCTCATTCTCATTCTTTGCAACGAAGCTACAGCAGCCCTCTTCATCTTCCTCATTTTCTCAAGCTCCAGAACTCCTTCCCTGAGAGATCATCTCCTCATCCAAACCGCGCATCTTCTCCCTCGCGATCTCCTTTTTCTATTGGTTCTAGTTTGGTAAGATTTCCCTCACCCTCGTCTTTCAATCATTTTCTCTTTTGGTTAGATTTAGGTTTGATCTCGATCTTTTCCTCTTTTTTCTTCTCCTTTGCGTGTTAAATTGCTCTTGAGCGGGGTAGATCGTGGTTTTTCGTGATAGAAAGCTTCTCCTCAAGTTTTTCCCTGATTTCAATCATCTTCTTGGTAGAGGCAAGTAGATTTGCATTGTATATTTAAGCATGTGTGTATGTTTCCTATTGATTGGCTATGCTTTCTTGTTAGAATCCCCAAATTCCAAGCATGTTTATGATATTGATTTGAGATTAACATGCTAGATTAGGTTTTGGGGATTTGAGTTAGTTTAATTCGTAATTGGTAATTCTAAGATGTTTTTAATTGTTAAAATGGATGTAAAATCGATGGGAATGGATTGTTGGGAGAGCAGGAAGCTCAATTTCGAGCAGGTTATGGTGGTTGTGCAGGTTAATGGAAGAAATAACATAATTTCGGACGTCTGGGGAGTGTTTCTGCCTTCGGGTGTCTGGACGCTAGGTTTCGGGCGTCCGGACACCAGAAGGCAGAGCCTTGGGGCGCCCATACTAGTTCCAGGCATCCGGACGCCAGGTTTCAGGCGTCCGGACGCCGGGAACCCGTAGGGGAATGTAAATGGGTCATTTTTGAACGCCCATAACTTTCAATCCGCTCGTCAAAATTTCGCGAGCTATATACCGTTGGAAAGCTCTTAAGATGTACAATCCAATGGTTCTAGTTCATTACGATCAGAGATCGTATAGTAGGGAAATTACTCAGATTAATCATCTAGTCCATGTTTTATTGGAAATGAGACTTGCTAACCTGGGTTTGAGCCTTAGATGTTGGAAACCACGAACCTACTCTCACATGACCATTAATGGGAATTGGAATCAGAGCACGGGGCTTGGTGTGCTTTGATTGGTTGTTAGGTATTCCTGTATTACATGTGGTATAACCGAATGCGTATGGAATTGTCTCACTAAATGCTTCCCATGATTGTACACCAAGAGATTTCCTTAAAAGCATCAATGATCCAATTCTACACATACTCTGTCGCGACCCCGGACCGAAGTCCTATTAACCGAGCCCAGGCCCGCGACGGGGGAGGGAGGTTATACTATCCAACCAACCACCCATCTGTGATAAACCCACAGGTTTCCGCAGTGAGGATTCCCAAAACACGCTTGGAATTTATCTCACACAAACTATGATTTGCAGAAGCATTCAAGTAATCGTGTCCATACAACACTTATGACATATCATTCACTTACATAATTTAAATCACCATCAACCATAATCAGAGGAAGAAACAAAACATGGCATGACCATACATTTAACATTCCAGTTGCAAAAGAACCAAAGTAAGTTAAGTTAGTTACACATTCCCAAAGTATCAATGGCCAACAGAGGCCTTACAACCCAAAACAAAATAGACACCCCTTCCCCATCATATGACGTGCTCAAGACCCCACCCAACGTCTAGAGGACGTCGTCAAGTTGCCACTCACGGGCTAGGGGTGGCTCAACAGCCTCCTCCGGGCGCTCCTCCTTAGGGCAACGACTCCTGCATCTAAACACCAAAGCAAAAAGGGTCAGACACAACGGTCTGGCATGTGATCAATTTAGACACATACAAGTATAAATTTTATGTGCAGTTTGAAGTTAACAAAACTCAGACACTTTAACAATTTCGAAGCAAACTTACTCAATATGCAAAACTGCGTTTACTGGTAAGCAAAGCAAAACTAACACAATTTCAAGAAATAAATCATGATTCATAAATCCATAATAAGCCCATCCTTTCTCAATCACACGTGGTGACAAGAGCAAGCACGACACGCAAAACACGACACGCAAGACACAATCCCAAGTCACGCAAGGTAGACGGGGAAAACCGCCTGCGGAACCGGGGCACGCACGATGTGTAATATAATACACGACTAATCTGCAGATAGTCCACATGTTTAAGGACCCCCGGACAGTGGATCAGACTGAATGAGCAATCCAAGCTCAGTGGTATTAAACGAAAACCATGAATTCACGAAAACACAGCGATACTAATACGAACTCGTCATGATTCGGGAAAAACACTTATCAAAACAACACGGGTGAAATTTGCAAGAAAAGCATGTGGACTATCTTATTCTGAACTGAAAGAGTGATTCTAACTAAAACTAGATTGAAAAAATAAGACAAAGTTGACATAACGCTTTTATTGTCAAAGTCGAAACTTCCAACAAATTCAATCAAGCCCATGTTAAGTGCCTATTGATCATTGTGTATTTGAAGAACCCAAATATCCGGTTTAAGGCAAATGCTTTGGTATTCATAAGGTGTAGGCTAATTTAAGTTTCAAAGGCACAATATCAAATGGAAGACACTTGACATGATCAGGTTTTCTTCCTTCTAGAAATTCCCTCAAAACTTCCCTTTTTCTGTCACATTCCAAAAATTTAGGTGGCATCAGGTTCGGTCAAGCGATGATGAGTTCGCTCGAGCGGACCCATCCAGAACATCCTTCGCTCGAGCCTCAACACGGTTCGCTCGAGCGGTCGCAACACAGAACGTCCTTCACTCAAGCCTCTCCCAAAGTTCGCTCGAACGGTCGCAACCAGAGACTTGTTCGCTCGAGCCTACCCAATGTTCGCTCGAGCGGACAGGTTGTTGGGAGCGATCCTCCTAGATAGAAGCTTGTTCGCTCGAGCGACTAAGAGTTTCGCTCGAGCAAATAGGTTTCTATCTGAAACCATTCAGTGCAGAAAACTGCATTCCTTTAGCACACTTCTGCTACTCTCCCTCTTTCACTTCTCCAACTCATGGGAACCTGTAAAAATATTCACAACCTCCAATCTTTACAACACCCACCATACACTTTCCCCAACTCATCCATTCTTCAAGCTATATAAATCACCATTTTCTCATTCAAAACCATTAACTTACACTCAAAACAGAAATCCAATTTGACTAATACATAAATCAAGAATCATGCTAAAATTTAGACAAGAGAACGTAGAAGACATTTCAAATAATCCCAGGCATTTAAAGGCAATAGATAAGCAATTCAAGCATGGTGAATCAGCCATTAAAAATCAAATATAATGCCTAAATGCAACATGCATTAAGAGGGTCTAAAAGGATCACTTGCCTTCACTCCAAATGCTATCCAAAGTCTCTCAAACTCCTATCCAAAGGAGGGCCACGAAATCTACACAAGAGTCCCAAGAAAACCATTCTAAAAATCACAATTTTGGTCAATCAAAACCGCCATTTCGAAAATGGGTTTGCATGTATAAAAATTAGTGTCTAAAAGAGCTCAAAAGATCAAAATGAAAGGAAGAAGAAGAGCCCTATACCTTAGCTTGTTAAATGAGAATCAAGAACGAAAATGGAGTGGAATCTCAGCTGGAAACTTTGAGAAAATGGTAGCAATGGGGAGCTTAGGTTTAGAGGAAGAAGAAGCTATGATCAGACCTTGATTTGGAGCTTTCTAACCTAGGCATGCAAAGGAAGAAGGTGAGGGGAAGAAGAGCTTTTCTTAGCTGGGTTGAAGAGAATGAGTTGCAGGAGAATGTCTTCTAACGTGAATGAGGAGGAAGAGGAGAACTTAAGTCACATGGGTCCTAGTGGGCCCCACTAGATCAAAACTTGTGTCCATTAAAACATCACTTTACGGGCCCCGGATGGAAACGATGAAGAAGACAAAAATGATCGCCTAAAAATCTAGTTTCCAAAAAGTATAAATTTGGCATAGTTTTGATATTTCGAAATTTGGGTCCAGATTTGAGGTAAAATGACTGAATTGCCCTTTTGGGCTAAAATTTGGATTTCTGGGCCTCAAACACAAACGGGCTGAAAACAAAAGTTGAATACTAAAATAAAACCATTTAAAATAAATTAACATCGTGATAAAATCAAGAAAACTAAAATTTCCTCCCAAGCTTACACGTACACTCAAGGCACCCCTGAGTAATTAAATAACATAAAACGCTCTCGAAATTCCCCAAGGCTAATTCCAGACTAAATCGAACCAATTTCTAATCCACGAACTCTAAACCCACATAATAACTAAACACGCACTTAATTAACACTAATCGCACTAATCCTGGGTTGGGGTTTGACATACTCCGTTAAAAATGTGGGGTACAGGGATGACTCCACTTACCTAGGTTTGGTTTGTAAATTCCTCCTTGACTTATGAATTGTATCCATTGTTACTGCTCCTTACACACTCTCTTGGCACAATATACCTAATTAATTATGAAACATAAACTCTTGTAGAATTAAGGATATTGACCTGACTTAGAGTGTACCTTAGGACCCTGTGTCATGTAATTGATAAACATGACTGGCTAGACTAAAGGGATTATCATGAGATTAGATTTGTCTTGTATTGGCTTGAATGAGATAATCCCTCTGAGCATGTCTTGTATATTGAGCTAGCCATACTTGATTGTCTTGGGTTTCATGTGTCAACACCACTTATTATTATTATTATTTGCATGTCATGGCCAACTGCAGTTTAGGGATTTATTGATGGGCCGGTTACTCGGACATCGTGGTGGGCAGTCGGCTTTAGACGGCGTCCATAGCGTTGAATAGTTGGGAGTGAGCTTGGACCGTGCTATTATTCCCAGGACCAGGAGCTTGGATCCCCCTGGACCCGGACTTTGGTATCAGTAGTCCGGATTGGATTGTTACTGGTACCCCGGGAGATGGCTTGTACATCCTCGAAGTCTCCTTTTTGCTACTTGCATCGCATTGCTTATATAGTGGTAATTGTTAGTGTTGCTAGGATTCCTGTTATTGTTTATGATGGATTATTTATTCATGCTTTATGCCTAGTATTGTTTTTTGTATTCTCATGACTATTATACCTGTCATTATTCTGATACTTGATGCATGTCATGTTCAATTATATCTTTCTTATCTATTGCTCAACATGTCGTTCCCTCTATTCGTTGGTGTGCAGACACCCCAGGTGAGTACTTCTATGAGGAGCAGGCAGGTGAGGAGATCCCAGAGAATCTCCAACCAGCAGAGGAGAAGCGAGAGTTACGTGCCGATGACTTAGAGTAGCGTCATCACTTCCGGCACGAGAGAGACTCACTTAGGAACATTTATTAGATTTTATTATTCTTTTATTGATTTTCATTATTGAACCTTTCTTTCTTTGATTCTATGGTATTTAATAGCCTTAGTTATTGGGTTGGCCATTGTAATTAAATTAACTTTTGATTACCTTTAATTGTTCTTTGCAACTTTAAATTAATAGATGAGATTTAGTATCCATTGTTTGATCTTTGAATATGCCTCGAATTGTATGATTCCGCACAGTATTATATTCTTGAGGTTTGAAATACATTATCCTCACAGCGAACTTACGATCCTTGGGACAAAAAGGGCAAAGATTTTAATTAGCCCTAAAATTCACTCCCCGGATCCGGTTTATTTTCTAATCGGGTTCGGCGGACATGACATATACCTTCAGAGGGGATGAGATTCATTTTTAACGTTCAAAAATATTTCTTTCACGCCCCGAACCCAGATCCTTGCTGCGGTCCGACCTCGGGGATGCGAATTGGGAAGTAAGTGATAAATAATATTTCTCCCCAGGATCCACGTGTGTGAAGAAGGCATAATTTCCAAACACATCAAGAACTTTTCACGGAAGCTTACGTGGTGTTGCAACATGGAGCCCGTGGCCATCGGATTCCATGTCACACTCAACCTATCAGCATAAAGCTGTCATAGCGATATTCATACTCAGACTAGAGCAAACATAATATCAAGATATACAGAGCTGACAGTAACAGGCAAATCATTACCCAAGCATATTCAAGTTTTATTTTAACAAATGCATTAATTATTAATTACAATCCCAAGAAAAAAGGCTAACAAAAGCCTTACAAAAAATAACAAGGTTAAAACAAATACTACCCAAGTGTATACAAATCTCCGGAGTCATGCACGATGTTCATATGACATCACTGACACAACCATCCTGCAAAACTCGTGGCTCTACAGCCAACACAAGTATTGAGCTTGGGGTGAAGAACCTGCTACCTAGAGCACCAAACAAACAAGGTCAGATACGACTGTCTGGCAGGTGATCAACTTAGGCATGAGTATAAATCATTTCAAATTTATAAGAAATAATGTTTAAAACCATATACTAAATTTAAAACAGTTTACAGATCTTAAAACAATACTTTAACGATATACTTGTTAAGAAAACAAAAGTCCATGAATGATATACAAGACAAAACTAGCATGAGTACATATGATCTAGTGCTTAAAATCATTTAATGAATTTGAAACAGTACATGAACAAAAGGCAAGACAAAGCTAGCATGATTACAAGAAAATATCATGATTCTAAATCCACATTGAGCTCATCCTTTCTCCGTCATACATGATGACAGGAGCAAGCAAAGACAAAGCAAAGCAAAGTGAAACAAAGCAAAGGCCTGAGCCACACAAGGGGGCCCGGAAGACCGGCCGTGGAACCGGAACAAAGCAAAAGTGTGTATAATACACGACTAATCTGCAGATAGTCCATATGTTTTAGGACCCCCTAACTAGTGGATCAGACTGAAAGGGCAGTCCAAGCTCAGTGGTATTCGACTGAATTCATGAATGCACAAAACAAAAATATATTTACGAGACAAATCACGCAAAAAGGGAAAACTACTTGTCAAGCTAAGACAAGACAAGACAAGACAAGATATCCTCTGCCACGCGAGGTGGACAGAGCAAGCAACCTAAACGTTTCCGAGGAGGGCTAGTGGAGACTCGCCATTTGAAGCCCGTAGTTGACACGCTACGCCCCATGGTTAAGGGTGCTGCCCAGGCCAAGTTCTCATATTTCCCTCATCAACCAACGAGGTGGACGGTGCATGCAAGACAAGATAAGGTAGCATAAGCTATAAGCACATCGAAGCACAAGAAGTAGTCCACTTTTTGGTTCTTGAAACAATTCGAAATAAAGCTAACACTTGTAAGTCAGAACAAGTGCAAACCGATACCCGAAACAAAACTGACACTTGTGAGTCAAAACAAGTGCAAAACAATACTCGAAACAAAACTAATACTTGTAAGTCAAAACAAATGCAAAACAATACTCGAAACAAAACTGATACTTGTAAGTCAAAACAAGTGCAAAACAATACCCGAAGCAAAACTGATATTTGTAAGTCAAAACAAGTGCAAAATGATATTATTCGTATCAAAACTAAGTTTTTCAAAACAGACTCTCAAGTATATGCTAAGACCCTTCTTTTCATCATCGTGTACTTGAAACCCAAATATCGGTGTTTAGAGATAGTTTTGGTGCCCCGGAGCTATTAGATATTTCAAGTTCCAAGTGCATAATGCCAAGTTATAAGTCTCTCAACATATTCTGGTTTTCATTTCCCAAGAAAATTACACAAATAAGTCCATCCTGGAATTCAGTCAGATCTCGGTCACCTGTCGGCTAGCCGAGGTGGTGGCTGTCGGCTAGCCACCAACTGACCAACGACTAACCGACTAGTCCCAGCCAGGAAATTCACCATTCTGGAAAAGGAACCGAACTGAGTCGGTCAACTGTCGGCTAACCGAAGTGATGCAGGTCGGTTAGCCGCCAGCTAACCGCCGCTCCCCTGTTGCAAAAACAAGCTACTAGAAATGGAATCGAATTGGTTCGGACCGACAGCTGACCGCTAGCTAACCGACCTTCTGTGAAATTTCAGATTTCTGAAGCTGTCCAACCCTTTCTTTTTTCCAACCATTCTCCTTTCTATTCCAGCACTTTCCTATAATAAAAATGAGCCTACATGCTCTTCCATCTCAAAATATCCACATTCTATTTCATCAATCGAAACCCCCTTTCAGATACTTCACATTCCATACTCTCCCATTCTCCATACATCAAAACCATGAATCAAACCCTTTGAATCAAGAAATTTGCAACCCAACAAGCTTTTAATTTCACAAATTACAAGATTAGTGTAATATGCTAAAAATCATACATGTAAGCATAAAAAGAAAATTCCAAATAATTTCAAGCATGTAACATAACACAAGAGAAAGCTAGAAGTAGAAATCAATCATTTAAAATAAGAATAACTTCCAAACTCAACATACATTTAAAAAGGCTAAAGAGATCACTTGCCTTGAACCACTTGCTAATCCAAAATGCAAAACAATCTCCCTCAAGGATCCTACCCACGAGCTGAATCAAAGGTCTACAAAAACCCCATGAAAAACCTTTCAAAATCAAACAATCTTTTGAAAACAAGGACCCATTTTGGAAATGGGTTTGCATGCTAATAAAACAAGATCCTAAGGGCCTAGGGCCTAAGAAAACTCCATTGAAGAGATGGAGGAGGGTTCTTACTTGTAGCTAACCAAACAACAAGAAGAGAGGAAGATGAAGGCCCTATCTAGCAAGAAAATCCAAGAAAATGGTAGCAATGGGAAGCTTAGGTGATGAGGAATAGTTTGGTGAACTCAACCTCCCTTTTCGGTCAAGGAAAGCTCAACATGCAAAGGGTAGAAAGGCAAGAAGAAGACTGGTTTTCCTCTTGGTTCTCAGTTGGTTTGGAACGAAATGAAGAAGAAGGAGGAGGAATACACATGGGTTTCAATTTTAAGTTGGGAGGAAAAGTGGGGCCCAATAGGCTTGAGACTTGGTGTCACGACCCTGGATCGGGACCCCGTCCTAATCCGGCTTCGCGGCGCGGCGGGCCAGAAAATTCCGCCCTGCACTCACTGATTAGTTTCCCACAGGTTTCCGCGGTGAGAATTCCACACGAATCACACACAATCAACACATTTGCCGAAGCATGTAGCAAACACTCTATCAAATCACTTTCAATAAGGGAAAGTATAAATGCATTCATAGACTCATGTGAGAGAGAGAGAACATCACTAACATACCCATAGTTAAATTAAAGTTTACATTACATCTAATAGTAAAGTTAAGTTTTACAGTTCCCCAAAAGAGATAAGCCAACATTGGCTAATTACAAAATCCCAAAATAAGAGTGTTGAATTCCCAACATGGTTCGCCTCTTGCCCCAACGCGATGCCTACATGATATCGTTGGGCCACCACTCTTGCCCAACAGGCTGCACACCTACGATCTCCTCGCACTCCTCCTTGGGGGCAATGTTACCTGTATCTGAACACCAAAACGAAGGGTCAGACACGACGGTCTGGTAGGTAATTGAATCAAGTATCATCATGCTAAAAATCATTAATTTACAATTTATAAAACAAGTACAGTGAATAAAACCGAATAAAGTCAATAGTTCAAAAACAACATCTCTTATGAAACCACATAATAAATCACAACACACGTTTGAAATAAACCTTGGCAACCACACAAAGCTACATTCTCTGTCACACGAGGTAACAAGAGCACTCACGATAGAAATTCTCCGTCACACAAGGTGAAAGGGAGCACGAAAACATGACCCTGTAGAACTGGGCATCACTCATGAGTCCCGCCGCGGAACGGGCTAAATAACACGCACGATAATCCAAACTGCAGTTAGCACGAAATATTTAAGGACCCAAGGCGGTTGATCAAACCGATAAGGTCGTCCAAGTTGAGTGGTGCCGACAAGAAAACAAATACACACTACCTTTTGAAATCATGCTTGTTATGTTTAAATTCGGGAACTACTCACACTATTTCAAGAACACACACTGTTTCACACGATTTCATGAATAGTAGTCCCGACACGATGTGTATAAAAACACGATTCACACACTAAATCACAAAACGAGATTTTAGAAATCGCACGACCATTTCACAACACTCAATCAATTCCTTGGAACCATAATTGTTGAGTTCGTATACACTTTGAGATCCCATGTCGTTCATTCATTTAGATGGTGTCAAGTTTTTAACGACATTCAAGATATCAATTTGTATGCATCAACTAGGAAGAGTCCAAAAGGAATTGGAATTGAAAACCCCACTATTCTCTTCATTTCAGAAATCTGGGTACAGTCGTTCCCCTGTCGGTTGGCCGTCGGTTGGCCAACCCTGAACAGTTCGGTTAGCCGAGTGCTGACCGACAGCTAAAGGCCCCATTAGGATAGGAAAACAACATTCTGGATTTGGAACCGAGGATGTTCGGTCACCTGTCGGTCGACCGAGACCTCAACCGTAGGAAAAATGCAGCATTCTGGAAATGGAACCGAGAGGGTTTGGTCACCTGTCGGTTGGCAGTCAGCTAGCCGACCACTGACCGACAGCTGACCGACCAACTGCGGGAATGAAATTCTGAAGCTGTCTCCTTTCCTTTCTCTCTTCCATCACTTCTCCATATAACACCTCTTTTCCTACACGAAATTTAGCCTACATGCTTCTCCCATTTCCTCAAATAACCATCCATTTCAACTCTTAAAATCCATCAATCAAACTTCACAACATTTCCAAAAACACATCCTAATGATTGAAAGACCACATTTTCAAATTGAATGGCACAAGTTTAAATCAGAATTCCATGACATAAATCAGAACAAGTGAGCATTTAAAACATGTACTTAGTGAATCAATATCAAGGCACAAAAAATGAAATTAACCAATGAAGATTATGAGTAAGAAAATCAACTCATAATTCCAAAAACATTGCATGCACAATCTGTAACGCCCCAAAATCCGGGCGCCTCGAATCTCGGGGCGCTACGAGAAAGTACCTAAGAGATGTGGAAGATCCAGTAATATAATCAAGTTTAAATCTCATATGAGTATGTAAATTGACAGAGTCCTAAAATTTTATTTCACTTTAAGGGATTACAAGGTACTTTCTATAATTAAGCTAACTATTCAATCCTATGCCAACACGGCCAACTACAATAAAAGGAAAGAATAGTAATCTATCTGATAGACACCTCTCGGTGCACAAACTGCACCATTCTCTAAACCCTGTGGCAACAGATCAGCCGCCAAGCAGTTCTACCAATCAAAGAAAGCGGAAGATAATATACCTAAAAACACCAAGGATTGGGTCAGGCTCGATGAGCCAGGCAAACAGGCTTGCTTAGATGGCAATACATCATATTAACAGATAGGAAAGAAGACCATACCTGATCCCAGCTAAACCTGCGTGGTTAGTACCTCCATAATGATATAGGATATCAGAGTGCAACATAAACAGTGTGGAGTGTAGTGCATGAACAGTAATCGAGATAATAATATAACAGATGTTAGATACAACATATCAAGTAGACAAGAGAAGCCATCATCATTAATATATCATGTAAACCATGCAAATACATCTATATCACCAGTAACAGAAGTAACCAGAAGAAGTAACCCTACCATATCCACAATCATCGTATCTGGATCCAACCGTGTCAACGTCGACAGTCAAAGACACTAAGCAACGACATCCTGAATACATAATATTAATACATCCAATATACATCTATAAGAGCACACAAGGTACATCCACAGTTGATGTACAAGGGACGTGGGAGTCAAAGCCAACTCATCATCGTCGTCCCGACAACTGTCGATGGACATCAACCATGGGGGTCATAGCCACCCATCGTTGTTATCTCATCGAATAAGAGCGTACAAGAGTCCATCAATACCCATAGCCACAGCCAAGTCCCAGCCATTGGTCTTACGTACTAGATCAACATCACCGTCCATCCACACCCGGTCCGAGTGCCGGCGGTCTCAGTACCTCTCCCACACTGGTACCTACTGTGTCAACCAACAATATCTCAATAACCATGTCCATGCCGGCATCATAACCCTCGACAGACCAATCGTACATCCACAAATCCTACAGACCACTAGGTAGGGGTACTCCGAACTGAATAGCCTTATCATAATTAATATGAGACGATATTAGTCAAGGGCATGAGGCACGAAGTTCAAGTATAAGTAATCTGTCCTTACAATCCTCAATAGTTAATAATACATACCCTTATGAACTCCGCTTCTCGATATGCTTAATTAACATTATCTCATTATACAGTCCATCCATCAATATCTACCGTTAAGTTCCCAATATTACAGGTCAGGACTCCAAGTACCATGTCCTGACATCTCATCCAATACGGGCCGTGATCATGGATCAGAGCCTAAGTGCAATGCTCTGATTATAGTTTCTCTCAAGGCCAACATCCAAGGTTCGGACCTACCAGCCAGCCTCAGTGTCCGTTTCATCAATATACGTGCCATATGTCACAAATCCATAGATGATCGCTGCCCCTCCATTCAGGTCTAGGGCTCCACTTCACCTAAGACAGTGATCACGGAGTCCTCGATGCTTATTATGTATCCTTGGTGCTCCTGAAGGTATTTAGCATCAACAGACATCCACAACCATTGAATCAGGTTCTGTTTACGACCATAGACCCTACTTAGGTGGCTACGCGGGTCAAGGTTAAGCCCGGCCCTTGACTCGTGTTCAGCGTGTCCCAAACGATCCAAATGAAAGGTCAACGGGGCCCACACATGATCAGATCAAAAGGGGGAACTGAATCTGGACAATCAGTATTTACAGTGTACCGGGTCGACATCATGGGTCCACGAGTCGACCTGGCACTCTGTGGAAATGGACAGCTAACTGAGAGTCATAAAACACAATCTGCAGTGTTCCCAGTCG
Organism: Persea americana; assembly: GCA_029852735.1. Taxonomy (NCBI): domain Eukaryota; kingdom Viridiplantae; phylum Streptophyta; class Magnoliopsida; order Laurales; family Lauraceae; genus Persea; species Persea americana. Next base: position 60,712,719 of record CM056810.1, read on the forward strand.
ACATCATGGTCCACCCGGTCGACCGGGTACACTGCAGGCACTTCCACAAACATCTGGCAGGTGGGGTGGAAATGTAGTGTGGCCGGTCGACCGGGCCTCCTGGCAGGTTGCCCGGGTACACTGGGTCTGTACCTTGTGACCATTTCTGCTCCCAGTTAGCTGAAGCCTTCCTGTTTTCCCGGTCGACATCCTGGGGGATGATGTCGACCGGGTACACACGAGTTCCACATTTTTCTCATAATTTTGCCCTTTTCATTTTCCATCAAAACTTCATCAAATCCAATCCAGATCTACACTGATCCTCTCCAAACTTCATACACACCTCCCACACCATGATCTCATCACAAATGGGCCATTGATCTTCCAAATAGGGGATTCTCATCCATCAATGGCCAAAAATCACATAAAAGAGCCTAGAACAACAATTTCGCACATCACATCATTCAACCAACCATCCATAAACAGTAATCATACTAAACATCCATCAAACACAGTAATTATCAATCTAAGCATATTAATCAATTAAACTAAAGCATCTAAACATGTCCACTTGCCTCTATTCGAAATTGGTGATGGAGTTGAGAGAGAGAGAGATATATGAATTCCAAGCTCCTAAGGTGCTGATTGAGCAATTGGGGTGGTCTCCTAGCTTCTCCTTGGGCTAGGATTTTGGGGAATTAGGGTTTGCTTGGGGAGGAAGATAGGGTAAATGAGTGATGAGAGCAAATTAGGGTTTTGGGCTATTGTTTGCAATAGTTTGTTTTTATAGCTTAGGATTTAGGATAATTACCAAAAGGGTAACTTAGTTTAAAATGGGAAAGAGATGGGACAATGGGTAAATAGGTCATTAGGTGGGTTCTAGAAGGTTCTTAACTCTCAATGCCCTTCCTATTAATTCTAATATCAACTAAGTCATAATCTAATCAAGACATATTAAATTAACAATAAACACCCAATATTTATTAAGAATTATATACAAACTAGTTCTAAAACTTAGGAATATTAGCCATCTATTCCACTAATTCATATTAATTAGCATATTAAAGTAGGAAATACCATGTATGGTTAAGATTACAACTTAGGCTTCTAATTAGAAAATTAATTTTGGAAAACCGCTATTAATCTCACGAGGGTCTTAATCTTATAGTTTAAGATAAATTAATGGGAATTACCAACTACTCATGTTAATCACTTATTAAATAGGATAATCAAGGATTTGAATTAGTCAAATTGAGTCCCACTAGGTATTTCTAGGGACGGGTCCTCACATAATCCATCTCATTCAATTACTTGCCTTGGGTAGAAAAACAATCAAGAAAAGATCTCCTAACACAACTCTCTCAGCAACACTCCAATCTATAAGAAGACCCCAAGAAAACCACTCAAAATCCACAAAATTCAAAATCAAAGGAGTCCTCAAAGAAAACCCTTGCATGCATGAAAGAAAGCTTCCTAAGGGTTCAAGAAAACCATGGTTGGAAGAAGGAAGCCATTGCTTACCTTTAGAAGCTCTAACAATGAAGAAAGGCTTGGAGAAGGAGATGGTTCCACCTGGTTCTCTTAAAAAATGGTGTCCAAAAGATAGCCAAGAGGAAGGAGAAAAGATTTGTGTGCTCAAAGCTCCACTTTCCACCAAGAAATAAAGGCATGCAAGAAGAGAGAGAGTGGCTGGAAGAGAGGAGAGGAAGAGCTGGTTCTTCTTGAGTTTCAGCTGGTTTGAACGATTGAGGAAGGAGGGGAACAACACACGTGAGTTTGGTTTTAAGTTGGGTGGGGTGTGGGCCCCACCAAGCCATGTAGCTCAAGGGTTTAAAACTCCCTCTTGTGGGTCCCAGATGAGATCGACGAAAGAGAGAAAAATGATAGGTGAAATATCTAGTTTCCAAAAAGTATAATTTTGGCACATTTTTGGAACTTCAAAATCCATGCACAGATTTTGAGGTGAAAATACCGTTTTACCCTTTTTGCTAAAAAACATGATTTCGGGGTTCGAATACATACAGAGTAATTTCCAAGGTTGTTAAAATAAAAAATACAAATACAAAAGATAAAAATCGATATTTTTCAAAGTCAACAATCCGAATTCCCACATGAGTAAGCGATGCACGACCACTCCGAGCCCGGCCAAACCGAACTCAACGTCCTCGAAATTCCCCAAAGCTATTCAAAATGCTAATCTAGCCAGAAATCTAAGTTAATCGTCCCCTAATCCCAATTACTAACTAAACACGGTTAAAACCATGATTAACCATAGTAAACCTGGGTCGGGATCTAACACTTGGGATGACTAAAACCTCAACTTGCGGGCCCCGGATGAGATCGATGAAGAAGAAAAAAAATAATCATCTAAAAATCTAGTTTCCAAAAAGTATAAATTTGGCATAGTTTTGAGATTTCAAAAATTGAGTTCATATTTAAATGTGAAAAGGTTGTTTTGCCCCTAAGGCTGAAAAACTGATTTTTTGAGTTTCGAATGGGATTGGTGTGAACACAAAAGTTGTTGGGGCTAATTTGACCTATAAAAAAAAACTAAAATTGAAAATTTTCAAAATCAAGAATAATCCCCCACGATGACACGTACAATACAAGGCATCTCCGGGTTGCCAAATTAGGTCCAACCGCTCTCAAAATTCTCCAAACCTATTGGAAACTATTCTAAACCACAAACCAACTCAATTAGGATCAAAACTCACATAGAGAACTAACCCACAACTAAAAAACACACTAATCACGAAAATTAGAGGTCAGGGTCTTGCAATTTCTATGTGGGCCTCATGATGGAGATCCAAGGGATACGTGATACGGTTCAGTGTAGTAGGGCAAGTGCTCATATTATATAATACATAATACAAACATATTGTATCACCTGCAAATATATATTTTCTCTATTGTATAATACATAGTATTTGGCACCTTTCACATATGACCAGGAATTGATTCCTATGTCCTCAAGTGAAAGTATTATTCATATACCTCTAGCCTAACATAACAGAAGGATTAAGAAAACACATAATATTCCTAATGACATATATTATTTAAGGATGGAAAAATCTCCAAGTTGACTCTTGACTCTCTCTTGTCATCTCCTTTTGTCAAAGGACTGAGTCAAATATAGGGGAAACTTGGTTGAGTTACCTCACTTAGTAAGTTGTTTTCATTTTGAACCATTTGATAGGTATATCTAGTTTTAAACAATTAGTGTCTATTTTTAAGTAATTATGCACGAGGTTTGAATTTAGCAATTTACAAAGATTTGATATTTGGACGAACAAATTATGTGATTTACAAAATCTTTTTCTTTTATTTTCCTTATCATTGTATTTTTTTATTGTACATATAAATTTATTAACTTGATTTAATTATAATGAATGCATGTAAATAAATGTATATTTACATTTTACAAGTTTTGACCCAATTTTAAATATTTTCGAAAGACAAGAAAGAAACTAACAAACACTCTCTAGAGTCACAATGTTGTATCAATTTGAGTCAAGCCTTTTGCATTGGACGAGTTGAGTCCAAGTCACGAGTTTTCCAGCCTTGATATTATTCTCAAAGACTATAGCTTATTTTTTGAGATGATGTGTATCATGCTTACCGGAAGTACATACCTTTGTGGGAAATTGGAAAAAATAAAACTATGGTTGACTTTATAAATCCATCTGTGCTTGAAAAAATTCATTCAATCCAAATAATAATCCACCTTGTATCGTCCTTGACATTGAGACAAAATTGTACTCCAATATGTAGACTTAGAGTCTAGATCCCCTCGTAGTTGTGATATGGGACTTGTTTAACACATGCCAGAAACTCCATCTTGGGGCCAAATAGAAATAATCTTAGAATATTCAAGAAGAATCCCACCCTTTAATCACAAAGAGAGAGAGAGAGGAATCACATCCCCTAGAGTGAGATATTCTAAGGACCTATTTCTTTACTAGAATTCCTGACAGGAATTCTAGATGTTTGGGTTTTTCGGATATGATGTAAAATTATGTTCCCTGGCATTTGCAAGTCTCATGTTTCTTGCCTAGCATCCGGGAATTTCAGCCACATGAAAGGTCCCAAATGACCTTTGGGAATTCATGAATTCCACCCATTTTTGCATTTTAGTGGAATTATTGGATGCTCAAATCCAAGGGAGCATCCACAATCTATGTTTGGGAATTCAGGAATTCCCCAGACAGGAATTCCTTAAATTCTAGAAAAGAAACGAGCCCTAAGATTTCACTTGAATAGGAGTGAAACATGTAAGATTAAGGCATGACTCAAAACGTGATTGGGCGCTAAGGTGACGACGCTACTAATGTGGTGTTGTTACTCGCATTTTTTTTATGTGTTCAATCATGCAGTTGGACCCACTCCTATTGAATTAATTATCTCTATGTGGGCATCATGATGGAGATTTAAGCACACGTTACATGATTTTTGGGTAATAGCTGCTACAGGCGATCCCGACTCATGGACTGATAGGACCCTGTAAAACCAACTTATATAGGGCAACGGGCAACTGCTACTTAAGGGCCTGTTTAGATAGGCGAAAAATAGAGTAGAACGAAGTTAAATGGGCCCTAACAGCCCAAAATTTCAACTCTACCCCGTTTAGATGAGTCTGACCCAATAGATGAAGTAATATTATGAGTCATATGTACTCCACTTCACTTCAACCCTAAATACTTCTATTTTCTTGAGTAAAAGTGGATACTACTCCAAACCTTCACTTCAAAATAAGCATCCAAATGGAGTGAAGTGAAGTATTCTATTTTAACTTCAACCTACTTCTATTCCACATGTGAAATCCACTTCATTTTATTTCACTCCTCATTTATCCAAATAGGCCCTAAGTGAAATTTGGCCTAACTAATACAAGAAAAGACCACGAGACGTTTGAAATTTATAAGTTGGGCCCGGTGAAGGCCCTGTTAAGTAATAATAATAATTTTTTGCTGCAGAAGTAATTTTTGGTTTGATCGGACAATTTCTTTGTCACCATGACGTACATGGACGAGTCTAGATTCTGTGTCACAACTACTGCATGGTATTGTGTAACACATATATATATATTTTTTTTTTAACTCCATGGTGGGGACAATATAGACCATGTGGACCAATTAAGATGAATTCCATCCACTCAAATCATATATCCATGAGTTTTAGCTTAAAAAGAATGGATTCCACCATCCGATTTAATGTCATGATGGAAACGTGATTAACACCATGTCATAAGTGGTGCCATATTAGTGCCTAATCACATTTTCATAATGGTGTTCAATCTTAAGGTAGGATGGACTCCTTTTAAGCCGAAACTTGAGGATAAATGATATAAGAGGATGAGGCTCATCGTAAACAGTCCAGATGATCTCTATGTGGTCCCCACCATATATTTCAAAAAATCACATTACATGATACCGTGTGATAGCTACGTCACAAGATCCCGACTCTACATGATAGTTGTTAATTCTGGTTCGTTTAGGCTGTAGTGACCGAAATGAAAAGTTTCAATCCTTCAATAGAAAAGAAATGAGATTCTAAACTTTTCGGTTTGAATTTTGATCCATTTCGATTATCCATTCCTGTCCATTTCAATTTGTTTCATTGTATTTTAGCCCTGTAGTCTCCAAACACAATTTTTACCAACTTTTATTTATATTAATTTATGTTCTCAATATCCATATCAAGAAACTTGCATAATTTATGTTTTACTTTTTCCATAGATATTTATATTTATATTTTTTATTATTCTAAAAAGTTATTCCAAAAAGTTTAACCGAAATTCTAGAACACCGAAATATTTCATCTTAGACGCCCAGTTGAAATGGTGATTGAAACAAAATTAACAATTATTCTATACGTTAAGACGAAACCCTGTTACACTTTTTTGAAACTCCATTTTGGGGCCCACATAGAGAACATCTTGACCAATGATCTCTACGTGGGCCCTACAATGGAGTCTCAAGAAAGTAAACAAACAGTAATCCATCCGAGATGCGAAGGACGATAGGAAATAATCTCCATTTAGTACAGATGCGACGGACGATCCGGACTCGGACCAGGAAGTCAACAAAAACAAATCTATCCGGGAGCCGTTGTACTGCCACCGCACTGACTTGGTGTCTTGGGCCCCGCATCCCAGTTTGAAAAAAGAGGGCCTTGCGTTTGCTTTTTTCAAATAAGTCGACCGTTGGACATTTCACCACATTCTGACTACTCTCCAGTTCCTTCGAACAGAGAGACATCTCCATTGTTCTTCTCAGCTATCTTCTATATTCCTTCTTTTTTCTGTCCTCTTATCCTCTCATTGGATTCAACTTCTCCTGGAGAGGGAGAGAGATAATGGCTACTACTTTCTCATTTTCGGAAGAAGATATGGAGATAGATGAAGGCCTTGGATACCCCAAAGCTTATGCGAAGCTCTGTAGGAATCCTCATCTATTCAATGCTTACAACCAGGGCCCTCCATTTTCTTACAGTCCTTATATCTTGCATTCTCAAGAGGTAAGATAGTCTTCCTCTTTCTGGGTTTATTTTCTTTTGGGTTTGGTTCTGTTTTCCGTGGAGAAATGGAACTTCAACTTCAAGACTTTTTTAGTTGACGTTTGGATGTTATTCGTCATGGATTTTCTTGATTTTTGGTTTTTGAAGGTCAATTAGGAAGATGGGGGTTATGCTTTTGTTTTTATACTGAATTTTCCTGCTTACTGTTGGTATGCTTTTTTACTGAGTTATACTTTTTGCTGCTCTTATTGCGGATATGGTGTATGAAGCACCAGATAACCAGAAACAGATGATTTTGGGCTTTGTTTTCAGTTATCCTTCTCTTATTTAGCTAAAAGAAGGTCGTCCAAGTGATCCGAATTAGATGAAGATCACTTCTTTTTTTTCTTGGCATTAGGATTTACGTGAATGAATTGTTGAAGTAATTTGCCCTCTTTTTCTCCTAGCCAGTTTTCTCTGGCTGAAAAGTAAATGGTCTGGAATTTAGAGGTGTGGGTCAGATTTCTCGTTGTTTAATTTTTTATAGTCTATGTTTATTGATGGGATGTATTTATCAACTTCTTCTGTTCTCCTTTTCTATTTTGTTTCGCTTAAGTTCAGCTGAGCTGAAGATTCAAATGGGTAATGTATATATGAAATTGCGGAAATAATCTATTTCATCAAGCCATCTGTTACATTCCTATTTGTTCTTGTAAGGTGCCTTCTGTTTGTTTGCCTTTTCAGGCTTCAAGAGCAAGCGAACTGAACCAGTTCTTTCCAGTAATAGATGTGGATAGAAAACCTTCTGCAAATCCAAGTAACTATGTCAGTCTCTTATGGAAGCAGCTTAATCATCTTGGGTGAGATATCAGTAATCAGATTCATAAGTGTCTGGGCAAGCCTATTCTTGCAATATTTTTCACTATCTTCAATACTACACAGTATGCTATAAAGTATGAATGTTGGCCATAAAATGCAAAGGTAGAAATGTGGAACTAATTTCTTACAAAACTAGTCAGTGCAAGGTTTAAACCACAGTTACCTTATTCGAGTTCGTCTAATTTGTAAGCTTGACAACATTGATGAATTAAACTGATTTTCAACTAATTTATAGGTACAAAAAGCATAGTTGCCAAGTGTTGCCTAATGCCTACCACTATATATATCAAGCCCTACATGAATTTGTAAGCTTGACAACATTGATGAATTAAACTGATTTTCAACTAATTTATAGGAACAAAAAGCATAGTTGTCAAGTGTTGCCTAATGCCTACCACTATATATATCAAGCCCTACATGAATTTTCAAAGCTTACATTTTAACTAATTTTATATGAAATTATTCATGTGAGCTTTTGATAAATTTTCCGCTAACAATACCCCTTCAAAAAAATGGGATATAAGAACTGGGTAAACATAAAAATATATTTATACAAATTCAATATAAATAAAATCAGAATTATAAACTCAAATAAAATCGAACTGTAAATTACTAGAAAGAACCTAATTCGCGGTTTAAAACTAGTTAGTATTACTTAGGTGACTATTTTGGAACATTTCAATACTCTCCAGGATCTCATTAATATTTTCTCTGGAAATTCTCAGGAATGCTGGATTCGATCCTGCAAAGTTTCGAGTCGACATGTATGGAAATGTCCTTTTCTTTCATGCAGATTCAGGTTCTCCCCTCGCTTGGGAGATCGACCACTGGTTTCCTTGCTCAAGTAATGACTTTTCATGCAAAAACTTCCTTGGAACCCATCTTCAAAAATAAAATAGACAAGCACTCACCACGTATGATATACTTAATGAACTAAATGAAATGCAGGAGGAGGAAAAACTGTACCAAGCAACCTGAGACTATTACAGTGGCAAGTGTGCAAAAGGAAGCAGAACAATCTGGAATTTCTCATTCCATGGTGGGATCTGCAATTGGGTGTATCTGTAAATCAGTTCCTTTCTATATTTGCTTCTGCAAATTCAGATTTCAGGTGTGTTGGAATTGATACTATTCGATTTTTGTTCAGATCTTAAACGACCGGTCCTCAAATTCCTTATTTATCTCTTGGAGCTTTTACAGGAATAGAGCATTTCGATGGTTGTTTTCTGAAGGTGAGAATGAGGAACTGAATGATTCACAGGCAGTAGAATCTCATATCTTTCCACCGCATTTCATTGAATCAGAACAAAAGGTGGGCCTTGCTCCAGCCGCAATTGTTTTGTTGCAGAGAGACATAGATGCATCAGCTCTGCAGTCTCTAGATCTCAATCGACCACTAAGGACCAATTCCCCTATGACTGGTTAGTAGAATCTGCAGAATTATGTCTGGTGTTATCATGCCCTTGTTTGAAAGTAAAATCAGTTTTTTTTCTAATGAAACTGATGTCCATAATTACCTGGTTTGCAGTCATCTAATTCATACTCAACTTCATAGTACCAACTCAATGCCTGCTGTACCTCACTAATTTGTTAGGATAGGTTCATGTAGTTCATGTTTTCATTCGCCCATTTCTTAGTTTGAAGTTGCCAGCTTCATTGATGAATTTAATTTTCTAAGTCAAAATAGTTGATTTTGTCTGCATGGTTTATAGGGCAAATCCAATTTATGATTCATTAGCGTGTCTTCCAATCCTAAGCTCAAGTACGTGGTGGGCCCCACCTGGAGACCCACATGGGCATGGGGATTTGGAGGATTTCAAGGCCTCCCTGGGATCCTCCTCTCAGCAAAAAATCAGCTCCAACTGTGATTTATATCATCTCCATCTGGGCCCCAAAATTTTAATGGTCAACTATCCATTCGGCTCGATACACAGTCGATCCAACAGTCCAGTAAATTCAGATCTGACCGAAAGTTGGTGGAATTCATGGAGGTCGTCTGTTTGTTACATTTGGATGGACCAAGGGTGGGCCTCACAAGCACGAGCTTGCGGAATTTTATCCTAAGCTCGAGCATAGGAAAGCCTTGCCCATATATAATATTCAGGTGAGAACTAGTTCTCAAATATTATATGAGAACTATTTTGCGGGGCCCAACTAGCAACCCATCCAAACCTAGTAACCAATAGGAAACCCGCTGATAGTCACAAATCCCAAGGATTGGCACACATCCGAATGGACTGAACCGTTGGATCGAGGGTTGAATATTTTTTCTTTTGAATATGAAGCCATCAAACTTGTAGGCCACGGATGAAGGGGTAAGGGGCATGGGTTTGGGGTCAAACTTGATATTTGGCGTGGTCTCATATAAATCTTTCCAACCCCCCCGGTCCCATCCCCAAATGGGCCCTACAATTGGGACCCACAAAAAGGTTCTCATTTAATATGTGAGAACTAGTTCTCACCTGAATATTACCCATATATATTTATATATATTTATAGGGATATGCTCCTATGAGAGACACTCTCACCAAGTTTATGAGAGATGGGTGGGGGCCCTCACTTCCATATCCACTCTCATCAACTTAAACGCAAGGACCCCAAATATGGAAGTGAGGGCCGCCACCCATCTCTCATAAACTTGGTAAGAGTGTCTCTCATAGGAGCACCTCCCATATATATATATATATATAAAATAAATTTTAATTGAACTTGTCAAAGCTTACAAGTAACGCTTAAAACAAAACCCATTTTAATAGATTGATAGAAAGATTATGCATTAATTCAAGACGAACAAAATTATTGAAGTCATAAAAATGAATTCATCAAACTACTTTGATGCGATTCTTGAACTAAACCGAATTGACATTGAACTATTGACTGAATCAAATTGTGTAATATTTCAAAGAAACTAGTTGGCAGTAACTGTGCTCTGTTCTATGCTTGTACATGTCTAGTCGTACAAATGATTGGCCCAGTGTATGTGATGGATTAGTGTACCCCTAACAAATGTAAACTTTACTGCTGCTTTAAGTGCCAAATTGGATAATCGAGGTCACACAATATGGGGGAGATATCGGGCAATATCGAGCATTATCATGATTGGGGCTCATCAAATGAGTAATTCAAATTACTGAACGTTTGGAAGTTGTAACATTTCATGTTCCATTAAAGACATTCAGTTTCTCACAGTTGAACGTATTTTCCATGAAAAAAATCCATCAAAGACATGCAATTTCTCACAGTTGAACATATTTTCCATGAAAAAGAATTTGAGTTCTGATTTTAAATTCCTATCAAAAGCAAGGAAAGATGACAGGGCTCTCTCCAAGGCAATTCAGAGATACAGACCAAGTGTCTTGAAGGAAAATGATCAGTTCGATGTGTGTAACAGCCAACATTTCTTCATTGACAAAGCTCGGGATTCACTGAAGCATGGAGAGGAGACCGAAAAAACGCTGTTGGAGACACAGCAATTGGATGATGACTTGAATGAGATGAAGGAGAAAAATGATGTAGAAAGACTTGCTCTTCAAGACTTGGAATCTTTGCTGATAAAGCGAAGGAGGCGAGTTGAAAAATGCAGGCGACTAGCAGAGTCTCAATCTTCTTACAGGACTTTACTAGAGAAGATGATTGGAGACGCCATGCACCAGTAAGATTGCTGAATGCCTATCATATCATTTTCTAAACAATATGACTCTTTTCATTCAGAAATTCAAATATCATTATATCATTTCACTAATGACATTATCTTTTATTTTATATTAAGAAACACGAATTATATTCACCTAAATTTGACGAAAAAGAGAACATTCACGAGGTGCAAGGCATTGGTATGGCAAATAAAATCAGGTGGAGCCACACAGCTATGAGAAAAATGAGCAACATTCCAAATTGTGGCCCACCCATTGGTATACTAAAAATCAAGGAAATTTCAGCTGCAGCCCCTCTGATGATGATCCAGATGTAGCAAATTCAATAACAACAATGGCATATATGCTAGTGAACTTACTCTAACTATCTCTAGAAGTGTGCTACAGTTCTCTGATATACAATCTCTAAATTCTATTTTATTTCAATTGCAGGAGTATTGTCTACAAGGAGCAGATTCGACTGAACCAATCGGCTAACAATGCTCTCATGGCAAGATTGGAAGCCCAGAAAGCAATCTGCAGTGCCTCGGAGAAAGAACTCCACAAGAGATTCAAACAGAGAGAAGAAATTGAGAACCAAATGCGGCCTTACTGTGAGCAAGCAAGGAAAAGATTGCGGATAGACGATACTGCATTAGAAGAAATATGCAACAGAACCAGTCATTTACAACTAGGAAGAAGCTCAAAAAAGACACCTTTACAGAAGGAACTGAGACTGTTCTTAGAGGACGAGCAGAAGGCATCTGAAGCTGCTCTATCCCTTGACGAGAAAGAACAGGAGAAGGGTGAAGAGGAGAAAGAGAAGGAAATTGTAAGTTCTGTAGAAGCAGAGATAAGAAAAGAAGACTTCTCTCTGACTGTTCCAGAGGATGAAACAGCTCTTGATGAGTTTCAGAAATTAGCGACTGGTGATGAAAATTGCCGGAAGACGTGTGAGAAGGAGATCGTGAGTTCAACTCCTCATTGTCTGCTAGGTGAAGTGGATGAAGAATATCGACACAAGATTGGAAAAGGGAATGTCGAGCGATGGCTTCAGATACTGTTGGATGACACTCATGAGGAGGAAAGTTCACTTACAGTCACCCCTCCTCACAAATGTGAAAAACCTGAAAAGAAGAATGATGAAATAGACGGTGAGGTGACCTGGAGAAACCCACAGGAGGAGATCAAGATATTGGGATTTGAGGAATCACAAGAGAAAGCTAATTTGAAGTGTAGTTTAGATGAGGAGAAAGATCTAAAGAGAAACAAACTTATTGGAATTGAAAGCAGTAAGTTGTCTGAAAGAAAAAGATTTAGTGAGGTTGGCATTGCTTCTAAAGGGATGGGAAGTAGTAAAAGCTATGAGAGGAAGGAGAGAGGGCTTGTGAGGTGTGAAAGTGGAAGGTCTTTTAGGCCATTTCCACCATCTCCTTCAGTGATATTGGGGATGAGAAAAGGTGTAGATTGTATTAGGAAGAAGCCAATGGTGATGGGTGATGATGAAGATGAAGTTGAAGGTGATGAGAGTCAAATGGCCAGCAGAAAATCTTCCATGAAGAAATCCCTTATAAACTACACCCAAGCTATCAAGAAAGTGGTGAAGAAGTGAAGTGAGCCTCTATCAATTGGGGTTTCCTTAATTCAATTCTTATTCACACATCTACATCCAAATAAGTTTTTGGAGATTGTGTGCATTATCCAATGTATCTTATTATTTCGATTTGTACATTAAGATTGCTGTTGTGTGCTGTCTGTAGTAATATATAACTTGATGTTGTCTAAGATGTGTCCAATTAGGATTGTTTGGGTAGGGTGCTATATTTTTGTCCATGAATTTGCTCTATGGAAGATCCCTTCTCATCTTTCTTAAACTTGAAATAAGTTATTGTGTACCAAGTTTTGGAGGTTGTGTAGTTAATGTATCAGAGATGGGTTGGCTGTTGTTATTGTTGTTGTTATAATAATTATTATTCTGGATTTATTAATAGAAATTGTTTTTGTGTTTCATTTGCTTAACAGAATTGTATTTAGTTGCTGGTCTTTTGGGGATATTGTTGGAAGTAGGTGGGCCTCGTGGATAGGTTTTTAAAACTTTTGACCCACTTGATGTAGGGATCAAGCATTCATAAGGCCATAAACCCAATTCAGGATCCAAACTCATAAATCAAGATCAGTAATGTCACGCCCCAGGACAGAGGCCTTGAAAATCAAGTCCTTAATCCGGGGACGCGGCGCAGCAAGTCAGAAAATTCCGCCCGCACGCGCTAATTATTTTCCCACAGAATTCCGTAGTGCAGATCCCAGACGATCCATCACAACTAATCAATCCATTTCACAAATAATAATAATGTGCGGAAGCATGTAGCAAAAAAATTAAAATTAAATTAAACATAAGATAATTACACAAGTTTGCATCAAAAGGAGAAATATATTCATAGCATAACCTAAAGTTAAAGTTAGTGTTGTGAGGATCAAGAAAGTATATTAATTTATACATCCCAGCAAGGCCAACAGAGGCCACAAACAAAGTTCCCAAAATTCAAAATCACTCCCCAAAAGATGTTAACGAAACTCCAGTCCTAACATAATGTCTAAATGACATCATTGGGTTGCCACTCACGCTCCGCTTGCGGTTCTACCGCCTCAACCGCGCACTCTGCCTCAACATCTGTGGGTCTGACATCTGACACCAAACAGAAGAGTATCAGATACGACAATCTGGTAGGTGAATAAAACAGATAAGATATACAAGTTTTATCAATATCATATTTCAAATCATAAAGTACATTTAAAACAAAGCATAAATAAAGATGTGTCAAAAATAACAATTTTTGTACTTAAAGGAAAGTCATATTTAAAACATTTAAACTGACTGATAAATAATCAAAATATTAGCAACCCACATTTAGCTATATTCTCCTAATACCGAAGTAAAAAGAGCAAATAGACAGAAACTGTTGTATACAAAATGGCCGGAACAGAACCGTCGCCATGCAAAATGGCCGGTGCAAAACCGTTGCCATACGAGATGGCCGGAATAGACAGAAGCTGTTGCCATGGCCAAAGTAAACAAATAGAGGGTCCAAACTACAGTTGGCAAAGTATTTGAGGATCCTAAGCCGGGTGATCAGCCCGACAAAGTAACCCAAGCTTAGTGGTGCCGATCGAAATTCGAAACGATTCAATCAAACTAACAAAATATATTTCCATCGATAAAAAGAACTACTCTTGGCAAAGCATAAACGGACAAATACGAACAAATCAAATGAGTAGTTTTATCTATTATTTCAAAAGTGGCGAACCACTCAAATTCCTTTCAAAACAATTTATAAGCAATTGTATAAATTTGCGAACTTGGGATGGTGTGATATGTGGTTGATTGGTTTACCTAGGATTGCTTCAGTATACCCTTAGTATCGCAATGTCGGTTCATGAATCATTAATTTGGTGCCTCTGAAGATCTCCGACGTTTGTGACACTACATGCATTTTGAGGCTTAAACACTTTCCCCGGAAATATAAATGTCGAGCCTTCATTATATTTCCTTCGAATTCCATAAAACAAGATATCCAGGGTTCGAATTTTCCACTATTCCAATTTAAATGAGTATTTAGAGGATACCTATACATCAAGCCAACACACCCAAGTGAAAAACAAACCCCCAGATTGGTTCCCAGGTCTGCTCGAGCGGAGCCTCACAGAAGCTCCTCCGCTCGAGCGCGCAAAGAGTCCGCTCGAGCATATGTGCATTCTTTCTCGCGTTTCTTCATCCAGTAGCCATGTCCGCTCGAGCACGGTTAGGTCCGCTCGATCGGGCTAGATTCTGTGTCTTGTTTCACCAGTCAGTGGCTACGTCCACTCGAGCGGGGAAACATCCGCTCGAGCGGACAGCCCAGTTGCTGCAACCGTTCAGTGCAGAAGTTTTTACTTTCTTCCTCTTTTCATTTACATCTTTCTTACACCATTCCAAACATCTCCTTAAAATCAATCACTCCCATTCAACCACAACCATCACCATTCAATCCAAACATTCATCAACAAAATAAATTCCATAATTCAACATGATATAGTTACAGAATTTCATAAAACAAATCTTTAGCCTTATGAAGTAGCTCATGACCATAAAATCTCTATGCATATGCCCAAATCCTACAGAAAGCTTTATATATTCTGATTGCAAAAAAATCCTCAAGGAAATCAGCTACACATAACAAGAGAAAACAAATCCAATGAAATAACAAACTTGGAGAAAAGCACCCATTGTTTTGCATGTTTTCTAAATCAATTTTATTCACTTGCCTCAAGTCCAAATGGGTATCAAGCACACTCCAATCACTCTCCTACACAGCCAACTCCAATCCAACACCAAAAACCCCATGGAAAACTAGCTCAAAATCCATAAAATTTTGGAAAACAAAGGAGTTCTCTAAGAAACTCCCTGCATGCATGATAAGAGGTTTCTAAAGGATCAAAGGAACACATGGTATCAATAAGGTAGCAATGGCTTACCTCTAGGTGGTTCAACCAACAAGAAAAGCTTGGAGAAGATGAAGAACCCAGCTGAAGTTCCACAAAAATAGTGTCTTTGGGAAGCTTGGAAGATGAGGAGAAGGATGGTCAAATTCGTTTTTCAATTTGGGTTCATTTCCATTGACATGCAAAGGAGTGAGGTGAAAAGAAGAAGATAAGTCTTCTTTGAGTTCAGTTGTTGCAGGAAATGTACAATGGAGAAGAAGAAAGAATGGAACGTATGGTCTTTTGAAGTTTAAGTGGGTTGTGGGTCCCACTAGGCCACTAACTTTCAAGGGCTGAAAACTCTTATTTGTGGGTCCCGGATGAAGTCAATGAAGGAGAGAAAAATGATCATCGAAAAATCTAGTTTTCAAAAATTATATTTTCCTCATGATTATAAAATTTCAAAATTTATGCACAGATTGGGTGTGAAGAGACAGATTTGCCCTTTTTCTTGAAAAACGCGATTTTTGGGGTTCAATTTCAAACGAAATGAACATAAAAGTTGTTGGGACTAAAATAAAAAATCCAAAGAGATCGAAATTCATATTTTTCGAAATCAAAAATCAAATTCCCACACAATCACGTGTCACACGGGCCACCCCGGGCCCGGTCAAGCTAGACTCAACACTCTCAAAATTCTCAAAAGCTATTCAAAATTATAATCTAACTAGTAACCCAAGCTAATCGTCCTCTAATCCCACTTAGAGACTAATCACGGTTAAAACAATAAATAAATATGCTAATCCTAGGTCGGGGCCTGATAAGTAATAACACTATCTAGAAGATAGAAAACAGCAGCAACAAGCAACCACGAAAATTTATACAAGAGATAAAGTAGATCTAACCTTGGGAGCTCAATTGTGCTCTAATGGAGAAGTTGATAACTTAGCTTGTTGAAGAACACTTTCACATGAACAAGAGGGATCTCCAAAGCCTTGTAGTTTTCTATTCTATGACCCTCTATCAGATTACTTCTTAAGGAGAATGGTGGGATCTCCAAAATAAATAAACTTTAGAATCTCTAGAAGCGAACCAGAGGAGAAAAGAAGAGAGAGAGGAGAGGGACTTGGGCATCCAACCTTGGGCTTGGGAATGCCTTGGACGTCCAACCCTCCCTTTTATTTATAGTGCTTGAGCACCTCCTCTTTTTACATATTTAGAAGTCTCAATTATATTATGAGTAAGTGTCATTCTCTTCCTTCCTTTCAGAGTTCAAGTAGGATTAGAAACAATCTCTTATTAGAGCTAGCGTGGGAACCGCTAGGGATTCCATAGAAGTTGGCTCCAACTGGGATATCCGGACTCTACATCTCATGTGTAATCCGGACCCACATTTAATTGCAAATAACTCCACTAAATAAATATAATTGAACTCCAGTCTTAGGAATAAATTATAAAAAGACTATAGTCTTCCCTATTACTACAAGTAGGCTCCTCCATCAATTATATACATGGATCAATTGGATTAAACATGTACAACCAATTTAGATCCATATCTTATTATCCTTGTGACCCAATTAATTATAGTGATCATTAATACCATCCAATTAACTCTAAATTGAGATGGATACGCACTTACTAATGATAAATCCATTAATTGGCACAAGGGGATATATATGTTAGAGGATAGATTCCATCTTGACAATTATATGTTCCCACAGTTTCATAACCATGTACCCAAGACACCGAGGTGTTAGCCTACAATTGGCCTCACTCATTAGTGACTCAAAGTAAATGAAAAATAGAAACTTGAGTTCATTAATTTCTCAGGATTAAGAGTCTATTGTTAGGGAATTATGAGGGCAGTCCTTAATTCAAAGATAGATTTGCATAAAGTGCATCTCATGGTCCTTCAGTACATATAATGCACCAGCATGATGATCTAGAGTTTTGCACTTTGGTGATTGAGACAAATCACACTATCACATGGTGATCATAATACTGCAACCTTGTCAAATGAGACGCTCAATCTCATCACCGGTTGTGAATCAATTCAAGTATAAGATTTGTGATATATGTCTCCTGTATGTAGATCTCATCCGCACACATCACATCTAATATACTTGTGAGCTCTAGTTCATCTCATGAACCTTCATGTCAAGTCGTGTTGGTTTTGTGCAAACAAAGAATAAAATCTCATTCATCTCACAAAATAAAAGTATGATTATTAATAAAGAATAAATCAATTTATTTATATCATCCACTGGATTGAGACCATGTAATCTAACAGATATTACTAGTAAAAGTCCCTTTTCCAATACATGGGCCCATGAATAAAAGAGTGATAAACAAGTTAAAAACTTAAAAACAGAATTCAACAATTAAATTTGAAACTCTTCATAAAACAAAGGAGAAACTAAAATTATATTGACAAAAAGAACCTACACGGGGGACATTCAAGTGCATCCATCCCTCGCCATATGGTGAGGGACAAACTTAATTTGGCCCACCTAGGGCGCCACTGATCATGGGACTTAAGGGGGATGGAAAAAAAACATCTTGGATGAGCTCATATATCAAATTTGGGGTCAATCTCATGCCTCTAACTCCTTCATCCGTGCCCACAAATTGAACGACTTTATATTAAAGAAAACAACTTGACCCTTGATCCAACGGTCCAATCCATTCAGATAGGTGAAAAACTGATGGGTCCAATGTTATTCATGGAGTCCCACGTGTGTAGATGGTTTAGATGTATCATAAAGTCGATCCCACTATGTTGTCCCTCACCGTAATATGGTGAGGGATCAATGTGCATGAATATTTCCCTACACAGATAGATATCTATCATAGGAGCATCTCACATCTCCTAGGTTCAAGCTTAGGATATAAATTCCATAAGCTCATGCTTGTAGGGCCCACCCTTGGTCACCTTTGTATGGTCCATCCAAATGGATCAAACACACAACCTTCCCAAATTGCACATGTCCACTAACTTTCGGTCAGATCCGAATTTATTGGACTGTTGGAACAACTGTGTACTGATCCGAATGGACTGTTGACCATTCCACTTTTAGGGCCTAGATGAAGATGATAAAAATCAAGGTTAGGTCTGATTTTTTGTAGAGAGGAGGGTCCTAGGGAGTCCTTAAAATCCTCCCGATCCCCATCCCAATGTGAGTCTCCAGGTGGGCCCCACAACGTACTTGAGCTTCCCTTATCCTATGTATGTATTTATGTATGTATGTATATCTGTATATGAGGATTTTATTGGAAAATTCACCGTAGGTGGCCGTTGCACGAAAAAGGGCATCTTAGTTTGGGCAGCACAGTTTGATTCCTCTCACCAATGTTCTCCTTGCTTTTTTTAAATGTTTTGCCAAGTGGCGATAATGTTGCCCAAAAAAATTTTGGGCAACGGAATCGTCGCTCTTCTCTATGTTTACGCTCCCCTGAACCTACCTTTTCCCTCATCCCTTTTCTGTCCGACTTGAAACAGCTACTTCATAACTTTCCTAAACTCAACCACCTACTCCCAATGCCATCTATACCCACCTTTATTGCTCATTTCGGGACCATTTTAGTGGTTGTTTGTCACCATTTAAGAGGTAGGTGTTTTTTTTTTTTGTACACTAGTAGAGATTTACATTAAACAAAGGGAAAATCGCCTCTTTTGTTATCCATTCCCTTTTTCTTTCTATAAGATAACATAGACATGTGCAACCCCCCCCCCCCCCCGCCCCCCCAACCCAACACACACACACACACATATAGGGAAATATTCATATGCATCTATCCCTCAACATAGGATAAGGGATGCTTCCATAAATGGTATTTTTCAAGTACAAAAGGGGGATTTCAAGTACATAGGGTGAAGTACAAAGGGGGGATTCATGTGCAAAAAGGGATAGTGCCCTCACCCTATAGTGAGGGATAGATGTACATGAATGTCCCCCATATATATATATATATATGTTTGTTTATTTTGTAGCTTAATAATTGTACAAATGTGCCATGTTTTGCCATATTCAATTGTATAAAGTTTCAAACCCTAGGCTTTTGTACTTCTATCTATTGCAATAATACCCTCTATTGTCATATTAGATCTAGTTCACATATCTATGTTACGATTATTTTGTAGCCTAATATACAACACACATGAGTGTTCTAGTACCAAATTCCATTGTTTATTGTCTCGAGCCATGTCCATTTTTACATTTGCTTGTTGCATTACGACCCTCTTTTTCTTCATATGGTGAAATCGTTGTCGGCATTGAATTTATGTGGTGCCACTATCATGCTCTATAAATAATATGTTTATCCATGATTAGGATGTAGGATGCCAATTTAATAATAATACTCCACTATGATTCAGATTTTGAATTTGATATGATTCGTCCGGTATACAAAGGTGGAAAATAGGAGATAAGGTTTATTCAGAGTGATATTGTTGGGGGATTAACTAGGGGAAAACACGCACGATCAATCAACCACAAGCACACAAGACATTTATGCAATTGCCTACGTCCACAGTGTCAGGCCCCGACCCAGGTTTGATGTATTTAGCGTCGTTTAAGCCGATGGTTTGTGTCTAAGTGGGATTAAAGGACGTTTAGCTTGGGTTTCAGCTAGAATAGAATTTTGAATAGCTTTGGAAAATTTCGAAAGCCGTTGAACCCGGTTTAACACTGCCTAAGGTGGCCAGTGCGGTGCGTGTCTGTGTGGGGAACTAATCCTTTATTACGTAAAATTCAGATTTTTACTTGTTTTGGTTTGTCGTATCAAACACTATGACTTTTATGTTTGCTCCATCTATCTTCGAACCCTAGAAATCCCATTTTTCGAGAAAAAGGGCAAAACTGACTTTTCACACCAAATTTGTGCATGAATTTTGACATTTGCAACTCATGAGGAAAATATACTTTTTGGAAACTAGATTTTTCGACGATCGATTTTCTCTTCTTCGTCGATCTCATCCGGGACCCGCAAGATGATGGTTTAGCCACTTGAAGTTTTGGGGCCAATGGGGCCTATAACCCACTCAACTCAACTTAAAGCCCTCGCATCATCCCTTCTTCTCCATTTTTTCAACTCCAGAACTCAGACGAGAACCTGTACTCTTCTTCTCCATCTTACTTGTCTTTGCATGTCACAGATTTTCAGCCCAAGAGAGAGATTTGGCTACACCAATCTCTTCTTCTGTTGGAACCACCTTTTTCTTCTAGCTTCTCTTCTTGTTTAGAGCTTCTAAAGGTTAGAAATGGCTTCTCTCTTTTAACCTTGGGTTTGTTTAGTCCTTTAGAGCCTCTTCATCATGCATGCAAGGTCTTCTATGGAGAAGCCTTTTTTTCTTTCAAAATGTTAGATTTTTGAGATGTGTTTCATGGGGTTTTTGCATAGTTAGGCTTGCTGTGTTAGAGGAGTTCTTGGAGTGATTTAGGACCCATTTTGATTCAAGGCAAGTGAATAAACTGATCTTGTTATGCATACAAATTGAATTTGTATTTCTTTTTCAAAGTTTGATTTGAAAATGCTATTTCATTTGACTGTTTAAATTGGCTATGCAAGATTTGATTTTTGAAGGATGTCTAGTGTTTAGACTGCGTTCAACTTTATGTAGGGTTTTCTCTATGATAGCATAGAGAATTCTTGTCCTTTGGTTTGTTTTATAAAGATAGAAATTTGATTGTGAATCCTGTACATTAGTCATGGTAATATTTGAATTCTCTATTAAATATGCTCATGGAATGTGATATTTTATTTGGTGTTGAGTGGAGGTTGGTTTGAGGCTAGGGGAAACTCGGTTATGGTGATGGAGAGTGCTTGATTGAGAAGGAGGGAGTGCGGGTTCAAAAATTTAGAAAAATGGACCCGAACCTCGCACTTTAGTAGGCTGACCAGAGGGCCATCTCGCTATAGCGAGCTTGGGCTCACTATAGCGAGACAGTCTTCTGGGGTGGCTTGCTATAGCAAGGAAAGCCCCGCTCTAACGAGCCTGGGTTTTGTCCCATGGTGTGTTCTGAGAATTTTTCTTCCAGTTCCATTATGGTACGTATGCTTGAAGACCCACGCATGCTCGAATAAAAATTTGGAACTTGAATTGTATTTTGATGATGGGAATTAAGAAAGAAACAAGAAGAACCTTCTATTTGAATTACCCAGGAAATATCTTGAACGTTATCAAAATCTCGCAGTGCACTCGGAGACCTCAAATGCCGAAGAACTTCAGAGGCATCAAATTTATTATTATAACACGACATTTGGACTTTGAGTGCGCATAAAGACGGCCCTGGGTAAGCCATTCCAGCATAATTAATTACCTCATTCCAGACTTGGAAATTGTATGTATTTTTGTAAATAAATTTTGGATAGCTTTGTGTGGTTCGTTTTGTCATAAACTCTTAGTAAGGCTACTTGTTTGTTTCGACTTCACGTGTCCGTTTATGTTTTGTGCAGAGTAGTCCTTTTATCGATAGGAATTATGTTTGTATGGTTCGAATTATGTTTTGTTTGGATTTTTGTTTTGTCAGCACCAGTAAGCTTGGGTCGCTTTGTCAGGCTCATCCCCCGGCTTGGCAACTGCAGCTTGGATACTTTGTTCATTTGTTATCCATTCCGCAACAAACTTTTGTTTGACACCCATCTATATTGGGTTATTTATGTATGATTCGTTTGCTCCGGCCATTTTATATGGCGACGGTTATTTTGATTGCTCCTGTTACTTCGGTAATAGGAGAACATAGCTCCATGTGGGTTGCCATTGTTTTATTTGAATATCAGCGTCTTTTTAAATGTTTGATACTAATCATTTGGTTTCAGAATTTTACTTACTTTAACTTATCATTGTTGCCGTTTAGTGTTCATATGCACTTTTTTTATTGTAAATATGATTTGGTAAACAGTTGTATACCTTATCTGCTTTATTCGCCTGCTAGACCGTCGTGTTTGATATTTCATTTGTTTGATGCCAGATATCGATCCCATTGCCCACGAGACGGAGCGAGAGGAGGAGGCGGACCAGCCACCGGTTGTACAAGAGTGGCAGCCCGGCAATGTCATCTAGATATCTGGTGAGGTTATGAGACTTATATCACATTTTGAGGGTTGATCATTACCATCTTTTGGGAACTTTCTACTTTAGCCTTTGTTGGCTTTATTTTGGGATTGTAAACTTTAAACTTACTTTTGGTATATGTACAGCTTAAACTTTAACTTTGGGGTTTGCTTATGAATGTTTCTCACTTTGACATGAGTTTTGGATATGATTGGTTTTCATTGAACACTCAGATGATGTTTGCTACACGCTTCCGAGTAATCTATATGTTCTTATGTGATTGATTGGTTATGGATCTTGTGAATCCTCACCGTGGAAACCTGTGGGAAACAGCATGGGCGGGCGAAATTTTCTGGCCCGCTGCGCCACAGCTCCGGATTTGGGCTTTGTTTGGCTCAGTCCCTTTCCTGGGTCACGACAACGAGGCTATGAGCATTTTGCTTGATTTCACTATGCAGGAAACTGGGCAACTCATTACAAGGATTCCAAGCCCTCTAATACTTAGTGTACTCTCTCCTCCAATAGGTCTCAATCTTGCTCTCATAGCCTCTACCCTTACAATGCTCTCTATGTTCCCCTTGCTTTCTTTTTTACAAAAGAATAATCGTAGAGAGTATTTATAAGGAACTGGCCCTAATGAGTCGGGCCCCAAGAAAACCACTTAACAATGCCCATTGGACCTTTTGATCCAAATCCAACAATTTGCACCATGGCGAAAAATGTCCAACCCTTTGAAGAGTTGTTTGCTGTGCTCATAACCCCCGTACCTTGTGGGAACGCCCTCCCACCATATCTGCACCTCACTAAGGATGAGGTGCACCTTCAATCTCTAACAAGATGAGAAATTGAGTAAGTCAAGCAATACCTGAACTTTGTTGACACAAAAAATGTCACTTTGCCTCTTCATACACTTTCAACATCAAAGAAGCTACATGAAGCTGCATCCGATCGCAACAAGCAATGCTACTTCAAGCATCAGATCATGTCAGAATATCCAGAAACATCAAGATCCTTCAAAAGAACCATAAGAAGAGTACATATGAAGTTGCGTGCCATTTTGACATCATTTGGCCTAACTTCACTCTTCCAGTAGCCGAATAGGAGCTCCTGATGGCGGTGAAGTTAGAGACCTTGATTCACAAAACAGAGCACACAGTTGGCCTCAAAATGCCACTAGAAGGCTCTACATCTAATTCCAGACCATTCTGACATCGTTTTGGCCAAAAAAGCAAAAATCCATAGAAGAGCTAACTCTCCCAGAAACGACAGCATCAAAGACATCAGATTTTCAATCAGAGCCTATGGATGGTCTTAAAATACTTCTAAGAGGCTCCATGTCAAATTTTAGGTCGAACCGACAACATATGACTCTACATCAACCCTCAAATAGTAAAACCAAGCCTCTCAGCGACGAAAACCATCAAGGCTATCACTCATCAAACAAAGCACATGGATGGTCTCAAAATAATCCACATGTTAAATTTCAGGTCATTTTGGATCCACGTTTGACTAGACTTTGACCTCCCGAAAGCTAAAATAAGCCGCCCGTGACGGAGTCCTTCAGGACCATGATTTCCAAATCGGAGTTAATGGATCATCTTAAAATGGTTACAAGAGGTTCTCTGTCAAATTTTAAGTCAATCGGACATTGTTTGATCGTATATCAAAGCGTGGCGTCTTCCTCGCGACAAAATCAAGTCTACTTGCGACAAGACCCTGCACGGCTTCAAAACTCAAATGAAAGCCTGTGGTTGGTCATATTGATTGCCCATAAAGCTTTACCACAAATTTTAGGTCCTTCCGACATCATTTGACCTAATTTTGGCTTCTAATGGCAAATTGGCACCCCTACGCGACGAAGTCTTCAACCTTCCCAGAAAATCAGAAACTTTGCCCTCTGATCTCCACGGCTTCTCATTAAGTTTTTTGCAGGGAAATCATGCCAAAATTGTACAAAAATATCAAGTAAATGTCAAAGAAGAAAAAAAACAAAAGACGGCCAAAAAACGGCAAGCAGATGGGGCAAAAAGCCCCATGGTTGTTGGCGACCCTAGAAATCCAATTGCTGAATTTTTGCCGAAAACCCATTTTTTGGTTCCTTTTCGCATTTCAAGCTGTTTGGCCTCTATGACTTTCCAACAATCTAATTTTTGAGACATGAAATCTGTTGATCTTCAACAACATCACGAATTTACGATCTTAATCATGGGTTCGTTATAGGACACTTCGAAATCGCCAACCGGCCAACCAAGAAAGCACACTTTCTGCGCAACTGATCGAGAAATCGATAGGACAGATGGTACCGGCCCACTGGTAGCAATTAATATCTAAAATTGCATGATCATCCAACAGCAATTGGCATGAAAAATCCACTGGCGATCAAGGCTTCCTACATCCCAGGTAGAATTCCAAAAGACGTGGCGCGGCCCGCGACTCTTCAAGTACTTTGGCGGCCACTTAATGCGAATAATGACCCATTTTATGACAAAATAATGTGGTTGACAAGGAAGGGCCGGGCAAGAAATGCGCACACACAAACCGAGAAACCCTTCGTGGATCATGGTACCTCCAATGGTCAAGCAAGGCGAGAATCGCACGCTAAGAGCCTTGGAATGCCTTGTGCAAAGTGCTAAAGTCAAGTTGACAAGGTGCATGATAAAAGTACAACAGTCAGTTGAGATAATCATAAACATGCAAGTACAGTGATTTCAAAAAATATACGTTTAAAAGGATGGATATTGGTGTATTTTTGTATACTTGATGCATTCGGAAGATAGGAATATCCAATGCCTAAGTTCGGGTAAAATTACAAGTCACCATGCTCCACATTCATCTATAACTGTCCGGGTTTGATTTTGAATTGAAAATTAATATCAGGCAAGGTTAGGGTACGAAGCTCATCATAGTCTAGGTCTCGGTTTCTTTTTTAAGGAAAGAAAGTCTCATCAATATGTATATACCATTTGGGGCCTCTTCACATTGCGCAGGCTTTTAAGTCAAGAGGCCTTATTTTAATTTTCTTTAAACCATGGTTTGAAACATCAAACTTGAGTTCGAATTTCAGAAAATTCACATGAGGTTTAAACAAGTCAAAAACAGTTTAAATGAGGCTGAAAATCCACTTTGAAAACAGGTTTTCCGGGTCCCGGGGTTGGGCCCACATGCCGCTGAAATCAAGAAGAGGGAGAAGTGGCCGTTGGAATTGCAAATGGAGTGTTCGCTGAGTTCTGAAAAGAGTAGCTGCAGAATTGCTCATGGGACCGGCTGCTGAGTTTTAAATGGACTGGCTGCTGAAATCACAATGGACTGGCTGCTGAATTTTGAATGGAGTAGCTGCTGAAATCTTAATGGACTGGGTGGTGAAATCACAATGGACTGGCTGCAGAAATCACAAGGGGGTTGTTGCAGGAGCTGATTTCAGGTGGGAGTATGCTGCTGATTTCAGGTGGGAGTGTGCTGATTTCAGATGGGAAAAGAAGATGTTGCATGGCTGATTTCAGGAAGGAAATGAAGTTGAATTCAGGTGAGAAAAGAACATGTTGCAGGGCTAATTTCAGGTGGGAAATGAAGCTGAATTCAGGTGGGAAAAGAAGCTGTTGCAGGGCTGATTTCAGGTGGGAAATGAAGCTGAATTCAGGTGGGTTGGGGGCCGTTGCAGGGGGCAGACTGCAGTGGAGAAGAGGGTTGATTGCAGTGGGTTGGCCGCGGGAAAGGGTTGTGCAGGTCTGCTAGAAACAGGAAGAAGAAGATAAGGAGTAGCCGCTGGTTCAGGGGGAAGAGGTGCAGGTGGCCGCTGGGCAGTGAAGGAGAAAGAGCAGGTGGCAGCTAGCTGCTGGGAACTGTTTGGCTGGCAGAAATGAGGCAGCCGCCCATGGCTGTTGCGAGCCTGAGTTCTTGCCGCTGGAGCAGTACAGGTGGCTGTTTGGAAAGGGGTATTGACCACTGGCTTGCGGGCGGCAGTTGGCTAATGTGCACCCTTAAGAGGTGGCAGCTGGCAGCATTGCAGCTGATGGCCGCTGGGAGTGAAGAGTGGCCGACAGCTGCGGATACAAGAGTAACTGGCAACAAGCTACTGCACCTGGCAGCATCTGCTGCAGCTGGCCTGCAACAACTTTGGGTCCTTGGTCAAGGGTTGGGCCCCACAGTGGGGCCCACTGAACTGAATTCCATTTCGGAATTAAGGAATAAATAAAGAGAAGCAAAAACAGTTTAATAATAATTAACTCAGATTAACATCAGATAAAGGCTTGATTAAGGGCAGATTAGTGGCAGATTGATAAATGATTTAATAAACAGGGTGTTAAACAGATTCAAAACATATTCCTTAATAGATTAATTAACAAGAACATGGTTAAATTTGAACAATGGAATCCCAAGCAACCTATGCTAATTAACTTAAACACGTGCCTAAAACCAAGAATAAAGTGACCTCAAACACCGTCGGTCGAAGCTTCTAAACCAGGGGCTTCTCTTCCCTAACAACTCACCAAAACTCCCTCTTAAAAGTCAAAGAAAGGAAAAAGGTGAAGAAGGGGGGGCTGCCACTGCTGGATTCGCACCAAAACAAAGTATGTTGCTTAGAGGATGATAGGGGATTGATTGGCCGGATCAGATCTTGCAAGGGAAGCTTTCAAACAGTTGCTCTTCAAGAAGCCATGGAAGGAGAGGAGAATGAGAAAGAGGAGAAAGAAAGAGATAAACTTTTCTTCTTTGCTATGGCCGGTGGAAATGAGAGTTAAATGCATTGTAGTGGTAGTAGGTGGAAACATTGAATGTGGTAGGTGGGGCAGGTTGGATATTTTGCAAGAGTTTGAGTTGTGAGTTTGCTACCACCTAAGCCGAACCTGGGGCTCGCTAACGAAGGTCTTCAGGACCCTGGGCAAATTAGGTCAAAGAGGGTCCCTAAATATTGTGCAGTACAAAAGAGGTCCTCCCGCCAATTTTTTTTAATTTTTTTATACTTTTTTATGAGCGACGATAGCATCACCATGCGTCGCCCGTCAGAGCATCTTGTCTTCTTCTTCCTTTCCTCCTCTTATTTCTCCATCTCCCCCACTCCATCTTTAAAAGACATTTTAGGTTCATCACTATTAATCTTTGCACACATATAGTTGTGAATCCAAACAAACAATCTTCTTCTCCCTCTTGTGTTCTTTCCATGGCTGTGAAAGTCTTCCTCTTCCTCCTTTTCCACGGAATCCTTCCACTGACCCAATGTGTAAATCTAGAAGTGTTATGGCCATTGGATCTACATCCGAAACCTCCCATCTCGTTTCAACGTTGATCTGCTGGCCCACTGCTCTGACTACCCCATGTACCGCGATTTCTGCCCTTACATCACAAACCACGGCCTGGGCCCCAAGACCTTCACTGGGTCCCACAAATGGTACCGGACCCAGCCCCACATGCTCGAGCTCATTTTCCATCGTCAGATGCTCGAGTACCCCTGCCTTTGCCGCCGCCGTCTTTCTCCCTTACTATGAAAGTGTAATATTCCCTGTGAGTTGATACCCAAAAGGCCTATTCCCTCCCAGTGCGAGACGCACACACTACACAAAGTACACACCCTTCACTCTTCCCTCTCTAAAACCACAGGCGGTTCCTCTGTTACCAATTACTCAGCACACTTCTCATTTCTTTTTCTAGCTCTTCTCCTTCCACCTAAACTTCGTTTCCATTTTTTTCTTCAATCAATCTAAAGGTGTGCATTTCTCCTTCTCCTCTATTTGGGATACCCATCTACTGAAGGGTCCATTAGGAGGAATAGGAGGAGGACAGGAAAGAGAAGACATTAGTGGAGGAGATGGAGAAATAGGAGGAGGAGGAGATGGAGAAATAGGACATTAGGAGGTGCTTTGACAAGCGATGCTAGACATTAGGAGATGCTCTAACGAGTGATGCATGGGCTATGCTAGCATCAAACTCGTCAGACATGCGTCGCTCCTATCAAAGTTGAAAAAAAAAAGACCTGACAGACCTAGTTAGTGTTAGAAAAAATGCTTTCGCCAGGAACCCTAGATATTTCATACAAATCAATGCGGAAATAGCTTTAGACGAAGATGATAAAAAACCATACCTACGAGATCTCTCTAACTTGATCTCGGTCTTACAGCAACCCGAAAATCTCAAAATCTTTTACTGTATTCCTCTATATTCGAACTCACACTAGGAAGTGGGCCTCTTCTGCGAATTCTCCTTACTCTCTAAAATGAGATTTCTCTTGTATGTTGACCTAGAGAGCAATAGCACATATTTATAAGCTACAATAGGGACCTTAAGAAGTAAATAAGGATAGGCTCCTTATGGAAGCAGGAAACCCTAATTCGACCCAAATTAGAATCCTAGTTCCATAAATTACAATTCAGTCCACTATAGAATTATAATTGCACTCCTGTCCTTATTCTCAAAATAATATTTCGAGCTTCGTATTATTAAATGCTTATTAATCTCCCCACGTTAAGATTTCAGATATCCATCGATTAAATAATTACCGATATCTATATTTAATCGATATCTTTATAATTCCTTGAGACCTTACACTTAATTTATTTGATATGTCGGACACAAAGTCCACCTGCAGGGTTTGACATAATCAAAACTTAAAAGCTTCATCAAGGGGATATCATCAATCCCTATTACGAGACGTGGATTCCGTCAATAAACTAATATGTACCATACACGTAGTGTAGTCATCCAATTTACTGAGATTATTAACCCATAAAAGATTTCACTCCTTTGTAAATCAAAATGCCAAGCACTAAATGTATGTGTCTATTATTTATGTCGGGATTAAGAGTACAGGCACTCATAATAACCATTTGGATGTTAATCGTCTTATATAGTCAGTATAAAGACAATAAACCCAAAAACGGTCATGTTCAATATACACAAAGTGTACCAGCATAATGAGTCGAAACTGAATTGTTTCCCGCAGCAAAGACAAGCCTGCTGAAACATCATGCTACAATCGTACTGATGGTGTGTCCAAATCCATCTAGATTGTCTTATTTTCTATAAGAACCGACAAATAGGTCTTCCGTGTATGAGTAGAACTCTACACACCAACTTGTCTACTTTATAAAATAAAAGACACACATGCATAACTATAAATAATGCAACCATTTGCCCATACAAAATCTCAGTTAGATGAAACGACAAAATATACTAATAAATCAGTTAAAGACAAATACATAAAAGTATGCTTTTAGTATAAATTTCCAACAGTTAGTACTACACAATATTTGGGGACCCTTTTCGAGGAATGCCCAAATTTCAGGATTTTTTCAGTAAAATCCTCTTAATTTTATCATTTCAAGTCTTCATAGATTTTGAGTAATTTGTGGAAAAAATTCCAACCTGTAAATTTAGTTTTTTACATTTTTGTGACCCCTAACTCATAATTTGAACCAATCAATATCCTCGTAATAATGATAAGCATTGAGACATTTAATTTCCTATCTTAAATATTCATAGATTTTAAGAAAAACTTGAAAACCATCCAAAAAAATCTAAAGAACATCTAAAATTGTAGGACGTGCTCTCTTTTTTTCCATTTTTGAAAGGCAAGTATCCAGTATCCACACATCCAACCCACACGCACTCACCTAAGTCTCTACCATCATCGTCCAACCCACATACACTCGCCTAAGTCTTTATCATCATCGCTATAGCAAGGGATTGATCATTGGTTGTTTTTGTGAAAGAAATGTGCCTTACCAAGTGAGCTTGCAGTTGATGTGCAGCTAAAAGCACATGTCACGCCCTCGAACCCGGATCCCTGCATCGGTCCGACTTCGGGGACGTGAATTGGGAAGTATGCTATAATTAATATTTCTCCTCAGGATCTGCGTGTGTGAGGAAGACAAAGATTCCAAACACATCAAAAATATTTCGCGGAAGCTTACGTGGCGTTGCGACCCGGAGCCCATGGCAATCGGATTCCGTGTCGCACTCAACTTTTCAGCATGAAGCTGTCATAGAAACTCATACTTAGACTGGAACAAAACATGATATCAAAATATACAGAGCTAACAGTAACAGGCTAATTATTACCCAAGCATATTCAAATTATAATTTAACAAGTGCATTAATTACAATCCCAAGAAAAATGGCTGACAAAAGCCTTACAAAAACATAACAAGCTAAGAACAAATACTACTCAGGTGTGTACGAATCTCCAGAGTCACGCATGATGTCTACATAACATCAGTGTCAAACGAACTTGCAAACTCGTGGCTTTACAGCCATCTGCACACGCACTAGCTCAAGACGGGAACCTGCTACCTAAGGCACCAAAGATAGAATATCAAACAAGACGGTCTGGTAGGTAATCAATTTAGGCATGAGCATATACAAAATTAAGTTTAGAAGAAGCAATGTTTAAAACAATTTACTGAGTTTAAAACAGACTTACAAAGTTAAAAACAATGTATAAATAATGTACTTGCCAATCTAACGAAAGTCCATGAACGATATACGAAACGAAATTAATATGATTAGTAAATCAATTTTTCAATACCAAAGTACATTTGAAAGTCTTAAAGAAATCAAGTCCAACTTGCAAGATCATAACATTGAAATCCTTGTACAAGATAGAAATCACGATGATAAAACTGACTGAGCAGATGGCAACCACATGAAGCTATATTCTTCATCACACGAGGTAGCGAGAGCATGCACGATAATAATTCTCCGTCACATAAGGTGAAGGAATTACACACGATTATGACCCAGTAAAACTGGGCATCACACACGAGTCCCGCCGTGGAACGGGCTAAATAAACACGCACGATATCCCAAACTGCAGTTGACACGAAATATTTAAGGACCCAAGGCGGTTGATCAGACCGACAAGGTCGTCCAAGCTGAGTGGTGCCGACAAGAAAATAAATACACACGAACTTTCAAAGCAATGCTTGATATACAAGAATTCAGGAACTACTCACACAATATCATGGACACGCACATTTGTTCACTAGTATTCACGAATTAGTAGTCTCGACATGATGTAATGAAAACACGATTCACGCGATGATTCCCAAAAATGGGGTTTTTAAAATAAAACCTTGGAAACATCATTTTCAAGATGACATGAAAATCCACGCAAAGCTTTACAAATTCATAACGGTATTCTTGAATTGATAAGGGACTACTATGCACACTGAAAATAACCGCATATACACGAGCGTACACGAAACGAGTAACCCTATCAAAAGCACACGCGACGTGGCGAACCACACAAAATCCACACTTGATACTAAGTCAAAACCTTTTTAAAAATCCACATTATTGCAAACCAATGCCTTTTCACATCAACCCTAAGGTTTTCGAATCAAACTTCTCAAGCATATGCTAAGGCCCATCATTTGATCCATGTGTAATTGAAACCCAAATGTTGGAATTAAAAGCAGATTGGTGCCCCTGAAGCTAAATAACATTTCAGATTTCAATTGCACAATGTCAAGCTAAAAGTCCTTAATCATATTCTGGTTTTTATTCCCAAAGAAATCCCCTAAAAATAGGTCAAATTTGAAGTTCGATCACCTGTCGGTTGGCTGTCGGTTAGCCGACAATGGTTAGGTCGGTTAACCGGATGCTGACCGAGAGCTAGCCGACTCATCAAAAATAGGGGAAAACAACTTCTAGAATTGGAACCGAAGTGGTTCGATCACCTATCAGCTGACCAACACCTCAAGATCTGTAAAATGTAGCGGAAATGGAGCCGAGCTGCTTCGGTCACCTGTCGGCTAGCCGACACTTGACCGCCCAATAGCGGGAAAGCATTTTTGAAGCTGTTTTCAATCCTTTCTTTTCTCTAACATTTCTCCTTATCACTCCTCCTTTCCTGCACGAAAATAAGCCCACAACTCCTCCTCTTTTCATCAGTCAACAATTCACATCCAACACTCCATATTTCATAAAAAACAAACCAAGTTACAAAACAAGAAATGAAGTTCCAATTCAAAATAGAAATCCTTTTTGGAGAGTATTGTGACTGACATGCATGTGGAGAAATGAATCCAACAACGCTTAATAGACCACAATAACATTTGAAAGCTTATTAGACATGAGTGATGAAATTTGAAAGCAAAATACAACTTATATTACACATGCAATAAGAAACCTATAATGATCACTTGCCTTTGCCTCTAGCACTCCAAGGTGACCCGAAAATCTCACCAATTAGACATAAGAACACCTAATAAACAAAAACCTCCAAAACATACTAAAAAAATGGCTCAAAATTAGAAAATTAAAAAAGACATGGAATTTGATCATGCATATTGGAATTACTGGCTCATTTATGACTTAAATCAACATGTTAAAAGATGGGATCAAGAGGCTTACTCTAAGATAGCCCTACATCAACTCTAATGGCCGTTGGAGAGGTCATTAGCGACAAAACGATGAGAAAATGTCATCAATAGGAAGCTCTCAATGTATGGAGTTGAGTGGTGGTAGTCAATTTTCAATTTGGTAGAGTTTGGTGGGGGTTTGGAAGAGAAAATAAGCAAGGAAGGAGAAGAGTGAAACTCAGTTGAAGGTTTCTGCAACAGATCTCGTTTGGGCAGAAAAATGAAAAAGAAGGAAAGAAGAGGGCTTATATAAGGTGATGATGGTGGGGCCCACAACTTAAAACTCTTCATGAGCTTGGAACTGGGCTTTCTGGGCCTCGGATGGAATCAACGAAGAAGACTAAAATGATTCTCATAAAATCTAGTTTTTAAAACATATATTTTTTACATGCTTCTGGAATTTCAAAATTTGGGCTCAGATTTCAATGTGAAAAGATAGTTTTGCCCCTAGGGCTGAAAAACTAATTTTCTGTGCATCGAATGGGATCGGGCTACACACAAAAGTTGTTGGGGCTAATTTGACCTATCAAAAGAAGCCAAAATTGGAATTTTTCAAAATCAAGAATAATCCCCTACGATGACACGAGCACCCCAAGGCATCCCTGGGCTGCCAAACGGAGTCCAACGGCTCTCAAATTTCCCCCAAAGATATGAAAAACCATTTTAAACTACAAACTAACTCGATTACACTCAAATCTCACTTAGAGAACTATCCTACAACTAAAAACACACTAATCACGAAAACTAGGGGTCGAGGTCTTACAGCACAGTAACTGGTAGGATGTGCTCATTCACTCACACAAAAACACTAGAGTATTTAAAACATGTAACATTTGCATATATAACTATTGAGTCCAGATCCCCTGTTTTGCAGGAACATGTCAATACTGTTTTGTCAAATATACATTCGCAAACGATTCAAATCTTATGCCAACTAATGCACCCTCTTAAAAATGAAAAAATCAAAGAAGGGATCCAAACTCAAAGATATTTTATGTAAAACCCATTTTCCAATCCCATGCTTTAAAAAGGCAAACGTTTGGATGGAGCCCAATCGGCCGAAATGGGAAGTGGGAACCTGCTTTGTTACCGTTGTCCTAGTATCCAACTTGCCCACTCGATTGCCATTGGTCCAAACTGTTAGCAGAGGGAGACGAAGGAAGAGGTTTTCAATTTGATTGCAATTGTTAAGTGACATGGTTTTAAAATCTACAATTGTTAAGACTGAGAATGAGATGGAGATACAGAATATCGAGTAGCACTCCTAAACATTTCTCTCGATACGTTAGCATCTGAAACCAGTCGACTCTTCGGCATCATCCTACGATTAAAAGAGGTTTGTCGTTGTGTACAACAGAAGTTTCTCATCGCTGCCAAGTCATTTCGTCAAGAGGTAAAAGTTGAAAAATGGACTAGTATGAATTCTTGAGGCCGTGTTCCTGGTTGTTGTTGACGAGTGGGTTCCACCCAAGGAAAAGTATTGAAAGTTATTTAGGGTGCCTCTCCTAGTGTCTTGAGGTTTTCACAGGAGGTTTTCGTCCGAATAATCAACTAAGAAAATTTGATATAAGATGAGCGTCAATTGGTCGTGAGTCAATTCCTAAGGAGGGACGACTCAACGCTGTAAAAAAAAACTCACGGCGCCAAGAGTACACATACCATATTCAAGAGATATCAAGGTCTTGAATCTTCAAGAATATACAAAGACCAATCAACTTTTACATGTAAAAAGATTCTGACCAATCAATTGATTAGGTTAACGTTGCCTACTGAATTTTCAGCCGATATTTAATATAATCAGTCCCTATATTGCTTCTAATGGGGTAATTTGTGAAATGGCCATTGAACATGAGTGTTTACGATGCCAATTAGAAAGCAGTATTTTCATTATGAGAACTTTCATTATCTAAACTTTTTCATTTTTTTTTCAAAAATATTTTACAAAGAATTTCAAATAAGGGCTTAAGTTTTTGCCTTATTTAAAAAAATGACAAAAGTTTTAGAACTTTTCAAATTAGTCCCTAAGTTTTCCAATAAATTTTCAATTAAAGCAGCCATTTAGAGGTATCTTGTGGCGACTTTTTCCCTCAAATTTCTCTAAATACCCAAATTCCCCTTCCTTTAAAGTCACGACATGGTTCCTACAACCACTAAATGTAGCATACTGCTGTGAGGATGTTGGTTGCCCTTGATCATAGAGATGACACCAACAAATGCAATGGGGAGAATTTAAAAGTTAAAGAGGATTTTATTTCAATAAAAGGTAATTTAAATATTTTTTTAAAAATGAGGAAAAAATTTCAGTAAAATAGCTTTAAATGGACGGATGTCCTTATTTGAAAATTTCTTAAAAAACTTAGGGACTACTTTGGAAATTTTTAAAACTTGTGTCCATTTTTTAAACAAGGAAGAAACTCAAGGAGTTTTTTGAAAATTTCCCAATTTTTTATCAGATGCCACTGAAAGGTTCCATTTAAAGCAACATTTGACGTATAAGGATGTTCATCTTATTGCACCAATTCCATACTAGTGGGGCCCAATCTTCAGTGATTGAGAAGGTTGATCTGATGGGAACCCCCACCCTCATTTACCAAGGTGTAACAACCTTCCAGCTAGAAAGAATCTACTACCCAATTACTGCCCTTCGCGTGTATTGCTGCCCTATTTTTGTTCATAATGATATAGTTAGTGTATGTTTGGGAGGTCTAATTTTTCCCTCTTTTACTTTATTTCTCTAAAATGAATAGAGATTTGAAAAAATAGTGTTTTACACCACCTTTCAGCCTCTACATATTTGAGAAAAGTAGAGATAATGGCTCTACTTTCCACAGCCTCCTTGATGAGGGAGTTAAAAAATAGAGGGAAAAAAGAAGAGGCGGAGCTACAGTGATTATGCATAATCACGCCCGGTCCGGTTTTTTCAAATTTTCTCCAAATTTGAGAGCCCCAATTAAGATCCAAACCGTTGAAAATGTTCACAAGGTTAAACATGTCCATTTGTCCAAATTTCAGCCGTTGAATAATCACCAATCTCGAGATACATTCCACAAACTGAGCCATTGAATATAATTTTTTATGATTTGTGGGCCCCAAACACAAGATCAAACCGTTGGATATATTTGGGAGGCTGAAAACGGCTCTATGGTCAACTTTGATCACATAATACTTTGTGAATTTCGAGATATGTGCAAAACAAAAATAAACATTGATGTATTATGTTTAAAATTGCATTTGTCCATGAGCATGAAATAGTTTCAATTTTTTTTTATTTAGAGGCGTTTAAAATAAGATCTAAACCGTTAGTAATGTTCATAATATCAAACATAATCATGAGACCAAATTCCACCCGTTGGATCATCACCAATCTCTAGATATATGCAAAAAAGTGAGCCATTAGGTATAATTTTATGGATTATGTGGGCCCCAAACACAAATCCAAACCGTGAGATCTCTTTGGAAGGCTGTGCACGTCCTTATGATCAATTTTCATGGCCTAATACCTTGTGAATCTCAAGAAATATGTAGAAAAACCCTCAACCAATGACATAAAAATGTCTATTTAGCATAGACCCTTGCATTACCAAACAACTCTTTTTATTTTAGCCTCTTTTTTCTATGGCTCTTTTTTATATGGGTCTTTACATTGAATGGTCTTTAAGAAATAGACTAGTGGTTCCAAACATGGCCTTAAAGGCCAACTTTAAGGACAAGGATCTTCCCCACTTAGAAAGATTGTTGGGGATAATTAGGTAAATTATCTGTTGAATAAGGCTCCATTGATGATTATTATGATGATGGAATTTGGAAAATTGGCCCAATAGTCTAGATCACTATAATCCGAGGCCACCCCCACGTGCCAGGAAGAAGCACATTAGAAAACAATAAAAGAAACGGTGCATCATGAGAGATAATTAGTCATGAGCAAGTTGCAACTAATGTCAAACTTGTTTGAAATAAATGAGGAAAAGAAAGCCAATAAACAAAAACATCTGCAAGTGACGTAATCATTTTTCTCAAAATAGTTGTCCCAGGAGCCTGGAAAGCATGTTCAGTGGAAGTCAAGAAATAGCTAATATAATTGGTTACAAGAATATGTGTTCTCTCCCTTATCAGTGAGAAGGTATACATTTATCAGATCAACTGATTTTTGCAGAGAGATAATACTTAGGATCTCTGAAGAAGCTTTCTATGGTTTCAGCCTTTTCTGCTGAGAGATCAGTATTTTCCAAAATATGTTTCTTGGATGCCTTGGCTATTGCTTCAATAGAACCAATGGCATGCAGTAGCTGGAAAACAAAGAAGATGGATGAAGTTAATAGTCAAGGAGATGGTATTCATAGAAAAAGTGGCCTCCATGAATAATTATGTAAGACAGAGAACAGCATGCACTTCATAAAATCCGAAATGCAAACTTTTTCTTATTATTATACAATGTAATGTTCAATTTCCTGAAGAGCCTATAGAACAGTGGGAAAGTGCTCATGTTGCAACTTGAGGTTGCAAGTTAATGTCAAGTTGGCCTATCAAAATAAATAATTTGTTAGCAATTTACCATATGAACATTAATTTCTATGCAGCTAAATATCAACCCAATCCAACAGCTTAATTTATGATTGACCTAATTAGACAAATAAATTCCTCAAATAATCTTTCTTAAAGAGAATGTGGACAACCATAGAGAAAGCAAGTACTTGTTTGCTAATATGCATAATAAATGAATGCAGGACATTCTCAAACTTGAGGCCTTTATAAAAATTGTTAATTCATTGACTCATACCCGAATCCTGTCACTAAAAAACTCACTAAAAATCGCCAGATCTAGGCTTCAATGAAAAATATATCTATATAGGTGAAGAGTCTGCCAGTTCTTTAACTCAATTCTTACCCTTCCACCTTACAAACTAAAAAAAGCTGGACAGGAAAAAAAGGTTCACACACACCAGAGAGAGAGAGAGACAGAGTTTTGATTTGTTAAGGAGACATGATAAAATTTTATCACAGGTTTTGTAGAAACATTCAATCAACTCACTATATTCTTGAGTACATGACTGGGTATCACTGGTTCTGTAGAAAGTTTGAATCAAGTCACTATATTTTCTAGAACATGATTGAGATTATATCACGACACAGATTTTATGATTTTGGTAATAAATATATATAATCTGCACATATTTACTGGAAAAAAGGACAGAAGCAAGAAGCATTTTCTGTTTCCTTTCTGAGCCCATCCCAACTCCCAAATGCATATCTCATTTATTGTCCACATTAATTGATAAAAAAAAAAAAAAAAAGCATGCTCTTGCTTAATGGAAAACAAAAATGCAGATTGCACAAATTAAGACAAGGTGCTTCCCAAAAAGTTAAAATGAATTACCGCATTCGCATCGTGATAATCTATCCCTGGTATTGATGTAACCACTTTAAGGTAGGTCTCCGTAGTCAGAACCAACTGTTTTCGCTTTAAAAACAACACATCAAATCCTTCAGCAACATATCAAAACAAGGAACAGAGATGACGAAGATAAGTTGAGTGATACTCACCTCATGTTTCAACCTGGAAATGAGATCCTGTTGTTTGCATACTGCAGATGAATAGTTAGGACATTTGAGTGGCATTATTCTTTAGGACCTTCAATTGAGTTACAGAGAAATAATTTACCCCCAGAAACATGTGCTATTTTCACAATCTTCTCAAATCCCATCTCCAGATACTTGACCGGAACAAATGTTGGCTTTCCAAGCTCCATACCATACCTTTTATTGGCATTACAAGTAGACATTTTCAAAAAACTCAATCCACAGAAATGAGCTTTGACTCTAAGAGATTTGAGTTCTCAACTCACTTGAAGTAATAACTAACAAAAGAATCATTTTGCTCCCGTGTTGGCAGGGTCACAACAACATAGAAATGCCTAAACTGCCTCTTCAAGTTTTGCATTCTGCACAACATGACATCAAACAAAGATGATAACAGGAAACTTGAATCACAGAGCCAACCATCTACCTGGTAAAGATTTTTTCTTTTATTGGTTCTACCTGGAAAAGACTGGTGACACTTTGTCACATTCCCAATTTGTTATGAAGATAAAGGCTACTGACAGTCCTCCATTGTTGAAGATGAAATCCTACATTTTCCAGCTAGACAACCTGAGCAATGAACAAGTTGCAGGAAATAGAAGTAAATGAAGTAATTACAGGGGCAATAGGAAGAATGTTAAGCCGGTAAGAATTTGCATTGAGGAAGGATGAGATGAAATTGATAAAAGATGGGTGTTGCTCCTGTTTCCATGTGCTGCTCATCATGCAGATTCCACTCCCTACATAAATTAAAGTACAAAGAACATTGGATGGATTGAGCCAGTTAATTATGCAAAATGCTTGGATTTAAATAAATCGAACAACATAAAATTGGGCTCTGAAAGGGTCATTGGGATCACTAGAGCATAAGAACTTCTTGAACATAAAAAATGCTGAACTCAAAACACGAATTCATGTATTTACAGACAACAATACATCTTGGAACAATTATATTCTGAACAGTAACTTCATATTCACATATGTGGGGCATGTGGACGAGATCTAAATCTATCATGCAGAAGTACTTAGTAAGGACCCAGCTAACAATTCAACCGGAAAACTTTTAGGAAAGAAACCGCATATATTAGAAAACAGTCAAGCAAAAGCTCAACCGCTCAAGTTACACCACTCTTTTATTGTTAACCTTTCAAAAAAAAAAAAAAAAAAAGTTGGACTGCAATTTCTGATAATTGTGAATTTCAAGCTATGGTCTACCCACTGTAGGACCTAGAGAATGAATGTTTTGGAGTCATACACGTGTTACATGTCAAAGATAATATGATCACTAATAATTTAGAAAAAATGGAAGTGCCGAACACTATAAGCTTGTTTGCAATAAATTAACATTCATCTGTTATTACTCCTCTGATAGGACAATTTCCCTTGCATAAGAATTATCAGAAACTTGTAAATTCAGATAGATCCCTGAAATACAGAGTTGGAAATGATAGGCTGAATGCTGGAAAAGGAAAAAAAAGGTCATGTATTAAGTATTTCACCCAACTGTTCAGGATTAGTCATTTGAGATGAACGGAAAATAGCAAATGATAGAATAATATCCTAGATGGCATCTAAACCTGCTGTGAACAGGCACGCTGGCCATCTTATGTAACTCTTATCCCACTCACTATTATTTCTAAAATATTTGAAGTAATGGACTGCAAAAGCAGCAAATCTCTCTCTCTCTCTATATATATATATATATTTATACAATTCCTTAATTTAGGTGAATGAGCACCTTATTTGTGTGATATGAGCTCCTGTCCACCACAACAGTTCATCAGAGGCTTCTGAATATATACTTAGTAGAGGGGTAAATATCTATATCTTTCACATTCCAAAGACATCAAATAGACACAGAATTTCTCTGAAAATGGCCATCAATATCCCGTATTAATCAAATGAAAACGATAACATATGAACAGAATATCAATTGTACATAAAATCTTCAGATCCCGAAAAGGAAACACAATGACTTTCATCAACATTGATCAACGATCCAATGTTAAAATCCATCCTTTTCAAGAAAAAACTGACTCAGTGGAAGGATCCAATCCTTTCCGACTCTACATATCCAAACACTCCACATCCCATTGATCTGATGTTATGCTTTATTTCAATAGCCAACTGAGATCAAAACCTTCCTGCTTTTCATCTGTATCTAGCACCAGCTAACACAGCATTTCCATAAATTTTAAAGAAAATAAAACAGGAACACTGTAGATCGTAAGGTAAAAAACATTTACAACTCATCGCCTCCATTTAACAAATTCCAGCAACAACAGATCGATCTAACCTAACGATTAACACAACAGAAAACAGTTCAAAAACTACAGAAAAATTCGAAAATGTGAAATTGGAGCAATGTTCCTGTTAAAACCCATATCAAACCATTGGAGTTAAGTGACGGAAAATGGAGAGTTTCTAATAAGCTCTTGCATCTAGGATCATAGACTTTCGCCTAAACAAGCTGTGGCAACAAAGAAACCCATGAATTTACTTGAATTTGAAGGACTTAAGTATCTAAATCCATCCAAACAGTCCACAT
The DNA here is from genome assembly GCA_029852735.1 of Persea americana. Classification (NCBI taxonomy): domain Eukaryota; kingdom Viridiplantae; phylum Streptophyta; class Magnoliopsida; order Laurales; family Lauraceae; genus Persea; species Persea americana. The sequence goes on from CM056810.1 coordinate 60,753,696, forward strand.
TTTAAAGATCTGATATTTTTCTCTATTTCCATATCCCACTCAAATCAAACACAAATGAAACAAACTTTCCTGCATTTCATCTACATCAAACGCCGATAAACAGCACAAATTCTAAACGAAACACATAACAGGACAAAAAAGACACACTAGATTCTGAGACAAATCGATCGATATCCATTTACAACAAGTACGCATAGATCTAACAGTTCATACCAAAGAAAACCGCACAAAAATGAGGGAATAGTTCGGAAGTATGTAAATCTTAGCAATCTTTCGGTTAAAATCTCGAGTTATTGCCAACTTGAAGCTCTGGAGTCGAAGAGTGTGAAAATTGGAGGGTTCTGAAGCTTTTAGAACAGAGATTTTTTATGAAAAACAAGTGAAGAAGGAAAAAAAAAAAAACAAAGCGAGGGAATGTGTGAATTTCACCTGAAGTGGAGGAGGAAGGGAAGGAACGAACTTTGGATGAAGATGTGTAACTTCGTCTGGAAGACGACATTTTCACAAGCAATGTAACGACGGAACTTGGAGGAAGAGGACGATCGGAACCTCGTCCTCATTTATCGGGGAATGGGAAGACATGGCTGATGCATATGTGATGCGGAACTGTTTGTGATTTCAAGGCCCGCATAAGCCCTTCAAAAATAATACCAAAACAGGCCCAGGCTCAAAAAAAAAAAAAAAAAAAAAAACTCAATTTCAATGCTATTTTTGATATTTTAATTAGTGAGAAAAGAAAATAAATCTAAAACAAAGACATTCATCATTTACTATTTTTGAGTTTTTATATATCAAAGCTTGTTTAAAAGGAGGATGTGCAGTACAATTGCATAATTTGGTAATATGGTAACTTTGGCTGATTAAATAGATTTTAAGAGTTAGATCAGATGAAAGATAAATTTTAGAAATAAAAGATTATGTTAGAAATGAATGTCAAAGGTTAACAATTTGAATTTGATTGGGCCCATTACGGCTTATTAATGTTAAACCAATATTGAGATACATCGTAGTTATCCATTTAAATCATCAGTCTTAGGTTCAAATTCAATAAGAATTCGGATAAAGCTATTTTCAAGAGAGTTGCGTTACTTTTATTTATTTATTTATTTATTTATTTATTTATTTATTTATTTTTATTTTTTTTAAGAGTTATTTCTTTAAAGTCAATTTAGTAACGTTACGGAGTTAAGTCGGAAAAAATCGTGAAAGAGTCGAATGAGATTTAAAATATGATGAGGGTATGAAAAAGAAAAGTCTATTTGATAGGAAACACAAGGGGTCCCTGGCAAAATGTGCCCGGTGAACTTTCTCCCTGAATTAGACTTCAAATTCGAGACCCAACTTAATGGCTAACTTTTTCATATCTTATTTATGGTTGATGGCTTGATACATATTTATGGTTAAGCTTATGCTATTATTTAGATATAAATGAAAGAAGAGCGCTAAAAAAAGACGACATATTTTCTAAGAGCTTCATTTGTAAGAAAATATAATGGCTTCGATAATCTTCTCAAAATAAGTACAAACTCTAAAATTTTATGAAGAAGAGGGTGATCAAATCCTTGAAGCTGTGAGCTGTTTATCTTGCTTCTAATTATGCAATCACAGAGCACCGAAGAAGATTGGTAGTACAATAATAATTATATAATACTATAATAATAAAGAAAGAAGGAAAGAGTACTTTCAGAAAAAAGGAATAACTTTATGATTTAAAAAAACTTTCATAAGAAAATGAAAAGACTGACCATGTCTTTTGAATGCAGCTAACTTAACTCTGAAGTTGGTGATAAATTCAACATATTGGCATGAAGACTATTAACTCCGTGACCTCTAAGATCTAGGGCTTGTTTGGCGAATCTTATATGTTTGAAACAGATCTGACTCAAATATATCTGTGTGAAATAGATCTTATTCAAATAGACTCTTTTATAAATAGATTGTTTGCTGACACTTGTCATATATCTAATTCAAATAGATCTATTTGATAAAACTTGTTTGGTAAACATACAAAGAAGACCTTATTCCAGCGGTATTTCTTGTCTTTTCCAAAAAAGTCCAATTAATATTATAAATTCAATTTGACATCCATTATAAATTATTTTTAAATGCAACCATGCCATATAAAATTCAAAAAATGAATTTTTGGTGTCAAAAGATGATGCCCCACGACTGTAAAGGTTCAATTTATCCATATTAATCTCCTCTTCTAAACTTAGTCACTGGGAACCATAGTCTGTACACAATCCAATGAATTATTGGATCATATGGGTTGGGCTAGGCCAAGCAAAGCTCACCCAAGTTTGAAGGCCATCAAATTCATCTGCAAGGATTTCTGGTCTGAGCTTTTCAAGAAGCAGATTGACAACTTGAAAATCAATCATAGAGTCTAACCAAGAGGGTTTTTTTTTTACCAGGGTGGGGGGAGTTTGGGTAGGTGGATGGAGAGTGTGTTCATTTCTCTTACCAGCAATGGTTCAAGTTGGGCCTACCTTTCTTTATCATAAGACACCCATCATCCATGTATATGGGAGGGAAGGCCTTGCAATGATTTCCTATTAATATGGGTGTTCATTGGTTCGGTTAGAAGCCCTACACTTATTTCCTATTGGTAAATATGATTTTTGCAATGAGCTTTTCTTCTTACGGGAAAACAATTTAAAGAATGCAAAAGTTTTAAAGAGAGCTTAAATTAATTAGAAAAAGGTATAAATAAAATAATCATGCATTAAAATAAGGAAATTGAAAGAAAGTAAATACCTAGAAATATCGGCCTTTTGGTTATGTAATGTTGTTTAAACATGAGTGCGTATTTGTGTACATGAGATCTTATATGGGTATCACTCTCTACAAATATAGAAAATTATCACTTTTTTGATCTCATATTACCAGAAGCTTTCATAGGGAGCAAAAGGCCAAAGAAAGAAGAAATAAAATAAAATAAAATAAAATAAAAATTATTAAGATGGAAAGGTCACTTTCTCATATGATATTGCTTCTCCTCTTGCATGAAGAACACAAACTCAATCACTTAACTACAAACGGCAACAATAAAAGAAAATGTGAGAGAGAGGTGAAAATTTCCTAAAAAATTGAATATTACCAAATGAAAGTAGACGATGACGCAATAAAACAAGTAAAAACTGAAGATATTTAAAGGAAAATGAATACATAAATAAAAAATGACCTAATTTAAGGAAATTGAAAGAAAGTAAATACCTAGAAATATCGGCCTTTTGGTTATGTAATGTTGTTTAAACATGTGTGCGTATTTGTGTACATGAGATCTTATATAGGTATCGCTCTCTGCAAATATAGAAAATTATCACTCTTTCAATCTCATATTAGAAAAAGCTTTCATAGGGGACAAAAGGCCAAAGAAAAACAAAAAAACAAAAAAAAAAAAAGAATGGAGAAGTCACTTTCTCATATGATATTGCTTATGCTCTTGCATGCACAACACAAACTCAATCACTTAACTACAAATGGCGACAATAAAAGAAAATAGAAAATGTGAGAGAGAGGTAAAAAAACTCCTAAAAAATTAAATATTACCAAATGAAAGTAGATGATGACACAATAAAATTAAAAAGTAAAATTTGAAGATAAGTAAAGGAAAATGAATACATAAATCAAAATGACCTAATCTAAAAAACTTAAAAAAAGAATTCCTAAAAAAATGAATATTACCAATATTCCTTTCCTATTCTAGACAGCGCAGATCAAATGTTATTGTTACTGTCACTAAAATTACATTTCTTGAAACACTAAAGTGGAATTTTCATAAGGGAAATTCTATATGCACCCACCTATTTTCCTGAACAGACCCACTTGCAAAGCTCGCCACACCCATTCTAAATTGGGCTTGATTTTGCTGAGCCCACCCACCATAATACCCAAGATACCCCGCCAAGCTCACGACAGTCGTCATTCCATTTCCATTCCGTTTCCTGAACCCATTCCCTCATCGAGAGTTTTGAAATTTCTGGCCATTTCGGAGTCGTCGACCTTCTCCACTTCAGAGCTCTCATCACCGTCGTGGATCATTGGTGAGCTGCAGTTATTGTATCTATTGTCAGGGACACTCAAACAGGTGTGCCCTTCTTCTTCTTCTTCTTCTTCTTCTTCTTCTTCTTCTTCTTCATAGGTTTATCATTTTCGGAAATTTGTTTAGGTTGTAATTTATGCATTAGAGAGTATAGTTGTGAGTATAGACGTTTGCAACAAATAAGGAAGTCCCTAATGAATGAGATGGATGGTAGTTTCGAACTCCAATGTTTTTCATTTTTGAAAACTTGAGTCGATGTTCGCGATCTGCTCGGCATTCCAAAGACATGCAGGGATTATATGCACGGCTGATTGAACCTGTGCAGGAAACATTTGCACGACACATATAAGCCGTGCATATCTATTTTGCACGGCACGTAATGGCCAAACATATGAAATATGCACGGTTCCATTACGCCGTGCAGAAGCATTTTGCGCATTCTATTTTAACCAAGCAGTACAAAAAAATATGATATCTTTTATTACGCTATTTCTTCTTATTGGTTTTTATTTTTTACAGATTGGAATAAATGCCGAGAAGACCAGCTCACCGTATTGGTGCCAGCTCACAGATGATAGGTGGACGGGGTATCCATGTGAGTTCTTCGACCGCTAGCCGTCAACGACGTCTGAACGAAGACGTTGATTGCAGCAGGATCCACTCCCGGAGCCGGTTGAGGAGGATGTTGACAGTTCTTCAGATGATTCCTTAGACGAGAAGGCATAGCCGTCTTGTCCTCCTGGAGCGGCAGCAGAGGAGGGTCTTATTCCCGGTGGTCCGGCGGATCTATCTATCCTACAAAGTTTTAGGACGCACATAGCCGTATCCATATGGAACGGGGAGGCACATTTGCATTCTTTTAATGTTTTAATTAATCATATTTCAAATAAGATGTGTTGAAGTCTATAATAACATATATATTTTTATAATGAAGATTTTTACTTATAATGTGCAGGAACATGACCCCCTCAAATGTATTAATCATTGGAATAAGCTGAAGGATTGGTACATACCTCTGCGCGGGGATGGAAATGATGTTCATGTTACTCGGTTTTGTGCTATTATTGAAGAGTCTGGATTGGCAGACCTAAAGCGATGTTCCTACCGATATATCTCCTGCCCTTTAGTATCTAGCTTTGTAGAGAGATGGCAGCCTAAGACAAATATCTTCCACATGCCATTTGGTGAGATGACGATCACATTAAATGATGCCGGTACTTTCCTCGGCATCCCAGTAACAGGTATTCCTATCCACGCATTGATAAGTATGGGATTTATTGATCAAGTAGATTTACTTGAGCGTGGACTGGGTGTGGATAGGGCATTTGCATCAGCTGAGTTAAGCGTGGCGCGTGGTGGGGTTGTTAGGATGGGATGGATCAAACGGGTGTGCGGCGATGTGACTCCTACGTCGTCTGTTGGGCAGGTAGAGTGTGCAACAAGAGGATATCTTCTGTATTTGTTAGGTTGCACACTCTTCACCGATAAGTCATCCACTAGAGTCCTCATCTACTACCTATCTTTACTGATGGACTTGGGACGGGGGGGAACACAAAAACATGATAAAACCTAGAAATTAAAAAGAAAAAAAAAAGAAAAGAAATAAAACACGATCCAAAGAACCCCATATCAGAAACTCTAGAAACTATTCCAAAACCCATTGGCTTAAAAGAAAATCACCAAAAACAATCTATAAAAAATAGAAGAAAATATGAAAGTAAAAAGAATATTATAGAAACCGAAGAAAGAGAAATCTACCTATACCAATCAACCGTAACAAGAGAATCAAAACCCACCCATGGCATTGATCTTCTTTGCAAATGTAAAAGAGCCCACTTACTACAATATCCATAGGTGCTATTACAGTTTCCATTCATCACAACAGTGAACAATTCTTCAATAGAGAAGCACTTATAAATCTCACAGAAACCAAATCCTCCTTTGAATACATCTATTTGACCTCCCACAAGTTATCTTGATGTGGGTGGAATTGCGTGCTCAAACACAGGGTCTTGAGAACTATTTAGGATAGAAAGACCTACAAACATTCAAATTTTAATCGATTGTAATGAGAAAGGTGATGGGGGACTCCTTTTAGAGGGCAAGAAACGTGTTTTGTTGGAGCTTTCCCTTTATCCACGTGTTTTGAGTTGCAGATTAGTAGGATGGGATTGATAGAATATAAAAGAAGTACTTTTTGTTGATACGTGCAATGTACTTTGATCTATAAATGAAAACTATTTGATTAGGAAACCTCTTTAGAATGGCCACTTGTCAATCATAATTCAAGTTAGTTGTAAATTGAGTGTTGGAATTTCTCTCTTAACTCTAGAACTTCTCTTCAATTTAAAATGGGAGTAAAATTGAAATCCAAATTGAGCTCCAATTATTATATAGATTTATTTATAAAAGGACTCTTATATTTTCATGAAACGTCAAAAAAGCCCTTGTATTTTATCATTTTACTAAAATTCCCTTTGATTCACTGTCAAACTGTCAAAAAGTAATTGCTTCCTTTTTTTCATCGAGGGCTTCTAAATACACTAGGATTTTTACCTTCCAAACATAGGTGGATTTTTTTTAATAAAACCCCCAAAATACCCCCACCCCCTTCCCCCTACCACCCCCTCTGCCCACACCCACCACCTCCGCTCCTCGGACAACTCATGGGGATGCTCTAAGTGAGCGAATTCCGGGATCTTGATCGAGCACGAAGTCGCAGCAGCGGCACAGGATGGCCCGGAAGACACCATCTCTGGGGGAGAAGTTGTATAGGGGCATACAAAAGAGGAAGTGGGGGAAATGGGTAGCGGAGATCAGGGAACCAAACCAAAGATTTAGAATATGGATGAAGCAGGTATGCTGCCATGGTAAGAAGCCGTCTTTGTGTCCCAATCAAGATCACATCTCAACGAAGCGGGTCTGAGAAGCCCGATCCCAACTAGATATCGAAGCCTAAAACATCAAACAAAGAAGAGGAAGAAGAAGAATTCTGAAATCTATCTGGAGATCCGGTGACTGGCAAGCGGAGAGGGAACCGGTGCGTGGATGGGAGGGAGAGAAAAAGAGGAAGGGAGGGAGAGGGGGAGGGAAAAAAATAGAGGAGGAGGGAGTAGGGGGAAGGAGGTGAGGGTATTTTGGGAATTTTATTAAAAAAAAATTCCACATGTAAAAACCCTAGTGTATTTAGAAGGGGACTTGCTATTGGCACACAAAATATATCCTTTCCCATACAAATTCTCTCCACACACATTACAATAATTTAAAAATTATATTATTTCTTTACACACACACCAAAAATTCCCATTTTACCAGTCTCTCCATTTCCCTCTTTCTTCCCACACACATCTTCTTGCATTTCTCTCCACACACAAATCTAAACCGTTGTTCTCCACTTCTCCTGCGTCTCTGTCTTTCCGGTGTTCCCAGTCCTCTACACCACATCCTCTTCCAAAGGTACCATTGCCATTTCAGTTTTCTTTACCATTTATTCTTTACCATTTTCTCCATCATAGATTACCTTTTTTTTTTCATGAAAACTTGTTATGGGGATAGATTTTCATTCAATGTAAGATTTTCAAACAATGGTAGAGTTCTTTCATGCATTTGGGTTGGTTTTCATCCATCATCGCAACCATTTTTTGCCCAAAAATCGCGACTGCTCGGACCTGAACATCCAAACATAATACAATTGTTCGGACCTAAACATCCGAACAAAGTAATTCTGTTCGGATATTAAAATCCAAACAGAGTCCAATTGTTCGTATATTAACATCCAAACAAAGTCCAATTATGTGGACCTGAACTTCCGAACAGTCTACTGCAAACACACATTTATGTTATCGTACAATGTTTGAATTTCTATTTCAGATATGGACCGACCGAGCTCTTCTAAGGTGTGACCTACCGCTTCAAATAGAAGGCGCCACCACCGAGTGGAAGAGGTTGTAGAAGAACCGGATCTTAGTGAGAAGGACATTGAAGAACAACCTGAGATTAAAATGCAACCAGGTCCGGGGCCACAAGATAGGTCCTTATGGACCGACTTTGATACACATATAGCTGGGTACATTTGGAGTCAACAGGTGTATTTCGTTTGTTTCATATCAAGATTGATTGATTGATTTAGTTATGAATTTCTTCGATAATGTATCAATGGTTGAATGCAGGATCGAGGAGCACTGAAGTGTCTAAGTCATGGTCAGAAAGTGCCATTGTGGCAATGGCAATTGAATGGATCTGATAGGTTTAGGGAGTTGATGTCTAGGTCCAGATTGGCTCCCTTGGTGACTGCATCATACAGCTCCGTCAATAAGATTATTGTATCGGGTTTTCTAGAAAGGTGGCAACCTGAGACTAACACCTTTCACATGCCATTTGGTGAGATGACCATCACCTTAGATGATGTTGCATCCATTATAGGCATCCCAGTGACGGGGCGGATTGTCTAGTATAATGATGGAATGGCATATGAGGAAGCTCAAGCACTCCTTGTTAATGAACTTGGAGTAGAACCCATAGAGGCACATGATGAGCTGATCCTGGTGTGGGGCCAATCTGTTAGATTGGAGTGGTTACGGGAAATGTTTGGCAGCATATCTGATGATGATGGGCAAGAGATGGCTGACTGTGCAGTCAGTGCTTACCTTCTGTACTTATTGGGATGTATGTTGTTCACAGACAAGAGTGGCACACGGGTGCCAATCATATTTTTTATACAACTGGTGGATTTGGATAACGTACGTTCATATGCATGGGGTACTACTGCACTTGCATACTTATACAGGTAATTGGGGTTAGCAACCCGACATGAAGTTAAATAAATAGCCGGTCACTTGACTCTAGTGGAAGCTTTGGTGTACGAGCACTTCGAATGTTTGGCTTCAACTCCAAACATTCACTATCTGCCCGATCATCCCCGGGTCCATCAATGGGTCTCTCATAAGGAGTATGCTCCTTTACAAGCACTACGAGAGAGACTTGATTCCATGAACACTGACTTCGTAATTACGCATATTTTCATACTCATTTTCTATGACATGAAATTATTATTCTGTATTATGTATTTTCATATATTATGCTTGGATTCACTATTTTCAAGTCACTTGGGACTCATATTGTGATGTTAGGCGCTATCACCCTTTCAATAATGTGGCATGCTACTGTGGATGCATCAAGTGCATGGATGTTGTTGAGCCTTATCATCCGTATAGGGTGCTCAGACAGTTTGGGAGAGTACAAACTGTTCCTCCACCGCCATTAGCCCCCATTCGCACTAAGCAAGGTTCGACTGGCCGTGACTACCATATCGCGTATCAATACATCAATCAAGTTTGGGAGGGATGGCCTAATCACCTACTGTCTGCATTGAATCGTAGTCAACCAGTAAGCCGTCTTGCAGATTGCATACCCAGGTATATGGATTGGTATAAATGAATCTCATGGGGGATATTACAAAACCCAAACTCACACTCCAATTTTGCTTCCCGCCCCGAAGAAACACAGCCTAGCAGTATGGTGGACTATGAGCAGCATAATTAGGATGCACTTTTATTATTGATGAAGTGATGGGAAGGGGTGAGGACCATTGGGTTGAAGACCCACGGGGACTATACACCCATTTGAATCAGGTTACCCATGTGTTACAGGAAATGTCAATTGCCGATGCTCAATGAACTTTTCGACATCCCCACATGAGTTCACAAAGCTACACCCGCAGTAGGTCAACAAAGGGAAGGAATACCTGAAGAAACTTGAAGAAGTTTGACTAACAAAAACTCTAAATTGTATTTCTTTTTATTTTTCTAGTTTGGATGGTTGTTATAAGACTTGGAACCTCTTTTAAGTAGTTTTAACTTTGGAAAATGGTTGTACTTTTTGAGTAGTTTATATGCATTTTGGTTATGTTATCTTTTATTACTTTGGACCGTTGCATGAATTGTTACAGATGTACAGGGAAAAATCATTTGTGGATACAAGTTGAACTGCTGGGTTTGGATACACAGGTCTGAACATAATTGTTATGTTCGAACCTGTGTATCCGTACATTAGTGTTCTGTTCGGATACACAGGTTCGAACACTCAGACTGTGTATGGCACTGTACATCCGAACAGAACAAGAACGTGTACATTCAACACAAACGTGTATAACACTCCACTTTGACAATGCTGATAAAGAGAAAAAACTGCAAGTTAATGACTACACGAAGCTTAATGACAACAATAATACATTCTTGATTTCATGCAAACTTGTTACATTCAAACTTGTTACAGATGGAACTTTGACAATGCAATATAAACTTGTTACTTCCAACATCCAATCATCATTTGAGTCTAACTTTTTGACCCTTAATGCGAAAGGGCATCCACATTGTTTGGAACCTGTTTGTTTGATCCTTTTTCGCTTCTGGCCATGTTCATGCTTACATTGTCCACTTCTCTCGCATGCAAGGAGTACTCTAGCTTTGACACCTATCCAAGTGGCATTTGAAGACTTTATGACAATGACAAAACCGTTTTTCCTTCCTATACCACGAGCCCAACTAATCAACGAATCCCGACTGTGAAACATCTACAATAAACAAATTTATTATGAATTTAGTAATGAACAATTGTAAATTCCGAACATAATTCACAGTAGGTCTTACCTCTTGAGTTATAAACTCACTGCTATAATCCATGGCAAAGTCCGATCCAACCTGACTTTCCTGTGTAGAGACCTGCAAAAGAAATGTTCAGAGTCAAACTTCCGAATTACATAATATTGTTCGGTATTATATATCCGAACTAACTTATATTGTTTGGAACATAAAAAGCGAACATATTGCATATGTTCGGATATGAACATCCGAACATAGGCATTTTGTTCGGACATAAAAATCCGAAAAGAGTAAGTTTGTTCAGACCTGAAAGACCGTACATATTGGGAACTCTACTCATTCCCAGGCGAGAAAAATTCACAAAATGGCAAAAAATACGTAAAAATAACATGAAAACGGACCTTTCCACTGCTACTCTAATTGAAAGGCACCATTTCATTGTTCTTTTCTTCCTTCATTGCACTAGAAGGATCCAATGAAAAAAGTTAAGTACAACAAGAAGTAAAGATGAAGGAGATGGAGGAAAATGAGTTGGCTAAGAACAGAAAATGGAGGAAGATGAGTTGCCCAAAACAACAATAAAGTGGAGAATGAGAACTGGAGAGTGAGAAGTGGTATAACATATGGGTGAGAGTATTTTTAGGGAAGAAGATGAGTTGTATGCGAAAAGAAAATATGTTTTGAGTTTTGGTGGGAGATCGGATATTTTGGTCATTTCATAAAGGGGTTAAAATGTAATAAAAAAAAAAGTTAAATTCCATATGTGGGAAAAGATATATTTTGTGTGCCAATAGCAAGCCCTTTAGAAGCCCTCGTTTTCCTGTCTCTTATTTTTCATTTTGACTATTTTACTCCTAAGAGAAATCCAAAGAGTCATCCCTTGAGATAAAAGTGAAAAATACAATTTTGCCCACATAAATATAACCCAGAAACAGAGGGACCTATTGAAGACATAAATGGGCAGATTGAGCTACGGCCATCCCACGTCCAGCTTATTATTTACTATGAATTACTCTAATATTTTTTGGCTATGGGGCCCCGCTTCGTTGGAGGAGGTTTGACCATAGGTAGGTCCCATCATAAAATGGTGAACGTAATTGTATGCACATGCAAGCATTGAAAATAAGTGATTTTATTTATTTATTTATTTTTGCAACTGGTTAGCAGTAATACTTTAGACTTTGAGACTTGAGATTATCCATGGACAGCAATTGGGTGATGTTAAAGTGCCAACACCACCCTACCGTATGAGTGTTGAGAACAAGTGCATTATTTGGCATGATTACACGGTACCATTGCCATCATATGTGGCATATGATAGTTTGGTCTAATAATATGGTCAGTGATGACAAAAAAAAGCCAGAAAGAAGACTAATAAAGAGAAATATCCGGCAGGCTATTAGACGTGGTCCATCTGTGATTAAATCATTATAAATAGTTCAATGGAAGGGTTTTATGGTGAGGATTTGGACCCACTTTCATTGAAGCACCACTGTATTTTCATATGTTGCATTTATAACTATTCTAAAAAGGAAAAAGAAAGAAAAAAGTACAGCCAACCATCTTTTATACAATTTTATTTAAGTAAGGCCCACCTAAATGTAAACCCTCTAGAAAAGTGGGCCCCACAGTTGTAAAAAATCAAATCTTTTCCTGTAACAAATAGGTTGGGCATAGCCTGACAAGCCCATTTTGCACTCCTGTGTCCTAGTTCGTGGCTTCATTTTTAAGGTTCGATTCATATGGGGAAATTGGTTTTTTCACTTTATATCTCAAGAGATAACTCAATGGCTTGTTCTCAATGGTAAAGTGGTCAGAAACCAAAAAAAAAAAGTGAGAGAGGGAAATAGGGAGCAGTTGCTTTTGACAATTTGACCATTAGTCAAGGGGGATTTTCGTAAAAAGATAAAATACAAGGGATTTTTTTGAGGTTCCATTACAATATAGATGTCTTTTTTGTAAAAAAACTCTATTATATATGAGAGATGCTACTATGAGAGCATCTCACACCTTAAATGAGAGATTGGGTAGAGGCCCTCACATCCATATCCAATGCCAATAACTTAAATGTGAGGGCCCCGACCCCTATCTCTCATATAAGGTGAGAGATATCTCTCATAAGAGCATCACCATTATATATTATAGACATAAGATCCGATTTTAAATTGAGTGCTGGAATTTCTCTCTTATCTCTAGAACTTCTCTCCAATTCAAAATGTGAGCAAAATTGAAATCCAAATTGAGCTCCAATTTCTTAATTAATTTCAAAATCGTGCTCCAATTTTACAATTAGATCCCATGTCTATAATATATAATAATCGGATTTTTAAGGTTAAAACAGATGAAATTTAAATATTTTCTAACAGGATATCTCATAGGACGATACTAGCAACAAATGCTAAAAATATATTGAAGATTTGATATATTATTGGGAAAAAAAATATGTTTTACATGTTGAAAATTTTAAAAAGAAAAATGGGCACCAATTACACATGAAAAAAGAAAAAAGAATTGTTAATAAAAAAATGAAATGCAACCACCTAAATTGCATGTGGAAAAATGAAAACCCACATTTATAAGGGAGAATGGAAACCCACATTTATAAGTAACAACCCAAGAGTGAAAAAAGTATTTTTTTTGTGTGATTTACTAATCTTAAAAAAGTATTTTTGTCATTTGTAAAAACCAAAACCACAATCTACCTTTTTTCCCGCTAAAAATGATTTAAATATATAAGTGACGTTTGATCTTAAATGTGAATTACAACTCAATTAGTCTAGGAAAAAAAAATATGGTTTATTTTTTAGGGGGTGCTTGGAAACAATATATTTCTAAAGATTTTGTTATCTTATCTCCTAATTTAAAATATAATATGCACCCCTAAAAACTAAGTGTTTAACTTAGAAGGTATTCTACAATATCTCACTTTCTTTCAAAAACATTCATATTAAAATATTCAAGTATATACTGTATAAAATAATATTTCGTTAAGAAACATACCCAGAGATTTTGCAAACACGAGGGGAAGTTCTTGAGCAAATACTACTATGGTGGCCCACTACAATTTTTAACATTGATGGTTTTTATAGGAGTCCTACTTTAACTCTCTACTAGATGAACCCTTCCATGTTTATAAATTTTATATGAGTCCTATAGCCTTGTCATAATTACTTAGTTCCCTTGTTGATTATTAATATTAGGTGGGTCCTACAAATATTGCATTAGGTGACTTCCTTTATGCTTGCCAATGATGGACCCGTCTTTTTCTTTCTTGCCTTCCTCTGTCCCGGGTCCGCCGGGGTGCGACGGGGTGAAAAGAAAAAAAAGAGCAAGCATCAACATTTTTGTACGGATATGCCAGATTTTCTATTCTACTTGGAATTTGAAATGGTGATCCGGAGATTCATCTTCACAAGTAGAAAGGAAATCAAACTTTTTTTCTAACTTTCCATTGCACATATATTTAAAGGAGACAAGATTTTAAAATGCCGTGAGAGACAATTTTGTTTAGTTTGCCATGAAAGGCGGTTTTATGCCGTAGAAGGCGATTTTGCCATGGAAGGCGATTTACAAATCTTATCAATGATGAAAGACAATAATTGTGATTTTTGTCTCTTTTAAAAATACAAAATACAATAGAAAGGGAAGAAAGAGGGATCTGACTTTTCAAGCAATTGTGGGGATTCGTTCAGATCGACGGTCTCGAGTCATGTATAAACTCCGCCATCGTCCTTCAGATGAGAACACTTGACGCTTTAGTTAACTTGGCTTGGCTTAGACCTTGGATTTTTAGAGGACAAAGACCAAGGGAAGGTCCTATATCCAATAAAAAACCAAGTAGACGGGCTGAAAAGCCACATCTAGGCCATGTTGGATAGAAGAAGAGGGGAGATCTTGGAGGGTTGGCCCCCCAAGGGACTTCGATCACCTTGTAGAATTTGCAGCAGAGTTTCTTCAGAGTGAGAGGGCTTCTTTTTTCAAAGAATTCTTCAGGATAGTTTTCAAACAATTTTTTAGGACCACTTTCCTTTGGAATGACTGCCTATTTATAGGCTTTTGGTGGCCATTAGGAGGGTTTATGGGCATTAATGATATTAATGCTCTATGATGAGAGGAGTTACAAGATTTAATTTCAAAATTTTGTAACTCCTTTTTCTTGAATTTTGATTGGCCGATGGAGAATAATGGGCATTTAATCTCCATGATGATGGGGGTTTCATGATTAATTACCATGATTAAACTCCATAATGATAGGAGTTACATGGTTAATTACCATGATTAATTGGACTTGTAACTCCCATTTGCTTGCTTCTGATTGGGCCGTCCAAAATAATGAGTTAATGACCCTAATAAATTGTCATAAAAAGGTCATTTAACTTCATTAATTGGCCGCCGAGTCTCTTGAAGAGTCGCGGGCCGCGCCGCGTCTTTTGGAATTCTTCTTGCGATGACTATCAATGGATCCGCACGTTGTTTGATGTTGGATGACGATGCAAATTCAGACATTGGTTAACACCAATGGGCCGGGAACATCTGTCCAGTCGATTTCTCGATCGGTCGGGCAGAAAGTGTACTTTCTTGGTCAGTTGGTTGGCGGTTTCGAAGTGTCCGATGATGATCGAATGATTTCGATGGTGGATTTGTGATGTTGACAAAGATTGACAGATATCATGCCTCAAAAATCAGATTTTAAGAAAATCACAGGGGCCAATCATTCCGAAATGCGAAAAGAATCGGAAAAACGGACGTTTCGGCAGAAATCTGGCGACCCGGATTTCCAGGGTCGCCGGCGACCATGGGGCTAGCGACCCTAGGCCATGGTCGCCGGCGACAATGGGCCAAGGTCGCTGGCGACCATGGGGCTTTGGCCCCTTTTTTGGTCGCCGTTTCTTCTCCGTTTTTCGGGCTTTTTTGCTTATGTTTTCTCCTATATTTTTCTTTGACATTTCTCCTCATTTATTGGCTTGATTCCACTAAAGAAAACCTGTCGAAAGTCTGTGAAAATCAGAGCACAAAGTTTCCTATTTTTGGAAAAGCCGAAGACTCCATAGCTGATTTTCCGCCAAGAGTTGAAACTAGGTCAAACGATGTCGGAATGACCTGAAATTTGAGGTGAAGCTTTTTTAGCATCAGATAGGACCAACCATGGGATTTTATTTGAGTTTTGAAGCCGTTTGGGGTCCCATCAATGCTAGACTTGATTTCATAGTGCGGAAGATGTCGAGCTTTGATGTACAGTCATCCGAAGTCCGATTGACCTGAAATTTGATGTCGCGACCCCGAACTGGGGGCCCCGGGACCGCGACGGGGTGGTGTGGATAATGAACCACCCCTTGTTGATAATGAATGATTATTAAATTTCTTAATTTCCCACAGGTTTCCGCGGTGAGGATTCCACATTCACTCATAGAACATTTATATTGGTGCGGAAGCGTGTAGCAAATCAAACTCTTAATCCAATCACATCAAATAAGACTGTTAATAAACAAGTATAGCATGATGTCAGAGTGAGCAATGATCTCATTAGCATTCCCAAATATTAAGTTAAAGTTTAAACAAAAGAACAAGTTAATTAACATTCCCCAAAAATAATGGCCAACAAAGGCCAGTACAACCAAAGTACAAAACAGTATCATTCTATGAACTCCCCAAAATGTTCGCAGCTCAAAGCAAAACTGAACGTCTACATGACATCGTCAGCTTGCCATTCTACTAATCGTTGCGGTTCACCGACCGCCTCCTCTGGCTCCTCCTCAAAGGCAAAGACGGGAGCTGGACCTGAGTACCACAAAAATGGGTCAGACACGACGGTCTGGCAGGTGGGTGAATAGATAATACCAATAAAGAAATCAAAGCATATCTTAGACGTAACGAAAACTGTCATAAAACAGGATGCATAGTTCATTTAAAGTACGGATGCAATATAAATCATGCGGGGTATTCAAGGTACAGGAACTGACTAGATGGCAACCACACTAGAGCTAAATCCTCTCCATCACTAAGGTGATGAGAGCACATTCAGTGCGTTGAGCTCGAGCACACGAGGTGACGAGAACCAACATTATAAACATATACATATACATATAGCTAGGCAAGACCACGGCCGCGGAACCGGATAACGGGACAGAACGGGATCCAAATTGCAACTGGCGGGAGCACAGGGGGAGACCCAAGTCAGTTGATCAGACTGACAAGGATGTCCAAGCTTAGTGGTGCCGACTCTTAGGTTACATGATAAATCAAAACATATACAAAACTATATCAATATAAAACATACGGGCAGGCGGGGCATGGTGCTCGAAGGCACACATTTCATATCATTAACAGTTCATGCATAAACGAGGCTGGCGGGACATATTCAGAGTATGAATCAGAATTTGAAATCAAACTAGTAGGGTCGGGTAATTATACATGTGATCGGAGTAAAACAATGCAATGAGTCCTTATATCATTAGGGACTATGTATTGGGGCGTCCATATTCAAACGACATGTATAAGGATCTTGTATGTCTAAATTACCCTTAGTATGGTACTCGAATGATAGAGGACATACTAAGTTTCCTTATGCACGTTGATGAATATAAAAGTCTCAATACCTTTTCCGAAATGATGTTTCTTTCTATGTCAATCTCCTTATGTCATCCCCTGGGTCTTTCCAAGGTGGTAGGGCATCTGAACAACCTATCCAAACCTTTAAATACCATAACTGAAACCAATAGAAAAGACTCAGGAATTTTGGGTTAAACTCGGTCACCTGTCGGTCAGGTGGCGGTTAGCCGCCGAGGTGATCGGCGGTTAGCCGCTGTCTGACCGCGGAGCTGACCGCGGTTCACCCTGCTAAAATGTAGCATTCTGTGTTTCTAACCGCGCCTCTCGGCTACCTAGCGGTCACTGGGGTTTTTGGGGTGGCGGTTAGCCGCGAGCTGACCGCGCGGCTGACCGCGATTCGCCTGTCAAAATGCAGCATTCTGTGTTTCTAACCGCATCTGGGTCGGCTAGCCGCCGGTCACCTGTCGGCTAGCCGCCGAGGTGACCGCCCAGCTGCGGGAACTACACATCAGGTGCAGATTTCTGTGCTTTCTTTCCCAAACCATTTCACCTCAACTCCAACCCTTTCCTAACATGAAATGGGTCCATTCCCTTCCATTCAACATTTGATTCTTTCCACCAACCACCATTTCATCAATGCATTTATTTCTTCTACCAATGCAAATCTCATTCAATGCAATATACAAATCTCATTTAAGAAGTCATACTAACCCAAAATAAACTTTCATGAATGCATGCATATATTCTCATAGAACTAACTAAGAGAAACCCATGACAATAAATACATTTCCAAAAGCATTATAAACATAATGAATCAAATGAAATAGGAATAGTAAAAATCCACATTTCAACCAAAATAAGAACTTATTCAAATCGAATCCATTCATCCACTTGCCTTGGTCTCCAAGTATGCTAGTCAAGCTCTAATCACTCTATCAAGCTCAAAATCCACAATCTACACAAAAATCCCCAAATACAATCATTACAACCCTAGAATGTCAAAACCAAGAAATAGATGGAGATAGCTTCCAATAATCAAGGTGAAGCACCTCCTAGGCTAGATGAACACACAATCAAGAGATGAGAAGAATAACTTACATGAAGAGTCCTCTAATGGCAAGAGTTTGCTCAAAAGATAGCTTGGAATGGGAGGCTCTCTCTACAAATGGTATCAAGAAGAAGCTCTCATGGAGGGGAAGAAGACTACTACCTCCATTTTGCCTTTAGCAATAGATTTGAGAGAGATTGAGAGATAGGGAAGCAAGGAGCAAGAAGGCTTGAAGGAAAACTCTAGGGCTGGGCTGGGATTTCTGGTTCTCAAGGAAGTTGCAAGAAGAGGAGGAGGGAAAAGAACTCCTCCTTATATAGACAATGGCTATGGGTCCCACAACTTAAAAGTCCAAAATGGGCTAGAACGTCGCTCTACGGGCTTCGGACGGATTCGACGAAGAAGGAAGAATTGATCGTCGAAATTTCTACTTTCCAAAAAGTATATATTTTACGAGTTTTGGAGACATTGAAAATAGTGTCCAGATTTTGTGTAAAAAGACTGTTTTACCCCTATCAATGGCAAAGTAGGGTTTAGAGGTCTCGAATGGAAACGGAGCAAATACAAAAGTTGTCGGGAATCATAAAATACATTGAACGGAGTAATTTACAGATTTCCAGAATTATAACTAAACCCCAAAACTAACCAAGACACAATAAAAAGGAACCCCCAAAGGGCCCCACTAGATCAAAAGAGTCCCCAAAATCATTCAAAGCTATGAAAAGCTATTCTAATCCAGATTTACTCAATTTCCACTAATCACACTTATAGCTAAAACGCGTCTTAATTAACACTAATCGGAAACTCTCGGGGCGGGGTCTTACATTTGACAGCGAGCCTATTGGAGTCATTTTGAGATGTTCCATTAGCTCCGATTTGGATGCCATGGTCCCGGGGAGCTTCGCCGCCGGTAGGCTTGATTTTGCTTCGGAGCGTCAAAGCCGGGTCAAACCTCGTCGAAATGACCTGAAATCTGACGTGCAGCCCTTTAGAAGCATGTAGAAGTTACTCATGTGCTTCGTTTGATGAGTGGCGGCATCAGAGGTTCTCGCCGCTGAGAGGCTTGATTTCGCCTTTCGAGAGTTGATGGAGGGTCAAACGGTATCGATTTGACTTGAAATTTGGTGTTGAGCCTTTTGGAGGTATTCTGAGACCATCCATAGGCTCTGATCGAAGATTTGATGTCTTCAACACTGTCGCCGCCGGGAGCTCCCGCTTAGCTGTTGGAGGATTGGAGTTAGGCCAAATGATGTCGAAATGGCCCGAAACTTCGTGTGTACCTTTTTTTGGCTATTTTGAAAGATCTTGCAGTTTTTGTTTGATTTTGACAAGATCTGACGCTTGAAGCAGCTTTGCCTGTTTGTAGTAGGATACGGCTCTATGTAGCTTTTGATGTTGAGGAGGCAAGGTGACTTTTTTAGTGTCAACAGCCAACATTAGGTGGGTCTCATACTACCAACGTTAGGTGGGTCTCATATTCATTACCAATATTGGATTGTGTAATTGTAATTATTTGGTGGGTCTCATATTCATTACCAATGTTGGATTGTGTAATTGTAATTATTAGTTTGCCATCATTAAATGAGTCACATTGTTTAGTGGTCCCCTAGTGATTACTATAATTAGTTTTGTTAACATGACTATTAACATCAAATGGGTCCCACATTGATTTTTCAAAGATGGATTCCACAATGTTGTCTAACACTTGATATGGTCTTCAATTATAGTCACCATTAGATGGATTACGTTGTGGTTTTCAACATGTAGACCCACATTGATTAAGCAACATTCCTCGTGGTTTTTAACATTTAGTCCAATAATCTTCTAATTAGACGGGTCCTACCCTTGTTACCAATATTAAATCACTCTTGTGTGAATACTAATTAGTGGGTTCCCTTTGGGTCTATCATCCATATTTCTCTCTTCATTTCTTATGTTTTGTACATCATCTAGTGAAAGTTTTATAAATTGTGAAATACTTTATAAGTGTATTGAAATTCGTAGAAATTGCCCAACACCAAATGTGACACAATATAATAATATGACACTATTTTATTATGTGATAATGAAATATTACAATATTCAAATCCAGTAATATTTTATTCAGCAGTTATCCGAAAAACCCCTTATATAGAAGAAAATTGATATGAGTTGGTGATATTTATATTTAAAATAATACTTGAATGCATAGTTTACCTTGGATGTGGAAAGAGAATAAATAAAAATAAACACACAAGTTTTATCATAGTCTTTCACACATCCAAACCAAACCTTAATTTCTCCGCTTGCATAGAAATAATGGCAATGCGAAATAGTCATTGAAAAAGCTTAAAAGAATGTGTGAAAGGGAAGGTTATAAATTGTAATGCAGGTATGGATATACATAGAGCTGTTTCACTAAGGATAAGTACGTATTAGCGATAAGAAAAGCATGGAAATTCTTAAATGGATGATCAGATGCCAATATGCTGCTAGTTTCAAATTTGAAAAGAAAAGAACAAATGAAAAGCTTAAAAATGTGGCAAGAGGATAGACATGTGGAGAGGTGTTGAAAGGTTTACTAGAATGACTACTAGTTTTACAAACCAATGCACAGTGGAAGTAAAGACTAAATAAAAGCAGATTAGCAATCAAATCTACCAATCACACACCACAAGAAGTCAAACACATTTTTAACGTAGAAACCCTATCTAGGGAGAAAAATCATGAAAAAAAAAATCACTATTGAACGGTTACAAGATATACTCACAACTTCCTTTTCCAGTCAGTACGTTGACCTAAGGACTATAGTTGTTCTTGCACAACTCCTCGCTGCCACGACTACTCGCAGCACACCGCTCCCCATGCTTGATCCTCCAATAACACCTTGAGAACCAAGATGCACAAATCTTCTATGAAGAAAAAGAAGCACCAAACCTTCTAGAGCAATTTTTCTGCCCAACCTCTCAATGATAGCTCTAGAGAACCAGGAATCTCTCCTAGGGTTTCTCACTTCAAAACAAGAAAGCAACTTCTTGTCTTACTTAGGGTTGAGAGAATCACCCTTTAAATAGGCCCAAAATTGTTCAAGAGTCTTCTAAGTATATTCTAATCAGAATAGCAATAAGACTCGGATTAGAACACTCATCCGTGCAAGGCTCTTTTCCAGGCTCGCTATAGTGAGCCACTTCTCTGTCCATGGCTTCCGTTGTAGCAAAGTTTTTCCTCATTATAGCGAGTGTGTGTTCTAGAATTTGGCTCTCTTGGCTTCAAAACACTACAGTCTTCACTTCAGGTCTTCCGGTTACTCAACCACAATCCATTCTAAAAAAGAAAAATTACAACTCAAATGGACCAAGAGTTTTGTCCAACCCATGAATTAGCCAACAGAATAAAATCCCTAACAATCTCTCCCTTTAACAATTAATGGACAAAACTCCCTAGGACAATACAATCGATCTTCCCAAAAACTTCAAAAAAATATATACATAGAATTTTCAGCACAAAAAATTTGCAAAATCTATAGATCTTGCACTGTCTTTCTTGAACTTCTCCCTAGCTCCATTCTTCTCCTCCTTTTTGTCCATAATTGACAAACAAATATCTTCATTCACTATTCTTTTTGGTTAAATGGATTTTTTTTATGTTTTTGTTTGTGGATTTTCCCCTATCCAATTTGTCTATACTTTTAGTTTTCTTCAATTCTTGATGAAGGTTTTCCTTTCATGAACAATCTTTTTTACCTCTGCATTCCATTACAGAATCTCCTTGCATGCCCTTTTATCATTTAGATTAAATAGTTAAATAATGATGTTGCAGTCACTACTAATTGAAAGTCTGGGATCCAAACCCTTCAATACCAATTTTAATTTCTTTTTACAATTTCTTTTTACATTTTTTTTTTTTTTTTTTTGTTGTGCAAGGGGGCGCTTAATTCTAATCCAATTATGACCAATTTTAATTTCTTTTTACAAATTAAGCACATGTGATGTTCATAAACTAATTAAAACAGAAGCATACCAGATAAACATACACCGTAAACACTCACCACAACACAACGATGTATGGTGGCTCGGCCCAGATACCTACATCCACTCTCAGCTTGTGTCTCTACACCGCACCGGTATTCCACTAACAACAAATGCTTTTAAGGCTTACAATGACCTTTATAATATGCTTTTCTTTAGGCTAAGTAATAGCCTTATAATATGCTTTTCTCTAAGCTAAGCAATAACCTTTACAATGTGCTTTTAAAGGGCTAAGCAATAACCTTAACACCACTAAGGTATTTCTCTCTAAGATGTGTCTACAATACACTAGAAAAGATAAATTTTGATTACAAGTATGTGCCTCTAAAATATGCTGATATGAATCTGAGATTCCAACTTACAACATGCACAATGATGATTCGAAGATTAAAGTTCAATGTGTATGCACAATACCGTCAATCAATTTTAAAAAGACAGCTCATAAAAGTTTTCCAATGGAATTCAAAAGTATTCGACACAATATGATTTGATTGAGATAAAGTATGAATCACATGTAGTGAGAAATACAACTTGATAATGATATGAAAGTCAAGGAAAAACAAGTTTTATGAAAATTAAACAACAACACGTGATGAATGAGCATAGTTATATCCAAAGCACTAATTAGTTTGATAATGGTTTTCAGGTTATGGAAAACAACAGATAAGAAGTCAAACATTAATAGAAATCATGCTATGTAAGAAAATCAAACATTTAAACCAGCGTGAAAATCATGTGACATGGAAATCAAAGCTTACTTGAAAAGATTCAAATTTCAAATCCAAACTTTTGCATTTCCATTGACTCTCTAGCCTTCCTCAGCTCATCCTCCTTCCTTAGCCCTCAAAAGCTCTTGAAAATTCCACTTTATGGGCTTTGGAATGAGCTGAAATATATAAGAAAATTTTCTCCAACGGCTAGTTCTAGTCAACCACGGACTTGGCCCGGTCGACCGTGCGCTCCAACGGTCAACTCAATGGCTAGTTCTCGGCCGGCTGCAACCCAATCCTTGGTCAACCGTAAACACAGCACAATCAACTTGAAATTACCAGATTTTTGACTTTTAAAGAGATTTTATGATGAGAGTTTTTTGCCATGGAAAAACATGCTTAGATTCATGCACAAGGTGATTCAAAAGTGTTTTTCAAAGCATGAACCTAACATGCCTAAGATAATTTGACAATAAAATCACAAGCATGCATGTCAAAATTCAAGTTAAATACTTAAAAACATGCATGAGGCTTTCAAGATTTGAAACTTAAAAAGAAGTATATATGAAAAATCAAATGAAAAATCAAGATGGGAAAAAATGAGCATACATTTAATCAAATTGCTGTTAGATTGTGTGGTCTCAATCCAATTTATTGCAATACAATCATACTTTCCTTTAATGAGATGAAAGGTGTTTTATTACCTAGTCACACATAACCAATACGAATGACATGATGGTTCTTGAGATGAACTGGAGTCCATAAGTATATTAGATGAAATATATGTGTGTGGATGAGATCCATATACAGGAGACATGTGTTACAAATCTTATACTTAAAATTGATTAACAGCCAATGATGAGATTGAGTATCTCATCTGACAATGTTGCAGTATTATGATCACTATGAGATACTGTGATCAATCTCGATCATCGGAGTGTAAGACTCTGGATTATCATACTGGTACATTTTATGTATTGAAGGACCATGAGAAGCACCTTATGAAACATTGTCTATATTTTAAGGTCTGCTCTCATAATTCCTTAACAATAGGCTTTCAATCCTGAGACATTAATGAACTCAAGTATCTATCTATTCATTTGCTTTGAGTCACCAATGAATGAGGCCAACTGTAGGTTAACACCTCGGTGTCTTGGGTAGGGGGTAGTAGGACTGTGGGAACACTCAATGGTCAAGATGGAATCTATCTTTATTATCGCCTTATGCCAATTAATGAATTTATCATTAGTAAGTGTGCACCCATCTTAATTAAGAGTTAATTGGAGGGTACTGATGATCACTATGATTAATTGGGTCTCAAGGATAATAAGATGTGGATCTAAATTGGTGGGATAATTTTAGTCCAATTGATCCATAGATATTGATAGAGGGGCCTGCTTGTGGTGATAGGGAAGTTTATGATCTTCTTGTAATTTATTATTAAGACTGGAGTTCACTTGCAATTATATAGTGGAATTATTTGCAATTAACTGTTGGCCCGGGTTGCACATGAGATGTGAGGTCGCGATGTCCCAGTGGAATCCTTAGTGGTCCCCACACTAGCCCAAGATTAGATTATTACTATTTCTACTTGAGCTCAAAAGGAAAGGAATTAGAAAGTTACTATTTCTATTTGAAGTGAGACTTCTAATAGTGGTAATAATAAGAAGAGAAGGTTACTAATTCTTATGGAAGTAAGACTTCTAATATTAATTAGTAAGGGGAAGTTGTTTAGGCTAAAAATAGAGGAGATTAGAGGGCTGGACGCCCAACCCCTTGGATTCACGCGCAAGCCCCCTTTTGTGCAAGAGTTGCACGTCCTCTCTTATCTCCTTCTTTCTTCTAGTTTCCTTAGAGTTTCTATTTGTTTTTCTCTTGGAGATCCCACCATCTCCTTTGAGAAAAGAGATCTGAAGCGGGTTATAGCGTGAAAGACAACAAGGTGTTGGAGATCCTAATTTGCTACAAAGAAAGAGCTCTTGGCATAGCAAATTGTTTTCTTCTCCATTAGAGCACAACCGAGCTCCAAAGATATGATCTACTCCTTGTATGTTGTGGATTGGTTATGAAAGCTTGGTACTTGATTTTTTATCTTTTAGATAGAGTTTATTACTGATCTTGATCATGAGATTGAGGGTTATAGATTCTGGATGTGGTTTCTGGTCTCATGGGTACTTTATCCCTGAATTAAGTGGACAAAAAAATTTGAAAACCTATCTACAAGGCCCACGTATTTCCAACAATTGCAACACACAAAATCCCTAACACTAATTTTTAAACAGTGCTAGTTGATAGGGATAGTAGTATGACTGTGAAATTTAACACCAGTGGGTTCGTTTGTGAAACTCGAAAAGGGCATAGATTATAAAAGTAATGGTGTTATGTAGAATTTGTCAAATTTAAGAACTGGGCTCGTAAGGGGATGTCCATGGCGCTGTCCTCCAAGGCTAAATTATGCCTAGTAAATAAAAGAAAAGGAAATCCGGAGAGTAAAATGTTCATGGGGTTTCGGGTCTTTTACTCCTTGAAATAAGAGGCCAGTTTGTTTTATTATTCATTTTTTGTTTTTTTGATAACCCGGAGCATCTACCCCTGATCGAGCCCAAGAGTCTCTGGCCTGAGGCCGAGGGATAATCAATTCTCGGCAGCCGAGAACTAATCCCTAGGGGCTCATGGAAACCCTCCTATCCACATGCACCGGATAAAATAATAGGAGGTGGCCAATGAAGGTAATAAGAGGCCAATTTATTGCAATTGATCATGGAGTCCCTTCCATTACACAACCCATCACAAGGGCTTGCATGGTTGCAAGACTAATCCAAGCAATCCAAGTCATTAACAGTCGATATGAACCGAATTCATGCTTTTTGTTAGTAAACTGACGATGGACTGATCGCATGAATAAGATCCATCTGGAAAAGGTAATAATTCTCATCCTTTGGTGGTAAGAGTATGAAACCGTGTCAAGTCAATATTTGTACACCATGTTAACCTCTTTAACTACCGAGTGAAGAAAAAGTAACACAAGCTTGAGAGAGGTCATCGAGTGTAGAAAACTCTATACAGAACAAAATGATGTAATTGGGCAGCAAACCCAAACTCATGGATTCAGCTGGTAGATCCAAGATCCCCAAGAGGACATTTGTTATGCCCAAATCATTTGAATCGAACTACTGTACGGTCTGATTAAAACTATGTTAACTTAGAATATTAACTCTCCCAAGTCTCTATCTCTTTTTTATTGAGTGGTAAATGTAAGTAAATATTCTCAAGTCACCACATCGACAGCTGTTATGATCCAATGGGTGAATTTTGTCCTTCATGCGCTACTCTTGTGGTGCTCCAAAATGGGCCTCGGATAGGATCATTTAAGCTGGTTTTTGTTTATCACAAGTAGTTTCACTTAAACCAGTTTTGGATGAAAAAAGTGGAATGAAAAAGTAAACTTATGATGTGTCACCACTGACCATTTACTCCTCCACATGGTTCATATTTTTACAAAAGAAAAAAAAAAGAAAAAGAAAAAAAATTGTAACAACTTGTGTAGTAAACTTTACGATAGAAAGTTCTTTTAATCATACTCTTTCTCACCTCTAGTTTTCCTCATGTTATCCTAACAAGGATTTTAACACCCCTCTACTTTAGTATACCTTATTTTTACTTTTCCATGATTTGACATTCATCTCCCCTTTACTCCAAACATATAAATTAACAGGCTTGATGTGGCCTATACATCGGACATGGTTGCGCGTGCAATATCTCTGTGAATTCAATCAAATTTCAGTTTGACCACAGTACAGTCAATCACAATTGAATTAAATTACCTTAGAATTAGAATGGCATCTGAAAACCCATGGCACAATCCTTATAATTATGGCTACGTTAAGGTGGTGAGCTCGCTCAACATTAGTTTATAAGTAGATAGATAAGGGTGGCTTGTTCTCTCTACTTGCAGGCACGCTCTTGCAGCTCCCATCACATAGGCTTTCTACTTTCCTGGATGTACAACAAATTGAAATGCAAGGCGTATGCTCCGAAGAAGCAAGCAGGAGTGACAAGCTGAACATGTCAGATGAGTGAATTGCCGGAATGCACCAACCAGTTTAATAACTCTGTTCAGTGATGAGTGAACAGAACATCGCAAGTAGGGAGAACGACCTTGACTACCCATCAAGTTGGTCCCTTGTACATCCGCTTCCAGCCCTGAAGGAAAAATAATTTGATCAATGATAAATCCTTGCTAAGTCCTGATAATTTTTTATATCGACAATAAAGCCACTATTCCTTCATAAAAATGAACTGAATTGAAGGCCACAGTGACAGTAAGTCTGAAGCAGTGGTCAGATCTAAGAAGAAAACAGGTGCATTTTATCCAACTACAATATATTTCAGGTAATTTTTCTCAAGGGCAACTGGCCAGAATATAGCCCTGGACTACTACGAATCAGATAACAGTATAGTGCAGCTTCATTACAGAGATGGACATGCAAGGCACATACATCGACTGAGTACAAGTTTCTGCAGCAATTGCAAGTGGCAGTTATGTCATAATGTCCACCCTTGAGACCCCTAAGTATATGTGCATCGGTATCTTCTCATTCACATAGCTTAAAGGATTACCTTGCTAAAGTACCTTCTTACATTAGTTATCAAGAGGGCAAAAAAAAGTACCTACTTATATTTCTGCTATTGCTGAGAACTTAGTATTGTGACAATGCTCTTGGTGTATTTTTATTTTGCTTAATTACTGAACATTGCAGTTGGGACTAATAAATTGGTTATTTTTTAAAAAAAGAATTAATCATTTTAATAATTGTTGGCAGTGATTTTAATAATGGTTCTGAAATGAGTGGAGAAGTGATGGTTTAGAACTATATACCTGGATACTTGCATAATGGACAGGACACATGTATTGGTACCCAATAGTGCACCAATACTTCTAGGGTACAAGTTTAACATATCCTACTTAGTAAGTCCTTTCTTTCACATAATTATTTTAATTTTCTTACTCGACACAAAAAAAAAAAAAAAAAATGCTAGAAAGGAATGTAAACAATGATAATTTCATTGACTCAAAAGTCATCCAAGGAATGCATCCTATCTGTGCCCTAGATTTTCTTAAGTGGGGAGCAATATCTCTGATCCCCATATTAGGGTCCGTCTCCATGTCCATAACTGGGCATCTTAGGTTCAGAAAGTCCAATGGGTCTGAAATGTGGGACGAAAATCATGTAAGGTGGTCTTAATGTTAACGATATCAGGTGGAGTTACATGTTTACGCGGCCAATACATCAGCTAAAGAAGGGGTGGATAGAAAGCAAATGCACAAGGGCTCTTCTGTTTAATGGTTTTATTTTTTTAATATTTTTTATTTTTATTCTGTTATTTTGTTTTGTGCCTCGTTGACCAGTATGGTGTCTCTTGTCTTGGTTTGGGATTTTTTTTTTTTTTCAAAAGGTCTTTGGCATCTCCATTTTAATCTTCCAATTTCGTTTTTAATGAAATTGTCTCTTTAGTGATACAGAGGGAGCTGCTGCCGCTTAATTGGTCTTTCACTACCTCAAAAAAGAGAAATCAGCGGCTACAAAAAAGCAATAAAAACAACTGCCTTGCCTGTCATTTGTTCTGTATGGCTTCAAATGCTCGTTGATCTGTGGAAAGGCTTCATCGTAGAAAAGACGACAGCTTCAAAACCGTCAATTTTGAGAGTTAACTGACAGCTGTTTGGCCGTCGATTTTTTAATAACGTAGTAAATTAAAGAAAAAGGCAGGGACAATGCACCCAAAAAATCCCCAAATCTTCTGTTTTACTACAAGAGTTGCTCAGATGTTCTTCTCATCTTCTTTTGTCTCTCGTCTTCCAACAAGCTCCTGAGCGAACTCTGCACAGTTTCTGGTTCGTAGCTTCTTAGAGTTGACTATAAGAAGAGTTTCTGTGCAGCTCTTGAAACTGCCACGATCGATTAGGGTTTTTCTCTGCATTTGGTTTGTAGCTTCTGATCTTGATGACTTTTTCTCTGCATCTCTGCCAGTCGGCATCCCTTCAGCAGTGACTTCATCCTCTTCAACTGATTCAACTTTCATTCAGGCAGGAGAATGGAGTTTCTTGCAGATCTAGGCTCAGGATGCTTCATCAATCGATTTGCATAGGGAGCCACAATCGATTTCACCATCTGTGTCTGGTTTCACCCCAGGAAGCCATGATCAATCGATTTGCTCCATCCTCATTAGATTTGGGTTTCTGTGACTTTTGTGATCTTCATGCAAGCATCACGCTGTTAGTCTGTTCATCCAATGTCGTCACAAATTGTATTTGGGATTGGGTCCTGCAACCATCTCTCTCTCTCTCTCTATATATATATATATATATATTGCCCTCTCTCTGCCGCTGATCTCTTTCCCTCTGGTCGCAAAGCAGGTATCTTCTCTCACCCTTTATGCATTTGGTTGTGTTGTTCGACATGAGCTCACGTTTGGATCTCATTTTATGGAATTGTATGGGGATGTTGAGCCTCCCTAAGGCTCGTTCGAGAAAATGCCCAAGACATGTTAGAGAAAATGTATCTTCATGAAACCTGATGTGGTGATTCCAGTTAGTAGGTCAATGATGTATTAGCTATCAAGTTGGAAAGTTTGATGGATTTTTGCACTGTTCCATGTTTTCATTGTTTTGATGATTTTGGGTCCATTTTTAATCATTTTTTGTGTACTGTGAAGCATCACTATAATTCCTTTTGATGGAAAAAAACATTAGATGACATAAGTGTGGGTGCATCCATACAATTCATCTATTGTATGCATGTCATTTTCAGATTTGGAAAGCCAAAGTCATATCTTAGATCGAATATGGTCCTCAAAAGTCTTAAACAATTCTGACTGAGCCTATAGTGTTATCTGATCAGCTTAATTTTCTTACCAAAATGGCGACTGAAACGAATTTCTCAACACTGATATAGGTACTACAAAACTTCTCCATTCACCTCGCCTTTTATGTTCTTAACATCTTATTGAAAAGCCTAGTTAATCAAACCCATCAAATTTCTCCTACGGATTTCCAAGCCCATCAAAATGCCATCTAGCTCTATAGTCTTTCATGTCCTCATTTTTCCAAATATTTTCTTCACTTCTGCTACCCTAATTCTGCAGTAAAAGATATATCTTGCTAATGAAGAGAAGAAATGAAGTATCTTCTCTTGTTCCTAAGCCTTCTATAGAATCTTCATTTAGAAGTTTGTTAAATACTTTCCTCCTTTCTTGAATATCGTTGTCCTGCACTAAAAGCATTTGCTTGTTGCTTTTTATACATATATTATGATCTAAGTCCTTACTTTTTCCCCCTCATTCTTACATGCTTGAAAATCTTTCTCCTCCCAACTTATCATATAGGTGATGATATGCTTTGGATTTTACATCACTTGCTACTTTTTAACTTCTTCGTTTTCTTATACATTTCATAATTTTTCATATTCCTAGTCCTTTGCCATCTTTTCTCTTACACAACTTTCTAAACCTTTACACTCCACCATTGGGTTTCTTTATTTAGACTTTTTATTTCTTTTTCCCTTTCAACTCTCCAAGAACCTCTTTTGCAACCTTTCTAATATAGTCAGCCATTTAGTTCCACATCACCGTGGTTTCTCCCTCCAAATTCATTCTCCCCATTACTCAAATGTCCCAGGGCTGTCTCCTATACTTAAATGGTCGTGACTAGAAGTTAGCTGCTGGAGGGTTCTTTCCCAATATGTTTCTTTAAGTTCGGACTGGTTTCATAGATTACCCATTGCTTGTCAGCCAGAAACAGTAGGTCAAGAAATTAGTTCATTTGATGGATTCTCTTTATACAGAAATGGGCACTTTCAAGCAATTTATACTAGTAGGTGCTGATAAATGGAAATGCAAAATGCTTGATACTAACCTCTACGACGGACTACATGGTATCTTGCACTCCAGATAATAAATCTCTTCTTCTCAGAAATTGACATGCATTGACCGTTTGGGAGCTTTGAGCAAAGATATACAAACAAAATAAGCATAGTCCTGTTCCAATACATTAAAAAAATATATCTATTAGTTTTCAGAAATCACTGTGTGGGCCATAGGCCAAGTCAAAAATGGATGATTTAAATGGGCCTGAGCATAAGGAAATGTATAGTAATAGTTCAGTTTTGAGAAACCACTGTCAAATATGGAAGACTTACAGGCCTGAATTAAAGATCCAAAGGGTTGTCATGACTCATGATAGGATCCTGTGTAGATGGGATGTGTTTGATGAATGTTGTCATCAAATTTATTCAGGTGTTTGCAACCAAAAAAGAGAGTAGGAATAACTGATTTTTTTTTTTTTTATGCCCGAACGAAAAACCAAGATTATATACAATTATAGACCACAAGTCTAGCTGGGCTGGGCACATCTTTAGTCTGGTAGCTTTGGAATTTTATGATAAAGAATCAAGGAAACAAAATAAAATAACTAACAAAGAGTGAATGAATCCGTGAAAGTATAAAATACTTAAACAACCAACATAGAAAAATTCCTAAAGAACTAGCATAAACAGTCATTTGAAGATAGAAAAACTAGAATAATCAGTCAAAATAGCGCTCCTCCAAGGATTTTAATTTTCAGTATCAATTTTTTAAAATATAAGAAAGAAGAACAGATTATAGTTCTAATGTTACAGAAAAATCTTTTGATTTGATGAAACAATAACAGCCTGCTGACAGTGGGTTAACTTAATACACACAAAGATAAGAGGCTCAACAGAGAGACATGCTCAAATGACTCAATTCCTGTGCTTGTTAGAGTCACTTATTATAATGAGTTTTATGTTTCTCCCCCATTGATTAAAGCTAAAAAAAACTGAACAGAACCTACCTTTACAATTGATTAGGCTCAAGGATCAAAATAACGGTCGTAGGGGGAGTAGTCGGCGGCAGCCAAAACACTATGTAGCGGTTGCAGTGATACGTGGTGGCATAGCAGTGTGAATTTACAGTAGTAAATAATCTGGAACCTTGTGTAGCCATTTTTTTTTAGTGATTTGGAACCATATAAGGGTAGAGTCAACTTTAGGAAAGGCCCTTGGGTAGGGAAAACAGTGTATTAAATGAAAACTACTAAACTCAGCTGAGTTTTATAGCTGCCAAAAATCATAGCGGTGATATTTTCTATTTAGAGTAGAGGTCACAGCCGCTACACTCGATATAATTGCCATTGTGCTATGTAGCAGCCGATATTTTGTTCCATGACCTAGATAATTACATATTGGGTACATTACACTACATCTGTTTAGATTATTATTATATGTTGCAGTTCCTGAGCAACTTCTTTCATTTTCTGGCTCAGATTGACGTTTGGAGATTAACATCATCCATTTGCAAAATTGATGATGATGGTGAGTCCTAACGGTTGTGAAGAAATCAAAGTCTCGTAAATTTGAAGTGTGATAATATCAGTTGCACTTCATCAGATGACAAGCAATATGTGTACAAATTTGATCTTATCATTAATATATATATGTGTGTGTGTGTGTGTGTGTGTGTGTGTGTGTGTGTGTGTGTGTGTGTGTGTGTGTGTGTGTGTGTGTGTGTGTGCTGAATTCCTTGTTGTCAATTGTTTTTCCAATTAATTTGTGACTTAGATGCATGACATTGACATGTTTGGTATCCAGAAGAAGCTATTTGCAGTTTAGTATATGTTACATCGTATAAGAAGTGCACTCTGTTTAGTGTTGCTTTAACTTTCTTCTATTTTACCTTCTTTCTGATATTTTCTTTTCTTTTCTTTCACCATCGCATCTTTTCAAGATCATGAAGGCGAGAATGTTCCATTTCAGGTCAAACCAAAATGGCAGATAAAAAGGAATCAACGACTATGATTTGGTACTTTCATGATAGATTAAGTTTAAGCAATTTGTTGCCACTTGTACTACTGAGATATATAGAGCAGAAGTTGCTCATGGAAATCTATATTTAGAGAAAGAAGTAAGTTGCATTTTATTAAATGGAGTGAGGTGATTAAACCAAAATATGCAGGTGGTTTGAGGTTGGGTAATTTGAAGTTACCAAATTGGGCTTTGTTGGTAAAATGGTGGTGGAAGTATGGGGAGGATAAAGAGACACTATGGAGAAAGGGTATAGTGTCTAAATAGGGGAAGAGGAGAGGGGGTGATTTCCTAAGAGGGTCCCTTTAATGCGGAACAGAGGGGTGATGAGGGGCGGGCAGGGATAGAGGATGAAAAGAAAGGGAATTAGATCAGGCGAACCTAAAAATGGGCCTCATGCCAAACTCCAACCCAAGAGGCAAAGAGATCTTGGAGAGAACTTTAAGAGAAAACTTGGGGAAGATCCCAAAAGCTTCAATTTTCATTATCAATAATCATTGTCTAAGCCAAGAGGCTTTACATCCTTTCATAGGAAAATAAGAAAACCTAGAACTAATATGGACCATCCAAACATATTGATGGCCAAGATTAAAACATCGAAACAACTCAAAACATAAACATAAACATAAAACACTCTGAATAATAATAAACTAGATAACAAAATGGGCTGGGCCCAAAGGCTTGGTCAAGATAG
This sequence comes from Persea americana, assembly GCA_029852735.1. NCBI lineage: Eukaryota > Viridiplantae > Streptophyta > Magnoliopsida > Laurales > Lauraceae > Persea > Persea americana. The sequence goes on from CM056810.1 coordinate 60,787,229, forward strand.
ATGGGCTGACCCATTGGCGGTCGACCCACGGGGACCACGGGTCCGTCCTTTTATCAATTTCTCCCCTTCTTGGAGAGAACTCAACCTCGAGTTCTGTAGAAGTCATCCTGAGTCAAAGATCCATTGTATGAGCATCTGATTTGCCGCTTGATCATCATTTTCTTTGCATGGCTTGGTGCCTTGACTCAATATTCTCAACTTCAATTTGATCTTCCACTTAGAAGTACAACCATTGCTTCTTCTGATATTTGACTTCAACATGGATGTGTGATAAAACCATTAGATGTCTCAATTCTTGAATTTCTAATAGTGGATCACAATCTTTTAATATCAATAGTCTATCCCTACATATGAAATCAATGTGGGGAACTTCAATGATTTGATCTTCATTTGTAACTTCTTTTACAATATTTTTCTCTTCTGATGATTGAATTGGCTTTTCCGAAAGTGGGCTTATAGCGGGTTCCATCAGATGATCAATTTCAGTGCTAACCATATCCAACTCTTCAATTTTCTTTGTTGTTTGCATTTGTTGATCACATTATTTTAGTAAGCGAATTTGAAAGTGTCTTCGAATTTTGCTGAAATTTCATTTGTGTCAAGAATTCCTCATGTCGTTTCATCTGAAATTGAAGTGACTTCCTGGCTGATTATATCCAATTCTTCAATGTCTACTACTTCCATTGGTTGATCAACATTGTTTGAAGGAAACTCAGTTTCTTTTTCTTCCAAGTCATTTGATGTAGAATCTTTTGGAAGAGGAGTTTTATCTGTCACTTCATACGCATTTATTGTGGAATCATTTGTTTCTTACTTTTGTTCCTCAATATCAGTTTTGACATTCTCCACAATTGATTCCACAACATTGGCTTTAGTTGTTTCTGGAGACTTCCCTTCTTGCAACTTAGCTTTCTGCAGGTGATAATATTTTATTAGGCGCTCAACACGAATTACTTCCCAAACTGCATCATGCATGGTCTCATATTCCTTCTTCATATTTTTCAATATGCTCGATCATAAGCCTTTGAGAAAGTGATTGAAATAATTTGTCTCGCCCAGTTTATAGAAACAATTCAGTCTATCAAATTCATCGGCGTATTCATCCACGGACAATTCTCCTAGTCTCAAATTAAGATATTGCATGTTCTCATAATACCAATCTCCATACTTATATGCATATATCACCCTTTGAAGTGCATTTTAAATTTCAGAGGTCAATGCCATTTTTTTCAGCAATTTCATATTAATGTGGATGTGAGGAACATAAATTTTAACTCCCTTTTAAAAGAAATGGACTGACTTGCTGTGAAGATCTTATGGATGAGAGTATGCAGGTGAAGACGGATTTGAAATTGGACTTCCAGATGCTTCCAAATTCTTCAAAATAACTCTAGCCATCGGATAGTCAAATCCATTTGACTCTAAGTTGAGCCTATTGCAAATTCAGGCTTGCACTTTTGACTATGTGCATCTCCCCTTGCACATGAAACCCAATGCCACAAGTCTTTCTTTCATTTATTTTATTTTTTTTCTTTTGTTGTTTTTTAATTATGATATCATCAAGTCACTTAGGGTTTTATGTTAAAAGGGACATTGTCTTGTTTTCTTTACTTTATGCTATAATATGAATGAAAAAACCCCACTTTTCAAGTTCTCCATGAGTCTCCATTATTGTGCTCTTGATATCTTCATTACTGCCTCGTGGATTGGATTTTGATAAAAGGCCAAGTCAGGTATCCTTCTTATCATCTTCTACTTTACATGGTTCGTATGTACTATGGAAGGAGAGGAATGAAGAATCTTCAATGGAAAGGAATCATCTTGGGAAGGCCTGGTTTCAACAGTAACTCTAAGGATTGTAAAATGGGCTCGTGCTAGAAAGGGTTTCTCAGATCTTGAGATAGATAACATCATGCATAATTGGGGAGCTTGTCTGTTAATGGGAAGATCTAAAAAGAGGAAGAACGTGTCTTGCACTCCTCCTCCAATGGGTCTTTTAAAGTTCAATGTGGATGGTGCAGCTCGCAACAAACTAGGGCTGGTTGGTATTGGTGGTGTCGTTAGAAATCATGAAGGATGGGTTTTATACATGTTCTCAAAGCATGCGGGTGTCAAAGATTCCAACGGAGAAGAAGCTTTGGCAATCTTAGAAGCTTTTCGCATATTTAGGTGCTTTTTCCAATGTAGCCTATTAGTGGAGAGTGATTCTATCAATGCAGTTTCTTGGGCAAGATTCTCCAAAGGGCCTTAGAAAATGCAGTTCTACTTCAATGAGATAAAGGAGTTAGCTACAAGATTTTGTAGCTCCTTTAAGCATGTTAGTAGGAGCACTAATGGCATGGCAGACAATTTAGCAAAGCAAGGGGTAGATCATTTGCGTAATTTTAATGCTATAGCTGCGTAACTCTAGTATGGTGGTGCCTGGTATATAACTCTTTCCCTAGCACCTTTTTGTGATGGTTCCAAGAAATCTCTTTTGTGTCATTAATATTCTATTAATGAAAACACAGCAAGTAGAAAGAGAAGAAAGAAGTGAATGAATGTCGTGTCCCCTTAGGGTATACTCCTCATATATATAAGGGTTGATTACACTATTAATCGTATCCTAATACCATTCAAATCCTAAATTATAGCTACCTAATTGTACATGAGTTATGACTAGACTAATTGTAGTTTAACTAGAATACAATCACTAACTAAATACAAGTATTGGGCCCAGATGGGCCTGCTTGACAACCCCCCCCCCAACTAAATTGATGCTAGGAAGTCATATAGCAGCAATTTGGTAACCAAAAACTAATGTCGAGGCCGAGGAAGTCCTTTGGTGAAGATATCAGCAAACTGAAGCTCAGTAGGGACTTGAGGTAAAGAAATAACATCACGTTTAAATTCATCCTGAATAATGTGGCAATTTACTTCAATAAGTTTGGTTCGTTCATGGAAGATGGGATTTTCAGTGATCCAAATAGCCCCAGTGTTATCTTCATGCAATGAAGCAGGAAAGGATTGAGGAAAGCCGAGGTCCGAAAGAAGTCCCCAGAGCCATAAGATTTCAGAACATGCGGAAGACATTGCCCTATATTCAGCCCTTGTGAAAGATCAAGAAACACGCTCTTGTTTCTTGCATTTCCAAGAAATTAGAGAATCTCTAAGATGCATGCACCAACCAGTAGTAGACCGACGTGTATTCTGACAGCTCGCCCAGTCAGCGTCTGCATAAGCAGTCAACTGAAGAGGATTATCCTTGGGATAAGATAAACCACAAGTGACAGTGCCTAACAAATACTGGATAATGCGCTTGACCGCAGTCAAATGAAGGTCTAGGAGAAGTCATGAATTGGCTCACAAGATTGACAGCATAGGAGATATCCGGTCGAGTGATAGTGAGATAGACAAGACTACCCACTAAGCGCCTATAGGTATGTGGATTAGGGAAGGTCACCATCATCTTTACTCAATTTTAGATTGACCTCTACAGGTGTATCAACGGGCGAAGATTCTTGGAGATCAGCAAGCTTAATAAGATCAGATGTGTATTTATGTTGATTAAGTAAAGGCCTTTGGTAGATTGATGGACTTCTAACCCCAAAAATAATGTAAGGGGCCCAAATTCTTCATATGGAAAGAATCCCTGAGAGAAGCTTGGATGGACTTGATCATACCATCATCAGTGCCAGTGATAATAATGTTATCAACATACACAAGGAGAACAATAACACCAGTAGATGTAGTTCGCAGAAAAAGAGAGAGATCGTAAGGGCTTTGAGTAAAGCTACTTGTGCTTAGGCGACCCCTAAAAGCTTCAAGCCATGCTCGAGGAACTTGCCTCAGACCATAAAGAAACTTCCGCAGGCAACGGACCGATTTCTTAGATGGAGAGGTGACTCCCTATGGTATCCACATATAGACCTCTTCTTTCAGATCCCCATGTAGAAAGGCATTTTTAACATCCATTTGATATAATGGCCAAGATTTAGAGGCAGCAATGGCGAGAAGTAACCGAACTGTAGTCATTTTTTCCATAGGTGCAAACGTCTCCTCGTAATCAATCCCATATTCTTGCCTGTTGCCGAGTGCCACGAGTCTAGCTATGTGTCTATCCAAGGAGCCATTAGATTTAAGTTTGATGGAGTATATCCATTTGAAACCGATGGGTTAAACTGAAGGACAATCCACTATCCCATGTGTGATTCTGATCTACTGCATCCAATTCTGCCTTCATAGCTTGGTTCCAACTATCATGTTGTACTGCCTACAAATAAGAACTTGGGATAGAGACAGAAGAAAGGGTTGTCATCAAGGAAGTGTGGGTGAATCCATACCTCTCAGGTGGTCTAGAGGTTCTTGAGGAGCGACGCGGGATATAAGGACTTGTGGAACCAGTTGTCGGCGGAGGATCAGGAGGACAGGCATCTGCAGTGGTAGGTTTTCCCGACAATGATAAATAAAGTCAGGATGAAACCTAGTAACAGTTGGTTTATCTGAAAAACCCGATAAGATGGCAGGAGAAGATAGATGAGGACAATCCAAGTGAGTTTGGAAAAAATATTGATTTTCAAAGAAACAACATTGCGAGAAACCCTAATACGATGAGCAATGGGATCATAACAAACAAAACTTTTTTGATTAGTGGCATACCCAGAAATGCACACCAGCGAGATCGTGTGGTTAATTTTGTTCGTTCTATGCAGGGTAGATGAACGAAGCAAACACAGCCAAAGGTATATAGATGATCAAACACAGGATGATGACCAAACAGTTTAAAATGCGGTGTTAATTGAGCAATGGTAGGTGATGGAAGACGGTTGGTTTGATGAACGGCAATGGTGAGAGCTTCAACCCAAAAACAAGGAGGAACCGATGATTCAATCAGTAGTGGTCTAGTTACATCAAGGAGATGCCTGTTTTTCCGTTCTGCGACTCCATTTTGTTGTGGAGTCTACGGACAGGAACACTGAGAAGTGATTCATTTAGTCTTTAAGAAAGATTGAAAATTATTGGAAACATACTCCCCCCATGAATCTGAGCGCAAATGTTTAATGCATTTTGAAAATTGGATTTCAACATAGCTAAGAAAAAATTGAAATGCATTAAGAACATCGGACTTAGAATGCAATAGATAAATCCAAGTAAACCTGTTGTAGTTATCAATGAATGTAACAAAGTGTTTGAATTGGCTATGGGAAAGGTTAGGAGCAATGCCCCAAATATCGCAAATATCGCTGTGAATTAAGTCAAAACATTTAGTGCTCTGTGTGGTGGAGTGAGGAAAAGGGAAAGTTTTACTTTTTCCTAATTTACAAGCATCACATTCAAAAGAAACAGAATCAATAATCAAGATTTAAATAAAGTAGACATCGTAGAAGCATTCGGATGACCAAGTCTGTTATACTACAACCGAGAATTATTCTAAAGAAAAACACAAAACAATTGTTGTAAAGATTTATTCTGAATAAAAGTAGACATTGGTAGAGAAAACGGTCTACCACGCCTAGGCCCCCTCGCGATCACTTCCCCTACTCCCGGTCTTACACAACACAACCAGAAGAAGAAAAAGAGACATTGTAATTATCCTCAACAAGTTGACCAACATAAACTAAATTGGTAGCAAGCTGAGGAGACAAGAACATTGGTTAATGGTAATGGGCCAGGAGTACCACCACCAGAGGTGATGGGAAGATGGTCTCCATTGGCAGTTTGAACAGTAAGATTACCAGTGTAAGGAACAACATGCTGTAATGTTGTGGGTGAAGATGTTATATGGTTACTTGCATCAGAATCTAAGTACCACGTATGAGAAAGAGACAAATCAGTACCTAAGATGTTCATGGATGCCAAGGCATTGATAATCATTTGATTTACCATATCAGGAGTGAGAAGAGATGGGGACGCAAAGTGCGAAGAGGAACCGGGCTATGAAGAAAAATCAAACTGTAGGGAACCACTAAAGTCAGAGGGTGCAGATTGTTGAGAAGTCACTGTGTAAGCACTAGGAGCTGACTGTATATTGTAAGTACCAGCGGCTGACGGCACATAGTGGCGGGAAGTAGAATTTCGAGCCTTCTTCCGACATTCTTCAATAACATGACCAGTGGCCTTACAGTATTTGCAGATTTTAGCCTTGCATTGATTTGCGTAATGACCATATTTCTTACAGTTATAGCACTATGTCCCGAGAAAGGGATCTGACTGTAGTTGCATAGGCAAGTGGAGCCTTAATAGATCTTTGTTGTTCCAAGTCGTTTTGGTAACTCTCAGAAGTTCTTGAAGACAATCATCTAAGCTCGTAAGAGAAGCCCGACTCATTAAGTTTGATATAACGGTCACAAATTCCAGACGAAGTTTCATGAGAAACCGGTCCCGATGGTTATTTTGCTGTAATGGAAGTAATTATGGGAGAAGAGCTTCAGACACAGTTGCAAACTTGATCTCATCATATTCAGACCACATTCGTCGAAACCCATTGTAATATTCCTGTATAGACAGGGTGCCTTGAGAAAATTGGGAGAAGTCTAGCTCCAAGTGAAATTGTCGAGCCGCATTACCTTGTTGATAAATCTTTTTAAGATAATCCCACATCTCACGAGCAGATTTACAAGGTTTCAGATTGAGAATGAAATGGTGTTCAACAGATCCTAGTAACCAAGTTTTGATTTTAGCATTCTTAGTTTTCCAGGCTGATATCTTCTTGTCATCGTCCTCCGGTTTAGGCTCAGAACCATCCATGTAGCCCTAGAATTCTTTCCCTTCCAAGTAGATTTGAAAGTGGAAGGCCCACGATGTGTAATTTTTCCCATCAAAACGAACGAGGGCAATTTCAGATTTCTCCATTAATAGCACACTAGGAAGGATTCAAAACAAGAATCAATTGGTGATGCTTTGTGGGCCCCGCCAAGGGATAGCAAGAAAGGTCAAGAAAGGAAGAGCAGCAGTAGAAACAGATAGCAGGAAACAATCAATCAGCAGTAGTAGAACAACAGAAAGAAAACAGCAGCAGTAGCAGCACAAACCAGCAGCAGCAGGACAAACCAACAGCAGCAGTAGATTAATTGAAACAAAGCAGCAGCAACAGATCTGTGTGGAACTCACAGATTTAAAAAAAAAAAAAAAAAAGGCTGGGCGACCCTCTTTTCTTGCTTCTGATCTTGTCGCGGGTCCCACTTAGTGATCAGTTGAATGATCAGAGGTCGCAGGAGGATAGGTAGCGTATTTCTGCTACCAAGTAACCAAGGCTCAACCAATTTGGATGAGAATCCAAACTTTTGGACAGTTGAGTTGAAACTGTGTGCGTAAAAGAGAAGATCCACAAAAGCAAGTAGAAACCCTACCTCGAAGCAGTAAAAAATTGTGGAAAAATCTCTATAAATCCCAGGATAACCGGTCGACCAACCTCTATATGTCTCTCCAGGAAGTCTTGATCATCGCAGGTGGGCCACGAAGCATCTGGGCTGATCAGCAACTAATTTCTTTGTCCCAGATGATAAGAAACTCCAGAGATGCAGATCTGAATCTGTATCTATCAGTCTTGAGCAAGACAGATAGTGAAGATGAATGCTACCTATCTTATTGAGCCTAGCTCTGATACCATGTCATTAATATTCTATTGATGAAAACACAGCAAGGAGAGAGAAGAAAGAAGTGAATGAATGCCGTGTCCCCTTAGGGTATACTCCTTCTCATATATATTAGGGTTGATTACACTCTTAATCGTATCCTAATACAATTCAAATCCTAAATTATAGCTACTAATTGTACATGAGTTATGACTAGACTAATTGTAGTTTAACTAGAATACAATCACTAACAAAATACAAGTATTGGACCCAGATGGGCCTGCGCAGATGGGCCTGCTTGACAAATTGTACTATCTCTCATATTAATATATTTTTGTTACCTCTTTCAAAAAAAAAAGACCACGCATGACGCAACCATAGAATTTAGAGCAACAAAAAGACATTGAAGTAGAAGTGGCTTGTGGAAATCTATATTTAGAGAAATGACCACAGCCAAAGAATTCAGAGCAACAAAAAGACATGGCATGACCCTTGATCTCCATGGAGAATTTGAAAACTCAGTTGTTTCTTAATTTTTTATGAGGAACTACTTACACCATCTTCTTGGAGATCAAGGAGTGACAGGACATCCAGCCAAATTCAATCAGCACATGCAAATAAAGGAGCTTGTAGCTCAGTAGGAAGGAGCTTGATTCCACAACCAAGAGGTTGTGGGTACAATTCATGTTGCATGCTAAAAAAAGTCATTGGGGCGACCAAACCACCAAAAATATTAAGAATATGTAAGACAGCAACCATAAAAGATGAGGATTATGCATAGATTGAATTGCATGAGAAACTTCAATCCTAGTCATTGAAAGATATATGAGATTGCCAAACACATTTGTTTGCATGGAATTGAATACATAAGAATTCATGGTCCATACATAAGAACTCATGGTCAAATGGGCTGCAACAAAGGAATTAAAAAGAGGAGAGGATGAAAGATATAAAATGGAGAGATGGATAGGACCTTGACTTTCTTGGGATGCGAGTTACTAAAGAGATGGCTGGGTGGGCATTCATTTCCCATTCTCCTTTATTCATTTTCCATTAAAGGGGAGATTATTTGATGGACATTTTTGAATATTCACCATTGCTTCATCAAATTTAACTGCTTTTAGAAATAAGATCCTGAGAATTCATAGGAACTCAATCACATGAAACAAATGGGCCCATAATTTTGGATCCAAGACAGGGTTGCCATCACCTTTTCAATATCTGACATTTGACTCTGTGGGGTATTAACTGGTCAGGGATCAGATAGCCATGGTAGTTCTGCAAGTGGCATACTTGTGTCGACTAACGAAATTTTTTTGTGCAAAATCATGAACCTAGAAAATAGGTCTTAGGTCCTCAATCTTTTATATGAAATGAGGGGTTCAAGAAAGTTCATAAATCTTTGATAAGACTATTATGTAGATTAAGAATTGTGGTTCTCGCAGATAACTGCCCAAAAGCATTGAGATTGTAATATCATATCTTCTTGCCAAAAGCTGCCTGTAGAATATTGGTCCAAATATTTTCAAATCTAGTCTGAGGGCTATTTCAATCCATATAAAGAGCAGTTGAGATGACATAAAATTTGAATAATCCACTGTTATTCGAGTAGGAAGATGCATGCGCACTATCTCATGAAGATCGCCACATAGGAAGGAGCTTTCTTTTTGTCTTCGGTTTTCTTTTCTTTTTTTTTTCCTTCTTCCATTTGTAATGTAGACCAAGAATTATGGACGACAATGGCAAGAAGAGTGTGAACAACATCCATTTTTGCAACAAAAGCAAAACTTACCCATAGTGAATATCATAATCTTGTCAATTTCCTACATAAACCAGCTGAGCGGTACAATGATCCAAAGTTGCATGAAATTTGGATGCAACTGAATATACCCACTTGTATCCAAAAGCTATGATGCCTAGATACGGCATGGATACAGTAAGGATACACTGTGGACATGGTAGGGACACGGATCTAAAGCATAAAAAGTGAGATATCGGATACAATATGACACGATACGTTGCCTATTTTGAAGTATCCTTGCATCAGAGTCCAAAAGGAGTTATGTCAATACAATGGCTGAGATCCTAAACAGGATTAGCTGCTAAGGTGTTCTCCATCCATGGTTGCCAACCAATAGTTATGATAAAGTCTGCTTTGAAAGAGTGAGGGCAAAAGATCTTTTACAAAGAAGCAAACAAGAATGTATGAGGAATACCAAGATTAATGAGGATGAAAAAGACGAGAGAATCTACCAGGTATAGTTGACTGGTTGTACTGAGATGTAATCAAGGTACAAAGAGTGGTGTTGTACTCTGATGTTTAGTTGGCTTTCATTTCCAATAGTGACCGTCTATTTAGCCTTTACATCATTATTAGTAGGAGGGTAATTTTACTTTGTTACATTTGGTTTCATGTATCATATAAACCCAACTAAAGTTAATGATAGAATAGAACTGCCAATTGTTGTTTTCCCCCGCAAAATTATCTCTTAGTTATGACTTTTCTCCAATCCCCACGTTCAGTCAAGCATCATAGCTTCGACAATTGAGCATTTCCCATTTACTAACATCAAGCGACTCCATGGCCCCAATTTACTTTTAAGCTATCAAAGAATATTGAATCAAAGGAATAGCTTGATTAATTGACCATACATAAAATTATATAAACCCACCCACAGAGAGAGAGAGTCATACCAGCATATGCCACTGTAGCACCTGAGGCCAGTCGTCCCAAAGCTGATAGCAAATAAAGAATAATTACCACCTTAGAAGAAAAAAAAAACCTGTAAGTACACAAATTCCAATTATTCATCAACACATTAAGATGGAGTACAAGATAAAATGTTACATATCATGGGTTATGCACATGTAACTTCCATGTGGATGTGCCCATAGGTTATACGCTTTATCAAACTCTTTGGAACCAACATGTCCAATCAGATGAATGACTAGTGACTACTAAATCCTTAATTTCAGAAATTCAAGTGATGACTAAGCTCAAGTCAGTAAGGATGGAGAAATTGGGGAAGATGTAGGTCATCAGATGAGAGTAGGATGATTGAAGTGGAGACTTTCTTCTGGAGTGCTTTGTGATCGGCGGATAACACCAAGATTGAAGGGAAAGTTTAACAAGACACTAATTAGACCAGCCATGATCAGTAGAGAAATTTTTTTTTTTTTTTTAATATTAGCATTTGTTGAACAGGCTTTACACTACAAGACAGCAATATTGAAGCCAAAAACAAAAGAAGAAGCAAACACCACCAAAAACAATAGCTACTACCACGACCTCCCTAGAAAAGAAATCACAGAAGAAAGGGGCTAAAACATCCTGAAAGTGAAAGACACTAGTTCAATTGGAGTCGATTTTACAATTGATTGCAAAACTAGCTCCAATTTTGCAATTAATTTTGACCTATTTTGACTTGAGGGAGAGATTTTAGGGATTAGAGAGAAATTCTACGGATCTAGAAGTTCTTGCTAATTGAAAAATTCACTCCAATCTTGAGAATTAAATTTGATTTTAGCCATCTAAAAGTGTTTGTTATTTTTTTGGATCTCAATTTCTGCACTCAACTTACAATTAATTTGAATTATGATCGATAAGAGGCCAATCTAAATAGGTTTCCTAATCAAGGAGGATTTCTCTTATCTTTTGACAAAGTGTTCTCCTTCAAGTGGACTATTTATATTATACATATCTTAAACAGGATAAGCTTCGTAACAATCCCTTTTAAAGATTTGGTCCTCCATACAATCCCCAATAATATCTCTATATTTCCAATTGTACTCCTAATTTTTTTCCCAAAGGATAAGAGTCTCCTCAATCTCAAAAACTCTAACTCACCTAAAATCTCACCTAATAATCCCTTACTAGGAATCTCACATAAAAATCTCTATTTCTCGAATTCAAATCCTTACATCATACAGTTCCATCTCATCAGTAATTTCATTCAAATATCTTTAATAACTTAATCTATACCATAAAGGTTTTCCTAAATCTCTAAATCTCTCACAATTAATATCATGGCCATAAAACAATTAATCTCTCACAATTAATGTTCTTTATACTAGAATTAATATAATGCTGCCTTCTCCAGTCCCCTAATCTCTCTCTCTCTCTCTCTCGCATTCAATCCTTAATATCATACAGTATCCAAATGCAACATTTCAGAAAGTTTTATTTGGTGAAATAACATAAATGCATGCCCACAATGAGAAACACTAAAGGGTCAGAAAAGCATAAATCAAAGAAATACCCTCTCAACCGATCAAGTGATCAACACTCTCTATTTCAGAAGTTAATGGCTGCACAAATACCCTTCTCAGAAAAGAATGTTGTCTTTTTTTATTTTATTCTGTCTCATCAATACACATTGCTTGATGTGCCCCCTCTTTCTATGTTTTTGCTTTTTCCATCTTCCACTAAAATACCCAATCGCTATTTTTTGTTCATATATGAATTTTTGTATTTTATTTTATTGATTGATCATGGAGAAATTGAGGAATTGTTGCTGCATGTGGACACCTGTAGGAGGATTTTTATGCCGATTTAAAATAACTTTTATAACTACATAACATAATGTTACAGATATAATGTACCCTGTATTCATAGTGCATCTGGTGCTATAATAACTTAACCTTGTTTAGAAGTCTAATTTAATTGTAACTTGTTTAGTGTACGGTTTGCCAGACAATACAACTCTTCCATTCATAATGAAGAAGACGCTTTATTATTATTATTATTATCATTATTATTATTTTTGGGAAAGGATTTGACATTTGATATAATTCAGAGGGTTTCCCGGTGGGTTATGTTAGTTAATCCTTTTGATGTGCAGATTACATGGTACTCTCCATTCATGTATTCTGTAGATGCACGCCATTTTTATTTATTTATAATTATTACTATTATTATTATTATTTTGTATAGACCAACAGATAGACTTGTAAAATGATTTAAAGCCATATTTCCAACATCAAAAAGATAATGGTTGGTAAAGATTTGAAGTTTCAGGTGTTCATGTGAGATGGGTATTATTGTGTAATAAAATAATTAGTGAGATAAGAAAATGAATTTTGATGATAATGATCATCCAATTCTTAATGATTTGTAAACTTTTTTCTAGTACGAATAACTATGATAGTGATTGTTTTTTTCTGGAGGAGGCATTCCATGAAGTTCCTTTCTATTATTTTATTATCAGAGATTATTTATTTTGGGATTAAATTCATTTTTTTCCACTATTATTTTTCTCATAGGTTAAAGATATTCTTATTAATTTTTGGTAATGGATTTTTTTTTTCCATAACGTCCATCTTGTAATTATGTGAAAGATTATTATTTTTAGAAGATTTGTTTTGGAAGATAATCTTGTAATTGGTAAATAACACCTCTTAAATTCTATGATCATTTTAAGTTAAATGCTATAATTGCAATTGCACAATGTCTTTAAATCACTTTCTTGATCTACATCAGGTCTCATATTTGTTATTTCTTGTGTGATGTTTACATAGGAGTTCAAGAGGGAGAGAGATCATCGCAAAAGGAAAAGACGTCTCAGGTATACAAGCCCCATATTATTATTTTTTTCTTCACTAGGCGTTTGAAGGCTTTTTTTATTTTGGTGCTTTATATAGACAAGAACTCATGCACCCATCCGCACTCATTTTTTGAAAATTAATATTATTTTTATTTAATGATTTTTTTAACCAAATAAGATTCAATGAATATTTAGAATTGACATTGTATCAAATCTAAAAAAGAAAAAAAAATTACCTTAGTAACCCAATGTCTCCACAAACCTCTAGTTGATTTGATCTTATCAAATTATCCTACCATAATTGCTATCGTATTAATTTATCCTATAGTAAACACTATTGTTATCCTATAATCTCTCCATTACGCATACGTATGGACTCTTACACAATGCTTTTACCATTAGTGTGAGAATAAGGTGATTAATAAGAAAAAAAATTAACTTGGTTTCGATTATGTTTGCTCCATTTCATTGGTTTGATTTGGGTTGGGAGTGTGTTCTTGGAGGGTGCAGAGGCACCAGAGGCTCCCTAGGATGATGTGCGGATTTGAAGGGAAGCAGAGTAACTGAAGTTTATAACTTTTTTTTCTTGTTTTGCTGCAATGTTACTCTATTGCTCCTTAATGATACTACAGAATTGAAGGGATCAATCACGTGTGAAACCAAAGGTGGCAGCACCACTCAACCATGAGTGTGTTAGCAGTTAGCAATGAATGGCACAGCCCGGATCCGCAATCGATACAATAGATCAATTTACCGAAGGATTGATCAAATCCAATGATGGATTCCAGCCACTATGGCACAATCACAATCATGAAACACTCCATAAACTCACGAGAAACTCTGAAATCTTATTATCAATTGAAGGAAGCATGCCCTAATGGCTAATATAATGGAGGGCATCTCTATATGTAATGTAATAAGGATTCTAAAATAGAAAGTGACTAATCCTGATAAAACAATAAAACGAGAAACAATTCCCTAATTAGACTTAAGATAAAATAAGCATGCCACATTAGCTTCTCAACCAATTGGGCCTGTGGGCTGAACCCAAAGGACTGGGTTGGATGGTTGGGTCCATCATGTGGGCCTTGAGTTTTTCTTTTCTTCTTTTCATCTTGCCGTTAAGTTGGGCTCAACCTGAACTAAGGCCTAGAGGATGGGCATGTTGTATCCGTTAGGCGGAAGTGGGACACATGGGGCAGAGACCTCGAGCCTGATGCAACTCGAGATAAAAGGTAAACAGGTTTTGCCCCCTTCAGTTTCTGTTCGACTTTAAGGAAGGAGGGGCTCAGAGGCTTGGGCGATGATGCTGGGTGGCGCCGGGTGACGAGGCTGGTCAATGGTCGTCGATGCCAATGGAAGGCGGCGATTGTGGTCGGTGACCAGCACAGTTGTGGTTTTTTTTCTTCTTTTTCTGTTCCGTCTCCCCTCTTTTCTTTCTTTCTTTCTTTGTTTTTTTTTTCTAGGTTGGGTGGCAAGTGGGTTTGGCTGGGCTGGTGTAAGGCAGGGAGCTGGTGGGGTTTCAGTTGAGGTGGTGATGCTAGGGACGGTGTTTTGTCAGAGTTTGAATTGGTGAAGGGGGTATGGGACTCGGCTGGTTGAGCAAGGCAGGGAGTGGTTGGGGATTTGGGGCTTCGTGGTGGGACAAATTTAGGTTTTGGAAACAACTGGGGATGGGGTTCGATTGGCCTAGGGGATTTGGGGCTGCTAGGGGGAGCATCTGATTTTTTTTTTTTTTTTTTTTTTTCGGATTGGGGAATTTGGGCTCTGGAGTTACGGTTTTGATTTAGAATTTTGAGAATTGGCAATGGGTTCGGTTGGTCAGGATTGTGTTACGGGGCAGAAGGGGTTTAGGGGCAGGGTATGAACGTGTCTAGGTAGTAGGTGGATGATGATGGTGGTCGGTGATGATGAATGGATCGACAGAAAGAGATGAATGGATTAGCATAAAGGGAAGATAGAAAGGTGGGATGGCGAGATACCTCGGATCGGCGATCTGAGATGGATCTTCGCTCTGATACAAATTGGCACCGCCCGGATCCGCAATCGATGCAATAGATCAATTTCCAGAAGGATTGATTGAATCCAATGATAGATTTCAGCCACTATGGCACAATGACAACCATGAAACACTCCATAAACTCACGAGAAACTCTGAAATCTTATTATCAATTGAAGGAAGCATGCCCTAATACAATAGAGGGCTTCTCTATATATAATGTAACAAGGATTCTAAAATAAAAAGTTATTAATCCTAATAAAAACAATAAAACAAGAAACAATTCCCTAATTAGACTTAAGATAAAATAAGCATGCCATAATAGGTTCTCAGCCAATTGAGCCTGCGGGCTAAACCAAAAAGACTGGGTTGGATAGTTGGCTCCATCATGTGGGCCCAGGGGCTCTTTTAACCTGCATCACTGAAGTTCATAACTTAATAAGAAAAAGATATCCATTCATTTTTGCCCCCGTCTTTACCTTTAATTTTTTGGTTCCTTTCTTCTTTCTTTTTTAAATGGGAAGCCATGAGATATGGAGTTTGTAAAACTAACATAAAAAAAGTAGAATTTTTCTTGTAACGCAGAATGGATAGGCCCACAAGTGGTCACCCCAAGATAGTTTATGAACATTTTTTATTTCCTTTTATTTTCCTAATTATTTGATAGTAGGTTTCTAATTTTATTGAAAGAGTTGTAATTAGGATAGTTTCTGTTGTTGGATTAGGTTTTCTTAGTCCATATGTTTGTTTTTCCTATTTATATGGCATTGTAAAGAAGGAAATCTCAGAGACTTTGATTATTGGAATAATATTATTCTGGGTTTTCCGTCCCTCAGAGGTGCACTGCACCCTCATGTTGAAGTATCTACGGACACGTGCTTCGGCACTTCCACACAAGCTTTGACCCTAGGACTTGCATTAGTTTATAAAAGCGAACGATTCTCACGATCGATCAGTGCAATCCATCAAATTCCTACCGATCCCATTCCATCATCACTTTCCCTAGCACCCCTGCCAACCATGTTGTTCTACAACCCATACCCGAAGCCTCCTCTCCATCGTCCTATCCAATCCCAACCCAACGGCAAACCCTACCTAATTGATGCAGCAGCAACACCACATCGTTACAACCAAGTTCGTGGGCCACACATGGGACCCATGAAATTCTTATTTTTATTGTTATTAGTTTTATCTTTAGCAAAGAGTATAATTAGAATTAGGTTTCTAATTTGGATAGGGTTTTATTCTTGTTTCCTAATTTGATTAGGATTGTTTTTAGGGCTAAGTATTTTATTATAAATAGAGCATTGTAGAGATCAATGATCTCATATTAGAGAGTTGAATTAAGGTTTATCATTGAAGACAAGTTTCTTCTCGTGTTACTGTTCCCTAGGAACCCTAATTGTGCCCCAGCACTTGCGATCGTATCTACGATTGCATCAATTGGTATCAGAGCCGAACGATCGCCGATCGTCAGCGTGTTACCCTATCCTCATTCCGTTCATCATCCCATAACCTCATTGCCATCCATACCAGCCGAACCCACCCAGCAAATCCCCACGCAATCACCCATCCACCTGCAAACCCCTCCATCCATCACTCCAGTGTTCTGCAAAGTAGCACCATAACCATCACCAATCACCGTATCCATACCACCCATCGCAGCCCACCACAGTTTTACTGAGCATCGTCCACTGCTAACATAGCCACCCCATCAAAACTTCGATTTACCCCTTCAAACCGTCAGCCAAACCCCCTCATCTCAACCGCTGCCGCCCTACTTCACCGACCCCCTACCCTACCTTCCCTTCCACAAACCGAAAACCCCAACAACCGTTCCCAAAACTCTCCTCAATAAAACTCCAACCCCCAATCTAGCAACCCACCCACCCCAGACGAGCCTCCCTAACCCTCTTCCCAAAACCCTTCCCCTTCTTCAGTCAGATCCCAGAACCCAAAAAAAAAAAAAAAAAGACATCACCGAGACCCACCTCACTACGGAACCTTGAAAATCCCCTTTTGAGCCTCCTTCCAACCCAGAGTCCCACCCAAAGAAGAAAAACACAAGAAAAAAAGAGAGCAAAGGAGAAGGAAGTAGAGAAAAGGAGCAACAGGGGATGAGAACGCACCTGACACATCACTTCGCCAAGCCGCTTGCCAATCCACCGCTGCGGTATTCGAGGCACCTCCCTTATCAAAGAAGCCCCCCCATCAGCGCCATCGCCGTCTCCCTCTCCCCATTTGGACGAAGCAGAGACAAACAAAAAAAAGGGGGGGGGGGGGTTTGAAAACCCTTTTTCCCTTCTCCCTCGACAAGAAGCCTAACGCAGCAACAGGATATCACATTTGCTTGGGTCAAGTTCCAGGCCCGCCTTCAGCACTTCAAGTGAGTCCAGATTGTGGGCTTGAGCCTGAGTTAGGCCCATACTCAACTCCGCAGTTAGAAAGAAAAGACAGCAGAAAAAAATATTTTCATCCACAAGTCGACCCAAGTTCCTTCAAGTCTTCAACCGTTCATTTTCAAATGTCCAGATCTACATATCAGGTCATTCAAAAAAATTTCAATTTGCATTAAACAAAAATGCCTCCCAAGAAGCATGTAGAAGTGGAGTCTTCCTCCAATAATGACGATGATTTGAGGGGAACCGTTGTGGCATTATCGGTAACTGTGAATCAACTATCCGCAACGATGGTTTAGATGCAGGTTTAGATGCAAGACTCTTGAAAGGATTGAAATCCGATTAACCAATTTGGAAAATAATCGGCATGAGAATACTCATCGAGATGATGGAGGACATAATCGGAATCAAAGAGATCCACATGCTAATGTTGATCGTGATTTGGGTATTAAACTCGTGATTCCTAAGTATGATGGAAAATTGAAGCCGGATGAATTCATGGATTGGTTAGTGTGTATTGAAAATATTTTTGCACACAAGCCAATGACGGCTGGTTATAAGATTACACTAGTGGCAACTCGATTTCGCAGTTATGCTGCAATATGGTGGGCTGAGTTGCAACGAAAGAGAAGAAACCAACAAATTGACCCCGTTGACACATGGACCGAGATGAAAAATCTGTTGAAGCAAAAATTCCTCCCTGTCAATTATGCCAGAGATCTGCGTGCAAGTTTTCAATATTTGAAACAAGGATCTAAGACAGTTGTTGAGTATTCTGAGGAGTTTATAACCATGTGTCAGACCCCGATCTAGGTTTAGTATTTTTAATAATTGTTTTAACCGTGATTAGTTTCTAAGTGGGATTATAGTACGATTAGCTTAGGTTTTTAGAATTTTTAATAGTTTTGGGGAATTTTGAGAGCGTTAAGTCTGGTTTGACCAGGCCCGAGGTGACCCGTGTGACGCGTGTTCGTTTGGGGAATTTACTTTTGTATTTCGAAAATTTTAGATTTTTACACCTAACAGCTTTTATGTTTACTTTGTCTGTATTCGAACCCAAAAATTGCGTTTTTCGAGAAAAAGGGGGGAATCTGTCTTTTTACACTCAATATGTGCATAAATTTCAAAATTTGAAAATCATGAGGAAAAATATACTTTTTGAAAACTAGATATTTCGACGATCATTTTTCTCTTCTTCGTCGACTTCATCCAGGACCCACATATAAGAGTTTTAAGCCCTTGAAGTTTTAGGACCAATGGGGCCCACAACTCAACCTAATATATAAACTCAAACCCACGATGAGTTCTACTTCTTCTTCTTCATTATCATTTCCTGCAACTGAACCAAGACTCTCCCCTTCTTCTCACCTTCTCTCCTCTTGCATGTCAATGAAATCAAACCCAACTTGAGAAACAAATTACACCATCATCTCCCTCATCTTCCAAACTTTTCAAAGATACCTTTTTCAAGAGATTTCAGCTGGGTTCTTCATCTTCTCCAAGATTTTCTTCTTGATTGAACCAACTAGAGGTAAGCCATTGCTACCTTCTTGAAACCATGTGCTCTTTCGACCCTCTAGAAACCTTTTACCATGCATGCAAGGAGCTTCTTGGAGAACTCCTTTGTTTTCCAAATTTTTGTGGATTTTGAGTTGTATTTCATGGGGCTTTTGTGTAGATTGGAGAGAGAGCTGTGGGAAGTGATCTTTGGAGTGATTAGAATTTGTTTTGGGCAGCCCAAGGCAAGTGAATAAAATTTGATTCGGAATGCATGCAAATGAAATGGGCATTTTCTTTCAAAGTTTGCTATTTAGTTGATTTCCTCTCTTGGATTTTTGTATGGTTGTTTTCTCTAAGAATTTTTGGATCAGATTATATGTGATTTTATGCAGGGATTTGTGGCTTCTATAGCATGGAAACGTCATGCATGTATATTGTTTTACAAATGCTGGAATGTGTTCTCTAAATCTTGTATTTATGTTATGTTTCAGCTTTGAATTTTTTTGTCTGTGTTGGATATTGGAATGGGATTGCATTGTGGTTCAATGGAGTTGGATTGGGGCAAGAAAGTTCATTGTTGGTATGAATGAGAAAAGAAGTGAAATGGGGAAAAGAATGAAGAAGGAGAAACAAAAATATGAACTGAAGTGAATCTGCACGCAGAATGGCAGTCAGGTGTCGGTCAACCGAAGTGGCGACCAAACACCAGTTTGGCTAGCCGACAAGTGACCAACCTCAATTCAGTCACAATTCCAGAATCGTGCTTTTCATCAACAGATCTGTCGGTCAGCTGTCGGTTAGCCGACAAGTAACCGACGACCAACCGAGGGGCGACCGAACTCCAATTCGGTTCCATTTCCAGAATGCGATTTTTCCTGATTTGGGATCTGACGGTCAGCCGTTGGTCAGTTGGCGGCTAGCCGACATGCCCTATCTCGGCTAGCCGACAGGTGACCGAGAACTGACCGAATTTCAAAAATCTGCCTATTTTGTGAGATTTTGTTTTGGAATGAAAACCCAGTATATTTTAAGAGCCTTCAACTTGATTATGTGCACTTGGAACTTGGAATGTCGCTTACCTTCAAGGCACCAACTTATTTGTAGAAATTCCGACATTCTAGCTTCAAACTCACATGGGATCAAATGATGCAGTCTTAGCATATGTATGGTGTACGGATTTTGAGTGGTTCGCCACGTTTAAAAATAATCGATAAAACTACTCGTTTGATTTGTTCGTATTGTTCGTTCGCATTTTTGTTAAGAGTAGTTCTTTTATCGATTAAAATGTATATTGATGGTTTGTTTGTATCGTTTTGGGTTTTTAATCGGCACCACTAAGCTTGGGTCACTTTGTTGGATTGATCACCCGCCTTAGGATCCTCAAATACTTTGCCAACTGCAGTTTGGACCCTCTGTTTGTTTGTTCCGGCCATGGCAACGGTTATTTTGTTTGTTCTGGTCATCTTATATGGCAACGGTTTTGCTCCGGCCATTTTGCATGGCAACGGTTCTGTTCCGGCCATTTTGTATGGCAACGGTTTCTGTTTGTGTGCTCTTGTTACTTCGGTAATAGGAGAATATAGCTAAATGTAGGTTGTCAATGTTTTGATTGTTTCTTAGTCAGTTTGAAATGATTTAATGTGAATTACCTTGTTTATTTAGAAATTTCTTATTATAATTCGCCTTTATATTTGTTTCGTTTTTAAATGCTTCTTCTGATTTTAAATATGACATTGATAAAATCTTGTATAACTTATCTGTTTTATTCACCTGCTAGACCGTCATGTCTAATACTCTTTTGTTTGGTGTCAGATATCGAACCCGCAGCCATTGAGGTAGAGCGCGCGGATGAGGCGGTAGAGCCGTCATTGGAGCGAGAGTGGCAGCTTAACGATATCATTTAGACATCGTGTTGGGATTTGAGCTTCGATAACATCTTTTGGGGAGTGACTCTTATTTTGGGAACTTTGTTTAAGCCTTTGTTGGCCTTCTATGGGATGTATAACTTTAATTCACTTTTCTTGATCCTCACAACTTTAACTAACTTTGGGTTATACTATGAATATATTTCTCCTTTTGATGCAAAGCTTGTTCATCTATCATCATGATTCATTGGATTTTGTTTTGCTACATGCTTCCGCACATTACTATTTGTTGTGAAATTAATTAATTACTTGTGATGGATCGTCTGGAATCCTCACCGCGGAATCCTGTGGGGAAAACAATTAGCGCGTGCAGGCAGAATTTTCTAGCCTGCCGCGCCGCGGCCCCGGATTAAGGACTTGATTATCAGGACCTCGGTCCGGGGGCGCGACACCATGCAAGCTCGTTGTGGGGTAGATGAAGATGAGGATGTATTAGTTGACCGATACTTTAATGGGCTTACACTTGACATACAAGATATCCTCGCATTCAAGCATTTTGATAATGTTGATGAGATTATTCAGCATGCTATCAAAGCTGAGGGGATTGCAAACCATCAAGCCATAAAACTTAATGCATCTAAATGGGTTATGCAGAAAAATTCCTCAATTGCAGGGTCTAAACCAAGTGATTCATCAAAGAGTTTTCGCCAAGCCTGAAGGTTAAAATAGGATTTACATGCTTTAATTGTAAACAAGGGCATCGTGCAACGGGATGTCCGAAACGCATCCAACTCATTGAGAATGAAAGTGACGTGAAAGATGCTTCAGATGATCCTAAAGAGAATGACACACAGAAAGTGGAGGACATTGTGCCCGAGGAGGGTCTTGAGTCTCTCATGGTCATTACTGACACTACCTCAACTACTGAGACGAAGTGGTTGCGAGAAAATATTTTCTGCTCAAAAGGAACAATCAATGGTCAAGAAGGCTCGGTAGTCATCTTGATGGAGGAAGTAGTAAGAACATTATATCTCAAGGTCTTGTGAATCGATTATAGCTGAAAGTTCGGAAGCATCATCGTCCCTATTTTGCTAGATGGTTAATGACAAGTACTAAAGTGCAAGTGCGGTATGCATGTCCAGTTACCTTTTCCATTGGTGAAGATTATACAGACACGGTTTGGAGTAATGTGGTACCCATGGATAGTTGTGATATCTTGTTGAGTCGCCCATGGATGTATGATAGGAATGGCACTAATGGCATGCGCGACAACACATATACATTCATGCATGGTGACAAGCAAGTCACACTCCATCCTGTAAAGCCGGCACCACCAAATAAGTTCTCGTCTCATCAAGGAAGCGCTTCAAGTGCACACTATCTACAAAAGCAACATCAAGAAGAGGTCAAACTCTTTTCAACCTGGTGTGAATCATGCAGTAGCAACACCACATCGTTACAACCAAGTTCGTGGGCCACACATGGGACCCATGAAATTCTGATTTTTATTGTTATTAGTTTTATATTTAGCAAAGAGTATAATTAGAATTAGGTTTCTAATTTGGATAGGGTTTTATTCTTGTTTCCTAATTTGATTAGGATTGTTTTTATGGATAAGTATTTTATTATAAATAGAGCACTGTAGAGATCAATGATCTCAGATTAGAGAATTGAATTAAGGTTTATCGTTGAAGACTGTTTCTTCTTGTGTGATTGATCCCTAGGAACCCTAATTGTGCCCCGGCACTTGCGATCGTATCTACGATTGCATCACTAATCAGCTCATCATCGACCACCCTTCACATCACCAAGGCCCTTAAAACCCTTTCTGAAACCCTAATCGATACCCCACAACCCAACCCCAACCATTCCCACTTCAATCGGAAATCATCCCTTACCCTACCCAAACCTCACTACTATCCTAAAAATCCCCTCAAACCTAATCGAAGCAACCCCATTCCCATCCCACCAAAGCCCTATTTCTAACTATCAAAAACCTAACTGCCCACTATCTCCAAATCTAAGCCCCAATCTACCTCATAGTCAGAAGCCTATTCACTCCCATCGCCCAACAATTCCACCCCTACCGTGCCTTCACACCCCATCTTCACAAACTCCAACACCGCCCCCCCCCCCCCCCCCCCCCCGCCCCAGAGAGACAGAGAGAAGTAAAGGTGAAGGAGTAGAAGCGTACTTGAACGCATTGCGTCATCATCGCAGTGAGCACCTTCAACCACCCGAGCTCACCCTCGTTTATTGAAAATTGTCGTGTGGCTTGCTGTTGGAGCGCTACCATTCGACTTCATCAACCACCATCGCAGTCAAGTCCAGCCTCTCCTCGTCGGCACACAACAACAAGACAACAAGACGACGGAGATCCTCTCCCTCTATTTTGAAAAACCAAAAAGAACTGAGAAAGGGGTTCTTCAACCCCTTTGTTCTCTCTGAGATACTTGGACCGAGACGAGGATAGTTAGTTGATTCAAGTCCAGGTTAGTTCAACTGTAGGTCGGACCTAACCCAATTGGAGCAGAAACCCAGCAAAAGTCTAGGCCTTAAGGTCTATTGAAACTGGGTTGGGTTTGGGCCATTACACACTAAAATTGAAACAGTCTGGGTTAGATACAAGTTCGGGTTATTAACTAAAATATATTTTTCGGATTTATAATTTTCTGGTTAGATTCATAATTTTCTTATTTCTATTAATAAGTTTTTCAGGCCCAAAATATATTTCAGTGAGGATTTTAAGATTGCCTTATAAGTTGTATGTTTCATCTGATGCATTGTCCTATTAAATCTTGAAGAAAGTTAGAAAATCAAGGGTTGGTACAATAATTAACTAAAAAAAGGAATTTAAGATTATACCTTCTAAGATGCATGTTTCATTTCAAATCCTCAATAAAGTTAGAAAATCAAAGGGTGGTCAAGTGAATAATTAAAAAATTAGTTTTAAATTATGCCTTCCAAAATGCATTGAGATTATTGTTTCTTGAAATTTTTTAGCATGAAAATAAGAAAATATTATAAAATTGCAGTAATTTTTTTTTAGAAAGCCTATTATTTTTTATTTGTGATTGTTACACATGAATATGGCAACGGCATCCTCCTTATTGGTGATTATAACTTAAGTCTATAATATTTTTCACTTTTTAGAAATAAATATTATTCTGGATTTATGATAAAACAAACACACAAAACCTAAATCACCTAAAATCAATTTTGATTGTAACTATTAATATTTTATAAAAAAAAAAAGAAAATGATATTTTTGGGTATGAGTTACATTACCCGCGCTAAGCAGGGGTACATTTTTCTAGTTAACCCTTAAGAGGAAAGGCCACCTCTCCCCAATTCCTCAAAATGAGGTCAATATGAAATAGGAATCCGTTGGAATTGAGGAAGGAACCACATCAATGAGGCGATAGTGAATTTAATCCTTTAAACAAGATCTTTGGCTGAAGACATGAGAACCTCAAAAGTCAAAACATCACGAATTCCGCTACTTCCAAATGATCCATAATACTATCGGAAAGACAGATCTTCACAAAACCCTTCCTTCATCCGATCCAACCTCCAAGCATGAAGCCTCATACAAGCCAAAGATGTAACTTGGATGAGCCCAATTGCAATCAAAACCGCTCAGAAGTTCAGACCAAAGCCCTTGCATTAATTTTACAACTAAATAAGAGGTAATCGACCGTTTCCTCTGTAAAGAAGAGAAAGATTGTAAGAAAATTTTAAGTCACCTCTTTAAGGATTGATTGTTCCTTTATATTGCCAAATCAAAGGTTCAATTAAGGAATTACAATGGCTAGGAATATTACATGATTTCCTAATAAAGTAAATGTGTAAGAAACAGGGAAAATACAACTAATAAAAACATGTGGATGACTTGGTCAAACCGTGTGGGTCCCATAATGGGCCCCTTGTTTTCTGCATCCTCATCCGCCAAGCACATGGGAAGAGTGTTAACAAGGATCTTCTTATGCCAGAGCAAATTATCCATAGGGCAGAATGTTGACCAATTAAGAAGCAATACATGCACAAACTGAGTATAGCAGAGATGAAAATGTTAAGATGCATGTGTGATAAAACTAGGAAAGATAGAATACAAAACAAACACTTTCTGGAACATTTAGGGATAGCATCAATAGAGGATAAATTAAGAGACTTGTTTCAAAATGGTACCGGCATGTCCAACATAGGCCAGCAATGACACCGTTGAGGAAAAGTTTTATCATGCAAGTTGATGCCCCACCAAGGAAAAGGGGAAGGCCAAAGAGGACATGGATAAAAGTAGTAAATACAGATATAAAGAAATATAACATATCCAAGGATTTAGGTAAGGATAGATCAGAATGAAAAAACAGAATTCATATAGCTAACCCCAATATAGTTGGACAAGGCTTTGATGATGACGATGATAGGATCCATGTTGAAACATTAGTTTAAGATGTATACTCCCATAAAATGGGAGATCCTACATCAATGAGTAAAGGAGTTCCACTATGAATGACTAAGGGAAGTGACGCCTTGGGTAACAACCAAAAGGTCAATAAAATAACATAACATTTATACGCTTCAAATTTTGACAAGAGGGAATCCGGATCAAACAAATGAAGACTTTTGCACGAATGTAAAAAAAATCCAAAACCAATAGGAAATTGAACCAACACTCATTAAGGCCGAAAGGTCATTTTTGATGAACCTAAATTTGGCGGAACAACATATCCTATCTATTGACTCTTTTGAGGCAATCACTCGACTGCATGGGGCATAATTGACATTCACTTGATCATAATATCACTCACACAATCAGAAACTGTAAGAAGAGATTTTGAGTAGACCCAATTTGGGCTACATTCAAGTAAATTAAAATATAAAAAAATATCCTACTATGGTATGTTGTGTTGTACAAGATTCGGTCAGTTGACCAGCCTAATTAGTATACATTACAATTGGGCTTTTATATATGGGCCATTGGAATACCCCCTCCCTCAAATTGATGTTGGAGAATCCACAAGAATCAATTTGCTAACTAGGAATTGATGACATCGTATATATCGGCAACTTGGAGACTAGTGGAGATATGACGAAGAGTGATGGTGTCACGGAGGTATTCGTCACAGATGAAATGACAGTCAACCTCAATGTGTTTAGTACGTTTATGAAACACTGGATTGGCAAAAATTCGTATCGCACTTGTATTATCTGCATGGACAGGTGTTGGTAGACTTTGAGGAAATCCAAGTTCGGAAAGCAGGCCCTGGATTCAAACTATCTTAGAACATGCACCGGACATAGCGTGATATTCGGCCTCTGTGGAGGATTTAGAAACGCTATCCTGTTTCTTAAATTTCCAAGAGATTAAGGAATCTCCCAAATACATGCACCATCCTGTCATGGAGCGCCTTGTATTCGAACATCCAGCTCAATCGGCATCAGAATAGGCTACGAGAGATAGCGAGGTCCCGGATGGAAAAAATAATCCACGAGTGGGTGTGCTAAGAATGTAGCGTATAATACGTTGAACTGCAGCTAAATGAAGATGATGGGGAGCTGTCATGTACTAGCTGACCAAATTGACGCATAAGAAATGTCTGGTCGAGTAATGGTTAAGTAAACCAAACTACCAACCAAGCGACGATATAAGGTCGGATCTAGAAGAAGATCTCCTATGTCTACGCTGAGTTTGACATTCACTTCTAAAGGTGAGTCAACTGGAGTAGAGTTCTGGAGACCAGCTATGTCAATAAGATCTATTGCATATTAGTGTTGATTTAGGATTAATCCTGTCTCCAACTAATGAACTTGAAGACCTAGAAAATATGTCAGAGGGCCTAAGTCTTTCATATGAAAGGAGTCATGAAGAGAGGCCTGAAGGTGGTAAATCATATGTGTCAGTGCCAAATATAATAATGTCATCAACATAAACAAGTAGCACAATTACCCCTGCAGATGTATTATGAAGAAATAGTGAAGGGTATATGGACTTTGATGGAACTTCAGCTAAAGGAGAGCTTCTCGAAATTTCTAAAACCAAGCCCGAGGAGCTTGTTTGAGACCATATAAAGACCGATGTAGGCGAGTAACATCACCATAATTTGCACCCGAAAAACCTTGTGGAAGACGAATATATACTTCTTCTTTTAGATCACCATGCAAAAAAGCATTCCTTACATCAAATTGGTAAAGAGGCCATTATTGAGAAGCTGCTATTGCAAGGATAGTGCAAACCGTTGTCATTTTAGCTACTTGGGCAAATGCTTCATCATAATTGACTCCATATTCTTGGCGATTCCAAAGAGCCACAAGACTCACCTTATATTGATCTAGTGATCCATCAGATTTCAGCTTAATAGAGTATACCAATTTGCACCCAATTGGTTTTACAGATGGGGGACAGGAAACCACATCCCAAGTATGATTTTCATGGAGTGCATCTAATACTGCCTGCATAGCAGAGCGCCAACATTCCTACTTGACTGCCTGGGAATAAGAATGCGGTATGGTGATAGAGGATAAGGTAGCAAGCAGAGAGGTATGAGTGAAACCATAACTATCTAGAGGGTGGCGGAGACGAGTGGATCTCCGAAGTTGAGGAGCTGGATTTGGATCCGAAGTTGGCTGGTCTCTTGATGCAATTGTGTTGATCAGAGGTGGGCCACAGTTGACATACTTCAAGATTTTGACGAAGACTTTGTTCAAAGATGCACGAACAGTCACAAGCAGGGTGCCAATGACTGTTATTCCACCAAGATTCGACAAAAGAGTCGAAGTGAAGAACTGGAAGAAGAATGATCTATCAAAGAAGACCAATGCTCTGATACCATGACATTCACTTGATCATAATATCACTCACACAATTTCAAACTATAAGAAGAGATTTTGTGTAATGTTTTCGTGGTCTTCCTTGAGGATCGACCATAGTATATATATAGATTGAATAGACCCAATTTGGGTGACATTCAAGTAATTACAATCAAAGAAATCTCCTACTATGGTATGTTGTGTTGTACAAGATTCGGTCAGTTGACCACCCTAATTAGTATACATTACAATTGGGCTTTTATATATGCCCTTGGAACATGGGTTTTATACAAATGGATCTTTGACAATAATTGTGTTTTTCCTCCCCAAACTGGTTTAAATTTGACTTCAAGGCAACCATTTCAAATACACTAGAAATCACATAAAGAAGAAAACAGGCACAAACAGCTATACAAATACTAGAGAACAATAACATCTACAAATAGCCTGTAAATCATCAGAAATCAAAACAATAAAATATAAGTACCTTAAGAAACAGCCTTTTATCATGTCCAGTCGCTGCAACCCTAAGCACGGACTCAGCAGCTCCTATCGTATTTGCCAGACATGCGACAAAGCCATTGGCAGTGTCCTGAGAAATTTGCCACTCAAGAGGGTCAACAGGCACCCTGCACACAGTCCCATCAAAAGAGCTGACTTTTCAAAGCAAGCTAATATTTTCCCATATACAGTAAAAATTTAAGGTGCATTGAGAAGTGTTAAAAAAGGTGCAATCAGCAGATCAAAAGAAGAGGGCAGTGTTTCTGCTGTAAATGATAATATGAGCAATTGATAATTTGGTCATCGACTCTGTCCGAGGGAAAGTATTAATTCTCTTCTTAGATGCACTGAATATTGCAGGAGTGTGTCGACATGGAGGAACTTGAAGCAAGGTTACTGAACTCCAGGGTAGGTGTCTTCTCCGTCTGGGCAATGTTGGTTGATTTGGAACAGCACCTGAATGGTAACAAACTGCTGTGTACCGTCTGTACTCTGTATGATTCACATCATGAGGCTTTCTTGGATGAGTTAAAATATAATGGAATGGCACTTTGAGTGGCGTGGAGACATCAACATAAAAAGGTTCTACAATGGAAGGAATGGAGGGATGTAACATAAAATTTGCAACGGTACTTCTCAGACTGGGTAGCAGAAAAATGATTGATTTCTTTTTAGGTTAGTGCAAGCTTCACTTGGTCCAAAAGTTGGAGAGGCCACTGATGGGCATGGCAAGATAGATTCCGAATTAACTTGGATTGGGGGCCAACCTCACCAAGTGTGTCAGCCAGCTTTGTTAGGCCAGCTTCAGATCACTATCCCATTCTGAGCATTCCTGCTGTTAATATAAGGGCGGCCTGACTCCATTTTGTTCGAAGCTAATGTGGAAGTAAGAGAATTCTGGCATTTCATCAGGCAGAGGTGGAAAGAATCTCAAGTGGAAGGATGGCCAGATCATCAGTTGGCGAAAAAACTGAAATATGTAAAAACCAAGAGATAAGTGAAGAACAATTATGGGGTCAAGAAGGAGGTGGGACACAAAATTCTTCATGAAAACTAAAAAAAGATAACAAGGCAGAAGAAGCCAAGCAGATTTTGGAAGAGGATTGGGTAGAGGTATCAAGACCTAAAGAAGATGTTCTTAGGTAAATTTTGCAGGAGGAAATCAAGTGGAAGCAAAGATTAAGAAGTAAACGGCTCAAAGGAGATTGCAATACCAGGTTCAGCCATGTGTGGCTTCAGAAAGGATAAGATCATCAAGGCAACAGAAAGCATCTATAAAGCTAATAAGAGCATGGAATTAAAAATCGTCCGAGTCCGAGTCGACTCGGACTCGGCCTGTACCGAGTCGAGTCCCCTGGACTCCGTACAGGTCTAGGGGGACTCATCCGAGTCATCCCCTGACGAAGTGGGGGGCTTCAAAACCCTAAAAGTATCATTTTTTTGCTATTCTACTTGTTGGAGAGTGAAGGAAACTGCCTCCAAATTGTGTTTCGAGCATCTAACATCATCGAATCCATCCATTTTGAAAGATCAAGCCTACCAAAGAATCCAACCACTATTCACATCAAAGAGGGTTTTTTTATTTCTCAACTTTGAGGTTTGTTTTCTTGATTCTACATGCATATATGGTTTAGGGAAGATGCTAAGATGAAGATATTGCTTGAAGATGGTTTGGAGGATCATTATTTTTCTAAAAATGCATTTTTTTTGAATTTTTGGGTCGTTTTAAAAAATATATAAAAAATCCGAATTTTTTTTTATTATTTACTTATGTTCTTTGTATGAAATTATTATTTTGGGTGTTTATAACATGGATCTATGGTTCTAACCCTAGATCCATGCATATATGTGCAATAATAATATTTTCCTTACTTTTTCATGTAAAAATAATTATTAATAATATGGATTTTTTGCATTTTACATTCTTAAATTATGTAGAATAGATGATTACATGTGTGGGTTGTTTGTAGATGAAATTTCAAATATTGTTTGGTTAAAAGAATGTCACTTTCATGATTATGATGTAATTTAAAAAAATAAAAATAAAAATCCAAATTCTTTTTCATTATTTATTTATTTTTTTGTATGAGACTATTATTTTGGGAGTGTAACGAATATAGATCTATGGTTAACTCTAGATCTATGCTTGTATGTGTAATAATAATATTTTCCTTACCTTTTTTTGTAAAACTAATTATTAATAATATGGATTTTTTTCATTTTACATTCTTAAATTATGTAGAATAAATGATTACATGTGCAGGTTGTTTGTGGATGCCTATGGTTCTAACTCTAAATCTAATGATCTATGATTGTGTGTGTATTGTGTAATAATAATATTTTCCGCTCACTTTCTTGTAAAACTAATTATTAATAATATGTTCTGGTAAATGGTAAGACTAAGAGACTATTATTTTGATTGTGTAGAACAGTCAATAACATGGATCTATCATCTATGCTTGTATGTGACTATGTGTGCATTAATAATATGTTCTTTTTGTTTCTACATTCTTAAAGTATAAACATTTGATTGTGTAGAATCTTGAAATCTTGATTGTGCAGATTACTGTCACTTAGATAGTTAGATTATATCACAAATGACCCCAAAAAGGAAAGAGAAAAAAGTTGACCCCGGATGAGAACATGAGGAGATGGTTGCAGGAGACCATCATAAGGTCAAATGCAAATGGTGTCATAAGATTCTCAGTGGTGGGATCCACAGATTTAAACAACACCGAGCAGGTATACAAGGGGAAGCTAAACCATGTGCAAATGTCCCCACTGAAGTAAGGAAACAAATGAGAGACATGTTGCTTGAAAAAAAGAATGAGAAAGAAAAGAAGAAAAAATTTGATGAGAGGGTTATAAATATGCAGAGGATTGACACTTCTGAGGATGACTCTGACGGTGATGGTGATGTTGAGGCGAGGGAGTTAAGGAGGGCTACGAGAGCGAGCCGTGAACAGTTTGCTTCTGAACAGGCTCGAATGGATGAGACACGGGCTAGGGCCGGTTCTTCCAGAGCTCCTCCTGACCCTTATTGGGACACAGTGAGGAGAGGGACATTGGATCCATTCTTACATCGGTCTCAAAGTACGAAACAACCAAAGTTAGTAGCTCTATTATGGGTGATATGAAAGTCAGAGCCATGAAAATGGGGAGAGCCATCTCAAAGTTCTTCCATTATAATCGGATTCCACCGAATGTCGCTAATTCACCATACTATCGCTCCATGGTTGATACTATAACTAAGGTGGGGGCCCGGAGTTAAACCTCCATCCGCTTATGAGATTGGCGGAAAGTATCTTGACATAGAAGTTTCTGATTATTGGAGATACTTGGAAGATCACTTCAAAACTTGGGAGGAGTATGGGTGCACGCTTATGTGTGATGGGTGGACAAGCAACAATAGGCGGCACATTATTAATTTCATGGCTTACTATGTAACGGGAACAGTTTTTATCAGGTCAGTAGATACAAGCGGGCATAGAATGGATGCACAATATTTGTACAGTTTAATTGATGATACCTTGGGTATGGTTAAAAATTGGCACAAATATTTTGTTGCAATTGTGACAGATAATGCGGCTAACTTTAAGGCCGCAGCGAAGAAATTGCGTAAAAAGCATATGAGTATTATTTGGGTGCCATGCGTGGCACATTGTATTAATCTCATGCTGGAGGACATTGGCAAATTAGATGATGTCCGTGATACTATTGATGAGGGAAAGATGGTGACATCTTTGATCTATAACCATCAGTTCATGACCGATCTGCTAAGAGAAATGAATGAGGGTCGTGAGATTCTGAGGCCGAGTATCACACGCTTTGCTATGCACTTCGTAGCTCTTGAGAGTCTTTGTCGTGCCAAGGCTAACATAATGCAGATGTGGACCAGTACAACATATGTGAAATCAGATTTTTCACGTCAACCTTTGGCACGCCGTATACAACAGATTGTCCTTGGGGAGGATTTCTGGAACAAGGCAAAACAAATTACTGACTTACTCGAGCCTCTTGTCTTGGTCTTGAAACTAGTGGATGCTGGTAGGAAGCCCATAATGGGCTTTGTGCATGATGCCATGGATAATGCAAAGCTTGCTATAGAGCAAAAGTCCAGAGGAAAGTATGGGACTTATTATAAGAAGCTATAGAAAATCATTGATAATCGATGGGACAACCAGATGCATCAAGACATACATGCGGCAGGTAAATTTTTACTATTATGGTCATTATAAATACTAACTAGTTAATGTTTATTAATTTATTTTGGAATCCAATAATCAATACTTATTACTTAATGACGTCATGGCATGCAGCGTACTACTTGAACCCAAGCTGCTTCTATAGCAAACACTTTTCCAGCCATGAAAAAGTTTTTTGTGGCTTGAAAAAAAACGTTAGAGGCTATGACAGATAACCCGCAACATCAAGTTACAATTCTTAACCAGGTAAAGACGTCATAGATCATGACATTGTTATTCACATATTAGTGGGTTAAGTGCTAAGTGCTAACTTCTAAATTTTAACTTTTATAGTTGAAAAACTACAAGGGCGCTCTAGGTAGTTTTGGATCAAACGCAGCCATATTAGGTCGTAATCAGATGGATCCAGGTATTATTTCAAATCTCAATACTTAAATTAGATGAAATATAGTAATTTATGAATTATAACAAACAATTGATTTTATTGTTTTGGTCTTTTAACACAACTGAATGGTGGGCTACATTTGGCAATGAGGTTCCCCATTTAAGAGCTTTTGCAAAAAGAATATTGAGCCAAACAACCTCATCTTCAGGATGTGAAAGGATTTGGAGCACATTCAGTTTGATACACACTACGACCCATAATCGCCTTACTATGGCTAAGTTGGAGAAGTTGGTCTTTGTCCATTACAACATGAGATTAAGGGCAAGGAATCTGATGAGAAGAGACAATGGAGACTACCAACCAATTAATTTGGATTATATATTCGAGGAAGATAACCCTCTTGATGAATGGTCGGCTAAAAGAGAGGATCCAATATTGAATGATACGACATTCCTCGATGAAGCAATGGGTGATGTTGAAGACTTTCAGTCGGATGAAGGACATAATTCCCCACCGCAACGTCTGAGTTCCAAATCTGCTATGCCTACTTTTACAGCGCGATCAGCGCACGATAAGGGTAAGAGTGTAGCAACCTCGTCATCGCAAGGCTCACAACGTGGTCATAACCGTGAGCCAGAGTGGACACATTCTACTTCAGAACGTGTCGCAAGGGCTAGAGATAGATTAAAACCAACCGGTTCAAGTGTGCCAACTTTCCAATACACGCGAAAGTCAAAGGATAAGAGCACCCATGCAAAGACAAGTCAAAACCAAAGGTTGGCCACTCATGAAGAAGAAGAAGAACAGCAAAAAATATCATCTTCTAGCAAGAGTGGCTCACGAGAAGGAGGTGAACAGGGCTAGAACGAGGAGGCATACGAAGGTAGTAATGATGGTGGTGGTGGACATGACAACATTAATGTATATTATGGTCCAAGTGAGCCTGCTGGTGGGTCACGTGGGTGGGGCAGAGGTGAAGGAAATGAGCCATCGGATGAATATCCTCAGCTGCATCAAATGGCATCAAGCCCTTGGATCACAAGTTCTGATAGTTCATACGGGTATGGGCAACAATATAGACAACAACACCATGATCCTTCGTATGAGTATGGGCAGCCGCAGCAGTATGGTGGATGTGGTGGTCCTTCGCATGGATATGGGGCCTATGGGCAACAACAACAGTATGGAATATTACTAGTACCCATGGCCGCCCCCCAACAAGTGAAACCACCATATGCATATCCTCAACTTCAAGTTATGGCTCCATCATCAAACTATGGAGAAGGTCCTATAACTCCAAGAGCGGGGCAAGGGTTCTTTCATTTTGATGTTGCTCAATACTATTGTCAAAGTCAAAATAACAACGAAGATGAAGATCTCAAACCCGCAAGGCATTCAACATGGAATTAGTATTTAAATTTTAAGAAGAAAGAGCTAAGGTATGGTTTTACGCTTTTCTAAGCTATAAATCTAATCGAAATTTGAAGCTTAGTTACATCTTTGATGATTGATCTTACTAGTTGACTTGATAATTGAGACTTGACAGTGGATATTGAAAGTTGGAAACACGTATATTGTATTTTCTACTTTTTAGTTTTAAATTTTAATTGCAATTAAATTATAAAATGGCTTGCAATTATGTTATTATTATTCTATCCTTAAATAACGTATTAGAATGATCAATGAAAAGAGTACAACTATATATATGGATGGATTGAATGGATGGAGGGAATAAAAAAGGAGAAAAACATTTTTTTCCTTTTTTTTTTTTCACTTAATTTGGGACTCGACCGACTCAGCCGAGTCGACTCGGACTTGGCTTGTCGACTCAGCCCAAGCCGAGTCCGAGTCCGAGTCCGAGTCCTGTTTTTGAATCCTTGGCTAAGAGTACAGTAGACGAGTGTTGTATTGCAAAAACTTATAATTTAAAGTAACAATGAGGAAAGGGAAGACTGGTTGGAGCAAAGTTTTTACTTTTTTTAAATGATGACGATGTATTGTATTCCTCAAAGAACTGTACATTTTTAAATGATGACAATGTATTGTATTGCTCAAAGAACTATACAATATAAGAGAAATATACTGACTCAAAAAACCCCGCTACAAAGGAGAGAGCAAAAGGAGACGAAAAGGAACCCCAAAAAGACGGGCACAACCCAAAACCAAAACCTGAAGCGACCTCCCAAGAAATAAAACACAAGCAATTACATTGAAAACAGTCAAGGCAGTTTTGAGAACTCCCTATTTGGCGAGTTTATCCGCATCCTGGTGGGCGATCTTTTAATGTGGTGAAAAGATACATTCAACTCCCATGAAAGGTGGACCAGCTCTTCAATGATATGAATAAGGTTCCAAGGAGGAGTTGAAAATTGACTTGCCCACTAAATTACGCAATGTGAGTCTCCTTCAATAAGAAGTTGTTGAGGACTGAGTTTTGACACTTCACGGATACCAGCTCTAAGGGCCAATAATTCTACTTTGTTGTTGGAACCGAAACCAACCAGACCTGAGTAAGAGAGAAGAACGGGCCCTTCCGAATCTCGAATGACACCCCCTAAACATGCAGGGCCGGGGTTTCCACAGGCGCTACCATCAAAATTTAGCTTAAGAGCACCTGGAGGGAGGACACCATTTGGATAGAACACTATTTCGGATAGGTTGGGAAAAGACCACTTCCTTCCAATTATGAATGATGGAATTGATGGATATGCCTTTGAAAAGAGGAGTAAAGGATACCCAAGTAGCCACTGAATGTTTAACTCTCTCCACTAGAATACTCGCATATGAAGACCCTCCTTCAAAGCACCTCAATTTCCTTTCTTTCCAAATGGACCAAATGACTGCCAAGAAAAAGACATTCCACATTGTCCTTCCCCTTCTGTACCCCACACACAACCTCCAGAACTCGAATAAGAAAGGGAGTTGGGGATGCGAGTAGAGATGTGAAACCAACCAAGTGTCAACCTCCATAGGTGTTGAGCCATTGGACAGTTTAACAAGAAGTGATCGACTGATTCCTCATCCTCCAAGTACATAGGGCAAGCATTAACGACGATAAGTCCCCGGCGTCTAAGATTATCCATTGTTAGAATATGTCCAAGCAATGCCACCACCCTCGCGGGGGCGGGGGGGCGGCTTAGATACTCTAAAGACTACCCCAATTAATATACGTGACCACCACCCCATGGTCATTGACGCAAAAAACAATGCAACCGAGAACGTGCCATCTATCATGGGCATCCAAATTCTTCTATCTTTACTATCAGTAGGGATGAAAACTTCTCCAATCATAATCAATAGAGGATGGAATACAAATTCCTCCACCTCATTTAAGTTCCTTCTGAAGACAAGCCCCCATGTGACGCAATCCTCTCTTCTCTACATAGTCAATAACTTTGGCTTCTTTATTACTAGCACAATTGAATAATTCTCGAAAGGTAGATGCCAAAGGACAATCCCCCACCCACAAATCCTTCCAAAAATAGATTTTATCCCCTTTGCCCACTTTGAATCTCACTTACCTTAAAAAAGCCTCCTTAACAGTAAGGATCCCTCTCCATAAAGCGGCGAATCGCGTAAGGGGATCTCGGGTTAGCCACCCATCTCTAGAAATGTCATATTTGCTAAAGATGACCTGCTTCCACAAACTATGATCATCATCGCCTATTCTCCACGGCCATTTGCCTAGAAGTGCCAAGTTCATCTCCTTCAATGGTCTGATGCCCAGACCACGCTCCTTCTTTGGCTTGCAAACCTGCGACCACTTTTCCAAATGAAATTTATTTTCTTCTCTTTCCCATTCCAAAGAAAATCTCATTGCAACTTCTCCATTTGGTGTATGACGTCCATGAGGCACTTGAATAATGACATGTAGTAGATCGGGAGATTGGCCAAAGCTACTTTAATCAAAGTAATTCTAAGCCCCCAAGGCTAGATAATTAGCATTCCAAAGGGAGAGCTTTCTCTCCATTCTCTGAAGCACTAGATGCCACATGGCTTTCGAAACCGAACCATGATAGAGGGGTAGGCCCAAGTAGGAGGAAGGGAGGGATCTAGCTCTGCAACCAAAGAGATCAACTAACAATGCTAGGCGTTCCTCATCCACCCTAACACCAATCATCTCATTTTTGAAAAAATTTACCCTCAATCATGAGAGGGCTTCAAAGCATATCATGATTCTTTGATATTACAAATTTGGGTCTCATTAGCATCACAGAAGAGGAGGGTATCATCAGCAAATTGTAAATGAGAGATTTCCTCTACTCCATGAGAAGGCCG
The DNA here is from genome assembly GCA_029852735.1 of Persea americana. Lineage (NCBI taxonomy): Eukaryota > Viridiplantae > Streptophyta > Magnoliopsida > Laurales > Lauraceae > Persea > Persea americana. The sequence goes on from CM056810.1 coordinate 60,824,267, forward strand.
GAAACCTTGATAAGATTGGCCTTACATGCCACGTGCAGCATCCTACTGAAAGCTTCACCCACTATAACAAATAAAAAAGGGGAGAGGGGGTCACCGTGGCGGAGACCTCTAGAGGCAAGGAAGAACACAAAGGGAGACCCATTAATAAGAATTGAAAAGTTGGCTGAGCTCAAACATTCTAAGATCCACCCTCGCCATTTTGCACCAAAACCCATTCTTCTCATCAAGTAAAGCAAGAACTCCCAGTCCACCCTAATTGGAGCAAAGTTTTAAGAGTGAAAAAGGTGGTGTTTGAGTTAGGTGGAGATAGATTGCTAGATCTGGATGGCTTCAGTTGGAATCACTTCAACTCTTTTTGTGCGCCCAATAGATATATCAAAATCAATGTGGACAGTGCATTTAAAGGTAAACAATGACTACTAGGCATTACTGGGGGTGTTGAGAAATGAAAAAGGAGAAATTCTAATGGAGTGTGAATCTATATGGAATCTTCCCACACATCTTGAAGCCGTGCCAATGGCGTCCGTGCCCATTAGAGAAGCAAAGGAATTTCCGTTCAAGGCTAAGAAAGTTTATTCACTAATTAGAGATAGGGAGACAAGATTTTATTTTTTTTTTTTATTTTATTTTTTTTTTACGGAGCCTTTACAAGCTTTGTATAGTCACTACTGGCCAACAATCTTGGCTCCCAATTAGAGAATACATTGTCTAATCAAGTAGCATAACAATCTCAACTTCTAACTAGAGATTGCCTGTTCCAGTTATGTCTTCTAAAAATCATTAATTAACATTTCTTACTGTACTTAAACATAATACAATCAAATGGATTCTCTTCATATAAAACTTCCTAAAATACAAGATTGCAATTGACTAGGCATGTAACTTGACCGCAATGCCCACATTCATTACATGTGAGATTCCTAATTTTTAATTGTGTGCTATATAGATAATATAATCCTATTTATTAGCTAAATAAGTAGTTTTGCATGTTAGATTATCAATAAGATAGATTTGTGGGATTGTGACCCTAGAAAGGACCTATTTGTAATTTGAGAGACGACTAGGGGGCTATATGACTATATGTAAATATTAGATTTTTGTGTTCTTTGCTTCATTGGTCCAAGGACGTAATTCTGAGCATCTTTTGGTCTTGGACTCTATTCGTTCGGTGTACTATTTGATAAAAAATGATGCATTTATATTAATGTAGACTTATTTGTAATTCTATAAAGTATCAGCCGTTTACAAATCTCCATAACCTTCTGAAATTTTCTTTCATTTTCTCTCATTATCTCCTCCCTCCTCAGCTAATTCAGCCGATTTTCAGCTGATTCTCATGATCAAACATCATGCATCAATCATCTCATCTTCTTCATCTGCTTTCCTTTGTTTTATCTTGTTGAGGTGGTAACTTGACACTTTGAGCTTCGGTTGTGAGGTTCTGAGAGAGAATTAGTCTGAGACCCAGTTTTCATGCATTTTTTCTCCCATTACAGTTCTCTATTTTTTTTAGCTCTTCTTTATCTTGTACAGGGCCTTTTTGTATAATGTTGTCTATGGGGTCTTTTGTATTCTGCTATATAACTGAGGCTAACTTTGCATCAGCCATGCTTTCTTTGTTTTCAATATACACTTACTTTTAAACAAAAAAGAAAAAAAAAAAAAAGCTATCTAAATTTGAAATATAAACTACCACTCTTTAGTTATTTTTATCATCTCGGATACCTCTAGTAAGCTATTGTTGTCCAAATTTGAAATAGAAACCACCTCTCTTAAGTAATCCTTATAATCTTGGGTCCTCATCGTGGATTTCTATGAAAGCAATTCTTATCATATTAGAATTCTTAGAGTCATTCCCTCCTTACCACTCCCCCTCAAGAAGGAGGGTGATGGTGACAGCATACCCAGCTTGGTGCACAACCCTCGGAAAACCAACCATGGCAAGTGGCTTCCACAACCTATTTTGAGGAAATTAAAAAAAGATTATGTAACAAGAGGACCTAAGGCGGCCTTTTTTCTCACAAAACGGTAGTCCATGTTAACGTGCTTCATTCATGCATGAAAGACAAGATTTACAATGAAATAAAACCCACAATTTTGTTCTACGGTGACCTTACGGCTAGGCGTACGCCATCCCATGGCGAGCCGTAAAGCTAGCCATAGTACATCCGATACCCAATTTAATTTCAGACCTAGTTTTCTAGCGTGGAAAGGTATCCCGTCATACCCCCGATGATCCTGATTTTCTATGAGACCATAGTAGGGGATGTCTAGAGCTGACATTGACCTACAGTTTGATTTACATGATCAAATCAATAATGTGTTCATTAAAGCGTTATGTTCATTAAATTCAATTTGGTGACGCCAACAAAGGAAACCCTAAAGATATACATTACAGTTTAATGATATTCTTGAGCAACCCAGACCTAGAAAATGGACCTTGTAGTTATTTTCATTGTCATGCATCATCATTTCCAGATTCCGTATTTCTATGATTTACTCATGTCTTTCCACATCCTGTTTATTTCTACTACGCATTTTGTTTATGTTATATGATCTGTTAAGAATAGGATTTTACATAATATGAATCTGTTACGATATGTTACAATATTTTCTGATAAATTAAACCCGTTTTCAAAAAATAAATCCGTTTTCATTAGAAATGCGTCCGACCATGTTATTCCTGAGTCGGCACCCCTTAGATGCAGTGTTTTACCTGTTCTACTGCCTGCAGCTTAGTCCCCTATATGTTATGGGAGTATTTATACTCCAGGCACCCTTGTTATGTAAGGTGGCCACACTATGATATCTGACGGTACCCCTGATGTGTTTATTATGTTTATGTTCGCTTTCAAGAGAATGTAGCTAATGTGGATAAGTCATATGGTTTGCAAGGATTTCTTGTTAGATGTGCCATCATGATCCTCGTGTTCATTCATTTACACATGTTTATTTATTTATCTGTTTATATTCATGGTTCTTAGCTTTAATCAGAATATTATATCATATTTATGTTTATTATACCAGTATACTTGCTCAGTTTCTAATGAAACCTTTGGCATTACAGGAGATTCCACCTTTGCTCCTACCCAGGAGACTGAGGCTGTCAAGGAGACTGCAACGGGAATAAATGAGTGGACCCATGATGATGTGGTATAGTCATCTAGTTCTGAGAGTTCGTCACAAGGAGAGTGATCCATGATGGATGTTTTTGGAAGAGTTTCTGATCAATGTTGTGATGAACTTTTTGGGATTGTATATAAAACACTCTTATGTTATGTTGTACACTTAAAGACTTTGGGATTGTAAATAATCTGAGACTACGCTATGTTATAATATGAGATATGGTTTTATTACTGTTCATTATGCTTCTGCAGTAAATTATGAAACTTTGCATATTAATCCCACCCATGATATCCTATGGGTATAGTGCAGGGATTAAACTTCTACTTTAAGTCAAAATGACTTGGATCCCTACACTAGTTACAGCATGGAATTGGAACCATTACGGAAATCCAACTTTGGGACATGACATTATGCGCCTAAATAAATACTTAAGTTATCAACCTTTTTAGTCAATTGGGCCTATGTTGGTCTTCTTAGGCCCTCCTTGATGAGTTATTTTTGGCCCATAGCTTACATTAAATTTTTTGCTATTTTCCAGGTCCAGCTGGTTCGATCAGATATAATGAAGCAGATTTGGTGGCAATTAGAGAGGCAATGAGAATATTCAAAGAAAATTATTAAGGAAATTTTATAATAAAAAGTGATTAGAGAAATGCTATCAAGTGGGTGTTTAAAGTACAAAATCTCTATGGAAATTGTTGTTTATCATCATAGAAATTTGGGCTTTACAGTCTGATATCAGTTGTGAATTTAAGCATATCAATTAGAGAAACGAGAAACCGTTTGAGGTGGTTTGGGCATGTCCAACGCAAGCCGGCAATGGCGCCAATAAGGAAAAGTTTGGTTATGAAGGTGGATGGCCCACCAAGGGAAGGGGTAGGCGAAAGAGGACGTGAATAGAGGTAGTAAAAATAAATTTGAAGCAGTGCAGTTTATCTGAGGATTTGGCTCAAGATAGATCCGAATGGCTTAATGACATGACCTTATCTTTAACTATATCTTTTAACACCCTCCTCAGCCAAACCATCTAATAATATGTACCCTGCTCCATTCATCATCATCAATCCCAAGGCCTTGTCCAAACCATATATATTTGTGGTTGGCTACACAAATTTTGTTTCTCCATTCTGATTTATCCAAAGCCTTAACTACCAAAATACTGCAGTAGGATAATAAGAAAATGGATTGCCATTCAAAAATTAAAAGAAAAAAAAAAAAAGAGAAAATAGATTAAAAAACGGATTGTTGGACAACATGGATGCATGTTCATGACCAACTGCTACCATGATTGGCCCGATACAAAGTTTTGTTGAGCAAAATCTAGAATAAAAGTTGCACCATATCCCTCAAAACAAAGATTTTTCAAGCACATTAGAATGCATTGCTAAAAATATGTCCCAATTAGTCATACACCAATAAAAAATTAAAAAAAAATTATGTCCCAATGCTAAGGCCCACAAACTCAATCAAGAGGTCTGAGAGAAAAATTACTAAATGAAAGGCACCCAACTAATTTTACACTAAAATCCTATAAACTGCATAAAAACTGAGAAAAAAAAATCCCAATTTACTACCCTTCACACAACCTTATTCCAATAGAAAAGAAAAAAAAAAAGGAAAAAGCTGAATCCTTTTTCAATGGGAGCCCTAAATCCAACAACAAACCACCCTAGAGGGAAGAAAACGTCTAAATCATTTAATCATGTACAAGCTGTAAAATCATTTCTTTGTCAAAATTGGGCGTACCCCAACTTTAATCTTAATCTACAACAATAACCCAGACTCATGGTTTCCATAAACATTCAACCCAGTGGCGTTCTTCCCAGGTTTAACTACAATTACCCCAAATTCCAAAACCCAAGAAAAAATTAGATAAACGATTAGAGTTTGATAGAAAGAGAACGACTGGTTGAATTCAAAGAAGATTACGAGAGAGAGAGAGAGGGATTACGAGATGTTCATCTGACGAAAGAGCAAACCGAGGATGGCAAGAGAGCAGAGGAGGACGATGAAGACGTCCGATACCAGCGAGAGGAGGCTAGAGTTACGATACGCGCAGTGGTAATAGACGAGCGTTCCACATATCAAAAGGACCAGAGGCCTACCAATTTCTGTGCTCCTGCAATCCATCATATCTGGAACCCGTTCCTGTTCCTGTTACGGTTCCTCGAGGAGAAATAGAACAAGAGGAAGACGAATGTGAATCTTCAGCATGCGAGAATGGGTTATGAAATTACCATATATACAGACCCCTCCTAAAATAAAATTAGAGTTTTTGTATATACCCCAAAGGTTTGTAGGATTTGTAAATACGCCATTCAGATTTTAGTATTTGTAAATAGGCTCCTCTTTTTTTTTAAATACATTCCGTGTCCCCAAAATCAATATTCCTAATAAGGGCAGCCACCATAAGATTTATCTTGGATTTTTATATATATATGACAACTCTGCCCTTACATCTATTAAACAAAATGAGTATATTATTATTTACAAAAGTTTCATTATTTATTCTCAAGTCCCAATGATTTCTCTCAATAACTCTCTCTTGCACATAACCAGAGGTGGACCCAGGTACAAGGGCATGGGGACTGAAGCCCCCACCCATATGTGAGAAAAGTGTAAAAACCCCCCTTCCTCCTTTAATTCTAAAAAGTTAATATGTACTTTTAACATTTGCCTCTTCCCCAGCCAAACACTCTTCCCCAGCCAAACACTAGCCACACCCACGCCCCCCCCGCCCCCCCACCCTCGCAAATTCTAAAATTTTTCTTTTGTACATTTGCTCATTTCCCCAATATTTATTTTACACCTCCGATAAAGGAAGCAGAATCATGTATTTTAAAATTTCATCAACTCAATGGCGGGTCACATATGGATTGGATAAATCATAACCAATTGTACATGTGTTGATTGTCCTCATAATCAATTTGGACTTAAATAAATGAGCTTTGTATTGATAAAAAATGAATTTATGTAGAGTTGTTTTCTCCCACTAAGTGCAATTGTTAATGTTACATGCTTTATAAAAAAAAAAAAAATTAAGTCCAAGCTTTTAAAATTATGCATATAAGGATAAAAGGGATTGACAAAAGTGTCATTTCGCACTAAAAACCTATAGTGGTTGGAAGACTATTGATTTTAAAGACACGGAAGGTATTAAAATAAAAATAGAGGGGCCTATTTGCAAATACTAAAATCTTAGGGCCTATTTACAAATCCTACAAACCGCAGGGGTATATACAAAACCTAGACTCAATTGATATTGGGTTGAAAACTTAGGCTTAGGCCTAGATCATGATGCCATAATTGACCATTCTCTCTAGTTTGTAATGGCTTAAGGAGAAAATAGTTTAGAAACTAGCACGAACTCAACCATTACTTGATTATCTTATTTTATTTATGTTATATCTATTGTATTTTATTCATATCCAGAGTCCTCCTAAGAGAGAATAGCACACAAAAATGTTCTTAAATAAGTTAACAAAAGGCCTACTTAAGAAAAAAAAAAAGAGAATGAATTATTTATACCTCTAGTGTAGTATATATATTTTTTAAATAGAAACTATAGAAATTAGAAAAACTAATAGAAATAAATTATAGTTTTCACTAAAAAATAAAAATAGGATTTTTACACAAAGAAAATCCCGTTAGACTTGGTAAAGACTAAAAAAGCCCTCAAATTTCAATATGGACCAAAAGGACTCTCAAATTTTAGTATTGACAAAAAAGTCCCTGAACGGGGATATCCCCACTTATCTTTTTTTTATTATTATTTTGTTGAGTGAGAATATCGCCTCCTTGCTCTCTTTTTTCATTGTTTTTCTAAGTGAGGATATCGTTGTATAGCAAAATAGGGAGTAGCAATATCAGCGCTCACCAAACAAATAAAGAAAACAAGAAGAAGAAACGAGCGGGGATATCCCCATTTAGGGCCTTTTTGTCTTCACTAACTCTAAGATAAATTTTTTTTAATAAAATCCTCAAATTAAAAAAAAAAAAAACATTATATCAAGATAAAACGACAGTCCATATCATTGAGTAGTGACTATAAGCTTTAATTGCAAGAAAAAAGATAAACGAGCTTTGTGAATCATTTGGATTGACCCTAATCCCATCTATTTAGATGCGGGATAGAAAAATCTGACCCGCGACTGACCCATATATTATACGTCGGGTCAAGCTGGATTGATGGATACGATTAGCTTTTCCCAGCTCAACGTGATGTCCAGGGAGAGTTATGCTCCTATGCGGAAATTTCTTTGTCGGGTTGAGTTACAAGGTCGGATAAAAAACTTGTGCACTCAAAATGCAGAGTGGGACGTATAAGCATGTGCTACGTGCATCATAGATTCTTGAGAGTAATTTTAAAATCTAGAGTAGGTAGAGGACATGAGAATTCAATAGATTACAAGCATCGTGAAGCTTTAACTTTGCCCGTGGATATTTTAATTTGTTTCAAATAAAGAAAACATTAAAACAATTGGCGTCATTGGTAACTAATCACATGAAATGAATGATTCTGCCCATGAAATTGGACATTATGGTGAATACTTGTATTATTTTATACAATGTCCATTTGCATGGAATCAAACAAATGAAAGTTTTCTTTCATGCCTGACGTATGTTCAAGCATCAGTATTAATAACCATATCCAACAAGCAAAAAATCAATACATAAAAGTGTAATCACATACTGTATTGGCTTGTTACTATGAGAAGTTTGCAGGACCGATTAGAATGGATATTAGTTCTAATTTAACCAATCAATGCAGCAAAAATAATCAATCAGACAATATAGAACTAGCTATCTACCAATCACACACCACAAAAAGGCAGACATAGTATTTAGCGTGGAAACCCTATCTAGAGAGAAAAATCATGAACCAGAAATCAAGAGTTCACGAACAGTTACAAAATATACTCACATGCTCCTTTACCTCGACCTAAGGACTGTAGTTGTTTTTGTAAAGAATCCACTAACACGATATCCACCATGCCCCGTTCTCCTTACTTGATCTCCTCGCACTTTGTTAAACAAGATGATCAATCTTCTACAAGAGAGTAGAAGCAGCACAACCTTCTAGATCAACCATTCAGAACGATCTCTCAATGGCTCTAGAGAAATAAGTGTAAGACCCCGCCCTGAGAGTTTGCGATTAGCACTAATTAAGTCGTGTTTTAGTTTTAAGTGAGATTAGTGGATTTCGATTAAGATGAGATTAGAATAGCTTTTATATAGCTTTGAGATATTTTGGGAACCTTATTTCATTAGAGGGACCCTTTGGGGGGGATTCCTTTATTGTGTTTTGTGTAACTTGAGGATTTTATTTGATTTCTGAAAATTTATGTTTTAACCCCATTTGAATTATCTCGTCAAACTCTACAACATTCGTGTTTACTCCGCTCCCACCTGAGATCTAGAAACCGTACTTTTCCATTATTAGGGGTAAAAACCGTCTTTTTACATAAAAATCTAGACACTATTTTCAATATCTTCGAAACTCGCGAAATATATACTATTTGGAAACTAGAAATTCATTGAACATTTCTTCCTTCTTTGTTGAATTCATTCAAGGCCCGGAAACCCAAGTTTTAAGCTCAACTAGCTTGTTAAGTTGTGGGACCCAACCCCATTTCCTATAAAAAGGAGAATTCTCCTTCACTTTCCCCTTTTCTTTGCAACTTTTCATTGAGAAGAGACTTTGGCTCTAGCACTCTAGGGTTTTAACTTTGTTCTTGTTCTCCTTGCTTCTTCTTCTCCAACTCACACAAGACTATTGCTAATGAAGAAAGAGGCTTCACCATCTTCTTCCTCATTTTGAAAACTCTCTATTGGTGCAATTTTTGGAAGAAACCACCTAGTCTCTTTGAACAAACTTTGTCCTTTTGAAGGCCTTCCATGTAAGTGATTCTCTCCATCTCCTAGATTAGTATTCCTCTTGTCCTAGAGAAGCCCCACCTCCATTATTGCAAGCCCTTTCTTTCTATTTCTTGGTTTACCCATTTTAAGGTTTGTAATGGGTGTGTTTTTGGGGATTTTTGTGTAGATTGTGATTTGGCTTGAAAGAAGTGTTTGAGAGCTTGATTAGTCATCTTTGGAACCAAGGCAAGTGGATGAATGGGTTTGATTTAAATGGTTTCTTATTTTATGAAAAAGATTTTTTACTATTCGTCTTCTTCTAGTTTCATATGATTCATAATGCTTTAGAAATGTGCATATTGATGAGTTTTCCCCTCCTAATTGTTCTTTCAAGACATCATGCATTAAAGCTTGTAGTTATGCCAAATGATGAATCTCCTTGATGGTAGGTGCTTTGTAATAAATTAAGTGGAAATACATGTGTTTTAATGCCTTGATGGAATGGTTGTTGGAGGAAGTGAATGTATGTTGAACAGAAGGGGTATAGACCCATTCCATGTCAAGAAAATCGATGAAGTGAAAGGAGAGTGATTTGAAGAAAAAAAAGAGTATGACTTGCACCTGAAGTGAATTTCCCGCAGCTGGGCGGTCAGCTAACGGTCACCTCGGCGGCTAGCCGATTGGTGACCGGCGGCTAGCTGACCCAAGTTCGGTTACAATTCCAGAATACTCAAAATCCTGGGTGAGCACGGGCAGCTAGCCGACCTTGGCTGCGGCTAACCGCCAGGTAGCCGAAATGCGCGGTCAGAAACACATAATGCTGCATTTAGCAAGGTGAACCGCGGCCAGCCTCGCGGTCAGATAGCGGCTAACCGCCGAACCCCTCGGCGGCTAACCGTCAGCTAACCAACAGGTGATCGAATTTCACCCAGATTCCTGGGATAAAATGGAAGATAGAGTTTTTTCTACCCCCATCACCTTTGGACCGTTCCGAGTCAATGTATATACCTTGGAATCTTTTAATGTTGGGAATCGGAAGGTGATAAATGGGAGTTCGGTTATAAAGGAAATCTCTTGACGAAAATACATTGAGGACTCTACGGTTTTACCAAAGTGTATGGAGCACTTGGAATGTCCCGATCTTCAGGAGTACCAGGCCAACAGCTTAGCTCGACATACAAGTGTCCTATAAACTTTGACTTAGACCGTGAGGCCTCAATGAATGGTCTGTAATACATCGAAAATCCATCGTGATCATTGTTATTCGATATATATATACGCTTTAACCGTTTTCAATTATCAGTGTTAGTTTTGCTTTTGAAAGTATTGTTACATGTCCTGAATGTGTTTTATCAGCCCCATACTTGCTTAATAAGTGACTAACATGAAAAGGTGTGCCTATGAGCACCCTGTCCCGCATGCCTAGGGTGTTGTACACCATTATAGATACGTATATGTTTTGGGATTTTTCATGTAACCTATGTGTCGGCACCACTAAGCTTGGACATCGTTGTTAGTCTGATTAATTGACTCGGGTCTCCCCCTCTTGCTCCCGCCAGCTGCAGTTTGGATCCTGTCATGTCCCGTTACCCGGTTCCGCGGCCATAGTCTTGTCTAGCTATATGTATAAGTATATTTAATGTTGGCTCTCGCCATTTCGTGTGTCCGAGACCAACGCCTGAATGTGCTCTCATCACTCTAGTGATGGAGGAATTAGCTTTAGTGTGGTTGCCATCTTGCTAGTTCCCTGTTCATTGCTACCCCACATGTTTTATCTTGCATATATGTTTTTGATAAATGATATATCTTGTTTTATGGAAATTTATGCTTTGTCATATTTCAATTGTTTCCTAAAATACTTCATTGTATTGTCTTTGGTTATATCTACTCACCCACCTGGCAGACCGTCGTGTCTGACCCATTTTTATGGTACTCAGGTCCAGATCACGTTATCATTGAGGAGGAGCCGGAGGGAGCGGCTAGTGAGCCGCAACGGTTAGTCAAATGGCAAGCTAACAATGTCATGTAGACATTGAGTTGAGCTAGAAGTTGCGACACATTTTGGAGGATAGTTGATTTATATCTTTGATAGATACTTTTGAGTTGTACTGACCTTTATTGGTCATTCTTTTCGGGGAATGTTTAAATCAACTTACATTTTTGTATATTTTGGGAATGCCAAAGGAATCATTATTCACTTTGACGTCATGTCATCTAAATATGTATCATCAGTTTGGAAATGTGAAATGGATTACGAATAAGGTTTGCTACACGCTTCTGCTCTATTGTAAATGAATTGTGAGTGAGTGTGAGATCCTCACCGCAGAAACCTGTGGGAAATTAAATAGTTCCAATCTTATGTATGTTTCTTACAACAATGCCTACCACCACTTTAGCTCGCGGGCCCGGATTAGGAAGTGCCTTGGCGCACAAACCCTGTCTAGGGTCGTGACAATAAGGAAATCTCTCTTAGGGTATTCTGACCTCAGATCAAGAGAGGGAATTAACTTCTTGTCTTCTTCTTTGGGTTGAGAGAAACACCCAATATATAGGCCCAAAACTGTGCTTAAGACTCCTAATAATAATCTAATCAGAAAAGCACTCATCCTCAAACTCTATTATAGAGTTCGGATATAACTAGGCAACTGTGCCACGCTCACTATAGCGAAACCCTCTTCTGGAAGCAACATGCGTCACTCTCGCTATAGCGAGAATGCGAGACATTTCACTGTCTCGGGGTGACAGTCCTAACAATCTCCCTCTTTTGGCAATTCTTGGACAAACCTAGAAAATTACAATATGATCTACCCAAAAGTAAAACCCAAAATACATTGAATTTAAAACACAAATTTTTTTTTAGCACTGTAGATCCTGCATTGCCTTTGCTTGAACTTTTAGATCTTGAATTGCCTTGACTTGTATAGCTCCCCCTAGCTCCATTCTTCTCCCCCTGTATTTGTCCAAAATTGACAAACAAATATCATCATGCAGCTTCTGTCAATCTGGATGCAGTAGCTCCCCCTCACAATTAACTCCCCCTCAAGATGATCTTTGTATCAGTTATGGGGTGTGGGCTTGATCTTGCAATTAGGGGTGATGAAGCTTAGGCACACCCACTTGTGAATTTAAATATTTCAGTATAGTGTGTACCATTACAGAAGAGAGGTCTTCTTTCTTGACCCAGACAACTTTTGTTTTAATTGGAGACACTACCTTTTGTTTATTCCATTGCGTTTGATTTGGCAAACTTCGTAGCTTATTGTAATGGGGTCAAATGTGTCCTTTAATTCCACAATGATGACAAGTGGGAATTCGTTCAGGACGTAACACATTATTTTTCTTTAGAGCTTTCTTTGCAACACTAACAACAGGATTAGTAACAACTGAACTTTTAACAAAACAATTTTTACCTTTGACATTCGAAGTGGATGCTCCGTCTGTTAGTTTTATGGTCTCAATCCATTAAGATTGATGTAATAAATTGATTAATTTCTTTATTTATTAATATATTAATGTTTTCCTTTCATGAGATGAATGGTGTTTTATTACTTAAATACACATAACCAATACAAATGTCATACTGGCTCATGAGATAAACCGGAGTCCACAAGTGTATTAGATGTAACACATGTGTGTGTATGAGATCCACATATAGGAGACATATGTCGCAAATCTTATACTTAAATTGATTCACAACCGGTGATGAGATTGGGCATCTCATCTGACAAGGTTACAGTATTATGATCACTATGAGATAGTGTGATTTGTCTCGATCATCGGAATGTAAGATTCTGTATCATCATACTGGTACATTGGATGTATTGAAAGGACCATGAGAAGCACCTTAGGAACACCGTCTTTACTTTAAGGTCTACTCTCATAATTCCCTAGCAATAGGATCTCAACCTTGAGACATTGATGAACTCAAATTTCTATCTATTCATTTGCTTTGAGTCACCAACGAGTGAGCCCAACTGTAGGTCAATACCTCGGTGTCTTGGGTACGTGGTAGTAGGATTGTGGGAATATTTAATGGTCAAGATGGAATCTATCTCTATTATCCCCTTGTGCCAATTAATGGATTTATCATTGGTAAGTGTACACCCATCTCAATTAAGAGTTAATTGGATGGTACTAATGATTGCTATAATTAATTGGGGCTCAATGATAATAAGATATGGATCTAAATTGGTGGGACAGTCTGTCTAATTGATCCATGGATAATGATAGAGGAGCCTACTTGTAGTAATAGGGAAGTTTAGGGTGTTCATGTATGATGGACCCGTCTTTTTCTCTCTCTGCCTTCCTCCGTCCCGGGTCTGCCGGGGTGCGGCGGGGTGAAGAAAAAAAGAGGCGAGCATCAACATTTTTTTCTTTTTGTACGGGTATGCCAGATTTTCTATTCTACTTGGAATTTGAAGTGGTGATCCGGAGATTCACCTTCACAAGTAGAAAGGAAATCAAACTTTTTTTTTCTAACTTTCTATTGCATACGTATTTAAAGAAAGAGACAAGATTTTAAAATGCCGTGAGAGGCGATTTTGTTTAGTTTGCCGTGAAAGGCAGTTTTGTGCCGTAGTAGGCGATTTTTCCATGGAAGGCGATTTACAAATCTTATCAATGATGAAAGACAAGAATTGTGATTTTTGTCTCTTTTAAAAATATAAAATACAATAGAGAAGAAAGAAAAAGGGATCTGACTTCTCAAGCGATTGTGGGGACTCGTTCAGATCAACGGTCGCGAGTCATGTATGAACTCCGCCATCGTCCTTCAGATGAGAACACTTAATGCTTTAGTTCACTTGGCTTGGCTTGGACCTCGGATTTTGAAAGGACAAAGACCAAGGGAAGGTCTTATATCCAATAAAAAACTAAGTAGACGGGCTGAAAAGCCGCATCTAGGCCATGTTGGATAGAAGAAGAGAGGAGATCTTGGGGGGCTGGCCCCCCAAGGGACTTCGATCACCTTGTAGAATTTGCAGCAGAGTTTCTTCAAAGTGAGAGAGCTTCTTTTTCCAGAGAATTCTTCAGGATAGTTTTCAGACAATTTTTCAGGATCCTTCAGATGATTTTTTCTTCTGGCCTTTTCCCTTTGGAATGACCGCCTATTTATAGGCTTTTGGTGGCCATTAGGAGGATTTTATGGGCATTAATGGTATTAATGCTCTATGATGGGAGGAGTTACAAGTATTTAATTCTTTATATTGTAACTCCTTTTTCTTGGATTTTGATTGGCCGATGGAGAATAATGGGCATTTATTCTCCATGATGATGGGAGTTTCATGATTAATTACCATGATTAATCTCCATAATGATAGGAGTTACATGGTTAATTGTCATAATTAATTGGACTTGTAACTCCCATTTCTTGGCTTCTGATTGGGCCGTTCAAAATAATGAGTTAATGACCCTAATAAATTGCCATAAAATGGTCATTTAACTTCATTAATTGGCCGCCGAGTCGCTTGAAGAGTCGCGAGCCGCGCTGCGACTTTTGGAATTCTTCTTGCGATGATCATCGATGGATCCGTACGTTGCTTGATGTCAGATGACGATGAAAATTCAGACATTGGTTGCCACCAATGGGTCGGCAACATCTGTCCAGTCGATTTCTTGATCGGTCGGGCAGAAAGTGTGTTTTCTTGGTCGGCCAGTTGGCAGTTTCGGAGTGTCCGATGATAATCAAATGATTTTGATGGCGGATCCGTGATGTTGACGAAGATCGACGGATATCATGCCTCAAAAATCAGATTTTAAGAAAATCACAGGGGCCAAACATCGCGAAACGCGAAAAAGAACAGAAAAACGACGCTTTTGGAGGAAATCCGGCGACCCGGATTTCCAGGGTAGCCGGCGACCATGGGGCTGGCGACCTTGGACTTTGGTCCACTTTCCGGTCGCCTTCTGGTCGCCGTTTCTTGGTCGTTTCTCGGGCTTTTTTGCTTCTGTTTTCTCCTGTATTTTTCTTTGACATTTCTCCTCATTTATTGGCTTAATTCCTCTGAAGAAAACCTGTCGAAAGGCTGTGCAAATCAGAGCACAAAGTTTCCTATTTTTGGAAAAGCCGAAGACTCTGTAGCCGATTTTCCGCCAAGAGTTGAAACTGGGTCAAACGATGTCAGAATGACCTGAAATTTGAGGTGAAGCTTCTTGGGCATTAGATAGGACCAACCATGGGCTTTTATTTGAGTTTTGAAGCCGCTTGGTGTCCCGTCGATGCTTGACTTGATTTCACCGTGCGGAAGATGTCGAGCTTTGATGTACGATCATCCGATGTCCGATTGACCTGAAATTTGATGGGGAGCCTATTGGAGTCATTTTGAGATGATCCATTAGCTCCGATTTGGGTGCCATGATCCCGGGGAGCTTCGCCGCCCGTAGGCTTGTTTTTCTTCGGAGCATCAAAATCGGGTCAAACGTTGTCGAAATGACTTGAAATTTGACGTGCAGCCCTTTGGAAGCATGCAGAAGCTACTCATGTGTTTTGTTTGATGAGTGGCGACATCAGAGGTTCTCGCCGCCAGGAGGCTTGATTTCGCCGTTCGAGAGTTGATGGAGGGTCAAACGGTGTCGGTTTGACTTGAAATTCGACATGGAGCCTTTTGGAGGTATTTTGAGACCATCCATAGGCTCTGATCGAAAATTTGATATTTTTGACACTGTCGCCGTCGGGAGCTCCCGCTCAGCTGTTGGAGGTTTGAAGTTAGACCAAATGGTGTCGAAATGACCCGAAACTTCATATGTACCCTTCTTTTGGCTACTTTGAAAGATCTTGTAGTTTTTATTTGGTTTTGTCAAAATCTGATGCTTGAAGCAGCTTTCCCTGTTTGTAGTAGGATGCGGCTCCATATAGGTTTTGATGTTGATGAGGCAAAGTGACATTTTTTGTGTCAACAATGTAATTTATTCATAAGACTGGAGTTCAATTGCATTTATTTAGTGAAGTTATTTGCAATTAACTGCGGGCCCGGATTGCACATGAGATGTGGGGTCACAGTGTCCCAGTTGGAGCCAGCTTTCTATGGAATCCCTAGTAGTCCCCACGCTAGCCCAAGATTGGATCTTTACTAATTCTATTTGAACTAAAAAAGGAAAGCTACTATTTCTATTTGAAGTGAGACTTCTAATAGTCATAATAGTGGAATGAAGGGTTACTAATTAATCTAGAAGTTGGACTTCTAATTATTGAGAAAGAGAGGAGTTGCAAGACTATAAATAGGGGGCCAAGGGAGGCCTTGGACATCCATCCCATGATTCCAAGTGGAGATTCACGCCCATCATCCCCTTGTGCAAGAGTTGCACTTCTTCTCCTTCCCCTCTCTCTCTTCTAGTTCCTTTATAGTTTCCTTAGTGATTCTAGTTAGCCTTTCTCTTGGAGATTCCACCATCTCTCTTGAGGAAAGAGATCTGAAGCGGGTCATAGCGTGGAAGACGATTGGGCATTGGAAATTCTGATTGTAGAAGAGCTCTTCATCAAAGAGCTTAATCAAGTTCTCCGTTAGAGCACAACCGAGCTCCATAGGTATATTATACTCCTTGTATGTTGTGGAATTTCGTAGCTGCTTGTTAGGTGTTGTTTCTATCTTTATGATAGGTTTACTTGCTGACCATGATTGCTGAGATTGATGACATGCATCTTGGATTGGGGTTTATTGGCTTTTGGATAAGTGTTGACTACTTATAGTTGGTGAAATTTTCTTGAAACCTATCCTAGAGGCCCACCCACTTCCAACACCGCCAGCGTAGCCAATGCCATGCTTGTCAGTGTATGCCTTTTGACTGCATAGGATGTCATCTAATGTTTTCGATCCAGTGTTCATCCTATTCAATGAAGCTTTAGCAGTATGTAGCTCAAATAGAATCATCTTGAGTCTTCCATTCAGATTAAAATTTTCTACTTTCAAAGTCTTCATATCAGAATCAAGTATGTCACACTTTTGTGGTTCTGCAGGCAATTTATTAGCCAACCTATTATTTTCATCCTCCAATGTTTGTACTTTAGCTAGTGCTTCTGCAAATTCAGCTTTTAAGGAGGAATTTTGCTCTTCAGACACTTTCCAGTTAATAGCAACTTTTTCATTCACTTTAACCATCTTCATAGTTTTCTTGAAAAGTGTTTCATATTCAACTTTCCAATCTGGTTCTTCATCTGACTCAGTGTCTTGATCAGTCTCAGCTTCGGAAGAAATATGGGAAGCAACAGAACCAGAAGTTTCCATAAAAGCAATAAACTTTCCATCGCTAGCATCAGGCTTGTCAAACTCAGGATTTTCATCATTCTCATCAAAAGTTTCATCTTCCCAAGTAGTATTCAAAGCCTTCTTTTTAGATTTTTTTGTTTCCGCAGTTATTAGCAATGTGTCCATGGCCTTGACACTCATAGCATTGAATTCCTTTAAAAGATTTATTCTTTCCAGAATTTTTAGGGATTGTCACATTGGTTTTCTTCCCCTTCATAAAAAGCTTGAATTGCTTCATGAACTGTACAACAACTTGGGGATCAATTTACTCGGAATCTGAATCTGAATCACTTGCAGCTTTCTTGTATGATTCCTTAGACGCTTTCAAAGAAATACCTTTAGATTGTTTCTTCCCATTAGACTTAAGGTTTGCTTCAAAAGTTTGTAGATTGCTAACTAACTTATCAACTTTAAAAGTATTCAGATTTTTATTTTCCTTTATAGCCACAACCTTTGCATCAAACCTTTCTGGAAGAGATCACATAATCTTTTTCACAATTCTACTCTCAGGAACTGGCTCTCCCAAAGTAAAGGTGTCATTCACAATTGCATTAAGCTTCGAATTGAACTCATCAAAAGTTTCATCATTTTCCATCTTTATGGTTTCGAAGGCTATATACAATTTTTAAAGTTTCGATTGTTTGACAATGTTAGTCCCTTCATGCACAGTCTGCAGAATATCCTAAGCCCCTTTTGCAGTAGTGTATGTAGGAATTCTACAAAACTCAGACATGCTAACTCCATTATAAATAGCATTCAAAGCCCCAGAGTCACAAGTGGTAGCCAACTCTTTTTCCTTAGTCCATTTATCCTCAGGTTTGGGAACAGTTACACTGATTGACCCGACTCTTGCCTTACTCTGCCCCGGGTCTGCCAGGGTCCGGCGGACGAAAAGAGGGCATCAACATTTTTGTATGGGTATGCCAGATTTTATATTTTACTTGGAATTTAGAAATGGTGATCCGGAGATCCACCTTCACAAGTAGAAATGAAATCAATCTTTTTTCTAACTTTCCATTGTACACATATTTTTAATAAAAGAGACAAAGATTTTGAATGCCATGAGAAGCGATTTCCTTTTGTTTGCCGTACAAGGCGGTTTTGTGCCATACAAGGCGGTTTTGTGTCGTAGCAGGCAATTTTGTCGTAAAAGGCAATTTACAATTCTCATCAATAATGAAAAACAAGAATTGTGATTTTTTTTTTGTCTCTTTAAAAAAAATACAAGATACAACAGAAAAGTAGGAAAATGAATCTAACTTCTTAGGAGATTGTGGGGACTTGTTCAGATCGACGGTCGAGAGTCATGCATGGACTCCACCATTGTCTTTCAAATGAGAACACTTGATGCTTTGATTTACTTGGCTTGGCTTGGACCTCAGGTTTTTAGAGGATAAAAACCAAGGGGAGGTCCTATATCCAATAAAAAGCCGAGTAGACGGCCTGAGGAGCCACATCTGGCCATGTTGGATAAAAGGAGAGGGGACCTTGGGGGGGGGGGGGGGGGGGGTGGCCCCCCAAGGGACTTCAATCACCTTGTGGTATTTGTTGCAACAGAGTTTCCTCGAAGGAGAGGAAATTGTTGCAGCAGTAGTAGAAGTTTTGGATTTCCCGACAATTTCTAAACAATTTTCTGTGCAATTTTCAGGACCCTTTCTTCTTGGAATGCTCTCCTATTTATAGGCCTTTGGTAGCCATTTAGGAGGGTTTATGGGCTTTAATTGTCATAAAGCCACATAAAGAGAGGAGTTACAAGTTTTAATTCTTTTATTTTGTAACTCCTTTTCCTTGGCTTCTGATTGGCCGGTGAAGATTTAAGAGCTTTTTATTGCTTTGAATCTCTATCATGGGAGGAGTTTCATGGTTTAAATGCCATGAATCCTTTGACTTGTAACTCCCATTTGCTTGCTTCTGATTGGACCGTCCAAAATAATGAGTTAATGACCGTAATAAGTTGCCATAAACGGGTCAATTAACAACATTAAGTGGTCGCTAAGTCGCTCGAAGAGTCGTGGGCCTTGCCGAGTCTTTTGGAATTCTTTTGGCGATGATCATCGATGGATTTTCATGCTGATCGACATCAGATGACCATACAATTTCAGATATTGATTGATATCAATGGGCCGGCAACATCTGTCCAGTCGATTTCATGATCGGTCGGGCATAAAGTGTA
The DNA here is from genome assembly GCA_029852735.1 of Persea americana. Lineage (NCBI taxonomy): Eukaryota > Viridiplantae > Streptophyta > Magnoliopsida > Laurales > Lauraceae > Persea > Persea americana. The sequence continues at coordinate 60,843,665 of CM056810.1, forward strand.
CTTTCTTGGTCGGTTGGTTGGCGATTTTGAAGCGTCGGACGATGATTACATGATTTCGACGGCGGATCCATAATGTTGACAAAGATCGACGGATATTATGCTTAAAAAATTAGATTTTGGAAAAATCACCGGGGCCAAACAACTCGAAACATGAGAAGGGACGGAAAAAAATGCCCTTCGGCAAAAATCCGGCGACCCGGATTTCTAGGGTCACAGGCGACCGTGGGGATTTTTCCCCTCTCGGTTGCCGTTTCTCGGCCCTTTTTTTGGATTTTTTTGTTCTTCTTTCACCTGTATTTTTCTTGACATTTTTCCTCATTTATTGGCTTGATTCTCCTGAAGAAAACCTGATGAGAAGCCATGTAAATCGGAACACAAAGTTTCCTATTTTTTGGAAAAGCTAAAGACTTTGTAGCCGATTTTCCGTCAAGAGTAGTTACTAGGTCAAACGATGTTGGAATGACCTAAAATATGGGGTGAAGATTCATGAGCAATAGATAGGACCAACCATGAGCTTTTGTTTGAGTTTTGAAGCCGTTTGGGGTCTCGTCGCTGCTAGACTTGTTTTCGCTGCGAGGAAAATATCGAGCTTTGATATGCGGTCAACCGATGTCCGATTGGCTTGAAATTTGATAGAGAGCCTATTGGAGTCATTTTGAGACGATTCATTAGCTCGGATTTGGATGCCATGGTCCCATGGAGCTCCGCCGCCGGGAAGCCTGATTTTGCTTCAGAGCGTCAAAGTTAGGTCAAACGTTGTCGGAATGACCTGAAATTTGACGTATAGCCCTTTGGAAGCATGTAGAAGCCACCTATGTGCTTTTTTTGATGAGTGATGGCCTCAGTGGTTCTCGCCGCCGAGAGGTTTGATTTTGCTGCTCGAGAGTTGATGGAGGGTCAAACGGTGTCGGTTTGGCTTAAAATCTGACGTGGAGCCTTTTGGAGGTATTTTGAGACCATCCATAGGCTCTGATTGAAGATTTGATATCTTCGACACTGTCGCCGCCAGGAGCTCCTGCTCAGCCACTGGAGGAGTGAAGTTAGGCCAAACGGTGTTAAAATGGCCCGAAACTTCATGTGTACCCTTCTTTTGGCTATTTTGAAGGATCTTTTAGTTTTTGCTTGATTCTAATAAGATCTGATGCTTGAAGCAGCTTTGCCTGTTTGTAGTAGAATGCGGCTCCATGTAGTTTTTGATGTTGAAGAGGTAAAATGACATTTTTAGTGTCAACATACCCCATCAGTAGTAATAGTGGGCAAGGAATAGCCATTCACAGCAGATTTCCAAACTTTTAGATCTATGACTTTTAAGAAGGCAACCATCCTGGCTTTCAAATAAACATAATTGTTACCATCCAACAGAGGAGGCTTATTGGTTGAAGTGCCTTCCCGGTAGATATTCATTCTAACAAAAACAGAATCAAGACAATAAAATAGTGTAACCCGCTCTGATACCAATTGAGAATTTTGTAGGACCCACTAGAATGGATATTAGTTCTAATTTAACCAATCAATGCAACGGAAATAACCAATCAAATAATATGGAACTAGCTATCTACCAATCACACACCACAAGAAGGCAGACACAGTATTTAACGTGGAAATCCTATCTAGGGAGAAAAACCAAGAACCAGAAATCAAGAGTTCATGAACAGTTACAAGATATACTCACAAGCTCTTTTACATCAGTCTGTACCCCAACATAAGGACTATAGCTATTCTTGTAAAGAATCCATTAACATGACATCCACCGTGCCTCGTTCCCCTTACTTGATCTCCTCGCACCTTGTCAAATAAGATGATCAATCTTCTACAAGAGAGTAGAAACAACACAACCTTCTAGAGCAGCCCTTCAGCACGATCTCTCAATGGCTCTAGAGAAATAAGAAAATCTCTCTTAGAGTATTCTAACCTCAGATCAAGAGAGAGAATTAACTTATTGTCTTCTTCTTTGGGTTGAGAGAAACACCCAATATATAGGCCCAAAACCGTGCTTAAGACTACTAATAAGAACCCAATCAGAAAAGCACTCATCCTCAAACTCTATCATAGAGTCCGGACGTAACTGGGCATCTGCGCCATGCTCACTATATCGAGCATGAGTCTCGCTATAGCGAGACCCTCTTTTGGGAGTAGCCTGCATCACTCTCGCTATAGCAAGAATAAGTCTCACTAAAGCGAGACATTTCACTGTCTCGGGGTGACAGTCCTAACATACTGTAAGCAAAGGTCACAACAGTTTAATTTCTTTTGGGCTCATGTTTACTGGGATTTCCAATCTATTTCTTAGGCTTGCCAGATATCTCTGCCCTTTTTCTTTTCCTTTTTTTGGTGGGGATGGGGATACCTAGCTAACCCATTGAAGACCCCATCTTTACGAATTAATATCCACTCCCGAAGTAAGAAACTCTGTCAAATACTAAGAAGCAAGGTTCCAAATTAACGTTTGGGCAACCACTTATACAGGTCTAAATTTGAGACCTTTAAAAGGGTGTGTTCAAATTCATCAAGTTCAACCAGATTGTTAAATGCCACTGGTCTTTTGGTCATGGTTGCATTTGGACAAGGTTTAGAATCAAGTTTAGGTTTGTCCGGCTGGTAAATCAAAATTGCGGCTAGAATAGACTTACTAAAAGAAATTTATACTAGTGATGAAGATATGATTAGGAAATTTGCCATTGCCTTTTATCTATTCTTGCATAGTCAGGATCCTCTCCTATTTAAAAAGTGCTTATTTTAAATGGTAAAAATCATGAGTTGAAGGAGTGGAACTTTACAATGGGGCCCGACTATTAAAAGACCCGAGTCACTCAAAATGAGCGCCCTCACTATGAAACTTGAACAGTTTGACTGAAACAATCTTATACATTACTTAATATAGTTAATAATCGCATTATTCCAATCTTACAGTGGGGCCAACTCTTATTGGAGTAAAATTTTAGGAAATCCAATATACAGTGATGGTATTCATTTTAAGTGGCTCGGATATTCAATAGATAGGAACCATTGTGGGGTTCCACCAAGGGTGGAACTAGTTGGGGTTGGGTTTGCATAAAGCCCCTTAGGAGTGAAAATAAAAACTCCCATATATATTAGAGGGGAAAATGTTCTCCTACGAGAAACTGCAAATGTAGTTCAGCCCTATGGAATCCAATTGGGCACACCTTTCATCAATGCAACCCCTTTCATACTCTTTTCATCCTATGATTTGACATCAAGCCCAATTTTATACTCACTGAACCTTTTTTAACCGTTGAATTTGTTAGTTTTATCGTCTCAATCCAATAAGATTGATGAAATAAATTGATTAATTTCTTTATTTATCAATATATTCATGCTTTTCTTTCATAAGATAAATGGTGTTTTATTACTTGTTTGTACATAACCAATACGAATGACATGATGGTTCATGAGATGAACTAGGAGTCCATAAGTATACTAGATGCAATACATGTGTATGGATGAGATCCACATACGGGAGACATGTATAGCAAATCTTATACTTAAATATCTTCACAACCAGTGATGAGACTGGACATCTCATCTGACAAGGTTGCAGTATTTTGATTACTATGAGATAGTGTGATTTGTCTCGATCATTAGAATGTAAGTTTTTGGATCATAGGGCTAATACATTGGATGTATTGAAGGACCATGAGAAGCACCTTATGAACAATCTTTACTTTAAGGTCTACTCTCATAATTTCCTAGCAATAGGCTATCAATCCTGAGACATTAATGAACTCAAGTTTCTATCTATTCATTTGCTTTGAGTCACCAATGAGTGAGGCTAATTGTAGGTCAACACTTCGGCGATTTGGGTACATGGTAGCAGAGCCGTGGAAACATTCGATGATCAAGATGGAATCTATCTTTAATATCCCTGTTGACACAAAAAATGTCACTTTGCCTCTTTAACATCAAAAGCTATATGGAGCCGCATCCTACTACAAGCAGGCAAAGTCGCTTCAAGCATCAGATCTTATCAGAATCATTAAAAAACTGCAAGATCATTCAAACTAGCCAAAAGAAGGGTATACATGAAGTTTCAGGCCATTTCGACACCATTTGGCCTAACTTCAATCCTCCAACGGCTGAGCAGGAGCTCCCGACAGCGATAGTGTCGAAGATATCAAATCTTCTATCAAAGCCTACGGATGGTCTCAAAATACCTCCAAAAGGCTCCACGTCAAATTTCAAGTCAAACCGACATCGTTTTACCATCCATCAACTCTCGAATGGCGAAAGCAAGCCTCCCGGCGGAGAGAACCACCGAGGCCATCACTCATCAAACTAAGCACATGGGTGACTTCTACATTGTAAGACCCCGCCCCGAGAGTTTCCTTTTAGTGTTAATTAAGACGTGTTTTAGCTATAAGTGAGATTAGAGGAAATGGGTTAAATCTGGATTAGAATAGCTTTTTATAGCTTTGAATAATTTTGGGAACTCTTGTGATCTAGTGGGGCCCTTTGGGGGTTCCTTTTTATCGTGTCTTGATTAGTTTTGGGATTTAGTTATAATTCTGGAAATCGGTAATTTGCTCCGTTTAATGTATTTTATGATTCCCAACAACTTTCGTATTTGTTCCGTTTCCATTCGAGACTTTTAAACCCTATTTTGCCATTGTTAGGGGTAAAACAGTCTTTTTACACAAAATCTGGACACTATTTTCAATGTCTCCGACGTTAAATATATACTTTTTGGAAAGTAAAACTTTCGACGATCAATTCTTCCTTCTTCGTCGAATCCGTCCGAAGCCCGTAGAACGATGTTTTAGCTTGATTGGACTTTTAAGTTGTGGGACCCATTGCCATTTTCTATATAAGGAGGAGTCCTTTTCTTCTTCCTCTTCTTGCAACTTCTTGAGAAACTTCTTCAAGCCTTCTTGCTCCTTGCTTCCCCATCTCTCAACCTCTCTCAAATCTATTGCTAAAGGCAAAATGGAGGTGGTAATCTTCTTCCCCTCCATGAGAGCTTCCTCTTGATACCATTTGTAGAGAGAGCCTCCTATTCCAAGCTACCTTTTGAGCAAACTCTTGCCATTAGAGGACTCTTCATGTAAGTTCCTCTTCTCATCTCTTGGTTGTGTATTCTTCTAGCCATGGAGGTGCTTCACCTTGATTATTGGAAGCTATTTCCATCTATTTCTTGATTTTGACATTCTAGGGTTGTAATGATGTATTTTGGGGGTTTTTGTGTAGATTGTAGATTTTGAGCTTGATAGAAGGATTAGAGTTTGACTAGCATACTTGGAGACCAAGGCAAGTGGATGAATGGATTCGATTTGAATAAGTTCTTATTTTGTTGAAAATGTGGATTTCTATTATCCCTATTTCATTTGGTTCATTGTGTTTCTTAATGCTTTTGAAAATGTACTTATTGACATGGTTTTCCTCTCAGTTAGTCTTATGAGAATATATGCATTCATCATCAAAGTTTATTTTGGTCATTATAAACTTCTTAAATGATATTTGTACTTGCATTGAATGAGATTTGTATTGGTAGGAGAATTAAATACATTGATGGAATGGTGGTTGGTGGAAAGAATTAAATGTTAAATGGAAGAGAATAGACCCATTCCACGTTAGGAAATGGTTGGAATGGAGGTGAAATGGTTTGGGAAGGAAAGGGTTGAAATCTGCACCTGATGTGTAGTTCCCGCAGCTGGGCGGTCAGCGGGCGGTCACCTTGGCGGCTAGCCGACAGGTGACCGGCGGCTAGCCGACCCAGATGCGGTTAGAAACACAGAATGCTGTATTTTGACAGGCGAACCGCGGTCAGCCGCGCGGTCAGCTCGCGGCTAACCGCCAATCGAAAACCCTGTGACCGCTAGGTAGCCGAGATGCGCGGTTAGAAACACAGAATGCTACATTTTAGCAGGGTGAACCGCGGTCAGCTCCGCGGTCAGTCAGCGGCTAACCGCCGATCACATCGGCGGCTAACCGCCACCTGACCGACAGGTGACCGAGTTTTACCCAGAATTCCTGAGTCTTTTCTATTGGTTTCAGATATGGTATTTAAAGGTTTGGATGGGTTGTTCTGATGCCCTACCACCTTGGAAAGACCCAGGGGATGACATAAGGAGATTGACATAGAAAGAAACACCGTTTTGGAAAAGGTATTGGGACTTTTAGATTCATCAACGTGCATAAGGAAACTTAGTATGTCCTCTATCATTCGAGTACCATACTAAGGGTAATATAGACATACAAGATCCTTATACATGTCGTTTGAATATGGATGCCCCAATATATAATCCCTAATGATATAAGGATTCATTGTATTGTTTTACTCAAATTTTGATTTATACGCCTGATATGTCCTGCCAGCCCCGTTTATGCAAATGTTTTATAATATGAAATGTGTGCCTACGAGCACCATGCCCCGCTTACCTGAATGTTTTATACTGATATGTTTTGTATATGTTTTGATTTCTCATGTAACCTATGAGTCGGCACCACTAAGCTTGGACGTCCTTGTCAGTCTGATCAACTGACTTGGGCCTCCCCCTTGTGCTCCCGCCAGTTGCAACTTGGATCCTGTCTTGTCCCGTTACTCGGTTCCGCGGCCGTGGTCTTGCCTAGCTATATGTATATGTATATGTTTATAATGTTGGTTCTCGTCACTTCGTGTGTTCGAGCCCAACGCACTGAATGTGCTCTCATCACCTTAGTGATGGAGAGGATTTAGCTCTAGTGTGGTTGCCATCTAGTCAGTTCCTGTACCTTGAATACCCCACATGATTTATATTGCATCTGTACTTTAAATAAACTATGCATCCTGTTTTATGACAGTTTTTCGTTACGTCTATGATATGCTTTGATTTCTTTCTTGGTATTATCTATTCACCCACCTGCCAGACCGTCGTGTCTGACCCATTTTTGTGGTACTCAGGTCCAACTCCCGTTATTGCCTTTGAGGAGGAGCCAGAGGGGGCGGTTGATGAACCGCAACGTTTAGTGGAGTGGCAAGCTGACGATGTCATGTAGACATTCGGTTTAGCTTTGAGCTGCGAATATTTTGGAGAGATCATAGACTGACACTTGGTTTTTACTTTTGGTTGTACTGGCCTTTGTTGGCCATTATTTTGGGGAATGTTAATTTAATTTGATCTTTTGTTTAAACTTTAACTTCATATTTGGGAATGCTAATGAGATCATTGCTCACTCTGACATCATGTCATACTTGTGTATCATCAGTCTTATTTGATGAGAATGGATTAAGAGTTTGATTTGCTACACGCTTCCGCACCAATATAAATGTTCTATGAGTGTATGTGGAATCCTCACCGCGGAAACCTGTGGGAAATTAAGGAAATGTATAATCATTATTAAGGGTAGTTCATTATCCACACCACACCCCGTCGCGGTCCCGGGTCCCGGTTCGGGGTCGCGACATACATGCTTCCAAAGGGCAACATGTCAAATTTCAGGTCATTCCGATAACGTTTGACCCGACTTTGATGCTAGGAAACAAAATCAAGCCTACTGCGACCGAGCTCCCCGGGACAATGGCATCCAAATCGAAGCTAATGGATCATCTCAAAATGAATCCAATAGGCTCACTGTCAAATTTCAGGTCAATCGGACATCGGTTGACCGTACATCAAAGCTCGACATCTTCCGCGTGATGAAATCAAGCCTAGCATCGATGGGACCCCAAACGGCTTCAAAACTCAAATAAAAGCCTATGGTTGGTCCTATCTATTGCTCAGGAAGCTTCACCTCAAATTTCAGGACATTCCGACATCGTTTGACCTAGTTTCAACTATTGGCGGAAAATCGGCTACAAAGTCTTCGGCTTTTCCAAAAAAAAAAGGAAACTTTGTGCTCTTATTTGCACGGCTTCTCGTCAGGTTTTCTTCGGAGGAATCAAGCCAATAAATGAGGAGAAATGTCAAGAAAAATACTGGAGAAAAAAAGAAGCAAAAGAGCCTAAAAAATAGCAGAGAAACGACGACCGAAAGGGGAGAAAACCCCATGGTCGTCGGCGGCGACCCTGCCCCCTGGTCGCCGGCGACCCTAGAAATCTGGGTTGCCGGATTTGCGTCGAAAGGACCGTTTTTCCGACCCTTTTTACGTTTCGCGATGTTTGGCCCCTATGATTTTCTCAAATTCTGATTTTTGAGGCATGAAATCTGTCGATCTTCATCAACATCATGGATCCGCCATCAAAATCATGAAATCATCATACGACACTTCGGAATCGCCAACCAGTTGACCAAGAAAGCATACTTTCTGCCCGACCGATCGTGAAATCGACTGGACAGATGTTACCGGCCCATTGATGTCAACCAATGTCTGAAATTGCATCACCATCCGACATCAAACAACATGTGGATCCATCGGCGATCATCGTAAGAAGAATTCCAAAAGATGCGGCACAGCTCGAGACTCTTCAAGCGACTTGGCGACCAATTAATGCTGTTAATTGACCAGTTTTTGACAAGTTAATGCGGTCATTAACTCATTATTTTGGACGGCCCAATCAGAAGCAAGGAAAAAGGAGTTACAAATCTAAGTAATTATGGCATTAAACCATGTAACTCCCCTCATTATGTTGATGACCTCGCCGTCAAAAGCCAAAGAACATAAGACCATCTTAAAGTTCTTCGAGAAGTTTTCCTTCGACTTCACAAACACAAACTGCGGATGAATCCCCTCAAATGCTTCTTCGGTGTTTCATCGGGTAAGTTCCTCGGATTCATAGTTCGGAAAGCCGAAATAGAAGTTGACCCCACCAAAGTCAAGGCTATCCTAGAAATGCCATCTCCAAGAACCTTAAGAGAACTCAAAGGGCTTCAAGGGAGGTTAGCGTACATCCGATGGTTCATTTCCAATCTACCAGGAAAATGCCGTCCATTTTCTCGCTTGATGAAGAAAGGTGTAGACTTTGTTTGGGATGCTGAGTGTGAAGTTGCATTTCAAGACATCAAGTCATACCTGACCAAACCTCCAATATTGGCTGCTCCCACGACTGGAAAACTCTTCATCTTGTACACAAGAGCCCTCGACCACTCTTTGGGAGCTCTACTTGCACAGGAAAATGACGGAGGAAAAGAAGCTGCTCTATACTACCTCAGTCGCATATTGGTAGGTGCAGAGCATCGCTACTCTCCAGTCGAAAAGGAATGCCTAGCAGTGATGCTCGCCGTACAAAAGCTACGTCACTATTTGATGTCAAACATAGTATACCTGATGTCGAGGATCAATCTCTTGAAAGTCTTTGTCACAAAAGCAAGTTCTCTCAATGCTCGACTGGCAAAATGGTTCATCCTTTTGTCGCAATTTGATATTAGGTATGTACCACAGAAAGCAATCAAAGGCCAAGCTTTGGCAGACTTTCTCGCAGAGCATCCATTGCCTAAGGATTCTCCACTCAAGAATGATCTCCCAGACGAGCCTGTCTACAGCGTGGAGACCTCCTTATCAAATGCCTCTTTGGACATGTACTTTGATGGTGCAACCAGGACAAATGAAAAAGTAAAAGCTAATATCGGGAATTGACATTCTCTTTGTTAGTCCAAACAAGTACATGATTCCACATGCATTCTCGCTATTGGAACCATGTTCAAACAATGCAGCTGAGTACCAAGCCCTGATCGTAGGATTGGAACTCGCCCTCGAATTCGGTATCACCATGCTGGAAGCCTTTAGGGACTCCCAACTGATCGTCAACCAGATGACTCAAAAATATGAAATCAGGAAGCCCGATATGTTGCCTTACTACAACAAGGCACAATCACTTCGACAAAAGTTTGATGTCTGTCACATCACCCACATCCGCAGAGGTTAAAACATCCGTGCAGATGCCCTGACTGGAATTGCTGCATCTATGGCAATCTAAGAAGGGGAAAACATGCAAATTACAGTGTGTCAAAAAAGGATTCTCCCTCCTCTCAACACACACCAAGCAGTTGCTGAATGCCACCAAGTGGTTGGAAGTCAGATTTCCATCCTTAGACCTCCGAGCGGCAACTAGAGGAATCCGTTCATTGATTACATTATGTTTGGAATCCTCCTAGAAGATCCAAAAGAGCGGGTAAGTATCCAAAGATGAGCCCCAAACTTTCATTTGGATATTCTCTCCAAAATGCTTTATAGAAAATCCTTCAACGGAGTACTTCTACGCTGCTTGTCACAACAAGAGGCGGAAGAAACTCTAAAAGAAGTTCATGCTGGTCTTTGTGGAGCCCATCAGGCCTGTCCTAAGCTCTACGATCAGATAAAAATGTTAGGTTACTATTGGCCTACTATGGTAGCTGACGCGATGCAATTTGCTAAACGTTGCCAACAATGCCAAGTTCATGGAGATTAAGTCCACATGCCACCAGAATGGCTACATCCTACAGCGATCTCATGGCCTTTCGAAGCCTGGGGTATGGACATCATAAGTCGTATCTCTCTCCCATCAAGCAAAGGTCATCGCTTCATCTTCGCCACTAAGGATTATTTCTCCAAATGGACAAAAGCATTTGCGTTCAGTGAAATGAAGACCTCATCAGTCCTTCAATTCTTGCGCACCAACATCATTTGTTGCTTTGGCATACCTAAAAGATTCGTCCATGATAACGAACCACAAAACCGGGATCATAGATTCTACAGGTTCTGTGATAAATACAAAATCCAAAGTTGTCCTTTGACTCCGTATAACCCGGCAGCGAATGGACTAGCAGAAGCTTTCAACAAGACACTCTGCAAAATTCTCAAGAAAATGGTCTCTGGTCACAAAAGAGACTGGAGAGACAAACTACCTGAAGCTTTATGGGCCTATCAAACCACCGTTCGAGGACCAACCCATAGCACACCATTCTCTTTGGTCTATGGATGTGAAGCAGTTGTCCCTCTAGAGGTACAAATTCCTTCCTTATGTGTATCTCTACAAAATGACATGACGCAAGAAAGCAATGTCAAATTGAGACTCCAAGAACTGGATAATCCCGATGAACGACGGCTCGAAAAGAAGGCTCGAACTCAAACATTGGTACGAGATCAAGCCAATCTTCCCAAATTTCCGCAAGATTGGAAAAAGGGCTCTACATTGCTGCGAGCCTCAAACTCCAAAACTTGCAAAAGCTCCTCAAAACCCCGCAAGACTAAGAAAGGGCTCAACATTGCTGTGAGTTCCAAATCTCAAGACTTGCAAAAGATTTTCAGGTGTGCATTATCATACTTCCAATTCCATTTACGAAAATAAAAAAATGCGTAGAAGGAAAGTTGTCATGCATGGGCATCTTGAAATCCGTAAACTTCATTATCATTGTAAACAAAAAAAGGGAAAGAATGAAAAAAAAAAAAAAAGAGAGAAGAAAAGAATCTCTTTCAAAAAATAAAAAATAAAAAATTTGGCCCATAGGCCATGGCCCACTACCACGTGGCAGTACGGCCAGGTCCATACGGACCTGTCTGTATAGCCAAGAAAAAAAGAGAAAAAGAAAATAAAACAAAAAGAAAGAGAAGAAAAAAAGGGTAAAAAAAAAAACCGTGAGAAAGAAAAAAAAAAAGAAAGAAGCACAAAAAAAAAGAGAGAAATAAAAAGAAAAAAAATGTGTGAAAAAAAAAAGAGAAAGAGAAAACACGTGACAAAGGAAAAAAAGAAGAAGAAAAAAGAGAAAAAAGAAAAGGAAAAGAAAAGAAAAGGGAAGAAAGAAACTTTTCTTTTTTTCTACTTCTACATGGAGTTTCTTAAGGAAAAAGAAAACTTACTTGAACCCATGGAGGAAGAAGAAGAACTTGAAGATCCTTGAAGAAGAAGGGTTCTTGATCTTGGAGCACTTTTGAAGACATTTTTACAAAAAAAGAGCAATAGCAACAAGAGATCCAACCTCCCCTTGCTTTTATAGGAGAGAGCAAACCAAAAGAGGAAACAAGGAGAAAAGAATGGAAATAAGTGCTAAAAATTAGTAACTTTCCCAAAAGAAAGTGGAATTTGAGATATTCTCTCCCAAAAGAAAGATACTTTGAGAAAATCTCTCCCAAAATCAAGGAAACTTGAGAGATTCTCTCCAAGTAAGGATATTTTTAGATATTCTCTACCCAAAGGAGATATTTTTAGATATTCTTCACAAAAATAACACTACATGAGATCTAAGCCATCTTTAAAGCTTAAGGCCATTTTGGGTTAGCCCACATGAATCAGGTTTGACCACCTAGGCACTAAAAGCGGCTTTTAGTCAAAATTTCTCATACTAAGAGCATACAAAAATGGTTCCATGCCTCTTTTGAGTCGATTGGACCAATAAATTTTTTTTTTCCAAGCCTCATGAGTTTCCAAAAATCCAAACCATCCCACCTTAAGAACCAAATTAAGTCAAAACCTTGAAATTGACATTCCACAAAAACTCAAACTACTCCAATGGATCCAAAATTATCCCAAAGAGTGACCAAAAACCAAACCATGGTCCCTTAACTTGCCACATACAGCTTGTTAGGTCACATGGCCAAAACCATAAACCAAATCCCGGTCCCCTAACTCGCCACATACAGCTTGTTAGGTCACAAGGCCAAAATCAAAATCCAAAACTTGACCCCCTAACCTGCCACATACAACTTGTTAGGTCACAAGGTCAAAAACCAAAAACCTTCCTGACCGCCTGATGCGCCACATAAAGCCTTTAGGTTCACAAGGTCAAAAAGAAAAATCCAAAACCCAAAAAACCCAATCCAAATGTCATTTTCAAAATTTTGCCTTGAGATGGTACGTGATCTCTCTCACTGCCATAAAATCCCCTTGGAAACTCAAAAGGCTACTCTGTCAAAAGAAAAATGCTCAAGACTCTTGGTCAAGTCAAGAAGCTCCTTCAAAGTTTTCTTCGAGGCACATAGACTGCAAAAGCTATGCAGTTCATCGCTGTACCTCGAGGGGGCATTTGTTGACACAAAAAATGTCACTTTGCCTCTTCAACATCAAAAGCTACATGGAGCCGCATCCTACTACAAACAGGCAAAGCCGCTTCAAGCATCAGATCTTGTTAGAATCAAGCAAAAACAACAAGATCCTTCAAAATAACCAAAAGAAGGGTATACATGAAGTTTCAGGCCATTTCGACACCATTTGGCCTAACTTCTATCCTCCAACGGCTGAGCAGGAGCTCCCGACAGCGATAGTGTTGAAGATATCAAATCTTCGATCAAAGCCTATGGATGGTCTCAAAATACCTCCAAAAGGCTCCACGTCAAATTTCAAGTCAAACCGACACCGTTTTACCATCCATCAACTCTCGAACGGCGAAATCAAGCCTCCCGGCGGAGAGAACCACCGAGGCCATCACTCATCAAACTAAGCACATGGGTGACTTCTACATGCTTCCAAAGGGCAACACATCAAATTTCAGGTCATTCCGATAACATTTGACCCGACTTTGACGCTCGGAAACAAAATCAAGCCTACTGCGACGGAGCTCCCCAGGACAATGGCATCCAAATCGAAGCTAATGGATCATCTCAAAATGAATCCAATAGGCTCCCTGTCAAATTTCAGGTCAATCGGACATCGGTTGACCGTACATCAAAGCTCGACATCTTCCGCGCGATGAAATCAAGCCTAGCATCGACGGGACCCCAAACGGCTTCAAAACTCAAATAAAAGCCTATGGTTGGTCCTATCTATTGCTCAGGAAGCTTCACCTCAAATTTTATGTCATTCCGACATCGTTTGACCCAGTTTCAACTCTTGGCGGAAAATCGGCTACAAAGTCTTCGGCTTTTCCAAAAAAAAGAGGAAACTTTGTGCTCTGATTTGCATGGCTTCTCGTCAGGTTTTCTTCGGAGGAATCAAGCCAATAAATGATGAGAAATGTCAAGAAAAATATAGGAGAAAAAAATAAGCAAAAAAGCGCAAAAAATAGCCGAGAAACAGCGACTGAAAGGGGAGAAAATCCCATGGTCGCCGGCGGCGACCTTGCCCCATAGTCGCCGGTGACCATGGGTGCATGGTCGCCGGCGACCCTAGAAATCCGGGTTGCCGGATTTCCGCCGAAAGGGCCATTTTTCCGACCCATTTTACGTTTCGCGATGTTTGGCCCCTGTGATTTTCTTAAATTCTGTTTTTTGAGGCATGAAATCTGTCGATCTTCGTCAACATCACGGATCCGCCATCAAAATCATGAAATCATCATCTGATGCTTCGGAATCGCCAATTGGTCGACCAAGAAAGCATACTTTCTGCCCGACAGATCGTGAAATCGACTGGACAGATGTTGCCGGCCCATTGATGTCAACCAATGTCTGAAATTGCATCGCCATCCGACATCAAACAACATGTGGATTTATCGGCGATCATCGTAAAAAAAATTCCAAAAGACGCGGCACGGCCTGCAACTCTTCAAGCGACTTGGCGACCAATTAATGCTGTTAATTGACCAGTTTATGACAAGTTAATGCAGTCATTAACTCATTATTTTGGACGGCTCAATCAGAAGAAAGGAAAAAGGAGTTACAAATCTAAGTAATTATAGCATTAAACCATGTAACTCCCCTCATCATGGAGATTAAAAGCGATTAAATGCCCATCATTCTCCATCGGCTAATCAGAAGCCAAGAAAAAGAAGTTACAAAAACAAGAATTAAACACTTGTAACTCCTCCCTTTATGTGGCTTTATGACAATTAAGGCCATAAACCCTCCTAACTAGCTGTCAAAAGACTATAAATAGGTGGTCATTCCAAGGAAAAAGGGTCCTGGAAAAATCCTCGAAAAATCACTAGAAAACTCTCGGAGAAATCTCTACGCAAAGAAGTTTGGCTATTCTGAAGAAACTCTGCTGCAACAAACACCAGAAGGTGATTGAAGTCCCTTAGGGGGCCACCCCCCAAGGTCCATTCTCCTACTATTCAACACGGCCAGATGTGGCTCTTTAGCCCGTCTACTCGGCTTTTTATTGGATATAGGACATCCTCTCGGTCCTTATCCTCTAAAAATCTGAGGTCCAAGCCAAGTCAAGAGAATTAAAGCATCATGTGTTCTCATCTGAAGGACTATGGCGGAGTCCATACATGACTCGTGACCCTCGATCTGAACGAGTCCCTACAATCTCCTATGAAGTTAGATCCCTCTTCTTACTTTTCTATTGTATTTTGTATTTTTTTAAAGAGATAAAAAAATCACAATTCTTGTCTTTCATTGTTTATGAGATTTGTAAATAGCCTTTCTTGGCAAAATCGCCTTCTACGGCACAAAACCGGGTCTTTCACGGCAAACAAATGAAAATCGCCTTTCACGGCATTCAAAAATCTTGTCTTTTTTTTAAAAATATATGTGCAATGGAAAGTTGAAAAAAAAAGTTGATTTCCTTTTTTACTTGTGAAGGTGAATCTCCAGATCACCATTTCAAATTCCAAGTAGAGGAAAAAATCTGGCATACCCGTATAAAAAAATGTTGATGCTCGCTTTCTTCTTTCCTCTCACCCCCCCCCCCCCCCCGGGGCGGAGGGAGAGACAGAGCCGGGTCCATCAATCCCTTTGTGCCAATTAATGGATTTATCATTGGTAAGTACGCACCCCTTCCGATTAAGAGTTAATTAGAAAGGTACCTATGATCATTATAATTAATTGAGGCTCAAGGATAATAAGATATGGATCTAGTTTGGAAGACAGGTCCAATTGATCATTGGATATTGATGGAAGGGCCTACTTGTGGACATAGGGAAGTTTAGGGTCTTCATGTAATTTATTCCTAAAATTAGAGTTCAATTGCATTATATAGTGGAGTTATTTGCAATTAACTGTGGGCCCGAATTGCACATGAGATGTGGGGTCGCGAGTCCTAGTTGGAGCCAGCTTTCTAAGGAATCCCTAGTGGTCCCCACGCTAGCCCAAGTTATTGGAAAGATACTAATTATAGTAGAACTCTAAAAGGAAATAGAGAGTTACTATTTCTATTTGAAGTAAAACTTCTAATAGTGGTAATAGTAAATTACTATTTATTAATGGAAGTGGGACTTGTATTTTAATTAGAAAAGGAGAAAGTTACTAATTATAATGGAAGTGAGACTTCTATTTAAATTAGTAAGAAGAGAGTTACTAATTGTTAGAGAAGTGAGACTTTTATTTCAATTAGAAAGAGGAGGTGGCTTGGTGGCTATAAATATATGAGGAACAATAGGGCTGGACGTCCAATGCATGTCCCCACTTAGGGATTCACGCCCAAGGCTTGTTTTGTTCAAGAGTTGCACATGCTCCTCCTCTCTTCCCTCTTCTAGTTCTCTTCTAGTTTCCTTAAGAGCTTTTGCTTGGAGATCCCACCCATCTTCTTAAGAAAAGAGAATCTGATATGGGTCATAGCGTGGAAGATCAAAAGGTCTTGGAGATTCCTATTTAATATGTGAAAGAGTTTCATCATCAAAGAAAGAAGCAACTTCTCCATTAGAGCACAACCGAGCTCCAAAGGTATAATCTACTTCCTTGCATGTTGTAGATTTTTATGGATGCCTGTTGGCTACTATTCTATCTTGATAGGTTTATTTACTGATCATGATGGCTGAGATTGAGAACATAGATCTTGAATTGGGTTTTGTAGCCTTCTTGATAGTTGATCCCTGAGTCAAGTGGGCTAAAAGTTTTGAAAACCTATCCTAGAGGCCCACCTATTTCCAACAGAATTAAACATTAATAAAATCTATGGTTAAGATGCTATTAAACATAAGGATGTTAAGTCAAGGGCTAGGATAATCTAGTGGGGTTGGCTTTGTTTTTATACCCTTATTCATGTGGAGACCTTTTTTTTTGGTGCTAATTAGGGAAATCAAACAAACAAGGACAAGACAACAAAGAAACCCAACTAAAAACAAACTCAACACACCCAACCAGACAACTAGACTACAGGAACTGCCATTCTCTTTGAGATTGATTATTTCCATAGTCAGAAAATGATGAGATTCTCTGTTCGAAAGATGCCATTAGATGAGGATGCAATCGAATCTGAGTTGGAGCAACGGTGAGCGAAAACCTGCATCTGACGATAAGAGGCTGCTACTTGGAGATCTTGGATGTATAGCTCGTGACCTCCTAAAGGTAAGTAGCTCTTAAAGGTAGCGATCTCTGGAAAGTATAGCTTAGACAGCTGATCTGCCACCTTATTAGCAGTTCGACGGCAGTAATTAGCTTCCCACCATGAAACTTGAGAAAGCATATTGAGTAACTTCCGCCAATGTGCCATGAGTGCCCAAGATAGGTTGTTATATTTCTGGAGGGACTGAGTTAAGCTCAAGCAATCTCCTTCTATGATG
Source organism: Persea americana (assembly GCA_029852735.1). Classification (NCBI taxonomy): domain Eukaryota; kingdom Viridiplantae; phylum Streptophyta; class Magnoliopsida; order Laurales; family Lauraceae; genus Persea; species Persea americana. The sequence continues at coordinate 60,860,890 of CM056810.1, forward strand.
ACATGGTTGAAGCCCCTCTTGAGGCAAATTTCCATCCCTTTGATGATAGCAAGTAGCTCCGCTTCCAAAGAGTTGCTCGCATAGACTTTACCAGCATATCCTTCAATTAGAGTTCTTGTTGGACTGCGAATGATACCACCAACTCCTGCAATCTGACAGAAATGGTTGAATGAACCATCAAAGTTAAGCTTAACATGGTTAGCTGGAGGTGGAAGCCATAATTCTAGGGGAAGACCTTTTTTTGACACTGCCTTGGAAAAAAGGTTAGATACATTCCATTCATGGAAAGCAAATAAAGCTTTAGATTTGACCGAGTTTGGGACTATTGGGCTATTGAGGAATATGTTTCATTCCTCATTTTCCAAAAATACCAACTGATGAGAACTCCAAGCTTAAGAGAGCTTGTTGAAACTTTGGACCAAAACTAGTCATTAAACCCCTTAAATTCAGTTGGCTTTGTAATAGATCTTGGTAAAAGGTTCCAAATGGCTTTGGTAATGGGGCAGTGGACAAATAGGTGGTTGACAGATTCCTAGTCTTGATGACAAAGACTGCATATGGGGCTAATTTCTTGGTTTAATTTTTGAAGGCAATCTGCAGTGGAAAGTTTGTTGAGAATAGCTCTCCATGTGAAAAATAAGAATTTGGATGGAAGGTCCAATTTCCATAAGTGTTTCCAAGGCCAATGGGGTCCCATAGTAGGAGGGTTAAGGGTTGAATATAAAGCCTTTGAAGAAGAGGATCCAGTTGGTTCAGAGCCCTAACATCGAATATCTTGACCCCCAATTGGGATGGAGAGAATTTTGACCACAACTTCATCCTCTTAGATCATATTCAGCATATTCACATTCCATGATAGCCCAACCTCATCTTGAATCATGAGATCCTTAATCCATTTAACTGGAGGTTGAATTGAATTAGGAGAAATTTTGGTTGGGATGTGCATAAAAAATCCCAAGTCTGGAATCCATATATCCTCAAAGATTCTAACATTTTGGCCATCTCCTATCACCCAACTCTGATTATCAAAATGAGAGACCTATGGCTAAGAAGAGCTTTCCAGAATGGGGAGTCCTTACTTTTGGCCTTACAGTCTGAAATGTGACAGTTTTGAAGATATTTCTAACTTAAAACTAGAACCCAGAGAGCTTGTGGGTTTGTAAGGAACCTCCATAAAGTTTGGCCCAACAAGGCTGAATTTAGATTTTGAAGATCCTTAACTCCCAGCCCTCCTTCATGGGTGGGTCTAGTTACCTTGGTCCAAGCAAGAGGTATCCAGATCCAATTTTGTAGTCAGCCTGTCCACAGGAATCTAGCTTGGCTCTTGTGCATTTGATGTATGTGTTTCTTTCTCACCTTGTGGAAACTCATCCAGTAATTTGGAATTGTGGATGAACCTGATTGGATGGGCACCTTCCTCCCTGTAGGCAACAATAGATTTCCTTTCCATCCACTAAACTTAGACTCCATTTTGGACATTATGATTTGAGTATCAGAGGCAAGGCTATCCTCACAAGAGATAGTGGCACCTAGATATTTAACTTGAGTAGGAGAGTTTGATATGGAGAAAATCTCCTTGATCTTTCTAGTGACATCTCTAGGTGTATTGCATGAGAAATGAAGGCTAGACTTCCTCTGATTCACCTTTTGGCCTGACTCAAATCCAAATTCCTGCAGGCTTTCATTTATCTTCCTTGCCCATTTTGGTTTAGCATTGAAAAAGATGATGATATCATCCGCGAATTGTAGCAGACCAAGTCTCTCACACATCGGTCTTAGTTGAGGAAATATATGTTTGCAAGCTTGCCCCATATGTATCATGGCTCTAGACAAAGCTTCTCCAACAATTAAGTATAAGTACGGTGAGATCGGGTCCCCCTGTCGCAAGCCCCTAGAGGGAAAGATTATATCTGTGAGCTTCCCATTTACCTTGATGTTATAGGTCACTGTAGAGATACAGCACCAAATCCTTTTGATGACCTCTTCATTGAAACCATGATTGAATAAACAAGCTTTTAAAAATTCCCATGACACACTATCATAAGCCTTGTGGATGTCAAGTTTAATGGCGACTGTATGTTTTCTCTGGTGGGATTTGCGCATTTGATGAAAGAATTCTTTCGCTATAATGATATTATCTGATGATCAATGACCTTGAATAAAAGCACCTTGGGCTTCGGATATAATCTTAACCATAATGGGCCTGAGACAAGAAGCTAAGATTTTGGAGATGATCTTATATTGAACATTACATAAGCTTATAGGGCAAAAATCTTGCAAACCTTTAGGATTATCCATTTTGGGCACTAAGGTGATGATGGTCTGGTTTATTTGTGGGTCCAGGAAACCTGTTTTAAAAAAGTCCCCTACAAATTGACATATGTCCTTCCTTAGGGATTACCAGAAGTCTTGGGCAAACTTGGTGTTAAATCCATTTGGACCAGGGGCTTTGTTAGGGTCAATGGAGAACACAGCCCTCCTAATTTCATCTTCTCCAGGACAATTCAAAAGGTGGTCATTGTCATCACTAGACACCATCGATGAAAGCAAGGAAGGAAGAGTAAAATGATCTTGAGCTGATGAAGTAGAGAATAGTTTTTCGTAATAGGTTCTGCTAAGGCTTAATAAATCAGAGTCTGATGAATGGATTTGACCCTCTTCATCCAATAATTGATGAATCCAATTCCTTTTCGAGTGTAGTTTAGCTACCATATGGAAATATTTTGTGTTCTTATCACCCTGTTTTAACCAAGCCACTCTTGATCTTTGCTTCCAAAGGTTTCTAATTGATGTAGCCTAACTGCATATTGATTTGAAAGATCCTTTTCAAGGCCATGTAAGAATGTGGATTTTCCATAAGCTCTATGGGACTGGATACCCTTAATCCTCCTTTTAGTTTGGACGTTTCTTTGGATATGTTCCCGAAAGTCTCTTTGTTCCATTTAGACAAAAAGGTAGCCACCGATTGAAGCATTCCAGAGAAGGAGTTCTCTTGAGCAGCGCTATCCTCCAAATACTGGGTCAACATTTCTTTGAATCCCAGATGGAAACCCACATATTTTCATATCTAAATAATTTATGGTGATTCGCAGGATCCACCGGATTTGTTAAAAGCAAAGGAGAGTGGTTTGAAACAATCCTCGGAAGATACTTAATCACTTGAGTAGAGATTTTCTTGAGAAGATGGTGTAGGATTGTCACGACCCCGGACCGGGACCCCATCCTAATCCGGGGCCGCGACACGGTGGGCCAGAAAATTTCACCCCGCACGTGTTGATTTGTTTCCCACAGGTTTCCGCGGTGAGGATTCCACGCGAATCACACTCACTCATTCAACACATTTGCGGAAGCGTGTAGCAAACACTCCATCAAATTACTTTCAATAAGAGAAAGCATAAATGCATCATGGACTCATGTCAAAGGGAGAAAACATTACTAGCATTCCCATAGTTAAGTTAAGGTTTACATCACAACTAAAGCAAAGTTAAGTTTTACAAGTTCCCAAAAGACTTAAGCCAACATTGGCTAATAACAAAACCCAAAATAATAAGTCACTGGATCCCCAAAGTGTTCGCCTCAAGCGCTAACGCGATGTCAACATAACATCGTTGGGCTGCCACTCCTGCCCACCGGGCTGCATGCCTACAATCTCCTCGCACTCCTCCTCAAAGGCAACATTACTTGTATCTGAACACCAAAACGAAGGGTCAGACACAACAGTCTGGCAGGCAATTGAATCAAATATAACCATGCTAAAATCATAAATTTACCATTTATAAAACAAGTACAGTGAAAAGGAACTAAGTAAAACAAATAGTTTGAACACAACATCCTTTGTAAGACCACATGGTAAATCACGACACACAATTTAAATAAAGATTGGCAACCACACAAAGCTACATTCTCTGTCACACAAGGCAACAAGAGCACTCACGATAGAAATTCTCCGTCACACAAAGTGAAAAGGAACACGAAACATGACCCAGTAGAACTGAGCATCACTCATGAGTCCCGCCGCGGAACGGGCTAAATAACATGGATGATAATCCAAACTGCAGTTGGCACGAATTGTTTAAGGACCCAAGGTGGTTGATCAAACCGACAAGGTCGTCCAAGCCGAGTGGTGCCGACAATAAAACAAATACACACTACTTTTCAAAATCATGCTTACTAGATAAAAATTCGGGAACTACTCACACTATTTCAAGAACACACGTTGTTTCACACGAAGTCACAAATAGTAGTCCCCACACGATGTGTATAAAACACGATTCACGCACTCAAATCACAAACGAGATTTAGAAGTCGTAAATCCATTTCACATCACTCAACCAATTCCTTGGAACCATAACCGTTGAGTTCGTATACACTTTGATATCCTATGTCATTCATTCGTTTAGATGGTGCCCAATATTTAACGACATTCGAGATACCAATGTGTATGCATCAACTAGGGAGAGTCCAAAAGGAATTAGAATTGAAAACCTCATCATTCCCTTCACTTCAGAAAACTGGGTATAGTCGGTCACCTGTCGGTTGGCCGTCGGTTAGTCGACACCGAACATGTCGGTTAGCCGAGTGCTGATCGAGAGTTAACCTTCCCATCAGATCAGGAATACAACATTCTGGATCATGAACCGAGAATGTTCAATCACCTGTCGGTCGACCGAGATCCCCAAACTCTGTCAAATGCAGCATTTTGGAAACGGAACCGAGATGGCTCGGTCACCTGTCGGTTGGCCTGTTGGCTAGCTGACCCCTGACTGACGGCTGATTGACCCATTGCGAAACAACATTTCTGAAGTTGTTTCCCTTCAGTTCGTTTCTCCTTCACTTCTCCTTATAACCCCTCATTTCCTACAGTAAAATGAGCCTACATGCTCCTCTATTTTACCCATCCACCATTCATTTCATAAATCCATAAATCAAACTCACACAATTCCTAACAATTAAGGTGTGGAAATTCCCATTTCAATGAAACAACTCTAAAACAAAAATCCATGCAATAGATTTCAGCATATGAACTACAGAAACATGTATTTGTAAGCTTGAACATTAAACAAATATGGGAATTAAACCAATGGAGACTTAAAGTAAGGAAATCAATCCATAATTCCAAAAACATTGCATGCATAATCCATCTCATTCAATTACTTGCCTTGGGTAGGAAAACACTCAAAAGAAGATCTCCTAACACTTCTCTCTCAGCTGCACTCCAATCTACAAGAATCCCCATGGAAAAACCACTCAAATCCACAAAATTCGAAATCAAAGAATCCTCATATAAAACCTTTTGCATGCAAGAGAGAAAGTTTTTCATGGGTTCAAGAAAGCCATGGTAAAAAGATGGAAACTATTGCATACCTCTAGAAGCTCTAGAAATGAAGAAAAGCTTGAAGAGAAGATGGTTCTAGCTGGTTCTCTACAAAAATGGTGTCAAAAGACAGCCAAGAGGAAGGAGAAGGAATTTGTGAAGTCAAATCTCTATTTTCCACCAAGAAAGGGAGACATGCAAGAGGAGAGAGAGAGAGGCTGGAAGAGAAGAGGAAGAGCTGATCTTCTCAGGCTTCAGCTGGTTTAAACGAAATGGAGAAAAAGAGAAGAACAACTCATGTGGGTTATTCTTTTGAATGGGTGAGTTGTGGGTCCCACAACTCCTCACACTTTGAGGGCTTAAAATCTCCCTCTTGTGGGTCCCGAATGAGATCGACGAAAGAGGGAAAAATGCTCGTCGAAATGTCTAGTTTCAAATATATATATATATATATATAATTTTGGCACACTTTTGAAATTCTGAAATTCATAAACATATTTTGAGGTGAAAAGACCATTTTGCCCTTTTTGCTGAAAAACATGATTTTTTGGGTTTCAAATACACACGGGTAAAATCTCCAAAGTTGTTCAAAATAAAATACAACCCAAGAGATTCAACAATCAATATTTTTCAAAATCAATAGCCCGAATTCCCACATGAGCACGCGATGCACAGACCACCCCGGGCCTGGCAAGCCTAACTCAACGTCCTCGAAATTCCCCAAAGCTATTCAAAACTACTAATCTAGCTAGAAATCTACATTAATCGTCCTCTAATCCCACTTACTAACTAAACAAAACTAAAACCATGATTAGCCATAATAAACTTGGGTCGGGGTCTGGCAAGGATCTTACACCCCATTGAGGTACCACTTATTTCAAAACCAATTGGTGATAGGAAACGGCACAACAATAGTTTTATGGTGAGGGCGAGGGATCGACCACGATTATGAACGCTCAGGAACGAGGGTGAACGTTGACCTCAACAATCCCTCCCTCAACGGCACACCTGCCGCGACTCCTACTGCAAACTCGCAAAACCTGTGTCTCGAAACTCGAACACTCGACTACCAGGCTCTGATTCCACTTGAAATTCCAAGAGGGTCGATCAATTCAAACCCTAAAGGATAAAATCAGTCCTAACACAGATCTGAATATGGAAGAAGATAAAGCAATAACCTAAGTTAATCAACCAATCAACCACACAGATGGACACACGATTTTATACGTGGAAAAACCCTAAATAGGGAAAAAACCTCGGGACCTCACACCGGTCCAAAAAGATCAAGCACTAATCAAACGAAGGTTACAAGATGATATGCATGGCATAATATAAATAACTGCCCTTTTATTTGAATTTGCTAGTTGTTTATTTTATCTTGAATGTTCTACTTATAGCCTTTTTTCTTATTATGCAGGAATTGGAAGGAGCTGAGTATATTTGAGCTTAATTCGGAGAGGTTTAAAGCCAAAACCCCATTTGAGAAAAGTTATACACAAAGAGCATATAGGCTTGTTGGAGGAGAGCTGGAATTTCAAGTTAGAGGTCATGAGTTCAAGACTTGGCACAATCAGTTTTTATTTTTTTTTTAAGAAGATTTTCGGAATTGTAGCCGTCATGCGTAAGATTTACTATTTTGACCATAAATTGTGACTTAAGAATCCGATTAAGGCAAGGTCAGATGCGTTGGAAACAGGACTCAAAGAAGAGGAATATCATGTGTCACGAGAATCTCCCAATTCTGACGTTTTGGAGGTCAAAACAGGCTGTCAAGTGGAGGGATATGATGGATGACGAATTTGAGTGATTTCTCTTTCTTTCTCTTCTTGTATTCTTTTCATTTTAAGGAGAGGCTCTCTTTTTCTCTAGAGGTGAATTATTTTTCTTTAATCTTTTTTAGAAAGTGAAGGTGGAGATTGAGGAGGCTCTCTTTTGCTCTAGGGGTGAATTATTTTTCTTTAATCTTTTTTAGAAAGTGAAGGTGGAGATTGAGTGGTGTAATAGACAACTTTGAAGGATTTCAATAATGATGATTTGTTCTATAATGCTTGGCTAATTCGTGGATTAGGGTGGAGGAGGAAACCAAAATCGGTGAGATCGTTCATTATTATTTTTCTATGTCTTTCCCTCATTATGCTTAATGATTAAATAGATCCTCCTTCATGAATGTTATTCAACCTCTGGTTTTGTAAAAGTTATTTGGAATGTCTTTTACTTTTTATGCTTGATCTTGACATATCATGTTTAAGTTAAATTCTTTTAATGGTTTGTGCTTGATCTTGATAAATAGTTATTAGAGTTTCAAAATATTGAAGTGGAGGGAGTCTTAGGTACTAATTAGAGAATTGGATTTTTAAGAAAAAGGGTTTTCAAAGCTAAATCTTCAGATCCAAGGCAATTGCTTGCACATTGGATTGAGTTTTATTGGGATAAGACTATGAAGTAATTTTGTAATGATTAAATCTATTTTGGTGAAATCCGATACCTTGATTTCTCTTTTTCTGATCCGATACCCTGATCTCTCTTTTTCTGATCAAGTTTGTGTTTAGATTTCTTTTGATATAAGTTTAGTTGTTATTTTCTTGACTAATTGTGGTTTTAAAATCTCTAGTGTGAAAACTGATTGAGGATTTTTGGATCTTGTTTCTACAAATCTCTGTGGATCGACTCGTATTTTTCATTATCTACTTAATAGAAATTTGTGTGATTGCAGTTAACTATCTTGAGCACATCACAAGAGAAACTCACTATCCTTTACAGTTGAACCCAACCTAAGGACCGTAATGAATCATGCCGACGAACATGCCATTCACCTTCTCAAGTACTTCGATCTCCACACCTTCAACAAGGCAAATCAACTTTGAACCTGAGTGATGGATCTTCATATGCATAAAAACTTCAGCACATTAAACTCATAAGAAGGCTCTATGGAGGGAAGAATTCTCTCAGATAATGTTTAGGGTTTACGATTAAGAGAGTTCAGATTTTTTGAGAGACTAAAGCATTATATAAGGCTTTTAAAATGGGTGGGAGAGATTAGGTTTGAATAGGATAGGAGTTAGAGAAGAAAGAGGAGATTTTCAAAAATATAGGTGAAGTCCGCGCCGTTCGATCAATCGGACTGAGAGTCCGATAGATCGGTCTGTCATTTTAACTGAGAGCATTTCAGGTCCGATCGGTCAGTCTGAGGATCTGATCGATCAACCTGTCTTTTAACTGAGGGCATTCCAGGGACGATCGACCGGTCTGAGGGCTCGATCGATTGGTCTTTCGACACACGATCTGCGATGAATCTTCGAATTTCTTCCATGCTGAGGCGGTCCAACTAAAAATATAAAATTACATGAATCCCCAAGTTTTGTCCATCCACATGAAGTAGCCAACACTCATAAACTATGATGGTCTGCCAAATACTCAATAGGTAGACCAGGGAGGAGGACCCAAATTGGAGCTGCTGCTATGTATGCATTAGACGGGTCAAAATTTGGGGTCCAATTGGTAACTAACAATTTTTGTCCCACCACCGTCCATGGAGAACCAAATCTAGCATGCACGAGGTCCCCATGGTTGTTGAAGTTGAAGAGGTACAATTTGTTGGGTAGTTCTAAAACCTCCAGTTCACCCCTCATCTGCCAGACTGTTGGAAGCCTATTCAGTAGAATTTTTGCTGTAGCGCCCTGACCTTGTAGCTGACCTATAAGGGTCTTAGATCTTTCCTCCTTAGTCACTACCAACTGCTTTTCAGTAAACTCCACTGTTGGAATCCTCAATGAGTCTATCTCCGCCATTGTATTCTTGTGTTGGATGCCTGAGGTCAGATTGATCTCCATCATCCTTGTAAGTGACAAAAATGACACCCACTTGATTAGGAGGAAGTTGAACTTGATTACGGGAAAGACCGAATGCCCGAGACCTGAAAGGGAAGGAAAGGAGCAGAGGTCAGAGGCCCTGCCTGCCGTCAGCCGAAGGTACTCCGATGCCTGAGTTAGTTTTGCAACTAAGCAAAAGATGAGTGGGGAAGAGAAGTAAGAATGAGTGAGTATGAGTTTGTGTGTGTATGCATACCTTCATGGGGCTGACCCCCACGTCCATTTGTAGATGGAGTCCTTGTCCATCTTTTTGTTGAGTGGAGGTAGGTGGGGGTAAGGTCCCATCAGGATTTACCCTAACACTGAGTGGTAGGTAAAAAGGGAACATCCCATCGGAAGTTTCCATTCCCCTTAGGACAACTGACGTGATGGGGTGATAGAATCAACTCCTTATCTCTATCACGCGTCACCTTATCTATCAGTTCATGTCCGTACTTCTCATTGGAGTGTGATGGCCCACATCCGTCCTTCAGTACTCTTACCTAGATCAGAAGTGGCCCTGCCGAGCTGACACTCTTTACTGAGTTGCCGAGCTGCCGAGGCATTGGTTACCGAGATCAAGGCGAGCTAGCTGGCATCGTTACTGAGGTTTAGCTTAATCTCGGTGTTATGGTATTTTCCCACACAATTGCCAAGGACGGGCAGTTGAGGGAAGAGGCGAGCAAGAAGGCAGATCTTGCCGCTGACCTTGAGAAGGCGTTGGCCGAGGTGGAGAAGCTGGAGGACCTGCATTATCAGAGAAGGGCGGCGGTCGACCTGGTCACCCAAATGAACCGGGAGAGGGCTGCGTACGAAGCTTCCCTGGAGGAGAAGAAGGCCGAACTCGAGTCTGCTCTGGCGAAACAGAATGCCGAACTTGAAGAGAAATTTGGGTCTGAGTTCGACGCTGCCTATGAAGAGGGGATCCGGGAAGTGATTGCGAATTACAAAGCGCAATTGCAGAGGATCCGCGAGCGAGCCTGGGAGCTCGGAAGGAGAGTCGCCTTGAAGAAGGCTGGAGTTCCTGAGGATGATCCTGCTTTCAGGCATCCTCCCGAGTTTCAGAGCTCGGGCTCTGCCCCCTCCTCTAGTGCTGCTACGATCCTTGCTCTTGACCCGACCTCCAAGGCTCCTCCAGCGGTTGATGCTGCGCCCAAAGCCTGCCCGGCCAACTCTGAAGCCACTCCAGTCGACCCTGAAGCTAGCCTGGCCAAACCTGAAGTCCTCCAAGAGATTAACTGCAATGCTGCAACTGCTGCTACTTGAGTTCTTCTTTTTTGTACTCTTTTTTATTGTATTGAAATTTTTTTCAATGAAATACCATTTTTCTCGTGTTCTGGCCGAAATAGTTTCGTTGCTTGACTGATAAAATGGCATGTATGGTACGTCTGTTTTTTGCTTAAGTAATTAGCCTCGGTACTCTTGTTGATCACAATGCATGCTTAAAATTGGATTTCTGCTTGAGCTCAGTTCAGTAACCGGAGTCTTAGAGACTTAAACTCATAACCATAACCGCTAAATTGGAATAAATTTGACTTGACGCAAGAAATCCACCTCGGTTCTTCAACCTAAAGTGTTCTTTGGATGCCAAAGTCGATGCCTTGAATATTTTAAGGTCTTTTTCCTTTTCGGTGGTAGTGTACCTGGTTCTGTAACCAAGTGTACTTCCAAGTGTTGGCTCTATTGCCGCACTACAGCTAGTGCTATCACCGAGCTTAATATGACTGGTACTGTTATCGAGCCGGATATAGCTGGCACTCTTGCCAAGCTGTAGCTGGTGCCATCACGGAGCTTAATATGGCTGGTATTGTTACCGAGCCGGATATAGCTGGCACTCTTACCGAGCTGTAGCTGGTGCCATCATCGAGCTTAATATGGCTGGTACTGTTACCGAGCCGGATATAGTTTGCACTCTTGCCGAACTGTAGTAGGTGCCATCACTGAGCCGGACAACTTAGAATTTTCTTTATAAAGAGAGAGCGATCCTTTCAAGAGAATGTTTTTTATTGATGTCCAAACTTCTGAATATATTTTAGAAATAGTACTTTTTGAGGTGCATCGCATTCCATGGCCGTGGTAACTCTTTACCCTCCATGTCCTCGAGTCTGTACGCGGATCGTCCAACAGCTGAGAGCACTTTGAATGGCCCATGCCAGTTAGGTGCTAGCTTGCCTTCATTCGGGTTTTTATCCCCAAGGGAGTGTTTTCTTTAGGACCAATTCTCCAACCGAGAACCCCCTTTCTTTGACCTTCCGATTGTAGCCCCTGATCAACTGTTGCTGATAGGCAACTAGGCGGACGGATAGCTGCTGCTTATTTTCTTTCCTCGACCAGGTCCAGCTCTCGAGTTAGGTTTACATCGTTCAGTCCTTGGTCGTAGAGCTCGGATCTCAAGGTAGGGAGGCCGACCTCAAGAGGGATCACTGCTTCCATGCCGTAGGCCAAGGAGAATGGCGTAGCCGAGGTGGAGCGTCTTGGAGTTGTTCTGTATGATCATAGGACGCTCGGGAGTTCTTCCGCCCATCTTCCTTTAGCATGGTCGAGTCTCTTCTTGAGCCCGTCGAGGATCACCTTGTTCGAGATTTCAGCCTGGCCATTGCTTTGTGGGTACGCCGGGGTGGAGTAGACGTTTCTAATGCCGAATTCCTGGCAGAAGTTCCTAAAGAAGCTGGAATCGAACTGAGTCCTTTGTCCGAGATCAGAGTTCGTGGGATCCCAAATCTTATAATGATGTTCTTCCACACAGTTCTTCGTGTCCTACTCGGTGATGGAGGACAGAGGTTCGGCTTCGATCCACTTGGTGAAATAATCGGTGGCTACTATCAGCCACCACTTATTCCCTGGAGTTCGATGGAGTGGTCCCACAATATCCAAGCCCCACTAAGCAAAGGGCCACATACTGGAGAGTGGGCTTAGGTCTTGCGCTGGCTGGTGGAGGGAGTGTGAGGACTTCTGGCACTTCTTGCATTTTCTGGCGTACAGCTAGGCGTCCTTTTGCATGTAGGGCCACCAGTAGCCTTGACTGATAACTCGGTACGCCAGTGACCGACCTCCAATGTGACTGCCGCAGATCCCTTCATGGATTTCATAGAGGAAGTCCTCGACTTTGCTCGGGTGGACGCACTAGAGGTAGGGGTCGGTGTACGACTTCCTGTAGAGCCTGCCATCCGAGGATAACCAAAACCGGGTTGCTTTCAGCCTGATCTTGTGAGCTTCATTCTTGTCTTCAGGCAGCTGGTCGTCTCTCAGGTAGGCAGTGATTGGGTCCATCCAGCTTGGACCGAGATCACCACACATGAGCTGCCGAGGTGGCTGGAGCTCTATGCTTGGTTTTTTCCAGTGTTTCTACTTTGACAGTTCTTCTGTTCTCAGCTTCAACAGCAGAGGCGATGTTGGCGAGGGCATCAGCATGAGAATTGGATTTTCTGCTGATTTGTTGGACTTCGGCTCTCTGAAACTGAGAGAGGAGCTGCTTCGCATGAGCCAAGTAGGCTGCCATCCTGTCATCCCAAGCTTGGTAGTCTCCGCTAAGCTGGCTCGTCACCAGCTGGGAGTCGCTGAAGACCACCAATTGCCGAGGCCCCAGGATTTTGGTGCTGTTTAGCCCGGCGATGAGTGCTTCGTACTTAGCTTTATTATTGGATGCCTCAGCTTCATTATTGGATGCCTTGAAGCCAAGTGTTAGGGCTTGTTCGATGACAAGGCCTTCTGGGGATTGGAGCACTATGCCAGCGCCAGCCCTTTTGAATGTTGAGGGTCCATCGACGAAGACTTTATAGGCCGAGTCAAGGAACTGCTTCCAAGACTGCTCTTGCTTCGTTTCGGTGACTTCTTCTTTGTCCTTATCGCCCCCCCAGTTCGGTGTCGAGCAGGCTCGGTGCCGAACTCGGAGACATGAACTCTACAATGAAATCAGCCAAAACCTAGGCTTTGATGGCCGTTCTGGGTTGATACTTAATATCATACTATCCCAGTTCGATAGCCCATCTTGAGATTCTTCCCGAAAAGTCCGCTTTTCTAAAGAGTGTCTTGAGTGGATGTTATGTAACAACCATTATAGTATAGGTCTGGAAGTAGTGGGAGAGTTTGCGAGAAGCATTGACGAGTGCTAATGAAAGTTTCTTCAGCTGTAAGTACCTGGTCTCGGCATCGAGGAGGATTTTGCTCTTGTAGTAAATAGGCCTTTGTTGCCCGTTCTCTTCTCTGATAAGTACTGAGTTCACTGCATGATTCGAGACTGCCAGATACAAGTACAGCACTTCACCTTGTGTTGGTGTTGACAGCAAGGGTGGTGAAGATAGATAATGTTTGGGCTCCTGTAGAGCTCGGTCGCAGTCTGAGGTCCACTGGAACTTTGAGCTTTTTCGCAGAAGCTGAAAGAAGGGTCGGCACTTGTTAGAAGCTCGGCTGATGAAACGATTGAGCGCGGTAGCCATGCCAGTCAGTCGTGCCTTCGATTTGGCTGTAGATCGTCCAGAATCTCTTGGCGAACTGGGTGACATTCTGGTTCTGCCGCATCCTGAGAGCCATCAAGTCAGCGTCTGACTTGGGGATGACCCTATGAGCCTAGAACTTCTCCAAGAAGGAATTCCGGAGCTGCCGCTAGCTCGAAATTGAGCCTTCAGGAAGCGCGTAGAACCACCTTAGGGGGAGGTCTTCCAAACTGGAGGAGAAGACTTGACAGTTTAGGTGATCCTGGTCACCCCACACCAACATTCTCTGAATGAAATGTCGGAGATGCGCTGCAGGGTCCGAGGTTCCATTATAGAGGACGAACCTCGGGATGTTGAACTTCTCTAGAAAAGAAAATTTTCTGACCTCCGGAGAGAAGGGAGACGCGTCGAAATCCTCTGTCTCGAAGGCGTTGAACCAATCTCGGGTGATGCCAGCGATTTCCATATTTTGCCGAATCGTCTACTTGATCTGATGGTCAAGCCACTCCCTAAAGTCGCCATTGTCCTTCGTCTTCTGGCGTAGCTTCTTGGATCCTTCATTGAGATGGCTGCTGCTTGAGCCTTCATCGGAAACTCTGTCACGTCTTTTGTTATTTAGGACGTGCCTTAGATCTCATCCGGTCGAAGAAGGAGCCTGGCCACATCTGGGAGGCGGACTCAGAGCTGGTTGCGACTGGGAGGTGGACTTGGAACCTTCCTTCTCTCCCGGAGCTGCTGTTGAAGTTGATGGATGAGCTCGTCCTTTTCTTGGATAACAAGGTTCTGGGCCCTGATATCCGCCAGGAGCGGGTCGTCATTGCCATCGGGGTTGGCTTGATGATGGGACTGTGACTTGGCCAGTGTTGACGTCTCACCTTGCTTGGTGCGTTCCTTGTTCTAGCGGGGTTGTTCGGGTGGTGGAACATCTCGACGGGAAGGTGCTGTCACCCCCTTTGATGAGAAGCCTGACTGGGCCACCGCGAATTCTTCGATGCTTGCAGCGCCAGACCTTCCCCCGGACCTTCTTTGTCGAGGGACCGGAGGTGGAGGTAGTTTCTTTGACAATGTAGGTTGTAGGGACGGGCCCTTGGATGATCCTTCACCGTTTTTGGTCTTTGGAGGCAAGGTGTTTGCAGAATTTTGTTCAGTCGTCCCCACAGACGGCGCCAACTGTAAGTGCCAAAAATGAGACCCACTTGATTAGGAGGAAGTAGAACTTGATTATGGGAAAGACCGAACACCCGAGACCTGAAAGGGAAGGAGAGGAGCAAAGGTTAGAGGCGAGACCACATCCATCCTTCAGTACTCTTACCGAGATCAGAAGTGGCCCTGCCGAGCTAACACTCTTTACCGAGCTGCCGAGTTGCCTAGGCATTGGTTACCGAGATCAAGGCGAGCTAACCAGCATTGTTACCGAGGTTTAGCTTAATCTCGGTGTTATGGTATTTTCCCACACAATCTTAATGGCCACCCGAGCGCTTAGGGCTTCTTTGAATGATTTGTAACCAATGGATGGTGGTTTCGTCGGACTTTGTTTTGCATTATCCACCGTTTCCATCTCCATCTCTAGCCTTTGCTCGTCTTGAGTAATATTGTCTATTTGGATTGAAGCATCTGCTGTCACACCCAAAAGAGTAAAGGAAACTCCTTTTTGCATTTGATCTTCTTGTTGGGGTGGTTGGGGTTGAGAAAACGGATACGGGGTCTGAATGGGTGGAGCTAACAGAGATGGCTAGGAGCTTGTGGGAGGCAAGGAGTTCATCTCTCTCATTCACTAACTGCACTGTCTTTTTCCATGTGGAGACCTTTTCATCTGCCTGTTCTCCATTGATAAGTTTGTATCTAGGAGAGCATCACGGGTCATACCGCATATAAGCTATACAATCTACTCCAAGGAGAATATTACCCATATTAGTCCTAGTTCCTAGTCCTAGTTCCACCATGAGTATCTCTCCTTTCACAAGTCTTAGAGAATCCTTTTTACCAAAAAAAGGGAAATTTACAAATAAGGCATTAAGTTTTTGTATTATTTCAAAAAAGGACACAAGTTTCAGAACTTTTCAAATTAGTCACTAAGTTTTCCAATGATTTCTCAATTAAGGGCATCAAGTCATTTAAAGGTATTTTTTGACAACTTTTTTTGTCTCAATATCTTGAAAATATCCAAATTACCCTCCATTTAAAACCATGACATGGTTTCGGTAGCTACTAAATGCAACCGGCTGCTATAGGAATACTGGTTGATCTTGATCTCCGTGAGGACACCGGTGAAGGAAATGAAGAGAGTATAAAGGAAGTGAAGGAAAGTTTTGTTTCAATGAAAGGTGATTTAGGTGTTTTACGAATTTTTGGAAAGAATCTCCGAAAAATAGCTTTAAATGGACGGATGTCCTTAATTGAAAAACACTTGTATAACTTACGGACTAATTTGAAAAGTTTTAAAACTTGTGTCCTCTTTTGAAATAAGATAGAAACTTCATGACTTTTTTGAAATTTTCCCAAAGAAAAGTCTTAGAGAATCCGAAGTCCGGACTCATTCTTTTAAAGCAGATACACATCATCAATATTTTAAAAGGGAAATTTTAGTACTTCACTATAACCACCTGTAATGTAATTCTTGACGATATGAATAACTGTCAGTTCTTTTTACTTTTATAAATAACTACCTCTATTAGTCTAAAAAATCTTAATAAATCATTTTGTGTGTTAGTCAATAGCATTTTCAAAAAATTGAAGAAATTCACTTTTATCCTAATCCTAAAATAATAAAAGTCTCTTTAGATTTAACATTTTTAAGGTGAAACGAAAGCACTTCTGCGAATGACCATTATATTTGTGACAATTTTGGAACAAGCACATCCCACAGCTACACCTAAATTAGGTTAGATTTAAGAAGAGCTTCATCGTTTGACCATACATTGGATTTAGACAAACAATAATAAAATAATAAACTTTCATTGCGAGTCATGGTGGTTGATTGGGATTTTTAGATTAATAGAGCTGTTTTTTTTTTTTTTTTTAAATACACTAAGCAATGGCACTAGAACCCGTTAGAGAACCCACAAACGTGAGAAGAGGATGCCAAACTTGTGGAAAGAGAACAACATACTTAGGGATTGAACCCTAGGCAGCTTGGTGAAAGACAAGGTTACTAATAAACTAAGTAAACCACAATTCTATTTTTAGAGCTGCTTTTACTTGTCAAAATATACAAATGGATAATGTAGATTTCCTTCTTTGAACCCTGCACGCCCGCTCCTAACTTTACACAAACGAAAGGCGAGAACAGAATGTGTAAGACCCCGACCCCTAATTTTCGTGATTAGTGTGTTTTTAGCTGTGGGTTAGTTCTCTAAGCGAGATTTGAGTGTAATTGAGTTAGTTTGTGGTTTAGAATGGTTTTCCATAGCTTTGGGGGATTTTGAGAGCGGTTAGACCCGGTCTGACAGCCCGTGGATGCCTTGGGTTGTACGTGATAGCGTGGAGGGATTGTTCTTGATTTTGAAAATTTTCAATTTTGGTTTGTTTTGATAGGTCAAATCAGCCCCAACAACTTTTGTGTTTTCACCGATCCCATTTGAAGCTCAGAAACCCATGTTTTGGCCCAAAAGGGGAAAAAATGTCTTTTCACACCCAAATCTGGACCCAATTTTTGAAATTTCAAAACTATGCCAACTTTATACTTTTTGGAAACTAGATTTTTTGGTGATCGATTTTGTCTTCTTCGTCGATTTCATCCGGGGCCTGTAAGACAATGTTTTAGCCATCTCAAGTTTTAGTCCAAATAGGCCCCACTTTTTCCACTTTTCCATTTAAGTCATCTCTCCCCCTCACTCTTCCACGTTTTTTGAGCCCATTTGTGTTTTCCTGCAACTGCTGCAAGACTCAAGGAGAAAACCACCTTCCTCCCTCATCTTTTCATCTTGCATGCCATAGATAGAGGATTCCAAAGGAAAATTTGAACACATCTTCATCTTCCTCTTCCTTCAAGCTCCAGCTGGGTGTCTTTGTACAAAAAAAATCTTGCAACTCCACCTTCTCCATCCAGCTATTTCTTCCTTGTTTGGCTAGCTATAGGTAAGGACTTTCTTCCATGTTGTTAATGGAGTGCTCTTAGCTCCTAAGGATGATGTTTTTCAAACATGCAAACCCCATTTCGAAATGGGTCCTTGTTTTTCAAATTTTGTTGGATTTTGAGGTTTATTTTTGGGGCTTTATGTAGATTTCGGTTCAGCTCTTGAGAGTGATCTTGAGGAAGGTTTTGGATTGACATTTGGGTCACAGGCAAGTATTCTTTTTAGTCCATTATGCATGCATTTTCTTGATACATTGTGTTTAAAAATAATGCATTGTTCATGCATGTCATATTTTTGCAATTATTTGTTTGATTAACCAAGCTTGATTTGGTTTCAATTCTGTACATGCAATTGGTGTTGGTTATCTTTCAAAACTCTGAATTTCTGTTATAATGGGAACTTGTGTATTGTTTATAAATTGAATGGTTTTACTAAAATGTAGAAATGTGTTGGAGAATGGAGGAGTTGGGGATGTGGAATTTCGATTTTGGAGACTTTGGAGGAGAGCATGTAGGCTCTGGAAATGCAATGGTCTTGATGATAATGAAGGGAAGTGAAATGGGGGAAAAGCATTAAGGACAAACAGAAAAAAACTCTGACTTGGAATGAACCACCCGTACACGGTCGGCCGGCTGGCGGTTAGCCGACAACCCCCATCCCGGTCGACCGATAGCCAACTGAATCAGTTCGGTTCCGTTTCCAAAAGCTTACATTGCAGCAGAGGTGTGTCGGTCAGCTGTCGGTTAACCGAAAACCCTGTCTCGGTCGACCGAGAGCCAACCGAGCCCCCTCTTGGTTCCAATTCCAGAATGATGTTTTTCTGACCTGAGTTTTGACGGTTAGCCGTCGGTCAGATGTCGATTAGCCGACATTCACTCTTCGGCTAGCCGACAGGTGACCGAAAGCTGACCGAATTTCAAGATTTGCCTATTTTGTGGAATTTTCTAGGGAAATGAAAAACTAAAATATGTTGAGAGACTTATATCTTGGTATTGTGCACTTGAAACTTGAAATATCCAATAACTTTGGAGCACCAAACTATCTTTAAACACCGATATTTGGGCTTCAAGTGCACGATGATCAAACGAAGGGTCTTAGCATATACTTGAAGGTCTGTTTTGAAAAACTTAGTCTTGACATGAGGAATATCGTTTTGTACTTGTTTTGACTTGCAAGTATTGGTTTTGTCTTAGATCCCGTTTTGGACTTGTTTTGACTTACAAGCATTGGTTTTGTTTCGATATTCATTTGCACTCGTTTTGATTTACAAGTATCAGCTTTGTTTCGAATTGCTTTAAGGACCCAAAAAGGGAACTACTTCTTGTGCTTCAACATGCTTATAGCCTATGCTACCTTGTTTTGTCTTGCGTGCCTAGTCCACCCCGTGGGGTCGATGAGGGAATTGTGAGAACTTGGTCCGGGCGGCACCCTTAACCATGGGGCGTAGCATGTCAACCACGGGCCTCAAACGGCGAGTCTCCATTAGTTTTGTGCATTCATGAATTCTGTTGAATACCACTGAGCTTGGACTGCCCTCTCAGTTTGATCCACTAGTTAGGGGGTCCTTAAACATAATGACTATATGCAGATGAGTCGTGTATTTATACACATTTTTGTTCTGTCCCGGTTCCGCGGCCGGTTTCCCACCCACCTTGTGTGGCTAAGGTTCTCGTTTCGTTTTGCCTGTCTTGTTTTGTTTTGCTTGCTCTCGTCATCACGTATGACGGAGAAGGATGAGCTCAATGTGGATTTACGAATCATAATGTTTTCTCGTAATCATGCTAGCTTTGTCTTGCTTTTGTTCATGTACTATTTTAAATTCATTAAATGGTTTTCAACACTAAACCATATGTACTCATGCTAGTTTTGTCTCATAACTCGTTCGTGGACTTTTGTTTTCTTGACATGCATATCGTTCAAGCATCGTTTTAGAATCTGTAAAGTATTTTAAATTCAGTATATGGTTTCTTATAACTTTTAAATGATTCATATTCATGTCTGAATTGATCACCTGCCAAACCGTCGTGTCTGACCCTGTTTGTTTGGTGCCTTAGGTAGCAGGTTCTCGTCTTGAGCTAGTATGTGTGCAGGTGGCTGTAAAGCCACGAGTTTTGGAAGGTTGGTATTGTCAGTGATGTCATGTAGACGTCGTGCATGACTTTGGAGATTTGTTACACACCTGGGCAGTATTGTTTTTAGCTTATTGTTTTGTAAGGCTTATGTTAGCCTCTTTTCTCTTGGGATTGTAATTAATGTACTTGTAATTATAACTTGAATATGCTTGGGTAATCATAAGCCTGTCACTGTCAGCTCTGCATATTTTAGTATCATGTTTTATTCCAGCCTGAGTATGATTATGCTATGAAAGCTTTATGTTGATGGGTTGAGTGCGACATGGAACCCGATGGCCACGGGCTCCAGGTCGCAATACCACAAAAGCTTCCGCAAAATATTCTTGATGTGTTGGGGATTTTTCCTTCCTCACACATGCGGATCCTGAGGAAAAATATATTTATTACTTACTTCCCGATTCGCGTCCCCGAGGTTGGACCGCTGCAGGGATTCGGGTTCTTCTGTTGCACCCCCAAATCCTTAATCTAGATTAAGATGCGATTGGGGCCAATGGAGCCGTAACAACGCACGAAAAAAGAGGACTGGTGTAACCCTGATCCGCGCACCACCTAATTTCACCCACAGGATGCTGTTATGTGAGATCCTATAGGGTCCTCGATCCACGTTGATCATCATGGCGGAAGCTTGCTGGGGTCATTTCATGAAACAGGCTTAGAAATTAGAGTACTTACCAAACTGGATAGTAGAAATGAATTCATTCCATCAATTAGTATTCAGGTTTAGCAAAGGATTAAGTTTAGTTATAACCCAGAATATGGCCGTACAAAAACACTGGCCAAATAATTACAATGATCAAAAGATGAAATTCCCCAAAATAACAAAAAACCCAAAAGATGATATCACGGGCTCCGCAGCTTCAGATGCTACTCTATGTCATCAGCTGATCGCTCTTGAATAACTGGCGGATCCTGTTGGACCGCCGCAAGATCCGATTCGGGCGCGTAGATGAGCTTGTTACCGATGGCATCAAACGTAGATCAGATGGGAGTCTGGCAAGTATTCAAGATGAAAAGACATAGATTGCAGGTACTTGAGCATATTTTTAGTATCATAAAGTTAGGCAGAGTAGTGCATAAAGTTATAATTAACATAAGCAAAAACAAGAATTAATCAGACTAATTATTCAAAAGCGGAAAATTCATAACAGTTCTACAGACAGATAGTACCATGACTTGTCCAGGAGTCGTAACTCTACCATGATGAAAACATGAATCGACCCTAGGTAGGTAGGTACTTTATTAATGGGCCTAGTCATGGGGAAACCTATATTGAGCCCTGACAAGGTCCTGCCATGGGGAAACCTGAATCGAGCCTGGGCATTGGTGACACCGGTCACTTACAGAACCTTACAGAACTGAGCAATAATCAGATATACAGAAATAATAATAACATAATAATGTCTATCATAAAATCAATGTAGAAAGCGGGGTTAAAACAAGGTCTTCTAAGTCTGGAAAAATCTACAGAAAAACGGACAGCATTTAGGGTAGGAATAGGGGACCCAATACGGGTGGCAGAAAAGCAAGGTGACCCAGGTAACTTAAAAGGGCAGGGCGCGCACACAAACTGAGAAACCCTTCATGGATTCGGGTACCTCCAATGGTCAAGCAGGCCGAGAATCGCATGCTAAGACCCTCGGAGTCCCGTGTGATAAAGTGCTAAAGTCAGGTTAACAAGGTGCATGATAAAAGTACAACAATTGGTTGAGATAATCATAAACATGCAAGTACGGTGATTTCCAAGATTATACGTTCAAAGGGATGAATATTGGTGTATTTTTGTATACTTGATGCATTCCGAAGGTTGGAATATCCAATCTCCAAGTTTGGGTAAAATTACAAGTCACCGTGCTCCACATGCATCTATAAGTATTTGGGTTTGATTTTGAATTGAAAATTAATATTGGGCAAGGTTAGGGTACGGGGCTCATCATAGTCTAGGTCTCGGTTTCTTTTTTAAGGAAAGAAAGTCTCATCAATCTGTATATAACATTTGGGGCCTCTTCACATTTGCTTGGGTTTTTAAGTGAAGAGCCCTTATTTCAATTTTCTTTAAACCATGGTTTGAAACATCAAACTTGGGTTCGAATTTCAGAAAATTCACATTAGGTTTAAACAAGTCAAAAATAGTTTAAATGAGGCTGAAAATCCGTTTTGAAAACGGGTTTTGCGGGTCCCAGGGTTCGGCCCACAGGCCGCTGAAATCAGGAAGAGGGAGAAGTGGTCGTTGGAATTGCAAATGGAGAGTGTCCGCTAAGTTCTAAAAAGGGTAGCTGCATAATTGCTCATGGGACCGGCTGCTGAGTTTTAAATGGAGTAGCTGCTGAAATCTAAATGGACTGGCTGCTGAATATTTAATGGACTGGCTGCTGAATTTTTAATGGAGTAGCTACTGAAATCAGGTGGAAGTGTGCTGATTTCAGGTGGGACAAGGGGGCTGTTGCAGGAGCTAATTTTAGGTGGGAGTATGCTGCTGATTTCAGGTGGTAGTGTGCTGATTTCAGGTGGGAAGAGAGGCTGTTGCAGGGCTGATTTCAGGTGGGAAATGAAGCTGAATTCAGGTGGGTTGGGGGCTGCTGCAGGGGTGGATTGCAGTGGGTTGGGGGCTGCTGCAGGTCAGCTGGAAATAGGAAGAAGAAGAGAAGGAGAGTAGCCGTTGGTTCAGGGGGAAGGGGTGCAGGTGGCCGTTGGGCATTGGAGAAGTGCAAGTGGCCGCTGGGTGTTTGGGGCTGCAGCTGCTGACCGCTGGAAAATTTTGGGCAGCAGCCGCTGGGAGTGCAAGAGCTGCAGCAGCAGCTACTGCACTGGCCAATGAAAAAGTTTGGGGTAGTAGCTCCTGGTGCTGATGTGCAGGGCAGCTGGCAGCGGAGAAAGGGGGTCATGACCGCTGGGAGGGAAGAATACACTGGCCGCTGGAAAAATTTGTAGGCAGCTGGCAGCAGCTGCTGATGGTAGCTGGCCATCAGTTGTGGTTGGCTGCTGGCTGGCAGCAGCTGGTCCTTCATCAGGATGGGGTCCCAAAGCGGGGCCCTCAAAGTCTGGAATTTTCTTTCCAGTTTTAAGAGGCAGTTTAGTAATAAAACCAAACAATCAGTTTAATCAAGCAAATAATACAGATTATCAACAGATTAATAGCTGCATGGTGATAGATAATTTAACCAGGTTGCTTAATCAGGTCAATGGCAGATTAATGAACGGAATAGAAACCAGATTTGTAACAGATTAATAATCAAGTTAATAATAGGGAATAAAAAAATTCATAGCGGGTTTGTTCACACTCAAATAACAAATACATGATTAATCTAGACAAGGTAATACCAAGCAAACATATACTAATTATCTTGGACACTTGCCTCAAACCAAGAACGAATCACACCCATACTCCCACAGTCAATCCAAACCCCAACTAAGAGCTTTCTCTTCCAAACAAAGTCCACCAAAATATTCCTAAAAGCAAAACCCTTACACTGTCAAAAAGCCAACCTAAAAACAGTAATACTATGATGCAAAAGATGGGTTCTTAACTAAGAGGGAAGAGGCCCTACCTCTTTGGAGGTCAAAGAAAGGAAAGATGACTGATGAAGGGGCTGCCACAGTTGGATTCGCACCCAAACAGATGATGTTGCGAAGAGAGTGATGAGAAGTTGCTTGGCGGGGTCGGATTTAAAAGAGAAGCTACCACTGTGATGTTCTTTAAGTTGTCATAGAAGGAGAGGAGAGGAGAGGAAGAAGAGAGAAAGAGAGAGAGCTTTCTCTTTTGCCATAACCGGTGGAAATGTAGTAAATAGTTGGTAGCGGTGGTAGGTGGAAACCATCAATGAAGTAGGTGGTGGTGGTTGGGATGTTTTGCCAAAGTCAACTTTGTGAGTTTGCTATCATTTTAGCTAAACTTGGGGCGCGCTAACAAAAATCTTCGGGACCTCAGACATATCAGATCAAAGAAGAAGAATTATCAGTCTGGAGAAGGGCTTTCCAACAAGCCAAGAATCAGAATTTTCAGAGATCGGTGGCAGAATCTGTAATTTCCCAAACTGTGGTATATGTCTCGAAAAGAATGCCAGGGTTCACATGAGGCCTTCTAGGCCATGGATGAATTCAAACTGAACATGAAAGATGTTGAGTAGGTCGAGACTGAACTTTTGAGCTCAAGAAGCAATTTCTATAAAATTTCCAAAGCACCCCTAAAAAACCTCAGAATTCTAACTTAACCTGGAAAAATCAAATTCTCACAAAACTCCTCGAAACTCTCCGGAGCCAAAACAGACTTAGTTATAATCCTAAGAAACTCTCGATTAACCTCTAATCAAGCATCATTAGCCACTAAACATAATTAATTAGAGTAATCGTAGTAATTAAAAATCCGGTTCTTACATCCTCTACCCCTTAAGACATTTGGTCCTCCAAATGGAACGAACATACCTCAGGGAGAAGATGCGGATAATTCTTCAAAACTTGGTCATGTAACTCCCATGTTGCTTCTTCCGGACTGTGATTCTCCCATAAGATTTTGACCCAATGGATAGTCTGATTCTGAAGAACTTGCTCCTTGGTGTCAATCACTCGGGCAGTCTTTTCAACATATGTAGCATTTTCTCTAATCTCCAAATTAAGGTTCATGATGTATGATGTGCTTGGGGTCGGCGACGTACTTCTTCAACATCGATACGTGGAAAACATCGTGAATTCCTGAAAGCTCTGGCGGTAAGGTCAACCTGTACGCAACATCGTTGATCTGACTCTTAACCTTGAACGGCCCAATGTATCTTCATGCCAACTTACCTTTCTGACCAAATCTTAGGGTTCTTCTCAATGTATCTTCGTGCCAACTTACCCTTCTGACCAAATTTCCCCTTTAATAAATCATTTAAGAGAAATGATCAAGTTCAGCCCAAATGACTAGTGGGGCCCACTTCAACTACCTTTACGCTTGGATTTATGGTTAAAAAAGAGGGGATTTCAAATTACTAAAAAACTAGCTGCATTAAATGGTTATGATCATCAAAATCAAAATGATCGATTTTGTTGAGGAAAGAGGTTAAAAAAAGATTTAAAGAAAAATTGTCGTACGATAAGTGAATTTTTGTTATTTCTCAAAAGATTTTATGGAGAGGGCTTGATTGAAAGAATTTTTGAAAACTTTTATACTTTTTTGAAATATTCAGATCTTTTTGTACTATTTTGAAAGGGAGAAAAAAGTTTTATACTTTTTTGAAACCCCCCCTCCTCCCCCCAAAAGTTTTGACTAGTGTTGACTTATATTCGATTTAAAAGCTGGTCATGCTTATATTATTTCATTTTAATTGGAGTGACATACCAACATGTATTATAATGTACTCTACACACGATTAATCTAACATATCCATAAGTGAATGAGTGGTCAAGACTATGATTCCTCCCTCTTCTGGAGTTAGAGGTCTTGGTATCGACTCCCGATTCCTTCCTCTTCAAGAAGCGAAGGTTGAGTTCACTTGCGCTATCACCTGAGGGCTACAGAGGTTTTACCTGGCTTCTCTTTAGGCCCAGAGAGATTAGTATAGCCCAGAGGGTTGGGAACCCTCCGTTAGCAAAAAAAAAAAAAAAAAGTGAAACTTGAGACATTGCTTAAACTTAAGGGGACGTTAATTTGTGCAATCAAAGTATAGTTAATCCTAGTGGGCTCTAAATCTCAATAATGGATTTTGGGTTAGGTCAAACGTAGGATGTTGTTTTTGGATAATTTAGATGGATTGACAGGGTTGATCACCATCATTTTTCTCATCATATTAATAGTTGTAAGAAACAAATTGTGCAAATCCAATGATCATACGAGCTATATAGGTAAATATTAATTGGGATCGATCACCAGCAGCCACCTAATAATAGGGTTTCCACGGTGCCCAAACCAAAAAATTTGAAGAATTCAATAATTCTTAAACCTCTTAGGATGAAATTCAAAATCATCCGAGTACTCAAAATTTCCAAATTCCGACAAACTCTAGAGATCCAAATGATCCCTTAGTTGAAGATTAACATCCATAGGGTAGCATATGTTCATGCAACTCCATATGGTTATTTATTATTATTATTATTATTATAAAAAATGTTGGTCTACTTTGATGTCCCTTACTATCAAAGCCGGCATCCTGCGACAACTTTGGTACAGTGGATTAGCATATGCAATGACAATGAAGATGCACATGCACACGTATGAACGAGACAAGCTATCATAGCCTTCAATATTAACCATTTATATTAAATTTTATTATAAGTTTTTGAACCATATTTATATGTTTCATTTTATTTATTTTTTGAAAACTATAAGAGAGGATTAAGAAATATACAAGATATGGGGGATCCATTTTGATTTTATCAAATATATATTTCTTTGTTGGTAAAAAGGATATTTCATTAAAGACAACACAAGAACACCAGAGGGAAAAAAATAGCTTAGCACTTACTCAAATGATACTTGAGGCCTATTTCCAACCTACATCCTACTTAATCGAGAAGCAAAACTTAGCAAGCATATGTGCTTGCCCATTCAATGCCCTAGAGATAAATTCAAAATCTACATAAGGAAATAGGGAAGTCAAATCTTTAATATCTAGAATGATTGGGTAGACCAATCAAAGTCTCGCTTCAATGCATGGACCACTTCTTGAGCATCTAACAAAATACAAAGCCTAACAAAACCATTCTTCCAAGCCTTTTACAAAGCAACTAAAAGTGGCCTCCTTTAAAGAGATGACTTTGGGCCCTTGGATAGCAACTGCATCCACAATAACTCCATTTAACATAATTACGAAACCAAATAAAGCATATCCTTCCTTAGCCTTAAAGACAGTAACTGAGAACAATATAATGTCTTCTTTGTAAGAGATCCCTATAGGACCTATGAGAAGTTTCCTTCTTTTTTTAAGAAAAGGTCCATATAGTGGCATGTGGGATCCTCAAGCATCTTATGGACTAATCCAATTATCTTAGAGGGATCTAATGATTGACCTTAATGCATGAAGTCATTCATAACTTTCCATATAGTCCACCACATGGGAAGGATCCACATTTTTTAGTGAACATCCCCAAGAGGAGGAGTTGGGTGGCCCTGCTTACATGAGTTCTTCCACCATTCCATTAAGTTCAAAGGGTGAATAGAATTAGATAAAAAAACCCCACTACGGGCTGCACTAACCCGCTCTAGCAAAATCACACTGCATAAGAGCATTGCAAATTGAGTTGTCCTCTTTTTCACATATAGGACATTTGTCATTGAAAATAAAAATCTTTGATTTAACGATGGCTATTACCGGAACAACATTCTTGAGACATTTCCAACCAAGCATTTGTTGGAAGTAGATGGGCCTCGTGGATAGGTTTCAAAAACTTTTAACCCAATTGACTCATGGATCAAGTATCAATAAGGCTACGAAACCCAATCCATGATCCAAAAACCTCAAACTCATGATCAAGATCAGTAAATCACTATCTCTAAGATAGAAAATAGCATCACCATGCATCCAAAAAGTTCCACAATATTTAAGAAAGTAGATTATATCTTGGGAGCTCGGCTGTGCTCTAATGGATAAGAGGACTTGCTAGATGAATAACGCTTTCTTAGTAGCTCTAATAGGATCTCCAAGACCTTGTTGTCTTCCACGCTATGACCCGTTTCAGATTTCTATTCTCAAGGAGAGTGGTGGGATCTCCAAAAGAAACCAACTAGAAACTCTAAGGAAAACTGAAAGAGAAACTAGAAACTAGAAACTAGAAAAGGGAGAAGAGAGGGGCATGCAACACTTGCACTTAGGGTTGGGCATGAATTCCAATATATGGGACGTCCACCCCTTCTCTCTCCTTTTATAGCTCCAAGCAACCTCCTCTTACTAATTAAAATTAGAAGTCTCACTTCCGTAACAATTAGTAACTTTCTACTTTCTTTCCTCTTGAGTTCAAGTAGAATTAATAACTATCTAATAACTTGGGCTAGTGTGGGAACAACTAGGGATTCCATAGAAAGCAAGTTCCAACTGGGACACCCTGACCCCACATCTCATGTGCAATCCGGGCCCACAGTTAATTGCAAATAACTCCACTAAATAAATACAATTGAACTCCAGTCTTAGGAATAAATTACAAGAAGACCATAAACTTCCCTATGACCACAAGTAGGCCCCTCCATCTATATCCATGAATCAATTGGATTAAACCTGTCCAACCAATTTAAATCCATATCTTGTTATCCTTGAGACCCAATCAATAGCAGTGATCATCAGTACCATTTAACTAACTCTTAATTGAGATGGGTGCGCACTTACCAATGATAAATCCATTAATTGGCATAAGGGGATAATGAGGATAGATTCCATCTTGACCATTGAATGTTCCCACAGTCCTACAACCACGTACCCAAGACACCGAGGTGTTGACCTACAGTTGGCTTCACTTATTGGTGACTCAAAGCAAATGAATAGATAGAAACTTGAGTTCATTAATGTTTCAGGATTAAGACCTATTGCTAAGGAATTATGAGAGTAGACCTTAAATTATAAACAATGTTTCATAAGGTGCTTCTCATGGTCCTTCAATACATCTAATGTACCAGCATAATGATCCAGAGTCTTACACTTTGATGATTGAGACAAATCACACTATCTCATAGTGATTATAATGTTGCAACCTTATCAGATGAGATGCCCAATCTCATCACCGGTTACAAAACAATTTAAGTATAAAATTTGTGACAAATGTCTCCCACATGTGGATCTCATCCACACACATGTATCACATCTAATATACTCGTGGGCTCCGATTCATCTCATTAACCATTATGTCATTCATATTGATTATGTGCAAACAAGTAATAATAACACGATTCATCTCTTGAAAAGAAAACATGATAATATTGAAATAAATCAATATATAACATTATCCACCGAATTGAGACCACACAATCTAACAGCATTAAGATCCTTTGAGGATGAGGAAGTCTCCATAAAGTTTTCCAATTTACCACCGAAATGAGGTTAGCATCATTTTCGGTGCATATTAATCTATAAGTCGATTTAGTATTGAGTTGACCGTTTTTTAATAAGCGTCAAGCTCTTTCATCTCTTGTAAAGGATCTATGGATATAAATTTGACCAACATCCTCAATGTCAATGGGGGTTGTTAAAATGCTCTTTTAGAGCATTAGTATCCCAATTCTTATTTGCATTCCATAAATATTTAACTTTAAGATCTGGGTTAATTATAGAAGAAAATGGCTTTCTCAAACTTTTTTGAAGGGGATCCAGTTACACTTCCAAATAGATTTATTCTCTTTATTCTCAATTATCCATCCAACCTTTCATTTATAAAATAAACTCCCTCTACAAACCCCTTCCAGAACTAGGAGTTGTCTTCCACTAATCAATTTCTTAGGGGATAGGTGGACTATCTTTGCATTATCTGGTGCACTTGACTCTATCTTCCAAGTAAGATTGAACCCTATTCATTGTTTAGACCTATGGGGATATGAAGGAATAAGTCCATGCTAAGAAAAGGTAGTAAAGAGTTCAATTGCATAGATTTTGGAAAATGGAAAGACCTATGGGATTAGGTAAGGTGTCTTGTCAAACTTGCTTCTATTCTACAATTAATGGCTTCTTATATGGTGCAAGATGGAAGGAACGTCAACTTCCTATCATATGTTTTCCCTAGTGATGACATTTGTGGTAAAAGAACTTCTCCATACAATTGCATGTTGATGATTTTAAACTTTAGATCAAATCTCTAGTTGGACTTATAGTTTGAGACCGATGAGAGAGAGAGAGAGGGAGAGAGAGAACAAGAAAGAGAAGAGTCTACACAAGTGGCTAGAAAGAGATGCGGAAGCAGTGGAGTTACTCCTACAACAGACATTAAGAATGGGAATTTATGAGTTGCCTTTTCTATTATTGGCAAATAACCACATCTATTTTGGAATGTTTACATGTAACCCCCCATATCCCTTGATAATATTAGCCACCTTGACTAGGGCTCAAAAGGCTTGAATGATGGATTTGGATATGGAGACTTCGGCACGCGGCCGGAGATCAATGCGTTTTCCGGCTATTGAGAAGTTCCACATATCTCTTCGCATCTATCTAACATATGGGAATGAAGAGTATCCAACCCTAGTGCTCTCTTATCTTATATAAACAAGTCTCAAAGAGTCACACTTACTGAAGACTTCTTCTCCAAGAGACCCACATCCACCAAGAAACCCACATCCACTGATCTTATTGGGAGTTATATTTATGGGGATAGACCAAGTATTACCATAACTGAGATTGTATTATCTGCAGCCCTATGCCCTACTTGATCTAACGTGGGATCCATGGAATGCGGGCCCCATGATTTCCTACGTTCTCCCACTTGGCACGAATGCCATGTACATCAACTATTCCTCTTTCGTCCCCAAACACATCACATGCCTAAGGATCTAGGAAATAACTCAGTATAATCCAATAAGTAATTCCACAAGTGGGACACTTGAGATAATAATCACATTATTTCTGGCCCACATCTCAGACACGCTGGGATCTAAGTTGAATTAGGGGATTGTGGAATTAATATTTTATTTTACTGATGTGATGGTAGACTTTAACATTTGCACTGACTTATCGGTTCTTACCAACTTCGATTATCCATGAAGAGATGAGACTTGATGACCACTGGGACTAGTACTTGCCTGAGGGCATGAACTCCTTTTGTCCAAGTTACTACTTCAACTGACATCCTTACAACCATGTAGTTCCAAGTTAACAACTAAGCCACAAATACCATAACAAATAGTTTTATGTATATCAGATTCCTATTATTCACTTATTCATCTTATTCACTTGCCACACTGGCACCAAACTAGCATATCCAGATTACTTAGGGATTTGATTACGAGATCCACGATGAATACAAATATTGATCTCGTTAATCCGGTCACATAGCATCTCATACACGATGCTTCTTTCACCATCTTCACGCAAGGCCTATTTATTGCCAACATCATGCCCCTTTGCACTAGTGAGAATCTAATTGTCGGAGAATTTCCAACACATGCAAATGGGAGGGTTGATAGGCTTGTCGTTAGCATTATCAAACAACTTCAGTATATTTCAAATAAGATCCCTTGCGATAAAGTCAATAACTAATTTGGTAGATCCTGGATTCCTTTTATGCCAATTGCCCACCGTGTCCCACAATGTCTTGTGTCTCAAATCTTGACTTTATCTACTGTTTGATTTAATTGATGGCTTTCAATTCATCACCAAGAATCAACACGTCATATAATGACGAGAATAAAACTACTCCCACTGCCTTGACATAAACACATATGTCATTATTTTGGAGATTAAAACTTTTTACATATTACTTCATGATTCCTTTTTTATGTCACTGTTCTGTGTATTCTGAAAATACACGTAATATCACCAAATAATTTGTACACTTTTATCATTGTGGCCTTGCACCATAAAACCTGTAGGTTACTTGTAAAGCTCTTCCTAATCGTCATTTTAGGAACAACGTAGCATTTACATTCATTAGGTGCAACTTTTGGTCATCATCAACTACCATTACCACTATGATTACTATGGATAGGGATCTCACGACTGGAGCAAATATCTCCTCGAGATCTATTACCTTCCATTTGTAAATCCTTTAATTGTTAATCGTGTTCTGTATTTATTAAAGCATCCATTCGACTTAGATCTCTCCTCTTAAAAACCTATGGCTCGATCTTTTACTAGATCATCCATCTGCCATACTTGGTTCTTACCAATAATTTTATTTCCTCTCTTAGCCTCTAACCAATTCTATGCATATTGCGCATTGACCGCTTGAGAGTAGGGTGTCGGATCCAATTCCTTCATGGTTTTCATTAAATTAGAAAAGTCTGCCTCTCTTGTCGGATGTTATCATTCCTAGGATTCCCAAATCATACAGGTCGCCTCTTGTCAAGTGGGCCTTGGCCATGACTTTTATATTCGACGTCATCTACGCAAAAAACTCCCACTGACCTTAACACCCATCATCCTCCTAAGATATTGTGGTTTATCTCGATGATTGCTTTGGGATCCAATTGGAAGTAACCATTCCGACATTCATTTATCTTCCACTTATCGTGATTACAGACACGATATTCCTTGGATGATTCTACTAAGAAAATAAATTTCATTACTCTCATTTATGATTTTTATTTTCTGGTGGCTGCAACAGTAAATGTACAACATATTCCCAAATATAGGTTTGGCACCAGTCCTATAACACTGATAAGTTTGTCGGGCACAAATCTGGATGGTACCTTATTCAACTGTAAACACATAAATTAACCATGGAAGGTTAGTGGGTTTGTGGAATCCAGGCAAGCTCATTAGATGCAGGAAGATATTTGGATTAACCATAAAAAAAAAAGACCACTGACATTTAATAAGATGTTCATGAACCCTTAAATCAGTAAACCCCACAAACTATTCCACCCATCAGATTTTGGAATGTGTAAAGATATTTGTCTGCATGGACCTTTGAGGATGAAATGGTTTGTACCAATTCAAAGTGTATTTTCAAACAAATGGGAGCCAAACATAACCCACGTCCATAAGAAGCCAAGTGTGCCGTGCACACTTATTTTCTTGCATTGGATGGTGACAGCCCCACCCAAATGACTAATGGTGTACTAGTTACAAACACAAAAACTTAAGATGGATATTCATTGATAAAGACATCAATTCATTCTTTTTTTCTTATTATTCTTGAAAAGAAATTTACAATGCCACATTATCTACAAGCAATGACATTGAGAGAAAAGTCAGAAAATGCAGACCCAAAAGGAGATTCTACACACGCGATTCCCATTTTCTCACTTTACATGAAATGCAAATAGACAACAAAAAAAATGAGGGATATGGCTCAAAACTAAAAAATCATGCTCCATCCTTTGATGAAGGAATGATCCTAGTACTTAACCTGCTTCAAATCTTCTCTTCAGGAATGAGCTCTTCACTTGATAATTTCGGCGGCACGTCGGTCGAAAATGGCAGCCTAGTGCTATCTTTTTGTATGAAATTCTGCAGAATTTTTCCTCCCCTCCCCTTTCTTGCACAAGTAGTGGCCTTTTATAGTTTTCTTGGAGCTATCCCCACTAGGTGTGGTTGCCTAAACACAAGGCAGTTGCTGCCCACATTGTTCCCCACCTTGTTACCCACTTCAAAGAATGGGTAGAGATGTTACACGTTGTCCTCAAGCTTGGAGTAGATGGACCCCTGTCACGGGTGAGTGAATGGCCATTCGACTTTATCTAAGGAATGAGTAACACCTCCCAGTCTCCAAGTCCTTTTAACTATACATTTGCTAAAGGCATGGCCTGCCTCACATAATCGATGGTCATGTTGACAATGTAAACTTGATGATTGTGCCATCATATGATTGATGGTCACATAATCATATTGGTATTGTACCTAAGTTGCTAGGCTCATATGTAATGGCTCACCCATAATTTATCAAGGTTGGTCATATGGCTTAGGCCGAAAGACATGGATTATATATGTGCATTGGACCCAACATGACATGGTCACAAAAATTTGCCTGGACTTATATTAATTGGTCTCAACTCATTGCCACATAAATCAGTGAGAGTTTGATGGGTCATGGAAAATTAATTGGATAGAGATCCATTACTAGTCATATGGTATAACATGGGGTGTGACTCACATGAAAAGGTGGACGATTATGAAATTGGAAGTGAGCCCATTGGCTAAATGGATTCAAGCATGTCAACTTATAAGTGAGCCCATTGTATAGCTGAGTTTAGGCCCATCTAATCAGGCTCCGCAACAATGGTTCTTAACTGATTTGGACCAGCATTGACCAAGATTGGCTTAAAAATGACTTTTAGTGACACTTAAATAGCGGTGGTTTTTATTTTCCGCCGCTAAAGGTGCATATCATCGGACTATCAGCAGCGGATGATATTTTCCGCCGTTAAAAGGTATCCTACCTTTAGTCCCACTTTTGATGAAAAGGGTCCAAGTTTCCGCCAGTTTTCGCTCGAGTATTCGCACTTCCTGTGAACGATTTGAAGACAGAATTGTTTGAACATTTGAGGGTTTTCAAGCTTTTTTCGAACGATTTGAAGACAGAAAGAGCGAGAAAGAGGAGGAAATCTGTTGGTGGATTTAGTGGGTTTAGGAGACGGAGGTACTGAGAAGTTAGGATTCTCGAGCTTCAAAGTCGATCCGTGGAGGAAATCTGAGCAGCTTCGTTTTAGAGTTTTTTTTTTAAGATTCGATCTCAGATTGCGTTGATGTGTGGAGGAAATCTGAGTAGCTTCGTTGGTTGCCGATTCGGTTTCAGATTGCTAGATGAATGTTTCTAGGGTTTTTGAGCTGCGAATGAGTGTTGTTGTTCGTTGGTAAAATCGCGTGTGGAAGCCATGAATGAGTGGTGAGTGTTGATAGATCTCACTATTTTTCTTACTCAAGTTCTTCTTCTTTGGAACACCATCTCTTGCAATAGGTAAGAATCGGTGATGTGATATTCTTTTCTAGGGTTTTGCATGTGTGAAAGTCTTTCTTTTTGAATCTTTTCAGATCTTTTCTAGGGTTTTGCGGGTGATCAGATCGAGACAAGTCGTTGATTTTCACCGTCCTTTTCTCTCTCACTCGCCTCCAGATACCAACCTTGTCATCCCCGATGTGGTGAGCTGTGGAGATCGAGGTATTCATTTTAAATCTGAGTTTCCATTTGGGCTTTGCTTACTGATATCAGATTTGGATATTGGTTTGAGGATGGTTCAAATTCTGGTATGCATTCCATCCATGTAGTGTTTGATTGATTTCCATTGATTTAGTTTATACTGTATGTAACATGAAATTTAACTATGCATATCAAGTGTATGTTGTAATGGTTGTAAGAAATCTAAATATGCATATCAGTGATTGTAATCAGCTAAATGGTCCCAAAATCTCACAGCATTTTCCCATCATACATTATTCTAAAATGGTCCCATACACAAATGGTATTGGTTTTCCACAGCATGTTTACCGACATACAAATTCCTAAACTTCTCCTTTCTTAGCATTTGTAGAGTTTTGTCATTAAGAGGTAATGTTCAAGGCCTATCAGCTATAAGCATAAATTATGAGAAACTTCAAAAGCAAGGAAGCATCCACAAACCATAACGGGATGGCTTTTGATTGAATCAACCATTGAACACATAAGAGAGGTCGCATCAGTTCTGTCTTCCTTATGGCTTTTGATTGAATCAACCATTGAGCACATATGAGAGGTTGCATCAGTTCTGTCTTCTTGTAAAGTAAAACTAAATCTATTCCCCTTATGTAAAAGAGAGTAACTTGACATGCTTGTTTCACGACAGATGGGGCCCAGTAATATAATATTGTGCTGCTTGTCAATTTCTCTACACCACTTGGATGCAAGTGTTTATGTCTTTTATAGACATCTGTTTATGGGCCAACTGCCGACTTTGATGAAGCCCTTTTCTCAACATTCCTAATTCCTGTTCTTCTCTGCACTAGATCCAACCTCACGGCCGATCATTTATCTTCTCCATTCTTCATTTCTCCTCTCCACTTCCTTTAAAAAAAAAAACAAGATTAACCAGATCTCGCTCTCGCGACCCTTCCAAGTTGTTGTGAAAGAACTCCAAGAGCTCTCAATTTGTGCCCAGGTTTGTAAGATTATGGCTTCAATTTGTTTTAGATGCTATTATTTTCCTGACTCTCTTCTTCTCTTTTTCTAATTCAGTGGAGTTCCTGGGCTTATGATGTTATCATTGGGATTTATGTTGAATCATCTATAATGATGGATTATCCATTTGAATGGTTGGCGTTTTTTTTCCTGAGTTTTGTTACTGCCTTATTTTTTCAAGGATTTCTTGGTGTTTGTTTCTTTCTCCTCTCAAACTCATAGGCTCATCTACGTCTTGGACGAGCGTTGGATAGTCCAAATCTTCAAGCTATTTTATACGGGATTTGTTTGGTTGGGTTAACCTACCGTCTCATCCTCCTACACTAAAATTATCAGCAAACTGATTCACAAGTACAAATGATGTCTTTTATGGATTTCTTCAAGTTCAGAGACTAGAAAATGAATCTGGTTTTAGTGTCAGGTGTAGAGTCTTTGAACAAAGCTGCATTTGAACGGCGGAATCGATTTTATGTTTTTATTACGGAACTTTCTGTCACTGTTTGATTGCTTACTCGGTAATGGTATTCTTATAACTTGTTTACGTTACTGAAACTTCGATGAGTTGACTTGACCAGGGGAGTTGAGCTACTTTGCTTTTTAGTCAATAAATGGTTTCTCTTTTGATGTCAAGAGACTGAAATATGACTCATTTTAAACTGATTTGAATGGGAAAAATCAATTTAGGATTTTATTTATAGTCTTTTTTTTGTCTATTAATGCAATATTTAGTGATGCCTAATTCAGTTTTACAATGTTTTTGACCTCCAACTTTTTCAGAGTGGTGTATGCTTTTAACCTTTTTAAAATTCATGAAACAGGCTCACCCATGATGATTCCAATGTGCTGAACCTCAATCCTTTCACTACCCTACTACTAACGCCATTTCCTCTTCCATATGCACTAATTTTAATTCAATTCTTAAGAGCTAATATAAAAAGGCTTTTCTCCCAAGACCAAAAAAAACTTAAAATATAAATTAGTACATATTACTGTTAAAATTATTTTGAATAATTCAACTGTTGTATTAATTTTTATCTCAACATCCATTCCATTTTTTATTTTTTTAATACCATAATCTGATAAAAAAAATAAAAACTTTCTCGTGTAAATATCTTTGTTAGTTATTTACGTGTAAATATCTTTGTTAGTTATAATGGATAATGAGATAGGGCATGGTCCCAATATGCCTCTGTAACTTCTTTATGTGAATTAAAGAAGATAAGGTTTTCTGCATTTTTAGTCACAATCAAGCTCCAAGAATTTAATTTAGCTGTTATTAAACAACTCTAGGATTCTTCATAGATGTTGGTGTATAGCATTGAGATGAGGATGAGCTCATGAAAATTGAATTTACTTGAGATATATTTGTATCTTCATAATGAGTGAAGGAGATGATCCAACCATCATCCTCTTCAAAACCTCCATGCTTTGTAACAAAGGAAGCGAAAAAATAGAACTGCTTTTGCTCAAGTTGATGGTAGTCCACCTAGATAATTGGAACTCTAGAATCTGTTTTCCTCTGCTATGTATAATTGTTGTTAAAACATCTCCAATATGATAGTACTATAGATGCTATTGGTTTAAGCCTTTAAGGCATAAGATGAAAAGTATGTAGCTAAAGTCTAAAATTGGATTGTTAAGCGATCAGATCTCCATAGTTTTACATTGTGCATTCAAAATTCCAAAAAAAAAAAAAACTGCCTTTTTTGGCAGAAGGTTTATATTTAATCTTTTGTCATTTCCTGTACTCATTGTTAGTATTGCATCTCATTATTTCAGGCTGAATTTGAAATTTCGAATGCCAATTGAATTGGATTAAAATCTAATTAGCGTTACTAGATGAAATGAATAAATTGTAATTAGCATCCCTTATTGGCATACTGAGAGACTGGACATTAGATTGTATTTACATTATTTTCAGTTGGACTTAAAGTGTCATCTACATGCAATTGATTGGACTTCTTCAATGAATTACATGGGAATGTCAGTACAACATGTTTGATTTTTCTTGTTTTAATTAACTGTGTTAAAATTTTAAATGCCCTGCAGACTTTGGTTTTGAGGGACTTGGAGACAGCTTCTTTGAGGCGATATTGGAGCCATTTTAAATTTGTAAGTAGTGTTGTTAAATGACTTTTCTTTTAGCTGTTCTAATCATTAGGGTAGATGAGTTTTTTTAGTTCTTATGATTTGTATAATTGCACCAAGAAAACTAGTAACCACCAAATCAACGCTCAGGTTAAGGAGTTTATTAGCCCACTGAACTTATTATTGAATTATAGAATGTTCAATCTTTGGTGGTGCTATTTGTATATAGTTGTCAAATTTTTTTCTTTACTTCTGCCCTGTTACTCAGTGATAATGATGAATTGAACTTCCATCCCTTAAAGTAATAGTTGATTGAAGCTGTGGAAAGACAATTTATATCTCAGGTATACATTAAATTATTTATAGTTAATTGTATATCACCAAAGCCAAGTCACTGTCTACCAAATTGATGATGTTCATAATGTAAGCCCAACACTAACTTAGGCAAAATTTCATTTTTTTTTTTTTTTTTGTGTCATTGATATATTCTTTTAGTGTTTATGCACCTTATAAAATTTTAATCTTCTCAGTTGTAACTCACTTTCCCCCAGTTTGTTGTCCAGTTGCTTCTAATTTTCTCTATTTTTTAATATCTACTTCCTACTTTTCATGAAATCTTTATATGAGTTGCCTTGTATCTTTACCCATATTCACTAGGTTATGATAATGATCTTCTTTGATGCCCTTGCAATATTTTGAAACACATCTCTTGTCCACATAAATTTTAGATATTAGTGTAGAGACAATTACTAGATGAAGTTCTCCTTTGATCAAGCAGTATATTGGATCTTCTCGAATTCCTGCTCCCAACCGGAACACGAACTAGGCATGAACCAGAGCTGCAATTATTTTCATTCTCAGGTATTTTAGATTAGTGATTTTGTTGATTTTTTAATTATGTTGGATTATATCATATTATGTTGAGTTTTTCAAAAAAGAAAATATATCATATTATGTTGGATTGGGTATTTCTGCTACTTCTTGATTGGTTAAGTAGTTTAGATTCTTAGAGGAAGACATCAGTGCATAGAAATTTTTTTTTTCTTGGCAATGAGATACCGATCAATAGTCCACATTTAACTTACAAGTGTGGCCTATTTGTTGATGGGCTGACCGACTTTCTTTTTACAAACTTGTTTGCTATACTAGCACATTCATTTTTAATTAATTTTAATTGTAGCAGTTTCAACCTTCACCTTTTTTACAGAAGAAAGTTTAGTTGTTTCGATGCAGAAATGAAAAGAAGAAAAAGAAAGAAATGGTTTGGTTTTCTTTATTTGGCTTTGAAGAATTTCTAGAATCTAAACTTAAGATACTTTTGTATGGTCATTGGTGTCATGCCCCCGAACCTGGATCCCTGCAGCGGTCCGACCTCAGGGACGTGAATTGGGAAGTAAGTGATAATTAATATTTCTGTTGACACAAAAAATGTCACTTTGCCTCCTCAACATCAAAAGCTACATGAAGTCGCATCCTACTACAAATAGGCAAATCTGCTTCAGGCTTCAGATCTTGTCAGAATCAAACAAACACTGCAAGGTCCTTCAAAATAGCCAAAAAGGAGGTACACATGAAGTTTCGGGCCATTTCGACACCATTTGGCCTAACTTCAATCCTCCAACAGCTAAGCGGGAGCTCCCGGCGGCGATAGTGTCCAAGACATCAAATCTTCGATCAGAGCCTATGGATGGTCTCAAAATACCTCCAAAAGGCTCCACGTCGAATTTCAAGTCAAACCGACACCGTTTGACCTTCCATCAACTCTCGAAAGGCGAAATCAAGCCTCTCGGCGGCGAGAAGCTCCAATGCCGCCACTCATCAGACAAAGCACATGAGTAGCTTCTACATGCTTCCAAAGGGTTGCACATCAAATTTCAGGTCATTCCGACAACGTTTGACCGGGCTTTGACGCTCCGAAGCAAAATCAAGTCTACCGGCGGCGAAGCTCCCCAGGACTATGGCATCCAAATCGAAGCTAATGGATCATCTCAAAATTACTCCAATAGGCTCCCTGTCAAATTTCAGGTCAATCGGACATTGGATGACCGTACATCAAAGCTCGACATCTTCCGCACGGTGAAATCAAGTCTAGCATCGACCGGACCCCAAACGGCTTCAAAACTCAAATAAAAGCCCATGGTTGGTCCTATCTAATGCTCAAGTAGCTTCACCTCAAATTTCAGGTCATTCCGACATCGTTTGACCTAATTTCAACTCTTGGCGGAAAATCAGCTACAAAGTCTTCGGCTTTTCCAAAAAATAGGAAACTTTGTGCTTTGATTTGCACGACTTTTTGACGGGTTTTCTTCAGTAGAATCAAGCCAATAAATGAGGAGAAATGTCAAAGAAAAATATAGGAGAAAACAGAAGCGAAAAAGCCTAAGAAACGACCAAGAAACGGCGACCGGATGGCGACTGGAAAATGGGCAAAAGCCCCATGGTCGCCCCCATGGTCGCCGGCAACCATAGGGATCCGGGCTGCCAAAGTTTGCCCGGAAACCCACTTTTCTAGGTATTTTTTGCCTTTCGCGATGTTTGGCCCCTATGATTTTCTCAAATTCTGATTTTTAATGCATAATATTCGTCGATCTTCGTCAACATCACGGATCCGCCATCGAAATCATTCGATCATCATTGGACACTCCAAAACCGCCAACTGGCCGACCAAGAAAGCACACTTTCTGCCCGACCGATCGTGAAATCAATTGGATAGATGTTACCAGCTCATTGGTGTCAACCAATGTCTGAATTTGCATTGTCATCCGACATCAAACAACATGCGGATCCATCGATGATCATCACAAGAAGAATTCCAAAAGACGCGGTGCGGCCCGCGACTCTTCAAGCGACTTGGCTACCAATTAATGCTGTTAATTGATACGTTTATGACAAATTAATACGGTCATTAACTCATTATTTTGGACGGCCCAATCAGAAGCCAAGAAGTGGGAGTTACAAGTCCAATTAATCATGGTAATTAACCATGTAACTCCTACCATTATGGAGTTTAATCATGGTAATTAATCATGAAACCCCCATCATCATGGAGATTAAATACTCATTATTCTCCATCGGCCAATCAAAATCCAAGAAAAAGGAGTTACAAAATTATGAAATTAAATCTTGTAACTCCTCCCATGATGGAGCATTAATGCCATTAATGCCCCTAAACCTTCCTAATGGCCACGAAAAGCCTATAAATAGGCGGTCATTCCAAAGGGAAGGTCCTGAAAAATCGTCTTGAAAATTATCCTGAAGAACTCTCTGCACAAAGAAGCTCTCCTGCCCTGAAGAAACTCTGCTGCAAACACTACAAGGTGATCTAAGTCCCTTGGGGGGCCAACCCCTAAGGTTTCCCCTCTTCTTCTATCCAACATGGCTTAGATGCGGCTTTTCAGGCCGTCTACTTGGTTTTTTATTGGATATAGGACCTTCCCTTGGTCTTTGTCCTCTAAAAATCAGAGGTTCAAGCTAAGCCAAATGAACTAAAGCATCAAGTGTTCTCATCTAAAGGACGATGGTGGAGTCCATACATGACTAGCGACTGTCAATCTGAATGAGTCCCCACAATCTTCTGAGAAGTCAAATCCCTCTTTCTCTCTTTTCTATTGTATTTTTTATTTTTTAAAGAGACAAAAAAAATCACAATTCTTCTCTTTCACTATTGATAAGATTTATAAATCGCTTTTCATGGCAAAATCGCCTTCTACGGCACAAAACTGCCTTTCACGACAAACTAAACAAAATCGCCTCTCACGGCATTTTAAAATCTTGTCTCTTTCTTTAAATATATGTGCAATGGAAAGTTGAAAAAAAAGTTTGATTTCCTTTCTACTTGTGAAGCTGAATCTCCGGATCACCATTTCAAATTCCAAGTAGAATAGAAAATCTGGTATACCCGTACAAAAATGTTGATACTTGCTCTTTTCTTCTCTTCGCCCCGCCGCACCCCGGCAGACCCAGGACAGAGGAAGGCAAGAAGTAAAAGACGGTTCCATTAAGTTGGCACATCCGGTGGGACTCATTCATTTGAGAACACGATGCTTAGAATCCTTGGCTCCTTCCTAGTTGGTGGCCTATGTTGGATGTTGTATCTAAAAAAAAAAACATGAGATGGGATTATTTGGAAATTTCTGTCTTTGAACTTGTTTCCATTCTTTCTCTTCTCAAACGAAAAAAAAGTTTTCAAATTTCTCTATTTTGGATTCAAATTGGAGAAACTTTGGTTCTTTCCTTTTCGTACAATGGCTCGCAGAAATGTTTGAGCCAACGTTCGGATTGGGAGGGGCCATTTTCTTTTCTTTGATTGGTCCATTGGTGATCTCTCAAAAAAAAAAAAAAAAAAAAAATTAAAATTTTTTTTTTTTCAAATTTCTCTTTTTTGGATTCAAATTGGAGAAACTTTGGTTATTTCCTTTTCATACAATGGCTCGCAGAAATGTTTGAGCCAACGTTCGGATTGGAAGGGTCAATTTCCTTATCTTTGATGGGTCCATTGGTGATCTTTCAAAAAAAAAAACAAGAAGAAAAAATTAAATAAAAAAAAGTTTTCAAATTTCTTTCTTTTGGATTCAAATTGGAGAAACTTTGGTTCTTTCTTTTTCGTACAATGGCTCGCAGAAATGTTTGAGCCAACGCTCGGATTCGGTGGGGTCATTTTCCTCTCTTTGATGGGTCCATTGGAGATCTTTTTTTTTTTTTAAAAAAAACACACATTAAGGTTGCGTCAATTGCGTTCTTTAACCAAAGTGAATCTAAGAAAAGCCTTGTCCAGAGTGTGGAGGCAGCTAGATTGTTCGAGGCAAGGGTCCTTCGAACGGGTTCATTAAGTAACCCTACCCTTACCTGGGGACTAATCTACCCACTGAGGTTTCATAAGACCGAATTGGAAGACCTATGTGCACTCTTCAAAAACAAAAGATATCATAAAAAAAAAAAAACTTCTGTCATTATTGTGTTCAAATTCGAGAAATTGTGGTTCATTCCTTTTCGGATTTAGTGCTCGCAGAAATGTTTGAGCCTTTGTTCGGATTGGAATACCATTTGCTCTCTTTTATGAATTCAATATCGACCTTTCAAAAAAAAAAAAAAAAAACTCTCTCGTCATTATTGGATTCAAATCTGAGAAGTCCTGGTTCCTTCCTCTTCGGACTTAGGGCTTACGGAAATCGCTGAGCCTTTTGTTCGGACTGGAATACTATTTGCTCTCTTTTGCGAATTCGATCTTGACCTTTAAAAAAAAAAAATCCCATCTCATGTCCTTTTCAAGGATGCGATTTACAATATTTGTGCCTAACGGTGCTAGTACGCCATTTTGGGTTTACAGTATTCGCGACCGACACATTTGTATCTCCAACCTTATATTATTTTACCTTGAGTGAGCTTCACTTCTCGGTAACTTGAATTAAGGTTTACAATTTCTTCTAGTAGTCACTGGAACGCTCATTTCGAGCCGACCATACTCGCGTTCAGAATAATTGTACCCTCTATGGCTTTTTGCCTTCTTCATTACGCTCAAAACGGGCCATGCCCCTAAGCGATTTGAAAAGACAAAACCATAGTGTTTTCCATTTATGATCACCATATTCTTGTGATTACTAATGGATG
The DNA here is from genome assembly GCA_029852735.1 of Persea americana. Classification (NCBI taxonomy): domain Eukaryota; kingdom Viridiplantae; phylum Streptophyta; class Magnoliopsida; order Laurales; family Lauraceae; genus Persea; species Persea americana. The sequence goes on from CM056810.1 coordinate 60,904,087, forward strand.
TGGTCTTGTTTCAGAAGTTTTTCCAAAACTAACAATGGCAGCCTCGTTGACCATCACCTTCGACGAAAACAAGTACCAAGTCATACTTCAAGAGAAGCAAAGCAAGTGCACTTACAAGCGCCTTGCTAGCTGCCGAAGCGTCACCTCCCTCGGCAACTCCCAAAACACCGGGTTGACCTCCACTCCTCGGACCATTCTCTTTGAGTCGCTGGGACCATTCCCACTACCCGTAGAAGAGACGACGCCTGCCAAGAAGCAGAAGACCGCCCCTCAACGTGTCGTTACCCCGACACCAAAGGCGGTCACCAAGAAACCTGAGGCTCGTGGCAATCCCGCGAAGCCTCAACCTGCAAAAAACCAGGTCTGCCCCAAGACTTGGTCCCCTCGATCTTCACCAAAATAAAGAAGGTCCCGGACATCTGCAAAGCCAGCATACCTGGCCCCTCTCAAGGAGAACCGGCTCTATCCTCTCACTTCCATGAAAGGGGAGAAGCCTACCCTCCATCGAATAACCAAAACAACTTAGCACGAGCCGGCTTGCTCATACAAGCCCAAAATCAAATCGTGCATCACAAGGCCTCAACAAGAACCTACCAGGGCCTGCTCTCCTGTGACTCGACCCTTCATCTCAATAGGGGCCGAGCTTGCGAAATTTAAAGCTTTGCTGCGACAGGCTAAGGACCGCGTCCAAATCCTATCCATGCCAGTCTTCAAAGAAGACAAGCTCGATTGCTGCGCACGAGGGACCATGTCCTTCACTGCCAAAGCACAGCCCGAGCTAACCGAAGCTCAAATTGCTCGTCGTATACGTCGTCGCGCGGTATATCGACAAAAGAGATTACAGAAGCAAAGAAGCCAGTATTCTGAGCTTCAAATCTCCCGAAAATGGGTAGAAAAAGAAAGACCCGACCAAGTTGTTGCTGTCCACATGGTTGGCAAAGCCAAGAGACGCCAGAAATCAGCAACAAAAATACATGTCAGACAGCCGGTGACTCGCAGCGTCTCCCGGACGAGAAGACATCAGGAAGGCTCTCCCACTCCTTCAAGCTAAGGACATCGGAATGATCATTCCTCAGACTCTTCATCCAGAAGAATGAGCTCTAGCTCGGTCACTAAGATAGTATCCTCTTTCGACTCACGAAGAGTGAGTGTCCTAGTCACAAACTCTGAGCAACCTCCGCCGGACGATAACATGGCTCTACGCATTCAGGAGCTGGAACAAGGACAACAGAGAATAGAGGTTTTGATGGAAAACCTCCTTCTCACTCTCCAACGTCCACCAAACAACAATGAAGTTCCTCCACAAGATGAGGCAAACGGTGGAGAAGATGAGTCATGCGCCCTTACTAAAAAGGACGTTGACAATATCCTCGCCAAAGCAAAAGAAGAGGATACACTGAAGGAGCATGGAATCAAGCCACCATATCCCTTATGGATGGACTCGGTTCCGTTCCCTCCAAAGTTCAAACAACCTCTTCTCCAAACATATACGGGGAAAGGTTCAGCTAGACATCATATCATCCACTTCAAGATCCTAATGGGAATTATTGCAGATCAAGATGCTCTCAAGATCCATCTTTTTGCAAGTACCCTAAAAGGTATGGCCTTTGATTGGTACTCCACTCTGCTAGAGGACTCCATTCAAAGCTGGACCATGCTAGAGACACACTTCTTGACCCACTTCAAAGGTGAGGATCATCCTATTACTATGGCTCAGCTCTGTAACCTTAAACAAGGAGAGAATGAGTAGACATACAACTTCATTCACAAGTGGAAGGCAACAACATACAAATGCTCAGATGTGCTGCCACAAACGTCGCTGGTCGACATCTGCCGAAACAACATGAGAGCAAGGATCCGCTCCATGATCATCGGCAACAAATCGAAGAATCTGGGAGAACTCCTGGAAGCGTCTATGGAGGCTGAAATGGTGATCAAAGACCTCAACGGTAAGAAGTCATCAAAGAAGGAGCCGACTGCCATTCCGACCTCCAAGCCAAAGAAAAATGAGGTTCTCAATGTGCAAACCGAGTCAACTCCTCAGCCGCCAAAGAAAGCTGAAAACAAAGCTCCAGGTAAGAGACCTGAACTCTCTGATGCCTTTAAAGAACAAGTAGAGAAGAAATACCCGTTCGATGAAGATGTTGAAGAAATATTTGGGGCTCTCTTGGCAAATGGGAAACTCATCTTGCCTGACCCCAAAAGACAGGGAGATGTTGGCAAAACCAATGATCCCCGATATTGTCCATACCACCAAATGGTCTCGCATCCTCTCAACCAATGTTTCGTTGTGAGAGAGAAGATCAACGAGATGTGGAAAAACGGAGTCATTACCATTGACAAAAACTATGGGTCTGCCTCCGTTAACATAGTGTCATATGGACAAACATCAAAGTCACCAAAGGAAAAAATCACTACTTCCTTTAAGGTGATAAAAATGACCCAGACGTCCCAAGAGCTGGTGCCTTTCCCAACACCAGAAGGACAACCCATATGGGTGCATCCCGATCTCCTAGAAGATGAAAATTGGGAGATCGTCAAAACAAAGCCGACCGCTCAACAACGAAGACAAGCCAAGAGACAACTCCACAAGCTCAAATAGCAGGATACAGCTCAAACCAGGCAAAAGGTCCCTGAAAAGGCAGAAACCTCCTCTACCGCTTCACAAGGGTCAATAGAGGAATCTCTTCCCAAGGCCTCAAGAGTGGCAAGAAAATTCACCCTTAGTGATTTCATGCCACCGCGACTCAGAGATGAGACTACGCAGGGGGCATCATACTCTTGTTACTCGGTAGTTGGATTCTCTATGAATGGATACGAGTCCAGTGAAACTGCCAGTGACACAGATGAATGGGAGGAATCCCTTGAAACCGGAGAATATCTCGCCGATGAAGAATGGATCCCAGAATCCCACCTTATGCCAGTAATCTGGTATAACCCCTTCCAGCCACAAGGATCCTGGTCTGATGATGATGAAGACCAAGAGGCTGCTCAAGAAAATGCTGTCAATCCAGCACTGGCCGATGCTCTAATGGATCCCAACGAGGTTGAACCACAAGGAGCAGATGAAGAAGAAGATTTGACTCCTATGCCCGATCTTGAAGAATATGCAAGGATCTTGCAGCGTCTGGCCATAGAGCAAGAGCAGGATCGCATCAATCAGCTTCATCAAAATCCAAAACCGGAAATCCCGGAGAATCTACAAGTATCTCCTCTACTGACTCCAGAAAACGAAGAAAGTTGCTGGATTGATGATCCTCTTACATCGGAGGATGAGTTTGATTCCCAACAGTCCATTGTGGAGGCATCTTCTATCGAAGTTGCCTGCAATGTGATTGTTCAAGATGATAGTGCCTTTGAAGCTTCATCTGCTGAGGCCACGGACTCTCAAAATGTATCTGGCAGCATATCTTCTGGAGCCACATCTTCTCGGGTAACTTCCACTGAGATAGCATCCTCTCAGCCTTCGTCTCCTGAAACGGTGACATCGGAATTCAAGCCTCTTCTGACTGATCACCATGAAGAAGCTCTGGCTGATGAAATCTTCAAAGAAAATCCAGTCAATTGGTCTCAGATACTCAACCTCATAGGGGATGTCTGGACCGATGAAATACTGGACAAAGAAGAAAAGTTGTTGGAAGCTCTTCAGGACTTGTTCCCGGAAAATGCTCCATGTAACACAATAATTGAAGACGGCAATGCTGCCGCAAAAGTGTTTTCAGCAAATCAGGAGGATCAGCCACTTGAGCCTGAAGGGGGTCTTCCGAAAGAAGAACCACCTCTAGAAGTTTTTGAAGTTGGGAAAGGTACCCGCTCTGGTCGGGATTACCACAAAAACTACAACCAACCTTCTCCTTCTTCTTATGTAAATCTTTCGGGAAAACAAGCTGTAAATACCCCAAGCAGCAGTGATAATGAAAATGCATGCCCCAAAGATGAATTCCCGCTCCCCATACCGGAGGTAATGATTGACAACACCTACGGGTTTGAGCGAATGACTTTCATGGACGGCTTCTCTGGCTACAACCAGATAAAGATGCATCCCGAAGATGAAAGGCATACATCATTTCGGACCCCATTTGGCGTGTATTGCTACACTGTCATGCCATTTGGTCTGAAAAATGTCGGTGCAATATATCAGAGGGCTATGATGAAGATATTCCAAGATATGCAACACAAGACGGTCGAAAGTTATGTTGATGACCTCGCCGTCAAAAGCAAAAGAAAAGAAGACCATCTCAAAGATCTTCGAGAAGTCTTCCTCCGGCTTCGCAAACACAAACTGCGAATGAATCCCATCAAATTCTTCTTCGGTGTCTCATCGGGTAAGTTTCTCGGATTCATAGTTCGGAAAGCTGGAATAGAACTTGACCCCATCAAAGTCAAGGCAATTCTAGAAATGCCATCTCCGAGAACCTTGAGAGAACTAAAAGGGCTTCAGGGAAGATTGGCATACATCCGACGGTTTATTTCCAACCTATCAGGAAAATGCCGTCCATTTTCTCGCCTAATGAAGAAAGGTGTGGACTTTGTTTGGGATGCTGAATGTGAAGCTGCATTTCAAGACATCAAGTCATACATGACCAAACCTCCGGTGTTAGCTGCTCCCATAACCAGAAGATCATTCATCTTGTACACAAGAGCTCTCGACTATTCTTTGGGCTCTCTACTTGCACAAGAAAATGACGGAGGAAAAGAAGCTGCTTTATACTACCTCAGTCGCATGTTGGTAGGTGCAGAGCATCGCTACTTTCCAGTCGAAAAGGAATGCCTTGCAGTGATGTTCGCCGTACAAAAGCTACGTCACTATTTGCTGTCAATCATAGTATACCTGATTTCAAGGATCAATCTCTTAAAGATCCTTGTCACAAAAGCAGGTTCTCTTAATGCCCGGCTGGCAAAATGGTCCATCATTCTTTCACAATTTGATATTAGGTATGTACCACAGAAAGCAATCAAAGGCCAAGCTCTGGCAGATTTTCTTGCAGAGCATCCACTGCCTAAGGATTCTCCGCTCAGGGATGATCTCCCAGACGAAGCTGTCTACAACGTGGAGACTTCCTCACCAAATGCCTCCTGGAACATGTACTTCGATGGTACGACCAGGACAAATGAAAAAGGAAAGCTGATATAAGGAATCGGCATTCTCTTTGTCAGCCCCGACAAATACATGATCCCACACGCATTTTTGCTACTGGAACCATGTTCAAACAATGTGGCTAAGTACCAAGCTCTAATCATAGGATTGGAACTTGCCCTTGAATCCGGTATCGCCATGCTGGAAACATTTGGGGACTCCCAACTGATCGTCAACCAGATGAATCGGAAATATGAAATTAGGAAGCCTAATCTGTTGCCTTACTACAACAAGGCGCAGTCACTTCGACAAAAGTTTGATGTCTGTCACATCACTCACATCCGCAGAGGTGAAAACATCCGTGCAGATGCCCTGGCTAGACTTGCTGCATCTATGACAATCCAAGAAGGGGAAAACATGAGAATTACAGTGTGTCAAAGAAGGATTCTCCCTCTTCTTAACACACACCAAGCAGCCGCTGAATGCCACTGAGTGGTTGGAAGTCTGATTTCCATCCTTAAACCTCCAATTGGCGACTGGAGGGATCCGTTCATAAATTACATTATGTTCAGAATCCTACCCGAGGATTCAAAAGAGAGGGTAAGTATCCAAAGACGAGCTCCAAACTTTCATTTGGATATCCCTTCAAAAATGCTTTACAGAAAATCCTTCAATGGAGTACTCTTACGCTGCTTGTCACAACAAGAGGCGGAAGAAACTCTAAAAGAAGTTCATGCTGGTCTTTGTGGAGCCCATCAGGCTAGTCCTAAGCTCTACGATCAGATAAAAAGGTTGGGTTACTATTGGCCTACCATGGCGGCTGACGCCATGCAATTTGTTAAACGTTGCCAACAATGCCAAGTTCATGGAGATTATGTGCACATGCCTCTAGAATGGCTACATCCTACAGCGATCTCATGGCCCTTCGAAGCCTGGGGTATGGACATCATAGGTCCTATCTCTCCCCTGTCAAGCAAAGGTCATCGATTCATCTTCGTCGCTTATTTCTCCAAGTGGTTAGAAGCATTTGCGTTCAGTGAAATGAAGATCTTGCCAGTCCTTCAATTCTTATGAATCAACATCATTTGTCGCTTCGGCATACCTAAAAGATTCGTCCATGATAACGGACCACAATTCCGGGATCACAGATTCTATAGGTTCTGCGACAAATACAAAATCCAAAGTTGTCCTTCAACTCAGTATAACCAGGTAGCGAATGGACTGGCAAAAGCCTTCAACAAGGCACTCTGCAAAATCCTCAAGAAAATGGTCTCTTGTCACAAAAGAGACTGGAGCGACAAACTGCCTGAAGCTTTATGGGCCTACCAGACTACCTTTCGAGGACCAACCCATAGCACACCATTCTCCTTGGTCTATGGATGTGAAGCAGTTGTCCCTCTAGAGGTACAAATTCCTTTTTTAAGGGTATCTCTATAAAACGAAATGACACAAGAAAGCAACGTCAAATTAAGACTCCAAGAACTGGATAATCTCGATGAAAGACGGCTCGAAGCTCTACAAAGCGTTGAGCTTTACCAAGCACACATGGCAGGGTCTTTCGACAAGAAGGTCAGGCAACGCGCCCACAAAAAGGGTGACTTGGTTCTTGCGGTGAAAAGGCCAATGGTTTTTGCCCACAAACCCAAAGGCAAATTTGAACCAAAATGGGAGGGACCCTTCGTCATCGACAAAGTCTTCTCCAATGGCGCATATGCTCTTCTGAACATGGAGGGTGATAGATGTATGCTACCCATCAATGGCAAGTTCTTGAAGCGGTACTACCTTTGAAGACTTCCTACAACGGGTCAGAGCGATGCCTGTATGGCCAAAGCCTATTCCTAGGTACTTGCTCGTCAAACCCACTCCTTTTAGAGTTTTCATCCCTATGTTGAAATTTCTAAAAAACCTCAAAACAATGCTTACTTCCAATGTTTCATTGTTAAAAAAAAAAAGGTCAAACCCAAAATCCAAGTTTAGGAGCCCCTTCCCTAACTTGACCAAAACTTTCGATCCTTGAACCCAAAATTCATGTTTTGAAACAAAAATCAGGACTCAGGAATTTCCACCCTAGTCCACCCTGACTTTTACTGCCAAAATGGTTTTGAGTCAGAATTTAAGATCCTCGTGTCTTTAAACGAAAAATGTTTTTTCAAAAACCGTGGGGAAGTGACGTTTAGTCAATACTCACACAAAACCCAAAAATCGGAAGGATGCGAACCCCATTCGATACTTCCAAAACCTCAAAATCGCAAGAACGCGACACCTTGTCAATACTTGCAAAATTTCAAAAAAATCGTGGAGACACAACGTATTAGTTGATATCCACAACCCAAATTTCAAAACAAAAACAAAGTTTAAAAAAACCCTCAAATTTCAAAAATCGTGGGGAGGCGACATTCCTTCGATACCCATAAAACAAGATTTTTGAGAACAAAGTAGGGAAGCGACATTCAGTTGATACTTTCACCAAAATCCGCGAGGAGGCGACATTCCATCGATACTCGCAACCGAATGAGCAAGGAAGCGACATTCCATCGATACTTGCAATACCATTCAGCAGGGAGGCGACTCTTAGTCGATACTTGCATTTTTGAAAACCAAAAACCTGGCTTTCCCGCCAAAACTCGGCTTTCATGCCAAAAATAAAAAATCTGGCTTCCATGCCAACAAAACAAAACTTGGTTTTCAAAAAAAAAAAAACTCGGCTTCCATGCCACAAAACTTGGCTTTCATGCCGGACAAACAAAATTGGCTCCCATGCCACAAACAAAATTTTGGCTCTCATGCCACAAACAAAATCTGGCTCTCATGCCACAAAATTTTGGCGCTCATGCCACAAAACCAAAACTTGGCTTTCACGCCACAAAGCTTCCAAGCCACGTTTCTTCAGGATTTTCCCATAAAAAGCAGTACGTCGTCGCGATCCATCCTCAGCACGAGGAAGCTCTTCCCAAAGAATCCGCCATTGTTCATATTCCTGAGTCTTCCTGCAGAGATTGCTTTCGACCTCCTCAACTTCGCGAATGAGAGTCCTCTCTCTATCGCGAGCAAAGTAACAGCCCACTTGGCAGCGGCCTGTTCTTCCAATAGCTCAAGACGTTGTCTGGCCTCAATAACCTCCCTATCAAGATGGTGCTGGTCCTGTGTCAGCTCAATAATAGCCAACTCGGTGATGTTCTTCTCCCGAACGAGCTGCTTCCGAGTCCACGAGATCTCATTCAGTTCAGATTTGACCTCGCTGGAAGGCTTCAAAAACATCTTGTTGAAGAAGTCATCATTTGGGAAGCTCTTGGTCTCATTCCACTTGTTGCCTAGAGTGATGACTTCATCAACAAAAGCCTTGGCATCTGTAATGCCCAGACCGATTTCTTCGCTATCGGCAAGAATGTTCTGCACATGCTTAACCATGCCGAAACCAGCCTCCAAATGGCCAGAAGAAAGAGTCTCGACCCATGACCTCAAGACTCTCTTCAACACCTTCCTCGCAAACTGACGGGATGGCTCAGATGAAGACTCGCCATGCTCCGTTGGTCGACTACCCATGACAGGTACCGTTGGAAGAGTAATCAAGAAGCTCTTTCCAACCGAAGCCGTTGGGGACGGAATATCTGCATGCGGACTCACTTCTGCCTCATCAAAACTGGTGGAAGAAACCCCTAATCTTGGATCAGTCACTGGCACCCCCTGCTCTGGCTGTGAGAAAGATAGAAGAACTTCTTTTGTCACCTCATAACCTGCCAATGAAAGATGAAAAAGGTATGAATATGATCTTGTCAAAAATCAAAATATCAAGACTATCACTACAAAGTACCTTCTTCGACGACTGGCTGAATGCTTTCTGCCTCCATGAGCTCATCCGAAGCATCATCAAAAGTTGCATCCATGGATGACTCAAAGTCGTCGAAATCTTCTGGCAAGTCAGCTGGCAAGAAACAAAAAAATGCATGTCAGCAAGTGGCGGTAGAGAAAAAAAAAAAAACAAAAAAAAAAAGAAAAAAGAAGTCATACCAGGTGGAGATTCTGGATCTACTTCAGAATCTCTGGGCTCTTCCTCAGATGCCGCAATCGAATCCGTCACCGCCTCATCGGCCAGAACCTCAGGCATCATCAAACCATCATCTTTTGCCAAAAGAAAGAGAGCAGTAGATCAAAACAAAAGCTCTCATGAAAGAAAAGAAACGGAAAGAGAAAAGGGAAAAGCATACCATCATCAATGGTCTCTTCCTCTCGGCACCTCTTTTCTAGAGGCTCATCATCATCCCCTGATGCCTCCTCAGCAATGGTGGAAGGAATTTCCAGATCAGGAGAGTTTTCGTGTTGTCTCTGACTTCGGCGCTGTCCTCTTCTCCTCTTACTCCTACGGGACGAATTGCTCGAAGTACCCGCCTCGCCATCAAAATCTGGCCTCTCGATAAAGTCCTTACCAGATGGTCTACTCTTGTCGGTAGACTCCATGGAAGCCCTTGCTCGCTCGGCTTGTATCCAAGCAGCAACCTTAGCCTCCTCCTCTGCGAGTTATTCCAAGACCTCACCAGGTATCTCTTGTACAACTCCCGATCTGATGACGTCCTGGTCCTCAAGAAAGCCTATTCTGTGCTTTTTTCTAGAAAGGAAAGCCAGAACATCCTCTCAGCGGACGCTATCTAATTTCCCAAGGCCCTTCCCAGAAGACTGCTTTACATCAAGCTCTTTCTTGAAAAGCTCCCGGTATGCTGAAAAGCTCTCCACAAACCATTTTGTGAAGCCGGCAGTTCGGAAAGTGGGCAACTCAAGATAGGAAATCATGGCAATAGTGTCTTCCGCGCTATAAAAAGCCCATGCATTTCTCCCATCTTGCAAGCCTCCAAAACGCTTCACTTTGCTCGAAGGCGCTCCAACAACACCTTGGGAGAAGCCCAACTGCATGGCAAAACGTGAGGGAACATACGGTTGGATGTCGACGAAAAGATGTCTGCGGTACACTATCGTGCCGACACTTATGTTAAAAAGCCAACTCCTCTCCGCATTTGTCAAAGAATAATGTCTCCCTGACCCTGCCCTGGTCGAATCACGGGAGACACCAATCAAAAGCCTTCTTCCGCAAACCCGGAGAAAGCTTCACTGAAGACTGCCCCATCACGACGTCCTAGAATCATCGGATTCTCAAACGGGCAGATAAGAGAGATTCGGAAACAGGCTTCCCTCTAGCTAACCAAATCATAAACGGATCATCGTCCTGAGCAGCACCCAATCGGTGGAAACTGGGACAGTGGTATACATACCATGAATAGAAAAAGTGGGTAGAAAATGCCCTATTCATGGGAAGCCCAAGCCGAACCAGGAAAGCAGCAGCCTACAGTTCGGTGCATAAATAGGAGTAAAGAGCAGGCACCAAAGCAAGCCCAAACGCCATTTGACAAGCCAGAAAAATGCAATGCGGCCTGATGTACGTTCCATCTTCTCCAGGAAAAACAGCCTCCCCCAGCCAATAAGTGAGGTAAACAGCGAGATCTCTCCGCACCGCAATGTCAGAATGAATGGCGTCTGTGTCTGCGAAGAATTCCTTCAAATTTTCTCGCATGGCGGAGATCTTCTTCGAATCCAGGTTCTTAGCACTGGCTTCCTAGGCCGTACTATCAGAAGACTCCCTGCTATCAAAGAAGTTGGAAGACCTATCACTCCTCCAACTGCTACACCGGACTTTCGAGCCCCCCTTCTCCTTCAAAAAATCGTAGAAGGCGACGAGCTGAAAGTACAAAAGCCTGAACTCCTCAGACTGCTCCTCAAGGACGCTATAGATAGGCATGAACTCCTCATAGAGATTGTCGAGGATAGGCAGCCCAGTGATGGCGCTCAGTTCCTTTAAAGAAAAACCAATTTCACCATTTGTGATAACGAAGGTGTTGGTTTGTGGAAGGAACGACTCCAGTATGGCCATGAAGGCATCATCGGAGAAAACCACGGTTTGCCGAAAAGCGCGAACCGCGTCAAAAATCTCAGCCTCCTTCAGAATGGCACCACCGACCTACAGGATATGATCAGTCCACGACTCCCAACTCGAGTCAGCACTGAAACGGCCGCGAAGTCGAAAAGGCTTCACCTAATTGCTGCCATCACCTTTGAAAATGCCAAGGCCCACTGGTCTCAAATCGACCGAAGGATGGTCTGAACCTTGGTAGCTGCTGGTCGGCATCAAAATGTCCATGCAGGCAGGCGACTTCTCTGCAAAACCAGAAAGGTCGCCAACAAAAACACCGGTCTTGATCACGCTTGTCCTCTTCACCCAGCTTGGAGGATCTTCCCTCTTTGAGCATATGGAGGAAAGGCTCATGATTGAGATAGTCCGATTGAAGGTCGACCGGGTAGAAACAGTTCTCTTCTCACCATCAACTGTGAAAGAGAACTGAAAACATCTCCTTTGGTATGTTGAATCGTCGGGGACGGCATCACCAAAGAAGAAGGTAGGCTTGGGCACAATGCTCTGATCGTCTGTGACCCAAGGACGGTTGCTTTCCATGATTTTATAATACTCCTCATCCTTGAGAGCAGTCAAACGTTGCCTCATCTCATCTCGGTTGAGCGAGTAGCAATCTTCCAAGTTCCTTTCAACATACTGGACCTCTTCCCAGGCCTGCTGTACGACCACATTAGAGGATCTTGTAGAACGGTGAGGCGCATCAGTAACGGGCTCCTTACCCTTTGTTCTAGAGGAACTACCGGCAAAGGATGGAAAGAGAGAAAATCAATCATCAAAATGACAGAATTCTGCTAAAAAAAATTCTAGCGAAAATTTGGCATGGTTCTGGGGCAATTCCGAAGAAAAGGAAAACACCCCGAAAGAAATAGGATCTTGAAAATGGGCTCAACATCGCTGCAAGCTCATAATCAATGGAAAATTCTTAAAGAAGGCTTGAACTCAAACATTGCTGCAAGATCAAACCAAATCTTCTCAAATATCCGCAAGACTGGAAAAGGGCTCAACATTGCTGCGAGCTTCAGAATCCAAAACTTGCAAAGCTCTTTAGAAAATCCCCACAAGACCAAGAAAGGGCTCAACATTGCTACGAGCTCCAAATCCCAAGACTTGCGAAAAGATTTCTAGGTGTGCACTATCATCCTTCCAATTTCATAAAGAAATGCATAGAAGGAAAGTTATCATGCATGTGTATCTTAAAATCCGGGAAAGAAAGAAAAAAAAAAGGAGAAGAAAATAATCTCTTTCAAAAAAAAAAAAAAAAGTCCACGAGGCCGTACGGTCTTGTCCGTACGGTCACAAAAAAAAAAGAGAAAAAAAAAGAAAAAAAAAGAGAACAAAACACGGTAAAAAAAAAAACAGAGAGAAAACCGTGAAAGAAAAAGAAAAAAAAATAGAGAAAGAGAGAAAGAGAAGAAAAAAAGAAAGAAAAAAAAAGGAAAAAAAAAAAACGTGTGAAAAAAAAGAAAAAGAATGCACGTGAAAAAGAAAAAAAAAAGAAAGAGAGAAAGAAAAAGAGAAGGAAAGGAAAGAATGAAAGCTTTTTCTATTTCTACATGGGGCTTCTTAAGGAAAAAGAAGAAACTTACTTGAAGCCATTGATGGAGAAAGAAGAAGAACTAGAAGATCCTTAAAGAAGAAGAAGAATCCTTGACCTTGGAGCACTCTTGAGGATTTTTGCAAAAAGAGAGCAATAAGCAACAAGAGATCCAACCCCTTTGCTTTTATAGAAGAAAGCAAACCAAAAGAGGAAAGAAGGAGAAAAGAAAGAAGGTAAGTGCTACAAATTAGCAAATTTCCTAAAAAAAAGGGATCATAGGATATTCTTTCCCAATGAGGAGATCTTTTGAGAAATTCTCTCCAAAAAGAAAGGGATTATGAGAAACTTTCTCCCAAAGAAAGATATTTTGAGAAAATCTCTCCCAAAATCAAGGAAACTTGAGAGATTCTCTCCAAGTAAGAATATTTTTATATATTCTCTACCAAAAAGAGATATTTTTAGATATTCTTTACAAAAATGACACCACATGAGATCTAAGCCATTTTTAAAGCTTAGGGTCCCATGGGTTAGCCCACATGAGCCAGGTTTGACCACCTAGGCGCTAAAAGTGGCTTTTAGTCAAAATTCCTCTTACCAAGAGCATACAAAAATGGTTCCATGCCTCCTTTGAGTTGATTGGACCATACAAAAAAAAATTCAAGCCTCATGAGTTTCCAAAAAAAAAATCCAAACCATCCCACCTCATGAACCAAATTAAGCCAAAACCTTGAAATTGACATTCCACAAAAACCCAAACCACTTCAATGGACCCAAAATGTCCTGAAAGTGACAAAAAACCAAACCATGGTCCCCTAACTTGCCACATACAGCTTGTTGGGTCACAAGGCAGAACCAAAAAGCATATCTCGGTCCCCTAACTCGCCACACATAGCTTGTTAGGTTACAAGATCGAAATCAAAATTCAAAACCCGACCCCCTAACCTACCACATACAGCTTGTTAGGTCACAAGCCCAAAAAACCAAAAACCTTCTTGACCTTCTGATGCGCCACAAAAAGCCTTTAGGTTCACAATGTCAAAAAGAAAAATTCCAAAACCCAAAAAACCAATCCAAATGTCATTTTTAAAATTTTGTCTTAAGATGGTATGTGATCTCTTTCATTGCCATAAAATTCCCTTGGAAACTCAAAAGGCTACTTTTTTAAAGAAAAATGCTCAAAGACTCTTGGCCAAGTCATATGTTCTCCTTCAAAGTTTTCTTCGAGGCACATCGACTGTAAAAGCTATCCAATTCGTCGCTCTATCTCGAGGGGGCATTTGTTGATACAAAAAATGTCACTTTGCCTCCTCAACATCAAAAGCTACATGGAGCCGCATCCTACTACAAACAGACAAATCTGCTTCAAGCTTCATATCTTGTCAGAATCAAACAAAAACTGCAAGGTCCTTCAAAATAACCAAAAAGGAGGTACACATGAAGTTTTGGGCCATTTCGACACCATTTGGCCTAACTTCAATCATCTAACAGCTAAGTGGGAGCTCCCGGTTGCGACAGTGTCAAAGACATCAAATCTTCGATCAGAGCCTATGGATGGTGTAAGACCCCGCCCCGAGAGTTTCCGATTAGTGTTGATTAAGACGTGCTTTAGCTATAAGTGTGATTAGCGATTTTTGGTTAAGTTTGGATTAGAATAGCTTTTCATAGCTTTGGATTAATTTGGGGAACTCTTTTGATTTAGTGGGGCCCTTTGGGGGTTCCTTTAATTGTGTTTTGATTAGTTTTGGGATTTACTTATTAATTCTGGAAAAATCTGTATTTTGCCCCATGTAATGTATTTTATCGTTCCTGACAACTTTCGTATGTGCTCCGTTTCCATTCGAGACCCCTAGACCGTACTTTGTTAATGATAGGGGTAAATCAGTCTTTTTGCATGAAATCTGGACACTAATTTCAATGTTTCCGAAACCCATGAAATATATACTTTTTGGAAACTAGAAATTTCGACGATCAATTCTTCCTTCTTCGTTGAATCCATCCGAGGACTGGAAGTCTATGTTTTTAGCCCAAGTAGTTGGGTAAGTTGTAGGACCCACCTTCATTTCCTTTATAAGGAGGAGTTTCCTTTCTTCTTTCCCTTTCTTGCAACTTTCTTGAGGAAAAAGGAGTTCCAGCTCAGCCCTAGGGTTTTCGTCAACCTTCCTTGCTTCTTCATCCCTCAATCTCTCTCAAATCTATTGCTAAAGGTAAAATGGAGGTTGTAATCTTCTTCCCCTCCATGAGAGCTCCATCTTGATACCACTTTTAGAGAGAACCTTCCATTCCAAGCTACACTTTGATCAAGCTCTTGCCATTAGAGGACCTTCCATGTAAGCTCTCTTTCTCATCTCTTGATTATGTGTTCTTCTAGTCCTTGAGATGCTCCATCTTGGTTATTGGAAGTTATCCCTTTTTACTTCATAGTTTTGCCATTTTTGGGCTTGTAATGAATGTATTTTGGGGATTTTTGTGTAGATAGAGGATTTTGAGCTTGAGAGTAGGATTAGAGCTTATTAGCTTGATTGGAGACCAAGACAAGTGGATGAATGAGTGTAACACCCTGACCCGAGTTAATTAAGATTAACTCTAATTAATCGAGATTAATGCTAATTCAACATGTTTTATGGAATTAATGTTGATCAATGGCTAAATTGATATAGAATTTGGCTCAAGTGGTCAAATTGAACTTAATGAAAGGGTTTAGGCTAAATCAAGTAATGTAAGGACTGTTTCGTAAATACGGAATTACACGTATTTCGTCGAATACGGAAACTCTTGATACTCACAAGTATATCTCGAGGAGTACGTTAACTTTTATAAATGTGACGATTCCATTCGACGTGAATGGGTTCAAATGACCATTCATTTGACTTCAATTGTACTTAAAGGAATAGGAGGGGGGGTAAATTGCAAAAATGGGGATTATAAGATGAGGATGAACTCATTTGAGTTCATTCCTCCAGCACAGTCGATCTCTTCTTCTCTTGCTTTCTCTCCTTCTTCTTTCTTCTAATTTCGCTTCATTGAGTGGTGCTTGGGAGAGTTGTCAAGTGTTTGTGAAGAGGGCTCCATCTTCACCATCCTATTCTCCATCTTCTTTCTTACTTTCTTGGAGTTTAAGCTTGAGAAGAGCTCAAGATTTCCATCAAAGAAGTTACAAGTAAGTGTTGAGTTGAATTCAGCACTTCTATGGTTTCATTATTGAGTTATGGCTCAAAGAATTCACAAGAATTCTGTTTTGTGGATTGATTTTGGGTTTTAGGATCAAAAGAAGGTTTGGCTTGAGGAATTCCACTTGGATTCAAGCTAGCTAGGGAGATTCTTGTTAATTACTCTCCAAATAAGGCAAGTATACTCAATTGTATTGATTTCCATTGTGAAGTGATTTGCTAGAACTCAAGGAGTTCAGTTACAGAAGATTCGGTTCAGAATTTTCTGAACTTCTGGGCACAATTCGATCAGCCGCCAGGCTGACCGACACCTAACCGAGAGCTGACCGACATAGGTCGGCTAGCCGAAATTGTGAGTTCGGCTAGCCGCGGGTTGACCGCAAGGTGACCGAAAATCTTGTCAGGGTTTTTCCATCAGAAGTTTAGCTTCTAGAAAACGAACCGTAAGCTGACCGAAGAAATTTGGCTAACCGAAATTTGAATTTCGGCCAGCCGAGTGGGTGACCGAATAGGTGACCGAATTGGGCAAAATGTCCTGTAAAGTTGAGAAATTCTGGAAGCTGACCGAATGTGGTTTGGTCAGCCGAAACCCCTAATGCGGCTAACTGCTAGGTAACCGACGAGGTGACCGAAATTGAGGGAATATCAGAATTGATTTCTGATAATTTCCTAAACCTTCATGGGTGTTAGCTAAACTTATGTGAATGTAACTTTCACTAAAAAGTGATGTCATCCACAATAACACCTACATTGCATAATGAACGTTTCACCCGAATGTTGTTTTAGGAAATTTAATTGTTTATGACTTGAGTTGGCTTGTCCTCTCTCGTCTATTACTGTTATGCTCCTTGTTGAGCTATCATTGAATAATGTATTGAATTAATACAATGAAATGCAATGAAATGAAACGAAAAGAACTGAAATGAACAGGCATTGTAATGTATAAAAGATTAAGTCTGCTGCAGTAGATGGAGCGTTCCGGAGCTCCGTGGTGATGCCGGTGATCTCTGATCAAGAAACTGGTAAATCCCACACATTTGACAAGCCACCTAATAAGTGAGTAACATTTGACAAGCCACCTAATAAGTGAGTAACATTTGACAAGCCACCTAATAAGTGAGTAACATTTGAAAAGCCACTTAATAAAGTGAGTAATATTGAAATGAAATGAGTCCTTGAAAGGCTGGGTTGTGAATCCGCCTTCCGCCTATGCTAGAGGACAACGAAAAGACACTTGATAAAGTGTATACATGAATTGACTGCTCTCTTCAGGGGAGAACTACAGAAATTGAATGCTTCCTTCAGGGAAGAACTATATGAATTGAATTGATTTGAATATAATTGTTATACATTGGAACCCAATTGCTAACATGTGATTATCATAGAATTGTGTATACATTGTTGAACCGTCGTATTCACAGTGTTATTGATGACATTACAGGCCCAGTTGGCCGTCCCAGTGGTTCCGAGACCGCGCCGCCAACGGAGGAGACCAATCCGGTTCCCCCAGGAGGATTGAACGAATGGATATAAATCGGAGGCGACCGGTTTAGACAATGTTGGGAACATTTTGAATAGATTCATGTTGTTGTAAATAGGATCACATGCATTGTATTTGAATATGCATGGTGATCTAACTAGGAAATGAGATGTATAAGTAAACTTTACTTTTTGTAAAGAATTTGTACATATTAAAGTTGAATGTCAATGTATATATACTTCCGCAAAATTGTACATTTGACAGGTATATGTAAGATCCCTTGTGAATCTCGTATTGGCTTCGGCGATGCGAGGTTTACGGGAGTAAGTATGGCATCGCGACTCGGGGTTTGGCCGTGGTAACCCTAATCTCGGGCCCAGGTCGTGACATACTTATTGTATGGTATCAGAGCTAAGTTAACTAAGTTAAATAACTTAGCCATTTATAGGAACGAAGTGAGGAACGTCGCGTTTCGTGCCGAATCCAATCTTGGATTTGTGATTTAAATGCTTTCACTTTATGTGATATATGTGATGGAAGTGTTGAGATCTATGTATCTTTCCTTCCGTATTGTTTACAGCATGGCTGCATCTGGATCGAATCCAGGAAATGATGACTTTATAGAGGTTGTCACACCGTCTCCTGTCTCCGATGTGGACACAAGGATGACTGCCATCCTAGAGCAATTGGTGAGAAGTAATGAACAGATGGCCAAGAGTCATGAAGCACAGATGGGTATGCAAGCCCAGATCACTTCGTTATTGCAAGTGCAGAGCCAATTGCAGGCTCAGATGCAAGCAGCACCAGTAGTGCCACCAGTTCAACCACCTACTTAGGTTGGAACACAAGTGGTAATTCAGTCCAAGGAGAAAGATCCTAATGTCCTGTATGAACAATTCAGGAAAAGAGGAGCTACTGAGTTCCGGGGTACTGAAGATGTGCTGAAAGCTGATGAGTGGCTAGAACACATTGAGGATGTGTTTGGTACAGTCACGTGCACGCAGAAACAAAGGGTTGCTCTCATTTCCTCCATGCTACGGGAAGTAGCAAAGACATGGTGGAAGAGTGTGAGTGGGCAATCACTAAATTGCCAGAAGCGGTAATGTGGGAGACTTTCAAACAACAATTTCAAAGGAAGTTTGTCCCAGAGCATGTGAGGCAGAAGAAAGAATTCGAATTTCTGCAATTGAAGCAAGGTCAAATGACTGTATCTGTGTATGTCCATACCTTTCTGCAGTTGTCTAAGTATGCTACTGATTTGGTAGATACGGAAGACAAGAAGGTGAAGAGGTTTCTCAATGGCCTAAATGCCACATATAAGAAGATGGTATTGGCAAATAAGCCTACTACCTTCGATGATGCCGTTGATCGAGCCTACACGGCAGAAGAAGTCCACAGAGAGGAAATGGCTGAGAATGAGAGTACTAAGAGGAGTAGTGGTGAAAAATCTACAGGCTCCTGGTTCAAAAAGGGAGGACGATTCAAGGATAAAAATAAGAAACAGAAATTTACTGCTAGGACTGAGAATAAGCCAGTTTGTGAGACATGTGGAAAGGCTCATAAGACTGAGTTGTGTTGGAGGACTACTGGAGCATGCCTTGTTTGTGGTTCTTTGGAACACAAAATGGCACAATGTCCAAAGGCAAGGAGAGATGACAGAGCTCCTAATCAGCAGACTGCTCAAGGACAAGCAGCACTTCCTGCTCCTCCACAGCGATTAGCTTTGCCAGCACCTCCTAGGCAACAGCAACAACAAGGCCAGCAGCGTCAATGGCAGAGGCAACAGCCTGGACAGCAACAGCAGAGGCCACAGATAGCTGGAAGGGCTTATGCTCTTAACCGAGAGCAAGCTGATGTTGCAACCAATGTGGTTGAAGGTACAATTCTTATAGGTGATAAACCTACGGTTGCATTATTCGATCCCGGTTCCACGCATTCATTTGTAGCACCTGTATTTGTGTGTAATATGCGAGACCGGATAATGCAATTGCCATATGACTTTACAGTATCTACTCCTTTAGGGAGAAGGGTAGTATGTGAATTGTACGTTCCCCAATGTGATGTGAAAATCGGGGAAGTAGCAATGCCAGCTGATCTGGTTATACTAGCCATGAATGATTTTGATGTGATCTTTGGCATGGATTGGCTTGCGAAGTACAGAGCTTGTTTAGACTGTTTCCGCAAAATCATCACCTTCAGGGTTGATGAAGCCCATGCCAGTGTACTTTTTGAAGGCACTCTAAAGATATTTGACACAAGGCTTATTTCAGCACTTAAGGCTGAACGAATGATGCATAGTGGTTGTGAAGGCTACATTGCATTCATTTCGGAACAGAAGCCTGAACAGAAATCAGAAAACATCCCGGTAGTCTGTGAATTTCCAGACGTATTTCCCGATGAAGTGCCAGGTCTACCTCCAGCAAGGGAAGTGGACTTCACTATTGAACTTGTGCCCGGTACTGCACCGATATCCAAGGCACCGTATCGAATGACACCATCAGAGTTGTATGAATTGAAGAAACAGATATAGGAATTGCTAAACAAAGGTTTTATCAGACCTAGTGTCTCACCATGGGGAGCACCTGTACTGTTTGTGAAGAAGAAAGATGACACCTTTCGAATGTGTATTGATTATAGGCAGATCAATCAAGTGACAATTAAAAATAAATATCCACTGCCTAGAATCGATGAGTTGTTTGATCAACTCCAAGGTGCAGCTTACTTTTCTAAGATTGATCTTCGATCTGGATATCACCAGATACGAGTTAAGGATCAAGATGTACAGAAGACTGCATTCAGGACTCGTTATGGACACTATGAATTTTTAGTGATGCCTTTTGGTCTAACCAATGCACCTGCAGTTTTTATGGCTCTAATGAACAGAGTGTTTGCCTCGTACCTAGACCAGTTTGTCGTGATCTTTATTGATGACATCCTAGTATACTCAAGGTCAGAGAGAGAGCATTCACGTCATCTGAGAATAGCCTTGCAGACACTGAGAGAGAATCAGTTGTATGCAAAGTTCTCGAAGTGCGACTTTTGGTTGCAGCAGGTTGCATTTTTGGGTCACGTCATTACCAGAGATGGATTAGCTGTTGATTCGGCTAAGGTTGACGCGGTTAGCAATTGGCAGAGTCCGAAGAATGTGCCAGAGGTTCGGAGTTTCTTAGGGTTGGCGGGCTACTATAGAAGGTTCGTAAAGGACTTCTCCAAGATAGCAGCTCCGTTGACGAAACTGACTCGGAAGAATGTTCCTTTTCAATGGAATGATGTATGCGAGTGCAGTTTCCAAACTCTGAAGCAGAAGTTGATAACAGCCCCAATCTTGGCTTTACCTGAAGGGCGAGGAGGGTTTGAGATTTACTCAGATGCCTCAGGCGTTGGATTGGGATGTGTGTTGATGCAACGAGGTAGGGTAATTGCCTACGGTTCGCGTCAATTAAAAGAGCATGAGAAGAACTATGCTACACATGATTTAGAGCTCGCGGCTGTTGTATTCGCATTGAAGCAATGGAGACATTATCTGTATGGAGAAACTTTTGAAGTCCATTGCGATCACAGAAGTCTCCAATACTTGTTCACTCAGAAAGATATCAATCTGAGGCAACGCCGTTGGTTAGAGCTTATCAAGGATTATGATTTTCCATTCTCATATGTACCTGGAAAGGGTAACGTGGTAGCTGATGCTTTGAGTCGCAAATCTGCTGACTTGGCATCATTGGTGGGTGAATGGATTATGATTGAAGAATTCAGAGATTGGGATGTATCCATTGAATTCGTGGACAATCAAGTCATGATTGCAGCGATGTCAGTGTTCGAACCGCTACTCATCCAGCAAATTAAAGATAGGCAGTTCGACGACCCGGAATTAGTAAGAATTCGGGATAACATTGCAGCAAGGCCAGATTTCGTGTTGGTAACAGGAGTTCTCTATTTCAGAGATAGACTGTGTGTACCAGCACAGGAAGATTTGAAGCAAGCAGTCATGTTTGAAGCTCATCACACCAGATATTCTGTGCATCCAGGAAGTACGAAGATGTATAGAAATCTTAAGGGCAGATTCTGGTGGAATAACATGAAACGGGAGATAGCCAGTTATGTATCTTCCTGCTTGACTTGCTAGCGTGTGAAGTTTGAGCACAAGAAGCCACCAGGCTTGCTTCATCCATTGTATATCCCTAAATGGAAGTGGGAACATCTCACGATGGACTTTGTGTCCGGATTACCAAGGACGCGGAGACAACATGATGCCATTTGGGTTATTGTGGATCGTCTTACGAAGTCCGCGCATTTCCTTCCATTTAGAAAGGATATGGGATTCAGCGAAATGTCCAAATTGTTTGTCAAGGAGATTGTTAGACTGCATGGAGTACCGGTCTCGATCATTTCTGATCGAGATAGTCGCTTTGTCTCCACATTTTGGCAAACATATCAGAATGCCATGGGTACGAGACTGCGGTTTAGTACTGCATATCATCCACAGACAGATGGGCAGTCAGAGAGAACAATCCAAACTCTTGAAGATTTGCTTCGGGCTAGTGTTGCAGATTTTGGGAGTGATTGGGATGATCACCTAGCTTTGTGCGAATTTGCGTACAACAATAGCTATCACTCCAGCATTGAAATGGCACCCTTTGAAGCATTGTATGGTAGAAGATGTAGGACTCCAGTTAATTGGGAAGAAGTTGGAACTCGAAGTTTCCACGGTCCTACGATTATTGCTGAAACAGCAGATAAAGTGCAAAAAGTGCAAGAAAGGTTGAAAATTGCTAGATCAAGGCAGAAAAGCTATGCTGACAACCGTCGGCGTGATCTGGAATTCGCCGTTGGTGATTTAGTCTTTTTGAAGACTTCTCCAATGAAGGGCACCATCAGATTTGGACAAAAGGGTAAGCTTTCTCCGAGATTTATCGGACCCTTTAAGATCCAAAGTAGAATTGGGAATGTGGCTTATCGCCTAGATCTTCCAGCAGAACTCTCTGGTATCCATAATGTCTTTCATGTGTCCATGCTTCGGAAGTATGTATCAGATCCTTCACATGTGATTCGTCATGAAGAGATCCAAATGTTGCCAGACACTGCATACGTTGAGAAGCCAATTCAGATAATTGATACCAAGGAGGTGGTTCTGCGTACCAAGACTATCAAATGGGTCAAAGTGCTTTGGGCACATCATGGACCAAACGAAGCTACCTGGGAGCTTGAAGAGCAAATGGCTCGAAAGTATCCAGAGCTATTCGTTCAGGTAAATTTCGTTTTGAATTGCTTAATTGATTTGTATTGCATTCGGAGGACCGAATGGTTCTAAAAGTTTAGGGGAATGTAACACACTGACCCGAGTTAATTAAGATTAACTCTAATTAATCGAGATTAATGCTAATTCAACATGTTTTATGGAATTAATGTTGATCAATGGCTAAATTGATATAGAATTTGGCTCAAGTGGTCAAATTGAACTTAATGAAAGGAATAGTGAAGGTTCTGAGTGGATTAGAAATGGGTTTAGGCTAAATCAAGTAATGTAAGGACTGTTTCGTAAATACGGAATTACACGTATTTCATCGAATACGGAAACTCTTGATACTCACAAGTATATCTCGAGGAGTACGTTAACTTTTATAAATGTGACGATTCCATTCGACGTGAATGGGTTCAAATGACCATTCATTTGACTTCAATTGTACTTAGAGGAATAGGAGGGGGGGTAAATTGCAAAAATGGGGATTATAAGATGAGGATGAACTCATTTGAGTTCATTCCTCCAGCACAGTCGATCTCTTCTTCTCTTTCTTTCTCTCCTTCTTCTTTCTTCCAATTTCGCTTCATTGAGTGGTGCTTGGGAGAGTTGTCAAGTGTTTGTGAAGAGGGCTCCATCTTCACCATCCTATTCTCCATCTTCTTTCTTACTTTCTTGGAGTTTAAGCTTGAGAAGAGCTCAAGATTTCCATCAAAGAAGCTACAAGTAAGTGTTGAGTTGAATTCAGCACTTCTATGGTTTCATTATTGAGTTATGGCTCAAAGAATTCACAAGAATTCTGTTTTGTGGATTGATTTTGGGTTTTAGGATCAAAAGAAGGTTTGGCTTGAGGAATTCCACTTGGATTCAAGCTAGCTAGGGAGATTCTTGTTAATTACTCTCCAAATAAGGCAAGTATACTCAATTGTATTGATTTCCATTGTGAAGTGATTTGCTAGAACTCAAGGAGTTCAGTTACAGAAGATTCGGTTCAGAATTTTCTGAACTTCTGGGCACAATTCGATCAGCCGCCAGGCTGACCGACACCTAACCGAGAGCTGACCGACATAGGTCGGCTAGCCGAAATTGTGAGTTCGGCTAGCCGCGGGTTGACCGCAAGGTGACCGAAAATCTTGTCAGGGTTTTTCCATCAGAAGTTTAGCTTCTAGAAAACGAACCGTAAGCTGACCGAAGAAATTCGGCTAACCGAAATTTGAATTTCGGCCAGCCGAGTGGGTGACCGAATAGGTGACCGAATTGGGCAAAATGTCCTGTAAAGTTGAGAAATTCTGGAAGCTGACCGAATGTGGTTCGGTCAGCTGAAACCCCTAATGCGGCTAACCGCTAGGTAACCGACGAGGTGACCGAAATTGAGGGAATATCAGAATTGATTTCTGATAATTTCCTAAACCTTCATGGGTGTTAGCTAAACTTATGTGAATGTAACTTTCACTAAAAAGTGATGTCATCCACAATAACACCTACATTGCATAATGAACGTTTCACCCGAATGTTGTTTTAGGAAATTTAATTGTTTATGACTTGAGTTGGCTTGTCCTCTCTCGTCTATTACTGTTATGCTCCTTGTTGAGCTATCATTGAATAATGTATTGAATTAATACAATGAAATGCAATGAAATGAAACGAAAAGAACTGAAATGAACAGGCATTGTAATGTATAAAAGATTAAGTCTGCTGCAGTAGATGGAGCGTTCCGGAGCTCCGTGGTGATGCCGGTGATCTCTGATCAAGACACTGGTAAATCCCACACATTTGACAAGCCACCTAATAAGTGAGTAACATTTGACAAGCCACCTAATAAGTGAGTAACATTTGACAAGCCACCTAATAAGTGAGTAACATTTGAAAAGCCACTTAATAAAGTGAGTAATATTGAAATGAAATGAGTCCTTGAAAGGCTGGGTTGTGAATCCGCCTTCCGCCTATGCTAGAGGACAACGAAAAGACACTTGATAAAGTGTATACATGAATTGACTGCTCTCTTCAGGGGAGAACTACAGAAATTGAATGCTTCCTTCAGGGAAGAACTATATGAATTGAATTGATTTGAATATAATTGTTATACATTGGAACCCAATTGCTAACATGTGATTATCATAGAATTGTGTATACATTGTTGAACCGTCGTATTCACAGTGTTATTGATGACATTACAGGCCCAGTTGGCCGTCCCAGTGGTTCCGAGACCGCGCCGCCAACGGAGGAGACCAATCCGGTTCCCCCAGGAGGATTGAACGAATGGATATAAATCGGAGGCGACCGGTTTAGACAATGTTGGGAACATTTTGAATAGATTCATGTTGTTGTAAATAGGATCACATGCATTGTATTTGAATATGCATGGTGATCTAACTAGGAAATGAGATGTATAAGTAAACTTTACTTTTTGTAAAGAATTTGTACATATTAAAGTTGAATGTCAATGTATATATACTTCCGCAAAATTGTACATTTGACAGGTATATGTAAGATCCCTTGTGAATCTCGTATTGGCTTCGGCGATGCGAGGTTTACGGGAGTAAGTATGGCATCGCGACTCGGGGTTTGGCCGTGGTAACCCTAATCTCGGGCCCGGGTCGTGACAATGAGTTTGATTTATGATTTGTGATTTTGTAGAGAAATATGGATTTTTATAATGTTGGCTCATTCCTATATTTATACCTTTCATTGATTTTTTTTTGGAAGCATGCATGTTAATGAGCTTTCTTTTCTCTTAATTGCTCTCTTAAAATTTTGTACATTGAGTTGGGTTTGTAAATTTTTACATTCTCATTTTGATGGCCATTCTTGGCATTGAAGGAAGTTGGAAATCATTATGATTTTTATGGTTGTGAATGTATGGTTGTTGGAGAAGTAAATGGAGAATGGAGTAGATGAAAATGCCATAAATGCATTGCCAAGGGAGTGGCTTGAATGAGGTTTTGAGTGGAAGGGAACTTAAGGTTCGGACTGCTGAAACGGAGTGTTTCTGAAGCAGTTCGCTCGAGCGAACTCGTTACAGAACCTCCATCGCTTGAGCCAACCTGTTCCTTCGCTCGAGCCTTCCTGTTTCGGAGTAATTCTCTCGAGCGACCCCATAAGCGCTCGAGCGAACCCCTCACAAAACATTGGTCGCTCGAGCCTCCACCTTTCTTCGCTCGACCCTTTCTGACTCGAAGTAGTCCGCTCGAGTGAACCCCAAACTCGCTCGAGCGAACCCCTTCCAGAGAGTTGTTTGCTTGAGCCACCCTAGTTCTTCGCTTGACCCTTCCTGATTCAGAGTAGTTCGCTTGAGCGAACTTATACTCGCTCGAGCGAACCCCTCACAGAACTATGTTTGCTCGAGCCTCCCCATTCTTCGCTTGAGCCCTCTTGAACTGAACCAGTCCGCTCGAGCGAACCTCCTGTCCGCTCGAGCGAACTGTACAAAATTCCTAGGTCTTTTCTATTGTTTCCAGATATGATGTTCTAAGGCTGGGATGGGTTGTTTTGATGCCCTACCACCTTGGGAAGACCTAGGGGATGACATAAGGAGATTTACCTGGAAAGAAATACCACTTCGGAAATGTATTGAGAATTGTGTATTTACCAAACTGTACAAGGAATCTTGGGATGACTATCATCATTCGAGTACCATGCCAAGGGCAATAATAGACATACAAGGTCTTTATACATATTGTGTGAATACGGAAGTCCTAATACATAGTCCGTAATCATATAAGGACTCATTGCACTATTTTATTCGGATTATACTTGTCTTAACCCAATTTCTACTGATATCACTAGTTTTATCTCAAACTATGATTTATGCACCTAACATGTCCTGCCAGCCCCGTTTATACATGAAAAGATAGTGATATGAAATGTGTGCCTATGAGCAACATGTCTCGTCTACTTGAGTGTTTTATACCGATATTGTTTTGGTAAATGTTTTGATTTCTCATGTAACCTATGAGTCGGCACCACTAAGCTTGAACGTCCCTGTCAGTATGATCAACTAACTTGGGCCTTCTCCTCGTGCTCCCGCCAGTTGCAACTTGGATCTTGTCCTGTCTCGTTACCCGGTTCCGCGGCCGTGGTCTTGTCTAGCTATATGTATATGTATATATTATTAGTTCTCGTCACTTCGAGGGTTTGAGCCCAATGCACTGAATGTGCTCTCATCACTTTAGTGATGGAGAGGATTTAGCTTTAGTATGGTTGCCATCTTGCTAGTTCCCTGTTCTTTGATATCCAGCATGTTTTACTTCATATATACATTGTGACAAATGATATATCCTGTGTGGATAGATTTCAACGTCTTTTAAATGTTATCTTTCGATTTCTCTTATTGTATTATCTATTCACCCACCTGCCAGACCATCGTGTCTGACCCATTTTTGTGGTACTCAGGTCCAGTTCCCGTTATTGCCTATGAGGAGCATGAGGAGGCGGTCGGTGAACCGCAGCGATTAGTGGAATGGCAAGCTGACAATGTCATGTAGACATCGGTTTGAGCTTCGAGTTGCGAAACATTTTGGGGGAAATCTATAGAACGTTTTGATTTACACTTTTGGGTTGTACTGGCCTTTGTTGGCCATTATTTTTGGGAAATGTTAATTTAACTAATCTCTTGTTTAAACTTCAAATGTTATATTTTGGGAATGCTAATGATATCATTGCTCACTCTGACATCAAGTCAGTTATATTTGTTTATTAGTCTTATATTATGGAATGGATTATGAAATTGATTTGCTACACACTTCCGCACCAATGTTAATGTTTTGTGAGTGTGTGTGAAATCCTCACCGCGGAAACCTGTGGGAAATTAAGTGGATGTACGATCATAGTTAAAGGTGGTTAAACCATCATCAACTCGCTCGCGGGCCCGGACCCTCGGTCCGGGGTCGCGACAGATGGTCTCAAAATACATCCAAAAGGCTCCACGTTGAATTTCAAGTCAAACCGACACCGTTTGACCCTCCATCAACTCTTGAAAGGCGAAATCAAGCTTCTTGGCGGCGAGAACCTCCGACGCCGCCACTCATCAAACAAAGCACATGAGTAGCTTCTACATGCTTCCAAAGGGCTGTACATAAAATTTCAGGTCATTCCGACAACGTTTGACCCGGCTTTGACGCTCCGAAGCAAAATCAAGCCTATCGGCGGTGAAGCTCCCCAGGACTATGGAATCAAAATCAAAGCTAATGGATCATCTCAAAATGACTCCAATAGGCTCCCTGCCAAATTTCATGTCAATCGGACATCGGATGACCGTACATCAAAGCTCGACATCTTCCGCATGGTGAAATCAAGTCTAGCATCGACGGGATCCCAAACGGCTTCAAAACTCAAATAAAATCCCGTGGTTGGTCCTATCTAATGCTCAAGAAGCTTCACCTCAAGTTTCAGGTCATTCCGACATCGTTTGACCTAGTTTAAACTCTTGGAGGAAAATCGGCTACAAAGTCTTCGGCTTTTCCAAAAAATAGGAAACTTTGTGCTCTGATTTGCATGACTTCTCGACGGGTTTTCTTCAATGAAATCAAGCCAATAAATGAGGAGAAATTTCAAAAAAAAATACAGGAGAAAACAGAAGCGAAAAAGCCCGACAAACGGCCAAGAAACGGTGACCGAAAAATGGGCAAAAGCCCCATGGTAGCCGGCGACCATGGGTGCATGGTCTCCGGCGACCATAGGGATCCGGGCCGCCAAAGTTTGCCCGGAAACCCACTTTTCCAGGTATTTTTTGCATTTCGCGATGTTTGGCCCTTATGATTTTCTCAAAGTCTGATTCTTGAGGCATAATATCTGTCAATCTTCGTCAACCTCACGGATCCTCCATCTAAATCATTCGATCATCATTGGACACTCCGAAACCGCCATCCGACAGACCAAAAAAGCACACTTTCTGCCTGACCGATCGTGAAATCGACTGGACAGATGTTGTCGGCCAATTGGTGTCAACCAATGTCTGAATTTGCATCGTCATCCGACATCAAACGACATGCGGATCCATCAATGATCATCACAAGAAGAATTCCAAAAGACGCGGCGCGGCCCGCGACTCTTCAAGCGACTTGGGGACCAATTAATGTTATTAATTGATCCGTTTATAACAAATTAATACGGTCATTAACTCATTATTTTGGACGGCCCAATCAGAAGCCAAGAAATGGGAGTTACAAGTCCAATTAATCATGGTAATTAACCATGTAACTCCTATCATTATGGATTTTAATCATGGTAATTAATCATGAAACCCCCATCATCATGAAGATTAAATGCTCATTATTCTCCACCGGCTAATCAAAGTCCAAGAAAAAGGAGTTACGAAATTATGAAATTAAATCTTGTAACTCCTCCATCATGGAGCATTAATGCCATTAATGCCCATAAACCTTCCTAATGGCCACCAAAAGCCTATAAATAGGCGGTCATTCCAAGGGAAGGTCCTGAAAAATCGTCTTGAAAATTCTCCTGAAGAATTCTCTGCACAAAGAAGCTCTCCTGCCCTGAAGAAACTCTGCTGCAAACACTACAAGGTGATCGAAGGACCTTCCCTTGGTCTTTGTCCTCTAAAAATCCGGGGTCCAAGCCAAGCCAAGTGATCTAAACCATCAAGTGTTCTCATCTGAAGGATGATGGCGGAGTCCATACATGATTCGCGACCGTCGATCTGAACGAGTCCCCACAATCTCCTGAGAAGTCAGATCCCTCTTTCTCTATTTTCTATTGTATTTTTTATTTTTTAAAAAGAAAAAAAATCACAATTCTTGTCTTTCACTATTGATAAGATTTGTAAATCGCCTTTCATGGCAAAATCGCCTTCCAGGCACAAAACTGCTTTTCTCGGCAAACTAAACAAAATCGCCTCTCACGGCATTTTAAAATCTTGTCGCTTTCTTTAAATATATGTGCAATGGAAAGTTAGGAAAAAAGTTTGATTTCCTTTCTACTTGTGAATGTGAATCTCCGGATCACCATTTCAAATCCCAAATAGAATAGAAAATCCGGCATACTCGTACAAAAATGTTGATGCTTGCTCTTTTTTTCTCTTCGCCCCCACACACCCCAGCGGACCCGGAACGGAGGATGGCAAGAAGAAAAAGACGGGTCCATCAATTTCTCCTCAGGATCCGCGTGTGTGAGGAAGACAAAAATTCCAAACATATCAAGAACATTTCGCGGAAGCTTACGTGGCATTGCGACCCAGAGTCCGTGGCCATCGGATTCCGTGTCGCACTCAACCCGTCAGCATAAAGTTGTTATAGCAATACTCATACTCAGACTGGAACAATACATGATATCAAAATATACAGAGCTGACAGTAGCAGGCTTATCATTACCTAAGCATATTCAAGTTATAATTTAACAAGTGCATTAATTACAATCCCGAGAGAAAAGGCCAACAAAAGCCTTACAAAATAACAGGCTAAGAACAAATACTACCCGGGTGTGTGACGTATCTCCAGAGTCAATCACGATGTCTGTATGACATCACTGACACAACAACCTGCAAAACTCATGGCTCTACAGCCATCTGTACATGTACTAGCTCAAGAGGAGAACTTGCTACCTAAGGCACCAAACAAACAAGGTCAGATACGACGGTCTGGCAGGTGATCAATTTAGGCATGAGTATGAATCATTAAAAATTCATGAGAAACCATATTTAAAACCATATACTGAATTTAAGACAGTTTACAAATTTTAAAACGATGCTTGAACAATATACATGTCAAGAAAACAAAAGTCCACGAACAAGACATGAGACAAAACTAGCATGATTACATATGGTCTAGTGTTTAAAACCATTTAATGAATTTAAAACAGTACATGAACAAAAAGCAAGACAAAGCTAGCATGATTACGATAAAATATCATGATTCGTAAATCCACATTGAGCTCATCCTTTCTCCGTCATACATGATGACAAGAGCAAGCAAAGACAAAGCAAGACAGGCGAAACGAAACGAAAGCCCCGAGCCAAACAAGGTGAGCGGGAAAACCGGCCGCGGAACTGGAACAAAACAAAAATGTGTATAAATACACGACTTATCTGCAGATAGTCCTTATGTCTAAAGACCCCCTAACTAGTAGATCAGGCTGAGAGAGCAGTCCAAGCTCAGTGGTATTCAATGGAATTCATGAATGCACAAAACTAATGGAGACTCGCTGTTTGGAGCCCATGGTTGACACGCTACGCCCAGTGGTTAAGGGTGCTGCCCGGACCAAGTTCTCACATTTCCCTTATCGACCATACAAGGTGGACGGTGCACGCAAGACAAGACAAGGTAGCATAAGCTATAAGCATGTCAAAGCACAAGAAGTAGTCCCCTTTTTGGGTTCTTAAAACAATTCGAAACAAAGCTGATACTTGTAAGTCAAAACAAGTGTAAATTAATACCCGAAACAAAACTGATACTTGTAAGTCAAAACAAGTGCAAAACGATACCCGAAACAAAACCCAATGCTTGTAAGTCAAAACAAGTGCAAAACAAGAACCGAGACAAAACCAATGCTTGTAATTCAAAACAAGTACAAAATGATATTCTTCGTGTCAAGGCTAAGTTTTTCAAAACAGACTTTCAAGTATATGCTAAGACCCTTCATTCGATTCTTGTGTAATTGAAACCCAAATGTTGGAATTAAAAGTGGATTGGTGCCCCTGAAGGTAAACAACATTTCAGATTTCCAAGTACACAATATCAAGACAAAAGCCCCTCAACATATTCTAGTTTTTCGTTGATCCAAATATCCACTTTCTTTGCCAGTCTTTGATCATTAAGAATAGTATACCATTGGATTCCTCGCTTCGAGAGCTTTCCAATGGTATATAGAACTCCAAATTCCGACGAACGGTTCAAAAGTAATGGCTTCCGGAAGACGTTCCTCCCGAGCCCCAAGCAGTTAGCTCGAGTGAACTGGTCATAGAACCTCCTTGGCTCGAGCGAACTGAAGGTTGGCTTGAGCCAAGTGCCCCAGAATTGTAGAAAATGACCCATTTTTGAGTCCTGCCCTTGATGAATCAAATCCCAAATCTTGGGGAATCAAATCCTCTCTCCTCCAAGACCATCTCTGCAAGAAAAAGAGTTTCCTGCTCTCTCCACATCCATTCCATTCCTCCCATCAATAAACCCAACCATTCAAAACAAGTAAATTACAACTAAAAACAGAAATCAAACTTGACTAAATGCAAGATTGTGAACCATACTAAAACTCATGCATGAAAGCATAAAAATGCATTTCAATTAATCCCAAGCATGTTAATATAACACAAGAGAAAACTAGGAATGGAAAACAACCATTTAAAAATCAAGAGAACATCCATACTCAACATGCATTAGGGAAGGCTAAAAAGATCACTTGCCTCAACCAATGGCTAATCCATATGCAAATCAAAGACTCCTCCAAGGTACTCTCCTATGGCTGAACCGAAATCTACAAGAAACTCCAAAAAACTCCTTCAAAAATCCCAACAAAATTTCAAAACAAGAACCCATTTCGAAATGGGGTTTGGATGTTTGAAAAACACATTCCTTATGGGCTCAAAAGATTTCATTAAAGTGGAGAAGAAGAGTCCTCACCTGTAGCTAACCAAACAAGGAGAAGAGAAGAAAATGAAGGAGCTATCTAGCTGAAATCTCCAAGAAAATACTAGCAATGGAATCCTTGAGTTGAGAGTAAGAAGAGGATACTCTCAGATTTTAATTTGGAAGCCTAGAAGTAAGGCATGCAAGTGGAAGAAATAAAAAAGAAGATGGGTTCTCCATCAGCTCTCTCTCTCTCTCTCTCTCTCTCTCTCTCTCAACTTAGTTGCAGGAAAAACAAAAACAAGAGGTTTGGAATGTTGGGGGAGAAGGAGATGACTTAAGTCAAAATGGGTTTTGTGGGCCCCATTGGCTTCAAAAACTTGAAATAGTTAAAACATCAGCTTACGGGCCTTGGATGAAATCGACGAAGAAGAACAAAATGATCGTTGAAAAATCTAGTTTCCAAAAAGTATACTTTTGACATATTTTTGAGATTTCGAAAATTAGGTCCAGATTTAGGTGTGAAAATACAATTTTACCATTTTGGGCCAAAACATAGGTTTCTGAGCTTCAAATGAGGACGGATTGAAAACAAAAGTTATAGAAAATAATAAAATCTTTCAAAAGAAATAAAAATCACAATTTAAATAAAAAGAATTTAGACTCATCCTCCCATGCTTACACGTGTAACCCAAGGCATCTCTAGGCTGCCATACTGGGTCCAACGGCTCTTAAAATTCCCCAAAGCTATTGGAAACTATTCTAAACCACAAACCAACTCGATTAGGCTCAAAACTCGCATAGGGAACTAGCCCATAGCTAAAAATATACTAATCGAGAAAATTAGGGGTCGGGGTCTTACAATTGGAGGCACAAACTTGTTGAATCTTAGGTTCACAACAGAGATGGATGAAGTATAGGAGATGCTTAAAGTTGGAGGCAAAGCTCTTGGATCGACTAATGCTAACCTACTCAGCGGCCGATCTCGTTGGTAACGGATTCCTAAAATCTCCCCTTCTTGGAATAATAATTTTCACTACTTCAATGATATGAGAGAAATAATTGCTGCGGTGAGCTATAGGCCTAAAGGGCAGGGTTTTTTTTTTTCAATTTTTTTAATTTGTAATTCTATTGAAATGAAATATTTCAAGTTTATGCATGGAGGCATTGTAGGCTCATTTTCGGGAAACTGCAGCTTTTATAAAACATTAGTTATAGCACTTACTCTAGTACCACAATTTTATTTTATTATGAACTTGATTTCACAACTTGGAGTAATTTTTGTTCGACATTTTTTTAAACTGTAAACTTTAACATCTTCACACAAAAAAATATCAAAGATCCGCGCTTATGCATCTTGTAAATTGTAACCTTAAACTTTATTTAACACTTGGAAAAAAAAATTTAAAGACTTGGCCCATTAGGCGTCCGATGCTCCTCCCATTATACAAAAGAGACTCATGAGAACTCGAGAATACCAACCCTATTCACTCCAATAGCCACAAATCAAATTCTTATCAATCGTGGTTTATGGAGCTCTAATTTGGACCTCGTCAGTTTTTTCTGACATTATTGCTCAAAAATAGTAAACCGTGCTATGCTGTTTATTATATCTCATCAATTTTGCTAAGTTGCCTTTGCCATCTTCTTCCTCTTGTGAAGACAACTTTGAAAGGTGGATCGTTGCCGCTGTCACCTCCTCCTCTTCAGCATATGGCTACAAGATCTGGAGCCTTCATCAATGTGTTAGGTAGGAGTCCTTCGTTGTGAATAAATATAGATGCATATGACCACATGTTAGTTTTATGGTCTCAATCCATTAAGGTTGATGTAATAAATTGATTAAATTCTTTATTTATTAATATATTCATGTTTTCCTTTCATGAGATGAATGGTGTTTTATTACTTGAATGCACATAACCAATACAAATGACATACTGGCTCATGAGATGAACCGGAGTCCATAAGTGTATTAGATGTAACACATGTGTATGGATGAGATTCACATACAGGAGACATGTGTCACAAATCTTATACTTAAATTCATTCACAACCAGTGATGAGATTGAGCTTCTCATCTGACAAGGTTGCAGTATTATGATAACTATGAAATAGTATGATCTGTCTCGATCATAGGAATGTAAAATTCTAGATCATTATACTGGCACATTAGATGTATTGAAGGACCGTGAGAAGCACCTCAATGATACTGTCTTTTCTTTAAAGGTTTGCTCTTATAATTCCCTAGCAATGGGCCCTCAACCCTGAGACACTGATGAACTCAAGTTTATATCTATTCATTTGCTTTGAGTCACCAATGAGTGAGGCCAGCTGTAGATCAACACCTCGGTGTCTTGGGTACGTGGTAGTAGAATTGTGAGAACATTTAATGGTCAAGATGGAATCTATCTTTTTCCCTTATGCCAATTAATGGATCTATCATTGGTAAGTGTACACCCATCGCAATTACGAGTTAATTGGATAGTACTAATGATTACTATAATTAATTGGGTCTCAAGGATAAAAAAATATGGATCTAAATTGGTGGGACAGTTTGACAAATTGATCCATGGATATTGATAGAGGGGCCTACTTGCAGTGATAGGGAAGTTTAGGGTCTTCGTGTAATTTATTCCTAAGACTGGAGTTCAATTGCATTTATATAGTGGAGTTATTTGCAATTAACTGTGGGTTCGGATTGCACATGAGATGTGGGGTCGGGGTGTCCTAGTTGGAGCCAGCTTTTTATGGAATCCCTAGTGGTCCCCACGCTAGCCCAAGATTGGATCTTTACTAATTCTATTTGAACTCAAAAAGGAAATCTACTATTTCTATTTGAAATGAGACTTCTAATAGTGGTAATAGTAGAACAAAGGGTTACTAAGTATAATGGGAGTTGGACTTCTAAATATACACAAAGAGAGAGGTTGAAAAGCTATAAAAGCACGAGGAGAGAACCCCTTGGACATCCATGCTTGGTCTATTAAGAGGAGTTCACGCCCATCAACCCTAAAGTGCAAGAGTTGCATTATTCTCCTTCCCCTCTCTCTCTTGTAGTTCCCTTCTAGTTACCTTAGTGATTCTAGATAGTCTTTCTCTTGGAGATTCCACCATCTCTCTTGAGGAAAGAGATCTGAAGCGGGTCATAGCGTGGAAGACGATTGGGCATTGGAGATTCTGATCTTAGAAGAGCTCTTCATCAAAGAGTTGCATCAAGTTCTCCATTAGAGCACAACCAAGCTCCATACGTATTTTCTACTCCTTGTATGTTGTGGAATTTCGTGGTTGCATGTTTAGTGCTATTTCTATCTTCTTGATAGGTTTGCTTTGTTGATCATGATGGCTGAGATTGAGGACACGCATCCTGGATTGGGTTTCATTGGTTTTTGGATAGGTTTTCTCTACCTCTAGTTGCTGAAAAAGTTTTGAAACTTATCCAAGAGGTCCACCCACTTCCAACACCACAATCCTGTCATTGATTGTTTGACCGCTTCATAAATCAATGATAGACATAGAATTAAGTGGATTTAATTCTTTCAAAACACAGTGCAGTTGGATCAAATATATTATATTGTCTTGTCAGTCCAAAACAACAGTAAAAAACCAAAATCCAAACACCCAATTAAGATAACCGAAGAAAAAGTCACTTCAAACAATTGGGCGCTTTTAGATGGGGCGATGCCAGGTTTCCTACTTTGAATTACAAAATTGAATGTGCGCTTTTTTCCCCCATTTTTATAGACTTGTTATCAACTTTCTCATCGTGGCGATGATTTTGAAATGGATCCATGATATTGAGGTGTGTGGGAATTTTGATATGGGTTACTTCTAATGTCATCTGTTGTCCTATTTGGTGAAAGAGATTCTTCTTTGAAAAATTTCATGCAAAAATGACGTTAGTTGTGATGGGTCTATGCGATTACATTTCCACTCAAAATTTTAGTGGTGCTTTGAGGTTTTCACTACTAGAAATATTTCAGTTTTGGAAAAAAAATCTCTATAATATCATTTTAATTTCCATGTGATATTACTATACATTCTGTTTCTTCACAGGATGTAGTTGCAACTTGTTCCTACAGTTTATTCAGCATGAATTCATCTACTTTCAATCCACTTGCTCACATCCTCAACAAGAATAAGTTGGTTGGATCCAACTACATGGACTGGAAAAGAAACCTGGATATTGTCCTGACTGCTTCAGGATACAAATATGTCCTTACCACACCCTGTCCTGAGGAGCCTGGGTCAGATGCATCACAAGATGAAAATGACCTTTTCGCCAAATGGACTAAAGACGATGAGATGGCTAGGTGCTATATGTAGGCATCCATGTCTAGTGTTTTGCAACACCAACATCAATCCTATAAGACTGTATCCGATATCATATCGAACTTAAAGGAGATGTTTGGGGACTAGGGGAGGCTGCCTGCCATGAGGGTACTCATGAGCACTAAGATGGCTAAGGGAACCCCAGTGCAGGATCACATGTTGAAAATGATGAGCTCTTTGAATGAGTTAAATGTATTGGGTGTTGAGATTGATGTAGAATCTCAGATTGACATGATCTTCGAGTTGCTGCCAGATTCATTTAACAATTTCAAGATCAATTATAATATGAATAAGATGAATTTGACTTTAGCTGAGCTGTCTAGCCAGCTGGTAGCGACTGAGGGCATCATGAAGAAGAAGCCATCTGCCCTTGTGACAGAAAAGTCAGTTGCCGGGCCCAAGCCGAAAGGCAAAGGCAGGAAAGGAAAGAAGAAATCAGTCCCTAAGGGTCCTAAGGTGGAGAATGATCCTACTGGTGGTGTGGCCAAGGCTAAAGGAACAGGCACAAAAGGAAAGTGTTTCTACTGTGGTATGACAGGCCATTGGAAGATGAATTGTCATGATTTTCTGTCAAAGAAAAAGACCGCAGGTATGATTGAGCCACTTGTTTCTGAAGTTAGTTATGCAACTAGTACTTCAGAATCCTGGTGTGTTGACTCCGGTGCAACTAATCACATCTGTAATTCGTTGCAGGGGTTCCAGGAAAGCAGGAGTCTTAGTGGCGGCGCAATTATTGTTAACCTGGGATCAGATGTTAAGGCAAAAGTGGTGTCAGTGGGAGTAGTTACCTTATGTTTTTTAGATATTAAATTGGTTTTGTCAGATACTCTATATGTACCGTCTTTACGACGGAATTTAATTTTAGTTTCTAGTCTGGTGAATAAAAGTTATTCTATTATTTTTGGTACTGAAGTTGTCATAAAGAGGAATGGTACTTTTATATGTTCTGGCAAGGTAACCAATGGACTTTATTTGATAACTCCCACAATGTATGAGATATATGACACCGAAACAAATAATAGACTATCATTAAAGAGGAAGTCACTTTCATCTAATCTAACGAAACTTTGGCACCTGAGGCTAGGTCACATTAACCTAAACAGGACTGATAGGCTAGTGAAAGATGGTATCTTGCCTTCATTAGGGGTAGAACCAATGCCTGTCTGTGAATCCTGTCTGGAAGGCAAAATGACCAAAAGACCATTTTCATCTAAGGGCAATAGGGCCAAAGATTTATTGGAATTAGTACATACTGATGCGTGTGGACCCATAAATGTTAGAGTGGGAGAATGATATGAGTACTTCATCACTTTCACAAATGATTTACTCAAGATATGGATACATATACCTTATGCACCGCAAGCCCGAGGCTTTTGAAAAGTTCAAGGAGTTTCAAGCGGAAGTGGAAAAGCAATTAGGTAAAAGTATCAAGACTCTTCGATCAGATCGAGGAGGGAAATATCTCTTAGCTGATTTTATGGGGTACTTATCAGAAAATGGGATTCTGTCCCAGTTGTCTGCTCCTGGCATGCCTCAGCAGAATGGAGTAGCAGAAAGAAGGAACCGGACTCTTTTAGATATGATCAGGTTTATGATGAGTTTTTCAGGATTATCTATATCATTTTACGGATATGCTTTGGATATTGCAATGTACATACTGAACCTCATACCATTTAAGTTTGTACCTAAGACTCCTTGGGAGTTGTGATCCGGGCGAAAGCCTAGTCTACAACATTTACATATTTGGGGTTGTCCGGCACACGTGCTGAAGGTTAAGACGGATAAGTTAGAATCGAAGTTGGAAGTGTGCACCTTCGTAGGATATCTTAAAGGAACTAAAGGTTGGTTATTCTATAATCCCAGATAACAGAAAGTGCTTGTCAGCACCAATGCGGTTTTTCTGAAGGAAGATTATATGATTGACCGGAAATATTTAGAAAAGGTTATCTTAGAAGAAATCTAAGAACGATCAATTCCAAATCCAAGTGCAACCGAACTTGAAGAGAATTCGCCCATACCTGACCCAGTAGTTACACCAGTGCCTTGTCATAGTGGAAGGATTGTCAGGCCCCCTGACAGGTTCTCGTTTTTGGGGGAGTCTTACGAGGCAATCCCGAAAGAACTGGAATAAGATCCCTGTAACTATGATGAAGCAATAAGTGACATAGATTCAGGACGTTGGCAAGAAGCTATGAAAGGTGATATAGAGTCCATGTACTTTATTCAGGTCTGGACACTTGTGGATTTGCTTGCCAATATTAAACCCTATTGGGTGTAAGTGGGTCAATAAGAAAAAAAGAGGACCAGATGAAAGAGTTGAGACCTTTAAGGCCAGGCTTGTTACGAAAGGGTATACTTAGAAAGAGGGTATCAATTATGAGAAAACCTTCTCACCGGTAGCCATGCTCAAGTCCATACGGATACTCTTATCCATTGCGGCTTATCTCGATTAAGAGATTTGGCAAATGGATGTCAAGACGACGTTTTTTAACGACCATCTTCAGGAAGACATCTATATGAAGCAACCAGACGATTTTGTAGCTAAAAACCAAGAGCAAAGAGTTTGCAAGCTGCAGAAGTCCATTTATGGATTGAAGCAGGCATCCCGGAGCTGGAACATCCATTTTGACCAGGCAATTAAGTCATTTGGTTTTTGTTAAAATCCGAATGAGTCATGTGTGTACATGGAAAGTGAAGGAGACAGGGTAGTTTTTTTGGTATTGTATGTCGATGACATCCTTCTCCTTGGGAGAGACATAGGAATGTTATCAATAGTTAAAGTTTGGTTGGCCAAGACCTTTGATATGAAGGACTTGGGAGAAGCTAGCTACATCCTAGGGATCAAACTCAATCGAGACCGGGAAAATAGGATGATTGGCTTATCTCAAACTGCGTATATAGATAAGGTGCTAGTATGGTTTGCAATGCAAGACTCCAAGAAGGGCATTACACTTTTCAGGCATGGAGTACACCTTTCCAAGGATCAATGTCCTAAGACACCTCAGGAAAAAGGAGCAGATGAGAAAAGTGTCGTACGCATCGGCTGTTGGCAGCCTCATGTATGCTTTATCCTAGACCGAATATCTGTCACGCAGTTGGCCTAGTTAGCAAATATAAGTCTAACCTAGGTCCTGACCATTGGACTGCTGTGAAATATATTTCAAATACTTGAGAAGGACTAGAGGTTACTTGTTGATTTACAGCAGTGATGAGCCGATTCCAGTCGGATACGTGGATTCTGACTTCATGTCAGATAAGGATTCTAGGAAATCAACTTCTGAGTATGTGTTTACGCTTAGTGGGGGAGCTATCAGCTGGAGGAGTATTAAACATGAATGTACCGTTGATTCCACCTCGGTGGCTAAATATGTAGCGGCTTATGAAGCAACTAAGGAAGTAGTATGACTCAAAAGATTCCTTATGGAACTTGGAGTGGTACCTTTGGCACTACAGTCGATCACAGTTTACTGTGATAGCATCGGGGCAGTCGCTCAGTCCAAGGAACCTAGGAGCCATAAAAGCCAAAAGCATGCACAGAGGAAGTATCATTTAGTCAGGGAGATTGTTCAAAGAGGTGATATTGCAATCACTAAGATAGCATCTGTAGACAATCTCATGGATCCCTTTACTAAGCCATTGACCACCAAAGTATTTGAGCAGCATGTAGATGGGATGAGCATAAGATGCAACCCTGACAGGCATTGAGCCCAAGTGGGAGATTGTTAGATTGTGTGGTCTCAATCTAGTAGATGATGTAATAAATTGACTCATATCAATATAATCATGCTTCTTTCTCATGAGATGAATGGTGTTTTATTACTTGTTTGCACACAATCAATACGAATGACATAAAAGTTCATGAGATGAACTGGAGCCCACAAGTATATTAAATTTAATAATGTGTATGGATGAGATCCACATATGGGAGACATGTGTCACAAATCTTAGACCTAATTAACTTAACAACCAGTGATGAGATTGGGCATCTCATCTGATAAGGTTGCAGCATTATGATCACTATGAGATAGTGTGATCTGTCTCGATCATCGGAGTGTAAGACTCTGGATCATTGTACTGGTACATTAGATGTATTGAAGGACTATGAGAAGCACCTTATGAAACACTGTCTTTACTTTAAGGTCTGCTCTCATAATTCCCGACCAATAAGCTCTCAATCTTGAGACATTGATGAACTCAAATTTTTATCTATTCATTTGTTTTGAGTCACCAATGAGTGAGGCCAACTGTAGGTCAACACCTCGGTATCTTGGGTACGTGGTGGTAGGACTATGGGAACATTTAATGGTCAAGATGAAATCTATCTCTATCATCCCCTTGTGCCAATTAATGGATTTATCATTAGTAAGTGCGCACCCATCTCAATTAAGAGTTAATTGGATCGTACTGATGATCATTGTAATTAATTGGGTCTCAAGGATAATAAGATGTGAATCTAAATTGGTGGGACAGGTTTAATCCAATTGATCCATGGATATTGATAGAGGGGCCTACTTGTGGTGATAGGGAAGTTTAGGGTCTTCTTGTAATTTATTCTTAAGACTGGAGTTGAATTGCATTTATATAGTGGAGTTATTTGGATTTAACTATGGGCCCAGATTGCACATGAGATGTGGGGTCGCGGTGTCCCAGTTGGAGCCATCTTTCTATTGAATCCCTAGTGATCTCCACGCTAGCCCAAGATTGGATCATTATTAATTCTATATGAACTCAAAAGGAAAGGAATTGGAAAGTTACTATTTTCTATTTGAAGTGAGACGTCTAATAGTGGTAATAGTAAAAAGAGAAGGTTGCTAAT
The DNA here is from genome assembly GCA_029852735.1 of Persea americana. NCBI lineage: Eukaryota > Viridiplantae > Streptophyta > Magnoliopsida > Laurales > Lauraceae > Persea > Persea americana. The sequence continues at coordinate 60,945,200 of CM056810.1, forward strand.
TATTATGAAAGTTGGACTTCTAATTATAATTAGTAAGTGAAGTTGCTTAGGCTATATATAGAGTAGATTGAAGGGCTGGATGTCCAACCCCTTGGATTCACGCCCAAGCCCCCTTTTGTGCAAGAGTTGCACATCCTCTATTATCTCATTCTCTCTTCTAGTTTCCTTAGAGTTTCTAGTTGTTTTTCTCTTGGAGATCCCACCATCTCCTTTGAGAAAAGAGACCTGAAGCGGGTCATAGCGTGGAAGACAACAAGGTGTTGGAGATCCTAATTTGCTACAAAGGAAGAGCTCTTGGCATAGCAAATTGTTTTCTTCTCCATTAGAGCACAACCGAGCTCCAAATGTATGATATACTCCTTGTATATTGTGGATTGGTTTTGGATGCTTGGTGCTGATTTTTCTATCTCCCAAATAGAGTTTATTACTGATATTGATAATGAGATTGAGGATTATGGACCCTGGATGTGGTTTTTGGCCTTATGGGTACTTGATCCCTAAGTCAAGTGGACAAAAGTTTTGAAAACCTATCCACAAAGCCCACCTATTTTCAACACCTTACCCTGCCCGATAATAATTTTTAATTCAAAATCAAACCCGGATAATTATGAAAGTATGTATAGCATGGTGACTTGTAATTTTACCCAAACTTAGGGATGTGATATTCCCATCTTCCGAATGCATCAAGCGTACTAAAATATACTAATATCCATCCATTTGAGCGTATAATTTTGTGATTCAAAATACTTGCATGTTTACGATTATTTAAATTAGACTTTTTAACTTTTATCATGCATCCTATAAGCCTGACTTTAGCTTCTTGCCACACGGGGTTCCTGTTAGTTTTATGGTCTCAATCCATTAAGATTGATGAAATAAATTGATTAATTTCTTTATTTATCAATATATTCATGCTTTCCTTTCATGAGATGAATGGTGTTTTATTGTTTGTTTGCACATAACTAATACGAATGACATGATGGTTCATGAGATGAACCGGAGTCCATAAGTATACTGCATGAGATCCACATACAGGAGACATGTATAGCAAATTTTATACTTGAATATCTTCACAACCAGTGATGAGACTGGACATCTCATCTTAAAAGGTTGCAGTACTTTGATTACTATGAGATAGTATGATTTGTCTCGATTATCAGAATGTAAGATTCTGGATCATAGTGCTGGTACATTGGATGTATTGAAGGACCATGAGAAGTACCTTATGAACACTGTCTTTACTTTAAGATCTGCTCTCATAATTCCCTAGCAATAGGCTCTCAATCCTGATACATTAATGAACTCAAGTTTCTATCTATTCATTTTTTTTTAGTCACCAATGAGTGAGGCCAATTGTAGGTCAACACCTCGGTGATTTGGGTACGTGGTAGTAGAGCTGTGGGAACATTCGATGGTCAAGATGGAATCTATCATTAATATCCCTTTGTGCCAATTAATGAATTTATCATTGGTAAGTGTGCACCCATTCCAATTAAGAGTTAATTGGATCGGTACCAAATGATCATTATAATTGGGGTTCAAGTAAGGATAATAAGATATGGATTTAAGTTTGGAAGACAGGTCCAATTGATCCATGGATATTGATGGAAGGGCCTACTTGTGGACATAGGGAAGTTTAGGGTCTTCTATGTAATTTATTCATAAGACTGGAGTTTAATTACATTTATATAGTGGAGTTATTTGCAATTAACTGTGGGCCCAAATTGCACATGAGATGTGGGGTCGCAGTGTCCCAGTTGGAGCCAGCTTTCTAAGGAATCCCTAGTGGTCCCCACGCTAGCCTAAGATTGGATTATTATTAATTCTATTTGAACTTAAAACGAAAGTTACTATTTCTATTTGAAGTGAGACTTCTAATAGTGGTAATAGTAGGAATAGTGAGTTACTAATTATTATGGAAGTTGGACTTCTAATAATAAACAAAGAGGAGGGCTGGACGTCCATGCTTGTTTTCCACATTGGAATTCACGCCCAACCTTCTCCATTGTGCAAGAGTTGAACATCTCTCTCTCATTCCCTCTTCTAGTTTTCTTCTAGTTTCCTTAAGAGCTTTCTCTTGGAGATCTCATCCATCTTCTTGAGAAAAGAGAATCTGATATAGGTCATAGCGTGGAAGACAATTGGGTCTTGGAGATTCTGATTTGGTTAGTGAAAGTATTTCATCATCAAAGAAAGAATTCAACTCCTCTATTAGAGCACAATCGAGCTCCATAAGTATGATCTACTTCATTGTATGTTGTGGATTTCGTGGTTGCTTGCATGCCGTTATTTCTATCTTCTAGATAGAGTTTTCTACTGTACATGATCATGAGAAACAGGACATGGATCCTAAATTGGGTTTTGTAGCCTTATGGATAGATGATCCCTGAGTCAAGTGGATCAAAAGTTTTGAAAACCTATCCTAGAGGCCCACCTATTTCCAACAGTTCCAAAGGTCTTAGTGCGCGATTCTCACCCTGTTTGACCATTGGATTTACCCGGATCCATAGAAGGGCTTCTTGGTTTGTGTGCGAACATTTATTGTCCTGCCCCTTCCGAGTTACCTAGATTACCTTGCTTTTTTCGCCACCCGTTTTGGGTTCCCTAGTCCTACCAGAAACGCTGCCCATTTTTCTATAGATTTTTTCAGAATTAGAAATTATTATTTAAAAACCAGTTTTTAATTTAGTTTACTGCTTAAAAGTCGAATCAACATTGTTTATATTTTTAAGCATTCTAATTATCTATTAACCCCTATTGTTACGACCCCAAAATGGGGGTAGGATTAAGGGGCCATGATTATGGGGATTTACTGTAGCATAATATTTAATTTCTCCCTCAGGATCCGCATTGGTGGGAGTTATAGGGTCCAATCACTATCATGGAACATTTAGCAAAAGCTTGCATATGGTACAATCCGAAGTTTGGTGCACATCGAATTCCGTATTGCATCACGAATGTCTCATTAGCATAATCATATGGATAATAAATCCTCAGATTGGTACATCCAATAGAATATAAACAGAGCTAGACAAGTAACATGAGATTTCATTCACATATTCAAGTTATAATTAAATAAGCTATATTAATTACATTTCCAAAATTTAAGACCAACAAAGGTCAGTAAAATAGAATATAAACCCCAAATAAAACTCTCCTAGGTATTTCGCGTCTCAAGTGAAAGGAACGAAGTCTACATGACAACCTCTGCACCTCAATCACACGTCACTTGCGGTTCAGCAACTGCTTCCTCAGAAATTATACCATGGTACAAGTCGAGAAATTGTACCTACGACATTAAGCGTAGATTAGACAAATATGCCTGGCAAGTATCCAAGATAAAGAGCATAGTTTGCAGATATAAAGCATAATATAAAAGACATGTTAATTAAATAGAAATCAAGTGACAGTGTCGAAGCAAGGTCACTGCATCATGAGTAAAATAACATAATCGATGATAACAAAAAGTATGAGTTTCTATGACAAGGGTACTTGGTCTGCCCCGGACCATGTTGGTAGTACCTTAAACTCAACCAAGAGTTCCTATCACGGGGGTACCTGGTTTGCCCCGGACTAGGTTGGTAGTACCTTAAATTCAAATGGGAGTTCCTATCACAGGGGTACCTAGTCTGCCCCGGATAGGTCCCTGTCAGGGGGGGTATCTGGTCTGCCTCGGACAAGGTAGGTACATTGGTGACACCGGTCACATACAGGACTACAAACTGCAACCGTAGCAAGCCATATATACACATCCATATATGGTAAATGCTAGAAGAATGGCCTGGTGGTGCTGTCTCGAAAATCAAAGCAGAATGCAGGTAATCAAACATAATTACAGTATCAATAAGTCAGGCAGAGTAGTGCATAAGGTTATGATTACCATAAGCATGAACAAGAATTAATTAGACTAATTATTCAAAGGTGAAAATTCATAACAGTCCTACTGCCAGATAGTACAATGACTATACAGGAGCCGTAAATCTACCACAGGGAGAACCTGAATCGAGCCGGGGTAAGTAGGTACTTTATTAATGGGCCTTGTCAGAAACCTGTATCAAGCCTAGACAAGGTCCTGCCACGGGGAAACTTGAATCAAGTCCGAGCATTGGTGACACTGGTCACTTACAGAACATCCCAGAAATGAGCAATATTCTGATTTACAGAATAATAAAACATATCAATGTCTATCACAAATGATTACAAAAAGCGGGGTTCAGTTTTTAAACCAAGAATTAATAAGTGATTCGCTCATTCAAGCAACGTATGTGCAAGTACAGGGAATGACATATACTTAGAACGCCTCAAAACCGAGAAACGGTGTTGATTCGGCCTTTTAAAACAATTAACTAAGCAATTCAGGCTTAAAACAGCAAAACGGTTAAATTGGGCTTCAAAACAATATTTTTCTAAGTCCGAAAAATTCTACGGAAAAACGGGCAGTATTTATGGTAGGAATAGGGGACCCAAAACGGATGGCAAACAGGCAAGGTGATCCGGTTATCTCAGAAGGCAGGGCAACTAAATGCTCGCACACAAACCGAGAAAACCTTTTGAGTATCCGGGTACGTCCAATGGTCAAGTAGGGCGAAAATCGCTCGCTAAGACCCTCGGAGTCCCGTGTGGCAAGATGATAAAATCAAGTTTGGAAGATGCATGATAAAAGTACAAGAGTTTGATTGAAATAATAATAAGCATGTAAGTACGATGATTTCCAAGATTACACGCTCAAATGGATGGATATTAGTGTATATTTGTACACTTGATGCATTCGAAAGGTGGGATATCCAATTCCTAAGTTTGGGTAAAATTACATATCATTGTGCTATACATGCTTTCATAATTTATCTGGATTTGATTTTGCATTAAAAATTATCATCGAGTAAGGTTAGGGTATGGGATACCTCCAAAATTATAAGGAATTATGCCCATGTCAATGATTTCTAATCACTAGGCTTCTAATGTTTTTCAAGGTATCAATGGCCCACTCTCAGTGCACCAAAAGTTCTGTTTGGAAGAGGTAGAAAGAACATAATTTCCCTCCTAGAAATTGTGGCTGCAATCGATCGTAAACAGGACTTAACGGAAAAGGGGGGCTTCTGCGGGTCCCAGGGGTGGGACCCACCGTCCAACTCACCCCAAGCAGTAGCTGGCCGTTGCACGTTGCAGCCCAGCTGATGTTAAGTGGGGTCCAGTTACAGATAATCCAAACTTAGTTGGGGGGGAGGGGGTTGGTGGGGGCGGTACCAGAAAAGTATTAGCCGCTGGAAGAAAAAGACGAGTGCTGGCCGCTGGGGTTAAAATTTATGGCCGCTGGGAGTGGAAATTGATGGCCGCTGGGAGGGGGTGCCGGTAGCTGGGGGGTGCCACTTGGGAAATTTTTATGCTCGCTGAATTAAGATCTTGGCCGTTGAGATGTAGGCCGCTGGCAGCTGAAGCTGGTCCAAGGGAAGACAGGCGGAAGGGCAGCAAGGTGGCTGGCCGCTAGCCTGCTGTGGAGCTGGAGTAGCCGCTGGGGGGGCAGCACCAGCTGTGGCTGCTGCCTAGCTAGCTGGTCCGAATCCCAAGAGGGCAGGGAGTCCCACAGGGACCTTTCAAGTGGGGTCCACTAAAATTGGTGTAATTAACTGATTGATTAAATACCCAAAGAAACTGATTTAACAAACTAATTAATTAATAAACCCATTCAAATCCAAGATGAAACTCAGAGATTCTAATCATTGAATAATATGAAACCATTTGAAAACTTATGGCTGAAATCCCTCATTTGTCTCTAAGATTTGTGGAACAGCATGGTCATTAAAAATCTAATGACAGGAAACATTCATTAACAGAAATCAAACACTAAAACCATTGTGATTAACATGAATCACTACTAACATAATCATGATTAATTTTATTCTAGGCTAACCAAAACAAAGTATGCAATTTCAAATTGGGTACTTGCCTAAAAAAAAACCAAGAGCAGAACTAAACCTCAAACACAGTCATCCCAAGCTCTAACCGAGAGCTTCCTCTTCCAAAAACCCACCAAAATCTCCCTCAAAATAAAGCCCATATACTGTCAAAACCCAACCCAAAACAAAAACACCAAGGTATAAAAGATGGGTTCTAAACTAAGAGGGAAGAGGGCCTACCTTTTTGAAGGTCAAAGAAAGGAAAGATGATAACGAAGGGGCTGCCACAGTTGGATTCGTACCAAAACAAATTATGTTGCATAGGGGATGACTGGAAGTCGATTGGCCAGACAGATCTTGCAAAGATGCCTCCACAGAGGTGTTCTCCAACATGCCATGGAGGGAGAGGATAGGAGAAGAAGGAGAGAAGAGATAAAACTCTGATATTTTCTGTGGCCAGATGCAAATGGGCAAGGAATGAGTAGTAGAGGTTACTGGGGGGTAGGTGGCATTAAATGCAAGTAGTGGCAGTAGGTAGGATATTTTTGCAAAAGTTACCTTTGTGAGTTTGTCACCATCTTAGCCGAACTTGGAGCAAGTTAACAAAGGTCTTCGGGACCTCAGATAGATCGGGTCAAAGAAAGAGAATTATGGCTCTAGGGAAGAGCTTTCCAGCAAGCTGAGAATCATAGTTTTCTAAGATCAGGGACAGAAATTGAGAATTTTCAAACTGTGGTATTTGTCTCGAAAAATGTGTAAAGGGTCAAATTGGGCTTTCTAGGCCTCGGATGAATTCGGGCTGAATATGAATGTTGTTTGGCAGGTCAAGATCTAGATTTTGAGCTCAAGAGTCACCCAATCCAGGGTTCCAAGGAAAACATCAATTGTCCGATCAAAGCCTATCAATTTCTGATGGAATTGGTCAATCAAAGAGTTCAGGATCTCAAATTGATTTGAGTTGAATACAAAAGTTGTCTTGAATGATAATCTCGGTCATATGAGCTTAGGATAATATTTTGTCAGAATTTATGAATAACTCCCCAATCTCACTCGAATTTACAAATAGGCTCCAAAACAGGGTCAAACTGGACTCAAAGACTCAAAACTCCTCAAAGTTGATGAAAGACTAATCTAATATAGAAAACACCACCAATGGCCTCTAATACCCACTTAGAAACCTAACCACATAATTAATTAGGGCTAACCCTAAGGTTAAGAGGTCGGGTTCTTACACCTGTACTTGTAAATATATCTCGTGATTAACTGAATTGCTTACTAAATCCTGATTTAAGTACTGAACCCTGCATTCTGCATTGATTTTTGGATCGGCACCACCAAGCTGTTATTCTAGTATGTATTATATATATAGATATATATATATATTGTTCGCTGCAGTTTGAGTCTTGTATGTGACCGGTGTTATTAAAGTACCTACCTTGTCGGGGCTAGACCAGGTATCCTGTTACAGGGCCAAAGATTTCAGATGGCCATAAACTCCTGGGTGAGTTCTAAGGTACTCTCAGTTAGTTCGGTTGGCGCAAGCAAATGCTCCCCCCTTTTAGGATTATGCGAAGTTGTTGCCAAGTAATCATTGGTCTAAATTTAATTCATGTTTATGATTCTATTAGTCATATTTTCTTGCATCAACCTGCCCTAGCTCACTTACACTAATTTCCTGAATAATCACGTGTATTTATATTATGCTTTGTACTTGAAAAATATGCTTCTTTTTATCTAGAATACTTACTAGACTCCCATCTGATCTACGCTTGATGCCGTAGGTAACGAGCTCGTCTACGCACCCGAACTGGATAGTGCGACTGTCCAACAGGATCCTCTAGTTATTCGAGAGTGGGTAGTGAACGACATAGAGTAGCGTCAAAAGCTACAGAGCTCATAATATCTTCTTTTGAGTTTTTGTTATTTTGGGGAATTTCATCTTTTGATCATTGTAATTATTGGCTGGTGTTTTTGTGTGGCCTTATTTTGGGATGTAACTAAACTTAACCTTTTGTTAAACTTGAATGCTAAGTTATGGAATGAATACCTTTCTGCTTTCCAATCTGATAATGCCATTATACTCTGATTTCTATGCCCATTTCCTAAAAGGGACCCTGCAAGCTTCCGCCATGATGATTCTCGTGGGTCGAGGACCTTGCAGAATCTCACATAGTGAAATCTTGTGGGTGAAACTAATTGGCGCGTGGATCGGGGTTCCACCAGTCCTCGTCTTCTGTGTGTCGCCGTGGCTCCAACAGCCCTAATCGCATCTTAATCCAGATTAGGGATTTGGGGTCGTGACACATATAGAGCAGAACTTGTTTGAGGTTGGCTCAACTTTATGTAAGTTCATGTCTATGTTATATTGTCAGGCTCTCATTTCTTTGAGGTTGGCTCAACTGTATGTATAAGACCCCGCCCCGAGAGTTCGATTAGTGCTAATTAAGACGTACTTTAGTTATAAGTGTGATTAGTGAGTGTTGGTCAAATTTGGATTAGAATAGCTCTTTTATAGCCTTGGATTATTTTGGGAACTCTTTTGATTTAGTGGGACCCTTTGGGCGTTCCTTTATTGTGTTTTGAGCGACTTTGGGATATATTTAGTGATTCTGGAAATCCGGATTCTGCTCCGTTTGATGTATATTATTATTCCCGAACACTTTTGTGTTTTCCTCGTTTCCATTCGAGACCACTAGACCATACTTTGCTAATGATAGGGGTGAACAATCTTTTTACACAAAATCTAGACACTATTTTTGATGTCTTCGAAACCCGTGAAATATATACGTTTTGGAAACTAGAAATTTCGACGAACAATTCTTCCTCCTTCGTCGAATCCACCCGAAGCTCGGAAAACGATGTTTTTAGCCCAATTAGATTCTTAAGTGGTGGGACGCATCCCCACTTTCTTTATAAGTGGGAGTCTTCTTCTCTTCTTCCTCTTTCTTGCAGCTTTCCCTTGAGAGATAGAGAGTTCCAGCCCAAGGGTTTCTTGCCCTTTCTTCTTGCTTCTCCATCTCCCAATCACCCCCAACCTCTTGCTAAAAGAAAAATGGAGCTCACTTTCTCCTTCCTTTCCATCTAGGCTCCCTATTGGTATCATTTTTAGAAGAAGCCCTCCACTCCAAGATTCACTTTGAACAGGCTCTTGCCATTAAAGGATCTCCATGTAAGTAATTCTTCCCATCTTCTAGATTATGCTTCTTCTAGTCCTTGAGGAGCTTCATCTCCATTATTAGAAGTTATCTCCCTCTATTTCTTGATTTCGACATTCTAGGGTTGTGATGAGTGTCATTTTGGGGATTTTGTGTAGATTGTGGAATTTGAGCTTGAAAGAAGTGCTTAGAGTTTGATTAGCTTATTTGGAGCCAAGGCAAGTGAATGAATGGGTTGATTCTAATGCTTTCTTATTTTGTGGAAAAACATGGGTTTTATGAGTTATTTCTCTCCTACGTCTCCTATGGTTTTAATGCTTTAGAAATGTGCATTTGCATGAACTCATGTTTCTTGAGGTTTGTGTATTAGTACTTGTATCTTTGGCATTTATGACTCTTCATTTGTGAGGATGTTCTTTGCTTTGAATGAGGTTGGACATTATTATGGTTTTAATGGTTTTGAATGTATGGTTGTTGGAGGAATTTAAATGGTGGTATGGGTAGATGGAAAGGCCATAAATGTTATGCCAAGGGAATGACTTAAATGAAGTTTTGAAAAGAAGGGAAAATAAGGTTTGGACTGCTGAAACGGAGAGTTTCTGAAGCAGTTCGCTCGAGCAAACCCTTCACAGAACTTCTATTGCTTGAGCTAACCACCTTCTTCGCTCGAGCCTTCTTGTTTCGGAGCAGTTCGCTCGAGCGAACTTAACCTCGCTCGAACAAATCCCTCACAGAACCTTGGTCGCTCAAGCCCCCTCTTTCTTCGCTCGATCTTTCCTGACTCGGAGTAGTCCGCTCGAGCGAATCCAATTTCGCTCGAGCGAACCCCTTCCAAAGACTGATTCGCTTGAGCCATTCTCCCAGTTCGCTCGACCCTTCCTTACTCGGACTAGTTCGCTTAAGCGAACTTGTATTTGCTCGAGCGAACCCCTCCTAGAATGTTGTTCGCTCGAACGAACCTTTCAGTTCGCTCGAGCGAACTGTACATAATTACTGGGCTGTTTGCAAACATGAGCAAAAGGTTATTTTAAGGTCCAGTGAGGTTGGCTTGGAGCCCTAATATGATATGGAGGAATAAGAGGTGTTTTGTGGAGACTGATTTAGAGGAGAACCCCAATTTCCGAAGATTTATTGAGAACAATGGACTCATCGATTTGTATAAGGAACTCGGGATGTTTCAAACCTTCCGGAGTACCATGCCATAAACTTTAATCGACATATGAGACCCTTATACCTATTGTTTAAATCTTGAAACCTAAATGTATGATCCGGAAATATACGGGTGTCCATAGTGTCTGCTTTTATCAAATCTTATACGTTTTCGACCGTTTTCGCATATTAGTGCAAGTGACATTTCAAAACCACTGAAATCTGTAATTCGAATATTTAATCAGCCTTATGCATTTTGATAAGATATTATTGTGTTAAATGTGCTTACGAGCCTTCAGTTTAGTTTGTTTTGGGTGTTATACACTCCTTTAGATATATATATGATTTGAATGCATGTTGACCTATGAGTCGGCACCACTAAGCTTAGACAACCTTGTCGGTTTGATTCACCAACTTTGGGTTCTCCCCCTTTAGCTTCTGTCAGCTACAGTCTGAATTCTGTTATGTCTTGTCACCCGGTTCCGCAACCGTGGTTTTGCTCGGTATATTATATATGTATATAGTTGTTTCTCGTCACCTCGTGTGCTCCGAGATCAACGCCTTTAGTGTGCTCTTATCACATTAGTGATGGAGGATTTAGCTTAAGCGTGGTTGCCATCTTGTCAGTCCCTGTTCCTTGTTACCCTTCATGATTTATCTTGTATTTGTACTTTAAATAAACAATGCATCTTGTTTATAACAATTACTGTTTTATTACGATTTCATTATGTTTTAATATATGCTTTGTTTTCTTTAATTGTATTATCTATTCACCCACCTGCCAGACCGTCGTGTCTGACCCATTTTTGTGGTACTCAGGTCCAGTCCCCGTTATTGCTTTTGAGGAGGAGCAGGAGGAGGCGGTCGGTGAACCGCAGCGCTTAGTAGAGTGGCAAGCTGACAATATCATTTAGATATTGGGTTTAGTTTTGAGTTGCGTAACATTTTGGGAAAATTATAGAATGACTTTTGATTTATACTTTTGGGTTGTACTGGCCTTTGTTGGCCATTATTTTTTGGGAGTGTTAATTAACTGATCTTTTGTTTAAACTTATAACTTTATATTTTGGAAATGCCAATGAGATCATTGCTCACTTTGACATCATGTCAGTTACATGTAGTTTTATCAGTCTTGTGTTGAGAATGGATAAAGAAATTGATTTGCTACACGCTTTCGCACCAATGTAAATGTTTTGTGAGTATGTGTGAAATCCTCACCATGGAAACCGGTGGGAAATTAAATGAGTGTATATTCAAACGTATGATCATTGTATTATTGTAGGTTATCAACACTCGAGGGCCCGGATCTCGGTCCGGGGTCGCGATAGACTGGTATCAGAGTGAGACGTGTTTCAGGCAATTAAAAGAAACTAGAAATCCTAAGGACGTGGCGAGGATTTGTTAGACTTTTGGTTAGTTAGACTCGTGTGAGCAGTGTGTGAACCTTGATTGATTTTATGTGCTAACAACTTGTTTTGCAGTTATATGCCAGCTCGTAAAAGACCCGTAATCGACAACCCCATCGCAAGCAATAGTGCACATACAGGACCACTAGAGAGCTGTACTCCTGATCCAAATATGCAGAATCAATTTCAACAGATGATGCAAGCTATGCTTGATCAGCAGCTTCAGGCTAATGGGAACCAATCCAGATTGCAAAAGCAAATGGCTAAAAAGGATGAAGACAATGCTAGGGAGATGGCACAGATGCAAAGGCAGCTGTTAGAGGTGTTAGAGAGAAGGCCTGAACTAGCACCAGCTCAACCACCAGACCCTTAAATAGTCATCAACAATAGGGAGAATGACCCTAATGCATTATTTGAGCGCTTAGGCATGAGGAAGAGAGGTCCTAAAGAGTTCACTAGGCATGAGGACCCATTAGCTGCAGACGATTGGTTAGAGCACACGGAGAACATCTTTGAGGTATTCAGATGTACGGGAAGGCAACAAGTGCAACTCACCGCTTCCATGTTCATCGGGTTGGCAGACATATGGTGGAAGACGGTAAAGGCTGAATATAGAACTGTAGCGGATGCAGAAGCTTGGGGAAACTTCAAGAGGCAATTCAGTGATAAGTATGTACCAACGCATGTGAAGAGGTAAAAGGCCATCGAATTCCAGCAACTTGTGCAAGGCAACATGACTGTCCAAGACTACCTCACGAAGTTCGAGAGGTTGTCTCGATATGCCCCCGAATTGATTGACACCGTGGAGAAGAAGATAGCGAAGTTCCTTGAGGGACTTAACCCAATCATTGAGAGGGATGCCACCGGTGTTATGCCACCTGCCACTTTTGAAGAGGCTATCAGAAGGGCATACAAATTTGAGAATCTGAACAACAAGATCCTCCGAATCCAAGGAAGGACTCAGACTCACCAACAGAGGAACCATCAGAACAAGAGACAGAGGCAAGAACAACAAGCTTAGAGGCAAGATCAGAATGCCCCAGGACAAGTGGTTTGTACGCATTGTGGCAAGAACCATGATGTTTCTCAGTGTCGGACAGTGACAGGAGCATGCTTCAGGTGTGGTTCCATGAACCACCAACTCAAGGATTGTCCAAGGCTAGTTGGACAAGGTAATAATAGGCAGAATCAGCAACAACAAGGAGCACAACGTCCAGCACAGCCTCAGAATGCACTGGTTGTTCAAAACCAACCAAGGCCACTCCAGCAGCAAGCCCCTCAGCAACAATTTAGACCTCAACAGCAGCAGTAGCAACAAGGCCGTCAACAAGGTCAGAATCAGAATCAACGTCCCCTCAGCAGAATAGAAATGCACAACAAGGAAGGCAGCAACAAGCTCAAAACAGGCCACAGCAGCGAGGACAAGTGTATGCAATCAACCAAGCTGATGCAAAGGCTACAGATAACGTGGTGGAAGGTACACTCCTTGTTTCTGGAATTGAAGCTAAGATATTGTTTGACTCTGGCTCTACACACTCTTTCATGTCTCCAAATTTTTCTAAATTGATTGATATGCCTGCTAGAGAACTTGAGTTTATTTTGACGGTATCCACCCCAGTAGGCAAACAAGTTGTGTGTAGGAAATATCATCCTCGATGTGCAATTAAGATAGGAGATGTGGTGTTACCAGCGAATCTTATTTTATTGGAGATGTATGATTTTGACGTCATCCTAGGGATGGATTGGTTAGCCGGGTACCATGCTATTATGGACTGTTTTCATAAGACCCTCATGTTCAAGTTAAAGGAGACACCAGCAGGAGTGTTATTCCAAGGAGAGAGGAGGAATCCTTGTCCAAGGTTTATTTTAGCGTTGAAGGCTGATAGACTTGTGAGAAGTGGATGTGAAGGTTATTTAGCGTTTATCACGAAGGATAAACGGTCCCAAGGGGTGGAGGAGATCCCAATTGTTTGTGAGTTTCCAGAAATTTTTCCAGAAGAGATCCTAGGATTACGACCTATTAGAGAAATTGACTTCACCATCGAGTTGCTACCGGGGATCACTTCGATATCTATTGCGCCATACAGAATGTCTCCGGCTGAATTAGGAGAATTAAAGATACAATTGCAATACTTGTTGGACAAAGGCTTTGTGAGACCTAGCGTTTCACCGTGGGGAGCTCCAGTTTTATTCGTCAAGAAGAAAGATGGCTCGATGAGGATGTGTATTGATTACTGGAGATTGACCCAAGCAACCATCAAGAACAAGTATCCATTACCAAGGATAGATGAACTGTTTGATCAATTGCAAGATGCTGCTTACTTTTCGAAGATTGATTTCAGGTCCGGTTACCATCAGCTGAGAGTCAGAGATTCAGATGTATCGAAGACAGCTTTCCGGACAAGATATGGACACTAAGAGTTCCTAGTGATGCCATTTGGACTGACGAATGCACTGGCAGTATTCATGGCCTTGATGAGCAAAATCTTCGCGGAGTACTTGGACCAATTTACAGTAGTGTTTATTGATGACATTTTGGTGACTCCAAGTCCAGAGAAGGACATGAAGAGCATTTGAGGATAGCACTGCAACTCCTAAGAGACAATCAATTGTATGCGAAGCTCAGTAAGTGTGAATTTTGGCTTGATCAAGTCGCGTTTTTGGGACATATCACCTCCAAGGAAGGATTGTCAGTGGATCCAGCTAAGATTGATGCAGTTGTGAAGTGGGAAAGACAGAAGAATGCGTCAGAAATTAGAAGTTTTCTAGGATTGGCAGGTTATTACCGGAGATTTGTGCAAGGATTTTTGTCGATTGCAGCTTCATTGACGAAGTTGACCAAGAAGAATGCATCATATGTGTGGACGGATCAGTGTGAGGCTAGCTTCGAATAGTTGAAAAAGAGATTGACTTCAGCACCAGTCCTCACCTTACCATCTAGAAGCTGTGGTTACACCATTTTTACCGATGCTTTGAATATAGGACTCTGTTAGAAATAGGTGGGCCTCTAGGATAGGTTTCATAAACTTTTGACCAACTTGATGCAATGATCATCTATCCAGAAGGCTACAAAACCCAATCCAGGATCCATGTCCTCTTTCTCATGATCATGTACAGTAGAAAACTCTATCTAGAAGATAGAAATAACAGCATACAAGCAGCCACCAAATCCACAACATGCAATGAAGTAGATTATACCTATGGAGCTCGGTTGTGCTCTAAAGGAGGAGTTGATTTCTTTATTTGATGATGACACACTTTTACAAACAAATCAGAATCTCCAAGACCTAATCGTCTTCCATGCTATGACCCATATAAGATTCTTTTTTCTCAAGAAGATGGGTGGGATCTCCAAGAGAAAGACTAACTAGAAATTCAAGGGAAAACTAGAAGAGAGAAGAGAGGAGAAGTAGTGTGCAGCTCTTGCACAATGGGTATTGGGCGTGAATCCCAAGATGGGAATAGCCTAAAAAATGTCTAGCCCATGCTCCTCTTATATAGTTTAAGCAAACTCCTCTTTGTGTATTATTAGAAGTCCAACTTCTATAATAATTAGCAATTCTCTATTCATACTATTACCACTATTAGAAGTCTTACTTCAAATAGAAATAGTAGCTTTCCCTTTTGAGTTCAAATAGAATTAGTAATGATCCAATCTTGGGCTAGCGTGGGGACCACTAGGGATTCCATAGAAAGTTGGCTGCAACTGGGACACCGTGACCCCACATCTCATGTGCAATCTGGGCCCGCAGTTAGTTCCAAATAACTCTACTATATAAATGCAATTGAACTTCAGTCTTAGGAATAAATTACATGAAGTCCCTAAACTTCCCAATGTCCACAAGTAGGCCCCTCCATCAATATCCATGGATCAATTGGACTTGTCTTCCAAACTTAGATCCATATCTTATTATCTTTGTGCCCCAATTAATTATAATGATCATTTGGTATTGATCCAATCAACTCTTAATTGGAATGGGTGCGCACTTACCAATGATAAATCCATTAATTGGCACAAGGGGATATTAAAGATAGATTTCATCTTAACCATCGAATGTTCCCACGGCTTTACTACCACGTGCCCAAATCACCGAGGTGTTGACCTACAATTGGCCTCACTCATTGGTGACTCAAAACAAATGAATAGATAGAAACTTGAGTTCATAAATATCTCAGGATTGAGAGCCTATTGCTAGGGAATTATGAGAGCATACCTTAAAATAAAGACAGTGTTCATAAGCTGCTTCTCATGGTCCTTCAATACATCTAATGTACTAGCACTATGATCCAGAATCTTACATTCTGATGATCGAGACAAATCACACTATCTCTTAGTAATCAAAGTACTGCAACCTTGTCAGATGATATGTCCAGTCTCATCACTGGTTGTGAAGATATTCAAGTATAAGATTTGCTATACATGTCTTCCGTATGTGGATCTCATCCATACACATGTATTGCATCTAGTATACTTATGGACTCCGGTTCATGTCATGAGCCATCATGTCATTCGTATTGGTTATGTGCATTTAAGTAATAAACACCATTCATCTTATGAAATGATAACATGAATATATTAATAAATAAAGAAATTAATCAATTTATTACATCAATCTTAATGGATTGAGACCATAAAACTAACAAACTCGGTTGTGTGTTGATGCAAGATGGAAAAGTAATTGCTTATGGATCCCGGCAGTTGAAAGACCACAAGAAGAACTACTCAACGCATGATCTTGAGTTAGCAGTGGTCGTTTTTGCTCTAAAGATGTAGAGACATTATCTCTATGGAGAGAAGTTCGAAGTCCACTCCGATCACCGCAGCTTACAGTACCTGTTTTCCCAGAAAGAATTGAACATGAGGCAGTAAAAAATGGATGGAATATATCAAAGACTATGATTTTCCGATCAAGTACCACCTGGGGAAGGTAAATGTAATAGCTGATGCCTTGAGTAGGAAGTCAGCAAGCGTGGCAAGTCTAAGGGTTACTTGCATCTTTCAGCAGTTTGAAGAATTGGGTGTAGAGTTTCAACCTCTAAGGAAGGAAGTGATGTTAGCCAACATGTCAGTGTCTGAGCCCTCATTTATTCGGAAGATCAAGGATGACCAATTGCAAGATCCAGAGTTGGTCAAGATTTCAGAACATATAGCAGAACGTCCTAACTTTCGTATTTTAGATGGAATCTTATACTATCGTTATCGTCTATGCGTGCCAAACAATGAAAACTTGAAGAATGACATCATGATAGAGGCTCACAGTACGAAGTATTCTATGCATCCGGGTAGCATGAACATGTATCCGAACTTGAAGGGCAGATTTTGGTGGAATAACATGAAGAGAGAAATTGCAGCATTCGTTTCTCGTTGTATGACATGCCAGTTGGTGAAGGCAGAGCACCAGAGACCTCCTGGGTTGTTGCAACCATTAGAGATCCCGGAATGGAAGTGGGAACATATCACCATGGATTTCATATCGGGATTACCAAGAACCAAAAAAGGGAATAACGCCATTTGGGTTATTGTGGACCGCCTTACCAAATCAACTCATTTTATTCCTATGAAGACCGGGGAGAAGATGCATATGTTACCTTTCACAGAGTTGTTTGTCAATGAGATTGTCAGCCATCATGGATAGCCAGTCTCCATCACTTCGGACAAAGATAGTAGATTCATCTTGAGATTTTGGAAGACACTTCATGAATCTATGGGTACGAAGTTACAGTTCAGCACAGAGTATCACCCACAAACAGATGGTTAGTCAGAAATGACGATTCAGACCCTTGAGGATATGCTTCGAGATTGTGTGTTAGATTTCAAGACTCAATGGGATGAGACCCTATCGCTTTGTGAGTTCGCCTACAACAACAATTACCATTCAAGCATTGAAATGACGCCTTTTGAGGCATTGTATGGTAGAAGATGCAGAACTCCAGTTTGTTGGGAAGAGTTAGGTGTTCGCAGTTTTCATGGACTGACTATAGTGAGCGAGACTAGTGACAAAGTCAAGTTGATCCAGGAACGTCTGAAGGTAGTCAGGAGTAGGCAGAAGAGTTATGCAAACTCTCACCGAAGAGACTTACAGTTCAAGGAAGGAGACAGAGTATTCTTGAAAGTGTCACCTACAAGGGGAACTCTGAGATTCGGGCAGAAGGGCAAGCTATCACGGAGATACATTGGACCCTATGATATCATGAGCAAGATTGGTGACGTGGCTTATAGATTTGCCTTACCACCTGAGCTTTTCAGCGTACACAATGTATTCCATGTGTCTATGTTGAAGAAGTACGTTCCCAATCCATTGCATGTACTCCGTCATGAACCGTTGGAGATCAGATAAGATGCCACCTATGTGGAGAAACCTGTCCAGATCATTGATACGAAGGAACAAGAACTGAGGACACGGACAATTCACTAGGTGAAAGTGCTTTGGGAAAATCACGGAACTGAAGAGACAACGTGGGAATTACAGGATCAATTTCAGAAGAAGTATCCGCATCTACTACCCGAGGTTAGTTATTATGTTTCATTTGGTGGACCAAATGCCCTAAGGAGTGGAGGATGTAAGACCCCGCCCCGAGAGTTCGATTAGTGCTAATTAAGATGTGCTTTAGTTATAAGTGTGATTAGTGAGTGTTGGTCAAATTTGGATTAGAATAGCTCTTTTATAGCCTTGGATTATTTTGGGAACTCTTTTGATTTAGTGGGACCCTTTGGGCGTTCCTTTATCGTGTTTTGATCGACTTTGGGATATATTTAGTGATTTTGGAAATCCGTATTCTGCTCCGTTTGATGTATATTATTATTCCCGAACACTTTTGTGTTTACCTCGTTTCCATTCGAGACCACTAGACCATACTTTGCTAATGATAGGCGTGAACAGTCTTTTTACACAAAATCTAGACACTATTTTCGATGTCTCCGAAACTCGTGAAATATATACTTTTTGGAAACTAGAAATTTCGACGAACAATTCTTCCTCCTTCGTCGAATCCACCCGAAGCCCGGAAAACGATGTTTTTAGCCCAATTAGATTCTTAAGTGGTGGGACGCATCCCCACTTTCTTTATAAGTGGGAGTCTTCTTCTCTTCTTCCTCTTTCTTGCAGCTTTCCCTTGAGAGACAGAGAGTTCCAGCCCAAGGGTTTCTTGCCCTTTCTTCTTGCTTCTCCATCTCCCAATCACCCCCAACCTCTTGCTAAAAGAAAAATGGAGCTCACTTTCTCCTTCCTTTCCATCTAGGCTCCCTATTGGTATCATTTTTAGAAAAAGCCCTCCACTCCAAGATTCACTTTGAACAGGCTCTTGCCATTAAAGGACCTCCATGTAAGTAATTCTTCCCATCTTCTAGATTATGCTTCTTCTAGTCCTTGAGGAGCTTCATCTCCATTATTAGAAGTTATCTCCCTCTATTTCTTGATTTCGACATTCTAGGGTTGTGATGAGTGTCATTTTGGGGATTTTGTGTAGATTGTGGAATTTGAGCTTGAAAGAAGTGCTTAGAGTTTGATTAGCTTATTTGGAGCCAAGGCAAGTGAATGAATGGGTTGATTCTAATGCTTTCTTATTTTGTGGAAAAACATGGGTTTTATGAGTTATTTCTCTCTTACGTCTCCTATGGTTTTAATGCTTTAGAAATGTGCATTTGCATGAACTCATGTTTCTTGAGGTTTGTGTATTAGTACTTGTATCTTTGGCATTTATGACTCTTCATTTGTGAGGATGTTCTTTGCTTTGAATGAGGTTGGACATTATTATGGTTTTAATGGTTTTGAATGTATGGTTGTTGGAGGAATTTAAATGGTGGTATGGGTAGATGGAAAGGCCATAAATGTTATGCCAAGGGAATGACTTAAATGAAGTTTTGAAAAGAAGGGAAAATGAGGTTTTGGACTGCTGAAACGGAGAGTTTCTGAAGCAGTTCGCTCGAGCGAACCATTCATAGTTTTATATCACTTGAGCTAATCACCTTCTTCGCTCGAGCCTTCTTGTTTCGGAGCAGTTTGCTCGAGCGAACTTAACCTCGCTCGAGCGAACCCCTCACAAAACCTTGGTCGCTCGAGCCCCCTCTTTCTTTGCTCGATCTTTCCTGACTCGGAGTAGTCCACTCGAGCGAACCCATTCTAGAGACTGGTTCAGTTGAGCCATTCTCCCAATTCGCTCGATCCTTCCTGACTCGGACCAGTTAGCTCAAGCGAACTTGTATTCGCTCGAGCGAACCCCTCCCAGAATGCTGTTCGCTCGAACGAACCTTTCAGTTCGCTCGAGCGAACTGTACATAATTACTGGGCTGTTTGCAAACATGAGCAAAAGGTTATTTTAAGGTCCAGTGAGGTTGGCTTGGAGCCCTAATATGATATGGAGGAATAAGAGGTGTTTTGTGGAGACTGATTTAGAGGAGAACCCCAATTTCCGAAGATTTATTGAGAACAATGGACTCATCGATTTGTATAAGGAACTCGGGATGTTTCAAACCTTCCGGAGTACCATGCCATAAACTTTAATCGACATATGAGACCCTTATACCTATTGTTTAAATCTTGAAACCTAAATGTATGATCCGGAAATATACGGGTGTCCATAGTGTCTGCTTTTATCAAATCTTATACGTTTTCGACCGTTTTCGTATATTAGTACAAGTGGCATTTCAAAACCACTAAAATCTGTAATTCGAATATTTAATCAGCCTTATGCATTTTGATAAGATATTATTGTGTTAAATGTGCTTACGAGCCTTCAGTTCAGTTTGTTTTGGGTGTTATACACTCCTTTAGATATGTACATGATTTGAATGCATTTTGACCTATGAGCTGGCACCACTAAGCTTAGACAACCTTATCGGTTTGATCTACCAACTTTGGGTTCCCCCCCTTTAGCTTCTGTCAGCCGCAGTCTGAATTCTGTTATGTCTTGTCACCCGGTTCCGCAGCCTTGGTTTTGCTCGGTATATTATATATGTGCATAGTTGTTTCTCATCACCTCGTGTGCTCCGAGATCAACGCCTTTAGTGTGCTCTTATCACATTAGTGATGAGGATTTAGCTTAAGCATGGTTGCCATCTTGTCAGTCCCTGTTCCTTGTTACCCTTCATGATTTATCTTGTATTTGTACTTTAAATAAACAATGGATCCTGTTTATAACAATTACTGTTTTATTATGATTTCATTATGTTTTAACATATGCTTTGTTTTCTTTAATTGTATTATCTATTCACCCACCTGCTAGACCGTCGTGTCTGACCCATTTTTGTGGTACTCAGGTCCAGTCCCCGTTATTGCTTTTTAGGAGGAGCAGGAGGAGGCGGTCGGTAAACCGCAGCGCTTAGTAGAGTGGCAAGCTGACAATGTCATTTAGACATTGAGTTTAGCTTTGAGCTGTGTAACATTTTGGGAAAATTATAGAATGACTTTTGATTTATACTTTTGGGTTGTACTGGCCTTTGTTGGCCATTATTTTTGGGGAGTGTTAATTAATTGATCTTTTGTTTAAACTTATAACTTTACATTTTGGAAATGCCAATGAGATCATTGCTCACTTTGACATCATGTTAGTTACATGTAGTTATCAGTCTTGTGTTGAGAATGGATAATGAAATTGATTTGCTACACGCTTTCGCACCAATGTAAATGTTTTGTGAGTATGTGTGAAATCCTCACTGCGAAAACTGGTGGAAAATTAAATGAGTGTATATTTAAACGTATGATCATTGTATTATTGTAGGTCATCCACACTCGCGGGCCCGGATCTCGGTCCGAGGTCGCGACAGTATGTAAGTGCTTGTCCATGTTAGAATCAAGGATGAATGTATTAGGGACCTTAGAGGAAGTCGTGGGATCGTTATAATGGAACTTCTTTCCATATGATGTTCATTTTATATTTTTTTGTCTGCTAGTTCAATCTAGAAGTAGAATTAAAGACTGTTTCGAATTCCGGAACATCTAAAAATGTTAGTGTTCATCTTGATATTAGTTTTTGTTTTTAATCCATTCATATTCTGCTTTATAAGGCTGAGTTTGATTGCTTTAGAAGTCAAGATTGATATGCTCATATTTATCCTCTCTATCATAGTTAATGCTATTGATTTCAGGTTTCAATTGACCCGTTCATCACAAATGTTTCCAGTAATTTACCTTATGATCGACCAGCCTACTAAACATAGCATCACCATTTGCCACACAAATTTGTAGCGATTTCCAAGATTTGGATTACATAGAAGTCCTAGGTTTGGTTTGCATCCAAATCCACCCAATTCGGCATGATAGATTTGATTATCAACATAATGGTTTCAAAATGAAAGCTGATGGATTACAATGGAAGAATCGATAGCTTCTCTGCTACTGTGCACCATTGAGAAATAGAGTTAAAATAAAAGAATACCCATTCTGAAGACAAATGGCC
Source organism: Persea americana (assembly GCA_029852735.1). Lineage (NCBI taxonomy): Eukaryota > Viridiplantae > Streptophyta > Magnoliopsida > Laurales > Lauraceae > Persea > Persea americana. Next base: position 60,967,199 of record CM056810.1, read on the forward strand.
CAAGAAAAAAAAATGAAATGCCTACACCTCAATACAATTATAGAGGCATAAGAAAGATACAGAAAGTTGAACTAAGCAGTTAGATCTATTGTTTCAGAAACATAGAACTAGAGAAATAGCCCCTCAATATCACCATAACCTTCTGTTCAAAAAATAATAATAATCAAACTGTGTAATGAGTAGACCTCTTATTTAATTGTTGAATCCTAATCCCTAAAAAATAAGCCCTCTCCATCAACATACCTCCCAGACAACACCAAGTCTGAGACAAAACAATGAATGCAGACAATCCCAGTCCTCTAGATATTACTAATAAGAAAGAAAATAGTGGATTTACATGTATGAGGAGAAAGAGCTGGAAGAAGGGATAAAAGGAGCTTGTTCTTCTAGATATTACTAATAAGAAAGAAATTAGTGGATTTACATATATAAGGAAGGGTGCCTGATTTCATGATTGTTGTGAAATTTGAATTTGTAGATGTTATTGTTGGATGCATGGAACTGACAACTGATTTCATGATTTTATTGTTGGTTTGTTGTGTTATTCTTCCAATATACTTTTCTTCATTGTTGTTTCTTAGAGTTCCAACCCTTACGTTGCTGTTTCATCTTCATTGCTGATTCTTAGAGTTCCAACCCTTACGTTGCTGTTTCAGACTTACTTAGGTGGCAACCCCTTTTTTGTATCAGGTACTACATCAGGTTTGAGCACTCATACATGAGCTAGATGCATGGTTCCATTTTAAGTATTGCATCAACTTTTTTAGGGAAGTGTAGTGTACTACAGATGTTAGAGTTTTTAGATTCCTTCTGTGTGGTATATGGTTTTTAATTTCTTAATGGTATTAGCTCCATGGTTCTAAAAATGCATCCCTTCTTACTTTTATCCCATGATTATTTCACATCTTTGATTGTCACGACTTGGCACATTTTATTATGAAAATAAGCTTAATCTGTCTTTTCTTTTTATATTATTGTTCCAATTATTTCTGTTTTGGTATATGCTGAACAATTACAATGCATGATCAAAATATATCTTTAATGACTTTCAAATGTTGTTCAGATGTGTTGGTTTATCTTCTTGAATTACTGCGTGAGATCTATTCTTGTGCAATTAATCTCGGCACCTACATCCTTGTCCATGCTGTGTAAACTTCATATTATTTTTAGTTTTATGTTTTCTAGGAGTAGTTTCCTCATCTTTTTATCTATCTTATCTTCTTGTAGCATTACTATAATTGTTGGTTACTGAAATGCCTTATATACTCAATTTGAATTGCCTGATGCACTCGACTCTCATCAGGCAATATATACAGATGTGAATGTTGGGCTGAAATTAGATAGAGAGTAAACAACGATACGTGTCACACCCAAAAGATTCGATTGGATTCTAACTGCATCATTAGAGCATGAGAATCGGGGCCAATTAAAATCTTTCCCTTAAATACATTTGCAGCGCCAATTCCAGGTGGATCGAAGTCCATAGTGAGGTTATGAGTGATGATAAGTCACCATAAGCACACACGAAAGCACCGATTCATACAATCTGCGTAGATGGACGCAGATGGTCACCAATGTAACATACAATAACATCGAAGCTTATACAAGTAACAGAAATGCATTTAATTATATTTCAATTACAAAATGCATTAGAGTTTTGACGAATGTCTAAAACACCATAATGAACTGTGCAAGAGGCACCTATGTTCGTAGCCGAGATATAAAGTGAGGCTCTCAAGCACCAATCAGCAACACCACACTTGGGGTTGTAAATGGTCCTCGATTCTCTGATTACCCGAAGGTTCCGACCCATTAGGTTCCGGGTTTGGATCCTTATTTTGGTCCCTATAAGTAAATGGTTCCAGTTCCGGATCCACAGTGGCTCTTACCCGTGGACCCAGGACCCGACCCAATATACTCTAACCTAAATACTTTAGTATCTATATGTTATGTAGCCTGTAGCAATTTTGACGGTCTTATGTGAATAGTTGAAGGACCCAACATAAAGGCTATTAAATCAAGTGTAAAAATAACTTCTTGAGGCTTTATGTTTTCTTTTATTTGGTAAGTTTGCCAGATGAACCCCACAAAACTCCACAACCAGGACCGCATGTGAATTGCAAGTAATCCACTCATAGATACAAAATTCTCCCTTCAAGTAAACTGTTTGTCCAAAACCAAACCTCATTTTTTCTTGGCTCAGGCCCCTATTTGAAGGCACCATACATCAGCATAGGGACGATTGTGATCAAGATTACCATGGGGACTTCATATTGGATAACCAATTTCCCTTTATTACTTTTTTTGAACTAGAGCCATACTCGGGACCGGAACCAAACCCACCTCGCAAATGGTTCCGGTTCTAGTTCCGGTTCCCATTAAAATTATCGGAACCGGTTTCGGAAACTGGTTCCGAACAGGGTCCAGTTCCGGTTCCACCCTGTTGACACAAAAAATGTCACTTTGCGTCATCAACATCAAAACCTATATGGAGCCGCATCCTACTACAAACAGGCAAAGCTGCTTCAAGCATCAGATCTTGACAAAACCAAACAAAAACTACAAGATCTTTCAAAGTAGCCAAAAGAAGGGTACACATGAGGTTTCGGGCCATTTGGTTTAACTTCAAACCTCCAACAGCTGAGCGGGAGCTCCCGACGGCGACAGTGTCAAAAACATCAAATCTTCAATTAGAGCCTATGGATGGTCTCAAAATACCTCCAAAAGGCTCCATGTCGAATTTCAAGTCAAACCGACACCGTTTGACCCTTCATCAACTCTTGAACGGCGAAATCAAGCCTCCCGACGGCGAGAACCTCTGATGCTACCACTCATCAAACAAAACACATGAGTAGCTTCTGCATGCTTCCAAAGGGCTGCACGTCAAATTTCATGTCATTTCGACAACGTTTGACCCGGTTTTGATGCTCCGAAGCAAAATCAAGCCTACCGGAGGCGAAGCTCCCCGGGACCATGGCACCCAAATTGGAGCTAATGAATCATCTCAAAATGACTCCAATAGGCTCCCCGTCAAATTTCAGGTCAATCGGACATCGGATGACCGTACATCAAAGCCCGACATCTTCCGCACGGTGAAACCAAGCCAAGCATCGACAGGACCCCAAACGGCTTCAAAACTCAAATAAAAGCCCATGGTTGGTCCTATCTAATGCCCAAGAAGCTTCACCTCAAATTCCAGGTCATTCCGACATCGTTTGACCCAGTTTCGACTCTTGGCGGAAAATCGGCTACGGAGTCTTCGGCTTTTCCAAAAAATAGGAAACTTTGTGCGCTGATTTGGACAGCCTTTCGACAGGTTTTCTTCAGAGGAATTAAGCCAATAAATGAGGAGAAATGTCAAAGAAAAATACAGGAGAAAACAAAAGCGAAAAAGCCCGAGAAACGACCAAGAAACGGCAACCGGAAGGCGACCGGAAAGTGGACCAAAGTCCAAGGTCGCCGGCGACCTTGGCCCATGGTCGCCGGCGACCATGGGTGCATGGTCACCGGCGACCCTGGAAATCCAGGTCGCCGGATTTCCACTAAAAGTGACGTTTTTCGTTCTTTTTCGAGTTTCGCGATGTTTGGCCCCTGTGATTTTCTTAAAATCTGATTTTTGAGGCATGATATCCGTCGATCTTCGTCAATATCACGGATCCGCCATCGAAATCATTTGATCATCATCGGATACTCCGAAACTGCCAACTGGCCGACCAAGAAAGCACACTTTCTGCCCGACCGATCAAAAAATCGACTGGACAGATGCTACCGGCCCATTAGTGGCAACCAATGTCTGAATTTTCATCGTCATCCGACATCAAACAACGTACGGATCCATCGATGATCATCGCAAGAAGAATTCCAAAAGACGCGGCGCGGCCCGCGACTCTTCAAGCGACTTGGCAGTCAATTAATGAAGTTAAATGACCCTTTTATGGCAATTTATTAGGGTCATTAACTCATTATTTTGAACGGCCGAAACAGAAGCCAAGAAATGGGAGTTATAAGTCCAATTAATCATGACAATTAACCATGTAACTCCTATCATTGTGGAGATTAATCATGGTAATTAATCATGAAACTCCCATAATCATGGAGATTAAATGCTCATTATTCTCCATCGGCCAATCAAAATCCAAGAAAAAGGAGTTACAATATAAAGAATTAAATACTTGTAACTCCTCCCATCATGGAGCATTAATGCAATCAATGCTCATAAACTCTTCTAATGGCCACCAAAAGCCTATAAATAGGTGGTCATTCCAAGGAGAAAGGGTCCTAAAAATTCACCGAAAAAATTTCTAAAAACTCTCAAAGAACTTTCTGCAAAAAGAAGCTCTCTCACTTTGAAGAAACTCTGCTGCAACTTCTACAAGGTGATTGAAGTCCCTTGGGGGGCCACCCTCCCAAGATCTCCTCTCTTCTCCAATCCAACATGGCCTAGATGCGACTTTTCAGCCCGTCTACTTGGTTTTTTATTGGATATAAGACCTTCCTTTGGTCTTTGTCCTCTAAAAGTCTGAGGTCCAAGCCAAGCCAAGTGAACTTGCATCAAATGTTCTCATCTAAAGGACAATGGTGGAGTCCCCACAATCGCTTGAGAAGTCAGATTCATTTTTTTTTCTTCTCTATTGTATTTTATATTTTTAAAAGAGACAAAAATCACAATTCTTGTCTTTCATCATTGATAAGATTTGTAAATTGCCTTCCATGGCAAAATCGCCTTCTACGGCACAAAACTGCCTTTCACAGCAAACTAAACAAAATCGCCTCCCACGGCATTTTAAAATCTTGTCTCTTTCTTTAAATATGTATGCAATAGAAAGTTAGAAAAAAAGTTTGATTTCCTTTCTACTTGTGAAGGTGAATCTCCGATCACCACTTCAGATTCCAAGTAGAATAGAAAATCTGGCATACCCGTACCAAAAGAAAAAAATGTTGATGCTCGCCTCTTTTTTTCTTCACCCCACCGCACCCCGGCGGACCTGGGACGGAGGAAGGCAGAGAGAGAAAAAGACGGGTCCATCAAGTTGGCATACCCGGTGGGACTTGATATGCAGCACAAGACGGTCGAATGTTATGTTGATGACCTCGCTGTCAAAAGCAAAAGGAAAGAAGACCATCTCCAAGATCTTCGAGAAGTCTTCCTCTGGCTTCGCAAACACAAACTGCGAGTGAATCCCCTCAAATGCTTCTTCGGTGTCTCATCGGGTAAGTTCCTCGGATTCATAGTTCGGAAAGCTAGAATAGAACTTGACCCCATCAAAGTCAAGGCAATTCTAGAAATGCCATCTCCAAGGACCCTAAGAGAACTAAAAGGGCTTCAAGGAAGATTGGCATACATCCGACGGTTCATTTCCAATCTATCAGGAAAATGCCGTCCATTTTCTCGCCTGATGAAGAAAGGTGTAGACTTTGTTTGGGTTGCTGAATGTGAAGCTGCATTTCAAGACATCAAGTTATACCTGACCAAGCCTCCGGTGTTGGCTGTTCCCACAACCGGAAAACCATTCATCTTGTACACAAGAGCTCTCGACTATTCTTTGGGCGCTCTACTTGTACAAGAAAATGATGGAGGAAAAGAAGCTGCTCTATACTACCTTAGTCGCATGTTGGTAGGTGCAGAGCATCGCTACTCTCCAGTCGAAAAAGAATGCTTGGCAGTGATGTTCGCCGTACAAAAGCTGCGTCACTATTTGCTGTCAAACACAGTATACCTGATATCGAGGATCAATCTCTTAAAGGTCCTTGTCACAAAAGCAGGTTTTCTCAATGCCCGGCTGGCAAAATGGTTCATCCTTCTGTGACAATTTGATATTAGGTATGTACCACAGAAAGCAATCAAAGGTCAAGCTCTGGCAGACTTTCTCGCAGAGCATCCACTGCCTAAGGATTCTCCGCTCAGGGATGATCTCCCAGACGAACCTGTCTACAGTGTGGAGACTTCCTCACCAAATGCCTCTTGGAACATGTACTTCGATGGTGCAACCAGGACAAATGAAAAAGGAAAGCTGATATCGGGAATTGGCATTCTCTTTGTTAGCCCCGATAAATACATGATTCCACACGCATTTGCGCTACTGGAACCATGTTCAAATAATGCAGCTGAGTACCAAGCTCTGATTATAGGATTGGAACTCGCCCTCGAATCTGGCATCACCATGCTGGAAGCATTTGGGGATTCTCAACTGATCATCAACCAGATGAATCAGGAATATGAAATCAGGAAGCCTGATCTGTTGCCTTACTACAACAAGGCGCAATCGCTTCATCAAAACTTTGACATCTGTCACATCACCCACATCCACAGAGGTGAAAACATCCGTGCAGATGCCCTGGCTGGACTTGCTGCATCCATGGCAACCCAAGAAGGGGAAAACATGCAAATTACAGAGTGTCAAAAAAGGATTCTCCCTCCTCTCAACACACACCAAGCAGTTGCTGAATGCCACCGAGTGGTCGGAGGTCTGATTTCCATCCTTAAACCTCCGATTGGCTACTGGAGGGATCCGTTCATTGATTATAATATGTTCGGAATCCTACCTGAAGATCCAAAAGAGCGGGTAAGTATCCAAAGACGAGCCCCAAACTTTCATTTGGATATTCCCTCCAAAATGCTTTACAGAAAATCCTTCAATGGAGTACTTCTACACTGCTTGTCACAACAAGAGGCGGAAGAAACTTTAAAAGAAGTTCATGCTGGTCTTTGTGGAGCCCATCAGGCTGGTCCCAAGCTCTATGATCAAATAAAAAGGTTAGGTTATTATTGGCCTACCATGGTGGCTGACGCAATACAATTTGCTAAACGTTGCCAACAATGCCAAGTTCATGGAGATTATGTACACATGCCTTCAGAATGGCTACATCCTACAGCGATCTCATGACCCTTCGAAGCCTGGGGTATGGACATCATAGGTCCTATCTCTCCCCCGTCAAGCAAAGGTCATCGCTTCATCTTCGCCGCTACGGATTATTTCTCTAAGTGGTCAGAAGTATTTGCGTTCAGTGAAATGAAGACCTCGTTAGTCATTCAATTCTTACGAACCAACATCATTTGTCACTTCGGCATACCTAAAAGATTCATCCATGATAACGGACCACAATTTCGGGATCACAGATACTACAAGTTCTGCGACAAATACAAAATCCAAAGTTGTCCTTCGACTCCATATAACCCGGCAGCGAATGGACTAGCAGAAGCTTTCAACAAGACACTCTGCAAAATTCTCAAGAAAATGGTCTCTACTCACAAAAGAGACTGGAGCGACAAACTGCCTGAAGCTTTATGGGCCTACCGAACTACCGTTCAAGGACCAACCCATAGCACACCATTCTCCTTGGTCTATGGATGTGAAGCAGTTGTCCCCCTAGAGGTACAAATTCCTTCTTTAAGGGTATCTCTACAAAATGAAATGACGCAAGAAAGCAACGTCAAATTGAGACTCCAAGAACTGGATAATCTCGATGAAAGAAGACTCGAAGCTCTATAAAGCGTTGAGCTTTACCAAGCATGCATGGCAGGATCTTTTGACAAAAGGGTCAGGCAACGCGCCCACAAAAAGGGTGACTTGGTTCTTGTGGTGAAAAGGCCAATGGTTTTTGCCCACAAATCCAAAGGCAAATTCGAACCAAAATGGGAGGGGCCCTTCGTCATCGACAAAGTCTTCTCCAATGGCACATATGCTCTTCTAAACATGGAAGGTGACAGATGTATGCTGCCCATCAATGGCAAGTTCTTGAAGCGGTACTACCCTTGAAGACTTCCTACATCGGGTCAGAGTGATGCCTGCATGGCCAAAGCCTATTCCTAGGTACTTGCTCGTCAAACCCACCCCTTTTAGAGTTTTCATCCCTATGTTGAAATTTCTAAAAAGCCAAAAACAATGCTTCATTTCAATGTTTCATTGTTCAAAAAAAAAATCAAACCCAAAATCCAAGTTTCGGAGCCTCTTCCCTAACTTGACCAAAACTTTCAATCCTTGAACCAAAATTCATGGTTTGAAACAAAAATCAGGACTTAGGAATTTCCACCCTAGTCCACCCTGACTTTTACCACCAAAGATGGTTTTGAGTCAAAATTTACGACCCTCGTGTCTTAAAACAAAAAATGGTTTTTCAAAAAAACCGTGGGGAAGCGACATTTAGTCGATACTCACACAAAACCCAAAAATCGGAAGGATGCGAACCCCATTCGATACTTCCAAAACCTCAAAATCGCAAGAAAGCGACACCTCGTCGATACTTGCAAAATTTCAAAAAAATCGTGGAGACACAACGTTTCAGTTGATATCCACAACCCAAATTTCAAAACAAAAAAACAAAGGTTCGAAAAAACCTTGAATTTCAAAAATCATGCGAAGGCGACATTCCATCGATACCCACAAAACCAAATTTTTGAGAAAAAAAGCAAGGAGGCGACATTCAGTTAATACTTGCACCCAAATCCGCGAGGAAGCGACATTCCATCGATACTCGCAACCGAATGAGCAAGGAAGCGACATTCCATCGATACTTGCAATACCATTCAGCAGGGAGGCGACTCTTAGTCGATACTTGCATTTTTGAAAACCAAAAACCCGGCTTTCACGCCAAAACCCGGCTTTTATGCCAAAAACCTGTCTTTCATGCCAAAACCCAAAATCTGGTTTCCATGCCAAAAATAAAAAAATCTGGCTTCCGTGCCAACAAAACAAAACTTGGTTTTCAAAAAACTTGGCTTCTATGCCACAAAATCTGGCTTTCACGCCAAACAAACAAAAATCGACTTCCATACCACAAAACAAAATTTGGCTCCCATGCCACAAAATCTTTGGCTTCCATGCCACAAAACCAAAACTTGGCTTTCACGCCACAAAAATCGGCTCTCATGCCAAAAACCGGCTTCCATGCCACAAAACCAAAACTTGGCTTTCACACCACAAAAATCGGCTCTCATGCCAAAAACCGGCTTTCATGCCAAACAAAATTTTGGCTTTCACGCCATCCAAAATTTGGCTTTCAAGCCATCAAAAATCAGGCTTTTTGCCACAAAATCTGGCTTTCATGCCTAAAAACAACCATTTGACAAAAGATTTTCACAAAATGACAACCTTTTGATCAAATTTTCAAGCAAACCATTCCCATTCAATTTTTGCTTATGTTTTCATCAAAAGTCAATTTAAGTGAAATAAGGGGATACAAAAAAAAAAAGAAGTGCCAAAAATGTTTATACATGGAGGTACCGAAAGAAAAGAAGAAAAAGTTTGTTACAAATCAGGAGGCTAGTCCGACATGGTCTTCAGCCATAGGCTTAACTCCTCAAGCAAACACTTGGCCTTAGCCTCCAAAGCTTCCAGGCCGCATTTCTTCAGAATCTTCCCATAAAAAGCAGTAGGCCGTCGCGATCCATCCTCAGCACGAGGAAGCTCTTCCCAGAGAATCTGCCATTGTTCATATTCTTGAGTCTTCCTTCGGAGATTGCTTTCGACCTCCTCAACTTGGCGAATGAAAGTCCTCTCTCTATCGCAAGCTTTCAAAGTGGCAGTCCACTTGGCGGCGGCTTGTTCTTCCAATAGCTCAAGGCGCTATCTGGCTTCGGTGACCTCCCTATCAAGGCGGTGCTGGTCCTGTGTCAGCTCAATAATAGCCAACTCGGTGACGTTCCTCTCCCGAACGAGCTGCTTCCGAGTCCGCGAGATCTCCTTCAAATCAGATTTGACCTCGCTGGAAGGCTTCAAAAACATCTCGTTGAAGAAATCATCATTCGGAAAGCTCTTGGTCTCAGTCCACTTGTTGCCTAGAGCGATGACTTCATCAACAAAAGCCTTGGCATCTGTAATGTCCAGACCAACTTCTTCGCTATCGGCAACAATGTCCTGCACATGCTTCACCATGCCAAAACCAGCCTCCAAATCGCCAGAAGAAAGAGTCTCGACCCATGAGCTCAAGACTCTCTTCAACACCTTCCTCGCAAACTGACGGGATGGCTCAGATGAAGACTCGCCATGCTCCGTTGGTCGACTACCCGTGTCAGGCATCATTGGAAGAGTAATCAAGAAGCTCTTTCCAATCGGAGCCACTGAGGAAGGAATATCAGTAGGCGGACTCGCCTCTACCTCATCAAAATTGGTGGAAGAAGCCCCTACTCCTGGATCGGTCACAAGTACCCCCTGCTTTGGTTCTGAAAAAGATAGAGGAACTTCTTCTGTCACCTCACAAGTTGCCAATGAAAAATGAAAAAGGTATGAATATGATCTTGTCAAAAATCAAAATATCAAGATTATCATTACAAAGTACCTTCTTCGACGACTGGTGGAATGCTTTCTACCTCCATGAGCTCATCCGAAACATCATCAAAAGTTATGTCCATGGATGGCTCAAAGTCGTCGGAATCCTCTGGCATGTCAGCATGCAAAAAAATATATATATATATATGTCAGCAAGTGGTGATAAAAAAAAAGAAGAAAAAAAATCATACCAGGAGGAGATTCTAGATCTACTTCAGAATCTCTGGGTTCTTCCTCAGATGCCACGATAGGATCCGTCATCGCCTCATCGGTCGAAACCTCGGGCATCATCGAACCATCATCTTCTGCCAAAAGAAAGAAAGCAGTAGATCAAAACAAAACCTCTCATGAAAGAAAAGAAACAGAAAGAGAAAAGGGAAAATCATACCATCATCAATGGTCTCTTCCCCTCGGCTTCTCTTCTCTGGAGGCTCGTCATCATCCCCTGATGCCTCCTCAACAATGGTGGAAGGAATTTCCAGATCAGGAGAACTTACGTGCCGCCTCTGACTTCGGCGATGTCCCCTTCTCCTCTTGCTCTTACGGGACGAACTGCTAGAAGCACCCTCCCCACCATCAAAATCAGGCCTCTCGCCAGAGTCCTCACTGGACGGTCTGCTCTTGCCAGTAGACTCCATGGAAGCCTTTGCTCGTTCTGCTTGTATCCAAGCAGCAACCTCAGCCTCTTCCTCGGCAAGCTATTCCAAGACCTCACCAAGTATCTCTTGTGCAGCTCCCGATCTGATGACGTCCTGTTCCTCGAGAAAACCTGTTCTGTGCCTTTCTCCAGAAAGGAAAGCCAGAACTTCTTCTCAGCGGACGCCATCTGACTTCCCAAGGCCCTTCCCGGAAGACTACTTTACGTCAAGCTCTTTCTTGGAAAGCCCCCAGTATGCTGAAAAGCTCTCCACAGCAGTCCGGAAAGTAGGCAACTCAGGATAAGAAATCAGGGCAGTAGTGTCTTCCGCGCTATAAAAGGCCCATGCATTTCTCCCGTCTTGCAGACCTCCAAAACACTTCACCTTGCTCGAAGGCACTCCAACAACGCCTTGAGAGAAGCCCAACTGCATGGCAAAACGCGAGGGAACATACGGCTAGATGTCAACGAAAAGATGTCTGCGGTACACCATCGTGCCGACACGTATGTTAAAAAGCCAACTCCTCTCTGCATTTGTCAAAGAATAGTGTCTCCCAGACCCTGCCCTGGTCAAATCACGGGAGACACCAAAATCAAAAGCCTTCTTCCTCAAACCTGGAGAAAGCTTCACGGAAGACTGCCCCATCTCGATGTCCCAGAATCGTCGGATCCTCAAGCGGGTAGATAAAAGAGATTCGGAAACAGGCTTCCCTCTAGCCAACCGAATCATAAACGGGTCATCATCCTGAGCAGCACCCAATCGATGGAAACTGGGACAGTGGTATACATACCACGAATGGAAAATGCGGGCTGAAAATACCTTGTTCATGGGAAGCCCAAGCCGAACCAGGAAAGCAGCAGCCTGCAGTTCGATACACAAATAGGAGTAAAGAGCAGGCACCAAAGCAAGCCGCTCTCCGAAAGCCATCTGACAAGCCGGAAAAATGCAATGCGGCCTGATGTGCGTTCCGTCTCCTCCAGGAAAAACAGCCTCACCCAGCCAATAAGTGAGGTAGACAGCAAGATCTCTCCGCAGCGCAATGTCAGAATGAATGGCGTCTGTGCTTGCGAAGAATACCCTCAAATTCTCTCGCATGATGGAGATCTTCTCCAAATCCGGGTTCTTAGCCCTGGCTTTCTGGGTCGTACTCTCAGAAGACTCCCCGCTGTCAAAGAAGTTGGAAGACAAAAGGCTACCACTCCTCCAACTGCTACACCGGGCTTTCGAGCCCTCCTTCTCCTTAAAAAAATTATAGAAGGCGACGAGCTGAAAGTACAAAAGCCTGAACTCCTCAGACTGCTCCTCAAGGATGCTGTTGATAGGCATAACTCCTCATAGAGATTGCCAAGGATAGGCAGCCCAGTGATGGCACTCAGTTCCTTTAAAGAAAAACCAATCTCACCATTCGTAACAACGAAGGTGTTGGTTTATGGAAGGAACGACTCCAGCATGGCCATAAAGGCCTCATCGGAGAAAACCACGGTTTGCCAAAAAGCGCGAACTGCATCAAAAATCTCGGCCTCCTTCAGAATGACACCGTCAACCTACAGGATGTGATCAGTCCACGACTCCCAGCTCGAGTCAGCACCGAAACGGCCACGAAGTCGAAAAGGCTTCACCCAATTGCTTCCATCGCCCTTGAAAATCCCAAGGTCCACCGGTCTCAAATCGACTGAAGAATGGTCTGAACCTTGGTAGCTGCTAGCCGGTATCAAAATGTCCATACGGGCAGGCGACTTCTCTGCAAAACCAGAAGTGCCGCCAACAAAAACCCCGGTCTTGATCACATTTGTCCTCTTCACCCAGCTTGGAGGATCTTCCCTCTTCGAGCATGTGGAGGAAAGGCTCATGATCAAGATTGTCCGATCGAAGGACGACCGGGTAGAAACAGTTCTCTTCTCACCATCAACTGTGAAAGAGAACTGAAAACATCTCCTTTGGTATGTTGAATCATCGGGGACGGCATCACCAAAGAAAAAGGTAGGCTTGGGCACAATGCTCTAATCGTCCGTGACCCAGGGACGGTTGCTTACCATAATCTTATAATACTCCTCATCCTTGAGGGCAATCAAACGTTGCCTCATCTCATCTCGGTTGAGCGAGTCACACTCTTCCAAGTTCCTTTCAACATACTGAACCTCCTCCCAGGCCTGCTGTACGGCCGCATTAGAGGATCTAGTAGAACGGCGAGGCGCATTAGTGACTGGCTCCTTACCCTTGTTCGTTCTGGAGGAACTACCTGCAAAGGATGGAAAGAAAAAAAAAATCAATCATCAAAATGACAGAATTTTGCTAAAAAAAAAATCTAGCGGAATTTTGGCATGGTTCTGGGGCAATTCCGAAGAAAAGGAAAACACCCGAAAGAAATAGGAGCTTGAAGATGGGCTCAACATCGCTGCAAGCCCATAATCATGGAAAATTCTCGAAGAAGGCTCGAACTCAAACATTGCTGCGAGATCAAGCCAAAGCTTCTCAAATATCCGCAAGATCGGAAAAGGGCTCAACATTGCTGCGAGCTCCAGAATCCAAAACTTGCAAAGCTCCTCAAAAAATCCCCGCAAGACCAAGAAAGGGCTCAACATTGCTGCAAGCTCCAAATCCCAAGACTTGCGAAAAGATTTCCAGGTGTGCACTATCATACTTCCAATTCCATTTTCTAAAAAAAATGCATAGAAGGAAAGTTGTCATGCATGCGCATCTCAGAATTCAAAAAAAAAAAAAAAACAAAGAAAGAAGAAAATTTCTTTAAAAAAAAAAAAAAATATTTTGCCCACAGGCCACATGGTCGTACGGCCATGACCGTACGGTCTTGTCCGTACGGCCACAAAAAAAAGAAGAGAGATAAAAAATAAAAATAAAAAGAAAAAAAAACACACGGTAAAAAAAAAAAGAGCAACGGTAAAAAAAAAACAAAGCGAGAGAGAAAACCGTGCAAGAGAAAGAAAAAAAAAGAAAAATAAGAGAGAAAAAAAAAAGAAAGAAAGAAAAAAAAAACGTGTAAAAAGAAAAGATGCACGTGAAATAGAAAAAAAAAAGTAGAGAAAGAAAAAGAAAAGAAAAGAAAAGGAAAGAATGAAAACCCTTTTTCTTTTCCTACATGGAGTTTCTTAAGAAAAAAAGAAACTTACTTGAAGCCATTGATGGAGAAGAAGAAGAAAAAGCTTGAAAAACTTTGAAGAAGAAGGAGAATTCTTGATCTTGAAGCACTCTTGAAGACTTTTGCAAAAAGAGAGCAATAGCAACAAGAGATCCAATCCCCTTGCTTTTACAGAAAAGAGCAAACCAAAAGAGGAAAGGAGGAGAAAAGAAAGAAGGTAAGTGCTACAAATTAGCAAACTTCCTAAAAGAAAGGAATTATGGGATATTCTTTCCCAATGAGGAGATCTTTTGAGAAATTCTCTCCAAAAAGAGAGGGATTATGAGAAACTTTCTCCCAAAGAAAGATACTTTGAGAAAATCTCTCCCAAAATCAAAGAAACTTGAGAGATTCTCTCCAAGTAAGAATATTTTTAGATATTCTCTACCAAAAAGAGATATTTTTAGATATTCTTAACAAAAATGACACCACATGAGATCTAAGCCATCTTTAAAGCTTAAGGTCCCATGGATTAGCCCACATGAGCCAGGTTTGACCACCTAGGCACTAAAAGTGGCTTTTAGTCAAAATTCCTCTTACCAAGAGCATACAAAAATGGTTCCATGCCTCCTTTGAGTTGATTCGACCATACAAAAAATCCAAGCCTCATGACTTTCCAAAAATCCAAACCATACCACCTCATGAACCAAATCAAGCCAAAACCTTGAAATTGACATTCCACAAAAACCCAAAGCACACCAACGGACCCAAAGTTGTCCCAAAGAGTGACCAAAATCCAAACCATGGTCTCCTAACTCACCACATACAGCTTATTGGGTCACAAGGCCAAAACCAAAACCAAATCCCAGTCCCCTAACTTGCCACATACAGCTTGTTAGGTCACAAGAGCAAAATCAAAATTCAAAACCCGACCCCCTAATCTGCCACATACAGCTTCTTAGGTCACAAGGTCAAAAACCAAAAACCTTCTTGACCGCCTGATGCGCAACACAAAGCCTTTAGGTTCACAAGGTCAAAAAGAAAATCCAAAACCCAAAAACCCAATCCAAATGTTATTTTCAAAATTTTGCTTTGAGATGGTACGTGATGTCTCTCACTGCCATAAAATACCCTTGGAAACTCAAAATGCTACACTATCAAGAAAAATGCTCAGAGACTCTTGGTCAAGTCAGAAGTTCTCCTTCAAAGTTTTCTTCGAGGCACATCGACTGCAAAGGCTATCCAATTCGTCGCTGTACTTCGAGGGGGCATTTGTTGACACCAAAAATGTCACTTTGCCTCATCAACATCAAAACCTATATGGAGCCGCATCCTACTACAAACAAGCAAAGCTACTTCAAGCATCAAATCTTGACAAAACCAAACAAAAGCTACAAGATCTTTCAAAGTAGCCAAAAGAAGGGTACACATGAAGTTTCGGGCCATTTCGACACCATTTGGTCTAACTTCAAACCTCCAACAGCTGAGCGGGAGCTACCGACGGTGACAGTGTCAAAAATATCAAATATTCGATCAGAGCCTATTGATGGTCTCAAAATACCTCTAAAAGGCTCCATGTCGAATTTCAAGTCAAACCGACACCGTTTGACCCTCCATCAACTCTCGAACGGCGAAATCAAGCCTCCCGGCGGCGAGAGCCTCTGATGATGCCACTCATCAAACAAAACACATGAGTAGCTTCTGCATGCTTCCAAAGGGCTGCACGTCAAATTTCAGGTCATTCCGATAACGTTTGAACCGGTTTTGATGCTCCGAAGTAAAAATCAAGCCTACCGGCGGCGAAGCTCTCCGGGACCATGGCACCCAAATTGGAGCTAATGGATCATCTCAAAATGACTCCAATAGGCTCCCCGTCAAATTTCAGGTCAATCGGACATCGGATGACCGTACATCAAAGCTTGACATCTTCCGCACGGTGAAATCAAGTCAAGCATCGACGGGATGCCAAACGGTTTCAAAACTCAAATAAAATCCCATGGTTGGTCCTATCTAATGCCCAAGAAGCTTCACGTCAAATTTCAGGTCATTCTGACATCGTTTGACCCAGTTTCAACTCTTGGCGGAAAATCGGCTACGGAGTCTTCGGCTTTTCCAAAAAATAGGAAACTTTGTGCTCTGATTTGCATAGCCTTCTGACAGGTTTTCTTCAGAGGAATTAAGACAATAAATGAGGATAAATGTCAAAAAAAAAAAATACAGGAGAAAACAGAAGCGAAAAAGCTCGAGAAACGACCAAGAAACGGCGACCGGAAAGTGGACCAAAGTCCAAGGTCGCCGGCGACCTTGGCCCATGGTCGTCAGCTCCATGGTCACCTGCGACCATGGGTGCATGGTCGTCGGCGACCCTAGAAATCCGGGTCGCCGGATTTCCGCCAAAAGTGTCATTTTTCCGTTCTTTTTCGCTTTTCGCGATGTTTGGCCCCTGTGATTTTCTTAAAATCTGATTTTTGAGGCATGATATCCGTTGATCTTCATCAACATCACGGATCCGCCATCGAAATCATTTGATCATCATCGGACACTCTGAAACTGCCAACTGGCCGACCAAGAAAGCACACTTTCTGCCCGACTGATCAAAAAATCGACTGGACAGATGCTGCCGGCCCATTAGTAACAACCAATGTCTGAATTTTCATCGTCATCCGACATCAAACAACGTACGGATCCATCGATGATCATCGCAAGAAGAATTCCAAAAAACGCGGCGCGGCCCGCTACTCTTCAAGCGACTCGGCAGCCGATTAATGAAGTTAAATGACCCTTTTATGGCAATTTATTAGGGTCATTAACTCATTATTTTGAACGGCCCAATCAGAAGCCAAGAAATGGGAGTTACAAGTCCAATTAATCATGACAATTAACCATGTAACTCCTATCATTATGGAGATTAATCATGGTAATTAATCATGAAACTCCCATCATCGTGGAGATTAAATGCCCATTATTCTCCATCGGCCAATCAAAATCCAAGAAAAAGGAGTTACAATATAAAGAATTAAATACTTGTAACTCCTCTCATCATGGAGCATTAATGCAATCAATGCTCATAAACTCTTCTAATGGCCACCAAAAGCCTATAAATAGGCAGTCATTCCAAGGAGAAAGGGTCCTAAAAAATCCCCGAAAAAATTGCTAAAAACTCTCGAAGAATTCTCTGCAAAAAGAAGCTCTCTCACTTTGAAGAAACTCTGCTGCAAATTCTACAAGGTGATCGAAGTCCCTTGGGGGGCCACTCCTCCAAGATCTCCTCTCTTCTTCTATCCAACATGGCCTAGATGCGGCTTTTCAGCCTGTCTACTTGGTTTTTTATTGGATATAAGACCTTCCTTTGGTCTTTGTCCTCTAAAAATCTGAGGTCCAAACCAAGCCAAGTGAACTAAAGCATCAAGTGTTCTCATCTGAAGGACAATGGCGGAGTCCATACATGACTCACAACCGTCGATCTGAACGAGTCCCCACAATCACTTGAGAAGTCAGATCCCTTTTTCTTTCTTCTCTATTGTATTTTATATTTTTAAAAGAGACAAAAATCACAATTCTTGTCTTTCATCATTGATAAGATTTGTAAATCGCCTTCCATGGCAAAATCGCCTTCTACGGCACAAAACTGCCTTTCACGGCAAACTAAACAAAATCGCCTCTCACGGCATTTTAAAATCTTGTCTCTTTCTTTAAATATGTATGCAATAGAAAGTTAGAAAAAAAGTTTGATTTCCTTTCTACTTGTGAAGGTGAATCTCCGGATCACCACTTCAGATTCCAAGTAGAATAGAAAATCTGGGATACCCGTACAAAAAGAAAAAAATGTTGATGCTCGCCTCTTTTTTTCTTCACCCCGCCGTACCCCGGCAGACCCGGGACGGAGGAAGGCAGAGAGAGAAAAAGACGGGTCCATCACACCCTAGACCTGGACCGAAACCAACCCGTTTACAACCCTAACCACACTGCTGCCACACTCCACTAAGGGTAATCCCTCAACTAGTGAATCTCGTAAGACCGCCACAATCACCTACACAATGGGCCCCATTACCTAAGCACCAAATGTAGCAGCATCAGATATACTGGCAAGTAAATAGATATGAGTAACAGTGTAGCATGTGCCAACCGAAACTAATAAGTTAGAAAGTACATAAATAATGGATAAATGAAGCATAACTAACCAACAAAATAAACAGACCATCATATGCTATCAAAATGAATGCACCCAGGTGAACCCAATACCTAGACAAGCTGGTCAGACAAATGCAACCCAGGCAAAACCGGTCAAACTCAGACAAGTTAGGATGGTGGCTTACGTCCACCTCCCGATCTGTAGACGATAAGTATAAAACCATATGCGGACACACACACATACAAACCCACATGTACACACACATACTCAAACCCACACACACATAAACCCAAACCTACACGCGCAGACAAACTCAAACCTACACACACAAACCCACACATAAACACATACCCAAACCTACACATACACACACAAAACCAAACCTACATATACACATACAAACCCACACACTTTCCTAAACAAGAGGTCTGGTTAATCCTACATAGGGTGCTCCCATCACATGGTCAATAGAGCCACAAGGGAGCCGAACCCGTGAGTATATTAATAAAGGGTATTAGACCGAGTAATGGAATGGGTGTGTGCTCGTCTTGTAATATTCGGGAGGTCATAAGCTAACCATAGCCTATACAAATCCTATAGTCAAGGGCCAAGGGAAGTGGGCACTAACCGGCTTAGGGCTAGAGTCATTCATCACATGTAGGGTCCATACCGTCTAACATGATGGTTATGCGGGTCCGAAATACCTCTCATAATCATTTGGTACTTCTAAAGTTGTTGGCACCTCGGGGTTCCACTACGGCACCTACTTAGCCCAATATGGGTCCCACATATACTACCTCACAACCCACAAGGAGATGCTAGCCTATACACCCCCTTACTAGAGGTCCAATTCATATTCATAGGTCAAGTGGGGCCAAGGTCCAAGTTTTAAGGGTAAATAGGTCCCAAATCCATTCAACTTAACATCATTTTATTGCCCAATAACAACTCCACTATTAATGCATTTTAAATCTACACCCACTAACCCAAATAATCCAATTTAACACCATTTTAAGACCCATTGATAGCTCCACCCTTAATGTGTTTCAAGTCCATACCCACTAATCCAAACAACTCAATTTAAGACCATTTTAACACTCATTAATAGCTCCACCCTTAATGTGTTTCAAGTCCATACTCACTAATCCAAACAACCCAATTTTAGACCATTTTAACACTCATTAATAGCTCCAAAATTAGTGTATATTAAATCCAAACCCACCAACCCAATTATTATAAATGCACATGTTTTAGAGATATGTAACACATTTAGAGATATTTAACACATTTAAGGCATTAGTAGAGGTCATTGTATAAAATATCGGCCGATACCAGTTCATATCAGCCGATATGAGCCGGTATCGGTTGGTTCCGAGACGATTTTTTGCTTGTGATACAGGTTTCGGTATCGCAGGCAAAATATCACCAAAATATCGGCGTTTTTTTCCGAGATTTTGAAAATATCGGCAGAACTGATATCTCGGCCGATATTTTGCAAAATATCAGCCGAGATGATATATAATGTAAAAAACCTACTTTTTTGTTAAAAAATCCCCAATCTTCCTCTTCTTCTCCTCTCCTCTCATCTCCTTACTCCTTAGGGGCTGCAACTACTCTCCATCTTGCATCTTTTCAAATCCCACATTTATTTCTTAAAGAAAATATTATTCAAGCCTGAAGGTAAGAGAAAATCAATTTATACCATTTTATTATGTGTTTTTTGTTTTTTATTTTTAGATGAAGCATAGAAATCATTTGGTTTGTTACTTTGGCTGTGTTCTCCACTTAAAAGTTAGATCTACATACTTTCATGCTAGATCTACTCATACACATGATTTTTAGATTTTTATTTTAATTATTTTATTTTCAAAATTTTCAATATTTGAATTATAATATATCATTTTTTGGGGATTTCATCATAAATATGTTGTTTTAATGATTCATGATCATTGTGTGGTTTATAAATAATTGATTAACACACTTTTATGCTAGATCTATATATTTAGTATTTTGAAAATGATTTTATTAAATCTTGATTTTTCTAAAAATAATTGTTTTTACTTGTTAGAATATTTATGATACCAAAGGCTTATTAATAGTGTGTAGATGATAGATCTACATCTACTCATAGTCATAAACATGATTTAGATTTTTATTTCAATTATTTTATTTTCGGAGTCTTCAATATTTGAATTATAATATATCATTTTTTAGGGATTTAATCATAAATATGTTGTTTTAATGATTCATGATCATTGTGTGGTTTATAAATGATTGATTTACACACTTTTATGCTAGATCTATATATTTAGTATTTTGAAAATGATTTTATTAAATTTTGATTTTTCTAAAAATAATTGTTTTTACTTGTTAGAGTATTTATGATACCAAAGGCTTATTAATAGTATGTAGATGATAGATCTACATCTATTCATAGTCATAAACATGATTTAGATTTTTATTTTAATTATTTTATTTTCGGATTTTTCAATATTTGAATTATAATATATCATTTTTTGGGGATTTCATCATAAATATGTTGATTTAATGATTCATGATCATTGTGTGGTTTATAAATGATTGATTTACTTACTTTTATGATAGATCTATATATTTAGTATTTTGAAAATGATTTTATTAAATCTTGATTTTTCTAAAAATAATTGTTGTTACTTGTTAGAGTATTTATGATACTAGTGTGTAGATGATAAATCTACATCTACTCATAGTCATAAACATGATTTAGATTTTTATTCTAATTATTTTATTTTCAGATTTTTCAATATTTGAATTATAATATATCATTTTTTGGGGATTTCATCATAAATATGTTGTTTTAATGATTCATGATCATTGTGTGGTGTATAAATGATTAATTTACATACTTTTATGCTAGATCTATATATTTAGGAATCTCAAAATGATTTTATTAAATCTTCTACTTTTTCTAAAAATAATTGTTGCTAGAGTATTACAATTACATGAATTTCTTATTTTATAGGAAGTTAGGAACAATGGTGCGTGACTTAGATCCAGCTTGGAGCCATAGTGAAGCAGTCGAAAGCAAAAGAAAAGTAAAATGTAATTATTGTGGACGAGTGCTCAATGGGGGGATTACCTGATTAAAACAACATTTGGCACATGTATCAGGACAGGTGACAAAATGTCATAAAGTGCCACCAAATGTGAGGGCTGAAATGCATGAGCTCCTTGATGCATCTGCAAAAAAAAATAAAAATAATAAGTACAAGCAAGAAGAATAACTGAGGAACTTGATGCATGTAGAGAAGAGATATTTGGTTCCTTCGATGATGACGATGAAGACCCAGAAATTAGGAGGGCTAGGAGAGAAAGTGTGAGGTCACTTCAAGAGGAGGAAGAGAGGAGAAGAATGCAATATGAAGCAGCCACTAGAGGTAGCCAATATGAGCATGGTGGTGGGTCATCTGGACTGGGGGCAGCGAGTTTGCGTAGGGCAGTTAGTCAAAAACAACCCCGTGTCCGTGAAGATCCAGACATTGAGGAGGTTGAACCTCCTACACATGCACCTCGTAGGCCAGATGTGGTGAAGCCAACAGACCCATTTGCTTATAGAAAACCAACTTCAAAGCAGCCAGGCATTATGAAAGCTTTAAAGGGCAAGTTTGGTAAAGCAAGAGAACATCTAGTAAGGGCGACTGGGAAGTTCTTTATGCATGGAGGCATCCCACCCAACAAGACATCTTCTCCTTATTTCACCACCATGTTAGATGCAGCTGCAGAACATGGTACAGGTATAAAGGCACCCACCCCTTATGAGATTGGGCATGTCTGTGTTGAGAAAGAATATGAGGAATTGCAGGCTTGGGTGCAAACTTTCAAATGGGCATGGAGGGAAAGAGGTTGCACACTAATGTGCGATGGGTGGACGACCATCACACATCGTCATCTCTTTTATTTTCTAGTCTATTCATCTATGGGCACAGTGTTTATCAAATCAGTTGATGCAACTGATTACATCCAAGATGCAAAATATATTAATAGGTTATTGAATGAGGTAATTGAAGAAATTGGGGCAGATTGTGTAGTTCAGGTTGTTACTAACAATGCTGCAAACATGAAGGCTGCAGGAATGTTGCTTATGAAACAAAGGCCAAGGGTTTTCTGGTCTCCATGTGCAGCACATTGCCTGGATTTAATGCTTGAAGATATTGCAAAAGGAAAAGTCATAGTGCAAGTGATTGGTAAGATAAAGAAGATCACAAATTTTTTTTATCAGTCATATAGACTCATTTCTATGATGAAAACGTATACAGACAACCATAAACTACTGCGGCCTTGCATCACTAGATTTGCCACCCACTTCATTGCCATCGAACGTGTTTACAAGTATAGAGATAGACTTCTCCAATTGATAAAATCACAAGAGTCCATGAATTCAAAATGGGGAAAGAGGCCAAGTCCTATTACAAAAGAAGTATGTAAAACAATTGAGTCCAACAAATTTTGGCCTCATGTGAAGGGTGTTTTGAATGTTTTTGATCCCCTAATAAAGGTTCTTCGATTGGTTGATGGCGATGATAAGCCAACAATGGGCTTCTTACATGAGGACATGGAGAGATCAAAGTTGGCTATTCAACCAGATTGTAGATATTATAAAAAGTATTGGAAGATCATTGACGATCGATGGGGACGATAATTGAAACATGATTTACACTCTGCTGGTAAGTGAAGGCTATTTCCTTTAATACTTGAATTATTGTATTCAATTCTTCTCATTATATTAATTTATCATTGACTAAAATTCATTGGTTTTACACTTTTACAGGATACTTCTTTAATCCACAATTTACGAATGGGCACATATCTGATGAAATCCATTTGGGATTAAAAAATGTGATTGAAAGACTAGCAGAGAATACAGATGAAGCAATTTGGGCTACAAATCAGGTAGGTAGTAGGCTAATTAAGGGAAAAACCGAAAAAGTATATAACATTGTAAGAATCTAAGTTCTCTAATTTATTTCTCTACTTCAACGTCTTCAGATTGACATATACAATGTACGTGCTGGAAGCTTTGGAACGACGATTACGCGAAGAGCCATCACACAGACCAATCCCGGTATTGATTGTAATGTCATCTCTATATTATTCAAGGACTCTAATTATTATTTTATTGACTCTAATATCATTTCTATTTTTTTTTCAGCTGAATGGTGGTTGAATTATGGAGAGAGTGCTCCTGCACTAAGGACGATTGCTATTAAAGTCCTTAGTCAAACTACATCGTCTTCTAATTATGAAAAAAATTGGAGCACCTTCTCATTTATCCACACAAGACCAAGAAATAGATTAACAATGCATAAGCTAAATAAATTGGTCTACATCCACTACAACCTCAAGCTCTGGAGTAGAAATAGAAAGAGAAGACAGTTTGAGGATCAACGGGATTATTTTTGTCCAATTAATTTGGACTACATCTTTTCAGAAGAGGATACAGTGTTAGGTGAATGGTTGGAGGAACAAAAAGAACCAATGTTAGATAAAGACCCAGAGTTTGAGGAGTTGATGGATGAATTGACTGGGGATAGGCCTGAGCAAGTAAGGGCCTCAGAAAGGATGGAAGAAATAAACTTGACAATGCAACAAGGGTGCGCACCTGATACAAGTCAACCAAGGGGAAAGGAGGAGGACGAGGAGAGTGAGTCAAGTATTTCTATTTCATCATCATCAGCAGGAATTCCACCTGACTCTCCCGGGGATGAGGGTCATTATAGAGATGATGAGCCTCTCACTTATGAGACAGTTGAGCATTTTCCTGGTGCTACTGAGTTAGATCCTCGTCGTGGCTATGTCAGGCATGTTGGAGGGACCGAGGCAGGGAGTAGTAGTGGGACGGGCCCTGCTGGACAAGGAGTGGGGGAAGGTACTCATGGTCATTATGGGGATTATGTTGGCCAACAAGGTGCTATGTATGGACAATATGGGGATTATTCATATGACCCTAATTGGGTACCACCTTCACCAGCACCGATACTTTCTATCAAACAGATATTAATTGAGCAAGGAAGGCTTCCCCCACGACTTCCTTAACGACCTATTCATGCCCCTTATTTTTATTTCATGACATTGGATTACAACCAGCCATCTCAATCTACAGGGGATCAACATAGTTCATCATTTTATCAGGAACAATCTGAATATGGTCATGGGTATAATAGTGTTGCACAATAGTATGGAGCATATCTTTTTAACCAATACTGGAGAAATGATGATGGTGATGATGATATCGAGCCTGGGCGACACTCCACTTGGAATTAGGCTATCAATCTGTCAATCTGTCACACTCATGGTATTGAATTTCTTAACTTATTTGTTGATTGAGTTAGTATTAAATGATGATTGATATGTTATCTTTATTTTCTTATATTTTACACTAATAAATTGATCATGAGCATCAATAATGGTTGCATTATATGAAATACTGGAGAAGACAGGGAATTGCGATACAGACAGGACTCATAACTTAAGGTGACTGAGATTTTGATTTATTGTTGTTACTAATGGAAAAAAATATTGTTTTCCAGCATTTTCTAATATTCTGGATTTTTTGGATTTTTTGCGATTTTTTTTGGATTAAAAAAAAAAATTCACACCGCGACGACCGCGACAGACCGATATCCGCAACCGATACTGATATCATATTGGTTTTTCGGCCCGGCCGAGACCGCGACCGAAACTGAGATTTTAAACCATGGTAGAGGTATTTAGCACATTTCAAGCATTAGTAGAGATATTTAACATATTTAAAGTAGTAGTAAAGATATTGAACATATTTAAAAAAAATAGTAGAGATATTTAACAAATTTAAAGCATCTAGTAGAGATATTGAACATGTTTAAAGCATCAAAACCAACAAATGTAACATGTACACACTATTATTCATGTCTATGTACTTGCCTTGATTTGATTACACAAAACCCCTCTTTTTTGGTGCCTAGGGTTTCCAAATCTTGATCTTCACCACAACCCACTCTAATCCAATGCTTAAAAGCACTTCCCTACATGCCAAATAAGAAGAAAAACATAACCGAGACATGGATGCAAGGTTCTACAATGAATAGAAACAAATACATGGAGAATGAAAATGGGTATGCTTACCTATAGGTGACAATGGAGAAGGATATGATGAGGATGAGGAAGATGATGTTCTAGGGAAGCTTGGGGAGCCTTGGCCTGGCCTTGGAAACTTGCACAATAGTGGAAAGGGGATGGAGGAAAAAGAGAGAATGGGAAGGGAGATGTGAGAGTACGTAGAGAATAGAAGATGAAGTGTTGTCAATGAAATGAAATGTAAATGTAAATGAAAGAGAAGTGAAATGAAATGAAATGTAAATGAAAGAGAAGTGAATGATTTTAGATTTGTAGAGATAGTTTGTGGAGGTTTACTAATAAAGGCCTAACCCATTTGTTAAGTGGGTTTTAGGACATTAGAAAGGCTTAGGGGTCATTTTGAGGTGAGTTTCTAAATGGGTTCTAGGTGGGTTTTTGGCCAATAGTATGATGGATCTAAAACATGAATGCCATGTATGATGAAAGCTACTTAATGCACCTAATGATGATGCAAAACTAGATTAACCAACACTAACCTTAATTAATAACGCTAACCCCTAATGTGTAAGTGGCTTCTTAATCAGAATTAGGAGGATTAACTGGTGCTATTGCTAGCCAAAAATCCCTTTGGAAAACCCCCTGCAGAACCCTTGTAATTACCCCATTTCAGTCCCCAAGGTGGTCCAGCTAGCAAAATGCAAAGCTGTGTACACAGTGCCAGCCGGTCAACACTGTGCACATGCAATGCATAGCGTCCAGTGGCTAGCGCTGGGCACTGCTGTGTACAGTGGCAGCTGGCCAGTGCTGTGCACTGCAGGCCCAGCGGGCAGCAGGCTGCTGTGCACTGCAGTGTGCTGGCCGGTGGCCAGTGCAACTGCTGTGCGCAGTTGGTGGGTTCCGGCCATGTGGGACCCGTTGTGATGTCCGTGGCCCTATTGTGGGGAACCATATGACCCATATTTTTGGCCCCTCTTTGACCCTTATGACCCATCTAAAGTTCATAAATTTTTTTTGAAACAAAAACTCAGATTTTGAGCCTTGTTTTGACCCATCTGATCCCTATAAAAATTCAGATATTTATGAATGCAATGAAACAGAATCTTAGCACTTTTAAAACCCAAGTTGGTTGTTTGGTATGGACCATGAGCCATAAGTGGGACTTGTTTTGGTCCCCTTTGACACGAAATGACCCCCAACAAATTATAGATTTTTAAGGACTTAATCTAGAAGGTTTTCAAACCCCTTTAAACCTGAACTTCTGTGCATTGAATGCCCTGGTCTTCGGTTGGACCATGAACTATAGGGGGCTAGTTTTGGGACCGACAAACATAACATGACCCAAATGTATTGTTTGACTCCGGGAAGATTTGCTGAGCATTGTACTCACCCCGGTGGATTGTCCTGAGGCATGTAGGTGTGCGATGGATTTGGGGATGCACATGATTAGAGTTTTGAGTGGCCAACCACATTACTACAGCACTATGGTATTGTGTGGGTAAAACACCGTAATGACGAAGTTAAGCAAAAATTATAGCTAAACTCCCCGAACACCTCGGCCTCTGTGGTAAAAGCTCGTTAGCTCGGCAGCTCGGTCAATAGCTCGGTAGCTCGGTCAATAGCTCGGTATCTCGGCACCACGGTTCGGCAGCTCGGCATAAATACCAGCTCAGTATAAGGGCACGCCACGGCAAAGCCATCCTTGGTCTCAAACCAGAATGCTAGAGTCAGAGTGGGCCGCCACCTTCCTCCTGGAAATACGGCGCGCCCAGACAAATATGAGCAGTCATTTATGACAATAGGATCGCTCATTTATGGCGATAAGAAGTTCGCTTTATCAGCCATGTACGCCAACTGACTGAAGGCGTGGAAAGAAAGGGAGGGGTGTTGCCCATTTTACCTACTGCTGCCAGTCAAGGTAAGGATCGATGGGACCTCACCTCACCTACCCCCACTCACAGAGAGAGTGAACGAGGAACGCTCACTTATATATACACATGGGATCAGTCCCATGAAAGGTACGCAATACACAACTCACAAGACTCCACATCGTCTCATTCCCATCTTCCTCCTCATGTTTAGTTTTCTCAGAACTAACTTAGACATCGGAGTGCCTTCGGCTCACGGCAGCCAGGGGCTCTGACTCTAGCCTTTCTCCTTCCTTTTCAGGTTCTTGGCGTTCAACATTCCCCGTCCTAAGGAGTTTTACCTACAATCTCATCTCAATCTAAGTAGGTGTCGTTTTTACCGCCTACAGTTTGGCACCGTCTGTGGGAAACTGAACAAAAAGCTTGTAAACACTATGCCTCCAAAAACCAGAAATGGCGAAGGACCCTCCAAAGGCAAGGCTTTGTCCATACAGCCTACGCTGGCGCAAAATCTTCCACTTCCACCCCCTCAGCAAAGGAGGTCTGGGGGGAAGTCCCCCACGGTCCAGACACAGTCGCGGTCTAGGGGAGTAACCATGCTCTCCCTTCGCGACGTCCCACCTCCGGAGCAGCCCCGCCATAGCTATGGGCGGGCCAGGCAGGGCGACAAGTCGGTCACCAAGCCACACGAGAAGTCAGCACGGGCTGGATCGCAGTCACATCATCAAGCCAGCCTCGATCAGAATGAAGACCCCCGCCTGGATGACATCAGGGCACAGAACCGCCTCATCCAGGAACAGCATGAGCTTATCCAACGGCTCAGGCAACAGCTCGACGACAAGAAGGGTCAGAGCCCCCCGCCCAGACGCCTGGGCCACGAGCGAGACCTGAGGCACGTCCTCAACAGTCAGAGGCGCGACCGAGACCAAGGGGAAGAAGGCTCCAGCAGCAGTCACGTGCATGAAGGGCCGAAAAAGCAACGCCAGGTTTCGGAAGATGAAGAGCTAAAGCAGTGGATCGACCAGCGGGTGAAGCAGACGATCCACCAGAATATAGAGACTGCTGGTATCGTCCGAGACCAGTTTAACGCCTTCGAAGCCGAGGACACTGGCGCGTCTCCTTTCTCTAGGGAGATAAGAAAATACACGCTCCCCGAGAAGTTCAGCGTCCCGAGGTTCGCTCTGTATGACGGAACCTCGGACCCTGCGGCTCATCTCCGACATTACGTCCAGAGGATGTCAGTCTGGGGGGATGAAGACTCCCTAAACTGTCGAGTTTTCTCCTCCAGTTTGGAGGATCTCCCCCTGCGATGGTTCTGCTCGCTTCCTGAAGACTCCATTTCCAGTTGGCGGCAGCTCCGGACGTCCTTCCTGGGAAAATTCCAGGCTCATCGCGTCGTCCCGAAGACCGATGCTGACCTGATGGCCCTCCGAATGCAGGAGGACGAGAGCGTCACCCAGTTCGCTCGTCGGTTCTAGACTGTCTACAGCCAGATCGAGTGCGCTTCTGAAGAGTTGGCAGTGAAGTCCTTCCAACTGGCTCTTCGACCGGGCATCCCGCTGCGGGCACAGGTGGTCATGTACCCCGTGACCACCATGAAGGAGCTGATGACCCGAGCGAATCGGTTCATATTGGCGGAAGAAGACGAGGCGCGAGGTCGCGAGAACTTCGGCCTCACCAAGAAGAGCCAACCAGCAAAGGGAGATAACAGGTCCTCCCGGAGGGAGGATCGTCGCAGAGATCCGTCCCCGGATCGGCGCAAGGCCCGGTCCTCGGAGCAGCGCCAAACCCCCTCTGCCTCGGCAGCGGGATCAGGGAACGGCAGAAGGTCAGGCCACGAGCCGACCTCCCACGTGGCAGTAAATACCATCTTTAAGGAGCCGATCTATAGGCTCCTCAACAAAATAAAAGCGCAGCCTTTCTTCAAGTGGCCGCGGCCGATGACGACTGACCCCTCCTCTCGGGACCAGAGTAAGTTATGTGCTTACCACAAGAAAAATGGGCACAGAACAGACGAATGCAGGAGCTACAAGTTCCACCTGGAGAACCTCGTAAAGGAGGGGCATCTCAGGGACTACATCGAGGAGGGCCGAGGTGGTGACTGACCTCCACGACGAGACGCTGACAACTACGACAGCGAGCCGGAAGGCATCATCAACGTCATTCACCTCGCCGTCCCACCCAAGAAGAGCTCTCAGGCTCGCGCCGAGGCCAGGCGCGCCTCCCATCAGAAGCAGGTGCTGACCGCGGCACCAGACCGGCCGCGAAGAAAGCCAAAACGGAGGGGGTCAGAATATGGTTTTCTGATAAGGACTTGGAAGACGTCGATCTCCCACACAACGACGCTCTAGTGCTCACCTTGAAGCTGCAGAACTTCTTGGTTCAGAGAGCCCTTGTCGACCCTGGCAGTTCGTCCGAAGTCCTCTACTACGATTGCTTCAAGAAGTTGGGACTGAAGGACGAGGACCTCCAAGCTGCCTGCACCCCTCTGGTCGGCTTCAGCTCCAAGCCTGTTTATCCCAAGGGTAAGATCTCCCTCAGAGTCCAAGTAGGTGGCGCCTGCAGGCAAGTTGACTTCCAAGTAGTCGATGTCCTTTCCCCATACAATGTTATAATGGGGAGGACGTGGCTGCATAGCATGGAGGCGGTGCCCTCCACCCGTCATCAAAAGCTCAAGTTCCCTTTGGAAAACCGGTCGGGCCGAACGGATGTGATCACCGTTAGAGGCGACCAGCACATGGCCAGGCAGTGCCTGCTGGCCGTGCTGCCTGGCAAGCCTGAGCCATCCCAAGTCAATGTGGCCGAACTGGATAGAGAGGCCGAGCTCGGGGACGTCGGCAGGGCTCCGGCGCAGAAAAGCATCGAGGACCTCACCAAGGTCAACATTGATCCCGCCGACCCCGACAGATTCTTTCTCGTTGGAACCCAGCTCCCCGAATCCGAGAAGACAGAACTGCTTGACCTCCTCGTGGAGAATAAGGCGGTCTTTGCCTGGACACCCTATGAGATGCCCGGCATTGACCCGGCAGTCATCTGCCATGAACTGAAGGTGGATCCCAACAATCATCCCGTGCTTCAAAAATCGCGCCGGACTGGGGTCCCGCAGACTGAGGCCGTGGTTGAGGAAGTTCAGAAACTCCTTGAGGCAGGCGCAATAAAGGAGGTCCACTATCCGCAGTGGCTAGCCAACACCGTGGTGGTGAAAAAGAAGACAGGAAAGTGGAGGGTCTGCGTGGACTTCACCGACCTCAATAAGGCCTGTCCCAAAGACAGCTTCCCTCTTCCGAAGATAGACCAGCTCATCGACGCCACTGCCGGACATGACCGGATGAGTTTCCTGGATGCCTACCGGGGGTACCATCAGATCCCCCTGTACGCGGCAGACCAGGAGAAGACAGCTTTCATCACTCCCAGGGGCACCTATTGTTACAAGGTGATGCCGGGCTAAAGAATGCGGGAGCGACGTACCAGCGGTTGGTGACAAAGATGTTCCAGGCCCAGCTCGGCAAGACGGTGGAGGTCTACATCGATGATATGGTCGTCAAATCCAAGAGGTCGCAGGACCACTTGACCGACCTCCGCCAGATTTTTGACATCCTTCGCCAGTTCCAGTTGAAGCTGAATGCATCCAAGTGCGCCTTTGGTGTCGGTTCCGGCAAGTTCCTAGGAAGCCTGGTCACAAGAAGGGGGATCGAAGCAAACCCTGACCAGATCACCGCGATCCAGGAGCTCCAGTGTCCGACCTCGGCAAAACAAGTTCAGCGGCTGACCGGAATGGCTGCCGCCCTGAACCGATTTATCAGCCGAGCTTCGGACAAGTGCAGACCTTTCTTCCAACTCTTGCGAAAGGGCTCCAAGTTCCAATGGACGTCGGATTGTTCTCAGGCGCTGCAACAGCTAAAACAATACCTTTCTTCTCCACCGCTGCTCTCCATCCCGATTTTTGGAGAGGCACTGTTCTTGTACCTGTCGGTCTCGGACCATGCAGTGAGCTCGGTGCTCGTCAGAGAGGACAACAGCCAGCAAAGGCCTATCTATTACACGAGCAAGACCCTGCTGGACGCCGAGACCCGGTATTTGCAGCTCGAAAAGCTCGCCTTGGCGCTCATTAGTGCCTCTCGAAAGCTCTCCCACTACTTCCAAACCTTCACAATAGTGGTCGTAACAGAATACCCACTGAAGGCTCTCCTCCGGAAGGCAGATTTCTCCGGACGGATCTCCGAATGGGCTGTCGAACTGGGGCAATATGATATCAGCTATCAGCCCAGAACAGCCATCAAAGCTCAAGTCCTAGCGGACTTCATTGTGGAATTTACTCCTCAGAGTTCGGCACCGACCTCGCTCGACACCGAACTAGGGGGCGATAGGGGTGCAGAGGTTGTCACCGAGACTGAGCAAGAACAGTCCTGGAGAGAACTCCTAGACTCGTCCTGGAAAGTCTTCGTCGATGGATCCTCCACATCCAAAAGGGCTGGCGCTGGCATAGTTCTCCAGTCTCCCGAAGGCCTCGTCATCGAACAAGCTCTAACACTTGGTTTCAAGGCATCTAATAACGAGGCCGAGTATGAAGTGCTCATTGCCGGACTCAACAGTGCCAAAATCTTGGAAGCTCGGTCCATAGTGGTTTTCAGGGATTCTCAGCTGGTGGCAAGCCAGCTCAGCGGAGACTACCAAGCTCGGGATGACAGGATGGCGGCCTACCTTGCCTGCGCCAGGGGACTTCTCTCCCAGTTCGAAAGAGCCGAGTTCCGGCAGATCGGCAGAGAATCCAACTCCCACGCAAATGCCCTCGCCAGCCTCGCCTCAGCTGTTGAAGCCGGTAATAAAAGAACTATCGAAGTAGAAACGCTGCGGGAGTCCAGCATCGTCCTCCAGCGACCTCGGCAGCTCATGTGCCTTGATCTCGGCCCGAGCTGGATGGACCCCATCATTGCATACCTGAAGGACGACCAGCTACCGGAGGACAGGACTGAAGCTCGAAAGATCAGATTGAAGGCGATCCGGTTCTGGCTCTCCCCAGACAGCAAGCTCTACAGGAAGTCATTCACAGGGCCCTACCTCCAGTGCGTTCACCCCAGCAAAGTCGACGATTTCCTCTACGAGATTCACGAAGGAATCTGCGGCAGTCATATAGGAGGTCGGTCTCTTGCTTACCGGGCTATCAGCCAGGGTTACTGGTGGCCGTACATGCAAAAGGACTCCCAGCTTTATGCCAGAAAATGCGAGAAGTGCCAGAAGTTCTCTCACTCTCTCCACCAGCCAACCCAGGACCTGAGCCCCCTCTCCAGTCCGTGGCCCTTCGCCTAGTGGGGCCTGGACATCGTCGGACCACTTCACCGAACTCCAGGGATCAAAAGATGGTTGATAGTGGCCACGGACTACTTCACGAAATGGGTCGAAGCTGAACCCTTGTCCTCCATCACCAAATTAGACACGAAGAGCTTTGTGTGGAAGAATATCATCACAAGATTTGGAATTCCCCGTACTCTCATTTCCGACAACGGAACGCAGTTCGATTCCAACCTTTTCAAAAGCTTCTGCCAAGAGTACGGCATTCGCAATGTCTACTCCACCCCGGCGTATCCTCAGAGCAACGGTCAGGCCGAGATCTCGAACAAAGTGCTCCTCGACGGAATTAAAAAGAGACTCGACCGAGCCAAAGGTCGATGGGCAGAGGAGCTGCCGAGTGTTCTATGGACGTACCGAACTACTCCAAGGCGTTCCACCTCGGCTACCCCTTCTCCCTCGCCTACGGCATGGAAGCCGTCATTCCCCTCGAGGTCGGCCTCTTGACCTTGAGGTCGGAACTCTGTGAACAGGGTCTCGTATGTTATTTCCGGGTCCTTTAAGGAGTACTGATTAAGCATATATTATTCCAAGTATGAATTTCCTTGTCTGTGTACCACTTCTCAACCTGTGACTATTCCAGGTAAACCTTGTATGTCTAATTCATGAACCGTGTCAGCACTACTAAGCTTGGGCACCCTCTTCGGTCTGATCAACCAGTTTGGGGTCCATAAATTTATTGTAACCAGCTGCAGTTTGGAACTTATTTTGGGTTGAGATGCTCGATACAAGATGTTCTCCGGTGCGTGCCATGACCACTTCACGTATGTATGGATGTATGTATGCGCCAGCTATAAAGCCTCCTTGTGAGGTCGGGCTAATTATAATTATAAGCATGTTTCATGTATGTTTGCTCTCGTCTGCCATGTGTATTGGTGAGAAGATAGGTTCGTGTGGTTGCCACTTTGCCAAGTATGTACGATATTATTCCTGTTTAAGCCGTATAAGTTGGGCTATTGTTTCCACCCCATTATCGGAGTTCATTCTACGCCCCCATTGCGGTGTTCATTCTACGTCGTGTAAGTTGGGCTATTGTTTCCACCCCATTACCAGCGTTCCTTTTAGGTCAAGTAAGTTTACAGAGTTTAGTTATGTGGATGTGATAATGGTACTATCATTAATGCTTCCACATTATGTCACCTTGATCGAGCTATTGTTTCCACCCCATTACTAGCATTCCTTTTAGGTCGAGTATGTTTACAGAGTTTTGTTATGTGTATGTGATAATGGTACTATCATTAATGCTTCCACATTATGTCACCTTGATTGTACGCTTATGCATGATTATGCCTAGTTGTACCACTTACTTGAAACCATGCTAGTTTATATATGGTCTGCATTTTGTTTCCGCAAAAATGTTATTATTGTTCATTTTAAACACTTGCCAGGTCCTTGTGCCTGACCTTTACTAACCTTGGTGCTGTAGGTTTTACCCTGTCTTGTGGGAATTCTTGTAGAGGTGGTGTGGAGTCATTTTTCGTGGTAAGTCCTGCGGGTGGTGCCATCTAGACATCCAATCCGGCGTGAGTGTCCATAACAATTGGGGGTATCACATATTTAGTTAAATTCTGTCGTGTTGGCCTTTATTGGCCTTTATTTTTATGGGTTATAATTAATGCACTTCTTATATTGTAACCTTAACATGTGGGCATTGTATATCTTGGTTTATGTTTCGCTCTGTATTGCATAATTTATGATTTTTTCAATCTGATGATTTGTGATATCATCGTAAGTATGTAATTAGCGATGGGTTGCGACATGGAATCTGAGGGCCACGGACTTTTAGTCGCAAGGCCACAAGCTTTCGTGAAACGTTCTTGTTTGTAAAAAAGGAAAAAGAAAAAAGGGAGTTCTATTTCTCATACACGTGGATCCTAGGGATAAAAATATACTAATAACCCCATTAACTCCCTAATCAAACGCACCTGGGATGGGGGCATCGAAACCTTGCATTTGTACAGTGTCCAATCCGATATTTAACAAGTCGGTAAAATCCAAGAATCTTCGCTTTCAGGCGGCCAGGTAAGGATCTATTCTGTAGTCAACTTCTTCGTTAGCGATGAAAACTGTTAGAGTTTTCATTTGTTGCAATTTGATTGGATGTATTCATTTTCATTATTCCTTGATCTCTCATTCACTTATATTCTTAATCTTGGGATTGTCATGCTTAATCTTCATTCATAGTCTTTGATATCATGTGCATGTTTTCAAAACCTTTGATGTTATTGGAAATCATGTAGTTTTTTTTTTTTTTTTAAGTCAAAGATAGTCAAGGCTTCAAGTTCTTAAACTAGGTTTCAAAATTTATTTCATGTATTCCATTGCCTTTCACTTTAAAACTATATTTTGGTATGAAAGAATCATGACATTAGAAAAATTGTTTTCATCACTTTTAGTCATGAATTCAAGCATGAAATCAGTGGCCCAAAGTTCCCTGGAAAGAAGGCTTCAAACTTTCAACATTTCTGA